>CM051239.1:125348272-127819987 GCA_027917425.1 Gastrophryne carolinensis
TTGATTCTGTAATAAGTTAGGGAGACACTGCCACGATTTCCTTTACAGAAACAATCATAACTACATATAAAACATTTTTTGCTTCGTAGTAAGATGCTTAATTGACTATGTACAGTCATAGCCGTAAATGTTGGCACCCCTGAAATTGAGAAAATCAAGAAAATGAAGTATTCCCTATTCCCTTTGGTGTGATATGTTCAATTTGCTTTTTTCCAATACACACAAACTCCAAAAATGGACTGGACAAAATGATTGGCATCCTTAACATAATATTTGGTTGCACACCCTTTGGCAAAAATAACTGAAATCAATGGCTTCCTATAACCATCAAAAAGCTTCTTACACCTCTCAGCTGGAATGTTGGACTACTCTTCCTTTGCAAACTGCTCCAGGTCTATCTTATTGGAAGGGCACCTTTTCCCAACATCAATTGTAAGATCTTTCCACAGGTGTTCAATGGGATTTAGATCTGGACTCATTGCTGGCCACTTTAGAACTCTCCAGCGTTTGGTAAAGGGATTTACGGCCATGACTGTACATTTTCTGTCCCTGTGGGTCCCGCAAAGCTCAGCCTGCTTCAGCATCCCAGGTTTCCATCTCTCCCTACATATGACGTAAGACATGTTTTACAATTTCACATTGCTGGCTGTCTTGACTGCCAAAATGTGTGAAGTTCACCTGCCACTATCAGACGTGCTGGCTGATTATTAAACACAAAATGAGCGTATTTTGCACCACCTATACACTATACAATCCGTACTGTGTGTGGCCGTGCCTACAACCAAAAGGCTATTTTTCAATAATGGCTATAGAATTCACCTTATGATGGCTCCAGCAACCATCCAGTTAGCCTCAAAAAATGTAGCACCCTCTCCACCACAATTAATCACATCAAATTTATCTCACAAATTCATCTTTATTGGATTTCCCATTAAAATTTACACACAAACATATAAATTAAAATACCCAGGGCAATCCATTATGAAGGGTATCCCATATTGAACCGCAATCCTATTAAAATCTGTGCTAAATCAATCACAATATACAAACAATCCCATATAAAGTGCCAAAGTGTAAAAAAGAGCTATATATATTCTGTGCAAACTCTATGCAGTATAAGGAAAATATGGCAAGAGGAAGTAAAGTGCAAAACAGTCACAATTAAATGTGTAGTATCAACAAAGAAAAACATCACCTAATGATAACGAGTCTCTGGGATGTCCCCCACATGGAAGGCAGTAGGTTGGGTCCCCACACGTTCCGTAGTCTGACCCCCGACTACTTTTTCAAGGTATACCTTGAAAAAGTAGTCAGGCGTCAGACTACGGATCGCGTAGAACTTGGCACAATAGGCTCCTCCTGGCCCCTCAAATACCCAGGGACCTCCCACAAATCCCCAGAATTTCTCTGCAGTCTGGCTGCGAAGGACGAGAAATTGGCTCTCTACTCGCAGGTGAGCGGGGTTATTAACCTGCGGCTCTGTAGGACTATTCCCACCCGTTCCACTAGTAATATGCCTCCCAGCCTTGGCTGCGCTGGTTGGGTGAAGGTAGGCAGCACCGCCGTTGGTGCTTAGGAGCGCTGCTCCACCGCAATCCCCCACCAAAGGGTAGGCGGTTCAGGCTTATGGTGAGCCTCTATGGGATGCCCCTCCCGCACTATTGCCCCTGCCTATCGGTGGGCCCTATTTAAGTGGCCGCCGTCCTCCCTCATCCTCCTTGTAGTCTCCGGGGGAAAAGAGGGGGGGGGGGTGTTTGTGTGTAGATGTGTATGTTATGCAGTCTGTGCTTTCACTTTTCACATGTCTCTTTCTTGTGTCAGCCGCCGCGCTGACTGGTCTTTGCTTTAAATTTACCGTCGCCGCACGCTGACTTGGTTCCGCGCTTCGCGGCGGCATTACCTCAGGCGCTGGTGCGCCATCATTGGCTGTTGGCCTTCTGGCTTCGCACTCTTCGGGGGGGGGGGGCGTCTTTGGCGCGTTCCACGTCATCGCTATTAATGGTCCGCCCCTCGAGGTATACCGACGCCATCTTTTCTGACTTGGTTGGCCTATGCGCGACGGACTCCTACCTACCGCGGTCTGTAAGTGCCCTTGCAGGCGGCTTTATCTGCTTCACTTTTGTTACGATGTACTTAAGGTCTTATCTGCTTATGTCTTTCAGGCGGGACAAACCCTTCTTGGCTTCTCCCGGCCCTGTTTTTAGTATATTACTTGTAGGCCTTGTAAAAATTATACTCCCACGTCCCTAGGGGGTTATTGGGGCATCGAGGGTTGCTATATAGCGTTATTCCCTATCGGCGTATAGCGCCTCTATAATCACCATATGGAGGCATCCCAGGACAATGTTACCGGGGTCCCTTTGGGACAAGACCGGCTGTGTGTAGCGTGTGGGCAGCCTCATGCCGACGCTGATAAGGCGCGGGTCTGTGTACCCTGTGCTCAGCAGGTGCTTGCATTGCAATCTGGCCTGCCAGTGGCTGCACCTCGTTTCACTTCACCTACTCCCCCAAGCTTAAATCTCACTCCTGCTGAGTTGCATACTAGTGGGGATTCTCAGCCTGATGTGTCTTCTAGACTGTTGAACAGATTATTGCGAGGTCTTTAGCGTGTAAGGCCCCTGGTAAGAAGCGGCACTTGACGCCTAATGTTACTGTTTTCCCTATGGGAACTGAGGAGTTTTGGAATCTGTGTGGCTATACCCCGTCTGATGAAGGGGAGCTCTTTTCTGATTCAGGCTCATCTGATGAGAGACCAAGGGGTCATGACGATTCTGGCTCTGACCCTGGGCCCCGGATGACACTGACAGATTATTAACCCAGATTTTTGAGGTTCTGTCTATCTCTCTCCCTGTTGAGGCTCCCAGGCAAAGAGGGGAGCTTTTCCATACAGCAAGATCACGTTTGGAATTTCCAGAGCAGGCACATTTCCAAAACCTTGAGCTCAAGGAATGGTAGCGCCCCAGTAAACTTCCCGGGGTTCCAAAGAGTTGGGATAGGAAGTATCCCTTTCCTGCTGAGGTGGTTAAATGTTGGTCATCCCCCCCTCCCCCCGAGGTGGATGCCCCGATCCTAGGGCTATCTAACACCTCTGTCATGCATTCGCCTGATGCTACTACCCTGCGGGATGCCGAAGACCAGCGTATTGATCAGCCTTTGCATGTGCGGGGACGGCGCTGCGCCCGGTCTGTGCCTCTGCCATTACTGCTGTGGCCACTAGAACCCTTATCAGAAATATGCTTGATAGTGCCCCTGATGATTTGCCTTGTGAGGTGTTTAATGCACTCTCCAGTTGTGATGTTTTTGTAAATTTTGTCCTATCAGCATTGGATGACACCATCAGAATGTGTGCCAGAACTTCTGCCCTCGTGGTGGCTATACGCCGCTCGGTTTGGCTGCGCCAGTGGGCTGCTGACAATGCTGCCAAGAAGGCCCTCACTGGTTTTCCCTTTAAAGGTCTGCATCTGTTTGGAGACCACCTGGACCTTTTTGCTAAGGGAGGACGTCCTGGCTTCTCCTGGGGTCCCAAAGCTAAATCCTCTCCCAAGCCCCCTCAGGCATTATGGGGCGCCCTCACCCATCCGGGTGGGGGGATGGCTGCAGCACTTCGCTCACGTCTGGAGGCTTCATGTCTCAGACCGGTGGATTCAGGAGGTAGTGTCCTCCGGTTGCAAGTTGGGGTTTGCTGCTGATCCCCCTCCAAGATTCATCAGATCCCGGATTCCTCAGGACCCTGTGTCAGCTCAGGAGCTAGTGCAAGCAGTGCAAGGCCTTCTGGAGCTGGGGGTCATCTGCCAGGTCCCTTTAATAGAAAA
Organism: Gastrophryne carolinensis; assembly: GCA_027917425.1. Lineage (NCBI taxonomy): Eukaryota > Metazoa > Chordata > Amphibia > Anura > Microhylidae > Gastrophryne > Gastrophryne carolinensis. The sequence goes on from CM051239.1 coordinate 125,352,085, forward strand.
GGGCAAGGGCTTTTATTCCAACCTATTCACAGTACCCAAAAAGGATGGTTCTGTCAGGCCCATCCTGGACTTAAAGATCCTCAACAAGTTTGTCAGGGGCAGGCGCTTTCGCATGGAGACTCTGCGCTCTGCCATCAGTTCCCTGCGCCAAGGGGATTTCATGACTTCTGTGGACATCAAAGATGCTTACCTTCATATTCCTGTGTTCCCAGGTCATCAAAGGTCCCTCAGGTTCGCTCTGATGGATCAACACTACCAATTTGTGGCCTTGCCCTTCGGCCTCACTTCAGCTCCCAGGGTGTTCACCAAGGTGCTGGCTGGCGTGATGTCTCTGCTCAGATGTCAGGGCGTACGCGTGCTTCCCTATCTGGATGACATTCTCATCACTTCCCAGTCTCTACATCAGGCAGAGTTGGATACTCAGCTGGTGGTGTCCACTCTGGAGTCATTTGGATGGGTGATCAACCACCCCAAGTCCTCACTGTCCCCTTCCTTGGTAACCCCATTCCTAGGAATGAATCTGGATACAATTCAGGCAAGGATCTTCCTTCCTCAGCAGAAGGTGGACAGTCTGTTTTCACAGGCTCAGTCCCTCCTAACTTGTCCCCATCCCTCCATCAGGCAGGGGATGCAGCTGGTGGGCCTGATGGTGGCGTGCTTCGAAGCGGGCCCTTATGCTCAGTTCCACTTGAGGCCTCTGCAGCTTCACCTATTGTCTGTATGGGACAAGGACCCAGCGTCCCTGGACAGGGTCTGTGTGCTCTCCCTTGTGGTGGATGGACTCAAGGAACCTGTTGGGGGCAGATCCTTTCTTGCCCCTTCCTGGGAGACAGTCACCACGGATGCCAGTCTGTCAGGTTGAGGGGGTTTCTGGAAGTCCCTGCGGTTCCAAGGGAGGTGGGGCCCTCAGGAGGCCCACACACCTATCAATGTCTTGGAGCTGAGAGCGATCAGGTTAGTTCTGGCTCGCTTGACTACTCATCTTCAGGGCCTGCCTGTTCAGGTGCGCTCGGACAACCAGACGGCAGTTGCCTACATCAATCATCAGGGAGGGACCCGGAGCAAGGGGCCCTCCAGGAAGCGTCTCTGATCCTGACTTGGGCGGAGGCCAATGTCCCCTGCATTTCAGCTGTGTACATCCCGGGGGTGGAAAATCACCTGGCGGACTCTCTGAGCAGGGGGACCTCTCGCCAGGGAGAATGGTCCCTATGCAGCAGGGTGTTTCAATCTCTGTGTCACCGTTGGGGCCAACCAGATGTGGATCTGTTTGCGTCCCGCCACAATCACAAGCTTCCAGCTTTTGTTTCTCTGTCCAGGGATCCTCTGGCCCTGACCTCGGATGCGCTAGCAATGTCATGGAAGGACTTTCAGTTCCTGTATGTCTTCCCCCCAATTCCCCTGCTGGGCAGGGTTCTGCGCAAGATTGCTCTGGAAGGAGTGCCAGCAATTCTGGTGGCCCCCAGGTGGCCAAGAAGAGTGTGGTTCTCAGACGTGGTACAGCTGGCAGTAGATCAGTACGCTCTGCCCTTGGTGCCAGATCTGCTCACTCAGGGCTCACTACGCCATCCCAATTTACAAACTCTGGCTTTGATGGCTTGGCTGCTGAAACCTCCATCTTGATGGAGAAGGGGCTGTCTTCCTCGGTTGTGGATACTTTGATTAAAGCTAGGAAGAAGTCTTCCTCTTCCATTTATTACAGGGTTTGGCGTGCCTACATTGACTGTTGTGAGTCTGTCTCTTCCCTGTCATGTGTTCTCTATTCCCAGGATTCTGGAGTTCCTGCAGCACGGGTTGGAGATGGGGCTCCAACCCAGTACTCTGAAGGGTCAGGTTTCTGCCATGGCTATTTTTTTCCAGAAGTCCTTTGCTCAGCACCCTCTGATCAGGACTTTTTTCCAGGGGGTCACTCATGTATGTCCCCCACGAAAACCTATGGTGCCTGTTTGGGATTTGAACTTGGTTCTGTCAGCCTTGCAGGGTGCTCCCTTTGAACCTGTGCAGGATGCTGCCTTGGTCATTCTTACTCTCAAGGTTGTGTTTCTGGTGGCTATCACTTCTGTCAGGCGTGTCTGAGTTGGCGGCGCTGTCCATTCAGCCCCCCTACTATGAGAGGCACCAGGACAAGGTGGTGTTTCGTTTCACACCTGACTTTCTACCTAAGGTAGTGTCTGCTTTTCATTTGAATCAGGATATTGTTCTTCCTTCTTTGTGCCCTAATCCTAGCAATGCTAAGGAGAGCGTTTTGCACTCTTTGGATGTGGTTAGGTGTTTGAAGTACTATCTGGTGGCTACTGCACCTTTCAGGAAAACTGATGCTCTTATTCTAAGTATGTCACACACCCCGCTTCAGATAGTCATTACACTTGGGTTATACCGACCTGTAATGGCGATCTTACAGAGATGTCAATAAAAAAAGGAAGGCCCTCCCAGTCCATAAATACCTGGTACCTCCCACTCATTCCCCAGTCTTTCATCTCTGCAGATGGCGAGCAAGTCAGAAGATGATGTCTCCTCCTTGCAGGTAAGCCGGGTTCACACCCGGCCATTTTTATCCTTATTTCTGCCCGGGTGAAGGTAGGATTCACCTTAACAGGTGTACTGATAGGAGCCATGCTCCTCCGTGAGGCCCCATTACAAGGGGTAGGCGGCTACCAGGTTTTGGTGATCCTGGTGTGGGATGCCCTGTCCGTTTTGATACCATCGCTACATAACTTGGGTAGCTTTGGGTCCCCCTTCCATTACTCCCACAGGATAGTAGGGGGGGGCTGGCCTTATATGATTGTCTCCCCGGTGGCTCATGGCTGTGTTCTAAGTGGCCGCAGTGAGCCAGGAACGGGACTCATGTGTGTGTTTGTGCTTCACTTGCTGGCTCTGCCAGCGTGGGTGTGTTGTGTGAGTGTAGTGTGTGCGCACAGGTGCTTCCTTATGCTGGCCCGCACATTCGCTGTTTACAGCGGCGGCGGGTCGGTCTCCTTTGACCGGCTCCGCAGCATGGCTGGGAGCGCGGCCTTCTCTTCCTTTCAGTCGGGAGGGGGCGGGGCTTGGCGCACTGGTTGCGCCCGCCCCCTCCTCTGGCGCTCTTTTCCGGCCCTCGGCCATTAGCCGGGAGCCGCTGTCTCTGGTCCCGGGGCGGGACCACGCGTGCGATCCCCGCTGGTCTGCCCTCCCTCCTGAGGTTTTGTCTAGTGCGGACGCCATTTCTCCTCCGGATACTGTGAGTGCCCTGCGGGGCCTGGTTTTATGTATTCTTTCCAATGTCCCTTGCTCGGTCATCTCAAGCGCTGTGGGATGCTATATTAACCCTGCAGGGGTCTTAGCTCATGGAAGTATATTGTTTTATATGTAATGTATATGTTATGAATGAATGCCTTACTGTATTTTTGCGCTTGGTGTTTTTTTCTGTGATTAGAAGTCATTTAGCTGATTGTAATTGCAATGCCTTTGTACCCTGTCTTTAATAAATCCTCCCACTAACGGACGTTAAGGGGCATCCCGGGTAGCTTCATAGCGTAATTCCCATAAATTCCCCGTAATTCATTGCGACTACCATAACAAATCACCTTATGGAGGCTTCCCAGGATACCGGGCTCGGGTTCCCTTCGGGGCGACCCCGGCAGTGTGTGGTTGTGGGGTATCCCTTGCGGGGGACAATGTGCTTATTTGTGTACCATGTGCATCTCATCACCTACACCCCCTCGCCTGGCCTTGACCCCAAGTGACGTTGTCATGAGTGGGGAGTCGCAATCCGATGTCGGTGCCAGGCGGGCCAACATTGAGAAAAGGATTGCTAGTTATGCGGCCAGGAAGGCCCCAGCTAAGTGAGGGCGCTTGGCGCCCACTGCGCCGGCTTTTGCTTATGACGATTATGACTCCTTGTTTGGGTCTGTTTATTCCCCGCTTGAAGAAGGGGAATTGTTTTCAGTATCTTTTTGAGGTGCTTGCTATTTCTCTCTGGCGGAGGCCCTTCTGCAAAAGGGGGGAACTTTTTGTTTTGGGACCGCCAAGTCTCGTTTGGAGTTCCCTGATCAAAACGTTTTTTTACCAATCTGATCCTTAAAGAATGGGGAAAGCCCAGCCGGTTTACTGTATCCTTCAGGGGTGGAATAGGATGTATCCCTTTCCTGTGGATGTGGTTAAGCGTTGACTGTCACCCAACAGAGGTCGACGCTCCGGTTCTGGGATTTTCCGATACCTCGGTTGTGCATTCCCCAGATTCCACTTTCATGGATAGTGAGGACTGATGTCTCCACCTTTAATCAGGGGTATGCTGGATGGTACCCAACTGAATCTTTCCAGTGAGGAATTTACTACATTGACGCATTGTGAGATGTTTATTGCATTTGTCTTAATCGGCTTTGGATGCCACGATCCGTATGTGTAGCAGGACCTCAGCATTGCGTGCGGATATTCGTCTTTCGGTCTGGTTGCGCCAATGGGCGGCTTATATTGCTGCAAAGTAGGCGCTCCCAGGGCTACCTTTCGTGGGTATGCGCCTGTTAGGATGTGTAGTAGAACTTCGGCCTTGCTGGGTGCAATTCGGCGGTTGGTTTGGTTGCGCCAGTGGGTGGCTGATTTTGTGTCCAAAAAGTCTCTTACCCTTCTGGGCTTGCGGCTTTTTGGAGAAAAATTGGATTCGGTCGCAAAAGGAGGTAGGTTATCTCGGCGAAAGAAGAGCAACGTCGTCCCTTTCGGGGGGCGGCTTCATTAACCCCTTCCTTCGTGGAGCCAGAGCGGTCTTCCCCTCCGGAGGTGATTCCTGGCACAGGGGAAGAGGACGTGCCCGTCCAGGTCACAGCTGGGGCTCCAAGCCCAAAGCCGCTGCTAAGCCGGCTCAGCAATGAGGGGGCGCCCTCACCCTCGCGGGTGGGGGGACGGCTGCGACACTTCTCTCCAGTCTGGGACCACGAGGTCTCAGACAGATGGATTCGGGAAGTGGTGTCTTCCGGTTACAAACTGGAGTTCGAGATCCGGCCTCCTCCCAGATTCTTCAGGTCTCGCGTGCCCTTGGATCCTCTGGCCGCGCAGGGGCTCCGGGCGGCAGTAAAAGATCTCCTGGACATTGTTGTCATCTGCCCGGTGCCTCCCTCGGACCAGGACCTGGGATACTATTCCAATCTGTTTACGGTGCCCAAGAAGGATGGCTCCGTTCCTCCCATCCTGGATCTGAAGTTTCTCAACATCAAGGATGCTTATCTGCATGTTCCAATCTTCCCGGCACATCAGAGATTTCTCGGGTTCGTGGTGGAAGATCGGCATTTTCAGTTTGTGGCCTTTCCGTTTGGCCTTACCTCGGCTCCAAGGGTTTTCACCAAGGTGCTCTCAGCCAGGTGGAGCTAGATACCAGGACTGTGGTAGCCACCCTGGAGAGATTCGGCTGGGTGATCAACTATCCCAAATCCTGCCTCTCTCCGTCCAGGGTGGTGGCGTTCCTGGGAATGTCTCTGGATACTTCTCAGTCCAGGGTGTTCCTCCCCCGGCCCAAGGTTCTTTTGATTCAGGAATTGACTCAGCTTCTCCTATCCATCCCTCGTCCGTCCATCCGGCTGGGGATGCGACTGTTGGGATTCATGGTGGCTTCGTTCGAGGCGGTTCCCTTTGCCCAGTTTCGCACAAGGACGCTCCAGCTCCATCTCTTGGTGGCTTGGGACGGGTCCCCGCTGTCATTGGATCAGTCTTTTCTGATGTTCCCCCGGGTTCGGCATTCCCTTCGGTGGTGGCTGGAACCAAGCAATCTGATGAGGGGCAGATCCTTTGACCCCTCGTTGGGAGACGGTCACCACGGATGCCAGCCTGTCAGGTTGGGGGGGGGGGGGGTTTGGACGGATCTTCAGTTTCAGGGACTGTGGGGGCCTCAGGAGGCTCACGATCCCATCAATGTTCTGGAGCTGAGAGCCATCAGGTTGGTTCTGGCTCACTTGACTCATCAGTTACAGGGCTTACCGGTTCAAGTTCGGTTGGGCAATCGGACGGCGGTCGCCTACATCAATCACCAGGGAGGAACTCGCAGCAGGCATGCACTCAGGGAAGTGTCTTTGCTCCTGGCTTGGGCAGAGAGCAATGTCCCATGCATCTCGGCGGTGTACATTCCGGGAGTGGAGAACACGGAGGCGGACTCATCTCGCCGGGGGGGATGGTCGCTCAGTCCCAAGGTGTTTCGGTCGCTTTGCCACCGGTGGGGGACTCCGGAGGTGGACCTCTTTGCCATCACAAGCTTCCGGCGTTTGTGTCTCTCGCGGGATCCACTGGCTCTGGCAGCGGATGCCATGTCTCTGAACTGGAGGGATCTGGGGTTTCTGTACCTGTTCCCTCCGTTTCCCATGGTGGGCAGAGTGGTGCGCAAGCTGGCCCTAGAGGGCGCATCAGCAATCCTGGTGGCTCCAAGATGACAGACAGGTTTGGTTTGCAGACGTGGTAAGGTTGGCAGCGGATCAGTTAGATCTGCCCCTTCTGCCGGATCTGCTCACTCAGGGTCCACTGCTCTACCCCAATTTACCAACGCTGGCTTTGACGGCGTGGCTGCTGAAACCTTCATCTTGAAGGAGGAAGGTCTTTCTGATGCTGTCATTCAGACTCTGGTTAGGGCTAGAAAGAAATCTTCCTCTGCCATCTACTATAGGTTTTGGAGGTCTTATATTGATTGGTGTGGGGTCCGGGCCTTGCCTTGCAGGGTGTTTTCTATCCCTAGGGTTTTGGAATTTCTGCAACATGGTCTGGACCTGGGTTTGCAGCTTAGTACGCTGAAAGGGCATGTTTCTGCCCTGGCGGTTTTCTTTCAAAAGTCTTTTTATTTCAATATATCTTTATTAAGATTTTACAAGTTATACAGAACAGAAGAAAAAAACAATAGCAAAGAGGGTCACAGGGTGAGAATGACACGGCAGCTCAGCAAACGGGTCGCTATCTCATTTAATATAGGAGGGTCCGGGCGAGCCTTGTTCCCATCTGGGTACACTGAAAGATTAGGCACCGGGTTATCGCAGACAACCACCAATAATGCCCAGCGTATCAACCGGGTCGCCCCCCCTAAAAGAAGGCACTCCCCTATCCACAGGCCCGCCCCCTCGTCCAATTCCAATGTACAGTAACCGTAGCCATCCCCCCGCGATCCGAGAGAAGAAAGTGGAAATGGAGAGAAAAAAGAAAGTGACGAACAAAGAGAAAAGTTACCTAGGAAAGATTTTAAAAGGAAGAAAGGGTAGAAGAAGACAAGGAAAGGAAACTAAGCACCTGGGCTTCAGGAGCCCATCGACCCCATTGCTTCCACTAAGGGGTCATACCCTCACTCAAGGCCCCCCCTCCCCTTCCGCTCAACCACGTTCCAGCAGTATCTGAAAGTTGGGGGAAACCCGCGAGACCTCCCAGAGGGTCCACGTCCTAAGAAACCTCTGGGTACCCCCCTCTACCCCTTCCAGAATCAGCTCCTCCATCCTCTTAATGCTCTCGACCTCCCCATACCACTCCACCAGGGACGGGACAACATTAGTACGCCAATGCCTAGGTATCACCGTCCTAGCGGCCATGAGTAAATGCCTCAGTAGCCCCTTCTTATTTGTTGACACCGATCCAGGGATCATCTATAGGAGGACGACCTGCGGAGTGTGTGTGACCTTCTCGAGTGTCAAGTGTTCATATATTCCCAGTATTCCCTCCCAAAAGGCCCTCACCCTCGGGCACTCCCACCAAATATGCAATATGGACCCCGGGGCCCCAGCAATCCCCAGTGTCCGCTCCCCCAAATTTCACAAGATCCGATGGGCATCTATACCATCTCGCCAGGATCTTGTAGTTTCGTTCCTGAGCCCTGGACGCCACAGACAGTCTGTGAGTAAGCGCAAAGGATTTTTCCCACTCGCCAGGCTCGAATGTTTGTCCCAGGTCTTCCTCCCACCTCTTACAGTACCGGGGCAACTCCCCCTCCTCCTCCCCGTCCCGGAGAATCCTATAGAGAAGAGATATCACATGCTTAGGGGGAGAAGGGTCCCGCAGGACTCTTTCCAGAGGCGTGAGAGGGCAGGAGAGGCTCGAGAACGGCGCAAGAGACTTGATATAGGCGACCAGCTGAGCATGTAAAAACCAGGAGATATTCCCATGTTCTCCTCGGGCCCGCAAATCAGAAAGGGAGGGGGGACCCACCCCTGATACTATATCGCCCAACCTGGTGTCTTGAGATATATCCCACATAAGGAGGGACTTAACATTCACCCCTGAAGGGAAGGACGGGTTGTCAAATAGTGGAGTGAGGGGACCCGGTCTGCGTGACAGTCTTCCCCGTCTCAAGAACCTATCCCAAATCTTCAGCAGAGGGCCCACCAGGTAGGGTAAACCCTGAATCCCGGGCCTGCGTGAGGGGTCCACCCAGGGCAAGGCCAACAGACCAAGGGGGGAAACGTCTCCCTCGATGCCAACCCAGCATTTATCATCTTTATGATGAAACCAATCCGAAAGACGTACCAGCACCAAGGCAGCGTGGTAAGTCCGGAGGTCCGGAACCCCAAGCCCCCCCCCCCCCCCCTCAATTTAGATCTGAGAAGAGTCTCCCTCCGAATCCTGGGTCTCCAGCTGCCCCAGACAAATTTGAAAAAGACCCGCTGGAGGGATTGGAAGAAGCCCCGTTCCGGTGCTAAAGGGACTGCCTGGAAAAGATAAAGAAACCTGGGGAGGATATCCATTTTAAGGATATTTTTCAAAAGTCTTTTGCTCTTCACCCTCTGGTTAAGACATTTTTCCAGGGGGTTACGCATGTGCGGCCTCCTAGGAAGCCTTTGCTCCCAGTTTGGGATTTGAATTTGGTTCTTTCTGCCTGTCAAGGTCCTCCTTTTGAACCTTTGCAGGATATTGCTCTTTCTACGCTTACTCAGAAGGTTGCGTTTCTGGTTGCCATCACTTCCGTTCGGCGTGTATCAGAGTTGGTGGCTTTGTCCATTAAGGCTCCTTACTTTGAGAGGCATCAGTACAAGGTTGTTTTCCGCTTCAAGCCAGATTTCCTTCCTAAGGTGGTTTCAGCCTTCCATCTTAATCAGGACATTGTTCTACCCTCCTTGTGTCCTAAGCCCAGCAATGACAAGGAGAGGGTTTTGCATTTTCTGGATGTGGTTCGCTGTGTGAAGTACTATTTAGTGGCTACTTCTTCTTTTCGTAGGACTGACGCCCTTTTTGTGGTGCCCTCCGGGTCTAGGAAGGGTTTGGCTCCCACCAAGTTTTCCATTAGTAAATGGATTCACCAGGCCATTGTTGGGGCCTATTCTGCCAAGGGGAAGGTTCCCACTTTTCGTGTTACTGCTCATTCTACTCGTGCCGTTGGGGCGTCCTGGGCCTTCCAGCATAAGGCCTCTGTTGAGCAAGTTTGTAAGGCTGTTAGTTGGTTTTCCGTTCACACTTTTTCCAAGTTTTACAAGGTTGATGTGCGGGCCTCAGCGGATGCTGTTTTTGGCTACAAAGTTCTGCAGGCTGCAGTGGTTTAAGTTTGTGCATTTTTGCCTTGTTTTGGATCCCCGCCCTTTATGGACACTGCTATTGGATGTCCCAAGTGCAATGACTATCTGAAACGGGGTGAGTGACATACTTAGAATAATACCATTTTGTGAATACTCACCTGTAAAATGGATATTATAAGTATGTCACACACCCCGCCCTTTTGTATTCTGGATCCTTTATATGGTGAACCTTTTTACTGTTACTGGTTATTTTGGCTCTTCCTGGTCCCTTTGTTTCCTTACTGCTGTTCTAATACTGGGGAATGAGTGGTAGGTACCAGGTATTTATGGACTGGGAGGGCCTTCCTTTTTTTGACTGCAAGATCGCCATCTACAGGTCGGTATAACCCAAGTGTAATGACTGTCTGAAGCGGGGTGTGTGACATACTTATAATACCCATTTTACAGGTGAGTATTCACAAAATGGTATTTTTGTGGTCCCTTCTGGTCCTAGGAAGGGAGGGTTTGGTTCCTGCCAAGTCTACTATCAGCAAGTGAATTCGTCAGGCTGTGATTCAGGCCTACTCTGCTAAGGGGAAGAATCCTCCCTTCCGCCTTACTGCTCATTCCACTCGTGCTATTGGTGCCTCTTGGGCTTTTCAGCACCAGGCTTCTGTTGAACAAGTTTGCAAGGCCGCTACTTGGTCTTCTGTTCATACCTTTTCAAAGTTTTACAAGGTTGATGTTAGGGCCTCAGCTGATGCAGTTTTTGGCTGAAAGGTTCTACAGGCGGCAGTGGTTTAAACTGCCTGCTGCTGATTTTCTTGGGGATCCCACCCTACTTTATGGACACTGCTTTTGGATTTCCCAACTGTAAGTATTAGATTTGGAGCAGGACGTACTGTATACTAAGAATAATACAATTCTGTGATTACTTACCTCTGTAGAATTGGTATTATGAGTATACAGTACGTCCTGCTCCAACCCACCCTTGTATTCTAAGCATACAGCACGTCCTGCTCCAGATGTAGTATTTACATGTGGGTAATCCTCCGCCTGAGGGCGCTGTTCACTGCAGACATGTAGAAAACAGGCTCCTCCCGGCCCTACATATACCGAGGGACCTCCCACAAATCCCCAGATTTCTCTGCAGTGCTGACTGCGAAAACATGAAGTATCACGCTCTCGCAGGCGAGCGGGGGCTTTGCAGCCCGAGGCCCTGCGGGACTATTTCCACCCGTTCTCATTGTGAAGTAATGCCTCCCAGCCTGGGCTGCGTTGGTCGGGTGAAGGTAGGCAGCACCTTGTGTGCTTACGGAGCTAGGCTACACTGCAATCCCCCACCATAGGGTAGGTGGTTAAGGCTAATGGTGAGCCTTCAGAGGATGCCCCTCCCGCATCAGCGCCCCACGCCCTGTGTAGCGGTGAACCCCGAGTATTGGGTCACCTTCCTCCCTAGTTCCCCCTGTTATTGGGGGGAAAAGAGGGGGGGGTTGTGTGTACGACGGCCTAACCTTGCCCTATTACACTAGTAAGCTTATAGCCCTTGACGGTTACAGGGTGTCAGAGCCGCACTTCACATTGATGGTAACTTTAGCCGCAGTGCCTTTAATGTATTTTACTTGGTGCGTACGGCGGCTCTGTTCGCGGACGCTACGGGTTTATTCCTGTATTCTATCCTGTCATGTTTAGTCCCTGAGGTAATTCACTCGGTCTGGGTTCAGTTACTAACTACTGTTTTCTGATTGGCTTCGCGCTCTCTCCGGGAAGGGGGGGCGTGGTCTGGTGTGGCGCGTTCCGCGTCATCTTCAGCTCTGGCTGCCCTTCGAGGTTCGCTGGCGCCATTTCTTTCTCACGTGTGCGTGGTGAAGACTGTCCTCCCCTCGCTGTTCTGTAAGTACCCTCATGGGCGACCTTTCTTTAGCTTTTGCTTCTCCTTGCTTGGCTCTGACATCCCTGTTCCCTTTGTGTCTTTCAGACCGTGAACTTCGGTGGCTTCTCCCGGCCTGGTGTAGCGCCCGGTCCAGACCATTAAAAAATCACTAAAACTGGAAGATTGAACACCCTTAACACACGAAAATGCATTCAAAAAGGAAAACAGTTTAATTGGCAATGAGTGACAAAAGGTGTATATATACAAAACATAATATACAAATTGACCGCTGAATGTAGGAAATGGTAAATGCTGCAAGCAGCGCCACGAGGGCTCAATGTCCAAACAAGCAAGCAGGGATCATGAATAAAGGGATAAGCGCAAAGTCCAGTAGCAGAATAGACAAAACTTTCCTGGTTGCAAGTAAAAATGAGACACCTCTTTTTTCCTTGTTAGAATGTCCAGAAAGAAGGTGAAAATGCAGAGAGCACTTACAAGGATTAAGGCTGTAATGGCTGCAGCATCGGGTAGACAGAGACAGGTCCTGACGTTTCGGCTCGTCAAAGAGCCTTCTTCATGAGGAGCGCTCCTCATGAAGAAGGCTCTCTGCATTTTCACCTTCTTTCTGGACATTCTAACAAGGAAAAAAGAGGTGTCTCATTTTTACTTGTAACCAGGGAAGTTTTGTCTATTCTGCTACTGGACTTTGCGCTTATCCCTTTATTCATGATCCCTGCTTGCTTGTTTGGACATTGAGCCCTCGTGGCGCTGCTTGCAGCATTTACCATTTCCTACATTCAGCGGTCAATTTGTATATTATGTTTTGTATATATACACCTTTTGTCACCAATTTGTCACTCATTGCCAATTAAACTTTTTTCCTTTTTGAATGCATTTTCGTGTTAGGGGTGTTCAATCTTCCAGTCCTTCCTGTTTTATGTACTGTTTAGGCCCGCAGTGAGTAGGCGGACCCTGGAACCTTAGAACCCCTATCTAAATGTTTCTTATATTTAACTTGATTTCTTTGTCAGTGTGCTACAACCAATCATTAATTGTGCATTAAAAAATCACTCCCACTTCCCAGCGGGTCATTGGGGCATCCAGGGTTGCTTTATAGCGTCAATCCCTACTGGCATATTGTACCTAATAATCACCATATGGAGGCATCTCAGGATATTGTGAACGGGGTTCATTCGGGACAAGCCCGTCCTGTGTGTAGCTTGTGGGGTCTTACCTAGCAGCGGTGACAATGCACGAGTCTGCGTCCCTTGTGCACAGCAGGCGCTAGCCGGTCTTCCCGCCTCTTCCGAGGCTGGGCCCGCACCTCGCCTCGCTTCACCTACTCCCCCAAGTCTGAGCCTAACCTCCAATACCAGTGGGGATTCTCATTCTGATTTGGCCACTAGACTGGCTAGTGTGGAAAACTTAATTGCTGGCTCCTTGGCGCGCAAGGCCACTGCCAAGAGGCAACATTTGAATCCTGAATCGACTATATTTCCTATAGAATCTGATGATTTACTTCTTTCTTACGCACATCCCCCCTCAGACGAAGGGGAACTGTTCTCTGACTCAGGGTCATACGACGACGAGTCCAGGGGACAGGAAGAGTCTGGTTCTGATCATTGGTCCTCGGATGACATTGATAGACTGTTAACCCAGATCTTTGTCCCTCTCTCCCCCTGCCGCGGCTCCCCGGCAAAGGGGTGATCTGTTTCACACCGCTAGGGCGCGGTTGGAATTTCCCGAACAAACCCATTTTAAAACCCCCGTGCTGAAAGAATGGGAACACCCCAGCAAACTTCATGGGGTTCCTAAAAGTGTGGATAAGATATATACCTTTCCTGCTGACCTGGTCAAGTGTTGGACATCGCCACCCGAGGTCGATGCCCCAATTCTAAGTCTGTCCAACACCTCTATTATGCACTCCCCCGACACTACTACGCTGCGGGATTCGGAGGATCGGCGCGTTGACCAACTGGCATGTCATGCCTTTGCATTTGGGGGAGCGTCGCTCCTCCCAGTGTGCGCCTTAGCCATCACGGCGGTGGCGCTCAGGACTGTGGTTAAGACTGCTCTTGAAGGGGCGAATGACTTGCCCTCTGATGCTGCCAATGCTCTGGCCACCTGTGAAACTTTTGTGAACTATATCCTATCTGCATCGGACGATGCTATTAAGCTGAGCGCTAGATCTTCTGCTCTGGTGGTAGCCATACGCCGAGCGGTCTGGTTGCGCCAGTGGGCCGCTGATAACGCCGCCAAGAAGGCCCTTACGGGGCTTCCATTTAAGGGATTGCGCCTGTTTGGAGAAAGGTTAGATATCTTTGCCAAGGGTGGCAAGTTACCCCAGCGCAAGCGTCCGATTCGGCCCTTTCGTGGCCCAAGCTCCCAATCGACCCCCTACCGTGGGGCTAAGCAAGGCAGAGGAGTGTTCTCGCGCAGCTGGGTCTCGCGCAGATTCCTGGAACAAGAATAAAGGACGCCGTCCCGGTTCCTCCTGGGGGCCTAAGCCCAAGGCCCCTCCCAAGACCCCTCAAGCATGTAGGGGCGCCCTCGCCCATCAGGTTGGGGGGACGTCTACAGCACTTCGAGCGTGTCTGGAGTCGCCACGTCTCAGACCGGTGGATTCAGGAGGTAGTGTCCTCCGGTTACAAGATAGAATTTGCTGTACGGCCCCCTACCAGGTTCGTTGGGTCCCGGATCCCACAGGACCCTACCTCAGCTCAGGTCTTGATGCTGGCTGTGCAGGACCTTCTGGATCTAGGGGTCATTTGCAATGTCCCCTTAAGAGACAGGGGCAGGGGGTTTTATTCCAACCTTTTCACGGTACCCAAAAAGGACGGGTCAGTCTGGATTTAAAAATCCTCAACAAATTTGTCAGAAACAAGCATTTTCGTATGGAAACTTTGCACTCGGCTATTGCCTCGCTGCGCCCAGGGGACTTCATGACATCTGTGGACATCAAGGATGCTTACCTGCACGTTCCGGTGTTTCCAGGACACCAAAGGTTTCTCAGATGTGCGCTGCTGGATCAGCATTACCAGTTCGTGGCCCTGCCATTCGGCCTCACGTCGGCTCCCAGGGTGTTCACCAAGGTGCTGGCAGGGGTAATGTCCCTGTTAAGACTAAGGGGCATACGCGTGTTGCCCTACCTGGACGATATACTCATCACCTCTCGGTCTCTGCAGCAGGCAGAGCTGGACACTCGGTTGGTGGTGTCCACCCTGGAGTCCTTCGGCTGGGTGATCAATTACCCCAAGTCCTCTCTGTCCCCCTCCTCGGTGACTCAGTTCCTGGGGATGATTCTGGATACAGTTCAGTCAAGGATATTCCTTCCTCAGCAGAAGGTGGAAGCTCTGACAACGCAGGCGAGGTCTCTGCTTTCGAGCCCTCATCCCTCCATCCGGCAGGGAATGCAGTTGGTGGGCTCGATGGTGGCAAGCTTCGAGGCGGTGCCCTTTGCCCAGTTTCATTTGAGAATCCTGCAGCTTCACCTTCTGTCAGTTTGGAACAAGAACCCAGCGTCCTTGGACGGGATATGGGTGGTTCCCCCTTCGGTCAGACAATCCCTTGCATGGTGGCTGGACCACAGGAACTTGACAAGGGGCAGATCCTTCCTGGCTCCCTCCTGGGAGACGGTCACAACGGATGCCAGTCTGTCGGGTTGGGGGGGGGGGGGGGATTCTGGAAGTCCCTGCGCTTCCAGGGGAGGTGGGGCCCTCAGGAGGCCCATCTACCTATCAATGTCTTGGAACTCAGGGCGGTCAGATTGGTACTGGAACAATTGACCCATCACCTGAGGGGTCTGGCGGTTCAGGTACGCTCAGACAACAGAACGGCGGTTGCCTACATCAACCATCAGGGAGGGACCCGGAGCAAGGGGGCTCTCCAGGAAGTTTCTCTGATTCTAACATGGGCGGAGGCCAATGTCCAATGCATCTCGGCTGTCTACATTCCGGGGGCGGAGAACCTGCTGGCAGATGCTCTGAGCAGGGGGTCGTCCCGTCAGGGGGAATGGTCCCTCTGCAACAGGGTATTTGAGTCCCTGTGTCACCGTTGGGGTGTGCCAGATGTGGATCTGTTTGCGTCCCGTCACAATCACAAGCTCTCGAGCTTTGTATCCCTGTCTCAGGATCCTCTGGCCACGGATGCCCTGTCCATGGAGGGAGTTTCGGCTCCTGTATGTGTTTCCACCAATTGCCCTTCTGGGCAGAGTTCTGCGCAAGATTGCTCTGGAAGGGGTACCCGCGATTCTGGTGGCCCCAAGGTGGCCAAGAAGAGTATGGTTCGCAGACGTGGTTCAAATGGCAGTAGATCAGTGCGATCTGCCAAGGTTGCCAGATCTTCTAACTCAGGGGTCTCTACGCCATTCCAATTTACTAACTCTGGCTTTGACGGCTTGGCTGTTGAAACCTCCATCCTGATGGAAAAGGGTTTGTCTGCATCTGTAGTGGCTACTATGGTGCAAGCCAGGAAAAAGACTTCTGCTATCTATTATAGAGTCTGGCGTTCTTACATTGACTGGTGTGAGTCCAGGGTCTCTTCCCTTCTTCCCTGCAGGGAATTTTTAGTCTCTAGGGTGCTGGAGCTTTACAACATGGTCTAGACTTAGGTCTTAAGCTTAGTACTCTGAAGGGCCAGGTTTCGGCCCTGTCTATCTTCTTTCAGAAGACCTTTGCCCAGCATCCCCTTATCAAGACCTTCTTTCAGGGGGTCACTCATGTGCGTCCCCCTCGAAAGCCTATGGTACCTGTTTGGGATTTAAACTTGGTTTTATCGGCCCTGCAGGGTGCTCCTTTTGAGCCTATTCAGGAGGCTGCTCTCGCTGTTCTCGCGCTCAAGGTTGTCTTCTTAGTAGCTATCACTTCTGTTAGGCGTGTGTCTGAGTTGGCTGCTTTATCTATTCAGCCTCCCTAATATGAGAGACACCAGGATAAGGTGGTGTTCCGCTTCAAGCCAGACTTTCTACCTAAAGTGGTGTCTGCTTTTCATTTGAATCAAGATATTGTACTTCCTTCTCTGTGCCCTAATCCTAGTAACCCTAAGGAGAGGGTTTTGCATTCCTTGGATGTGGTTAGGTGCGCCAAGTATTACTTAGTTATCACTAAGGCTTTCAGGAAGACTGATGCTCTCTTCGTTGTGCCTCACGGGCCTAAGAAGGGTTTGGCTCCCGCCAAGTCTACCATCAGTAAATGGATTCGTCAGGCTGTGGTTCAAGCCTATTCTACTAAGGGGAAGTCTCCCCCTTCCGTCTTACTGCTCATTCTACTCGAGCTGTTGGGGCTTCTTGGGCTTTTCAGCACCAGGCCTCTGTGGAATAAGTTTGCAAGGCCGCTACTTGGCCTTCTGTTCATACCTTTACTACGTTTTACAAGGTTGATGTTAGGGCCTCAGCTGATGCTGTGTTTGGCCGCAAGGTTTTGCAGGCGGCAGTAGTTTAAACTGCTTGCTGTTGCCTTTTCTGTTGGGGATCCCACCCTACTTTACGGACACTGCTATTGGATGTCCCACATGTAATTACTACATCTGGAGCAGGACGTGCTGTATGCTTAGAATAATACAATTCTGTGAAGTACTCACCTGTAGAATTGGTATTATATGCATACAGCACGTCCTGCTCCAACCCACCCTGGTTTCACGTTGTTCTGGATCCCCTGTTTGGTGATTGTTATTGTTGTTATTGCCAGTTTTTGGGTGGTTGGTTTCTCCTGGCTTCTCCTTTTCACTGCTTTTCAATGCTGGGGATTTGTGGGAGGTCCCTCGGTATATGTAGGGCCGGGAGGAGCCTGTTTTCTACATGTCTGCAGTGAACAGCGCCCTCAGGCGGAGGATTACCCACATGTAATTACTACATCTGGAGCAGGACGTGCTGTATGCATATAATACCAATTCTACAGGTGAGTATTTCACAGAATTGTATTTTTGCATTTTCTTGGATCCCCTGTATGGTGATTGTTATCATTGTTATAGTTGATAGTTTGGATTGTTTAATTCTCCCGGCTTCTCATTAACTGCTTTTCAATGCTGGGGATTTGTGGGAGGTCCCTGGGTATTTGAGGGGCCGAGAGGAGCCTATTTTCGATGTCTCTGCAGTCCAGCGCCATCTGGCGAAGTATATCCCAACTGTAAGTATTAGATTTGGAGCAGGACGTACTGTATACTCATAATACCAATTCTACAGGTGAGTAATCACAGACTTGTATTTTTCATCTCAGAGCTGCATCCAACAGTGGGGCCCTAAAGACCATGGAACACATGGTTACTACACTTTTTCAGTGCAGTATTTCTAGATTTCTTAGGGTAGGTGGCGGTTAGGTCTGCCATACCTATTGAGTCGATCAAATACTACCTTATACCCTTTGATTGAGTGTAAGCTGCACTATGTACAGTATGTCTGTGGAAGGTGTACTGCAAACAGCTACATCAACATTTATTATCAATATTTAGATTTACATGACAGATGTGCAATTTAGCTTTTGATTCATAACAGGATGCACTGGCAGCTCTGGAAACTCCCATTGGGCCCAACCAGAAGGCCAAGACGCAGAGCACCCCTTTGTCAGAAGTAATTGGAAGAAACTTGCAATTAGCTCTTGCAAACAGTAACCGACAAACTGCAGCTATTACCGCAAGCCCTCTGTTAAAAACAGCAGAGCAAAAACAAGTAAGGTTTTTTCTAATTAACAAAAAGGTTGGGGGAAAAAACAAAATGGGGGTATTTTATTTAAAAAAACACTCATATCTCTATAAAGCTTGTACTGCTAATAAAATAAGAGGTAGTGTCTTTATATTGTACTTGATTGTATTTGAGAACTCCTTTTTGTAGATGTAAATTATTGAAATGAAATTATTACTAATAGAAGATGATTTTAGCATTAGAGTTTGAGGTAGTAATGGTGGGAGTGCATCTAGTCCAGTGGTGAATTTGCTTCAGATAAAGTAGCACTTTAAAGGTGTCTGTCTTTTATGTATGTGGGACCAGGCTGTGGTATATATAGGACTTATTGCATATGTATATATTACTGATTGTGATTCCTTTCATAAAGCCATACGCTGCTTTTGATTTTTACCACAGGAAGATGAATCAAAAATTCTCAGTAATGTAGTTATCTGTGTGAGCAAGAAGCTTAGCAAAAAACAAGGGGAACTGAACGGCATTGCTGCTTCCCTTGGAGCAGAATACAGGTGCAGTGTTTTTTTTCTAGAGTGAAAATCCTAACTTGGGCAACACACCTTGTGCATCTGTTAAATGTCTGATGGGTGGCTATTAATTTTGTTTACCGCAGATGGTGTTTTGATGAAAGTGTGACACACTTTATTTACCAAGGAAGACAAAATGACACTAATCGTGAGTTCAAATCTGTAAAGGAAAGAAATGGAATCCACATTGTGTCGGAGCACTGGCTGTTGGCTGTAAGTGGTGTTCCAAGCTGGTATTGTGTTTTAGTTTTTGCTTTCATTTTTTCTTACTGGCTGCCAGTGGGTGAGAGTACCTGTTTTTGGAATGGTTCCATCCTGCCAAATGTCCATTCTGAAATAAAAAGTGTCAATCTAACTACACCACAATGTGGAATTTGGGGGGGTAACATGTATGTGTATTTAATCATGCTTTCACTAGGTGTATAATTCTTTAGCACTTCAAGTATGTAAGGAACTGTGAATAATAATGTTTATAGACATATAATTTTCATAATTTTGTTAAAGGGACTCTGTATGCAATGTGCATAAACAATCATTCAGTAGCTCACCTCATCATGGCTGCACTCTCTGTTCTGGCAAAACGCAGCTGCTCCTGAAAGTAGAAACAAGGCAAAGTAGGGAGTAGTGATACACATGGTTCCATTGTCATAGACCACCAATAATAGGGCTAAGCTGGTGGTCTGAAGCTCCGTATTATCAGACTGTAGACACTGGGAGAGAGGGAGAACAGCCAGGGGGGTGATGAAAATGCCTGTCTTATAAAAGAGAAATTGTAAGGTGAAACTGTAAACCTTGTTATTCTAAGTATGTCACACACCCCACTTCAAACATTAATTATTACACTTGGGTTACTCCACCAGCAGGTGGCGACGCTGCAGAGAAGTCATGAAAAACGAGCCCCTCCTGGTCTATACATACCTGGTACTTCTCACTCATTCCCCAGTGTTTCTTCTCTGTAAGATGGCGACAAGACAGAAGAAAGAAGTCTCCTGCTTGCAGGTAGCCGGGGTAACACCCCGGCCCCCCCTTTCTGGTCTATTTCTGCCCAGTCCTTTTTTGTTTGCCTAATAACAATAGAAGCCTCCCAGCTTAGGCTGCTGGCTGGGTAATGGTAGATGGCACCTAATGGTGCCTAGGAGATTAGCTCCTCCGCTAGACCCCACACGTGGGGCAACGCGGTTATCCGGCCTGGTGATCCGGATTTGGGATGCCCCGTCCCGCTGTCACCTTATTGGTGCTGTCCCTGTCCCCCGCTTGGTCCCTTTCTCCCTGCGCTAGAAAGAGGGGGTGGCGCTATGTGATTACTAGTACTTGCTGAGTGTGATTGCTGTGTGTTAGTGCTTCATTGTATTTTTATTTTACTGACATGAGGTGGATTTTGGAGAGCCTCCCCACCTCAGGCGGTGGGCAGTTGTATGGTGCCTCCTGACTGTACTACTATTTCGTGCCTGGGTAGGTTCTACCTTGATGGGGGGCGGGGTCGGGCGGCGCGTTTTGTCACTTTTCCGCCCGCTCCCGTTTTGCACAGGTTTTTGGTAAGGTGCGGAGGTGAGGCTGGGCGCCATGTGTGTGCGGTGCCCGCTGCCTCCACTTGTGTGGTGTTATGCGGCTGTCTGGCGGGGCCGCGTGTAGCGCGGCCCGCGCTGCACTGTGTCCGGGAAGGGGGGCGGGGCCGGAGCGCTTCGCGCGCTTGAGACGGCCCGCCCTTCTTCTTCTCTTCCTCGTTCATTCTTCCCCCCCCCCCCCATCTTGACGCAATCGCATACTGCGATGGGAGTACGCTGCCTTCTGCCGCCGTGGTGAGTTTCTTCTTGTTGTGGGGCACATGTACGCTGTTGATGTAGCGCTTTTGGAAGTATTCCCTCAATGAATTGGTAGCCGGCTGCACAGTCCAGCGGTTAGAGCATACGCTTATGGAGTTTGTTCCCCGACGGTGCCGGTTCGAATCCCACTCTGTCCTTATGTTTTAATATGTTTTTAATATGTATGCATTTAGTTGCCCATTAGTTATTCTAAGTATGTCACACACCCCGCTTCAAGATAACCATAACACGTGGGTAATACCGACCTGAAGGGGCGTTCCTGCAGAGATGATAGTAAAAAAGAAAGCCCCTCCCTGATCCATAAATACCTGGGACCTCCCACTCATCACCCAGTTTTCCATCTCTGCAGACGGCGAGCAAGTCAGAAGATGATGTCTCCTCCTTGCACAGGGGGATTTAAGGTAGCCGGGATGATTCCCGGCCCGTTACTCAATTATTTCCGTTTGGACCCTTTTTTCTCTAGAATATATATGCCTCCCAGCCGTGGCTGCAGGTCCAGGCGAGGGTAGATTGGCACCTCTGGTGCTCAGGAGCAACGCTCCGCCGTGAGACCCTATACAAGAGGGTAGGCGGCTTAACCGGGTTGGTGACCCCGGTTTGGGATGCCCTGTCCCTTAGTTTTAACATGGGAATGGCCCTCCCAGGATCCCTTTACACAGTGGGGATGGGAGGTGTGGGTCCTCTCTTTATTACACTCTTTATCAGGCACTGTTTTCTAACCACTGCTATTATGTGTGTGTGTCTCTTTAATGTCATGTCAGCGCCGCGGCCGTTTGTGTGGAGGCCTGCTTGCTGTGCTGGGCCTTTCTTTTTCCATTATGGCGGCGGTAGTTTACCTCAGGGAACACTAGCTTAGGAATGTATTAGGGGGGGGCGGGGCCGGACCTTCGGCGCGGTGCTGGGGTCCGTCCCTCCTTGTTTTGTGTGCTGCTGTGTTTTTACTGTTTGTCAGGCAGGGGTCTGTAGAATGGGGTATTAACCTTTTTGCTTACTGTATTCAACCGGCCAAGCGCCGCGGCTGCACATTCGCGGCGGCGCCGGCCGGTTTTGGCGCTTCTTCTCCTGAGGGGAATATTCCCTCACGATTCTATTGGGGGCGGGGCCGGTCTTGCGGCGCGTCACCGCAGCCCGCCCACATCTATCTCGGCGCCGCTGAGGAACTGTTGCCATGCACAGGAGAGGGGGGGCGGAGCTGGGCGTCGCGCGCATCCCGCGCTGTCCTCGCCCCCTCCTCCTCTTTTCAGTCAGAGAAGTCTCTTCCTCACGATCGGGTCGCCGTGTGAAGTCCCTGCGGTACTGTGAGTGGCCTTTGGCCCCCTCTCCCCTATTTTGCTTTGTTTGCTCCTTTGTTTCTTATCTTCTCATGGGTTCTTTCTGTCTCTTTCAGAACGGAGGTTTATCAGGAGGATCTCCAGTAGTATTTAGAGGGTCTCTCCCGGTCCTAATCCCTGGGTTCATTTTATTGTTCATAAATCCTCCCACTCGGGACATTAAAGGGGCATCCCGGGTTGTCTAATTGGCGTAATTCCCTGGGTCATAGCGACTATTAAAAGTTCACCTTATGGAGGCATCCCCGGATACTGGGCTCGGGACCCCTTCGGGGCATCCCCGGAAGTGTATGTTGTGTGGGGTATCCATTACTGGGGACGATGTACTACTGTGTATACCATGTGCACAGCAAACTATTACGCGGCAGTCCGAACCCCAGGCGTCGGGGTCAGCACAGCCGGTCGCTTCATCTCCACCTCCTGCCCTGACACGCGCCCCGTGTGACGTTGTCATGGGCAGGGATTTGCAATCTGAGATGTGCGCCAGATTGGCCAACCTTGAGAAAATTGTCTCCAGCTCGGTCGCCCGTAAGGCTCCGACTAAGAGAAAGCATTTGTCCCCGGCTCCGCCGGTGGATGACCATGATGACGTTGATAATCTGGATTGGTCTGATTATTCCCCGCTAGAGGAAGGGGAGGTTTATGAGGCGTCAGATGTTTCGGACGATGAGCAGTCTTTTGGCGCTGATGCCGAGCCTGGTGACCTGGGGAGATCCTTGGATACTCCTCACGCTCTGGCTCTTTGGAGGTTCTGAATATTTCTCCTCCCGAGGAGGCGTCACAGCAGAAGGATGAATTATTTGAGGAATCCAAGCCGCGCTTGGAGTTCCCTACACAACGGCATTTTAACAAAATCATTGATAAGGAATGGGACAGGCCGGCTCGGCTCCCGGGGATCCCTCAGGGGTGGGATAAGAAATATCCCTTCCCTTCGGAGGCGGTTAAGCGCTGGGCATCTCCCCCCGAGGTGGATGCACCGGTTTTGGGGTTGTCCAACTCCTCGGTTTTAAATAGGCCTGATTGTTCCACCCTCAAGGATGGAGAGGATAAACGTATTGACCAGATGGCTTGTCATGGTTTTACTAGCGTTGGGTCAGCCATACGGCCCGTGTGCGCTTCGGAACTAATGGTGTTGGCTGCCAGGTCTGTGGTCAGGGACCTGTTGACTTCTTCCGGGCTTCGTCCTGGTAGTAACGAGTTGTTTTTATCCTTTGTGTTAACAGCCTTGGATGATACCTTGATGATGTGTGGAAGGACGTCGGCTCTGCTGGTGACTATTCGGCGGTCGGTGTGGCTGCGCCAGTGGGCGGCCGATTTTATGTCCAAAAAGTCACTGACGGCTCTACCTTTTGTCGGACTACGGCTCTTTGGAGAGACATTGGACTCTGTCACCAAGGGTGGTAGGTTACCTCAACGCAAGAAACTACGCCGTCCCTTTCGGGGGGCGCCTGCTTTTACCCCCTCCTTTCGTGGGGCCAGATCTGGCAGGGGTTCTGCATTCCCCTCTTCCAGAGGAGATTCTGGGAGCAGGGGCAGAGGACGTGCCTGTTCTGGATACAGTTGGGGCTCTAAGCCCAAACCGGCTACTAAGCCAGCTCAGCAATGAGGGGGCGCCCTCACCCATGCGGGTGGGGGGACGGCTGCGACACTTCTCCCAGATCTGGGATCAAGAGATCTCGGACAGATGGATTCGGGAAGTGGTGTCTTCCGGTTACAAGCTGGAGTTCGAGCTCCGCCCCCCCCTCCAGATTTTTCAGGTCTCGGATGCCTTCGGAGCCTCTGGCGGCGCAGGGGCTCCTGGTAGCAGTAGAGAATCTTCTGGACATGGCTGTCATTTGCCCAGTGCCCCTCTCAGATCGGGGCAGGGGCTTTTATTCCAATCTGTTCACGGTACCCAAGAAGGACGGATCGGTCCGACCCATCTTGGATCTGAAGTTTCTCAACAGGTTCATCCGGCCGCGGAAATTCCGCATGGAAACGCTGCGCTCGGCTATTCACTCTCTTCGTCAGGGAGACTTTCTGACGTCCATAGACATCAAGGACGCTTATCTACACGTTCCGGTTTTTCCAGCACACCAGAGGTTTCTCAGGTTCGTGGTGGAGGATCTGCATTTTCAGTTTGTGGCACTGCCTTTCGGTCTCACCTCGGGTCTTCACCAAGGTGCTAGCGGGGGTGATGGCTCTGCTCAGAGTTCAGGGTATCTGCATTGTGCCCTATTTGGACGATCTACTGATCATGGCCTCTTCCTTCAACCAAGCGGAGTCGGACACCAGATTGGTGGTGTCCACTCTGGAAAGGTTCGGTTGGGTGATCAACCACCCCAAGTCGGCTCTTTCTCCGTCCAGAGTTCTGACCTTTCTGGGAATGTCTCTGGACACCTCGCAGGCCAGGGTGTTTCTGCCCCAGGCCAAGATTCTTTTGATTCAGGAGTTAGTTCGGCTTCTCTTGTCGACCCCTCGTCCGACCATTCGACTAGGGATGAGGCTGGTGGGGCTAATGGTGGCCTCATTCGAGGCAGTTCCCTTTGCGCAGTTTCATACAAGGACGCTTCAGCTTCATCTGTTGAAGGTTTGGGACAAGTCTCCACTATCGTTGGATCAGTCCTTCCTGATGACTCCCCGTGTTCGTCGATTCCTACAATGGTGGCTGGGGTCTGTCAATCTGTTGAAGGGCAGATCTTTTCTGGCACCGTGTTGGGAAACGGTCACCACGGATGCCAGTCTGTCAGGTTGGGGAGGTGTTTGGAAGAACCTCCAGTTTCAGGGTCTGTGGGGCCCGCAGGAGGCTCACGAACCCATCAACATTCTGGAATTGAGAGCCATCAGGTTGGTTCTGTTTCGCTTGACTCGTCAGTTGCGGGGCCTGCCTGTTCAGGTCCGGTCGGACAACCGGACGGTGGTTGCTTACATCAATCACCAGGGGGGAACTCGCAGCAGGAGTGCCCTCAAGGAGGTGTCTTTGATTCTGGAATGGGCGGAGAGTCACGTCCCGTGTATCTCAGCAGTCTACATTCCGGGAGTGGAGAACATGGAGGCGGACTCGCTGAGCAGGGCCTCCTCTCGTCAGGGGGAGTGGTCTCTCAGTCCCAAGGTGTTTCGTTCGGTCTGTCTCAGGTGGGGGTTCCCAGCGGTGGACCTCTTTGCCTCTCGTCACAATCACAAGCTTCCAGTCTTTGTGTCTCTCTCGCAGGATCCTCTGGCTCTGGCAGTGGATGCCATGTCTCTGAACTGGAGGGATCTGGGGTTTCTTTACCTGTTCCCTCCGTTTCCAATGGTAGCCAGAGTGGTGCGCAAGTTGACTCTGGAGGGCGCGTCGGCGATTCTAGTGGCACCAAGGTGGCCAAGGCAGGTTTGGTTCGCAGACCTGGTAAGACTGGCAGAGGATCAGTTCGTTCTGCCCCTTCTGCCGGACCTGCTCACCCAGGGTCGGCTGCGCTATCCCAATTTACCTTCGCTGGCTTTGACGGCGTGGCTGCTGAAACCGCCATCTTAAAGGAAGAAGGTCTTTCTGACGCGGTAGTTCAGACTCTTATTAGCGCCAGGAAGCGCTCTTCCTCTACCATTTACTATAGGACTTGGAGGTCCTATATTGACTGGTGTGAAAGTAGGTCTTTCTCTTGTCGGGAGTTTTCCATTTCCAGAATCCTGGAGTTTCTTCAGCATGGTCTGGATTTGGGGCTTCAACTTAGTACCTTGAAGGGGCAGGTTTCTGCCCTGGCGGTGTTTTTTCAAAGATCATTTGCACTTCATCCCTTAGTCAAGACCTTTTTCCAAGGAGTTTCGCATGTACGGCCTCCTAGGAAGCCCTTTGTTCCAGTTTGGGATTTGAACCTTGTTCTTTCTGCTCTTCAGGGTTCCCCGTTTGAGCCCTTGAATGAGATTGCTTTGTCTTCACTTACCCAAAAGGTGGCCTTTTTGGTGGCCATCACTTCGGTTAGGCGTGTTTCTGAGTTGGCAGCTTTATCCATTAAAGCTCCGTACTTCGAAAGGCATCAGGACAAGGTTGTCTTTCGTTTCAAGCCGGATTTTCTTCCTAAGGTGGTCTCTGCCTTTCATCTGAATCAGGACATTGTTCTACCTTCTCTATGTCACTGTCAGGAATGACTTGCCTTCAGTCCGTGCCCGTGGTGTCCCTAGGCAACTGGCCAGGGTTTCTCCTGCCCAGCAGCTGCCTCTGCCTCCGATGCCATCCCCAGCGGCGCGTGTGTCGCCGAGTAAGTCCTCCCCCCTTGCCCGTTGTCACTCAGTTTGTGCTTGCTGGCCTTTACAGTCAGCTCATGTCTTCCGGGGGTGCAATACTCAGAATGGCCACCGGAGGCTGTTTAAGAGAACAAAGTCTAGAAGGTGCAGCTCTGAGCAGTCTGCCTGGGAAGCTCAGCTGGAGCAATCAGCCCAGAGCTCACCAATCAGACTACAGGGCCAGTACTCCAATCTGCTGTCAGATCCTAAATGCACCAATCCCAGCCACTGTCTCTCTGTCCAATCCTGCCGGTTTTCCCACTATAAAGGGATTTCCACTGCAGTGTGTCATTGCCTGTTATAGCGCCTAGTACCAAGCATTGAAGCTCGTTTGATTCCTGTTGTCAACCTCAGCCTGAACCGACCCTTTGCCTGCCTGACCACGATTTTCGCCTGACCCCTCTGATACCTCGCCCCGTGACCTCCCGGCTCTGACCTCGGCTTGTAATCGGACTTCCGCCATCCGGCATCCTCGCTTGGGACTCCCTGCCGTTCATCAGTCTCCACCTTAAGCTGATAATCTTTGCGCCCTGTAAGTCCTGGGGGTAACCGAGTAGGAGAGGCATTACCCGCGTCTCCTACAAGCGGGGACTTGTCTATAGGCAGAAGAGGCGGTGGAGATTGGGGATTGTCAGCTCAAGACAGACTGGTGTCCGGTATAGTCCTTACATTATAACAGGCCCAAAAATTGATATGGAAGAACTTGTACAACAAGTGCAGGCCATGGCTACCGCCATTAACCAGCTGGCCCAACGTGTGGCTGATCAAGAAAATCGCCAGCTGCCTGCACCACCTGTATCCTCACCTCCTGTTGAACCGAAGGTTCCCCTTCCTGAGAAATTTGATGGGGATCGTACAAGATTCTCCAACTTCAAGAACTCCTGTGAACTTTATTTCAGACTACGGCCCTACTCTTCAGGCACAGAAATGCAGAGGGTGGGCCTGGTTATCTCTCTGCTCCAGGGTGATCCACAGTCCTGGGCGTTTGGCTTAGCGCCCACAGATGAGGCCTTGCAATCTGTCTCAGCCTTTTTCTCCGCTATGGAGATCCTATATTCGGACCCTGACAGGACTTCGACCGCTGATGCCAGGCTTCGAAGCCTGAAACAGGGGAAACGCTCAGCAGAGGAATATAGTGCCAAATTCCGCCGCTGGGCGATTGAATCCCGTTGGAATGATCCTGCTCTCTGTAGTCAGTATAGAATTGGTCTTTCAGAAGGTGTTAAGGATGTTCTAACAAATTTTCCTTACCCTAAAAGCCTGGATGAACTCATGCTTACGGCCATTAAAATTGACAGACGGCTACGGGAGAGACATATAGAGAAGAATCACTCTCACTTCTGGGAATCTTCCCACCAGGAGTCATCCTCTATGGGTGTTGTCTCATCTTCGCCCCCAGAAGAGCCTATGCAACTTGGTGCTACTCACCTTTCCCCAGCTGAAAAGAGTAGACGTCGCACCTTAGGCCTATGCATGTACTGCGGGGTTTCAGGTCACCTGGTTAGGGCCTGCCCCAATAAAAGACCTTTGGCGGGATTGCAACGTCCTGACAAGATAGAGAAAGTTTGTCAGGACGGTCAGGTAACTTCCCTTCATAGAAATAAAATGTTGTTACCTGCTACTGTGGGTTGGGAGTTGTCCAGGAAATCCGTCTCTGCTTTTGTCGATAGCGGAGCAGTTGGCAACTTCTTGGATAAATCCATAGTAGCCGCCTTAGGCATTCCCTTAATCCCCCTTGGGAAGCCCCTTCAGATTTTGGCAGTAAACAATACTCCTGTTCCTAGAGGAACTGTCACCTCCAAAACCCCTTTAATTAACCTAGTTGTGGGACCTTCCCATTCTGAGAACCTTGAATTTTTTGTCTTAGACAGCCCTGAAGCCCCGGTTGTCTTAGGGTTCCCCTGGTTAAAGGTGCACAACCCTACCTTTGATTGGGAAACTGGGGAATTGACAGGATGGAGCCCGCACTGTGCAGAACATTGCTATAGTATCACAGTTGGAGCAACCCAAGTCTCAGAGCTTATTTGTCCGTCTGCCTCTCCATCCATGAGGGTACCTCATGTATCTTTATTGAAGTCCGCCGGAACCATTCAGGGTGATAATCCTGTTAAGTCTGGTGAGGGTCCGGAGGCCCCTCGTGAAGGGGAGGGTACTGTCAGGAATGACTTGCCTTCAGTCCGTGCCCGTGGTGTCCCTAGGCAACTGGCCAGGGTTTCTCCTGCCCAGCAGCTGCCTCTGCCTCCGATGCCATCCCCAGCGGCGCGTGTGTCGCCGAGTAAGTCCTCCCCCCTTGCCCGTTGTCACTCAGTTTGTGCTTGCTGGCCTTTACAGTCAGCTCATGTCTTCCGGGGGTGCAATACTCAGAATGGCCACCGGAGGCTGTTTAAGAGAACAAAGTCTAGAAGGTGCAGCTCTGAGCAGTCTGCCTGGGAAGCTCAGCTGGAGCAATCAGCCCAGAGCTCACCAATCAGACTACAGGGCCAGTGCTCCAATCTGCTGTCAGATCCTAAATGCACCAATCCCAGCCACTGTCTCTCTGTCCAATCCTGCCGGTTTTCCCACTATAAAGGGATTTCCACTGCAGTGTGTCATTGCCTGTTATAGCGCCTAGTACCAAGCATTGAAGCTCGTTTGATTCCTGTTGTCAACCTCAGCCTGAACCGACCCTTTGCCTGCCTGACCACGATTTTCGCCTGACCCCTCTGATACCTCGCCCCGTGACCTCCCGGCTCTGACCTCGGCTTGTAATCGGACTTCCGCCATCCGGCATCCTCGCTTGGGACTCCCTGCCGTTCATCAGTCTCCACCTTAAGCTGATAATCTTTGCGCCCTGTAAGTCCTGGGGGTAACCGAGTAGGAGAGGCATTACCCGCGTCTCCTACAAGCGGGGACTTGTCTATAGGCAGAAGAGGCGGTGGAGATTGGGGATTGTCAGCTCAAGACAGACTGGTGTCCGGTATAGTCCTTACAGTCCTCATCCCAGCAACGACAAGGAAAGGGCGCTGCATTCCTTGGATGTAGTCCGTGTTGTGAAATATTATCTGGTGGTTACGTCTTCTTTTCGTAAGACTGATGCTTTTTTTGTGGTGCCCTTTGGGCCTAGGAAGGGTTTGGCTCCGGCCAAATCTTCCATTAGTAAATGGATTCGTCAGGCCATCATTGGGGCCTATTCTGCCAAGGGAAGGAGTCCCCCTTTTCGTGTTACTGCTCATTCTACTCGTGCGGTTGGAGCGTCCTGGGCTTTCCAGCACCAGGCCTCTGTTGAGCAAGTTTGTAAGGCCGCTACTTGGTCTTCTGTTCACACTTTTTCCAAGTTTTACAAGGTTGATGTTCGGGCCTCAGCGGATGCTGTTTTTGGCCGCAAAGTTCTGCAAGCTGTTGTGGTTTAAGTTGTGCCTTGTTGCCTTGTTTTGGATCCCCGCCCTTTTTATGGACACTGCTATTGGATGTCCCACGTGTTATGGTTATCTTGAAGCGGGGTGTGTGACATACTTAGAATAATACCATTTTGTGAAATACTCACCTGTAAAATGGGTATTATAAGTATGTCACACACCCCGCTTCACCCGCCCTTCTTGTATTCGGGATCCTTTATATTGTGAACTTTGCGTTTTGTTGATTTATATTTGCCTCTTCCTGGTCCCTTACCTTACTGCTTCTATATACTGGGTGATGAGTGGGAGGTCCCAGGTATTTATGGATCAGGGAGGGGCTTTCTTTTTTACTATCATCTCTGCAGGAACGCCCCTTCAGGTCGGTATTACCCACGTGTTATGGTTATCTTGAAGCGGGGTGTGTGACATACTTATAATACCCATTTTACAGGTGAGTATTTCACAAAATGGTATTTTTGTTGTGCATAATTTGCATTTTTTATTCCTGTGCTGCTGCATGTTTGATTGTCTATGGGCCATGGAGTGAATGTCGTCTTTTCCATTGCAGATCCTGGGTTCCCATACTGAAGGGGTCTCCCGGTTTTTAGATGCTTGGCTAATTGGGGTACTGTCCCTTTATAATTACAAATCCCCCCCCACACGGGACATTTAAAAGGGGCATCCCGGGTCGCTTATGGCATAAATCCCTGGGTAATTGCGAATACCATAATTTCACCATTATGGAGGCTTCTAGTATAACGGAAACGGCCCTTGGGGCAATTCAGGCTATTTGGGGGTTGTGGGGCTCCTCTCCCAGGGGATGCTGTCATAATATGCATTCCATGTGTACGGTGGAATATTAAGCGCCAGTCCGGTACTCCGGCTTCTGGCTCCTCGCCGCCCGTGTCATCACCTACCCCTCCCCGCCTGTTCCGGACCCCATGTGACGTGGTCATGGGTGGGGATTCGCATTCCGGGGTTTGCGCCGGGTTGGCCAGCCTTGAGATAACGTTTTCCGCGGTGGTTGCTCAGAGGGCCCCGGCTAAGTGGAAACACTTTCCCCCGCTCCGCAGGGTCACGATGTTGATGTGTTTGAGTCCTTGGACTGGGCCGATTGCCCCCCGGCTGAGGAGGGGGAGCTCTTTGAGGATTCGGATGAGCCTGATGTCCAGCAATTGCCTGGCGCTGCGGGTGACCAGGTTGCTGGGGTGGCCTTCGACACCCCTTCAATATTGGCTCAATTGTTGAGGCGGCTCCTACGCCGAAGGGTGAGTTAATTGACGTGGACTAGCCACGCTTGGAATTCCCAGTCCAGGACTTTTTGAGGATGTCATACTTAAGGAATGGGTGCAGCTTACCCGTTTTGCTGGTGTTACGCCTAGTTGGGATAAAGAGTATCCTTTCCCGGCGGACTTGGTTAAGCGATGGTCTTCTTCCCTGTGGTCGATGCTCCGGTTTTGGGGCTGTCCAACACGGCTGTGTTGCACTCTCCTGACTGTACTACTATTTAGGATGGTGAGGATCGCCGGAGTGACCAGCTGGCTAGCCACGCCTTTGTCGGTTTTGGTTCGGTTTTGTGGCTGGTTTTTGTGCTTCGGCACTTTTGATGTTGGCTGCAAGGTCCTTTATCAGGGACTTGCCGTCGGGCCTTGATCCTGTTTGTGAAGAGTTTGAGGCTCTCAAGCGTTGTGAATCGTTTGTTCTTGCCGCTCAGGTTGATGCCACGGTGATGTGTAGTAGGACCGCGGCAATGGACTGCTGATTTTTATTTAAAAAAAAAAAAAAAAAAAAAAAGACCATCATGACTCTTCCCTTTTAGGGTTTGTGACTGTTTGGTGAGAAATTGGATTCTGTTGCCAGGGGAGGTAAGTTGCCTCAGAGCAAGTGACTATGCCGTTCCTTTCGGGGGGGGGGGGGGGGGGGGGGCGGCTTCTTTTAATCTCTCCTTTCGGGGAGCCAGAGCTGGCAGGGGCGCGGTCTTTCCCTGTCTTTAGGGGTGCCGGTTGGAACCAGGGTAGAGGCCGTCCCGGTCACTCCTGGGGCTCCAAGCCAACACCCGCTGCCAGGCCCGCTCAGCAATGAGGGGGCGCCCTCATCCATGCGGGTGGGGGGACGGTTGCGACACCTCTCCCAGGTAAGGGACCAGGCGGTCTCGGTTAGATGGATTCGGGAGGTGGTGTCGTCCGGTTACAAGCTGGAGTTCGAGTCCCGACCTCCTCCAAGGTTTTTCAGGTTTCATGTGCCCACGGATCCTTTGGCCGCGCAGGGGCTCCTGGCGGCGGTAAGAAATCTTCTGGACATGGCAGTCATCTGCCCGGTTCCGTCCTCGGTTGTGGGCCTCGGGTATTATTCGAATCTCTTTACAGTGCCTAAGAAAGATGGATCGGTGCGTCCTATCCTGGATCTGAAGTTCCTCAACAGGTTTATACGTTCTTGGAAATTTCGCAGGGGAACTCTGCGCTCTGCCATCACTTCTTTTCGGCAGGGGGACTTCATGACGTCCGTAGACATCAAGGCTGCCTGCCTTCATGTTCCTGTCTTTCCGGCTCATCAGGCCTTATCTCGGCTCCAAAGGTGTTCACCAAGGTGCTGGCCGTAGTGATGGCCCTTCTCAGGGCTCAGGGGATTCGCATCGTGCCTTATCTGGATGACCTTCTCATCATGGCTCCTTTCTTCGGTCAATCGGAGACGGACACCAGGTCGGTGGTGTCCTCTCTGGAGAGTGACGGCTGGGTGATCGACTATCCCAAGTCCTCCCTCGCTCCGGCCAGGGTGGTGTCCTTCCTGGGGATGTCCTTGGATTTTTGTCAACACAAAGTGTTTCTGTCTCAGCCCACGGTTCTCTTGATTCAGGAATTGGCGCAGTTTCTTATATCCAATCCTTGCCTGTCCGTCCGGTTGGGGATGAGACTGGTGGGGTTGATGGTAGCCTCCTTCGAGGCGGTGCCCTTTGCTCATTTTCGCACAAGGACGCTTCAGTTGATCTGTCGGCGTCTTGGGACCGGCGACCGCGGTCGTTGGATCGGTCTTTCCGGATGTCCTCCCGGGTTCGGCAGTCTCTCCTGTGGTGGATGGTCTTGGACTTTATCTTGAGGGGCAGGTCCTTTCTGTTGCCTCCTTGGGAAACTGTCACCACGGACGCCGGTTTGTCGGGATGGGAAGTTTTCTGGAAGGACTTTCGGTTCCGGGGGAGGTGGGGTCCTCTGGATGCCCACTTGCCCATCAACATTCTGGAGTTGAGGGCCATCAGGTTGGTTCTGTCTCTCTTGGCACAGCATTTTACAGGGCTTGCCGGTTCAGGTCCGGTTGGACGATCGGTTGGCGGTTGCTTACATTGATCGCCTGGGAGGGACTCGCAGTCTGGGTGCCATCAGAGAGGTGTCTCTGATTCTAGCCTGGGCGGAGGCTCATGTCCCTTTCATCTCGGCAGTGTGCATTCCAGGATTGGAATACACGGACGCGACCTTTCTGAGCAGGTGCTCTTTCCGCCGGGGGGAATGGTCTTTCCACCCCCAGGTTTTTCGGTTGCTTTGTCTCCGGTGGGGGACGCTGGAGGTGGATCTGTTTGCCTCTCATCACAGTTACTAACTTCCGACATTCGTGTTGTTTTCTCAGGATCCTCTGGCTCTAGCGGTGGATGTCGTGTCCCTGAGCTGGGGGGACCTGGTGTTCCATTCTCTGTCTCCTCCGATCCCTATGCTAGGCAAGGTGTTGCGAAAGCTGGCCCTGGTCGGGGTTCCTGCCATTCTCATGGCTTCAAGGTGGCCAAGGAGGGTGTGGTTCGCAGACATCGTTTGTCTGGCGGTGGATCAGTTCGATCTGCTTCTTCGGCTGGATTTTATCTCACAGGGTCAACTGCGTTGCCCCAATTTATGAACGCTGGCTGTGACGGCCTGGCTGCTGAAACCTCCATTTTAGGGAAGGAAGGGTTTTTTTTTTGTTTTTTCGGATCTGTTATTCAGACTTTTATTAGTGCCGGGAAGAGGTCCTCTTCTTCCATCTATTATAGGACTTGGAGGTCTTATATTGATTGGAGTGAGGCTAGATCTTTGACTTGTCGGGTCTTTTCTGTTTTCAGGATTTTGGCATTTCTTCAATAGTGGCTGGACTCTGGTCTTCAGCTGAGTATCTTAATGGGGCAGGTTGCTGCCTTGTCTGTCTGTTTTTCAAAGGTCCTTTGCGTTTTCTCCTTTGGTCAAGACCTTCTTCCAGGGGGTCTCGCATTGTGGCCTCCTAGGAGGCCTGTTCTTCTTGTTTGGGATTTGAATTTGGTTATCTCTGCTCTTCAGGCTTCTCTTTTGAGCCTTTGCAGGTTATTGTTCTTTCTATTCTGACTCAGAAGGTTGCCTTGTCCATCACTTCTGTTCGGCGTGTCTCGGAGTTGGCAGCCTTGTCGTTTCGGGCTCCTCGCTTTGAGAGACATCAGGTCAAGGTGGTTTTCCGCTTCAAGCCGGTCTTTCTTTATACGGTGGTCTCTGCTTTTCATCTTAACCAGGACATTGTTCTTCCTTCCTTGTGTCCTATGCCTAGGAATGACAAGGAGAGGGTTTGCACTGTTGGGAGTACTGTTTGTTTACTACTTCTCTTTTTCGTAAGACTGATGTCTTTTTCGTGGTGCCCTGTTGGGCCTAGTAAGGGTTTGGCTCCCGCTAAGTCTTCCATCAGCAAATGGATTCGTCAGGCTGTTGTTGGGGCCTATTCTACCAAGGGGAAGGTTTTCCTTTTTTTTCTTATCACTGCTCATTCTACTCGTGCTGTTGGAGCGTCTTGGGCTTTTCTGCACCAGGCCTCTGTTGAACAAGTTTGTAAGGCTGCTACTTGGTCTTCTGTTCACACTTTGTCCGAGTTTTTTACAAGGTTGATGTGCGGGCTTCAGTGGATGCTGTGTTTGGCCGCAAGGTTCTGCAGGCTGCAGTGGTTTGAGTTTTGCATTATGGCCTTGTTGGATACCCGCCCTTTCTGGACACTGCTTTTGGATGTCCCAAGTGTAATAATTAATGTTTGAAGTGGGGTGTGTGACATACTTAGAATAATACCATTTTGTGAATACTCGCCTGTAAAATGGGTATTATAAGTATGTCACACACCCCACTTCACCCGTCCTTTTGGTATCCCGGATTCTTTATAGGGTGAAGTTTTCGTTTACAGTTTGAGGGTTTCCAATGGGTTTTTTCCTGGTACCTTGTCTTTACTGCTGTTTGAGTACTGGGGAATGAGTGAGAGGTACCAGGTATGTATAGACCAGGAGGGGCTCGTTTTTCATGACTTCTCTGCAGCGTCGCCACCTGCTGGTGGAGTAACCCAAGTGTAATAATTAATGTTTGAAGTGGGGTGTGTAACATACTTATAATACCCATTTTACAGGTGAGTCTTCACAAAATGGTATTATCTCTACCATTTCTTCTATAATTTTAAAAGTTTTACTTCCTGTAATCCACAATGTAACACAACAGGTAATTACTTTTCTGCTTTGTGTCCAAGACTTTGAGACCCTCTTTTTGGGTTGAGCACTCAAAATCGGGCAATATACCATTCTGGGGTCCATCAGCAAAAGCCAGGGGATCGCTCCATGCACAAACACACCCCCCCCCCGGCGTTGCTTACTTCTGGTATTTATGGCTTACTCAAAGATTTTGGACTTTCATCTATTTTTTAACTGATTTAGGTGTAGCTTCTTTATTGTGTAAATTCCAACCTAGCATTCATTGACATTTTTTAAATGTGACACCTCATTAGTGCAGCACCATTTTGATAAGGGACATGCTGTTCTATAGTAATAAATCAGTAGTAAATTTTACTAGGACAGCCAAGATAGCTGCTCCCAAGTAGCCACAAAAATATTAATAAACTGCCAGTGTGGAGTAGATGACATAAGCAGGCATATAAAATGAAGATGTAGATATGTCAAGACTGCAAGGATGCACCTGATGTATCTCAATGGTGTAGTGTTTAAAATATATATATATATATATGTACATCCCGTTCCGAAAGATATCCTTACACATGGGTTATTCATCTTCAGATGTCACGTGACTGCAGAGCAGAAAAAGTGGCCCCTCCCGGCCTATATATACCGAGGCACCTCCCACAGAACCCCAGATTTTCTCTGCAGTCGCGGACTGCCAGGACAAGAAAGGGGCTCTCTCTCTTTTCAGGCAGGTGAGCGGGGTCTTTGACCCTATGGACCTGTTGAGCTATTCCCCACCCGATTCTGTTCTTGTTTTGCTGCCTCCCAGCCTCGGCTGTAGCGTTCGGGTGACGGTAGACAGCACCATATTTAGGTGCCAAGGAGCTAGTTTCCGCCGCAACTCCCCCACCAAAGGGTAGACGGTTTAGGCCATGGTGAGCCTCATGGGATGCCCTGCCCGCATTTGTGCCTGTCATTCCCTTCCCTCTTCGTTCTTCTGTGTCTCTCAGGGAAAAGTGGGGGAGGTGTTCATTGTATCTGAGGTATCCTGTATTGTGTGGTACCTTTAATTCTAGGCTCTGGCTTGTGCGGAGCGCTTTAGAAATTATCCCTGTCTGATTGGTTGCACTGGTGTTCTTTTTTGTTAATTCGGCCCAGCAGACTGTTGCGTGGTTATCTGGGATGCCCCTGCTGAGGGCCTCTTCCCCTGAGACCTTGCCTACTCCCTCTCTCTTACATTCGGCTCAGGTGGTGGCACATGCTTCTGGGGATGCCCAACCTGATTTTGCTTCTAGATTGGCCGATCTGGAGAGGCGGATGGGTGGTTATGAGCCGCGCAAGACTATTTGCAAGACACGGCATTTGTTTGATAATTCCTATGTTTGCCCCATGAGTCTGAATCTGAGGATCAGAATAGGTCTATTCCTAGTATGTCACACACCCCGCTTCCAACATTCATGACACTTGGGATACCGGCCTGTAGAGGGTGATCTTGCAGAGATGACATGGAAAAAAGGAGCCCCTCCTGGTCCATAAGTACCCGGGACCTCCCACTATTCCCCAGTCTTTTCGTCTCTGCAGTCGGCGAAGCATTCAGGAGATGACTCCTTCCTGCAGGTAGCCGGGTTACGCCCGGCCTTTTTCTATTTCTGCCTGAAGCCACATTTTTGTATTGTGATATGTATGTTTTGCCTCCCAGCCTTGGCTGATGGGCTCGGGCAAAGGTAGATACACCCTTGGGTGTATATGGGAGCTTGCTCCCTCCGTGAGACCTCAAATAAGGGCTAGGTGGAATCCGGGCTGGTGTCCCCCGTCATGGGATGCCCCGTCCCTTTAAATCTCCTTGTGCCTATTGGGTGCTTGTTTTTCCCCCTTTTGGCCCTCCTGGACCCTGCTGGGGTGAAGGGGGGGGGAATCTTTATTTGGGGAGTATCTTTTGGCCTATGCATTTGTTTTTTTTTTTTGTTTTTTTTAAAGAAAAGGAAAAGATAAGAAAGTGACATACCTGTTTTGGGTTTTTTTTTTTAAATTCCCTCTCTTTTTTTCGTTCAGCCCCGTTCTATGATGTCATGCTATTGTCTTTGGCTGACCCGCCCTCTGCTCTCTGAGCAGTGCTAGGTGGTGGGCGGGGCTTCGAGTCTGCGTCGCATTTCTGCTTCCTCTTCTTCCTCTGTGGTTTGCTGGTTCCTGTTCTGGTGTTGGCCTCCACTGGTCCTGGCTGCTGCGTTGGTGCCGCTGCTGGGCTTTTCTTATATTGATTGGTCGCAGGGCTGTCGCTGGTCCGTTGTGGTCACTGTGAGTACCCTTTAGTTATACTAAAGGGAAATCTTTTTTATTTACTGTCATTTCTTTCTTGCATATGCATAAGGCTCATTGTGTTTTCTCTATCTTCCAGGGGGAAACTCTGTTAATAGGGGTTTCTCCTGGTCCTTGTTTAAAATCCTCTCACCTAGGGGCTATTTAGGGGCATCCCGGGTAGCTTCGGCTGTAAAAATCCCATATACTTGGCGACTATAAAAAAAAATTCAGTAAAACACCATATGGAGGCATCTCCGGATACTGGGCTCTCAGTTCCTTTGGGACAGACTCGGCAGTGTTTGCGATGTGGGGCATGCCTTGTTGGGGATAACGCATTTCTTTGTGTAGCTTGTGCTCAATTGATTATAATACAGCATTCAGAGTCCCAGTCCTCAGTGTCTGGGGCTCCGGCCTCTTCTCCCACACCACCTTGTCTTGTCCATACCCCCAGTGATATTGTCATGGGTGGAGAGTCGCTTTCTGATGTATGTGCCAGATTGGCTCACATTGAAAAATTAATGTCTAGCTCTGTGGCCAAGAAGGCCTCAGCTAAAAGAAAACATTTAGCTCCTGCTGTTGAGGCAAATGAGCTTGATTGTAGCGAGCGTCTTGATTGGTCAGATTGTTCTCCGTTTGGAGAAGGAGAATTCTTTGAGGAATCTGATGTTTCTGATGTTCAGCAATTTGTGGGTATTGACGCTGAACAAGGTGAAGGGGAGATTTTTGACACCCCTAAAGCTCTTGCTCAATTGTATGAGGTTTTGGCAATCGATCTTCCAGAAGCAATCCCTCCTCAGAAGGGGGAGTTCTTTGGAGCCTCCAAGCCTCGTTTAGAATTTCCAGATCAAAGACATTTTGAAGAAATCATTCTTAAGGAATGGGAGAAGCCTGCGCGGCTTCCTGGCATTCCTTTAGGCTGGGATAAGAAATATCCCTTTCCTTCAGACACTGTTAAGTGTTGGTCATCCCCCCCTGTGGTGGATGCACCTGTGCTCAGTTTGTCCAATTCCTCTGTTTTGCATTCTCCGGAATCTACTATCCTTAAGGATGGGGAGGACAAACGTATTGATCAAATGGCTTGCCATGCGTTTGCTAGCGTTGGCTCGGCCTTACGACCTGTGGGTGCCTCGGCACTTATGGCAGTCGCTATTAGGTCTGTTATTGGAGACCTTTTCGTGGTTCCAGAGCAGGCAGAGGATCAGCCTCTTCAGCCCCAAGGGGGACTGCATGGAACAGAGGAAAAGGACGTGGCCGTTCAAATCAGAATTGGGGATCAAAGCTTAAGGCTGCTTCCAAGCCTGCCCAGCAATGAGGAGGCGCCCTCACCCGTGAGGGTGGGGGGACGGCTGCAGTTTTTTCCAGGCTTGGGTCAAAGAGGTATCAGACAGATGGATTCTGGAGGTTGTGTCCTCCGGGTACAAGCTGGAATTCGAGTTCCAGCCTCCGCCCAGATTTTTCAGGTCTCGGATGCCCGCGGATCCGGGGATCGCGCTGGGGCTCCGGGCAGCTGTTGCGAATCTCTTAAACATGGATGTTATTCGCTTGGTTCCTATTGCGGAAAGGGGTCTGGGGTTTTACTCCAACCTATTTACCGTTCCCAAGAAAGACGGCTCTGTTCGGCCTATTCTAGATCTGAGGCGACTAAATAAATTTATTCGCTTCGGAAGGTTCCGCATGGAGTCGTTAAGATCAACGATCGACGCTCTCCGTCAAGGGGACTTTGACTTCCATCGACATCAAGGAAGCTTCAGATTCACAGTGGAAGACCAGCACTTTCAGTTTGCGGCCCTTCCATTCGGTCTCACCTCATCCCCAAGAGTATTTACCAAGGTTTTGGCAGAAGTAATGGCTATTCTCAGACTCCAGGGCATTCGCATTGTGCCATTTTTGGACGACCTTCTCAACACAGCCTCGTCCTTCAATCAGGCGGAATTGGACACCAGGACCGTGGTGGCTTCACTGGAGAGGTTCGGTTGGGTGATAAACCATGCCAAATCCTCTCTTTATCCTGTAAGGGAGATTCCCTTTCTGGGCTTATTCCTGAATACCCTTCAGGCCAGGGTATTTCTTCCTCAGTCCAAAATTGTTCTGATTCAAGACTTAATTCGTCTGTTCTTGTCCAATCCTCGTCAGCCTATCCGCTTGGGGATGAGGCTAGTGGGGCTGATGGTGGCCACATTCGAAGCATTCCTGTTCGCTCAGTTTCATATGAGGACGCTTCAGCTGTTTCTCTTGGCGAAGTGGGACAAGTGTCCTCTGTCATTGAATCGGGTTTGTTTGTGGTCTCCCCGTGTTCTGCGGTCCCTTCAGTGGTGGCTGACTTCGAGCAATC
Source organism: Gastrophryne carolinensis (assembly GCA_027917425.1). Lineage (NCBI taxonomy): Eukaryota > Metazoa > Chordata > Amphibia > Anura > Microhylidae > Gastrophryne > Gastrophryne carolinensis. Next base: position 125,391,369 of record CM051239.1, read on the forward strand.
TCCGAAACGGCAAGTCATTTCTGACCCCCTGTTGGGAGTTGGTCAGTACGGATGCCAGCCTTATGGGTTGGGGGGGGCATCTGGAGGAAGCAACGGTTCCAGGGGTTGTGGGGGCCTCAGGAGGCTCACTCCCCGATCAATTTATTGGAGCTTCGGGTCATTCGGCTTGTTCTGCTCCGACTGACTCATCTTTTGCGGGAGCTGCCGGTTCAGATTCGGTCAGACAACCGGACAGCAGTTGCATACATCAATCACCAAGGAGGGACTCGCAGTTGGGGTGCCCTCCGGGAAGTATCTCTGATCCTCCACTGGGCAGAGATCAATGATCCCTGCATTTCGGCAGTTTACATTCCGGGGATAGAGAATGTGGAGGCAGACTCCCTGAGCAGAGCATGCGCTCGCCGGGGAGAGTGGTCTCTCAATCCCAGGGTCTTTCAGTTTCTCTGTCACAAATGGGGGACTCCACGGTTGGACCTGTTTGCTTCTCGTCACAACCACAAACTTCCAGTGTTTGTGTCTCTTTCCCAGGATCCTCTGGCAGTGGCAGTGGATGCCATGTCTCTGACCTGGAAGGATCTGGTGTTTCTGTATCTGTTTCCCCCATTCTCCATGATAAGCAGGGTGGTGCGCAAGCTAGTTCTGGAAGGGGCGCCAGCAATTCTGGTGGCTCCAAGATGGCCAAGACGCCTGTGGTTCGCAGACTTCACAAGGCTAGCAGAGGATCAGTTGCATCTGCCTCTTCTTCCAGACCTCATCACCCAGGGTCAACTCTGTTACCCCAATTTACCAACGCTGGCTTTGACGGCGTGGCTGCTGAAGTTTCCATCTTAAAGGAGGAAGGTCTTTCTGACGCGGTCATTCAGACTCTTGTTAGAGCTAGGAAAAAGTCTTCCTCTGTTGTTTACTACAGGACTTGGATGTCCTATATTGACTGGTGTGAGTCTAGGGTCTTACCCTGTAGGGTATTTTCTATCCCTAAGATTTTGGAGTTTCTGCAACATGGTCTGGATTTGGGTTTCCAGATTAGTACTTTGAAGGGGCAGGTTTCTGCTTTGGCTATTTTCTTTCAAAGATCTTTTGCACTTCATCCTTTGGTTAAGACCTTTTTCCAGGGGGTCACGCATGTGTGGCCTCCTAGAAAGCCCCTACTTCCAGTTTGGGATCTTAACTTGGTGCTTTCTGCCATGCAGGCTGCTCCTTTTGAGCCATTGACGGATGCTTCTCTTCACATTCTTACTCAGAAGGTTGCTTTCTTGGTTGCTATTACCTCTGTCCGTCGGGTTTCTGAATTGGCGGCCCTGTCTATCCAGGCCCCTTACTTCGAAAGGCATCAGGATAAGGTGGTTTTCCATTTTAAAACAGATTTTCTTCCTAAGGTGGTGTCTGCCTTCCACCTAAATCAGGATATTGTTCTTCCTTCATTGTGCCCTAATCCTAGTAATAACAAGGAAAGGGTTTTACATTCTTTGGATGTTGTTCGTTGTGCTAAGTATTATTTGGTTACTACTTCTGCTTTCCGTAAGACAAACGCCTTTTTTGTTGTGCCCTCCGGGCCTAGGAAAGGGTTGGCGCCCGCCAAATCTTCCATCAGTAAATGGATTCGTCAGCCATTGTTGGGGCCTATTCTGCAAAGGGGAAGGTTCCCCCTTTTCGTGTTACTGCTCATTCTACTCGTGCTGTTGGGGCTTCTTGGGCTTTTCAGCACCAGGCGTCTGTTGAACAAGTTTGCAAGGCTGCTACTTGGTCTTCGGTGCATACTTTTTCTAAGTTTTACAAGGTTGATGTGCGGGCCTCAGCGGATGCTGCTTTTGGTCGCAAAGTTCTGCAAGCTGCAGTTATTTAAGTTATGCATTTTTGCCTTGTGGGATCCCCGCCCATTATGGACACTGCTATTGGATATCCCAAGTGTCATGAATGTTGGAAGCGGGGTGTGTGTGTTTTTTGTTCAGGGGTCCTTTATATGGTGTTTGTTATTATTTTCAATTCACTATATAATTTGCTCTTCCTGGTTTCCTCACTGCTTTTTTAAAAGACTGAGGAATAGTGGGAGGTCCCGGGTACTTATGGACCAGGAGGGGCTCCTTTTTTGCATGTCATCTCTGCAAGATCGCCCTCTACAGGCCGGTATCCCAAGTGTCATGAATGTTGGAAGCGGGGTGTGTGACATACTCGTAATACCCATTTTACAGGTGAGTACTCACAAAATGGTATTTTTGATGAGCCAAGGTCTGGGTCCAAGCCTTGGGATGCAGCTGATACTGACAGACTTCTTGCCCATTTGTTTGAGGTGCTTGAAATATCTCCCCCTGTTGCTCCCCCACAGCAGCAGGGAGAGTTATTTTGTGCTGCTAAACCACGCTGGGAATACCCGGCTCAGTCTCATTTTAAAGTGGACCAACACCCAGGATTTTGACTATCCTGGGTTTTGGTCTACTTCGGACCACCCCGAGAAAGCCCCGATCGGCACCCGCTGTGTGAAACCCCCAGAAAGCCCAGAAAACTCACCTCTCCCACATGACCGCTGCAGCCAATCCCCGCCGGCGGACAAGCGAGAGGCAGCGCCGGACAAGCAGAGCGCCGCCGCCTCCTGCGCGTCCCTCTTACAGGGAGCGCACCACAATCCTACCTTTTCCACGTTCCAGCGGCGCATGCTTGTCCGCCGCCTCCCGCGCATCCCTCTAGCAGGTCGCACTCCCGCGCCGGCTGTTTGTGAATGGCCGGCGCGGGAGCGCGCCCTGCTAGAGGGACGCGCGGGAGGCGGCGGACGCGCATGCGCTGCTGGAACGTGGAAAAGGTAGGATTGCGGGCTTCCTGGGGGGTTTCACCCCACGGACATCCCGATTTCGGATGCCCCGCGGGGAGGGATCTGATCGGCCCGGGAATCTTATAGATTCCCGGTCCGATCCCCCCTGGGTGTTGGTCCACTTTAATAATCTCATTTTACATAAATGGGAAAAACCCAGTAGGTAGGGGTACCTAAAAGTTGGGACAAGAGGTATCCCTTTCCCATGGATACCGCTAAATTATGGTATTCCCCACCTGAGGTCGAGGCACCAATTCTGGGCCTGTCTCATACCTCTGTGCTGCACTCACCTGATGCTACCACCTTAAAGGATGTGGAAGACCGGCCCATTGATCAGCTGGCTACACATGGTTTTGCCTGTGCGGGGACTGCGCTGCGTCTGGTGTGTGCATCTATTGCTACTGTGGCTATCAGAAGACTGATCAGGAGTGCCTTAGAAGGTGGTTCTGCGGCCTTGGGCAGAGATGTTTTTGACTGGCTTATGTATTGAGGAATTTACTTATGTCCTTGCTGCCCTGCAGGATGCCATTAGAATGTGTGCCAGAACCTCTGCCCTGCTGGTTGCCTTGTGACGCTCTGTTTGGCTGCGCCAATGGATGGCTGATATTGCTGCTAAGAAGGCTCTTACGGGGGCCTCTTTTAAAGGTCTACGCCTTTTTGTCTGGATCTGTTTGCCAAGGAAGGTAAGCTGCCTCAGCGCAAGAAGCCACTCAGGCCCTTTCGGGGGTCCAGGGTTGCTCTTTCCCCCTTTTATTTCCCCAGAAGACGAAGGGGAACTCCACCCACGGGAGGCCATGGTGAGACATGGGGCAGAGGCAGAGGACGTGGTAGACGCGGTCCTTCCTGGGGTGCTAAGCCAAAATCCTCTCCCAAACCTCCGCAGACATGAAGGGACGCCCTCACCCATCCAGGTGGGGGGATGGCTGCGTTATTCTAAGTATACAGTACGTCCTGCTCCAGATATAATACTTACACTTGGGTTATCCTCCGCCAGATGGTGCTGTGCACTGCAGACATGCAAAAACAGGCTCCTCCCGGCCCTTCATATACCCGGGGACCTCCCACAAATCCCCAGATTTCTCTGCAGTGCTGACTGCGAAGACATGAAGTATCACTCTCTCGCAGGTGAGCGGGGCTATTACAGCCTGCGGCCCTGTTGGACTACTCCCACCCGTCCTATTTGTGATGTGCCTCCCAGCCTGGGCCGCGCTGGTGCTTGCTTAACGGAGCCCTGCTCCACCGCAGTCCCCCACCAAAGGGTAGGTGGTTTAGGCTGATGGTGAGCCTTTAGGGGATGCCCCTCCCGCATCATAGCCCCACGCCCGTGTAGCGGTGGACCCTGTGTAAAGGGTCGCCATCCTCCCTCGTTCCCCCCTGAGCCCGGGGGGAAAGAAAGGGGGGGCAGGGGTTTGTGAGTATGGTGGCCTCAGTGTACCCTATTACACGCTCATGGCCTTAGTATCGCTTTTGACTGGGAATGGGTGTCAGAGCCGCGCTGTTTACTTTTACTTTTCACTTGTATTGGGCACCGCCGCGCCTTTCCTATATGGTTACTGCATGGGCGGCAATGGCTTGCAGATGCTGCGGCGTCTCTTTTAGCTTGTAGTGGCTCTGCTGCAGTAATCCACTCGATCAATTCCTTCAGGCGTCACTGCCCTTTTTCCCTATTGGCTACGCGTTTTGGAGCTTCGCGCTCTCCGGTGGGGGCGGGGCCCTGACATGGCTCGCTCCACGTCACGGTTTGGCGCGCTCCTCGTCATGGTCAGCTCTGGCCCGCCCTTCGAGGTTCGCTTGGCGCCATTTTTTACTCGCGCGCGCGTGGTGAAGACCGTCCTCCCCCCTCTGTCTGTAAGTGCCTTCGCAGGCGACTTTATATTTCCTTTATTATCCCCTTGCGCATGGCTCTGACATTCTTGTTTCCCTTTATGTCTTTCAGACCGTGGATTCCGGTGGCTTCTCCCGGCCCGGTGTAGCTCCCGGTTGAGACTATTAAATTACTCCCACTTCCCCGTAGGTTATTGCGGCATCCAGGGTAGCTTACAGCGTCAATCCCTACTGGCCTATTGTGCCGATTAAATCACCATATGGAGGCGTCCCAGGATATTGTGAACGGGGTTCCTTCGGGACAAGCCCGGCTGTGTGTAGCTTGTGGGGTTTTACCTAGCAGCGGTGACAATGCACGGGTCTGTGTTCCTTGTGCACAGCAGGCGCTAGCGGTTCTTCCCGCCCCTCCGGTGGCTGGGCCTGCACCTCGCCTCACTTCACCTACTCCCCCAAGCCTGAGTCTAACCCCCAATACAAGCGGGGATTCTCATCCTGATGTGGCTACTAGACTGGCCAGTGTTAAAAGATTGCTTGCTAGCTCATTAGCGCGTAAGGCTCTGCGGCAGGCAGAGTTGGACACTCAGCTGGTAGTGTCCACCCTGGAGTCCTTCGGCTGGGTGATCAATTACCTCAAGTCCTCTCTGTCCCCCTCCTCGGTGACTCCGTTCCTGGGAATGATTCTGGATACGGTTCAGTCAAGGATATTCCTTCCTCAACAGAAGGTGGAAGCTCTGACTGCGCAGGCGAGGTTCCTGCTCTCGTGCCCACAGCCCTCCATCAGGCAGGGAATGCAGCTGGTGGGCCTGATGGTGGCGAGCTTCGAGGCGGTGCCCTTTGCCCAGTTCCATTTGAGACCTCTGCAGCTTCACCTTCTGTCAGTTTGGGACAAGAACCCAGCGTCTTTGGACGGGGTCTGTGTGCTTCCCCCCTCGGTCAGACGGTCCCTTTCGTGGTGGCTGGACCTCTGGGAGACGGTCACAACGGATGCCAGTCTGTCAGGTTGGGGGGGATTCTGGAAGACCCTGCGCTTCCAGGGGAAGTGGGGTCCTCAGGAGGCCCATTTACCCATCAACATTCTGGAATTGCAGGCAGTCCGGTTGGTTCTGGAGCGGTTGACCCAACACCTGAGGGGTCTGTCGGTCCAGGGAGGCTCAGACAACAGGACGGCGGTTGCTTACATCAACCATCAGGGAGGGACCCGGAGCAAGGGTGCCCTCCGGGAGGTGTCTCAGATTCTGACATGGGCGGAGGCCAATGTACAATGCATTTCGGCTGTTTACATTCCGGGGGCGGAGAATCTGCTAGCAGACGCTCTGAGCAGGAGGACATCCTGTCAGGGAGAGTGGTCCCTGCAACAGGGTATTCCAGTCCCTGTGTCACCGTTGGGGTCTACCGGATGTGGACCTGTTTGCATCCCGTCACAACCACAAGCTCCCGGCCTTCGTATCCCTGTGTCCGGATCCTCTGGCCTTGGCCACGGATGCCCTGTCCATGTCATGGAAGGAGTTTCGGCTCCTGTATGTATTTCCACCATTCCCCCTTCTGGGCAGGGTTCTCCGCAAGATTGCTCTGGAAGGGTTGCCTGTAATTCTAGTGGCCCCCAGGTGGCCAAGAAGAGTGTGGTTTGCAGACGTGGTTCAAATGGCAGTAGACCAGTACGATCTGACAGGGGTGCCAGATCTGCTAAGGCTCCTTACGCCATCCCAATTTACAAACGCTGGCTTTGACGGCCTGGCTGCTGAAACCTCCATCTTGATGGAGAAGGGTTTGTCTGCCTCTGTGGTAGATACTATGGTGCAGGCTAGGAAAAAGACTTCTGCTGCTATCACAGAGTATGGCGTACCTACATTGATTGGTGTGAGTCTATGTCTCTTCCCTGTAGGGAGTTCTCTGTCCCTAGGGTTCTGGAGTTCTTACAGCATGGTTTGGAGTTAGGTATAAAACTCAGTACTCTGAAGGGTCAGGTTTCTGCCCTGTCCGTCTTCTTTCAGAAGTCCTTTGCTCAGCATCATTTGGTTAAGACCTTCTTTCAGGGGGTCACTCATGCGTGTCCCCCTCTTAAACCTGTGGTCCCCGTTTGGGATTTAAACTTGGTTTTATCTGCCTTGCAGGGTGCTCCCTTTGAGCCTATTCATGATGCTGCTCTGGCTGTTCTTACTCTCAAGGTTGTCTTTTTGGTGGCCATAACTTCGGTTAGGCGTGTGTCTGAGCTGGCTGCTCTATCCATTCAGCCTCCATACTATGAGAGGCACCAGGACAAGGTGGTGTTCCGCTTCAAGCCGGATTTTCTGCCTAAGGTTGTGTCTGCCTTTCATTTGAATCAGGACATTGTTCTTCCTTCATTGTGTCCCAATCCTAGCAACGACAAGGAAAGGGTTCTGCATTCCTTGGACGTGGTCAGGTGTTTGAAGTATTACCTGGTTGTCACTGCGGCTTTCAGGAAGACTGATGCTCTCTTCGTTGTGCCTTCCAGGCCTAGGAAGGGTTTGGCTCCTGCCAAGTCTACTATCAGCAAATGGATCCGTCAGGCTGTGATTCAGGCCTATTCTGCTAAGGGGAAGAGTCCTCCTTTCCATCTTACTGCTCATTCTACCCGTGCTAATGGGGCCTCCTGGGCCTTCCAGCACCAGGCTTCTGTTGAACAAGTTTGCAAGGCAGCTACTTGGTCTTCTGTTCATACCTTTTCAAAGTTTTACAAGGTTGACGTTCGGGCCTCAGCTGATGCTGTGTTTGTCCGCAAGGTTTTGCAGGCGGCAGTAGTTTAATCTGCTTGCTGTTGCCCTTTTTGTTGGGGATCCCACCCTACTTTTATTCACACTGTTATTGAATGTCCCAAGTGTAAGTATTATATCTGGAGTAGGACGCACTGTATACTTAAAATAATACAATTCTGTGAAGTACTCACCTGTAGAATTGGTATTATATTTATACAGTACATCCTGCTCCACCCCACCCTGGTTTTTGCATTATTCTGGATCCCCTGTATGGTGATTGTTACCATTGTTGTTGTTACCAGTTTCGGTGGTTAAATTCTCCCGGCTTCTTGTTTACTGCTTTTCAATGCTGGGGATTTGTGGGAGGTCCCCGGGTATATGAAGGGCCGGGAGGAGCCTGTTTTTGCATGTCTGCAGTGCACAGCGCCATCTGGCGGAGGATAACCCAAGTGTAAGTATTATATCTGGAGCAGGACGTACTGTATACGTATAATACCAATTCTACAGGTGAGTACTTCACAGAATTGTATTTTTTTGCTCACATCTGGAGACGTCTTGTCTCAGACCGGTGGATTTCAGGAGGTAGTCTCCTCGGGTTACAAGATAGAGTTTATAGCCTGGCCGCCCCCAAGATTCACATATTCACGAATAGCTCAGGACCCTCTGTCAGCTCAGTGTCTGTGCTTGGCTGTCCAAAATCTTCTGGAATTGGGGGTCATTTGCCCGGTCCCTCCGTGGGAAAGGGGCAGGCACTATTATTCCAATCTTTTCACTGTTCCAAAAAAGGATGGATCAGTCAGGCCTATCCTGGATTTAAATCTCCTCAACAAATTTGTCAGATTCAGGCGCTTTCGCATGGAGGCTCTGCGTTCTGCCATAAATTCCCTTCGTCCAGGGGACTTCCTGGCCTCTATAGACATCAAAGATGCCTACCTTCATGTGCCCATTTTTGCAGGCCATCAAAAATTTCTCAGGTTCGCAGCATTACCAGTTTGTGGCTGTGCCATTCGGTCTTACCTCGGCTCCCAGGGTGTTTACCAAGGTGCTGGCAGGAGTTATGGCTTTGTTGAGATCTCGGGGTATTCTCATTCTTCCTTATCTGGACGACATTATTGTAGTTTCCCAAACATTGCAACAAGCAGAGTTGGATGTTCAGAAGGTGGTATCCACTCTGAAAATGTTTGGTTGGGTGATCAATCTTCCCAAATCTTCCCCGTCTCCTTTCAGAGTACAGCTTTTTCTGGGCATGACTCTGGATACCTCTCAGGTCAAGGTCTTTCTCCCACAGCTCCTTCTGTCTTGCTCTCATCCGTCCATCAGACAGGCAATGCAGTTGGTGGGTCTGATGGTGTCCAGCTTCGAGGCTGTCCCTTACGCTCTGTTTCACATGAGGTCTCTCCAGGTTCATCTCTTGTCAGTATGGGATCGGGTCCCTGGATCAAGTATCTTGTTCTGTCACCTCTGGTCAGGAGGTCTCTGTCATGGTGGCTGGACTCAAGGAATCTGCTAGTGGGCAGATCCTTTCTGACTCCCTGCTGGGAGGTGGTCACCACGGATGCCAGCCTGACAGGTTGGGGCTTTTAGAGGTCCCTGAGATTCCAGGGGCAGTGGGGTCCTCAGGAGGCCCATGCCCCAATAAACATTCTGGAACTGAGTGCAGTGAGGTTAGTGCTTTACCAGCTGACCATGCACCTTTGGGGTCTGGCGGTTCAGATCTGCTTAGACAACAAGACAGCGGTTGCTTACATCAATCATCAGGGAGGAACCAGGAGCAAGAGGGTTCTCAAGGAAGTATCCCTGATTTTGTCCTGGGCAGAGGACAATGTTCCCTGCATATCAGCGGTGTACATTCCGGGAGTGGAGAATCTGGAAGCAGACTCTCTGAGCAGGGGGGCCTCTCACATGGGCGAGTAGTCCCTCAGCAACAGGGTGTTTCACTCTCTGTGTCTCCCTTGTGGCCAGCCGGATGTGGATCTCTTTGCGTCACACCACAATCACAAGCTTCCAGCCTTCGTTTCCCTGTCACAGGATCCACTGGCAATGTCCTGGGAGAGCTTTCAGCTCCTTTGTTTTTCCTCCGTTTCCTCTGCTGGGCAAGGTGTTGTGCAAAATAGCCCAGGAGGGAGTGCCAGCCATTCTGGTGGCCCCATGTTGGCCAAGAAGAATTTGGTACGCAGAAATCGTACAGTTGGCAGTAGATCAGGTCGTCCTGCCCCTGGTGCCAGACCTGCTCACTCAGGGGCGGCTCCGTCACCCCAATTTACAAACGCTGGCTTTGACGGCCTGGCTGCTGAAACATCCATCTTGATGGAAAAGGGATTGCCGGCCTCTGTAGTTAATACCATGATCAGAGCTAGGAAGAAGTCTTCCTTTACCATTTACTACAGGGTTTGGAGTGCTTACATTGACTGGTGTGAGTCTAGGTCACTTCCATGTCGAGTGTTCTCTCTTCCCAGGATATTGGAATTCTTACAAAATGGCTTGGACATGGGTTTTCAGCTTAGTACTCTGAAAGGTCATGTTTCTGCTCTGGCTGTTTTCTTCCAGAGATCTTTTGCTCAGCATCATCTGGTTAAGACCTTCTTTAAAGGTGTTACTCATTTGTGTCCTCCACACAAGCCCATATTACCTGTTTGGGATTTGAACCTGGTTTTGTCTGCTATGCAAGGGTCTCCCTTTGAACCCTTGCAGGAGGCGGCTTTGTCCACTCTCACTGTCAAGGTAGCTTTTTTGGTGGCTATTACCTCAGTCAGGCGTGTTTCTGAATTGGCTGCGCTTTCCATCAAGCCTCCTTATTTTGAAAGACACCAGGACAAGGTGGTGTTTTGCTTTAAAACTGACTTTCTGCCTAAGGTTGTGTCTACTTTTCATCTTAATCAGGACATTGTGTTGCCTTCTTTGTGCCCTAACCCTAGTAACCCCAAGGAAAGGGTGTTACACTCTCTTGATGATGTTAGGGCTGTGAAATTCTATTTGGTGGCTACTGAACCCTTCAGGAAGACTGATGCTTTCTTTGTGGTTCCGTCTGGTCCTAAGAAGGGCCAGGCTCCTGCTAAATCCACTATCAGCAAGTGGATCCGTCAGGCTGTGATTCAGGCCTATTCTGCTAATGGAAAGAAACCTTCTTTCCGCCTTACTGCTTATTCTACTCGTGCTATTGGTGCCTCTTGGGCTTTTCAGCACCAAGCTTCTGTTGAACAAGTTTGCAAGGCCGCAACTTGGTCTTCTGTTCATACTTTTTCTAAGTTTTACAAGGTTGATGTTAAGGCCTCAGCTGATGCTGCTTTTGGCCGCAAAGTTCTGCAGGCGGCAGTGGTTTAGACTGCTTGCTGTTGCTTTTGGGGATCCCACCCTACCTTACGGACACTGCTACTGGATGTCCCATGTGTAAGAATATCTTTCGGAACGGGATGGGATGTACACTAAGAATAATACAATTCTGTGATTACTCACCTGTAGAATTGATATTATGAGTGTACATCCCGTCCCGTTCCGCCCCACCCTTGTTGTTCTTGTTACCTCTTTATGGTGATGATTATTTCTCCCGGCTTCTGTTAACTGCTTTTTAAATGCTGGGGTTCTGTGGGAGGTGCCTCGGTATATATAGGCTGGGAGGGGCCACTTTTCTGCTCTGCAGTCACGTGACATCTGAAGATGAATAACCCATGTGTAAGGATATCTTTCGGAACGGAACGGGACGGGATGTACACTCATAATATCAATTCTACAGGTGAGTAATCGTAGAATTGTATTATTATAAAATTGACCTGTCATGTAACCTTAGATTAGGGGTATATTATTTTGTGGCTTGGAAATAAATCTAATGCTATGTAAGCCTAAATAAATTAACGTAGTTAAGTCTGGTCTTCACTGGTTATATTGGCTATAGCATGTAGAGGTGACCTAATCACGATACACATGCATTACATTTTTATGTTGCACTGAGTAAAATGACACCTTGACACCATTTTCTTTTTCTTCTTTCTCCTTCTTTTGATATATCTGCATAGTGCGCAGAGGAGCAGAAGCGAGTCCCCGAGTCTCTTTATCCTCACACCTATAACCCAAAAATGAGCCTGGATATCAGTGCTGTGCAAGATGGCCCACTCAACAGCAGTAAATCGGTCGTAAGACATGAGGTATGTGCACCTGATGTTAATTGGGGGCTTCCTTTTTTTAAACCTAGACTAGACCGTTTACAAAACATGGGTGTTGGTTTGCTGCACCCCGATTCCCCCCGATCGAGCACTATAGTCTGACAAGTCTGACATCTCACTCGCTCAGGGAAATGCAGCCCCGGGATTGGTCGGAGGCTGTCACAAGATCAGCAGCTAGCAATGCGGAAGTCTGAGCGTGGGAGATGTGATAGCCGTCGGCCAATCACGGGGCTGCATTTCCCCAAGGGAGCCAGTTGTCGGGTAAGGTTTGCAAGCTTTACAACGCTCGAGATATCAGGTAGACCAACCCATGTTTTGTAAAATGGGTGCTGGTCTGGTTTAAGAACATATTGCAGCTGTAATGAGTAAATACACAGCTGAATAATATTTGTTCAAATGTTTACCTTATTTCTTTTGTTCTTTCATTCAAACATATGGGCTAATGTGATGCTGAAATTTTACCCCTTTTATTCCAGATAAACGGCTTTGCAGCTGAAGATGAAGTAACTGAAATGTCCCCCAATAAAGCTGATAATTCTGATAATGCTCAAACCGGACTCAGTGATGTTAAAGGAGGTAAATTCTGTTTGTGTATGAGTACTTGGAAGACCTAGCTGAAATTATTTGTTCAGTGCAGGTGTGTAGTAGGATATCTGAAAATGGGAAATGTCTACATTGTTTATTTTTCCCATAATAAGTAATCTGTCTGGACCATCTTGTATTCTTCTTCTTAAAGTACATTCCTATATAAACTGAAAAGAACCTGTACTGAATTTATAAGATGCCCTGTTGTGTGAACACCCCCATGCCCCCCCCCCCCCCCCCAGGTCACCCCATACACTTAATTTGAAAGAATGAACTTCTCCCTATGTACCATACCCCTGCACATCTCAGTCTTGGCCTAATATCTCCCTTGCTGACTGTCTGTACCCCTCTGGGGCTTTTAATGTCCAACATGGGCTCAAACAGATTTGCATGTTTTTTTCCAAAAAGATTTGAGCCGGTGAGACAGTGTCTGCTTTTTCCTGGTGTCCTGTTTGGTTCGCTCCATTCTTGACAAGTGGGTTATCCACCACAAGGTGGCGCAGTTGACTGCAAGATGAAACTTGTGGCTCCTCCCGGCCCATATAAAGGCATCCGTCTCCCTAAGAATCCCCAGAGTTCTCTTGCAGTCGGACTGCGAAGATGGAATGCTATCTCTCTATGGATATCGCAGGCAAGCGGGGCATCCCAAGCCTGTCGGCCACTGCAGCCCTATTACCACCTGCTTCCGGGACCCATCCTGCCTCCCAGCACTGGCTGCGGATCAGTTGACGGTAGGGGAACGCCGAGGGTTAGGCGTTCACAGAGCTAGGCTCTGGGCCGCAGACCCTGTCCCAAAGGCTAGCCGGCCATAGGCTATGGTGAGCCTATTGTGGGGGGAGGAACCACCTAGGGACCCCTTATGCCCTTATGTAGCCCACATTATTATGGTATGTGCTTATTCATTATGTGTCTTGTGCTTTTTACTTGGTGCTTCACTGTTGTTCTTATACTCTCGCTCCTGCTCCTCTCGCCTCACCAGCGTTCAGGCGTTGAGGGGGAAGGGGGCGCCCTCTTACACAAGGGCGGCGGACCCTCGGCACTCTCTTCTCCGCCGCTCGCTGCGGGCGCGGACTGCGCTTCGTGGCGGGGTGAGGGGGGGAACCCTCCCTGCCTGTCCCCTTCTTCTCCGGATGCCATTTTCGCCCTCCCTGGCGCCCGGAGTTCGTGCGCTGCGGGGGGCGGGGCCAGCCCCTGGAGGTGCTGCCTGAGGCCTGTTCTCGGCGCCATTCTCCCTCCTGCCTGCGTGGTGGCACACAGATCCTCGCGTTCTTCCTTCCGGGGCTCCATCTGTGCTGTGCTGGTCTGCCTGTGTGCTTTCTGTGTCGGCAAACCGATCTTCTTGGTCCTTGAGTCTGGTCTTATATATTTTTATATATTTATATATTCTTGTTGGTGCATGCACTGTGGGAGGCTCATGTGTGTTCCCCCTTGTGTCTTTCAGGCGAGCCCCTTATTCTAAGCATACAGCACGTCCTGCTCCAGTACTAGTAATAACATGTGGGTAATCCTCCACCTCCGGCGCCGTGCACCGCAGACATGTAGAAAACAACCTCCTCCCGGCCCTACATATACCGAGGGACCTCCCACAAATCCCCAGATTTCTCTGCAGTGCTGGAACTGCGAAGACATGAAGTATCACGCTCTCGCAGGCGAGCGGGGCTTGACAGCCCGAGGCCCTGCGGGACTATTTCCACCCGTCCTCATTGTGAATTTATGCCTCCCAGCCTGGGCTGCGTTGGTCGGGTGAAGGTAGGCAGCACCCAGTGTGCTTAAGGAGCTAGTCTCCACCGCAATCCCCCTCCATAGGGTAGGCGGTTAAAGCGAATGGTGAACCTTCAGTGGAGGCCCCTCCCGCACCAGTGCCCCCATGTCCCATCTAACGTTGAACCCTCTATTCGGGTCACCTTCCTCCCCAGATTCCCCCGTTAGAGGGGGGAAAAAAGAGAGGGGGGGGGGTTATGTGTTTGATGGCCTATCCTTGCCTTTATTACACTATAGATAGCCTTACCGCTACCGGGTGTCAGAGCGCCTTTCACTTTTTAGTTTTCAACTAACCGCAGCGTTTTTACTATTCTCTATGGCGCATACGGCAGCTCCGTTCGGGGAAGCTACGGCGTTTTTCAATCTCTTTACTCACTCTGTCAGACTTCTTCTCTGAAGTGATGCTGACGTATCTACTATTCTCCCCTGATTGGCTGCGCGCCTTCTAGCTTCGCGCTCTCGGGGGGGGGGGGGGGGGGGCGTGGTTCAGTCTGGCGCGTTCTGCGTCATCGCCCGCTCTGGCCCGCCCTTCGAGGTTCGCTGGGCGCCATTTTCCTTCTCGCATGCGCGTGGTGAAGACGTTCCTCCCCTCGCAGACCTGTAAGTGCCCTCATGGGCGATCTTTTCCCTAGCTTGCTTCTTCGCGCTCTGCTCTGACACCCCTTTTTCCCCTTGTGTCTTTCAGACAGCGGTCCTCGGTGGCTTCTCCCGGCCCGACGTAGCGCCCGGTCCAGACCATTTTTTTCAGAAATTACTCCCACTTCCCAGCGGGTTATTGGGGCATCCAGGGTTGCTTTATAGCGTCAATCCCTACTGGCATATTGAATTTAATAATCACCATATGGAGGCATCCCAGGATATTGTGAACGGGGTCCCCCCGGGACAAGCCCGTCTGTGTGCAGCTTGTGGGGTTGTACCTCGCAGCGGTGACAATGCACGGGTCTGCGTCCCTTGTGCCCAACAGGTGCTAGCCGGTCTTCCCACCTCTTCCGAGGCCGGGCCCGCACCTCGCCTTCCCCTACTCCCCCAAGCTTGAGCCTAACCCCCAATACTAGTGGGGATTCTCACGCTGATTTGGCCTCTAGATTGGCTAGTGTGGAAAGCTTCATCGCTGGCTCCTTGGCGCGCAAGGCTACTGCCAAGAGGCGTCATTCGAATCCTGAATCTACTATTCTCCCTGTAGAATCTGATGATTTACTGTTTTCCTATGCTCAGTCCCCATCAGAGGAAGGGGAACTGCTCTCTGACTCAGGATCCTACGAGGACGAGTCCAGGAGTCAGGAGGAGTCTGGTTCTGATCACTGGTCCCAGGACGACATTGACAGACTGCTGTCTCAGATCTTTGATGTGTTATCCCTCTCTCCCCCTCCCGTGGCCTCTCGGCAAAGGGGTGATCTGTTTCATACCGCTAGGGTGCGGTTGGAGTTTCCCGAACAAACTCATTTTAATAGCCTAGTGCTGAAAGAATGGGAACATCCCAGCAAACTCCAGGGGATTCTTAAAGCTGTGGATAAGAAGTATCCATTTCCTGCCGATCTGGTTAAGTGTTGGACATCTCCGCCCGAGGTCGATGCCCCGATTCTGAGTCTGTCCAACACCTGTATTTTACAACCCCCCCGACACTACTACGCTGCGGGACTTAGAGGATCGGCGAGTTGATCAATTGGCATGTCATGCCTTTGCATTTGGGGGAGCGTCGCTCTGCCCGGTTTGCGCCTTAGCCATCACGGCGGTGGCGCTCAGGACGGTGGTTAAGACTGCCCTGGAAGGGGCGGATGACTTGCCCTTTGAGGCCGCCAATGCTCTGGCCACCTGTGAGAGCTTTGTGAATTATATCCTATCTGCATCGGACGATGCTATTAACCCTTTAAGTGCCAAGCACGTAACACCTACGTGCTGGCTTGGCTGGGCCTTAAGTGCCAAGCCCGTAGGTGTTACATGCTCGAATTTCCCTGCTCCTAGTATAAAAAATAAAAATGAAAAATACTCACCTGACCCCTCGTTGGATCCGGCCGGGTCTCCTCTTTAATTTGGTGCCATCCGATCCCCCGTGGGGGGGGTCGGATGGCTCCATGAGAGCCCCCGGAATAGGCCCCCCCCCCCGCTTCGGCAGCAGCAGCTGCTGACTGTAAAAAAAAATAAAAATGACATTTGCTTACCTGTGGTTGCGCTGCCTCCCTCCGGGTCTTCTCTTCACTGGGGGGGCCTCTGATCGCCCCCCCCAGCCTCTTCGGTGGCGAGGAGAGGGCAGAAAATGCCCTCTCCCCCCCACTTCCTGCATCTCGACTGCTAGCTCATTGTGATGTCACCAGCAGCCGGCTTCTTCTGCCCAAGCCCCCGAGACTGAATCAGTCTGCTCGGTGCTTGGAGCCCCCCCCCCTCCTCCCCAGGCTCTCTGTTCCAAACGGCGAGCAGGCTGTCAGCGGAGATCGCCGGGGGACACAGGATCGAAGGTGAGTAAAGTAAAAAAAATAAAATAATAAAGATCATTTTTTTTTTTATGTGCCTGTTTTTTTTATTCCACATTTAACCCCTTGTGAACTGGTAAGGGGTCCATGTGACCCCTTATACCAGTTCACAAGGCTGGGGGGGGTGACAAGTCACCTACCCTAGCAGGTGACTTGTCATTAACCCCCGGCACCCCCATTACCTGCCTCCCCAAAGCCCAGGGGGGGGGGGCAGAAGAGCCCGGGCCCACGGGCTATGCGGGCTTGTAGCCTGCAGGGCCAGGGGCCACAAAAGCTGGCCCCTGTGCCCTGTTTCCACAAGCCCTGCATAGCTGGTTACTTTGGGTAAGGGGGACCCCATGTCAATTTTTTTTTTTGGATTTTAACCCTTAAAAATCCCCCCCCCCCCCCCCCAAAAAAATGGGGTCCCCCCCAGGGAGGGGGGACCCTATGTCATTTTTTTTCTCGATTTAACCCTTTGTAGTGTGGATGGTAGTTGTATTTTATTTGTAAATGTTATAGATTACTTGTTTCAGTTAGGGGGGTCTCCTGGGCAGGAACGGGGGGCTACCGATAAATATGTGGTACCCTTCTAAACGGTAGAAATGGGGCTTTCACATGCAATATGCTTTTCCTTAATAAAATACGTTTTTTATTTAAAATAAAGGAGTCAATTTTCTAAAAATGTTTTTATTTATTTATTTTTTACTTAATATTGTAAAAACAAAATAAAATTTACAAACAAGACATTTCATGTTAAAGCCTAAACTCTGCTGCAAAAAAATATAAATTTAATTTTCCTGAAAATTACAGCAAAAATGGCGCAAAACATGGCGCAAAATGGGGAAAAATGACCTGTCAACAGAGGGTGACACAATCTCAAGTAGGCTGGCAATTAAAAGGGTTAATAGTACCTCTGCATGTTGGGTATTCTGTTCGGGAGTCCTTGCGCTTTCAGACTTAGCTTGTTTTTTTTGGTTTGCATATTTATATTTTAGGAAAAGGTGTTTTTTATTCAGCTTTTTTATACATTTTTTAGGGAAACCCTGTGCAACCAAAGAATTCTTTGAGGAATTAATTCCAGAAAGATGAGCCCACTACAACAAGCTGGGTACGCTTAGTAAGCTTAACATGTGTACTTTCAGGGAATATACGGTTTATGGGGAATATTCCAAATGTAAAGGGTTGTTTTGGTTGAAAAATCGCAAGGTGCGCACTTTGTCTGCAGAGCTGAAATTTTCAAGTAAAATTACCGTTAGGCACATGCTTTACTTTGGGGTGTTTGGCAACTCTTCCCTTGACAGAACCTATGCATGTTGGGTGTTGTTCTGTTCGGGGAATGTTGCTTTTTCAGATTAAACTTGTTTTTTCTTGTTTTTATATAGTTTTTTTAGGAAAATGTGGCTTTGATTCTTCTTTTTTATCCTTTTTTTTTTTTTTTGGGAAACTCTTTGCAACCAAAGAATACATTGAGGAATTACTTCCAGAAAACTATGGGCACATCAACATGCTTGGTACACCTAGAAAGCTTGAGGTGTGTACTTCCAGAGAATATATAGTTTGTTGGGGGTATTTCAAATGTAAAGGGTTGTTTTTCTGGTAAAACTGCAAGGTGCGCATATCACAGTTGTATTTTTTCTGAAAATCCCCTAAGGCGCTATTTCAGTTTGGGGGAGTCTCCTGGGCAGGAAAGGGTGTCTACCTATACATATGTGGTATCGCTGTAACCGGGAGAAATTGGGATTTCACGCGCAATAAGATTTTATTGACAAACTTACATTTTTTTTATTACAAAAAAACCTACAAATTGTAAAAAAAAATAATTTTTTACAATTTTTTTTCACATATTTCACCCAAAAATATTGAGAATACACCTAAAAATTACAAACAAGACATTTCATGTTAAAGCCCAGACTCTGCTGAAAAAAACAATATATCATTTTCTTGCGAAATCCCTGGAAATCCTTTCAAAAATGACAGTTGAACATGTGTAGCGCAAAATAGTGAAACATGGTCTGGCAACAGGGAGTGGCAAATGCTGCAGGTAGGCTGGCACTGAAAGGGTTAAGCTGAGCACTAGATCTTCTGCTCTGGTGGTGGCCATACGCCGTGCGATCTGGTTGCGCCAGTGGGCTGATGACAATGTTGCCAAGAAGGCCCTTACGGAGCTTCCATTTAAAGGGTTGCGCCTGTTTGGAGAAAGGTTAGATATATTTGCCAAGGGTGGCAAGTTGCCCCAGCGCAAGCGTCAGATTCAGCCCTTTCGTGGCCCAAGCTCCCATTCGACCCCCTACCGTGGGGCCAAGCAGAGTAGAGGGGTGTCCTTCACTGGGTCTCGCGCAGAGTCCTGGAACAAGAACAGAGGACGCCGTCCTGGCTCCTCCTGGGGGCCCAAGCCCAAAGCCCCCCCCAAGACCCCCCAAGCATGAAGGGGCGCCCTCGCCCGTCAGGGTGGGGGGATGTCTACAGCACTTCGAGCATGTCTGGAGACGCCTTGTCCCAGACCGGTGGATTCAGGAGGTAGTGTCCTCCGGTTACAAGACAGAGTTTGCTGTACTGCCCCCTACCAGGTTCGTTGGGTCTCGGATCCCACAGGATCCTGCCTCAGCTCGAGTCTTGATGCTGGCTGTGCAGGACCTTCTGGAGCTCGGGGTCATCTGCGAGGTCCCCTTAAGAGACAGGGGCATGGGGTTTTATTCCAACCTGTTCACGGTGCCCAAAAAGGACGGGTCAGTCAGACCCATTCTGGATTTGAAAATCCTAAACAAATTTGTCAGAAACAGGCATTTTCGCATGGAAACTCTGCGCTCGGCCATTGCCTCGCTGCGTCCAGGGGACTTCATGACATCTGTGGATATCAAGGACGCTTACCTGCACGTTCCGGTATTCCCAGGGCACCAAAGGTTCTTCAGATTTGCGCTGTTGGATCAGCATTATCAGTTCGTGGCCCTGCCATTCGGCCTTACGTCGGCTCCCAGGGTGTTCACCAAGGTGCTGGCAGGGGTGATGTCTCTATTAAGACTAAAGGGCATACGCGTGTTGCCCTACCTGGACGATATACTCATCACCTCTCTGTCTCTGCAGCAGGCAGAGCTGGACACTCGGTTGGTGGTGTCCACCCTGGAGTCCTTCGGCTGGGTGATCAATTACCCAAAGTCCTCTCTGTCCCCCTCCTCAGTGACCCCGTTTCTGGGGATGATTCTGGACTCGGTTCAGTCAAGGATATTCCTTCCTCCGCAGAAGGTGGAAGCTCTGACAACGCAGGCGAGGTCCCTGCTCGCGAACCCTCATCCCTCCATCCGGCAGGGAATGCAGTTGGTGGGCTCGATGGTGGCAAGCTACGAGGCGGTGCCCTTTGCCCAGTTTCATCTGAGAACTCTGCAGCTTCACCTTCTGTCAGTATGGAACAAGGACCCAGCATCCTTGGACAACAGCTGGGTGATTCCCCCCTCGGTCAGACAATCCCTTGCGTGGTGGTTGGACCACAGGAACTTGACAAGGGGCAGATCCTTCCTGGCTCCCTCTTGGGAGACGGTCACAACGGATGCCAGTCTTTCGGGCTGGGGGGGATTCTGGAAGTCCCTGCGCTTCCAGGGGAGGTGGGGCCCTCAGGAGGCCCATCTTCCTATCAATGTCCTGGAACTCAGGGCGGTCCGATTGGTGCTGGAACGATTGACCCAGCACCTGCAGGGTCTGGCGGTTCAGGTACGCTCAGACAACAGGGCGGCGGTTGCCTACATCAATCATCAGGGAGGAACCCGGAGCAAGGGTGCTCTCCAGGAGGTGTCTCTGATTCTAACATGGGTAGAGACCAATGTACAATGCATCTCGGCTGTCTACATTCCGGGGGCGGAGAATCTGCTAGCAGATGCTCTGAGCAGGGGATCGTCCCGTCAGGGGGAATGGTCCCTCTGCAACAGGGTATTTCAGTCCCTGTGTCACCGTTGGGGTGTGACAGACGTGGATCTCTTTGCGTCACGTCACAATCACAAGCTACCGAGCTTTGTATCCCTGTCTCAGGATCCTCTGGCTCTGGCCACGGATGCCCTGTCAATGTCTTGGAGGGAGTTTCGGCTCCTGTATGTGTTTCCACCAATTCCCCTTCTGGGCAGAGCGCTGCGCAAGATCGCTCTGGAAGGGGTACCCGCGATTCTGGTGGCCCCAAGGTGGCCAAGAAGAGTGTGGTTCGCAGATGTGGTTCAAATGGCAGTAGATCAGTACGATCTGCCAAGGTTGCCAGACCTTCTGACTGAAGGGTCTCTACGCCATCCCAATTTACTAACTCTGGCTTTGACGGCTTGGCTATTGAAACCTCCATCTTGATGGGAAAAGGGTTTGTCTGCACCTGTTGTGGCTACTATGGTGCAAGCCAGGAAGAAGACTTCTACCGCCATCTATTATAGAGTATGGCGTGCTTACATTGACTGGTATGAATCCAGGTCTCTTCCCTGCCGGGAATTCTTAGTATCCAGGGTGCTGGAGTTCTTACAACATGGTCTAGACTTAGGTCTTAAGCTTAGTACCTTGAAGGGCCAGGTTTCGGCCCTGTCTATCTTCTTTCAGAAGACCTTTGCCCAGCACCCTCTTATCAAGACCTTCTTTCAGGGGGTCACTCATGTGCGTCCTCCTCGGAAACCTATGGTTCCTGTTTCGGATCTGAACTTGGTTTTGTCGGCCCTGCGGGGGGCTCCTTTTGAGCCTATTCATGAGGCCGCTCTCGCTGTGCTCGCGCTCAAGGTTGTCTTCCTGGTAGCTATCACTTCGGTTAGACGTGTGTCTGAGTTGGCTGCTTTGTCTATTCAGCCTCCCTACTTTGAGAGACACCGGGATAAGGTGGTGGTTCGCTTCAAGCCAGACTTCCTGCCTAAGGTGGTGTCTGCATTTCATTTGAATCAAGATATTGTACTTCCTTCCTTGTGCCCTAATCCTAGTAACCCCTTGCATTCCTTGGATGTGGTCAGGTGTGTCAAGTCTTACCTGGTTACCACTCAGGCCTTTAGAAAGACGGATGCTCTCTTCGTTGTGCCTCATGGGCCTAGTCTACCATCAGTAAATGGATTTGTCAGGCTGTTGTTCAAGCCTATACTACTAAGGGGAAGACTCCCCCCCCTTTCGTCTTACTGCTCATTCTACTAGAGCTGTTGGGGCTTCTTGGGCTTTTCAGCACCAGGCCTCTGTGGAGCAAGTTTGCAAGGCCGCTACTTGGTCTTCTGTACATACCTTTACAAAGTTTTACAAGGTTGATGTTCGGGTCTCAGCTGACGCTGTGTTTGGCCGCAAGGTTCTGCAGGCGGCAGTAGTTTAGACTGCTTGCTGTTGCCTTCTGTTGGGGATCCCACCCTTCTTTATGGACACTGCTTTTGGATGTCCCACATCTTATTACTACTGCTGGAGCAGGACGTGCTGTATGCTTAGAATAATACAACTCTGAAGTACTCACCTGTAGAGTTGATATTATATGCATACAGCACGTCCTGCTCCACCCCACCCTGTTTTCACTTTGTTTTGGATCCCCTGTTGGTGATTATCTTTGATATTTTTGCCAGTTTTGGGTGGTTGTTTCTCCTGGCCTCTCTTTCTCACTGCTTTTCAATGCTGGGGATTTGTGGGAGGTCCCTCGGTATATGTAGGGCCGGGAGGAGCTTGTTTTCTACATGTCTGCAGTGCACGGCGCCGAAGGCGGAGGATTACCCACATGTCATTACTACTACTGGAGCAGGACGTGCTGTATGCATATAATAACTCTACAGGTGAGTACTTCACAGAGTTGTATTTTTCCTATCTGTACTGTGGTTCTTCCCGGTACCATCCATCCCCCCCCCCCCCCCCCCCCGCTCCTCCCTCTCGAATCTCCCCTGGGGATCTTTTAGGGGCTATTATTGGGGATTGTCTGGGTTTGGGCCGTTAGTGCCTTGTAACCCGTTTATTGGCTACTAATCACCATAATGGAGGCTTCTGGGGATAGCGAGCTTGGGGGCCCCTCGGGGCGGGCTATGCTTTGTCTCTTGTGTGGTACATGCCCTCTGAGTGGTCGCAGTGCTATTTGTGTACCCTGCGCCCAAAGTGTAATTTCAGAACAGGATGGGGAGAGCGCTACTCTCCCCAGTCCTATTTTACCTACGGCTTCGCCGACACCCCCGCGTCTGCATTTCGGTCCCAGTGAGGGGGAAGCCAGCAGGGGGTCTCCATCGGACTTGTCGCAACGTGTGCCCAGTATAGAGCGACAATTATCCCGTCCGGCCGCCAGCAAGGCCACGGGTAAGAAGTGGCATTTGGAGCCGGCTTGTTCGCTTTTTGCTGCTGATGATGATGATTATGAGGCCTTTGGTGGCCAAGACTCCGTGGAGGAGGGTGAGTTATTTCATGATTCTGACTCCTCAGGGGACCGCCTGGGTGGCTTTGACAGTGATCCCGGACATGTGGCTTCCCAATGACACGAAAAAGTTGTTGTCTGCGGTATTTGAAACCTTGCACATTGTACCCCCGAAGGCGGGCAAAAAGAAGCAGGGGGACCTTTTTCGGCCTGAAAGGCAGTGCCTTGTTTTTCCTGAGCAAGGCCATTTCTCTAAAATGTTTTTTAAGGAATGGGAGAGGCCTAATTGCCTTCGGTGCCTAAGGGCCTGGACAGACGGTATACCTTTTCGGAGGAGTTGATTCGTCTATGGTCCCGTCCCACGGAGGTGGGTGCTCCTGTTCTGGGGCTCTCCAATACCTTGGTTATGCCGTCTCCAGATACTACTTCCTTGCGTGATCATGCTGACAGGCGCATGGATCAACTGGCATGTCACGCTTTCAACTTTGTGGGCGCTGGTGTTCGTCCTGTCTGTGCCGCGGCCATTGTCTCCATTGCCATCAAAAAGAAGGTAAGACGCCTTGTGGATATCGCCAGATCTCGCAAACGAGCGGAGGAGTACAAGGAACTCTTGGCTTGCACGGACCTCATTGCCTTTGTAATTTCGGCCATGGATGATACTGTCCGGCTTGGCAGCAGGGCTTCGGCCCTGCTGGTTGCTCTTCGTCGGTCTATCTGGCTATGACAGTGGGTGGCCAACGCTGCCGCTAAGAAATCCCTCACTGGGATTCCCTTCCTGGGACTTTGTCTGTTCGGGGAGCGTCTTGATCTCCTGGCGAAAGATGGGAGGCTCCCTCAGTGTCGGAAGTCTGCGCGGCCCTTTCGGGCCTCTTCTTCCTTTCGAGGGGGAAGAGGCTCTTCCTTCTCTGGTGGCCGCCGGGGACTTCTGGGGACGAGGTAGTCGTCCCAATCCCTCCTGGGGGTCCAAGTCTAAGCCCCCAGTCAAAGCCCCTCAGGCATGAGGAGGCGCCCTCACCTATCTGGGAGGTGGTGTCCTCTGGCTACAAAATGGAGCTGGCAGCTCGGCCGCCCCCAAGATTTCTTCGGTCGCGGATCTCCCAGAACCCCTTGACGGCGCAGGGCCTAAGAATGCCTGTCGATCGTCTTCTCTTGTCCGGGGTGATTTGTCCTGTGCCTCACCAGGAATGGGGTCGAGGTTTCTATTCCAACCTGTTCACGGTACCCAAGAAGGACGATACTCTGAGACCTACCATGTACCCGAAGGGTCTCAACCGTGTTTGTCAGATACATACATTTTTGCATGGAGACCTTACGGTTCGCAGTGAGCTCGCTTCGGCCAGACGACTTCATGACCACAGTGGACATCATCCCTATATTTCAGAGACATCAGAAGTTCCTGAGATTTGCACTGTAGGATCAGCACTACCAATTTGTGGCGCTGCCGTTCGGGATCTCCTCAGCCCCTTGGGTGTTCACCAAGGTGCTGGCGGGTGTTATGGCCCTGCTGAGGAACCAGGGCATTCATATTTTTCCCTATTTGGACAACTTGCGGATTGCGGCTCAATCTCTTCAGTGGGCCCAGACGGTGTTGTCCACTCTCAAAGAATTCGGCTCGGTGATCAATTATCCCAAGTCCTCGATCACTCTGTCATTGGTGAGGTCCTTCCTGGGCATGACGTTGGACTCCTCTCAGGTCAAGGTTTCCTCCCCCAGCAGAAGATGGAGGGTCTTCAGACGCAGGCTCGGGCTTTGCTGTCGTGTCCACACCCATCAATTTGTCTGGGGATGAAGCTGGTGGGCCTCATGGTGTCTTGCTTCGAGGCTGTGCCCTTCGCCCAGTTCCACATGAGGCAGACTCCCTGAGCAGGGGGACTTCTCGTCTGGGGGAATGGTCTCTCAGCAACAGGATCTTTCACGCTCTGTCGCCGCTGGGGTCAGCCGGACGTGGACCTGTTTGCATCCCGACACAATCACAAGCTTCCAAGGTTCGTCTCCCTGTCAAGAGATCCTCTGGCCTTCGCCATGGAGGCTCTGGCAATTCCTTGGACGGAGTTCCGACTCCTTTACGCCTTTCCTCCATTTCCACTCCTGGGTCGAGTGCTGCGCAAGATAGCCCAGGAGGGGGTGCCAACCATTCTGGTGGCTCCTTGTTGGCCGAGGCGGTTTTGGTTCGCAGACATTGTTCAGATGTCAGTAGATCGATACGTCATGCCCGACGATCCAGGGCTTCTCACTCAGTGGCTGTTACGCCACCCCAATTTACAAACGCTGGCTTTGACGGCTTGGCTGCTGAAACCTCCATCTTGATGGAGAAAGGGCTGTCTGCTTCGGTCGTGCATACCATGGTTCAGGCTCGGAAGAAATCCTCCTCCATGATTTATTACAGAGTCTGGCACGCTTACATTGCCTGGTGTGATTTCAGGTGTCTTCCCTGTCGCACATTCTCTTTTTTAAGGATTTTGGAGTTCTTACAACATGAATTGGACTCTGGTCTCCAGCTGAGTACCCTCAAGGGTCAGGTTTCGGCCTTGGCAAATTTTTTCCAAAGATCCTTCGCCAATCAGACTCATCAAGACTTTTTTCCAATGAGTTACTCATGTACATCCACCGCGTAAGCCTATGTTACCGGTGTGGGATTTGAATTTGGTGCGTTCTGCTCTCCAGGGTCCTCCTTTTGAGCCCTTGTGCGACGCTGCTTTATCCATTCTGACTCCTAAGGTGGTCATTTTGGTAGCTATCACCTTGGTGCGGCGCTTTGTATGAAGCCTCCTTACTTTGAGCGGCATCAGGATAAGGTGGTCTTTAGACTTAAACCGGACTTAATGCCTAAAGTTGTTTCTGCCTTTCATCTCAATGAAGACATTGTCTTGCCTTCCTTGTGTCCTGCGCCTTCTAATTCTAAGGAGAGGACCCTCCATGCCTTGGATGCGGTCAGAGTCCTTAAGTACTACCTTGTTGCTACGGAGTCCTTCAGGAAGTCAGATTCTCTTTTTGTCCTTCCTGACGGCCTAGGAAGGGCTTGCCTCCAGCCAAATCCACTCTCAGCAGGCGGATCAGACAGGTCGGTGGTGCAAGCGTACTCTGCCAAGGGGAAGGAACCCCCTTTTCGGATCACAGCTCACTCTACCAGAGCTGTTGGAGCCTCTTGGGCATTTCAGCACCAGGGTTCGGTTGAACAGGTTTGTAAGGCCGGTACTTGGTCTTCAGTTCATACTTTTACAAAGTTTTACAAGGTTGATGTTAGGGCCTCAGCTGATGCTGTTTTTGGCCGTAAGGTGCTTCAGGCGGTAGTGTCATGAACTACGTGCTGTTGCTCACTGGGGATCCCACCCTTCTTTTGGACACTGCTTTTGGATGTCCCACTTGTCAAGAATGAAGCGACCCGAACAGGACACCAGGAAAAATGCATTTCTGTGAGTACTCACCTGTAGAATTGATTTTGGTGGTGTCCTGTTCGGGTCGCTCCATCCCACCCTTGTTCTGTTATCCTCTTTTGCCTGTTATGGTGATTATTGTATTACTTTTTTCTTGAGAGAGCTAATTTTGAGGCTGTGTGAAGTAACATGGTCTCTGGCCTCCCGGCATGTCTCTCTTTACTGCTTTTCAACCACTGGGGATTCTTAGGGAGACGGATGCCTTTATATGGGCTGGGAGGAGCCACAAGTTTCATCTTGCAGTCAACTGTGCCACCTTGTGGCGGATAACCCACTTGTCAAGAATGGAGCGACTTGAACAGGACACCACCAAAATCAATTCTACAGGTGAGTACTCACAGAATTGCATTATTTCTCTCCAGTTCTTACACAGACATTGGAGATGCGAGAAAACTTTCAACGCCAACTGCAAGAGCTAATGTCTGCAACTTCTATGGTTAAAGGACAGAGGTCGCCATTAAGCAGAACTGGGTTTGATAACTCGCCCTGTACTCCTGAAGGTGCTCGATCTACACGGAATGGCAGGAGCAGAGTATTGGAGGCACGCAGGTATTCATGTCAGCAAGCAACCCTCAAATAACCGCTTTGTCAATCATTTGCTTGTGTTTGAGTATATGTGCTGTAGACTTGTGTATTATGGATCATTTTACATGTACACATTACTGTTTATACTGCACTTAAAGCAGACGTCCACCCTAATAAAACCCTTCTACCGGGCAGTGGGTCCTGCCAAGGCAGACGACACACGGGAAAGTGCAATCCTCTTTAACATAACCTTGCGTCCAGAACCTTCATTTATGATTCTTCCAAGTTTTTCTTTGTAAATGTGTCTAAGCCTGTGGTTGTACAGTTTGCTTTTAGAGGTGTCCGATGGCATTTAATTGCTTAAAAGGTTTCCAGTGGTGGGTGCTGGCCTTAAATCTCATCCTGGCATCCCTCTGGCTGCAAAGCCAGGAGGAGGCCCCAAAGTCCCCCAGTGCACTATGTGGGGCTCTGTTTGTAAACGGTGTTCTATGCTGTTCATTCAGATGAATGACATAGAATTCTGATTGGATGAGAGCCTGCACCGTGCTGCAGGTTCACTGTTGTGGTGGATATGCTAGGTGAACCTGGGTTTTCACACCTCGGGCACGTGCAAAAGGCGGCATCATTCATTCACTTTTTTTTGCATTTGTTCTACTTATTCTAAGTATACAGTACGTCCTGCTCCAGATATAATACTTACACTTGGGTAATCCTCCGCCAGATGGCGCTGTGCACTGCAGACATGCAAAAACAGGCTCCTCCCGGCCCTTCATATACCCAGGGACCTCCCACAAATCCCCAGATTTCTCTGCAGTGCTGGCTGCTGAGACATGAAGTATCACTCTCTCGCAGGTGAGCGGGGCTATTACAGCCTGCGGCCTTGTTGGACTACTCCCACCCGTCCTAATTGTGATGTGCCTCCCAGCCTGGGCTGCACTGGTCGGGTGAAGGTAGGCAGCCCCATGCGTGCTTGACAGAACCATGCTCCACCGCAGTCCCCCACCATAGGGTAGGCGGTTTAGGCTGATGGCGAGCCTCTAGTGTATGTCCCTCTCGCATTATTGCCCCGTGTAGCGGTGGGCCCTATCCAAAGGGTCGCCATCCTCCCTCGTTTCCCCCCGTAGATTGGGGGGAAAGAAAGGGGGGGGGGTATGTGTGTGGCGGTCTCAAGTGTACTGCGATTACACGATTATGGCCTTAGTATTGTCCTTGACTTGTAACTTGGTGTCAGAGCCGCTCTGTTTGCTTTTTTATTGTTATCTGCCGCCGCCGCGCTCGTCTCTTTCCTGGATGTGCTGCGCCGGGCGGCGGCGTCGCCTCCATTGGCAAAAATCATCTATGCTATGTGTGTCATACACTCTGCTTCTCTTTACAATATTGACTACTGCCTTAGAGCTTCGCGCTCTTCGGGGGGGCGGGGCCCTGGTTCGTGATTACGGCCTTCCTCCTACCTTGGTCTGTAAGTGTCCTCACGGGCGATTTTCATGATTCTTATTACTGAGCATGGCTCTGACACCATTTATTCTTATTATGTCTTTCAGACAGTTGAATCCAGTGGCTTCCCCGGCCTTGTAAAATTCTCCCACCTTCCTAGCGGGTCTTTGGGGCATCCAGGGTTGCCTATTGCGTAAATCCCTGCTGGCATATTGTGCCTAGATAATCACCATATGGAGGCATCTCAGAATTATGTGACCGGGGTCCCTCTGGGACAAGACCGGCTGTGTATAGCGTGTGGTCAACCCCATGCTGATGCTGACAGGGCACGGGTCTGCGCACCATGTGCCGAGCAAGCACTGGCCCTGCAATCAGGCTTGCCATTGGCTGCACCTCGTTTCAATACACTTTTTTTCCCCATGCTTAATTCTCACTCCTGCTGAGTCGCATACAAGTGGGGATTTGCGGCCTGCTGTGTCTTCCAGCCTGCCTACGGCTGATCAGATTATGGCGAGGTTGTCAGGGCGCAGGGGCCCTGGTAAGAAGTGGCCCTTGACGCCTCCTGTTTTCTGTTGTCCTATGGGAACTGAGGAGTTGACTACTCCTTGTGACTATACCCCTTCTGATGGAGAGCTGGTCTCTGACTCAGGCTCATCTGATGAGAGGCCGAGGAGTCATGGCGATTCTGGCCCTGAATACTGGGGCCAGTGTGAGATTTGTTGATTAAGGTCTTTAAGGTCCTGTCTATCTCTCTCCCTGGTGAGGCCTCCAAGAGAGGAGCATTTCCATACAGCGACAGCGCGCTTGGAATTTCTAGAGCAGGCTCGTTTCCATGCTCTTGTACTCAAGGAATGGGATTTCCCCAGTAAATTCCAGGGGTCCCAGGGGACTGGGATAGGAAATACCCCTTTTTCCCCCTGAGGTGGTCAATTGTTAGTCATCACCCCCCGTGGTGGATGCGCAGATCGTATGGGTTTCTAACCTCCCCCCCCCCCCCCCCCCCCTTTTATTACAGCCCCTGCTTATAGTACCCTTTGGGATGCTGAGGACCGGCGCATTGACCTGTGGCCTCCCACGCCTTTTCTTGTACAGGGACGGGGCTGCGCCCGGTCTGTGCCGCGGTCATCACTGCAGTGGCCACTAGAACCCTCATCAGAAACATGCTTGATCATCACCCTGAGTATCTCCCCTGGGATGCGTTTAATGCACTCTCCAGTTGTGATGTATTTGTAAAATGTATCCTATTAGCACTGGACGACACCATTAGAATGTGTGCAAGGACTTCTGCCCTTGTGGTGGCTATACGTCGCTTGGTTTGGCTGCGACAGTGGGGTACTGACGTTGATGCTAAGAAGACTCTTACTGGGCTTCCCTTTAGAGGGCAACGCCTGTTTGGGGCCGTCTGGACCTGTTTGGTAAATAAGGGCAATTCACCCCAATGTAGGCGGCCGTCCCGGCCCCTCGGGGCAGGGTAACCCCTCCCCCTCCCTACCATAGTGCAAAACAAGAACCAGGGGTGTGCTTCCTGGGGGCTCGTGCAGACTCCTGCCCCAGGAGCGGCATATAATGCCATGGCCCCTCTGGCGGGGCTAAGCCTAAGTCTTCCACCAACATCCCCTCAAGCATGTTGGGGCGCCCTTGCCCGTCTGGGTGAGGGGACGGCTGCGGCACCTTGCTCATGCCAGGAGGTATCACGCCTCAGACTGGTGGATTCAGGAGGTAGTGCCCTCCGGATACGAGATGTAGTTTGCTGCGCGGCCTCTACTCAGGTGCTGGCGCAGGCCATGCAAGGCCTGCGGGGTCTGGGGTCTCTTGCAGATTGCCCTTAATAGGCAGAGGCAGGGGCTGATACACTAACCTTTCCACAGTTCCCCAAAAAAAAAAAAAGAAAAAAAGACAGGTCAGTCTGGCCCAATCTGGTCTCACAGATTTTCAGAAATTCGTCAATTACAGGCGGTTTCTGCAATGGAAACACTGCGCTCGGCCATCGGCTCCTTGCGCGTCTGGGGCTTCTTGCCGTCTGTGGAGCTCAATGCTGCTTATTTTTACTTCCCTGTGTCTTCTGGACACCGAGGTTCTTCAGATTCCGTTGGTTGACCAACACTGATAATCGTGACCTTGTCATCTGGCCTCTCTTCAGCTCCCAGAGTGCTCACCAAGTTGCTGACGGGGGTGTGGTTTCTCATGAGACCAAGGGGCGTCCGCGCGATGACCTACCTGGACGTCCTCATCACTTCCCAGTTCTCTATGTCTGGCTACGTTGGATACTCTGCTGGAGGGTGTCCATTTGGGAGTCATTTGGAGGGGTGATCAAACACCCCAAGTCCTTATTGTCCCCTTCATTGGTAACTCCATTCCTATGAATGAATTTTATACAGTTCAAGCACGGATCTTCCTGCCTCAGCAATAAAGTGGACAATCTGGTTGTATGGGCTCAGTCCCTCTTAGCTGTCCCCGTCCTTCCACCAGGCAGGGGATGCAGCTGGTGGGCCCGCTGGTGGCGTACTCCGAAGAGGCCTCTTATGCTCAGTCCCCCCTGGGGCCTTCTGCAACTTCTCCTATTTGTCCTACGGGACAAGGACCCAGACTCCCTGGAGCAGGGTATGTGTGCCTTCCTCCCTGGTGAGGAGGTCCCTCTTGTAGTGGATGAACTCAAGGAACCTGCCTGAGGGCAGTCCCTTCTTGCCCTTTCCTGGGCAGATAGTCACCATGGATGCCAATCTATCAGGTTGAGGGGGGTCTTCTTCGGGAAGTCCCTACGGTTCCAGGGGAGGTAGGGCCCTTAGGAGGCCTATACACCTATCAATGTTAGAACTAACTTGAACGCTCAGAGATTCAAACTCGCTTGCCTACTCCTCTTCAGGGCCTGCCTGTTCGGGGGAGCTAGGCCTAACTGACGGCCTTTGCCTACATTGAATATTCAGGGAGGGACCCGGTGCAGGAGGGTCCTCCGGGAAGTGTCTCCGATCCTGATCTGGGTGGTGGACAATGTTCCCTGCATATCAGTGGTATTCGCTCCGGTGGAGGTCCCTCTGCGACAGGATGTGCTAATCCTTGTGTCACTATGAGGCCCAACCAGTGTGGATCTGTGTGTGCCCCGTCACTATCACAAGCTCTCGGCCCTTGTTTCCCTGTCCCAGGATTCTCTGGCCGTGGTCAGGATGATTTAGTAATGTTATGGCAGGACTTTCTGTTCTGTATGTCTTTCTCCATGCCTCCTGCTAGGCAGGGTTCTGCGCAAAATTGCTCTGGAAGGGGGGACCAGTGGTTCTGGTGGCCCCCGGGTGGCCTAGTGGAGTGTGGTTCACAGACGTGGTACTGAGGACAGTAGATCTGTGCGTTCTGCCAGGAGTGCCAGCTCTGCTCACTCAGGGCCCCTTTACATCACCCTGATCTACAGACTCTGGCCTAGACGGCCTGACTGCTGAAACATCCATCTTGATGGAGACAGTCTCAATCATCAAGACAGATAAGCCTATGGGAAGACTAGGAGCAAGCTTCTTCTTCTTCTTCCATCTATTATAGGGTATGCGTACCCATATTGATTGGTGTGAGTCTAGGTCTCTTCCCTGTCGGGCGTTCTCTGTTCCCAGGGTTCTAGCGTTATTACAGCATGGGTTGGAGTTGAAATTCTCCAACTCAGTACTCGGAAGGGTCAGGTTCTGCCCTGTCTGACTTCCTGTAGAAGACTTTTGCTCAGTTTCCTTGGTTAAGGCTTCTTCCAGGGGGTTACTCATGTGCGTCCCCCACGTAATTCTATGTTCCCTGTTGGGATTCGAATTTATTATGCTTGCCTTGCGGGGTGTTCCCTTTGGACCTATTCCGGATGCTGTCTGACTGTTTTTACCCTCAAGTTGTCCTTCTAGGGACTGTTACTTCAGTCAGCCGTGTGCTTGAGCGGGCGGCTCTGTTTAGCTAGCCCTCGTTCATAGATATATACACCAAGATGAGGTGGTGTCTTATGCTCATGTATTCAAGACTGTCTTTCTTCTGGTCCTTATTCCTAGTATCGCTGAGAAAAGGGGGTCTACATTCCCTCAACAGGTGTTGGACGTGTTTTCCTGAATTGTCTCTCGTCCCTTAGGGGGACTGTTGCCCCTTGGGGTTTGCGGGCGTCTCCATCCTGTATGTGCCTGATTTCGTCTGCTTCCAGGGGTTATGCGGTATTTGGCCTGGTCTTTACTTGGATGGGTTGTCCCTTCTGGTCCTAGGAAAGGTTTCGGCTTCTGCCAAGGCTACTGTTAGCTTTTGGACTTGTCAGGTTGTTACTCAGGCCTGTTCTTTTAAGGGGAAGAATCTTCTTCTCGCCTTACTTCTGATTCTACTTGTGCTTTGGTATCTTTGGGCCTTTCGGCACCAGGTTTCTGTGGAACAAGTCTGCTAGACCGCTACTTGTTCTCTGTTCATACCTTTTCAAAGGTTGTTATGAGGTTGACGTTAGAGCTTTGCTCATGTCACTCTTGGTAGCAAGGTTTGCAGGTGACAGTGCTTTTAACTGTCTGCTGTGCCTTTTGTTGGGGATCCCACCCTACTTTATGGACACTGCTATTGGATGTCCCAAGTGGAAGTATTATATCTGGAGCAGGACGCACTGTATACTTAGAATAATACAATTCTGTGAAATACTCACCTGTAGAATTGGTATTATACGTATACAGTACGTCCTGCTCCACCCCACCCTGGTTTTTGCATTATTCTGGATCCCCTGTATGGTGATTGCTATCATTGTTGTTATTACCAGTTTCTGGTGGTTAGTTTCTCCCGGCTTCTTTTTCACTGCTTTTCAATGCTGGGGATTTGTGGGAGGTCCCTGGGTATATGAAGGGCCGGGAGGAGCCTGTTTTTGCATGTCTGCAGTGCACAGCGCTATCTGGCGGAGGATTACCCAAGTGTAAGTATTATATCTGGAGCAGGACGTACTGTATACGTATAATACCAATTCTACAGGTGAGTATTTCACAGAATTGTATTTTTTTTTTCCTGTAGAAACTCTCGACAAATCCTAACAGATCTCAATACTGAACCCTCACAAAATGAGCAAATTATATGGGATGACCCAACTGCGAGGGAAGAGAGAGCAAAACTGGCCAGTAACTTGCAGTGGCCAAACAGTCCTTCCCAGTACATGGAACCACTTCAGAACCATTGTGCTGATCAAAGTCGCATTAAAGAATCTTTAACCGATTCAGAACTAGCAGCGATGGGTATGAACTTATTCTATCTGCAGTAACAGAAATAGTTATGTCAGTAGCAGTTATTGCAATGTTTTTTTTTTGGTTTTTTTTTCCAGAGGCATGTGAGTTAGATCAGACTTCAGTTAGAGAATCATCCAGAAAAGCACCAGAACTCCAGTCTCCAGTTAAAGATGATCGGCTTATTCCTACTCCACAGGCCCCCAGCATTGCTTTTCCGCTTGCCAATCCACCAGTAGCTCCCCAGCCTAAAGAAATGGTACAGTCTAACAACTCCTAGATTTATTGCATAAAAAATTATCTTTAATACAAATCTGGTGGACTGTTTTAATTTGCCAAATTCAGCCAGCAGTTTGTTTTTAGCACCAGTACCTGCTGCAGGCATTAAATGGGGCCCTCGTCATGATTCTGAGGCCACTGTAGATTGTAGGTTATACCTTGGTATAGGTATAGGTCTACTTTAACATGCAGGGTGTAGGGTTAAAAGCATTACATTTGTGGTTATGTTTGCAGGATGAGAAAGGATCAGCAGAAGAGGCAGAGAAAACATTGAAGAGGTTTCAGCTTTCCTCCTTAAATCCTCAGGAAAGAATCGATTACTCTCAACTGATTGAGGAACTAGGTAAAGCAATCTTACAGATTTATCCTTGTAAATGTACTTCAGCTGATTATATTTTGTACAGCAATGCTTCTAATAACTAGCATGCTTATCTTGCCTTTTGCTATTTACACTCATGTCATTTGTCTTTTCAGGAGGAATAGTAATAGACAAGCAGTGCTTTGACCCAAGCTGTACACACATTATTGTAGGACATCCTCTTCGTAATGAGAAGTATCTTGCCTCAATGGCTGCAGGAAAGTGGGTGCTTCATCGATCTTACTTGGAGGCCTGTCGAGTGGCTGGACACTTTGTCCAGGTCTGTCTTTACACTGTTTGTTTTCATATTCTAAGTATACAGTACGTCCTGCTCCAGATATATTACTTACACTTGGGTTATCCTCCGCCAGATGGCGCTGCACTGCAGAGACATGCAAAACAGGCTCCTCCCGGCCCCTCAAATACCCGGGGACCTCCCACAAATCCCCAGATTTCTCTGAAGTGCTTACTGCGAAGACATGAAATTAATACTCTGTCGCAGGTGAGCGGGGCTATTAAAGCCTGCTGCCCTGTTGGGCTATTCCCACCCGTCCTTCGTGTGATGTGCCTCCCAGCCTGGGCTGTGTTGTTCGGGTGAAGGTAGGCAGCACCATGCGTGCTTAAGGAGCCCAGCCCTGCTCCACCGCAGTCCCCCACCAAAGGGTAAGCGGTATAGGCTGATGGTGAGCCTTTATGGGATTGTCCCATGCCCCGGTAGCGGTGGGCCCTGTACAAAGGGCCGCCATCCTCCCTCACTCTCCCTGTAGCCTTCGGGGGGAAAAGAAAGGGGGGGTCAGTGTATTGTGATTACATGCATATGGCCTTTTTTTGTATTGTCTGCTTGGACTGGTATATGTGGTGTCAACCACCGCCGCGCGCACCTTTTCCCTCATTTGGATGTTCTGCGCCAGGCGGCGGCGTTACCTCAGACGCCTCTGCGTCCTCATTGGCTGCTTGTCGGTTGGACTTCGCGGTCTTCAGGGGGGCGGGGCGTGGCGTGCCCTGCGCCGCGGCTCGCCAGCCCTTCGAGGTACTCGACGCCATATTGTCTGGTCGCGCGCGCGTGTGACGTTCTTACTTACCGTGGTCCGTAAGTGCCCTCGCGGACGGCTTTATACTTCACTGTAGTGTGTTTCGGTTCTGACACCCTTCTTCTCATTGTGTCTTTCAGAGGGTGAATCCATTGGCTTCTCCCGGGCCCGGTGTAATTGATAGTCGGGCCTTGTAAAATTACTCCCACTTCCCTAGCGGGTCATTGGGGCATCCAGGGTTGCTTTATAGCGTCAATCCCTACTGGCATATTGTGCCTAATAATCACCATATGGAGGCATCTAAGGATAATGTGACCGGGGTCCCTTTGGGACAAGACCGGCGGTGTATGGCGTGTGGACAACCTCATGCTGATGCTGACAAGGCATTGGTCTGCGTACCCTCTGCTGAGCAAGTGCTGGCTTTGCAATCTGGTCTGCCAGTGGCTGCACCTCGTTTCACTTCACCTTCTCCCCCAAGCTTAAATCTCACTCCTGCTGAGTTGCATACAAGTGGGGATTCTCAGCCTGATGTGACTTCTGGACTACCTACTGCTGAGCAGATTATTGAAAGGTCCTTGCGTCTCTGATGAGAGACCGAAGGGTCATGAAGACTCTGGCCCTGACACCTGGGCCCAGGATGACACTGACAGATTATTGATCCAGATCTTTGAGGTTCTGTCTATCTCTCTCCCTGGTGAGGCTCCCAGACAAAGAGGGGAGCGCTTTCATACAGCAACATCATGTTTGGAATTCCTAGAGCAGGCACATTTCCATTCTCTTGTGCTCAAGGAATGGGAGTGCCCTAGTAAACTTCCCGGGGTCCCAAGGGATTGGGATAGGAAGTATCCCTTTCCACCTGAGGTGGTTAAATGTTGGTCATTCCCCCCCCCCGAGGTGGATGTCCCGATCATAGGGCTATCTAACACCCCTGTCCTACATCCCCCTGATTATACTACCCTGCGGGATGCTGAGGACCGGCGCATTGACCTGCTGGCCTCCCACGCCTTTGCATGTGCGGGGACGGCGCTGCGCCCGGTCTGTGCCTCTGCCATTACTGCTGTGGCCGCTAGAACACTCATCAGAAAAATGCTTGATCGTGCCCCTGATGATCTCCCTTGTGAGGTGTTTAATGCACTCTCCAGTTGTGATGTGTTTATAAATTTTGTTCTAGTAGCATTGGATGACACCATCAGAATGTGTGCAAGAACTTCTGCCCTCGTGGTGGCTATACGTCGCTTGGTCTGGCTGCGACAGTGGGGTGCTGACAATGCTGCGAAGAAGGCCCTTACTGGACTCCCCTTTAAGGGGCTACGTCTGTTTGGGGCCCGCCTAGACCTGTTTGGTAAGAGAGGTAAGTTACCCCAGCGCAGACGGCTGTCTCGGCCCCTTCGGGGCCAGGGCCCCCCTTCCACCCCCCACCATGGTGTTAAATAGGAACCAAGGGTGTCCTTCGCGGGGGCTCGCTCAGCTCCCTGTCCCAGGAGCAGATGACAACACCCTGGCTCTTCTGGGGGGGCTATGCCCAAATCCTCTCCTAAGTCCCCTCAAGCATGATGGGGCGCCCTCACCCGTCTGGGTGAGGGGACGGCTGCGGCACCTTGCTTAAGTCTGGAGGCATCACGCCTCAGACCGGTGGATTTAGGAGGTAGTGTCCTCCAGCTACAAGATGGTGTTTGCTGTGCGGCCTCCCCTAAGATGATCTGGTTCCGGGTACTCCTGGTCCCTGCTTCTGCTCAGGTGCTGGTGCAGGCCGTGCAAGGTCTGCTGAGTCTGGGGGTCATTTGCAGATGTCCCTCATCACCGTTGGGGCCAACCGGATGTGGATCTGTTTGCGTTCCGTCACAATCACAAGTTCCAGGCCTTTGTCTCCCTGTCGTCCCAGGTTCCTCTGGCCGTGATCACGGTTGCCTCAGTAATGTCATGGCTGGACATTCAGTCTTTGTATGTCCTTTTTCCATTCCACCTGCTAGGCAGGGTTCTGCAAAAGATTACTCTGGAAGAGGTGCCAGTGATTCTGGTGGCCCCAGGTGGCCAAGAAGAGTGTGGTTCGCAGACATGGTGCAGATGGCAGCAGATCAGTGCTTTCTGCCTGGAGTGCCAGTTCTGCTCACTTAGGGCCTCTTACGCCATCCCAATTGCAAACTCTGGCTTTGACGGTCTGGCTGCTGAAACCTCCATCTTGATGGAGAAAGGTTTGTCTGCCTCGATGGTTGAGTCCATGGTGAAGGCTAGGAAGATGACTTCTTCTTCTTCCTTTTGTTATAAGGTGTGGCGTACCTACATTGACTGGTGCGAGTCTTGATCTCTTCCCTGTTGGGTGTTCTCAGTTCCCAGGGTTCTGGAATTTTACTGCATGGGTTGGAGTCGGGTCTCTAACTCAGTACCTTGAAGGGTCAGGTTCTATCCTGTCTGTCTTCTTTCAGGAGTCTTTTGTTCAGCATTCTTTGATTAAGACGGCTTTTAGGGGGTTACTCATGTGCGTTCCCCACGATAACCTATGGTCCCTGTTTGGGATTTGGAATTGGTCTTGTCTGCCTTGCAGGGTGCTCCCTTTGTACCTGTGCAGGATGCTGCCTTGGCCATTCTTACGCTCAAGGTTGTGTTTCTGGTGGCTATCACTTCTGTCAGGCGTGCGTCTGAGTTGGCGGTGCTGTCCATTCAGCCCCCCTACTTTGAGAGGCACTAGGACAAGGTGTTTAGTTTCAAACCTGATTTTCTGCCTATAGCTAGTGTCTGTCTTTCTTTTGAATCAGGATGTGGTTAGGTGTCTGAAGCCCTATCTGGTGGCTTCTGCACCTTTCAGGAAAATTGATGCTCTTTTTGTGGTCCCTTCTGGTCCAAGGAAGGGTTTGGCTCCTGCCAAGTCTACTATCAGCAAGTGGATTCATCAGGCTGTGATTCAGGTCTACTCTGCTAAGGGGAAGAATCCCCCCTTCGCCTTACTGCTCATTCTGCTTGTGCTATTGGTGCATTTTGGACCTTCCAGCACCAGGTTTCTGTTGAACAAGTTTGCAAGGCCGCTACTTGGTCTTCTGTTCATGCCTTTTCAAAGTTTTACGAGGTTGATGTTAAGGCCTCGGCTGTTGCTGTTTTTGGCCGCAAGGTTTTGTAGGCGGCAGTGGTTTAAACTGTCTGCTGTTACCTTCTTTGTTGGGGATCCCACCCTACTTATGGACACTGCTATTGGATGTCCCAAGTGTAAGTACTATATCTGGAGCAGGACGTACTGTATACTTAGAATAATACAATTCTGTGAAATACTCACCTGTAGAATTGGTATTATAAGTATACAGTACGTCCTGCTCCACCCCACCCTGTTTTTTTTGCATTATTCTGGATCCCCTGTATGGTGATTGTTATTGTTATAGTTACCAGTCTTTGGTGGTTAAATTCTCCCGGCTTCTTTTTCACTGCTTTTCAATGCTGGGGATTTGTGGGAGGTCCCCGGGTATTTGAGGGGCCGGGAGGAGCCTGTTTTGCATGTCTCTGCAGTGCAGCGCCATCTGGCGGAGGATAACCCAAGTGTAAGTAATATATCTGGAGCAGGACGTACTGTTTACTTATAATACCAATTCTACAGGTGAGTATTTCACAGAATTGTATTTTTATATTCAAGGAGATTTAGTCAACTGTTACACCTAAAATGAAAACTTCTATTGTCTGTCCAGACAAAAAACATAAAAAACCTATACTCCCCTTTATTTCCCTACAGTTATTCATCCTGTTCTGTTGTCCTAAATCTTACTTCCCGAGATGGCCGTATGCAAAATATACACTACAAAAAACCCGTACGTTTTAGGACAACAAAGCAGGATGGGACCACTGCAGGGGGACAGGCCCTTTAAGACTTGTGTATTTAATTTTAAAGGAGCCACAGCACTCAACCCTGTTAGCTTGCAGACAAACCTATATGTCAGAAGTATGCTAAAGCTGCACCACCAAGCACCAAGGTGCCTCTGTGAGGTGCAGCCCTAACTCTAATCTCTGAGAGCCTCCTTTGGGACATACAATGCAACAGATAAATTGGGAGCCGCTTACCTGAGGTTGCCCTATAACATTGAGTGCAGCCCATGGGGTGGAAGGGTCAAAGACCTTGCAGTACAGCTTAGACCCCACACACCATGTGCAATCAAAAGAAACCAAGGAGCTGTGGCCGCCGCTCAGACTATTTTATAGTAATGTTTCATTACGTCTGGGATATAGTCCACAAGAGGGCGCTTTACTGCAAGATGGCAAAAAAGAGGCCCCTCCCGTTCCTTATATACCTGGGACCTCCCACTACATTCCCCAGTTTAGTCTCTGCAGTCGGCTGCGATGGTCAAGATGATGGCTTCTCTCCTCGCAGGTAAGCCGGGCTGCACAGCCCCTGGCCCTGTGTCCTATTCCCACCTGTTCCACTATTTACTTGCCTCCCAGCTCTGGCTGCGTGGTCAGGTGACGGTAGGCAGCACCTATTAGAGGTGCTTTCTAATGGAGTATTGCTCCACCGCAAATCCCCCACCAAAGGGTAGGCGGCACAGGTTGGTGAGCCTGCCGCTTATAGCCCTCATTACATGTTTACCAAATGTACCATTGGGCTTATTCCCCCTTCTCCCTTTGCCTGGTTAGTTGGGGAAGGGTGGTCAGTATTACTGTATGCACGTGTGAATGTTTCTTTGTAACTGTCTTTGCTTTACTTTTTACTTCAGCGCTGGCCCATGGCACAGTGCTCCCTCTCCTTCTCCCCTCATTCATCTTTCTTTATACTAGTTGAAATGGCTCGCGCGCTCGGCGGCGACGGCGGGCCGGTGACGTCAGCGGGCCTGCTTGATTCTTATTGGCTGCAGCGCGGCCGGTCTGCAGACTGTCCCCGCGCTCTTGGAGGGGGTGGGGCCTTGCATCGGCGCGCTCTGCAGGCGGCCTGCCCCCTTCTGTCTCTCTCTCTCAGCGCCATCTTGATCGGATGTGGTCTGATAGCCCTGCTGGCGTGCGTGAGTGCCCTTGTGGGCTTGTGATACAATTTACCTGTATATAATGCCTGATTAAGTGTATGTTTATACTGATTGTGGGTGTCATTTATGTCTTTCAGGCGGGACAGCCTAAATTAGAGGTTTCTC
This sequence comes from Gastrophryne carolinensis, assembly GCA_027917425.1. Lineage (NCBI taxonomy): Eukaryota > Metazoa > Chordata > Amphibia > Anura > Microhylidae > Gastrophryne > Gastrophryne carolinensis. The sequence continues at coordinate 125,431,322 of CM051239.1, forward strand.
CCGGTCCTGTGTCCTTATCACCCATATTAACATTGGGGGCTTAATTTTTTAATTTTAAATACTAAATCCTCCCACTAGCGGACATTTAAGGGGCATCCCGGGTAGCTGCACAGCGCAATTCCCATTGGTCTGTGTGACTTCAAATTCACCATATGGAGGCTTCTCAGGATATTGTGCTCGGGGGTCCCCTCGGGGCAAGCCTGGCTGTGTGTGGTGTGCGGGGCATCCCATGTGGGCGATGATGTGCCGGTCTGTGTACCCTGCGCCCAGCAGGCAATTGCACGGCAATCTGGGCCCCAGGTGTCTGGGTCGGCACCCACTGTCTCATCCCCCACGCCACCTCGCTTGATTATGTCCCCTAGTGATATTAACACTAGCGGGGATTCTCAACCTGATGTTTCCACCAGATTGGCCAACATTGAGAGACTGATTGCTAGCTCTGCCGCCCGTAAGGCTCCGGCTAAAAGACGGCATGTGGCGCCTGCTGCGCCGGCCTTTACTATGGAACAAGATGATTTCCTTGATTTGTCTGACTATACCCCTCTTGAGGAAGAGGAATTATTCTCGGATTCAGATCTTTCTGACGATCAGCATTGCCTTGGCGCTGTTGCCGGCTCAGAGAATTGGGATGCTGATGACACCCATAGACTTCTGACTCAAATTTTTTAAGTACTTGCCATTTCCCCTCCTGCAGCAGCACCTAAGCAGCAGGGGAAAATTGTTTGGTACCGCAAAACCACGTTTGGAATTCCCCGAACAGACGCATTTTAATAATCTGATTCTCAAGGAATGGGAACGGCCTAGCTGGCTTCCCGGTATCCCTAAGGGGTGGTATAGGAGGTATCCCTTCCCCCTCGGATGTGGTCAGATGTTGGTCAACTCCCCCCGAGGTGGATGCCCCCGTCTTGGGGCTGTCTAATACTTCTGTTGTGCATTCCCTGGATTCCACTTCCCTGAAGGGATAGTGAGGACCGGCGTATTGACCACCTGGCCTCCCACGCCTATGCTTGTGTGGGTTCGGCCTTGCGCCCAGTTTCTGCTTCCGCTATTACGGCCGTAGCTATTAGGACCTTGGTCAGGGGCCTTCTGGACGGCTCCCATAAGGATCCTTCTAGTGCTGAATTTAGAGCCTTGTCACAATGTGAGCTGTTCATCTCCTATGTTCTCTCTGCCTTAGATGACACCATTCGGATGTGTAGCAGGAACTCGGCCTTGGTTGTCTCTATCCGCCGCTCGGTCTGGTTGCGCCAGTGGGCAGCCGACAATGCTGCCAAGTAGGCTCTTATGGGGCTTCCCTTTAACCCTTCTAGTGCCAGCTACGTGAGTCTCAGAGCCCCATAAAAAAAAAAAAGTAACAAAGATACAGACTTACCTCACCCCTCGTTTGAAATTGCCAGCGATTCTCTTCAAGTATCACCTGTTCGATACGCGGGACACTGGATGGGAGGTAAGTATAAGTAAAAAAAAAGAATAATAAAATATTTTTTGTCTGGTGTCTTTTTTGCTTTTAACTATTTGTGAACTGGTAAGGGGTCCATGAGACCCCTTATACCAGTTCACAAGGCTCTGGGGCTGGCAATCACCTGCGGCTAGCGGGTGACTTGCCATAACCCCCAGCCCCCCCATTACCTGCCTCCCCAACGGCCGGGGGGGGGCAGAAGGGCCCGGGCCACTTAGTGGCTATGTGGTCTAGTAGCCTGCAGGGCCAGGGGCCACCAACACTGGCCCGTGCGCCCTGTTCTACAAGCCCCCATAACTGGTCCGGGTCGGTAATGCTGGGTAAGGGGGACCCTACGTCCATTTTTTGGGGGGGGGATTTTAAGGGTTTCTAACCGTTAAAATTCCCCCAAAAAATGAGGTCCCCCCCAGGAGTGGGGACCCTATGTCATTTTTTTTTTTTTTTTTTTTTACATTAACCCCTTACAACTATGCAATCATATTGCATAGTTGTATCCTATCTGAAATCTCCTAAACTGCTGTTTCAGTTTGGGGGAGTCTCCTTGGCAGGAAAGGGTGTATACCAATACATATGTGGTACCGTTGTAACCGGGAGAAATAGGGCTTTCACACGCAATAAGATTTTATTAACAAACTTACATTTTTTATTACAAAAAAAATACTACAAATTGTAAAAAATAGATGTTTTTTATTTTTGTGCACATATTTCACCCAAAAGTATTGAGAATACACTAAAAAGGCCAAACAAGACACTTCATGTTGAAGCCCAGACTCTGCTGAAAAAAAACAATATATAATTTTCCTGGAAAATCCCTGGAAATCACTTCATAAATCAAGGTTGAACATGTGTAGCGCAAAAAAGGTGAAAAGTAGTCTGGCAACAGGGTGTAACAAAAAATCTAGGTAGGTTGGCACTTAAAGGGTTAAAGGGTTGCGCCTGTTTGGTGATCGTTTGGACCTTTTTGCTAAGGGAGGTAAGTTACCCCAACGCAAAAGGCAGCCGCAACCCTTTCGGGGTTCAGGGTCCCTCACTCCCTCCTTTCGTGGGCCTAGGTCAGGCAGAGGGGTATCCTTTGCGGGACAAAGGGGAGATTTCTGGGGCAAGGGCAGAGGCCGTGCCTGACCCGGATCCTCCTGGGGTGTCAAGCCCAAATTCACTGCCAAGCCCGCTCAGCAATGAGGGGGCGCCCTCACCCTTGTGGGGGGGCGGCTGCGGCTCTTCGCTGAGGTCTGGACTCAACAAGTCTCAGACAATTGGATTCTGGAGGTTGTCTCCTCCGGATACAAGCTGGAGTTCGCGGACTGGCCTCCTCCCAGATTCCTCAGGTCACGGGTTCCTACGGACCCTCGGGCAGCTCAGGGCCTGTTGTTGGCGATACAAAACCTTCTGGCCATGGGGGTCGTTTGTCAGGTCCCCCCGGGGGAGAGAGGTCAATGTTACTATTCCAATCTCTTTACAGTGCCCAAAAAGGATGGTTCCATCAGACCCATTCTGGACCTAAAACTTCTCAACAGGTTCATCAGGACCAAACGTTTTCACATGGAAACGCTGCGCTCCGCCATCAGCTCCCTGCGCCAGGGGGAACTTATGACTTCAATAGACATCAAGGATGCTTACCTTCACGTGCCGGTCTTCCCAGGGCACCAGCGGTTCCTCAGGTTTGCGGTAGGGGAACACCACTACCAATTTGTGGCACCTCCCTTCGGGCTCACCTCTGCCCCCAGAGTGTTCACCAAGGTGTTGGCAGGCGTGATGGCCTTTCTCAGAGCCCGGGGTATTCGCATTCTTCCTTATCTGGACGACCTCCTCATTACGTTCACTTCAACAGGCAGAACTAGACACCCGGACTGTGGTGGCGACACTGGAAATGTTCGGGTGGGTGATCAATTACCCCAAATCCTCTTTTTTCCTGGGTGACCGCCTTCCTGGGTATGACTCTGGATACCATTCAGGCCAGGATTTTCCTCCCTCAGCAGAAGGTGGACTCTCTTCAAGCGCTGATTCATTTCTTGCTGTCCAGCCCTCATCCATCCATCCGGCAAGGGATGCAACTGGTGGGACTGATGGTGGCTTGCTTCGAGGCAGTTCCCTATGCTCAGTTTCACATGAGCCTCTTCTGCTCCTTCTTTCAGCCTGGGACAAGTGTCCCCTGTCCCTGGATCAGGCCTTTGTTCTGTCTCCTCTGGTCCGGCGGTTCCTCCTGTGGTGGCTGGACTCGAGGAATCTGCTGGGGGGCAGATATTTTCTGACACCGTGCTGGGAGACGGTCACTACGGATGCCAGTCTGTCAGGTTGGGGGGCTACTGGAGAGCCCACCAATTCCAGGGGCTGTGGGGCCCTCAGGAGGCACACGCCCCCATCAATGTTCTGGAGCTGAGGGCGGTTCGGTTGGTGCTGGCAGAGCTGACGCCTCACCTCCAGGGCCTTCCAGTTCAGGTTCGCTCAGACAATCGGACTGCGGTCACTTACATCAATCATCAGGGAGGGACTCGGAGCAAGAGTGCCCTCCGGGAGATGTCTTTGATTCTGTCTTGGGCCGAGGACAATGTCCCGGGCATCTCTGCGGTTTACCTTCCAGGAGCGGAGAACCTGGAAGCGGATTCCCTGAGTAGGGGGGTCTCTCGCCAGGGGGAATGGTCTCTCAACAGCAAGGTCTTACTATCCCTCGGTCACAGGTGGGGGATGCCGGATGTGGATCTGTTTGCTTCATGCCACAATCACAAGCTTCCAGCATTTGTCTCACTGTCCCAGGATCCTCTGGCTCTGGTGGTGGATGCCATGTCTCTGTCCTGGCAGGGGTTCGGTCTCCTGTACCTCTTCCCTCCGTTTCCCCTTCTGGGCAAAGTTCTACGCAAGCTGATTCAGGAAGGAGTGCCAGCTATTCTGGTGGCCCCCAGGTGGCCAAGAAAGGTGTGGTTCGCAGATGTCGTGCAGCTGGCGGTCGATCAGTACCCTCTGCCCCTGGTTCCGAGTCTTCTCACTCAAGGACGGCTCTGTTACCCCAATTTGCAAATGCTGGCTTTGACGGCATGGCTGCTGAATCCCCCATCCTAAAGGAAAAGGGTCTGCCTGATGCCGTTGTTCAGACTCTGGTTAGGGCTAGGAAGAAATCCTCTTCTACCATCTACTACAGGGCCTGGCGGACCTACATTGACTGGTGTGAGGCTAGGGCCTTCCCCTGTCGGGTGTTCTCCATCTCTCGGATACTGGAGTTCCTTCAACATGGTCTGGATATGGGTTTTCAGCTCAGCACTCTGAAGGGCCATGTTTCCGCCTTGGCTGTTTTCTTCCAGAGGTCTTTCGCTCTTCATCCTTTGGTCAGGCCTTTTTTCTAGGGGGTCACTCATGTGCGCCCTCCACGCAAACCCATGTTACCGGTTTGGGATTTGAATTTGGTATTGTCTGCCCTTCAGGGTCCTCCATTTGAGCCTGTGCATGAGGCTTCACTAACTATTCTCACTTTGAAAGTTGCCTTTTTGGTGGCTATCACCTCTGTCCGGCGTGTTTCTGAGTTGGCGGCTCTGTCCATTCAGGCCCCCTACTTTGAGAGACACCAGGACAAGGTGGTTTTCCGCTTTAAATTAGACTTCTTGCCTAAGGTTGTCTCTGCCTTTCACCTCAATCAGGACATTGTGCTTCCTTCCTTGTGTCCTAATCCTGATAATGACAAGGAGAGGGCCTTGCATTCTCTGGACGTTGTCAGGAGCTTGAAATACTACCTGCTGGCTACAGCGCCTTTCAGGAAGACGGACGCCTTGTTTGTGGTACCCTCTGGTCCCAGGAAGGGTTTGGCGTCGGTCAAGTCTACTATTAGTAAATGGATTCGTCAGGCCATTTTTAGGGCCTATTCTGCTAAAGGGAGGGATCCTCCTTTCTGAGTCACTGCTCATTCTACCCGTGCTGTCAGGGCTTCCTGGGCTTTTCAGCACCAGTTTTCTGTTGAACAAGTTTGTAAGGCTGCTACTTGGTCTTCTGTTCATACCTTTTCCAAGTTTTACAAGGTTGATGTTCGGGCCTCAGCGGATGCTGTTTTTGGCCGCAAGGTTCTGCAGGCGGCAGTGGTTTGAACTGCGCATTGTTGCCTTTGGGATCCCCACCCGTTTGTTGGACACTGCTATTGGATGTCCCAGACGTAATGAATCATTACTGGAGCAGGGCGTGCTGCATACTTGAAATAATGCCATTCTGTGAATACTCACCTTGTAGAATGGGTATTATAAGTATGCAGCACGCCCTGCTCCATCCCACCCTGACTTTTTATTCTTGGATCCTCTATATGGTGAATGTTTCCTGGTTATGGTTGTTAATCTTGTTATTGGCTTCTCCTGGTTCCCTACTGCTGTTTTATACTGGGGAATGTAGTGGGAGGTCCCGGGTATATTAGGACCGGGAGGGGCCTCTTTTTTGCCATCTCTGCAGTAAAGCGCCCTCTTGTGGACTATATCCCAGACGTAATGAATCATTACAGGAGCAGTACGTGCTGCATACCCATTCTACAAGGTGAGTATTCACAGAATGGTATTGTTTATTACAAAGGGCCTCATTTTCGCCCACTTGTAAGCTAAATTGTTGGCCCAATTGCTGCAGCTGGTGGGATTGTGGAAGCGCAATCACTGCTGCAGGAACAGGGAACCTTGGGTCCTCTGAAGCTACATTAGTAAAAATGCACACCACACTAAATCAAATTGGGTTTTGCAATCAAGTATGTTTATGAAAAATGTATCGCAGAGGTTTACAGGAAGATTTTACACTCGCATATATACACATTATTACTCCATAACAAGCCATAAATGGTAGAAAAAGCAAAGATACCAAAGGCAATATTCTTAATACTGTAGCCAGTGCTAGGAACACACTGAGGTATTTAGGTATGCATTATTACTTCATAATACCCAATGCATCCCCTTTCCCGGGAATGAGCTTCCACACCACCTCACTATTCTTTTCCTGGTGTCCTGTTCAGGTCGCTCCATTCTTGACAAGTGGGTTATCCGCCACAAGGTGGCGCAGTGACTGTAAGATGAAAATCATGGCTCCTCCCGGCCCATATAAAGGCACCTGTTTCCCCAAGAATTCCCAGAGTTCTTCTTGCAGTCTGACTGCGAAGATGGTGCTATCTCTCTCTCATCGCAAGCCTGACGGCCGCTGCACCCCTATTCCCACCTTTTTCCGGGGACCCATTCTGCCTCCCAGCCTTCGGCTACGGATCAGGTGACGGAGGGTCGGGCGTTCATAGAGCTAGGCTCTGGGCCGCAGACCCTCTCCTAAAGGGTAGCTGGCCATAGGCAATGGTGAGCCTATATGGGGGGGGGAGGAACCACCTAGGGACCCCTTTATTCTTAGCATACAGTACGTCCTGCTCCAAATATAATACTTACACTCGGGTTATCCTCCGTCAGATGGCGCTGTACTGCAGAAGCATGCAAAAACAGGCTCCTCCCGGCCCTTCATATACCCAGGGACCTCCCACAAATCCCCAGATTTCTCTGCAGTGCTGACTGCGAAGACATGAAGTATCACTCTCTCGCAGGTGAGTGGGGCTATCAAGCCTGCGGCCCTGTTGGCCTATTCCCACCCGTCCTCCCTGTGATGTGCCTCCCAGCTTGGGCTGCGTCGATCAGGTGAAGGTAGGCAGCACCTTGTGTGCTTATGGAGCCATGCTCCACCGCAGTCCCCCACCAAAGGGTAGGCGGTTTAGGCTGATGGTGAGCCTCTAGAGGATGCCCCTCCCGCGCTATTAACCCATGCCCGTGTAGCGGTGGGCCCTATACAAAGGGTCACCATCCTCCCTCGTTTCCCCCCGTAGTCCGGGGGGAATGAAAGGGGGGGGGTGTAGTAAGGTCTGGTCTGGTGTATGTTTTACACGTTATGGCCTTAGTCTGACCGGACTAGTATCTCAGGGGACAGAACCGCGCAGTTTGTTCCTACTGTGTAACTTCCTTGTTGGAGGTGCGGCGTCTTCAGTGGCAGATCATCTCCTATAGTGTTCCATTCACTCCGCTCCTATTACAGTTTGTATCCACCTCAGAGCTTCGCGCTCTTCGATGGGGGGGGGGGGGACATAGGTTGGCGCGCTCCGCGTCACGGGACGATCTGGCCCGCCCTTCGAGGTTCGCTTTGGCGCCATATTCTAAGTATGTCACACACCCCGCGTCAAACATTGATAATTACACTTGGGTTAACCCACCTCTAGGTGGCGACGTTGCAGAGAAGTCTTGAAAAATGAGCCCCTCCCGGTCTATACATACCTGGGACCTCCCACTTATCCCCCAGTGTTCTTCTTTGCAAGATGGCGACAAGACAGAAGAATGAAGTCTTCTGCCCCGTCCCGTTGCCCCCTATGGGTATTTGCCCTGTGTCCCGCTTGGTCCCTTCTCCCTGCGCTAGATGGGGGGGGGGGCTGTGTCTGTGTGCTTGGTACTTGTTGTTTGTTCATGTGTTGTCTGACACTTGTTTTGCGGCTGGCGCGGACGGTGGGGGGCGGGGCCGGGCGGCGTGCGTGTCGCCGGCCCGCCTGTCTGACCGGTCCCCTGTTGTGTGCGGGGCTCTGGGGAGCCCTTCTGGCTGTGGAGCGGGCGCTATGTCTTTTGGCGCCCGCTGAGTGTGGCTGGTACTCCGGAGGAGGAGGGGGGCGGGGCCGCGTCTTGCGCGGCCCGCGCTGTGCTGCTGATTAGAGGGGGGCGGGGCTCCTTGGGTGGGCCCGCCCTCCTCCCTGCCTCCTCGTTTCAGGATGGTCTGAATTCTGTGGCTGGCCTCTGCACCGCCATTTTATATGATCGGCCTTTTAAGGTAGGCTGTGTTTTATTTAAGGTGGTATGGTTATTGTGGTAATTCTGCTTTTTACTGGGGACATTAGAGCTGGCTTCTTATGTCAGGGCGCGGCTGCCAGTAACCCTTCAAGGTTTGGGTTTTGTCTGGGTGCCGTCAGCGTGATCTTTAGTTATCAGCTGTATTGCAGCTGGTTCCCTTGCTCTTGTGTGCATCCATAGATTTATGTATATATATATATATTCTCTATATTTTTCTGTGTACTGGTTTATGCTTGTTTTTTTTTTTTTATTCACGTACTGACGCATGCTTGTTTGTTATTTGCTTGGAGTGACTGTTTTCTTTTCTGTTGCAGATCCTGGGATCCCATGCTGAAGGGGTCTCCCGGTCTTAGATACCTGGCTAGTGGGGTTGTCCATTACAATTATATTTATATATATTTTAAATTGCAAATCCTCCCACTACTGGGACATTAAAGGGGCATCCCGGGTCGCATACGGCGTAAATCCCTGGGTAATTGCGAATACCACAAGTTCACCATATGGAGGCTTCCAAGGATACCGGAAACGGCCCTTCGGAGCAATCTAGGCTGTGTGGGGGTTGTGGGGCTCTGCTCCCGGGGGATGATGTCATTATATGCATTCTATGTGCGCAGCGGAACATTGAGCTTCAGTCCGGCACCCCGGTTTCTGGCCCCTCGCCGCCCGTGTCATCTCCTACTCCTCCCCGCCTGTTCCGGACCCCCGTGTGACTTTGTCATGGGTGGGGATTCGCAATCCGAGGTATGTGCCCGGTTGGCCAGCGTTGAGAAAATGTTTTCTGCTGTGGTTGCTCAGAAGGCTCCGGCTAAGCGGAAACACTTGTCCCCGACTCCGCCGGACCCAGACGTGGATGTTATTGAGGCATTGGATTGGTCAGATTGCCCCCCGGCTGAAGAGGGGGAGATTCTAGAGGAATAGGACGACCCTGAGGTCCAGCAGTTGTTTGGTGCTGAGGGTGACCAGGCTGCGGGGATGGTATTTGACACCCCTTCCATATTGGCTCAAATGTTTGAAGTTTTGGATTTAGACCCTCCTGAGGCGGTTCCTCCGCCTAAGGGTGAGTTGTTTGATGTGGCCAAGCCGCGTTTGGAGTTTCCCAGTCAGCGACATTTTGAGAATGTCGTCCTTAAAGAATGGGAGCAGCCTACGTGTCTTGTTGGTGTTCCGCCTAGTTGGGGTAAGAAGTATCCTTTTCCGGCGGACTTGGTCAAGCGTTGGTCTTTTCCTCCCGAGGTTGATGCCCCGGTTTTGTGGCTATCTAACATGGCTGTGTTGCATTCTCCTGACACTACTACCCTTAAGGATGGCGAAGATCGCCGGATTGACCAGCTGGCTCGCCACAGTTTTACCTGTGCGTGTTCGGCTTTGAGGCCTGTTTGTGCTTCGGCACTTTTGTTGTTGCCGGTTAGGTCCATTGTCAGGGATTTATTTGCGGACCTTGATCCTACTTGTGATGAGTTTGTTGCTCTCAAACGTTGTGAGTCCTTTGTTTCGTTTGTCCTAGCCGCTCAGGATGACACCATGGTGATGTGTGGCAGGACCACGGCTTTGTTGGTGGCTATCCGACGGTCGGTGTGGTTGCGGCAATGGACTGCTGACTTTAATTCTAAGAAGTCACTTACGGCTCTTCCGTTTTTGGGTTTGCGCCTGTTTGGTGAGAAATTGGATTCGGTTGCCAAGGGAGGTAAGTTACCTCAGCGCAAGAAACTTCGTCCCTTTCGGGGGGCGGCCTCTTTTAATCCCTCCTTTCGGGGGGGCCAGAGCTGGCAGAGGTGCGGGCTTTTCGGCCTCCAGGGGTGCAAGCTGGAACAGGGGTAGAGGCCGTGGCCGTCCCGGTCACTCCTGGGGTGCCAAACCCAATGCCGCTGCCAAGGCCGCTCAGCAATGAGGGGGCGCCCTCACCCTTGCGGGTGGGGGGACGGTTGCGACACTTCTCCCGGGTGTGGGACCAGGCGGTCAGACAGGTGGATCCGGGAGGTGGTGTCGGCCGGTTACAAGCTGGAGTTCGAGTCCCGACCTCCTCTAAGATTTTTCAGGTCTCGTGTTCCCTCAGATCCTTTGGCCGCGCAGGGGCTCCTGGCGGCGGTGAGGAATCTTCTGGAAATGGCAATCATCTGCCCGGTCCCTCCTTCGGAGGTGGGCCGCAGGTATTATTCCAATTTCTTCACAGTGCCCAAGAAGGACGGGTCGGTTCGTCCCATCCTGGATCTGAAGTTCCTCAACGTGTTTATTCATCCCCGGAAGTTTCGCATGGAAACTCTGCGCTCTGCCATCAATTCTCTTCAGCAGGGGGACTTCATGATGTCCATAGACATCAAGGATGCCTACCTTCATATTCCTATATTTCTGGCTCACCAAGGGTTTCTTCGCTTCGTGGTGGAAGATCGGCATTTTCAATTTGTGGCTCTTCCGTTCAGCCTTACCTCGGCTCCAAGAGTGTTCACCAAGGTGTTGGCGGGCGTGATGGCCCTTCTCAGAGCTCAGGGGATTCGCATTCTGCCTTATCTTCTCATCATGGCTCCTTCCTTCAGTCAAGCGGAGATGGACACCAGGACGGTGGTATCCACTCTGGAGAGGTTCGGCTGGGTGATCAACTATCCCAAGTCCTCTCTCGTTCCGGCCAGGGTGGTGTCCTTCCTGGGGATGTCCTTGGATTCTTGCCAACACAGAGTGTTTCTGCCTCAGGCCAATGTTCTCTTGATTCAGGAATTGGCGCAGCTTCTTCTTTCCAATCCTTGCCCGTCCATCCGGCTAGGGATGACTGGTGGGGTTGATGGTAGCTTCCTTCGAGGCAGTTCCCTTTGCTCAGTTTCACACGAGGACGCGTCAGCTTCATCTGTTGGCGTCTTGGGACCGGCGACCGCGGTCGTTGGATCGGTCCTTCTGGATGTCCTCCCGGGTTCGGCAGTCTCTCCAGTGGTGGATGGTCTCGGACAATCTCTTGAGGGGCAGGTCCTTTCTGACGCCTCTTTGGGAAACTGTCACCACGGACGCCAGTTTTTCGGGATGGGGAGGTTTCTGGAAGGACCTTCAGTTCCGGGGGCGGTGGGGTCCTCTGGAGGCCCACTTGCCCATCAACGTTTTGGAGTTGAGAGCCATCAGGTTGGTTCTGTCTCACTTGACACAGCATTTACAGGGCTTGCCGGTTCAGGTTCGGTCAGACAATCGGACCGCGGTTGCTTACATCAATCACCAGGGAGGGACTCGCAGTCTGGGTGCCCTCAGAGAGGTGTCTCTGATTCTAGCCTGGGCGGAGACTCATGTCCCTTGCATCTCGGCAGTGTACATTCCAGGAGTGGAAAACAGGGAGGCGGACTTCCTGAGCAGGTGCTCTTCCCGCCGGGGGGAATGGTCTCTCCACCCCCAGGTGTTTCGGTCGCTTTGTCCCCGGTGGGGGACACCGGAGGTGGATCTGTTTGCCTCTCGTCACAATTACAAGCTTCCGACATTCGTGTCGCTCTCTCAGGATCCTCTGGCTCTGGCGGTGGATGCCATGTCCCTGAGCTGGTGGGACCTGGGGTTCCTTTATCTGTTTCCTCCGATACCCATGCTAGGCAAGGTGTTGCGAAAGCTGGCCCTGGAAGGGGTTCCCGCCATTCTCGTGGCTCCAAGGTGGCCAAGGAGGGTGTGGTTCGCAGACATCGTTCGTCTGGCGGTGGATCAGTTCGATCTGCCTCTTCGGCCAGATCTTCTCACACAGGGTCAACTGTGTTACCCCAATTTACCAACGCTGGCTTTGACGGCCTGGCTGCTGAAACCTCCATCTTAAGGGAGGAGGGTCTTTCGGATTCTGTTATTCGAACTCTTATTGGCGCCAGGAAGAGGTCCTCTTCTACCATCTATTATAGGACTTGGAGATCTTATATTGATTGGTGTGAGGCTAGATCTTTGCCCTGTCGGGTCTTCTCTGTTTCCAGGATTTTGGATTTTCTTCAATCGGGGCTGGACTCGGGTCTTCAGCTGAGTGCTTTGAAGGGGCAGGTTTCTGCCTTGTCTGTCTTTTTTCAAAAGTCCTTTGCGCTTCATCCTTTGGTCAAGACTCTCTTCCAGGGGGTCTCGCATTTGCGGCCTCCTAGGAAGCCTTTGCTCCCTGTTTGGGATTTGAATTTGGTTCTCTCTGCTCTTCAGGCTCCTCCTTTTGAGCCTTTGCAGGATATTGCTCTTTCTACTCTGACTCAGAAGGTTGCCTTTTTAGTGGCCATCACTTCGGTTCGGCATGTTTCGGAGTTGGCGGCCTTGTCGATTCAGGCTCCTTACTTTGAGAGACATCAGTACAAAGTGGTTTTCCGCTTCAAACCTGACTTTCTTCCTAAGGTGGTCTCTGCTTTTCATCTTAACCAGGACATTGTTCTTCCGTCCTTGTGTCCTAAGCCTAGGAATGACAAGGAGAGGGTTTTGCATTGTTTGGATGTGGTACGCTGTGTTAAGTACTATTTGCTTACTACATCTCCTTTTCGTAAGACTGATGCCTTTTTCGTGGTGCCCTGCGGGCCTAGGAAGGGTTTGGTTCCGGCTAAGTCTTCCATTAGCAAGTGGATTCGTCAGGCTGTTGTTGGGGCCTATTCTGCCAAGGGGAAGGCTCCCCCTTTTTGTATCACTGCTCATTCTACTCGTGCTGTTGGGGCGTCTTGGGCTTTTCAGCACCAGGCTTCTGTTGAGCAAGTTTGTAAGGCTGCTTGGTCATCTGTTCACACTTTTTCCAAGTTTTATAAGGTTGACGTGTGGGCTTCAGCGGATGCTGTGTTTGGCCGCAAGGTTCTGCAGGCTGCAGTGTTTGAGTTTTGCATCATTGCCTTGTTGGATACCCGCCCTTTCTGGACACTGCTTTTGGATGTCCCAAGTGTAATTATTAATGTTTGAAGCGGGGTGTGTGACATACTTAGAATAATACCATTTTGTGAATACTCACCTGTAAAATGGGTATTATAAGTATGTCTCACACCCTGCTTCACCCGCCCTTTTTGGTATCCTGGATCTTTTATATGGTGAAGCTTTGTTTACAGTTTAAGGGTTACCAATGGTTTTTCCTGGTACCTTGTCTTTACTGCTGTTTGAAAACTGGGGGATAAGTGGGAGGTCCCAGGTATGTATAGACCGGGAGGGGCTCGTTTTTCAAGACTTCTCTGCAACGTCGCCGCCTAGAGGTGGGTTAACCCAAGTGTAATTATTAATGTTTGAAGCGGGGTGTGTGACATACTTATAATACCCATTTTACAGGTGAGTATTCACAAAATGGTATTTTTGCTGCTGATCGCACGCACGCGTGGTGGCGATCCTCCTTTGGTCTGTAAGTGCCCTAGCGGGCGATTTTTATGATCCTTTTTACTGAGCATGGTTCTGACTCCCTTTATTCCCATTATGTCTTTCAGACTGGTGAACACCATTGGCTTCTCCTGGCCCGGTGTTGAATTATGGCGGGCCTTGTTAAATTCTCCCACTTCCATAGCGGGTCTTGGGGCATCCAGGGTTACTTAGAGTGTAAATCCCTACCGGCATATTGTGCCTTGATTTATCACCATATGGAGGCATCTCAGATTTATGCGACCGGGGTCCCTCCGGGACAAGAGCGGCGGTGTATAGCGTGTGGACAACCCCATACTGATGCTGCCAGGGCACGGGTCTGCGTACCCTGTGCCGAGCAAGCACTGGGCCTGCAATCAGGTCGGCCAGTGGCTACACCTAGCTTCAATTCACCTATCTCCCCAGGCATAAATCTCTCTCCTGCTGAGTCTCCTACAAGTGGGGAATTGCAGCCTGCCGGCCCTTCCAGGCGGCCTACGGTTGAACAGATTATTGCTAGGTTGTCAGAGCGTATGGGCCCTGGTAGGAAGCGGCACCTGTCGCCCCATGTTTCTGTATGCTTTATGAGAACTGAGGGGTTTGCTACTCCCTGTGACTATACCCCTTCTGAAGAAGGGGAATTGTTCTCTGACTCCAGCTCTTCTGATGAGATGACGAGGACTCACGATGATTCTGGCCCGGAATACTGGGGCCAGTGTGACACTGATGACCTGTTGCTTAAGGTCTTTAAGGCACTGTCTATCTCCCCCCCCTGGTCAGGTTCCCAAGCCTAGAGGGGAGCGTTTCCATACTGCGACTGCATGTTTGGAATTTTTAGAGTAGGCTCATTTCATTGCTTTTGTCCTCAAAGAATGGGAATGCCCCAGTAAACTTCCAGGGGTTCCAGGGGACTGGGATAGGAAATGCCCATTTCCCCCTGAGATGGTTAATTGTTGGTCGTCACCCCCTGTGGTGGATGCGCCGATCATAGGGGTCCCTAACCCCCCCCCTTTATTACAACCCCTGCCTATAGCGCCCTTCGGGATGCTGAGGACCGACGCATTGAGCTGCTGGCCTCCCATGCCTTTTCCTGTGCCGGGACGGCGCTGCATCCGGCCTGTGCCGCAGCTATTACTGCGGTGGCCGCTAGGACCCTCATCAAGAAATTGCTCGATCATCTCCAATTGTGATGTATTTGTGAAGTTTATTCTATTGGCGCTAGAGGACACGATTAGAATGTGTGCAAGAATTTCTGCCCTTGCGGTGGCTATTCGTCGCCTGCTCTGGCTGCGACAGTGGGGTGCTGATGATGCTACAAAAAAGACTCTTACTGGGCTCCCCTTCAGAGGGTGACGCCTATTTGGGGCCCGTCTAGACCTGTTCGGGAAAAAAGGGCAAATCACCCCTTCGCAGACGGCCCTCCCGGCCCCCTCGAGGCAGGAGCACCCCCCCCCCCTACCTTAGTGTTAAACAGGAACCAGGGGTGTCTTTCCGGATTTTTGGGGCTGACTCCTTTCCCACGAGCAGCAGGCAACGCTCTGGCCCCTCTGGCGGGGCTAAGCCCAAATCTTCCACCAATCCCCCTCAATCATGATGGGTTGCCCTCGCCCGGCTGGGTGAGGGGATGACTGCAGCACCTTGCTCTTATCAGGAGGCATTTCGCGTCACTCTGGCGGTTCAGGAGGTGGTGTCCTCCAGATACAGGATAGAGCTTGCTGCATTGCCTTCCCCAGTTCTTTGTCAGATCCCAGGTACTCCTGGTCTCTGCCCCTGTTTGGTTGCTGGCTCAGGCCATGTTAGGCCTGCAAGATCTGAGGGTCTCTTGCAGTTTGCCTGTAATAGGCAGAGGCAAGGGCCGATATACCACCTCCCACAACCCCCCAAAGGATGGGTCAGGTGGCCATTCTGGATTCACAGCAATTCTCTGATTACAGGCAGTTTCCTGCACGGATACTCTTGCGTTAGGCCATCAGCACCTTGCGCCCAGGGGCGTCTTGCTGCCTGGGGCACTCTTCAATGCTTAGGTTTACATTCCTGCGCCCTCAGATTCTGAGGCTCTCCAGGTTCGTGTTGGATTTCCAACTCTGTTTCCTTGTGGCCCTGCTATCTGGCCTCAAATTCCTAGAGTGTCACTCAGGTGCGGTCGATGGTGATGTCTCTGATGAGACCAAGGGACGTCCGCCCGATGTTTACCAGGACGCCCTTCCTCACTTCCCTGTCTCTGAGTTGGATACCCGGCTAGCGGGCCTTTGGGAGTCATTGGATGGGTGTTCAATCACCTCGAGTCCTCGATGTTCCCTAAAGTGGTGACTCCATTACTAGGATTCTGGATTAGGTTCAAACCAGATTCTCCCCCTTTCAGCAATTAGGTGGGCACTCTGGTCTCCTGGGCCCAGTCCCTCACTACTGTTCCGGTTTCTTAACCAGGCAGGGATGCAACTGCTGGGCCGTGTTTTATTGGCTCGGCAGGAGCCCGAGCAGCTAAGAGGCCCCTTGTGCTTAGTTCCCTTGGGCCGTCTGCGACCTCTAGTGGTAAGCATAGGACAGGGATCCAGCACTCCGGGAGCTCGGCCTGCGGGCCTTCCCTCCTGTATGACGTTCTTCTCTTGGAAGTGGATGAACTCGTGGGACCTGTCTGGGGGCAGTTCCCTCTTGCCCTCCTGGAAGCGGCCACCATGGACGCCAACCCTTCAGGTTGAGGGGATGGTCCTTCCAATAACTCCCGGCAAGTTTGGTGTTGGTACGGCCTTAGTGTCCTGACGTCTATGGAAGTCTAAGCAAAAAGCATTTTCAGTTGGCCCTTCTTGCTTGGCCGTTCCCCCTCCGGAATTGCCAGGCTGGGGGTGCTCGGTCCGTCTGACAACAGACGTTCTACATTGAAGGGGCCTGGAGCTGGCGAGACAATGCTCCCTGCGTGTTAGTGATATTAGCTCCGGCGAAGCCCTCTGTGACAGGATGTGCTAATCCCCGTGTCGTTACGGAGTCCAATTAGTTAGGGACCTGTTGGGTCCCGTCATCTTCACAGGCTATCGGCCCTTGTTTCCCTGTCCCAGGATCCTATGTCAGCGGTCCGGATGCCTTTAGTACCGTCATGACAGGACGTCGGTCCTGTATGTCCTTCTCCATTCCCTCTGCTAGGCAGGGCTATGCGGAAGATTACTCTGGTAAGGGGACCAATGATTCTGGTGGCCCCAGTTGACCTAGTTTAGTGTGGTTACAGACATGGTACTGCGGTCTGTAGTTCTGCATCTTGCCAGGAGTGCCAGTTGATCACTCTGGGCCCCCCTTATGTCACTATAATTCATGGTCCCTGGCCTAGTCTATCTGTCTGCTGAAACATACATCTTGTTGGAGACAAGTTTATCTGTCTCGGTGTTGGTGACTATGGGAAGGCTAGGAGTAAGTCTCTTCCTCGTCGTCTTCTATTGTGGTTGGGTATGGCATGCCCACATTTATTGGGCGAGTCTAGTTCTCTTATTGTTGAACGTTCTCGGTTCCCAGGTTCCAATGTGGCTTTCAGCATGAATTGGAGTTGGTTCCCCAGCTCAGTTCTCTGAGGGGTCAGGCTCTGCCCTGTCCACCTCGCCTTAACAGTCTCTGGTTCTGTCTTACTTGGTTAAGACTTCCTTCAGGGGGTGCTCATCTGCGTCCTCCATGTACTCCTAGGGTCCCTGTTGGGATTGAGGTTGAATTCATTCCGTCTGCTGGCAGGATTGTCCTTTGGTCCTATCCGGGACGCTGTCTGGATGTCCTTAGCCTCCAGGTTGCCCTTCTGGTGACTTTTGCCTTGGTCCGGCGTGTGTTAGCAGCAGTTTCGGTCTACCTAGCTCTCCTTCCTTGAGATACACCAGGATAAAGTGGAGTTCCGCCTGAAGCCAGATTCCCTACATCTGTTGGTGTCGTATGTTCAATTATCTGAGATATTGTTTTCCCCTTCTTGCAACGTCAAGGAGGTGGTTCTGCATCCCTCATGCAGGAGATGGCAGTTTTTTCTTAGAAGTCACTGTGTCCCTTAGGGGAACTGAGGTTCCTTGGGGCTTGGGGTCTTTACATCCTGAATGTGCTCATTCTCGCCCGCTCTCGGAGTCGGGCGGTTTGGTCCTGGTTGTTACCTTTTAATGGATGTTACTCATAGTACCTTGTTTTTGGTCTTGGCTTCTGCCAAATTCATTGCTAATCGGATTGTCAGGCTATTACTCAGGCCTATTCAGGCAAGGGGGAGAACCTCCCTTGTCGCCTTGATTCCCTATATGCGGGCTTATGCCTCTTGGGCTTTAGCTCTGGTTTGGCTGTTGAATGGCTTGGTTAGGCCACTAACATTGGCCTTCTGTTTTCATCCCTTTTGCAAGGTTCTTCTTTACAATGTTGTTGTTAGGGCCTCAGCTCATGCTGTATTGGCCGTCGGGTTCTGCAGGTGACAGTGTTTTAACTGTCTGCTGTGGTCATATTGTTGTTGGGGATCCCACCCTACTTACAGACACTGCTTTTGGATGTCCCGAGTGTAAGTATTATATTTGGAGCAGGACGTACTGTATACTAAGAATAATACAATTCTGTGAAATACTCACCTGTAGAATTGGTATTATTAGTATACAGTACGTCCTGCTCCACCCCACCCTGTTGCATTATTCTGGATCCCCTGTATGGTGATTGTTATCTTGTTATTGTTACCAGTTGTTCTGGGTGGTTTTTAATTCTCCCGGCTTCTTGTTCACTGCTTTTCAATGCTGGGGATTATGAAAGGCCGGGAGGAGCCTGTTTTCGCATGCTTCTGCAGTACAGCGCCATCTGGCGGAGGATAACCTGAGTGTAAGTATTATATTTGGAGCAGGACGTACTGTATACGAATACCAATTCTACAGGTGAGTATTTCACAGAATTGTATTTTCCGTAGGTCTCCCACAAGCTTTATTTTATTGTTGGTGTGTGTGTTTCGGTACATGTGTTACTTTTACTTTACTTGACTTTTTACCTTTACTCACCTCCTTCCTTCTCCTCTCCTCGCCTCCCGTCCATGCTGTGAGGGAGGGCAGGGGCCGTCGGGCAGTGTCCTGGGGGCGGAGGAGTACAGGCGCCGGCCGCGCGCGCCGTAGGGACATGTCCTCCCCGGTGGGGAGGGGCGATGCCTCTCCTGCTGTCTGGGTACCATTTTGGCCTTCTTGGCGCCAGGAGTTCGCGCCAGAGCCCTCCCTGTCGCGCTGCGGGGGAGGGGGCGCGATGACTCGTTCCGCGTCATCGCCGCTCGGCCCGCCCCTCGAGGTGCCAGATAGGCTGATCGGCGCCATTGCCCCTGCTGCATGGGGACAGGCGCATTGCTCTGCGGTTGCTCCTCTCCTTCCGGCATCCTCCGGGCGGTCCTTGTGCTGCTGGCGCCTTCCTTCCTGGATCGGTTGCTGCTCCTGGCCCCTCTATCGTTGTGCGGTCCGTGAGTCACCAGACTTTGCTTTTTTTTCTATTGTGCATGTGCTGTGGGATGCTTATTTTTTTTCCTTCATTTGTGTCTTCCAGACGGGTCCCAGTTTACTCAGTGTGGTTCCTCCCAGTCTCATTCAACCCCCTCCCCCCCCCCCCCCCCCCCCCGCTCCAATTTTTTAAGGGTTAGAGGGACAGATTTGGGGATTGTCTGGGTTTGGGCCATTAATGCCTTGTGACCCGAGTTTTTCCGCTATAATCACCATAATGGAGGCTTCTGGTGATAGCGAGCTTGGGGCCCCCTCGGGCGGGTTAAGCTTTGTCTCATGTGTGGTACATGCCCTCTGAGCGGTCGCAGCGCTGTTTGTATACCGTGCGCCCAAAGCGTCATTTCGGAACAGGATGGGGCGAGCGCTGCTGTCCCCAGCCCTATTTTACCTACGGCATCGCCGACACCCCCGCGTCTGCATTTTGCTCCCAGTGAGGGGGAAGCCAGCAGGGGGTCTCAAATGGACTTGGCGCTCCGAGTGGCCAGTCTAGAGAGAAAATTATCACGCTCGGCTGCTGGCAAGGCCAGGTGTAAGAAGCGGCGTTTGGAGCCGGATTATTCGCTTTTTGATGATGAAGACGTCGTCGTCGCCTTTGGTGGCCGAGACTCCATGGAGGAGGGTGAGTTATTTCATGATCCTGACTCCTCTGGGGACCGACCGGGTGGCTTTGACAGTTACCCTGGGTCTTCCTCGGATGAGGACATGTGGCTTCCCGATGACACGGAGAAGTTGTTGTCTGCGGTATTTGAAACCTTGCACATTGTACCCCCGAAGGCGGCCAAAAAGAAGCAGGGGGACTTTTTTCGGCCTGAGACAGCGTCTTGTTTTTCCCGAGCAAGGCCACTTCTCCAAAATGGTTTTTAAGAAATGGGAGAGGCCTAATAAATTGCCATTGGTGCCTAAGGGCCTGGACAGATGGTATCCCTTTTCGGAGGAGTTGATTCACCTCTGGTCCCGTCCCCCGGAGGTGGATGCTCCTGTTTTGGGACTCTCCAATACCACGGTTATGCAGTCTCCTGATACTACTTCCTTGCGTGATCATGCTGACAGGCGCATGTATCAGCTGGCATGTCACGCTTTCACCTTTGTGGGTTCTGGTCTTCGTCCGGTCTGTGCCGTGGCCATTGTCTCCATAGCCATCAAAAAGGTGAGACGCCTTGTGGATATCGCCAGATCTTGCAAGTGAGAGTATAAAGACCTTTTAGCTTGCGCGGATTTCATTGCCTTTGTAATCTTGGCCATGGACGATACCGTTCGGCTTGGCGGCAGGGCTTCGGCCCTGCTGGTTGCTCTTCATCGTTTCCATCTGGCTGCGACAGTGGGTGGCTGACGCCGCCGCCAAGAAATCTCTCACTGGTATTCCCTTTCTGGGACTAAGGCAGTTCGGGGAGCGTCTGGATCTTCTGGCGTAAGATGGAAGGCTCCCTCAGCGTCGGAAGCCTGTGTGGCCCTTTCGGGGCTCGTCTTCCTTTCGCCCCTTTCAAGGGGGAAGAGGTTCTTCCTTTTCTGGTGGCCGCCGAGACTCCTGGGGACGAGGTAGATCCCGCGGTCGTCCCAATCCCTCCTGGGGGTCCAAGTCTAAGCCCCCTATCAAGGCCCCTCAGGCATGAGGAGGCGCCCTCACCCATCCGTGTGGGGGCACGGCTTCTGCTACTTGCTCACGTCTGGAGACAGCACATCTCTGGTGGATTCAGGAGGTGGTGTCCTCCGCCTACAAAATAGAGCTGGCAGCTTGGCCGCCCCCAAGATTTCTTCAGTCGCGGATCTCCCAGAACCCATTGACGGCGCAGGGCCTAAGAATGGCTGTCCAACGCCTTCTGTCGTCCAGGGTGATTTGTCCTGTGCCTCACCAGGAACGGGGTCGAGGGTTCTATTCTAATCTGTTCACGGTACCCAAGAAGGACGGTACTCTGAGGCCTATCTTGGACCTGAAGGGTCTCAACAAGTTTGTCCGATTCAGACGCTTTCGCATGGAGACCTTACGGTCCACGGTGAGCTCGCTTCGGCCTGGCGACTTCATGACCACGGTGGACATCAGGGATGCCTACCTGCACATCCCTATATTCCAGGGACATCAGAAGTTCCTGAGTTTCCGCGCTGGAGGATCAGCACTAACAATTTGTGGCGCTGGCGTTTGGAATTTTTTCAGCCCCCCGGGTGTTCACCAAGGTGCTGGCGGGTGTTATGGCTCTGCTGCGGAGCCAGGGCATTCGTGTTCTTCCCTATCTGGACGACTTGATGATTGCTGCTCATTCTCTTCAGCAGGCCGAGAACGACACCCAGATGGTGTTGTCCACTCTCGAGGACTTCGGCTGGATGATCAATTACCCCAAATCCTCGATCACTCCTTCATTGGTGAGGTCCTTCCTGGGCATGACGCTAGACACCTCTCAGGTGAAGGTGTTTCTCCCCCAGCTGAAGGTGGAGGGCCTTCAGGCACAGGCGCGGGCCTTACTGTCGTATCGACATCCATCCGTCTGGGGATGAAGTTGGTGGATCTCATGGTGTTTTGTTTCGAGGCTGTGCCCTTTGCCCAGTTCCACATGAGACCTCTTCTGTTGAATCTTTTGACCGATTGGGATTGGACACAGGAGTCCCTGGAGCAGGAATTCTCTGTCTCCTCTGGCCAGGCGGTCCCTCTCGTGGTGGTTGGACTCCAGAAATCTTCTAGTGGGTAGGTCCTTTCTGACTCCTTGAGGGAGATTGTCACCACGGACGCCAGTCTGACAGGCTGGGGAGGTTTTTGGCAATCGCTGAAGTTCCAGGGCCAGTGGGGTCCGCAGGAGGCTCATGTGCCTATCAATCTGGAGCTGAAAGCGATTCAGTTGGTCCTGTTTCATTTGACTTCCCATCTACAGGGCTGTGCGGTCCAGGTCCGCTCGGACAATCAGACGGTGGTCGCCTACATCAATCATCAGGGCGGGACCAGGTTTTTTACTGCTTTTCAACCACTGGGGATTCTTGGGGAGACAGGTGCCTTTATATGGGCCGGGAGGAGCCACGATTTTCATCTTGCAGTCACTGCGCCACCTTGTGGCGGAAAACCCACTTGTCAAGAATGGAGCGACCTGAATAGGACACCATCAACATCAATTCTAGAGGTGAGTACTCACAGAATTGTATTTTTACAAGGAATGATTAAAAGATGGACAGCAAATCTACCTTTGGGAAGACTTGTGAGTAGGTCACCTCAGTTGGCACTCCTGGCCAATCAGGTAACCTTGTTGAACAGAACATTCAAGACACTTACACGTGTCAAGGCCTCCCCCAACACTGGACATAAAACCTGTTGGAATCCACAGTACCAATTAAATTTTAGCTTGCCATGGGGTGCATATTTTCCCAGTGTCCTGTTCAGGTCGCTCCATTTCTGACAAGTGGGTTATCCGCCACAAGGTGGCGCGGTGACTGCAAGATGAAAATCATAGCTCCTCCCGGCAGCTGTCTCCTAAAAATCCCCAGAGTTGTTCTTGCAGTCTCACTGCGAAGATCGTGCTATTACTATCTCTGGATATTGCAGGCGAGCAGGGCATCCCAAGCCTGTCGGCCACTGCATCCCTATTCCCACCTTCTTCCGGGGACCCATCCTGCCTCCCAGCCTTTTTCTACGGAACAGGTGACTGTAGGGGGAACGCCGAGGGTCAGGCGTTCGGCAGAGCTATGCTCTCGGCCGCAGCCCCTCTCTCGAAGGGTAGCCGGCCATAGGCAATGGTGAGCCTATATGGGGGACGGGGGGGGGGAGGAACCACCTAGGGACCCTTCATTCCTGCATGTCACCCACAAGCGTTATTGATGTGTGTGTGTGTTTTCATATGTTTTTACTGTTTTTTTTTATTTATTTTTTACTTGTACTCACCTCCCTCGTTCCTGTCTCTTCCTCACCTCCCATCCTGTCAGGTGCTGTGAGGGCTGGGGTGCGTCGCTGCGCGTGCTAGCGCTCCCTGATGGGGAGGGGCATCCTCTGGCTGCCTCTCCCTCTGGTGTGTCCGGGCGCCATTTACCCTTCTCTGGCGCCTGGGGTTAGCACGCTGCAGGGGGGGGGGGCTGCTTGGACCACGTGTGCGGCATGCCCCTCGAGGTGCTCCTAACGGCCACACGATCGGCGCCATTGTCTCTTGCGGCCTGCGTGCGCCCTGACACAGCACGCTGGCCCTTTTTCCTCCTGACTGACGCATCTGGAGCACATCCCTCGATATTGGCTGCACTGCCTTTCCAGGATCTGATGCTGCTCTGCTGGTCCTGCTGTGGTCCGTGAGTCCAGTTCTCTTGTTGTCTCTTCTGTGCATGTGCTGTGGGATGCTCATCGGTTTTTACTTTTGTGTCTTCCAGACGGGTCCCTTATTACTGCTCAGAATTGTGGTTCCTCCCGGGCTCAAACACCCCCCCTCTCTATGAAGCCTCTATTCTTAAAGGAATCTTTGAGGGATTAAATTGGGGATTGTCCGGGTTTGGGCCGTCAGTGCCTTGTGAGCCGATTCTTTTTGCTACTAATCACCATAATGGAGGCTTCTGGGGATAGCGAGATAGGGGCCCCCTCAGGGCCGAGTGGCCAGCCTAGAGAGACAATTATCGCGCTCGGCTACCGGCAAGGCCACGAGTAAGAAGCGGCATATTGAGCCGGGTTACTCGCATGATGATTGATGATGATGATTATTATGAGGTTTTTGATGGTCGGGACTCCACGGAGGAGGGCGAGTTGTTTCAGGACTCAGACTTCTCCGGGGACCGCTCGGGTGGCTATGACAGCGACCCTGGGTCTTCCTAGGACGAGGATTTGTGGCTCCCTGATGACACGGAGAAGTTATCTGCGGTGTTTGAGACCTTGCACATTGTACCCCCGAAGGCGGCCAAAAAGAAGCAGGGGGATCTATTTCGGCCTGAGAGACAGCGGCTTGTTTTTCCTGAACAGGGCTACTTCTCCAAAATGTTTTTTAGGAATGAGAAAGGCCTAATAAATTGCCGTTGTTGCCTAAGGGCCTGGACTGATGGTATCCTTTCTCTGAGGAGTTGATTCGCCTTTGGTCCCATCCCCCGGAGGTGGATGCTCCTGTTTTGGGGCTCTCCAATACCACGGTTATGCCGTCAACCGATTCTGCTTCCTTGCGCGACCCTGCTGACCGGCGTATGGATCAGCTGGCTTGTCACCCCTTCACCTTTGTGGGTGCTGAACTTCGTACGGTTTGTGCCGCGGCCATTGTATCCCTAGCCATCAAGAAGAAGGTGTGACGTCTTGGAGTATAAGGACCTTCCTAGCCTGCGCGGACTTTATTGCTTTTGTAGTCTCGGCTATGGACGATAGCGTCCGGCTTGGCCCTGCCGGTTGCGCTTCGTCGCTCTATCTGGCTACGGCAGTGGGCAGCCGACGCCGCTGCCAAGAAATCGCTCACTGGTATCCCCTTTTTGGGGCTTCAGTTATTCGGGGAGTGTCTGGATCTCCTGACGAAGGATGGGTGACTCCCTCAGCGATGGAAGCCTGTGCGGCCCTTTCGGGGCTCGTCTGCCTTTCGCCCCTTTCAAGGGGGACAAGGCTTTTCCTTTTCAGGTGGCCGCAGAGATTCCTGGGGACGAGGTAGGTCCCGCGGCCGCCCCAAGCCCCCTGCCAAGACCCCTCAGGCATGAGGAGGCGCCCTCACCCATTTGGGTGGGGGGACGGCTTCTGCTATTTGCTCACGTCTGGAGACTGCACGTCTCGGATAGGTGGATTCAGGAGGTGGTGTCCTCCGGTCTTCCGCTTGAGCCCTTGTGCGATGCTGCTCTATCCATTTTGACTTTAAAGGTGGTCTTGGTAGCGATCACTTTGTGCGTCGTGTTTCAGAACTGGCAGCGCTGTGTATGAAGCCTCCTTACTTTGAGCGGCATCAGGATAAGGTGGTATTTCGGCTTAAACCGGATTTTTTACCTAAGGTAGGTTGTTCCTTTCACCTCAATGAGGACATTGTTTTGTCTTCCTTGTGTCCTGCACCTTCTAATTCTAAGGAAAGGACCCTTTTTGCTTTGGATGTGGTCAGAGCCCTTAAGTACTGCCTGGTTGCTACAGAATCCTTCAGGAAGTCGGATTCTCTTTTTGTCCTCACCGATGGGCCTAGGAAGGGTCTGCCTCCAGCCAAATCCACTCTCAGCAAGTGGATCAGACAGGCGGTGGTGCAAGCGTACTCTAAGGGGAAGGAACCCCCTTTTCCGATCACAGCTCACTCTACCAGAGCTATTGGTGCCTCTTGGGCTTTTCATCACCAGGCATCGGTTGAACAGGTTTGTAAAAGTTTGACCTGAAGACCAAGTAGCGGCCTTACAAAGTTTTACAAGGTTGATGTTAGGGCCTCAGCTGATGCTGTTTTTGGCCGTAAGGTGCTTCAGGCGGTAGTGTCATGAACTACGTGCTGTTGCTCACTGGGGATCCCACCCTATTTTGGACACTGCTTTTGGATGTTCCACATATCAGAAATGGAGCGACCTGAACAGGACTCTGGGAAAAATACAATTCTGTGAGTACTCACCTGTAGAATTGTTTTTTGACGGTGTCCTGTTCAGGTCGCTCCATCCCACCCTTGTTCTGTTATCTCCGTTTGCCTGTTATGGTGATTAATGTTGTATTTGGCTTAGCCCTTTGGCTCTTTTTTTACTGAGAGAGTACATGTTGAAGCTATTTGAAGTAACATGGTTTCCTGGCCTCCTGGCATGTCTCTGGTTTTTAAAGTGGACCAACACCGAGAGGTGATCGGCCCGGAAATCTATAAGATTCCCGGGCCGATCACCTCCCACCCCGCGGGACATCCGAGATCGGGATGTCCCGCGGGGTGAAACCCCCCCAGACACCCCAAATCGCTTACCTGATCTTCTGATCTCCCTCGCGCCCCTGTAGGCGTGCGCGCACCCGCGCCGGCCATCTGCGAATGGCCCGCGGGGGCGCGCGCGCTCCGAAAGTGACGCGAGGGAGGCGGCGGCAGCCGCTTGGACGTTCCTGATCCCCGCCTGGACGTTGGCGGGGATTGGACCGTCCAGTCACGTGGGAGCGGGGACAGGTAAGATTTTGGGGCTTTCTGGGGGGTTTCACACAGCGGGGCACCCCCGATCGGGGTGCCCCGCCGAAGTGGACCAAAATCCAGGATAGTCAAAATCCTGGGTGTTGGTCCACTTTAATGCTTTTGAACCACTGTGGATTTTTAGGAGACAGCTGCCTTATAGGGAGCCGGGAGGAACTATGGTTTTCATCTTGCAGTCACTGCGCCACCTTGTGGCAGATAAGCCACATGTCAGAAATGGAGCGACCTGAAAAGGACACAGTCAAAAACAATTCTACAGGTGAGTACTCACAGAATTGTATTTTCACACCTGCTTATACATGAGCATGGGGGGGTTGTGTTTAGCACATCCAGCTAGAGAGAGATTGTATCTGTCTCCATGCTGAATGTTAGGGAATAAAATCTTTCTCTAGCTAGCTGAATTGATGAAAATTTCCCAGAGAGTAATGCTGCATGATTATCAGCTGCCACGAAGTATTCAGACAGTTGGACAATGTATCTAGGGGGCACTCTGCTTTGAGCAGAGCAGTGAATCCTCCTTATAGCAGGGCTGTCGATGAGTAGCAAGTTGGCTACTCCCATGCAGTTCAGGAGCGCAGCACCTGCATGTTATTCCACATGTACATCTAAAATTTCTTACGTCGGTGATTGCCAGAGGGGGGTGTTAAGTTTGTACATTTTTTTTTGACTTGAGGTCTGCTTTAAGGAGAGAAGCTTTTACTTAATTGGAGGAATTTATGGTCACCAGTGTCCCAATTATCACACACAAGAAAATACATTTTCTTGTGTGTGATAAATCGGGCATTGTTATTATTTGCTTATACTATATCTTAATGTTTGGCCTATTTACAACATAATATCAATCCCAAACATATTCTGTCTAATGCAAATGAGAAACCCACCCACTCAAGTGTGCCAAACATTTGTAGGCATCTATATGGACTTGTATTACCTTTTTAACTTTCTTTCTCCACAGGAAGATGATTATGAATGGGGAAGCATTTCAATACTGAATGCCCTTAGTAGCATTTCCCTCCAGCAGAGAATGTTAGCAGAGGCAGCAATGCGATGGAGGAAGAAGCTGCAAAGGATAAAGCAGGATAGGGGAATAGAAGAGGTGAGTGAGTTGCCGGTCATCAGAAACTAGGTTTCCTTATTATGCTGCAGAGGGGGCAGAGAATCATTTCTCTAAATGATGTCAAGTGAGCACAAATATATCATAAAGTGAAGGAGCAACAATAAGTGTGTTTTCTAGAGATGACAGTATAGAAACATGGGGTTGGGGGGGAACTGGTAGATTGTCCTAGTGTCCTATTATTGGGACATTCGGACAGCAACCTGTTTTGTTGAGGTAGTTTAGGCCCTTTTGGAGGGTGTCCCTTAGTTTCCTCTCATATCATGGGGTTAATTGTTTGTGATGGTCATGATTAGTATAACAGTACATTTGACATATAAGGAAATAAGATAAAATCTCATTTATTCCTTTTGGAAATCATATAGTGCATTTAGTGCTTATAGTGCATTCATTGAACAATATAGGCTATTTCTATAATTGATTTACAGACATGTACTTGATGATGGACATAGCCATGAATTTACAAATTTGTGACAAGTTGTAGATATGCAGATGGCCTTTTACATACGCGTTTCGCAAATCTGCGAAACGCAGATCAAAGCAGTATAGAAACATCCCTGCCAATGCCGTGTCTTTGTTCCCGAGTTTGAGGAAGGCCTCAACCAGAAAATGGGGCAATTTCCTTTTCAGCAATTGCCTGTATTCGCTGTGAAGCATTTGCTTCAAATTGGCAATCAGGGAAAAACTAGATGACAGGAGGTATCTAGCGCTATTCACGTTTAGAGTACTGTGTAAAAGGGCTAATGCATATACGGTCTGCAGAGTATGCTCCCACTCCTGCAGAAATCTCAGGTAATCGCTGAATAAATTGGCCGAGACCTCAGAAATCTAAGACCTCAGTTATCATTACCTTATAAACACGTTTTTGTCACATCGGATCATCAGAGGTATCCGAACTCGACACATAGCATGACAAGGATCGCAGAGAGCAGTCCAGAACATGAGCATAATCCGTCCGGATCTGGTCTTTCACTGTGAGAGGGCCCACTTCTTCAGCCCTTTCTGTTACACCCCTTTTGGGCTTGGAAGCACTTCCGCAGGTGCCACTGCGCATGTAGCAGAAGAGATTCAGGGGAATGGAGACGCCTCAGGAATCTTCATCTCTGAAGCTCCCTTTATTCTAAGTATGTCACACACCCCGCTTCAAAACATTCATTACATGTGGGGCTATACTGACCTGTAGATGGCGATCTTGCAGAGATGTAAAGGACAAAAGAGAGCCCCTCCCGGTCCATAAATACCTGGGACCTCCCACTCATTACCCAGTCTTTCATCTCTTCAGACGGCGAGCAAGTCAGAAGATGATGTCTCCTCCTTGCAGGTAGCCGGGATGACTCCCGGTCCGCTATTTTATCTATTTCTGCCCGGATCCCTTTTTGATTTACCCTGCCTCCCAGCCTAGGCTGCAGGTCCGGGCAAGGGTAGATGGCACCCTAGGTGCCTTGGAGCTAAGCTCCACCGTGAGACCCCATACTAAGGGGTAGGCGGTTAACCGGGTTGGTGACCCCGGTTTCGGGATGCCCTGTCCCTTGGCCTTCCACCCTGGTGGTTTTTCCCTTCTTCCGCATTCCCTTCTCCTTAGAGTGGGGGGGGGGGGGGCGTCTCCCATGTTAGTAAGCCTTATTTTTTATTTTGTGTGTGAGTGCACTGTGCTGTTATTTTTTGCTGACCGTTGCGAGCGGCCGGTGTTGGGGGAGCTTCTTCCCTCCGGTGCGGCGGTTGAGGGGGGCGGGGCGACGCCACTGCGGAGCCCGGCCACTGGCTGGGAGCCGCGCTGTGTGGAGGAGGGGGGGGCGGAGCAGGGCGCGACGCGCGTACCGCGCTGGCCACGCCCCCTTCTCCTCTGTCTTCTCCTCTCTGTCTTCTCCTCTCTGTCTTCTCCTCTCTGTCTTCTCCTCTCAGCATCGTGGTGATTCAGAATAGGACGCCATTGCAGCGCTGTGAGTGGCCCTGTGGGCCTTCTTTACTTGCTTATGTGTGTTTTTATTAATATATATATATATATATATATATATATATATATATATATATATTATAATTTTTTTTTTTTTTTTTTTTTTTTTTTTTTTACACATATGAAGGCTGGTGATGCTGAATGGGCCTATTCTTGTGTCTTCCAGGTGGACCTACATTGATTATTAAGGGGGTTCTCCCGGTCCTAGGGTCCCTGGGTTCAATTGGGCTTATATGTAAATCCTCCCACTTGGGACATTAAAGGGGCATCCCGGGTTGCTTATATTGCGTAATTCCCTTGGTCATTGCGACTACCTATAAGGTCACCGTATGGAGGCGTTCCCGGATATTGGGCTTGGGCTCCCCTCGGGGCAATCCCGGCAGTGTATGAGGTGTGGGGTATCCCTTACGGGGGATGATGTGTTTCTTTGTATACCATGTGCGCAGAAGACTATTACGCTGCAGTCCGGACCCCAGGCATCTGGTTCAGCGCCGCCGGTCTCTTCTCCTAACCCTCCCCGACTGATCCGTGCCCCATGTGACGTTGTCATGGGTGGGGAGTCGCAATCTGAGGTGTGTGCCAGATTGGCCAATCTGGAGAAATTATTTTCTAGCGCTGTTGCCAGAAAGGCCCCGGCTATGAGAAAGCACTTGTCTCCAGCCACGCCGGCTTTTGACTTTGATGAGTTTGATTCTCTGGACTGGTCCGATTACTCCCCGCTAGAGGAAGGGGAGCTATTTGAGGAGTCGGATGATTCTGACGATCAGCAGTTTGTTGGCGCTGATACCGAGTGGGTCAGGGGGATTCCTTGGATCTGGGTTCTGGCTCAGATGTTTGAGGTTCTGGCTATTTTTCTTCCTGAGGTGGCTCCTCCGCAAAAGGGGGAGTTTTTCGAGGAGTCTAAGCCGCGCTTGGAATTCCCTAATCAAAAGCATTTTGATGGCATTATTACTAAGGAATGGGAGAGGCCTACTCGGCTCCCAGGTGTTCCTCCGGGTTGGGATAAGAAATATCCCTTTCCGTTGGATGCAGCGAAGCGTTGGCCGGCCCCTCCCAAGGTGGATGCCCTGGTTTTGGGGTTGTCTAACACCGCTATTTTGCATTCTCCTGATTGTTCCACTCTTAAAGATGGTGAGGATAAACGCATTGACCAGATGGCTTGTCTTGGTTTTGCCAGTGTCGGGTCGCCTTGCAGCCTGTTTGTGCTTCGGTGCTTTTAGTGGTAGCTACCAGGTCGGTTGTTAGGGACCTGTTGACTACTTCCAGGCTTGATCCGGCTAGTGATGAGTTCACTGCTCTTAAACGGTGTGAATTGTTTTTGTCATTTGTACTAGCCGCCTTGGATGACACATTGGTGATGTGTAGCAGAACGTCGGCCCTGCTTGTGGCGTTCGGTTTGGTTGCGCCAGTGGGCGGCTGATTTTGTGTCCAAAAAAGTCGCTTACGGCACTTCCCTTTGTGGGGTTGCGGCTCTTTGGAGAAAAATTGGATTCGGTCGCCAAAGGCGGTAAGTTACCTCAGCGAAGGAAGCAACGTCGTTCCTTTCGGGGGGCGGCTTCCTTTACCCCTTCCTTTCGTGGGGCCAGAGCTGGCAGGGGATTGGCTTTCTCCTCATCCAGAGGTGATTCCTGGAACACGGGCAGGGGACATGCCCATCCAGGACACAGTTGGGGCTCTAAGCCCAAAGCCGCTGCCAAGCCAGCTCAGCAATGAGGGGGCGCCCTCACCCTTGTGGGTGGGGGGACGGCTGCGACACTTCTCCCAGGTCTGGGCCCAGGAGGTCTCGGACAGATGCATTCGGGAAGTGGTGTCTTCCGGTTACAAGCTGGAGTTCGAGATCCGGCCCCCTCCCAGATTCTTCAGGTCTTGGGTTCCTTCGGATCCTCTGGCCGCGCAGGGGCTCCGGGCGGCGGTAAAAAATCTTCTGGGTATGGCTGTCATTTGCCCGGTGCCTCCCTCGGACTGGGGCCTGAGGTTTTATTCCAATCTGTTCACGGTGCCCAAGAAGGACGGCTCTGTTCGGTCCATCCTGGATCTGGAGATCCTCAACAGGTTCATCCGTCCCCGGAAGTTCCGCATGGAAACGCTGCGTTCAGCCATCTACTCTCTTCGTCAGGGGGACTTCATGACGTCCATAGACATCAAGGATGCTTATCTGCATGTTCCAATCTTCCCGGCGCACCAGAGATTTCTCAGGTTCGTGGTGGAAAATCTGCATTTTCAGTTTGTGGCCCTTACTTTCGGCCTTACCTCTGCTCCAAGGGTTTTCACCAAGGTGCTGGCAGGGGTGATGGCTCTTCTCAGAGCCCAGGGTATCCGCATCGTGCCATATCTGGACGATCTTCTCATTATGGCGTCTTCTCTCAGCCAAGCGGAGTTAGACACCAGGACTGTGGTATCCACTCTGGAGAGATTCGGTTGGGTGATCAACTACCCCAAGTCCTCCCTTTCTCCGTCCAGGGTGGTGTCTTTTCTGGGAATGTCTCTGGATACTTCTCAGACCAGGGTGTTTCTTTCTCGGTCCAAGGTTCTTTTGATTCAGGAAGTGGCTCGGCTTCTCTTTTCCATCCCTCGTCCGGCCATCCGGCTGGGGATGAGACTGGTGGGATTGATGGTGGCTTCCTTCGAGGTGGTTCCTTTTGCTCAGTTTCACACAAGGATGCTCCAGCTCCATCTGTTGGCGGCCTGGGACAGGTCTCCGGGGTCTTTGGATCAGTCTTTTCCGATGTCCCCCCGGGTTCGGCGTTCCCTTCAGTGGTGGCTGGAACCAATCAATCTGTTGAGGGGCAGATCCTTTCTGACTCCTTGTTGGGAAACGGTCACCACGGATGCCAGCCTGTCAGGATGGGGGGGGTTTCTGGAAGGATCGTCAGTTTCAGGGTCTGTGGGGGCCTCAGGAGGCTCACAAGCCCATCAATGTTCTGGAACTGAGAGCCATCAGGTTGGTTCTGTTTCAGGGGCTTGCCGGTTCAGGTTCGGTCAGATAATCGGACGGCAGTCGCCTACATCCCTCACCAGGGAGGGACTCGCAGCAGGAGTGCCCTCAGGGAAGTGTCTTTGATTCTGGCCTGGGCGGAGAGTCATGTCCCGTGCATTTCGGCAGTTTACATTCTGGGAGTGGAGAACACGGAGGCGGACTCCCTGAGCAGGTTCTCATCTCGCCGGGGGGAATGGTCTCTCGGTCCCAAGGTGTTTCGCTCGATTTGCCTCAGGTGGGGGTCTCCGGAGGTGGACCTCTTTGCTTCTCGGCACAATCACAAGCTTCCGCCATTCGTGTCTCTCTCGCGGGATCCTCTGGCTCTGGCAGTGGATGCCATGTCTCTGAGCTGGAGGGATCTGGGTTTTCTGTATCTGTTCCCTCCGTTCCCTATGGTGGGCAAGGTGGTGCGCAAGCTGGCTCTAGAGGGGGCGACAGCAATCCTGGTGGCTCCAAGATGGCCAAGGCAGGTCGTGCGGTTGGCAGTGGATCAGTTCGCTCTGCCCCATCTGCCGGATCTGCTCACTCAGGGTCAACTACTTTACCCCAATTTACCAACGCTGGCTTTGACGGCGTGGCTGCTGAAACCTCCATCTTAAAGGAGGAAGGTCTTTTCCGATGCTGTGATTCAGACTCTTGTTAGCGCTAGGAAGAGGTCTTCCACTACCATCTACTATAGGACTTGGAGGTCTTATATTGATTGGTGTGAGGTCAGGGCCTTGCCTTGTAGGGTGTTTTCTATCCCTAGGATTTTGGAGTTTCTGCAATATGGTCTGGACTAGGGGCTCCAGCTTAGTACGCTGAAAGGGCAGGTTTCTGCCCTAGCGGTTTTCTTTCAAAGGTCTTTTGCTCTTCATCCTTTGGTTAAGACTTTTTTTCCAGGGGGTTACGCATGTGCGGCCTTCTAGGAAGCCTTTGCTCCCAGTTTGGGATTTGAATTTGGTTCTTTCTGCTCTTCAGGGTCCTCCTTTTGAGCCTTTGCAGGATATTGCATTGTCTACGCTTATGCAGAAGGTTGCATTTTTGGTTGCTATCACTTCTGTTCGGCGTCTCTCTGAGATGGCGGCTTTGTCCATTCAGGCCCCGTACTTTGAGAGGCATCACGACAAGGTTGTTTTCCGCTTCAAGCCGGATTTTCTTCCTAAGGTGGTTTCTGCCTTTCATCTTAATCAGGATATTGTTCTGCCCTCCTTGTGTCCTAAGCCCAGCAATGACCAGGAGAGGGTCTTGCATTCCTTGGATGTGGTTCGCTGTGTGAAGTACTATTTGGTGGTTACTTCTTCCTTTCGTAAGACGGGTGCTTTTTTTGTGGTGCCCTCCGGGCCCAGGAAAGGTTTGGCGCCCGCCAAGCCTTCCATTAGTAGGTGGATTCGTCAGGCCGTTGTTGGGGCCTATTCTGCCAAGGGGAAGGTTCCCCCTTTTCGTGTTACTGCTCGTTCTACTCGTGCTGTTGGGCCTTCCTGGGCTTTCCTGCACCAGGCCTCTGTTGAACAAGTTTGTAAGGCTGCTACTTGGTCTTCTGTTCACACTTTTTCCAAGTTTTACAAGGTTGATGTGCGGGCCTCAGCGGATGCTGTTTTTGGCCGCAAAGTTCTGCAAGCTGCAGTGGTTTAAGTTGTGCTTTATTGCCTTGTTTGGATCCCCGCCCATTATGACACTGCTCTTGGATGTCCCACATGTAATGAATGTTTTGAAGCGGGGTGTGTGACATACTTAGAATAATACCATTTTGTGAATACTCACCTGTAAAATGGGTATTATAAGTATGTCACACACCCCGCCCTTTTGTATTCTGGATCCTTTATATGGTGAACTTTTCGTTGTTATTGTTTATATTTGGCTTTTCCTGGTCCCTTACCTTACTGCTGTCCTTATACTGGGTAATGAGTGGGAGGTCCCAGGTATTTATGGACCGGGTGGGGCTCTCTTTTTTCCTTTACATCTCTGCAAGATCGCCATCTACAGGTCAGTATAACCCCACATGTAATGAATGTTTTGAAGCGGGGTGTGTGACATACTTATAATACCCATTTTACAGGTGAGTATTCACAAAATGGTATTTTTTTTTTCTCTCCACAGCCTGATCATTACCCCCCGCAAAGAGGGGTATGTGCTCCGTGGGATGCCAGGGTACAGCCATTAGTTAAGCATCTAATGGCCAGGCCCAGGTTCATCAAGGGGCCCAGTCATACGGACTGCTCTACGCAGGATGTCTAGGGGGGAAAAGGAAAAAAAACATATCCAACCGGTGGGGGAAGGTATAGCGTGGTCAAGCAGGTGCGTCAACCTAAGCACTGATACCGCCACCGCCTTCGCCTTCTTCCTAAAGCCGCTTTTACTTTCTGGCCGGCCGGCAGGTCCAGTGGGCTAATTACAGTTGATGTCAACTATGGGAATACTAATGTTTCTCTAGTTCTTACTCAAGAGTTTTTGGCTAAGGCGCATCCTTCTACAGAAGACAATCATAGGTATTCTTGGTGCTATACTGGCCTTTTCTTGATGTTAATGGTGGTACTGACTTCGATACCTCCTCGAGTGCGAAGAGGTATCAGGGCGATGGATCTCGGGCCATGACTTAGTCAGCACTATTCGGACCCTAGGCTGCCTAACACTTGCTTGCAAAGGAACTGTTTTTTTTTTTCTCAAGAGCCAATCTTAACAGTCTCTGCTGATACAGAGACCTTTCAAAAACTGATTACAGCATGAGCAGATTTGTGTGGCCACCTACAATAGGCTGCCACGTAAGGTCACAGGGAGCTCCAAATTTCTATTGGGGTCTTTGTATCCTACTACTGGACCTGAGGATAGTTATGCTGTGGTATGGCTGCATACGTTCTAGGGTCTCAGGTCGGTCCTTGTTCTGTCAGGTTTGCCAAGATTCTCCTTTTTGTCGAAAAAAATCTCTAATTCAACCAGTGGATCACTACTTGCTTTTAAAGCCTTCGAGAATACCATCAGGGCCTTTTTAATGCTCTTGTTTCTCATCCATGGCACAGGTCCATTCTCTTTGGGTTACCTTCTAGATGCCCTTTTTGGCTGCACAGAGGGCACCACAGTTCTAAAGTTGTGCCACCTGTGACTATACCAATACCTTTTGGATGGGCTTAGGCCAACGACGGTGGAGGAGATTTCTGGGTGACTTCATGTCACACAACACCTGCAACTGACCCTTGGCTCAGAAGCCAGTCAAGGTCAAAACTTTTTGGAGACCTGGCCCTTCTAGACGGGGAATCGCTTGGAGCAATAGCTTCAAAAACGGGTAGGTATAGAGGGTGACAACTGGCCAGTGGGAATACAACCCTCCCATGTGGTAACAAAGCAGACCAGGTCATCTCAGGGCCCAGGGGATCCTATTCTATAGGGGGAAGCCTTTTGGACATTTCCACAGGCTAATGCTGAGGGGATCCTCTGCAATAGCACTCTGTTCTTGGTTCTACACACCATAAGGTTGGTGTGCATAGTTGATGGCTACAGGAATACACTAGCCTTGGGTTAGTTACCCTAGTACTCCATGGTATAGTTCCAGCAGACATTGCTCTCAGTATTTGATATGTCCTACTGAGGACTCTGCGGGTATCCTTCCGTATGGGGCATGGAAGATGGGGATGAATTACTCAATGATGGATAACTCTGTACTATGCTGCGCCAGGTAGCCGGCGTTTTTGGAGCTGCCAGAGAGGCATAGACTCTGCCTGGGCAGAGTTTGAGTCCACTCCATCCAGAATGCGCTGATGATCTGTTCGGATCTTGGAAGATAAGTGGCCGGCTGGTTAGGAACCTCCTGGATTTTTCAGGTGTGGTGTCTTCACTGTCTACAGGAGTGATGACTGCTAATAACACTCCCTGCGAGTCCTAGCTTCCTTTTTATAGTTTTCTTTTTTTTTCCAGGTGGGAAGTAGGCTCCCCTCTACTAGTAGGGTATGGTTCTGCATTCAGGCTTGGTATAAGGCTCTTGTATGTCAAGACTCAGCCTTGCTGGTTCATTTTCAAACGTCGCCTGCGCTTTAGGCCAAAGAAGGGTCTGACTAATGGTGGGGGGTGGAACCCTGACATTTTAGCTAAGGTGGCACTTAGGGGTTTCCAATGCTGCTTCAGGCCTGCTCTGCATCTTACTTGAGAGACTGGTGGATCTCTGGATCACCACAGTGCGCTTGATTGGGTGAAAATTACAAAGACAGTGCGGTTATCGGGCCACTCAATTCTTTTGGACGCCCGATTTGTTCCTTTTTTGTTCCCCATGGTATGTTTGAGGGCTACACTGGGTTTAGGGCCCACATACACCATCAAAAATAGGTCAGGCCTAACCCATAAGATTCCGGCTGCCTCAATGATGAGCTTAATAAGGAGCTCGCCAGGTACCTTGAGTTTTCTTTTGTGTTTCTCAAGACCTGTTCCAAGTGTGAAAGAATAATTCTCTTGTCCACAGTTCTCCATACACCCTTAGTGGGTTCAGCATTATCCAAGGTAGCATTTCCTCATCACGCAGCTAATATGTTGAATAAGAGTTGCACTGTTCACAGTTCTCCATACACTGCAGTGCCCTGGGGGTTGGACGTTATCCAAGGTAGCTCTTCCTATATGACGCAGCCAACTTTTTAGGTCTCTCATCCATGCTTTCACTGCTTTGCGACGTCCCAAGTGTAGAGAATAATTGACTGAGTGAAAGAGAAGAAAAAGAATCAATTCTGGACTAGTCACCAGAGGATGTACATACACCTATTCACAGGACCTTTTTATTTGGTCATATTTGCTGTGCGGGGGCCTCCTCTTGATCCTATGACATGTGCTCATCCTCTCTTTTCTAACTCAGCAGGTGCCTTCCTCGTAGCCATCATGTCAGATAAGTGTGCAGGTTAGCATCTACCTACTATTCCAAGTATGCTTCACACACTGCTTCGGAATGATTAATCACTTCTGGGTTATAGGCACTAGATGGCGCTTTTCTAGCAGAGATGGCAAAAAAAAGAAGCCCCTCCCGGTCCATAAATACCTGGGACCTCCCACACATTCCCCAGTACAGTCTCTGCTAGAAGGCGACGACAGTCAAGATGATGGCTCTCTTTCCTTTTCAGGTAAGCCGGGTGCACACCCGGCCCCAATTTTTTTCCTATTTCCACCCGGACTCCTTTTGTTAATGTCGCTACGCCTCCCAGCTATGGCTGCAGGGTCCGGTTGAGGGTAGGGCACACCTTTTTAGAGGTGTTTTTGGCTAGGAGACATGCTCCACCGCAAATCCCCCACCAAGGGGTAGGCGGTCGTCAGGTTACGGTGTTCCTGACATGGGATGCCCTGTCCGTCCTGAAGCCCTCGCTACTTATCCTAATGTAGCTATCGGCTTCCCCCCATTTACTCCCCGTTCCCGGTTAGTGTGGGGGGGGGGGTCTGTCCCTCCATTTTGTTCTACCCACCTTATATTGTTAGTGTGTGGTATGTGTGCTTGGTGCAGTGCTGTCACTTTTATTGATTAAAGTAAGCAGTAGCCAGCGCGTGTGTGGGGTGGGTGGGGGGGTGTGTGTGTGTGTGTGTGTTTTTTTTTTTTTTTTTTTTTTTTCTTTCATTGCCACTAGAGGTTTTACACTAAATGGCCGGCTCCGCAGCCTTGGCCGGGGAGCGCGGCTCGCTTCTCAGTCAGGGATGGAGGCGGGGCCTGGCGCTCTTCGCGCCTGTGACGGCCCGCCCTTCCCCGGGGCGCGTCGGCAGCCTCTCAGCCCTATTGGCTGGGAGTGCGGCGGCGTAGGTTTCCCGCGTGGTGGGGGGGCGCGATCCGCTTTGGCCCTCCTCCTTCCTTCCCTTGGGTCTGCGCCGCCATCTTCCAGCAGCTTTGTGAGTGCCCCTCTGGGTTTTTTATATATATTCTAAGCAGAGAGCACGTCCTGCTCCAGACATAGTCCTTACATGTGGGTATACCTCCGCCTTCAGCGCCGTGCACTGCAGTATCATGAAGAAAACAAGCTCCTCCCGGCCCTACATATACCGAGGGACCTCCCACAAATCCCCAGATTTCTTTGCAGTGCTGAACTGCGAAGACATGAAGTATCACGCTCTCGCAG
This sequence comes from Gastrophryne carolinensis, assembly GCA_027917425.1. Classification (NCBI taxonomy): domain Eukaryota; kingdom Metazoa; phylum Chordata; class Amphibia; order Anura; family Microhylidae; genus Gastrophryne; species Gastrophryne carolinensis. Next base: position 125,469,467 of record CM051239.1, read on the forward strand.
GCGAGCGGGACTTTACAGCCCGAGGCCCTGCGGGACTATTTCCACCCCTCCTCTCTGTGAAAGAATATGCCTCCCAGCCTGGGCTGCGTTGGTCGGGTGAAGGTAGGCAGCACCTTGTGTGCTTAACGGAGCCATGCTCCACTGCAATCCCCCACCATAGGGTAGGCGGTTTAGGCTGATGGTGAGCCTCTAGTGGATGCCCCTATTGCCCCGTACCCCGGGTAGTGCTGGACCCTGTGTAAGGGTCGCCATCCTCCCTCATTCCCCAACTAGTTAGTGGGAAAAGAAAGGGGGGGTATGTGTGTGGTGGTCCCTGTGTACCAGTATTTCACGCTTATGGCCTTATTTCTGCCCTTCATTAACATTGAAATGTCAGAGCCGCGCTGCTTGCTCTTTATTTGGTTTTCGGCTATCGCCGTATGTCTTATGCACAGTTTGCGGCGTTGTCTAGATGCTGTGGCGCCTTTTCCTTACTAGTTGTAACCTTTTTTTTACAAATCCTTAAGCGTGTGATTGTATCCTGCTTTGCCGTTACCTCAGAGCTTCGCGCTCTCCGGAGTGGGCGGGGACTTGAATTGGCGCGCTCCGCGTCACGGCCGAGCATCGAGCCCGCCCTTCGAGTTTCGCTGGGCACCATTTTGATCTTTGTGCGCGTGGTGGCGGTTTCCCTCCTCCCTTGGTCTGTAAGTGCCCTTGCGGGTGACTCCTTTTTATATGTTTTCCAGCTGCGCATGGCTCTGACACCCATTCTTCTCCTTATGTCTTTCAGACGCTAAGATTCCGGTGGCATCCCCCAGCCTGATATATATCTTAAACGGGCTCACTTTTATATTCTCCCACATTCCTAGCGGGTCTTGGGGCATCCGGGGTCGCTTATAGCATAAATCCCTGCGGGCATATTGCTTTGATAATCACCATATGGAGGCATCTCAGAATTATGTGTCCGGGGTCCCGCGGGGACCAGACTGGCTGTGTACTGCGTGGGGACCACCCCACGCTGACGCTGACAGAGCACGGGTCTGCGGACCGTGTGCTGAACAAGCACTGGCCCTGCAATCAGGTTTACCAGTGGCTGCATCTTGCTTCAATACACCTGTCTCCCCTTGTTTAAATCTCACTCCTGATGAGTCGCACTTGAGCGGGGATGACCAGCAGGTGGTGCCGCGCAGGCTACCTACGGCTGAGCAGGTGATGCCTGGTTGGCGGAGCGCTTGGGCGCTGGAAAGAAGCGGTCCCTGACGCTTCCTGGTTCTATGTTTTCCAAGCAAACTGAAGAGTCTGCTGTTATGCAGGTCCTCGATCCTTCGGATGAAGGTGGACTGTTTTCAGGTTCCGGTTCCTCAGACGAGATACCTTGGACCCGTGATAATTCTGGCCCTGGTTCCTGGGGCCGGTGTGACACTGTTAAATTACTTATAAAGATCTTTGGAGTACTGTCCATCTCTCCTCCGGGAGAGTCTCCCAAGCCCAAGAGGGAGAGTTTCCACACGGCGACGCCGCGCTTGGAATTTCTGGAGCAGGATCATTCCAGGCTCTTATATCTAAGGATTGGGAATCACCTTGTGAACTTACAGGAGTTCCGGGGGTCTGGGATAGGGAGTACCCTTTTCCCCCTGATGTGGTTGGCTGCTAGTCAGCCCCTCCCGGGGTGGATGCACCTATTATTGGGGTTGCTAACCCTCCCTTCATGACAGCCTCTACTCATCGTACCCTTCGGGATGCTGAGGACCGGCGCATTGACAGTCTGGCTTCCCACGCCTTTTCGTGTGCAGGGAGGGCTCTGCGCCCGGTCTGTGCCGCGGCCGTCACTGCGGTGACCGCCAGGACCCTTCTTAGGAAGATACTTGACCACTAACCGGAGGATCTCCCTTGGGAGGTCTTTAAGGCACTGTCTGATTGTGATGTTTTGTGAGTTTATTCTCTCAGCGATGGATGACACTGTTAAAATGTGCACTAGAACCTCGATTCTTGTGGTGGCTATTCGCCGCCTGCTTGGCTGCGACAGAAGAGGGCTGACAATGATACTAAAAAGGCTCTTACTGGCCTTCCCTTTAGAGACGACGCTTATTGGGGCCCGGTTGGACCTTTTGGAAAAAAGGAGTAAGGCACCCTCGAGCAGAAGGCCGTCTCGGGCTTCCAGGGGCAGGGACACCCCTCCCCTTCCCTACGTTAGTGTCAAGCGCGAACTAGAAGTGGGCTTCCAATTTTTTGGAATGGAGACCCGCCCCAGGGGGGGCAGGCAACGCCCTGGGTCCTCCGGCTGTGCAAAGTCCAAATCTGCCGAAACCGCACAAGCGTGAAGGGACGCCCTCGCCTTGTTGGGCGAGTGGACTGCCGCAGCACTGGGCTCCTATCGCAGGGCGCCATGCTTCTTTCAGGTTGTTACAGGAGGTAGTCCCCCGGATGCAGAATGGAGTCTGCTGGGCGGTCCTTTATCTAAGGTTATTAGGGTTCTTCTAGTCCCTGTTTTCCCTTCGGGAGTTGAGGCAGACCGAGTTTGGCGTGTAGGGTCTGGGCTCTCTTATAGGTTGGCCCTTGACCTGTGATTGCATCCACTTTACCCTTCCCCTCCGGGATGAAGCAGTCGGACCCAGGTTGGCATTCTGGGGCCTAGCATTTATACCTTTACAGGCAGTTTCTACATGGTATCTACCTGTTGGGCCGCAGGCGCTCTAGTCCGGTAGACCTCTTGATGCATGTGAGGATTTATAATCCCTTTAGTCCCCTGTGCCTTCAGGATACCTAGGCCACTTCCAGCCAGTGTTGAAGGTCCAACCCTGCGCATTGGGGTATTGTTTTGGTTCCTCTCCTGCTCCCAGATGACTCACCAAGGCGAGTATGGGAGTGGTGTCTTGGACGTGCCCGTGTGGCGTCCGCGCTAGGTTCTACTTTATTGTCCTTCTTTGCTTCCTATTTTTGCATCAGGCCATGTTGGCTATTGACTTGTGGCTCTTTTGGGAGTTCTGTGGATTGGTGCTCAGGCGTATACATAATATATATATATATATATATATATATATATATATATATATATATATATATATATATATATATATATATATATATATATATATATTTATATATATATATATTATATATATATTATATATATATATAATATATATATTATATATTATATATATATTATATATATATAATATATATATTATATATTATATATTATATATATATATATAATATATATTATATATATTATGTTATATATCTGTACACCATGAGGTGAGGGTGTTCCGCCTTACGCCGAATTGGGTCCAAGCGGTGTTCTTATTCTCCTTTAGTCCAGACCCTACGGTCTCTGGGCTATTGTCTTGCTTACTCTGAGCGAAAGGGATCTGTATCCCTCATCAGGTGTTGGAGATTCCTGGCCTTTCTCTTGTCCCTGGTAGGGATTATGCCCCTTGGGGCTTATAGGTTTCTCCATCCTTATGTACCGGATCTGATTGCTAATACGGGTGTAGGTGCCCTTTGGCTTGGTCCTGCTCGGTCGCCTTGTTCCTCTGAGCCTAAAGTAAACGCCTCGGCTCTTGCTGAGCCTTGTTAGCGTTGTTTTTCAGTATTCCTGCTGGTCTCGCCGGAGATTTGGATTCATATTCTCAGATGGGGAGATCTCTAAGGTTGCCATGGCTGCCCCTTTTTTTCCAGTAGCATGGTTAGGCTGTTACTCTGGCCTACTCGTTAGGGGAAGATTATTCTTCTCTCTTGGTTTTTGCTCTCTTACTACTTGTGCTTGGCTTGGGCCTTTCAGCACTAGGTTCTGTTGAGCAAGCTGGCTAGTCTGCTGCTTGTGTTCAGTTCTGCCTTTACAAGAATTCAAAGGCTGTGGTTAGAGCATTGCTCTCGTTGCTCTTGGTAGCATGGTTAAGGTGACAGCACTTTTATGGTTGTCTGTGCCTTTTTTCTCGGGGATCCCACCCTACTTATGGACACTGCTATTGGATGTCCCACATGTAAGGACTATGTCTGGAGCAGGATGTGCTGTCTGCTTAGAATAATACAACTCTGTGAAGTACTCACCTGTAGAGTTGGTATTATATGCAGACAGCACGTCCTGCTCCACCCCACCCTGATTCACCTTGTTCTGGATCCCCTGTGTGGTGATTATTATCTTGGATATTATTGCCAGTCTCTGGGTGGTTGTTTTCCTCCTGGCTTCTTCTCTCACTGCTTGTCAATGCTGGGGATTTGTGGGAGGTCCCTCGGTATATGTAGGGCCAGGAGGAGCTTGTTTTCTTCATGATACTGCAGTGCACGGCGCTGAAGGCGGAGGTATACCCACATGTAAGGACTATGTCTGGAGCAGGACGTGCTGTCTGCATATAATAGCAACTCTACAGGTGAGTACTTCACAGAGTTGTATTTTTTTTTTTTTCAGTGTATGCTTTAGATATTGCCTGGTATACATACCTAATGGTATATCTATATACATATGTGTATGCATAGATAGAGAGATAGAGATAGAGATAGATATAGATATATATATATAGATATATAATGTCTCTTTTGCCTTTTGCCCTGTTGTATGCATTATGGCTTTGTATGCATGTTGTACTAAAGGGGTCCCCCTGTGGTGTCTTTCAGGTGAGACAACTGAGGCTATTAAGGTCCCTTGTGAAATTGGGGTTCCCTTTTGAATATAAAAAAAAAAAAAAATCCTCCCACCAACGGACTCTAAGGGGCATCCTGGGTAGCTTTATAGTGTAATTCCCATTGGTCATTGCGACTACCTAAAAATCACCATATGGAGGCTTCCCAGGATACCGGGCTTGGGATCCCTTCGGGGCAACCCCGGCAGTGTGTGGTATGTGGGGTATCCCTTGTGGGCGACAATGTGCAAATTTGTGTAACATGTGCACAGCAGGCGATTGCGCGGCAATCCGGGCCCCGTGCGGCCAGGTCGGCCCCACTGGCCTCATCACCTACACCCCCACGCCTGGTCTTGACCCCAAGTGACGTTGTCAATAGCGGGGAGTTGCAATCCGATGTCTGCGCCAGACTGGCCAACGTTGAGAGAATGATTGTTAGCTCTGCGGCCAAGGTGGCCCCAGCTAAGAGACGGCACTTAGCGCCCGCTGCGCCGGCCCTTGACTATGATAATTATGATCCTTTTGATTGGTCTGATTATTCCCCGCTTGAGGAGGGGGGAATTGTTTCCTGACTCCGATAGTTCTGAAGATCAGCAGTAATTGGATGCTGATGCCTGTACAGAGCGCGGGGATACCGTTGATACTCCCAGGCTCCTTACCCATAATTTTGAAGTGCTTGCCATTTCCCCTTCTGCGGAGGCCCCTCCGCAACGGGGGGAATTTTTTGGTACTGCCAAGCCTCGTTTGGAGTTTCCGGATCAGAAGCACTTTAACAATCTGATTTTTAAGGAATGGGAAAAGCCTAGCCGGCTCCCTGGTTTTCCTCGAGGGTGGGATAGGAAGTATCCCTTCCCTGTTGATGTGGTTAAGCGTTGGTCTACAACCCCAGAGGTCGACGCTCCCGTCCTGGGATTGGTCCAATACGTCGGTCGTGCATTCCCTGGATTTCACTACCTTGAGGGATAGTGAGGGCCGACGTCTCGACCAACTAGCTTCGCATGCCTTTGCTTGTGTGGGTTCGGCCTTGCGTCCGGTGTGTGCTTCAGCTCTCACGGCCGTGGCTACTAGAGCTTTAATCAGGGGCCTTCTGGATGGTTCCCAATCTAATCCTTCCAGTGAGGAGTTTAGAGCTTTGAATCGTGTAAGTTCATTGCCTTTGTCTTATCAGCCTTGGATGATACCATCCGTATGTGTAGCAGGACCTCGGCATTGCAGGTTGCTATACGCCGATCGGTCTGGTTGCGCCAGTGGGCGGATGATAATGCTGCAAAGAGGGCGCTTACAGGGCTTCCCTTCGTGGGTCTGCGGCTGTTTGGTGATCGACTAGACTCTGTTGCCAAGGGAGGTAAGTTACCTCAATGCAGGTAGCAACGCCGGCCCTTTCGGGGTTCAGGCTCATTCAACCCCTCCTTTCGTGGCTCTTGGACGAGCAGGGGGAACATCCTTCGTTGCATCCTGGGGTAGGGGCAGAGGACATGCCCGACCTGGGTCTTCCTAGGGTGCTAAACCCAAATCCGCTGCCGAGCCCGCTCAGCAATGAGGGGGCGCTCTCACCCTTGCGGGTGGGGGGACGGCTGCGGCTCTTCGCTCTGGTCTGGACTCAAGAGGTCACAGACAATTGGATCCTGGAGGTGGTCTCCTCCGGTTACCAGCTGGAGTTCGCATACCGGCCTCCTCCCAGATTCCTCAGGTCACAGGTTCCTAGGACCCATGGGTGGCACAGGGACTGCTTCTGGCGGTGCAAAACCTTCGGGATATGGGGGTCGTTTGTCCGGTTCCCCCCATAGAGAGAGGTCAGTGTTACTATTCCAACCTCTTTACCGTGCCCAAGAAGGATGGCTCCATAAGACCCATTCTGGACTTAAAGATTCTCATCCGGTTCATCAGAACCAGAAGATTTCGCATGGAAATCATGCGCTCTGCTGTCAATTTCCTATGCCCAGGGGACTTTAGGACCTCGATAGACATTAAGGATGCTTACCTTCATGTGCCGGTTTTCCCGGGACACCAATGGTTCCTCAGGTTTGCGGTAGGCGATCAGCACTACCAGTTTGTGGCTCTTCCCTTCGGGCTGACTTCGGCGCCCAGGGTGTTCACCAAGGTATTGGCAGGGGCGCGATGGCCCTTCTCAGAGTACAGGGCATATGCATTTTGCCTTATCTGGACGACCTTCTCATTAAGTCATCCTCTCTCCACTAGGCGGAGCTGGACACCCGGAAGGTGGTGACGACGCTGGAGAGGTTCGGGTGGGTAATCAATTACCCCAAGTTCTCACTCTCTCCGTCAAGGGTGGCTTTCATTCCTGGGCATGACTCTGGATACCATTCAGATCAGGGTTTTCTTACCCCAGCCGAAGGCGGATGTTCTTCATGCACTAATTCTTTTACTTCTGTCCAACCCTCGTCCGTCCTTCAGACAAGGGATGAGGCTGGTGGGATTGATGGTGGCTTGCTTCGAGGCAGTGCCCTTTGCCCAGTTTCACAGCTCCATCTATTATCGTCCTGGGACAAATGTCCTCTGTCCCTGGATCAGACCTGTGTTCTGGAGAGACCATCAGTTCCAGGGGCTGTGGGGTCCTCAGGAGGCTCACACTCCCATCAACATTCTGGAGCTGAGGGCGGTTTGGTTGGTGCTGTCGCACCAATTACCTCCCAGGTGCCGGTTCTGGTTCGCTCCGACAATCGGACCGCGGTCGCTAACATCAATCACCAAGGAGGGACTTGCGGCAAGAGTGCCCTCCGGGAGGTGTCTCTGATTCTTGCATGGGCCGAGAGCAATGTGCCAAGCATCTCGGCAGTGTACATTCCAGGGGTGGAGAACCTGGAAGCGGACTCCCTGTGCAGGGGGATCTCTCACCGGGGGGAATGGTCCCTCAGCAACGAGGTATTTCTATTCCTCTGTCGCAGGTGGGGGAAGCTGGAGGTGGATCTGTTTGCCTCTCGTCACAATCACAAGCTCCCTGCATTTGTGTCTCGGTCCCAGGACCCTCTGGCTCTGGCAGTGGATGCCATGTCTCTGTCATGGCGGGAGCTCGGTCTCCTGTATCTGTTTCCTCCCTTTCCCATGGTGGGCAAAGTGGTACGCAAGCTGGTTCACGAGGGTGTGCCAGCAATTATGGTGGCCTCAAGGTGGCCAAGACAGGTGTGGTTCGCAGACGTCGTGCGGTTGGCAGTCGATCGGTACAGGCTGCCTCTGGTTTCGGATCTGATCACGCAAGGTCAGCTTTGTTACCCCAATTTACAAACGCTGGCTTTGACGGCGTGGCTGCTGAAACCTCCATTCTAAAAGAAAAGGGTTTGTCTGAAACTGTTGTCCAGACGCTTGTCAGGGCTAGGAAGTAATCTTCCTCTGATATCTACTACAGGACCTGGTGGACCTACATTGATTGGTGTGAGGCTAGGGCCTTTCCTTGTTGGGTGTTTTCCATCCCTCGAATTCTGGAGTTCCTTCAGCATGGACTGGACATGGGTTTTCACTCTGACATGGACATGGGTTAGCACTCTGAAGGGGCATGTTTTCGCTCTTCATCCTTTGGTTAAGACTTTTTTCCAGGGGGTCACTCATGTGCGCCCTCCTCGCAAACCCATGTTGCCTGTTTAGGATTTAAATTTGGTGTTGTCTGACCTTCAGGGTCCTCCTTTTGAACCAGTGCAGGATTCTGCTCTATCCATTTTCACCTTAAAAGTTGCCTTTTTGGTGGCTATCACCTTTGTTCGACGTGTTTCTGAGTTGGCGGTTCTGTCCATTCAGGACCCTACTTTGAGAGACATCAGGACAAGGTGGTTTCTGCTTTAAACCAGACTTTCTGCCAAAGGTTGTCTCTGCCTTTCAACTCAATTAGGACATTGTGCTTCCTTCCTTGTGTCCTAAGCCTAGCAATGACAAGGAGAGGGCCTTGTACTCTCTGGATGTTGTTTGATATGTAAAGTACTATCTGGTGGCTACTTCACCATTCCGGAAGACGGACGCCTTTTTTTGTGGTGCCCTCCGGGCCCAGGAAGGTTTTGGCGCCCGTCAAGTCTATATTTAGTAATTGGATTCGTTAGGCCGTTATTAGGGCCTATGCTGCCAAGGGGAGGGATCCTCCTTTTCAGATCACTGCTCATTCTACTCGTGCTGTACTTGGTCTTCTGTTCATACTTTTTCCAAGTTTTATAAGGTTGATGTGCGGGCCTCAGCAGATGCTGTTTTTTGGCCGCAAAGTTCTGCAAGCTGCAGTAGTTTAATTTGTGCATTATTGCCTGTTGGGATCCCCACCCATTTTTGGACACTGCTACTGGATATCCCAGAAGTGATTAATCATTCCGAAGCAGGGTGTGAGGCATACTTGGAATAATACCATTCTGTGATTACTCACCTGTAGAATGGATATTATAAGTATGCCTCACACCCTGCTTCGTCCCACCCCGAGTTGTATCTTGGATCCTCTATATGGTGAAATTTTTTCCTTGTTCATGTTACTTTCAATTATTGGCTCTTCCTGGTCCCTTACTGCTTTTATATACTGGGGAATGTGTGGGAGGTCCCAGGTATTTATGAACCGGGAGGGGCTTCTTTTTTTTGCCATCTCTGCTAGAAAAGCGCCATCTAGTGGCTATAACCCAGAAGTGATTAATCATTCCGAAGCAGGGTGTGAGGCATAATTATAATATCCATGCTACAGGTGAGTAATCACAGAATGGTATTTTTCTGGCAGTAGTTTTGAGTTTGTTTACCAGGATTGCAACAGATTGTGTGGGTACACATTTCCTGAACAGCCTTAAAGAGGGATATTAATGGTCTTGGGGAGTGTAGACATGTCACTGGAGAAGTGATCGAGGGGGTGTACATTTCACCTAGGTTACTACGCTGGGTGAGATGGTAAGTCCAGGATTGATTTGTTTCCCAGCAGTGATATGCTGCTGAGGTGTTGTTTAAATTTTGCCGGGCCTGGATTTATATGGAATGGCAGGTAGGTTTGGTAGAGGGACCTGTCATTCCACACCTCCCCGATCCAGTTTGGGTTTTGAATCAGGTGAGCTCTGATCCTAATTAGCCTGGGAGGTAAAAGCTCTGCAGAGACTGCAGGCTATTGCTCTCAGCCTGAAATGAACAGCCTGTGTGTGTGTGTGAAGGAAGCTGCGAACGCAGCCACTGCTGGAGCTAAAAACTCACCCTGCGATGTCCAGGCGAACGCTGTATTTTGAAAGTGTCAGCTAGGTGAGAAGAACCTGCTAGTAAGCGCCCAGACGGGCTAGGTCTTTATTTTGTTTTGTACACTAAAGAAGCACGCTGCTGCTGTATGTTTTGTTTACTGGACTGTTTATGCCATGAATAAACGCCAAGACCTGCTTTTATAACACCTAAGTCTGTCGTGAACTGTGTCCAAACACACCATCCCCCGGGAAGATCCCTACAATTGGTGCTGCGGAGCGGGCAAAACGGTTGCTAGGGGCAACGGTGTGGACAGACTTGGCTACAGCTGCTTATGTCTTGGGTGAAAGCTGCAACTACACTCCAAGAACAGTCGGGCAACATGGAGGAGATGCTGAAGCAGTTTATGCAAGTAAGTTTGCAACAACAACAGGCTCAGATAGAGGCCAATAGACGACATGAACAGACCATGGCTGCCCAACAACAACTTATTGAACACCTGATAGCAAAACAGGAGGCGCCTGTGGTTGCTAACCCCCACACAGTGGTGCGAGCCGCTCCAGAGACTTTTGATGTGAAAAGAGCTGTGCAGCGAGCGCTGCAAAAGATGACTGCTGAGGATGATGTTGAGGCCTTCCTAACTGGGTTTGAGCGTGCGGCTGAGCGAGAGAAGTTACCCGTCGCTGAGTGGGCAGAGGTAATTGCGCCCTATTTAACAGGGGAACCTCAAAAGGCCTACTATGACCTCAGTGAGCAAGAGGTTAAGGACTATACTCGGCTAAAAGCGGAGATACTTGCCCGACTAGGCGTTACTACTGCGGTCCGTGCCAGGAGGGTACGCAACTGGAGCTACAGTTTGGACAAATCGGCGAGGTCCCAGATGTATGACCTGATCCACTTGGCGAGAAAGTGGTTGGAGCCAGACACTTCTACTCCTGCACAGATCCTAGAGAGGGTTGTGATGGATCGCTACCTCCGAGCACTTCCTGCTGACCTGCAACGCTGGGTGGGACAAGGTGACCCTAGGAATGCAAACGAACTTGTCAACCTTGTGGAGAGGTTCCAGGCGACTGAGGACTACCTCCGTGATGTTTCTGCAGCCTCCTCACCTCCCCGGAGTGCCAGATCTGTGCCATCAGCTGGTAAGAGACTTCCATCTATTGGGGGAGTGTGGAGGGGTGCTGAGGGAGGAAAAAGGGCTCAAGTGGTGTCTCAGGGGCAAAAGACTGGGGATGGTCCCGGGTGGCTAAGTGGCCCTAAAAAGGACTCCTTGCCAAGGAGACCAGGCTCTATCCAGTGCTGGAGATGCCATGAGATGGGACACGTGTCTGCCCATTGCCCTCTTACCACTGAGCCCATGGAATGTGAGGCTAATCGACGTCAGTCGCTATTTGCGGAACCATCTTGTGTTGCAGTTCCTGGACTAGAGACTGAACCGCAAATCTGCAACGTTACAATTAATGATTTTCCTGTTAAGGCGTTGCTGGACTCAGGAAGCCTCGTAACCTTGGTGCATGCCAGCCTGGTGGCTGGCGACTTTGAGTGTAAAAAGCATATGAGTGTTGTTTGTATACATGGGGATACAAAAGTGTACCCTATAGTGCTGGCTGAAGTCGGGACTGAACAAGGCACCGTACAATATGAAGTGGGTGTGGTTAAAAACCTCATGCATAACGTAATATTGGGGCGCGATTTTCCATTATTCTGGGCTCTCTGGGGAAAAAGAAAATCCCCCGAAAGGAGTGAGGATACTCCTAAGGTTGTTGCATTGCCCCCTGTAAATGATAAAAGTGGGCAGGATGAAAATGATTGTTTTCCTTTGCAGGTCCTGGCTGGAGAGGAGGAGGCTCCTCCCACTGAGCAAAATATACCAGACTTAGAGGTGTCTAGGGATAATTTTGGGACTGCACAGTTACAGGACCCCACTCTCAAAAATGCGAGAGAGCAGGTTTCTGTCATGAATGGGGTACCTCAGGAACCAGATGCTGAGAAAAGATTTCCACATTTTTCTGTGACTAATGATCTTTTCTATAGAGTCACTAAGGTTAAGGATGAGATTGTGGAACAGCTTCTGGTGCCTAAGCCGTACCGGCGTCAGGTGCTGGACATGGCACATAACCATGTTCTTGGGGGACACTTGGGGACTGACAAAACGCAGGAGAGGGTTCTCCAGAGGTTCTACTGGCCGGCGATATATGGTGATATTAAAAAGTACTGCGAGTCGTGCCCCACATGTCAGCTTAGTGCCCCAGTGTCACATTTTCGCAGTCCTTTGGTTTCGCTCCCTATTATAGAGGTGCCTTTTGAGCGTATAGCCATGGATTTAGTGGGTCCCATTGTAAAATCCGCTAGAGGACACCAATATATTCTGGTGGTCATGGATTATGCGACCCGCTATCCTGAAGCTGTGCCCTTAAGAAACACCGCATCTAAAACAATTGCACGTGAGTTGTTTTATATGTTCTCTAGGACTGGAATCCCCAAAGAAATCCTAACTGACCAAGGTACACCCTTTATGTCAAAGGTGATGAAGGAGTTATGCAAACTATTTAAAATCTCACCCATCCGTACCTCTGTATACCACCCCCAGACGGACGGATTGGTGGAGAGATTTAACAAAACTTTGAAACATATGCTGAAAAAAGTGGTGGAAAAAGATGGCCGTGACTGGGATCATTTGTTACCCTACCTCATGTTTGCTATTAGGGAAGTGCCCCAAGCGTCCACAGGGTTCTCACCATTCGAGTTGGTCTATGGTCGTCACCCTAGGGGTCTACTGGACATTGCAAAAGAGACATGGGAGAGCGAGTCCACCCCATACAAGAGCGTTATTGAGCATGTAGCACAAATGCAGGACCGTATAGCCGCTGTAATGCCCCTAGTAAGGGAACACCTCCAGAGGGCGCAAGAGGCCCAAAGTAGAATTTACAACCGGTCTGCAAGAATCAGGACATTTAACCCAGGCGATAGGGTCCTTATACTAGTTCCCACTGTTGAGAGTAAATTCCTGGCGAAGTGGCAAGGTCCCTATGAAATTGTGGAAAAGGTCAGTGAGGTGAACTACAAGGTGCACCAACCAGGTAGAAGGAAGCCTTTCCAAGTTTACCACGTAAACTTGATTAAGCCCTGGAAAGACAGGGAATCCTTGGGGGCGACAAATACTGTTAGTAATTTGTCACAACCAATCCCTCCAGTCAAGGTTGGTGATACCCTATCAGTGTCACAGAAACAGGAGGCTCAGGAATTTTTACAGAAAAACAAAGACAAGTTTTCTGACCTCCCAGGGCGTACACACCTCATCTATCATCACATTGAAACTGAGCCTAGAAGCAGAGTAAACCTCAAGCCCTATAGGATCCCGGAAGCCCGTAGGGAAGCCGTATCTGCCGAGGTAAAGCGTATGCTTGATCTGGGAGTAATTGAGGTGTCACAGAGTGAATGGTCCAGCCCGATTGTATTAATCCCAAAGCCTAATGGAACTTGGAGGTTCTGTAACGATTTCAGAAAGTTGAATGAGATCTCAAAATTCGATGCCTATCCTATGCCCAGGGTAGATGAGTTGATTGAGAAGTTGGGTAATGCCAGATACATAACCACCCTCGATCTCACAAAGGGCTATTGGCAGATTCCACTTACTAATGAGGCTAAAGAGAAAACTGCATTCTCCACCCCTGATGGGCTATTCCAGTATGTAGTGATGCCGTTCGGGTTACATGGAGCACCTGCGACTTTCCAGAGGTTGATGGACTTGATTTTGCGACCACATCGTGATTACTCAGCTGCCTACCTCGATGATGTGGTCATTTTTAGCCCTGATTGGGAAAGTCACCTCTGTAAGGTACAGGCTGTATTGGATACCATAAGTGATGCGGGGTTGACCATAAATGCCGAGAAGTGTGCAATAGCCCTAGAAGAGGCCAAGTATCTGGGCTACATTATTGGAAGAGGGTTGATTAAGCCACAGCTTAATAAAGTGGAGGCAATACAGAATTGGCCTAGACCCCTGACAAAGAAACAGGTCAGAGCTTTCCTTGGTATTACGGGCTATTACCGTAGATTTGTGCCGAACTTCGTCTCAGTTGCTGCTCCCCTAACGGACTTGACCAAGGGCGGAAAGAGAGCCATGATCACGTGGACTCCAGAGGCCGAGAAGGCTTTCCAAAGCCTTAAGTCTGCCTTGTGCCAATAACCTGTGTTAGTTACCCCCGATTTCAGGCGAGAATTTCTGGTCCAGACAGATGCTTCTAACACAGGCTTAGGTGCAGTACTCTCACAAGTAGTAAATGGTGAGGAGCATCCGGTGATGTACTTGAGTAGAAAGCTAACCCCGGCCGAAAAAAATTATGCCATTGTGGAGCGAGAATGTTTGGCAGTGAAGTGGGCCCTTGAATCCCTAAAATATTACTTGCTAGGAAGGAAATTCAAGTTAGTGACAGACCATGCCCCCCTAACATGGATGAAGTTAAATAAGGAGAGAAACGCAAGAGTGACTAGATGGTTTCTGTCCCTACAAAACTTTAATTTCACTGTGGAACACAGGCCAGGGAAATTACAGGCAAATGCTGACGCATTGTCGAGGGTACATTGTCTGTGGGGACAAAATGCTCAGCCCTCCGGTCTGAAGAAGAGGGGGGGGATATGTAGACATGTCACTGGAGAAGTGATCGAGGGGGTGTACATTTCACCTAGGTTACTACGCTGGGTGAGATGGTAAGTCCAGGATTGATTTGTTTCCCAGCAGTGATATGCTGCTGAGGTGTTGTTTAAATTTTGCCGGGCCTGGATTTATATGGAATGGCAGGTAGGTTTGGTAGAGGGACCTGTCATTCCACACCTCCCCGATCCAGTTTGGGTTTTGAATCAGGTGAGCTCTGATCCTAATTAGCCTGGGAGGTAAAAGCTCTGCAGAGACTGCAGGCTATTGCTCTCAGCCTGAAATGAACAGCCTGTGTGTGTGTGTGAAGGAAGCTGCGAACGCAGCCACTGCTGGAGCTAAAAACTCACCCTGCGATGTCCAGGCGAACGCTGTATTTTGAAAGTGTCAGCTAGGTGAGAAGAACCTGCTAGTAAGCGCCCAGACGGGCTAGGTCTTTATTTTGTTTTGTACACTAAAGAAGCACGCTGCTGCTGTATGTTTTGTTTACTGGACTGTTTATGCCATGAATAAACGCCAAGACCTGCTTTTATAACACCTAAGTCTGTCGTGAACTGTGTCCAAACACACCATCCCCCGGGAAGATCCCTACAGGAGTTAATAAAAACTCCACAAACCTGGCTTGCCCAGCCCCCCTGCCCCTCCAGTTTAGCACTTGCCTTTTTAAAAACATACCTCTCCAATCGCATTGAGCTCAGCAACCCTCCGCTCCCTCCTCATCCCCTGTGGGGCAGCTCCATCTTGGAAGGCGAAAGCTTCCCGCCAAATACTGCGCCGCCCCTCAGATCTCGCGTATGTGCTGTGTCATTGCATAGGCTGAAATGACACTGGGCGCAGGCACACACAAGAGATTTGAAGAGCAGGGCATGGGATTCGGCCAGCGAAAGGGTGAGTACCCTGCAATCATTCAATGATTAACCCTTTAAATGCCAGCCACGTAAATTTTACGTGGTTGCTTCTCCTGGACTTAAGTGCCAGCCACGTAAAATTCACGTGCCTGGCATCTACCCCTGCTAGTGGGCAAAAAAATAAATAAAAATACTCACCTGACCCCTCGTTAGATCCGGCCGGGTCTCCTCTTTAATTTGGTGCCATCCGATCCCCCGTGGGGTCTCGGATGGCTCCAGGAGAGCCCCCGGAATAGTGCCCCCCCCCCCCCCCCCCGTTCGGCAGCAGCAGCTGCTATCTGTGTAAAAAAAAAAAAAAAAAAAATGACATTCACTTACCTTACGCGCTGCCTCCCGACAGGTCTCTTCTTCACTGGGGGGGCCTCCGATCGCCCCCCCCCCCCCCTGGCTCTTCAGCTTCAGGGGAGAGCCTGAAAGGGCTCTCCCCCCTCCTGCTCCGACGGGCGCCGCCATCTTGTGATAAGCCCCGCCCCTTTGGGGGTGGGGCTTATCGTGTCCCCCGCTCAAGCTCCGCCCCTTTGGGGGCGGGGCTTATCGCGATCCCGTCTCGAAGCCCCGCCCCCTTTGTGACGTCACTCACCGGGTGTCGTCCTGGCTCCCGGCTGTTGTTTATTCAGATGCGATCATGCTGGCCACAGGAGCAGAGGGGCAGGTGATCAGATCATCACCTGCCCCTCTGCTACTGCAGCCAGCATGATCACATCTGTCATCACATCGAGGGACAAAGGAGCTGACGATCGGAGGTAAGTAAAGTAAAAAAAAAGTTTTTATTTTTTAATAAAATTTTTTATTAAAGTGTCAGTGTGTTTATTTTTACTGTTAACCCCTTGTGAACTGGTAAGGGGTCCATGAGACCCCTTATACCAGTTCACGAGGCATCCCCTATTACCTGCCTCCCCAAAGGCCAGGGGGGGGCAGAAGAGCCCGGGCCCACATAGGGTATGTGGGCTCGTAGGCTGCAGGGTGGGGGGGCCAGAAAAGCTGGCCCCCCCCACTCTGTGCCTACAAGCCCCCATAGCTGGTCCCGGGCTGGTTATGACGGGTAGGGGGGACCCTACGTCATTTTTTTTTTTTAATTTTAAGGGTTAGGGTTAGGGTTAGCCTAACCCTAACCCTAACCCTTAAAATTAAAAAAAAAAATGAGGTCCCCCCCCCCCCCCCCGGGAGGGGGGACCCTACGTCATTTTTTTTTTTAATTTTAAGGGTTAGGGTTAGCCTAACCCTAACCCTTAATTTTTTTTTTTTTAAATGACGTAGGGTCCCCCCTCCCGGGGGGGGGGGGGACCCTACTTCATTTTTTAAAAAAAAATTAAGGGTTAGGGTTAGCCTAACCCTTAAAATTCTGCCAAAAAATGGGTCCCCCCCCCCCTATCCCGGGAGGGGGGATGCTACGTCTTTCTTTTTTTTTTTTTTAAAGTGGACCAACACCCAGGCTGATCAGCACGGGAATCTATAAGATTCCAGGGCCGATCAGATCCCTCACCGCGGGGCATCCGAAATCGGGATGCCCCGCTGTGTGAAACCCCCCAGGACGCCCCATTCGCCTTACCTTATCCCCGTTCCAACGATGCATGCGCGGGCCTCCGCCACCTCTCACGCTTCTGTCTAGCAGGGCGCCGTTTGTGAATGGCCGGCGCGGGCACGCTCCCTGTTAGAGGGAAGCGCGAGATGCGGCTGCCAGCGTGCTCGGAGCTGCTGTGGTTGTCCGTCCCTTGTCCGTGCATACCACAGCGGCTCTGAGCGCTCTGATTGGACGAGCGCTCGCGCATGCGCCGTAGGAGCGGGGTGAGGTGAGTTTTTTATACCTTTCTCGGGGGTTTCACGCAGCGGGGCACCCCCGCGGAAGTGGAACAAAACCCAGGATAGTGAAAATCCTGGGTGTTGGTCCACTTTAAGGGTTAGGGTTAGGTTAACGCTAACCCTTAAAATTCCCCCCAAAAAATGGGGTCCCCTGGGAGGGGGGATCCTATGTCATTTTTTCTCTAATTTTAAGGGTTAGGGTTAGGCTTAGCCTAACCCTAACCCTTAAAATTCCAAAACAAACGGGGTCCCCCCACCCCTGGGAGGGGGGTCCCTATGTCATTTTCTTTTTAAATTAACCCCTTGCGTTTATAGTGTGGATAGTAGTATTTTGTTTTTAAATGTTATAAAGTGCTATTTTCAGTTTGGGGGGGTCTCCTGGGCAAGAATGGGGGGCTATCGATACATATGTGGTACCGTTGTAATCGGGAGAAATGGGGCTATCACATGCAATATGGTTTTCATTACTAAAACAAATGTTTTATTTAAAATAAAGGAGACAATTGTTTAAAAAATATTATTTTATTTATTTTTTTGTTTTTTTTACGCAAAAATATTTAAAAAACAGCAGAAAAATTACAAACAAGACATTTAATGTTAAAGCCTAAACTCTGCTGCAAAAAAAAAAATATATATATTTTCCAGGAAATTCCGGCAAAAATCACGGTTAAACATGGCGCAAAATGGGGAAAAATGACCAACAGAGGGTGACAAAAGTTCAAGTAGGCTGGCAATTAAAAGGGTTAATAGTACCTATGCATGTTGGGTATTGTTCTGCTCGGGGGACCTTGCGCTTTCAGATTTAGCTTGTTTTTTCTTATTTGCATATTGATATTTTAGGAAAAGGTGTTTTTTATTCGGCTTTTTTATACATTTTCTTGTGAAACCCTGTGCAACCTAAGAATTCTTCAAGGGATTACTTCCAGAAAGATGAGTCCACGACAACAAGCTGGGTACGCTTAGAAAGCTTAAAATGTGTACTTTCCGGGAATATATGGTTTATGGGGGATATTCCAAATGTAAAGGCTTGTTTTGGTAGAAAAAGCACAAGGTGCGCACATTGTCTGCAGAGCTGAAATTTTGAAGTAAAATTGCTGTTACGCACATGCTTTACTTTGGTGTGTTTGGCAACTCTTCCCTTGACAGGACCTATGCATGCTGGGTATTGTTCTGTTCGGGGCATGTTGCTTTTTCAGATTTTCAGTTTTTTTCTTGTTTCCATATAGTTTTTTTTAGGAAAATGTGGTTTTGATTCTGCATTTTTATTCTTTTTTTAGGGAAACCCTGTGCAACCAAAGAATATATTGAGGGGTTAACTCCAGAAAACTGCACCCATGTCAACAAACCTGGTACGTCTAGAAAGCTTGAGGTGTGTACTTCCAGAGAATATATAGTTTGTTGGGGGTATTTCAAATGTAAAGGGTTGTTTTTCTTGAAAAACTGCAAGGTGCGCTTAGCGTGTAGCATAGTTGTATTTTATCTGAAAATCTCCTAAAGCGTTGTTTCAGTTTGGGGGAGTCGCCTGGGCAGGAAAGGGTGTCTACCAATACATATGTGGTACCGCTGTAACCGGGATAAATTGGTGTTTCACGCGCAATAAGATTTTAGTGAGAAACTTACATTTTTTATTACAAAAAAACACTACAAATTGTAAAAAATAGTTTTTTGGGGTTTTTTTTGCACATATTTCATCCAAAAATATTGAGAATACACCTAAAAATTGACAAACAAGACATTTCATGTTAAAGCCCAGACTCTGCGGAAAAAAACAATATATCACTTTCCTGGGAAATCCCTGGAAATCCCTTCAAAAACAGTTGAACATGGGGAGCGCAAAATAGTGCAAAATGGTCTGGCAACAAAGGGTGACAAAATCTCAAGGTAGGCTGGCACTTAAAGGGTTAAGGGCCGGCTAAGGGTGGGGAGGGGTGGAATTCAGCAGGATGTCCGTTTGCAAGAGAACGCTGACATCCAAAAAGCAGCAAGGGGGGGGTGGGGGATTATCTGAGAGGAACATCAGAAAAGGTCTGATGTTCCTCTTTAAAGGAACAAAGTGTCTTGAAACCTTTGACCAGCCTTTTTCTTGTTGGCAGGTTTGAGTGTGCCACCAGTTTTTCTTCCACCTAGATCAACAAAGCTGAAATGGGCTTGATCCCTTTTTATACTTAGCTGAAAGCAAATGAACAAGTATGTTAAGGATTTCTTGGATTCCACCTATATGGTTGCCCAACCAGCTGCTCTTGTAGTAGCAGATTTAATAAGCATGCTGCGGCTTCTCGACTGGGATGGAAGCTCCAAAAGGATTCTTATTAGCCTGATTTTCATGGCTTTAAAGTTGGAGGACCTCATCAATTAGGCCACAGGTGGTAGAATAGTTTTGCCCCAGAAAACTCAGCCATCTAAAAAAAGTTGTCCATCCAGGGAACACTGATCCTTAAAATTGGATATTGCTTGTAGCCAGTAGGTGGGGACTGGCTTCCTGGTAATCTCCCAGTTCACTGTAGTCGGCCAATGTGATGGCATCTGAAAGATGAGTGTTGTCTGTGTTGGGGCACTAGGGCTGTTTTATTGTATGCTGTTGTTCCCTCATAATCTTTTATTAATAACACACGGTGCTGGGCTGCAGTAGTCACTCCCAGGCACCTAGGTCTTTGCACCAGCTGTGCTGTCCCCAGGAGACATACCGTCGCTATGCCCCTAGTAATACCAGGCATGGGGCGGCTTCTGCTTGGGGGACAAGCTGTCCTTTACTGGTCCTTGCAGTGCAGGGACCGTGTTTAGGACCACACTTCAAAGTAATCACACAGCTTGCTCCTGCCATAGCAAAGAGCGTGCAGGACTCCTGAAGCGCCACGACATGCCCTTCCCAGATTAACCGCCCCATGAATGGGAGTATAGCTGCTTGAATGTAAAGTATTTTCATATATAATCAGGTTTTGAAATGACTCCTTTAACACATCTCACAATGGATATGGGTGTAGGAAGTTAACACCTGCCTCGACAGGGCACCTAAAACAGTGTGCTGTTACAGACTGATTTTAACTTCATATCTTTGCAGGGTGCATTCAGCGGATGGCAAGTTATTTTAAATGTTGACCAAGCAAAAGAAGCTGGTTTCAAACGTCTTCTACAGTCAGGTGGAGCCAAGGTCTGACTACTTTGATAAATGTTTAAATGTGGACATTTCGCAAAAAGTAATCAAAATGGAGTACCACCACCTAACATTACTACTTATCAATGATGTTTCTTCTGTATAAGTGTCTCTCTCCCGATACAATACTAACTACTTCAAATTGATGGTTATTGGGCTCCTAGTGTATGTGTGTGTGTGTGTGTATGTGTGTGTATGTGTGTGTATATATATATTCTCTCTCTCTCTTTCTGTATCACTTTGTCTGCATCTGATTTATGCCTCATCCAGTTGAAGTCTACTGGTAAGTGATGAAACAGTTATTTTTCTCGTTTATAGGTACTTGTTGGACACTCTACTTCCACATTCAAGGAAGCGACTCATTTATTTGCAGACTTCAGTAAACTAAAACCTGAAGATGCCAAAGTCAACGTAGCAGAGGCTGCAGCACAAGGAGCGCTGTGTTTAAAGCCTGAGTACATTGCTGATTATCTTATGAAGGTTTGTCTGATTTCTGTGTCCCAGCATATTTTAACAATATTGTTTTACTTCTAATAATCCCTTTAACGTTTGTCTTTAGGATCCACCGCCTTCTGCCGGTAACTATTATCTGCCAGATGCCGTCTCCTATATGCAAAATACAACTGTAAATTCCCGAAAGAGGAAAAACTCTGGAGACAACAATGATGTAAAACGTTCCAGGCTGTATTAGGTGGATTTTACCATTTCTCCTGTTTATATTTCTATGTATGTTTGTCTTTCTGTGAATTGCAAACAATAGGCTTAACAGACAGTTACAGAAATAAAACACTTGTAGTCTTGTTCCCAAATTACTTGACACTGTGGCAGTCGGCCGCACCTTCTCATTCTAACTTATGAGTAGTTTCTGGCAGTTGTGGTTTTGCCTATAAAGGCTATTGATTCTTTATTTTCCATTGATATTTATATACCTTTTCCATTACTGTATATAAAAACTTTTACCAGCATGAGTGTTCATCCATAATTAGAGTTATAGAAAAACAATTCTGAAGTGAAATAAAAGAAAAAGTTTAAACATGTTAAGCAAAGGTTGATCGCCATGCTACGCCTGCTTGTTATTTCACCGTCATTTGTTTAGCCTGACCAAAATCCACTTCCAGCTTTACAACCCAGATGAACTGTGCCTGCTGCATGTGCCGCAAACTGGACGTATTATGTACATAATTGTCACTTTATAGTATTTAAAAGATTCTGTGTAATAATACTGGACGTCTACTATTGTCTATTCTGTGTACATATTTTAGAATTCTACCTCCTTGTTTAATTTTAGTGTGAACAAAATAAATTTTACCAGATGAGTAAACTTTTTTTTTAGTGCTGCTATTTGTACCCTTCATACATTGACTGATAATGACACTAAACTCAAAGGGACTGTCCGGGCAAAATGTAACAACTATGATTCAGCAGCTTACCTCATCATATCTGCCCTCTCCCTTCCTGTAACCTTGCAGAAACAGTAGACCACCAATAATAGGGATTGACTGGTGGTCTAAAAGTCTGCCACCCTGTGTATTGCAGCATTGTGATGCGGTGTCAAAGTATGCGGATATAAACACTGCCTGCTATTGTACTGGAGAGTGATCATGCTCACTGGCTAGACATGTAAAAAAATAATGAATGTAATCTTTAAATAAAGTTTTCTCTGCTTTGGGGGGATCATTTTGAAAAAAAAAACGGGTAACATTAGGAGCTTTAGGGCTATGTGATTATATGGTCTATGTAGTAGTTGCCAGGACAATCACTTTAAAGCGGAACAAAGTCTACTCCCCCAAGTTGCAGGTAATTACCTTTCCCCAGTCCAACTGCGCATGTGCGGGCTCTCGTCCAATCAGCTGCCTGCTGAACTGATTTAATTCCGCGAGGCACTTCTGTCTGTTGTGAATGGGGGGTGAGCGCAGCTGCATCCTCGGGCTGTGTGTGCTTCTGACTTCCCAGCCATTGAGATAGGCTGGGGCACGACCGCGGGCAGCAGGGGGTCAATCGGAGCTACTCAAAGAAGTACATCACTTCAGCGTGTGGCTCGGATTAGATGAGAGCCCATGCAGGCGCCGTTCAATCAATCAATGTTGGTCCGCACTTCTCTTTGATTCTTTTCCCTACATCCAGTCCAGGTCGTCCCAAATGATGACATGTGGGTATTCGCCCCCAGGGGGCGCTCGACTGCAAGATCAAAGATGTAGCTCCTCCCAGCCCCCTAAAAAGGCAGGTGTCTCTCTATCATTCCCCAGTTTTTCATCTTGCAGTCTTGGCTGCAGAAGATCGTTGGCACTCTGTCAGATAATGGCAGTAGAGCGGGGCCACCTAGCCCATCGGCCGCTGTGGGCCCTATTTCCACGGATCGCTCCTGACCCACTCCTGCCTCCCAGCCTCCGGCTACTTCGGGATTCGTGACGGTAGAGTGATCGCCAGGGTCTGTTGGCGCTCGGCAGAGCTTTGGCTCTGGGCTGCAGACCTTATGTTAAAAGGTAGCTGGCCACAGGCTATGGTGAGCCTGAGGGGGAACAGCTATATATTGTTGACTGTATCCCTCCCTGCCCACAAGCTTTATTGGTATATTCTAAGTATGTCACACACCCCGCTTCAAGACATTCATTACACTTGGGTATACTGACCTGTAGATGGCGATCTTGCAGAGATAACAAAAAAGATAAGACCCTCCCGGCCCATAAATACCTGGGACCTCCCACTCATTCCCCTGTCTTCCATCTCTGCAGAGGCGAGCAAGTCAGAAGATGATGTCTCCTCCTTGCAGGTAGCCGGGGTGTCTCCCGGCCACTTTTTATTCTTCTATTTCTGCCTGGATCCCTTCTCTTAAGTTACTTGCCTCCCAGCCTAGGCTGCTGGTCCGGGCAAAGGTAGTTGGCACCCCTGGTGCTTAGGAGCCGTGAGACCCCATAACAAGGGGTAGGCGGCTATCCGGGTTGGGATGCCCTGTCCCTTGGCCCTACCCTGGCATGGATTCCCCCTCTCCTGGATACCCTTAGAGGGGGGGGGGGGCTGGGTCCCTTTGGGGATTC
Organism: Gastrophryne carolinensis; assembly: GCA_027917425.1. NCBI lineage: Eukaryota > Metazoa > Chordata > Amphibia > Anura > Microhylidae > Gastrophryne > Gastrophryne carolinensis. The sequence continues at coordinate 125,492,752 of CM051239.1, forward strand.
ATTCTTTATTACTGTGTGTGTGTTGGTGCTTAACTGAGTGTGTGTTACTTGACTGGTGCTGGCAGGACGTGGCGCCGGCCTCCGGCGTGTGGTAAATGGCGCCTGTGGGCGCCCATAAGGCGCTTCTCCTCCTTGGGCCCACGGCCCGCCCCCCCGTGCTGCGGGAGCTATGTGTTAGGTCCCGGCTTCTGGCCGGGAGATACGGGGGAGGGGCCGGTTGCGAAGCGCGCCGGCCCACCCTCCCTCCTCCTCTGCTCTCCTCGTGTCCCCACGGTTCCTCTTGCCTGCGTGCGGTAATCAGGTGGGGCGAAGGTCTGGTGAGTGGCCTGTGGCCATCAGATTTTCTATCATTAACTCCTTATGGACATTGCCAGCATAGTCTGAGTGTGTGTTTTCTTTGTGTGTTCCAGGTGGACCATTGACACTATTAAAGGGGGATTCTCCCGGTTCTAAGGTCCCTGGTTAAATTTAGTGGCTTAAAATTCCTCTCACTCGGGACTTAAAGGGGCATCCCGGGTTGCATTACTGCGTAATTCCCTCGGAGCATTATATATATATAATATATATATATATATATATATATTTTAAAAACAAAAAATCACCGTATGGAGGCATCCCCGGATACTGGGCTTGTGCCCCCCTCGGGGCATTCCAGGCTGTGTTTGGGGTGTGGGGTATCCCTTTTGGGGGATGATGTATTTCTTTGTGTACCCTGTGCGCAGCGGTCTATTACGCGGCAGACCGGATCTCAGGCGTCCGGTTCTGCTCCGCCAGTCTCCTCTCCGTCTCCCCCTTGCTTGACACGTACCCCATGTGATGTGGTCATTGGCGGGGAGTCGCAATCTGAGGTGTGTGCCAGATTGGCCATTCTTGAAAAAATGTTTTCCAGTGCCGTTGCTAAAAAGGCCACGGCAAAGAGAAAACATTTGTATACGGCTGCGCAGGCCTTTGATAGGGAGGATTTTGACTTTCTGGATTGGTCTGATTTTTCCCCGCGTGAGGAAGGGGAGTTGTATGAGGAGTCTGACTCCAATGATCAGCAGTTTGTGGGCGCTGATACCGAGCAGGGCCAGGGGGATTCTTTGGATACCGCTAGGGTCCTGGCTCATATGTTTGAGGTCCTGGCTATTTCTCCCCCCGAGGCGTCTCCTCCGCTGAAGGGGGAGTTCTTTGAAGTAACTAAGCCGCGCTTGGAATTTCCTTATCAAAAGCATTTTGATGGTATCGTTCTCAAGGAATGGGAGAGGCCGACGCGGCTTCCGTGAATTCCACCGGGTTGGAACAAGAAATAACCCTTTCCGGCGGACGCAGTGAAGCACTGGTCCCCCCCCCCCCCCCCGAGTTGGATGCTCTTGTTTTGGGGTTGTCCAGCTCCGCAGTCTTCCATTCTCCGGAGTGCACTACTCTCAAGGATGGTGAGGATAAACGCATTGACCAGATGGCTTGTCATGGTTTTGCCAGTGTTGGATCGGCCTTGCAGCCGGTTTGTGCTTCTGCGCTTGTACTGGTTGCTGCCAGGTCGGTTTGACCCGGCTAGTGAGGAATTTGCCGACCTTAAGCGCTGTGAGTTATTTTTATCCTTTGTGCTGTTCGCCCTGGACGACACTTTGGTGATGTGTAGCAAAGCTTTCGTGGGGCTAGAGTTGCCAGGGGTTCGGCCTTCCCTTCGTCCAGAGGTGGTTCCTGGCCTAGGGGCAGGGGTCGGGCCCGTCCAGGACACAGTTGGGGCTCCAAGCCTAGAGCCGCTGCCAAGCCGGCTCAGCAATGAGGGGGCGCCCTCTCCCTTGCGGGTGGGGGGACGGTTGCAACTCTTCTCCCAGGTCTGGGTCCAAGAGGTCTCGGACTGGTGGATTCAGGAAGTGGTGTCTTTCGGTTACAAGCTGGAGTTCGAGTTCCAGCCCCCTCCCAGATTCTTCAGATCTCGGGTGCCGTCAGATCCTCTGGCCGCCCAGGGGCTTCGGGCGGCGGTAGCAAGTCTCGTGGACATAGCTGTCATCTGTCCGGTGCCCCTCTCAGACCGTGGCCTGGGCTTCTATTCCAATTTGTTCACGGTGCCCAAGGAGGACGGTTCCGTTCGTCCCATTCTGGATCTGAAGTTGCTCAACAGGTTCGTCCGTCCCCGGAAGTTCCATATGGAAACTCTGCACTCAGCCATCCATTCACTTCGTCAGGGGGAATTCATGACGTCCATAGACATCAAGGATGCTTACCTGCATATTCCAATATTTCTGGCACACCAGATTTTCCTCAGGTTTGTCGTGGACAATCGGCAATTTCAGTTTGTGGCTCTTCCGTTTGGCCTTACCTCGGCTCCAAGGGTTTTTACCAAGGTTTTGGCAGGAGTGATGGCCATCATCAGAGCCAGGGGTATCCGCATCATGCCCTATCTGGACGATCTTCTCATCATGGCATCTTCCCTCAGTCAGGCGCAGCTGGATACCAGGAATGTGGTGTCCACTCTGGAGAGTTTCGGTTGGGTGATAAACTATCCCAAGTCCTGCCTCACTCCCTCCAGGGTGGTGGAGTTCCTGGGAATGTCTCTGGATACTTCTCAGGCCAGGGTGTTTCTCCCCCGAGCCAAGGTTCTTCTGATTCAGGAATTGACTCAGCGTCTTCTATCTATTCCCCGTCCGTCTATCCGGCTAGGGATGCGACTCGTGGGATTGAGGTTGGCATCGTTCAAGGCGGTTCCCTTTGTCCAGTTTCACACAAGGACGCTCCAGCTCCATCTCTTGGTGGCCTGGGACAGGTTCCCGCTGTCATTGGATCAGTCCTTTCTGATGTCCCCCCCCCCCCGGGTGCGGCGCTCCCTTCGGTGGTGGCTAACACCAAGCAATCACGAGGGGCAGGTCCTTTCTGACCCCTCGTTGGGAGACGGTTACCACGGATGCCAGCCTGTCAGGTTGGGGGGGATTTTGGAAGGATCTTCAGTTTCAGGGACTGTGGGGGCCTCTGGAGGCTCACGATCCCATCATTGTTCTGGAGTTGAGAGCCATCAGGCTGGTTCTGGCTCACTTGACTCATCAGTTGCGGGGCCTACCGGTTCAAGTTCGGTCGGACAATCGGACGGCGGTCACCTACATCAATCACCAGGTAGGGAGTCGCAGCAGGTGTGCCCTCAGGGAAGTGTCCTTGATCGTTGCCTTGGCAGAGAGCAATGTCCCATGCATCTCGGCGGTGTACATTCCGGGAGTGGAGAACACAGGGGTGGACTCCCTGAGCAGGGGGTCATCTCGGCGGGGGGAATGGTCGTTCAGCCCCAAGGTGTTTCGGTCGCTTTGCCACCGGTGGGGGTCTCCGGAGGTGGACCTCTTTGCCTCTCGTCACAATCACAAGCTTCCGGCATTTGTGTCTCTCTCGCGGGATCCGCTGGCTCTGGCAGTGGATGCCATGTCTCTAAACTGGAGGGATCTGGGGTTTCTGTACCTGTTCCCTCCGTTTCCCATGGTGGGCAGAGTGGTGCGCAAGCTGGCCCTAGAGGGTACGTCAGCAATCCTGGTGGCTCCAAGGTGGCTAAGACAGGTTTGGTTCGCAGACGTGGTAAGGTTGGCGGAGGATCAGTTCGACCTGCCCCTTCTGCTGGATCTGCTCACTGAGGGGCCACTGCTCTACCCCAATTTACCAACGCTGGCTTTGACGGCGTGGTTGCTGAAGCCTCCATCTTGAGGGAGGAAGGTCTTTCTGATGCTGTCATTCAGACTCTGGTTAGGGCTAGGAAGCAGTCTTCCTCTGCCATCTATTATAGGACTTAGAGGTCTTATATTGATTGGTGTGAGGTCAGGGCCTTGCCTTTCAGGGCGTTTTCTATCCCTAGGGTCTTGGAATTTCTGCAACATGGTCTGGACCAAGGTTTGCAGCTTAGTACGCTGAAGGGGCAGGTTTCTGCCCTGGCGGTTTTCTTTCAAAAGTCTTTTGCTCTTCATCCTCTGGTTAAGACTTTTTTCCAGGGGGTTACGCATGTGCGGCCTCCTAGGACGCCTGTGCTCCCAGTTTGGGATTTGAATTTGGTTTTATCTGCCTTGCAGGTTCCTCCTTTTGAACCTTTGCAGGATATTGCACTTTCTACGCTTACTCAGAAGGTTGTTTTTCTGGTTGCCATCACTTCTGTTCGACATGTGTCGGAGTTGGCAGCCTTGTCTATTAAGGCTCCTTACTTCAGGACAAGGTTGTTTTCCGCTTCAAACCAGATTTCCTTCCTAAGGTGGTCTCTGCTTTTCATTTGAATCAGGATATTGTTCTTCCCTCCTTGTGTCCTAAGCCCAGCAATGACAAGGAGTGGGTTTTGCATTCTTTGGATGTGGTTTGCTGTGTGAAGTACTATTTGGTGGCTACTTCTCCTTTTCGTAGGACTGATGCCCTTCTTGTGGTGCCCTCTGGGCCTAGGAAAGATTTGGCTCCCGCCAAGTCTTCCATTAGTAAATGGATTCCCCAGGCCATTGTTGGGACCTATTCTGCTAAGGGGAAGATTCCCCCTTTTTCGTGTTACTGCTCATTCTACTCGTGCTGTTGGGGCGTCTTGGGCCTTCCAGCACCAGGCTTCTGTTGAGCAGGTTTGTAAGGCTGCTGCTTGGTCTTCGGTTCACACTTTTTCCAAGTTTTACAAGGTTGATGTTCGGGCCTCAGCGGATGCTGTTTTTGGCCCAAAGTTCTACAAGCTGCAGTGGTTTAAGTTTGTGCCTTGTTTTTTTGATCCCTGCCCTTTATGGACACTGCTATTGGATGTCCCAAGTGTAATGAATGTCTTGAAGCGGGGTGTGTGACATACTTAGAAGAATAATACCATTTTTTGAATACTCACCTGTAAAATGGGTATTATAAGTATGTCACACAGCCCGCTTCACCCTGCCCTTTTGTATTCTGGATCCTTTATATCAGTGGTCCTCAACCCTGTCCTCAAGGCCCACCAACATGTCATGTTTTTTGTATCTCCAAATAGCCAGCTCTTTTGCTCTGCAGCTGCACTAATTACTCCACCTGTGCATCTTTGTGGAGATCTGCAAAACCTGGCCTGTTGGTGGGCCTTGAGGACAGGGTTGGGGACCACTGCTTTATATGGTGAAACTTTGTTAGTTTTTATTGGCTTTCCTGGTCCCTTGATCTTACTGCTATCTTTATACTGGGGAATGAGTGGGAGGTCCCAGGTATTTATGGGCCGGGAGGGTCTTATCTTTTTTTTATCATCTCTGCAAGATCGCCATCTACAGGTCAGTATAAGTGTAATGAATGTCTTGAAGCGGGGTGTGTGACATACTTGAGTATTCACAAAATGGTATTTTTGTTGTGCTGTTTTTGACTTTGTGGACTTTTTACCACTTGGCTCCTCGCTGGCTCAGCATGGTGCACTCTGACTTCTTACTCGCCTCCCTCAACCCCGTGGGCCTGCCGCATCGCCGCTGGTGCAGCGCTGTCTGTGACGGGGGGGGAGAGACTCGGGACGCTATAGGTGCGGAGGGCCTCTGGCGGCGCCGCCACCATTTTTACAGCCTAGGCAGTGATTGAAAGGAGGCGGGCATCTTCTCAGATGTGCCGCGGAGGGGGCAGAGCCTGGCGCGCGCCAAAGCCATGACGGCGCCGCACTCCCTTCGAGGATCCTTCTGGAAACTGGCCTGCGCACGCTGCTTTGAGGGGCCTACCTGGACGCTGCGGAACTTGTGACTCTGTCCTGCTGCTGCTGCTGGGGGATCACGCTCGTACTTTGGAAGCTGCGCTTTCCCTATGTCGGTATCATGAGTCCCTCTTTTTCTGGCTGCATTTATTGACTATTTGCATTGTGCCTATTTCTGATCATGGTCCCTTCTCATGTATAGGTCGTGGGCTTGAGGTTGAGGGTTGTGGTTCCTCCCGGTCCCCCTTTTTATTAAGATGGATCGCTTCATAGGTTTGGGCTATTAGTGTCTTGTAACCTTATCGATTTTGACCATTTTTAATCACCATAATGGAGGCATCAGGGGATAGTGTGCTGGGGGGCCCATTTGGTCAGGAAAGGCTCTGCCCCTTGTTCAGTAAGAATCCTCTGGGCGGATTTAGCACTGTTTGTACCACTTGCGCCGGAGGCATTATTTTGGACCCTGAACGGGCGGGCATCCATCCCTGCCCCTAGCCCTGCACTGCCGGCGACCTCTCTGGACCCTCCGCTGCTGCACTCAGCCCCCAGCGAGGGGGGAGCCAGCAGGGGATCTCATGCTGACTTGGCGTATAGGCTGGCCAATCTCGAGAGACAGATCTTGCAGACAGCTCCTAAGAAGGCCACGAGTAAGAAGCGGCATCTCAAGCCCATTTACTCGGATGATGACGATCTCTTTGATGGTCTGGGTTCTGTGGAGGAAGGTGAGTTGCCAGAGGAGTCGCGCTCCACGGCGGATTATTCTGCTGGCGATGAAAGTATGTCTGGTTCTTCCTCGGATGAGGTTGCGTGGCTCCCGGATGATACGGAGAAGTTGCTTTCCTCAGTGTTTGATACACTACACATTGTCCCTCCCAGAGCGACTAAGAGGAAGCAGGGAGATTTGTTTAGGCCCGAAAGGCAAAGGCGGGTTTTCCCGGAGCAGGCCCATTTTTCTAACATGATCCTCAAGGAATGGGAGAGGCCTAACAGGTTACCGTCGGTTCCTAAGGGCCTGGATAGGTGGTATCCCTTCCCTGATGAGCTGGTTTGGCTATGGTCTCGCCCCCCCCCCCCCCCCCCCCCCGGTGGATCCTCCCGTGTCGGGGTTGTCTAACACTACTGTTATGCCTTCACCTGATACTGCTTCCTGACGTGACCCTGCTGACAAGCGTATGGATCAGCTGGTCTGCCATGCGTTCACCTTTGCTGGTGCCCTTATTCCAAGTATGTCACACACCCCGCTTCCAATATTCATGACATGTGGGTTATGGCCAGTAGAGGGCGAACTTTGCAAAGATGACAGGAAAAAAAGGAGCCCCTCCCAGTCCATAAATAACTGGGACCTCCCACACATTCCCCAGTTTTCGTCTCTGCAGACGGCGAGCAAGTCAGAAGATGGCTGTGTTTCCTCCTTGCAGGTAGCCGGTTTACCCCCGGCCATTTGTTTCTATTGCTGCCCAGACCTTTTTTTATTTAAGCCCTCATGATGCCTCCCAGCCTTGGCTGTGGGTCCGGGCAATGGTAGGCAGCACCCTCGTGGTGTATACAGGGAGCCATGCTTCCCCGTGAGACCCCATACTAAGGGGTAGGTGGTGTCCGGGTTGGTGATCCCGGTTTGGGATCCCCCGTCCCTTTCTGGATCCCTCCACATTGGTGGTGTGGTATCCCCCTTACCGGGTCTCCCTGTGCCCCTCTTCTGGGGGGGGGGGGCCTTCTCTACCTATATTTTTTCCTTTGTCATATGTGTGGCGTGTGTAGTGCTTACTGCTTTACTGAGCATTTACTTTCTGGCGCTGGCCGTTTGTCATGGCCATTAGCGGTGGGGGAGCTTCTCCCCCTCAGGTGCTCGTATGGGGGGGCGGGGCCGGGCACTCGACACGCTCGCTGCGGCCCGCCCCCCTTGATCATTGCTGCCAGTGCGGAGTCCAGCCACTGGCTGGGAGCCGCGTCTCTCGTACTGAGGGGGGGCGGGGCCAGGCGCGTCCACGCTGGCCCGCCCTCCTTCTCCCTCTCTCTCTTCTGGAGACCTTGCTGCTGATGGAAGCCATTGCCTGTGATTGTGCGTGCCCTGCGGGCTCTTTCCTTATTTTATAATCACGCTGCGCTCCGCTTGTATAGCGCTTGGAGCAGCGTCCCAGGCTTTTAGTATAAATATAGATTTTATGTGTATGTATATATTTGTTTTTTTTCTTGACATATCTATATGTGGTGTGCATGATTGTACTTTCTTATGGGTCCCTTCTAGAGTCCCCTTGAGATTAAATTGGGTTCCTACAAATCCTCCCACTTGGGCATCCCGGGTAGCTCAAGCAGCGTAATTCCCTCTGGTCATGGCGACTACCTTAAAATCACCATATGGAGGCTCACCAGGATATCGGGCTCCCTTTGGAACAATCCCGGCTGTGTGTGGGTTGTGGGGTATCCCTTATGGGGGAGAATGTACTGATTTGCATACATGTGATCAGCAGGCATAACGCGGCAGTCGGGGTCCCAAGCGTCTGGGTCCGTGCCGCCTGTCTCATCACCTACCCCACTCCGCCTTATCCGTACCCCAAGTGACACGGTCATTAGCGGGGAGTCGCAATCGGATGTTTTGTGCTAGATTGGCCAACATCAAAAAATTGATTTCTAGCTCTGCGGCCAGAAAGGTCCCAGCTAAGAGAAGGGATCTGTCGCCGGCCGCGCCGGTACTGGATTTTGATGACTATGATTCCCTTGATTGGTCTGATTATTCCCCACTTGAGGGGGGGGGAATTGTTTGAGGAGTCTGATTCTGAGGTTCGGCAGTTCTTTGATGCTGGGGGATGCCGTGGATACCCACAAAGTCCTGGCCCACCTATTTGAGGTACTGACTATTTCTCCGCCAGCAGAGTCCCCTCCGCAGAAGGGGGAATTCTTTGGGTCTTCTAAGCCTTGCTTGGAGTTCCCAAATCAGAATCATTTTGAAAGCATGATTCTTAAGGAATGGGAGAGGCCTAGCCGGCTCCCTGGTATTCCCTGGTGAGGACAAACGCATGGATCAGATGGCGTGCCATGCTTTTGCCAGTGTGGGTTCAGCCTTGCGGCCTGTTTGAGCCTCGACGCTCGCGACTGTGGCTACCAGGTCTGTGGTTAGGGACCTGTTGAGTGGTTCCCAGCTTAATCCGGCCAGTGATGATTTCACAGCCTTTAAGCGGTGGGAATTATTTATGACCTTTGTTTTATCTGCTATGGATTACACAATTATGTGTAGTAGAACCTCTGCTTTGCTGGTGGCTATTCGCCGATCGGTATGGTCACGCCAGTGGGCGGCTGACATTGCGGCTAAGAAATCTCTCACGGATAAATTGGATTCAGTGGCGAATGGTGGAAATTTACCTCCGCGTAAGAAGCAGCGTCGCCCCTTTCGGGGGGCAGGCGCTTTCAATCCTTCCTTTCGCGGTGCCAGAGCAGGCAGAGCCCTTGCCTACTCTAATTTCAGAGGTGATTCCTGGAACAGAGGCAGAGGACGCGCACGTCCAGGCCTTAACTGGGGTTCCAAGCCTGCTGCCAATACAGCTCAGCAATGAGGGGACGCCCTCACCCTTGCGGGTGGGGGGACGGCTGCGGCACTTCTTCCAGGTCTGGGCCCAGGAGGTCACAGACAAATGGATCTTGGAAGTAGTCTTTTCCGGGTACAGACTGGAGCTCGAGTGCCGGCCTCCTCCCAGATTCCTAAGGTCTCGGATCCCCGGGCTGCGTAGGGGCTCCTGTTGGCTGTAAAGAATCTTCTGGTCATGGATGTCCTATGCCCAGGGTCTTTCTCAGAAAGAGAGGCTGGGGCTATTATTCCAACCTCTTCACGGTTCCCAAAAAGGATGGATCCATAAGACCCGTTCTGGATTTGAAGCTTCTCAACAGGTACATCAGAACCAAGAGGTTCCGCATGGAGACTCTGCGCTCATTCATCAATTCCCTTCGTCGGGGATTTCATGACGTCCATAGACATCAAGGATGCTTACCTTCATGTACCAATTTTGCCAGCACACCAGAGATTTCTCAGGTTTGTGGTGGGATATCAGCACTTTGTGGCCCTCCCTTTCGGGTTGACTTCGGCACCAAGGGTGTTCAACAAGGTGCTGGCGGGCATAATGGCCCTTCTCAGAGCCCAGGGCATTCGCATTATGCCGTATTTGGACGACCTCCTCATTATGGTATCCTCTCTGTCAGGCGGAGCTGGACACCAGGTTGGTGGTGGCAACGCTGGAGAGGTTCGGCTGGGTGATGAACCATCCCAAGTTTTCTCCCCCTCATGGGAGATCTCGTTTCTGGGCACGAATCTGGATACCATTCGGACCAGGGTTTTCCTACCTCAGTCCAAGGTGCAGATGGTTCAGGATCTGATATGTCTTCTCCTGTCACATCCTCGTCCTTCTATCCGGGTAGGGATGAGACTGGTGGGATTGATGGTGGCTTCTTTCGAGGCAGTTCCCTTTGCTCAGTTCCACACAAGGTCGCTCCAGCTCCATCTATTGCTGGCCTGTGACAGATGTCCGCAGTCATTGGATCAGTCATTCCTGATGTCTCCCCGGGTTCGGCAGTCCCTTCAGTGGTGGCGGGAACCAAGCAATCTGATGAGGGGCAGATCCTTTCTGACCCCTTGTTGGGAGATGGTTACCACGGATGCCAGCCTGTCGGGCTGGGGAGGTTTTTGGAAGACACATCAGTTCAAGGGACTGTGGGGTCCTCAGGAGGCTCACACCCCCATCAATGTCTTGAAGCTGAGAGCTATTCGGTTGGTTCTGTCATGCTTGACACATCACCTACGGGGCTTACCTGGTTCAGGCTGGATCAGACAATCGCACTGCGGTAGCTTACATCAATCACCAAAGAGGGACTCGCAGCAGGAGTGCCCTCCGGGAAGTTTCTCTGATTCTTGCATGGGCGGAGAGCAATGTTCCATGCATCTCAGCAGTGTACATTTCGGGAGTGGAAAACAAAGAGGCGGACTCCCTGAGCAGGGGATCCTCTCGCTGAGGGGAATGGTCTCTCAACCACAAGGTATTCCGGTCCCTCTGTCACAAGTGGGGGTTTCCGGAGGTGGATCGCTTTGCCTCACGTCACAATCACAAGCTCCCAAAGTTGTGTCTCTGTCTCAGGATCTTCTGGCCCTGGCAATGGACGCCATGTCTCTTGCCTGGAGGGATCTGGGGTTACTGTACCTGCTTCCCCCCTTCTCCATGGTAGGCACGGTGGTGCGCAAGCTGGCTCTAGAGGGTGCGCCAGCAATTCTGGTAGCCCCAAGGTGGCCAAGACTTTTTGGTTGCAGACGTCGTAAGCCTGGCGGTAGATCAGTACGGGCTGCCCCTGTTTCCAGGATCTGATCACTCAAGGTCAACTACGTTACCCCAATTTATAAGCGCTGGCTTTGACGGCGTGGCTATTGAAGCTTCCATCCTAAGGGAGGAAGGTTTGTCTGAGGTTGTGATTCAGACTCTTGTTAGAGCTAGGAAGCAATCTTCCTCTAACATATACTACAGGACTTGGAGGTCCTATATTGACTGGTGTGAGGCTAGGGCCTTGGCTTGCAGGGTGTTTTCGATTTCTAGGATTTTGGAGTTTCTTCAACACGGTCTGGACCTGGGGTTCCAGCTTAGTACCTTGAAAGGGCAGGTCTCTGTTCTGACTGTCTTCTTTCAAGGTCTTTTGTTCTGCATCCTCTGGTTAAGACTTTTTTTCCAGGGGGTCACTCATGTGCGGCTACCTGGAAAGCCTTTGCTGCCCATTTGGGATTTGAATTTGGTTCTGTCGGCCCTCCGGGGGGCCTCCTTTTGAGCCGGTGCAGGATGTTGCACTTTCTATGCTCACACAAAGGGTTGCCTTTTTGGTGGCTATTACCTCTGTTCGGTGTGTCTCTGTGTTGGCGGCTCTGTCCATTCAGGCCCCTTACTTTGAGAGACACCAGGACAAGGTGGTATTTCGCTTTAAGCCAGATTTCCTTCCTAAGGTGGTTTCTGCCTTCCGCCTCAATCTGGATGTAGTTCTCCCTTCCTTGTGTCCTAGGCCTAGCTATGACAAGGAGAAGGGTTTTGCACCAAGTATACCATTAGTAAATGGATACGCCAGGCCATTGTTGGGGCCTATACTGCCAAGGGGAAGGTTCCCCCTTTTCAGATCACTGCTAATTCTACTCATGCTGTTGGGGCTTCTTGGGCTTTTCAGCACCAGGCTTCTGTTGAACAAGTTTGTAAGGCTGCTACTTGGTCCTCCGTTCATACTTTTTCCAAGTTTTATAAGGTTGATGTGCGGGCCTCAGCGGATGCTGTTTTTGGCCGCAAGTTTCTGCAGGCTGCAGTGGTTTAAGATTTGTGCATCTTTTGCAGTATTGGGATCCCCACCCATTATGGACACTGCTATTGGATGTCCCACATGTCATGAATATTGGAAGCGGGGTGTGTGACATACTTGGAATAATACCATTTTGTGATTACTCACCTGTAAAATTGGTATAAGTATGTCACACACCCCGCTTCATCCCGCCCTTATTGGTATTTTGGATCCTTTATATGGTGAACCTTTTAGTGTTATGATTGTTTATATTTGGCTCTTCCTGGTCCCCTTACTGCTGTCCTATACTGGGGAATGTGTGGGAGGTCCCAGGTATTGATGGACTGGGAGGGGCTCCTTTTTTTCCTGTCATCTCTGCAAAGTTCGCCCTCTACTGGCCATAACCCACATGTCATGAATATTGGAAGCGGGGTGTGTGACATATTTATAATACCCATTTTACAGGTGAGTAATCACAAAATGGTATTTTTCGCCCTGTGTGCGCCTCGGCAATTGTCTCTCTAGCCATCAGAAAGAAGGTGAGACACCTTGTGGATAGAGCTAAGACTTGCAGGCGGGCTGAGGAATATAAGGAACACAAGGCCTGCTTGGATTTCATTGGCTTTGTTGCTACTGCCATGGACAATGTGGTCCGGCTCAGTGCCAGAATTTCCACCTTGCTTGTTGCTCTCCGCCGCTCGCTCTGGCTGCGGCAATTGTCGGCTGATGCGGCTGCCAAGAAGTCGCTTACGAGTATCCCTTTTGTGGGGAACAGGCTGTTTGGGGAGCGCCCTGGACCTTTTGGTCAAGGATGGTAGACTCCCTCAGAGACTGAAGCCTGCTCGGTCCTTTCCGAATCCCTCTGCCTATCGTTCCTTTGGAGGAGGAAGAGGCTCTTCATTTCCAGGTGGCCGCAGAGATACCTGGGGCAGAGGTAGGTCCCGCGGCCGGCCCATTCCCTCCTGGGGAGCTAAATCCAAGCCCTATCAAGCATGAGGGGCACCCTCAACCTTCCGGGTGGAGGACGGCTTCTGCTGTTTGCTCAGCTCTGGAGGCGGCACGTCTCGGATCGGTGGATTCAGGAGGTAGTGTCCTCCAGTTACAAGATAGAGCTGGCAGCCAGGCCGCCCACGAAATTCCTCTGTTCACGGATATCTTGAAACCCTCTAAGGGCCCAGGCCTTGAGAACGGCTGTGCAACACCACCTGCGGTTAGGTGTGATTTGCCCTGTACCTCGGCAGGACCAGGGTGGCGGATTTTTCTCCAACCTGTTCACGGTTCCCAAGAAGGACGGAACGTTAAGACCAATCCTGGACCTGAAGGGTCTCAACAGGTTTGTAAGAGTTAGACATTTCCGCATGGAAACTCTACGGTCGGCAGTGAGATCGCTTCGGCCCGGTAACTTCATGACCACGGTGGACATCAGGGATGCTTATCTGCACATCCCGATTTTCCAGGGGCATCAAAAGTTCCTGAGGTTTGCTCTGGAGGATAAGGATTACCAGTTTGTGGCACTTCCATTCGGGATATCCTCAGCCCCCCGTGTCTTCACCAAAGTGCTGGCGGGCATCATGGCTATCCTGAGGTACCAGGGCATTAGTGTGCTGCCCTATCTGGACGACTTGCTGATTGTGGCCCAGTCCTTGCAGCAGGCCGAGAGCGATACTCGGACGGTGTTGTCAACCCTGGAGGCCTTCGGCTGGGTAATCAATTACCCAAAGTCATTTATCACTCTCTCAACAATGAGATCCTTTCTGGGAATGATGATAGACACCGCTCAGGTCAAGGTTTTTCTGCCACAGCAGAAGGTTTTTGGTCTCCAGACGCAAGTGCAGGCCTTGCTGTCTTGTCAGCAGCCGTCGGTACGTCTGGGGATGAGGTTGGTGGGCCTAATGGTGTCATGCTTCGAGGCAGTGCCCTTTGCCCAATTACACATGAGACCTCTACAATTGAACCTGCTGACCGGCTGGAATCGGATGCAGGAATCTCTGGGACAAGAATTTTCGCTGTCCCACCTGGCCAGGCAGTCCCTCTTGTGGGACTCCCGGAACCTGCTGGTGGACAAGTCTTTTCGGACTCCCCAGACACAATCACAAACTTCCAAGGTTCGTCTCCCTCTCAAGAGATCATCTGGCCATTGCAACAGAAGCTCTGGCGATTCCTTGGGTGGAGTTCAAATTTCTGTATGCATTCCCTCCGTTTCCGCTCCTGGGCTTTGTGCTGCGCATGATAGCCCAGGAAGGGGTAGCAATCATCCTGGTGGCTCCTCGCTGGCCGAGAAGGAGCTGGTTTGCGGACAGAGTTCAGTTGTCGAGACCACTACATCATGCCAGACGACCCAGGGCTTCTCAAACAGGGGTCGCTGCGACACCCCAATTTACGGACGCTGGCTTTGACGGCCTGGCTATTGAAACCTCAATCCTGACGGAAAAGGGGTTGTCGCCCATGGTTGTGCAGACAATGCCTCAGAAGAAATCGTCTTCCATGATATACTACAGAGTTTGGCACGCCTATATTGCTTGGTGCGAGACCAAGAGTCTCCCTTGCTGCATATTTTCCATTTCTAGGATTCTGGAGTTTTTACAACATGGCTTGGACTTGGGTCTCCAGATGAGCACCTTCAAGGGTCAGGTCTCTTTTTCTAGAGATCCATTGCCAACCATAGGTTGATCAAGACTTTTTTCCAGGCAGTCACCCATGTCCAGCCACCGCGTAAGTCAGTATTACCGGTGTGGGACTTTCTGCTCTTCAGGGTCCTCCCTTTAAGCCATTGTGCGATGCTGCATTGTCTATTTTGACTCTCAAAGTGGTGTTTTTGGTAGCGATCACCTCAGTGCTTCGTGTATCAGAGCTGGCCGCACTTTCTATGAATCCTCCCTATTTTGAGCGGCATAGGGATAAGGTGGTTTTTCGCTTTAAACCTGATTTTTTGCCTAAGGTCGTTTCTCCCTTTCACCTTTAATGAGGAAGTCGTCTTACCTTCCTTGTGTCCAGCTCTGGCTAATTCCAAAGAACGGACCCTCCATGCCTTGGAATGTGGTCAGGGCCATAAAGTATTACCTGGCTGCGACTGAATCCTTCAGGAAATCGGATTAGCTATTTGTCGTAACAGAAGGGTCTAGGAAAGGTTTGCCACCAGCCAAGTCCACTCTCAGTAAGTGGATCAGACAGGCGGTGGTGCAAGCATATTCTGTCAGGGGGAAGGAACCCCCTTTTTGCATCACAGCTTATTCTGCTATTGGTGCCTCCTGGGTTTTTCAGCGCCAGGCATCGGTTGAACAAGTTTGTAAGGACGCCACTTGGTCTTCAGTTTATACTTTTGCAAAGTTTTACAAGGTGGATGTCAGGGCCTCAGCTGATGCTGTTTTTGGCCGAAAGGTGCATTAGGCGGTTGTGAAATGAACTACATGCTGTTCCGCACTGGGGATCCCGCCCAAATGGGCACTGCTTTTGGATGTCCCACATGTCATCACTTGGGACGACCTGGACTGGATGTAAGGATAAATACAATTCTGTGAAACTCACCTGTAGAATTGTTTTTGGATACATCCAGTCCAGGTCGTCCCACCCCGCCCTTGTGTCCATTGTTTCCTGTTGCCTGTTATGGTGATCACCATTATTCTTAGTATACAGTACGTCCTGCTCCAGATAAAAATCATTACACTTGGGTATTACTCCGCCAGAGGGCGCTGGACTGCAGAGACGGCGAAATTGGCTCCTCCCAGACCCTCAAATACCTGGGACCTCCCACAAATCCCCAGAATTTCTCTGCAGTCTGGACTGCGAAGGACAAGAAGATGGCTCTCTTCTCGCAGGTGAGCGGGGCTATTAGCCTGTGGCCCTGTAGGACTATTTCCACCCGTTCCATTATTAATGTGCCTCCCAGCCTTGGCTGCGCTGGTCCGGGTGATGGTAGGCAGCACCGCTGTCAGGTGCTTAGGAGCGCTGCTCCACCGCAATCCCCCACCAAAGGGTAGGCGGTATAGGCATATGGTGAGCCTCTATGGGATGCCCCTCCCACAGTATTGCCCCTGTCTATCGGTGGGTCCTATGTTAGTGGACGCCACCCTCCCTCGCTCTCCCTTGTAGCTCTCGGGGGGGGGGGGGTGTATGCCTATGCCTTGTGCTCCACTGTTTTATGGCTTTTTGCTGGTGTCGGTCTCCGCGCTGACTTGGTTGCACTGGTTGCGTTTTTAAAAATGCTGCCGCCGCGCGCGCTTCCTCTGTGTTCCGTGGTTGGTGGCAGCATTACCTCATGCGCTGATACGCTGTTATTGGCTGCTTGTCATGTGCTCTGCTTCGTGCTCTTCGGGGGGGCGCGGTTGGCGCGTCACTGTCTCCGTGGCCCGCCCCTCGAGGTATACTCGGCGCCATTTTTTCTCCGGATTCGGCTGCTGCGTTGCTGGCATCTACCTACCGTGGTTCTTGAGTGCCCTCGTAGGCGGCTTTATTTACCCTATGTCATTATATATGTCACTTATGGGGCTCTCTTCGCTTATGTCTTTCAGGAGGGTCGAAGTCTTTTGGTTTCTCCCGGCCCTTCTCCCTCTATTTGGTTATTAACCTTGTGAGGCCTGGTGAGTAAATTACTCCCACTTCCCTAGCGGGCTATTGGGGCATCCCGGGTTGCTTTTATAGCGTGAATCCTTATCGGCCTATTGTGCCGCTATAATCACCATATGGAGGCGTCTCGGGGTTCCTTCGGGACAAGCCCGGCTGTGTGTAGCTTGTGGGGTGTCCCCTACTAGTGCTGACAATGTGCGGGTCTGTGTATCTTGTGCCCAGCAGGTGCTTGCGCTGCAGCCTGGTTTACCAGTAGCTGGGCCTGTGCCACGTATGGCTTCACCTACTCCCCCAAGCTTAAATTTGACTCCCATTGAGTTGCATACTAGTGGGGATTCTCAGCCTGATGTGTCTTCCAGACTGGCTAGTGTTGAGAAGTTGCTTGCTAATACCTTGGCGCGTAAGGCCTCTGCTAAGAAGCGGCACTTGACGCCTGATGTCACTCTCTTCCCTATGGAGGCTGAAGAGTTCTTGGAACTGTCTGGATATACTCTTTATTCTCTGACTCGGAGTCATCTGATGAGAGGCCCAGGGGTCATGATGATTCTGGCTCTGATGATACTGATAGGCTGTTGGCTCATATTTTTGAGGTGCTGTCTGACTTGCGGCCCCCAGGCAGCAGGGGGAGTTGTTTCATACTGCTAAGCCACGTTTAGAGTTTCCTGAGCAAGCCCATTTTAATAACCTTGTGCTCAAGGAATGGGAGCGTCCCAGCCGGCTCCCAGGAGTCCCTAAGAGTTGGGATAAGAGGTATCCCTTTCCTGCTGATGTGGTGAAGCACTGGTCATCCCCTCCAGATGTGGATGCCCCGGTCCTAGGGTTATCTAACACCTCTGTCATGCATTCCCCTGACTCTACTACGCTGCGGGATGGTGAGGACTGGCGTATTGATCAGCTGGCGTCCCATGCTTTTGCCTGTGTGGGGATGGCGCTGCGCCCGGTCTGTGCCTCTGCCATTACAGCTGTGGCTATTAGGACCCTGCATAGAAGTCTCTTAGAGGGTGCTCCTGATGATGTGTCTAGTGAGGAGTTTAATGCACTCTCTCGTTGTGAGGTTTTTGTGACTTATGTCCTCTCTGCCTTGGATGATACCATTAGGATGTGTGGCAGAGCCTCTGCCCTGGTGGTGGCTATATGCCACTCGGTTTGGCTGCGACAGTGGGCAGCTGACAACGCTGCCAAGAAAGCTCTCACTGGTTTTCCCTTCAAAAGACTACGCCTGTTTGGGGACCGCTTGGACCTGTTTGCTAAAGGAGGCAAGTTACCCCAGCGCAGGCGGCAGTCTCTGCCCTTTCGGGGCCAGGGCTCCTTTTCTTCCCCCTACCGTGGAGCCAGACAGGGGAGGGGGGTCTCCCTTACTGGGGCCCGAGGAGATTTCTGGGGAAGGGGCAGAGGACGTGGACGCCCTGGCTCATCCTGGGGTTCCAAGCCCCCTCAGGCATGAAGGGGCGCCCTTACCCATCCGGGTGGGGGGACGGCTTCAGCATTTTGCTCACGTCTGGAGGCTTCATGTTTCGGACCGGTGGATTCAGGAGGTAGTGTCCTCTGGTTACAAGATAGTTTGCTGCCTGGCCGCCCCCAAGATTCATCAGATCTCGGATCTCTCAGGACCCTATGTCAGCTCAGGCTCTAATTCTGGCGGTGCAAGGCCTTCTGGAGCTGGGGTTCATCTGTCAGGTCCCCTTATGAGAAAGGGGCAAGGGGTTTTATTCCAACCTTTTCACTGTGCCCAAAAGAGATGGGTCAGTCAGGCCCATCCTGGACTTGAAGATCCTCAACAAATTTGTCAGATGCAGGCGCTTTCGCATGGAAACTTTGCGCTCTATCAGTTCCCTGCGTCCAGGGGATTTCATGACCTCTGTAGACATCAAAGATGCTTACCTTCATATTCCTGTTTTTCCAGGTCATCAAAGATTCCTCAGGTTCGCTCTGGAGGATCAGCACTACCAGATTGTGGCATTGCCCTTCGGTCTCACTTCAGCTCCCAGAGTGTTCACCAAGGTGCTGGCAGGAGTGATGGCTCTTCTCAGGGCATTCGCGTTCTGCCCTATTTGGACGACATTCTCATCACTTCTCAGTCCCTCCAACAGGCAGAGCTGGATACCCAGCGAGTAGTGTCCACACTGGTGTCATTTGGCTGGGTGATCAACCATCCCAAGTTTTCCTTGTCTCCCTCCTTGGTGACACCCTTCCTGGGAATGATTTTGGATACAGTTCAGGCAAGGATTTTTCTTCCTCAGCAGAAGGTGGACAGTCTACTGGTGCAGGTTCAGTCCCTGCTCTCTTGCCCTCATCCCTCCATCAGGCAGGGAATGCAGCTGGTGGGCCTGATGGTGTCGTGCTTCGAGGCGGTTCCTTATGCACAGTTTCACATGAGGCCTCTGCAACTCCACCTCTTGTCAGTATGGGACAAGGCTCCCGCGTCCCTGGACCAGGTCCTTGTTCTCTCCCCCCTAGCGAGGCGGTCCCTCTCGTGGTGGCTGGACTCCAGGAACCTGTTGGTGGGCAGATCCTTTCTGGCCCCCTGCTGGGAGACAGTCTCCACGGATGCCAGTCTGACTGGTTGGGGGGGCTTCTGGAAGTCCCTAGAGTTCCAAGGGTGGTGGGGCCCTCAGGAGGCCCACACACCCATCAACATTCTGGAACTAAGGGCGATCAGGTTGGTGCTGGCTCACCTGACCCACTACCTTCGAGCCCGGCCTGTTCAGGTACACTCGGACAACCTGACAGCTGTTGCCTACATCAATCATCAGGGGGGGACCCGGAGCAAGGGGGCCCTCAAGGAAGTGTCTCTGATCCTGTCCTGGGCAGAGGACAATGTTCCCTGCATATCTGCTGTGTACATTCCGGGAGTGGAGAATCTGCAGGCAGACTCTCTGAGCAGGGGGACCTCTCGCCTAGGAGAATTATCCCTCTGCGATAGGGTGTTTCACTCTCTATGTCACCGTTGGGGCCAACCAGATGTGGATCTGTTTGCGTCCCGTCACAACCACAAGCTCCCGACCTTTGTCTCCCTGTCCCAGGACCCTCTGGCCTTGGCAACAGATGCTCTAGCAATGTCATGGCAGGACTTTCAGCTCCTGTATGTCTTTCCCCCTGTTGGGCAGAGTTCTGCGCAAGATAGCTCAGGAGGGGGTGCCAGCTATCCTGCTGGCTCCCAGGTGGCCAAGAAGAGTGTGGTTCGTAGACGTGGTGCAGCTGGCAGTAAATCAGTACGCTCTGCCCAGGGTACCAGACCTGCTCACTCAGGGTCATTTACGCCATCCCAATTTACAAACTCTAGCTTTGACGGCCTGGCTGCTGAAACCTCCATCTTGATGGAAAAAGGGCTGTCTGCCTCTGTTGTTGACACCATGATAAAGGCTAGAAAGAAGTCTTCCTCCATTTACTATAGGGTTTGGCGTGCCTACATTGACTGATGTGAGGCTAGGTCTCTTCCCTGTTGTGTGTTCTCTATTCCCAGGATCCTGGAGCTCCTGCAGCATGGATTGGAGCTGGGGCTCCAACTCGGTACTCTGAAGGGTCATGCCTCTGCCCTGGCTGTTTTCTTCCAGAGGTCCTTTGTCCAGCATTCTCTGATCAGGACTTTTTCCAGGGGGTTACTCATGTGCGTCCCCCACGTAAGCCTATGTTGCCTGTTTGGGATTTGAATTTGGTCTTGTCGGCCTTGCAGGGTGCTCCCTTTGAACCTGTGCAGGATGCTGCCCTGGCCATTCTTACTCTCAAAGTTGTCTTTTTGGTGGCTATCACTTCTGTTAGGCGTGTTTCTGAGTTGGCGGCGCTTTCCATCCAGCCCCCCTACTTTGAGAGACACCAAGACAAGGTGGTGTTTCGCTTCAAGCCAGATTTTCTGCCTAAGGTCGTGTCTGCCTTTCATCTGAATCAGGACATTGTTCTTCCGTCCTTGTGCCCTAATCCTAGTAACGCTAGGAGAGGGTTTTGCATTCATTGGATGTGGTTAGGTGCCTGAAGTACTATCTGGTGGCTACTGCACCTGAAGAAAAACTGATGCTTCTTTTTGTGGTCCCTTTTGATCCTAGGAAGGGTTTGGCTCCTGCCAAATCTATCACCAAATGGATCAGTCAGGCTGTGATTCAGGCCTATTCTGCTAAGGGGAAGAATCCTCCCTTCCGCCTTACTGCTCATTCCACTCGTGCTATTGGTGCCTCTTGGGCCTTTCAGCACCAGGCTTCTGTTGAACAAGTTTGCAAGGCTGCTACAAGGTTGATGTTAGGGCCTCAGCTGATGCTGCTTTTGGCCGCAAGGTTCTGCAGGCGGCAGTGGTCTGACCTGTCTGTTACCTTTGGGGATACCACCCTACTTTATGGACACATTTCTGTGATTACTCACCTGTAGAATTGTTGTTATGAGTATACAGTACGTCCTGCTCCACCCCACCCTTGGTTTTGCATTATCCTAGGATCCCCTGTATGGTGATATAGTTGTAATTGTTATAGTTACTGGTTGGTTCTGTTATCTTTCTCCCGACTTCTCGTTAACTGCTTTTCAATGCTGGGGATTTGTGGGAGGTCCCGGGTATTTGAGGGGCCGGGAGGAGCCAATTTCGTGGTCTCTGCAGTCCAGCACCATCTGGCGGAGTAATACCAAAGTGTATGACAAAATAAAACTTAAAAAGTTCTAAAAACCGCGCTCAAATATCAAAGAATATATAAATGAATAAACAATTAAATGTCCTTATATAGGTAACTCGCTCCAAGCCTTTAAACTGTTGTCACCTCAGTTTCAGTTCAATATATATCTATATACACAGCCCTAGAGCTGCATATGTAAGGCTCAGCGAAACAGTTGTATCACCACAGGTGCTCTTCGTGTCAATTCAGTGACATCACCACCACCATCTTATATATAACGTACCAGATTCAATCTTGATTTATAGCACATCTGATTGCCCTTTTCTTTAGGGGCTCCACTATTCCTCCTCTGGCTCGATTATGCGCTTATCTATTAAACATTAGGTGTTCCCCTCCTTATAAAAGATCAATGGACTCCAATTTCCACAAGGGGATATATCAAATCGCTCCGGATTTATTAAAACACATATATTGGACAAAGAGACAAAAACACAGGATGCTCCAATAGCGTAAGTACGTTCCACACACAGAAATCCAAAACCGGGCCACTGGCCCTTTAAAAAGCCGCTCACCAGATATT
This sequence comes from Gastrophryne carolinensis, assembly GCA_027917425.1. Taxonomy (NCBI): domain Eukaryota; kingdom Metazoa; phylum Chordata; class Amphibia; order Anura; family Microhylidae; genus Gastrophryne; species Gastrophryne carolinensis. The sequence continues at coordinate 125,514,377 of CM051239.1, forward strand.
AAAAACAAATAAGCTTTCAGCATAAAATACAGCAGCGCGGGCGTCCTCGAGACTTTCCAACCAGTCCGCGCACACCAGTAACAATAGAACAAGTTCCAGCTCACCGCCTCCTCCGGCCGTAGTCAGCGGCGCTGCTCGTTCGTTCAACTCACGTGACACTCCTTAGCTCCGCCCAACGCGTTTCGTCATCACGACTTATTCATGGGCTAATACCAAAGTGTAATGATTCTTATCTGGAGCTGGACGTACTGTATACTCATAATAACAATTCTACAGGTGAGTAATCACAGAATTGTATATTCTTAGTATACAGTACGTCCTGCTCCAAATAGAATACTTACAAGTGGGTAATACTCCACCAGATGGCGCTGGACTGCAGAGACATCGAAAACCGGATCCTCCCTGCCCCTCAAATACCCGTGGACCTCCCACAAATCCCCAGAACTACACTGCAGTCTGGACTGCGAAGGACGAGAAATGGCTCTCTACTCGCAGGTGACCGGGGGTATTAGCCTGCGGCCCTATAGGACTATTCCCACCCGTTCCACTAGTAATATGCCTCCCAGCCTTGGCTGAGCTGGTTGGGTGAATGTAGGCAGCACCGCTGTTAGGTGCTTAGGAGCGCTGCTCCACCGCAATCCCCCACCAAAGGGTAGGCGGTTCAGTCTTATGGTGAGCCTCTATGGGATGCCCCTCCCGCACTAGTGCCCCTTCCTATCGGTGGGCCCTATTTAAGTGACCGCTGTCCTCCCTCATTCTCCTTGTAGCCTTCGGGGGAAAAGGGGGGGGGGGAGGTGTGTGAATGTGTATGCTATGCATTCTGTGTTTTACACTTTATATTTATTCTGTCTGTCTTGTGTCAGCCGCCGTACTGGCTTCCTTTTACTGTCTTTCAAATTTGCCGCCGCCGCGCGCTCTTTATGTCACACTTTGTTCCGCGCTTGGCGGCGGCATTACCTCAGGCGCTGGTGCGCAATCATTGGCTGCTTGTCACGTCCTGGCTTCGCGCTCTTTGGGGTGGGCGGGGCCCGTCTATGGCACGCTCCGCGTCATCGCTGATACCGGCCCCTCGAGGTATACCGACGCCATCTTTAACCTGCTTGGTTGGCCCATGTGCGACGGACCTCTACCTACCATGGTCTGTAAGTGCCCTCGCGGGCGGCTTTATATTCTTCCCTTTATTACTGTGTGCTTACGGTCTTGTCTTCTTATGTCTTTCAGGCGGGGCAAACCCTTTTTGGCTTCTCCCGGCCCTTTATTAGTTATATAAGTAGTAGGCTTTGTTAATACTCCCACGTCCCTAGCGGGTTATTGGGGCATCCGGGGTTGCTATATAGCGTTATTCCCTATCGGCATATAGTGCCGCTATAATCACCATATGGAGGCATCCCAGGATAATGTGACCGGGGTTCCTTCGGGACAAGACCGGCTGTGTGTAGCGTGTGGGCAGCCTCGTGCTGACGCTGACAAGGCGCGGGTCTGTGTAACCTGTGCTGAGCAGGTGCTTGCATTGCAATCTGGTCTACCAGGGGCTGCACCTCGCTTTACTTCGCCTACTTCCCCAAGCTTAAATCTCACTCCTACTGAGTTGCATACAAGTGGGGATTCTCAGCCTGATGTGTCTTCTAGGCGGGCTAGTGTTGAGAAGTTAATTGCTAATACCTTGGCGCGTAAGGCCCCTGCTAAAAGCGGCACTTAACGCCTAATGTCACTATTTTCCCTATGGAAACGGAGGAGTTTTGGAATCTTTGTGGCTATACCCCGTCTGATGAAGGGGAGCTGTTTTCTGACTCAGGCTCATCTGATGAGAGACCAAGGGGTCATGAGGATTCTGGCTCTGACCCCTGGGCCCCAGATGACACTGACAGATTATTGACACAGATTTTTGAGGTTCTGTCCATCTCTCTCCCTGTTGTGGCTCCCAGGCAAAGAGGGAAGCTTTTCCATACAGCAAAATCACGTTTGGAATTTTCCGAGTAGTGCTCAAGGAATGGGAGCGCCCCAGTAAACTTCTCGGGGTTCCTAAAAGTTGGGATAGGAAGTATCCCTTTCCTGCTGAGGTGGTAAAGTGTTGGTCATCCCCCCCCCCCCGAGGTGGATGCCCCGGTCCTAGGGCTATCTAACACCTCTGTCATGCATTCCCCTGACTCTACTTCCCTGCGGGATGCTGAGGACCGGCGCATTGACCAGCTGGCATCCCACGCCTTTGCATGTGCGGGGACGGCGCTGCGCCCGGTCTGTGCCTCTGCCATTACTGCTGTGGCCACTAGAACCCTTATCAGAAATATACTTGATAGTGCCCCTGAGGATTTGCCTTGTGAGGTGTTCAATGCACTCTCCAGTTGTGATGTTTTTGTAAATTTTGTCCTCTTAGCCATGGATGACACCATCAGAATGTGTGCCAGAACTTCTGCCCTTGTGGTGGCTATACGCCGGTCGGTTTGGCTGCGCCAGTGGGCTGCTGACAACACTGGCAAGAAAGCCCTCACTGGTTTTCCCTTTAAAGGACTGCGCCTGTTTGGGGACCGCCTGGACCTTTTTTGCTAAGGGAGGCAGGTTACCCCAGCGCAGGTGGCAATCTCGGTCCTTTTGGGGTCAGGGTTCCTTCTACTCCCCTTACCGTGGTGCCAGACAGGGGAGGGGGGGTTTCCTTCCCTGGGACCCAGGGAGATTTCTGGGGCAGGTGCAGAGGACGTGGACGTCCTGGCCCCTCCTGGGGTCCCAAAGCAAAATCATCCCCCAAGCCCCCTCAGGCATGATGGGGCGCCCTCACCCATCCGGGTGGGGGGACGGCTGCAGCACTTTGCTCACGTCTGGAGGCTTCATGTCTCAGACAAGTGGATTCAGGAGGTAGTGTCCTCCGGTTACAAGATAGAGTTTGCTGCCGATCCCCCTCCAAGATTCATCAGATCCCGGATTCCTCAGGACCCTGTGTCAGCTCAGGAGCTAGTGCAAGCAGTGCAAGGCCTCCTGGAGCTGGGGGTCATCTGCCAGGTCCCCTTAAGAGAAAAAGGCAAGGGCTTTTATTCCAACCTATTCACAGTACCCCAAAAAGATGGTTCAGTCAGGCCCATCCTGGACTTGAAGATCCTCAACAAATTTGTCCGGGGCAGGCGTTTTCGCATGGAAACTCTGCGCTCTGCCATCAGTTCCCTGCACCAAGGGGATTTCATGACTTCTGTGGACATCAAAGATGCTTACCTTCATATTCCTGTGTTCCCAGGTCATCAAAGGTTCCTCAGGTTCGCTCTGATGGATCAACACTACCAGTTTCTGGCCTTGCCCTTTGGTCTCACTTCAGCTCCCAGGGTGTTCACCAAGGTGCTGGCTGGCGTGATGTCTCTGCTCAGATGTCAGGCCGTCCGCGTGCTTCCCTATCTGGACGACATTCTCATCACTTCCCAGTCTCTACATCAGGCAGAGTTGGATACTCAGCTGGTAGTGTCCACTCTGGAGTCATTTGGATGGGTGATCAACCACCCCAAGTCCTCACTGTCCCCTTCCTTGGTAACTCCATTCCTAGGAATGAATCTGGATACAGTTCAGGCAAGGATTTTCCTTCCTCAACAGAAGGTGGACAGTCCGATTGCATAGGCTCAGTCCCTCCTATCTTGTCCTCATCCCTCCATCAGGCAGGGGATGCAGCTGGTGGGCCTGATGGTGGCATGCTTCGAAGCGGTCCCTTATGCTCAGTTCCACTTGAGGCCTCTGCAGCTTCACCTATTGTCAGTATGGGACAAGGACCCAGCGTCCCTGGACGGGGTCTGTGTGCTCTCTCCTCGGGTCAGGAGGTCCCTCTTGTGGTGGATGGACTCAAGGAACCTGTTGGGGGGGCAGATCCTTTCTTACCCCTCCCTGGGAGACGGTCACTACGGATGCCAGTCTGTCAGATTGGGGGGGTTTCTGGAAGTCCCTGCGGTTCCAGGGGAGGTGGGGTCCTCAGGAGGCCCACACACCTATCAATGTCTTGGAACTAGGGGCGATCAGGTTAGTTCTGGCTCACTTGACTACTCACCTTCGGGGCCTGCCTGTTCAGGTGCGCTCAGACAACCAGACGGCAGTTGCCTACATCAATCATCAGGGAGGGACCCGGAGCAAGGGGGCCCTCCAGGAAGCGTCTCTGATCCTGACTTTGGCGGAGGCCAATGTCCCCCTGCATATCAGCTGTGTACATCCCGGGAGTGGAAAATCGCCTGGCGGACTTTATAAGCAGGGGGACCTCTCGCCAGGGAGAATGGTCCCTATGCAGCAGGGTGTTTCAATCCCTGTGTCACCGTTGGGGCCAACCGGATGTGGATCTGTTTGCGTCCCGCCACAATCACAAGCTCCCAGCTTTTATCTCTCTGTCCCAGGATCCTCTGGCCTTGACCTCGGATGCTTTAGCAATGTCATGGCAGGAATTTCAGTTCCTGTATGTCTTCCCTCCAATTCCCCTGCTGGGCAGGGTTCTGCGCAAGATTGCTCTGGAAGGGGTGCCAGCAATTCTGGTGGCCCCCAGGTGGCCAAGAAGAGTGTGGTTCGCAGACATGGTGCTGCTGAAACCTCCATCTTGATGGAGAAGGGGCTGTCTTCCTCGGTTGTGGATACTTTGATTAAGGCTAGGAGAAAGTCTTCCTCTTCTATTTATTACAGGGTTTGGCGTGCCTACATTGACTGGTGTGAGTCTAAGTCTCTTCCCTGTCGGGTGTTCTCTATTCCCAGGATTCTGGAGTTCCTGTAGCATGGGTTGGAGATGGGACTCCAACTCAGTTCTCTGAAGGGTCAGGTTTCTGCCCTGGCTATTTTCTTCCAGAAGTCCTTTGCTCAGCACCCTCTGATCAAGACTTTTTTCCAGGGGGTCACTCATGTGCGCCCTCCACGTAAGCCTATGGTGCCTGTTTGGGATTTGAACTTGGTTCTGTCAGCCTTGCAGGGTGCTTCCTTTGAACCTGGGCAGGTTGCTGCCCTGGCCATTCTTACGCTCAAGGTTGTATTTCTGGTGGCTATCACCTCTGTCAGGCGTGTGTCTGAGTTGGCGGCGCTTTCCATTCTGCCCCCCTACTATGAGAGACACCAGGACAAGGTGGTGTTTCGTTTCAAGCCTGACTTTCTGCCTAAGGTAGTGTCTGCCTTTCATTTGAATCAGGATATTGTTCTTCCTTCTTTGTGTCCTAATCCTAGCAATGCTAAGGAGAGGGTTTTGCATTCTTTGGATGTGGTTAGGTGTCTGAAGTACTATCTGGTGGCTACTGCACCTTTCAGGAAAACTGATGCTCTTTTTATGGTCCCTTCTGGTCCTAGGAAGGGTTTGGCTCCTGCCAAGTATACTATCAGCAAATGGATTCGTCAGGCTGTGATTCAGGCCTACTCTGCTAAGGGGAAGAATCCTCCCTTCCGCCTTACTGCTCATTCCACTCGTGCTATTGGTGCCTCTTGGGCTTTTCAGCACCAGGCTTCTGTTGAACAAGTTTGCAAGGCCGCTACTTGGTCTTCTGTTCATACCTTTTCCAAGTTTTACAAGGTTGATGTTGGGGCCTCAGCTGATGCTGCTTTTGGCCGAAAAGTTCTGCAGGTGGCAGTGGTTTAAACTGTCTGCTATTTTTTCTTGGGGATCCCACCCTACTTTATGGACACTTCTATTGGATGTCCCACGTGTAAGTAATCTTTCTGGAGCAGGACGTACTGTATACTAAGAATAATACAATTCTGTGATTACTCACCTGTAGAATTGGTATTATGAGTATACAGTGCGTCCTGCTCCAACCCACCCTTGGTTTTTACATTATCTTGGATCCCCTGTATGGTGATTGTTATCATTGTTATAGTTGATAGTTTGGGTTGTTTAATTCTCCCGGCTTCTCGTTAACTGCTTTTCAATGCTGGGGATTTGTGGGAGGTCCCCGGGTATTTGAGGGGCCGGGAGGAGCCTGTTTTCGATGTCTCTGCAGTCCAGCGCCATCTGGCGGAGTATTACCCACTTGTAAGTATTCTATTTGGAGCAGGACTTACTGTATACTCATAATACCAATTCTACAGGTGAGTAATCACAGAATTGTATTTTTTTATTCATTGGACATTGTTTTCATAAATCTTGTTAGAGAGAGTACAAGCTGAAGCTATGTGAAGTAACATGGTTGCTTGGGCCTCCCGGCCTGTCCTCTTTTTTTTGTCTACTGCTTTTTAACCACTGGGGAATGATAGAGGGACACCTGCCTTGATAGGGGGCCGGTAGGAGCTATATCTTTGATCTTGCAGTCGAGTGCCCCCTGGGGGCGAATACCCACATGTCATCACTTGGGACGACCTGGACTGGATGTATCCAAAAACAATTCTACAGGTGAGTGTCACAGAATTGTATTTTCCCTCATTTCCTGCTCAAGCTGGTTTCTCTAGCGCTGTTTCTCCACTCTACGTTTTCTCTTTCTCTCTCTGAAGTTTTTCATTTTGTTGCAGTCATGAAGTTGTTCTCGATATGCTGAGTGGGGGCAGGAGGTATGCGCTCTGAGTGGTATGGGGAAAGGGGGGGGGCGCTTGCTGGGCACCCGAGCTACACCAGCAAGTAATTGGGCTGGCCTTGGCGTGGTTTCCAGGGATAAGCACGGGGGAGAAAGGTGTGGGGTGTGGTGGGGGTTCCTGGGGAGTCGGCTTTCCGTATAAGGGATACGGCAGACCTGCCCCAGCAGTTACAGATGGGGTATCATCAGTTTGACTGCATCATACTGTTCGGTTATTGCTGTGTAATCGCTGTATGTCTGATGTTAGTTCTCGCTTTTACAGGGAATGTCTGTTAATTTGAAAATGGAAATAAGGAATATATATAATATAAATGGTGGAGACACATACAGGCTTTAAGTGATCTCCTTGATTCCTTATTGCCATTGTTTCTTCAAAGAAACAGTCCAGGCAATTTAAAGTCCCTGTCCAGGCCTGTGCTTTCTCATTGTTCCCACGGGGTATAGGCATGAAGAAATATGCCATTTTGAATGGTATCTGAAACCAATGGGTCAGTAAGTATAGCTTTAACATGTCCCTTAATGAGCCTATAAGGCTCTTGGGGTAGTAGCCTACCTCTTTATGGGGCATCCTGAATTCCGATGTCCTACTGTAAGAAAACTGGTTGACTCACCTCTTCACCGAGCCCTTGGTGCTGCAGCCACATCACCAGCATACCTCTAGCTAGGTCTTCGACTTTCTAAATGGCTGGCTTGCAGCTCTGAGCGTCGAGAGATCTGAAAGGAATGTGGGCTCAGTCAACTGCCATGGGAACAGGTAAAAGGCGCGTTTATCTTGGGTTTTGTTCCGCTTTAACAGGGCATTTGGTTAGTCTAAGGGGTGAACCTTATAATTCTGTGGTACCACCAAGAGGAGAAAAGTGCATTTATTTCCTTTGCACACCTTCATTTTCACTGTTGACCCCTCTACACATTAGATCAACTTTTCAAAGTCTTCAACTATACAGTGCTACACAAGAGAAATGTTGCTACTGTGTTACATATGTATCTGCTTATGGTAGTGCCACCACACAAGCCAAGAGGTGCTGAGGCTTCTAAAAGTTGTGGCTGACCAGTACTGCCTTCAGCCAGAGAAGGATGTATGACAACAGGCCCAACTCTGCTGCTGCTGACACTTCTCATTTATCATGCCCAGCTCACATGATATTCTTGGAAAGTCAAAACTTTCTATCTTATAACCCAGGTTTACAGCCCAGGACAGGCTAAGGCCAGGAAATTGTGTCCACAAATTTATTATCCTTACCCAGATGGCTGAAAAGTCTCTATGTGACCAGAAAAACATACAAAAGCCAAAACAGGATGTGATGAAATCTGTATCATGTGACCCCAGACGTCACAGCCTCTGGAATCGCTCAATACGTTTTCCTAATCCTAGTTTAATGGTCCTAACTGCAGGGATTCCTTCCCACTACCTCCAGTGAACATATTCTATCCAGCCCAGTAGCGTATAATTTACCAAAAAGATATGGATGTATGGATTTGGATCAAAGTAAAAAAATAGCAGCTCCAGTTATATTTTGTAATGCGATAAGCGCACACTTAGGCAATATACAAGTAGTAAATCATTCATATAAATATCTAAGTACAGGCTACAGCTGATATATACAGAATTTGCAAAGGAACCTTCGTTCGACCACATGATGATTTATTGTGTGGAGCAACCACTTGGGGCGTGTGGAAGCCTGATGGATCCTCTGTACTTTTCCCACATGTCAAGTGCACCCCCCCCCCCTCCCTCCCAGAAGACAGACACAATCCCCAGGTGCCTGTCTGGCATTTAATCCTCAGCTGAATATTTACAATACCTCCTGCCCTGTTGGGATACACATCTTACTATCTCCAGAACCTATTTTAAGCTTACCCTTTGATAGGATGCTCCTAGCATGCTGTTCCTGGTGTTGGAACGATTCAGTCAGATGTGGTGGATCCAAACAACAAAGCTCTTGGGGGTGGCTCTGAAGCCAAGTTCTCCATAACATGGGTTTGCTAGTTACAAAGACGGGGAGACCTAGGTGTGTCCAGACCTAGAGTTTCCAAATATGTATTTGGCCGGGCTTTGTGTGAGAAACGTCTACTAGATAGGTTAGAAGATGGCATGGAAGGAGAAGAGGACATTTATTAGGTGTTCCTGGTATCAAAAAGTGGGCCTTGGTGTCTTAGGAATCAAATATAATATTTCCCATATAGCTCACACAGGCTAACTTCAAATTACCTTATTTGTGACATGCCTGTGTGTTGGTAATCAGTGCTCTGATTTTCCGGCATCAAAGGGTGGAGTGATGACCAGATGATTGAGACGAGAAGACACTTTTTGGGGCTTGGAACTTCAGCCTAGTGGTGGTCTAGGGGTGTGTGCCATTTTAGCCCATCATTGAAGGACAATAATAGTAGTAAGTAGTGATCAAGCAGTCATCAATCTATAGATAGTGTCTATCAAGCAGACACTATCTATAACATCTGTCCGTTGAAATAAATGTGCTTGGGACTAAGAGACAGGCACTCAGTGTCACGGGGGAAGTGAAAGGGTTAAACTTACCACCAGCTTACCATTAAGGGGAGGAGGCTGCTAGACAAAGGTTAGATTCATCACAAGCCCCAGCTATGCAAAAGAAGCCTGACGAATCAGAGACCTCAATCTCATGCCCTTTAACCTGCATGTAAACAGAGCAGTTTGCCGAACATTACACATGCACAGCAAATGGCTCTGATTGGATCAGAGACCGTGCATGCTCCATTAGACCAGGAGAAGGTGAGCTGTTCTAGGGGGTTTCACACAGTGGGGCATCTCAATTCAGGATGCCCCGGGGCATGGAACAAATCCTGGGATAGACAAAATCCTGGGTTTTATTCTGCTTTAATCTGGTATAGGGGTCTCGCTGCTGTCTGACAGCCGGAACTGAGCAGCAGAAGCCAGGGGCAGAGGATCGGTGTCCCTTGATCCACTTCCTCCTGCTGCAGGGAGGGATCTGTCATCTGCACACGGGGGGCAAAGAGTCTGTGTTCTCTGTCCTGCTGTAGCCCACCGGGGAATGAGGAGACCCCTGGCACTGTGGATCCTGGGCAGAGGTTTTGTTTTTTGGCTGTTAACTGGGGGAAATGCCAGCCACGTAGAATCTACAGGTATTAGGGGTGTCAGAAAAAAATCAATTAATTCAAATATCGTGATATTTCATTAGGCGATATTTGTATTGATTCAAAATATGTTTGAATCAATCTTTTACAAACTATTGCATGTGAAAAGCTCTCACCCTCCTCAACCACGCCCCCTCACCTCAGCATCCGCTTCCTAGTGGAGCCTTGTAATCTGGAAGCTGGACTAGCAGGTCACATGGCCTTCCTGTAGCCTCGGTTTCCCTCTGCTAGTTGTTTATTTCTGCCTCTTTCTCTCCGCTTTCCCCGATTGTTGCTGCCTTCCGTTCCTTCCCAGCACCTCTGGTGGCAGGCTGACACTTCGGCCCAGACAGAGCAGCTCCATCTAGGCTAGAGTGTAAACTTCGCAAGATCCTGGCGCCTATCGGAGGACGCTTGGTGCGCAAGTCACTTCTTGCCGGGCAGATTTGCTCAGCCCAGAAGCTGCATTCGTCCCTCTCCTCTTCAAGAGACTGCGAGGTTCTTTGGAGGCAGTGCTCCTCCCTTGCTCTAAATCATTTGTTTTTTTTTTGTGCGGGGGGAACCTGGGAAGGTGGGAAACTAGGTAGAGGGTTTACATATTTTCATATAAGCTTAATTTTTATGGCACTTTAGTAGCTCTTGCTTAGGCTGCCACACTAGAGAAGAAGGCTAATAAATGCGATGATTCATTCCCTGAGCATGCCTGAGATACCCCAGCTATAAGTGATGACTACAAAGCCTCTAAAATAGCTTTATTCCCCCAGACAACCACACCACCCTGCTGCATGGCCTTGTACCAATTCACACCCCTAACATGTATGGCACTTAATAGTCAGAGAAGCAGCCCTGTACCAAAAGTTTTTATATTTTTTAATTCTGCATCAGCTACATCTCTCCGATCAGCAAGCCCGGCAGCAACTTGCTTAGTTTAGAGAAAAGAGGAGCAACTGTTTAACAGCCCCATCTCCTGCTACCACATTTCATCACCAGGAGGACCAAACACAGCCAATAAAACGTCTATATAAGTGCAGACACCTCAATTCCCCTGAACCATGCATTAGCTATATCCCTGATGCCTTGGAGGCGTGTGGGGGTTTGGGGGGCACCACAGGGTCTGAAGTTAGGTTGCAAGCCTTTCTGCTAGGCTTCAATACCATATGTCCAGCTGCCCAAGGTGTCCTGTCCAATGGAAAGGCTTCAGGTCTCATCCAGTTCCTCTGATGCATGCACATTCCTCTTTGGACTATGTGGCAGGATAAATGCATTCTGTGTCCTGACAAAATGAGGTTCCTTTAAAAAATAAAGATTAGAGGGCGGAGTGAGAAGAAATTCCAGGAGGCTCCCCACTAACCCTTCGTTAATCTCAGCCTAAGGCGACAGCAACTCACTTATTGCAGCAGGTCCAAGAAGAGGAGGACCGGGGGAGCGGTGCAGCCCACCCGACGGACCCCCATATCCTCATATTTTGGAGCCAGCCCAGCAGAAAGCTCCAGGATGCCACTGACCACAATGGCGCCGATTGCTGCAGGGCCAGAAGACGGGGGAGGGCCCCCTCATCGCACACCGATGCCACCTGATATACCTTTGCAGCGGGACTGGAGCGGTGAGAAATCAGACCCGGTGTCCCCCCCGGCCGGCTGGAGAGGAGGATACTCCGTGGCAAGCATCGACAAGGAGACGTGGGGCGGGATGGCGCAGGTGAGCGGAGCTATTAAAGCCTGCGGCCCTGTTGGACTATTCCCACCCGTCCTTGATGTGATGTGCCTCCCAGCCTGGGCTGCGCTGGTCGGGTGCAGGTAGGCAGCACCATGTGTGCTTAAGGAGCGCTGCTCCACCGCAGTCCCCCACCAAAGGGTAGGCGGTAGAGGCTGATGGTGAGCCTTTATGGGATGCCCCTCCCGCATTATTGTCCCATGCCCCGGTAGCGGTGGGCCCTGTACAAAGGGCCGCCATCCTCCCTCATTCTCCCTGTAGCCCTCGGGAGGAAAAGAAGGGGGGGGGGGGGTGTGGACGTCAGTGTATTGTGATTACATGCTTATGGCCCTCTTTGTAATATCTGCTTGGACTGGTATATGTGGTGTCAACCGCCGCGCTGACTTGTCTTTTTACACTGTAAATGCTGCGGCGTTACCTCAGACGCTTCTGCGTCCTCATTGGCTGCTTGTCTGTTGGACTTCGGGGGGGCGGGGCCTGGCATGGTGCGCCCCGTGTCACGGCTCGCTCTGGCCCGCCCTTCGAGGTACTCGGCGCCATTTTGTCTGGTCTCACGTGCGTGTGGCGTTCTTACTTACCGTGGTCCGTAAGTGCCCTCGCGGGCGGCTTTATAATTCACTGTAGTGTGTTTCGGTTCTGACACCTTTCTTCTCATTGTGTCTTTCAGAGGGTGAATCCATTGGCTTCTCCCAGCCCGGTGTAATTGATAGCGGGCCTTGTAAATTTACTACCACTCCCTAGCGGGTCATTGGGGCATCCAGGGTTGCTTCATAGCGTCAATCCCTACTGGCATATTGTGCCTAATAATCACCATATGGAGGCATCTAAGGATAATGTGGCCGGGGTCCCTTTGGGACAAGACCAGCGGTGTATGGCATGTGGACAACCTCATGCTGATGCTGACAAGGCATGGGTCTGCGTACCCTGTGCTGAGCAAGCGCTGGCTTTGCAATCTGGCCTGCCAGTGGCTGCACCTCGTCTCGCTTCACCTACTCCCCCAGGCTTAAATCTCACTCCTGCTGAGTCGCACACAAGTGGGGATTCTCAGCCTGAATTGTCTCCTAGACTGCCTACGGCTGAACAGATAATTGCAAGGTCTTTAGCGCGTAAGTGCCCTGGTAAGAAGCGACACTTGACGCCTAATGTTACTGTTTTCCCTATGGGAACTGAGCAGTTTATGGATCTGTGTTGCTATACCCCTTCTGATGAAGGAGAGCTCTTTTCTGACTCAGGCTCATCTGATGAGAGACCGAAGGGTCATGAAGACTCTGGCCCTGACACCTGGGCCCAGGATGACACTGACAGATTATTGATCCAGATCTTTGAGGTTCTGTTTATCTCTCTCCCTGGTGAGGCTCCCAGGCAAGGAGGGGAGCGTTTCCATACAGCAACATCACGTTTGGAATTTCTAGAGCAGGCACATTTCCATACCCTTGTGCTCAAGGAATGGGAGTGCCCCAGTAAACTTCCCGGGGTTCCAGGGGATTGGGATAGGAAGTATCCTTTTCCCCCTGAGGTGGTTAAATGTTGGTCATCCCCCCCCCCCAAGGTGGATGTCCCGATCATAGGGCTATCTAACACCCCTTTCTTGCATCCCCCTGATTATACTACCCTCCGGGATGCTGAGGACCGGCGCATTGACCTGCTGGCCTCCCACGCCTTTGCATGTGCGGGGACGGTGCTGCGCCCGGTCTGTGCCTCTGCCATTACTGCTGTGGCCGCTAGAACCCTCATCAGAAAAATGCTTGATCGTGCCCCTGATGATCTCCCTTGGGATGTGTTTAATGCACTCTCCAGTTGTGATGTATTTGTAAAATGTATCCTATTAGCATTGGATGACACCATTAGAATGTGTTCAAGAACTTCTGCCCTTGTGGTGGCTATATGTCGCTTGGTCTGGCTGCGACAGTGGGGTGCTGACAATGCTACGAAGAAGGCCCTTACTGGGCTCCCCTTTAAGGGGCTACGTCTGTTTGGGGCCCGTCTAGACCTGTTTGGTAAGAGAGGTAAGTTACCCCAGCGCAGACGGCTGTCTAGGCCCCTTCGGGGCCAGGGCCCCCATTCCACCCCCCACCATGGTCTTAAACAGGAACCCGGGGTGTCCTTCGCGGGGGCTCGCGCAGATCCCTGTCCCAGGAGCAGAAGACAACACCCTGGCTCCTCTGGGGAGGGGGGGGGCTATGCCCAAATCCTCTCCCAAGTCCCCTCAAGCATGATGGGGCGCCCCCACCCGCCTGGGTGAGGGGACGGCTGCGGCACCTTGCTTAAGTCTGGAGGCATCACACCTCAGACCGGTGGTTTTAGGAGGTAGTGTCCTCCGGCTACAAGATGGTGTTTGCTGTGCGCCCTCCCCTAAGATTATCTGGTCCCAGGTACTCCTGGTCCCTGCTTCTGCTCAGGTGCTGGCGCAGGCCGTGCAGGATCTGCTGGGTTTGGGGGTCATTTGCAGATTTCCCTTAACAGACAGAGACAAGGGACCCTACACCAACCTTTTCACAGTTCCCAAAAAAGATGGGTCAGTCTGGCCCATTCTGGATGTACAGATCTTCAGAAAATTGTCAAGTACAGGCACTTTCCTCATGGAAACTCTGCGCTCGGCCATCTGCTCCTTGCGACCCAGGGGCTTCATGCCGTTTGTGGATATCAATGATGCTTACTTTCACATCCTTGTGTTTCCAGGACACCAAGATTCCTTAGATCCACGTTGGAAGATCAACACTGCCAATTTGTGGCCTTGCCATCTGGCCTCTCTTCAGCTCCCAGAGTGCTCACCAAGGTGCTGGCGGGGGTGATGTCTCTGATGAGGCCAAGGAGCGTCCGTGTGCTAAGCACTACCTGGACGTCCCCATCACTTCCCAGCCTCTACATCTGGCAAAGTTGGATACTCAGCTGGTGGTGTCCATCTTGGAGTCATCTGGATGGGTGATCAGCCACCCCAAGTCCTCACTGTCCCCTTCCCTGGTAACTTCATTCTTAGGAATGAATCTGGACACAGTTCAGGCAAGAATATTCCTTCCTCAGCAGAAGGTGGATAATCTGCTTGCACAAGTTCAGTTCCTCCTAGCTGTCCCCGTCCCTTCAGCAGGCAGGGGATGCAGCTGGTGGGCCTGATGGTGGCGTGCTTCGAAGCGGCCCCTTGTGCTCAGTCCCTCTTGGGGCTTCTGCAACTTCTCCTATTGTCTGTATGGGACAAGGACCCAGTATCCCTGGACAGGGTCTGGGTGTCTTCCCCCTGGTGAGGAGGTCCCTCTTGTACTGGATGGACTCAAGGAACCTATTGGGGGGCGGAAACTTCTTGCTCCTTCCTGGGAGACGGTCACCACGGATGCCGGTCTATCAGGTTGGGGGGGTTCCTCTGAAGGTCCCTGCGGTTCCAGGGGAGGTGGGGCCTTTGGGAGGCCTATTCACCTTTGAAAATGAGTAGTCAAACGAATCAGAACCAACCTGATCGCCTTGTTTTGAAGCTGTGGGCGATCAGGTTGATTCTGATTCGTTTGACTACTCATTTCAGGGCCTGCCTGCTCAGGGGCGCATGGTCACTCTGATGGCAGCTGTCTACATCAATCATCAGGGAGGGACCTGGAGCAATTGGGTCCTCCAGGAAGTGTCTCTGATTCTGATCTGGGTGGAGGCCAATGTTGATTGCATTTCAGCGGTATACATTCCGGGGGGGGGGGGGGGGTCTCTCTGCAACAGGGTGTTCCAATCTCTGTATCACCGTTGGGGCCAATCTGATGTGGATCTGTTTGCGTTCCGTCACAATCACAAGCTCCCGGCTTTTGTCTCCCTGTCCCAGGATCCTCTGGCCGTGCCCATGGATGCCTTAGTAATGTCATGGCAGGGCATTCAGTTTCTGTATGTCTTTCTACATTCCCCCTGCTAGGCAGGGTTCTGCGCAAGATTGCTCTGGAAGGGGTGCCAGTGGTTCTGGTGGCCTGCTTCTGTCAGGAGTGTGTCGGAGTTGACAGTGCTGTGCATTCAGCCCCCCTACTTTGAGAGGCACCAGGACAAGGTGTTGTTTCGTTCAAACCTGAATTCTGCCTAAAGGTAGTGTCTGCCTTTCGTTTGAATCAGGATATTGTTCTTCCTTCTTTGTGCCCTAACCCTAGCAATGCTAAGGAGAGAGTTTTGCACTCTTTGGATGTGGTTAGGTGTCTGAAGTACTATCTGGTGGCTACTGCACTTTTCAAGAACACTGATGCTCTTCTTGTGGTCCCTTCTGGTCCTAGGAAGGGTTTTGGCTCCTGCCAAGTCTACTATCCGCAAGTGGGTTCGTCAGGCTGTGATTCAGGCCTACTCTGCTAAGGGGAAGAGTCCTTCCTTCCGCCTTACTGTTCATTTTACTTGTGCTATTGGTGCCTCTTGGGCCTTCCAGCACCAGACTTCTGTTGAACAAGTTTGCAAGGCCGCTACTTGGTCTTCTGTTCATACCTTTTTCAAGGTTTTACAAGGTTGATGTTAAGGCCTCAGCTGTTGCTGTTTTTGGCCGCAAGGTTTTGCAGGTGGCAGTGGTTTAAACTGTCTGCTGTTTTCCTTTTTATTGGGGATCATAACCTACTTTATGGACACTGCTATTGGATGTCCCAAGTGTAAGTAATCTATCTGGAGCAGGACGTACTGTATACCGGTGGTCCCTCCTGTTCGGGAAGACATCCCGAGTTTACTGTGATTCAAAGGGGAGAGATCCCCACATGGAGGGCCTCTTGGACTGAGTGCCCCTGTGGCTCCCTCCATTTTATTAGGACGGATGGCCCAGTGGGGCGAGGAATCTCACATTAGCTGGGACTACAGAGGGCCTGGGGGGCGGAATGGCCATACAGCCCGCGAGACTAAAAGACAGACTAGCACAAACTCCACGACCCCTGTCATGAGGGGAATGGAGGGAGCCTGCCTCTGACCCGGACTGCCCTTGGGTGGGAGCGGGGAAGGGTATCTACTGAAGGGGGGGGAGAAGGGCACCAACCTGGGGAATTGGCCGCCTGGGCAGAGAAATAGGGAGAGGCCCTCGGACATGGGATAAAAGATACTAATATGGACACTGTGTTAGCTATTTCTATATAATGTCGATGTTGCTGTTTTACTGTTAATGTGTTATGAAGGGGGGGTAGTCTAATTGGAATAATAGAAGCCAGCTGTTACAACTACCCTCAGGGAGCTAGTTCCTCTTTGCCTGGTATCCATTTTCCCCCAGAGGCCCGTGTGACCTCCCGAGGAGAGCCACCGGAGACTCCCCCGGGAGACACGTGGCCAGACTTCCTTATATTAGGGAAGTCGATTCTAACAACCTGACAATAAAAGAGATAGGTTAACCCGCGCTAATAAATTCTTATGACAATTTATAGATAATGAACTGCTAAATGCTCGACGTGTAAAGAACTTCACTATTCCATCAAGTTCAAACCAATAAAAATAAACATATAATACACAGAGCAAATGGTATTTGTTGACATTAATATTAGACTGAGATCGCTTATAGCTGCTTAAATATGTCCAATATATAAAGATGAATGGTTCAATTCTTCTATTAAATAGATGGTGAGTTGTCACTATATCTTCTATGCCAATAGTGAACAAAATCACAATTTCTTCACCAAGTGCCCACCACCTAGATTAATTACCCTTACCAGATAGATGGGTCAGTTAAGCCTTTCAGTTTAAAACATCAATTTCTCCTTAAAATATATCTCCCGAGTCTTCTTCAATTGAGTGGCCTATTGGCCCTCCAAACAATTTATGATCCTTGATTGAACATAATTTTATCTCCCAAGGAATGTTTCCCAGATGTGCATATAAAGGAGAAAATAATCTAAAATAGTGTGATATCGCTTTTAATTAAACTTAATTAAAAAGACTTATAAAATGCGCGCTCACATTTCATAAAATCATTTCCAGCATTGATTTAACAGGCAAGGATCTCACCGCTCTATTCTTACACCGCGGTCGCAGGTGTCCCAGTAGTAATGAAGGGTATGAGTGTGCGGGTCCTCCTGAACAATGGATGCTGGATGCTGTAGGTAGTGACCGCCTTGCCGCCTCAGTCGACGCGTTTCGTTGCGTGCCCGCAACTTTTTCCTAGACTGGCGGCGCGGCGGTATGCGCTGCCCTTTATATGTTGTGTTTAAGGCGGGGTTTCAGCGTCGGATGACGTTGGAGGCAAGGATTGGAGGTTGGTGGATCTCCTTTTCAATTGATCACTGTGTGCTGACATGTAAACTTACTAGTGCTCTGACGGTGTTTAATGAATTTAAAAGGTTGAAATTATATGACATACATAAAATTTAAAAATAGTTATATGTAATTAACGGAGGGGATCCCTCCTAATAATAACAATTAAGATCCTGTTATTTAAAACCGCCACCTTATCACGGCGGTATTATTTCAATTAGGAACATAATACTACTTCCAATAGGCATCTGTTTGCCTGATATGTGTGTTTGTAATTTGTCAAAGACATGGCATTATAACAGTGTAAGTAATTAGTTAGAAAACGGCCAGGTTTAGGAGATAGGCATGAGTGTGATGCTTCTCTGTTTTACAATATAATTAACGCTAGTAGTAAAAGTCGGTAGTTATCATTGGAAACATTACAAAATTGTTATTCCACATAACTCAAGGCAATAGAAATATACCGTCCTACTCAAATGATTATTAAATACAGTAGTAATAGTCCATTACCATTTAAAGGGTTGCAGAGATATTATTCTGCATATCTCAGAGTAATAAAAATATAGAAATCCATATCTTAAAGTTATGGAAGTGGACTAACCCAGATGAAACACTGGCGCATATTAAAAAGTGACACAACACTGGGAATGACACTACCCGATCAACCCAAGATCATCTTTCGAAAGGCGCCAAATTTAAGAGACAAATTAATTAAAAGCTATATAGATCCCCCTAAAACAGTCACCCTCACCAAAGCACCCCTAAAAGGCTTTTACAAATGTGGAAAGTGCATGGGATGTAGAACATGTACCCCCATAAATAAACCAGTTAAAACATTTTCAAATACCAGCTGTACTAAAGAATACCATATATCCAAATTTATTTCATGCCACACAACGGGGGTGGTATACCTAATATGGTGCCCATGCGGACTAAAATATATAGGCAGAACCATCAGACCATTAAAGGTACGCATAAGGGAGCACATATATAATATAAAAAAAAGGTTTAGAAACACACAATCTCTCCATGCATTTCAAGCAATATCATTCCCAGGACCCAAGTAAGATGTCCTTTATGGGCATAGAGGCAGTAGATAAACACTGGAGGGGATCCCATATTGTAAGGGAAATTTCAAGAAAGGAGATCTTTTGGATCTACACTCTGGACACTCTCTCGCCTTCAGGTATAAATGTAGAATTTGACCTGAATTGTTTTTTAGACACTGCTTAATTTATCATTTTATATTTATTGTTTATTTCACTTTAGGTAAGCATTATAACACTCAATAATTATTAGACACATTAGTAATGAATTAAACACTATTCACTTAGGTTTATTAAGACAATACACTAAATAACACTATTTAAGACACGGCTACTAAGTGTCATGCTATATAACTCAAATAAGTATTTTAATTGACTTAAATTGTAAACCTTAACACTAGGAACACTAATAATGTTCTCTGCACTTCGTTTGAGCACCAATAATTAATGGTTTGTACACATTATTAGTTTTTAGGAAACACTTCATAGATATATAGTTAATATCATTATTTTTGAATTAATTTGCACAGCAGAGATAAAAGGAGGTTATGTGGGGGAAATCCCTAAGCCATTCCAATTGATTCAAAACTGCTGACATATACCCTTTAAGCATAGCAGAGACAAGTGGGGATTTCGGCATAGTGTTATATTGTGTTCTATTAAGGAGTTTCACCATCAACTTAAACTCAACAATATGCCACATAACTTCACATAGTTTTAAGGTACTATGATACATGGGAATCCATACCGTTGTAGCATTTAAAACTAACAATGCAGCATAAATAAATGGAAACATTGGTAACAAGCTGAGTATAATTATACCATCTGGGTTAGTCCACTTCCATAACTTTAAGATATGGATTTCTATATTTTTATTACTCTGAGATATGCAGAATAATATCTCTGCAACCCTTTAAATGGTAATGGACTATTACTACTGTATTTAATAATCATTTGAGTAGGACAGTATATTTCTATTGCCTTGAGTTATGTGGAATAACAATTTTGTAATGTTTCCAATGATAACAACCGACTTTTACTACTAGCGTTAATTATATTGTAAAACAGAGAAGCATCACACTCATGCCTATCTCTTAAACCTGGCCGTTTTCTAACTAATTACTTACACTGTTATAATGCCATGTCTTTGACAAATTACAAACACACATATCAGGCAAACAGATGCCTATTGGAAGTAGTATTATGTTCCTAATTGAAATAATACCGCCGTGATAAGGTGGCGGTTTTAAATAACAGGATCTTAATTGTTATTATTAGGAGGGATCCCCTCCGTTAATTACATATAACTATTTTTAAATTTTATGTATGTCATATAATTTCAACCTTTTAAATTCATTAAACACCGTCAGAGCACTAGTAAGTTTACATGTCAGCACACAGTGATCAATTGAAAAGGAGATCCACCAACCTCCAATCCTTGCCTCCAACGTCATCCGACGCTGAAACCCCGCCTTAAACACAACATATTAAGGGCAGCTCATACCGCCGCGCCGCCAGTCTAGGAAAAAGTTGCGGGCACGCAACGAAACGCGTCGACTGAGGCGGCAAGGCGGTCACTACCTACAGCATCCAGCATCCATACCCTCATACCCTTCATTACTACTGGGACACCTGCGGCCGCGGTGTAAGAATAGAGCGGTGAGATCCTTGCCTGTTAAATCAATGCTGGAAATGATTTTATGAAATGTGAGCGCGCATTTTATAAGTCTTTTTAATTAAGTTTAATTAAAAGCGATATCACACTATTTTAGTTTATTTTCTCCTTTATATGCACATCTGGGAAACATTCCTTGGGAGATAAAATTATGTTCAATCAAGGATCATAAATTGTTTGGAGGGCCAATAGGCCACTCAATTGAAGAAGACTCGGGAGATATATTTAAAGGAGAAATTGATGTTTTAAACTGAAAGGCTTAACTGACCCATCTATCTGGTAAGGGTAATTAATCTAGGTGGTGGGCACTTGGTGAAGAAATTGTGATTTTGTTCACTATTGGCATAGAAGATATAGTGACAACTCACCATCTATTTAATAGAAGAATTGAACCATTCATCTTTATATATTGGACATATTTAAGCAGCTATAAGCGATCTCAGTCTAATATTAATGTCAACAAATACCATTTGCTCTGTGTATTATATGTTTATTTTTATGTTGATTCTAACAGCCTAATAGACCTAAGGATCTTCTTAGGTTTCTCCGATTTGATAAACGTTGTTCTCTTCTTTCCTACCTTTATCTCACCCCCTATCCCCTATCTCTCTAACCTTAACCCTTGCTCTCGCCCCAATACGCCATACCAATACTAGCTCTACATCGCATGCCCGATTTTGGGGGATGTCGGCCACCAGGGGGGGAAGGGGCAAGTAATGCACGGGGTCCTCAGGAGGCAAGATTGAAGATGGTGTCCCTGAACTGCAGAGGCCTTAATATCCCGGAGAGCTTAAAAGGATGAGGGCCAAAATCATTTTCCTGCAGGAGACACACTTCAAAGGAGGTACCTGCCCCAAGATGTCACCTAGATTTTTTCCCCAGCTCTATGCAAGCTCCTCCCCGACCTCTAAATCCAAAAGAGTGGCGATATTACTAGCCAAAGATGTCCCTTTCCAGAAGCTGGAAACCTCTACGGACAATGAGGGCAGATACATAATGATCAAAGGTACAATTTCTGGAGAGATATATACAATGGCCTCAGTATACGCTCCCAACAGTAGCCAGGTAGACTTCTTATTGCAGTTCTTGGAGAGGTTGTCTGACTTCCAAGAGGGGAAATTACTCTTGGGAGGAGACCTAAACGTCACCCTAGACCCGCTTCTTGACTCATCAACCGGTAAGTCATCTATACCGTATGGAGGACTACGGAAGGTGAAACAGGCTCTACATAAACTACAACTGTGTGATCCTTGGAGAATCTTTAACCCTAAGAGTAGAGACTATTCACATTTTTCAGTGGTCCACTCGACCTACGCGAGGCTGGACTACATACTAATTTCCCATAGTCTGCTACCCAGAGTGACCAACCCTGATATCGGACCAGCGTCCCTATCAGACCACGGCCCAGTCTGGTTATCCCTGACCACGGCTGAAAAGAGTAAAGGGGAGTGGACGTGGCGCCTAAATGAAAACCTACTAAGGGACTCAGTAATGGCGCAAGCGATCCATACTGCCCTTACTGAATATTTCACGCTGAATTGCTCAGGGGAAGTGTACCCAATGGTCGTGTGGCAGGCACACAAGGCAGTGATAAGAGGATTACTTATCCAGCAGGCGTCTAGACTGAAAAAAGCACACACCATGGAAAGAAACTGCCTACTCTTGAAAATTCAAAGCCTCAAACAAAGACATAAAGAATCCCAGCTAAGAGACACACTACAAGAGCTAACCACTTGCAGAGAACAGCTAAACTCCTTGTTACTAAACAAGGCAGCTTTCACCATAAAGAAATGTAAACGATTTTACTACGAATGGGGAAAAAAAAGCTGCTCGCTTCTTGCCAGAGCCTTGAGGAAGCAACAATCCCTCAACTACATCGAAGCAATTATGGACGCACAGCAACAGAAAAAGCACAAAACGGAGGACATTGCCAAGGTATTCCAACAATATTATCACGGATTATACAACTATAGACCGCAGGGAGTGGGGAACACCCAGAGGGACTTGTCCCGAATACGACAATACATAACTGCCTCCGGTATGCCAACGTTAGATGATGAGGCTATCAACAAATTAGGGGAGCCAATCTCAGGCGCTGAATTGCATCAGCCGATAAAAGCATCCCCGAACGGGAAGTCACCTGGCCCAGACGGACTCACTATTGCTTATTACAAAAAATTTGAGAGCACCCTGAACAAACAATTCCTCCGTGCTTTTAATACGACCGCAGGAGAGGACGAACCCATGTTATTCCCAACGGAAGCATTGGAAGCCCATGTCACGGTAATACACAAAACAGGAAAAGACCTTCTGAATTGCAAAAGCTACCGTCCTATTTCACTATTGAATGTGGACCTCAAATTGCTCACTAAAATCCTGGCAACTCGCTTGCGGCCTACCTACCCAACCTAATAGATGGGGACCAATGCGATTTCATCTCTGGCAGGGAAGCCAGGGATAACACAATTATGACCCTGAACCTGATACATAGATCGAGGATGGATGATTCCCCTATGATTTTATTGTCCACTGACGCTGAAAAAGCGTTCGACCGGGTGGACTGGAATTTTGCATTTGAAGTGCTGAAGCACATTGGACTCCAGGGTAGAGCGCTCAAATACATCCTGGGTATATACTCTGCTCCCCAGGCTGGGGTAAAAGTAAACGGTAGCTTTTCCCCCCCTTCCGGATAGCTAATGGAACCAGACAGGGTTGCCCCTTGTCACCCCTGATTTTCGCCCGGGTCGTAGAACCCTTTTTGAGACACGTAAGAAACAACACAGACCTTAAAGGAATTTTTGTGAAGGGAGTCGAACATAAGATATCTACATATGCGGATGATCTTTTGTTCTTCATTTCCAATCCAACAATAGGACTCCCGGTCCTGATGCAAGATTTTGAAACTTTTGGAAAACTCTCTAATTTTAAAATCAACTTTGATAAATCAGAGGCACTCAACATGGGGCTGCCAGAAGCTGTGTTAGCGCCCATCAGAGCCTGCTTCCCATTCAAGTGGACACCATCAGTTCTGACTTACTTGGGCACAAAGATTCCGAGTGAAGTTGGTGAAATCTTCCGGTATAACTTCATCCCACTACTCAACAAAGTTAAGTCTGACCTATCAAGCTGGAGCACCCTCACGCTTACGTGGCTGGGATGGATGAGTGCCATAAAAATGACAATCCTGCCTAGAATTTTATACCTGTTCCAAACTCTTCCATGCCATATACCAGCAAGCTATTTCAGGAATTTAAATACGATTTTCATAAATTTCATATGGGCAAACAAGAAGCCGAGAATCAAATTCACTCTACTACAACGACCTAGATCCAGAGGAGGACTGGCAGTACCAAACCTGAAGAAATACTGGCAAGCAGCCCACCTGCAGAGAACAGTAGACTGGATGAGAAACTGAGAAACCAAGAAATGGATTAAAGTGGAGGCAGGTTCAACAGGGACCCCGTTAAAAGAGATCCCATGGTCGTCAGTAACCTCAAGCAGATGGGCGGGTCTTAACCCACTGGTTAAAGCTACCCTTGATGTATGGGATGGAGTTAGGAGAGGGGAGGAAATCTCACCTTGGCCATCTCCTCTGATCCCAATAATTGCCAATCCAGAGCTCCCTCTCAGCCAGAAGACGCGAGCAACGGGGGCTGGGGGGGACCTGGGAACAGTCAGGGGGCGAGACCTAATAAAAGGACAGGACTGGCGCCGTATTGAGGAACTAAGGAATACGTGGAGCAACCCTCACTTGGACCCTTGGTACTTACTCCTCTTCCAGCACTTCCTACAAAAAGTAGGACCTAAAATTTTACTAGGACGAGACCTTACGCAATTCGAGACAATGACTACTTGCAAAGACCCCCCAAGAGGGGTAATTTCACAGATATACCAACTACTAGATGAAGAGCAGAACTTAGCCCCCAGTTTTTGTAGAGAATGGGAAAAAGATTTAGGCAGGAAATTCACAACTGAAGACTGGAAAAAAATATTCTCATTAGCCTACAAATCATCAATCTCTGCACAAATTCAAGAAACCAATTACAAATACTTAACTAGATGGTACTACACAGCAAAACGGTTAGCGTACATCTTCCCGAGATCCTCACCTATGTGCTGGAGATGTGAATCAGAGGAAGGGTCACTGCTCCACATTGTATGGTCAAGTCGCAAAATCGCACCTTTTTTGGGCAAAAATCTTGGAAACTATGACAAAGGTAACGGGCTCACAAGTCCCGTGCTGCCCGGCACTAATGCTCCTACACCATACTGGTTGTAGTATTGCTAATTACAAGAAATCAGTACTGAGACATCTGATTAATGCGGCCCGAGCACTGCTCCCCAGACTATGGAAAACCAAGAACATTCCAACAGAAAATGATTGGGTCCAGGAAGTATATAGAATAAAGGAAATGGAGGAACTGACAGCCACCATCCAAGATAAAGAAGAGGAGACCAGAATTTTATGGACTCCTTGGTATGTTCCGATACGGTACAGGAGGACGGGAGTGGAACTAATTCGGGACTCTTCACCGGAATGCTGCTTCTTGGCCAATACCCCCCCCCCCCCCCCACTGGCGGTGAAACAAGCAGTCATGGCTCTCCTTCCCACTTCTTTAACCACCCCTCAGTCCAACCACCTCCCCCTCTCTCCCTTTCCCCCCTCCCTCCTTGACCCCCTACTGCCTCTTGCACATACTCTCTTCTCTTCTTACATCACACACTTACCTGTTTTCTCTCTTCCCCTCACTCTTCCATCTCCATTTGCTGACTCTAGTGATCTAGCCCAGGTTGAGTGACGCCCCCAGTCGATCACTACACGCCCAAGGGATCCGAGCTTGACTCAAAATGGCTGATGGCCTAAAACAAGAGGAAACTTATAGAGCCCCGCTAGTGCCCTGGTAGCATTGGCAAGCAGACCACATATGGAAAAAGGCGAATAGAACCCAAATTGGTCCCAGCGAGGAATCGGAGTAGAGGGTCTGAGTTTGCACCTTAGGACCCCACTCCGGATCTGAAGGTCGGCGATGTTTAAGAGTAGAGTGTATGTGACTGAATTATGTATAGTAAAATATAGAAGAGGACGGGGGTTGACACATCCCGAATGTTACCTAGCTTGCGTGCTGGATCTTCCTATACCCTGTATTGTCTATTATTGAAACCTTTGTCTGTACTCTTTTAAAAAAAAAAAAAATAAATAAATAAAGATTAACTAATAGGAAAGAATAATATAAAAATACCCATTTATGAGTTTGGATGGGGAAGAGTAGGAAGACCAAACCATGCAAACAATAGGAGTGGCCCAGGTTACCTGTTGTGGTCTCTCAGCTGACGGGTACTAGAGGATTGGGCCTGGGATTTAGTCCGGGGCTCAGGCAGGGTGGGATAAGGCCTCGCAGCCCCTAGGTTGGTGTAACGTAATTTTGGCACTGTCATGTTTGCCCTGTACGCTGTATTTTCTCTTGAATCTTTGCATTGTTAAAAATGTAATAAAGCTATATTGCAAAAAAAAAATAAAAAATACCGATTTACAGCCATGAGGAGAATGTCAATCACCTCCTTCTGGAGAAAAAAAAAATGAAGGGGTAACATCCCATCTTGCAGAAGGAGCCGACAAGGGGAGGATTTTCAGCTTTTATACAACTCTAGAGGTAGATATATAGGCAACACGGTACTAACAGCAGTTCAGCCACAAGCTCCAGCATTGCTGTGGCAGTGATGAGTGTCTCATGTACCTCTTATCAGTTCACAAATCGTTCCCACATTGCCGGGGCTATGTTGGAGATGCGAGAGAGCCGAAGGAACATTCAAACACATCTGGGGGAAATGACATTTTTTTCCTATATCCAGTCCAGGTCGTCCCAGTGATGACATGTGGGTATTCCACCCCCAGGAGGCGCTAGACTGCAAGATCAAAAAGCTGCAACTCCTCCCGGCCTATAAAGTCAGGTGTCCCTCTATGATTCTCCAGTGTTCATCTTGCAGTCTGACTGCTGAAGATCGTTGGATACTCTCTCCTGGATATTGCAGCTGAGCGGGGCCTCCTAGCCCGTCGGCCGCTGCGGTCCTATTCCCACTGATCCCTTGAGACCCATTCTTGCCTCCCAGCCGTGGCTGACTCGAGATTGTGACGGTAGGGAGAACGCCGGGGTCAGGCGTTTTGGCAGAGCTAGGCTCTGGGCCGCAGACCCTGTTTAATGGGTAGCCGGCCATAGGCTGATGGTGAGCCTTACTGGGGGAACCACATTGCAGGCTGGATGTGCCTTCAAGCTTCAATCCCTCAAGCTTTATATTCTTAGTATACAGTACGTCCTGCTCCAGATATAATACTTACACTTGGGTTATCCTCCGCCAGATGGCGCTGCACTGCAGAGACATGGAAAACAGGCTCCTCCCGGCCCTTCAAATACCCAGGGACCTCCCACAAATCCCCAGATTTCTCTGCAGTGCTGACTACGAAGACATGATGTGTCACTCTCTCGCAGGTGAGCGGGGCTATTAAAGCCTGCGGCCCTGTTGGACTACTCCCGCCCGTCCTCTTCGTGATGTGCCTCCCAGCCTGGGCTGCGCTGGTCGGGTGAAGGTAGGCAGCACTACGTGTGCTTATGGAGCAATGCTCCTCCGCAGTCCCCCACCAAAGGGTAGGCGGTTTTAGGCTGATGGTGAGCCTCTTGTGGATGCCCCTCCCGCATTCTTGCCCCATACCCCGTGTAGCGGTGGACCCTGTTCAAAGGGTCGCCATCCTCCCTCATTCCCCCCGTAGCTCGGGGAGAAAGAAAGGGGGGGTGTGTGGTGGTCTTAGTGTATTCAGTACACATTATGGCCTTAGTATTGTCCTTGACTCATACACCTGGTGTCAGAGCCGCGCCGTTTTTATTGTCGGCCGCGCGATTCTCTTGCCCTTATTGGACGGGCACGCGAACAGGCGGCGGCGGTGCCTCATTGGTATACGTTGTCGGGCGCATCTGGAAGTAATCCCCGTTTTACTTCTATATTGTGTCATTCACTTTACTGTCTGCGCTGACTACTGTATTCAGAGCTTCGCGCTCTTCGGGGGGGGGGGGGCGGAGACCTGGCTTGGCGCGCTCAGCGTCACAGCCCGCTCTGGCCCGCCCTTCGAGGTTCGCTTGGCGCCATTTAGATGCTCATTGCGCACGCGCGTGGTAACGGACCTCCTCCTCCCTCGATCTGTAAGTGCCCTCGCGGGCGATTTTCATTTTTCCTTGCTTACTGCGCATGGCTCCGACATCCCTATTCCCATTATGTCTTTCAGACGATCGAATCCAGTGGCTTCTCCCGGCCCGGTGTAATTGCCAGTTGGACCTAGTATAATTACTCCCACTTCCCTGCAGGTCTTTGGGGCATCCAGGGTAGCTTATCCCGTCAATCCCTACTGGCCTATTGGGCCCATCAATCACCATATGGAGGCATCCCAGGATATTGTGAACGGGGTTCCCTCGGGACAAGCCCGGCTGTGTGTAGCTTGTGGGGTCTCACCTATCAACGGTGACAATGCACGGGTCTGCGTCCCTTGTGCACAGCAGGCGCTAATGGTACTTCCCGCCCATCCTGTGGCTGGGTCTGCACCTCACCTCACTTCACCTACCCTCCCCCCCAAGCCTGAGTCTAACCCCCAATACAAGTGGGGATTCTCATCCTGATGTGGCTACTAGACTGGCCAGCGTTGAAAAATTGCTTGCTAGTACACTAGCGCGCAAGGCCACCGCAAAAAAGCGGCACATAATCCCTGATTCTGCTCCTTTCCCTATGGAGTCTGATGAGTATACGCATCTATATGACCATACCCTTTCGGACGAAGGGGAGCTGCTCTCTGACTCAGAGTCATCTGATGAGAAGTCTAGGGGTCATGACGATTCTGGTTCTGATCACTGGACCCCGGATGATACTGATAAGCTACTGCTTCAGATTTTTGAGGTTTTGTCCATCTCTCCCCCTGTTGCGGCTCCCAGGCAAAGGGGTGAGCTATTCCATACTGCTAAGGATCGATTGGAATTTCCTGAGCAGACCCATTTCAATAACCTGGTGCTTAAGGAGTGGGAACATCCCAGTAGACTTCCCGGGATCCCTAAGAGTCTGGACAGGAAGTATCCATTTCCTGCTGACATGGTCAACTGCTCGTCATCGCCCTCCGAGGTCGATGCTCCTATTCTAGGGCTGTCTAACACCTCTATTATGCACTCCCCCGACACTACTACACTGCGGGATTCTGAGGACCGGCGCATTGACCAATTGGCGTGCCATGCCTTTGCGTTTGGAGGGGCGGCTCTGTGCCCGGTCTGCGCTCTGGTCATTACTGCCGTGGTGCTCAGGGCCATGGTCAGGAATGCACTTGACGGCCCAGATGAGTTGCCTGCTGATACTATTAATGCACTGTCTAACTGTGATGTATTTGTGAACTTTATCCTGTCTGCATCGGATGATGCTATTAGGCTGTGTGCCAGATCTTCCGCCTTGGCGGTGGCTATACGCCGTGCGGTATGGCTGCGACAGTGGGCGGCCGACAATGCTGCTAAGAAAGCCCTTACTGGGCTCCCATTCAAGGGACTATGCCTGTTTGGGGACCGCCTAGACCTCTTTGCTAAAGGAGGTAAGTTACCATAGCGCAGGCGGCAGCCTCGGTCCTTTCGCAGCCAGGGCCCCGTTTCAGCCCCCTACAGAGGCGCTAAGCAGGGAAAAGGAGTGTCCTTCGCGGGGGCGCGCGCAGACTCCTGGCATAAGAGCAGGGGGCGACGCCCTGGCTCCTCCTGGGGGACCAAACCCAAAGCCCCTCCCAAGACCCCTCAGGCATGATGGGGCGCCCTCGCCCGCCAGGGTGGGGGGACGGCTACAGCACTTTGCGCACGTCTGGAGGCGCCAAGTCTCAGACCGGTCGATTCAGGAGGTACAAGATAGAGTTTGCTGTGCGGCCCCCCTCAAGATTCATCAGGTCCCGGATCCCCCAGGACCTGGTATCAGCTCAGGCCCTGATGCAGGCAGCCCAAGGACTTCTGGATCTGGGAATTATTTGCAAGGTTCCCTTGAGAGAATTGGGAGAAGGGTTCTACTCCAACCTTTTCACAGTACCCAAAAGAGATGGGTCAGTCAGGCCCATTCTGGATTTAAAGATCCTCAACAAATTTGTCAAGAACAAGCGCTTTCGCATGGAAACCCTGCGCTCGGCCGTTGGCTCTCTGCGACCAGGGGATTTTATGACGTCTGTGGACATCAAAGATGCATATCTTCACATCCCTGTGTTCCCAGGACATCAAAGGTTTCTCAGATTCGAGTTGAAAGATCAACACTACCAATTTGTGGCTCTACCGTTTGGCCTCACTTCAGCTCCCAGAGTGTTCACCAAGATATTGGCGGGGGTGATGTCCTTGCTAAGGTCAGGGGGCATTCGAGTGCTGCCCTACCTGGACGACATCCTCATCGCCTCATGGCCTCTACAGCAGGCGGAGCTGGACACTCAGATGGTGGTGTCCACCTTGGAGTCCTTCAGCTGGGTGATCAATCATCCCAAGTCCTCCCTGTCCCCTTCACCGGTGACCCCGTTCCTGGGGATGATTCTGGATACGGTTCAGTCACGAATATTCCTTCCCCAACAGAAGGTGGAAGCTCTGACTGCGCAGGTGTGGTCCCTGCTCTCGTGCCCCCAGCTCTCCATCAGACAGGGAATGCAGCAGGTGGGCCTGATGGTGGCGAGCTTCGAGGCGGTGCCCTTTGCTCAGTTCCATTCGAGGCCTCTACAGCTTCACCTCCTATCAGTATGGGACAAGGAGCCCGCATCCTTATACGGGTTTTGTGTGCTTCCCCCATTGGTCAGAAGGTCCCTCTCGTGGTGGCTAGACCACAAGAACTTGCTAAAGGGCAGGTCCTTTGTAGCCCCCTCCTGGGAGACGGTCACCACGGATGCCAGTCTGTCAGGTTGGTGGCGATTCTGGAAGTCCCTGAGGTTCCAGGGGAGGTGGGGCCCTCAGAAGGCCCATTTACCCAACAACATTCTGGAACTACGGGCGGTCAGGTTGGTTTTGGAGCAGTTGACCGATCACCTGCAAGGACTGTCTGTGCAGGTGCGCTCAGACAACAGGACGGCGGTTGCCTACATCAACCATCAGAGAGGGACCCGGAGCAAGGGTGCCCTCCAGGAAGTGTTGCGGACTCTGACATGGGCGGAGGCCAATGTTCAATGCATCTCGGCTGTTTATATCCCGGGGGTAGAGAATCTTCTAGCAGACTCTCTGAGCAGGGGGAGTGGTCCCTCTGCAACAGGGCATTCCAGTCCCTGTGTTACCGGTGGGGCCTACCGGATGTGGATCTGTTTGCATCCCGTCACAATCACAAGCTCCCGGCCTTTGTCTCCCTGTCTCAGGATCCTCTGGCCTTGGCCACGGACGCTCTGTCTCTGCCATGGAAGAAATTTCGGCTCCTGTATGCCTTTTCCCCGTTCCCCCTGCTGGGCAGGGTTCTGCGCAAGATTGCCCTGGAAAGGGTGCCAGTGATTCTGGTGGCCCCGAGGTGGCCAAGAAGAGTGTGGTTCGCAGAGGTGGTACAAATGGCTGTAGACCAGTACGTCCTGCCAGAGGAGCCAGATCTACTCACTCAGGGCTCCTTACGCCATCCCAGTTTACAAACTCTGGCTTTGACGGCCTGGCTGCTGAAACCTCCATCTTGATGGAGAAAGGCTTGTCTGCCTCAGTGGTGGATACCATGGTACAGGCTAGGAAGAAAACTTCTTCTGCCATCTATTATAGGGTATGGCATTCCTACATTGACTGGTGTGAGTCCAGGTCTCTTCCCTGCAGGGAATTCTTAATCCCTAGAATTCTGGAGTTTTTACAACATGGTTTGGAGTTGGGGTTAAAACTCAGTACTCTGAAGGGTCAGGTTTCTGCCCTGTCTGTCTTCTTTCAGAAGTCCTTTGCTCAGCATTCCTTGGTTAAGACCTTCTTTCAGGGGGTCACTCACGTGCGCCCCCCACTTAAGCCTACGGTTCCTGTTTGGGACTTGAACCTGGTTCTGTCTGCCTTATAGGGTGCTCCCTTTGAGCCTATTCAGGATGCTGCTCTGGCTGTACTTACCCTCAAAGTTGTTTTTCTGGTGGCTATTACCTCGGTCAGGCGTGTGTCTGAGCTGGCAGCTCTGTCTATTCAGCCCCCATACTATGAGAGACACCAGGACAAGGTGGTGTTCCGCTTTAAGCCAGATTCTCTGCCAAAGGTGGTATCTGCCTTCCATTTGAATCAGGATATTGTTCTTCCTTCTTTGTGTCCTAACCCTAGCAATGCTAAGGAAAGGGTTTTGCATTCATTGGATGTGGTCAGGTATACATTGTTTAGGGAGCCATGCTCCCCCGTGAGACCCCATATAGAGGGGTAGGCGGAATCCGGGTTGGTGATCCCGGTTTGGGATGCCCTGTCCCTAATTGCATATATATATATATATCCCTTACACCATTCTTGGTACGGGATTATCCCCCTTCCGGGTCCCTCTGTTAACCCTCCATGGGGGAGGGGGGGCGGTCTTTTCCTCTTTCTATCTAGTGTGTGTGTGTGTATGTGTGCTTGGTGCTGCACATTGCTTGGTTGGTAAAACGCCATTTTTCTCTTCTGCTGAGAGGAGCTTCTTCCCCTCAGGCTGCGGTGTTAAGGGGGCGGGGCCGGGTGATCGCGCGTTGCCACGGCCCGCCCCCCTCTGGTTTAGAGCCAATTGCGGAGCCCAGCCCATGGCTGGGAACCGCGCTGCTGGTTGTGTGAGTAGGGGGGCAGGGCCAGGCGTGGTGCGCGATCCGCGCTGGCCCGCCCCTTCTTCCTCTTCCTCTGAGCTGATGAGCAGTGGCAGCCATCGTATAAAGCACGTGAGTGCCCTCCCGGGCTCTCCCCTTTTATTTTCCTGACTTAGCCATGTGCCCCATTCTGTCAGGGGACAGCGCTAGTCCTTTGTCACTTTTTCCTTGTTTTATGAGGATATATTTAATATATATATATATATATATATATATATATATATATATATAGTGTGTGTGCATGTGCTTATGGCCACTCCGTTGTGTCTTTCAGTAGGATTCCCTGTGCCTTGCTTAAAAGGGGGTTCTCTCGGTCCTAGGGTCCCTAGCAGAAATTTGGGCCACTTTAAAATCCTCCCACTTGGGACTTAAGGGGCATTTTGGGTTGCTTACCAGCGTAATTCCCTCGGGTCATTGCGACTACCTTAAAATCACCATATGGAGGCTCCACAGGATACCGGGCTCGGGCTCCCCTTGGGACAATCCCGGCTATGTGTGGGTTGTGGGGTATCCCTTACGGGGGAGAATGTACTTATTTGCATACCATGTGCGCAACAGGCCATAACATGGCAGTCGGGACCCCAGGCGTCTGGGTCCGTGCCGCCCGCCTCTTCTACCCCACCCCGCATCATCCGTACCCCAAGTGACACTGTCATTAGTGGGGAGTCGCACTCGGATGTATGTGCCAGGCTGGCCAACCTCGAGAAAATTATTTCTAGCTCAGTGGGAAGAAAGGCCACTGCTAAGAAAAGACATCTGTCACCGGCTACTCTGGTAATTGATTTTGATGATTATGACTCACCTGATTGGGCTGATTATTCCCCGCTTGAGGAAGGGGAATTGTTTGAGGAATCTGAGACTGAGGAATTGCAATTCTTTGATTCTGATGCCGGGCAGGCGCTGGGGGATCCCGTTGATACCCCCAGGGTCCTGACCCATCTGTTAGAGGTTCTGGATATTTCCCCACCAGCGGAGGCCCCTCCGAAGAAAGGGGAATTCTTTGGGTTCTCTAAGCCCCGCTTGGAGTTTCCAAATCAGGATCATTTTGACAGCATGATTCTTAGAGAATGGGAGAAGCCGAGTCACCTTCACGGTGTTCCTTAGGGATGGGATAGGAAGTATCCCTTTCCGATGGACGCGGCGAAGCGCTGGTCTTCCCCCCCTGAGGTTGATGCGCCCATTTTAGGATTGTCCAACACCTCCGTTGTACATACTCCTGACGCCACTACCCTTAAGGATGGCGAGGGCAAGCGCATTGATCAGATGGCATGTCATGCCTTTGCCAGTGTGGGTTCTGCCTTGCCTGTCTGTGCATCGGCACTCATGGCTGTGGCCACCAGGTCGGAGATCAGGGACATGTTAAATGGGTCCCAGCTCAACCCGGACAGTGTTGAATTCACAACCCTTAAGAGGTGCGAATTGTTCATGAATTTTGTTGTGTCGGCTATGGACGACACTATTACAATGTGTAGTAGAACTTCTGCCCTGTTGGTGGCCATGCGCCGATCGGTCTGGCTGCGCCAGTGGGCGGCTGACATTGCGGCCAAGAAGTCACTTACAGCTTTGCCCTTTTTGGGTACGCGACTGTTTGGAGACAAATTAGATTCTGTGGCGAAGGGTGTGAAGCTACCTCAGCGTAAGAAGCTGCGTCGCTCCTTTCGGGGAGCAAGCTCCTTTAATCCTTCCTTTTGCAGTGCCAGAGGGGGCAGAGGTCTTGTCTACATTAGAGGTGATTCCTGGAACAGAGGTAGAGGACGTGCCCGTCCAGCCTCTACCTGGGGTTCCAGGCCCAAGCCAGCTGCCAAGCCAGCTCAACAATGAGGGGGCTGCGGATCTTCTTCCAGGTCTGGGCCCAGGAGGTCACAGACAAGTGGATATTGGAAGTGGTCTCGTCTGGGTACAAACTGGAGTTCGAGTCCCGGCCTCCTCCCAGATTCCTAAGGTCTCGGGGGCCATCGGATCCTCGGGCGGAGCAGGGGCTCCTGCTGGCTGTAAAGAATCTCCTGGACATGGCGGTCATATGCCCGGTGCCTCTTTCAGAGAGAGGCCGGGGCTATTATTCCAACCTCTTCATGGTTCCCAAAAAGGATGGCTCCATAAGACCCATTCTGAATTTTAAGCTTACCTTCATGTACCAATTTTCCCAGCACACCAGAGATTTCTCAGGTTCGTGGTGGGAGATCAGCATTTTCAGTTTGTGGCCCTCCCATTCAGGCTGACCTCGGCACCGAGGGTGTTTACCAAGGTTCTGGTGGGCATAATGGCCCTGCTCAGAGCCCAGGGCATTCGCATTGTGCCGTATTTGGACGACCTACTCATACCAGCTTCTTCCCTCTGCCAGGCGGAGTTGGACACTAGGACGGTGGTGGCGACGCTGGAAAGGTTCGGATGGGTGATCAACCACCCCAAGTCCTCTCTCTCCCCATCAAGGGAGATCTCCTTTCTGGGCATGAATCTGGATACCAGTCAGGCCAGAGTGTTCCTACCTCAGCCAAAGGTGCAGAGGGTTCAGGATCTGATACGTGTTCTCCTGACCAACCCTCGCCCTTCCATTCGGCTAGGGATGACTCTGGTGGGTTTGATGGTGGCCTCCTTCGAGGCAGTCCCCTTTGCTCAATTCCACATGCGGTCGCTACAACTCCATCTATTGCTGAAATGGGACAGATGCCCACAGTCCTTGGATCAGCCATTTCTGATGTCTCCCAGGGTTCGGCAGTCCCTTCAGTGGTGGCTGGAATCAAGCAATCTGATGAGGGGCAGATCGTTCCTGGCCCCTCATTGGGAGACAGCTACCACGGATGCCAGCCTGTCGGGTTGGGGAGGTTTCTGGAAGGATCATCAGTTCCAGGGGTTGTGGGGTTCTCAGGAGACTCACAACCCCATCAATGTCTTGGAGCTCAGAGCTATCCGCTTGGTTCTGTCGCATCTGACACTTCACCTACAGGGTTTACCGGTTCAGGTTCGATCAGACAATCCTACTGTGGTACATCAATCACCAAGGAGGGACTCGCAGCAGGAGTGCCCTCAGGGAAGTCTCTCTGATTCTGACATGGGCGGAGAGCAATGTTCCTTGCATCTCAGCAGTATACATTCCGGGAGTGGAGAACACGGAGGCGGACTCCCTGAGCAGGGGATTTTCTCGCGGAGGGGAATGGTCTCTCAACCACAGGGTGTTTCGGGTCCTGTGTCACAAGTGGGGGACTCCGGAGGTGGATCTCTTTGCCTCTCGGCACAATCACAAGCTCCCAACCTTTGTATCTCTGTCTCAGGATCCTCTGGCCCTGGCAGTGGATGCCTTGTCCCTTGCCTGGAGGGATCTGGGGTTTCTGTACCTGTTTCCCCCCTTCTCCATGGTGGGCAAGGTAGTGCGCGAGCTGGCTCTAGAGGGGGTACCAGCAATTCTGGTGGCCCCAAGGTGGCCAAGACAGGTTTGGTTCGCAGACGTCGTAAGATTGGCGGTAGATAAGTACAGGCTGCCCCTGTCTCCGGATCTGATCTCTCAGGGTCAACTACATTACCCCAATTTACAAACGCTCTAATCAAGGTTTGAATAACCGCCTCAGACAAACCTTCCTCCCTCAGGATGAAGGTGGTTTCTGAAACCTTCATCCTGAGGGAGGAAGGTTTGTCTGAGGCGGTTATTCAAACCTTGATTAGAGCTAGGAAGAGGTCTTCCTCTACCATTTACTATAGGACTTGGCGGTCCTATATTGACTGGTGTGAGGCTAGGGTCTTACCTTGCAGGGTGTTTTCGATTTCTAGGATTTTGGAGTTTCTACAACACGGTCTGGACCTGGGGTTCCAGCTCAGTACTTTGAAGGGTCGGGTTCCTGCCCTGGCTGTCTTTTTTCAAAGGTCTTTTGCTTTGCATCATCTGGTCAAGACTTTTTTCCAAGGGGTCTTTCTGTGCTCACTCAAAAGGTTGCCTTTTTGGTGGCTATTACCTCTGTTCGGCGTGTCTCTGAGTTGGCGGCTCTGTCTATTCAGGCCCCTAACTTTGAGAGACACCAGGATAAGGTGTTTTTTTGCTTTAAACCAGATTTCCTTCCTAAGCTGGTTTCTGCCTTCCATCTCAATCAGGATGTAGTTCTCCCTTCCTTGTGTCCTAGGCCTAGCAATGACAAGGAGAGGGTTTTGCACTCTTTGGATGTGGTTTGTTGTGTGAAGTACTATTTGGTTGCTACTTCTCCTTTTCGTAAGACGGACGCCTTGTTCGTGGTGCCTTCTGGGCCCAGAAAAGGTTTGGCGCCCGCCAAGTCTACCATTAGTAAATGAATACGCCAGGCCATTGTTGGGGCCTTTTTTTTCGCTAAGGGGAGGGTTCCTCCTTTTAAGATCACTGCTCATTCTACTCGTGCTGTTGGGGCTTCCTGGGCTTTTCAGCACCAGGCTTCTGTTGAACAAGTTTGTAAGGCTGCTACTTGGTCTTCTGTTCATACTTTTTCCAAGTTTTATAAGGTTGATGTGCGGGCCTCAGCGGATGCTGTTTTTGGCCACAAGGTTCTGCAAGCTGCAGTGGTTTAAATTGGTGCATTTTTTTGCTGTATTTAGATCCCCACCCATGACGGACACTGCTATTGGATGTCCCATATGTCATGAATAGTGGAAGCGGGGTGTGTGACATACTTGGAATAATACCATTTTGTGATTACTCACCTTTAAAATGGGTATTATAAGTATGTCACACACCCCGCTTCATCCCGCGTATTCTGGATCCTTTATATGGTGAACCTTTTTTATAGTTAAGAATGTTTTATTAGCTCTTCCTGGTCCCCTTACTGCGGTCATATACTGGGGAATGTGTGGGAGGTCCCAGGTATTTATGGACCGGGAGAGGCTTCTTTTTTGCTTTCATCTCTGCAGAAGTTCGCCCTCTACTGGACCATAACCCATATGTCATGAATAGTGGAAGCAGGGTGTGTGACATACTTATAATACCCATTTTAAAGGTGAGTAATCACAAAATGGTATATTCTAAGTATACAGTACGTCCTGCTCCAGATATAATACTTACACTTGGGTTATCCTCCGCCAGATGGCGCTGTGCACTGCAGACATGCAAAAACAGGCTCCTCCCGGCCCTTCATATACCCAGGGTCCTCCCACAAATCCCCAGATTTCTCTGCAGTGCTGACTGCGAAGACATGAAGTATCACTCTCTCGCAGGTGAGCGGGGCTATTACAGCCTGCGGCCCTGTCGGACTACTCCCACCCGTCCTATTTGGGATGTGCCTCCCAGCCTGGGCTGCGCTGGTCGGGTGAAAGTAAGCAGCACCATGCGTGCTTAACGGAGCCATGCTCCACCACAGTCCTCCACCAAAGGGTAGGCAGTTTAGGCTGATGGTGAGCCTTTAGGGGATGCCCCTCCCGCATCATTGTCCCACGCCCCGTGTAGCGGTGGACCCTGTGTAAAGGGTCGCCATCCTCCCTCGTTCCCCCCCTAGCCCAGGGGGAAAGAAAGGGGGGGGGAGGGGTTTGTGAGTATGGCGGCCTCAGTGTACCCTATTACACGCTTATGGCCTTAGTTTCGCGTTTGACTGGGAATGGGTGTCAGAGCCGCGCTGTGTACTTTTCACTTGTATTGGTAGCTGCCACACCCTATCCTATAGGGCTGTACTGCACGGGCGGCGGTGGCTTTGCTGACGCTGTGGCGTCTCTTTCTTAGCATGTAGTGGCTTTGCTGCGTTAATCCGCTCGATCAATCCCTTCATGGAAACATAGAAACATAGAAGGTTGACGGCAGAAGGAGACCATACGGTCCATCTAGTCTGCCCTTATGTGTATACTGTATGTACTCTTTATCTTAGGATAGATGTGTGCTTATCCCAGGCATGTTTAAATTCAGTGACTGTTGATTTTTCAACTACCTCTG
The DNA here is from genome assembly GCA_027917425.1 of Gastrophryne carolinensis. Lineage (NCBI taxonomy): Eukaryota > Metazoa > Chordata > Amphibia > Anura > Microhylidae > Gastrophryne > Gastrophryne carolinensis. The sequence continues at coordinate 125,552,235 of CM051239.1, forward strand.
CTGGAAGTTTGTTCCAAGCACCTACTACTCTCTGTAAAATAATATTTTCTAACATTGCTCCTGATCTTCCCCCCGACTAGCTTCAGGTTGTGCCCCCTTGTTCTATCGTTAAGTTTCTTCTTAAAAACACTTCCCTCCTGAACCTTATTCAATCCTTTCACATATTTAAAGGTCTCAATCATGTCCCCCCTCTCCCTTCTTTCCTCCAGACTGTACAAATTAAGTTCTTTAAGTCTCTCCTGATAAGTTTTAAGTTTAAGTCCTTCCACCATTTTCGTTGCCCGCCTTTGGACACGTTCTATTTGAATAATGTCTTTTTGCAGGTAAGGTCTCCAGAACTGCACACAGTATTCTAGCTGTGGCCTTACCAGGGCTCTATACAGCGGCATCACAACCTCCCTCTTCCTACTGGTGATGCCTCGAGCTATGCAGCCGAGCATCCTGCTTGCTTTTCCCACTGCCTGGCTACACTGTCCACTCATCTTGCAGCTATCAGTAATCAGTACCCCTAAATCTCTCTCCTCCGAGGTCCTGGCTAACACAGTACTGCCCATACGGTACTCAGAGCAGGGATTCCTTCTACCCAAGTGCATGATTTTACATTTAGAGACATTAAACTCTAGTTTCCACAGTTTTGACCATCTATCCAGTAAAGCTAAATCATTTTCCATGTTGCAGACACCTCCAGGAATATCCACCCTATTACTAACCTTTGTATAATCAGCAAACAGACAAACTTTTCCTACCAAGCCTTCTCCTATGTAACTTACTAATATATTAAAGAGAATGGGGCCCAGGACAGAGCCTTGCGGCACACCACTTGTAACTCGCCTTTGTTCAGATTGCACGCCATTTACAACAACGCTCTGATACCAATCCCTCAGCCAACTGGAAATCCACTGAACTATCCAGGGATTGAGTCCTACCTTCAATAACTTATCTATGAGCACCTTATGTGGTACAGTGTCAAAGGCTTTGCTAAAATCCAGATAGGCGATATCCACAGCACCACCTTCATCTAACACTTTAGTGACATTGTCAAAGAAATCAATAAGATTGGTCTGACATGATCTGCCCTCAGTAAAGCCGTGCTGTTTTGGGTCCAATAGGTCATTCATTTTTAGATGGGAAATTATCTGTTTTTTATTTTCAATATATTTTTATTGAATGAGAGATTTTCAAAAAATACACACATAGGAGCATAGCAAAAACAACACAAGACTTTACATTACATTATATTAGCAAGGGGATCCTAGGGTGGGTATATCGCGTCCACTTCCATGAGAGGGGACACCATTCCACAGTGAGAGGGCCCTGAAACGCCTCGATCCCGGCAGGGCACCCGAAAGGACCAGGCCCGGGGTGTCTGCCAGCAGATGCCAATGGTATCTAATTCAACAACCGGGTCACCTCTCAAGAGCAGGTACTCTTCTATCCCTGACTTGTTCCCTCTCCCAGGTCCGAAATACAGTAACCCAGGTCATCCCCCTGTGAGTCGAAAAAGAGATAAAGGCAAAGAGAAAGGGGAAAAAGAAGGGGTCAAGAAGGGCAGACAAGACAAACAAAGCAAGACGAAAACAAGGACAAAAGCACAAGGAGAACAGAAACGGAAGTTCCTGGGGTTCCGAGCCTACGCCCTCTCCAGACTCCCCACCCAGCCAAGGCCCACCGCAACGATCCGGAGGATAAAAGGGATAGAGGGAAATATAATAAAAGGCCATACGACCCCTACCGCGCCACCACCTCATCGCCCGGATCTCATCCGGCCTCCAGTAATATCTGAAAGTCGGGAGTGCACCGAGAGACCTCCCATAGCGTCCATGTCTTGAGAAATCTCTGGGTGCCCCCCTCCATCCCCTCCAACATCAACCCTTCCAGCCTCTTAATGTTCTCCACCTCCCCATACCACTCCACCAAAGATGGAGCAGTCGTGGAACGCCAATGTCTGGGTATCACTGACCTGGCAGCCGTGAGCAAATGTCTCAGTAACCCCTTTTTAATTGTTGGCACTGACCCGGGGATCATCGAGAGGAGCGTAACCTGCGGGGTGTGGGGGATCTTTTCCAGCGTCAAGTGCTCGTAGATTCCCAATACTCCCTCCCAGAAAGCCTGTATCCTTGGGCACTCCCACCAGATGTGTAACATATTTCCCTGGGGCCCACCGCACCTCCAACAGTCACCAGTGTCTGCCCCCCCAAATTTCACCAGATCTGACGGACATCTGTACCATCTTGCCAGGATTTTGTAGTTCCGTTCCTGAGCTCTAGACGCCACTGACAGATTATGAGTGAGTTTAAAGGACTTTTCCCAGTCATCAGGCTCAAGCGTTTGTCCCAAGTCCTCCTCCCACCTCCCGCAATACCGAGGCAGCCGTCCATCCTCCCCCGCATCCCGAAGAATCTTGTAGAGAAGGGAGATCACGTGTTTGGGAGGAGAAGGGTCTCGCAACACCCTCTCCAGAGGTGTAAGCGGGCGGGATAGGCAAGAGGTTGGCGTGATGGATTTGACATATGCCACCAGCTGAGCGTGTAAAAGCCAAGAGATACTCCCAGTCTCCCCCCGAGCTCGCACGTCGGCGAGTGAGGGGGGGCCTGTTCCCGACACCACCTCGCCCAACCTGACATCCCGGGACGAGTCCCATATGAGGAAGGACCGAACATGCATCCCAGGTGGAAATAGCGGGTTGTCAAACAGAGGGGTCCCGGTCTGAGTGACAACCCTCCCTGCTTCAACAATCTGTCCCATATCTTCAGTAAAGGGCCAACCAAGTACGGCAGATCCTGAGTCCCAGGTCTGGAGGGAGGATCAATCCAAGGCAAGGCCACTAGGCTGAGGGGGGAGATGGCCTGCTCCAAACCGACCCAACATTCATCGTCTCTATGGTGGAACCAATCCGACAGGCGGACCAGTACCGAGGCAGCGTGGTATGTTCGAAGATCCGGGACCCCAAGCCCTCCCCCCAACTTAGACCTAAGAAGCGTCTCCCGTCGAATTCTGGGCCTCCCACTACCCCAGACAAATTTAAAGAAGACCCGCTGTAGGGATTGAAAAAAGCCCCGTTCTGGGGCCAGGGGGACCGTCTGGAACAGATACAAAAACCTCGGGAGTATGTCCATTTTAAGAATATTTACACGGCCTAGCCATGAGTGTTGCTTCTTGTTATAGGAATTGAGGCTAGAAATCGTGGAGTGCAAGAGTGGGGCGTAATTAAGTTTATATAGGGTCCCCAGGTCAGAGGGTATCTGGACGCCCAAGTATTTAATAGCCTCTTTCTGCCACCTGAATGGGAAGTTTGCCCGCAGAAGGCTCTGGGTTTCAGCAGGCAGTGAGATGTTCAGGATCTCCGTTTTGGACAGGTTCACTTTGAAGTTGCTCAGTTCGCCGAAGCGTTTGAACTCCGCTAGAACAGAGGGCATGGTCGTGTGGGGAGAAGTAATATACATAAGTAAGTCATCGGCGAAGAGAGAGAGCTTGTGCTCCCTACCCCCGCAGACGACCCCCCTGATGGATGGATTCATCCTTAAGGCGTTAGCGAGGTGCTCCATCACCAGCACATAAAGCAGTGGCGACAAGGGGCAACCCTGCCGAGTGCCGTTCCGAATACGGAAGGGACCAGACAGGGAGCCATTAACCCTCACTTGTGCAGTGGGGCCCTGGTATAGAGCCATAATCCTAGCCAACATAACCGGGCCTAAGCCCAACTGTTCCAGCGTAGCCCTCAGAAATCCCCAGTGCACCCTGTCGAACGCTTTCTCTGCGTCTACCGCCAGCGCACATGCAGGGATAGCCCGCGACTGTGCGTAATGTATGAGGGAGATTGTTTTGATGGTATTGTCTCTCGCTTCTCTTCCCGAGACAAATCCCACCTGGTCTGTATTAATCAGGGAGGGGAGCAGTGGCTGTATCCTGAGGGCGATAATCTTAGCGTAAATCTTCAAATCTACATTGATCAATGAAATGGGTCTGTAGTTTCCAGGCTGGGTAGTGTCCCTGTCAGGCTTGGGTATGACCGTGATGTAAGCCTCTAGGGCTTGTCTCGGGAAGAAGCAATCGTTGGATATGGAGTTGAACATTTTAACCAGAAAGGGAGCCACCAAATCCCCAAGCACTTTATAGAACCTGGGGGTAAATCCATCTGGGCCTGGGCTTTTACCTACAGGGGTGTCCCTTATGGCCTTCATTACTTCCTCAATATTGAGCGGGTCCTCAAGTAGGTCGCACTCCTCAGGGGGAAGGGTGGGGAGGGCTGTCTCATTAACACAATCGAGGCGCCCTTCGACTGGCCTTCGACTGGCCTGGGTCTCTGGGCGACCCGGATTCAAGGTTATAAAGTTTAGAGTAAAAAGTTTGGAATTCCCCGGCAATCTGGGTAGTTTTGTGGAGCTCTGATCCCCCTTCTCCCCTAACCATGGGGATAAACGTACAACCCTGCCTGGGATGAAGAGACCTGGCAAGCATCCTACCACACTTATCACTATGTTCATAGATGCGGGCCCTGAACCTGTCCCGGTACTTAAGAAAACACTGGTCATAGAGGCCCTTCAGGCTTTGCCTAGCGTCCAGTAGCTCCTTCCAAACGGCTGGGGCGGGAGCGGTCTTATGCGCCTCCTCCAACTCCCCAACGCGAGCCAGGGCTGCCTCAACCTGGTTCGTCCTTTCCCTCTTAACCCTAGATCCATGTTTGATAAAAACCCCACGAAGTACACATTTAAGGGCCTCCCACTGCACTGGAAATGGGGTCTGATCATGTTCATGATCAAGTTGAAAGTTAGTTATGGAGGCTTTAATTTCAGCTAGGCACAAGGCGTCCTTCAGCAGGTTATCGTTTAAACGCCAGCTGTATTGTTTAGGGGCAACTTCCGGGGTCGGGAGGTTCAGGAAGACCGGGGCATGATCCGACCACAGAATTTGACCAATAGAGGTATCTGGGTCGCGCGATAACGCGTGGTGACTGAGAAATATATAGTCCAACCTACTATATGTATTATGGGGGTGGGAGAAAAAAGTGTAGTCTCTTGCCCCCCCCATGTTGGACCCTCCAAGTATCTACTACCTGGAGGGAGCGAAGCGCACCTCGCAGCTTATGTAATTTAGAGCAGGGTATCCCGGACTTCCCCTGAGAAGAGTCAAGCCGTGGGTCAAGGGCCAGGTTGAGGTCCCCTCCCAGCACCAAGGTACCCTCCGAGAATTCCTCAAGAGCACGAAGTATCCCGAGGCCAACCTCCACCTGTGCCTGGTTTGGCAGTTACAGGTTGGCAAGGGTGTACCCAGCCCCCGAAAGCGCAAATTTGAGAAAAATGTATCTGCCCTCTGGGTCCGTTTTCGATTCAAGTGGTGTTAGAGGGACACCTTTGTGGACTGCAATAGAAACCCCTTTAGATTTACTCTCCGGGTTAGGGCTGTGATACCATCTGTCGTAATACCTATTCCTAATCTCCGGAATCTTCCCCTCGCAGAAGTGCGTCTCCTGCAACAGAAGGATATCCACTCTCTCTTTATGAAAGCCGTATAGTATTTTGGCTCTCTTCTCAGGGACATTCAACCCCCTAGCGTTAAAGGTACAAATCCGAATGTCTGCCATGTCAGCCCAGAGTTAGGACTACAACTCGGGGGGAAAGTTTTGCGGGGGCCAGTGGGACACGGGCAGGGGAGACCGAGACTGCAAAGACTAGAGCAGGAACCGAATCCCAGGAGGACAAAGACACACAGAAGACAAGGAAAAATACGGAGGTTCTGTAGAACACACAGCAAGGGGAAGTAGAGAGAAAAAAAAAAGGGGGTAGAAAGAGGAACCAAAAGAGCCCTGCCTTATAGAGGAGGGCAAAGGTAGAGTAGAGGGCGAGCCCTCAAAACCACGCGTATCTGTCGGACAGGGTCCAACAGAGCGGCGCGAACAGTAGTTGTGGAGGTAGCCTAACCACTCAGGAGCCACCCCAAAATGCACAAAGTGTTAAATAATTAGGCTCCCTAGCCCCGAACTAACCATAAAGCATTGAGCCTTTAGTTACTGCAAATAACCTCACGGGGCTGTTCACCATGTTTCTTTAACGCCCTCCCCCCCCCGCCCGAAGAGCCCAGGACGGACCCAGGACCGGGCAACCCGAACGCAATAAAGCACTAATTCAAATTCAGATCGCCAAACAACAATCACCAAACAGCCCCAGGGAAGACCTCCCACCATCAGGGGTGTAACAATTCTGGGTCACCCGACCCCCCAAAAACCCCTCCCAGACATAGTAACATATTGTGTCCCCCCGTCCCGCCCCACGGCCCGCAGCAGGTCGGCGCCCCTCCCCGCCCCAACACAGGGCGGATAGGACAGAGAGGGGGACCAGCACCCGGGGAGCCACGGGGAGGGAAGAGGAGGGCCACGGATATAACACAGCAGACCGTAAACAGTAAACTATAAACAGTAGTAAGCAATGGTAAATGGTAAAAAACGTTAAACAGTAAACGAAGAACCCCCTCCAGGCGAACACCTGACCACCCCGCCCCCCAACCAGCACCCCGATCAGGGAACCGGAGCGAACCGTGGTAGTCACTGCATAGGTCCTTATCATAAAGGTTGTCGAGAGGGACAGTCACTTCCAGGAGGTCAGGGGTGGCATGCATGGGGGGCCGCCGGGGGGGGGGGAACCGCCACTAGGACAGGTCAGGCATCAAATCGGCAATAAGGGAAAGGAGGGTGATGGGTATGGTGTGGCAACAGAAAAAAGGGGGGGAGAATGGACGGTGCTAACGGCCGCGAATCGGCCCCGGAGCATCACCCCTACGACCTCTGATCATCCGGGGTCTCCGAGGTGCCCGCTGAGGCATAGGAGGAAGGGGATCGAGCGCCAGCCACAGTCCGGGACCGGGAGGGGGTCCGACTCCAAGAAAATAAACAGGCCCGGGAGGTCCGCCTTGCTTCTGAGGACATATGTGGAATTGTTCCTGCGGACCACGAGGTGGAACGGGTGGCCCCACTTGTAGGACGCGCCGACCTCCAGTATCCGGTCAAGAAGAGGTCGCAGCAAACGTCTCATCTGGAGGGTGCGACGCGACACGTCTGGTAAAATCGTGACTTGAGAGCCCCGGAATCCAATCTTCCCCCTCTCCCAGGCCATGCGCAGGATCTCCTCTTTAACGTGAAAGAAATGGATTCTGCATAAGACGTCTCTGGGAGCCTGAGGGTCCCCGGCCGGGCGCCCCGCCACCCTGTGGATTCGGTCTATAATCAGCTCAGCGTCCGGTGGCTTTCCCCTCAGGCCGTTGAACAATTCTGTCGCCCAAGTACACAAGTCCTCCGTTCTAACGGATTCCGGTATGCCGCGGAGCTTCAAATTATTGCGTCTGTTTCTATTCTCCTGGTCGTCCGTCTGGAGTCTGACATCGACCAGCTGTTGCTGATGTACCGCTAGGTTTCTCTCAAGGGTTGCCAAGCGCGTGTCGTAATCCGAGCGGGACTCCTCCAATGACGCCACTCTAGTATCCAAGGCAGAGGATTTCTGTTGGAGGTCCTCTATTTCTCTGCGTAAGGCTCGTTCAATCCTTGTAGCGACAGCCTCCAAATCAGCTTTAAGCTCAGCCTTTGTCGGGAGAGATTGCAGAAGATCCCTGAGACTAGGATCTATAGGGGACTGTGGAAATAGCTGGCCAAAATTATCTGTTTTTTTAAGAGTGTTTCCATTAATTTGACCACTATAGATGTTAAACTAACTGGCCTGTAATTACTGGCTTCTTCTCTACTCCCCTTTTTATGGATTGTTACGACATTGGCCATTCTCCAATCATCTGGAACCTCACCAGTTGAAAGGGAATGGTTAAGTAAATCAGTTAGAGGGGTTGCAATCACAAACCTAAGTTCCCTTAGAACTCTGGGGTGGATTCTATCTGGACCCATTGCCTTACTTACCTTTAGATGTGCCAGCTCGGATAGGACATCAGCCTCCAGAAACTCCGGAGCTGTGCCCTCCCAGCTGGATGTTGTGCTATGACCATGCCTGCTACTATCTGAAAATACCGAACAAAAGTAGCTATTCATATGGTCAGCCACAGCCTTATCTCCGTCAATATATTTATTTTCCCTATTTCTAATTTTTGAGACTGCATTGTTTTTCTTCTTTCTGTCACCAATATATCGGAAAAAGGTTTTATCTCCCCTCTTCATAGATTTGGCCATTTCTTCCTCTTTTTGCCTTTTAGCAGTCCTTATAATTAGTTTTGCTTCCCTCTGTTTAATTTTATATGCCTCTCTGTCAGCTACACTTCCACTTACTTTATACTTCTTATAGGCAGACTTCTTATCTTTTATGATAGTGCTGACTTCCCTAGTAAACCATAATGGTTTCTTCTTCCTTTTATTCTTGCTAGTTTGTTTCACATATTGCTTAGTTGCCTTTAAGATGGCCATTTTTAATAGTGACCACTGGGCACTCACTTCTGCTACTCTGTTCCACTCACCTAATTTTCTTTCTACATACTCCGCCATTTCCTTGAAGTTTGTCTTCCTAAAGTCTAGCACTTTGGTTCTGGTGTGTGATTGCACAATGTCTGTTTTTATTCTGAACCATAAGCATTGATGGTCACTGGAACCCAGATTGTCTTCAACCCTGACCTCGGACACCAGATTCCCATTGGTCAGAACTAAGTCCAGAATGTTATCTCCTCTAGTTGGCAATGTCCCCTCCCCCCCCTCCCTCTCCTCCCCCCCTTCCCCCTCCCCCTCCCTCTCCTCCCCCCCCCCCTCTCCTCCCCCCCCTTCCCCCTCCCTCTCCTCCCCCCCTTCCCCCTCCCTCTCCTCCCCCCCCCCTTCCCCCTCCCTCTCCTCCCCCCCCTTCCCCCTCCCTCTCCTCCCCCCCCTTCCCCCTCCCACCTTTCCCCTTCCTGTGTTCATTCTATCATGTTTTATAGACGCATACACTTGGGTCTGTTTTATTGCAAATTTTATTGCTGGATTTATCCGACAACCCTTTTGCTTTGACTGCATTGATTTTGTCCGATGTTTTTATTATTTGTGGCTGTACATTCAATGTATGTCGTCTGTTCTGAAAATATAAATAAAGAATTAAAAAAAAAAGAGTCAGCATAGCGATGCAGCATCATTCAATGGCTCGAACGGAGGACCCTGGAGAGCAGACAGCACTAGATTCAAGTCCCACACCGGTAAGACTAATTTACACGGTGGCCGGACATGGGCGACTCCCTGGAAAAAGTCTTGATCAGTCTATGATTGGCAATGGATCTCTGGAAAAAACAACTAAGGCCGAGACCTAACCCTTGAGGGTGCTCAGCTGGAGACCCAAGTCTAAACCGTGTTGTAGAAACTCCAGAATCTTAGATTTTCCAGCAAGGAATGCTTTTGGCCTCGCACCAAGCGATATAGGCCCGCCAAACTCATAGATTTGGCCATTTCTTCCTCTTTTTGCCTTTTAGCAGTCCTTATAATTAGTTTTGCTTCCCTCTGTTTAATTTTATATGCCTCTCTGTCAGCTACACTTCCACTTACTTTATACTTCTTATAGGCAGACTTCTTATCTTTTATGATAGTGCTGACTTCCCTAGTAAACCATAATGGTTTCTTCTTCCTTTTATTCTTGCTAGTTTGTTTCACATATTGCTTAGTTGCCTTTAAGATGGCCATTTTTAATAGTGACCACTGGGCACTCACTTCTGCTACTCTGTTCCACTCACCTAATTTTCTTTCTACATACTCCGCCATTTCCTTGAAGTTTGTCTTCCTAAAGTCTAGCACTTTGGTTCTGGTGTGTGATTGCACAATGTCTGTTTTTATTCTGAACCATAAGCATTGATGGTCACTGGAACCCAGATTGTCTTCAACCCTGACCTCGGACACCAGATCTCCATTGGTCAGAACTAAGTCCAGAATGTTATCTCCTCTAGTTGGCAATGTCCCCTTCCCCCTCCCTCTCCTCCCCCCCTCTCCTCCCCCCCTTCCCCCTCCCTCTCCTCCCCCCCTTCCCCCTCCCTCTCCTCCCCCCCCTCTCCTCCCCCCCTTCCCCCTCCCTCTCCTCCCCCCCCTTCCCCCTCCCTCTCCTCCCCCCCCTTCCCCCTCCCTCTCCTCCCCCCCTTCCCCCTCCCTCTCCTCCCCCCCCCTCCCGCCTTTCCCCTTCCTGTGTTCATTCTATCATGTTTTATAGACGCATACACTTGGGTCTGTTTTATTGCAAATTTTATTGCTGGATTTATCCGACAACCCTTTTGCTTTGACTGCATTGATTTTGTCCAATGTTTTTATTATTTGTGGCTGTACATTCAATGTATGTCGTCTGTTCTGAAAATATAAATAAAGAATTAAAAAAAAAAGAGTCAGCATAGCGATGCAGCATCATTCAATGGCTCGAACGGAGGACCCTGGAGAGCAGACAGCACTAGATTCAAGTCCCACACCGGTAAGACTAATTTACACGGTGGCCGGACATGGGCGACTCCCTGGAAAAAGTCTTGATCAGTCTATGATTGGCAATGGATCTCTGGAAAAAACAACTAAGGCCGAGACCTAACCCTTGAGGGTGCTCAGCTGGAGACCCAAGTCTAAACCGTGTTGTAGAAACTCCAGAATCTTAGATTTTCCAGCAAGGAATGCTTTTGGCCTCGCACCAAGCGATATAGGCCCGCCAAACTCTAGTATATCATGGAAGAAGACTTCACAGCAACCCCTGTGTGAGAAGCCCTGGATCATCGGGCATGATGTAGTGATCTATTGACATCTGAACTATGTCTGCAAACCAACTCCTTCTCGGCCAACGAGGAGCCACCAGGATGGCTGGCACCCCCTCCTGGGCTATCCTCTGCCCAGGAGCGGAAACGGAGGGACTGCATATAGAAATTTGAACGTCCAAGGGATCGCCAGAGCGTCTGTTGCAATGGCCAGAGGATCTCTTGAGAGAGAGACAAACCTTGGCAGCTTGTGATTGTGTCTGGATGCAAACAGATCCACGTCCGGTTGACCCCGGCGGAGGCACAGAGCCTGAAAAGTCTCACTGTTGAGGGACCATTCCCCAGGCGCAAGGAACTCCTGCTCAGGGATTCTGCCTCCTGGTTTTCCACCCCGGGGATGCAAACCGCCGAGATGCAGGGAACATTCTCCTCTGCCCAAGTCAGAATCCGGCTTACCTCCTTGAGGGATCTCTTGCTCCGAGTCCCGCCCTGGTGGTTGATGTAGGCCACAGCTGTCTGATTGTCTGAACGGACCTGGATCACATGGCCTTTTAAATGGGGAGTCAGGTGTAGAAGAACCAACCGGATTGCTCTCAGCTCCAAGAGATTTATGGGTAACCGGTTCTCCTTCGGACCCCACTGACCCTGGATCCTCTGGGTCTGCCAAACGCCTCCCCAGCCTGTAAGACTGGCATCCGTGGTAACTATCTCCCAATGGGGAGTCAGGAAGGACTTGCCTACCAGCAGGTTCTGAGTGTCCAACCACCACAAGAGGGACTGCCTGGCCGGGGGGGGGGGGGGGGGTTGGGACAGTGAAAATTCATTTTCCAGAGATTCCTGTGACCGATTCCAGACAGTCAGCAGGTTCAGCTGTAGAGGTCTCATGTGAAACTGGGCGAAGGGCACTGCCTCGAAGCACGACACCATTGGACCCACCAATCTCATCCCCAGACGTACCGACGGCTGTTGACAAGCCAGCAAGGCCTGCACTTGCGTCTGGAGACCCAAAACCTTCTGCTGTGGCAGAAAGACCCTGACCTGAGCGGTGTCTATCGTCATTCCCAGGAATGATCTCACTGTTGAAGGTGTGATACACGACTTGGGGTAATTGATCACCCAACCGAAGGCTTCCAGGGTTGACAGTACAGTCCGGGTATCGCTCTCAGCCTCCTGAAGGGACCAAGCCGAAATCAGAAGGTCGTCTAGATAGGGTAACTCCCGAATGCCCTGACTCCTCGGTATAGCCATGATGCCCACCAGCACCTTGGTGAACACTTGGGGAGCTGAGGATATGCCGAATGGAAGTGCTACAAACTGGTAATGTTGGTCCTCCAGTGCAAACCTCAAGAACCTCTGATGTCCTTGGAAAATCGGGATGTGCAGATAAGCATCCCTGATGTCCACCGTGGTCATGAAGTCGCCGGGTCGAAGCGATCTCACCGCCGACCGCAACGTTTCCATGCGAAAATGTCTGACTTTTACAAACTTGTTGAGACCCTTCAGGTCCAAGATCGGCCGCAGCGTTCCGTCCTTCTTGGGAACCATGAACAAGTTGGAGTAAAACACCTGATACTGTTCCTACCGGGGCACAGGGCAAATCACACCTATCCGTAGGAGGTGTTGAACAGCCATCGTCAAAGCCTGAGCTTTTAGAGGGTTTCGGGATATCCTTGAACATAGGAATTTCGTGGGTGGCCTGGCTGCCAGCTCTATCTTGTAACCGGAGGACACCACCTCTTGAATCCACCGATCCCAGACGTGACGTCTCCAGATCTGAGCAAACAGCAGAAGCCGTCCCCCCTATGGGGCCCCCTCATACCTGAGTAGGCTTGGTTGGGGTTTTGGCTTTAGCTCCCCAAGAGGAGTTGGGGCAGGTGCAGGACCTAACTCTGCCCCAGGTATCTCTGCAGGCCCCTGGAAAAGAAGATCCTCTTCCTCCCCGAAAGGACCGATATGAAAATGAGTTTCGAAAGGACCGAGCCGGCATTCTTCTCTGAGGGAGCTTACCATCCTTGACCAAAAGGTCCAGTCGCTCCCCAAATAGCCGGCTTCCCACAAAAGGTAGACTTGTGAGGGACTTCCTGGCAGCCACATCGGCCAACCACTGTTTCAACCAGAGCGAGCGGCGTAAAGCAACAAGCAAGGCCGAAATTCTGGCACCAAGCCTGACCACATCATCCATGGCAGTAACAACAAAGCCGATGAAGTCCAAGCAGGCCTTGAGTTCCTTATACTCCTCCGCCCGTTTGCGAGATTTAGCCCTAGCCACAAGGTGTTTAACCTTTCTCCTGTTGGCTAGGCAAACAATTGCTGAGGCACACGCGGGGCGAAAGAGCACCAGCAAAGGTGAAAGCATGACAGGCCAACTGATCCATGCTTTTGTCTGCAGGATCATGTAAGGAAGCATTGTCAGGCGATGGCATAACAGTGGTGTTGGACAAGCCTGACACCGGAGGGTCCACCTCGTGAGGGTGAGACCATAGTCGAACTAATTCAGCAGGGAAAGGGTACCACCTATCCAGGCCCTTAGGGACCGACAGTAATCTGTTGGGCCTTTCCCACTCCTTAAAATTCATGTTAGAAAAATGAGGCTGCTCAGGAAAGACCCGCCGTTGCCTTTCAGGCCGAAATAATACAATTCTGTGAAATACTCACCTGTAGAATTGGTATTATAAGTATACAGTACGTCCTGCTCCAGATAGATTACTTACACTTGGGTTATGCTCCGCCAGATGGTGCTGCACTGCAGACAGGCTCCTCCCGGCCCCTCAAATACCCGGGGACCTCCCACAAATCCCCAGCATTGAAAAGCAGTGAACAAGAAGCCGGGAGAATTTAACCACCCAAAAACTGGTAACTTATGACAATGATAACAATCACCATACAGGGGATCCAGAATAATGCAAAAAACAGGGTGGGGTGGAGCAGGACGTACTGTATACTTATAATACCAATTCTACAGGTGAGTATTTCACAGAATTGTATTATTCTTAGTATACAGTACGTCCTGCTCCAGATAGATTACTTACACTTGGGACATCTAATAGCAGTGTCCATAAAGTAGGGTGGGATCCCCAACAAAAAAGGTAACAGCAAACAGTTTAAACCACTGCCGCCTGCAAAACCTTGTGGCCAAAAAAAGCATCAGCTGAGGCCCTAACATCAACCTTGTAAAACTTTGAAAAGGTATGAACAGAAGACCAAGTAGCGGCCTTGCAAACTTGATCAACAGAAGCCTGGTGCTGGAAGGCCCAAGAGGCACCAATAGCACGAGTAGAATAAGCAGTAAGGCGGAATTCTTCCCCTTAGCAGAATAGGCCTAAATCACAGCCTGACGGATCCATTTGCTGATAGTAAACTTGGCAGGAGCCAAACCCTTCCTAGGACCAGAAGGGACCACAAAAAGAGCATCAGTTTTCCTGAAGGACGCAGTGACTACTAGGTAATACTTCAGACACCTGACCACATCCAAGGAATGCAAAACCCTTTCCTTAGCATTGCTAGGATTAGGGCACAATGAAGGAAGCACAATATATTGATTCAAATGAAAGGCAGACACCACCTTAGGCAGAAAATCCGGCTTAAAGCAGAACACCACCTTATCCTGGTGTCTCTCAAAGTATGGGGGCTGGATAGACAGAGCCGCCAGCTCAGACACACGCCTGACCGAAGTAATAGCCACCAGAAAGACAACCTTGAGGGCAAGTACAGCCAGAGCAGCATCCTGAATAGGTTCAGAGGGAGCACCCTACAAGGCAGACAAGACCAAGTTCAAATCCCAAACAGGGACCATAGGTTTTCGTGGGGGACGCACATGAGTAACCCCCTGAAAGAAAGTCTTAACCAAAGAATGCTGAACAAAAGATTTCTGAAAGAAAAAACAGACAGGGCAGACACCTGACCCTACAGAGCACTGAGTTGCAGTCCCCACGCCAACCCATGCGGTAAGAACTCCAGAACCCTGGGAACTGACAACACCCAACAGGGAGGAGACCTAGACTCACACCAGTCAAAGTAGGTACGTCATACCCTGTGATAGATGTAAGAAGATGCTTTCTTCCTAGCCTTCACCATGGTAACACCCACCGAGGCGGACAAGCTTTTCTCCATCAAGATGGAGGTTTCAGCAGCTAGGCCACAAAGCCAGAGTTTGTAAATTGGGATGACGTAAGGGGCCCTGAGTGAGCAGATCTGGCACCCCTGGCAGAACGTACTAGTCTACTATCATCAGCACCACGTCTGTGAACCACACTCTTCTTGGCCACCTGGGGGCCACCAGAATGACTGGTACCCCTTTCAGAGCAATCTTGCGCAGAACCCTGCCCAGCGGGGGGAATGGAGGAAAGACATACAGTAGCCGAAATTCCTGCCATGACATGGACAGAGCATCCGTGGTCCAGGCCAGAGGATCCTAAGACAGGGAGACAAGGGCCGGGAGCTTGTAATTGTGACGGGACGCAAACAGATCCACATCTGGTAGATCCCAACGGTGACACAGGGACAGGAATACCCTGTTGCAGAAGGACCACTCTCTCTGACGAGAGGTCCCCCTGCCCAGAGAGTCTGCCAGTAGACTCTCTGCCCCCGGGGATGTACACAGGCGAAATGCATTGAACATTGGCCTCCGCCCATGTTCGAATCCGCGACACCTCCTGGAGGGCCCCCCTGCTCCGGGTTCCTCCGTGATGGCTGATCTATGCAACCGCCGTCCTGTTGTCTGATCGCACCTGCACAGACAGACCCGCAGGTGGTCGGTCAACTGACCCAGAACCAATCTGATCGCCCGTAGTTCCAAAATGTTGATGAGGCTCCTGAGGCCCCCACCTCCCCTGACACCGCAGGGACTACCCGAATTCCCCCCCCCGACAGACTGGCATCCGTGGTGACCGTCTCCCAGGAGGGGGCCAGAAGGACCTGCCCCCCCAGCAAGTACCTGGAGTCCAGCCACCACGAAAGAGACCGTCTGACCAAGGGAGAGGGAGCACACAGACCTCGTCCAGGGACGTTGGGTCCTTGTCCCAAACTGACAGAAGGTGAAGATGTAGAGGCTTCAAATGAAACTGAGGAAAAGGCACTTCCTCGACGCACACCACCATCAGGCCCACCAACTGCATTCCCTGCCTGAGGGAGAGATGGAGACACACGACAGCAGGAACCTCACCTGCGCAGTTAGAGCTCCCACCTTCTGTTGAGGAAGGAATATCCTTGACTGAACCGTATCTAGAATCATTCCCAGGAACGGGGTCACCGGGGAAGGGGACAGAGAAGACTTGGGGTGATTGATCACCCAGCCGAAGGACTCCAGAGTGGCCACCACCAGCTGAGTGTCCAACTCTGCATGCTGTAGAGACCGAGAGGTGATGAGTATGTCGTCCAGGTAGGGCAGCACACGGATGCCCCTTGGCCTCATCAGAGACGTCACCCCCGCCAGCACCTTGGTGCGCACTCTGGGAGCTGAAGAGAGGCCAGATGGCAAGGCCACAAATTAGCAGTGTTGACCTTCCAATGCGAATCTGAGGAACCTTGGTGTTCTGAAAACACAGGGATGTGAAGGTAAGCATCTTTGATGTCCACAGACGTCATGAAAACCCCCGGGACACAAGGAGCTGATGGCCGAGCGCAGAGTTTCCATGCGAAAATGCCTGTTCTTGACAATTTTGTTGAAGATCTTTAAATCCAGAATGGGCCTGACTGACCCATCTTTTTTGGGAACTGTGAAAAGGTTGGAGTAGAGCCCCTTGCCTCTGTCTTTTAAGGGAAATCTGCAAATGACCCCCAGACCCAGCAGGCCTTACACGGCCTGCGCCAACACCTGAGCAGAGGCAGGGTCCTGGAGTATCCGGGACCTGATAAATCTTGGGGGAGGCCGCACAGCAAACTCTTATCTTGTAGCCGGAGGACACTACCTCCTGAATCCACCGGTCTGAGGCGTGATGCCTCCAGACTTGAGCAAAGTGCCGCAGCCGTCCCCCCACCCTGGCGGGCGAGGGCGCCCCATCATGCTTGAGGGGGCTTGGGAGAGGATTTGGGCTTAGCCCCCCCGGAGGAGCCAGGACGTTGTCTTCTGCTCCTGTGACAGGAATCTGCACGAGCCCCCACGAATGATACCCCTGTTTCTTGTTTAGCACCATGGTAGGGGGGTGAAGGGGAGCCCTGGCCCCGAAGGGGGCGAGACAGCTGTCTGCACTGGGGTAACTTACCTCTCTTAGCAAAAAGGTCTAGACGGGCCCCAAACAGGCGTAGCCCCTTAAAAGGAAGCCCAGTGAGGGCCTTCTTTGCAGCATTGTCAGCACCCCACTGTCGCAGCCAAACCAAGCGGCGTATAGCCACCACGAGGGCAGAAGTTCTTGCACACATTCTGATGGTGTCATCCAATGCTAATAGGACAAAATTTACAAAGACATCACAACTGGAGAGTGCATTAAACACCTCACAAGGGAGATCATCAGGGGCACTATCAAGCATATATCTGATAAGGGTTCTAGTGGCCACAGCAGTAATAGCAGAGGGATTGACGCTATGAAGCAACCCTGGATGCCCCAATGACCCGCTAGGGAAGTGGGAGTAATTTTACAAGGCCCAACTATCAATTACACCGGGCTGAAAGACACAATGAGAAGAGGGGGTGTCAGAACCACACACTACAATGAGTATAAAGCCACCTGCGAGGGCACTTACGGACCGCGGTAAGTAAGAACGTCACACGCGCGCGTGACCTGACAACATGGCGCAGAGAGTACCTCGAAGGGCGGGCCAGAGCGAGCCGTGACGTAGGGCGCGCCTGGCCCCGCCCCCCTGAAGAGCGCGAAGTCCACAGACAAGCAGCCAATGAGAACGCAGAAGTGTCTGAGGTAACACCGCCGCCCTGCGCGGAACATCCAAATGAAGGAAAAGGCGCGCGCGACGGCGGCATTTGCAATAGTAAAAAGACAAG
The DNA here is from genome assembly GCA_027917425.1 of Gastrophryne carolinensis. Taxonomy (NCBI): domain Eukaryota; kingdom Metazoa; phylum Chordata; class Amphibia; order Anura; family Microhylidae; genus Gastrophryne; species Gastrophryne carolinensis. The sequence continues at coordinate 125,569,828 of CM051239.1, forward strand.
TCAGTGCGGCGGCTGACACCACATATACTAGTCAAGAAAAAAACATGACAAAAGGCCGTATGCACGATACACGCTAACCCACAACCCCCTTCTTTCCCCCCCCGAAGGCTACAGGGAGAATGAGGGAGGATGGAGGCCCTCTGTACAGGACCCACAGCTACCGGGGCATGGGACAATAATGCGGGAGGGGTATTCCATAAAGGCTCACCATCAGCCTATACCACCTACCCTTTGTTGGGGGACTGCGGGGGAGCAGCGCTCCATAAGCACGCATGGTGCCGCCTACCTTCACCCGACCAGCGCAGCCCAGGCTGGGAGGCACATCACACGAAGGACGGGTGGGAATAGTCCAACAGGGCCGCAGGCTAATAGCCCCGCTCACCTGCGAGAGAGTGATAATTTCATGTCCCACAAATGCCCAGAGAAATCTGGGCATTTGTGGGAGGTCCCCGGGTATTTGAGGGGCCGGGAGGAGCCTGTTTTACATGTCTCTGCAGTGCAGTGCCATCTGGCGGAGGATAACCCAAGTGTAAGTAATCTATCTGGAGCAGGACGTACTGTATACTAAGAATAAATCACCCTGCTTCCTCTTAGCCACTCTGGGAGGGACAATGTGCAAGGTATCAAACACAGAAGAGAGAAAACTCTCTGTATAATCCGGGAGGAACCAGAGATGCTGTCTCCAGCGGAAAGCAGCTCCACCGCTGAGAGTGAATCATCTGGCAACTTACCTTCCTCCGCAGATCCCAAGAAATCATAGAAATCATCATCCGAGTAAATCGGCTCCAGATGCCGCTTCTTACTCGATGCCTTCTTAGGGGCTGTCAACTAGATCCTTTTCTCGAGGCTAGCCAGCCTGTGCGCAAAATCAGCATGTGACCCCTTGCTGGCTCCCCCTTCACTAGGGGCTAACTGCAGCAGAGGAGGATCCAGAGAGGTTGATGGTAACGCAGGGCTAGGGTCAGGAGCGACCGTCCGCTCATGGTCCAAAGCAATGCCTCTGACGCAGGTGGGACAAATAGTGCTGAATCCGCCCAGGGGATTCTGTCTGCACAAGGGGCAGAGCCTGTCTTGCCCAAGTGGGGTGCCCGGCTCACTATCCCCTGATGCCTCCATTATGGTGATTGTGAATAGCAATATTCAATAAGGCTACTAGACACTAACGGCCTAAGCCTAATAGCCGATCCCTCTAATTAATAATGGGGACCAGGAGGAACCACAACCCTCAACCTTAGCCCACAGTGTAAAATAAAAAGAGAAAAGACAGCAATTACAAAATGACCCCATGTCATGCATTAACATATAAGTCATAGAGAATACATGCAATCAACGATAAAATCACAAAGGGAGGTACTCACGACACCGTCAGTTCAGAGGGGGATTACTTCCAGGCGCTCACAACACCGGGAGACACTGCCGACCTTGTCTCCCTGTCAGCACCGCGCCTTGCGCAACGCTTCCAGAAGGCACGCCGGGGGGCGTCACCGGCGCGACATCTGCTAAGCGCCGGCGCCAGACTCCGCCCCCCCGCAGCGCGTCATCCGGCCAGATCCGCCACGAGCACCGCCTGTCATGGCGGCAGTCCCCCCCTCCATCCCCCACCGCAGCACAAGAGCCGCACTCTGCAGTGCGGACAGGAGAGCCAGCGGGGCGCGTCTGCCAGCGTGTGGCACGTGCCCCGGCCGAAGCCGGCGGGGGAACGAAGGGAGGTAAGAATGTGAGGAGCGGAGACCGCTCCTCGCTGCAGTAGACAGGGGCAAACACCACATCTCTAAGTACTTCTGGACGGTCTGGAATGGATGGAGGAAAAGATACATGTCCTTTGGTCGGGAAGTAGGACGCCGTCCTGGAGGACTACCGGAAATCCTATTACTGGTAAGCTACTTGGGTTTTTCCCAAAACGTCCTCCAGGATGGCCCAGCCGATAAGCGAGTAACTATATATGCGTTCTACCTCAGGGAGGGGAAACCATTTGAAGTATCTTTCTGCTGAAAGCTTGCTTGGTATCTGAAGACAAATCCACTCTGTAGTGCTTCAAAAACGTGTGTGGGGAAGCCCATGTTGCTGCTCTGCAGATTTTAGCCCAGGAAGCAGAAATAGCCCGAGTAGAGTGAGCTTTTAATAGCCCAGGGGCCTGTTTACCTACACTATCATAGGCTACCTGTATGGCTTCCCTAATCCACCTAGAAATAGAGGCCTTACAAGCTTGTAACCCTCTATTCTTACCTGAAAAGGCCATCAATAAATGATCTGACTTTCTCCACCCCGCAGATCTCTCCAAATACAGTAAAACAATTTTCCTAGCATTCCTGCATGTCACCAATATCTTCAGTCCTGAGTCCCAGGAGATAGATCTCCTGTGACCTGTGGAACGCTAAAGAAATCTTTGAGCAAATCTGCTAGTACATTCAATTGTCCCTTGATGTGTACCGCCCTCAGAGACCTTACCCAATCTTTTATCTTGGCGCAAATGATCTAGGAGAGTGCTTTTTAACTCTACTGACCTTGTGCCACCCTGATGGTTGATGTAGGCCACAACAGTGGCATTGTCCGATAAAATCAGGAGATCCTGTAATCGTTCTCTGAAGTGGTCTAATGCTAGATCCACAGCTTTTAGTTCTCGAAAATTTGATGATCTTTGGGACAGACCTTCCGACTAGGCACCCTGAATGTGCTGCTGGGACCAATGAGCCCCCCCATCTGTCGTGATGGGATCTATCTGATGCCAAGGTCTCCCCCTGGCCAGATTTCCCTGAATTGTCCAGCACTGAAGGGATCTGAAAACTCGATCTGGGAGAGTTGTAATATCTACTGACTCTGGATCCTTGTTCCATGTACTTAGGAAAAATTCCTGAAAGGGCCTTTAGTGAAATTGGGCCCAACTGACCGCAGGAATGGCGGAAGTCATCAGACCTAGCAACACCAGAATTTTCCTCAACTACACCCTTTGATCATGTTGAATGCAAGAGGACAGGGAGGTAATCTTTTGTATCTTTGGAGGAGTCAGATATGTCTTCTCCTCTAGACTGCTGATCAAATATCCCAGATATATGCACTCTGTCAGTGGAAACAGATTTCATTTTTCCCTGTTTGTTATCCATCCTATCTCCGACAAAAGAGAATGTTCTCTTCACATTGTTCTCTAGGAGTTCCCTGGATAGTGTAAAAAGTAACAAATCGTCCAAATATGCTACAATGCCTATCCGATCCTTTCTTCAGAAAGGCTATTACTTCTGCCAGGATCTTTGTGAAGATCCTTGGAGCGAATGAAAGACCGAAGGGCATTGCCCTGTATTTCCAATGAAAGGTTACTCCACCTAACATTACTGCAAATCCTTAAAATCTTCTGTGAGCCGGAAGGATCAGAATATGCAGATAGGTGCCCTGGAGATCTATGAAGGCCATCCAGGCCCCCTTGCATAGAATATCCTTGATGGTAAAGATTGCTTCCATCTGGAATCTTTTGTAATGGATATCCCTATTTAACCTTTTTAGATTCAAGATCATTCTGAACTTTCCTGAAAACTTTTGAACCAGGAATACATGAGAATACACTCCAGTACGTCTCAGGTGCCATGGGACCTACTCTATGACCGCCATTTCCTTTAGTTGTGAAGAGGCAGAGGCTCGGTCTGAAGAACAAAGGTGTTCTTAGATATCTTCTGCCAGGCCCGAAGAAAATACAATTCTGTGAAGTACTCACCTGTAGAATTGGTATTATACGTATACAGTACGTCCTGCTCCAAAGATAATACTTACAATTGGGTTATCCTCCGCCATAGGGCGCTGTGGCACTGCAGACATGCAAAAACAGGCTCCTCCCGGCCCTTCATATACCCAGGGACCTTCCACAAATCCCCAGCATTGAAAAGCAGTGAACCAGAAGCCAAGAGAAACCAACCACCAAAACAACTGGTAATGATAACAATAACAACAATCACCATACAGGGGATCCAGAATAATGAAAAACCAGGGTGGGGTGGAGCAGGACGTACGGTATACGTATAATACCAATTCTACAGGTGAGTACTTCACAGAATTGTATTATTCTAAGTATACAGTACGTCCTGCTCCAAAGATAATACTTACAATTGGGACATCCAATAGCAGTGTCCATAAAATAGGGTGGGATCCCCAACAAAAAAGGCCCATTAGACCGGCGAGGCACTGTAACCTGCAACCTCGCCACCGAAAGCGACAGGAGCAAAGGCTCCAGCGTCAAATAGTAAAAACCCCCGAAAAAGGTATAAACCAGAAACCAAGGTAGCCATATAGCAAACATGTACAACAAAACCTGGTGATGAAAGGCCAAAGGATACCTATTCACCAGTAGAAACAGAATAAGGCGAGAGAAGCTCAGCACCTCAAAGGAATAGGTCTGAGCAACAGCCTGACAAGATCAAGCTCTAACAATCATTCCAGGAAGTATCCAATCTTCCCTAGGACCAGAAGGAAAAACCAAGTAAAGGCTAGGCCAAGGCCGCGTAACCCCTGGAGGCAGACAAGATCAGGCACATACAGAGCTAGGTGCCCACAAACCCCGAGGGGCATCAGTCCCCTTAAGGGACCAGAAAAGCAATCCAGGAAAAGGATTCCAGCACCTGATGAGGGAAAATAAATCCCCGTGCCTCCGAGTTACTAGGGATAAGGTACAAAAGAAAGACGATGTCTTAAACACATAAGCCTAAACCACCACCAGAGGTAGAAGGTCCGGCGTAAGGCAGAGCACTACCTTATCCTGGTGCATAACAAGGAACGAGGGCTAGCGAAACAGAGCCACCTGCTCAGACACACGTCTGACTGAGACAGCAGGCCCAAGGGACAACGATGAATGTAAGACAGTCAGACAGCCTCCTGAATAGGCCCAAAGGCTACAGTAATAAAAAATTCAAATCCCAACAGGGATCATAGAATTAAATGAGGCACTAAGACTAGTCGACGCATGGCGTACACTCCATACTAATGACAGAGACTATACCTGCTACAATAGACCACACAATGTTTACTCCCGCATCGACTATTTTTTCATCACACAAGCCTTACTCACAGATGTTGACAAATGCACCCACAGCTCCATAACTTTGTCAGACCACTCACCAGTATTCCTATCGCTGCTATGGGACACCAGAAAGCGGGAACCATACATATGGTCACTAAAACGTGAAACATTAAACGCTCCGAATATAAGAGACATATTAACAACTGCGATTGAGGAATATTTTGCCTTAAATGACAACCCGGAGGTATCCATCAAATCACTTTGGGAATGTCACAAATGTTATATAAGAGGCATAGACATATCGATAAATGCAAGAGAAAGGAAACAACGGCAAAAATTAATCAACAACACCATAGACAGGATAGCAAAACTGGAGAGGGAACATAAGGCTAGCACGACAGAGGATATATATAAGGATCTATGCAAAGAAAGACAGAAACTAAACGACATACTGTCAATAGAAAAGAAGGACATACTAAGAGCTCATATTAAAAAAAAAACTAAAAACTTGGGTAAATGCGGAAAAACCCTTGCCGACCATATCCGGGACCATAGGGCCAGTAACTTCATAGAAAAAAATCATTAATGATAAAGGCATAACCAAAAACCTACCAGAAGATATTGGCCACAAATTCATAACATTCTATAAAAAAACATACAATATTCCCCTGCTAGAGAAACGACCAGAAACCGATACTTTCTTTAAAAATATAAACTTTCACATACTCAAAAAAGAAATAGTCGAAGAAATGGAAAAGCCGTTCACACTCCAAGAAGTAAAGACTGCCATATTACAGCAAAAATCAGGAAAAGCTTCAGGAATAGACGGTTACCCGGCAGAATATTATAAAACCTTTCATACACAATTAACCCCTTATATACATAGATTAGTAAACTATATCGACACGCAGAAACCTTTCACAACCGATATGAACACCGCAATAATCAGACTCATTCCGAAACCTGGTAAGGACCCCGCATACTGCGCAAATTACCGCCCTATTTCTTTAATCAATATAGATGTAAAAATCTATGCCACGCTGCTGGCAAACAGACTTCAACAAGTTTCATCTCTCTTCATTTCGCAATATCAAGCTGGATTTATGCCACGTAGAGGTGTACAGCAAAACATATCTACAGCAATAGCCATAATAAATCATATCAATAAATATCAAATGAAAGCCGCTGTGGTAGCACTAGACGCAGAAAAGGCATTTGACTGCGTCTCATGGACGTTTCTTCATAACTGCTTAATAAATGTAGGATTTGGCCCAACTCTAATAAAGAAAATAATGGCACTTTACAAAAACCAGACAGTCAGAATAAACATAAACGGTACATTAACACCCCCGATAAAAATCACCAATGGAACCCGACAAGGGTGCCCCTTCTCGCCAATACTGTTTAACCTCCACCTGGAGATATTATTCAATTTATTGAGCATTGACGCAAAGATTAAAGGAATCCCGATAGGCCCTTGGGAGATAAAATACGTAGCATATGCAGATGATATTCTCCTAACACTGCAAGATCCACTAATATCCGTCCCCAGATCTCTACGTATAATAGAAGAATTCGGGCAACAGTCAAACTTCAAACTGAACTACCAGAAATCGACTATACTGCCTTTTGCGCTCTCAAAAGAGGAATGTGACAAAATTGACCACAATCACAATTTACTATGGGAAACTTCACATCTTAAATACTTAGGTATTAATATACCCAAATCCTTAGACCTATTATTTAAATTAAATTTTAACCCACTAGAGAGACTATTGAAAAACATATTAACGAAATGGAAGTACTTTCACTTAAACATACTTGGTAGAATTGCAGCCATTAAGATGTTTTTTCTCCCACAATATCTATACTTAACACAAAACCTGCCACTAAGATTACCACCCAGCTTTCTAACCCAGTTAGATAGACAACTTGCAGCCTTCTATTGGAATCACGCTCATCACAGGATTGCATACAAAACACTAATCAGACCACTCAAACTTGGAGGCATGGCAGCTCCAGATTTAAAGACATATCACATAGCAGCCCAGCTTAAAAGACTAGATGAATGGACAACAGTAAATAAACCCACCAACCGGCCATTTTTTATTGAACTTTTCCCGACAACAACGGAAGAAATCTCTGCTTGTGACTATAGAGACTTTAAAACTCTAAGCAAAAACAGAAATCTTCCCAACCCAATTGTTAGCGCTATATGTGCCACATTAGTCAACATCATGGAAAACAAAGATCTATTCCCGTTCCCAGATATGCTGCGCTCCCTGACTACAAACCATGAATTTCCACAGGGAAGAAGAAATAGAAGTCTAGCCAAACACCAAAAAGCCAACCACACCAGAATAATCCACATATGGTCACCAACAACAGGTTTATTATTATCTGAAAACACACAGGAATTTACACTGATCCGGCATCAAATCTGTAGCTACATCAAAACCTTATTCCTCCCTTTAGTACCATTCAAACCCACAACAATACAGGAGATTTTTTTAAACGAACGAACAAAACCAAACACATTATCTCACTACTATGAACAAATAAGAAAAACAACAATGTCTATAACATCAGACTACACAGAAAAATGGGAAGAAGATCTAAAAATAAAGATTGAAGCAGCAGAATGGGAGGAAATATATTATTCAATCCTGACGATCCAATCACCACCCTTAAAATGTTTTTGTTTAAAATTGATCTCACGTTATTATTATACCTCCGACTACAACGACAGATTTCCCACCTACAACTGCTGGTGGTGTAACCAGGCATATGCCACGATAATGCACCTTTGGTGGGACTGCACCTATATTAAAGCAATATGGCAGGCAACAATAGAAACCCTAGAAGATATAGTAAAAGATACGATAATCCTAACCCCTATACAGGGCCTGCTGAACCTCCTTTCAAATAATTGGCCTCCAGACACAAAAAAAGTGGCATCACTGCTTATCTGGGCAACAAAAAAGGTAACTGTACTAAGATGGGCCAAGTCGACGCCACCCGATAAAAAACTTTGGTACAAGACTTTAACAACAGAACTCAAAAATGAACTGGCACTGTCAATATGTGCTAAATATACCGAACTATTAAATCGCCTCTTAACTACGATACAGAATCCCCATACCAAACTAAATCATGAACAGTTAAACTAAAATGGGAGGGAGGATGGGGGACCCGAAGGGGAAAAAAGGAAAAAAAATAAATAAATAAATAATCTAAATATATTAAAATCCACAGTGTTGATATAAATACGCTTAAGAGTAAGAAATATATAGAAAGGTATAAGGGTGTATATTTATTTATACGAAGATACTTATAGATTTATAGAGCTATAAGCAAAGTCTACATCCCACAATGATGAAAAAAAAGTACCTCCGCCGGATAGTGTCATGCTCTGACACAAAGACGATTTCCGAAACCAACAAGGGGTGCAAGGAGATACAATATCTGAGTGGGAAAAAAAAAAAAAAAAAAAGAATTAAATGAGGCACGCAATTAGCAACCCCCGAAGGAAAGCATAGCCGAGGGAAATAGGCAAAAGACTTCTGCCGGAAGGCGGACAGGGTAGAACCTGACCCTTCAGAGTACCGAGTTGGGGAGCCAACTCCAAGTCATGCTGTAATAACGCTAAAACCCTAGGAACAGAGAATGCCCAACGGGAAAGAGACCTAGGCTAGCCCCTATCCATATGGGTAAACCATACCTCATAAGAGTGGAAGAAGAAGAGCGCTGCTCTTAGACTTTCAATAGTCACTAACACAGAGGGAAGAATCCCGTCTCCATAAGGACAGAAGAACCAGCAGCCAGGCCGGCTAGGCCAGAGACTGTAGAATTGGAGTGATGTAACGGAGGCCCTGAGCGAAACAGGGCGACAACCCTGGCAGAACGTATAGAACAACTACCCTAAGGTATCACGTCTGCGAATCCACACTCCACTAGGCCCCCCAGGGGCCACCCGAATCAATGGTCCCCCTACCAGAGCGATTCTGCACAGAAAACCGCCTAACAAGGGGAAGGGAGACAAGGCCAAAAGGCCAGAATGCCCTGTCATAAAAATACTAAATCCTCATGACCACGGTCAGAGGGGACAGGGAAATAAGTGGCAAGAGCCTGAAAAGGTGACGGAGCACCAAACAAGCCATACTGGTTGAACATCATGGAGAACCCAGGGATAGCACCACCTGTCACAGAGGGAACTCCACAGGGGCGAATACCAATGATAAGCAGGGAATATTATCCTCCACCCAGAACAGGAAAATATACCTTTCTGGGGAACCATCCTGCACTAGGTCCCACACAGATGAATAATGGCAGACCACAGTCGTCAGACAGGCCGAGCACCGCCCAACAGGCAGGCCTGGAAGAGGCGAAGACAGGCGAGATAGCGTCAGCCTGAAAACTCACTGTACTGATAGGTACAAGGACCTCCTAGAAGGCCCCATCTTCCCCACACCCGCATGGGGTAACAGAAGGAAATAACCTCCCCGCCACCTGAAGGGTTGGCATCCACAGTGATCATCTGTGGAAGGGGCAAGCAAAGAACTGTCCCCAGACAGGATCCTAGAGTAAATCCACTCAAAGAGGGACTCCTAACCCAGGGGAAGGGTACACATGATCCCGCTCCAGGGATGCTGGGTCCCAGTCCAGAATTAAGAATAGAATTTGTAGAAGAAAACCCCTGGTAGAGAAATAAGGAACTTCACTAAGTAAGTCACCAAGACGGGCCCACCAGCCGCATTCCTGCCTGGTGAAGGGACTGGAACAGCAAGTAGGGACTGAACCCCTGCAACCAGATTGTCCACCTTATTGTAGAGGGAGGAAGATTCTCGCCTGACCGAGACTAGATTCGTCCCTAGAAATGGAGATACCCAGCAAGAGGACAAGAGGTGAAGAAAAAACACCCATCCAGAGGACTCTCAAGTGATGGCACCAGCCGAGTAGCTAACTCGACCTGACAGAGATTGGGAAGCGAAGACCACCTGGCAGGCCTCTCGCGGACTCCCCTTGGTCTCAACAGAGACATGGCTTCCATGAGTACCCTGGTGAACACCGTGGGGGCAGAAGAGAGACCAGATAACAAGGCCACGGAATAGCGGTGTTGGATACCCAACACAACCAGAAAAGCATGAGTGTCTAGAAGACACAGGGAAGTGAGCATAAGCATCCCTGATCTCCCCAGAAGGCAAGGACCCACTAGGTGCAAGGCGCTAGTGGCCCATCCCAGAAATTTTCATGCAGAAAAGTGCCTGCATAGCAGAAGTGCCAACGACTTGTGATTAAGAAGGGCAGACAGACTCATTCTTTTGGGAGAATGTGAAGGGGTTGGCATAAGGGCACCTGCCTCTGCCTGATAAGGGCAAACTGCAAGTGACCTCCAAAGCCCCGCAGGGACCAGGAGTACCCTGACAATCATGGGGGAGGCCGCGCGGCAAACTTAATCCTGTATCCGGAGGAAACTACCTCCTGTATCCACCAGAAAGAGGCAAAATGCCTCCTGATAGGAGCAAGGTGCCGCAGTCGTCCCCTCGCCCAGGCAGGCAAGGGCGCCCAATCATGCTTGAGGGGATTTGGTGGAAGATTTAGGTTTCACCCTGCCGGAGGGCCCAGAGCGTTGTCTGTTGCTCGTGGGGCAGGGTCTGGGCTACAACTCCGGGAGGACACCCTCGGTTCTTGTTTAACGCTATGGTATGGAGGGGGAGGGGTGAGCCTGTCCCGAGGGGGCCGAGACGGGCGCCTGCGCCGGGGTGATTTGCCCTTCTTTCCAAACAGGTCCAGACGGGCCCCAAACAGGCGATGCCCTTTAAATGGGAACCTGGTAAGAGTCCTTTTAGCAGCATAGTCCGGACCCCCACTCTCGCAGCCAGACCATGCGACGCATCGCCACCACAAGGGCGGAAGTCCTCGCACACATTCTAATGGTGTCATCCATAGCTAAAAGGATAAATCTTAGAAATACATCACAACTGGAGAGTGCCTTAAACACCTCCCAGGAGAGATCGTTAACGTGATGCTCAAGCATCTGTCCGATGAGGGTTTTGGCAACCACTGCAGTGATGACCGCGGCACAGACCGGGCGCAGCACCGTTCCTGCACAGAAAAAAAGCGTGGGAAGCCAGTTTATCCATGCGCCGGTTCTTGGCGTCCCGAAGGGTACAGTAAGCAGGAGCTGCCACAAAGGGGGGTTTAGGAACCCCAATGATCGGAGCGTCTACCACAGGGGGCGAAGACCAACAACTATCTCAGGGGGGAAGGGGTATTTCCAATTCCAGTCCCCTGGGGCCCCTAGAAGCCGACCGGGGTGTTCCCATTCCTCGAGTACGAGAGCATAGAAATGAGCCTGCTCTAGGAATTCCAAGCGCGATGTCGCTGTATGGAAACGCTCCTCTCTCGGCTGGGGAGCCGCGTTGGGGAAGGAGATAGCCAGGGCCTTCAAGATTCTACTCAGTAAGCCAACGGTATCAAAATGGTTCCAGTCTTCCAGGTTAGAATCGTCATGACTCCTCGGCGGATGAGCCCGACTCCACCGATCCCTTAGCAGGGGTAGAAACAGAGGGCGTAGAGGACAGCTTCATGTCAGGACCCGAGTGCTTTGTCGGCCCTGTAATAGTCTGGGCAGCCGCGGGCAGTCTGGAAGCCGCAGCCGGCTGTAACTCCTTACTCGTAAGCGACTCGTCAGCAACGAGATTTAAGCCTGGTGGAATAGGAGTGTTAGGGCGAGGAACAGCCCCTGGCGATCCTGGCAGCCGGATCAGTACTTGATCGGCACAGCTTGCACAGATCGGTGCGCTCTCCGCACCGAAGTGGGGGTAGCCACACGTTATACACAGCGGGTCTTGTCCCGGGGGAACCGCTGGTACAAAATTCCGAGATGCCTCCATATGGTGATTATCAGTGCAAAATATTTCAGTAGGGATTTATTCAATAAGCAACCCTGGATGTCCCAAAGGCCCGCTGGGAATGTGGGAGAATTTATGTAAGCCCGCTACGAGTTATGTTAGGCCAGGAGAAGCCACCGGAGTCTTTAAGGGGAATTTAAGCCACCGGAGTCTTTAAGGGGAAGAAGGGGAATAGTAGGTGTCAGAACCATGCGCAGCAAAGGAGTTAATAAAGAGTGAAATCGCCAGCAAAGGGCACTTACAAACCAGGGGAGGAGAGGGACCGCCAACACACGTGAAGATCCACAAAATGGCGCCGCCCGAACTCAGAGGGCGGGTCCGATCAGGGCGTGACGCGGAGCGCGCCACGCCAGGTCCCCGCCTCCCCCAAAGAGCGCGAAGCTCTGAAGCGGCCGTTGAGGCTGACAAGTCAATCATGTAGTATGAGTAAAAGCGTCTGCTAGTGAGTACTCATAAGGGCCAAAGACGCCGCCACCAATTTGCCACCCGTAGGCGATGTAAAAAGATTACCTTCCTGCCTCAAGCTGCAGGATAAGTCAGCGCGAGCTGTACACAATTACATAGATTGAGAAGTTAAGGGGAAAAAAGACGGCGGCGGCCAGAATAGACTGAGCAAGCAGTGCGGCTCTGACTAGATGCCGGTCCGGGGCAAATACGGCCATAATCTGAGAATAGTATGTACTGAGACCGCCACCCCCCCCCCCCTTCGTTTCCCCCGAAAACGGGGGAAAGCGGGGGAGGATGGCGACCCTCTAAACAGGGTCCACCTCTACACGGGGCAATAATGCGGGAGGGACATCCACTATGAGGCTCACCATCAGCCTAAACCGCCTACCCTATGGTGGGGGACTGCAGTGGAGCATGGCTCCGTTAAGCACCCATGGTGCTGCCTACCTTCACCCGACCAGCGCAGCCCAGGCTGGGAGGCACATCACAAGGACGACAGGCGGGAATAGTCCAACAGGGCCGCAGGCTGTAATAGCCCCGCTCACCGGCGAGGGAGTGATACTTCATGTCTTCGCAGTCAGCACTGCAGAGAAATCTTTTTGCATGTCTGCAGTGCCACAGCGCCCTCTGGCGGAGGATAACCCAATTGTAAGTATTATCTTTGGAGCAGGACGTACTGTATACTTAGAATAAGACAGAAGCCTCCCCTCCACCAGGCCTATGTCAGGGCTGCTGCTTGGGCTGTTGGAGGTTTAAATAATAAACCTCCCTTCCCCATCAATCTCAAAAGGGATACCACTCAGGTGCGACTTAGAAGTTTGGTTGCCCTGCCACGTCTTGAGCCAGAGCGCTCTGCGAACAGCATCCGAGACAGCATCAGACAAAAGATTTAGTGCCTTAAACACAAATATTAATGCATTCAATACCTCCTCCTTGGGAGCATCATTATTAATTCCAGACTTGACCTTATCAATCCATACTGACATCCATTCTGACATCCTACTGAGACAACCTGCTGCAAGTAGTGGTCTGAGCGAAAGCATCAGTATCCCAGGCTCCTTTGAGGAGGATATCTGCTCTTTTATCCATTAGATCCGAAAGAAACTAGCGCCAAGGGAGCATCCACCTTTGGACATTTTGCCCACTGTTCGATATCTGATTCCTCAAAGGGGAAGATTTGGGAAAGAAAACCGGGCTTCCGGTGCTCTCCATTCCCTGGCCAAAATGCCCTTTAGAGATTGGTGTATAGGAAACATGGCTCTTTTCTCAGTTAAACCTCTATACAGAGAATCATGAAGTGAAAGGGTTATATTCTCACTTTCAACATTAAGGGAGGCCCAAATACCCCCGACTAGATCAGAGACTCAAGATTGGCTCTGGCTGAAGAATGGACCGACTCAAAGCCGGGAGAACTATAACCATTATCAAAAATTGAACATAAGAATAATCACCATACAGAGGTAACTAAGAACAATAACAAGGGCGGGGTGAAACAGGACGTGCTGTATACGTATATTACCAATTCTACAGGTGAGTAGTCACAGAATGGTATTATTCTAAGTATACAGCACGTCCGGTTCCACTTGAATCCTTACTCCTGGGACATCCAATAGTGTCCATAAGGTAGGTTCGTAAAAGTAACAGCAGACAGTTTAAACCACTGCCGCCTGCAGAACTTTGCGGCCGAAAGCAGCATCAGCTGAAGCCCGAACATCAACCTTGTAAAACTTAGAAAAGGTATGAACAGAAGACCAAGTAGCGGCCTTGCAAACTTGTTCAACAGAAGCCTGGTGCTGAAAAGCCCAAGAGGCACCAATAGCACGAGTGGAATGAGCAGTAAGGCAGAAGGGAGGATCCTTCCCCTTAGCAGAATAGGCCTGAATCACAGCCTGACAGATCCATTTGGTGATAGTAGATTTGGCAGAAGCCAAACCCTTCCTAGGGCCAAAAGGGACCACAAAGAGCATCAGTTTTTCTGAAAGGTGCAGTAGCCACCAGATAGTACTTCAGGCACCTAACCACAGCCAATGAATGCAAAACCCTCTCCTAGCGTTACTAGGATTAGGGCACAAGGAAGGAAGAACAATGTCCTGATTCAGATGAAAGGCAGACACGACCTTAGGCAGAAAATCTGGCTTAAAATGAAACACCACCTTGTCCTGGTGTCTCTCAAAGTAAGGGGGCTTAATGGAAAGCGCCACCAACTCAGAAACAAGCCTAACAGAAGTAATAGCCACCAAAAAGACTACCTTAAGCGTAAGAATGGACAAAGGGGCCTCCTGCAAAGGCTCAAAAGGAGACCCCTGCAAGGCAGGTAAGACCAAGTTCAGGTCCCAGACTGGTAACATAGGCTTATGTGGGGGACACACGTGAGTAACCCCCTGGAAGAAGGTCTTGACCAGGGGATGCTGAGCAAAAGATCTTTGGAAGAAAATGGCCAAAGCAGAAACATGACCTTTCAGAGTACTGAGTTGAAACCCCAGATCCAAACCATGTTGCAGAAATTCCAGAATCCTAGGAATAGAAAACACACGACAGGGAAGCGACTTAGACTCGCACCAGTCAATGTAAGTACGCCAAACCCTATAGTAGATGGAAGAAGAGGACTTTTTCCTAGCCATGATCATGGTATTAACAACCTAGGCAGGCAGCCCTTTCTCCATCAAGATGGAACCAAACTCTTCTTGGCCAACAGGGGGCCACCAGTACGGCTGGCACCCCTTCCTGAGCTATCTTGTGCAGCACCCTGCCCAGCAGAGGAAACGGAGGTGTCAGGGAACCAGGGTGTCGCGAGGTCCGACTACAACCAGGGACCTCCGTGCACACCGATCGCGTTCCCCAAAACCCTTTGTCTGACCCTCTCCTATCAGGGGTACCAGGCTCACAGACTTAGGACACACCGATTCTTGGTTTAAGGCAAAGCAGACCACTCAAATTAAATATAAGTTTTAATGCTAATAAGCACACTAGGCAGTAATAAACATTTAACTATGATGTAATATGAAATGTTACAGATGATACAAATATGCTATTCTTGAGATGGTTACAGGACAGAGTGCACACAGAAAAACAATAAGCAGTTACCTTTAGTATGCAGTTGCAGGGTAGCAGTGATGGGGAGCTCCCACAAGGGGGTGTGTCAAGAGCTTATGATGATGGACACCCCCGGTATGCTGGCTGCATATCCCCCTCCAGTTGAGTGACCCCTACCTGATTTTAGACCACCATATTTATGCTGCAAGGGCCCTTCGCCCCCCTCCCCTCTGTGGGATGGGCCGGCACCTCCTACCGTTTTGGAGTGTGCTCTTGCCCTAGAACCCTTTAGAGGCTATAACTCGGAGCGGGGGGGGGTCGCATGGCCTTGTAAGCGGAACCAAACTATCGGGCTGGACGCCGTGCACGCAATGAGTCCAGAAATCAGGTTTTTACGCTGACCAGAGCCTTAGTTCTCAGTTTACGGGCTTTTGCTTTATTTCCATGAATGCAATCGCCCATGCTCTTATGCGGTTTTGTGAGCCGGTTCTGATCCAGTACCCGGTTTGGCGCTAGGACGCATAGACACGGAGTTATGGTCCAAATTCTATTGGTGCCGCCAGTCTGCGGTTTTATCCTGGCTATGACAAATTCACAGCAGGGGGTCGAACCAGCTGAAGACTGAGCGTCTCAAGACTCAGATGTGACAAACAGCATCACGGGGGGGTTGTGATCTGAGCTATTCAACACATACATGCTAATTCTCTCTTCCTGCATAGAGACACGGTGCATTTGCCTTTAGAACAAGGGGCTAAAGAAGAACTCTAGACTTGGAATAATACCATTTTGTGAATACTCACCTGTAAAATGGGTATTATAGGTATGTCACACACCCCACTTCAAGCATTAATAATTACAATAGGGTTAACTCACCGCTAGGTGGCAGCATTGCAGAGAATCTCCAAAAATTCAACAGGCCCCTCCCGGTCTATACATACCTGGTACCTCCCAACAATCACCCAGTATTAGAACAGCAGTAAGACAAGGTACCAGGAACAAACAATGTAACCCTCAACGTAACGAACTAAACTTCACCATATAAAGAGCCAGGATACCAAAAAGGGCGGGTGAAGTGGGGTGTGTGACATACCTATAATACCCATTTTACAGGTGAGTATTCACAAAATGGTATTATTCTAAGTATGTCACACACCCCACTTCAAGCATTAATAATTACAATAGGGACATCCAACAGCAGTGTCCAGAAAAGGGTGGGTATCCGAACAGGCAATAACGCAGAAAAAACTCAAACCACTGCAGCCTGCAAAACCTTGCGGCCAAAAACAGCATCCGCTGAGGCCCGCACATCAACCTTATAGAACTTAGAAAAAGTATGAACAGAAGACCAAGTTGCAGCCTTACACACTTGTTCAACCGAAGCCTGGTGCTGAAAAGCCCAGGACGCACCAACCGCACGAGTAGAATGAGCAGTAACGCGAAAAGGAGGATCCTTCCCCTTAGCCGAATAAGCTCCAACAATGGCCTGACGAATCCATTTACTAATGGAAGACTTGGCCGGAGCCAAACCCTTCCTAGGCCCACAGGGCACAACGAAAAAGGCATCAGTCTTACGAAAAGAAGACGTAGCACGCAGATAGTACCTAACACAACGTACAACATCCAAGCAGTGCAAAGCACTCTCCTTGACATTCTTAGGCTTAGGACACAAGGAAGGAAGAACAATGTCCTGGTTAAGATGAAAGGCACAGACCACTTTAGGGAGAAAGTCTGACTTGAAGCGAAAAACCACTTTGTCCTGATGATCCTCGAAATAAGGAGCCTGAATAGACAAAGCTGCCAACTCTGAAACACGCTGAACCGAAGTGATGGCCACCAGAAAGGCAACCTTCTGAGTAAGAGTGGACAGAGCAATATCCCGCAAAGGCTCAAAAGGAGGAGCCTTAAGAGCAGAAAGAACCAAATTCAAATCCCACACTGGGAGCAAAGGCTTCCTAGGAGGCCGCACATGCGTAACCCCCTGGAAAAAGGTCTTGACCAAGGAATGGCTAGCAAAAGACTTCTGGAAAAAATTGACAAAGCAGAAACCTGCCCCTTCAAGGTACTCAGCTGAAGACCGGAGTCCAGGCCCGACTGAAGGAACTCCAAAATCCTAGACACAGAAAAGACCCGGCAAGGCAAAGACCTAGCCTCACACCAATCAATATAAGATCTCCAATACCTGTAATAGATGGAAGAAGAAGATCTCTTCCTAGCACTAATAAGAGTCCGAATGACCGCATCCGAAAGACCCTCCTCCTTTAAGATGGAGGTTTCAGCAGCCAAGCCGTCAAAGCCAGCGTTTGTAAACTGGGGTAACATAGTTGACCCTGTGTGAGAAGATCCGGCCGAAGAGGCAGATCGAACTGATCTACGGCCAGACGAACGATGTCT
The DNA here is from genome assembly GCA_027917425.1 of Gastrophryne carolinensis. Taxonomy (NCBI): domain Eukaryota; kingdom Metazoa; phylum Chordata; class Amphibia; order Anura; family Microhylidae; genus Gastrophryne; species Gastrophryne carolinensis. Next base: position 125,587,612 of record CM051239.1, read on the forward strand.
GCGAACCACACCCGCCTTGGCCACCTTGGCCACGAGAATGGCGGGAACTCCCTCCAGAACCAACTTTCGCAGAACCCTGCCTAGCATGGGAATCGGAGGAAACAGATAAAGAAACCCCAGGTCCCTCCAGCTCAGAGCCATGGCATCCACCGCCAGAGCCAGAGGGTCCCGGGACAGGGACACAAAGGCCGGAAGCTTGTGATTGTGACGAGAGGCAAACAGATCCACCGCCGGCGTCCCCCACCGGAGACAAAGTGACCGAAACACCTGGGGATGGAGAGACCACTCCCCCCGACGGGACGCACACCGGCTCAGAAAATCCGCCTCTGTGTTTTCCACTCCCGGAATGTAAACTGCCGAGATGCAAGGGACATGAGTCTCCGCCCAGACTAAAATCAGAGACACCTCCCTGTGGGCACCCAGACTGCGAGTCCCTCCTTGGTGATTGATGTAAGCAACCGCCGTCTGATTGTCTGATCGAACCTGAACCGGCAGACCCTGTAAATGATGCGTCAAGTGAGACAGAACCAACCTGATGGCTCGCAATTCCAGAACATTGATGGGCAAGTGGGCCTCCTGAGGGTCCCACTGCCCCTGAAACTGAAGATCCTTCCAAAAACCTCCCCAGCCTGACAAACTGGCATCCGTGGTGACAGTTTCCCAAAGCGGGGTCAGAAACGACCTGCCCTTCAGAAGGTTGTCCGAGACCAACCACCACAGAAGGGACTGCCGAACCCGAGGGGACAACCGGAAGGACCGATCCAACGACCCCGGACGCCGGTCCCAAGACGCCAAAAGATGAAGTTGAAGAGTCCTCGTATGAAACTGTGCAAAGGGAACTGCCTCGAACGAGGCCACCATCAACTCCACCAGTCTCATCCCCAGACGAATGGACGGATGAGGATGGGAGAGAAGCAACTGTACCAATTCCTGAATCAGCAGAACCTTGGCCTGAGGGAGAAACACTCTGTGCTGGCAGGAGTCCAACGACATCCCCAGAAAGGTCACCACCCTGGCCGGAACCAGCGAGGACTTGGGGTAATTGATCACCCAGCCGAACCTCTCCAGCACAGACACCACCGTGGTGGTGTCCCCCTCTGCTTGACTGAAGGAAGGCGCCATGATGAGAAGATCGTCCAGGTAAGGCACAATGCGAATCCCCTGAGCTCTGAGCAGGGCCATCACCCCCGCCAATACCTTGGTGAACACTCTCGGAGCAGAGGTGAGGCCGAATGGAAGAGCCACAAACTGAAAATGCCAATCCTCCACCACGAAACGAAGGAACCGCTGATGAGCTGGGAAAATCGGAATGTGCAGGTACGCATCCTTGATGTCTATGGACGTCATAAAGTCCCCCTGCCGAAGCGAACCGATCGCAGACCGCAGGGTTTCCATGCGGAACTTCCAGGGACGAATAAACCTGTTGAGAAACTTCAAATCCAGAATAGGACGGAAGGACCCGTCCTTTTTGGGAACAGTGAAGAGATTGGAGTAAAACCCGCGCCCTACCTCTGAAGGAGGAACCGGGCAAACGACAGCTAAGTCTAGAAGATTCCTGACCGCCGCCAGGAGCCCCTGCGCGGCCAAAGGATCCAAAGACACCCGAGACCTGAAGAACCTTGGAGGAGGACGGGACTCGAACAAAAAGAGATGGTTAATAAAACCAGCCAGCACCTTAAAAGGCGGGCGGGAGCGAGGAGGAGGGAGAAGGAGGGGGACGTAAGGCGGGGGGCCTGGCCACCAGTTCTATGTGACCCAAAACAACCCCCGCAGGTTAATCTGCCAGAAACGCCTACCTGGAGAAGAGCACAAGCGCAGAGGCGCACCCGCAGCAAGATGGCGGCCCGAACACCGCTCCGTGACTGTGAGGGAGGAGAAGACAGGCCCCGGGAGCGCGGGAGCCGAGAAAGCCCCGCCCCTCCAAACCGGACAATCAGCGCGCGTCCCGCGCGCGACGCGATCCCGCTCCCTGCGGCGTCCTCGAAAGCCAGACCAGCGAACCGCGCTCAGCCTCCAAGACGGGACTGGCGGAGCAACCTGCCGGTCCCCAGTGCGCAACACACACACACACTCAATCTCTCTCTCACCCCTGAGCAGGCCGGACACGCCAGGCTGCAAGCGCCGAACATGGCGCTCAGCCAACAGGTGGGACCGCGGCGCAGCGCGCCGCGAGGCCCCGCCCCCCCGGGTCCTGAGGGGAGAACCGCCGAGATCGCACAAGCAACACCTGAAGTAAAAGACACACACAAGGCAGGTCAAGTCAAACACGCCACAGTAAACAGCGCAGGAGCCAGTTCAGCAGCCACACTCACACAACCATGACACCGGTCCCAAAGTGCGCAACACACCCCGGAGTAAGGAATAAACTACTGTCCCAGGGCTGGACACAACCTGTAACCACTAACTACCACTAGTTAAATGGGGGCATCCCACATCCGGATCACCACTCCGGGAATCCCGCTATGCCCCGCAATGAAGGGTCGAGCGGAGGAGCTAATCTCCTAGGCACCAAAGGTGCCGGCTACCTTTTGCCCGGCCTACAGCCGAGGCTGGGAGGCTGCCAGTTAACAAGAATGCTACAAAACAAGAGCCGGGCAGAAATAGACCACGGGGGGGGGGGGGGCCGGGGGGATACCCCGGCTACCTGCAAGCAGGAGACTTCTTTCTTCTGTCTTGTCGCCACCTTGCAGAGAACAACACTGGGTGATTGTTGGGAGGTACCAGGTATGTATAGACCGGGAGGGGCCTGTTGAATTTTTGGAGATTCTCTGCAATGCTGCCACCTAGCGGTGAGTTAACCCTATTGTAATTATTAATGCTTGAAGTGGGGTGTGTGACATACTTAGAATATGTGAGGTTTCTTAACTTATGCTGGGCCGTTCCTTCACAGGGGGAAACATACAGGAGCTGAAAGCTCTTCCAAGACATTGCTAAGGCATCTATGGCTAAGGCCAGAGGATCCTGGGACAGAGACAAAGACTGGAAGCTTGCTATTGTGACGGGACGCAAACAGATCCACATCCGGCTGACCCCAGCGGTGGCACAGGGAGCGAAACACCCTGCTGCTGAGGGACCATTCTCCCAGACGAGAGGTCCCCCTGCTCAGAGAGTCTGCCTCCAGATTCTCCACCCCCGGAATGTACACAACCGAGATGCAGGGAATATTGTCCTCCGTCCAGGACAGAACCATAGACACTTCCTTGAGGGCCCTCCTGCTCCGGGTCCCTCCCTGATTGATGTACGCAACCGCTGTCTGGTTGTTCAAGCGGACCTGAACAGCCCGACCCCGAAGGTGTGGGGTTAAGTGGGCGAGAACCAACCTGATCGCCCTCAACCCCAGAATATTGATAAGGGTGTGGGCCTCCTGAGGGCCCCACTGACCCTGGAATTTCATGGATTTCCAAAAGCCCACAATCCCGATCCCATACTGACAAGAGGAGAAGCTGAAGAGGTCTCATGTGAAACTGAGCATATGGAACCTCCTCGAAGCAGGACACCATCAGGCCCACCAACTGCATTCCCTGCCTGATGGACGGATGAGGACAAGACAGAAGGAGCTGTGCTTGCTCTTGAAGACTCCCCATCTTCTGCTGAGGAAGAAAGATCTTGACCTGAGATGAATCCAGAATCATGCCCAGAAACCGGTGACCTAAATTTGGTTATAGACCCCTCTTTGGATACAACAGGGAAGCCTGAAAACAGACAAAGCACTCTTAATGATTTTGCGCTCTGACAGGAACTCAAAAAACTACATCTAATAGATAGTTGGCGTTCTATCCATACTAAGGAAAGAAACTTTACCTGCTTCAACTCAGCCCATAAAATATATTCCAGAATAGACTATATCTTTCTACAACAGCATATGCTGTCGAGGATACAAAAGTGTGAGATTGGAAGGATGACAACTAGTGACCATGCTCCTGTTATTTTGACCATTTCCTGGGGAAAGAGAGCGGTAAGGGTAAACCATTGGTCCTTAGATACCAAGATCTTACAACAAAATACAGTAATAGAAAAACTTAATACTTTGCAAGAATACTATCTACTTAACGATACCCCTGAAATGAATCCCAATATTATCTGGGAGTGCCACAAATGTTTTTTTAGAGGAATGGCGCAAACGGCAGAGATAAATTTTAGGAAAACTAAAGAGAAAAGTTAAAATAATTTTAGAACAAATGACTAAATTAGAACAGGCTCATAAGCAAACGCATACAGAGCAAACATATCAAGAATTAACTAAACTAAGGAACAAACTAAGATTAATAAGAGATTGTAACACCAAGCGTAATAAAAAGAATCAACAAGAACAGAAATTAAAACAAAGTATAGGGGGCAAAGACCTAGCTACATACTTGAATGATAGAAGAGCAATAAACTTCATAGAAGAGATATTGACCAAAGATGGCGAAAGGAAATTTAAAACTGAAGATATAAAGGAATTCGTATCATTCTATAAAAATATATATAATTTAGGAAAAACAGAACAGGACCATTCATCCTACCTTGAAAAAGTTTGTAGGAGTAAACTTGATGATAACTTCGTAAAAGAGCTAGAGAAACCGTTCACACAGAAAGAGTTAACTGAGACTATCGTCAAATTGAAGGATAATAAATCCCCCGGTGAGGATGGTTTACCGGCCTAGTATTACAAAGTCTTTGAGGACCAAATAGCTCCATTTATGCTTAAATGGCTGAATAATATTGACCGCCGGCACCCTCCAAGCTCAATAATGAACACGGCAATCATAAAACTTATTCCAAAATCAGGAAAAGATGGAAGGTACTGTAACAATTATCGACCTATTTCGCTAATTAATTGTGATTTAAAGATCTATGCTTCTCTAATTGCAAATAGACTACTCAAGGTGATACCTATATCTATAATCTCAGGTTTTCAGGCCGGCTTTATTCCAAAAAGGGATGTTTATCAAAACATCTCATTAGCAGTATCTATAATTAATCATATTAAGGAATCAAAAACCAAAGCAATTGTGCTGGCTTTAGACACTCAAAAAGCCTTTGATAGGGTGTCCTGGTCCTATCTGGAAGCAATTCTCTACCATATTGGGCTGGGCCCTAGAATCACAGAAAAGATTATGGCCTTATATACTAACCAACAAGCCAAGCTAGAAATAAACGGAGCTTTATCAGCACATAGAAACAGACATAGAAACATAGAAGGTTGACGGCAGAAGGAGACCATACGGTCCATCTAGTCTGCCCTTATGTAACTGTATGTTCTCTTTATCTTAGGATAGATGTGTGCTTATCCCAGGCATGTTTAAATTCAGTGACTGTTAATTTTTCAACTACCTCTGCTGTAAGTTTGTTCCAAGCATCTACTATTCTTTCTGTAAAATAATATTTTCTAACATTGCTCCTGATCTTCCCCCCGACTAGCTTCAGGTTGTGCCCCCTTGTTCTATCATTAAGTTTCTTCTTAAAAACACTTCCCTCCTGAATCTTATTCAATCCCTTCACATATTTAAAGGTCTCAATCATGTCCCCCCTCTCCCTTTGCAATAGCCAACGGAACCCGTCAAGGATGCCCCTTTATCTCCACTATTGTTTAATCTGCATGTGGATCCACTACTGGCGGCGATAGAATCCGATCCGCAACTCAAAGGAATCCAGATAGGAACCAGCGAAATCAAACACCTAACGTACGCAGACGATATATTACTAGTCCTTAGAGACCCTACTCCTGGTGCAATTACGAGAATAATGGAAATATTGGAACAATTTAAGGCACACACAAATTTTTCGTTAAATGTAGAAAAATCGGTTCTGATGCCTCTAGGTATGAACATAGAAATAGAACTTCTTAACAAGGAATTTGGATTCTCCATTAAATCTACTCATATTACCTATTTGGGAATAAATCTAACGGCTGACCCAGACAAACTTTATTCAGCAAATTTCCCTGAGCTTCTACAAATATTAAAAAAGTATATAATTAAGTGGTCAAAACGCCCATTAAATATCCTGGCGCGTATTGCAGCAACTAAAATGTACTTTTTACCGCAATTCATCTGCAAAATCTTGAATATTCCGATCCAGATACCGAAGACTCTAATAGACAACATAGACAAACTTCTGGGCAATTTCTATTGGAACAACCGCCGACACAGAATAGCTTACAGTTCATTAAACCAAAACTTCAAGGGGGCTGGGGGGCACCTAACCTGTCCCGTTACATCATGGCTTCCCACCCACTTCGCTTAGTCAAATGGATCTCTACAGATAAAGACTCATTATGGGTACAAACGGAACTATACCCGCTTCACTCGAATAAGATCCAGATCCTAGAACCACAAACAACACACCCATTTAAACAAGTAACTGGGCATCCAATTATCCTGTCTGTATTGGGTTCGCTGAGAAAACTCGTAGGGAAACAAGAATATTTCTCATTTCCTGATTTAATGAAAACGCTCAAAAATGCTAACATTGGAAAATGGGAACCGGAGGACTTAGAGGTAGAACCTTATATCGAACCTAGAGTGTACCACCTGTGGAAGATTACTCGGACTAAGTCTAAATCTTCGCTACTGGAGTGGTTGAAAAGAGAAAGTAAAACATACATAAAAGCTTTTCAAGCAGAACATCTTTTAAAGAATCTCAACCTACCGGAAGCAACCTTTACTCCTACAGAAGTTCAACAACTTTTTTTAAAGGAACAACTTAGAAGACCACTATTACATGCTATTAAGTAAATCTAATAAATCGCATGAAGCAAGACAAATAAGAAAATGGGAAATGCATCTGGGAGTAGACATTACCCCTGAACAAAGGGAGAATATACTTAGATCCCTTGATAACATCAAATCTCCAGCCCTGAAAATATTTAGTCTAAAATATTGGTATAGATTTTATTACACCTCTGACCATAACCAAGTGTTTACGAACTACAGCTGTTGGTGGTGTAAAAAACATCAGGCGACGGTCAGCCCTCTGTGGTGGGGCTGTGAAAACATAAGACCTATATGGAACATCACAGAACAAGCTATTAAAAAAATAAAGGGAGAATTTTCCATTAAAGCTAATGAGGCCCTACTTATCCCCACATACAGCGGGAGACATCAATGCAAAGTGGCGATCGCATCTGATTTAATGGGGAGGCTCATTTCACTAATTATATGGATAACTAGAAAAAACAGTCACTCGCTGGGGAGAATCAACTTATCTTGACCCATCGTCTTGGAAAAACCACCTTATTTGGCAATCGGAGAATGAAATTTGCCTAGCATCGGATCAGAATTACAGACAGGTCTTAGAAGAGGGCCTAGGAATAATTAAAAAAATGAAACTTAGACATGGTTAACTGGGGTTCAGTTCATGCACGTACGGAACTAGGAAAACAGAAATGCAGAAGTCTAGATTGCTGGGTATATGGATTTATTCATATATTTGTATATCCATGCCCATACTAGTCTTTTGGAGGGGGGGAGGTTTCTCTAGTGGGGTAAGGGGGTTAGGTAAGGGGCTGGTGGGTTCGAGGGGAGGGTGGGGAAGGATTGAGCAGGTTTTAACTCAAGCTGCTCCGGTTATAGATAGGTTTGATAGAAGTAACACTTTACAAATTATGATGCAACCATACTCTATACACCATCCAGTACCATTGTGATGATGGAACGCTTTGGTGAGGTGGAGCAATTTTACTGCTGACTGTTTGTAAAAGAGAAAAAAAAAAAAAAAAGAATCATGCCCAGAAAGGACTTCACTATGGAAGGAGACAGGGAAGATTTGGGGTGGTTGATCACCCAGCCGAATGACTCCAGTGTGGACACCACCCGCTGGGTATCCAGCTCTGCCTGTTGGAAGGACTGAGAAGTGATAAGAATGTCGTCCAAGTAGGGAAGAATGCGAATGCCCTGAGATCTCAGCAGAGCCATCAGTCCTGCCAGCACCTTGGTGAATACCCTGGGAGCCGAGGCGAGACCGAAGGGCAAGGCCACAAAATGGTAGTGCTGAACCTGAGGAATCTCTGATGACCTGGAAAGATTGGAATGTGAAGGTAAGCATCCTTGATGTCTACAGAGGTCATGAAGTCCCCTGGGCGTAGAGAATTCACAGCAGAGCACAGAGTCTCCATGCGAAAGTGTCTGAATCTGACAAATTTGTTGAGGCGCTTTAAATCTAGGAGTCTGATGGACCCGTCTTTTTTGAGAACAGTGAAAAGATTGGAATAGTAGCCTTTGCCCCTTTCCCTTAAGGGCACCCAGCAGATGACTCCCAATTCCAGAAGGCTTTGGACAGCAAGGGACAGACCCTGAGCTGACGGGGTTTTGAGCTATCCGGGATCTGATGAGTCTTGGGGGCGGCCAGGCTGCAAACTATCTTGTAACCGGAGGATACTACCTCCTGAATCCACCGGTCTGAGACATGACACCTCCAGATGTGAGCAAAGTGCCGAAGCCGTCCCCCCACCCGGATGGGTGAGGGCACCCCTTCATGCCTGAGGGGGCTTGGGGGGAGGACTTAGGCTTGGGACCCCAGGGGGGACCAGGGCGGCCACGTCCTCTGCCCCAAAAATCACCGCGGGCCCCAGCAAAAGAAGCTCCCCGTCCAATTCTGGAACCACGGAAGGAAGAAAGGCACCTGAACCCCGAAAGGACCAGGGCTGCCTTCTACGCTGAGGCAACTTGCCTCCCTTAGCAAACAAGTCCAGACTTTCACCAAAGAGGTGCAGCCCCTTGAAGGGAAAACCAGTGAGAGCCTTCTTAGCAGTGTTGTCAGCTGCTCACTGGCGCAGCCAGACCGAGCGGTGTATAGCCACCAACAAGGCAGATGCCCTGCCACACATTCTAATGGTTTCATCCAAGGCAGAGAGAACATATGCAACAAATTCCTCAACGCAGAAGAGCTCTATACTCTTCACTACCTGCATCCTCAGGGGCCCCATCTAAGAGACTCTTGAGCAGGCTTTTAATAGCAACTGCCATAATGGCACAGAGGCACAGACCAGACGCAGCGTGGTCCCCACACAGGCAAAGGCATGGCAAGCCAGCTTTGGGAGGACATGACCAACATTTAACCATCTCAGTGGGAAAGGGATACCTCTTATCCCAACTCTTTGGCACCCCGGGAAGCCTGCTAGGCCATTCCCACTCCCTGAGCACCAGATTATTAAAGTGAGTTTGTTCAGGAAACTAAGCATGGTTTAACAGTATGAAACAGCTCCCCCTGCAGCCGCGGAGCCACGGCAGGAGGAGAGATACAGAGTACATCAAAAATGTGAGCTAAAAGCCTGTCAGTATCATCTGAAGCCCATGGATCAGACCCAGAATCGGCACCAAAAACCTTAGGCTGTTCCTCAGATGATTCTGAATCAGAAAATAATTCCCCCTCTTCCAGGGTGGTATAACCGGTAATGTCAAAAAATTCCTCAGCCTCCATAGGAAAGAGAGTAACACCAGGTGATAAATGCCGCTTCTTAGCAGAAGCCTTACGTGGGCCAGACCCAGCAATATGCCTTTCAATGCTGACCACGATAGGGAGACGCCAGACACGCAGCACAGGAGACCCAAAATGGCGCCCGCATATACCTCGAGGGGCGGGCCGCGGAGATAGTGATGCAGAAAGCGTCACCCGCAAGGCCCGCCCCCCCGAAGAGCATGAAAACGCGCCCACGTGACCAGGCCCACCAATGACAGCGCAGCAGCGCCAGAGGCGTTGTCGCCGCCGTCCGCGGAGCGAAGTACAAGTGCGCGGCGGCGACAATAAACAATGCAACCATCAAGCGGGATCACAACATGGATATGTTGTCATGGACATCGAGAACTACCCAGGGAGAGCGAAGGGGAAGCAGTGGCCGGCTAAGAAGAGCCTGAGGGGACAGGGGGCGAAGGGAAAATGTCCGCGGGAGGGACATCCCAAGGCTCACCATGGGCCTGTACCGCCTACCCTTTGGTGGGGGACTGCGGTTGGAGCAGCGCTCCTTAGCACCTGACAGCGGTGCTGCCTACCATCACCCGACCAGCACAGCCTAAGCTGGGAGGCAGTGAAAACGAACGGGTGGGAATAGTCCTACAGGGCCGCAGGCTAATAAGCCCCGCTCACCTGTGAGTAGAAAGAGCCATCTTCTAATCATCGCAGCCCAGACTGCAGAGAAGAACTGGAGAATTTGTGGGAGGTCCCTGGTATATATGGGGCCAGGAGGAGGCACTTTTCTGTCTCTGCAGTCCAGTGATATCTTGTGGATGTATTACCCAGGAGTAAGGATTCAAGTGGAGCAGGACGTGCTGTATATGATGTAGTCGGGCATGATGTAGTGATCTATTGACATCTGAACTATGTCTGCAAACCAACCCCTCCTCGGCCAGCAAGGAGCCACCAGGATGGCTGGCACCCCCTCCTGGGCTATCTTACGCAGCACTCTGCCCAGGAGCGGAAATGGAGGGAATGCATACAGAAATTTGAACTCCGTCCAAGGGATCTCCAGAGCGTCTATTGCTATGGCCAGAGGGTCTCTTGAAAGACGAACCTTGGCAGCTTGTGATTGTGTCTGGACGCAAACAGATCCACGTCCGGTTGACCCCAGCGGAGGCACAGAACCTGAAAGGTCTCGCTGCTGAGGGACCATTCCCCCAGGCGCAAGGAACTCCTGCTCAAGGAGTCTGCCTCCTGGTTTTCCACCCCGGGGATGTAAGCTGCCGAGATGCAGGGAACATTCTCCTCTGCCCAAGTCAGAATCCGGCTTACCTCCTTGAGGAATCTCTTGCTCAGAGGTCCGCCCTGGTGGTTGATGTAGGCCACAGCTGTCTGATTGTCCAAGCGGACCTGGATCGCACGGCCTTTTAAATGGGGAGTCAGGCGTAGAAGAACCAACCAAATTGCTCTCAGCTCCAAGAGATTTATGGGTAACCGGTTCTCCTTCGGACCCCACTGACCCTGGATCTTCTGGGTCTGCCAAACGCCTCCCGAGCCTGTAAGACTGGAATCCGTGGTAACTATCTCGCATTGGGGAGTCTGGAAGGACTTGCCTACCAGCAGGTTCCGAGAATCCAACCACCACAAGAAGAGGGACTGTCTGACCGCGGTGGCGGGGTGGGGGGTTGGGAAACAGCAAAAATCCTTGTTCCAGAGATACTTGCGACCGATTCTAGCTGGTCAGCAGGTTCAGCTGTAGAGGTCTCATGTGGAATTGGACGAAGGGCACTGCCTCGAAGCACGACACCATTAGGCCCACCAATCTCATCCCCAGACGTACCAACGGCTGTTGACAAGCCAGCAAGGCCAAAACCTTCTGCTGTGGCAGAAAGACCTTGACCTGACCGGTGTCTAGCGTCATTCCCAGGAAGGATCTCACTGTTGAAGGCGTGATAAACGACTTGGATTAGTTGATCATCCAACCGAAGCCTTCCAGGGTTGACAGTACAGTCCGGGTGTCGCTCTCTGCCTCCCGAAGGGACCTGGCCAAAATCAGAAGGTCGTCTAGATAGGGTAACACACGAATACCCCGATTCCTCAGGATAGCCATGATGCCAGCCAGCACCTTGGTGAACACGTGGGGAGCTGAGGATATGCCGAAGGGGAGTGCCACAAACTGGTAATGTTGATCCTCCAGGGCAAACCTCAAGAACTTCTGATGTCCTTGGAAAATCGGGATGTGCAGTTAAGCGTCCCTGATGTCCACCGTGGTCATAAAGTCGCCGGCCCGAAGCGCAGCGTTTCCATGCGGAAATGTCTGACCCTTTCAAATTTGTTGAGACCCTTCAGGTCCAAGATCGGTCGTAGCAATCCGTCCTCCTTGGGGACCATGAACAGGTTGGAGTAGAACCCCTGACCCTGTTCCTGTTGGGGCACAGGGCAAATCACACCTATCCACAGGAGGTGTTTAACAGCTGCTCTCAAAGCCTGAGCTTTTAGCGGGTTTCGGGATATCCTTGAACATAGGAAATTCGTGGGTGGCTTGGCTGCCAGCTCTATCTTGTAACCTGAGGACACCACCTCCTGAATCCATCGATCCGAGACGTGAAGTCTCCAGATCGGAGCAAACAGCAGCAGCTGTCCCCTCACCCTCATTCCTGAGCAGGTTTGGCTGGGGGTTTGGGCTTAGCTCCCCAGGCGGGATTGGTCCGGCTGCGGGACCTACCTCTGCCCCAGGTATCTCTGCGGGCACCGGAAAAAGAACCTCTTCCTCCCCGGAAGGACCGATAAGAAGAGGAGTTCCGAAAGGTTTGAGCAGGCTTTCTTCTCTGAGGGAGCTTACCATCCTTGACCAAAAGGTCCAGTCGCTCCCCAAACAGCCGGTTTCCCACAAAAGGTAGACTTGTGAGTGACTTCTTGGCAGCCGCATCGGCCGACCACTGCTTCAACCACAGCGAGCGGCGTAAAGCTACAAGCAAGGCCGAAATTCTGGCACTGAGCCTGACCACATCATTCATGGCAGTAACAAAGCCAATGAAATCCAAACAGGCCTTGAGTTCCTTACACTCCTCCGTCCGTTTGCGGGACTTAGCCTTAGCCACAAGGTGTTTAACCTTTCTCCTGTTGGCTAGAGAATCAATTGCCGAGGCACAAGCAGGTCGAAAAAGGGCACCAGCAAAGGTGAAAGCATGGCAGACCAAATGATCCATGCGTTTGTCTGCAGGATCACGTAAGGAAGCATTGTCAGGTGATGGCATAACAGTGGTGTTGGACAATCCTGACACTGGAGGGTCCACTTCGGGAGGGTGAGACCATAGCCAAATCAATTCGGCAGGGAAAGGATACCGCCTATCCAGGCCCTTAGGAACCGACAGTAACATGTTGGGCCTTTCCCATTACTTAAGGATCATGTTAGAAAAATGCAGATGCTCGTGAAAAACCCGCCGTTGTCTTTCAGGCCGTAATAAATCACCCTTTTTCCTCTTAGCCGTTCTGGGAGGAACAATGTGCAAGGTATCAAAATCGTAAGAAAGCAAACTTTCCGTGTAATCCGGAAGGAAGGAATCCTCATCCGAGGAGGAACCAGAGATGCTGTCTCCAGCGGAAAGCAACTCCGCCCCTGAGAGTGAGTCATCTGGCTACTCGCCTTCCTCCGCAGATTGCAAGGAACCATAGAGATCAACATCCGAGTAAACCGGCTCCAGATGCCGTTTCTTACTCTTGGCCCTTTTAGGGGCTGCCAACAAGATCTGTTTCTCGAGGCTAGCAAGCCTGTGCACAAGATCAGCATGTGTCCCCTTGCTGGCTCCCCCTTCACTAGGGGCTAACTGCAGCAGAGGAGGCTCCGGAGAGGCCGGTGGTAATGCTGGGCTAGGGTCAGGAGCGACCGCTCGCTCATGGTCCAAAGCAATGCCTCTGGCGCAAGTGGAACAAATCGTGCTGAATCCGCCCAGGGGATTCTGTCTGCACAAGGGGAAGAGCCCGTCTTGGCCCAGTGGGGTGCCCGGCTCACTATCCTTTGATGCCTCCATTATGGCGATTCTGAATAAGAATATTCAATAAGGATAATAGACACTAACGGCCTAAGCCTAATAGCCGATCCCTCTTTTTAATAATGGGGACAGGGAGGAACCACAATCCTCAACCTCCAGCCCACAGTCTAAACAAAAAAGACAGACAGCAATTAAAAAACTACCCAAAATGTCATGTATTAACATATAAATCATAAAACATACATGCAATAAAATAAGAATACAGTGAGAATACAGTGTCTATCCCCTTAAAACAGAACAACCACAAGAGGGACTCATGACCGCGCTGCACACAACGCCAGGAGACACAATAAGTGCTGTCTCCCCTCACAGCCGAGGACCGCAGCAGCGCTCGCAAGGCCTGCAGCGCACAGCAGCGCTTCTAGAAGGTTCCGCAGTGGGAGCGTAACAGGCGTGACGTCAGCCTGCGCATCCCGCCCATGACTCCGCCCCCCAGCGCGTCACATTGGCCCAGCGCAGCGCCACCTGACATGGCGGCAGACCCCTTCCCCCCGCGAGGAAGCGAGAGCCCGCGAGGCAGGTAAGGGGTGGAGGGAATGGCATCGGACCGCTCCTCGCTGTAGGCACTGTAGTGAGGAGCTCTCCACCGCTCCTCCTAAGTAGCACCAAGCACAACATACAGTACACAACTAAAAGTATGTGGGAGAAGGGAGGGCATATATGAAGTACATATATCTGTGGTTCCCCAGCAGGCTCACCATAAATGCCTGCGGCCGACTACTTTTTGGTAATAATGTCTGCGGCCCAGAGCCATGTGCTCTGCCAGAACGCCCCAGACCCCGGCGTTTCACCCTACCGTACACAAATCCGCTTTAGCAGCCAAGGCTGGGAGGCAAGGATGGGTCAGAAGAGATACAAGGAAATAAGGTTCTGCAGCTGCTGACAGGCTAGGTGGCCCCGTCTGCTGCTAAAATTCTGAGAGTGAAAAGTGATCTTATGCAGTCAACTGCAAGATAAAGAACTGGGGACTGGATTGAGAGGCAGCTGCCTTTATAGGGGGCTGGGAGGAGCTACATCTTTTGATCTTGCTGTTAGCGCCCCCTAGGGGCGAACACCCATCTGTAAGTCTGGACGGCCTGGAAAGAATGGAGGAGAAAACACAGATCCTAGAGGAAGGGAAGGGTATTTAAACTTTTTCAATTGTGTTTCCTGTGTAGGTGGGAGGAGATACCGATTTATCCATTTGCCTGGAATGCCCCTTTAAAGTTCCTGTATAGGTAATAACCATGTGAGGCCACCAGTGCTGGAAGATGGAATCACTGGCTCCCTGCCATTGGTTAAGTATGAAGATGTCTGCACTGCAAGGAGGAGCTGCGGGGGACCGCCAGACCTGTGCAGAGGAGCTGCAAGCGAATATAGACTTTATTGCTGCCTGGACAATAGCTGTCTGAGGCAAACTATAGAAAGGTACCCCCACGAGCACCACTCTTCAATAGAGCAAGCCGGGGAGTGGGGGTCGGGCCGAGGCTGCCGAGCCACCAATGATTGATTTAAAAACATTACAGAGCGCCCCTGTTTACCACTAAATGACTAATGAGATAGAATAATAAGGCAGATCCACTAGAACACCCGGCTGCTGCTCATCACCGACGAGGGCCTTAGAGGGGAAAGAACAGAAACATGATTAACGTTTCTAAACTTCCTATGAAAGTTCCATTCATTATACAATATTAGAAAGGTCCGTACCTTTTTTTTCAACCCCAGCCCAAACTAGCTCAGACTCACCCTGGTTGCTTTCTTACCCTTCATTAAAGCTCCTAGTATCCTTATTTCACTACAAATCCCAGAACCCTTCAACTGTAACAGGTGGGTTAAATAGCAGATTTGGGCTAAACAAAGCAGAACGCTTCTATTAACCCTTTAGCTTCTTGAACACAAGACCAAATGTACATCTGAAGACCAGTTTCGGCCTTAGTAGATCCCTGCGTGTAACAATGCTCCCAGGCTGCAGATGGTAACAATACCATTTTGTGAATACTCACCTTGTAAAAATACCATTTTGTGATTACTCACCTGTAAAATGGGTATTATAAGTATGTCACACACCCCACTTCAAACATTAATTCATTAACATGGGTACTCACCGCTAGGTGGCGCTGCTTTGCAGAGAAGTCCAGAAAAAGCAAGCCCCTCCCGGTCTATACATACCTGGTATCTCCTCACAATTCCCCAGTATTCAAACAGCAATAAAGGCAAGATACCAGGAGACCAAAACACAAAAGTAACCCTCAACTGTGAATAAACACAACTTCACCATATAAAGAACCAGGATACCAAAGAGGGCGGGTGAAGTGGGGTGTGTGACATACTTATAATACCCATTTTACAAGTGAGTAATCACAAAATGGTATTATTCCAAGTATGTCACACACCCCACTTCAAACATTAATTCATTAACATGGGACATCCAACAGCAGTGTCCAAAATGGGGAGGGTATCCAACCAGGCAATAATGCAGACACACTCAAACCACTGCAGCCTGCAGAACCTTGCGGCCAAAAACAGCATCCGCTGAGGCCCGCACATCAACCTTATAGAACTTAGAAAAGGTATGAACCGAAGACCACGTTGCAGCCTTACAAACCTGTTCAACAGAAGCCTGGTGCTGAAAAGCCCAGGACGCACCAACCGCGCGAGTAGAATGAGCAGTAACACGAAAAGGGGGATCCTTCCCCTTAGCCGAATAGGCTCCAACAATCGCCTGACGAATCCATTTGCTAATGGAGGACTTGGCCGGAGCCAAACCCTTCCTAGGCCCACAGGGGACCACGAAGAAGGCATCCGTCTTACGAAAAGGAGCCGTAGTACGCAGATAGAACTTGACACAACGTACCACGTCCAAACAGTGCAACGCACTCTCCTTGTCATTCCTAGGCTTAGGACACAAAGAAGGAAGAACAATATCCTGATTAAGATGGAAAGCAGAGACCACTTTAGGAAGAAAGTCCGGCTTGAATCTGAAAACCACCTTGTCCTGATGTTTCTCAAAATAAGGGGCCTGAATCGATCCACTGCCAGACGAACGATGTCCGCGAACCACACCCGCCTTGGCCACCTTGGAGCCACGAGAATGGCGGGAACTCCTTCCTGAACCAGCTTTCGCAGAACCCTGCCCAGCATGGGAATCGGAGGAAACAGATAAAGAAACCCCAGATCCCTCCAGCCCAGGGCCATGGCGTCCGCCGCCAGAGTCAGAGGGTCCTGGGACAGAGACACGAACGTCGGAAGCTTGTGATTGTGACGAGAGGCAAACAGATCCACCTCCGGCGTCCCCCACCGAAGACACAGGGACCGAAACACCTGGGGATGGAGAGACCATTCCCCCCGGCGGGACGAACACCGGCTCAGAAAGTCCGCCTCCGTGTTCTCCACTCCTGGAATGTAAACTGCCGAGATGCAAGGGACATGAGTCTCTGCCCAAACTAGGATCAGAGACACCTCTCTGTGGGCACCCAGACTGCGAGTCCCTCCCTGGTGATTGATGTAAGCAACCGCCGTCCGATTGCACCTGCACCGGCAGGCCTTGCAAATGATGTGTCAACTGAGACAGAACCAACCCGATGGCTCGCAACTCCAGAACATTGATGGGCAAGTGAGCTTCCCGAGGGTCCCACTGCCCCTGAAACTGAAGATCCTTCCAGAAACCTCCCGATCCCGACAAACTGGCATCCGTGGTGACAGTCTCCCAAAGCGGGGTCAGAAACGACCTGCCCTTCAGAAGATTGTCCGAGACCATCCACCACAGAAGAGACTGCCGAACCCGAGGGGACATCCGGAAGGACCGATCCAACGACCGCGGTCGCCGGTCCCAAGACGCCAAAAGATGAAGCTGAAGCGCCCGCGTGTGAAACTGTGCGAAGGGAACTGCCTCGAACGAGGCCACCATCAACCCCACCAGTCTCATTCCTAGCCGAATGGACGGGCGAGGATTGGAAAGAAGAAGCTGAACCAATTCCTGAATCAAAAAGGACCTTGGCCTGGGGGAGAAAGACTCTGTGCAGGCAAGAGTCCAAAGACATCCCCAGAAAAGTCACCACCCTGGCCGGGACCAGAGAGGACTTGGGGTAATTGATCACCCAGCCGAACCTCTCCAACATGGACACCACCAAACTGGTGTCCCCTTCCGCTTGACTGAAGGAAGGCGCCATGATGAGAAGATCGTCCAGGTAAGGCACAATGCGAATCCCCCGGGCTCTGAGCAGGGCCATCACTCCCGCCAACACCTTGGTGAACACTCTCGGCGCAGATGTGAGGCCGAACGGAAGAGCTACAAACTGAAAATGCCGATCCTCCACCACAAAGCGAAGGAACCTCTGATGAGCCGGAAAGATCGGGACGTGAAGGTAAGCGTCCTTGATGTCTATGGACGTCATAAAGTCCCCCTGCCGAAGCGCACCTATCGCAGAACGCAGGGTTTCCATGCGAAACTTCCGGGGACGAATAAACCTGTTGAGAAGCTTCAAATCCAAGATTGGACAGAACGAACCGTCCTTTTTGGGTACAGTGAAGAGATTGGAATAAAACCCGCGCTCCACCTCCGAAGGAGGAACCGGGCAGATGACTGCCAAATCCAGAAGATTCCTTACCGCCGCCAGGAGCCCCTGTGCGGCCAAAGGAACCAAGGGCACCCGAGACCTGAAAAACCTTAGAGGAGGGCGGACTCGAACTCCAGCTTGTAACCGGCCGACACCACCTCCCGGATCCACCTGTCCGAGACCTCCTGGTCCCATACCCGGGAGAAGAGTCGCAACCGTCCCCCCACCCGTACGGGTGAGGGCGCCCCCTCATTGCTGAGCACGCCGCCCGCCCCCCCCCCCGCTAGCGGGACTCCAATGCAGCCGCGCCAAGGCCCCAGCCGCGGGCGCCGCGATGACGCCCGCATAAGCCGTCGAGTGGGCCGGCGGAGCACGCCGCCCGGCCCGCCCACCCAGTGAAAGTAGCCCAGGCGGACCGGCGCGACGCGCCGCCAGGCCACCCGACAGCACCAGCCACGGTACCACCAAGCACTATAAAGGCAGAACGGACGGGTCAGAGTCAGGCCACCCGTCCCTGCCTCACAACACACACACACACACGCACATGTACACATGGAGGAAGGAAAATGACATGGGAGAACTAAGGGGGGAATCAGGCCCGGGGCATCCCACATCCGGATCACCAAAAAAACGGATAGCCACTATGCCCCATGGGGACGAGTGGAGGAGCAAGCTCCTAAGCACCTAAAGTGCTATCTACCCTTGCCCAGCCTGCAGCCTAAGCTGGGAGGCTACCAATAACCAGGGACTAATAACAAAAGAAGCCGGGCAGAAATAGACCGTGGGGGGGGGGGGGGGGGCCGGGGTGATACCCCGGCTACCTGCAAGCAGGAGACTTTTTTACAACAGATGGAGCTGTAGTGTCCTTGTGTGAAACTGAGCAAAGGGGACTGCCTCGAAGGAGGCCACCATCAAACCCACCAGTCTCATCCCTAGCCGGATGGACGGTCAAGGAATGGACATGAGCGACCGAACCAACTCTTGAATCAGAAGAACCTTGGACTGAGGAAGGAACACTCTGGCCTGATCTGTATCCAGAGACATTCCCAGAAAGGATATTAACCTGGACGGGTAGAGGGAGGACTTGGGGTAGTTGATCACCCAGCCGAATCTCTCCAGAGTGGATAGAACCGTCCTGGTGTCCAATTCCGCTTGGCTGAATGACGATGCCAAGATGAGGAGATCGTCCAGATATGGCACTATGCGAATTCCTTGAGCTCTGAGAAGAGCCATCACCCCAGCAAGCACCTTGGTGAAAACCCTTGGAGCTGTGGTGAGACCGAAGGGAAGAGCTACAAATTGAAAGTGTCGATCCTCCAGTACGAACCTTAGGAACCTCTGGTGCGCGGGAAAAATGGGAACATGGAGGCAAGTGTCCTGGATGTCTATGGACGTCATGAAGTCCCCCTGACGAAGAGAGTGGAAAGCGGAACGCAACGTTTCCATGCAAAATTTTCGCAGCCTGACGAATTTGTTGAGAATCTTTAGGTCCAGGATGGGCCAAACGGAGCCATCCTTCTTGGGGACCGTGAACAGATTTGAGTAAAAACCCCGACCCTGTTCTAATGGGGGCACTGGGCAAATGACCGCCATTTCTAGAAGACTCCGATACCGCCGCCCGGAGCTGCAGTGCAGCCTGTGCATCCGGGGACACCCGAGACCTGAGGAAACGCGGGGGGGCAGGACTCGAACTCCAGCATGTAACCGGAAGACACCACTTCCCGGATCCACTTGTCCGAGACCTCCCGAATCCAGACTTGGGAGAAGTGTCGCAGCCGTCCCCCCACCCGCACAGGTGAGGGCGCCCCCTCATTGTTGAGCGGGCTTGGCCGCGGGCTTGGGTTTAGAACCCCAACTGTATCCTGAACGGGCACGACCTCTGCCCCTATTCCAGGAGTCTCCTCTTGTAGAAGGGAAGGCAAAACCTCTTCCCGCTCTGGCTCCCCGAAAGGAAGGGGTGAAGGAAGCCGCCCCTCGAAAGGGGCGACGTTGCTTCCTACGTTGAGGTAATTTTCCACCTTTAGCTACTGAGTCCAATTTATCTCCAAAAAGCCTTAGACCAACGAAGGGAAGAGACGTCAGACTTCTTAGACCCAAAATCGGCCGCCCACTGGCGCAACCAAATTGAACGCCTAATAGTCACCATTAAAGCAGAGGCCCTGCTGCTCATCATCAAGGAATCATCCAGAGCAGCTAAAATGGACAGAAAAACCTCACAATGTTTCAGTCCAAGAAATTCATCACTGTCCGGATCCAAGCCGGACGAGGATAACAAATCTTTGACCACCTTTCTAGTAGCCACCACCAACAGTGATGAGGTACAAACTGGCCGTATGGCTGCCCCAATACTGGCAAAACCATGACAAGCCATCTGGTCAATGCGTTTATCCTCACCATCTTTAAGAGAGGAACAATCAGGGTTATTCAAAACGGCTGAGTTGTATAACCCCAAAATTGGGGCGTCCACTTCGGGGGGGGGGGGAAGCCCAGCGCTTAACCGTGTCCACGGGGAAAGGATACCTTCTATCCCAACTGAGGAATGCCTGGGAGCCGAGCTGGCCTCTCCCATTCCTTGGAAATATCAAAATGCTTCTGATTAGGAAATTCTAAACGCGGCCTGGATTCCTCATAAAATTCCCCTTGTTGTTGAGGGGCCTCCGCCGGAGGCGAGATAGCCAAAACCTCAAACATCTGAGTCAGAACATTAGGAGTGTCCGAGGAACCCCCTGACCCCCGATCAGAATCAGCGCCAACAATTTGCTGATCCTCGGAATTATCCGAATCCTCAAATACCTCCCCTTCCTCTGGAGGGGAATAATCTGACCAATCCAGACCATCCGCATCATCATATTCATAATGAGAAACCGTAGACAAATGTTCTCTTGGCCGGTGCCTTCTTGGCTACCGTAGAGGAAATACATTTTTCAATACTGGCCAATCTGGCACATACATCAGATTGCGACTGCCCCCCCATGACAACATCACATGGGGCACGGGTCAAAATGGGAGGGGGAGGGGATGAAGCCGGCGGTGCTGACCCAGAAGCCTGGGGTCCTGACTGCCGCGTAATAGTCTGTTGTGCACATGATATACATAAAAAGAAATCATCCCCAGTTAGGGATACCCCACAGCCCATGCACTTCCGGGATTGTCCCGAGGGGAGCCCGGTATCCTGGGATGCCTCCATAAGGTGAACTTGTAGCAAGTCGCTATGACCAAGGGAATTACGCTAATAAGCGACCCGGGATGCCCTTTTAATGTCCCACGTGGGAGGATTTTAAAGCTGAAAAACTAAAATGACCCAGGGACTATAGGACCAGGAGGAAACCCCCTAATTGCCACTGTGGGTCCGCCTGAAAGACACAGAAGAGCCAAGTAAAACAAACAGCTTGACACACAAAGGGAAAATGGAGAGGGGGCCAACAGGCCACTCACAGAACCGCCGAAGAACGTTAATAGCTCGCACACCGAGAGGAAGAGAACTGTGAGGAGAACTGTGTGAGGAGAAGGGGGCGTGGTCAGCGCGGGCCGCGTCAAGCACCTCCCACCTGGCCAGAGGAGATGAAGCTCCTCAGCGGCGCCGAAGATGGGGGCGGTTCGCAGCGACGCGCCGCAAACCGGCCACGCCCCCCCTAGAGAATCATGAGGGGACAATTCCCCTCAACAGAGACAAGGGCGCCAAGGGTCAGCGCCGCGGCAAATAAGGGACCGCGGTGCTGTAACACCAAGACACGTAACACAAAGACACTGTGCTTTCACCTGCCCAGCCGCAAAGGCGAGGAGGGGCAGGCCCCGGCCTTGCGCCGAAGTCCGGCCCCGCCCCCCATCATCTACAGCGCGTGAGGTAAATTTGAAACCTCACTGAGGGACCCTGAGCCGCCATTACCCGGCGCCGCAGCAAAAGCAACAACGGCCGCGGCGCTGGTAGTGAAAACACAGCATACAATTAAAGGGCAACACACAGTAAAACATTCAAAATTAATAATGTGAATAAAGGAAAGATAAAGAGATAAAGTGACAAAGACCTCACACCCCATCCCCCATAAAGAAAGGAGAATCTATAGTGGCCACCCTTACATTAAGACTAAGGGACAGGGCATCCCAAACCGGGGTCACCAACCAGGTGTACCGTCTACCCTTTGTATAGGGTCTCACGGAGGAGCCTTGCCCCTGGGCACCAGAGGTGCTGAAATACCCTCGTCTAGACCAGCAGCCACAGCTGAGGAGGCATTTATCTCATTTTATAGTAGAAGGGTCTGACGGAAATAGTTAAATAACTGGACGGGAATTCTCCCGGCTACCTGAAAACTCCCCCTATGCAAGGAGGAGACATCTTCTGACTTGCTCGCCGTCCTGCAGAGATGAAGACTGGGTAATGAGTGGGAGGTCCCAGGTATTTGTGGACCGGGAGGGGCTCTTTCCTCCAATCATCTCTGCAGATCGCCCTCTTCAGGTCAGTATACCCCACAGGTTATGAATATCTTGAAGCGGGGTGTGTGACATACTTAGAATATACTCCTTTTTCATACATTCATTGTAAAGCTTTATTTTATGCCTGGGAGCTCCTAGAGGCCCTAGTGGGAGGGGGGTGTGGAGCCCCTAGGGTATAGTTAGTATCAGGGAAGTGCAGCATACAGCCAATGTCGATCTGAGGCCATACACTGCCCAATCCTGACAGACTGGACACAGCCATGTATCCATAGTGCAGTGGACATTTCTAGTATTGCGCTTTTGAATGACTATACTTGCAACTTATTTTCTTGATAGGGGTGTATGGGGTTTTTAAAAGCCAGTTGAAACTTGAAATATTTAGACATTTTGATTTTACACTGACGCTCAGAAACCTCCCAGCCATTCATACCAACGAATTGACAACGCAACCAGCGGAAGCTGCAGGGCTCAGGCCAACGCAAGTGCAGCAGTTTGCTGTCAGTTGTGTAGCAGGGAGCTGCCCCCTCAAGGTCCTTGTTGATATTCCCATGACTGTAACCACCCCTCCATAGGGTGGGAGGGATGATGTACAGTCATCCCATTTGGTCACTGGCTGTATACCTTCCCTTACTGCATGTTCATTCAGAGCGTTTGCCCCCAAACAAATAAGATCCAGTGAGGGCTGCATGAGTGGGCCAGGAGTGGGGTCCCAGCTACATAACCAGAAACAATGCACTGACCCACAGCTGCCGACAATGAACATGAGATAGGGAGGCACACTTAATCCTGACCCTGGACTGCTCCTTTAAATATAAATATGGTTATAGGCAACATGGCCACACTTTCTCAAGTTTTTACCCAAACCCCAATACATCTGTGGCTGTGAAAAGAGAAAAAGTGAGTTACAGTACAGCATGCAATGTTAGAATGTAACCATACCACACACACTTGTAGAGAGTTCAAATTTAATTTTTATTAATGTCACAGATTTATTTGCCCAGGCCATACCTGGAACACCCTTATGGACAGGTCAACTACCCATCACACAGCATGATAAAAGCCCCAAATTCACTTCATGTAACTCATCTAAAAATGGGACCAGAAATGGTTTAAAAAAAAAAAAAAAGCAACTTTAAATCTGCCATATGAAAGATTAAACTCAAGTCGCAAGTCTACCACACATTCCACATAAATACGCTCAACTTTTTCTTATAAATTAGATACCTGCTGTATAGACCAAGGGTGTGTTGGCAAATTGTGAAGCGGTTCACAGTTCAGTGTAGGCTGCGACGTGCCTTCAATTTACTCTCGGTACAATTCAAAAAAAATCTAAAACATTCAGAGGAAAAAAACAAACATGGAGAAGAGGGCATGAATAACTCAAGTGCTAGGATTCTGCCTTTTATTTGAAATGGGGAAAAGCATATTGGCCTAGTTGATATTTGCCATTATAACCGAGGCAAGACCGGTCTAGAGACTTTCTATATGTTATATTACCTATAACTAACCAAAAGCAGGCATGACGTCACAATATTACAGCAGATAGACAAAGCCAGTTTTCAGCCACAGGGGAGATCCCATGTGGGCTTCAAAGCACATGCCAACTAGATGAATCTGGAGACGCCAACCTGGCATTCATGATGGCACCTCCTTACAGAAAGCTGGAATGATACTTTTCATACCATTGTTATTAAAACAGAAACCTGGGGAGGACCCCCGGTCATGGCTCTGTGCTCCTCCCATAACAAATGGAACATTTGAAAGGGAAATGATTTCAGTTAATTATTCGCTATGAAATTATGGTTCATCCCGTTTAGTCAGAATACGGATACGCTTCCCGTCTCTTATCCTCCTAGAAAATAGTAATCATAGGAAAACAGATGCAAAAGGTCGACTAACCCACAGTGGGGAAGGCGTTCCACATTAGAACTGTGCTCATCTTTTTTTCTATTCAAGAGAACAGAATTGAAGTTTGCTTATTCCAACTATCCACAGTATAGTATTACACAGTGGACCCGATAACCCAATGTTAATGGCAGCTGGCACAAATATATTCTGACCATTTTATTCAAGGATGTAAACAACCCTGGCCAATAGCTGCCATAGTGCAATAGTTACATCATAGCTGTCTCTAAACAATGGTAATATCCCAAATGTTCCACACGTATGACCGGTGATCAAAAAGACCACCAGTGGCTTGCTGGGTTCCCAAGCTGGCTTTGCTTTTGTCTGTATGGTGGACAGATCTGATCTGCACCATTTACAAGCAACTATTGATGGTGCTGGATTTTTAGGAGCTCATGTCACCTACATCTGGCAGCGCTTTGAAACCTGGTAAGTAGCTTTATTCTGGGCTTAGCAAAATAAAAAGTCATATTGCAGAGGGAATTTTAAAGAGTTATGCATTTAGCACGCCCCTTCTTTAGGCCGCACCCACCTTTGCCTACAACTCTTCCTGGCTAGAGTATTGAGGGAGTGGCATAAAGAGGGAGCGCAGGTTATGGCAACAGAAGCAATAAAAGTTGCTATTACATTTGGTAGCTTTTATTTCCTTGCTGCCAGGCTTTTTAAACTCTAAAAAGGTAACAAACTACAGCTTTGTACTAGACTAGGAAGACCCACGTATTATTTAATGAAATAAAAAGCTATACAAGGGCCTTGACTAACTCCCTTTAAGGTCACTTAAACGATTGACACCAAAAGCAGACAAATGTAAAAGGTGATGTGATGCCACAAAACAGAGGAATATGGAAGTCTCCCCGCCTGTTCCAACGCAGCCATTTGTAACACCTAGAATCTCTGCTTTACCAGAGACCAGAATCCACATGGTGTCCGCTATGAGCATAGCAAAACTGAGGTAGTCAACCCTGTGCAGGCTCAGCATCAGATTTTAATAACCAATGAATGCGCAGCTTTTCACTTTCTTCATAGACACATGGCATTTGAACACTGGGAATTCTGGTTCAGTTAGTAGTGCCTGGCAGAGATGTTCCCATACAAAGTTGGGGTAGAAGAATATGTAGCAATTTTAGAGCAAGGTCAATCTGGAAAGTTCTTGAAGGTTGCTGGATCCAGTCAATTGCATCATCCAGTGCGCAGCGCCGAAGACCAGACAGTTCAGATGATCTGGGTCCAAAAGCTGTAGTTTGTTTACCTTAGCGGGCAACTTAATCATGTAAAATGTTTCTGCGGCCTTTACTGTTCACCTAGAACAGCGTACTGGTTGTCTAACTGAAGTCGCAGATCCTGGTTCTTTGCAGACTCGTCTCTCGCACGGTTTTTATGCTTCACTATTTCAAATGTCTTCTCCATTTCTTTATCTCTGTTTTCAAAAACAAACAATTAGGACAATGCAGATTAGACCAAAGCAACTCACTAAATTTAGGGTCAAATAACAGAGTCCAGTTCTAGAGAAAAAAATAAATAAAAAAAAAAAAAAAGAAGGAGGGTGATGTGATGGAACGTCTAACAACCTATACTAGACACTAAGAATAGTGTATTCCTCACAAAGCACTGTAATGCTGAACCAAACTGGCAGTCCAGTGACTCGCTTAAAGTGATCCTATACCCATGTTAAAGTGGACCAAAACCCAGCCTGATCGGCCCGGGAATCTTATAGATCCAATCCCTCCCTACAGGGTATCGAAAATCGGGATGCTCTGCTGTGTGAAATCCCCCAGGACGCCCGCAAACCTTACCCGATTCCCGGTCCAACGGCGCATGCGCGGGCCACAGCCGCATCTCGTGCTTCTCTTTAGCAAGGTGCGTGCCTGTGGAAGTGCGAGATGTGGCCGCCAGCAGGCTCGGAGCCGCTGAGCTTTGACGTGCATGGCTCAGCGGGTCAGAGCGCGCCGATTTGATGAGCGGACGCGCATGTGCCGTAGGAGAGGATCTGGGGGGTTTCACATAGCGGGGCTCCCCCGATTGGGGTGCCCGGGGGAAGTGGACCAAAACCCAGAATAGTCAAAATCCTGGGTCTTGGTCCATTTTAACCACTTCCTTATGCAATATAGATTCCAGAAAGTGCAATGCTGCAGCCTGGGCAGAGCTGCAAGTATTTCTAAAATTCAGGCTTGTAGGTTAGGGTCCCCACAGACCAGGACCCTCACTGACTTCTAGTTTACTTGAAGCAAAAATCTAGACTTTTGAAGAGAAGTCACCTGGGAGCTATACATTTGTGGGAGGGCGGGTTGTGCCTTGGTCTTTATATTGAGTCATATTCCCTCTGACTTAAAGCTATGGCATGCTGCTTAAAGATTGTGCTGACTTGGCTGAAAATGCCCTGAAGTTGCTGTCTGTAAGACTGAGCTTGCAAGGGCAAATCAAAATGCTGCCTGTGATGCAGGGGAATCGCAATAAACCATATGCATTAGGCACTGTTTACGATTAAAAGTAGCAATACTATAAAAACATTGCACAATAATAAAAACACGTACAAATATGCTAAATAGTAGGAGGGTCGCCTATACACCCAGCAAATATTTTGCCAAGTTTACTTCTTTTATTGGAAGGAAGAACTCGGGGATGACAGGTATTGTCACCCCTGATCCACTCAGAAACCCGTCACCCCTGGGTTTTACTTCTACCAGGAGAAGAAAAAGCATAAGTGGGAATTTTATTCTGTTCAGGTGTTTAAGTGACCCCTCGTCTTATTAGCCAATGGGTGAGTTTTTAATATTACACAATTTTGCAATACAGCTCCTTTAAAGTGAGAGTCCACCTTTGCTGGCTTTCTCAGCACACCACAAGCCAATTTAACTCAATGGGAGTGCCATGTGCACAGTCACCTATCACTTCCTCAGGGCAAAGTGTCATCTTCCTTCCTTATGCACGTATGGTTGCCAATCATGTGAAGAACTGGATTTCCCAGTAGGCTTGCAGGCTGGTCACATGATTGGCTGTGATTTGGTGCCATACAAGTGAATAAGGAAATTGTAACTTGATCATAGTGCCTTTTTCAACCAGTCAGATATCAACCAGATTAAAAAAATACAATTCTGTGATTACTCACCTGTAGAATTGGTATTATACGCATACAGCATGTCCTTGTTATTTTTAGTTACCTCTTTACGGTGATTGCTCTTATGTTCAATATTGATAAGGGTTATAGTTCTCCTGGCATCATTTTTACTGCTTTTCAATACTGGGGAATTTGTGGGAGGTCCCTGGTATATATGGGGCCGGGAGGAGCTACTTTTCTGTCTCTGCAGTCCAGCGCTTTCTAGAGGATGTATTACCCATGAGTAAGGATTATTCTGGAACAGGACGTGCTGTATACGTATAATACCAATTCTACAGGTGAGTAATCACAGAATTGTATTATTCTAAGTATACAGCACGTCCTGTTCCAGAATAATCCTTACTCATGGGACATCCAATAGCAGCGTCCGTAAGGTAGGGTGGGATACCCAAAAGCAACAGCAGACAGTTTAAACCACTGCCGCCTGCAGAACTTTGCGACCAAAGGCAGCATCAGCTGAGGCCCTAACATCAACCTTGTAAAACTTAGAAATAGTATGAACAGAAGACCAAGTGGCGGCCTTGCAAACTTGTTCAACAGAAGCTTGGTGCTGAAAAGCCCAAGAGGCACCAATAGCACGATTAGAATGAGCAGTAAGGCGGAAGGGAGGCTCCTTCCCCTTAGCAGAGTAGGCCTGTATCACAGCATGACGGATCTACTTGCCGATAGTGGACTTAGCTGGAGCCAGACCCTTCTTAGGTCCAGACAAGAGCACAAAAGGAGCCTCAGTCTTCCTGAAGGATTCAGTAGCCAAATAGAACTTCAGAGTCCTGACCACATGCAAAGAGTGTAAACCCTCTTAGAGTTACTAGGATTAGGACACAGAAGGCAAAACAATGTCCTGATTGAGATGAAAAGCAGAAACAACCTTAGGCAGAAAATATGGCTTAAAATGAAACACCACCTTGTCCTGGTGACTCTCAAAGTAAGGGGGCTTAATGGAAAGCGCAGCCAAATCAGAAACACGCCTAAAAGAAGTGATAGCCATCATAAAGACTACCTTTAGCGTAATAATGGACAAAGGGACCCCCTGCAAGGGCTCGAAGGGAGACCACTGCAGGGCAGATAAGACCAAGTTCAAGTCCCAGACTGGTAACATAGGCTTACGTGGCAGACGCACGCGAGTAACCCCCTGGAACAAGGTCTTAACCAGGGGATGCTGAGCAAACGATCTTTGGAAGAAAATGGCCAAGGCAGAAACATGACCTTTCAGAGTACTGAGCTGAAGACCCAGATCCAAACCATGTTGCAGAAACTCCAGAATCCTAGGAATAGAAAACACACAGGGAAGCGGCTTAGACTCACACCAGTCAATGTAAGTACACCAAACCCTATAGTAGATTGAAGAAGAGGACCTTTTCCTAGTCCTGATCATGGTATTAACAACCTAGGCAGGCCCTTTCTCGATCAAGATGGAGGTTTCAGCAGCCAGGCCGTCAAAGCCAGCGTTTGTAAATTGGGGTGGCGTAGGTGCCCCTGAGTGAGCAGATCTGGAACCCGGGGCAGGGCGTACTGATCTACTGCCAGCTGCACAATGTCGGCGAACCAAACTCTTTTTGGGCAACAGGGGGCCACCAGTATGGCTGGCACCCCTTCCTGAGCCATCTTGCGCAGCACCCTGCCCAGCAGGGGAAACACATACAGGAGCTGGAAACTCATCCAAGACATTGCTAAGGCATCCATGGCTAAGGACAGAGGCTCCTGAGACAGAGAGACAGGAAGCTTGTGACGGGACGCAAACAGATCCACATCTGGTTGACCCCAGCGGTGGCACAGGGAGCGAAACACCCTGCTGCTGAGGGACCATTCTCCCAGACGAGAGGTCTCCCTGCTCAGAGTCTGCCTCCAGATTCTCCACCCCCGGAATGTACACAGCCAAGATGCAGGGAACATTGTCCTCCGCCCAGGACAGAATCATAGACACTTCCCTGAGGGCCCTCCTGCTCCGGGTCCCTCCCTGATGATTGATTCAGCCCCACTGACCCTGGAATTTCAGGGATTTCCAAAAGCCTCCCCAACCTGTCAGACTGGCATCCACGGTGACAGTCTCCCAGCAAGGGGCCAGAAAGGATCTGCCCCCCAGCAGGTTCCTTGAATCCAGCCACCGCGAGAGAGAACGCCTGGCCAGAGGGGACAGAACAAACACCTGATCCAAGGACACTGGGTCCAGATCCCATACTGACAAGAGGTGAACCTGAGCATATGGAACCACCTCGAAGCAGGACACCATCAGGCACACCAGCTGCATTCCCTGCCTGATGGACGGATGAGGACAAGACAGAAGGAGCTGTGCTTGCTTTTGAAGACTCTCCACCTTCTGCTGAGGAAGATCGATCTTGACCTGAGATGAATCCAGAATCATGCCAAGAAAATACCATTTTGTGAATACTCACCTGTAAAATGGGTATTTTAAGTATGTCACACACCCCGCTTCAAACATTAATAATTACTCTTGGGTATACCCACCTCTAGGTGGCGACGTTGCAGAGAAGTCTTGAAAAACGAGCCCCTCCCGGTCTATACATACCTGGGACCTCCCACTTATCCCCAGTTTTCAAACAGCAGTAAAGACAAGGTACCAGAAAAACCATTGGTAACCCTCAAACCGTAAACAAAGCTTCACCATATAAAAGAACCAGGATACCAAAAAGGGCGGGTGAAGCGGGCGTGTGACATACTTATAATACCTATTTTACAGGTGAGTATTCACAAAATGGTATTATTCTAAGTATGTCACAGACCCCGCTTCAAACATTAATAATTACTCTTGGGACATCCAAAAGCAGTGTCCAGAAAGGGCGGGTATCCAACAAGGTAATAATGCAAAACTCAAACCACTGCAGCCTGCAGAACCTTGCAGCCAAACACAGCATCCGCTGAAGCCCGCACGTCAACCTTATAAAACTTGGAAAAAAAGTGTGAACAGAAGACCAAGTGGCAGCCTTACAAACTTGCTCAACAGAAGCCTGGTGCTGAAAAGCCCAAGACGCCCCAACAGCACAAGTAGAATGAGCAGTGATACGAAAAGGGGGAGCCTTCCCCTTGGCAGAATAGGCCCCAACAACAGCCTGACGAATCCACTTGCTAATGGAAGACTTAGCCGGAGCCAAACCCTTCCTAGGCCCGCAGGGCACCACGAAAAAGGCATCAGTCTTACGAAAAGGAGATGTAGTAAGCAAATAGTACTTAACACAGCGTACCACATCCAAACAATGCAAAACCCTATCCTTGTCATTCCTAGGCTTAGGACACAAGGACGGAAGAACAATGTCCTGGTTAAGATGAAAAGCAGAGACCACCTTAGGAAGAAAGTCCGGTTTGAAGCAGAAAACCACTTTGTCCTGATGTCTCTCAAAGGAGCCCGAATCAACAAGGCTGCCAACTCCGAAATGCGCCGAACCGAAGTGATGGCCACCAAAAAGGCAACCTTCAGAGTCAGAGTAGAAAGAGCAATATCCTCCTCAAAAGGAGGAGCCTGAAGAGCAGAGAGAACCAAATTCAAATCCCCAAACAGGGAGCAAAGGCTTCCTAGGAGGCCGCAGATGTGAGACCCCCTGGAAGAAAGTCTTGACCAAGGGATGAAGCGCAAATGACTTGAAAAAAGACAGACAAGGCAGAAACCTGCCCCTTCAAAGTACTCAGCTGAAGACCAGAGTCCAGCCCCGATTGAAGAAATTCCAAAATCCTAGAAACAGAAAAGACCCGACAGGACACAGATCTAGCCTCACACCAATCAATATAAGCTCTCCAAGTCCTATAGTAGATGGTAGAAGAGGACCTCTTTCTGGCACTAATAAGAGTCCGAATAACAGAATCCGAAAGACCTTCCTCCCTCAAGATGGAGGTTTCAGCAGCCAGGCCGTCAAAGCCAGCGTTGGTAAATTGGGGTAACGCAGTTGACCCTGTGTGAGAAGATCCGGCCGAAGAGGCAGATCGAACTGATCCACTGCCAGACGAACGATGTCTGCGAACCACACCCTCCTTGGCCACCTTGGAGCCACGAGAATGGCGGGAACCCCTTCCAGGGCCAGCTTTCGCAACACCCTGCCTAGCATGGGGATCGGAGGAAACAGATAAAGGAACCCCAGGTCCCCCCAGCTCAGGGACATGGCATCCACCGCCAGAGGATCCTGAGAGCGACACAAATGTCGGAAGCTTGTAATTGTGACGAGAGGCAAACAGATCCACCTCCGGCATCCCCCACCGGAGACAAAGCGGCCGAAACACCTGGGGGTGGAGAGACCATTCCCCCAGGCAGGAAGAGCACCTGCTCAGGAAGTCTGCCTCCGTGTTTTCCACTCCTGGAATGTACACTGCCGAGATGCAAGGGACATGAGTCTCCGCCCAGGCAAGAATCAGAGACACCTCTCTGAGGGCACTCAGACTTCGAGTCCCTCCCTGGTGATTGATGTAAGCAACCGCCGTCCAATTGTCCGACCGAACCTGAACCGGCAAGCCCTGTAAATGCTGTGTCAAGCGAGAAAGAACCGACCTGATGGCTCTCAACTCCAGAACGTTGATGGGCAAGTGGGCCTCCTGAGGACCCCACCGCCCCCGGAACTGAAGATCCTTCCAGAAACCTCCCCATCCTGACAAACTGCCTCCGTGGTGACAGTTTCCCAAAGAGGCGTCAGAAAGGACCTGCCCCTCAAGAGATTGTCCGAAACCATCCACCACTGAAGAGACTGCCGTCCGGAAGTAAACCGATCCAATGACCGCAGTCGCCGGTCCCAAGACGCCAACAGATGAAGCTGAAGCGTCCTCGTGTGAAACTGAGCAAAGGGAACTGCCCCGAAGGAAGCTACCATCAACCCCACCAGTCTCATCCCTAGCCAGATGGACGGGCACGGATTGGAAAGAAGAAGCTGCGCCAATTCCTGAATCAAGAGAACTTTGGCCTGAGGCAGAAACACTCTGTGTTGGCAAGAATCCAAGGACATCCCCAGAAAGGGCACCACACTGGCCGGAACGAGAGAGGACTTGGGGTAATTGATCACCCAGCCGAACCGCTCCAGAGTGGATACCACCGTCCTGGTGTCCACCTCCGCTTGACTGAAGGAAGAAGCCATTATGAGAAGATCGTCCAGATAGGGCACAATGCGAATCCCCTGAGCTCTGAGAAGGGCCATCTTGCCCGCCAACACCTTGGTGAATACTCTTGGAGCCGAGGTAAGGCCGAACGGAAGAGCCACAAATTGAAAATGCCGATCCTCCACCACGAAGCGAAGAAACCGTTGGTGAGCCGGAAATATAGGAATATGAAGATAGGCATCCTTGATGTCTATGGACGTCATGAAGTCCCCCTGCCGCAGAGAATTGACGGCAGAACGCAGAGTTTCCATACGAAACTTCCGGGGACGACTAAACACATTGAGAAACTTCAGATCCAGGATGGGACGAACCGACCCGTCCTCCTTGGGCACTGAAGAGATTGGAATAATACCTGCGACCCACTTCCGAAGGAGGGTCCGGGCAGATGACTGCCATTTCCAGAAGATTCTTCACCGCCGCCAGGAGCCCCTGCGCGGCCAAAGGATCACGAGACCTGAAAAATCTTGGACGACGGGACTCGAACAGTTTGTAACCGGCCGACACCACCTCCCGGATCCACCTGTCCGAGACCGCCTGGTCCCACACCCGGGAGAAGAGTCGCAACCTTCCCCCCACCCGCAAGGGTGAGGGAGCCCCCTCATTGTTGAACGGGCTTGGCAGCTGGTTTGGAACCCCAGGAGTGAACGGGACGGCCACGGCCTCTACCCCTGTTCCAGCTGGCACCCCTGGGAGCCGTAAAGCCCGTACCTCTGCCAGCTCTGGCACCCCGAAAGGAGGGATTAAAAGAGGCCCCCCCCCCCCCCCCAAAAGGAACGACGAAATTTCTTGCGCTGAGGTAACTTACCTCCCTTGGCAACCAAATCCAATTTCTCACCAAACAGGCGCAGACCCAAAAATACCATTTTGTGAATACTCACCTTGTAAAATGGTTATTATAAGTATGTCACACACCCTGCTTCAAGATATTCATAACCTGTGGGTATACTGACCTGAAGAGGGCAATCTGCAGAGATGATTGGAGGAAAGAAAGCCCCTCCGGGCCATAAATACCTGGGACCTCCCACTCATTACCCAGTATAAAGAAAGCAGTAAGGTAAGGGACCAGGAAGAGCCAAAAATAAGTCATAACGCAAAGTTCACAAAATGGAGGATCCAGAATTCAAAAAAGGGCGGGTTGAAGCGGGGTGTGTGACATACTTAGAATAATACCATTTTGTGAATACTCACCTTGTAAAATGGGTATTATAAGTATGTCACACACCCCGCTTCAAGATATTCATAACCTGTGGGACATCCAATAGCAGTGTCCATAAGGGGTGGGGATCCAAAACAAGGCATAAAATACAACTTAAACCACTGCAGCCTGCAGAACTTTGCGGCCAAAAACAGCATCCGCTGAGGCCCGAACATCAACCTTGTAAAACTTGGAAAAAGTGTAAACAGAAGACCAAGTAGCGGCCTTGCAAACTTGCTCAACAGAGGCCTGGTGCTGAAAAGCCCAGGGGGGCCCAACCGCACGAGTAGAATGAGCTGTAACACGAAAAGGAGGATTCCTCCCCTTAGCAGAATAGACCCCAACAATGGCCTGACGAATCCACCTACTGATGGAAGACTTTGCGGGTGCAAAACCCTTCTTGGGCCCAAATGGCACCACAAAGAAGGCATCAGTCTTGCGAAAGGAAGACGTTACCACCAAATAATACTTCACAACGCGAACCACATCCAAGGAATGCAGGGCCCCCTCCTTGTCATTGCTGGGATTAGGACACAGAGAGGGCAGAACAATATCCTGATTTAGATGAAAGGAAGAAACCACCTTAGGAAGGAAGTCCGTCTTGAAACGGAAAACCACCTTGTCCTGACGGAGCTTGAATAGACAGAGCCGCCAACTCAAACACGAACAGAAGTGATAGCTACCAAAAAGGCCACCTTCTGTGTAAGGGAAGACAAAGGAATATCGTGCAAAGGCTCAAAGGGAGGACCCTGAAGAGCAGAAAGAACCAAATTCAAATCCCAAACCGGAATCCTAGGAGGCCGCACATGTGTAACCCCCTGGAAAAAAGTCTTAACCAAAGGATGAAGCGCAAAAGATCTTTGGAAAAACACCGCCAGGGCAGAAACCTGCCCCTTCAGAGTACCGAGTTGGAGCCCTAGGTCCAAACCATGTTGCAGGAATTCCAAGATTCTAGAAATAGAGAATTCCCTACAAGGGAAGGCCCTAGTCTCACACCAATCAATATAAGACCTCCAAGTCCTATAGTACACAGATGATGAAGACCTCTTCCTAGCACTAATAAGAGTCCGAATCACAGCATCAGAAAGACCTTCCTCCTCCAAGATGGAGGTTTCAGCAGCCACGCCGTCATAGCCAGCGTTGGTAAATTGGGGTAACGAAGATGACCCTGTGTGAGTAGATCTGGCAGCAGGGGCAGAGCGAACTGATCTTCTGCCAACCTTACCACGTCTGCGAACCAGACCTGTCTTGGCCACCTTGGAGCCACCAGGATTGCTGGTGCTCTCTCCAGAGCAAGCTTGCGCACTACTCTGGCCACCATGGGAAACGGAGGGAACAGGTACAGAAAACCCAGATCCCTCCAGTTCAGAGACATGGCATCCGTTGCAAGAGCCAGAGGGTCCTTCGCCAGAGACACAAATGACGGAAGTTTGTGATTGTGACGGGAGGCAAAGAGGTCCACCTCCGGTGACCCCCACCTGCGACAAATTGTGTGAAAGACCTTGGGATTGAGAGACCACTCCCCTTTGCGGGCTGACAGCCTGCTCAGAGAGTCCGCCTCCGTGTTCTCCACTCCCGGGATGTAGACCGCCGAGATGCACGGGACGTGGCTCTCCGCCCAGTCCAGAATCGGAGACACTTCCTTGAGGGCACTCCTGCTGTGAGTCCCTCCCTGGTGATTTATGTAGGCAACCGCCGTCCGATTGTCCGACCGGACCTGGACCGGCAAGTCTCGCAGATGATGAGTCAAATGACAAAACCATCCTGATGGCTCTCAATTCCAGAACATTGATAGGCTCGTGGGCTTCCAGGGGACCCCACAAACCCTGAAATTGCATATTTTTCCAGAAGCCCCCCCATCCTGAGAGGTTGGCATCCGTGGTGACTACCTCCCACTGAGGAGTCTGAAAGGATCTGCCCCTCAGCAGGTTGGCTGAGTTCAGCCACCACCGAAGCGAGCGGCGAACCCGGGGAGACATCCGAAAGAATTGATCCAGCGACTGAGGAGACCTGTCCCAGACCGACAACAGATGGAGCTGTAGCGTCCTTGTGTGAAACTGAGCAAAGGGGACTGCCTCGAAGGAGGCCACCATCAAACCCACCAGCCTCATCCCTAGCCGGATGGACGGCCGAGGAATGGACATGAGCGACCGTATCAACTCCTGAATCAGAAGAACCTTGGACTGAGGAAGGAACACTCTGGCCTGATCTGTATCCAGAGACATCCCCAGAAAAGATATTAACCTGGACGGGTAGAGGGAGGACTTGGGGTAGTTGATCACCCAGCCAAACCTCTCCAGAGTGGATAGAACCGTCCTGGTGTCCAATTCCGCTTGGCT
Source organism: Gastrophryne carolinensis (assembly GCA_027917425.1). Classification (NCBI taxonomy): domain Eukaryota; kingdom Metazoa; phylum Chordata; class Amphibia; order Anura; family Microhylidae; genus Gastrophryne; species Gastrophryne carolinensis. The sequence continues at coordinate 125,623,650 of CM051239.1, forward strand.
GAATGACGATGCCAAGATGAGGAGATCGTCCAGATATGGCACTATGCGAATCCCCTGCGCTCTGAGAAGAGCCATCACCCCGGCAAGCACCTTGGTGAAAACCCTTGGAGCTGTGGCGAGACCAAAGGGAAGAGCTACAAATTGAAAGTGCCGATCCTCCACCGCGAACCTTAGAAACCTCTGGTGCGCGGGAAAAATGGGAACATGGAGGTAAGCGTCCTGGATGTCTATGGACGTCATAAAGTCCCCCTGACGAAGAGAGTGGATAGCAGAACGCAACGTTTCCATGCAAAATTTTCGCAGTCTGACAAATTTGTTGAGAATCTTTAGGTCCAGGATGGGCCGGACGAAGCCATCCTTCTTGGGGACTGTGAACAGGTTTGAGTAAAAACCCCGACCCCGATCTAATGGGGGCACTGGGCAAATGACTGCCATTTCTAGAAGACTCGATACCGCCGCCCGGAGCTGCAGTGCAGCCAGTGCGTCCGGGGTCACCAGAGACCTTAGGAAACGCCGGGGGGGGGGGGGGGGGGGCGGGACTCGAACTCCAGCTTGTAACCGGAAGACACCACTTCCCGGATCCACTTGTCCGAGACCTCCCGAATCCAGACTTGGGAGAAGTGTCGCAGCCGTCCCCCCACCCGCACGGGTGAGGGCGCCCCCTCATTGTTGAGCTGGCTTGGCCGCGGGCTTGGGTTTAGAGCCCCAACTGTATCCTGAACGGGCACGACCTCTGCCCCTATTCCAGGACTCTCCTCTTGTAGAAGGGAAGGCAAAACCTCTTCCCGCTCTGGATCCCCCAAAGGAAGGAGTGAAGGAAGCCCCCCCTCGAAAGGGGCGTCGTTGCTTCTTGCGTTGAGGTAATTTTCCCCCTTTAGCTACCGAGTCCAATTTGTCTCCAAAAAGCCTTAACCCAACGAAGGGAAGAGATGTCAGACTTTTTTGATCCAGTTTTGAAGTCAGCCGCCCACTGGCGCAACCAAATTGAATGCCTGATAGTTACCATTAGAGCAGAGGCTCTGCTGCTCATCAAGGAATCATCCAAAGCGGCTAAAATGAAGGACAGAAACACCTCACAACGTTTTAGTCCAAGAAATTCATCACTGTCCGGATCCAAACCGGAAGAGGATAACAAATCCCTGACCACCTTTCTAGTAGCCACCACCAACAGCGATGAGGCACAAACAGGCCGTATGGCTGCCCCAATACTGGCAAAACCATGACAAGCCATCTGGTCAATGCGTTTATCCTCACCATCTTTAAGAGAGGAACAATCAGGGTTATTCAAAACGGCTGAGTTGGATAACCCCAAAATTGGGGCGTCCACCACGGGGGGGGGGGGGGGGGGGGGGGGGTAAGCCCAGCGCTTAACCGTGTCCACGGGGAAAGGATACCTTCTATCCCAACTCTGAGGAATGCCTGGGAGCCGAGCCGGCCTCTCCCATTCCTTGGAAATAATATTATCAAAATGCTTTTGATTAGGGAATTCTAAGCGCGGCCTGGATTCCTCAAAACTCCCCTTGTTGTTGAGGAACCGCCGCCGGAGGCGAGATAGCCAGAACCTCAAACATCTGAGTCAGAACATTAGGAGTGTCCGAGGAACTCCCTGACCCCCGATCGGAATCAGCGCCAACAATTTGCTGATCATCAGAATTATCTGAATCCTCAAATACCTCCCCTTCCTCTGGAGGGGAATAATCTGACCAATCCAGACCATCCGCATCATCATATTCAAAATGAGAAACCGTTGACAAATGCTTTCTCTTAGCCGGTGCCTTCTTGGCTACCGTAGTGGAAATAAATTTTTCAATATTGGCCAATCTGGCACACACATCAGATTGCGACTGCCCCCCCATGACAACATCACACGGGGCACGGGTCAAAATGGGAGGGGGAGGGGATGAAGACGGCGGTGCTGACCCAGAAGCCTGGGGTCCGGACTGCCGCGTAATAGTCTGTTGTGCACATGATATACATAAAAAGAAATCATCCCCAGTTAGGGATACCCCACAACCCAAACACTTCCGAGATTGTCCCGAGGGGAGCCCGGAATCCTGGATGCCTCCATAAGGTGAACTTGAGTGAGTCGCTATGACCAAGGGAATTATGCTATTAAGCAACCCGGGATGCCCTTATAGTGTCCAAGTGGGAGGATTTGTAAAATATATGTATAGAAAAAAAAAACCCAGGGACCCTAGGACCGGGAGAAGCCCCCAAAATATCCCAGAAGATTCCGCCTAAAAAACAAGATGGACACAATGAGAAAAACCTTAATCATAGAATGAGAGAAAAAAAAAAAAAAAACTGGGAAGAAAAGGCCCACAGGGCCACTCACAGAGCCTGTGTAAACCGGGTGCAGCGTCCGCGCCGGCCTGAGGTAAAATGCAGCTAGAGACGGGGAAGGGGGGGGGGGGGGGGGGGGGGGGGGGAGTGGCCAGCGTGGATCGCACGCTTGACCTGCTCTGCACCCCGCCGCAAGAGAGGGGGATAGAGCTCCTCGGTGGTGCTCAGAGCTGGAGGGGGCGGGCCGCGGTGACGCGCCGCAAGTCCGGCCCCGCCCCAATAGAACGCGTGAGGGGAAGTTCCCCTCCACTGTAGTGTCACAGAAAGCCAGTGCCGCGGGCACCGGATAATAAAACGCCAAGCGGTAGCGGCCCGCACGGTGTGGAGCCGCTGCCCCGCTCGAGCCACGCACATAAGGCACACATTTAAGAGGGAGCGGGCCGCGGCCTCGCGCCGAAGGCCCGGCCCCGCCCCCCCCACAGAAGGGCGTGAGGGGAGAGACCTCCCCTCAGCCTTCTGAGGTAAAGCAGCACCACGGCGGCAATGGCGGCCGCGGTGTCTGTAGTAATAAAGTTCCCTCCTAATAAAGTTCCCACCTGGTATACAATAACGCTACAATGTACAACAGTGCAACCAATACATTTTGGGGGAATGACTGCCATAAGAAAGCGGAAAGCTGAGGAGAGGACCCAGAACCCAAGCCAGGGAGGTGGAAATATATCATGAGGGAATAAAATTTTCCAAAGTGGACAGGGCATCCCAAACCGGGGTCACCAACCCGGTATAACCGCCTACCCTCTATATAGGGTCTCGCGGCGGAGCATGGCTCCTGAGCACCAGTGGTGCCAATATACCTTCGCCCGGACAGCCGTCAAGACTGGGAGGCATACGAATATAAGGATCAAAAAGGGGAAAAGGTAAGTCCGAACGGAAATAAAAAAAATTAACTGGCTGGGAGTAATCCCGGCTACCTGACAGACCCCCTATGCAAGGAGGAGAGATCATCTTCTGCTTGCTCGCCGTCTGCAGAGATGAAGAGGGTAATGAGTGGGAGGTCCCAGGTATTTATGGACCGGGAGGGGCTCTCTTTCCTCCAATCATCTCTGCAGATCGCCCTCTTCAGGTCAGTATACCCACAGGTTATGAATATCTTGAAGCGGGGTGTGTGACATACTTAGAATAAGGGAGGAGCTGTAAGCAACTTCTTAGAATTAAAGTCAGCAGTCCATTGCCGCAACCACACCGACCGTCGGATAGGCACCAACAAAGCCGTGGTCCTGCCACACATCACCATGGCGTCATCCTGAGCGGCTAGGACAAACGAAAGACTCACGTTTGAGAGCAAGGAACTCATCACAAGTAGGATCAAGGTCCGCACATAAATCCCTGACAATGGACCTAACCGCCAACAACAAAAGTGCCGAAGCACAAACAGTCCTCAAAGCCGAACCCGCACAGGTAAAACCATGGCGAGCCAGCTGGTCAATCCGGCGATCTTCGCCATCCTTAAGGGTAGTCGTGTCAGGAGAAGGCAACACCGCCATGTTAGATAGCCCCAAAACTGGAGCATCAACTTCGGGAGGAAAAGACCAACGCATCACCAAGTACGCCGGAAAAGGATACTTCTTATCCCAACTAGGCGGAACACCAACGAGACGCGTAGGCTGCTCCCATTCTTTAAGGACGACATTCACAAAATGTCGTTGACTGGGAAACTCCAAACGCGGCTTGGCCACATCAAACAACTCACCCTTAGGCGGAGGAATCGCCTCAGGAGGATCTAAATCCAAAACTTCAAACATTTGAGCCAATATAGAAGGGGTGTCAGAAACCGTCCCCATGGCCTGGACACCCTCAGCACCAAACAACTGCTAGACCTCAGGGTCGTCCAATTCCTCTATCATCTCCCCCTTTTCAGCCAGGGGGCAATCTGACCAATCCAATGCCTCAACCTCCACATCTGGGTCCGGCGGAGGCGGGGACAAGTGTTTCCGCTTAGCCGGAGCCTTCTGAGCAACCACAGCGGAAAACATTTTCTCGAGGCTAGCCAACCGGGCGCATACCTCGGATTGCGAATCCCCACCCATGACAACGTCACACGGGGTCCGGAACAGGCGAGGAGGAGAAGGAGAGGACACGGGCGTTGAGGGGCCAGAAACCGGAGTGCCGGACTGGCGCTCAATGTTCCGCTTTGCACATGGAATGCATATAATGACATCATCCCCCGGGAGCGGAGCCCCACAACCCCCACACAGCCTAGATTGCCCCGAAGGGTCGTTTCCAGTATCCTTGGAAGCCTCCATATGGTGAAATTATGGTATTCGCAATTACCCAGGGATTTACACCGTATGCGACCCGGGATGCCCCCCCCCCTTTTTTTTAAATGGCCCTGAAGTGGGAGAATTTGAAGATTAAAATATATGGATATATCAATAAAATTGTAATGGACAACCCCACTAGCCAGGTAACTAAGACCGGGAGAGCCCTTCAGCGCGGGATCCCAGGATCTGCAACAGAAAGGACAACAGTCACTCCAAGCAATTAACAGACCAGCGTGTGTCAATACAAGAATAAAAGCATGAACCCGCACAGAGAATATATAATATATAATATATATATATATAATATATAATATATATAATATATATATATATATATCTCAAATATGTAGAAAGGCTATGGGTGCACAAGAGCAAGGGACCCAGCTGCATGCAGCTAATAACCAAGGGTCAGGCTGACAGCACCAGACAACCCCCACCACAAGGGGATAAGGACAGCCATACCCAGACAAGGTCTAATGTCCCCTATAAAACAGCAAAAACATACCACCTTAATAAGCAACACAGCCTACCTTAAGAGCCGAACACAGGAATAGCGGCGCAACACTCAGCAAACGCCATCAGACACGAGGAGGCAGGGGGAAGAAGGAGGGCGGGCCCAACCGAGCGCGCCAGACGACACGGCCCCGCCCCCTCCTCCGGAGAGCCGGCCACTACAGCGGACGCCAAAAAACATGGCGCCCGCTCCACTCAGCCAGAGGGGCTCCACGGAACCCCCACAACCAGCGAGCCGGACAGACAGGCGGGCCGGCGACACGTACGCCGCCCGGCCCCGCCCCCCACCGGCCGCACCAGCTGACAAATATTAAAAAACTCACACAGCCATCCAGTATGAAAAAGAAAAGGCAACAAGCACACAGACAAGCCCCCCCCCCATCTAGCGCAGGGAGAAGGGAGAAGGGACCAAGCAGGACACAGGGCAACCCATAGGGACAACAAGACGAGGCATCCCATATCCGGATCACCAGGCCGGATAACCACGTTGCCCCATGGTATGGGGTCTAGCGGAGGAGCTAAGCTCCTAGGCACCTTAAGGTGCCGTCTACCCTTGCCCGGCCGGCAGCCTAGGCTGGGAGGCTACACACTGAATCAAGGGGCTAACAAACAAAACAAGCCAGGCAGAAATAGACCAGAAGGGGGGCCGGAGTGTCACCCCGGCTACCTGCAAGCAGGAGACTTCATTCTTCTGACTTGTCGCCATCTTGCAGAGAAGAACACTGGGGATAAGTGGGAGGTCCCAGGGGTATGTATAGACCCGGAGGGGCTCGTTTTTCAAGACTTCTCTGCAACGTCGCCACCTAGAGGTGGGTATACCCAAGAGTAATTTATGTCACACACCCCGCTTCAAACATTCTTAGAATAGGACTTCACCATGGAAGGAGACAGGGTAGATTTGGGGTGGTTGATCACCCAGCCTAATGACTCCAGTGTGGACACCACCCGCTGGGTATCCAGCTCTGCCTGTTGGAAGGACTGAGAAGTGATAAGAATGTCGTCCAAGTAGGGAAGAATGCGGATGCCCCGAGATCTCAGCAGAGCCATAACTCCTGCCAGCACCTTGGTGATCACCCTGGGAGCCGAGGTGAGACCGAAGGGCAAGGCCACAAATTGGTAGTGCTGATCCTCCAGAGCAAACCTGAGGAATCTCCGATGACCTGGAAAGATTGGTATGTGAAGAAAAGCATCCTTGATGTCTACAGAGGTCATGAAGTCCCCTGGGCGTAGAGAATTCACAGCGGAGCGCAGAGTCTCCATGCGAAAGTGTCTGAATCTGACAAATTTGTTGAGGCGCTTTAAATCCAGGAAGGGTCTGATGGACCCGTCTTTCTTGGGAACAGTGAAAAGATTTGAATTGCAGCCTTTGCCCCTTTCCCCTAAGGGCACCCGGCAGATGACTCCCAATTCCAGAAGACCTTGGACAGCAAGGGACAGGCCCTGAACTGACGGGGTTTTGAGCCATCCGGGATTTGATGAATCCTGGGGGCGGCCAGGCTGCCAACTCTATCTTGTAACCGGAGGACACTACCTCCTGAATCCACCGGTCTAAGACATGACGCCTCCAGACGTAAGCAAAGAGCCGAAGCCGTCCCCCCACCTGGATGGGTGAGGGTGCCCCTTCATGCCTGAGGGGGCTTGGGGGGGGGGGGGGGGGGGGGGGAGACTTAGGCTTGGGACCCCAGGAGGGAGCAGGGCGGCCACGTCCTCTGCCCCAAAAATCTCTGCGGGCTCCAGCACAGGAAGCTCCCCGTCCAATTCTGGAACCACGGAAGGAGGGAAGAAAGGCACCTGAAACCCGAAAGGACCGGGGCTGCCTCCTACGCTGAGGTAATATGCCTCCTTTAGCAAACAAGTCCAAACGTTCACCAAAGAGGCGCAGCCCCTTGAAGGGAAAACCAGTGAGAGCCTTCTTAGCAGCGTTGTCAGCTGCCCACCGGCGCAGCCAGACCAAGCAGCGTATCGCCACCAACAAGGCAAAAGCCCTGCCACACATTCTAATGGTATCATCCAAGGCAGAGCGAACATATGCAACAAATTCCTCAACGCAGAAGAGCTCTATACTCTTCACTACCAGCATCATCAGGGGCCCCATCTAAGAGACTCCTGAGCAGGCTTTTAATAGCAACAGCCGTAATGGCACAGACCGGATGCAGCGCGGTCCCCACACAGGCAAAGGCATGGCAAGCCAGCTGATCTATGCGCCTGTCCTCCACATCCCTCAGGGTAGTAGAGTCGGGAGAATGCATGACGGATGTGTTGGACAACCCCAGAACTGGTGCATCCACCTCGGGAGGACATGACCAACGTTTAACCATCTCAGCGGGAAAGGGATACCTCTTATCCCAACTCTCTGGTACCCTGGGGAGCCGGCTAGGCTGTTCCCACTCTTTGAGCACCAGATTATTAAAAGTGAGTTTGCTCAGGAAAATCCAAGCATGGTTTAACAGTATGAAACAGCTCCCCCTGCTGCCACGGCAGGAGGAAAGATACAGAGTACTTCAAAAATGTGAGCCAAAAGCCTGTCAGTATCATCTGAAGCCCATGGGTCAGACCCAGAATCGGCACCATACACCCTAGATTGTTCCTCAGAGGATTCTGAATCAGAAAATAATTCCCCCTCTTCCAGGGGGGTATAACCGGTAACATCAAAAAACTCCTCAGCCTCCATAGGAAAAAAAGTAACACCAGGTGATAAATGCCGCTTCTTAGCAGGAGCCTTATGCGGGCCAGACACAGCAATATGTCTCAATGCTGGCCACCCGTGCAGCCAAATCAGGTTGAGACTCCCCACTGGTATGCACCTCACTAGGAGTCAGATGTAAGCGTGGGGGGGGGGGGGGGGTAGGCAAAGCAAGAGGGGGCGCAGGCCCAGCCACAGGTAACCCAGACTGCAGTGCAAGCGTCTGCTGGGCGCAGGGTACACAAACCCTGACAGTCACTTATAGGGGATACCCCACACGCCATACACAGCCGGGCTTGTCCCGAAGGAACCCCAAGCACATTATCCTGAGAAGCCTCCATATGGCGATTATTGTGGCACAATAGGCCAACTGGGATTGATGCCAATAAGGCTACCCGGGATGCCCTAATAGCCCGCTAGGGAAGTGGGAGATATACAAATACAATAGCCCTCCAATAAGGAGTTAACGCTAAATAGAGGGGATAGGACCGGGAGAAACCACAAAAAAGTTTGACCCGCCTGTAAGACAAAGCAAAGAACACGTAAGCATAATACAATGAAATACAAAGAAAAACCAGCCCGCAGGGGCACTTACGGACCGCGATAGAGAGACGCCAGACACGCAGCACAGGAGCTTAAAAATGGCGAAGTGATGCGGAAAACGTCATCCGCAAGAGGGCGAAAACGCACCCACGTGACATGGCCAGCCAATGACCAGCGATGTCGCCGCCGTCCGCGGAGCAAAGTACAAGTGCGCGGCGGGTGGCGATAATAAAAACCCCGTGCAACCAAATCAAAGCGTGATATACATAGTAAATACATAACTTCGCACTTCCAACAACTGCAGGGATGAAAGGGAAGAACATGCCCCCGGTTCTGTCTTGAGGCAGTTGATCTACAAGGCATGTGCAAGTTTTTCTGCGCTACTGTGATAGAATCCTGAGCCTGGATTCCACAAGATGGTGGCTAAACCATAAAATAACATGTTTACTTGGCAAGCGCACCATTGAATTTATTTACATGTATATTTGTTTTATTTATTATACAGGGGCTGAAGGTTTTTTTCATAACCCATTTTTAAATGTTTTGTCACACTGTTGGTCCACTATAACTGCTTACCTGCCCAACCCCTACCTGCTAGAATGTATCTAACTACTTTTATCAATAAATCAGACAGCCACCTCAAGCCATGGAGCACAAACAAAATACTTGCCTGCGAGATTCTATATGCTTGGCAGTGGCTTGTAGCGATGGGAATTGGGTATCACTAAAGATTTCTGGGGGGCCCTGGGGTTTCTTTGTTGCAGTTGTAGTTAGTCTGGCACCAGGAGGTCTATATACACCAGATGGCTGTGCTGGCTCAGGATCTTCAGTAACTAAGGCGAAAGAAAACATTTGGGTTAAAAATGCAAATAATGAAACTTTTAGGCACACAAATGAATACAATGATGCTATTACGTTAAAGCATCAAACCCCAGATCAGAGTACCAAAGGGCACCAGACTTCCCTCTTACCTTCCTCCTGGTATGAGAAGCCAGTGTGGCCCCTGCACAGAGAAATCCCCATTCACATAAATTAGTGCCTATACACAAAAGTCTTGCTCGCAGGCACCCACAAATGTAATTAGAAGCACTCTGGACTGAGGCCACACTCAACCACAACACTGGGGCATTGCAGATGAGCGAATATCGGCATGGGAGCAAATGGAAGGTAAGAGGGGAATCAGCCTCCTGGCATGTCCGATCTGCAGGTCTGAAGGAAAGTCCATGAAAGTGCCTCACCAAGGGCTACAGGGGCTGGAGCAGGAGCGGCCTTATTCCATGGGCCTTGAGACTTGTCTCCACCAGACCCCCCTGCATCTTCCCAGTCTGCCCCTAGCTCTTCCTTATTTTCACCTTCTTCAATATCCTTTTCGTTGCTGCAGAAACAAACATGCATACAAATCAGAAATAAGGACATTTACTTCTTCCAATTTAAATAACATGTACCCAGCAAATGATAAACTGTTACCCCACGATACATTTTGAAGGTAAGCTGGTACCAGCAAGGGCACACCCACAAGGGCATGCCCACACAACATCTGGCACAATACCACGACTTGTAACAATGAGTTAAACCTGGACCTACAGTCACTATTTTGAGCACCAGGTGATCATTCACACTGGCACTATTCTACTGAGCTTCCCTTAGTCTACCAAGCGCAAGCACAGGGCATGTTGGGAAAGACAACTGATCAGAATGTATTGGTCTAAGTATAGAGACAAGGGGGCTGGGGTGTAAACAGCACCTAGCTAGGCTAAAACTACTAACATTGGCCATGCTGCAGTGGGGAGATAGCCGTGCTTAGATATAGATGTGCAGGATGAATATGAACCACTAAACCTTCATTAGAGCCCTCCAAACAATGCCAGCCAAAATCTCAAATGCACAATACCTTATCTGCAATGACTGTATTCTTAGGCCACTATAATCAACTTCTTTTTGTTCAAACTCTTTCCATTCGTCGTCTACCTAAAGAAAAAAAAAAAAAAAAATACTGTAAGCTGTGTGATAAAAGTTGCAATAATACAGTGTTACCTGAAAGGAAAAAAGTGAATATCAATTCCTACACTTGGCATGATTTTCATCACAGAAATCACCAGCTTGTGCATGTTTTAGAGATTCTGTGTAACTATACTACCAGGAGGACCTTAAACACCCACCTAATATTTTTAACCATCGTGCAGCCATATGTAATTAGCCTGGAAAGGCTCAAGGGAAAACATTGCTCTTACAATCTCCTCCACCGTACTCTGTGTTGCAACATCATCATGCGCAGTTCTATTCCTACAAGTCTTCCTTGCCAAATTCCCTGCCCCGATACCATAAACTAGAAACTCTGGAGCACCGAGGCAACATGTTATGTTAAGAGGAAATTTAGGAAAGGAGGTAATGTACAGAGCACCAATGGGTTACTGTTCCAACACCACACACAAGCCCACAACTAAAACACTGGCAACCACAAAAGGACACTCAGCCAGATTTAGTAAGCAGACACTATTGGATTTTGGTGCCTTAGGGAAAAGGTTGACAAAATGCAGAAACAGATTCTTCATATAACAGATTTATGCATGTTTGCATTAGATATAACTAGGCTGGGTTAGCAGCACCCCAAGTTTGACCACAAGCCCACCATATAATGCTGAATTAAACAGCAGGAGGCCAACTTTAAAATGAACCTACACCCTTAAAGCGAACCGACCACCTCCTATGGAAGGATACATTTTAAAAAACAAAAACTCATTAACTCCCCTCAGTGCCCCGGTAAGGAACTGGACAAACATACTCAAATGATTTTGGCTTCATAGGAAAAGGTTACATTTTGTATTTGCTCTTTTTTTCTAGCACTATCTTTCAATGAGATCTAATTGCTCTCATCATTCGATTGTGAAGGCTTAAACAGCTAGTTTAGGACAATGGTGTCCCAAACCAATGGCATACAACAACATACCTGGGGAAAACAAATTAAAATCACTATAACAGGAATGCCAAGCAGCATTGAGAGCAGAAAACATTGATGTACCTGGGGTGGGGTAGCAAAATAGATTAGTTGTTTTGGTCTGCTTTAAAAAGGAAAACCCCCTTTACTTACTCCACAGCTCCCCAATCAAACAAATGCTTGCTCTTGGTCTCTGCTTTACCACTTCACTCAGCTGCCGGGTGGGTATGAGAGGTCAGGTGTGAACTGTGCACATGGCACTCCCATCGAGTTAAACTGGCTTGAGGTGTGCCGAGAAAGCCAGCAAAGGTGGACTCTCACTTTAAAGGAGCTGTATTGCAAAAATGTTTAATATTAAAAACTCACCCATTGGCTTATAAGACGAGGGGTCACTTATACACCTGAACGGAATAAAATTCCCACCAAGCTTGTGTTTTTTTTCCTCCAAGGGTGACCCCTGAGTGTATCAGAGGTGACAAAACATGCCATCCCCGAGTACTTCTTCCTTCCAATAAAAGAAACAAGTAAGCTTGGCAAAATATTACAATCCTATTTAGCATATTTGTACAGGTTTTGTATTATTGTGCAATGTTTATATAATATTGCTCCTTTAACCCTTCTAGTGCCAGCTACACGAGTCTCACGTAGCTGCCTCTCCAACCGTTAAGTACCAGCTACGCGAGACTCACGTAGCTGACATTAGAGCCCCATAAAAAAAAAAAAAAGTAAAAAAATACCATTTTGTGAGTACTCACCTGAAAAATGGAAATTGTTGGCGTGCCACACACCCCGCTTCACCTTTAATATTCTTCACGATTGGGTTAACTCACTGCCAGGTGACGCTGTGCAGAGAGGAAGTCTTGTAACAAGCCCCCTTCCGGCCTATATATACCTGGTACTTCCCATTTATCACCAGTGTATTAAAAAGCAGAAAGACAAGGTACCAGTATTTTAACGGTAACCTCAAAATAAATCAATATAAACAAAAAGCTTCACCATATAAAGGATTCGGAATACCGAAAAGGGTGGGAGTGAAGCGGGGTGTGTGGCACACCAACAATATCCATTTTTCAGGTGAGTACTCACAAAATGGTATTAATTCTTGGTGTGCCACACACCCCGCTTCACCTTTAATATTCTTCACGATTGGGACACCCAAAAGCAGTGTCCACAAGGGATGGGCATCTCAAGGCCAGGTGAAGCATAACTTAAATGACTGCAGTCTGCAGAACTTTGCGGCCAAAAACAGCATCCGCTGAGGCCCGCACATCAACTTTGTAAAACTTAGAAAAAGTATGAACAGAAGACCAAGTGGCGGCCTTACAAACTTGTTCAACAGAAGCTTGGTGCTGAAAAGCCCAAGACGCCCCAATGGCGCGAGTAGAATGAGCAGTGATACGAAAAGGGGGAACTTTCCCCTTAGCAGAATACGCCGCAGTAACGGCCTGACGTATCCACTTGCTAATGGCAGATTTGGCTGGTGCCAAACCCTTCTTAGGCCCATAGGGCACAACAAAAAAGGAATCCGTCTTACGAAAAGGAGACGTGATAATCAAGTAGTACTTAACACAGCGTACTACATCCAAACAATGCAAAACCCTCTCTTTGTCATTCTTAGGATTAGGGCACAAGGAGGGAAGAACAATATCCTGATTCAAATGAAAAGCAGAAACAACCTTAGGAAGAAAGTCTCGCTTTAACCGAAAGACCACTTTATCCTGATGCCTCTCAAAGTAGGGCGCCTGGATAGACAAGGCCGCCAACTCTGAGACACGCCGGACCGAAGTGATGGCTACCAAGAAGACAATCTTCTGAGTCAGGGTAGACAAAGCAATATCTTGCAAAGGCTAAAAAGGAGGAGCCTGAAGAGCAGAAAGAACCAAATTCAAATCCCAAACCGGGAGTAATGGTTTCCTGGGAGGCCGCACATGCATAACCCCCTGGAAAAAGGTTTTAACTAAAGAATGAAGAGCAAAACGCTTCTGAAAAAAGATAGATAAGGCAGAAACTTGCCCTTTCAAAGTACTTAGCTGGAGACCAGAGTCCAGCCCTGATTGTAAAAACTCCAGAATCCTGGAGACCGAAAAGACCCTACAAGGAAAAGATCTCAACTCACACCAAGCGATATAGGCTTTCCAAGTCCTATAGTAGATGATAGAAGAAGACCTCTTCCGGGCACTGATCAAAGTCTTAACGACTGAGTCAGAAAGACCCTCCTCCTTCAAGATGGAGGTTTCAGCAGCCAGGCCGTCAAACCCAGCGCTGGTAAATTGGGGTAACACAACCGACCCTGAGTGAGCAGATCGGGCCGAAGAGGCAGGACGAACTGGTCCACTGCCAGCCGAACGTTGTCTGCGAACCACACTCGCCTTGGCCACCTTGGGGCCACGAGAACGGCGGACACCCTTTCCAGAGCCAACTTCCGAACCACCCTGCCCAGCATGGGTATCGGAGGAAACAGGTACAGAAATCCCAGATCCCCCCAGCTCAGGGACATGGCGTCCACTGCCAGAGCCAGAGGATCCCGGGAGAGCGACACGAAGTTCGGGAGCCTGTGATTGTGACGAGAGGCAAACAGGTCCACCTCTGGTGTCCCCCATTAGAGACACAGTGAGCGAAACACCTGAGACGGGGAGAGCCCCTGCTCAACCGGTCCGCTTCCTGGTTCTCCACTCCTGGAATGTATACCGCCGAGAGACAAGGAACATGGGCCTCTGCCCAGGTCAGGATCAGGGACACCTCTCTGAGAGCACTCGGGCTGCGAGTCCCTCCCTGATTGATGTAAGCAACCGCTGTTCGATTGTCTGAACGCACCTGGACCGGAAGGCCCAGAACGTGCTGAGTCAGGAGAGCAAGCACCCGACGGATGGCTCTCAGTTCCCGAATATTGATGGGTAAGTGGGTCTCTTGAGGTCCCCACTGCCCCTGGAACTGCAGCTCCTTCCAGAATCCGCCCCATCCCGACAGACTGGCGTCCGTGGTGACAATTTCCCAAAGAGGGGTCAGGAAAGACCTGCCCTTCACAAGATTGGTCGAGACCAACCACCACTGGAGGGACTGCCGGACCCGGGAGGACAACTGGAAGGGCTGATCCAGCGACCGAGGCTGCCGGTCCCAGGACGCCAACAGATAAAGCTGAAGCGTCCTTGTGTGAAATTGAGCAAAAAGGAACTGCCTCGAAAGAGGCGACCATCAACCCCATCAGCCTCATCCCCAGACGGATGGACGGCCGAGGATCGGAAAGTAGGACCCGAGCCAATTCCTGAATCGGATGACTTTTGGACTGGGGGAGAAACACCCTGTGTTGAAGAGAGTCCAACTGCATCCCCAGAAAGGACACCACCCTGGCCGGAGCGAGGGAGGACTTGGGGCAGTTGATCACCCAACCAAAGCTTTCCAACGTGGAGACCACCAACCTGGTGTCTGTCTCCGATTGATTGAGCGACGGAGCCATGATGAGAAGGTCGTCCAAATAAGGTACGACACGAATGCCCCGAGATCTGAAAATGGCCATGACCCCTGCCAGCACCTTGGTGAACACTCTTGGAGCTGAGGTAAGGCCAAACGGAAGTGCCACGAATTGATAATGTTGATTTTCCATCATGAATCGAAGAAAACGATGAGCGTGGCAGATGGGGACATGAAGATAAGCATCCTTGATGTCTATGGACGTCATGAAGTCCCCTTGCCGAAGGGAACAGACGGCCGTACGCAAGGTTTCCATGCGAAACTTCCGAAAATGGATGAACCTGTTGAGTAATTTCAGGTCCAGGACGGGACGGACTGACCCGTCTTTCTTGGGGACTGCGAAAAGATTGGAATAAAACCCGAGGCCCATCTCTAAGCGCGGTACCGGCCGGATGACCGCCATCTCTAACAGATTTTTTACCGACGCCAGGAGCCCCTGTGCGGCCAAAGGATCGATGGGCACCCGAGCCCGAAAGAACCGTGAAGGAGGGCGAGAGTCGAATTCCAGCTTGTAACCGGACGACACTACCTCCCGGATCCATCTGTCCGGAATCTCCTGGTCCCAAACCTGGGAGAAGTGTCGTAATCGTCCCCCCACCCGCACGGGTGAGGGCAGCCCCTCATTGCTGAGCGGGTTTACCAGCCGGCTTGGGCTTGGTGCCCCAGGACTGAGCGGGACGGCCACTGCCCCTACCGAGTCCAACCTGCACCTCTGGTAGCGGGAAAGGAAGCCCCCCTACCCGCTCTGAATCCCCGAAATGAAGGCCTACCAGAACTTGCCCCCCTATAGGGACGACGAGGCCTCTTGCGTTGCGGCATTTTACCACCTTTTGC
The DNA here is from genome assembly GCA_027917425.1 of Gastrophryne carolinensis. Lineage (NCBI taxonomy): Eukaryota > Metazoa > Chordata > Amphibia > Anura > Microhylidae > Gastrophryne > Gastrophryne carolinensis. Next base: position 125,639,230 of record CM051239.1, read on the forward strand.
GACTGAATCAATTTTCTCACCAAACAGACGCAAGCCCAAAAAGGGGAGAGCTGTGAGCACCTTTTTAGAAGCTGAGTCCGCCGACCACTGACGCAGCCACACTGACCGACGAATAGCCACCAGCATTGCAGCTGTCTTGCTACTCATAGCCAGCGCATCGTCCTGAGTGGATAGAACATAGGAAACAAAAGATTCACACTGCTTGAGCGCAGTAAACTCTTTACAAGTGGGATCGAGATCCCCACACAGCTCCTGAATTACAGACCTAACCGCCAATAGAAGAAGCGCCGAAGCACACACCGGGCGCATCGTTGACCCAGCATAAATAAAACCATGGCGAGCGTACTGGTCAATCCGACGATCCTCCCCATCTTTAGGGGCAGTGGTCTCAGCAGACTGTACCATAGCCGTGCTGGAGAGCCCTAGCACAGGGGTATCGACGTCAGGAGGGACGGACCAAAGCTTCACCAATTCTGGCGGAAAAGGATAACGCTTTTCCCAACTGGAAGGGATTCCAGATAACCGCGTGGGATGTTCCCATTCCTTAAAGTGGACCAACACCCAGGATTTTGACGATCCTGGGTTTTGGTCCACTTCGGCGGGGCACCCCGATCGGGGGTGCCCCGCTGTGTGAAACCCCCCAGAAAGCCCCAAAATCTTACCTGTCCCCGCTCCCACGTGACTGGACGGTCCAATCCCCGCCAACGTCCAGGCGGGGATCAGGAACGTCCAAGCGGCTGCCGCCGCCTCCCTCGCGTCACTTTCGGGGCGCGCGCGCCCCCGCCGGCCATTCGCAGACGGCCGGCGCGGGCGCGCGCACGCCTACAGGGGCGCGTGCACGCCTACAGGGGCGCGAGGGAGGCGGTAATCACAGGTAAGCGATTTGGGGTGTCTGGGGGGGTTTCACCCCGCGGGACATCCCGATCTCGGATGTCCCGCGGGGTGGGAGGTGATCGGCCCGGGAATCTTATAGATTTCCGGGCCGATCACCTCTCGGTGTTGGTCCACTTTAAGCACCACCCTCTCAAAGTGATGTTGTCTGGGAAAAACCCAACGCGGCTGAGGCTCTTTAAACAACTGACCCTTTGGCAGGGTGACAGCCTCAGGCGGATCTAAATTCAAAATTTCAAACATTTGAGCCAGAATGGAGGGGGTGTCAAGGGAAACCCCCGCCGACCAATTGCCAATAGCATCAGCCTCAAGCTGATCTGCAGGCTCATCTGACTCCAACAGGAATTCTCCCTCCTCGTCCGGGGAGCCATCGGACCATTCAACAGGCTCACATACCTCATCCTGTGAAGCCGGAGGTATCGAAGTCAGGTGCTTACGTTTTGCAGTGGCTTTTGATCCTGCTTTAACGGACACTATTTTCTCGAGGCTGGCCAACCGTGCCGCCACCTCGGATTGCGAATCCCCACTCTTGACAGTGTCACGCGGGGTCCGGAACAGGGAGGGAGAGGTAGGAGATGATGGAAGTTGCGACGGGCCAGCAGCCGGAGCGACGGACTGACGCGCAATACTCTGCTTTGCACAAGGAATGCATACAAAGACATCATCAGCTGGGAGCGGAGTCCCACATCTTGCGCACCCCCTAGATGGCCCAGAAGAACCATTTCCGGTAATATCGGAAGCCTCCATATGGTGATTTATGGTATTCGCAAACTTTTGGGTTTTAAGGCATAAGCCACCCGGGATGCCCCCTTATTGTAAATGTCCCGGAAGGGAGGATTTAATTTATAATGAAGATCCCCTTAATAATCTATATACATATATATATACACATATACATACATATATATACACATACATACATACATACACACACACATACATATACACACACATACATATACACACACATACATATACACACACATACATACATACATACATACATACACACACACACACATATATTAAATATATGTATAAATATGTCCCAATTTTCCTTTTTTTTTTTTAAAAAAAAAAAGAAAGACTAGCCAAGTAATATAGAACCGGGAGGCCGCTTTAATCAGGGATTCCCGGGATCTGTAGTGGAAGAAAAAACCAACAGTCAGACCCCCAAACATGTGGCAACATGCAAACATACTTATGCACAGCACCAAGGTGCCTTTAAATAAGCAAAGGAAAAAACCTTGCCCTCTATTTAATACATAATAATAATAATAATAATAATAATAATAAAACATCCTCTTGAAAATCTCTCCCCCCTATGTCTAATAAAAACTATAAATATTATAGATTTTAAATAACACTCAACGCTTACCTGCAAAGATCTGAGAGCAGCAGCAGCATGGACGACGCAGCAGCCAGCAGCAGCAGTAGTAGTAGGAGCCAAAAGTAAATAGACCCATGTGCGGCAGCGAGCCTCCCCCCACGTGTATTCCTTAAAGACAGGAAGGAAGGAAGTGGGGCTGGCCGCATGACGCTACCGCCGGTGCCACGCCCCCGTTTCCACGTCACCGGGGCCCGCCCCCCTCAAGCCCGATCAGTGCGGCCAATTCATCAAGGGATTACTACCAGATGAGCCACTACAACGGGCACCAAAAACAAAGGCAGGAGGAGGGGGGAGGGAGGGGAAGTAACAGCGCAGCCGACGCTGACAATGCGGCCTGCCCAACGGCGGCCAAACAGAAAGGAGACCAGCGGGGGAGGGGGGCTGAGATACACCAAGGGCTCAGGCAGCAAGCCAGCCTGCCACAGCGCGGCCCGCCCCAGCCACCCCTAAAGCTGACCTGAACACTGGCCAAGCCGGCCAGCACCATTAGAAAGACCTGCCCGAGAAGCTCTAAGAGCAATAATCAGACCAAGTGCACTCTTGCGGTGCAGTCTGATAAGTGCACAAAAGTAAAACACACATGTAAAAGTCATACAGTGAAATACAAACACAATACACATCCCTCTAACCCCCCCCCCCCATAGTGAAGGGAGAAGGGACCGTAACGGGAGAGTAAGGGGCTAAGGGGACCCTCGGGACAGGGGCATCCCATTTCCGGATAACCATGCCGGATAGCCGCATTGCCCCCAAAAGAGGGGGTCGAGCGGAGGAGATAAGCTCCTAGGCACCTATAGTGCAGTCTACCAATTGCCCAGTGAGCAGCCTAGGCTGGGAGGCTTCCATTCCACCATAAAGGTATAAACAATCAAAACCGGGCAGAAATAGACCAAAAGGGGGTGCCGGGGTAAGACCCCGGCTACCTGTAAGCAGGAGACTTCAATCTTCTGTCTTGTCGTCAAGCAGAGAGAAAAACACTGGTGATAAATGGGAGGTACCAGGTATATATAGGCCGGAAGGGGGCTCGTTACAATACTTCCTCTCTGCACAGCGTCACCTGGCGGTGAGTTAACCCAATCGTGAAGAATATTAAAGGTGAAGCGGGGTGTGTGGCACACCAAGAATACATACCTGACCCCTCGTGTGAAAGTGCCAGCGATTCTCTACAAGTATCATCATTTCGATTTCCGCCCCCGGGCCTCTAATCTACAGGAGGGGGCCCGGAATAGGCCCCCCCCCTCCCCGGGTCTTCACCGGGGGGCTCCGATCCCCCGCCCTGGGCTTTCCACGCTGCTAGTGAGGACCCAGAAACAGGCCCTAACCATCCTCTCCATGCGTCGCCCATAGCCCCGCCCACTTGTGGGAGGAGCGGGGGATGACGTCAGACCCGGGCTCCGATCTGTCACTTGTCGGTAGGGATCGGAGCAGGGAGGGTGGGAGGCAGGGAGGCTCTGATCTCCTCCCTGCCCCGATCACTACCGACAACTGTCATCTGCAGCAGCACGGGACACGGGATCAGAGGTAAGTATAAATTAAAGAATAAATAAAGAATTTTGTGTCCGTCTTTTTTTTACTTAAAGCGGACCTTCACTCTGAATAAGAGTCTATCTTATATGTTTCCCACACCCTGTACATACAGATTGTCCACATTAAAAATCATCCTACCTGCATCTACTGCATGTTATGAGCCTTTAAACATCCAAGATGGCGGCTTATGGAAGCCGCCATCTTATCAGGCAGCCTGCAAACAGGAAGTGCCTCCTGACTGTGCTGCTCTGCATTCAGGGACTGCTGACCTTTACCTGACCCCAGCTCTGCTCTGTCTGAGCAAAGCACAGCTATAACCCGCCCCCCTGGACCTTATCCCACTCTCCTCTCCTCAGTAAGTGTGATGCTTCTGAGTCAAGATGGCGGCGCCCGTATCCTAAATTCCTGAACAGAGTTGCAGCCCAGTGGGGGAAAGAATAATAAGGTAGTGACTAAAAACGTAAAATATATTAATTTTAGATGCTGGGGAACCGTTTTTTAAGGGTTTGGGCTTTTCATTAAATCACGCTGAAGGTCCGGTTTAACCCTTTGTGAACTGGTAAGGGGTCCATGAGACCCCTTATACCAGTTCACAAGGCTCTGGGGCTGGCAATCGCCTGCGGATAGCGGGTGACTTGCCAAAACCCCCAGGCCTCCATTACCTGCCTCCCCAACGGCCATGTGGCTATGTGGGCTAGTAGCCCCTGCGCCCTGTTCTACAAGCCCACATAGCTGGTTCGGGTCAGTAACGCTGGGTAAGGGGGACCCTAAGTCTTTTTTGGGAATTTTAAGAGTTTTTAACCCTTAAAATTCCCCAAAAAAAATGAGGTCAAATAGGAAGGGGGACCCTATTTTTTTTTTTTTTTAAATAACCCCTTACAACTATGCAATCATATTGCATAGTTGTATCCTATCTGAATTCTCCTAAACTGCTGTTTCATTTGGGGGAATTTTCTTGGGCAGGAAAGGGTGTATACCAATACATATGTGGTACCGTTGTAACAGGGAGAAATAGGGCTTTCACATGCAATAATTTTATTAACAAACTACATTTTTTTTATTACAAAAAAAACACTACAAATTGTAAAAAATAATTTTTTGCACATATTTCACCCAAAAGTATTGAGAATACACAAAAAAAGGCCAAACAAGACATTTCACGTTGAAGCCCAGACTGATGAAAAAAATATATAGTTTTCCTGGAAAATCCCTGGAAATCCCCTCAAAAATCAAGGTTGAACATGTGTAGCGCAAAAACGTGAAAAGTAGTCTTGGCAACAGAGTGACAAAAATCTAGGTAGGCTGGCACTTAAAGGGTTAATTGTAAACTGTGCCTAATGCATATGGTTTATTGCGATTCCCCTGCATCACAGGCAGCATTTTGACTTGCCCTTGCCAGCTCAGCCTTAGAGACAGCAACTTCGGGGCATTTTCAGCCGAGTCAGCACAATCTTTAAGCAGCATGCCATAGCTTTAAGTCAGAGGGAATATGACTCAATATAAAGACCAAGGCACAACCCGCCCTCCCACAAATGTATAGCTCCCAGGTGACTTCTCTTCAAAAGTCTAGATTTTTGCTTCAAGTAAACTAAAAGTCAGTGAGGGACCTGGTCTGTGGGGACCCTAACCTACAAGCCTGAATTTTAGAGATGCTTGCAGCTCTGCCCAGAGATAGGACAACTGCTGCAGGCTGCAGCATTGCATGGGCAGTATTAGGGGGGTAGCCATTTCCTGATTCCCTAACAGATGGGGTTGTGTGAGTAAAAGGTAGGATACCTCCTATATCCAGGACTTACTGGTGGCAGAAGGATTGAGTTATGTGCAAGTGAAGGTTTACCTCTGCTTTTAATGCATTTTATACAGCTTTCAAAATACACAGCTAATTGTAAACCGTAGCAACAGGATTTGAAACAGAGGATGATATCAAAGTGCTAATACAGATTAATCCAGTCACTGCTTTTATCCACTTACTGCTGACAGGTGGAAATGCCTGCACTAGCTGAAACCATAACTTGGCCAACCAAATGCTCCAGCTCATGGCAGTGGGCAGAATGAATGAAAAAGCAAACCACTATTAACAATCCTTGCCAAAATGGCACAAAATATACTCCTTTGGGGCACAGTCTTTAAAGTAGACCTTCACACTCCCTGACAACTTCCTTGCTCCTTCTGCACACCACTGCTACAATAGACAAGCATTTATTTATTTATACCATTTATAGGTACACTATCCTGGCTAAAAGGCCCCACAATATTTATCATTGTAGGACACAGGACTTGATCATAATACCAGACGTTCCTGCAATAGCTCCAATGATTACAATTTACTGCGGTAAAATAAGTCGCTGGTGGATTTATTGTAATCCTGTCTATGTATCTGGATATGGCGTTTTGCAGGGAGACAAGCTTTCGGTCAACAGCTGACCTGATGAAGGGATGTTGTCCGAAAACTCGTCTCACTGCTCAACACTTGTAAACCCAGGGACTAGATCTGTTGGTATGTGCTTTTTTGAACCTTTGCATTGCAACAAGACGACCCAAGAGTACCATCTCACTTTGATGCTCTCTACCATTATATTGATGCAATTTAAAGCACAACCTGCAAATATTAAAACCTATATTTGAACAATAAGCCTGCTGTATAAACAAGGGAAAAAAGTCTGCTTAGAAAGCTGTAGGCTCACCACATGCACCATCCACGCTTTCTTCTTCTGAATGAAGTGTACTGTCATGGACCCACCCACCCATTACTGAAGGAGCTGGCAGAATAAGTGCACAGAGGATCATTGTAAGAACTAATCCAGCATCCCCACAGCTCTGATTTCTATACTATGCACCACTTTAACCGCTTCTGTAGCTTTACCTGTATGTACACTGGCAAGCAGGCCAGATCTAAACCTGCTATGCTAACAAATCAACAATGTAAAGAGTCACAGTGACACCAGCAGCAAAGTCAAAGAATGTTGCATTGCACCATGCTACACCCAACTGTATGTCATTCTCCTTCCTAAAAACAAAAGATAAAGCTTCCCCAGGGGATTTGGCATGTCACCACTGATGCAGCTCACAGCCGTCAGGACTGTTAGAACATGGAAAGCATACCAGAGTGTTGGTGTTACACACTGTAGGTATCCGGATTTGGGTAGGGATAATTTAAGGGGACCTTTCTTTAGAGTGTCTGGTCCACATTTTCACTCTCCTGGTTATTGGTCCCTGCCCTGGTTGCATTCCAATTTGGGATACTCCTCTGTGTGAATACCCCCCAGATCACCTACTCCATCCCTCTCCGCTGTTCCCATGGGGCAGGTGCTTGTCCAATCAACTAATGTACGGCATAAAGCCATTGTTTTGGACTACGCGTCAGCATATGGAGTGGCCGCATCTCCAGTTTCCCTGAAGTGCGCGCTTCCAGTCTATCCGAATGGCTGGCTGCGGGAGCTCGCACGGCTGCAGCAGCAGCCTGTGATTGTGGTGAAGACAGGCAAAAAGGTAAGCAACTGTGGGCATCCGAATCCCCCATTTATATGTGCGGCCAAAAAAGCCAATTGGAGAAAAGCCGCAGCTGCACCATGGGATCATCTGCGAGGTATGTATTACAGGCAACCAGCAGGTTTTCACAGAAGGCCAATCTAAGTAAGGATGCCCAAGGGCACAGACCAAAACCTGGATAGGGATATTCCTGGAGTTTGGTCCATCTTAATTCCATAATTATGTGAAACGCTGGAGAGGCACTTTGGCACTGAATTAAAGGAAGGTGGGGTTCTACAGGGAAGTTCTCAAATATCTTATTGATGTAATCTGCCTGTGACGTCTTTTAGTACCATTTGGTTCCCTCACCAATAGCTAGTGCAATGCCAGACTAGCCTAGCAATTGTTTCCCTGGTGGTCTTAAGGAACACATGGTCCCACATTTATGTGGTAAGATAGCCCTATAATTAGGGGCTTCTGGTCCAGGATCTATGGATGGTAGCACATTCAAGGGACCCATGGGTCGCTTAGCTTCACAAAAAGCCTGAAGTTACCAGAAATCATCAAACGATTACTTTAGTAAGACAAGCAAACTGTAGCAAGACAGCTTTTCAAGAAGTATGTAGGAGGCTGAATACATTTCTAGTAAGTTAGTTAGGATGCTTGGTAAGTTTAGACATTCCTTAAAGTGTCTATTCAGGCACCAAAAATCATATGTACTCACCTTTCATCTCTCACAGCAGTTGCATCCTGCTCTGGTGTGATAAAACTTAAGATTCCTGAGATCTATCCCTCCCCCCACTCCCCCAAGTGCAAGGTATAATAGTCTATTGAAACAAAGAGTGTTTCAATTTAACCAAAACTTGTCCTCAGAGTCTTAGGCTGCAGCACATGTGCAGTTGGTCATGCAGAAACCTTTAACTCCCAACCCAGGCAACATCACAATACACCTCACCTACTTGACAGTCCCGCAGGCCCGATCAGTAGGTAAGGTTTATCTTTTGGCCTCTACGAGAATATGCCTGCTGCTGGTCATGAGGAGCAGTCTCCCTTGTTGATTGGCAGCAGGAGATGCATCACCTCACGTTTTTCAGCAGTAATGTTCGTATATGCACGGGGGGGTTCCTGAGTTTAGTGCCCCTGGGGCATCCCTACTCGGCCTCCACTAAGTGATTCAGTAAAGGGCTCTGACTTGATATCAATAGGGAGCCGCCGCATCCCCAGCAAAGCGCACACTCCCGCCTATATGAATGGGTGGGAGCGTGCACATAGCACCAGAGATGCGGAGGGGCACGCTCCCCACTGGAAACAATCAGAGCCAGGAAAGGCAGTTTGTACGGGTGCTCTGGGGGTTGGGGGGTTCACACAGCAGGGCATCCTGATTAAGGTGCCCTAGGGAAAAGCCAGCCCCGGAATCGTTTAGGTGCCAGTCAGGTCACTGGTGGGTTGTGTTCTCCTTTAAACTGTATCTACACCCATTTCCTATCAGACTTCAGATCAGAGCTACCTAGAGGGCACAAGGCTTCCCCTGCTTACCCCCACTGAGTCCCATGAGCGATTGCTCTCCTGCAGCCCCAGTATATAAAGCTGGATGCCACACATCTGGAGTCTAGCTGGCTGGAGGTATGTGGCAGTTTATAAAGCTCAGCCATGGTTCCTACTGAAAATTGTTCGCACCTCATTTGGCATCATACACCACACAGGCTGGAACATAAAGTGCGTCACCAATCCAAATACTGGGCCTATGGGAGAGCTAACAGGAAAAGGTTAGCAAAGGGCATCCTATTTTGGGATCCCCCACAATAGTCTGTTCTCAGGGAAAGTGTGGCTTGAGAGCACAGACTGTAGACCTTCCCAATTGTTCACTTTCTAGAGACATTTGACCTGAGGTCTTTTAGGAGGCTTCATTGGGGAGGTCCACTACAGAATGGAAGACAGGCCTGCATATGCCAAGAACAAACATGGCAGCCCCCATACCAAGGATGACACTATTACACACACCTGTGCGCAGCGGCAGCGCTCTAATATGCTAACGTTTGCGTAGTACTGACAGGCGGCCGCCATGCCGGTAAACCTGGCTGTGACCCCCCCCCCCTGCCCACGTGCGCTCCCCCAAGCCTCCTCCGCACTTGGTAGCGGCCAGTACCTTCTCGGTCTGGGGGTCCTGCGCCTCGCTCCTGCCCGCCTTGTCTTTCCTCATGCTCTTGGCTCCCCCGCTCAGGGCGGTCATGGAGCCCTCCGGCGGCCTCGCAGCCCCCTTGCCACCGCTAGCCGCGCCACCCTTATCCTTCTTTTTCTTCTTGTCTCGCTTGGCGAAGAAGTCGTCCAGGCTTCTCTCCTCAGGCTCGGCCATGGCGGCGCTACTGCTAAGCGTCTGTCACACAGAGAACCGAACACACACCGGTCACACTCTCTCTGTGACTAGATCGGCGAGGCCGGAAGCGCAGCCCACACCCGGGGATAAACCATCAGCGCCAAGCTAGCGGGTGTTTCCGGCAGTCACTTCACGCGCTGAGAGCGTGCAGCGTAGAGTCACGTGTATGTAGACCCCCCTCCCTGCGTGCAAGTGGTATCGCCCCGCTCGCTCTGGCTTTCTCTGCCTAGAACGTGTCTCGTCGCTGCGCTGCTCATTTATTTTTTTTATACTAACTTTATTAATACTGTGACGTCACAGCGATTGCGCAGCTCAGCGCTCCATGTGGCGTGTTGTGTGATTCAGAACTTTCCTGTAACGTAACGTGCTTATTACAGTGTCCCAGGAGTAACTGCAGCAGAACTCCCAACCGGCCCATACTTAGAGGCACTGTCCTTTATTTGAGTCCATGCAACCCTTCCCCTTGTTCTCATTTGTCCCTCTTTGGGGTGTAACAGGCAGATCGGTATCAATAAATGATTCATTTGCCTATTCAAGATGTTTATATTGTTTTAAATGTTACAATCTATCTCATATCCACCCTTTAGTGAGGGGGCATGGCCTAATTTAACAAATGTCCCTCTTTCTAACCCTAGAAAGTTGGCAGGTATGTAAAAGTTACAGAATAAATAACTCATAGAACAGTAAAGGGAAATCAAAAACAATGATCACTGTAATAGTCCTGCCCATCTATCTGCTACCAGGGTTGCCACCTTTCCCTACAAAAAATACTGGTCTTGTTGGGGCGTGGTTTTCAAGCAATGAGCGCGGAGATGGGGGAGGACACACGGGTGGGGCATGGCTGACTTCTCTGCAGGCGCTGAGCCTTGGGTGGAACTGATGCAACGGACGCCACCCCTGGTCCTATTAAGAATACCAGGAATGTTAATTGCCGGTAAAAATAAATTACCGGTACCAGCTGGGTGAAATAAATACTTGCTGTGCCAGTGAAATTCCAGTTGGGAGGCAACCTTACCATCCATTCTTTTCAGCTCCTCCCATCTATGATCCATCCCTCTCCCATCTATCCAGTCCTCATAGCTCTGGCCATCCATTCCTTCTGTCTACTTCTCCCATCCATCCTCCCCTCTCCTCTTAGCTCATCCCATCCCTCTCTCCTCAGTTCTGCCCATCCATCCAGTTCTAGCCTTCCATCCATCCCTCCATCCTGCTCCTACCATCAATCTATCCACCCCAGCGCCTCCAAGCTCAACCCATTCATTCCTCCCTCCCTCCCTCTACCCTTAGTTCTGCCCATGCATCCACACTTCCTAGCTCTAGCCATACATCCATCCCTCCCTGCCCCCCCCCAGCTCATCTTATCCATTCCTCCTATCCATCCCTCTCTCTCTGTCTGCTGATCCCATTGCCAATGGGCAGAACATTTGTCATAGGGTGTGGCCTGGGTGCAGTGAGGTGGCGTGGCTTAATTTAAAAATTGACCTCTTCCACTATGAAAAGTTGGAACGTATGACTACAGGGAGTGCAATGTTAGTTGGACCATGAGGCCAGATGGGCCCTCATCAGAGCTGGATTATCACTGGTGTAATGGAGCACCTGCATCAGGCCCCTGCAACTCAGGGGCCCTTGGCCCCATTACTAGAGGTAAATAAAGTGTGCTAATTCACCAGGCACCTAGTTTAAAAGACTCCAGCAATGGCTGGGAAGCCCTCTCCTTGGGCATCCTGAGTTTGGATCTTCCTGGTTTTGCCTTTATAATGACCTCAGCATTTAGTCCCTTGGTCCACACACACAGGCCTCCAGTGTCATTCCCAGCGGTCCTCCCTTTGATGCGCATCCCCGCTAGACATACCTGAATGGCTGTTAATAGGTGTGTGCCTGGCAATCCTTTTATTAAGGCTCACTTTACAGAGGCATCCTGAATTGGTCTGCCCCTGTGTGTATAACCCCTGGGATAGCCTGTTTACTTACCTCAACCTACGCTCCCACAGGCTCTCGTCCAATCAAAATCACTTCCCTGAATATTTATGGCTGGCAGTAAGTTCTGAATGAAACTCTTTCCGGGCACCTCTTACTGGCCCCTCACCCTCTGCTGTCAGTCATTCAGACATGTTGGCAGAGGTGCATGCATCAGATAGAGGAATGCTGGGGATGGCATGGGTGCCCACACATTCAGCGTGGGATCAATTCCTGAGATATATTTATCTGTGATCTTCGGGGATTCACACAGCGGGGCTTCCAAAACTGGGATGTCTGGGACGGAGGTTTAATAAAATCACATCTTTTTTATATGACACCTTTTGTAGGCAATGTACCGGCTGCTGTGGCCCTCTGCTTTATGCCTTTACCTGAGCATGAGATGGGCTAACTTTTGGACTGGGAGGAGCCCTGTCTGAAATTTAACCCACATGCTGTGACCCTCTGCCTTTACCTGGGCAGGAGGCAGGCTAATATGGATGGAGGGAGCTCTTCCAGGACACCCTCGCAATTTGTCAAATTTAAATGTCAGCAACCAGAACGTTGCCCACAAAGGGTTTCATACATTTAACATTTGACTAAAAAGGTGTGGGGGGCCCTGGCAGGGCTCCCCCAGTCCAAAAATCAGCCCACCTCTTGGCCAAATAAAGGCAGAGGGCCACAGCAGTCAGCACATTGCCCACACAAGGTTTCATACATTACATTTAATGATGAAAGTGCAGAGGACCCTGGCAGGACTCCCAAGTTCCAAAATGTTTTTTGATGACTGTGCGCAAATTAAACTAAAACACAATGCGCCTATATACAGCTGCTGTTTAATCTGTGACAGCTGTTTTTTTTTTTACACACAACTGAGCTAAAGTACACCAGTACAATTTTAGGATGATGTGTGCAAAAAGCAGCAGGCTACTGTTTACTCTGCAAGCAAATACTGATATATTTTTAAAGAGAAACAACAGCCAGAAATTTCACTCTCCCTGGTGTTGTTCCTTTCAGGTGGGGCATTCCGATTTAGGATGCCCCTCTGTGCGTATCCCCACAGACCAGCTAGGAAACCTACATTTCCACTGTTCCCACTGAGCAGGCACGTTTGGCTTTGCTTGGCTCCAGTTGGCTTTGCTAGTCACACAGCCGAATGGAGACGATTGTGCTGCTGCCTACCTCCCTGCTCACTTCCCTAGCTGTGGGTGTGCCTGTGCCGCCTGTTCAGAAAGGCCTGGCGTGAGTTTGTGGGGGATACAGCCATGGCGCTGAGGCTTGGTGAGGGCTCAAGAAGAGGTAAGGAGCTGGGGGGACCCAAGGAGTTTCACACAACTGGGCACCCTTATTCAGTATGCCCCAGGAAAAGTCCCCTGGACTCCGGGGCCTCTGAAGTTCCCCTTTAAACACAACTGTTTATGTTTATAATGTGTGTGTTTTACTCCAGGTTTTGCTGCTCGTTGTTCGGATCACCCTTGGTGAGAAGCTGGGGAGGTGGCTCCTGCTCTGAGAGTGGAAAGCAGCTTATTGACCGCTCATCTAGGTGCAGTATCGGAGATAAATTTGCCATCTAGTTAGGGGCAATAGGCTTCCATCCAGAGGCAGCAAAGAGAGCTCGCTGGCATAGCCTATCTACTGTCAGCCTTTTACTGTTATCCACATATCTGTCTATATTTGGTAAAGCTTCTTTGGTGATTTATATCCATATACTAATATCAAGCGAGTTAGTGTACACTTGGTTGCACGCTTCTGGGCATTTTATTTAATCCGTGGACAATGAAAAGGAAACCTTTGGTCCTAAAAATTAAAGGCATGTGCCATCAAGACACAAATAGCTCCCCCAATATGGGTATCTCGACAAGTGGCATAACTTATTGTGATGAGGTCCTGGTGCCAATATTAAATGGAGCCCTGTCAAGGCTGTCTTTAAACTTAGTTAGATGCAGATAGACAACTTAAGACTAAAAAACAGAGACAAATGATGCTTGCTTCCTCTAAATTCCAAGTGGGCACAAATATGATACGTAAAGTGAAGGAGCAACAATGATGACACTCATGACCTTCTGGACCAATGGGCGGTTGCTTTCCATGTACCCTCTATAGATACGCCCCTGGTCTCGGTTATGGCATTTTTTTGTCTTTTATAATGATGGCCCAAGTGCAGACTCAGATGACCTCATCCCTGCTTTTAAATCTGTTTGTTAACAACCCTGCTGTGCAGATGTTACCTAATCTAGCCAAAGTGGGTAATTTTATTCAGGGCCCAGTATGACTCCTGTTTCTGCAAATGATTCTGGTAAGGTGGGCAAGAAGTGGCACAGTTTCCTCTTCTTCAGATGATTCAATAGACCCTTTGAATTGCAAAGAGGAGGCTTTACTCTCAAAAGATGATTATCAGTCTGGTCCGGAAGTTGCCTAAGACCCAAGTGATATCTCTTCTGTTGCAAAAGACAATGTGAGGAATGCTAATACATGGGCCATCTGAGGAAGCTCCTATGCTATTTTGAAGAGGGTAGCCTTTTTTGGGTTACTCTGGGGGCAGATATATATGATGTATATAAGAAAGGAAGGGAAGCATGTTTGGTAATGTCAGTGGCACCCCATACACAATAATAATGTGGTATGTAGTAGTAAAAATAAGCTAGAGCATATAGGCAAAACAGAGGTTTCTGTAATTTCCCCAATAATTTTATTGTGCTAAATCGTTCATACATGTTCATCCTGCACACTGATGAACTTATGTTTCAAGCAAACGAAATACAAATCTGATTAAAGTTGGCAGAAGCAAAAATATCCCAGACCCATTCCATACAGGTTTAGATTAAATTAATTGTCGGTCTTATGTTGTATGTAGCATCATCTGCAATTACAAAAATCCAAACGAGTGATTATTTAGCATCCTTTATATAACAAACACAAACATTTTAGCCTTGTGCTAGTGTTTTTTAATCTGACCCTTTTAAATGTAAACACTATTTATAATATGCTTTTGACTTGACCCATTTTAAACTTGTTAAACTGCAATAGCTCTGCAGCCACTAAGGTGAAGATGCCGGCTATGCTTCTAGGGCAGAAGTAGGCCACCCACAATATTCCACCAGGATAGAGTGGTGCATAATAGGAAAAAAGAGATGTAGAAGTGGACCAAAACCCACTGAACTTGTGAAATACATTTGGCCAAAGCCCCTGCCAATACTACCTTCTTAGGGTGTAGAACTAAAAATGTATATTTTTGCTTTTCAAATAGTCCTGGAACACTTTTTTTCACTGTTCCTCTTTGTATGATGGCAGGAGATCAGTCAATGCATAGGTGTGACAATGACGTCAATTACACTCAACAGTGGCAATGAATGGAGGAGGCAGAGCTTTACCACTAAAACAGGCGCCATTATCTGGGATTAGAGTGAAGCAGAAGCAGTAAAAATTACTCTTCATGGGGGAGCCGTTCAGGGGATGCTAGTTAAAAATTGGGTTTTGGTCTGCTTTAATATTATTTCCATTTTTGTCTTCTGGAGCCTCTGGCCTCTTCTGCTGTGCATCTATTAGTTTTCATGATTTCACCTGCAGTGAACCTGCCAACCTATGGTTCTGTGGGAGAGAGCAGTCTATACCCGCAAAAGGTAGTCAGGTAAATCCTGCCTCTATGTCCCTTTTTTGTGATGTTGATTCAGGTCTGACATAAATACTATTAATGATGCAGGAAAATAGATTTAAAGCTAACTTCCTTCCACGTTATGCCCCATGAGCACAGTATAAAATTAGCCATTTTAAAGCATCTAAAAATCTCTGATTATATGCACCTTTATATTCTAAGTGAAGCTGTTGGCTTTGCTATCATTTCAGGGCATAGCTAAGCCGTAAAGAGCATGCCATTACGTAGCTTTATGAGCCATGTGTGCTGTCTGCTGTAGTCAGAGCCAGCTGCTGGACCATTGTAGCCTACTGTGGTCGCTTGCACTAGGATCCTTAAGGGATAGACATTTTTGTGTGGTCTTGGAGGAATGGGAATGAGAGGAAGGCAAACATCAAAGCCCTGATATACGTTTCAACTGGTGCTGTAGGAAATGGAGGAGAGAAACATCAGACAAACATCAGGTGAGCTTCATGCTGCATTATTATAGCCTTTGTCTGTACAACTCCTTTACATGCCAGAATTTTTAAACTAAGCAAATATTACCTAAATGTAAATAAGCCAGGTGCATACAATATGTTTGTAAAAAGACTTTTGGTCCTTAGCCTAAGGTCCCAAGGGGGCATCCTGTCCATTCAAAATCATGGTGCCCCATTGGGACCGTAAGCAGTGGACCAAAAGTGTATCAAAGTGGAACAAAACTCAAAAGTGGCCGGCCTGGAATCCAAAAGATTTTTGGGAATTGGGATGCCCCGCTGTGTGAAACTCCTCTAGGGTGCCCATATAAACCCTTTCACTGCTCCACGGCGCATGCATGGGCTCTCGTCCAACGACAGCAACAACAGCCGCCTCCTGTGACTGTGTCATTCGGCGGGCGGCTCCGCATCCCTGGCATTCTGTGCGCACTCTTCTTTGTAAACAATGAAAGCCACCTTAACGACTGGACATGCAAGCACGTAGGTGTTATGTGCTTGGCACTGAAAGGGTTAAAGCTAACTTCATTCCACGTTATCCCCCATGAGCACAGTATAAAATGAGCCATTTTAAAGCATCTCAAAATCTCTCATTATATGCTGTGACAACGTCATTCGACAGACGGCTCCGCATCCCTGGCATTGTGTGCGCACTTTGTAAACAATGAGAGCCACCTGCCGAATGACGTAGTCATAGCAAGCGGCTGTCATTGGATGTGAGACCACGAATGCGCCATTGGAGAGTGAGTTTTATCTGGCTTCCAGAATGTAAACATTGTGTTCATCAGCTGAAATATTGGGCATTTTGTTCTTGATTTGTCAATGGAACGGTGAACAGATAATGCAGAATTACCTGTTTTCTACTCCATCTAGTATAGAGTGATATGCTGCGACTTCCTTTTCCAGCTGCAACTTGCAGGACATCAGCTGTTCTCGATCCTTCTGGTGTTGCTCTGTTTCATTTTTAATTTCCTCCAGCTCTGCTTCCAGCTTTTTTATCACAGAGCCCAAGTTCTGGAGTTCAATGTCATGCCAGTGTTTGGCATCGTGCAATGAGTTCTCCAAACCTCTTTTCTGTAATATAAAAATATTAACAATAAAAAAAAGTCCTGTATCTTCTGTATTTCTAATTGGGTTTGCTAAAGACGTTAGTAGAGCCCTTAACATTTATATCATGATTTAGGACATGGTACACATGTGCAAAGTAGCCAAATAGCCTCTTATTTGGTTCAGGTTCTTTTTTAAAGCTGATAAACACCATCAAAATCTGTGGGGAAAAATTAGCCGAATGTCTGTTTGATTTTTTCCTTTTCTGTTTATTTATTTTTTAGATATATCCCCCTCCCCTGGGACTACCAACCTGACACACTGGGCATTGGGGCAAGTATGCCCAGAGTTCAATGGCCTTGATCGCTGGACCAGCATAGATGAAACTCATGTTTCAAAGAGATAAAGCTAATCAGTCCATTGTTTGCTCTGTCAGCCCAGATGAGCTAGCAGCTCACTCCTGAAGAATATCAGTGCTGGAAACTCACGTGATGCACTCTCTGCTGCCAATCATTCGGGGTCATGCTAAATATCTGGTTAAGCAAGTTTACCTTTGGGTGTGCTTTCAGGTGTGAACCTGAGTGAGCTTTTTAACTTCAACACAATTATAAATTCTTGGGAAAAAAATCCCAAACAAATTGCATGATCCCCCATAATGGGGCATTTTTACAGGTGAGGCACATTATTTTTCCAATTGTGCAAACATATCTTTGTTTGGAAAAAACAGCACCCTATATGGGCTGTACTATATAATTTGCCAAATAGCTTGGCATAGCCCATAGGGTGCTGTTGTTTTCAAACTTGAAATAAATATCCTTACCTCACTGGAAAGAGTGTGCACCTTACCAGCAAAAATGCCTCATCACAGGGATAGGTGAATACAATGGCGTAACTAAATGTGACAGGACCCTGGTGTGAACATTAAATGGGGCCCCCATCGTGGCTCATAATCTTTTTTCAGTTTTTTAACACAATTGGATGCAGCTAAAGGCTGAAAAAGACAAATGCTACTTCCTTTCTTTAAATGATGCCAAGTGAACACACATATGGTAAATAGGGTGAAGGATCAACTAAAATGGAAGGGATTTGCAGCCCCTTTCTGGAGGTATCAAAGACTATATATACAGGACAGACTTCCTGTATGCTAGGAGAGCTTTGCTGCTGCAATCTACATATACAACCTCACAGGGGAGCCTGGTTCACTTCCCAGACTACTACACTGTTCACCTGCATGTCCAGCTGATGGTGCCACTTGGGATCTTCTGTAACTGCTCCTGAACTTCTTGCCTTCTGCCTGCTAACCTGTGTGTTTGGCTGCTGTGTGCCCTGTGGAGAGCTTCAACTGCTGCTGCATATCTGATCATCGACTTCTGCGTGTCAAGAGTGAATCATCTCTTTGAGTCAAGATCAGGGGCCCCTGCAGCTTTCATCCTGTGCCGACTTAGAGGTATTTAGCTATAGACTATATACACTCGGGTATATGTGCACAGACTAACTAAAGCCTCAGCAGGGCCTTTCATTGTGTTATACTGTGTATGCATCATTTCTATTGCCAAGGTAACCTTTACTACATACACACTACAAGTTCATAGTATTGTTATGCTTGACTGTGTCAGTGAGTGACTTAATTAAATGGTTGCTGGGAACAGTAGTCCCTCTGCTCTGTATTGCTTTGCTTAGACTACTTGATCTATTTTCTAGAAAGGTGTTTACCATCACCCCCCCCCAAAACAGCCCTATACATGCATGCTCTCATCTGACCACTTTGAGAACCCTCCTATTGTGGCAAGTCAGTGTAGACTGTCACTGTCAGTAAAGGAGTGTGTGGACTACCGCTGACAGCAGTGGAGGGGAACTTTTTCTGCTTTTAGCTAAATGCTGGAGCAGCTGGCATGGGGAGAAGAGGAGTGTAGGACTTTATTTTAGGTGCAGAAGCAAATTACACTGGTTTATCTTCATTTTAATTGACGGTTTTATTATATATTTTTCACAATCTCATGACTTCTTTAATGCCACACCCCATATGAACCTGCAGTAGACCTAAATGCCAAAAAACATCCTGTATCTCCTGCTTAAAAATAACTAATGAAACCAAACCTACCAATGTCCTCAGTGACTCAGTCTCGGCCTGCAGGCTCTGAATTTTGCACACTGTATCATGGAACTCCTCTCGTAGGCTTTTCACAACTTCTTCCTCTTGGCTTTGCAAAGCTGGTAAAGCTGCTGCTTGCTGTTAAGTGATAATTAAAGCAGAAGCATTATCGTACTATCATATTGCAATTAAAATAAGCATAGAGATTGAGTACCCCACCATCTGTTCTTACCACTGATCTGTTCATTTTTCACTTATACATGGAGTACAGACCCAAACCTGTGCACATGAAAGCTGCAGTGGATATCTGGAAAGCTATATACTGTACCTTAATATAACATATAATGTATGCCATTTCTATGCGCTTTGTCAACCACAATTCATTTTGTTGTTGCTAAAAGTGTTAATTTCCTTTTGTTTCTTTGCCTCTCCTCTGCTTTATAAGCAAAAATAGAACCAGAAGAAAAACGTGATAATAGTGGTTATGTAGTTATTGATTGGACACGCCCCCACTATTCAGTGCAATGGAAGGGGGCGTGCCAGTTCCACAGTGACTGGTTAAAGAAAAACCGCATCACAAAGATGCTTCACTGAGATCTGTGTAAGAACAACTACCTGCCTGCAGCAGCACAGAACTAGTAGGATCATAAACCCAAAAAAGTGCTCGAAAATAAAAATTCCAAAATAATATGGGTTTTCAGGACACAACAGAACAAAATAAAAACTGTGTGATTTTTAACACCACTCAAAAAGATCACAAGATATGAGGACCTGAAGGCGAAGTCCAGTTACTCTGGTACAAGTCTGCAGTGATCCAGTGGTTGTTGGTAAACTGAATATTGTCCTAAAAAAACTTGGACTGCATTTGAAACAAATAAACATAAAAATCATCCAGAGGTGTAATTAAATATGGTGGGTGCAAACATTAAATAGGGCCCCTTCATGGTTCTAGCTGCTCTAGCTCTGGCTGCAGTAATCTTTTTTTTTTGTAATTTTAACACACTTGGATACAACTAGACAACTAACTGAAAACTGAAACAGCTCAGACAATTTTTTTGTGTACAATATGCCATGCGAGTAAGGAGCCACAATTATGGGCCTTATGGGCCTTGGGGCGGTCATTACCCCTGCACCCTCTGTAGTTACACCCCTGAAATTTCCATCAGTCAGTTTACTTTACAATGTTTTAGGATAATAACAAAGACAATAATACCTATATTCATCATCATTGTGTAACATCGATAGTTACACAAATTCATGTCAATTTAACATGATCTGTTAAATCTAAGGACTTAATTAAATAAAACAAGGACATTATTACGTCATTATTGCCGGTATATCATAATAAAACAATGGTAAAATAAGATTGAAAAAAGAAGAAATTTACAAGAGTGATGTACACTATACAGCAATGCTACGGCTTATTAAATAGTGTATTTTTCACTAATATAAGACGCACTTGTTTCCCCCAAAGTGGGAAGAAAATGTCAGTGTGTCTTATCGGCCAATGTATACGCACACTTCCTGTATTTGGAATGCCTCACACACTGCCTGTATTTGGAATGCCTCACACCCTGCCTGTATTTGGGATGCCACACACACTGCCTGTATTTGGGATGCCTCACACACTGCCTGTATTTGGAATGCCTCACACACTGCCTGTATTTGGGATGCCACTCACATTGCCTGTATTTGGGATGCCTCACACACTGCCTGTATTTGGAATGCCTCACACACTGCCTGTATTTGGAATGCCTCACACACTGCCTGTATTTGGAATGCCTCACACACTGCCTGTATTTGGGATGCCACACACACTGCCTGTATTTGGAATGCCTCACACACTGCCTGTATTTGGAATGCCACACACACTGCCTGTATTTGGAATGCCTCACACACTGCCTGTATTTGGAATGCCACACACTGCCTGTATTTGGAATGCCTCACACACTGCCTGTATTTGGAATGCCTCACACCCTGCCTGTATTTGGGATGCCACACACACTGCCTGTATTTGGGATGCCAATCACACTGCCTGTATTTGGGATGCCACACACACTGCCTGTATTAGGGATGCCACTCACACTGCCTGTATTTGGGATGCCTCACACACTGCCTGTATTTGGGATGCCACTCACACTACCTGTATTTGGGATGCCACACACACTGCCTGTATTTGGGATGCCACTCACACTGCCTGTATTTGGGATGCCACACACACTGCCTGTATATGGGATGCCACACACACTGCCTGTATATGGGATGCCACACACACTGCCTGTATATGGGATGCCACACACGCTGCCTGTATATGGGATGCCACTCACACTGCCTGTATATGGGATGCCACTCACACTGCCTGTATTTGGGATGCCACACACACTGCCTGTATTTGGGATGCCACTCACCCTGCCTGTATTTGGGATGCCACTCACCCTGCCTGTATTTGGGATGCCACACACACTGCCTGTATTTGGGATGCCACTCACACTGCCTGTATTTGGGATGCCTCACACACTGCCTGTATTTGGAATGCCTCACACACTGCCTGTATTTGGAATGCCTCACACACTGCCTGTATTTGGAATGCCTCACACACTGCCTGTATTTGGAATGCCTCACACACTGCCTGTATTTGGAATGCCTCACACACTGCCTGTATTTGGAATGCCTCACACACTGCCTGTATTTGGGATGCCACACACACTGCCTGTATTTGGAATGCCTCACACACTGCCTGTATTTGGAATGCCACACACACTGCCTGTATTTGGAATGCCTCACACACTGCCTGTATTTGGAATGCCACACACACTGCCTGTATTTGGAATGCCTCACACACTGCCTGTATTTGGAATGCCTCACACCCTGCCTGTATTTGGGATGCCACACACACTGCCTGTATTTGGGATGCCACTCACACTGCCTGTATTAGGGATGCCACTAACACTGCCTGTATTTGGGATGCCTCACACACTGCCTGTATTTGGGATGCCACTCACACACTGCCTGTATTTGGGATGCCACACACACTGCCTGTATTTGGGATGCCACTCACACTGCCTGTATTTGGGATGCCACACACACTGCCTGTATATGGGATGCCACACACACTGCCTGTATATGGGATGCCACACACACTGCCTGTATATGGGATGCCACACACACTGCCTGTATATGGGATGCCACTCACGCTGCCTGTATATGGGATGCCACTCACGCTGCCTGTTTATGGGATGCCACTCACGCTGCCTGTATTTGGGATGCCACACACACTGCCTGTATTTGGGATGCCACTCACCCTGCCTGTATTTGGGATGCCACTCACCCTGCCTGTATTTGGGATGCCACTCACACTGCCTGTATTTGGGATGCCACACACACTGCCTGTATTTGGCATGCCACTCACACTGCCTGTATTCGGGATGCCTCACACACTGCTTGTATTTGGGATGCCACTCACACTGCCTGTATTTGGGATGCCACACACACTGCCTGTATTTGGAATGCCACACACACTGCCTGTATTTGGGATGCCACTCACACTGCCTGTATTTGGGATGCCTCACACACTGCCTGTATTTGGGATGCCACTCACACTGCCTGTATTTGGGATGCCACACACACTGCCTGTATTTGGGATGCCACACACACTGCCTGTATTTGGGATGCCACTCACATTGCTTGTATTTGGGATACCTCACACACTGCCTGTATATGGGATGCCACACACACTGCCTGTGTTTGGAATGCCTCACACACTGCCTGTATATGGGATGCCACGCACACTGCCTGTATTTGGAATGCCTCACACACTGCCTGTATTTGGAATGCCTCACACACTGCCTGTATTTGGGATGCCACACACACTGCCTGTATTTGGAATGCCTCACACACTGCCTGTATATGGGATGCCACACACACTGCCTGTATATGGGATGCCACACACACTGCCTGTATATGGGATGCCACACACACTGCCTGTATATGGGATGCCACACACACTGCCTGTATATGGGATGCCACACACACTGCCTGTATATGGGATGCCACTCACACTGCCTGTATATGGGATGCCACACACACTGCCTGCATTTGGGATGCCACTCACACTGCTTGTATTTGGGATGCCACTCACACTGCCTGTATTTGGGATGCCACACACACTGCCTGTATATGGGATGCCACTCACACTGCCTGTATATGGGATGCCACTCACACTGCCTGTATATGGGATGCCACATACAGTGCCTGCATCTGGGATGCCACTCACATTGCCTGTATTTGGGATGCCACTCACACTGCCTGTATATGGGATGCCTCACACACTGCCTGTATTTGGGATGCCACACACACTGCCTGTATATGGGATGCCACACACACTGCCTGTATATGGGATGCCACTCACACTGCTTGTATTTGGGATGCCACTCACACTGCCTGTATATGGGATGCCACACACACTGCCTGTATTTGGGATGCCACTCACACTGCTTGTATTTGGGATGCCACTCACACTGCCTGTATTTGGGATGCCACACACACTGCCTGTATATGGGATGCCACTCACACTGCCTGTATATGGGATGCCACTCACACTGCCTGTATATGGGATGCCACTCACACTGCCTGTATATGGGATGCCACACACAGTGCCTGCATCTGGGATGCCACTCATATTGCCTGTATTTGGGATGCCACTCACCCTGCCTGTATTTGGGACACCACACACACTGCCTGTATATGGGATGCCACACACACTGCCTGTATTTGGGATGCCACACACACTGCCTGTATATGGGATGCCTAACACACTGCCTGTATTTGGGACACCACACACACTGCCTGTATATGGGATGCCTAACACACTGCCTGTATTTGGGATGCCACACACACTGCCTGTATATGGGATGCCTAACACACTGCCTGTATTTGGAATGCCACACACACTGCCTGTATATGGGATGCCTAACACACTGCCTTGCTTATTTTACTTAGCCAGAGTGAAATGATTTAAGCACCAAAACATATGCAGTAACAGCATTTATAAAGTCCTGTTATCGTCTGTCTCTTGGAACCAAACTCATGTCTAAATAAAGCATGAATACCGTCATATGGTATTTTAGGAGAATATTATTAAATCATGGCTTTAATGTGAAGGTTCGAGGCATCACAATAAAATGTTGCAGTACCTTGTCTTAGTACTAAATTTAGTAGAGAATCATTTTCTCAGTGGGTGGATATGGGTATTAGTTTACAGGTTCTAAAATACCCCAGAAAATACCAGTAAGCACTGTAATTACCTATGTATCTGACATTATAAGTAGTTTAGGACGCTTTTATCCCAAAAGATAAGATTCCATGCCATCAGGCCATAAAATAATTACAGGGAAAGCATAGCAAAGTGAAACATAAATGGTTAAAGGTAGTATGTCCGTCTGATTTCAGACTGTGGAGGGTCCCAAATTACATGTACTTATGTCTGAAATGTTAATATGTGTTCCCTAACTCTAAACATTAAATCATCTCCAGAACAGATCTTTACTAGAGATATGTGTGCATTTGAATATGTATGGTGTGTGATATGCCAGTATTATTATCAGTGGTAGTAGCCGTAACTTTGTGTACAAAAAAAACAGAAACAAACAAACACTATTAAATTGGACCAACCTTTCTAACTAATGGGAATGGAACATTGTGACAGGCTCGGAGGGCAACCAGATTGCTGGAAACCCCCCAAGCAATGACCCTAGCAACACCTCAAAATCTTTACCTTAACATCAAGCCTCAGTCAAAATTCTGGTGGTCACATGGGCTGTCTTTCCTGGCTGCTGGACAATGCTGGCTCCCATAACTACGACTGTCAATCGGAGGGGTGTATTTTGGCCAAGGATCGAGGTTAAAGGAGCAGTATTGCGAAATTTGCATTAAAAAAGATAAATAATTAAATAGCCACACAATAGCTTCTAACGTGTATAAATAATGTGGCAATAGAAAAAGGAAAAAATATATGCCTTACTTTTAAATTGTATAATGACAATGGCTCAGTCCATTTGCTGAATATGGGGATCTGCTGGGTTGTATTTAGTGAGCTGCTTCATTTAGCCCACTGGTCTCCTAGCAACACTTTACCTCAGAGACTGAATCTGTAATCAGTGGTAACGGCTGTGTGGGTGTGAGGTGCTGCTTTTGTTATGAGACCAGGTGACTCAAATGTGTAAAATCTATACAAAATAAACTAAACTGACTGAAAATAACTGAAATTCTTCTTTGAATAACTGTGCAAGAAAATCTAAAGGTATTAAAGTGGAACAAAACACTGAGTGGCCGACCCTGAAGTCTATAAGACCTGGCCATTGACCTTCCCCCTTGGGCATCCTAAATCAGGATGCCCCAATATGTGAAACGACCCCTGGATAACCACAAATCCCCCCATTTTTCTGGCGTACTCACGCAGATAGTCATTTAGACAGGCCGGGCGGCCAGGAAGGTTACTACTCAGGCTCCCCATCTGCGTGCAAACAGAGCTGATTGGATGAGAGCCCGCGCATGCGCTGTGGGACAGGAAAAGGTACGTTTTCACAGGCGAACTTGGGAATTTCACATATCAGAGCATCCCAAGTCGGGATGCCCCTAGGGGCACAAAACAAAACCCCAGATAGTGAAAATCCTGGGTTGGGCTTTGCTCAAAACACACAAAGCTGAAAGAAAGATCATATGGAAAAATGTGTTGAGAAAAGAGAGAGAAAATGGTAAACTGAAAGATTCTGCAGCAGAGCCAACATGAAGGGAAAACTGTCAAAATAAAAAATGTTTAGAGCAAAAAAACAGGATGTAAACCCAAAAATCCAATTCTGAAATAAAATAACCCCCCCCCCCCAAAAAAAAGAAAAACTAGCAAGTCTGAGATTTGAACCAATGATTTTCTGGTTCAAACTGACATTTAATTTACCAATAGGCTAAATGACTTCTAGAGCTTTTCTTTCTGTTTTAGATATATGAGTTCTGGCCAGGCAATGTTGCAATATTATCTTATGCTGGACGGTTGCCAGCACTGAACAGCTGATTACTTTGTTACATTGTTTCCCCCTCTCCTCAGCGTGGAACAGACCAGAGTGTCGGGCCCCGACACTCAGCAGACATAAACACGAGCTATTAGTCTCCAGCTGCACAACACACACATCATTTTTTTCTAAATTTGTAATTCTTACTCCAACACTTACCTACATTCAAAGTACCATTTAAATATAAGTCACCAAGAAAAATTCGCGATACTGCTCCTTTAAGGCAAGGATTTTGGGATCATTGTGGGGGGGGAGGCTCCAGCAATCTGGATGCCCCTCGGAGCCTATCACGATGCCACCCCACATCCATTAGTTAGAGAACGGCATGGAAGCACTTTAACATGATTAGCCTTAAAGGGGACACCTAAACACCCACAAAATCATATTTGTCTTAATCAGTTACATGTTTCAAATCATTTCTCAGTCACTCTAGGGATGTGATTCTATCTAGGAACACTACTTTTTGGCTCTATGCAAAGCCATTCTAGGAAACACAGATGCAATGTGGGTGGCTGAAATATAAATTAAAAAAAAAGCAGAAAGTCAAATGAAAAGTTGAAATGTTGGAGTTTCTCTGGGCATTGGTATTCTTCAGTTAACCAATTTTTCCCTGTCTTGTCTAGCTTATTTGCTCCTGACCCTTTGCCAGTTGACCCTAGTCACCTCCTAGCCTTTAAGCTTGAGAATTAGAGTCCTATAAATTTTCCCTATGTGTTAGGCCAGCTATAGGATGCCTCAGGTGTACTCTGTCAGAATGAGACTTTTGTACCTCAGTTGGCTATGGATTCTGATTACATTCACATTGTGGAGGCTAATTTAAGACTAGCACCACGTATTGCCATTTCAGTATCTATGTAGCAGCGCTTAGAGCAACCGCTAGTAGACGCTACAAGTGGGTGTCTGGTGCTCTGGTGGTTTTCACACAACGGAGTATTCCTGGGTCCTGGGTTTTGGTCCACTTTAAGGCTGAAAATGAACTCAGCGAAAAATGGAACCAGTCAACTCTTATAGACGCTAACCTAGAGACTTGAACAAAGCCTTTTTGTAGACAAAATTCCAATCAAAATTAACCGCCCTGCCACCCTTGAATTACACTTTAAAGAAGAACATTACAGGGAATTAGTAAAGACTCCCCTGACTTGGCTTGCCCAGTTTCCCTGCCCCTCCCGTTTACAAAACAGTTAATGTAAACTTACCTCTCACGCTTGGCATCCCCCTCGCCATCCCTCAGATCTTGCGCATAGGCTGCAATGACACTCCGCGCAGAAGAGCGCAAGATCTGAGGAGCGGTGCGGGACACCTGAAGAGAGGACAGCTACAGGTAAGGTCGGCTAAACCTGCAGCCTTCACTTAGGGGGGTGGAAAGGGGCCAGGAATAAAGCCGGATGTGTGTGTTTCAGATAACACCAACATCTAAAAGGCAGTGAGGGAGGGGGGAGGGATGTTTAAATAGGAACATCAGAAAAGGTCTGATGTTCCTCTTTAAGTTTATTTTGCTCCTTCAGAAATCAATATATATATATATATATATATATATATATATATATATATATACTGTGTTTTTTATCTTGTTTTCTAATGTCTTCATTTACACATAACAAGCTTATTCAGAGAACATGATTCTGGATTGCTAAATTAATGTTCTTTCCCTTGAGGCCAATTATCTGTAAAGCTTTACTTGGAATACATCACACATAACTCCTACATGCTGTTTTTTTCTCTTAGGTTGTAATATTCTCTAATTGTGTTAATATTCTATGCAGCTAAATAGAATCAGACAGCAACATTAATACAAACTCCTATTATTCAGAAATTCTGCTGCTTGCATAGTCCTATTCTTGGTACTTACATTTCTGAATAGTGAAATGTGCTGCATGGCTGCAGAAAAATGTGCAGTGCACTTACTTTAACTTGAAGAAGAGCCCCAGATTCAGCTCTGTTTTTCTCAATGTCTTTCTCCCAGTGAATTCGAATAGTCTCCAGAATATCGTCAAGCCCTGTACCAATTGGGGTATCCACTTCCTCCAGTTGAGATCCTGCCAGCTGCTTATAAAGCATCTTCACATCCTAAAAATGTTAACATTATTTTCAAAAGTTCTATATGCTCCTTGGGTCCTTCTAAAGAGATTCAGTTTGCTTGCACTTATAAAATAACAACCTTTTATAATCATTAGAGTTCAGTTTGATTCTACGAAGAGCAGTTTTGCTGGTCTTTAATCCTCCACTGTAGGTATAGCAAGAGGATGTGACATCAACTACTGCAGGCTACTGCCAGTATTGCAGAAATATCTTGGGTGGAATACCATCAAGTTTTATGTTCTGTCTGAAAGCTTGTGCTTTAGTCTGGTGTATGCTAGAAGTCTATAAAATGTCGTGTCCACCAATCCCCTAACGCCTGCAGGCAGCTTTAAATAGTGCCACTAAAACTAAATTATACCTTCCTATATACACTTCAGATGCCCATGTAACCAGTCTTACATTCAAAGATTTGGATTATTGGCTATTAGCAAAAAACAATAAAATGAAAGTCCACATTGCTAGACTTTCCTAACAGAGGCCAGATCGAGAACACGACAGCAGATGCCTGTGTTTACCTGAAGCTGCTCCTGCACCATCTATCAAGCTACTGGCATCTGGTTGATAGGTCATGCATTTCCAGGTTGTGGCATGTGTTGGAGTAAAAGCTCACCCTGTTAATCCAAAGCTGGAACTATGGGGAGTTCATGAGAGCTCCATGGGATTGGCAGCAAGCAAGCAGGGGGGAGACTCATGCTGGTACAGTGGTCTAGGCTCAAGGTCTGGTGAAAGTCCATCAAAGTAGACTTTCCCGTTCAACCTTAAAATGCTTTCCTGTTCCAATAAACATGTCAATAAAAATGAAACAGCTATTCAGGGTGTCTGATAACAGTAGTGGTGGTGGTCTAGTGGTGGTCTGCTCCATTACACTACATTGAAGCAGTTGATTCTGAAGAGAAGTTTAATACTGATATGCTACTAAGATTGGCCTACCAACATTTTTGAAACTGAAAAAAAGCCAAGTCCTACAGAATAAAGTCATGGTGGGTGACTTGAAATTAGGTCAGGCCACTAGAGCCTAACCACATGTATGCAGGATGAAATTGTCACCTATGTCCACGTTCATATAGAATTTCATATAGAATTGTAATCCATATAAAGAACCTCCTCATTTAGAAATGCTAAACATTTTCCTTTTACCTCCTCATGGTTCTTTGACAACAAAGCAAGCTCCTCCTTCATGCCTTCTATCTGATTTTCCAAATCCATTTTTGTTAGGTTAGCATCATCTATTACTTTATACAGGGACCTTATCTCCTCTTCCACCGCTTTCCTAAAAGGCTGCTCATTTTCATATCTGCAAATAAAAATGTAAGCACAATTTGTCACAGAACCTTCAGATGATTATCTCTGTTTTTTGTAAATTCATGACGTCATGTGGATACCCCACAGGGCAATCAGGTAAGTTAATAAAGAGGGCTCTCAAATGTTTATTAAATACTGGGCACATGATCCGATGAGGCTCTCCAGTAAAAAGGAAAGCTTTCCACATTTTATTTATGTTAAATTTTTTTATATTTATATTATATTCCTAGAGCCAGATTTTAATAGGGTTTATATGGCATGGTTTCGAAATTTAAGTGCACCTGGTAGTTTAGGAAAAGTCTAAATCTGTAGTTTCTTGCCACCACCTAGGCATGCTGGTTTGGTGCAGCCAGCGGGCGAGTCAGCGCTGGCCACGTGAATATCCCGGCACACGGCATATTTTAACAGGGGTTATACGCAGCAGAGCCACCTGGGTCGTGCTGACCCACTGCTAAGTAGTACTGAAGAACTACAGTCATTTTTGACTGTAGTTCCGCTTTAAGGATTGTTGATTTGGTTTGTACATCAAACCTGAATGGTTGCCGGTGATCACACGATTGGCTGCCATTTTCTGCCATACAAGTAAATAAGGAAGTGGTAACTTAACTATAGATCCTCATTAGTGGACCACAGCACCTACACTGACCACCAGAGACCACTAGGGGGAACCGCATTCGCCTTCACATGGGCCACACACCAACGCTGGAGCAGCTGACTGTATTCCCAGCCCAATTTTAGGCTTTCTAGGGGGATTCCTGAAAACATGCATTTCAATTTGGGAGAGGAGGATGCATGTTGACTCCTTGCCTAGAAATCTACTTTAAAGTAGATCAACTCTTTTTACAAAATGGATGTTGGGCCAAGCGTGGATGGGTGGGGAGTCCCAAATGCTGATGCTCCCCATGCTTATACCTTTCACAAGTCCAATTTGCTTACCTGCACCACGATACCAAGTGTTGCCATTTCAGGAGAAAAAGCAAACAGCAGACAGAATACAACAGGTGAAGACAAAGGTGGTACCCCAAGAAAAAAGGAAATATATTGGCACAGCAACTTAAACCTTCGATAAATAAATGATAGGAGGAACAATTCAATTATGTCCTTTCTGTTAGTCATCGAGTCATCTAGCTTTAATCTAATAGTGGATTATGCAGATTATGCAGAGGCATGCTATGTGGTTCCACCATCTAATAATTCAAAAGCATGTGTCCTAAGTGGAATGGCATCAGTAGCAGGCTTTGGATGCCTATAGGCATTCATGTGTTCAGCATGTTTTTAGAGCCCACTGAATTCTTCATTCTAATTCTGGCTCACAGTCAAATGTTTATTTTTGCAAGTTAAAACTGAAGAGCCTTCTTGTTTTCTCGGCAAATAAGGCACTGATGCATGATGAATAATCCTTGTCTGTGACTTCTCTGTACGCATTCAAAGGCCTTTTTGATAGGTGTGTTTTCAACAAACTCCTAAAAGTGCGCATTTATAACACTGAAAATAAAGTTACTATGGCGTTCTTTCTTTGACTTTACAAGTGATAAATAGAATCAGATTTAACCTAAAACTTGCCTTAAAGTGGACCAAAACCCAGGATTTTGACTATCCTGGGTTTTGGTCTTTTCCCCAGGGGCACCCCGCTGTGTGAAACCCCCCGATCACCCGAACCCAGCTCACCGCTTTCTGGTCCCAATGCGCGTCTCCCTGTTAGAGGGAGGCGGAGGATACAGCCGCCAGAGCCGCTGCTCCTAGGTGGGCCAGGAAGAGGTGAGCTGGATTCGGGCAATCTGGGGGGTTTCACACAGCGGGGCACCCCCGATCGGGGTTCCCCTGGGGAAAGCACCAAAACCCAGGATGGTCAAAACTATTGGCTATCCTGGGTTTTGGTCCATTTTAAATGTTTCAATATCTTAAAAATATAATAATATAAGATATAATACATACAATGTCTCACCAAAGTATTCCTGTCCTGTTTTGTTGCATAGCCTGGAACAGAGCTATTGTACCTTTCCAGTGGACTTATTACCTCCAAACCTGATTCTAGAGTCTAAAACACTAAAATACATCATGATTTGGAATATCGCACTCATGCAGGCCTGGAATCACTTACCTTCTTGGCGATCACAGGCTGCGTCCGCATCCCTGTAGCTGAGGTGCACTTCCACGTCCCCAGCTATTCACATAGGCAGGGGTGGGTTTAGAATTTTTGGGGCCCCATGCAAGTTGTGTCTGGGGGCCCTAATCAAAGGCAAAATACAATAATAATAATAAACAAATGATGGAGAGATGCATCTTTCTTTCTCATGTAGCCTCGGCACTGACAGCATCACCAGTAGTACACCACTATTACGAGCCAGCCGCTTCCAGTGTTCACTCTGCAGAGTTCTGGGGGGACCCTGAGAGGTGGGTGCCCCATGCAATTGCAGGGGTTGCATGGTGGCTAAGCACGCCACTGCACATAGATATCGCTTCTGCTCCCTATGCTCAAATCAAAGCGATGCTTGATTTGTTGCATTAGTATGCACGGCATAAGGTGCTGATTGGACGAGAGCCAACATGTGCCCTGGAAACAGCGAAAATTGATTTGTGTTTAGATGGGTTTCCTGGGGTTTGGCAAGGACCAAGACCCAGGATAGTCAAAATCCTGGATTTTGGTCAACTTTAATATTTACCAGTGAAAGTCTGTTTGCTACTACTCTCTTGGGATGTGCCTTTATTAGCATAGCACATCTAGACATTGGGATTCAGGAAAAACTGCTGCTGCTTCAATTTAGGTTATGTTGGTACACAGCGGTTCTTAACTTATTCCATAATGAAATATGGAGATGAGAGCAAAATAGATTTAAAGTAAGCATGGGGAAAAGAAAAAGAGGCGAATTAAGAGGCGAATATTGTGCTATTACCTTTCTTTAAAGTCCTCCGCACATGCTTGTATATTTTCCGTCTGCAACATAAGACGAGCATTCTCCAGAACAGCATCTCCCACCTTATAAATAAAACGTAAAAAAAAGGTTATTAATCACTTTTTATCTGATAATTTACAAAATAGATTAGATACTCACTAATAGTCCCACGCAGCTGATTGGCCCTATACCGGGGGGGGGGGGGTCAAATTTAACACACCAAGGACTGGAATTGATTCCAAAGCACTGTCATTCAAGCTCAGCTCACTCCAATGTAATGCCCACTGTCTGCTTACACTCCCCAGTCATGCCACTCCCGTCACAGAGGACAGCACAACAGGAGGTCAAAAAGGAATAAAAAAGGAATAAAAAGGTGAAACTTTACTTGTGTGCCTGGACAATGACTTTAAAGGCAAATAAGAGGTGTGGCATCACATCGTTCACAACCTGCTACCTGTAATTTTTCTGGCCAATACTCCTTTCGTCTGTAAGCATGTAAGGCCTCCTTCTCACTGTTTTCTAGAGACGACTGTAATTATATATATATATATATATATATATATATATATATATATATTATATGAGGAATTAGTGGTTCAACCCTAAATACAAAATCCTTCTGAAAGGGAAATCCTGTGATTACACAGATTACTGTTTGGACGAAAGGGCTAGGACTCAGCATTTTATATAGTTACTATGCTGCTATTTAGTGCTCACCATCTGTAGCGGTGCACCTATAATGAGGCAATCTGAGGCCGCTGCCTCAAACGGCACTGCAGTTGCTGGACTGTTCTTATTTTTTCTTTAGTGGTTCTTTATTTTCATTGCCTAGTGGTTCAGTGCAGCATGCAGCTGCATGCTGTCATGTTTTAAAGTCAATCACTGATAGTGCCACCCCGCCCCCGGCTGCTCTATTGGGGTGTGGAGCTGCATGGCCTCGAACAGCAGAGGGGCTAAGTCCCCCCCCCCCCCCGCCGAATAGCAGAATTGTTTTTTT
This sequence comes from Gastrophryne carolinensis, assembly GCA_027917425.1. Classification (NCBI taxonomy): domain Eukaryota; kingdom Metazoa; phylum Chordata; class Amphibia; order Anura; family Microhylidae; genus Gastrophryne; species Gastrophryne carolinensis. Next base: position 125,672,412 of record CM051239.1, read on the forward strand.
TGGAAATAGGATTGTGTTCCTGGTGTGCTACTGGCAAGTTGAGAATAGTAAGTGAGAATAAATCCACATTTAAAGCCAGTTCCTCTTTGTGCTTCTTTACCGGGGCAGGGAACTCCTATTCTCTGCCCTGCGCTCCAGGTTCTGTTGCCTCGCTGGCCATGGCAGGGAGGAGCCTTCTATAAGATGAGTAAAATGATGACATCATTTCACTCCTCCCAGTATTAAAGGCTGAAGCCTTTTGGGTGAAAAAAAAAACGTGTTTTTGACATTCGTGTGCATACAAACGATTTATTAAGCACCTTTTTTCGGTGAGAATTTGGGCACCCAAGCAAGTATTCTCACACAAGAAAATTCTTGCAAATGTGGTCATGCTTGCATGATACAGGGACATCAATTGAGTATAGAGACAGGTTATGACAGGTTATTAAGCTGAGAAATTGGTGTGAGAATTTCCTTCTTCTTTTTGCTGGCGAAAATGGAGAATTGGAGAAATTGAGCCTTTTGATGAATACCTTGCTGAGATATTGATGAATCTTTACTGTTCCTAATTTCTGGTGATTCTCTTGGCATTTTTAATGTTTTAATGTTTTTACTTAGAATTTCTCGCGTGTCGAATTAACCTTGTTTTTTCATTTTTTGTGACATTTTTTGTGTTCTTTCATCTTTTGGACATTTACCATAGGTTAATATATAACATCCCAGATCGGATGTTTACTAAAGTGTGGAGAACCTTTCTTCTTTATCTGGATAACTTCTAGGTAGTGGGATTCTCATTTCTGTTATAAATATATATATATAACCTCAAACTCCAACAGTTACATTTTTATATACCTGCAATTAAACCTAACTAAGAGGCCGATTCATTAACAGCGGCAGGTAGCGACGGTTGAGCGACTGTAGCGGCATTTTCAGAGCGCCCGCTAGTAGTCGCTGTGCTTGGCCGTTGTTCGGTAGTTGATAGCGACTCAGTCGGTTTGCCGTAATGTTGAATATTGGGTGAGGAGTCGCTATTTGACAGGTTCCGCGCTGTATGGGAGCGCATGATAGCGATTGGCCATAGCGACCAGCTCCCACCATATTCATTAACCAATCACGCTCAAAAAATTCTTGCGCTGTAAAATGCATGTGTAAACCCCAGAGCGCTGGCAGCGATGGGTTAAAAGTAGTTTTTTAACCCCCAAACAACCATATTTTTGCAAACCAAAAAAAACAATTTTTTAAAATAATTTTGTAATATGAATACATTAATATCAGACCTGTAATATCAATTCTGTACATTCTTTTTTTTTAATTTTTTTTAACTTTATTATTTAAAATGGCAGAAGTGGTCACAGAATTTTTCACATTTAAAAAAAAAAACAAAAAAACAAATTAATAACAATTATTTATGAATATTTAAAGATTGTTCAATTGAAATGCATTGGAGAGCGCCAGGTAGCGAGAGGTCATACCTGTCGCTGTTCAAGGTCGGACGCTGGTGCTGTGGGCTGAGGCTGGAATAATGATGAATGAGTGGCTATCTGGCGCTATCTCAGTCGCTAAGCAGGATTGCCTTGATAAATGTGTGATTGTGGTGGGGAGCCGGCGTTCTCGTGGCGGGACCCGTCATTACCCGCCGCTCACCAGTCGCTAGCTGTCGCTATCCCTTGTTAAATAAGGGCCTAAATTAACTCTAAAAACTATCCAAGGCCCCAAAGCATGAGCATTGTATTTCACTTAACCAACCAAACCTTTTTGATACGTTGTCACATTGAATTTCACGATTCAATAGGAGTTGAAAAAATTCACACTGTAGTAAAAAGTCACTTTATGAGAAAAAAGCCTGAGAATTTCACTGCAGCTGAAGCACCATCTAGGAAGACAATGAAAGTTAATGGTACTTTTTTTACTGCTAACAAAATCAGAGAACTTTTTATTCCTTTTCACACTGTAGTAAAAAGTGCCATTGACTTTCCTTGACTTCCTAGCTGGTGTTTCAGTAATTCACCTAATCCCCTAAACTTAACCAACCACTTTAGATAAAATTCCACATTAAATTTGATACTGTATTTCATTGTAAAATGTCCTGTACTGATGCTAAAAATGAACACACCCAAGACTTGGGTGCTGTTTTGCCTGTAAGGTGTAGCTACCATTACGGTAAATGCAGCTACTCTTATAGAATCACATTAATCATATTAGAGAAAAGGTTACTTACCTGGTGGTATATATTTTCCCAGTTGTCCCTGAGTGATCCCCAGCTGTTGATGGCTGATGACTTTTTGTCCAAATAAACCCTAATATGTTCTTCTAACTCACGATTCACCTGCTCTAAGGCTCTTACTTTATCTATATATTCCACCAGGCAACCATTCATAGATTCAAAGTGGAGGGGTCGTCCTCTTTCCAAGTTTTGTTGCACTGGAACAGGTGGGCCAGAGCTGCGAAGGCCCTGCATAAACACACTGCTGATCCCCAGAGCCCGACGAGACACTCGAGTGCCGAGGCTGCTTACTCCCCCGGGCGGCACACTTGCTACATACACCCCAGGAGGCCTGGGTAGGTTGCTAGCACTGCCAATGCTGACCCTTCGGTTGGTAGCCCCAGAACATTCTGCAGTAGATGTAGGGGGCTGTTGCCCCAAAATAGATGATCGACGCCTTGGTAAAGGCATTGCAGCAGCTCAACCACACTATTCCTGCTCTCAAACTGTTCCAAATCCTGTCTCTACATTAGATTTTTTTTTTTAACTTTTTGTTTGTTGTAGCATTTTTGTAATCACAGTAGTCATTTCTAGAATGTGTGTCCTGCACTCTTTATAATGGAGAATTCTGTGCCATTGTTTATGGCATCCACTGCCTCAGCATTTCATTTCAGGAATAATCTGCTGCCTGTCCTGGGGCTACTTTACTTATTTTCTCACTGTAAGTTAGGATTGTTACAAAGAGACGTGGATATACACAAAGGGTGTTTAATGTTTTTGGGTAGAGGATGGGGGAGGGTTATATTTATTTTATCGTAAAGAAAAGGATCATTTATTTTACTGTTAATAAAGCAGACCTCCAGTCGAAAAAATAAAGCATATTAAATATTGCTCCCCTAAACCCCCTCTCTGGCAAATAGTGATTGTCAGGGAAACGTGTATCACATGATCACACTAACATCACAGCTCATATGATCACGCAACATGTTTTCCTAAATTACTGTCAGTTTTAGCAGCCTAGCGGACTACAAGGCCCAGCAAGGCCACGGAAACACACGTATTCTTGGTAAAAAGATAAGTTAAATAGATATTTTAATGTGAAATGCACACTAGACAGTTATTACAGGTAAAGAAATTTACAATACCAGTCTGAAAAATGGGTTACAGATTAGAGATAAGCGAATTTCAAGCATAGGTACTAGAGATGCGCGAACTTTTGAAAAATTCGATTCGACTGATTCGCCGAATTTTCCGACAAAAATCGTTTCGACCCGAATTTATTCGCGACGAATCGCTATTAAAAATGGCTATTTCTGAGCTTCCTAGAGCCTCAATAGGGTTGTAAACCATTCTGCCTTGCTGTAACACGCATAGGATGCGTGCTGAGTTACTGAAATAATACTGTAAATAATTAGGACATGCAGATCAGAGGCATCGCTATTAGAATCGCAGAGCGGCACAATTACAGAGAGTTGTGGTGGCATCACTATGAGGGACCCCTATATTGCCTGAAAAACACACCCTGGAGCTGGCAGCGGCAGGAGCCCAAACACTGGATTTGGCTCAAATAGACATTGGAGTTGGCAGCAGGAGCAGCAGGAGCCCAAAAATTGGCTGAATGACACCCTGGAGTTGCAAGCAGCAGCAGCAGCAGCAGGAGCCCAAACATAGCTTGAAAGAGACACTGGAGTTGGCAGCAGGAGCCCAAAATTGGGTGAATCACACCCTGGAGTTGCAAGCAGCAGCAGCAGCCCAAACATAGCTTGAAAGAGACACTGGAGTTGGCAGCAGGAGCCCAAAAATTGGATGAATCACACCCTGGAGTTGCAAACAGCAGCAGCAGCAGCCCAAACATAGCTTGAAAGAGACACTGGAGTTGGCAGCAGGAGCCCAAAAATTGGATGAATCACACCCTGGAGTTGCAAGCAGCAGCAGGAGCCCAACATTGGCTGAAAGAGACACTGGAGTTGGCTTCAGGAGACCAAAAATTGGATGAATCACACCCTGGAGCTGCAAGCAGCGGCAGCAGCAGCCCAAACATAGCTTGAAAGAGACACTGGAGTTGGCTTCAGGAGGCCAAAAATTGGATGAATCACACCCTGGAGTTGCAAGCAGCAGCAGGAGCCCAAACATTGGCTGAAAGAGACACTGGAGTTGGCAGCAGGAGCCCAAACATTGGATGAATCACACCCTGGAGTTGCAAGCAGCAGCAGCCCAAACATAGCTTGGAAGACACACTGGAGTTGGCTTCAGGAGCCCAAAAATTGGATGAATCACACCCTGGAGTTGCAAGCAGCAGGAGCCCAAACATAGCTTGAAAGACACACTGGAGTTGGCTTCAGGAGCCCAAAAATTGGATGAATCACTCCCTGGAGTTGCAAGCAGCTGCAGCAGCAGCCCAAACATAGCTTGAAAGACACACTGGAGTTGGCAGCAGGAGCCCAAAAATTGGATGAATTACACCCTGGAGTTGCAAGCAGCAGCAGCAGGAGCCCAAACATTGGCTGAAAGAGACACTGGAGTTGGCAGCAGGAGCCCAAAAATTGGATGAATCACACCCTGGAGTTGCAATCAGCAGCAGGAGCCCAAACATTGGCTGAAAGAGACACTGGAGTTGGCAGCAGGAGCCCAAAAATTGGATGAATCACTCCCTGGAGTTGCAAGCAGCAGCAGGAGCCCAAACATTGGCTGAAAGAGACACTGGAGTTGGCAGCAGGAGCCCAAAAATTGGATGAATCACACCCTGGAGTTGCAAGCAGCAGCAGGAGCCCAAAAATTGGCTGAAAGAGACACTGGAGTTGGCAGCAGGAGCCCAAAAATTGGATGAATCACTCCCTGGAGTTGCAAGCAGCAGCAGGAGCCCAAACATTGGCTGAAAGAGACACTGGAGTTGGCAGCAGGAGCCCAAAAATTGGATGAATCACACCCTGGAGTTGCAAGCAGCAGCAGGAGCCCAAACATTGGCTGAAAGAGACACTGGAGTTGGCAGCAGGAGCCCAAAAATTGGATGAATCACTCCCTGGAGTTGCAAGCAGCAGCAGCAGCAGCCCAAACATAGCTTGAAAGACACACTGGAGTTGGCTTCAGGAGCCCAAAAATTGGATGAATCACTCCCTGGAGTTGCAAGCAGCAGCAGCAGGAGCCCAAACATTGCTTTAAAGAGACACTGGAGTTGGCAGCAGGAGCCCAAGAATTGGATGAATCACACCCTGGAGTTGCAAGCAGCAGCAGGAGCCCAACATTGGCTGAAAGAGACACTGGAGTTGGCAGCAGGAGCCCAAAAATTGGATGAATCACACCCTGGAGTTGCAAGCAGCAGCAGCAGGAGCCCAAACATTGCTTTAAAGAGACACTGGAGTTGGCAGCAGCAGGAGCCCAAAAATTGACTGACACACCCTGGAGTTGGCAGCAGCAGGAGCACATATATTAGCTGGAAGGCACACCCTGGAGTTGGCAGCAGCATAAGCAGGAGCCCAAACATTGCTTGAAAGACACCCTGGAGTTGGCAGCAGCAGCAGCAGCAGGAGGCCAAAAATTGGCTGAGAGAGACACTGGAGTTGGCAGCAGGAGCCCAAAAATTGGATGAATCACACCCTGGAGTTGCAAGCAGCAGCAGGAGCCCAAACATTGGCTGAAAGAGACACTGGAGTTGGCAGCAGGAGCCCAATAATTGACTGACACACCCTGGAGTTGGCAGCAGCAGCAGGAACCTAGAAATTGGCTGGAAGGCACCCTGAAGTTGGCAGCAGCAGGAGCACATACATTAGCTGGAAGGCACACCCTGGAGTTGGCAGCAGCATAAGCAGGAGCCCAAACATTGCTTGAAAGACACCCTGGAGTTGGCAGCAGCAGCAGCAGGAGGCCAAAAATTGGCTGAGAGAGACACTGGAGTTGGCAGCAGGAGCCCAAAAATTGGATGAATCACACCCTGGAGTTGCAAGCAGCAGCAGGAGCCCAAACACTGGCTGAAAGAGACACTGGAGTTGGCAGCAGGAGCCCAAAAATTGGATGAATCACACCCTGGAGTTGCAAGCAGCAGCAGCAGCCCAAACATTGCTTTAAAGAGACACTGGAGTTGGCAGCAGGAGCCCAAAAATTGGATGAATCACACCCTGGAGTTGCAAGCAGCAGCAGCAGCAGCCCAACATTGGCTGAAAGGCACACCCTGAAGTTGGCATCAGCAGGAGGCCAAAAATTGGTTGGAAGGCACACCCTGAAGTTGGCATCAGCAGGAGCCCAAAAATTGGCCTAAAGACATAAATATGTTTTGCACCATTTGGAAAGTGTAAAACGTTGCACCATGCTAGTCGCATGCATCAGGCATTGGTGGGTGGAAATCCTGGCTGATCCATCCCTGATTCATTTTGACAAAGGTGAGTCTCTCCACATTTTTAGTTGACAGACGAGTTCTCCTCGCCGTAACTATGGCCCCCGCCGCACTAAACACCCGCTCAGATGGCACGCTACTTGCCGGGCAGGACAGCTTTTCCAGGGCAAACTCTGCTAGTTGCGACCACAAATCAAGTTTGGCTGCCCAGAAGTCCAGCGGATCCTCAAGGTGTGTTGGCATGGTCATGTCAAGGTATGACATGACCTGCTGGTTGAGGTCCTGCTCCAGGTCTTCCTGCTGCTCATGAGTAGCCTCACTATGCGGGTGTAGAAAGCTACTCATTAGCACATGAAGACTGAGGCTGCTGCTGATGGAGCTGCTGCTGCTGCTCCTGCCAACCCCCCCAGCAGCCATGGCAGTGGAAGGTGAGTGCAGAGGTCCCCTCGAGTCAGACCTGCGAGAGTATGGGCCATGGCGCAGATAGGCATCGGCCAACTGCCTACGTAGAATGTCTTTGTAGTAGTTTAGTTTGTCCTCCCTCTCGGCGGGTTTAAAAAATGCCCCCATTTTGTGCCGGAAGCGAGGGTCCAATAAGGTGGACAGCCAGAAGTCACCCCGCCGACAAATGGAAACAATTCTGGGGTCACTACACAAGCACATGAGCATGCTTCCTGCCATTTGCGCAAGTGACTCGGATGGACTACCTGTCTCCATCTCCACTGCATACTGCCACGGTGTGTCTGGGTCCTCTGTCTCGCCTTCCTCAAAACCCTCTAGCTCCTCTGGCTGCTCCTGCTCCTCCTCTCCTGTCCGCTGACTAGATAAACCAGCCATTTCGCCAAGCCTAAACTGTGCTTCACTGTGCCCCTCCTCCTCCTCTTCCTCCTCCTCCTCCTCCAGTTCAGCTCCAACGGGGTTCATGTGGCCGTAAGATGTAGACGCCATGTCTCCAGTGCCCTGACCAGCCATGGTTTCCAACATGTTCTGTAGTACATGAAGCAGTGGAATCACGTCGTTCATCCCGTAATCCTGCCGACTGACAAATAAAGTGGCTTCCTCAAAGGGCCTGAGCAAACGGCAGGTGTCACGTATGAGCTGCCACTGGTTGACATTGAAGTTACACAGGGTAGTCCCCCTATCCGTTTGGATCATCAGGAAATCCTGTTCATATAATCGGTCCAACATGTGAAGGGTAGAATTCCAACGGGTGGAAACATCGCAAATCAGACTATGTTGGGGGATACCGTTCTGACGCTGTAGCTCAAGAAGGGTGTGTTTGGCGGTGTATGAGTGGCTGAAGTGCATGCAAAGTTTCCTTGAAGTTGTTAGGATGACAACCAGATTGAAGACGTGAGCCATGCAGGGGGCATGGGTCAGCCTTCCTTGGCGCAGCGCAGACAAAATGTTCTTCCCATTGTCGATAACCATGATTCCCATTTTAAGATTTCTTGGAGTAAGCCATGTTTGGATTTCTGATGAATAAATTTAAGCAGTTCCTCCCCTGTGTGACTCCGTTCGCCAAGACAAACCATGTGAAGCACTGCGTGACACCTCCGTGCCCTGCACACATGGTAGACTGGAGGGGCACTGAGACTTGAGCCTACAGTGGAGGGTGAGGAGATGGTGGAGGATGAGGAGGCCGAGTCGCACGGTGTCACAGGCCCAACGGGCAGGGAATGCGGAGGCCAAAGCGGCGTGACCTGTCCAAGTTGCTGCTGCAAAGGGACCACATTCACCCAGTGGGCCGTAAACGACATGTACTGTCCGTGACCATAGTTACAGCTCCAGACGTCGGCGCTGCCATGCACTTTGCTACACACCGACAGGCTCAAGGACTGGCCCATCTGTTCAACAAAAGTGTGCAGCGCTGGTACTGCCTTCTTGGCAAAGAAATGACGGCTTGGGACTCTCCACCTCGGCTCGGCACAAGCCATCAGTTCTCTGAAAGGTGCAGAGTCCACCACCTGAAAAGGGAGCGACTGCAGCACCAGCAACTTGGACAGGAGCACATTCAGCTTCTGCGCCGTAGGATGAGTGGGCGCATACTGCTGTCTCTTGGACATGGCTTCGCTGATGGATTGCTGGCGGGATGCATGACTTGGAGGAGGAGGAGCAGGAGCGACAGAGGATGGGTATGACGCACATCTGCCTTCGGCTGAGGTGCTGGAGCCTTGGCTGGCAGAAATTGGGAGCGGCATGCCACTTGGTGAGGAAGCAGACTGGACCACCCCTTGGGAGCCTCGGTTCTCCCAGGTCGCTTTATGGTGACGCATCATAAGTTGACGCAGGGCCGTGGTGCCAACATTTGGGCCCTGGCCACGCTTCACCTTCTGCCTACATATCTTGCATGTGGCCATGTTACCCTCCTGCGGATGCTTCAGGAAAAACTGCCACACTGCCGAGTAGCTACTTTTCCCACCAACAGGCCTCACTGATTCGCTGCTATTGTCGCCAACTCCAGGAACCCCTGCCCCACTACCTCCCGATAAGGTAGCCTGCCGCGCAGCAGGTGCTCTACCCCGGCCCCGGTCCCGTTTGGCTCCAGGCTTTACAATTGTGCCTCCATGCTGACTGCCAACCATGCTGCTAACACCTTGCTGCCTGAGCTGCTGACTCCGGGGCAACCTGCGCCCCTCTTCTCCTGATGATGACGATGAAACCCCTTCATCACCCGGCTCCCAAGTGCGATCGGCTTCATCATCATCATCATCATCATCACCGAGTTGTGGCTGTACGTCACTGATGTTCTCGGTTTCCTCAACAGTGTCTGGCGCAGAAGCTGGAAATCTCGCAACACCCACGACACTGTCCACACCACTATTTGTCTGCCGAGCTAAAGAAGCCACCTCCATTTCATGGCTGGGCAGTAGCTGCTGACTGTCCTCTATCTGATCGTCCTCCTCACTAAAGAGTGGAGCTGAACCCAAAGCATAGGATACGTCGCTGGGGGAGGGAACGGCGTAGGACAGAGGCAATGGGAGGACAGGGACTGCTCTCGGGGCATGCCAACTCAGGGTTGTGTCAGAGGAACCTACCGACCCTAGACTGGGGGTCTCAGACGTAACTTGTGATGATGTTGATGAGCGCGTTAACCAATCTACCACGGCAGATGCCTTACTGGTGGAGACACGAGTGCTAGCAGATACTAGCAGATCAGGTCTCTCCCCGTGACTCCTGCTGCCACTCGCCCCTAGTCTGCTGCGACCTCTGCCTGCTGAATCTTGGCCTCTGCCACTCCTCTTTGAACATCCTGGCACTTGTCTGCCTGACATTTTTATGTATTTGCTTATTTAGTATAAACAGATAGGGTGCAAGGTGCAGCTTTGGGGTGCCCTGCGGCCTGTTTTTTTAAAAGCAGTAAAAAACAAGTGCAAACTGAAGTAGCTTAATAAAGCAGCTAATGCTGATCAACGCTTATGTTGTATAACAGATAGGGTGCAAGGTGCAGCTTTGGGGTGCCCTGCGGCCTGGTTAATTGAAAGCAGTCAAAAAGGAAGTGCAAACTGAAGTAGCTTAATAAAGCAGCTGATGCTGATCAACGCTTATGTTGTATACCAGATAGGGTGCAAGGTGCAGCTTTGGGGTGCCCTGCGGCCTGGTTTATTAAAAGCAGTCAAAAACAAGTGCAAACTGAAGTAGCTTAATAAAGCAGCTGATGCTGATCAACGCTTATGTTGTATACCAGATAGGGTGCAAGGTGCAGCTTTGGGGTGCCCTGCGGCCTGGTTTATTAAAAGCAGTCAAAAACAAGTGCAAACTGAAGTAGCTTAATAAAGCAGCTGATGCTGATCAACGCTTGTGTTGTATAACAGATAGGGTGCAAGGTGCAGCTTTGGGGTGCCCTGCGGCCTGGTTTATTGAAAGAAGTCAAAAACAAGTGCAAACTGAAGTAGCTTAATAAAGCAGCTGATGCTGATCAACGCTTATGTTGTATAACAGATAGGGTGCAAGCTGCAGCTTTGGGGTGCCCTGCAGCCTGGTTTATTGAAAGAAGTCAAAAACAAGTGCAAACTGAAGTAGCTTAATAAAGCAGCTGATGCTGATCAACGCTTATGTTGTATAACAGATAGGGTGCAAGGTGCAGCTTTGGGGTGCCCTGCGGCCTGGTTTATTAAAAGCAGTCAAAAACAAGTGCAAACTGAAGTAGCTTAATAAAGCAGCTAATGCTGATCAACGCTTATGTTGTATAACAGATAGGGTGCAAGGTGCAGCTTTGGGGTGCCCTGCGGCCTGATTAATTGAAAGCAGTCAAAAAGGAAGTGCAAACTGAAGTAGCTTCATAAAGCAGCTGATGCTGATCAACGCTTATGTTGTATACCAGATAGGGTGCAAGGTGCAGCTTTGGGGTGCCCTGCGGCCTGGTTTATTAAAAGCAGTCAAAAACAAGTGCAAACTGAAGTAGCTTAATAAAGCAGCTGATGCTGATCAACGCTTATGTTGTATACCAGATAGGGTGCAAGGTGCAGCTTTGGGGTGCCCTGCGGCCTGGTTTATTAAAAGCAGTCAAAAACAAGTGCAAACTGAAGTAGCTTAATAAAGCAGCTGATGCTGATCAACGCTTATGTTGTATAACAGATAGGGTTAAAATAGCAAGGTGCAGCTTTGGGGTGCCCTGCGGCCTGGTTTATTGAAAGAAGTCAAAAACAAGTGCAAACTGAAGTAGCTTAATAAAGCAGCTGATGCTGATCAACGCTTATGTTGTATAACAGATAGGGTGCAAGGTGCAGCTTTGGGGTGCCCTGCGGCCTGGTTTATTGAAAGAAGTCAAAAACAAGTGCAAACTGAAGTAGCTTAATAAAGCAGCTGATGCTGATCAACGCTTATGTTGTATAACAGATAGGGTTCAAGGTGCAGCTTTGGGGTGCCCTGCGGCCTGGTTTATTAAAAGCAGTCAAAAACAAGTGCAAACTGAAGTAGCTTAATAAAGCAGCTAATGCTGATCAACGCTTATGTTGTATAACAGATAGGGTGCAAGGTGCAGCTTTGGGGTGCCCTGCGGCCTGGTTTATTGAAAGCAGTCAAAAAGGAAGTGCAAACTGAAGTAGCTTAATAAAGCAGCTGATGCTGATCAACGCTTATGTTGTATACCAGATAGGGTGCAAGGTGCAGCTTTGGGGTGCCCTGCGGCCTGGTTTATTAAAAGCAGTCAAAAACAAGTGCAAACTGAAGTAGCTTAATAAAGCAGCTGATGCTGATCAATGCTTATGTTGTATAACAGATAGGGTTCAAGGTGCAGCTTTGGGGTGCCCTGCGGCCTGGTTAATTGAAAGCAGTCAAAAAGGAAGTGCAAACTGAAGTAGCTTAATAAAGCAGCTGATGCTGATCAACGCTTATGTTGTATACCAGATAGGGTTCAAGGTGCAGCTTTGGGGTGCCCTGCGGCCTGGTTTATTAAAAGCAGTCAAAAACAAGTGCAAACTGAAGTAGCTTAATAAAGCAGCTGATGCTGATCAATGCTTATGTTGTATAACAGATAGGGTTCAAGGTGCAGCTTTGGGGTGCCCTGCGGCCTGGTTAATTGAAAGCAGTCAAAAAGGAAGTGCAAACTGAAGTAGCTTAATAAAGCAGCTGATGCTGATCAACGCTTATGTTGTATACCAGATAGGGTGCAAGGTGCAGCTTTGGGGTGCCCTGCGGCCTGGTTTATTAAAAGCAGTCAAAAACAAGTGCAAACTGAAGTAGCTTAATAAAGCAGCTGATGCTGATCAACGCTTGTGTTGTATAACAGATAGGGTGCAAGGTGCAGCTTTGGGGTGCCCTGCGGCCTGGTTTATTGAAAGAAGTCAAAAACAAGTGCAAACTGAAGTAGCTTAATAAAGCAGCTGATGCTGATCAACGCTTATGTTGTATAACAGATAGGGTGCAAGCTGCAGCTTTGGGGTGCCCTGCGGTCTGGTTTATTGAAAGAAGTCAAAAACAAGTGCAAACTGAAGTAGCTTAATAAAGCAGCTGATGCTGATCAACGCTTATGTTGTATAACAGATAGGGTGCAAGGTGCAGCTTTGGGGTGCCCTGCGGCCTGGTTTATTAAAAGCAGTCAAAAACAAGTGCAAACTGAAGTAGCTTAATAAAGCAGCTAATGCTGATCAACGCTTATGTTGTATAACAGATAGGGTGCAAGGTGCAGCTTTGGGGTGCCCTGCGGCCTGATTAATTGAAAGCAGTCAAAAAGGAAGTGCAAACTGAAGTAGCTTAATAAAGCAGCTGATGCTGATCAACGCTTATGTTGTATACCAGATAGGGTGCAAGGTGCAGCTTTGGGGTGCCCTGCGGCCTGGTTTATTAAAAGCAGTCAAAAACAAGTGCAAACTGAAGTAGCTTAATAAAGCAGCTGATGCTGATCAACGCTTATGTTGTATACCAGATAGGGTGCAAGGTGCAGCTTTGGGGTGCCCTGCGGCCTGGTTTATTAAAAGCAGTCAAAAACAAGTGCAAACTGAAGTAGCTTAATAAAGCAGCTGATGCTGATCAACGCTTATGTTGTATAACAGATAGGGTTAAAATAGCAAGGTGCAGCTTTGGGGTGCCCTGCGGCCTGGTTTATTGAAAGAAGTCAAAAACAAGTGCAAACTGAAGTAGCTTAATAAAGCAGCTGATGCTGATCAACGCTTATGTTGTATAACAGATAGGGTTCAAGGTGCAGCTTTGGGGTGCCCTGCGGCCTGGTTTATTAAAAGCAGTCAAAAACAAGTGCAAACTGAAGTAGCTTAATAAAGCAGCTAATGCTGATCAACGCTTATGTTGTATAACAGATAGGGTGCAAGGTGCAGCTTTGGGGTGCCCTGTGGCCTGGTTTATTGAAAGCAGTCAAAAAGGAAGTGCAAACTGAAGTAGCTTAATAAAGCAGCTGATGCTGATCAACGCTTATGTTGTATACCAGATAGGGTGCAAGGTGCAGCTTTGGGGTGCCCTGCGGCCTGGTTTATTAAAAGCAGTCAAAAACAAGTGCAAACTGAAGTAGCTTAATAAAGCAGCTGATGCTGATCAATGCTTATGTTGTATAACAGATAGGGTTCAAGGTGCAGCTTTGGGGTGCCCTGCGGCCTGGTTAATTGAAAGCAGTCAAAAAGGAAGTGCAAACTGAAGTAGCTTAATAAAGCAGCTGATGCTGATCAACGCTTATGTTGTATACCAGATAGGGTTCAAGGTGCAGTTTTGGGGTGCCCTGCGGCCTGGTTTATTAAAAGCAGTCAAAAACAAGTGCAAACTGAAGTAGCTTAATAAAGCAGCTGATGCTGATCAACGCTTATGTTGTATAACAGATAGGGTGCAAGGTGCAGCTTTGGGGTGCCCTGCGGCCTGGTATATTAAAAGCAGTCAAAAACAAGTGCAAACTGAAGTAGCTTAATAAAGCAGCTGATGCTGATCAACGCTTATGTTGTATAACAGATAGGGTTCAAGGTGCAGCTTTGGGGTGCCCTGCGGCCTGGTTTATTAAAAGCAGTCAAAAACAAGTGCAAACTGAAGTAGCTTAATAAAGCAGCTGATGCTGATCAACGCTTATGTTGTATAACAGATAGGGTTAAAATAGCATGTGCCTTGGGATGACCGTGTGGCCTGGTATATTTTAAGCTGAACAAAAAGTAACAATAATCCAAGTATGAGAAATGCTTTAGCTTAACATATAGGGTTAATTTGCATGTGCCTTGGGATGCCCGTGTGGCCTGGTATATTTCAAGCTAAACAAAAAGTAACAATAATCCAAGTATGAGAAATGCTTTAGCTTAACATATAGGGTTAAATAGCATGTGCCTTGGGATGCCCGTGTGGCCTGGTATATTTTAAGCTGAACAAAAAGTAACAATAATCCAAGTATGAGAAATGCTTGTGCTTAACAAATAGGGTTAAATAGCATGTGCCTTGGGATGCCCGTGTGGCCTGGTATATTTTAAGCTGAACAAAATGTAACAATAATCCAAGTATGAGAAATGCTTTTGCTTAACAGATAGGGTTAAATAGCATGTGCCTTGAAATGCCCGTGTGGCCTGGTATATTTTAAGCTGAACAAAAAGTAACAATAATCCAAGTATGAGAAATGCTTTACCTTAACATATAGGGTTAATTAGCATGTGCCTTGGAATGCCCGTGTGGCCTGGTATATTTTAAGCTGAACAGAAAATTTTAACACTAATCCAAGTATGAGAAATGCTTTTGCTTAACAGATAGGGTTAAATAGCATGTGCCTTGGGATGCCCGTGTGGCCTGGTATATTTTAAGCTGAACAAAAAGTAACAATAATCCAAGTATGAGAAATGCTTTTGCTTAACAGATAGGGTTAAAATAGCATGTGCCTTGGGATGCCCGTGTGGCCTGGTATATTTTAAGCTGAACAAAAAGTAACAATAATCCAAGTATGAGAAATATGCTTAACAGATAGGGTTAAATAGCATGTGCCTTGGGATGGCCGTGTGGCCTGGTATATTTTAAGCTGAACAAAAAGTAATAATAATCCAAGTATGAGAAATGCTTTACCTTAACATATAGGGTTAATTAGCATGTGCCTTGGGATGCCTGTGTGGCCTGGTATATTTTAAGCTGAACAGAAAATTTTAACACTAATCCAAGTATGAGAAATGCTTTTGCTTAACAGATAGTGTTAAATAGCATGTGCCTTGGGATGCCCGTGTGGCCTGGTATATTTTAAGCTGAACAAAAAGTAACAATAATCCAAGTATGAGAAATGCTTTAGCTTAACATATAGGGTTAATTAGCATGTGCCTTGGGATGCCCGTGTGGCCTGGTATATTTCAAGCTGAACAAAAAGTAACACTAATCCAAGTATGAGAAATGCTTTTGCTTAACAGATAGGGTTAAATAGCATGTGCCTTGGGATGCCCGTGTGGCCTGGTTTATTTTAAGATGAACAGAAAATTTTAACACTAATCCAAGTATAAGAAATGCTTTTGCTTAACAGATAGGGTTAAATAGCATGTGCCTTGGGATGCCCGTGTGGCCTGGTATATTTTAAGCTGAACAAAAAGTAACAATAATCCAAGTATGAGAAATGCTTTTGCTTAACAGATAGGGTTAAATAGCATGTGCCTTGGGATGCCCGTGTGGCCTGGTATATTTTAAGCTGAACAAAAAGTAACAATAATCTAAGTATGAGAAATGCTTGTGCTTTACAAATAGGGTTAAATAGCATGTGCCTTGGGATGCCTGTGTGGCCTGGTATATTTTAAGCTGAACAGAAACTTTTGACACTAATCCAAGTATGAGAAATGCTTTTGCTTAACAGATAGGGTTAAATAGCATGTGCCTTGGGATGCCCGTGTGGCCTGGTATATTTTAAGCTGACCAAAAAGTAACAATAATCCAAGTATGAGAAATGCTTTTGCTTAACAGATAGGGTTAAATAGCATGTGCCTTGGGATGCCCGTGTGGCCTGGTATATTTTAAGCTGAACAAAAAGTAACAATAATCCAAGTATGAGAAATGCT
Organism: Gastrophryne carolinensis; assembly: GCA_027917425.1. Taxonomy (NCBI): domain Eukaryota; kingdom Metazoa; phylum Chordata; class Amphibia; order Anura; family Microhylidae; genus Gastrophryne; species Gastrophryne carolinensis. The sequence goes on from CM051239.1 coordinate 125,688,364, forward strand.
TTTGCTTAACAGATAGGGTTAAATAGCATGTGCCTTGGGATGCCCGTGTGGCCTGGTATATTTTAAGCTGAACAAAAAGTAACACTAATCCAAGTATGAGAAATGCTTTTGCTTAACAGATAGGGTTAATTAGCATGTGCCTTGGGATGCCCGTGTGGCCTGGTATATTTCAAGCTGAACAAAAAGTAACACTAATCCAAGTATGAGAAATGCTTTTGCTTAACAGATAGGGTTAAATAGCATGTGCATTGGGATGGCCGTGTGGCCTGGTATATTTTAAGCTGAACAAAAAGTAACAATAATCCAAGTATGAGAAATGCTTTTGCTTAACAGATAGGGTTAAATAGCATGTGCCTTGAGATGCCTGTGTGGCCTGGTATATTTTAAGCTGAACAGAAAATTTTAACACTAATCCAAGTATGAGAAATGCTTTTGCTTAACAGATAGTGTTAAATAGCATGTGCCTTGAGATGGCCGTGTGGCCTGGTATTTTTTAAGCTGAACAGAAAATTTTAACACTAATCCAAGTATGAGAAATGCTTTTGCTTAACAGATAGGGTTAACAGTGTGCAGCTGTATTTAAACCAAACCGAATATATTAACAGTAACCCAGTAATTATGAAATATGAATCATAGCCAGCACTAGGCACCCTGTCAATGTGACTTGTATGCTGCTGAATTGTTCCGGTTTTAAAACTATCTTTGCCTAGCTCTGTCTACCACTCTAAATCTCCCTAACTATCTGTCTCTCTCTTTACCTATCTGTAAATCTCCCTACCTATCTGTAAATCTCCCTACCTATCGCTAACTCTCTCTCCCTAGCTGCAGCAGCCACCTTTCTCTCACGTATGCAAGTCTGAAATGCGCACAAGCAAGATGGCCGCCGCTTTATATAGCGCTGTGACGTCACCGGGGCTCCTGGCTGCTGATAGGCTGCATGTGACCTTCCCATGATAACTTGCCCCAGGGGATATGTCCAGACATGTCCATCCACCATTTTACAATGCCTGTAATTGAAATAAATGGAGTTTAAAGGAAAACTTCGATCGATCGAATCGCGGGGAAATTCAGATTCGTTCAGAATCAATTTTTCATGAAATTCGGAACGAATCCGGGTTCGTCCTGATCGATTCGCTCATCCCTAATAGGTACATTTCCCCTCCTTTTTTTAATAACCATTTTTGTTAACTGTTTATGTGTTATATTTATTCTTATTTGTTTCCCAAAAAATCCATTATTTTTATATGTTTTTTTTTTCTGTTGGAGATACAATACTTTGCAACAGCTTCTGCTTGTCTCTGAATGTGATTTTGGGACTTTTGGCAGATTGACATGCATGCACATGCACATTCGCATGTGAATATATTTGCTGATATGCATATGCAAGTTTGCACTTGATTCGCAACAAAAAAAAATTGCAAAGGAAAAATGGTGCTGAATTGCAAAACTGAAAAATAACATGCAAAACAGTGCAAAATTCAAATTCTCGCAGTGCTGAATTGGCCCTATGGTGCGGTTTTCCTGCCCTGCCCTCCAGTAAAACACATAATCAGAGGCTCCACCTCTGAGCATATAAGAGCTGTCACTGGGGGAAACCCCAGTAGTGGCTGGGTAGCTGCAGTACACAGATGGGGACCATTGTCCGCTGTTATCTCAAATGCTGGCAAAAGCGGTTCTGCCGGCTGAGAAGGGACTGCTCCGCTGGAGCAATGGTAAGTATATATTAGATTAAGTATAATAAAGATTTTTGGCATGGCCTCTTTTCTATTACTTTCATTATTTGTGAACTAGTAAGAGGTCCAATATAGCCCTGTCGAAGGCCATAGGGGCTGATAATGTGGCAGTCGAGCTATATAGTTACATAGCTTCCTCTCACACACAGCATTTCTCTGCTTCATGCTGCTCTTTTTGTCCTTTGCTGCTAGAGGAAGATTGTATCTGCTTCTGACCTTGTGTGGATAAAATTCTCTCTTTAGCTGGATGTGTTGATCAGCTGAAATGCAATGTGTCTGTCAGCAGAGTACTCTTGCTCATGTATATGCTCATGACTGTCAGCAGAGTACTCTTGCTCATGCATATGCTCATGACTGTCAGCAGAGTACTCTTGCTCATGTATATGCTCATGAGACTGTCAGCAGAGTACTCGTGTTTATGTATATGCTCATGACTGTTAGCAGAGTACTCATGCTCATGTACCGGTATAAGCAGGGCTGTCAGATGTGTAGCAACATGGCCTCTCCCATGCATTCCAAGAGCAAAGCATCTGCAAATATATTTTATTTTTATGCATTTATATGATTATTTCATCACAGATACAGGATGCCACACCACAATTCCGATGACTGACACTTACTAAAGTTGTGGTACCCCCTGCTGCATTAGACGTATTTTTCTGGTCCACTCTCTGGATTAGAAACATGCTGGAAAAAAGTGAGTTAAGCCTTAGTTTGGGGCTGAAGGGTGGGGAGAGGTGGGGGAGTTAGGTGCCTAAATAAATCTCGTCCTGCATGTAGATTCACTGTAATTGGAGGCAGGCTCCACCCCCAGCAACATATATAGTCTCATGGAGGACATTCCACAGAGGCTCTGCAGCTTTCCGGGATGCTGAGGTACAAAAAATGGATTACCTTTGTCCCCCCCCAACACCAAATGCCAGCTGTGATGCTGCTTAGATGACCTGGTCAATTAAATAGAGTCACAGCTGAGAGAGGAAGCCGCTGGCTTCTGAAGACACCACCACGGCATCAGAAGACCTGGCTCCTGGAACAGCAGAGAGCCTGTCGGAGCTGTGAGAGGATACCACCCGGCGGGGGACAGAGGGTGAAAGATGTGGAGGGTTGAGTATTGGTAAATTTAACTCAAACTGGACCAACAGCCTGGCACAGTTGGAAAAACAAACTCCCCAAAACTTACTTGCCATATCTGCATGCATGATACTGAATCATTGTCAGTACTTACATTTGCTCCTGCAACCACTCAAAGCTGAAACGCTGCCTCGCCAATTCTTTCCTGGTTGGGGCTATTTTTCAGGACCTGCTAGGCTTCCTGTCCCAACATCCCCACCGTGTTGCTGCCTGAATTTAAAGTGAACCAAAACCCATGGCTGACATCGCTGGAATTTATGACTCCAGGGCCGCCTGATTCCCTACCCATGTGGCATCCATATTCAGGATGCCCCAATGTGTGAAACCCCCCAGGTCACAGAGAAAGCTCACCTTCTCCCCCGATCCACTGGTGCATGTGCATGGGAAGGGAAGATCTAAATGCACTTTGCTTAATAATGTTTCTTGCTACTAGGGAGGATCCACATTAACAAACCATAATATTTAATGTATACAAGTACTTCACTGTTCTTTGCATTTTTTGTCAGCTATTTCCTGTTTTATAAGGGTTTTATGGCTTCTATGATCTATGATGTCATGTCATATATGGCTCCTGATCTTGTCTCACTGTTAAATGTGGCTCTCACTGTATAAAAGGTTTGGGATGTTGGAGATACTGTGCAACAGCTTACAGCTAGTCTCTGTATGTGACCTACACCTATATTGCTAGGTTAATGCAGTTTACTTTTATGATAGTAGATGGCACTGTTACATATATCTAAATGTAGTCTCTCTATTAATTTTTCTGCTGTGTTGCGTTTCCTGTACATTAAGGTGATATCTATGACTTCTTTTTCATGTCATCCACCATGTAAGGTGTAACTCCACTCATGTTCCAGTGAAGCCAGTTCCGGTTATACCACAAATATCTATCTGTAACTGACTCTGCTGCACCCAGCACTCACACTCTGCAACAAGGGACCCCTGGACTTGACATCGATTTTACAGGGCCCCATAGCAAAAATCAGAGTTGCCCCCCCCCCCCAAAAAAAGACACTCAGCAGTAATATACCAGCCTGAAATATAGGGACTGCTGCCTTAGTTTATGTGTAGACCAATCAGTCAGATACTAGGCTCTTCCGGTGGGCCCTAGAACTGAGGGACCCTTTGGGGGCACTCATCTCAAAAAGCAGTAGGAAGTAATGCTGGATGCAGGAGAGCACAGGTTATCCACTCATTCACAATACAGTTAGGTTTGATGCCTGTGTGCATGCACACTAAAAATAAGCCGGTGTAACTATAAGGTGGGCCCCCAGAGTCTGTTCTCCTGTGGGGCCCTAGACACCCCCATCTGACACTGTCAGAGACTGTGGTCTGATTGTAGTTTTAGTTAGCATTGGCCAGCTGTGGGGTCCAGATTTGTGGGGCACAGTGAAGTATGTTTCTCCCTGGGGTACTTGTTTTCCCAAATGCCCCCTTCTGCCCACCATGACAGTGCAATGATTTTGAATTGTATTTCCTTATCATGCTTTTTAAATATGTTTCTTTATGCCTTTCTGCCATCTACTGGCAAAATGTCATTCTTGTTGTTTGCTACCAGTTATTAATTTCCTGCTATGCATCTTTACAGTGGACCAAAACCAGACCTAGTGTCTATAAGATTCACCCAATATTCTTACATCGCCAAGGAAACCCACGGAGCATGCATGGCTGGTGGCATCTTCCTCAGGTTGTGCACAGCCACGTCTGCTGTATCTCAATGGCTGGCGTGGCTGCGGACAACCATAGAGGGATGCAGGGGCTGTCGTGCACTGTTTGCAAGTGGGGCTAAGCTCCCATTCAGCCTCTTTAGCTGCTAATTATTATGTGTGACTAAAGAAGCTGAATGGAGCAGAGCCGCGTCTGGCCTGTGGAAACGTCAGAGAGGTATTTATCAAGAGACCAGCTGCTCTTCTTGGGACATTCCAAATCAAACACCTTGGAGAACTAACCACAGAATCTCAGGTTTGGTTCCTCCTGTCTGGGGCATCCCAATATCCCTGGTTGCGTCTCTAAATACATTTTCCTCTGTTCCCACGGTGCATATGCGTGCCACTCAGTCACATCAGTGACACACATTTCATTCATTTTCCTTTGCTGCTTTAAACTCAGTACAAATCTGAATAGCACATGCCCACCTCCACAACCCCAGGGTTTCATACAACCAAAAGTGTGAAAGAGACCACAGCCCCTAGAGTCTTCTAGACTCCAGCTGGGTGGTTGTTCCTTTTTAAGGAGCACAGAAAAAAAGAAAGACTGAAGTAAGGTAGAAAAGAGAGAGAGAGATAGAGAGAGCGCGAGAGAGAGAGGAGTGTGAAAAGGAAGGGATGAGAAAAAGAGCGATGACGAGAAAGTGTAAAAAGGGAGAAAAGGGAATTTGGAAAGAAACAGAAGGAAAGATTATGAAAAAAGAGAGGAAGACATAGAGAATTAAAAAAAAAATAGAATGAAGGTGACTAGAGAAAGATGAATGCAATGTAAAAGATAGATGATCAGGATGTGTAAATTAAAGCAGTAGAATAGAATTAGGAAGGAATATAGAGAGATAGATAAGATAGATAGATAGATAGATAGATAGATAGATAGATAGATAGATAGATACATAGAAGAATGAGAAAATGTGGAAATGAGAATTTGATGGAGGGAAATGGAAATTAGATTTAAAAAGTGAGGATAATGAAATCACATATAAGAAAGACTATATAGGAGGAGGCAAGAAAATGTAAAACAGAAGAAACAGAGAAAGAGGCTTCTCAAAGAGGTCTCCTAGAAGGCGCCCCCGAGCGACTGCACAGCATACATGCCCCAAGTCAGCCATGGCCCATGCTTTGGGGCTGGCCACTGACACAGCTGCAGAAGCTTATCAGACATACAATGCTCCAGCCTCACCTGCATCTGAAGGGAGGATTTGGCAAGGCTATGACAGGGGGACCTAGGCAAAGGTTCCTTGAGAAAAGATGCTGAAACGGGACCAGAGAGCAGAAAGAGGGTCCACTGAACCACTCAAGGCATTAAAAAAGAGCTTGTTCTGATTTCAGCAGCATAATGTCCCGCCAAGGAATTCCCCATCTCCCTGGTGAGGGAGTCTGATGCTGCACATTTTTTTAAATTAAATCAGCTTCTGTAGGTATGTTGACTCTTTGGTCTCGATTTAGTAAAAATTAAAAAAAAATTCTCATGGTAGTAAAAAATCCACTTTAGATGAAAAAAGCCTAATATTTAAATGTTGCTAAATCACCAGCTAGGAAATCAATGAAAGTCAATTAAACTTCTTACTAGTGAAGAAAGGAGTAGAAAGTTCACTACTTTTTAAAAGTGGACCTCCGGTCAAAAAATCAAAGATTAGTAAATTGCACCCCTAAAGTCCCCCTCTGGCAATCAGTGACATAAGCTTATTGAGAGGGACCAATAAGGGACCAACATGCAGCTGTTTGGAATAGCAGGCAGATTCTGCAGCCTTAAACATGCATGGAAGCGGCCATATTGCCACATACATAAGAGATTTGCTTCTGAAAAATTGCCTCATAGATCTGTGCAATCATCTCTTATTTTTAGCCAGAAGTAGTAAGCATTCAGCTGTAATGACTCATAATTGCTTTGGTAACGGCTGAAATCTTCTAAATACTTGCATCCCCTGACTGACTGCTGTTGCAGCCAACGCCATAGAGATACATTGTAACAGCTTCCCTCACACAGATGCCTTTTACATTAGCTGTTTATTCAATGTTTGTGTGTGAAAAATGAGAGACACACTTCTCCTTGTTTCTGAGGCATATTTCTATTTCCTTGTCTTTCTAGCCGGTGATTCAACAACAGTGACATTCTCTTGCTTTTTTCAGCTAAAGTAAATTTTTTGCTAGCATGAGAATCGAGCCCTATAGAGTTGAGCCCTATATCTGCAATTAGAACAATGAAATAACAGTCACACATTGTGTCATCTTTACATATAAAGAACTGTATTTAATAAAGCCACAGTTTATTCTGTAAAGTTTTACCACAATTGTAAAAAGATGAGGGTTCTTAGGAAAACAAGCTGAAAACATCGGGGGGACAGGGAAGTACACAAAGCATATGAATAATATATTGATCCTCAGATCTGCCATAATGATGATTTTGGCGGGATGGCTGTAAAGTCAACTTAAAAAACAACTAAAGTTCAAACAGCCTATTATCCAGCATCTACAGTAAAATTAAGAGACAGCATATTCATGTTAAGTTCAAGGTCAAGGTCCTTTATGTCTGGCAATAGATGAAAAATACAGTACTGAATGAACAGGATAGCGGTCATCATATTTCAGAAATATGTTCACGTCCTGAAAAAAGTGTTTCCTGACAAAATGGGTTGACCAGGACCATGCCACCACTTCTGTAGTCTCCATTGGCTGGGGAGCGAGGCTCGGAGAGATGGTCCTGTGGAAAAAAAATGTGTTTAATATATATCAAATATATGTCCAATGGCTAGGGAGCTGTGTGCATATAACCATTTGCTATAGTACATATTATTGGGATGAAAGGACATTTATGCAAACTTCCTTGAAGGTTTAGACTTTGAAAAATAAGTATAAGGGTGAAAAATGCATTAGGAGGTCACAAAACCATGGAGGTCACAAATCCAGCCTGCCCAACAGCTAGCACCCCTACCACAGATTGTCCTGCCTTTTCATCTAGATTTAGAGGCTCCATATGCACTTGGGATGGTTTCTCTTGAGAAGCTCTGTAAACCTAGGATTCCTTGCCAGCTTCTAAATGTAAACATTCTCAATAAAAATAAAGAGATACACATCTTGGGGTCCCCAATTTCTGAAATGTAATTTTTTTTTGCATGATAGTGAATTTACATTCCCGTGGAAGCCAGTATTAGCGAAACATATCGGGAGTAATCAAAAGCTAAAGGAGCAAATCTCTATGTGGATTTTGTTAAGCATGCTCCTGATTCACTAAATAATTGTAAAGATTCTCAATAAAAATAAAGAGATTCACATCTTGGGGTCCCAATTTCTGAAATGTAATTTTGTGCAGTTCATAGTGAATTTACATTTCTGAGGAAGCTGATATTGGCGAAACATGAGTAACCAAAAGCAAGAGGAAAAAGTCTCTCATTCCCGAGGAAGCCGGTATTAGCGAAACATATCGGGAGTAAACAAAAGCTAAAGGAGCAAGTCTCTATGTGGATTTTGTATAACTTTATTTTGTTAAGCATGCTCCTGATTCACTAAATAATTGTAAAGATTCTCAATGAAAATAAAGAGATTCACATCTTGGGGTCCCAATTTCTGAAATGTAATTTTGTGCACTTGATAGTGAATTTACATTTCTGAGGAAGCTGATATTGGCGAAACATCAGTAACCAAAAGCAAGAGGAAAAAGTCTCTATGTGGATTTTGTATACATTTATTTGTTGATTCATTAAATCTATGATAGGCTGCTCCGGTTCAGCGCAGCCCAGCATAGGTTTCACCGCAGACAAAGTAGTATCATTGAGCTATTTTTGCCTTACGCTCATACACCCGAAATTCCATATTTACTACTGTATCAGGTTCTGATTGCAGTTTAGGAGGTTTGCCTTTTTAACGGGCACAGTGATACTCAATCCCATAGAATACAATGAGGAGATTATGAAGCATACTATTAGATTTGCATTTTACTGATATTTTGCATTATTTTACGGTGGGCTGATTTTTTTCTCAGAGCTTACAAAGAGAAATATTTTTTTTTCAATAAAATATACTATAAATATATTTTTAATATATTTTTGAAATCTACACATTTTTAACATTGTATTTATAATTTTATTTAACGTACTTGAGAATATTCACCCACTTATTTATACATAGAAATGTCGCTCCACACATTTAAAAATCTATTTTCATTTTATATATGATGTGATGTGAGTGAGCTTTGCTGTGCAAATTAGTAAATATATGTTTTTGCTGGCTCGCTAAGCAGGCACAGCTTCAATGCTGTTAAAACACACTGATTACTGGAATAGTCATTTTAGGCATTTTACCATGACCCAAACACACCCACCTACCTGCCCATCCACCCACCTACCCATGTGTCCGTCCACCCGCCTACCTACCTGAACCCCACATGCCCTCCCATCAGACCACGCGCCCACCCACCTATCCTTTTAAATTTTACCTCTGATGTTTCAAGAGACTGAATTTCTCTTGGTAGCTCCACAGCATGCTTGTTAAAGTAGTCCATGGTTATTGCATTATTCCAGTAACTTAGGTTATTCTCAGGGTTTGAGGCCTTCTTCTTCCGCCTCATGCAGCACACAGTTAATAAAACAGCTGAAAAAAAGGGGAGAAAGTAGTTTTTGTGTCACCTAATATCCTAAAATAAAAATAAACACTGGTAGAAGAGTAAGGGACAGTTCATACTATTTTAGAACTTTTTGTTTAGCATTTGGAATCCATTTACAATGTAGTCAATGCCGATTGTTTAGATAGATATTTGCCAGGAAACTAGAAGGCCTCAGGCTGTTAATAATGCTAAATGCCAAAAAAGCATGCTTATTGTCTTTCTATGCTTGTCTGCTTATTGGCTTCTAGATAAATTGGCAGCCAATCGTGGGCCTGATTTGAAAGTGTGAGTTTAAATCATATAAGAGCAAACAGGGCTTGCAAGGGGAGGGGGGCGCTATTTTGAGTTTTACCCTTTCCTAATGGGATACCGTAATTAAACAGGGTGACATGAAATCTTTATATTTGCCCCTCTTGGCTTTTTCAGCAAATCCAAAATTCCCTTCAGGCCACATTGGTCCTCATCATATAGCTAGTGCCAACAGCAGGGCCTAACCACCATTAAAAAAACTCTCTTCCCAATCAGGCCCTTCAGGCTAAACATGGCTTGCCCTTAAAGCGGACCTTCACTCTGAATAAGAGTCTATCTTATATGTTTCCCACACTCTGTACATACAGATTGTCCACATTAAAAATCATCCTACCTGCATCTACTGCAAGGTATGAGCCTTTAAACATCCAAGATGGCGGCTTATGGAAGCCGCCATCTTATCAGGCAGCCTGCAAACAGGAAGTGCCTCCTGACTGTGCTGCTCTGCATTCTGGGACTGCTGACCTTTATCTGACCCCAGCTCTGCTCTGTCTGAGCAAAGCACAGCTATAACCCGCCCCCTGTACCTTATCCCACTCTTCTTTCCTCAGTAAGTGTGATGCTTCTGAGTCAAGATGGGGCGCCCGTATCCTAAATTCCTGAACAGAGTTGCAGCCCAGTGGGGGGAAGAATAATAAGTTAGTGACTAAAAACGTAAAATATATTAATTTTTGATGCTGGGGAACCTTTATTTAAGAGTTTGGGCTTTTCATTAAATCAGGCTGAAGGTCCGGTTTAAGTGATTTTTTCATTATCTCTAATTGCGCACTATGTGTCATCAAAACTGAAATTAGGTAACAAACCTCTTCAAATTACACACTTTCAAACCATTTGTAGCGATGAGGCATCGAGGCAGGCCTGTGTATAGGTTTATTTTGTTGATGCCCATCCAGCTGCCGATTTAAGAGGGACCACACTTACTTTTGAGTGTTATTCCTCTTTAAATGGCCCAGGTTGAATGCTTATTTTTTGTATTTTCTTTACTATTCTTCATTAAAAAAATAATGATTGTATTAGTAGTATTAAGGGGGTGATTTACTATGTTCAGTATCGTTCGCTACTTGGCATAAAAGTATGCTCATTGGAAGCATGTTGCATGCGTGAAAGAGCAATGAGCTTACTGTAGCGAACACAGACATTCGCAATGCATTTTGCTGTGTTTGCGCCACAATTTGCTGGTGAAAGTATTTACACTAATAAATGGTTTGGAGAATGTTGGCTATATGCCGGCAAACTGCAAAAGAACATTAAATCTTGCTGAAAACACACTTTTATAGCATATTTCGGGATTGGAGGAGTCTCAGAATATATGTGGGGTATCTTGGGAGTGTCTGGGTTGTTTGAATATCTTAGGAATAAACGTTTATTTGAAAATATACAAGTCATGTAAAAATATTATTATACATCTGGTGGGAATGCCCCCTGATCATGAGACTCTGGGATATAGTCTTCAAGATTCATGCAGAGGTGGAGGGCTCTGTGGTGCCGAATACCCGGAGAGTTGCTCTGCTCTCCTTGATTCCTGGTTCCACGGCCAAGGCGAAGAAGGGAGTCCTCAGATACTTCCTGACGGCTACTAGGTCTATTATCCCCAGGCATTTGAAATCCACTCTTACACCAAGTGTGGCGGAATGGTTTGCTGAAATGGACCACATCTTGAGAATGGAAGAGTTGATGGCGGAAGATAGAGGAGAAATGGAAGTGCACTTAGCAACCTGGACGAGTTGGATCATATTTAGAGCATCGGACGCAGCTAGGGCATTCGTGGCGATGGATGTCGGCCGGGGATGAGGAGCCCCCCGGATGGGGTCTGACATGAGGGTCACCCTCCTGGTGCGCCAAGCGGCTTACCTTTGGTGCAGGACGTCTTTTGGCCATACTGCCTTCCCCCCATTCCCTATGTTACCCCCCCCTTCCCAACCCACCCTCCCCTCCCTTTTTCTCACTCTTTTGGTTATCTCTTCTCTCCATTTTTCTTCTCCTCTTGTTTTATTCCTGTGCTCTCTTCTCGCCTGATTGGTTCCCCCCCTCCACTCGGCCTGCCCCGACACACTCCTGGTCCTCCTACTGCCCTGGCTGGTTCTCTGGGGTGGGGCCGCTCCTCTCCTTTTTCGAGGGGTGCCCCCTCCTCTGTCAATCACGATGTTATGTGCGCCCCTTGGCAGGGGCCCTAGCCCTGGCTGTAAATACCGACTTTGCTAGCTCGCTGACTAGAGACATGGCCGCCCACTGCTGAAAGTATGGAGACACTGCTGAATGATTAATGCGCGTGCTGTTTTACGGGGACAAATCGCTGGTGGTGGGGTGGGTCGGGGGATAGGGTGATGTCTCAGCTGTGTCTGGAGACGGGACAATGTGGGAACCTGGAAGGACTTTCTGTTTTCTTGACTCTACCCTGTATATCTGTACTGTTTTGTGATTTTGTACTTTATACTTGAAAATCTTAATAAAAACGAGATTAAACTAAAAATATTATTATTATTAGTTTTTCACATACTTGCTAACTTTATAATGTTCATGCTTGAAAAAAAGGTTAAATATGCTAAAAAACTTAAAGTGACAATTTCTACCTAAATAACATTGATTCCTATAGAGATCTCCACTAAAAGGTGGCTAATGCAAAAGTGTTCGGCAACATTCGCAACAACATTTGCAACAACTTCCTAAAAATGTAAAATCAGTAATATATCTTATTGTCCAGTAGGTGGCAGTACAAGATTAAATAACAAGCCACAACATGCAGTTCTTTTCGTATCAATAACATATGGAAATGTTTATATTTTATTTTTTTGCAAAACCAGAGTTTATCCTTTAGACCAGGGGTGGGCAATTATTTTTTCCATGGGGCTACATGAGAAACTAAAAATATTGTCGCGGGCCGGGCCAAAAGGCTGAACTCAATTCTGCATAATATAATTGTATTTATAAAAAGCAGTAAATAGCATTGTTTTGACAAGCAGGTACGAGTATATGTTATAGTTAAACAATGAAAAAGTGAGGTTGCCTTACAAAAAAATGTAATTTATTAAATAAACCACATTTTGTGTGGTCCAGTGAGGTCTCACACAGCAGGGCCAAATTGGGATGCCCCAAAGGCATGATTCCTGTAACCCAGCCCTGGATTCCTTCACACTCCAAAGGGCTGGGTTACATGGGTTTTGGTCTGCTTTAAAACATTATGACCAAATCAGGTTAGGGCCCCCCTCCTTTACATTATTATTAAACTAACACAGCGCTGCTCACACTTTTTACTCAGTAGCAATGTGAAAAATTGTGGATTCCCTCACATAAAGCAGAACAAAGCCCAGAGCGGCCACTGGTCTTCCCCCTGGAAATCCCAGATCGGGATGCCCTACTGTGTGAAACCCTTTTTACTCAGTAGCGGAACAAAGCCCCGATCTGGGATGCCCAGGTGAAAGACCAGTGGCCGCTCTGGGTTCATTCCCACTTTAAGGGGGAGTCCACCATTTGTCAAGTTGCTACTAAGTAACAAGGGTTTCACTCAGTGGGGCATCCTGATCTGGGATACCCAGGGGGAAGACCAGTGGCCGCTCTGGGTTTTGTGCTGCTTTCAGAGAAGGAGTCCGCCTTTTTCCACGTTGCTACTGAGTAAAAAGGGTTTCAAAAAGTGGAGCATCCCGATTTGGGATGCACGGGGGGAGGGAGACCAGTGGCCAGCCTTGGATAAAAGGCTGTGTGCAACCCTTCCCACCTTGCAGCATGTTCCCCCCGCCCTCCCAAAGGCATTGGTCTAGGGGGTCTAGGCTGTGTTGCAAGGTCTTTGACCCTTCCACCCCATGGCTTGCACTTGAGGTTTAGGGCAACCTCAGGTAAGCCTGCTCCCAGTTTGTCTATTGCATTGTATGTCCCAAATGGGTCTCTCAGAGATTGGAGTTAGGACTGCACCTCACAGAGGCACCTTGGCGCTGGTGGTGCAGCTTAGGCGTGCTTCTGCAGATGTGTGTGACCGAGCCCTCTGTTTTTGACCAGGTTTAGAGTTTAATTAGATTAGATTGTAGGTTGGTCAGCAAGCTGACAGGGTTGAGTGCTGTGGCTCCTTTAAGACTTTTGTATCCTAATTGCCCTGCTAACGTGCACCTGCCAGGTTAGTTATAAAATGGTCTGAGTGGCTGCCAACCCTCCTTTGATTCTAAGAGAGGAGATCACAATCTTGTGGGTCCTCTTTATGTCGCTGTGCCGTTTGGTGGCTATGTCGCCAGTTTTGGAGTGCTGGCATCTTTCTCTTTTTTAGTGCTGCTATTTTGACTACAATGGCGCTAGAAGTCACAGTGCCCGTTACTGATTTGCCTTGATTATCTATTTTCTGGCCTGTTGGACCCGACTGCCAATTATCCCAGCGCCAGTGTGCGCCACTTTGTACCACCGTCTTATTCGTGCTGCACACTGTATTTATGCATTTTTTTCAACCCTGAAAAGATTGGTGCTGTATTTTTTCAGTGCTGGTTAGCGTCGCTTTATTACAGTTACAGGATATCACTGGGGACAAAGGGGACAAACCTTACAGTGCGTTTAGGCTGCGTTTTAGTTGTTCAAATTATACATCGGTAAGCAAAAGAAACAATGAAAAATCTTTTGACAAAAAAAAAATGACATTTGTCGACATCTAGGTCCTGAGTTTCAAATATTGACAAATCACAAATGCAAGTTCTGCACAAATAATTGTGGGCAATGATAATTAGAAGCATAAAACACTTCAATAAAGTTCTGCACATTATGCTCTATGGCATCTTGACCTACAGTGCCACTATAAACTGGCGCAGCTTTAACTAGAGTGCCTGGCGCTGCAACCTATTTGGTGCTAGTGATAAATAAGAGGCAAACTGTTTTGGTTTCCTAAATCGCACACTGAGTGCTGCTGAGGCAAAAAAAAAATGGCGCTAATGCTTCATAAATCAGGCTTTATATTTGCTCATGTCCAAATGTTAGGGTCCTCAGGGAAAAGAGTAACCAGCTAACAAAAAAGTAAGGTGGGTCAATGTGTACAATCTCTATGTCCAATCAGGAATATTCAAAGAGAGATGATTCCTCTTCCCACCTCAACTCTGCTCACCTTTGCTTAACTCCGCCCATTTCTTACCAGCCCCACCCACCTCTGCCCTCCTCATCTCTTCTCTCTTCTGTCCACCTCACATCTTCCTGTCTCACCTCTGCTCACCTTTGCAAATACATAAAAGTATATGCAATATGTTTAGGTTAAAGCTTGCCTGCAGTAAACTGTTTGTGTTTTATTGCGGCCACTTGAAGTGGAACAATAACCTTGATATAGGGTCAAGGATCTCCTTGGACCGCACCCATCCCAATACCTGATATACTTTCATCCAATAAACATTCAAGTTTATACTAATTGGCCCAAAAATTATGATATGGTGAAAAAAATCCTCACTTCTTGTAGTTATAAGCAATGTTTGTTTATATAGCATTTATCCCACTAGGAGGCAGTAAAATATTATATTTTGTATTACACTTTTAATGAGGGATTGGGTAGTTTTGTAGTTTTGGTTTATATATATGTGAAACTGTAGATTTACAGGTTAGGATTGGGGTCTGATTTTGCCCCTTTTTTCCTGTATTAGAACATTATAGATCTTGAATCTTTTTACAGTTTTAGAACATTATTACATACATTGTCAATACTTTTCTAGTTTGGCTTTGTATCTTGCAAACTTCATTGCTAAAATCAATATACTGATTACTACATTTATTGAAATTGCTCAACTGCTCAGCAGATAATTATGAAACTAAAGTGGTCAAAGTTTCACAAGTATTTTCTATCCTGGGTTTTGGTCCTTGCCCCTGGGGCACCGTGATTGGGGGGGGGGGGGGGGGTGCCCAGCTGTATGAAACCCCGCAGGTCACCCGAACAAACTAACCTCTTCTCGGTCCTACTATGCATGTGCAGCCGCTCATCCAATCTGAGCGTGCTGGCGGCCACATCCCCCACTTCCCTCTAGCAGGGAGCGTACCGGCGCCATTCACTCATAAATGCTAGGCGCAGGCATGCGCCCTGCTAGAGGGATAGCGGGGATGTGGCCGCTGGTCGCCTATGTGCCGTTGGACCAAGAAAGAAGGTTTATGGGCGACCTGGGGGGTTATAGATTCCTGGGCTGATCTCTGTGGGTTTTGGTCCACTTTAACCACTCACACTTGTGCTTAATATTATGTGAGGAAGCCCATTTTAATCTATGAAATCTACTGTTCAGGTGTTCATTAGAGAGATAAGAGTAATGAGCATGTTCCCCCGGCCAAGGTTATCCCAAGATAAGGATAATGAGATCCTCCCCACAGGTGTTCATAATAGTCATGTTGATGCATTTATGTTTTCACGATAAGACTATTTATCACTTACCTTTGTGTTTGTTTATTTTAATTGCCAATTATGGAATATTTCTCAAATGAACTTATGAACATATCAACTTTTGAACCTATCAACTTATGAACCTGATGATGTGTACATTTGTAAAGACATATAAGCGAGGCCCTATAACCCTTAAAGGGATCCAAAATAATGATTTGGGATTCCCTGCTGTGTGATCCCCTGCTGTGTGAACTGCCCTTTACCACCCATTACCTTTACCACCCATTACCTGGAACCAGCCATCCCACAGCCCATGTGCCCACCTGCACCAGGTATATCTCAATGTTTTGCAGTGGGTGCAAACATCTGAAGCTGCCTCATGGGTATGATCAATAATAAATGCATGCTGACCCCAAAAGTGCAGAAGGAAATGGCAGAATCAGGCAGGTGGAGGATCATGCTAACTAACCACACTCTTTGTACCAGCTTCCACCCGCTATGCTCCCTAGGAATGTCTATTTAAACCAGAGGAGAGAACAGCAGAGAGAGTGGGAGAGAATGGCACTTTTCTCTACCTGCCCAACTCTGCATTGTCTGTATGCAGGGCACGGACAATGCCCCCCCAAAGGTCCTGTGCATCATGCCACCCCCATTTTAGCCCCAACAGTGTGCTAACTCTGGTCTGACAGACAGCTGGTGAGCCACACAGCAGGGGTTTGTGAGCCACATGTGGCTCCCGAGTTACTGGTTGGAGATCTCTGATCTACTGGAAGGTGCAGCAGAAATTGCAGTGAGGCACAATGATGCAGCCTTTGCAGTTAAAGCCTTTATTGATAGTAACAGTTTGATCTTATTTAAATTATGCCACCTCTCTCTTGATTTGTAGTGTCCCAATGAGATTTTAAGTTGGCAAATGCATCTGTTTTATTTTATTATGTCTTTTTTTTAAATAAAATGTGTAGTAATTTTTGGAATCATTCAAAACTTAGGCGGCATTACAATATTAAGTTGGACTAACTTAACCAAAATACTTACAGCATGATGATATGGGTACGCTTATAGCCAAGAATATCCAAGCAATATCCACTTTGCTGAGACAAATAGTTTCTCTATGAGTAGGTTGACCACCTTCCTCTGTTACATGAGAAATGTTGCCAGGGACCCCAGGTTTCCAAGTTCCTGCAGGTACCAGCCTGTTCAGGAAATTCCCAGTTGCTGTGGATCCAGTTGTAGACATACTTATGGATCTGCTAGTGGTAGCGTCAGTTGGCACAAACAAGTTTAATGTGGTAGCCTGTTCTGAGAAGGTTTGCGCCCTTATTATAGTATCCTTAGTGGTTTCTGTCTCAGGTATGTTATCCATGGAAGTCTTTAGATATGTGGGCAACATTGTCATGATTGGAAAACTTCCATTGTTTCCTTGTCGAACAGAGAAAAAGGAGCCATTGCGATTTAACACATCCCATAGTTTGATATGATGGGGTTTAAAAGGCACAGACACAGGTTTAGTATTGTTTGACATATCACTAGCCAGAGTAGGTGAACTCTCAGTAGAACTTTGCAAAGTGCCAGCACTGCGTAATGAGTCCTTAAGAAATTCAAGAATAGAGCTACCATGGTCTGTCAGACTTGTAGTCCTCAGTGGAAAGCTTGGGAGAGACTCAGGGTTGAGGTAAGGTTCCGTAGACCCAGTTAGTACATCTCTTGTATTTCCAAAGAGTTTCTGTGCCTTTCCTGAATGTGCAACACCCTGAAAATTGACAAGTGCTGAGGCCACACGCCTGTCTCTTTCATCAACAGCTTGTTTGTTAAAAAAAGGCATTGAATCTGCAGGTCTTATAGCCTGTTTGCTGCCAAAGGTTGTTGACTTCTGAGCAAGACCAACCGTAACACCAGGAGACACCATTGCTGCATTAGTGCTAGTTTCCTCCAGAACTGGAAACTGTTCTTTAACTGCAAATAACTTTTTATCCGCATAGGTCAAAACAAGTAGAACACCTAAGAAAGACAAAAAAATGCAAAATATGACTCTAAAATCTGCAACTTTTTATACTCATATTGCAAATGTAAGTTTACAATACCTCTTCTATACATAGCATAATTGGTTGCATACACACTGGTAATTGCAATCAAAAAATCGTGCTCAGCTACAAATTTAGCTGTAAACTACCAGAAAATATTTAGAAAAAATGGGCAACCATGTCCTGGTTGCCCCTTGTGGTGACCCTTCCTATAGTTGGTATATGGTCAGGCTAATATCTGACTCTACTGATTCCGGGTTCAGGCTACACCCGGTATTTTATATTTAGCCTTTGGCCATAACCATAACCATAACCACACTTCTATTGATTAAAGTACAACATTTATTTTATTCATGACATTAATTAAAAGGGGACTATGTCCCATAAAAAAATTTTTGTACATATGTATACATATGTATACAATTGTGCGCATGATAGAAAGTGGAGAATCGTCCAACTGACCATATAAAAAGTGTCATCTTGGGAACTAACCCTCTGCAGTTTATAAGGGCCAGGACGGAGTATACTCCTAAACAGATAACGGTGCCTTTCCATGTTCCTCTCGGGAAAAACAATACCTGTGTGCACATATATAACATACTAAACGGCAAATAATGCTTTGGATTCATTCTTTAAAGGACATTGAGAAAGCCGGAGTAACAGACGAAACATGTCTGTCCTAAAGGGTGCACAATGAAATAATCGACCCAACAAAGGGTACACAATGAAACAGTCGACTCATCAAGATGGGGGGGCAAGTAATATACTCATATGAATATATTTGACAGATGCAACAAATGTACACATGAAAGAATTGTATACATATGTACAAAAAAATTTTATGGGGCATAGTCCCCTTTTAATTAATGTCATGAATAAAATACATTTTGTACTTTAAGCAATAGAAGTGGGGTTATGGCCAAAGGCTAAATATAAAATACCGGGTGTAGCCTGAACCTGGAATCAGTAGTACCTGAAAATATTGCAAACGGACTTCTTCAAAAGAAGGAATTTATCCTACATGTTATCCATTTTGTTTATGTACTTTACATCCTGTATATTCTGAAAAATCTTGTGAATGGAAAATGATGATTTACAGATTAAATATCTTGCAGTAAGTATATGTAGCCTGTACTAGTTATGCTAAGATGTCTAACAGCAAAACTATTATCAAAATATTTTTCACTATGGTACATTAGTACCTTGAGCAAAGGGGGTGGGAGCAGCTCCATAACTATTATTTATACAAAATTATCAACACTATTATTCAGGGCCTGGGAACCAATCCACCGCCCAGGTTAACCCTCTCATCATCTAGGTATTAAGCACCAAACATGTCTAGCTATGTGGATAGACAGAGATTTGGTTGCACATATCTGCAGATTCATGTGGAAGCCACACCGCCCCAAGGCACTCTGTGTTTAGTGTGGTCCCTACTCTTATTTTTGAGTCCCCAAAGTTGGGACATGCAATGCAGCCAGAGCTACTCACCTGGGAAGCTGCCAGCCTCCCTTTAGAACACTCCATAGGGAGAGATCCATGGTGGCTGAATCCCTCCCTGTGTGTGTTCATGGCAATTCAAACTGAGCAAAGGGGGTGGGAGCAGCTCCATCACT
The DNA here is from genome assembly GCA_027917425.1 of Gastrophryne carolinensis. NCBI lineage: Eukaryota > Metazoa > Chordata > Amphibia > Anura > Microhylidae > Gastrophryne > Gastrophryne carolinensis. Next base: position 125,707,796 of record CM051239.1, read on the forward strand.
TAGTACCTTTAAAAACCACATAAAACTAGTGATCATCAAGTCCTGTTAAAATAGTCCTGCCCTGGAGTAAAAAATAACCTGTGTCTCCCCAGGTCTTTACAAGTAAAGAACAATAGATCCTAGGAACTCCGTGGGAATAAAAGTTCTTATCAATGCACTTATGATACCTTTTTTGCTTTTTCACCCAAGTGCTCAATAACAGTTGTGTGGATGCTGGAACCAATCACCATATATAAATGCATAATAGCGTAATACTGTTGAAAGCAACTAGGGGGTGCAACCCCTTATCCTTTTAATTGCACTTACTAAAATTGAAACTTCAACAGGCATAAAACACATCTCTGTTTCAGCCTCAGCCATGCAAAAGGCACCTTGCCATATACAACACTGCGCTCAGGATGTCTCTCACCCATCCCGAACTCTACAGGTATGAAGCTAAATCCATCTCCGCCTCCTGTCGCTGTCCTCTACTGCTCTCCTAACCTCTCCACCGTCTTCTGCTGTCCTGTACATTTCACCTAACCACTTCACTCCCTGCTGTTGTTGCCCTCTACTACTCAACTTACCCCTCACGCTGCTGCCACTGTCCCCTACTGCTCACCTAACCTCTCCCCCCTGCTGCTGTCCTCTACCACTCACTTAACCTCTACACCCCTAACGCTGTCCTCTACCTTTCACCTAACCTTTCCACCACCTGCCATTGCCCTCTACTATTCCACTCACCCCTTCACCCCTGCCACTGTCCTTTACTGCTCACCTAAACTCCCCCCCACTGCTGTCCTCCACTGCTCACCTAACCTCTCCAGCGCCTGCCGCCATCCTCTACCACTTGCCTCCCTCTGCTGTAGTCCTACACCACTCAACCAACCACTCCACCCCTGCCACTGTCCTCTACTGCTCACCTAACATCTCCGCCCCCTGCTGCTTTCCTCTACCATTTACCTAAGCTTTCCACCCTGCCACTGTCCTCTACTACTCACCTACCCCCTGTCACTGTTCTCCACTACTTGCCTAACCTCTCCACCCCCTGCCGTTGTCCTCCACCACTCACCTAACCTCTCCACCCCTAGGCTAGGCTGTGGTACTTATCTCCTGGCAATGTATAGCCCTGAAAACAGTTGGGCAATGCACCCAGATATGCCTTGGCTATTCTAATGGGAACAAAATTCCACTGCATGAGGGCTTTTGAGTTAACCTCTACCAATGATGTATTAATCAAGCTTTTAAATGCCCATTGTACAAGGCGAGACCAATCCCCAATATCTCCATCCTCAAGTCCCTTTTCCAAATAAACGTATATAGCTATTTCACAGTAGAATCAAATAGGTTATTATAATCAGTGTTTTTTCATCCTTCCCTTTCCCTTCTAATGAGCACAATTTTTCAAATGCTGTAGGTGGTTCTAAGGTTTTAGTCTGGCCTTTAAGGATTTCAGAAAATGTAGGATCTGATTAGCGCTCAAGACTTTCCTCTGCAGCAACTGAACTAGTTGGCAAATATATCAAAGTCTGTACATTCCATGTTGTAAATTAGATGGGACAGCTGAAAAAAACATTTATTCTACCACTATTGGATGTCCCAGGAGCACACGCCCAGGGCATAGTCCAGATTCTGGAAAATAGATGTTAAAGGCACTATTATGTGATCGGAGCTTACCTAAATGAACAGCTTCATCACATGCCCGTAGAGAGCTAAGGAGGAACGGGCTAGATATTAGAGGACGTTCTGTTTTGTGTGACCATAGGAGGACGATCTAAGGGGATTCAGTGTTATTTATGTCAAATTTAACATATGCAATTAGGATTTTTGTCTTACAAATCAGTAAATAACAACACCCTAGGGAGATTTTCAAAACTTAGAGTAGTCTAAAGAGGCTAGTGAGAAGGCACAGCCATCCTCAAGAAAGCCTCTCCAAATATTTTAGATTATTCCTTAGACAAAGCACATGACACATTGACAAATCTGACTGGGTGGTATTTAAATCTATTTGGACTTTTCTGTGAAGGCTGACTTTGGAAAGACAGTGAAAGCTTTTTTCACATATAAACGATAAAGTATATTCTCACTTTTTGTAGATTTTGGTGTACAAACCTGGTGTACGGTTGCTAATAGCAACAGATTGCAAGTAGTGAAAACTGCATCCATAAAACATACATTTGTTAACATTCTCTAACCTAATAAAAAATGTGAAATAATCTCAGCACATCCTTTTACCGTAAACAATATACATTTCAAAAATGCCATCAAAAGTGGACTTTCCCTATCAGCAAGGTTCTTTTGTATCTGCCAGAAAGGAAGTGATTGCCTTCAAACAATTTAATGCAGTTTGACTAAGGCCCTTATTTATCAAGGGATAGCGCCAGGTAGTGTCTCACTAGCGCCAGGTATCGCCAGCTATCGGCGGCTACCGACTCCAGAACGCCAGGCGGCGGACACAATCACGCATTTATCACGCTAAATGAGGCTAGCGCCGGAGAGAGCGTCAGCTAGCGCGGGATTCATCATGTAGCGGACTGCAACGAACAGCGCCGCTGCTATTCCCATCACAGCGCCAGGTATGACCTCTCGCTACCTGGCGCTCTCCAATGCATTTAAATGGAGCAATCTTTAAATCTTCATATTTAATTGTTATTAATGTTTTTTTTTTTTTTTAAATGTCAAAAATTCTGTGACCACTTCGGCAATGTTAGATATTTTTTTTAAAGTGGACTGTCACCCACCCCTGATCGGCCCGGGAATCTATAAGATTCCCGGGCCGATCACCTCCCTCACCGCGGGACATCCGAGATCGGGATGTCCCGCGGTGAGGGACCCCCCCAAAACCCCCAAAAAACTCACCTCATCCTCTAGACGTGCGCGCGCCCGCGCCCGCGCCTAATCGGGGTGCCCCCCTGAAGTGGACCAAAACCCAGGATAGTCAAAATCCTGGGTGTTGGTCCACTTTAAGGTAAAAAAATAAAAAAATAAAAATTTGTGCAGAATTGATATTATAGGTCTGATATTAATGTATTCATATTACAAAATGTTTAGAAAAACTTGTTTAATTTTTTAATCAAAAAATATGGATGTTTGGGGGTTAAAAACTACTTTTAAGCCATCGCCGCCAGCGCTCTGGGGTTTAAACAAGCTTTTCACAGAGCGAGAATTTTTTGAGCGTGATTTGTTAATGAATATGCTGGGAGCCGTTCGCTATGACCATTCGCTGTCAGGCGCTCCCATACAGCGCGGAACCTGTCAAACAGCGACTCCTAACCCCATATTCAACATTACTGCACACCGACTGAGTCGCTGTCAACAACCGAACAACAGCCAAGCACAGCGAATACTAGCGGGCGCTGTGAAAATCATGCTACTGGCGCTCATCTGTCGCTACCTGGCGCTATTACTGAATCGGCCTCTAACAATGAGTATATATATTGCATGCATGGAAAGAATCATCATATATAACTCAGCATACTGAGTGTTGGTTGGAAACACAATAGATTACTACTACCGGCAGATTTATCTTGCACAATTAAAAGTTAAACCAGTCGCGCAAAGAATTCAATCAGGTTCCATGATTAAAAATAGACCTTTACCTAGATAACCTGCAGTGCCCACGTGAATGAAGGCTCATGTAGGGCACATGTCAGAATGAAATGCATTAGGTCCATCATTCTTGTGGCTCACCATTTAGCTTTATAAAATAGTACAAAACCAATACTAATCATGTAGTAAAATTTGCTTAGAATGTAGCACGTTATACAGTTTGATGCTTTTTAACCAATAATATATGTAACTCATTTAAACCCATAAAAACTCCAGTCAATCCAGAAACACTGTGTTGGCTCTGTTAGATTGTATGACTGTAGCAGACAATACCCCACAATTTAGAAGACTTTAGAAGCAATTTAAATGTATATAATAAACAAATGAATTGGGATAAATATCTCAGCCATCTTGATTTTGGAGATTTATTAAAATAAGTTTAGGTTTAAGCTGGATTTTAAAATGTAACAGTTATACCAAGAGATGCAGTGGAACCGAGGCTTTGAGCTCTATTTTGTATCCTGACGCACTCTCATGATCCGCACTGGTGGCTGGGGCAGTAAGTACAGCAGCAAACTCGAGTCAATTTAGGATGCCCACTGTGCACTCACCAGCACTTCTCCCTCAACTGCTATACATAATTTAATACCAGCTGTAAGATTTGTTGTATACGTAATATTCTGTATTGCCCTGTATTACCCTTAGTGAGTGCCTTGGGTCCACCAGGAGATTCTATGGTCCTCTAGTGGGGCAGTCATACGCTATTTCGGGCTGCTATTAATGGAAAGCAATAAATAAAATCCAGCCTTACGCAAAATCAACTGAAATCAACATGGCTTTGAATTCACATCTGGGACCCTATGCAGGGGGTCCCCAACAAAAAGGGACATACCCTACTAAGCAGAAGTGTTTTGATGCCTTCTAAATCCAGATGGGTCTTTGCAACACAGCTTGGAGCCTCCCATTCTTCAAATGCTAAAAGTAGTCTTAAAAACCCATGGGTTAGGCTTCGAGTACAGGTATGTAGAATCCCCCCCTTTGCTGCTCACTGACCCTTTAACTAGTTAAACAATAGGGAATTTGTTATTTTTTCACATTTCTGTGTGTATAGCAATGTGTATGTCTTTGGGAGGGGGTTATAATAATAGGTAGAGGTAGAGGAAGGTAGAGCTGATGGGTTGCTAATGACCAGTGTTGTACATGCAATAGAGACCTGGGGGCATGTCAGTCCCATGGTAAATGAGGGCCAGGTGCAAGCTGTCTTCCTGTGGTTATCAGGGCCATATTTCCCCTTAGGCCTACTGCCTAAAGCTGCAGGGGGTGGCACCCCAAGCCAAGAAGGCAGCCCCCCATAATGATGCTGCTAGTTGTGGCACTACAGTGTGGGTTATTCTCCTTTACAGACATAGTTGGTGGTTCAGCGGTTAGGGGGTCACCCTGCTCCTCTGTGTGCATTACCCTGTAAGAAGTGGCCAGCACCACCCACAGGAGTCATCTGGGAGCGAATGATTCCGCTCCCATCAGTGCTCTTAATCAAAGCAATACAGGGTGTGGAAAAGCAAGGACAGGAGGGGCGGGCATTAACCTATGAGCCACCAATGATGTCAGTAAAAAAAAACACAGCATTGTATTGCTTGAACCTGCAGTGGCAGTACAGAACTGTCTTTTTTCTAGTTATCAACATTCCATTTCACAGCACCTTGGGTGTGGCATGGCCAAGCACCTATAAGCATCAAAGCAATAGACCCCACACAATGTTTGATGCAAGTAGGCCAATAGGGAAGAACGTTTCTTGCAGAAAAAAACATTCACAAGTTTATGATTTATTATGTGGCTTCATTGCCAGTGATAAGTCTCTGATACAGGTGACACACATAAACTTCTCTTTAGTTGCCTTCTTTAGGGTTTTCTTGCCTCAACCTATGCCTAAGGTTAAGGCTACTCTTCCTAATGAGGTTATAGACAGCAAAAATACATCAACCTGAAAAAAAATCTGTATTACACAGTAGTATCTACATAAAACTCAAGTTAAACATTAAACAATGCGCAGAAGCAATTTATTCTTTTAATTTGTCTCACCCATGATTCGATCTATAAAGTTAAAGAGCTCTTGTCTTGGAAAATATATTTTCATTCAGGAGATGAAAAAGTGACTAACTGATGATAAAGAATATTTGTAACACGTTGTCATATAATACAGATTTTGATATTGATAGATATATTTTAATAAATTATTGTTGACGACAGCCAGTGCTGGCTATATTAAACTGCAGAATACAGGCAAAGGAAGTGTTAATCTATTTGGACCACCACAGTGGCTCCATGGAAGCCTCTGTTGGTTGCCATGCAACCATATCAGTAACGCTGCATACAGCGCCGCGTGCCTGCATTACCTGCCTCGTGTGTGTTTTAATTTATCAGAAAAAGAGAAAATTCAGTACAGGCCTGAATACATTAGCGTAATTATTTCCAGATGAATAAAAACAATACACTTGCAATGAGGTTAATTTAAATTACAAGATGAACACTTCCAGCACATCAGTTGCTAAAACTTAAATGCTTATCTGGGCTTACGGGATAAACAGGGGCTAGTAAATTGACACATTGACAGATTTCCAAGTTAACGCATACATTTTAACTCTGATCAGCCATAGCACTAAGTGCACTCAAAAACCTTGGGGAGTCTAAAACTGGCACATTTAGTGCCACAGAACATGAGTCACCGGCATTAAAAAGTAATCCCACAAATTGCTTTTTGCTGGTGTCCCCAACTTGTAGCTCCTGGACCCCACTGCATGGCTCGTGAACTGCCTAGGATCAGTGAGTAGGGCCGGTGGAGACATGTGTCGTCTTACCCAGGGCTGTATTTACCATTAGGCAACCCTAGGCACGTGCCTAGGGCAGCAACCTGGAAGGGGGGGGGGGCAGTGGCCTTAGTACTGTAGTAAAGAAAATAAATTAAAAATCATATAGCCAGAACATTAATGTCTCCTAACAAACACCCCCCAGCAACAGAAGGATGCAGAGTGTATTTGTGTGAAGGGGGGTGCAATGCGTTGAATGCAGACCAGAGCTTCTCCCCTCCACTGGTGTGGCCATGTGACTCCTGGATGTCAGAACGCAGTAAAAGATGGAACATGCTTGCCTGCTTCTCTGCATTTTCACCTTTGTGCTGTCCTCCACACACATACTCTGCATCTAGCCCATTGCACCCTTTCCCCCTACACACTTTTTTATATGGACCTTGATCCTAACTTAAAAAAAGGGGGCGCAAGCAATTTAAGTGCCTAGGGCACCATGAACACCAAATACGGCCCTGGTCTTACCCATCTCTCTTCCAGCCTCCCTGTGTGGTCTTGTATAACACTTGTGCCACATTTCCGGGCTGTGATACAGTTGTAAAGGGGGCAAGTATTTAATACACTCATCATAGTTTGCTTTAAAAGGGACAAGGACATGATTGCGTCTTTTAAAATGCAACCATTTGTCATAGACTTAAAGCGGACCTTCACCCTGAATAAGAGCATATTTTATATATTTCCCACACCCTGTACATACAGATTGCTCACATTAAAATTCATCCTACCTGCATCTACTGCATGTTATGAGCCTTTAAACATCCAAGATGGCGACTCATGGAGCTTCAGGCAGTCCGCAAACAGGAAGTGTCTTCTGACTGTGCTGCTCTGCATCCTGGGATTGCTGTCCTTTACCCCATCTCTGCTCTGCCTGTGCAAAGCTCAGCTATAACTCCACCCCCTGTACTTTATCCCGCTCTCCTCTCCTCAGTATGTGATGCTTCTGAGTCAAGATGGCGGCTCCCGTATCCTAAGTAAAAAGGTTCAGTTGCTGTGCAAAATGCTTTAAACTAGACCAACAGCCCTTTAACAGACTTGCAAAAGCTCCATGCCCCATCTGCATGCATGACACTGAAACATTGTCAGCACATTTTCTTCTGCATCCACTCAAAAGCTGAAATGCAGCCTCACCCATTTCCTCCTGGTCAAGGCCACCTTGGAGCATTTGGGAGACTTCCTTTCCGAGCATCTAGTCATGTTGCTGCCTGGATTTAACCCACAATGCACAGTAACAGGAAGCCTAGCAGCATTCCTCTTTGCAGGCTACAGGCAGATCGATAGGAAATGGAAAACAGTTTAGGACAGTGCCAGACATAGCCCGATGCAATGGTCTAACAATTGCCTTTGCCTGTTAAATTAATTTAACTGAATATATATATATATATATATATACACACACAGTCATGGCCATAAGTGTTGGCATGCTTAACCAACATCTTTGTCTTTTCTGGTGCTGCTATTTTGACTACCATTGCGCTAGAAGGCAGGGCCTGATGCTAACTAATTAGCGTTGATTATTGCACTAGGTACTGTGCCTTTTGGACCCGACTGCCGATTATGCCAGCACCAGTATGCGTCACTTTGTACCACCATCTTTTCGGTGCTGCACTGTATTTTTCAGGCGCTGGTCTGTGTTTTATCATTACAGTTACAACATATCATTGCTGGGGACAAAGGGGACAGTGCATTTAGGCTGTTTTAGTTGTCCCAAATTACACATTAGTAAGCAAAAGAAGCCATTAAATCAGTTTTACAAGTAAAAAATAAAATGACATCTAGGTCCTGTGTTTACATAATTGACAAGTCACAATGCAAGTTCTGTTCAAATTAATGTGTGAAATAGTATTTATAAGCATAACAGTTCTGCCCATTGTGCTCTATGGAATCTTAACCTACAGCGTCACTATAATCTGGGGCAGCTTCGACCGGAGCACCCGTTATGCCAACCTTTTTGGCGCTAGTGTAGTGCTCTGTTTTTGTGTTTCAATACACACAAAGGAAATAAACATGTGTATAACAAAACATATGGAATTATAATCATTTTCTGGGAGAAATACTTTGTGGAATAAAGTCAGTTCTTACAGTTGCAAATGCAATTGTAGACATGTCACTCAATGTAATCTGACATCTAAGCTATTGATCCTTTGTTGGTCATACTAACCAACTTACAGCAAACACCCCACATCAGATTTTATGTGTCTCCTAATTTAGTAGCCGTCCTGTCATCTCCATTTCTATATACAGTATGCACCACTGTGTGTGTGTGTGTGTGTGTGTGTGTGTGTGTGTGTGTGTGTGTGTGTGTGTGATGGTTTAAACTCTACAGTACACATACACACTTACAATAGTCATCACTAATTCATGTTATCTGTACAGTGGTTGAATAGGAAATCCGTTCTCAACATTTTGTAGCACCGCTGGTGTCTCTGCATATTTTATACTTGCAATTAGTACATGCTGTACACTCGTAACGGACTAAATGTTAAGTCTTATGACAAGTCTGGGCAGGAAGACAATGCAAGTGTATAACTAGAATTCATAATAACGTTATGCAGTGCAAATCACAGAATTCACTAATCTATAAAAAGGCGGGCTTGTGGTGTGAAAACAGAACATGTAGTAACATGCTAGGCATAGACACAGGAAACATTTTGCACAACATAGGACACATGGTTTATATATATATCTATATATCTATATATATATATATCTATATATATATATATATAAAACTGGTGAAAATACAGCGCTCATATCCGAATTCAAGTCTCTTTCCTTTTTTGAAGCAAATACAAGCTCAACGTGTAAAACTTATATCTCACTTTAAAGTCCAATGTAAAAGTCCAAAAATAAACACAGAACTTTGAAAAAGTCTGAATAATAATTAACATAAATTGTGATCCCACGGTGCATGCATCTTCAACCACAAACGTTGTGCCCTCCACCTTTGAGAGTGAACTCTTACCCGAAGCAGGTAATTTAGATGCCAAAATAAGACCAAATCATAAGGTCAATAGATCAATTCTTCACACTATTACTAATCCAATCGGCCACAGAAGAATATCCAGATCGAAAGGACAAGGGCTCAAAACAATCTGGAGGGTTTAGCATGTGGACAAAACATAAATAAAACAATAGTGCAGCACTGTCAAAACGCTAACACAGATTTATTATTTAGCCGATTAAACACTTACAAAAATTCAATTAAAAATCTCTCATCGAGTCATATTGATATTAAGCAAATCTCACCACTTCAAAACTCTGTCATATCTGAACCTCCAAAATTGACCCTCTTTTGATGGAGGAGAGGAGGAGTAGTAACCGCAGCTATCAACGCGTTTCGTTGCCTCCCATGACTTTAGCAATAGTGTGGTGGATTGATCTTATTTTGGCATCTAAATTACCTGCTTCAAGTAAGAGTTCACTCCCAAAGGTGGGTGGCACAATGTTTGTGGTTAAAGATGCATGCACCGTGGGATCACTATATATATATTTATATATATAGTTGAGAACAAATCTTTTCCCAGGATGTAACTATACACAATAAAATAATATTAACTATAATAATAATACACACTATGATCCAGGTACCACACACTAACATTAAAATTATACACCTTGTGTCAGTTTTAACATTTGCGATTTTTCTGCTGTCCAATTCTCCATGCCGCAACTTAATCTAATTTTCCTCTACAAAACACAAACAGGGCTCAGTGGCTGCTGGGTCCACTCGGTGTGGAAAGCTGACACGGTAATATTAAATGGAATCTGAGAACAGGGCTGATGCACTGAGCACACAGTGGTTGGGGATGATGGATAAGAGACAGTAGCTACATTTTTCGAGCTTCGAATTTAGATCACTAAGCACATAAAGTGAGGAGTGCCGACAAGCCTAGGCAACCCTAGGCCTGTGCCTAGGACAGACACCTTCAGGGGGCACTGATATTACAGTTATAGTAAAAAAAGTTCTGATGCCAGCACTTGAATCCCCCCCCCAAGAATTCTATTCTAGATACAGATGGCTGCAAACAGTTTGTGTGTGAGGAGGGGATAGAGGGCGCAAAGGGGTAAGTGCAGTCCACAGTCCTCTTCTCTGCAGTGGTCATGTGAATCCTCCATGTCAGGAAGCTGGTTGGGGATTATATTGATATGCTTGCCTGCTTCTCTGCTTTTAACTCATCGTGCCACCCTCCCTTCTAGACCCACAACCTGACTCCACATAAGGGGGGGGGCAGCATGAGCACCAAATACGGCCTTGGGTGTCAGATTCATTTTACTTTTATAACAAAATACAATAACTCATATATCACTCATCATCTTATATAATTTTAAATAACATATTTTGATAGAAAAATCACATGGAATGTTATTTAGCTTTAGCGACATTTATAATAAGTGCTAATAAGAGCTTGAAAGCAGGGGCACATTTGAAATAAGATGTTTGGTCAGAGATATTGTATAATATTTTATTCTCCATTTAAGCACAATTGCTACTAATCAGAGATCGCAGACACTATTAAGCGCTAAGAAGGCGTCTCTGCAAATACGATGTGACAAGTTAATTAAGGCATCTGCGCATTACAATTGCGTTCACTGATGGAGGAGAGGCTCTACAAGTTTTGAAGGCTAATTAAAAAATGACGAGTGCCGAATTCATGCTCCAGGGACAATAGTACTAAATGCATCCCCTAAGGGATTCTGGAGAAGTGCAGATTTTGGATAGCACATTATATTACAGGAGGTAGATTAAATTGTATTATCTAAAACATGGGGTGGTTTATACTGATTATATTTTACTGAGGATGTGCATTACCATGTGCAGCCCTATAAGCCATGACACATGCTATGGGATTTTTGCATTTTTTACTGTCAAACTTAGTTATTTCTTAACAAAAATTAAATACATTTTAACAGCAAAAATGTAGGAGACATGCTGAATGGTAACTACTGTATGGCTCTCATTGTGGATTAGATTGGCTTATGCTACTGCCTTCATTAAATGTAAAGTGTTAGCACCATAAAGTTCTATAGGAACATTTTCTAATAATCTTCAGCAGAGAGAGAAAATCACTGCATTTCCTTACTGCTGCCCTCTACCAATCACAGAGCTGATACTGGTATAAGCTGGCATGGAGGTGGGGCAGTAATTCACTGCATTTCCTTACTGCTGCCCTCTACCAATCACAGAGCTGATACTGGTATAATCTGGCATGGAGGTGGGGCAGTAATACACTATTTCCTCACTGCTGCCCTCTACCAATCGGAGAGCTGATACTGGTATAAGCTGGAATGGAGGTGGGGCAGTGATACACTATTTCCTCACTGCTGCCCTCTACCAATCAAAGAGCTGATACTGGTACAAGCTGGCATGGAGGTGGGGCTGTGATACACTATTTCCTCACTGCTGCCCTCTACCAATCAGAGAGCTGATACTGGTATAAGCTGGCATGGAGGTGGGGCAGTGATACACTATTTCCTCACTGCTGCCCTCTACCAATCAGAGAGCTGATACCGGCATGGAGGTGGGGCAGTGATACAGTATTTTCTCACTGCTGCACTCTACCAATCAGAGAGCTGATACTGGTATAAGTTGGCATGGAGGTGGGGCAGTGATACACTATTTCCTCACTGCTGCCCTCTACCAATCAGAGAGCTGATACTGGTATAAGCTGGCATGGAGGTAGGGCTGTGATACACTATTTCCTCACTGCTGCCCTCTACCAATCAAAGAGCTGATACTGGTATATACTGGCATGGAGGTAGGGCAGTGATACACTATTTCCTCACTGCTGCCCTCTACCAATCAGAGAGCTGATACTGGTATAAGCTGGCATGGAGGTGGGGCAGTGATACACTATTTCATCACTGCTGCCCTCTACCAATCAGAGAGCTGATACTGGTATATACTGGCATGGAGGTGGGGCAGTGATACACTATTTCCTCACTGCTGCCCTCTACCAATCAAAGAGCTGATACTGGTATATACTGGCATGGAGGTAGGGCAGTGATACACTATTTCCTCACTGCTGCCCTCTACCAATCAGAGAGCTGATACTGGTATAAGCTGGCATGGAGGTGGGGCAGTGATACACTATTTCATCACTGCTGCCCTCTACCAATCAGAGAGCTGATACTGGTATATACTGGCATGGAGGTGGGGCAGTGATACACTATTTCCTCACTGCTGCCCTCTACCAATCAGAGAGCTGATACTGGTATAAGCTGGCATGGAGGTGGGGCAGTGAAACACTATTTCCTCACTGCTGCCCTCTACCAATCAGAGAGCTGATACTGGCATGGAGGTGGGGCAGTGATACAGTATTTTCTCACTGCTGCACTCTACCAATCAGAGAGATGATACTGGTATAAGCTGGCATGGAGGAGGGGCAGTGATACACTATTTCCTCACTGCTGCCCTCTACCAATCAGATAGCTGATACTGGTATATACTGGCATGGAGGTGGGGCAGTGATACACTATTTCCTCACTGATGCCCTCTACCAATCAGAGAGCTGATACTGGTATAAGTTGGCATGGAGGTGGGGCAGTGATACACTATTTCCTCACTGCTACCCTCTACCAATCAGAGAGCTGATACTGGTATAAGCTGGAATGGAGGTGGGGCAGTGAAACACTATTTTCTCACTGCTGCCCTCTACCAATCAGAGAGCTGATACTGGTATAAGCTGGCATGGAGGTGGGGAAGTGATACACTATTTCCTCACTGCTGCCCTCTACCAATCAAAGAGCTGATACTGGTATAAACTGGCATGGAGGTGGGGCAGTGATACACTATTTCCTCACTGCTGCCCTCTACCAATCAGAGAGCTGATACTGGTATAAGCTGGCATGGAGGTGGGGCAGTGATACACTATTTCCTCACTGCTGCCCTCTACCAATCAGAGAGCTGATACTGGTATAAGCTGGCATGAAGGTGGGGCACTGATACACTATTTTCTCACTGCTGCCCTCTACCAATCAGAGAGCTGATACTGGTATAAGCTGGCATGGAGGTGGAGCAGTGAAACACTATTTCCTCACTGCTGCCCTCTACCAATCAGAGAGCTGATACTGGTATAAACTGGCATGGAGGTGGGGCAGTGATACACTATTTCCTCACTGCTGCCCTCTACCAATCAGAGAGCTGATACTGGTATAAGCTGGCATGGAGGTAGGGCAGTGAAACACTATTTCCTCACTGCTGCCCTCTACCAATCAGAGAGCTGATACTGGTATAAACTGGCATGGAGGTAGGGCAGTGAAACACTATTTCCTCACTGCTGCCCTCTACCAATCAGAGAGCTGATACTGGTATAAGCTGGCATGAAGGTAGGGCTGTGATACACTATTTTCTCACTGCTGCCCTCTACCAATCAGAGAGCTGATACTGGTATAAGCTGGCATGGAGGTAGGGCAGTGATACACTATTTCCTCACTGCTGCCCTCTACCAATCAGAGAGCTGATACTGGTATAATCTGGCATGGAGGTGGGGCAGTGAAACACTATTTCCTCACTGCTGCCCTCTACCAATCAGAGAGCTGATACTGGTATAAGCTGGCATGGAGGTGGGGCAGTGATACACTATTTCCTCACTGCTGCCCTCTACCAATCAGAGAGCTGATACTGGTATAAGCTGGCAGGGAGGTGGGGAAGTGATACACTATTTCCTCACTGCTGCCCTCTACCAATCAGAGAGCTGATACTGGTATAAGCTGGAATGGAGGAGGGGCAGTGAAACACTATTTCCTCTCTGCTGCCCTCTACCAATCAGAGAGCTGATACTGGTATAAGCTGGCATGGAGGTGGAGCAGTGAAACACTATTTCCTCACTGCTGCCCTCTACCAATCAGAGAGCTGATACTGGTATAAACTGGCATGGAGGTGGGGCAGTGATACACTATTTCCTCACTGCTGCCCTCTACCAATCAGAGAGCTGATACTGGTATAAGCTGGCATGGAGGTAGGGCAGTGAAACACTATTTCCTCACTGCTGCCCTCTACCAATCAGAGAGCTGATACTGGTATAAGCTGGCATGGAGGTAGGGCAGTGAAACACTATTTCCTCACTGCTGCCCTCTACCAATCAGAGAGCTGATACTGGTATAAACTGGCATGGAGGTGGGGCAGTGAAACACTATTTCCTCACTGCTGCCCTCTACCAATCAGAGAGCTGATACTGGTATAAGCTGGCATGGAGGTAGGGCAGTGAAACACTATTTCCTCACTGCTGCCCTCTACCAATCAGAGAGCTGATACTGGTATATGCTGGCATGGAGGTGGGGCAGTGATACACTATTTCCTCACTGCTGCCCTCTACCAATCAGAGAGCTGATACCGGTGTGTGCTGGCATTGAGGTAGGGCTGTGAAACACTATTAACTTACTGCTTCCGCCTACCAATCAGAGAGCTGATATTGGTGTATACCATCATGGAGGTGGGGCAGTGATACACTATTTCCTTACTGCTGCCTAGCAAACTATATTAGTAATTTGAATGTTTGATAGTTCCTGGTCATACATTTACTCTCTGCAAGGCACAGCAAGTAAATAAAAGTGACTTACAGAACTAAGTAAATAACACCAACTCCAAAAAAATGGCTGACAAATACTTCATATAAACTAAAAACACTGTTATGTTTTGACTGCTAAAGCTGTCCTGATTGTGGTCTTGGATCCACCAAGGGATCCAGTCCGACACTGCATTTAATGTATAATCTGAAGGAAAACTATTTAAGGCGATACTAGGTGATCTATCGAGGATCCGTGTCCTGTACCAGGCACAGCATTAGTGCTCTGCCTCTGCTATGACAGTGGGGTGACATGCAAGAAGGCAGAGGCCAAATCTTCAAGAAGGGTGAAGCAACTGATCACATCCTCTGTGGGGGAGTATCACTTTTTATTTTTAGGCTTTAGATGCCCTTTAAAGTAATAATAAAATAGGCTGAAGAATCAGGAAACCAGCGCTACAGAGCTACAGATAGTGAACTGCAGAGGTTGGTGCACCAGTTACTAGGAGAACAAAGGGCTTGACACAGTTTCATCCTCATCAAGCTTATGGATACCAGACAGACAATGGACAGACATGTTGCCACGGATTAACCTGTTAGAGCAGGACAAAGATGAAGTCTACATTTATTTAAAAATTGTGTTACCAAACATCTTAAACCTTCATGTATTAGCCCCTAGAGCTAGCTAACTACCCTTGACTTCAGGGCAGGAAGGTCTATACAGTGGAAATAGGTTGTGATAGGTATGCCCAATGTATAATCTGGGGGTCTTCATGGGTCCTCGTCTCAGTGTTGCACAGGGTAGTGCATTGAGCTGCCCTTGAAGCTTGAGCTTTTGTAGTTGCTCTCCAACAAAGAAGTTAGCCACTGGGTTCTCCTACTTTTCCAATTTCGCTATTCTACTTAATAGAGATAAAAGGGCACTACTGTACCTTAAATAAAGGGGAGAACCACTGACACAGTGAAATCAAATTAAAGACAAAGCGGAAAGCTTTGTTTTTATATTGGATTCCTAGCACCAGAAAATGAACCAATGTAGATGGCTACATGCATACATATAATGGCTGCTGGATAGATTCAGTAAGTTGTTGGATTCAAATCAGGATGCCCCAGGGACAGGGAATTGTCTGACCCTGGAATATTTTGGGCTACAGAGCAGAGCAAACAGGGCATTTGCCCAATATTCATAAAAATACTAATAGGAATAGGAAGCAGTATGATGTTCAATAGGCAGCCATTTTGATCTTTGGCCGTGTAGCAGCACCCCCCGGTGCTTTCCAGTGTTGATACATTCAGTTACGAGGTAAACCGCCACATGAGGTGTATGCAGTAGTTTAGCTTGTAGTTCTTTTAAATTTATAGCAGTTATTATAACTTGTATGGCTCACCCTCAATGTTGAGCTGTGTGTAACTGAATTATCACTGGAAAGCACCAGGGGGCGCTGCTGCATGGCCAGGGACCCAAGTGGACACCATTCAACATCATACTGCTTCCTGTTAGTTTTTATAAACAAAGGTTTTAGTAAAAAGAAACACAGGCTGTTTTAGGGCACTGGGCTGGGGATAGAAGCAATGTTCCTTCTAAGCCGGAGCAGCTGCTGGGCAGAGTAGCGAGGGAGCTGGGCAATGCGCGATTAAAGGTGGGCAGTCTGTGCATGCGCCGTTGGACCAGGAGTAGGGTAAGGGCGTCGTGGGGGGTTTTGGAGTGGGCACACAGGGGAGCATCAAGTTTATCTCTATGATGCCAGTCAGACGTCAAGTGACTTAGCAAAGAATACTGGAGCATAGACCACTGATTGTCTGGAGGTCCATGCATGTATTATGGGGTTATCTCACTGGAAAGGCACAATACCCAAGAGAGCAGCAATACTTGTTGATGGAGGAACACATTATGGGGGAAGTTGTGGGCTGATCAGGGACTGATACAACCTGGTAGTGCTCAGCTGATAGAGTAAAACTCTGATCAGGTTCTTTTAATTTTGTATATAAAGTTTTATACCGGTCAAAGGGCCCCAGTCAGCAGAATGGCAGCATTCACTGTGAACTGGCATGATGCATTAGATAGATCTATTAACCTATGTTTATGGTCTTTTATATTAATTATGTTATTATAATGTTAGATTAAGATTAGATGAATCTTAATTATGATTAGATTAATTAAATTTATTAAAATGAATTTGTTAATTCAAATTTAATTAATTAAATAAATTCGATTAATCTCTAAATTAGATTAAAATAAATGTTAGATTAAAGTGGACCAACACCCAGAATTTTGACTATCCTGGGTTTTGGTCCACTTCGGTGGGGCACCCCGATGGGGGGTGCCCCGCTGTGTGAAACCCCCCAGAAAGCCCCTAAAACTTACCTGCCCCCGCTCCCACGTGATCGCTGCAGCCAATCCCCACCGACGGACAAGCAAGGTCCGTTGACGGACAAGCGAGCATGCCCGCCGCCGCCTCCCGTGCGTCACTCTTACAGGGAGCACTCCAGCGCCGGCCATCCACAAACGGCCATCGCGGGTGCGTGCCCTGCGAGAGGGATGCGCGAGCGGCGGCGGCTCGCGCATGCGCCGCTGGATCTAGGAGCAGGTAGGGATTTCGGGGCTTTCTGGGGGGTTTCACACTGCGGGGCACCCCAGATCGGGGTGCCCCGCAGGGCCGATGCTGTTCGGCCCGGGAATCTTATAGATTCCGGGTGTTGGTCCACTTTAAGATTATGTTAATAGGGAGCGTATCCGAAAAAGTGCCTAGGGCAGCATAAATTCTAAATACATCCTTGGTTACAGGGCATCCTGGGGGGTTTCACACAGTGGGGCATCCCAATTTTGGATGCCTCGCATGGAGGGATCGGATTGGTAATCTTATAGATTCCCTGGCGGATCAAGGAGGGTATTGGTCCACTTTAAGCTGATTTTATATTTTTCCCCATTTTTCCTACCTCTTTTCTGCATTATTTTTGCCTTTTCCTTTATTTTCACATTGATTTTGTCATTATTTATCTTCTTTACATTCCCTGCTCCTCTGTCTTTTCTTCATCCTCCTTCTCTCTCTCTTTTCCACATTACTTACTTTTTTCTTTGTCCCTCTTTTCTACATTCCTTCCTCTCTTGCTCCCATTTTACCTTGTATTCTAATACCTAAAACTTACCTGCTCCAGTCCTCAGGCCGCTGCTCCTTCCCTCACACAAGACGAATTGTTGCTCCTTCTCTCACACGCTGCTCCTTCCCTCACACAAAAATGGTGGGCTCGCTCACTCCCTTAAATATGCCGTCATTTTCGTGTGAGGGACGGAGCAGCGTGAGAGAAGGCCTTGCTGACCAATTGGGGGGAACCTAGGCATGACATCAGTGGAGGGGCGGGGTTTATACACAAAGCCGCAACAACTCACAGCGAGAGCAGCTGTGAGCGGCGGCACCGGCCGCGGCGCCGGACTTGACTGAGCAATTTTTTTTTCTTTGCCATCAGAAATGCGCGGACGGCGCGCGGGGCTGCGCGGAGGAGCTGCCGCGATTGCGCGGCCGCGCGCGCTCGCAGCTTAGAGGGAACGCTGGATAGAAGGTGATGACATAAACTTCCTTTCTGGGTAAAGGTGCACCTTAACTGTTCACAGAGCAGATATTTTTGCAGAACTTGTACATGCCAATGTATATTATCAGTGCAAAGGATATCCTTCTGTCTGCCATTTACACCAGTGTCTCCAAAGAAATGAACCTAAAATTAACCAGAAGCCTTGCCACCTATCAGCAATAGCAGGGCGGAAGTAGAGCTCTTTAATACATTATTAGTGCAGCCCCAAGTAATTTGCTAAAGCAGATTGTGCATGATGGACATTATGGCTCAAGCAAGAAAAATAGCTCACTCAGGAATGGAGCTTGGAGAAATGGACAGATGTTTTAGTTTGCCTGGTAGGTTTTTGATACAATTTAAAAGCCATGACCCCAATTTTGTGGCTAATTATCCATTTATTACCCTTTGCATGCACCTGCTTTTCTCACCTAGTCATCTGTTATGTTTTTTTTGTCATTGAATAAAGTTCATTATTTTTACAATTACATGTGTAAATTAACAGCAATAAAACCAGTTGACTGAAATTTTAATCGTGCTAAATGGTGATAAAAGGTAATGTCAGGAATGGAGCGAGCTTTAATCTAGAGCTATTTTGGCCACAGAAGAATAGAATTCTATACTCTTACATTTATTCCATTGAGTAGGGGGGGGGGGGACTTTAATTAAAAAGCCACCTTAGGATCATAAAGAAGTATTTTCCTAAAACAGAAAATGTATTTAAATGGCACATTTATACCCATTTTTCTTAGCGAGTAGGCGTATACTATATATATTGTAGTTTAAGTCCCTGTCCAGGGGAAAAAACTATACCCACCTCCATTGTAGTTTTGGAGGCTTAGGTCATGGGTTTGGGAAAAATAAAATTCTGCCTTTTTTATGTTGAAATACACAAGTGCAGTGTTGCGGTGGTGGAAATATAAGCCACCTAGCAGCGGCTAAAGATGCAAGACCTTCCAGTGGCATTTCCTTAAACCGGACCTTCACCGTGATTTATTGAAAAGCCCAAACCCTTAAAAAATGATTCCCCAGCATCTAAAGCTAATATATTTTAAGTTTTTAGTCACTTACTTATTATTCTTTCCCCCACCAGGCTGCAACTCTATTCAGGACTCTAGGATATGGGTGCCGCCATCTTGACTCAGAAGCATCACACTTACTGAGGAGAGGGGGATAAAGTACAGGGGGTGGGGTTGAAGCTGTGCTTTTTTCAGACAGAGCAAAGCTGGGGTCAGGAAAAGGTCAGCAATCCCAGAATGCAGAACAGCACAGTCAGAAGGTACTTCCTGTTTGCAGGCCGCCTGATGTTCCATAAGCCGCCATCTTGGATGTTTAAAGGCTCATAACATGCAGTAGATGCAGGTAAGATGATTTTTAATGTGGGCAATCTGTATGTACAGGGTGTGGGAAACATATAAGATAGGCTCTTATTCAGAGTGAAGGACCACTTTAAAGGCTTCTGGTGACTTCAGACCACTGCCTATCCAGTGGCAGCTTCACAATAGCCACTTGTTTGCTTCAGATGGCTGCCCCCACCTGCAATATATTGCTACTAGCAACTGTACACCAAATCTGTACACTAAGAAAAGAGAAGTAAGCCCTGTAAACACAGCTACTACTATGGCCACTGCTTAGGTACGCGAGCTCACTTATGCTTGCACATGCCCAGCAGCAGCGTTCTGTGTGTACAGGACTTCTCTCTCTTTGTAGATCTTGGTATACAGAGTTAGTATACGGTTGCTAACAGCAACAGATTGCAGGTAGTGAAAATTGCTTTCATATTAATAATATACACTTTCAGAAATGCCATTTGAAGTGGACTTTACCTTTAAAAGACATTTTTTTTATCTATGTCTAGAACATGGGTTGCTTTTTTCAGAATATAGCACTTTCCATTTTCTAACTATCTCAAGTACCCCCTATAGATTGCCAACGCCTAAAACCTTTACAAAACAACAATACAGTCTAAAGGGTATGAAAAGCACAAAAATGCACATACATAGTTTTCGGGATTTGACTAGAATGGGACTGTTAGGGCGAGCGCTGCACGCCCGTCTCTCAGCAAGTCACTTACCTCCATGGCTGCATGCAGTCGTCATCCATCTTGCAGCACTTCCCTCATGGCTGCATCCAGCTGCCGCCTTTCCCCCCATGCTTCCTCCTCACATGCTCAGGTGCGCGCACGTCTCCGTCCACTAGAGGGCGAGCGCACTGGCTTCCTGAGATTTAAAGGGCCTGTACAGCACTGATTGGTGTTGGTCATCCAATCCTGCATTCTCTTCCCCTATTTAAAGAGGCACTTCCTTCCTTCAGTGCCGGATCTTGGTCTCTCCATGCTTGTTGAAAGTCAGACATTCTTGGATTGCTCACCCATGTACCGACCTCTGCCTGTCCCCGATTCTGAACCTTTGCTGCCTGCCCCGACCTCGGCTACTCATCTTTACCGTGAACCTGTGCTGCCAGCCCTGACCTCTGCCTGTACTTACTACGCCTTTTGCCTGCCACTTGTGTACCTCGCTGAATCTCGGCTGACTGTGGGACTGGGCCGCTGTTGGGGGGTAGCGACCTGGGGGTCACTCGCCGCACAAGACCAACCTGACTTGCGGTGGGCTCTGGTGAATACCGGTGGCCCCTTAGACTCCGCTCCCCTGACACGGTACCCGCCATCGGTCCCACGGTTAAAGCGGATCTACACCTGAGTCCGCTCCACGCGGTTCGTGACAGGGACTTTCCCAATATGAAGACATTTGAGTGTTCCCATCATTTTCATGGAGACAGAGGGACAAAGTCAAATTGGGACATCTGGTCAGTATAAGTTTTCATCCCCCTTTGGAGTAGTTTTGTATTTACAGAGCATATAGTTTGGTAATAAAGTTTGGTAAAAGTTTGGTAAAAAGATTTGATGGAGAGATGAACAGATCAGGCTGAAGTACAGATAAGTTAGTGACCTGGCCAGGTACCAGTTGATAGGATCTCCATATAGCAACCCATTGTGTAGTAGTTATAATACCAAACTCCAAGATCCTAAATGTAACATAATCAATCAATAGGGGATTTGAGGGACCAAATGAGTTTGCAAAGTAAATATCTGAATAATTGGTTTTACGGTTAACAGCCCATTTTAAATTTGAATGAAAAAAGTTTTATTATAAGGCAAGATTGAGCTATGTCAGTCGTCTCAGATTCCTGATATCTATGTGCATGTTCTATGTGCTTACCTTGTATTTTTCTCTGCAAACAGGAATAAACACTGTTTTCTTTCAGCGAGAAGTGGGTAATCTTCTCTATGCTCCTTGGACTATACTATTATGGGCACACACCATTAGTTAGCTTTTGGATTAACCTACATGCGCCTTTGTTATTTCACCCATGAAATCAATCTCAAGAGGCCAAAAAATTACACCAGTCACGGCGGGTAGTATTCTTTGCAGAGCAAAATCTGGACAGGCAGACATGTCTTACAAAGCATTGGTTTTTGGCCAGTTTTTCTATTGCTCTTTTTCTCATTATGATTCATGGAGGCTATCAGTCTACCACAGAAATCCTCCCCTCCCTAGTAATTATCAGGTCTAATTTCACCAGAATTTAAACAAAGAAAAGCACTGGAAAAGGGTGAGTATATTGTTTTGAAGCCACACTGTGCCAGACAAATTGTAGATGTACCCATTCAACATGCTTCTGTCTACTGTGAACTACAAAACAATAAAATATCTCTCAAATGGGCAGTTCTGACATGATGAATTAATGCCCTGGAACTTAATTAATTTCCCCTCATTCCATCATGATTAACTTAAAATTGGGAGAAAATTCTATTCTTTGTTTTAAAGAAAGAAACCAACAATGGAAGAAAAAAAAATCACATAATGATTTTAAATCTATTAATTATTATTATTATTCCCTGAGTACAAGTAATGGTGTATATAATATACCTGTTTATTATTAGCAGAAAGAGTCAAGGCCATTGCAGGTCATGACATTTATTTTGTGATGCAAGTTTAACTTTGGGTGCACATTTGGGTGTGAACTGAAACTTACATTAGAGTAAGCTTTTTTACTTTAAAGTGGACCGACACCCAGGATTTTGACTATCCTGGGTTTTGGTCCACTTCCCCGGGGCACCCCGATCAGGGCACCCCCACTATGTGAAACCCCTCAGATCGATCTATTCAACTCACCTCACCCCGCTCCTATGGCGCATGCGCGGTCGCTCGTCCAATCAGTGCACTCGGAGCCGCTGTGGTATGCGCGTCAATGCGACGTCTTACTGCAGCAGCTCTGAGCACGCTGGCGGCCACATCTTGCGCTTCCCTCTAACATTTGTGAATGGCCAGCACAGGCACGTGCTCTGCTAGAGAGAAGCGTGAGATGCGGCCGGCGCATGCGCCGTTGGACCGGCAATCAGGTAAATGCAGCGGGGGGTCCTGGGGGGTTTCACAGAAACTGGCTTAATGATCGGAAGCAGAAGATGGTTTTCAACAGATGGGTCACCGTTATTGATGGAGTACCACAAGGGTCAGTTCTGGGCTCAATTCTTTTCAATATATATATATATATATTAATGACATAGGGTATGGATTAAACAGTAAAGTCTCAATCTTTGCAGATGATACTAAGCTGTGTAATTAACACAAAAGAGGACAGCAGGCAGCTACAAAATGATTTAGATAAATTGGAAGCATGGGCAGTAAAATGTCAAATGAAGTATATATGATAAATGTAAGGTTATGCACATAGCAAGAAGAAATATGTGCCATGATTACACATTAAATAGGGAAATGCTTGGTAAAACTACAATGGAAAAGCACCTAGGGGTTTAAGTTAACAATAAACTTAACTGTAGTAATCAATGCCAGGCAGCAGTTGCCAAGGCAAACAGGATCATGGGGTGCATCAGGAGGGGCATAGGTGCACATGACAAGGGCATCATTTTACCCCTGTACAAGTCACTGTTCAGACCACATATGGAATACTGTGTACAGTTCTGGGCACCAGTGCATAAGAAGGACATATCAGAACTGGAACGTGTTCAAAGAAGGGTAATAAATGGAGTGCGGGGACTAGAGTATCCTGAAATATTGTCAAAGTTAGGTTTATTTAGTTTGGAAAAGAGATGCCTAAGGGGCGATCTAAAACCTATGTATAAATGTATTCGGAGTCAATACAAAGATCTGTCCCATGAACTATTTAGATCCCGGAGTTTAAGCATAACCCAAGAGCATCCACTAAGTTTAGAGGAAAGGCGATTCCTCCACTGACAAAGGAGGAGATTCTTCTATGTTACTATGTGAAATTTGATGACATTTTTAGTCTGCACATTTGAATCTGCACAAAATAGTTAATAAATAATATTTACCGTACTATGTTTCTACTTTACCTCAAACTTGTTTTTAAAAATAGCTATTGAAGGAGTTGCTGTCTATGGTGCTGAATCAGCTGCACTAGCTAAATATTCGTTCTTGCCAAACTGTCAGATTTGTTAACTGCTAACTTAAATCACAACCCAGGATTTACGCTCTCCTGGGTCTTGGTCCTCTTCCAGCGGGCATCCTCATTTGGTTGCCCTGGCATAGAATGGTGAGCGACATATATCATGGCAGCCACTGCTCTCCGCCAGTGCTGGGGATGCCACTGCATCCCAAACATGTGCTTTGGGCTTGCTGGTGAGTTAAGTAAACATAGTAATTCTGGACAGATTTCACACATCAGGACGTCCCAAATCAGGATGCCTGACAAAGAGAGAGGTCCTAGATCCCTCGGGGGTTGCTCCGCGTGCAACCTCTTTTAAACCAGACCTTCAGCATCATTTAATAAAAACCCACAGCATCTAAATATATAATATAATATATTTTAAGTTTTTAGTTGTTCATTTATTATTCTTTCCCCTACTGGGCTTCAACTTTGTTCAGGACTCTAGGAGACGAGCGCTGCAATCTTGCCTCAGAAGCATCACATATTGAAGAGAAGGGTGAAAAGCACAGGGGGGCAGGTTATAGCTGGGGTCAGGAAAAGGGCAGCAATCCCATAATGCGGAGTGGCAAAGTTAGAAGACACTTCCTGTCTGAGGCAGCCTGAGAATCCACAGGCCGCCATCTTGGATGTTAAAACGCTAGAAAAACACAAAAAGTGCAGGTAGGATGATTTTTAATGTGGGCAATTTGTATGCACAGGGTGGGGGCAAAAAATACAAGATAGACACTTATTCAGGGTGAAGTTCCAGTTTAAACATCTCCTGCCTCCGATTTAATTATATATATTCAGTGGGTGCTATTTTACATGTAAATTGTTCAGTATTTTCTGATCCAATTACAGTGATCAACAATGCAGGAGGTTGTGTTGCCCCTTCATGTGATAAAGAAAGGTGGGCTGCTGTCTGGAATGCCTGCCATCTTTACCCAAGCATAGTATCTTTTGACATGGTGACCATTTACCCTCAATATATACCATTTGCATGGTTACTATTTGCAGGATCAGTTTTCCGAATATGCCCAGAAGGGGTTAATAGACTTTCTAAGGCTTTCTAAAGAATACATTACTGAATAAAGGGTACCTTTGTATTTTCCTGAGCTCATGGTTATTTTCTCCAGGTCTTCTTTCTTAACATGGCAGGCCAGATAAACATTATTTTTATCCCTCTCTGTCTTCTTTTTAACGGTAGCATGCTGTGGTTTTGATCCTGCAGGCTCATTCTCTTCCATAATAACAGGGCCAAAGCAACAAAGGAAAGGCTTATCCATTGAAACATATATCCAATAATGTTTTTGTTTGCACATTTTTTTAAACACCAGCCAAGTGATATTTAAAGTTTTTTTAAGAACTTTAGTTTGCAAAGTAAAAACCTAAATATAATCAAACATTCCAAGGAGGACTAGATGAAAAAGTGAAAACTAACATTGGATGACCATCTTATAAAATACCATTTGCCTGGCTATTTGAGAGGGTTTAACCCCAGACAGATATTGTGGAATGGTCTATTATTAATTCTTGAATTACATGGGGATGGCCATCTTGCCACACACCTGATAGTCCTGATAGACTACACATGAGAACTGGGGGGGGGGGGGGGGTGCCAACAGCAATTCACACCAAACTGAGAGAGATATATGCCTCAGAAACAAAGAGAAGTTTGCATGTCATTTTTTACACACACAAACACTGAATAAACAGCTGATGTAGCAAAGGAAATCTGTGTGAGGAAAACTGTTACAATGTATATCTAAGGCAGCGACCACCGCAAAAGCATTCAGGTGATACAATGTATACAATGTATTTTTTTCAATGATGAGTCATTACAGCTGAAGGCTTACTACTTCTGGCTAGAAATAAAAGATTATTGCACAGAGCTAGGAGGCAGTTTTGACTGAGGGACCCGTTTTTTCAGAAGCAGGTCTCTATGTGTGTGGCAAGATGGCCGCATTTCCCCTAATGCTCCTTTCACACTGCAATTTTTGAACTTTTTCTGTATCTCACGTAATTTATTTCCTTGTGTGAGATTAAGCTGAATCGGCTTAAGAGAATTCTGCCTACTTTCCAAGTCAGAAAATATGAGAAAACGCATTATTGAACGGTTCTACATTGACCCTTATGAGTGGCAGAAGATCATCGTCCGTTTCTAGGATTTGGAAGCTGTTGAGGCAGGGCATCTATTGATACAAGCAGTAGTAGTATGATAAATAGTTGCTAATCACTGAACGGTTTTGTGTTAACACCTCTCTCTGCAATTCCAGAAGATCAGAGATGACAGAAAACTGTAGCTATTAAAAGCAAGCTAATGAGGTGTACCTTATGCAATCTTGAAAAGACCATAATTACCATTCAGTGTCTCAACAGCTCTGTATTTTAAGGGAGATGTTAGAATAAAAATCCGCTAACCTGAAAGGGGAAAAGAGATATATGTGAGCACCTGCTGTCATGGTTTTAGCTTCCCCACATGCTGGTTAATCACCTTTCTGTGTGCTCTGGCTGTCAGTATGGCTGCACATCCCCGGCATACCTTTAGGCTTGCTGTCTCCTTTTATGACCATGTTTTGCTAGTTGTTGCATGCCAGCTTCCCCACAGGTATTGCTGGGGTTAAGGTGGTGGGCTGACTCTGGCATCTATCCAGGCCTCTCCCAGCATGCATTGCCTGTTATAGCTTTTGTTGGGTGTTATAGTACCACTGTTAGCTGGATTCTGATTACCTGTTGCTGCCTTTCGCGTTGTCTGACCCTCCTCTGATCACTGCCTAGATCGATGCCTGCTTGCCTGACCTCGAGCTTGTCTACTCATCTGTACTGTAAAACCTCTGACAACCGGGCTTGACCCTTGACCATTCTCCTTTGTATCTCCTTGGAACCCCGAATCTGAAGGACTGTCATTCCCATTTATGACCTCAGCTAGCCCGACTTCCATCCTGCCTCGTCCCTGGTTTATCTGCCTTCCCCCTGTAAGTCTGCATCCTTTGTGCTATCTAAATCCTGAGGGCAACCTTCTCCGGTGAGGCGTATCCAGCATCCCAGCAAATGGGGGCTTGTCTATAGGCAGAAGCAGCAGATTGGGGGTTGTGGACTCACCTGAAGGCGGGTGTCCCATGGGGCCTGACACCGGTCTTGTACTAAGAGAACATACAACCACTATTTACAAGTATCAAAATAAGGCGTACAATTTATATACCAGAAAAATCAGTGCTGCCAAAAGACACCCCACACACCAAACAATGAGAATGCACAGCCTCACAAAAATGTATTAATTTTATTGGAAGCACAACTTGAAAACAATATATATATATATATATATATATATATATATATATATATACAAGATGGGTAAAAACAAGATGAGCAAACTCTCTGCATAGTACAATGTTCTAGTCACAAATATATTTAAAGAGAATGTCTACTCTATTCTAGGCATTTTTTAAAGTGTATATTTTTGTGTGCCAAAATGATGTCCTCAACTGCTGCCATAGCAGCAGTGTTCTTTGTATACTGGGATCACTTCTATATTTCTTGTAGATCTTGGTGTAAAAACTTTGTGTGCAGTTTATCCTTTTTAGTGTCCAGTTGGTTGCTGAACATGCCCTTCATTCTAACAACCTATACAGTGTTGTCGGGTTGGCTTAGTGGTTACTGTGAAAGAATTTCAATTTGCTACCTTGCTACTTTTGCTTCCTCTGTTTTCAAGTCTTGCTTGGGCCCTGCTTTGTTGAGGTGTCAGTTTGGCCCTGGTGGGTTAGGTGTTGAGTTTGTAGGCGGGGTATTTCTTATTTTACTTTTTCTTTTTGGTCTTTTTTTATAATGCTAGTTAGGTTCCTTTTACCCTAGTATCTTTATGTCTGACTTTTCTATTTCTTTTTCTCATCAACATTTTCTCCCTTCCACCTTTTTCCCCTATTCCTCTTATCTGTGGGGTGGTTTGGGCAAAGCCTCCGAATTCTTAAATCTGCTTTCCTAATATTAGTAATGTTTAGACCACCAGAGTATTCTACTCTCTTCATCTTATATGACTAGTAGAATACATTTGCATGGTTTTAAGATCTCATAATGTACATTGTCTCAATCCACCCACAAAAAGGGCCAAGGTATTCAGTCACTTCAGTCACTTCGCCTCATTAGGCATTGGCCTTTTTTTTTGTAAACAACTTATTTTCTCTCCCTAAATTCTCATATTACAAATTTCCTACATTTACAAAGGGGCATTGCTAAATGTATTTCAAAGGCACATGGGGTTAACAGATTATAGTGTATATATGGCGATAAGGACTATACTTTCCTCTCCTCAAAAAAAAAGTCTCGAAAGTCACTAACAGTAAAATATATGAAGTATCCTGGGATAACCATTCAGTGGTTGGAGAAGTTACATAAGATTTATGGACCAAACCATCGACATTTAGATGTAAAATAAAGAAATCTCAGATTTTTTTCTGTACTAATAAACCTAAATATAAAAGATAAATAAAGATATTTCTCCAGCCCAAAATTGGATTTCACATGACGACAAGATAAGAAGACCTTTATTGGCTAAGTACATTATGATGATAGGTGACCCCTATGGCAAGCAAGCACCAATCACATGCTGGTGCTTGTTCAATGTCAGGGGGAGGGGTGAAGAAAAGAGAGAGGGAAGGGGCTGAGGCAGCATGCCTTTGCTGCCACGCTGGGCAGCCTGCAATGTATGTCGCATTGGATCAAGTTGCTGAACCAGTCAGGTAATGACTGCAGTCAAAAGGGGTTGCGACCGGTCCCCCCACTTGACCTCTGTCCCGGGGCAGCTGCGACCCTGGTCGTACATCACTGCATCCAATAAAAGACCACTGGATTAAATGAGCTACCCAAGAACCATAATCAAACTCCAGATAACTCTGTATTAGCACAAATGTAAGCTATCAGACATTAAATCAACATACCTTTGACCACCAGGGCAGAGAATGTAACTCTCCCAAAACGAAGACTTCCTAATACAAGCTTGACTCAAATTGTTCTAAATCTATTCTAAATTTTACTTTAATTTGACAGCTTTCAGTTTGCAGAGAGCTGAAGAATTGTTTAAAGATGAACAAACACTTTTGGATGCAAAGTAAATCTCCTGTACGAAAATGTATTAAGGCAAGTCCCACTGCATGCCAAACCACCCATTAAACCATAGCACCACCGCTATTGTTATTTAAAAATAAATGTTTTTTATTTATATTTGATAGAAAAATGTAACAAACATTGGACAAGTTTAAAAAACACTGAAGACAATAGACAAAAAGGAAGGGAGACATCTAGTGGGGGCAGTGGGAAGGGGAGTCTGAATAAAAACTAATCACCATCCATATGAATGAGTTAAACCTGGCTGGACTGGAAAGTGCATAAGTGCCAAAGACAAATAATCTACCTAAATACCAAAAAAAAAAAAAAAAAATATATCATGTGGACCTCAAATCACGTGCAGTACATATATCTGCAAGAAATAACCATATGTGATACTAACCTGACAATAAAATACTACCTACTCTAATGCAAAAATAATGAAGACACAGCCAGGGAGGACCAAGGAAAACGGTCCCCAAAATACAGAGACAGTGAACTCACATGTATAAACGACCACCTGCCCACTGCCCCGCCCGTCTACGCGTTGCGTGACGTCAGAACGCGTCACTTCCTCAGGACCTGGTCCTGAGGAAGTGACGCGTTCTGATGTCACGCAACGCGTAGACGGGCGGGGCAGTGGGCAGGTGGTCGTTTATACATGTGAGTTTACTGTCTCTGTATTTTGGGGACCGTTTTCCTTGGTCCTCCCTGGCTGTGTCTTCATTATTTTTGCATTAGAGTAGGTAGTATTTTATTGTCAGGTTAGTATCACATATGGTTATTTCTTGCAGATATATGTACTGCACGTGATTTGAGGTCCACATGATATATTTTTTTTTTTTTTGGTATTTAGGTAGATTATTTGTCTTTGGCACTTATGCACTTTCCAGTCCAGCCAGGTTTAACTCATTCATATGGATGGTGATTAGTTTTTATTCAGACTCCCCTTCCCACTGCCCCCACTAGATGTCTCCCTTCCTTTTTGTCTATTGTCTTCAGTGTTTTTTAAACTTGTCCAATGTTTGTTACATTTTTCTATCAAATATAAATAAAAATCATTTATTTTTAAATAACAATAGCGGTGGTGCTATGGTTTAATGGGTGGTTTGGCATGCAGTGGGACTTGCCTTAATAAATTTTCTTAGAGTATTGGTCACCCACCTGTGCACACCGCCCAATTGATTGATTTAAGATTTAAAATTACAGGCTCCGGTGCAGTCTCAAACTCCTGCCTAGTTCTTAAATCTCCTGTACAGTGAGAAGTCTTGTAGACTCTTAAAACTACTAAGCTCTCTAAGGCTACTGATCCAGATGCTTTCCTGTTGGTTCCACATTTAACCTTATGGTTTAAAGACCTTGGGAAGGGGGGCCTCCACCCAAAGTGGTGGCCCTCGCCCCAAAGTGGTAACTTGGCTTATATAACAGTCATACTAAAGCCGGGTAAGGGGTCCTCTGAGGTGGCTTACTTTTGACCCATTTCACTTATCAATTGTTATTTGAATCTGACAAAGGTATTAGCAGTTAGACTGCATTCATTTCTATCCACCATAATTCACCAGGAACCAAGAGCCTGACCAAGTAAGAAGGGGCATGGATCTAGTTTTGATATAGCAGTCCAGTTGGATTAAGGGTAGAGATAGAAGAACAATGCTGCTTACTCTGGATCTCTAGAAGGCATTTGTCTAACTGGCATTGGATTATCTGCACTTTGTGTTACAATACCTTGGATTTGGAGAATGCTTTAGAACATTAATTTGAAGGTTATATGATTCACCCCATGCATCCATTCTTTGAAGTGGCTTTTAATCTGAAAAATATGATATAGCTAGGGGGACTAGGCAGGGATGTCCCCTGTCTCCAGCCCTATTTATTTTTGCAATTGATGTCATCACGCTCTCGGCTTAAGATCTAATTTCTGAAGAGAGGGGTAGAGGGGCATGGGATCCTCTGATCCCCTGCCTCCCCACCCACCCTCCAGCGATCACCGCATATTTTTTTTTTTAATAAATGAACTGGTAAGAGATTCATGAGACTCCTATACCAGTTCACAAGGTGCAGGGTCAGGCAAGTCACTTAACATTTACTTACCTGTGGCCGCGATCCCTCCTGCTGGGTCCCTCTTACCATGAAACTGGTAAGAGGTTCATGAGACCCCTATACCAGTTCACAAGGTGCAGGGTCTGGCAAGTCACTTGACATTTACTTACCTGTGGCCGCGATCCCTCCTGCTGGGTTTTCTCTTCACCAAGGGGGGCCTCAGATCCCCCAACTGGCTCTTTCGCTGTGAGGAGAGAACCCTCTCCCCGTTTCTGCAGTCATTAACGCTAGCCCCACCTTTTGCTTCAGATGCTAAGGCTGATCGCGGGAGGGAAGTTGGAGGGGTAGGGGGCTGTGATCCCCTGCCTCCCCAGCCCCCCTCCAGCAATCACCCCTGAGAGCTGTCATCGGATGGCTGTGGGACAGGATCGCCACGGGACACAGTATAGGAGGTGAGTGTTGAAAAAGTATTTTTTACAGTTAACCCTTTGTGAACTGTGAACTGCAGGTGACTTGCCATTAACCCCCAGCCCCCCATTACCTGCCTCTCCAAAAGCTTGCCCTTTTAGATTTAGCTTGTTTTTTCCTGTTTGCATTTTGATTGTTTAGGAAAATGTGTTTTTTATTCTGCTTTTTTATACATTGTTTTAGGGAAACCCTGTGCAACCAAGGAGTTCTTCAAGGGATTACTTCCAGAAAGATGAGCCCACTACAATGATCTGGGTACATCTAGAAAGCTTAATGTGTGTATTTTCAAAGACTATATGTGGGGGTATTTCGAATGTAAAGGGTTGTTTTGGTTGAAAAAGTGCAAGGTGAGCACTTTGTCTGCAGAACTAAAATTTTCATGTATTTTCCTTATGTGCATGCTTTACTTTGGGGTGTTTGGCAACTTTTCCCTTTACAGTGCCTATGCATGGTTGGGTATTGGGTTTGGGGGACCTTGCTTTTTCAGGCTTAACTTTTTTTTTTTTTTTATAGAAAAATGGTTGAACATGTATAGCGCAAAATAGTGAAAAAGGGTCTATAGAGGGTGACAAAATCTCTAGGTAGGCTGGCAGTTAAAGGGTTAATAAGGTAAAATAATTATTTTATTTGTATTTAATTATATGTTCATAACCTTCATTAAAGCTATTATTAGTTGTCTATTGCCTTCTTCCACAATTTTCCATAGTCTAATTTTATTTGCATAACCCAATTTTTTTTCTCATAACAGTCAGTAGGCAGAGCAGGCTTTGTTATAGTCTTTGTTTTTTAGTAAACTCCATCATAGGGCACTTACTTGTTGTTAGGAATTCCTATTCATAAGGTCTTCCTATCATTCAGCATATGACCTTATGAAGGCAACAGATAGCTAAAAATAGCTATAATGAAGGTTATGGAAATATAATTAGATTCTACAGACTTTAATTAAATACAATTTTTTTTTTCCTTATTTAAAGAGAAAGTAGATAAAAATGAAAATAATAAAATGTGGATCAGTGGAGTGAATTTACATATATCTTCAATTTTCTAGTATTAAGACAACAAAGGAACTTCATTGAAACGGACTTCCAAAGGAAGATGAAACGGTGTACAGGAAAAGTAATTTCAAATGGAATGTAAATAATTATTCATATATGATGATGTTTTTAACAATTGTTTTTAAATTGGGACAACAATGTAAATAATGTGTTTTCTTGACGATTGCATTTATGATATACAGACCTGGACTTATTCCTCCCAGAGGAAGTCAACTTGTGTGAAACGGGTTGGAGGAATCAGTTAAATAACAGACAGCATCCATGTTCTGTAATGCTATTTTTGGAAACTGTATGTCTGTGAGATTTTAATTTTGGTACACATGAATTACTTTTCAAAATAAAAATCAATGTAAAAAGATTTTTTGTGTATATGCTAATTGGTATTAAAAGCTAAGGTGATTGAGGTGTCTACTGAGGTCTTTAGTGAGTTATCCCATTTTTAAAGAATAATTATTGCTATATCCATGCAGTCGGGTCTCTGCCCCTCCCACAAGGTGTAATTAATCACATTTTATTGAATGTATTCTATGTTTTTGTTCTTAATGTCTTAGATGAATTGCACAATATGACACAAATACCAGAAACAACAATGATCTGTATATATAGACCTAGGAATTAATGTGATGTAATTTATTGTCTGGCATATCACAAAAATGAACCTCCTCACTGATCTTTCCTCCCCCCTTCCCTTTTTTTCCTCCTTTTTTTCCATTTTGTTTAAATATTGCTAAGATGAATTCTGATTATAATTCTTCTGTACTAAATTGGCATGTAACCTACTAAAAATATAAAAGTAACATGTATAATAAAACCTTTTTCTTTAAAATGCATTATATAGTTGTCTTCTTTCTGTGGGGGAGGACTGAATAGGTTAAGAACCAGAGGTGTGTGAGGAGGGAGGAGGACGATAAATGGGATAATGAGAGAGGCAGGGTTTCTGCGGTGGGCACTCATGATTGGAAGCTAGATAACATCTATATCTTAACATGTTACTGGACCAGCCGCGGGCAACAGCCAATTAGGGGGAGGGGCTGGGAAATCAAGGCTGACCCGGGATCAGATGCCACGTGGCTGAGTGGAAGTGGCCATAAATAGTCAGAAAACGCAGAGAGGCACGCTACTCTTGCCACACACAGACCAGCTCTAACCCTCCAGGGGCTGAAGCAAAGGCACTGCAAAACCACCCCCAGCACCACCTGACCTCGGAGAAGACCACATCCTTGGACCACAAAGCAGGTAAGGTAACCCTAATACTATTACTGATTATTAAGAGAATGCTTAATGCAACCCTAAAAACTGGGGATCTTTTTGGAGGGATGCCATCATTGTTATATATTATAAAGAAAAGACAATCTTATGAATTTTACTTACTACTGGTAAATAAGATGAACAGAAGGAAACAAGGTACATTTATGAGAAATCTATGACAAAATAAGATGAGATTAAACGGGGGTAACCTGAAGGGGCAACCAAAATCCTTAGCATGAATAAGAGGGGGACACTAGAAGATAAACATAATATGCAAATTAACAAATAATGTTGTTTTATTATGAAAAAGGGGAGTGACTGTAGAAAGAATGTACCTTAAAACAAAATACCTATGATTTACAGAAATTAAGAAGTAAAGCTACATGGGGGACTCAATGATCTATCATTAGTACCCCAGAAAATGACCTCACTCTTTAGATTCACAGTGTTAACAAATCTGGATTAAAAAGCAAGTAAGTAACTAATCCTCCTCACGCTGGCTCCACCTCACCGTATTAGCTATTTTTCTGACCAGCCCTATCTTTCGCTCTCCAGCAGCAAGTCACATATGAAAGAATATCAACCTAAATATCGAGACTTTTCCTTGAAAAAACTCTAGTCAATGAGTGAAATGCGTTAGAGAAATATTGTAATAAACAAAGAAATAGTTTTTAATGCATATTTCATTAATAAATACACAAATTTAGTTAGCAAAGAACACAAACAGAGGTCATTGCCTGATATAGATGTTTGGGTAGTGGCAAAAAATGAGGGAGCAAGTCCATAGAGGTTTTCCACTTCGCTGTGAAGACAAACAGGTACCCCTCTTGCCCCCCTCAGCAAAATAGGTTGCGTGAAACAGGCAAACAAAGAAATCTAATGATTTACCAAAAGCATGCAATGGCTATATATGCACATAAAAAACTAAATAAAAAATCATACAAGTGTTTGAATCAGTTAGCATAGTTCTTTCCCAGTGACCCCATACTCTCTTCTCTCTACTTATCTTTCTCCTATCTGATCTTCTTTTCTTCTGATCTGATCTTTCCTTATTTTTTTAGCTGGGTTAATGATTATCCTATCTTAAAATCAGTAATATATGAAGGCTGGAGGAGTGCAGTGTTATGGGTTTACATATACATATATATACTTTTCTGTTCCCATTTAATGTTTGAACCAGGACCCTGTCAGATTTCCCGTTTGACACTGCTTGCCAGGACAGTCCTTTTAACTGTGGTATAAAAATAAGCAAATAAATAGGCTGCTATACTGTTCAATGCTGAAAACATTGATTCATGTAATAGTTTTAATTGCGCAGAGTTGATGTTTAGATATGGCAAACAGGAACAGATGGAACATACAACCCAGAGGGCCTGCAAAATATGTGAATCATCTTGTGGTTAATTAGTGTAGCTGATGGTAGGAGACCATTGTTGTCTTACACTGGCAGAATGAGTTGACATTAATGCTGGCAAAGTGGCAATGTTGCCAGATAAGCTTAAAGGAAAATGTTTTCACAATGTATATTTCTTTGTTTTGATCTGTAGTACACTTCACCTGAAATTCTGATCAGGTATGCTTTATGGTTACTTCCTGTGCAGATTTAACTGTCGATGTACAGTACACTAACATATTTTTATCCAGTTTTCTGGCAGACAGGTAGATATTGGTTATACAATCACATCATATCCAAATGGCCAATTCTACGTGGCGGCCTTTGGTTGGAATATTGTTACTGGTTGCATACATTTTCAAAAACGTAACAAAGAAGATTGTGCATTTTGCTTAGTAATAAAGGTAGAACAGATTAAATGAAAGGATACCTAAACCTAGCAAATGAAGAGTACTAGGGAACCTGGGAAATTAACCAAAAAGGGTTTTGTTTGGGAAGGAACCCATTCACTTTGGGATAGCGGGGCTGTAAAGACATGCAGCATTACAATGTC
The DNA here is from genome assembly GCA_027917425.1 of Gastrophryne carolinensis. NCBI lineage: Eukaryota > Metazoa > Chordata > Amphibia > Anura > Microhylidae > Gastrophryne > Gastrophryne carolinensis. The sequence continues at coordinate 125,743,558 of CM051239.1, forward strand.
TTCCCAGTCCTAGAACATTCAGCTGACACCTTTTAGGTACCATCACCCTCAATAGTGTTTTTTTCCCCATTAATTAACAGTGGACATATGTGAGGAAAGAAAAAGGAAAAGATCCAATGGTGTAGTACTATACAAGGAGGGTGAGACGCTATTTTGGAGGCTTAACTCGCTGACCGGTGCTAATAATATTGGCTATGTATAGTTTTATATAATATTTTCAGTAAGCATAATAAAAATTGGGAATGCTACTCGGTTGAAATGTACTATACGACTGGATTTTTTCCTTTTTTCTTTCCTGGCATATGCCCACTGTTAATTAATGGGGAAAAAAAACGCTTTTGAGGGCGATAAGAGGCTTGACAAAAGAAATCAAGTTGGAGATATTAAGAGTGGTGGGAGCTCACATTGAAGCGGACCTATTTCCAATTGATTGAAATCAGAAAGCCTGTGTATATGGGCTAGCTGGTACTGCATATTGGTGGTGGTTCTTGGTTCACGAGTTTAATAAAGGTTAATACACCTGGGTGATCCACTCTGAATATTTTTGTCTCTAAAGCGGACTTTAATTCTTTTAAGCAAATGTTTAATACTATATACAAAATTGTTTATTAGCGTGGGGTCAGCCACATTTGATATTGAGGCTTGAATATTGAATAATAGGGCACTAACCAATTCATGACAATGGTTTGTTGGCTCCTGTGCATGATTATAGAATTGTTATTGTAAAAGGTTGCAAGCGCTATTTTATTTGATTTGTTTTGGGATCGTTTTTTTACATTATCATCTTGCTTAACCAACTCACTTCACAGTCTTTTCACCATTCGGAGCACTTGCCACTATGCATAGTACATATTACTTGTGACCCAACCTCTCCTCTCTACCCATATCCTTCTTTTTTAGGCTCTCACTCCTAATGCACTAATGTGTATTTGTTGCACTTCAGATTCATAATATCCGGTAATAGTCCACTTGAAAAGTCAAAGATTAGTATGAATTTAAAAGACAATATAGTTATCATCAGACAGATAGTTATCAGACATTCTGATGTAAATTACTCATCATTACTCATTGCTATGTCTACCACGGTGCACTCTACTAATGACTTGTTACTACTCAGGGTCATTTCTAGGGCCAAACAAGAAGGGCACGCACCCTGGGTGTCAAGGCCATCATAACAGAGACAGATAAGGTTTAAAACTCCAAACCAGGTTTACAAGAAAGTGTATTATATACTTAGACACTCTGTAAAGAGGAACCAGGGGGACTCCTTGGAAGCAGCCAGCGGGTAAGCTATATGCCACGACACTTCCAAGTTGCAACTTTTATGATATTGAACAATCAGTGATCAACTTATTCGTCCTTTGTAAATCATTTGTAGAAGCAAGTTCTGCAAAAATACTAACAATCGAGAAGAAAACACAGATACAGAAGAAGCAGCAGTATGCAGAAAAAGCAGAATTAGAAAGTGCCTAAAAACAGATATATAAAACCATAAATAGAGGCACATGCAATCACTAAAATGGTAAGAAACCCAAATAAATATTGAGGGCCTACGACAGCTATGGCAAGGTTGAGATTTTAGCGGTAGCAGCCAACAGCAATACAAAAAAAATCAGTGTGCTACAAGTGAATTATGTAAAATGCAAAAGAGTTAGGTCCTGATTTTTAAGCACTTTTGCCAGACTACACCTAATCGGTGCAAAAAAAAAGTTTTACACTGGTGCTTTTTGTTGCACTGCAAAAACACATTTGCTAAAACACTAGAGGTGCAGCAAAGTGCTGAGAAAATGATAAACTATAATAATAACTATTTTTCATCAATGTGGTTTAGTCTGGCAAAAGTGCTTGATAATTCGGGCCATCTTGCCAGATAAACAGGAAAAATAATGAATTAATTAAATAATGCATTAACAACACTCATAACATATTTTACAAGATGGGGATTGCCGGTGCCCCTCTGCCAGGGCCAGATTAAGTGTGGTGGAGGCCCCAGATACAGTATTTTTTTCCCTTTGAAATAACAGTCCAGCCAAGTAAATGATTGGTGGTTGTCTGGCACCCGTCTACTTACTGGAAAGTCAGATCGAGTCCCTTGTGCCACCCTTGTGTGGGCGTGTGCTGCTCGGGAACTTCTACTTTGCCATTCTGGGCGGGGGGTTGTGTAGTCGTCCAGCTGGTCCAGCAGAAAACAGTTTCCTGCACTGAGCTGCCAGCGGCTGTGCTTGGTGGCTTATGTGCAGTGAGCGGCCACTGATTGACAGCTCTGCACCCACCCATCACTGTAGCAGTGGTGACAGCGGCTTTGCGGTGGCATTGGCTGCAGTTTTGCAAAGCCAAAAAAAGGCTCAGGTGCGGGGGGGCCCCACTGCCACCAATATCTTTGCTGCTGGACCAGACCATAACCCAAAGATTGGTGGAGGCCCCTTTGCAGGGCAAGTAATGGAGGACCCGGGTGCCCCTTGCACCCCATCATAATCCGCCCCTGCCCTGCGCTGTAATGCCCACAAAAACAAGAAATCTTACCTTTGAAATCGCTAGTCGTTATTGTGCCTGAGCCTCCCAGGCCTGCTTCTGATGGCTGAGATATTGTAAATGCCTCATCACAGGATCATTGACCTGGACATGCGGTGCAAGTTCTATCAGATGAGGTAGTCATCTGCGGCAGGCCGTGAGGCCACCCACAGACTCAACCTGCCTAAAAGGGACATAAGGGAGGGAGTGGATGCCCAGGGCTTGGTCTGTGTTCCCTTGATTGGAGTCAAGCAGAGACAGCAGAACACGGAAGTAAAATATATACCAAAATCACCACATATTTCAGCAAGTATGTTCCACCAGGGGCACTACCTGTACCCATGATGGTCCACTTTGGGCTGCTGTAAATTCGATGAATTGGTCAGAGAGGAGTGGAATCTGCCAATTTCAGGGGGTCCACCAAATCATGCCAAACTCACCTGGGGGCCTGAAAACCTCTGTTCTGGGGGGTTCAGGGTGCCTGTGGAAAGCAGCAGCAGGAGGAATTTGCCTCTCAGTTTCACCCCCCCTCATTGGGCAGGGAGGTCTCCTTGCTGAAGAGAACATGGTACCGACTCTCCACATTTGCTGGGGACTAGTGCCATGCACCACACACACAAACACACACACAAGGTTTCTGCCTTCTGTCTCTGCCAGAGGGGGAGTACTGTAACTAAATGCATTATCCGTGGAAAGAGCCAGGGGGTGGGGCTGCTTGGTCAGGGAGCAATATGGCGGTCTGCATCCAGTTCATGTTATTACGAACTGATCCAGTCCAGCGCCGCACAGCACCGCCACTACTCTACTGTGATGGACCACCTTGCGCCACTCATCAAAGGAACTATATCAGCATGCCCCTCTCCATTATAGTGAATCGAGGGGGGGTACCATTGTTCCTGTGATGAATGGAACCAGGCAGTCCATTGTTCACTACAGTAAGACGATATGGAGAGTCAGCAGGGGGCGGTGTGCAGTGCGGAAGTCAATCACACAATCCAGTAAGTGTGTCAGCATCAGACTAGCAGCGTTAGCCTGCAGGGGATGGAAGGTGAGTATGGTGTTTTTTTGGGGGGTAAGGTAATTTACATTGACCTACACTAAGGCACTGATGGCTTTTTCCCCCATCAACATTGTCTTGCTGTACAAAACTGTTCTTTATTACTACTTCAAAATGTTGCCATGACTACAAAATGATAAGGATGGTCATCAAACATTATGTTCTCTGAGTCATCGCGTCCTGTAACCATAGCAATGTGAGCAGCAGGAAAGAAAGGATTCAGCTATAAAGATAGCAGCACATAAATGAAAAGGATATACAAAAACAGAAAAAGTCCAGACAAAGGCTTTGGCAAAGTACAAAGGATAAAAAAGCTAAAGCGGGGAAGCAAAATATATCACCAGAGAAGAGTGGGGAAAAGATGTACATTTCACCATTTATGTTACTATATAAATGACATATATATAATGCTATGAAATAGTTACAGTAAATAATATTTACTAAAGTAAGTTAAGTGAAGTAACTTTCTGCTTTGTGCCAGGGAGGGTCCAGATCCTTGCCACCCTAATCCAACCACTACTGCCACTCAAGAGCCCTGTCCAACAGGGGGACCCAGAGACGGGTGCGCCAGGACATCATTGGCTGATCACCGGGACATCATTGGCTGAACACCAGGGATTAGAGATGAGCGAACTTTTGAAAAATTCGATTCGACTGATTCGCCGAATTTTCCGACAAAAATCGTTTCGACCCGAATAAATTCGCGACGAATCGCTATTAAAAACGGCTATTTCTGAGCCTCCTACAGCCTCAATAGGGTTGTAAACCATTCAGCCTTGCTGTAACACGCACAGGATGCGTGCTGGGTTAGTTAAATAATACTTTTAAGAAATATCACATGCAGATCAGAGGCATCGCTAATAGAATCGCAGAGCGGCACAATTGCAGAGAGTTGAAGTGGTTTCACTATGAGGGGCAGAAGGAGCCCAAATATACACTGGAGTTGGCTTCAGGAGCCCAAAAATTGGATGAATCACACCCTGGAGTTGGCAGAAGTTGGCAGCAGCAGCAGCAGGAGCCCAAATATACACTGGAGTTGGCTTCAGGAGCCCAAAAATTGGATGAATCACACCCTGGAGTTGGCAGAAGTTGGCAGCAGCAGCAGCAGGAGCCCAAATATACACTGGAGTTGGCTTCAGGAGCCCAAAAATTGGATGAATCACACCCTGGAGTTGGCAGGAGTTGACAGCAGCAGCAGCAGGAGCCCAAATATACACTGGAGTTGGCTTCAGGAGCCCAAAAATTGGATGAATCACACCCTGGAGTTGGCAGGAGTTGACAGCAGCAGCAGCAGGAGCCCAAATATACACTGGAGTTGGCTTCAGGAGCCCAAAAATTGGATGAATCACACCCTGGAGTTGGCAGGAGTTGACAGCAGCAGCAGCAGGAGCCCAAATATACACTGGAGTTGGCTTCAGGAGCCCAAAAATTAGATGAATCACACCCTGGAGTTGGCAGAAGTTGGCAGCAGCAGCAGCAGGAGCCCAAATATACACTGGAGTTGGCTTCAGGAGCCCAAAAATTGGATGAATCACACCCTGGAGTTGGCAGGAGTTGACAGCAGCAGCAGCAGGAGCCCAAATATACACTGGAGTTGGCTTCAGGAGCCCAAAAATTGGATGAATCACACCCTGGAGTTGGCAGAAGTTGGCAGCAGCAGCAGCAGGAGCCCAAATATACACTGGAGTTGGCTTCAGGAGCCCAAAAATTGGATGAATCACACCCTGGAGTTGGCAGAAGTTGGCAGCAGCAGCAGCAGGAGCCCAAATATACACTGGAGTTGGCTTCAGGAGCCCAAAAATTGGATGAATCACACCCTGGAGTTGGCAGGAGTTGACAGTAGCAGCAGCAGGAGCCCAAATATACACTGGAGTTGGCTTCAGGAGCCCAAAAATTGGATGAATCACACCCTGGAGTTGGCAGAAGTTGGCAGCAGCAGCAGCAGGAGCCCAAATATACACTGGAGTTGGCTTCAGGAGCCCAAAAATTGGATGAATCACACCCTGGAGTTGGCAGAAGTTGGCAGCAGCAGCAGCAGGAGCCCAAATATACACTGGAGTTGGCTTCAGGAGCCCAAAAATTGGATAAATCACACCCTGGAGTTGGCAGAAGTTGGCAGCAGCAGCAGCAGGAGCCCAAATATACACTGGAGTTGGCTTCAGGAGCCCAAAAATTGGATGAATCACACCCTGGAGTTGGCAGAAGTTGGCAGCAGCAGCAGCAGGAGCCCACATATACACTGGAGTTGGCTTCAGGAGCCCAAAAATTGGATGAATCACACCCTGGAGTTGGCAGGAGTTGACAGCAGCAGCAGCAGGAGCCCAAATATACACTGGAGTTGGCTTCAGGAGCCCAAAAATTGGATGAATCACACCCTGGAGTTGGCAGAAGTTGGCAGCAGCAGCAGCAGGAGCCCAAATATACACTGGAGTTGGCTTCAGGAGCCCAAAAATTGGATGAATCACACCCTGGAGTTGGCAGGAGTTGACAGCAGCAGCAGCAGGAGCCCAAATATACACTGGAGTTGGCTTCAGGAGCCCAAAAATTGGATGAATCACACCCTGGAGTTGGCAGAAGTTGGCAGCAGCAGCAGCAGGAGCCCAAATATACACTGGAGTTGGCTTCAGGAGCCCAAAAATTGGATGAATCACACCCTGGAGTTGGCAGAAGTTGGCAGCAGCAGCAGCAGGAGCCCAAATATACACTGGAGTTGGCTTCAGGAGCCCAAAAATTGGATGAATCACACCCTGGAGTTGGCAGAAGTTGGCAGCAGCAGCAGCAGGAGCCCAAATATACACTGGAGTTGGCTTCAGGAGCCCAAAAATTGGATGAATCACACCCTGGAGTTGGCAGAAGTTGGCAGCAGCAGCAGCAGGAGCCCAAATATACACTGGAGTTGGCTTCAGGAGCCCAAAAATTGGATGAATCACACCCTGGAGTTGGCAGGAGTTGACAGTAGCAGCAGCAGGAGCCCAAATATACACTGGAGTTGGCTTCAGGAGCCCAAAAATTGGATGAATCACACCCTGGAGTTGGCAGAAGTTGGCAGCAGCAGCAGCAGGAGCCCAAATATACACTGGAGTTGGCTTCAGGAGCCCAAAAATTGGATGAATCACACCCTGGAGTTGGCAGGAGTTGACAGCAGCAGCAGCAGGAGCCCAAATATACACTGGAGTTGGCTTCAGGAGCCCAAAAATTGGATGAATCACACCCTGGAGTTGGCAGAAGTTGGCAGCAGCAGCAGCAGGAGCCCAAATATACACTGGAGTTGGCTTCAGGAGCCCAAAAATTGGATGAATCACAGCCTGGAGTTGGCAGGAGTTGACAGTAGCAGCAGCAGGAGCCCAAATATACACTGGAGTTGGCTTCAGGAGCCCAAAAATTGGATGAATCACACCCTGGAGTTGGCAGGAGTTGACAGTAGCAGCAGCAGGAGCCCAAAAAATGGCCTAAAGACATAAATATGTTTTGCACCATTTGGAAAGTGTAAAACGTGGCACCATGCTGAATCTAGTCGCATGCATCAGGCATTGGTGGGTGGAAATCCTGGCTGATCCATCCCTGATTCATTTTGACAAAGGTGAGTCTCTCCACATTTTTAGTTGACAGACGAGTTCTCCTCGCCGTAACTATGGCCCCCGCCGCACTAAACACCCGCTCAGATGGCACGCTACTTGCCGGGCAGGACAGCTTTTCCAGGGCAAACTCTGCTAGTTGCGGCCACAAATCAAGTTTGGCTGCCCAGAATCCAGCGGATCCTCAAGGTGTGTTGGCATGGTCATGTCAAAGTATGACATGACCTGCTGGTTCAGGTCCTGCTCCAGGTCTTCCTGCTGCTCATGAGTAGCCTCACTATGCGGGTGTAGAAAGCTACTCATTAGCGACTGAAGACTGAGGCTGCTGCTGCTGATGGAGCTTCTGCTGCTGCTGCTGCCAACCCCCCCAGCGGCCATGGCAGTGGAAGGTGAGCGCAGAGGTCCCCTCGAGTCAGACCTGCGAGAGTATGGACCATGGCGCAGATAGGCATCGGCCAACTGCCTACGTAGAATGTCTTTGTAGTAGTTGAGTTTGTCCTCCCTCTCGGTGGGTTTAAAAAATGCCCCCATTTTGTGCCGGAAGCGAGGGTCCAATAAGGTGGACAGCCAGAAGTCATCCCGCCGACAGATGGAAACAATTCTGGGGTCACTACGCAAGCACGTGAGCATGCTTCGTGCCATTTGCGCAAGTGACTCGGATGGACTACCTGTCTCCATCTCCACTGCATACTGCCACGGTGTGCCCGGGTCCTCTGTCTCTCCTTCCTCAAAAACCTCTAGCTCCTCTGGCTGCTCCTGCTCCTCCTCTCCTGTCCGCTGACTAGATAAACCAGCCATTTCGCCAAGCCTAAACTGTGTTTCGCTGGGCAACTCCTCCTCCTCCTCTTCCTCCTCCTCCTCCTCCAGTTCAGCTCCAAGGGGGTTCATGTGGCCGTAAGATGTAAACGCCATGTCTCCAGTGCCCTGACCAGCCATGGTTTCCAACATGTGCTGCAGTACATGAAGCAGTGGAATCACGTCGTTCATCCCGTAATCCTGCCGACTGACAAATAAAGTGGCTTCCTCAAAGGGCCTGAGCAAACGGCAGGTGTCACGTATGAGCTGCCACTGGTTGACATTGAAGTTACACAGGGGAGTCCCCCTATCTGCTTGGATCATCAGGAAATCCGTGATGGCTTTTCTCTGTTCATATAATCGGTCCAACATGTGAAGGGTGGAATTCCAACGGGTGGAAACATCGCAAATCAGACTATGTTGGGGGATACCATTCTGACGCTGTAGCTCAAGAAGGGTGTGTTTGGCAGTGTAGGAGTGGCTGAAGTGCATGCAAAGTTTCCGTGAAGTTGTTAGGATGTCCTGCAGATGGGGGGAACACTTCAGAAACCGCTTGACAACCAGATTGAAGACGTGAGCCATGCAGGGGGCATGGGTCAGGCTTCCTTGGCGCAGCGCAGACAAAATGTTCTTCCCATTGTCGGTAACCATGATTCCCATTTTAAGTTTTCTCGGAGTAAGCCATGTTTGGATTTCCTGATGAATACATTTAAGCAGTTCCTCCCCTGTGTGACTCCGTTCGCCAAGACAAACCATGTGAAGCACTGCGTGACACCTCCGTGCCCTGCACACATGGTAGACTGGAGGGGCACTGAGACTTGAGCCTACAGTGGAGGGTGAGGAGATGGCGGAGGATGAGGAGGCCGAGTCGCACGGTGTCACAGGCCCAATGGGCAGAGAGCGCGGAGGCCGAAGCGGCGTGACCTGTCCAAGTTGCTGCTGCAAAGGGACCACATTCACCCAGTGGGCCGTAAACGACATGTACTGCCCCTGACCGTAGTTACAGCTCCAGATGTCGGCGCTGCCATGTATTTTGCTACACACCGACAGGCTCAAGGACTGGCCCACCTTCTGTTCAACAAAAGTGTGCAGCGCTGGTACTGCCTTCTTGGCAAAGAAATGACGGCTTGGGACTCTCCACCTCGGCTCGGCACAAGCCATCAGTTCTCTGAAAGGTGCAGATTCCACCACCTGAAAAGGGAGCGACTGCAGCACCAGCAACTTGGACAGGAGCACATTCAGCTTCTGCGCCGTAGGATGAGTGGGCGCATACTGCTGTCTCTTGGACATGGCTTCGCTGATGGATTGCTGGCGGGATGCATGACTTGGAGGAGGAGGAGGAGGAGCAGGAGCGACAGAGGATGGGTATGACGCACAGCTGCCTTCGGCTGAGGTGCTGGAGCCTTGGCTGGCAGAAATTGGGAGCTCACTTGGTGAGGAAGCAGACTGGACCACCCCTTGGGAGCCTCGGTTCTCCCAGGTCGTTTTATGGTGACGCATCATATGTTGACGCAGGGCCGTGGTGCCAACATTTGGACCCTGGCCACGCTTCACCTTTTGCCTACATATCTTGCATGTGGCCATGTTACCCTCCTGCGGATGCCTCAGGAAAAACTGCCACACTGCCGAGTAGCTACTTTTCCCACCCCCTGGCCTCACTGATTCACTGCTGCTGTTGCCAACTCCAGGAACCCCTGCTCCACTACCTCCCGATAAGGTAGACTGCCGCACAGCAGGTGCTCTACCCCGGCCCCGGCCCCGGCCGGCTCCAGCCTTTGGAATTGTGCCCCCATGCTGACTGCTACCACTTTGCTGCCTCAGCTGCTGACTCCGGGGCAACCTGCACCCCTCTTCTCCTGATGATGACGATGAAGCCCCTTCATCACCCGGCTCCCAAGTGCGATCGGCTTCATCGTCATCATCATCATCATCACCGGGTTGTGGCTGTACGTCACTGATGTTCGTGGATTCGTCAACAGTGTCTGGCGCAGGAGCTGGAACGCTCGCAGCACCCACGACACTGTCCACATCACTATTTGTCTGCCTAGCTAAAGAAGCCACCTCCATTTCTTGGCTGGGCAGTAGCTGCTGACTGTCCTCTATCTGATGGTCCTCCTCACTAAAGAGTGGAGCTGAACCCAAAGCATAGGATACGTCGCTGGGGGAGGGAACGGCGTAGGCCAGAGGCAATGGGAGGACAGGGACTGCTCTCGGGGCATGCCAACTCAGGGTTGTGTCAGAGGAACCTACCGACCCTAGACTGGGGGTCTCAGACGTAAGTTGTGATGATGTTGTTGATGAGCGCGTCAACCAATCTACCACGGCAGATGCGTTACTGGTGGAGACCCGACCGCTAGCAGATACTGGCAGATTAGGTCTCTCAGCGTGACTCCTGCTGCTACTGGCCCCCAGTCTGATGCGAGCTCTTCCTGCGGAATCTTGGCCTCTGCCACTCCTCTTTTCACTTCCAGGCACTTGTCTGCCCGACATAGTCTAACTGGCGTGGTAGTAGGTGATATTTAAAAAAACCCCGGGCAGCGGTGGGTCTATATGAAACAGAATATAATGCACACCAAAAGTGAGCAGTAACACTCAGCCTCCAACAGGCCTGCTTAGTGTAAATAAGAGAGCTGCTTAGTGTAAATAAAGAGGGGTATGCTATGTTACAGAATGGGATGCCTCAACAGAAGTGCACCTGGCAGGCAGCAGTAAGCCTATGCCCAGCAAAAGTGTCTTATAATATAAATATAATAAGAGCAAATGCTTATATGGTCTTAAACAGAGGCTGCTTTAGTCACAGAATGGGATGCCCCGGGCAGGAATCGAGCTGCCAGGGTACAGTAGTGCTTTGGCCAGCAAAAGTGTCTTTATCAGGCCTAATTTCAAATATGATTAGAGCAAATGCTTATATGGTCTTAAACAGAGGCTGCTTTAGTCACAGAATGGGATGCCCCGGGCAGGAATCGAGCTGCCAGGGTACAGTAGTGCTTTGGCCAGCAAAAGTGTCTTTATCAGGCCTAATTTCAAATATGATTAGAGCAAATGCTTATATGGTCTTAAACAGAGGCTGCTTTAGTCACAGAATGGGATGCCCCGGGCAGGAATCGAGCTGCCAGGGTACAGTAGTGCTTTGGCCAGCAAAAGTGTCTTTATCAGGCCTAATTTCAAATATGATTAGAGCAAATGCTTATATGGTCTTAAACAGAGGCTGCTTTAGTCACAGAATGGGATGCCCCGGGCAGGAATCGAGCTGCCAGGGTACAGTAGTGCTTTGGCCAGCAAAAGTGTCTTTATCAGGCCTAATTTCAAATATGATTAGAGCAAATGCTTATATGGTCTTAAACAGAGGCTGCTTTAGTCACAGAATGGGATGCCCCGGGCAGGAATCGAGCTGCCAGGGTACAGTAGTGCTTTGGCCAGCAAAAGTGTCTTTATCAGGCCTAATTTCAAATATGATTAGAGCAAATGCTTATATGGTCTTAAACAGAGGCTGCTTTAGTCACAGAATGGGATGCCCCGGGCAGGAATCGAGCTGCCAGGGTACAGTAGTGCTTTGGCCAGCAAAAGTGTCTTTATCAGGCCTAATTTCAAATATGATTAGAGCAAATGCTTATATGGTCTTAAACAGAGGCTGCTTTAGTCACAGAATGGGATGCCCCGGGCAGGAATCGAGCTGCCAGGGTACAGTAGTGCTTTGGCCAGCAAAAGTGTCTTTATCAGGCCTAATTTCAAATATGATTAGAGCAAATGCTTATATGGTCTTAAACAGAGGCTGCTTTAGTCACAGAATGGGATGCCCCGGGCAGGAATCGAGCTGCCAGGGTACAGTAGTGCTTTGGCCAGCAAAAGTGTCTTTATCAGGCCTAATTTCAAATATGATTAGAGCAAATGCTTATATGGTCTTAAACAGAGGCTGCTTTAGTCACAGAATGGGATGCCCCGGGCAGGAATCGAGCTGCCAGGGTACAGTAGTGCTTTGGCCAGCAAAAGTGTCTTTATCAGGCCTAATTTCAAATATGATTAGAGCAAATGCTTATATGGTCTTAAACAGAGGCTGCTTTAGTCACAGAATGGGATGCCCCGGGCAGGAATCGAGCTGCCAGGGTACAGTAGTGCTTTGGCCAGCAAAAGTGTCTTTATCAGGCCTAATTTCAAATATGATTAGAGCAAATGCTTATATGGTCTTAAACAGAGGCTGCTTTAGTCACAGAATGGGATGCCCTGGGCAGGAATCGAGCTGCCAGGGTACAGTAGTGCTTTGGCCAGCAAAAGTGTCTTTATCAGGCCTAATTTCAAATATGATTAGAGCAAATGCTTATATGGTCTTAAACAGAGGCTGCTTTAGTCACAGAATGGGATGCCCCGGGCAGGAATCGAGCTGCCAGGGTACAGTAGTGCTTTGGCCAGCAAAAGTGTCTTTATCAGGCCTAATTTCAAATATGATTAGAGCAAATGCTTATATGGTCTTAAACAGAGGCTGCTTTAGTCACAGAATGGGATGCCCCGGGCAGGAATCGAGCTGCCAGGGTACAGTAGTGCTTTGGCCAGCAAAAGTGTCTTTATCAGGCCTAATTTCAAATATGATTAGAGCAAATGCTTATATGGTCTTAAACAGAGGCTGCTTTAGTCACAGAATGGGATGCCCCGGGCAGGAATCGAGCTGCCAGGGTACAGTAGTGCTTTGGCCAGCAAAAGTGTCTTTATCAGGCCTAATTTCAAATATGATTAGAGCAAATGCTTATATGGTCTTAAACAGAGGCTGCTTTAGTCACAGAATGGGATGCCCTGGGCAGGAATCGAGCTGCCAGGGTACAGTAGTGCTTTGGCCAGCAAAAGTGTCTTTATCAGGCCTAATTTCAAATATGATTAGAGCAAATGCTTATATGGTCTTAAACAGAGGCTGCTTTAGTCACAGAATGGGATGCCCCGGGCAGGAATCGAGCTGCCAGGGTACAGTAGTGCTTTGGCCAGCAAAAGTGTCTTTATCAGGCCTAATTTCAAATATGATTAGAGCAAATGCTTATATGGTCTTAAACAGAGGCTGCTTTAGTCACAGAATGGGATGCCCCGGGCAGGAATCGAGCTGGCAGGGTACAGTAGTGCTTTGGCCAGCAAAAGTGTCTTTATCAGGCCTAATTTCAAATATGATTAGAGCAAATGCTTATATGGTCTTAAACAGAGGCTGCTTTAGTCACAGAATGGGATGCCCCGGGCAGGAATCGAGCTGCCAGGGTACAGTAGTGCTTTGGCCAGCAAAAGTGTCTTTATCAGGCCTAATTTCAAATATGATTAGAGCAAATGCTTATATGGTCTTAAACAGAGGCTGCTTTAGTCACAGAATGGGATGCCCCGGGCAGGAATCGAGCTGCCAGGGTACAGTAGTGCTTTGGCCAGCAAAAGTGTCTTTATCAGGCCTAATTTCAAATATGATTAGAGCAAATGCTTATATGGTCTTAAACAGAGGCTGCTTTAGTCACAGAATGGGATGCCCCGGGCAGGAATCGAGCTGCCAGGGTACAGTAGTGCTTTGGCCAGCAAAAGTGTCTTTATCGGGCCTAATTTCAAATATGATTAGAGCAAATGCTTATATGGTCTTAAACAGAGGCTGCTTTAGTCACAGAATGGGATGCCCCGGGCAGGAATCGAGCTGGCAGGGTACAGTAGTGCTTTGGCCAGCAAAAGTGTCTTTATCAGGCCTAATTTCAAATATGATTAGAGCAAATGCTTATATGGTCTTAAACAGAGGCTGCTTTAGTCACAGAATGGGATGCCCCGGGCAGGAATCGAGCTGCCAGGGTACAGTAGTGCTTTGGCCAGCAAAAGTGTCTTTATCAGGCCTAATTTCAAATATGATAAGAGCAAATGCTTATATGGTCTTAAACAGAGGCTGCTTTAGTCACAGAATGGGATGCCCCGGGCAGGAATCGAGCTGCCAGGGTACAGTAGTGCTTTGGCCAGCAAAAGTGTCTTTATCAGGCCTAATTTCAAATATGATTAGAGCAAATGCTTATATGGTCTTAAACAGAGGCTGCTTTAGTCACAGAATGGGATGCCCCGGGCAGGAATCGAGCTGCCAGGGTACAGTAGTGCTTTGGCCAGCAAAAGTGTCTTTATCAGGCCTAATTTCAAATATGATTAGAGCAAATGCTTATATGGTCTTAAACAGAGGCTGCTTTAGTCACAGAATGGGATGCCCCGGGCAGGAATCGAGCTGCCAGGGTACAGTAGTGCTTTGGCCAGCAAAAGTGTCTTTATCAGGCCTAATTTCAAATATGATTAGAGCAAATGCTTATATGGTCTTAAACAGAGGCTGCTTTAGTCACAGAATGGGATGCCCCGGGCAGGAATCGAGCTGCCAGGGTACAGTAGTGCTTTGGCCAGCAAAAGTGTCTTTATCAGGCCTAATTTCAAATATGATTAGAGCAAATGCTTATATGGTCTTAAACAGAGGCTGCTTTAGTCACAGAATGGGATGCCCCGGGCAGGAATCGAGCTGCCAGGGTACAGTAGTGCTTTGGCCAGCAAAAGTGTCTTTATCAGGCCTAATTTCAAATATGATTAGAGCAAATGCTTATATGGTCTTAAACAGAGGCTGCTTTAGTCACAGAATGGGATGCCCCGGGCAGGAATCGAGCTGCCAGGGTACAGTAGTGCTTTGGCCAGCAAAAGTGTCTTTATCAGGCCTAATTTCAAATATGATTAGAGCAAATGCTTATATGGTCTTAAACAGAGGCTGCTTTAGTCACAGAATGGGATGCCCCGGGCAGGAATCGAGCTGCCAGGGTACAGTAGTGCTTTGGCCAGCAAAAGTGTCTTTATCAGGCCTAATTTCAAATATGATTAGAGCAAATGCTTATATGGTCTTAAACAGAGGCTGCTTTAGTCACAGAATGGGATGCCCCGGGCAGGAATCGAGCTGCCAGGGTACAGTAGTGCTTTGGCCAGCAAAAGTGTCTTTATCAGGCCTAATTTCAAATATGATTAGAGCAAATGCTTATATGGTCTTAAACAGAGGCTGCTTTAGTCACAGAATGGGATGCCCCGGGCAGGAATCGAGCTGCCAGGGTACAGTAGTGCTTTGGCCAGCAAAAGTGTCTTTATCAGGCCTAATTTCAAATATGATTAGAGCAAATGCTTATATGGTCTTAAACAGAGGCTGCTTTAGTCACAGAATGGGATGCCCCGGGCAGGAATCGAGCTGCCAGGGTACAGTAGTGCTTTGGCCAGCAAAAGTGTCTTTATCAGGCCTAATTTCAAATATGATTAGAGCAAATGCTTATATGGTCTTAAACAGAGGCTGCTTTAGTCACAGAATGGGATGCCCCGGGCAGGAATCGAGCTGCCAGGGTACAGTAGTGCTTTGGCCAGCAAAAGTGTCTTTATCAGGCCTAATTTCAAATATGATTAGAGCAAATGCTTATATGGTCTTAAACAGAGGCTGCTTTAGTCACAGAATGGGATGCCCCGGGCAGGAATCGAGCTGCCAGGGTACAGTAGTGCTTTGGCCAGCAAAAGTGTCTTTATCAGGCCTAATTTCAAATATGATAAGAGCAAATGCTTATATGGTCTTAAACAGAGGCTGCTTTAGTCACAGAATGGGATGCCCCGGGCAGGAATCGAGCTGCCAGGGTACAGTAGTGCTTTGGCCAGCAAAAGTGTCTTTATCAGGCCTAATTTCAAATATGATTAGAGCAAATGCTTATATGGTCTTAAACAGAGGCTGCTTTAGTCACAGAATGGGATGCCCCGGGCAGGAATCGAGCTGCCAGGGTACAGTAGTGCTTTGGCCAGCAAAAGTGTCTTTATCAGGCCTAATTTCAAATATGATTAGAGCAAATGCTTATATGGTCTTAAACAGAGGCTGCTTTAGTCACAGAATGGGATGCCCCGGGCAGGAATCGAGCTGCCAGGGTACAGTAGTGCTTTGGCCAGCAAAAGTGTCTTTATCAGGCCTAATTTCAAATATGATTAGAGCAAATGCTTATATGGTCTTAAACAGAGGCTGCTTTAGTCACAGAATGGGATGCCCCGGGCAGGAATCGAGCTGCCAGGGTACAGTAGTGCTTTGGCCAGCAAAAGTGTCTTTATCAGGCCTAATTTCAAATATGATTAGAGCAAATGCTTATATGGTCTTAAACAGAGGCTGCTTTAGTCACAGAATGGGATGCCCCGGGCAGGAATCGAGCTGCCAGGGTACAGTAGTGCTTTGGCCAGCAAAAGTGTCTTTATCAGGCCTAATTTCAAATATGATTAGAGCAAATGCTTATATGGTCTTAAACAGAGGCTGCTTTAGTCACAGAATGGGATGCCCCGGGCAGGAATCGAGCTGCCAGGGTACAGTAGTGCTTTGGCCAGCAAAAGTGTCTTTATCAGGCCTAATTTCAAATATGATTAGAGCAAATGCTTATATGGTCTTAAACAGAGGCTGCTTTAGTCACAGAATGGGATGCCCCGGGCAGGAATCGAGCTGCCAGGGTACAGTAGTGCTTTGGCCAGCAAAAGTGTCTTTATCAGGCCTAATTTCAAATATGATTAGAGCAAATGCTTATATGGTCTTAAACAGAGGCTGCTTTAGTCACAGAATGGGATGCCCCGGGCAGGAATCGAGCTGCCAGGGTACAGTAGTGCTTTGGCCAGCAAAAGTGTCTTTATCAGGCCTAATTTCAAATATGATTAGAGCAAATGCTTATATGGTCTTAAACAGAGGCTGCTTTAGTCACAGAATGGGATGCCCCGGGCAGGAATCGAGCTGCCAGGGTACAGTAGTGCTTTGGCCAGCAAAAGTGTCTTTATCAGGCCTAATTTCAAATATGATTAGAGCAAATGCTTATATGGTCTTAAACAGAGGCTGCTTTAGTCACAGAATGGGATGCCCCGGGCAGGAATCGAGCTGCCAGGGTACAGTAGTGCTTTGGCCAGCAAAAGTGTCTTTATCAGGCCTAATTTCAAATATGATTAGAGCAAATGCTTATATGGTCTTAAACAGAGGCTGCTTTAGTCACAGAATGGGATGCCCCGGGCAGGAATCGAGCTGCCAGGGTACAGTAGTGCTTTGGCCAGCAAAAGTGTCTTTATCAGGCCTAATTTCAAATATGATTAGAGCAAATGCTTATATGGTCTTAAACAGAGGCTGCTTTAGTCACAGAATGGGATGCCCCGGGCAGGAATCGAGCTGCCAGGGTACAGTAGTGCTTTGGCCAGCAAAAGTGTCTTTATCAGGCCTAATTTCAAATATGATTAGAGCAAATGCTTATATGGTCTTAAACAGAGGCTGCTTTAGTCACAGAATGGGATGCCCCGGGCAGGAATCGAGCTGCCAGGGTACAGTAGTGCTTTGGCCAGCAAAAGTGTCTTTATCAGGCCTAATTTCAAATATGATTAGAGCAAATGCTTATATGGTCTTAAACAGAGGCTGCTTTAGTCACAGAATGGGATGCCCCGGGCAGGAATCGAGCTGCCAGGGTACAGTAGTGCTTTGGCCAGCAAAAGTGTCTTTATCAGGCCTAATTTCAAATATGATTAGAGCAAATGCTTATATGGTCTTAAACAGAGGCTGCTTTAGTCACAGAATGGGATGCCCCGGGCAGGAATCGAGCTGCCAGGGTACAGTAGTGCTTTGGCCAGCAAAAGTGTCTTTATCAGGCCTAATTTCAAATATGATTAGAGCAAATGCTTATATGGTCTTAAACAGAGGCTGCTTTAGTCACAGAATGGGATGCCTCACAGCAGACTTAAGATCAGTTCAGTATATATGCACAGTTAGTTACTATAAGCAGCCTGAAAACGCTAACAAAGGCTGGATGAAAAAAAAAAAATCTCCCTGTCAGCCAGCTCCGTTTTTCCTACCTTTCCCTGGCTTTCTGTCTGTCTCCTGTCTGTCTCCTGCCTGTCTCCTGCCTGTCTCCAGCCTGTCCCTGTCTGTCCCTGTCTCCAGCCTGTCTCCAGCCTGTCTAACTGCCTCAGCTACACAGCGTTCTGTCTGTCTGTCACGAATGCAATAGAGAAATGAGGAAAAGCAAGATGGCCGCCGTTAAATACCGCTGTGTGACGTCACCGGGCTTGCTGGCTGCTGATAGGCTGCATGTGACTGCCCCAGCTTGCACTGGCGCGGGATACATGTCCAGACATGTCCCGCCCGCCATCTTAGAATGCCTGTAATGTAAATGAATGGATGTTAAAGGAAAACTTCGAGTGATCGAATCGCGGGGAAATTCGGATTCGATCCGAATCGAATTTTTCCTGAAATTCGGATCGAATCCGGGTTCGTCCGGATCGATTCGCTCATCCCTACCAGGGATATCAGGCACCCGCTGATGTGTTGGTGAATCTGCTTTTTGCTTTTCAATACAGTACCCCAATGGGGATCTAGCACAGGGCAAGATATGAGCATTGAATCTATGTACCATTTGGCAGTAGAGGATGAATGTTACACTTTTTTAACTGAAGGGAAACCAACATACCATTGGAGCTAGATTGCCAGCGTCTGCTTAATCACAGATCTGCACTTAAGTAGGGACCTTTAACTTCTTTTTAAATAAACACTAAAGTCTCTTTATAAGACCCCCCATCCCCAAGGTTATATGAAAACATTAACTGTGTTCCCGGCTTCAGAACTGCCTATCTTCACTTCGCTGGGTGGCCACAGTAAGACTACACAGAGTGGCATCCTGAATTCAGGGACCAGGTGAGAAATTTAATTTAAACCCCCTCCCACTACCTCTGCAGTGAAAAAGGGGCCGTGGGCCAGGGGCTGGAGCTTCAATGGCTGAAAATTCTCTTTTAAATCCCTGTCCAGGTCCACACTAACTTCCTTCCACCTTACTCTCTTCAGTAAATAAAAATGTAAAATGAGCCATTTCAAAGAAGCTCAAAGTCTCTGATTATATGTAAATACCTTATGTATTCGAGGCAAAGATACCTTCTTTGCTTAAAATTCTGGGTTGTGGCTGAGTTGGGAAGGCTGTGTATTGGCAGAGCTTTATGGCTCATCAGAATGTTCTGCTGTGGCTAGATACAGCTGTGGGACCACTGTGGCTTTCCAGGCTCACTCTCACTGAGATCACCAAGACCACTTTTAGACCTTCTAAGGCTCCTACCTCTCACTACAGGAAATGGAGGTGAGATACATGGTACAGGCCTCAGGTGAGTGGATTGCTGTCTTATTATTGCCATTGGGTTACAGTCCTTTTAAAGAGTGATAGCCTTGACTCCAATTTTGTCTGTTTTTCTTTGCAATAAATCATGCCTTATCAGATCACTCATTTTACTATTCATAAAGATTTAATCACGTTAAATGTTAGATCATGTAAGTATCAAATCATTTTTAATGCCATGCTTATAAGATGGGACACCTAACATCTAGCCGTATAAATTCTCTGTTCGCCTTGCTTTATATATATATCCATTTTATTGTTGTTTCCATGGAAATATAATATGGGGCTTGTAGCTTAGTTACGGATGACCACAAGGCAAGAACTTTCTAAAGGTAAGGTATAAAGAAAACATATTGTTCCTGTGCAGAAATGTTAGATACATTAACTGAACCTCTTTGCGTGTCTGTGTTTTAGAGAGAAAGGTGTCAGCCATTATGTTAGAGCAAGTAGTGTAGTTTAGAAAAAACAGACAAGTCATGATAAAGATTTGCCAAAGCAGTGCAAGAATAAAAAATAAAGGCTGTTTCTGAATATTGTCTAAAGTCTATGGCCTGCCCAATGCTATTTTTTTCATTAAAATGTTAAATAATCATATACAGAATGCTGTTGTTTTTATCCATGTACAACTGCATTGGTGGTGATGGAGAGGGCTTAGTGACTATGCAGGCAATTAGCCTGGTTGTTACCTTTCTATAGTGATGCTTGATTCAGTGGCTATTACTTTTCTTTATTACTATTACTTCACTTACAGCGAGGTTTGACCCAGAACAGCTTAACTTCTTCAAGCATGAACTCAGATACTGTGGCAGTGAGGCAGAAAGAAAAACCAGCAAAGCGGAAAACAATGCATCTTCCATTGATCTATAGACTTTTCCCTGAATTTCCTGACAGAGAGAAGAGGCTGGAGAAGAGAAACTGTAGAAGCAATGTCTGGTTTGAACAGAGGGTGTGAAGTCGCAGAACACTGAGCAGTTTGCCAAAGAGTTCTGTAGAAAGACCTATTTGTAGTGGAATGGCCAACAGATTACCCACTAGACTCCTTTTACTGGGCACTATACTATGTCCATTCATCATTACATTTACAAACTCTCAAGCTGGAGACACCATCCGATAACTCAGGGCAAAGGCTTTATTTTAATACAGAACCATGAGGCTCACTTTCTTGCCTTGATTTTACTCTGGAAGTGCAGTGTCAGAGTTGCTTCATTGATACATTTGAGCAAATATAAGCTATTGTGTCAACAGTCGATTGGATAAAAGCAGGGCCTCATCACCTGGTTAGTGTTTAGGTCTTTTATTTGCACTAAGGTCAAGCATGTATATATTCCATTTTATACATCCATCAATGACATAACAGTTGAAGTATTAGATACATGTCTAGAGTATCAGCTACATTAATTGTATCCCATTCGCTGGACAGACAAGGCAAAATGTATCCAGTAGCAGAAATCAGTATTTACTGAAAAGGGGGCACGCTGTATCGGCAAAAGCGGGTCACAAATCTGTTCCTTTGAACATGTAGAAAGGATTTCCCAAAGGTTAGGGTTCCAGCTTCTCTCCTTAATATCAGGTAACAACATTTTTTGGATTTAGCCTTGACGAGTTTTGCCTGATGGCTTCATCAGAGGGTAAAACATGGGCATCCTGCTGTATTTGCTGGATCTAGGGAAAGGTGCAAAAAGTATGAGGAAAATTTCAAGGGTCAGGAGGTGGTCCTATCTATAACTGGGTATATCTGGGTATGGCAAGCACTTACTTGTGATGGGGTAGAAATATGTGTACCGGAGTACAAGGAACGGTTTCTGTGAACCTGGGAAAAGAGAGTTGGATGCAAAACCCAAGGAATGCGACAAAGGCGGTGTGGAGTGTGTAGGTATAGATATACTCAAGTATGATTATTGAAGTGGTCCTCCCTTAGTTCCTAGGGTGGTGGTTGGAGAAAGTACAAAGCTCTGAGTTAGGGAGACTGCTCTCAACTTAGCAACCTTCAAGGTTTGTGATCTATAAAAGGAGAGTAATAAGGGATGGTTTTTAGGTGGTTGTATGTGGTAGCAGATGTTTATCTGGTACTGACATGAGGTAAATGCTTTTACATGTGTTAATAAGCTGGCCCTGCATGGTAAAGGTAGAAGTCCCAGTAGAGGGTGATGGCCATGGCGGTCTCATCTGCTGTTGCTTGTGGAGAGCGCTGCTGTGCAGCTGCTTGGTATCAGCGACGTTCTGCCTGCTGTTTTTGCTGCTTTGCAAGGGGAGGTGGTGGGAGGGGCTTGCGCCACAAATGTAGGTTGGGGGGCGGGCTGGGTTAGGAAGGAGGGCACAGGTGTGACTTACTGAGCTGGGTTGCTCAGTGCTTACGTAGATGGGTAACGCTGGCTGTTCTTAGTGTCTGAAGGGGATGGGGGGTTGGGGGGTGTGGTATGGGCTGACAGGGCACTCCCTCTGGGAAGGCTGTGGATGTGTGGGATGGGAGAGGCCAGTCCCGGCCTTACATTCGTCAGATTCTTTTTGTCTAGGATCAAGCTCCAAGAGCGATACCAACCCGCAAGCTTCATCCTCCTCCCGGCTCCTCTTGGGCAGTGTACTTCGCCTCCTCCAATTACCTTTAAACTTCTAACCCCCCCCCACCCAAGAGCCCCTTTAGATTCTAGATTGACACTTTTTGAATAGTCAATCTTGCCCAAGTCCCCCTGACAGAAGTACTGGAATCAGTATTACGTCTAAGAACTTCATTTTTGTCCCACTACTGAGTTTGACATTATTAAAGACTTACAGTTATTTGCCCAATAACTGACCCTATGGGTATTATATGCCAAACCCCCATCACCAGTATACGGCGGCAAACAAAACTGGAGAGACTGGACTAGAAAAGTCTACAAAGTACTCAAAGACCTTGAGGAACTCATACTCGAACATGAAGTGAATATGGCACTATCACCAACTAATTTGGTGATAGTGCCAACTAATTTGGTGATGGTGCCAAATTTCCCCCCTCATACACGCATTTGTTAGCAGTACGACCAAAGACATGGAAATCCTTTCCTAATTAGACTTCCCACTAGCATCCCTGACAACTTGATGGCAGCACAAAGATCAGCCCTCAAAGACTTACAAAATAATGACCAAAAGGTAATTAAAGAAAAACTCCCTTTTGGCAGATTTTTGGTGTTCTGCCTTACTGTTTTCCTCTTTTGAATGTAAAATAAACATTCGTGTTAGGATTGTGCCCACATACCTGTGATTTACTTATCAGCATGCTGTTTCCATGATTCTCATATTCCTTTTTTGCTATAGTGGGAGTGGTTTTCATGGCCTTGAGTAAAAAACATGGACTACAAGTCCCACAATTTTTCCAGTGTAATAGGTGAACTCTTTAGCAGCTTTCACCCGTCTAAGCAACCTAATGACCTACGCAGCGCAGCCATTAACCCTTGCCACTTCGTTCCTAACTGAAGAAGTCATCATCAGAATTTCATCAGAATGGGTTTAACCAGTCACCCATGCCATGTCAATCAGATGATTAGCAAGCTAGACTGAGGAAGTCTATGATATGTACTCAAAATCACTACTTTGGTGTACATAGCTAAGGTAAACACAGAGCAGCAAACAAATAGCAAATTAAAAAAATAATAGTTAAGCTTAGCACATTGAAGACATCATTTGGACACACAATAATGGAAATACCCACCCATGCACACCAATTTTCTTTTCTCTTCTAAAAATACATAAGCGAACACAGGATCCCCCAGGCCACCCCATCATCTCAGGATGTGGGTGCCTAATCCACCCTACAGACCCATGTCCATCGTTTACCTTTATATATCAGATACTATGTACTTGAATTTATATTGACCCACAATAAGCTCATGTTCCATATTTCCCACTACCTCCAAATACAAGGTTCCATGATAGGTACAACTTGTGCACCATTGTATGCAAACGCACAGACCAAAATACGCCCACTTTTGCAATCACATCCAGTACTGGGCAAGGTTCATAGACGATATCATTATCCCTTAGAACTGCACCCTTTGACTTTGTCAACCTCATAAATCCTTACAATCTCACATTCACCTACACATCCCACACACAAACAATTACTTTCCTGAACCTCAAGCTACATTTACAACCTGATTGTACACTTACTTCATCCCTATACAGAAAACCTACAGCCAGCAACAAAATCCTTTATACATCCAGCTTCCACCCCTGCACTCTTGTTCATAGTATACCTATAGATCAATACCTATGAATCAGAAGGAGCTGCAAAGATGACACTGTCTTCGAGAAGGAGGCCAAAGCCTTTAGGGCATGCCTTAAAGCAAGAAGGTATATAGATAAGCTCCTGAGAAGAGTCTATCACGAAGCAACCGAACACCCCAGGTATGAACTTATAATCAAAACCCTAACAGCAGCAAAACCAGATTCATTAGTACGTATCATGAACACATTAATAAAATCCTCCAAAAACATTGGTATCTCCTAACACAGATACCGGAGATAGCCACTAGTGTTGGCCCAAGACCCACAGTAACCTTCCGAAGTCCGCATATTAGACAGTCTTTATTATTACATCATTAATGTTTTAACCAATCTATCTCAGCTACAGTAATTTAATTCTGTATGTCTGTGTACTCAGTTTATGTCTGTATGTTTATGTTGCTCTTACTGTAACTATACAGGAAAGGGCACCCGCTGGATGCTACCCTGTGCCCAACTCACCACCCGGGGGGTTAAATAAAGCCCCTAGCCCATAGTAGCGCAGCCATGACATCCCATGACCTTCCCCCCCTCACCCCCAACCTTTACCCATGTGCCCCTGTGTTGATTAGACTACCTCCTTTGGTGACATATCTCTTTCCAGTCCTAACAATAAGCCTAGTAAGTTAGTTGGAAAAACTTCTTGATGAGTAGTTTATGAGCAGTACTGTGTTGACCATAAATAGATTTAGGTAAAACTGATTTCTGATGGCTTCAGGATGATTGGATAGTGTAGCCAGGCATAGGAAAAATCAAGCCGGATGCTCGGCTGCAAAACTAAAGGCATTCCAAGTAGGAGGAGGGAGGTTGTGATGCTGTTGTATAGGACCACATATGGAGGCCTGTAGGCCTTGACTACAAAAAGACATTGTTTTTAAAAAGATCAAATCTATAGATGGGCTACAAAAATGATGGCAGACCTTAAAGTGGGCCAACACTCTGCTGAGCGCGGGTGTTAGTCCCCGCTGCTAAATGACAGTTGGAGGGGGCATCCAGAATGCTTGAGTCCCCCTGCACATAACTATCCTTTAGCAGCAGGGATCAACACCAAACTTGAAAATGATCAGGGTCAAGGAGTATATCAATTACAATTGCCCAAAAGTAGCACAGCTTTTTATGGGAAATGAAGCCCTAGACATGATTTGCTGTAGAACCTGCAAATCAAATGAAAGAGGTCTGTGTTTCTTGTTGCATGATAGTGCAAGCTTAATGGTAGAGAACAAGTGGACACAACCTGAAGATAGTTGAATGGAGGATTTAGATCAGTAACAGTAAACGTTATTTTACTGAAAGAGTATTAGATGCTTAGTACAAACTTCTAGGAGCCATGCATGGTGTTACACACACTACCCACTTGTCTGCCAAATCCCATTTACTTCTGGGGCTATTGTTGGACATTTGTGGCACTGGAATGCAGCTGGGATATGGGAAGCCCCGCTGTGTGAAACCCCCCGGGGTGCCCGATTCTCTTACCTTCCCCTGAGCCCACGGTGGATGTGCACACAGCCAAAGGGAGGATGTGATGCCTTGCGCCACTCGTAAGTGTGGCTAGCCGCACCGTGGGCTTGTGGAGAGGCATTCTGGGGAGGTTCACACAGTGGGGCACCCAAAACTGGAGTGCCTCAGGGGGAAGGCCTTTTTTCCACTTTAAATTACTTTACCAATGCACAATTTGAGTGAATACCCTTCAGCCCCAAACACATAACCACCACTTTGGGTGGGAGGCATTTGATGTGCTGGGAAGAGCTCCCACTCTCACGTTCCAACCATGCATGTCCACCACTGTGAAGGGGGGTGAGCTCACACCAAATAATTATTTATTGATTCGACCCAAAGTGTGCCAGGAAGAAGTTGAATGCATGGGGCAAGTCCCTCTGGTCCTTAGTTCAGGTGCAGGGCCAGCATCCCGCACGTGAAATTAACTGTCTTGCTGAAGGCCAAATATTGACATACTAAAATAATTTCTATTGCTCCAAAATCCCCTTTAGATTTCCACTCTTCCATTTCTGCAATTCTTTTTGTCTTAGGTTAGAGACCAGCTGCAGCAGTGGGACTTTATTGTCAATTTCTAATAATGTGAT
This sequence comes from Gastrophryne carolinensis, assembly GCA_027917425.1. Classification (NCBI taxonomy): domain Eukaryota; kingdom Metazoa; phylum Chordata; class Amphibia; order Anura; family Microhylidae; genus Gastrophryne; species Gastrophryne carolinensis. The sequence continues at coordinate 125,768,987 of CM051239.1, forward strand.
GTTGACTCATCGTTGGATAATTATAACACATGAAGTCCATTGTGTCAATAAATGGCAGCCGCATAGAATGAATTTGGCTCCTGTGCTCTCTTTCAGAGGAAGGTTTGACTTTTGGTAGTGTTTATTCTAACAATTGGTATTGTACCTAGTCTATATTCTATAGCTTCTATTTTGTCTTTGCTTTAAAGTTGAGCTTGTTAAGAAAATCTGGATTGGTCAGTTTCACCATATGCATGGCATGGGCCTTGGGCAGTGGCGTTGCTAGGGCTGGTGTCACCCGGGGCGGTAGGAAATGGTGTCACCCCCCCCAATGGTGTCACCCCCACCCCCACCCCCCCCAATGGTGTCAACCCCACCCCCCCCCAATGGTGTCAAACCCCCCCCCCCCCCAAAGAAAACAAACAAAAAAAAAAGCATTTTTGCCGGCATGGTGGGAGCGGGCCGGCCGGTTCCGCGCTGACAGCGGAACCGGCCGGCCCGCTCCCACCATGCCGGCATTTTTAAAAAAAGCAAACACTTACCTGCAGGTCCGGAGCGTGGAGGCCGGCGCCGCTCTCAGCTGTCATCTGAGGGCGCGTCATCAGAGGCGCCCTCTGATGACGCGCCCTCAGATGACAGCTGAGAGCGGTGCCGGCCTCCACGCTCCGGACCTGCAGGTAAGTGTCTCTATACCGAGGGGTGACCGGCCGAGAGGTGTCACCCTCTAGGTCTGGTGTCACCCGGGGCGGTCCGCCCCCCCCGCCCCCGGGTCGCTACGCCACTGGCCTTGGGTACAATTGGGCAGTCTCGTCATTCCATGTTTAGGTTACTGTACAATATTAAGACATATTGAGAAAAAGATAGCATATAATTGTGCTTTTTCACAGAAGGTGACAGAACTGTTGATACTATACTGAAAAAATGTATTTGTACATAAATTATTCATTTATATTGCCACACCTTAAATGGTGTGAATATACAGCATTAAAACAAACACAAATATATCTGATTATGGGGTAGTGGAAAATATCTTTGGACTTTTTGGATTTCGGGACTATGCTATAAGATCACTTTAGTGTCATAATGGCCCTTCTTTATTCACTGCAAGTTGGTCCCCTTATATTACGCTGCCTAAGGTTCCATTTTAGTTTAGTGCAGCATAAATGTTCTATAAATGAGCAGGTCATATACTAACAATAAACTGTCATGTTTATTGATGGCAATATTTTCACAATGAAAGCATATATTACAGTTTAGTACTTCAGTTATCAATTTTATGGCAAGCCAGTCATGGCAAGTCATGCAGAAAAGCTTAAAATGGCTGCTTTCAGCCTATGTCATGGAACGGTAGGGTGACTCTGGCGCTTGTCTATGCTTGGTGGAGCACAGTTGGCACTCACGTGTGATATCACAAAAAATTCACAGACAATGAAAAAGATGAGCTTTCTCCTCTTAGGCTCTCTGTAAGAATGGTAAGTTGCACTTGTCAACTGCTTAGTAGAAAATACTGTACTTCAGTTTACAAAATGCATAGTTTAAATTTATAATACTGTAAAACATGGCAAAATACAAAAACAGCGGCATGCTTGATTACACCTAGCTCATGAAAATGACAGTCGATCCTTACTATGCTCTACTATCTCAGTTCTTAGTGTAGAGTCCCTATGGGCAATGGTAAATGACAAACATCTGTCATGCTTCCCTACGCCAGGCTCAGAGCAGCCAACTTCACTATATACTGACAATAGTTTTCTTGTTGTATGACCTAGCTGAGACCTTGTCCTAAGTTACACAGAAAGAGCAGATTTTAAACTCATTGTTCTCTATTCACAGCTAGTTGTGTGAAATGAAATCTGAAAAAAACAAAGTGTATACTGTATATTCATATAATAAATTAATTAAGTACATACTACACCTGTTGGACACCCCAGCCTATGTTTTCCCTCTCATCATAGCACCATACCCACCCCTTCCATTTTACATGCCTCTGCCATACTAAAGCTTCAGTACCATTGCCAAATCCATCCTGTCCATGCTACTTTGTTATAGGCCCTTATTTATGAAGGAATAGCGACAGGTAGCGACTGGTGAGCGGCCGGTAATGACGGGCCCCGCCACGAGAACGCCGGCTCCCCACCACAATCACACATTTATCAAGCCAATCCTGCTTAGCGACTGAGATAGCGCCATATTCATCATTATTCCAGCCTCAGCCCACAGCGCCAGCGTCCGACCTTGAACAGCGACAGGTATGACCTCTCGCTACCTGGCGCTCTCCAATGCATTTCAATGGAACAATCTTTAAATATTCATAATTAATTGTTATTAATGTTTTTTTTTTTTTAATGTGAAAAATTCTGTGACCACTTCTGCCATGTTAGATAATTTTTTTAAGGTAAAAAAAAAAAAATTGTGCAGAATTGATATTACAGGTCTGATATTATTGTATTCATATTACTGAATTCTTTAAAAAAATTATTTTTTTTTTTTCCAAAAATATGGTGGTTTGGGGGTTAAAAAACTACTTTTAACACATCGCCACCAGCGCTCTGGGGTTTAAACATGCATTTCACAGCGCTTGAATTTTTTGAGTGTGATTTTTTGATGAATATGGTGGGAGCCGGTCGCTCTGACCAGTCGCTATCATGCGCACCCATACATCGCGGAACCTGTCAAATAGCGACTCGTCACCCCGTATTCAACGTTACTGCACACCGACTCAGTCGCTATCAACAACCAAACAATGGCCAAGCACAGGGACTACTAGTGGGCGCTGTGAAAATACTGCTACAGTCGCTCAACTGTCGCTACCTGCCGCTATTAATGAATCGGCCTCATATTCTCTGCTATGGATTGCACATATCGGAGGCACATTGAGGATACGGATCACTGGGGATTCTGTGTGGCCCCAGTCTTCCTCTGGACACAGGGATGCAGGTAGGGTAGTGGTTGCTTGCTGGCTTTGCTGACCACAGTTGTTAATACACATCTATTGTTCATATACATCTGTGTGTGCATTGGAGCATGTGTGGCCAAGCGTGTATTGCTTTAACTACAACTGTAGACCAATTATGTCTGTCCTGGTAATGGTTTAGGCTCTGACCTGGTACTCTGTTGCCAATGTTAGAAAATATTATTTTACAGAAAGAGTAGTAGATGCTTTGAACAAACTTCCCACAGACGTAGTTGAAAAATCATTAGTGAATTTAAACATGCCTGGGATAAGCACACATCTATCCTAAGATAAAGTGTACATACAGTATATACAAAGGGGCAGACTAGATGGACCGTATGGTCTCCTTCTGCCGTCAACCTTCTATGTTTCTAAGTGAGTCATTTACTCACAAAACACTGCTGTTATGACCTTTGCTGATATCAGGGAGTTTACTCAACCTTACACATGCCCAGCAGCAGTATTCTGTGTGTACAGGTCTCACTTTTCCTTTAAATCTAATACACACTCATTGCTGTTGCCAATCAAAAAATTATTAAGAGCTCAACAAGTGTATATTACTGGAGCATGTTGCTGCATTGCGAAAAAACGTTTCTTAAAGTGGACCAATACCCAGGATTTTGACTATCCTGGGTTTTGGTCCACTTCGGGGGTGCCCCGCTGTGTGAAACCCCCCAGAAAGCCCCAAAAACTCACCTCATCACGCTCCCACGTGACCGCGCCGTCCAATCCCCGCCGACGGACAAGCGGGTGACAGCGACGGACAAGACAGCACGTCCGCCGCCGCCTCCCGCACGTCACTCTTACAGTGCGCGCGCCCGCGCCGGCCATTCACAAACGGCCGGCGCGGGCACGTCTGGAGGGGCGCGCGGGAGGCGGCGGCGGCGGCAGCAAGGTAAGGTAAGGTAAGGTTTTTTTAGGGTTTTGGGGGGGTGATCGGCCCTGGGTGTTGTTCCACTTTAAGATATTAGCAGTGCACACCTCTCGTTTTTTGCTGCAGGTGACAAGGATTCCTTAGCACCGTCCTCCTTCTTCTAGGAATGCTGCTGTCTAAATGATCAAGATGCTTTACTGAGTGCATATAAGCATATACCCTGTTTCCCCAAAAAAGACCTGCGCTTAAAATAAGCCCTAGCATGATTTTTCAGGATTTTTGAGGATGCTTTAAATATAGGCCCTATCCCAAAAATAAGCCCTAGTTACAGTTGCTTGGACAAATAATGCAACTGGGGCACAGTACCAGATGACCCCCTGTTAGGGATATTTTGTGTCCAGGGTGCCACCCCTGTGCACCCTGCCACACCAATATGACAAAGGTGTCACGTGACAGCCTGTGTCATATTGTGGAGCTGCACAGATGCCAGGGAGCTGTATGCAGGAGCCAGGACTAAGTATAGAGTGCGCCCCGTACTGCGCAATCCACAGCGGCACCCGTCTGCCCCACAAGCCCCCATAGCAAACATTAAGTCTCAAATGTAGGACACATTTAAAAAAAATGAAACTTGTAAGTGAAACACACACTAATGGCCATTTCTGTCAACAGATAGATCAACTGTTCATTGAGTGAGCTGACGTTTGTGTGATTGGACGACTAGTGCTCAAGATTTGTTGGCTAATTGGCCGTAAGCAATCATTCAGGAGATCGCTTGTGCTGTGGACTCCAGTAACACAGTGAATGAGAAATTTTATTTCAGTCAAAATGACACTCGACCGACGTATGGATTCTTGTTGATGACTTGATCACCGTGAGCATTTCCATAGATCTATTATTGCCTTGCTCATTTTTGCGATTTCTCGTTTGTTCTGTGGAAACGAGCTGTTGGAAATTGCCTTACATTACAACAGTTCTCTCTGAAACTAATGGCATGATTAGGTTTCTGTGGACAATATTTTACCATTACAATATTTTGTCATTACATACAGTTAGTAAGTTGTAATACTATGTTATCTACCAATGTAAGTAGGAAATCCTTCTTAGGTGCTTGAAGCGGAACAAAAATAATGATTTTCACTTTCCAGGGTTTTCTGGCATTTCTTGGGGGCATCCCAATGGGGGATGCCCCGCTGTGTAAAACCACCCAGAAAGCTCCAAACAATTCTCCCACGCTCCAAAGGCGCATGAGTGGGCACTCCAATGAGAGCTGTGTTTAGCTCTCGCTTACTATAATCTGAATAGCTAGGATGGGAGCACATGCATGATGCCCTGGATGCCGGGGATGTGGCAGCACAAGCCCCCCCGGCCAAAACAATTAGAGCTGCCTGCCGAATGACGTAGTAATAGCAGGCGGCTCTCTTTGGCCGAGAACGGCCGGTCCTGGAATCTTTTAAATTCTAGGCCGGCCGATGGTGGCCTCAAGCAGACCACCACCCTTTGCGGTGAGGGTGTTGGTTGAACCTGGGAGGCACCTCAATCTGAAAGGCTGGGGGCATCCAGGGGGCTCACCTTAACCTCGCTCCTCCACCGGGATTCCAACACCGTGGTTGGCCGCCCGGCAGTCACGTGGGCTGTGACATCCTGGCTGCCGAATGCAGACAATCACGGAGCTGGATGGGGGAGGTTAAGGCAAGCTTTATAGGTATCTGGGGGGGTAATGGGCTCTAGCATTTTGGATGCCCCCCCAGACAGCTCTCAGCAGCAGACCAACACCATCGCCGCGGAGGGTGTTGGTCTGCTTTAAAGGTGCTTTGAAAATTCTCCTTCATTTGAGTTGAGCCAATAAGTGGCATTACTGTACCCTTGGATTTCCAGCATTACATACAGTATTCCATCCTTTCAGCTTCTCTATGAAGGTTCCTTCTATTAAGGAGTGAAGGTATTAGAGAGCTTTACGACACAGCATTAAATAAAAGCAACTGCATAGCCTGAAGCTGCATTGTGCTAAAAACATTGCCTGCTGCTCAGTTCCTTTTTGTCATGATAAACTGAATGTCTCATTATCACAAATCTCCACTCACAGGAAGCTGATTTAATAGCAATAAATGTGTAACTTCCTAAAAGAATGGCTGTTAAAGCAATCATAAATTATGTGTTAAATAAGTTTCTATGTGGGGAAAATGTACTGGGATGTCCTGTTAAATTAGAAGCCGAATGCTGTAACATAACAGAATTGCAGATCTGTAAACCCCCACTGCGTCATTGTTCTGTCAGAATGTCCCCAGATCACATCCCAAGACTTGCCTGTCACCACGGTGACGCTACTTTATACAGTATGATTTCTTTAATGTTCCATCATTGTACAGCCTCCCTACTCTGCATATTGTAGCCTTTGTAATATAATTGTATGACTAATGCCACAGTCTTGCCATCTTCAATAGCACATTTGGCTCTTTCATCATGATACAGTACTTTGTTACCCTTACCAGCTTAATTTGGGACTTAAATTGTGACAGCAGCGACAACATTGAATGATATGTGACCAATGTTGTAATTATCGAAAATTAACCTAGTTATTTATTAATGTCACAATTTAAGCAATGAAAATGCGTCCCTCTGTAGAAACGGTCAGCTTATTCGAAAGGGCTCACTATGGTTGTTTGGAAGAGCTTGTGATGCTAGGAGATGAAATTGCCAGCTAATCTAATTAGCTTATTTGTAGAACGTATCCACCTCAAAACCTACAGTATTTTGGTAATGACGTAAAATAGTTAACTACATAGGGTAACAAGCTCTTTCACAGTACATGGATAGTTCACCACATTTTAGTGAAATAACTCTATATCTCCACATTTCTATATACTATTATTAATTCATATATCTATCTATCTATCTGGTTGTATTTAAGATCCTACCAGGTGGGGGGGGGCAGACTAGGGACAAAAATGATCCCAGATGCCAGCAAATCTATGACTTTTCTATTGTGCCCTACCTACCTATATACTTCTCAGCCAGTACACTCTATAGCTCAGGCTAATGGCATTGCATGGAAAGATCATGGGATCAGGTGAGAAAATTATTATTCCTAAAGCAACGGTCCTGAAGCTTTAGCAATGTAGAGGCAGATACTATGGTGGAGTGGATATGGTTCCCCCGACATGATGCTAAAGCTACGGCATAGCAGGTAGAGCATGAGCTAGAAGTACACTAGGGATGAGGGGTGGAGGGTTTAGGGGACACTCAGGTGGCCGGAGGTATAGAGGGTTGTTAGATCCAGAAGAGAACTGACAGAAAAACAATGCATGACTGCTGCCCCTCCCTATAGCCAGCCCACCCCTGCCAGTTGGTGTACAGCAAGGTGTCAGTCTGTAGCCCAGATCAGTTTGCTACAATTTATACTTTACCAAAGCTTGACTTGCTCCGTAAATACAAAATTGGCCTAAAAGCTGATGAAAACTTTTTTATTTGTGCACTTTAAATGTATCTTGTTTGTATTTTTAACAGTTTTAGGAGATTGACAGCCTACACGTACCACCCAGGATGTTACTGAGAAAAATATTGTTGTACTTGATAGAAAAAATGGAAGACCCATGAACAATTCTATTCTAGTCAAGAGATTTAGTTGAATATCATCTATCTATGTTCTACTTATCTATCTATCTATCTATCTATCTATCTATCTATCTATCTATCTATCTATCATCGGCGTTGTCATTTTCTATTTTGTTTTGGTACTTGTGCTTGTGCTGACTATTGTACATGTGAATATTTTAATGTCAAAATAAGTTATTCATATTTAATAGGATCAGGGATCCAAAGAGTCATTCTGTATTCATGTGGCTTCATGACTATTGTATTACATGAAAATTAACATGCTAGGAACCTTGATCTACAAAGGTGGAGAAAGACTTGTCTCTGATGCTCAGGCTGGATTTCCGGAACGAATATGAGCATCTTTAATTTAAATCTGCACACAGACAGGGCATATAATTAATGCCTGCTGTGAGCTGTCTGCCAGACTGTCTGCCACTGTGCTGTGTGCGGAGATAACTCCTCAACACTCCTAAGCTGAGTCAGCTTCTTGACTCTAGCCATGAACACAGCTATGACAGCCTGCTTGTTCTGCTATCCAACAAGTGCTATCCCTACCTTCACTACCTGAATAAAGCAAGGAAGGCTGTAACATGGCTACTACCAAGTTGGTTTATCCTGTTAGTACCTCTAACCAGTAATGTAACTACAGGGGACACAGAGGTAACAACTGCATCTGCCCCATGGGCTCATGTATTTATTCGATTTGTGAGACATATGTACAAAAAAAAAGCACCGCTTGTTTTCACATTTTTTAATAGTCTAAACGTATCTAATGCAATTAAAAAATGTCATCCTAGGGGCTGAAGAGGAATGTAAAAAGGTTTCTTTATGAGAACCGCCGGGCCACTATCTAATGTGTGCACAGGGTCCAGTCACATACTGTAGATAAATATCTCTGCATCTCACTGAAACAACAGCCCACCCAGAAATACGAATAGTCATTTTTCACCTTTTATTCTAGGATAAAATAAGATCTATACTCACTTCACCACCCTTGACGTTATGATATTTAGTATTCACTTGTTCTGATGATCTGGCTGTGGCATCCATGCACGCTGGTGGCCATTTTCCCGTAGCCTGTTTATATCTTGGTATAGTGGCGATGCCTGTATAGCTGAGGCTGCCTGATGTCTCATGAGCCGCCATCTCGGATGTTTAAAGGCTCATAAAATGCAGTAGATACAGGCATGGGATCTATATGTGACTCTGAGGAGTGATTCCCCAATACATGATTGAAGGATTGCAAGCTACGGAACTGCTTCATACCAGTGGAATTCAGTTTGACGCCATTAGATATATCTGGTAAGCGTACACCCTAAAGGTGGTGGGCACGTGTGCGGAGTTAAACTGTTGATGTGCATGCACCGTGGGATATTTTTGAAAATGTATTTAATCGGTTGAAGGATTATTGCCTTCTCTCTGCTCTGTGCCTTATAACTATATATTGTTGTGGGACTTTGTTTGGATGGAAAGTCTGGCGCGTTGAAGCAATCATTTCAAGAATCAATACCTGAATATTTTACCTGAAAGACTTTAGCACTGTGTTTATCACTTATAATTGTTTATCCATGCACATACACTTGCTGTCCATAGTGTGTCTCTAGGCAGTACCAGGCACACTTGTTTGCTCTTACAAATGGTGGACAGCCATCAAAAGGCTACTTGCACATTATATGACCAGATCTTTGAGCAATGGTAGATATGGAAGTTCCAATTATCTGCTGCAGTTGAAGACAGACTAGTATCCTGTAGATAATTTGTTTTTATTTTACTGTGTTTTATCCTAGAGAGGGCCAAATAAAGTCTGTGCTGTCCTGGCATTGCTAGGACTTTGCAATCACTGCAGCAACCAGGCTATTTGGTGCAGTGATTGGATCCCAAAAGCATCTTTCTAGCAGTGCCAGGCTGCTGATGTGTTTATATAGATACATTGTATTTTCACCTTTTAAGACACACTTCTTTTCCCCCAAAAGTGGGGGGTGCGGGTGTCAGTGTGTCTTATCGGACAGGCTAGAAGATAGAGCAGCAGAAGGGGGGCAATGGGGAATGGGGAATGGGAGGGGGGAATGCCACACTGCCTATGGGAATGGGAGGGGGGAAATGCCACACTGCCTATGGGGATTGGGGGGGGGGGGGTGCACCTTTGCTTGTAAGCAGGCGATTCTGCACCTTGCCTATTATTTTTTTTATTTGTAGGGAGTATTTTTTCCCCCCTGAAAATCCTGTGTGCGTTTTATGGGCAGGTGAAAATACGGTAGTTAGATTAACGTAGATTTACCATTAGGGCAATAAAACCTGCCAGACATTGGTAGACGCTGGTGGTGTAGTATAATTTTTCCAGTGGCCTTTCTCCACAATTCCACTTTCTACTCCTTTATTTTTTCGATTCTCAAGTCTATGTTCTGAAAGTCTTAAAATGTGATAAGTGTTAAATAGAGGGCAGAGCTGAAAGATTTGTGAGGGTTTCTTTCATTGTTATTTACTTTATTATTTTTATTCAAAGTTAACTGCTTATGAATCTGCCACATTAGAGGCATTAGTGCCAAAAATAATTTAGCTTAAACTGGCAGAAAGCGGCCACCATTGTAAATCAGGCCTTATACAGTAAGTATATTCAACAAAACATTTTTGTTAATACTGCTTCCCCTAAATGCTATGCATATCCTAAGGTAATGTCTTGTGTTCATGTGATATATTGAAGAACTGGATCTTGAGTCTTTTTTCCACCGAGGGGAAATGGCACCTCAGTGGTCACTTATGGCGGCTAGCTTAAAGCTTTAAAACAGATGCAGTCTATAATAGGATTAATGAATGTAAAGAATCTGTCAATAAAATAATCTTTACTTACTAAACAGATGGCAACAAAGGGCCTGTGACCTTCTCTTCATGGTATCATCTGCTCCTTCGTGTCCGCTAGTTTACTCGTCATACTGTCTGAAAGATAAAAACAAAAACAATGTTTTTTTCGGGGCAAATGTAAAAATCCTACGTGATGTTTGAGTGCTGGTAGGAAGGAAGCATTAGTGGACATAAAGATGACAACAATATTGAAGAGAGAAGCAGTGGTGGCACCAGTAATGACACCTAACAGGATGAGTAGTAACTGTAAGGATGACAACCAGAATATAAATTAATAGGTAAAGAGGCAGCAATAAGAGAAGTGGCAATGGCAAAAAGACGACAGCTAGCAGGGAAAAAGTCGCTGGAGAGAACATGATTGTTAGAAGCAGGGAATGGAATAAAGTCTCTGCCAAATTAATGTTCTTTTGGATAAAGATTTTTTCAAGCTGCGCATGCCTTATATATGGGTTGTCTGCATATCCTGGGACCACATCTACTAGTAGTACCTAGTATAGGACTGAACATGCCCCATACAAAATTTGCCGAATCCATCTAGGCTGAGGCCAGTCTTCGGCTCATTCCCTGGCATACTGGTACTTTTAGTGGCTAGAGATCTTATATCAATAGGGGGTAGAACAGCTTCTGCATTTCAACAGACAACCATCAATGCCAAATACCTTATTTCAGAGTATTAAATACAGGATAGACTGTCTGTAGCAAACTGCATCCAATGATGTACAAGCTAAAAACATAAGCAGTACACTATCAACTTATTGCATAAAATGAAGGTCCTCTTTAGCCAAGTTACCTGGATTCCACCAGGCTTTATTTATTATTAGTGTTTATTATTAGAGCTAACCCGAACCCAGACCAAGTTCCCAGACCCGAACACGGACTTCAGTTAGAAGCTTGTGTTCGAGTTTGACGTTCAGTTCAGACACAGAGAAGCTGGCTGATAGGCTGCTGAGCATCCAATCCACCAGCTTAACCTAAAGGATGCAGGGACCATGATCACGGGGCTTAGGTGAGTTACAGTTGTGCTTCATGCTGAACGCTCTGCACTCCCCAAAGTTTGGGTCCACATTGACTTCAATGGGGACCAGGTTTGGGACTTGGAACACGAACTTGGGGGGGTTCCTTCTGCCTATTTACTATATTTATGCTATTGCACTGAATACCTTTTATATAGAGAGTTGGCTGAGCCTGAACTACAAAGTTCTGGTTCGTACTGAGCTTTGCATGTTCGGGTTACCAAACCGTAACACAGACTTCAGCCAGAACCTGGAAAAGCTAATGTAGACTGTGCAGCAGGAAATGGCAGTACAACTTACCTAAGCCCTGTGATCCCATTGGTGGTTGGCGTTCTTTCTGCTGTCAAATCAGCTATGGCTTCAGAAAGATGGTTGCCGCTCTCATGAGTGAGGACACTGGCAGCAGCTAGCAGCACTTCTAGTGCCAGCTGCCAGTGTCCTCACTCTTGGGAGTGGCGCCCCCCACACCCACCACCACAATTAGAAAAAAAAATGTGTGTGTTGAGGTCAAGCGAGGTGAAACAATCCTTTAGTTAGGCAGGTGCATTTTCCTCACTTGCTGGCAGCCAATGAGTTTGTTGGGTGGAGGTGCCCCGTGCCATGCACAGCTCTAATGATCGGCTGCAGAGTGAAAGTGAAAGTGCCACAAAAGCACAGACCAGGTGTGGCCACCAGTGCCTCTAATGGACCCTGGAAGGGCGAGGGAGGAGATGGAACAAGTGAAATATGTAACCTAGCACCCCATTTGACCTTCCTGGTAAATCTTTTTCCCCAACTAAGTCTAGGCTTACTTTTGCTTTTTACACACTGGGGCATCTCAAATTAGAATCCTAGCAGACTATCAGTCTCTTTTGAATGGAGGTCCAGTTTAAAGTAACTTTCATGTTCTTGTTGCTGTGTTGAGTCAACTGGAGCTACTGTGCATGTGTAGTGAGTATGAGACCTATTAAAAAAAATAATCCTCTACCTTGGGTTTTGCAATAGAGTAGTTCTACAAATGAGGTACAGAATTTTCAATCAGGTAGAGGCTTTTCTACACAAATTTGTTGGGAGTGAAGGGGATCTCAAAATTATTTTTAATTTTATCCTATACAGGCCCTTTAATTAATTACCCTCCCTCTCTTTTGTGCACTAACCATATTATTGATAGGGAATCGATCTAATAAAAAATATAATGCATTTCGCAAATGTTAGTGGTCAATGGCAGTATATTCCTAGAGATAATTTATAAATATAATACTCTTCGACAAGTTGTATCAGGATTCAGGAAATATTCATAGACAGCTTAGTAAGGTGGAACTGTGTTAATATTTCCATGACTAATGAACTCTTTCTGATTACAACATATGCAAATGTGTTTAATTTGGAATCTGCTTTGAAACCTTTAATCCTGCCACATGAAAGGCAAAAGACATCAATTCTAAGAAGCCTGCACTTATTCTCCATTCACTTTCAAGAAAATGTTATTTTGGATAATTGCTGGAGAAAGCACAACATTCAGAAATACTAAACTGGCAGAATTAATTTACTCTCTCAAATATCTCATGCTCTTTAAAATTAGCATTACAAGTTTTAAGTAATCAATTAAAAAACAGATGTTACAAATGAAATGTTGTACATGTTATACACATCCACTATAGATTCATGCATTATGGATACTAATGGCCAAGTTAGCCAGGCTAAAAAAATAAATTTTTTCCAACCGTCTCTAAACATAATGGGTTACGCTTTCACTGTGTTTGCGGGACAATCGCAAGTGGATTGCCCCATTAAACTGACATAACTGACAATGCCCAACAGCACTTCCTGTTTGCAGGCAGCCTGCAAATACATGAGCCACCATTCTGTTTCTAAAATTCACTACAGCAGTTAGAAAAAGGTAAATTAATTTTTATGTGTAGCAATCTAATTTGCCCTGTGGAGGGATGCATATGAGCATTGTTTGTTGTGTTGGTCTGGTTTAAGTATATTGGGGACCAAACACGAAGTGCTTCTATTTAACCCAGGCTTGCGGAGGGAATTTTACTGCTTAGAAACTTTCATTGTTTTAGAAATCCCAATGTTACTTTCTATTGGAAGTGAAGACCTACTGTGTTTATAGAATACAAACCTCTCCTCTTTCTATAGCTCTGGTTCCAGCTTAGAATGCAGGGCATTTGATTATTTTGCCAGTTCAAAAACATAAAAATGTTTTAGCACACATTCTTTGTTTTTATTTTGTAACCCAATTGCATTGTTAACAGTGATGTTTGTTGGTTATACCAAGGATGAAATTGAATTATACTTCTCTCCCAGTCATAAAGCTGCCTTTTTATTGTAGAACTTGAATGGACATCTTAGATATCCATTTTTTTTTCCTGCTGCCTGCTGCACAATATAAAAGAAGATAATAACTCTCTCTGACAGGCTGCATGATAGAGCGGGGAGATGTATTACAAAAAAGAAGACAGTTGACACAAGAAAGAAAACATGAGAACCTTTTTGTTACTACATTTCTGACAAGAATTAGAAAATACATTTCTCAGAAGATAATAACTTTTCAAAGTGTTACTTGCCTACTATGTCAACCAGTATTGTACTGGAGCGCATTGAGCCCACCAGAGAAAATCATTTTTGGGGCCCATCAGAGGAAATCATTTTTGGGATTCACCAGAGGAAATCATTCTTAGGATGCACCAGAGAAAATCATTTTCTGGGACCCATCAGAGGAAATCATTTTTGGGATTCACCAGAGGAAATCATTCTTGGAATTCACCAGGGTAAATCCTTCTTGGGGAACACCAGAAGAACACAATTAGACTGTTAAAGAACAAATGTAACTTACTGAATAGATAACAAACTCACAGAACACTCCAGGCAAGCAAGAAATACTGTTTTAGTCTTATATCACTTGTACTGCCCTGATGGTGGCCCTGAGTCAGTAACCAAGGTTGACTGAAGCATTCTCTGGTGCTTTGGTGGTCCATTCCAAAACTGACGTCAAGAGTTGCAATCTAGGGGCCGGAGCTAAGAAGTGTCTGCTCCATTTAGCATAATTTAGAGCTGTTGGTTTGACCACTGCACCCCTGTGAAGAATTTACATCACTATACCTAATGTAGGCCATGTGCAACAGTGTGGGATGCCTGCCAGTTTTTAAGGAAGTCTGAAGTCGGACAAACCACATCACTGGGTGCATGCTTCTGTGCCATTTGTATGCCCCACATGACTGCTGCCTGCCAATTGCATTGCTCTGCAGCTGCTGTTAGCAAAGGTCTGTGTATTGTGTCCATTTACAGGCTTCCTTTTAACCTTTAACTGGCAGGACATCCCAAATCAGGATACCCTGTGGGTAGGAGTTGAGACGGTTAGTGGAAATGCAGGCATCCACTAGTATCTGCCAGTTTCCTAGACAGGTTCTTTCCACTAAAGCTACCGTAGCATATTTTACCAATATGACTAGGAAACCTGGCTAAGATTGGCAGACACTGGTGGGGTTATCTAGTTTTGCTAAAGCAGACCATGGCAATCAGTATTAGCTGAAAATTATATATTTTTTTACTTTTATATGGTTCACAAGTCTATATTCTGAAATCATTACCATATTATAAGTGTCAAATAGCGGACAGAGCTAAAAAAAAGATCACATTTTTAAAGGTATCTCAAAGTAGTTTATTCACACACTGAGATCAGTAGCATGACATTTTACATCTCTGATGATGTGTCTGCTGATACATTACAAGGCATTATCTGTGCTATTAGCCTATAAACTGAAAACGATGAACTACCATGTCGCATTAGCTTGCGCTAGGGCTGGCTGTTTCCAGGGTTGAGCAATTCTGCCTGTCTGGGGCATCCCGGGATGCCCTGATGTGTGAAACTCAGGTGATCCTTGAGTAAATGTAGCCTGAGTTTAGATTTAACAACAAATCGTGTCTATATCGTAACATTTCAGATTGTATTTGTATGTACCTTTGCAAATGTAATAATGTCGATTGTTTTAGATCAGTAGTCCTCAAACTTCCTCCTCAAAGGCCGAGACAGGCCAGGTTTTGCAGGTCTCCACGCTACTCCACAGGTGAATTAACTGGTGCTCAGACAGAGCTATAGCCCTAATTATTACATCTGTGCATCAGCATAGAGAGCTGCAAAACCTGGCCTGTCTCGGCCCTTGAGGAGGATGTTTGAGGACTACTGTTTTAGATTGTGGACCCTTTAGCTGGAGACCGGCATCGGTGATTTAAATCAGTGTCCATTTCCTTCTATTCATTGCATAGAAACAGATAGCTATTGTGACATCAAATCTCTGAATCACCAGAATTACAATGTTGTGCTGTCATGCACAGTTATGATGCTTCCTTTATGAAAAGTCTTAATAATTAAAGTTAGAGACCAGTTGCCATCTGGACAGAGATCTCACTTTGCTGTGTGATCGTTGTACATCTGTCAGAAGCTTTGCGCTGTCATTAAACCACATAATCATCATCCTTTGTTCAGCGTGATTCTGTTTCTACACATCCAGGCTAAGCGGCGCAGCCATATGCTATGTTGCAGGTGATTTCTGCGTTTGTATCACCTCACACAATGGAGCAGTGTGTGCATCTGATTGTCAGGGAGTTTTATTAGGGTGTTGCATATGTGTAATCTTATAAATGAAGACACTTAAATTGGAAAAAATAAGCGTTTATTTAAATTGATGATTATTAAAAAGACAATTGTATGTCTAGGTGCCTGGCCAATCTTGTTCTGTTTCTATTCTTCAATCTTCCGCTTGGCCAATAATAATAATAATAATAATAATAATAATAATAATAATAATAATATCCAGGCTGGATAATTTCAAGTTGTAATGGCTCCTACACTTGCCCCTGCCTGGCCTCTGACTGTGACCCGGGCTGCAGGATTGAACTTGCTTGTACCTATTAACCAGGATTATTGCTCAAACCTTTGGATTTGGTGTCTTGTGTGCTGATGATATTTACAGAATTGATAATCTCCTGATTTAAGTAAACAAATACTTGCCCAAAGGATTTAGAAAGGTATAAGACCTAAACACATACAACGGTCTGTTCAAGCTACTCACCATTGTGATACAGAATCTTCATGCAATGATAATTACTGGAATTCTGCTGTACCATCTTACTGTAATTATTGTCAAAATGGACCTGTTAGCACTATATTTGTTTTCCATTTATGGAATGATTGAAGGTTATTAAAGAGGGCTTTAAAGTTATCTTCTAATAACTGGGATAACTCCCTGGATGCTAAGTTGAGAGATACTTCTACTTTATTCATTCCCGTTTCTATCTATTTTTAAGGGATCTTGTTAGATTACAACAAAAGGGAAACTGGATTGGTGAAGTGGACAACTAAATTCCCGACTATATCCCCAGAGGCCATCCTGAAAGAATGAATTCACTGTATGCTGTCCTTTCCAGCGTCTTCATATAGAGAGATGTTTCCCATAAGTTCAGACATAAGTTTCCCCAGAGTTTTTGATACATGTGTAAAATGTAGAGAGGGGAGAGCGGATCTCCTACATAAATTTTGGACATGTGTGGTTACTAAGAAATTTTGGGCAGCAAGTAGTCACATGTTTTATATTGGCTGTGTGGTAAAAAAATATCTTACAACAATGGATATCCTAACAGTCCCAATCACTGACAATTTTTTAATCAAAATTGAGATAACTGTTTAAAATGGAGTGGATTGCAGCACTCCAAAACATGTTCCGTAATATATGGGAGAATTTTTAACAACATTTTCTTTGAACACACACCATAAATAGATCACTTGCTTTGGACAGACTTTCTGGGATCTATCTGGCCTCTGGGAAGGTGGTGGCTGGTGTGAGGCTGGGGGCAGATGTGTGAGGAAAGACGATAGGGCAATTGTTTAAACAGAATGATCAGGTTTTGAGGCTCAGACCCTTTTTAATTGTTGTCACCTTTTCCCTTCGCTTCCCTCATTTTGTTATTAAGCTAGTTCATTGCACATACTGTACTGAAAAATTAAAAAAATAAGAAATGAAAAATAAGGCACGGTTTATCTTTAGGAGCAAATGTATTCTCTCGTCTCCCCTGATGGGCGATGACATGACGCTGACAACATGTTACATCAAGAAAGTTGAGATGTTGATAATGTTGTAATTTGAATGCTTTCTTTTTGGAACTCTATGCAATACTACTGCATAGTGTATGTAATTATTCTACGTGGCTTAAATAAAAAAAATGTTTGAAACTAAATGGAGATCTGGGGTGGGGGAGCAAAATAGATTTAGTCCTTTGGGGGGTATTGGACCGCTTTAAAATTCGCATCAGGGCCCATCACAATTAATTTCTCCACTGCAAAGTGAAATTGTGAAAGATCCCCATTTGGTACATTTAAATAAAAACTACAGGGTTGACATATTTCATCACAATGGTGTTTTAAGATACCTTTAATAATATCATGGCAACCAGCACCTATAAAGTTCACTGCCAATCTCCGCAATGGGAATAAATACAGCATGCAGCTTCAAATAGTTGGCGGAACAGAGTAGGGCACCTGGCACAGCATGGGATATGGGACTGCATAAGGTCCGGTAACTTCACAAACAGGCACTGACACAGGCTGGCCTACTTGAAGAAAGGCCGATTCATTAATAGCGCCAGGTAGCGACAGATGAGCGACAGTAGCGGCATTTTCAGAGCGCCCGCTAGTAGTCGCTGTGCTTGGCCATTGTTCTGTAGTTGATAGCGACTCAGTCGGTTTGCCATAATGTTGAATATTGGGTGAGGAGTCGCTATTTGACAGGTTCCGTGCTGTATGGGAGCGCATGACAGCGAATGGCCATAGCGAACGGCTCCCAGCATATTCATTAACAAATCACGCTCAAAAAATTCTCGCGCAGTGAAATGCTTGTTTAAACCCCAGAGCGCTGGCGGCGATGGGTTAAAAGTAGTTTTTTAACCCCCAAACAACCATATTTTTGGACAAAAAAAACAAACAAGTTTTTCAAAACATTTTGTAATATGAATACATTAATATCAGACCTGTAATATCAATTCTGCACAATTTTTTTTTTTTTAACCTTAAAAAAAATATCTAACATTGCAGAAGTGGTCACAGAATTTTTGACATTTACAAAAAAAAAAAAAAACATTAATAGCAATTAATTAAGAATATTTAAAGATTGCTCCATTGAAATGCATTGGAGAGCGCCAGGTAGCGAGAGGTCATACCTGTCGCTGTTCAAGGTCGCTTGCTGGCGCTGTGGGGTGAGGCTGGAATAATGATGAATGATTCGCTATCTGGCGCTCTGTCAGTCGCTAAGCAGGATCGGCTTGATAAATGTGTGATTGCGGAGGGGAGCCAGCGTTCTCGTGGCGGTGACCGTCATTACCGTTCGCTCACCATTCGCTACCTGGCGCTATCCCTTGTGAAATAAGGGCCCTAGTGTGGCAATGCAAACTGATTATTAAGAACAGGCATGTTGCCTAGCAGCTCCACTCGACACTAATGTAAAATGACACAAAATGGCACAGAATGGTGTAAAGAGACTGGCAAAGCCCTGGCATCACAGTTTTGGTCATCGCAATCAAAAATTAAAGCTACCCCCCAACTGCCAACTTCTATTAGAGCATAATCATTTTGTTACCAATAAACATTTATGAGTAATCAAGTAACTACAGAATTCTTATTCAACCAGGGAGGCTACTACATTATATAGCTTTTGGTGGGATCAATACAAAGACACACAGTGGAATCAAAATTCAGTTGTATAGACTAAACCATAATTCTCTTAAAGTGGAACAAATCCCTGTCCCGCTGGCACTGAATTTAAAAAGATTCCAGGTCTGGCGAATGGCCTTCCCCTGGGGATCCCAAATCTGGATTCCCCGTTGTGTGAAACCCACCCTGGTTAACACAAAACTCACTTATTTCTGGCTCTCTCTCTAATGCATGCGCTGCTGGGGATGTGGCCACTTTCTCAACCAGTAAACAGCACCATTTGCCAGTCATCACATATGCACAGAAAATGGCTCAGATTGGATGAGAGCTTGCATATGTGCCATCGGACCAGATGGACCAAGGAAACTTAAGTTTGTATGGGCGATCTGGGATGCCCTGGGGACAAGGAACAAAATCTGCAATAGTTAAAATCCAGGGTTTTGTTCCACTTCAATCTTTTAACAACAAACTTTGTCTTGAGAGCACTGTCCACTTCAGTCACAGAGCAGAGGTTCACAATCAATCGTCAAGTACTGGTGGTCCGTTTAGGGTGTTAAAATGCACACAATGATCTATATAAAATGCATGAAATGCATAAATTAAATAAGATGGTTTTTATCAACCTTTGGAGCAGTTGGCTTAGGTAAAGTAAAGACGTCTGCAGACCATTCTGCGTCCTTGCCTAGTACCACTTGATAGGCTCTTGAGTACCACGGGTGGCAGCCTTAACACTTGTTGGGAACCTCTTTCATAGAAATATATCACACCCATTATTAGATGGATGTTTACTGACCTAGCCACTTGCATTTTTATTTTAACTGGGCATAAAAATGGGTTAGCATAGATCGTGATTGGGATCTCAGCATAGCTTGGGAAGGTGCAACCAAATTTAACATTTACAACATTTCCTACTGCCTCAGTCCAAATCTCATTATTTACTACCTAGATTAGAAAGACCACTTTAGTAAACAAGACCTCGATGAGTGTGAAAAAGGCTTCTTTACTTTTGTGAATTTGCTTTCTTCTTTACTACAACTTTAGTAAGTAAGAGCTTTATAGAGCATTCTTTTCTAAAAAGACGGCACACTTTTCATTTGGCTAATTCATCCTATACAACCAAGTTAGAAGATTTTCTGATCTAATTAAAAAAAGCAACCAGGTAAAGTAACATGGTGTATGTCATGGAAACACCATGTCTTGTGGATTCCATGACATGCCAGACAACATATCATTACAAGCAGCAGGACAGCATTGCTAAGTAGTATGATTATGTTACAATTCACTGAATTATCCAGCTCCAGGGAGTGTATCATGTCAATGTCTAAAGCCAAGTTGCTAATATTTCTTGTCATCTCACTTGCTGTGAGATTACTTCATGAATCATATCAATTATTGTGATTTGTATATAGGGAGCACTGGTATAAATTTACTCTTTACAATGACAGGGCTTAGCTATTTAAAGTGAAGCAAGTGAAAAACAATGCAGAACAAACAAATAGAAAGCAATGCAGAATAAAAAAAAACATTTAGTTAGATTTAAAGAGGATGAAATAATTAAGGTGCGTCCAAACAATACAATTAAAGGGGGAAAATTCCATGATAGAGTAGGTACCGTAGGCTGCCAAGATGAAGTAGCTATATTCCCCAGAAGGGTAAAAATTGTTAGTAACCCTGCTGACAAAGGAGAACTACTGCAAAAATAAATAGCCTAAATGGGGTTACTTATACAACCTGCATCAAACAATTTCAGCCGAACTAGTTGTTTTTTTCTTTTAATGAAAGGAAGGAAAATCATACATTTCCTAAGAATAAAATTATTGCATGTGCAATAAATTATTCTAAATTATGGTAAGTATGCTATGCTGACTAAACTACCCGTATTTTTCGCCCTATAAGACACACATGTCTTTAAGACGTACCTAGGATTTGGAGGAGGAAAATAAGAAAAAAAAATATTCTAAGCTAAATGTTGTGCTAAAACACCCCATTACAGGCAGTGTGGCATTCCCCTCTCCCATTCCCCATGGGCAGTGTGGCGTCCCCCCATCCCATTCCTCATGGGCAGTGTGGCATTCTCCCCTCCTGTTCCCATAGACAGTGTGGGATACCTCCATCCCATTCCCATAGGCAGTGTGGCATTCCCCCTTCCTATTCTCCATATATGCTCCCCCATTCACATATAGGCAGTGTGGCACTCCGCACCCCACATTCCCATATAGGTAGTGTGGCATTTCCATCCCCCTCCCATCCCCCCATAGGCAAAAGTAAAAAAAAAAAAGAAAAAAAAGTAAACTCACCTTTTAATCCTCCCCGCTGTCCTCGCCGTCTTCACACAGACACACTCGGCTTGGTATAGCAGTGGGCTATACCTCGATGCTCGGGCCACGCCAACCACTGTAACAGGTTGGGTGTCTGGCGCTGCGGAGAAGGCTGCCTCCGCCGCTTCCGGGACAGCGCGAGCGATGGAGAGGTGAGTTAAATGTTTGCTTTTTATTTATTCTTTTGCCCACCTTCACCCGATAAGATGCACTGACATTTCCCTCCCCCCCCCCCCCCACACACACTTTTTGGGAAAAATAAGTGTGTCATATAGGGCGAAAAATTCTGTATACTTAGTTTATGCCTGGATTTACTGTACTGTCCATATTGATTCCTTCGGACAAATCTTTCTTGTTTTTGACATTTGGTGTGCTTTACAACAATTATTGTGTTGTATTACAAATGGCTTAACAATTCAGCTACTAGAAGAGACTTCCCATTGCAAGAATTATAGTCAACCTAAACATAACCATTCATTTTTAATGTTGTTAACGACATGAATCTGACAATTCCCTTATATGGCTTACAAATGCATGACTGTCAGCAACCATTCACGTTTGATCTGCAAGCTCACCTACCAAAGATTCAGATTGGTGGTTACGTGATGGGCAGCCATACAAGGGAAGCCTTTGCTGACTTAACTTTAGCTTTTTTTTAAGTTCATCTCATATGTTGCTTTGGCCAAGTATTCATTCCTGTTTTAGAGTTTTCACAGAAGTTTCTGAGCTGCTTAAGGGGGTTTACAGGGGCTTGATCGGGGGTGGACCCCGGCAATCAGGATGTCCCCTGAAGCAGACCAACACAGATTTTTTGTAAAATGGGTGTTGATCCTGGCTTGGCATTTATGATGGTGGATATTCAATAATATAGACCCCCTGCCACTAGTATGTCACCTGTCATATGCATTTTAGAACTCCAGTCTGCTTTAGCCTTCAAATCTATACATAATTACTGATTAGCCACAAATACCAATAGGGCCTAATTTACAACAGTTATATCTTTTAGGACTTTTGTGCTCTGCAACTGGGAAACGTAGCAGTGAATTGAGATTGTTATACTAGCAAACAGTGCTATAATTGTAGCGGAGAACATAGGGCCAATATGGAATTCTGTTGGGTTTTGCTGAACTGGCATGGATGGAAAAGTTAAAGAAATTAAAGATAGATCATCTAAAAATCATCTAAAATCATCTAAAAAAGATAGGTCATCTAAAAATGAATGACCTATTGGACCCAAAACAGCACGGCTTTACTGAGGGCCGATCATGTCAGACCAATCTTATTGATTTCTTACATGTCACTAAAGTGTTAGATGAAGGTGGTGCTGTGGATATCGCCTATCTGGGTTTTAGCAAAGCCTTTGACACTGTACCACATAAGGAGCTCATAGATAAGTTATTGAAGGTAGGACTCAATCCCTGGATAGTTCAGTGGATTTCCAGTTGGCTGAGGGATCGGTATCAGAGCGTTGTTGTAAATGGTGTACAATCTGAACAAAGGCGAGTTACAAGTGGTGTGCCGCAAGGCTCTGTCCTGGGCCCCATTCTTTTTAATATATTTGTAAGTGACATAGGAGAAGGCTTGGTAGCAAAAGTTTGTCTGTTTGCTGATGATACAAAGGTTAGTAATAGGGTGGATATTCCTGGAGGTGTCTGCAACATGGAAATTGATTTAGCTTTACTGGATAGATGGTCAAAACTGTGGAAACTAGAGTTTAATGTCTCTAAATGTAAAATCATGCACTTGGGTAGAAGGAATCCCTGCTCTGAGTACTGTATGGGCAGTACTGTGTTAGCCAGGACCTCGGAGGAGAGAGATTTAGGGGTACTGATTACTGATAGCTGCAAGATGAGTGGACAGTGTAGCCAGGCAGTGGGAAAAGCAAGCAGGATGCTCGGCTGCATAGCTCGAGGCATCACCAGTAGGAAGAGGGAGGTTGTGATGCCGCTGTATAGAGCCCTGGTAAGGCCACAGTTAGAATACTGTGTGCAGTTCTGGAGACCTTACCTGCAAAAAGACATTACTCAAATAGAACGGGTCCAAAGGCGGGCAACGAAAACTTAAAACTTATCAGGAGAGACTTAAAGAACTTAATTTATACAGTCTGGAGGAAAGAAGGGAGAGGGGGGACATGACTGAGACCTTTAAATATGTGAAAGGATTGAATAAGGTTCAGGAGGGAAGTGTTTTTTAGAAGAAACTTAATGATAGAACAAGGGGGCACAACCTGAAGCTAGTCGCAGGGAAGAACTAACAAACTTCCAGCAGAGGTAGTTGAAAAATCATCAGTCACTGAATTTTAACATGCCTGGGATAAGCACACATCTATCCTAAGATAAAGAGTACATACAGTATACACATAAGGGCAGACTAGATGGACCATATGGTCTCCTTCTGCCGTCAACCTTCTATGTTTCTATGTTTCTATGAATTTTTAAGAATTTTCAAGAAAATGTAAAATGGACCAAAACCCACACCGATCGATTCCACCCCCCCCCCCGGTGCATCAGAAAATGGGATACCCCGCTGTGTGAAACCCCCAGGGCCTATTCACTTACCTCATTTCCTGGTCCCACAGTGGCCACATCCCGCTATCCCTCTAGCAGGGCGCATGCCTGCACCGGTCATTTGTGAATGGCTATCACGGGCACACTGCCTGTTAGAGGAAAGCGGAGGATGCGGCCGTCAGAGCCGCTGCTCTCAGATGCGCCGTTGGACCGGGAAGAGGTGAGTTGGTCTCTGCGTCCTGGGGGGTTCACACAGTGGGGCACCTCCAATAGGGGTTCCCCCAGGAAAAGGACCAGAACCCAGGATAGTCAAAATCCTGGGTTTTGGTCCACTTTAAGAAATCTTGCTACTTTTACAGCTTATGTCAGCATGGGGTGGGTCTCAAGATATACATGTGGTGTCTCAGGATTGTCTTGCTTGTTTTGTAAGCCATACTTAATGAGTTTAACAAAAATGTGAAAAGTAAAAGAATTGCATTAGTTGCTTTTCAAATACTTAACATCTGATGTTCAAGCTCTAAATATCTGGTATTGATGCAAAATTCAACTAAAGAGACAATCTTGGGAGAACTACCATTGATTGATCGTTAGCTGGAAAAACTGCTTACTGCTAAAACCGAACCAACACCCTTACAAGTGTTTATATGCCGCCCTCCCCCGGGCAATTAGACTGCTGTACAAAAAAATTCATTTATCTTTTTCTGACTCCTGCTGTGGTCAATTTCACAACCGAAATGGCACCTGGGGAGCTGCAGGCCGCCTGCAAAGAGGAAGTGTTGCTGGATTTCCTGCTGCTGTTCATTGTTGGTTATATCAGTTGAATCCAGACAGCAGCACGGCTGAGATGCTGGGGAAAAAGCTCCAAGATGGCTGCTACCACTGGAAAATTGGTGAGGCATTGTGTCGGCTTTGAGTAGCTGCAGGAGCAAATGTGAGTGCTGACAATGCTTCAGTATTAAGAATGCAGATTACAAATGAGTTTTGGGGAGTTTTCTTTTCCAAATGTGCCAGGCTGTTGGTCTAGTTTAAGAGTGTGACATCATTCCACCATTCATTTGTATATGAGATTTATGTTTTAAACATAAATGTATTAAAAAACACAAATTTGAAAAACTCCAGAAATTACATAGCAAGAGCCAAGAGCTTTGAAACGGTTGAATATAATCTGTACATTAAGAGGTTCAAGCTATATTAATTGCAGAAGAATAAAATATAGTAATGAAAGAAATAATATTGCACTTTTCAAGCAATATAAAAATACACACGAAAGTTCTTACCAAGCATTTAAGTAGTTATCAATGTTGTCCCATCTAATACACACCAGTTACTTGTAATGACAACTTAATACATAAGCTGAGTTTATCAGATGACATCTTCTATGTGACAAGTGACAGGTGTAATTATAATCTCGGGCAATGTTTTAGCTTGATCATCTTGCTGGACATATTAATCCGCCTGCCCAGAGCTTTAACAGTCCTGCTCAAATAAAGTGAGAAAAATGGGCATTCATTAAAGGACAAGGACTAAATGATGGCTGAACGTAAAGGTATCAGAGGGGAAGCTGACCACAGTTATACATGACAACTGAATTATTCATCTGTCCCCTTGTAGTATACAGGAAAAAGTAATGAATTTGATGTTTCTCGTATAATTGTATAAAAGGTGAACTATAAATAGATCAAGGATAGGTCAAATGCATCAATAATTCATTATATTTATAGCTCAATTAAAAAATATTCCATTTATTTGGCAAAGTCATTCAAGGTTATTCTATCACCAGTGAGGCACAGTTACAGGCTTTTGTGCAAGCAGCAGGTTTGGGCATAGGCCGATTGATTCCAGTAGGGGCATGATTCCAGTAGGGGCATGAAACTATCTTTGCATTAGGTGTTAAGCTGTTGGATGTCTGGTTTTACAGAGGGTCATATTTAGTGCCAGATGTACTTTAAAGGTCTTGCCTGGGCTCCCCCCCCCCCAAAAAAAAATACATATTTCCTGACAGCCTGCAGATGTGATCCCATGAAGTCCTAGCGACTAAGCCATTCTGACTGCTGCTCTCTGGGGCTGCTCCCCATATTAGCCCTGGTGCATGTCCCTGTAGTCATTCACAAGGAAGAATTCCTCAGGAGGCACATCATGTGAGCATACATTGCTGATATGTTATCATCGATGGACTCAACTGCAGAGTGGAACCACACAGATTCTTCATTTTGAGTGCATGGGATACACAAAGACATAAAGAGATGATTTGCATGGCTCTGCCCATTAGATTAAAATAATGGGGGTAGCCCATTGTTTTTGGTCTGTATGTGTCATTTAGGTACTTTCTATTTTTGGAATGTGGTCTTTTCCTTGTACCCTTAAACTGGACCAACACCCATTTTTTTCTTCAATGGAGTGTTGGCCCCACAGACAGCGAATAAGAACAAGCGTGAAGAGGCATACCCCCCCCCCAGAACGCCTGATATCCTTACCTACAACTTTGGGAAAGGAGTCCTGCGACGAGGATGCGACCATGGCTTATGTGACTGCCCAGTGCCCAGTTGTGGCACTCCTTTCCTGAAGTTGAGTTCTGGGGGGGGCTATGTTCAGGGGGGCTCCAGTATTCTGGATGCCCCCCCCCCCGAGCTTATTCTTATTCGCTGTCTGTGGGATAACCCATTAAAGATAAAATGGGTGTTGGCT
This sequence comes from Gastrophryne carolinensis, assembly GCA_027917425.1. Classification (NCBI taxonomy): domain Eukaryota; kingdom Metazoa; phylum Chordata; class Amphibia; order Anura; family Microhylidae; genus Gastrophryne; species Gastrophryne carolinensis. Next base: position 125,795,459 of record CM051239.1, read on the forward strand.
TGGCTTAAATAGGGGGCCCAAAGTGTGGGTGAGGAAGGGCAGAATATTTTTTATTCCTGCACTGAAAGCTATTTCACCTAGAAACTGCGCTGCCCATACTTACCCTTTCAGGTTCCATCAGCTATTCATGGACTTCTGACAACCAATGGAATTTGCTTATCCATCCACCCAGTAAACAAAATTGACTGTCTGTGGTCAAGTGGCAAGGTAGAATTATTATTATTATTGTTTATTTATATAGCGCCATCATCTTCCGTAGCACTTTACAAAGTAGTAATTACAGACAGGGTAGAAACATACGATACATATACCATTTCAAATGCAGTTTTACAGAGTTGACAATGGATATTCTGAGTACAAGATACAGTAGGGGAGAGAGCCCTGCCCTTGCGAGCTTACAGTCTAAAGGAAGAGGGGTGAAGACGAGGGGGAGGGATCACAAACAGTCAGTATTGAACTTTGTGGCATGTGCTCTTTAGAAGATTGGTTAGGCCAGATTATATGCTTGTCTGAATAAGTGTGTTTTAAGGGCGCCTTTGAAGGTTTTGAGGGTTGTGGAGTGGCGGATTGGGTGCGGGAGGGCATTCCAGAAGATTGAAGTTGCACGTGAGAAGTCCTGGAGGCGGGCATGAGAGGAGGTGACCAGGGTGGAGGACAGGAGAAGGTCGGCAGAAGAGCGGAGGCTGCGTCTAGGTTGATACTGTTGGATTAGAGATGAGATGTAGGGACGGGCCTGGTTGGAGAGAGCCTTGTATGCGAGAGTTAGAGTTTTGAACAGGATTCGCTGTGTGACTGGCAGCCAGTGTAGGGATTGGCAGAGAGGCGCAGAACTGGAGGAGCGAGAGGAGAGATGGATGAGGCGAGCAGCAGAGTTCAGGATAGATTGGAGGGGTGACAGTCTGTTAGTTGGTAGGCCACAAAGAAGGATGTTGCAGTAATCCAGACGGGATATGACCAGGGCATGCACTAGCATTTTAGTGGTGTCAGGTGAGAGGAAAGGACGGATGCGGGAGATGTTTTTAAGTTGGAGGCGACAGGAGGTGGCCAGGGAGTGAATATGTGATTTGAAAAAGAGGGCAGAGTCCAGAATGACTCCCAGGCACCGAGCTTGGGGAGTTGCTGTTATTGTGTAATTGTTGACAGAAATAGACGTGTTAGAGAGGGGAGGGGAGTTAGAGGGTGGGAAAATGACCAGCTCAGTCTTGTCCATGTTTAGCTTGAGGTAGCGAGATGACATGAATGAAGAAATAGCTGAGAGGCAGTTGGGGAGACGAGATAGTAGAGAGGAGAGATTGGGGCCTGAGAGATATATCTGAGTGTCATCCGCATAGAAGTGGTATTGGAAGCCTAATGAAGTTATAAGTTTGCCAAGGCCATGGGTGTAGACTGAGAAAAGTAGGGGGCCTAGGACAGAACCTTGTGGCACACCAACAGAAAGGGAACGTGAGGATGAGACCGTGTTAGAATAGAATACACTGAATGATCTATCAGAGAGGTAAGAGTTGAGCCAAGAGAGCGCAAGCCCTTGAACCCCAAGAGAGGAGAGAATATCAATAAGCAGAGAGTGGTCGACAGTATCAAAGGCTGAGGAGAGGTCAAGAAGGATAAGGATGGAGTAGTGACCTTTGCTTTTGGCAGTGAGCAGATCATTGGTGACTTTGGTGAGGGCAGTTTCAGTGGAGTGGTTACGGCGGAATCCTGATTGTAAGGGGTCAAATAAATTGTTGGTGGATAAGTATTGTGACAGTTCTGAGTGGACATGTTGTTCAAGAAGTTTGGAGGAGAAAGGGAGCATTGAGATAGGGCGGTAGCTGGAGAGGGCAGAGGGGTCGAGAGAGGGTTTCTTGAGTATCGGAGTAATAACAGCATGTTTGTAGGAAGAAGGAAAGGTGCCAGTGGAGAGAGAAAGGTTGAATATGCAGGTTAAGGCTGGAGTGAGGGATGGAGACAGTTGAGGAATAAGGTGGGATGGAATAGGATCGAGGGAGCAGGTAGTCAGGTGGGCCCTAGATATGAGAGAGGTTAGTCCAGGCTCAGTTATTGGAGTGAAGAAAGTAAGAGAGTAAGGCAGGGGGATTGTTTGAATTGGTGAGGGATTCTGAGGGTCAAAGCCAAGTCGAATGTTGTCAATTTTTCCTTTGAAGAATGTCGAAAATTCTTCTGCTGTTATTTGGGAGGTTGGAGGAGGAGGTGGAGGGCGGAGTAAGGAACTGAAAGTATTGAAGAGTTGTTTGGGATTCCGGGCTTGTGCAGAAATCATTGAGGAGAAATAAGCTTGCTTAGCAGATGAAAGGGCCGTCCTGAGATCCTGAAGGGCTTGTTTATAGAATAGAAAGTCATGATTGGCTTTGGTTTTCCTCCATCGCCGTTCAGCAGCTCGAGACAGCTGTTTCAATCTGGCTGTGCTTGCATTTAGCCAGGGTTGGGGGTTTTTGGTGCGGGGACGGCTATAGGTGAGGGGGGCGACAAAGTCCAGAGCTGAGGAGAGAGTATTATGGTAGTGTGATGATGCAGCGTCTATGTCCGTGAATGTGGTCAAGGTCTGAAGAGGTTGAAGTGAGGCAGAAATGGATTGAAGGTCTAGGTTTCTTAAGTTCCTGCGTTGAGTTGTGGATTTGTGTGGAGAGAGGGTCATAGTCATAAGATTATGGTCAGAGAGGGGGAGCAAAGAGGATGAGAGGTTTGATAGAGAGCAGAGGTGAGAGAAGAGGAGGTCAATTGTGTGGCCGTCTTTGTGGGTGGGTGCAGTAGACCATTGCTTGAGGCCGAAAGATGAGGTTAGTGACAGTAGTCTGGTGGCAGCAGGGTTGCTAATGTCCACAGATATGTTGAAGTCACCCATGATGATTGCAGGGATGTCTGTGGACAGAAACTGAAGGAGCCAGGTAGAAAAGTGGTCGAAGAAGAGGGTAGTAGTTCCAGGAGGGCGGTAGATGACTGCGATTTTCAGGTTACAGGGAGAATATAAGCGGACACAGTGAACTTCAAAAGATGAGAAGGATAGAGATGGCAAGGCAGGGAGTGGGTTAAAGGAGCAGAGTTTGGATAGAAGGATGCCAACACCCCCACCCTGTTTGTTGTTGGATCTGGGGGTGTGGCTGAGATGTAGTCCCCCATGTGACTGTAGAATGACTGCATACTCAAAGGAACGCAAAACTGATAAGTGCCCATCCCCTGGCTTGTGGCGAGGGGAGGTGCAGAGGTAGATAAAGTAAAGTCTTTGTTGTCTTTAATTCCTTTTTTATATGCAGTGTGCATGTGGATCCCCGTCCTATAAAATACTTGCCCCTAGCCCATAAATAAATGGTCAAATTGAGACTCGGACATTGATAGTCTTAAAAATGTGTGCAGTGTTAGATGAGACGGGTAAGCTGACACACTTCTCTGCCTGTCTGATTGCACTAACCCCATGCATAGAGCTGACATTGTTCAGACGCTGATGCTATCAACCCCCCTAGGCTGGGCAGTGTAATAGATTTCCACAAGTGTTTAGTACAGCAGATAGCCTGGGATCTACACAACAAGGATCTGGGGGACATCATGTGGCTCCCAAGCTCCAGGCTGGAGCCCCCTGATCTATAGTATAAGGGCAACTTTTATTTATGCATACTCCTACATAGAAAAAATAAAAAAAATACAGATGAGTTCTATCTGTAACCACTTTTGCTGCAATATATGGCAGGAATGAGGATGAGCGAAAAAAGAAGCCTTAATTTGGCTGCTGTCTTGCTTTGTAACCACAAGTCCCCAAGCAGGGAAAACAATATGTAACTGATAACTGAAATGTTGTTGCCACTTCTATCTAAAGATGTGAGTGATGCTTTCAATTATCTCATGGAAATGGTTTGCCTTCCACACACTCCTGAATATCAAATTTTATAGCTCTGGATGGCCTGCCAGAAGCCTTTTCTGTGCTTTAATGTTACAAGGGAAAACTTCATCTGCTGCTATTTAGAGATAAAACAGAAGAGCAATATAATGTCTGTGTACAAATCTAATTTCAGTGTCTTTTAATGCTTTAATGCTTTTAATGTTCTCTCGGCTGCAGCACCTGTCGATGTTTAGGAGCACTAGATCAGATAGTAAGTGGATACCATCATTTCTCTTTCTCGAAAAAGGCAAATAAAACAGGTGAATGGCTACCATTGGTCACCAGCTAATAACACTGAAAGCAAATATGCCACAAATGTTACTAAAGAGGATATGTGAGCTCCTAGAGGAGTTACTTTTAAAATGGACCCCCAGTCAACCATGACTGAAGGTCCATTTACACTGCCATCCCCAGGGCATTATTATATAGGATGTCTCTTCATTTAAAAAGAAAAATGCATTAGAAATGTAAATTTATTCTGCCCTATGGTTTCTACTTAAAGTTATAGTAAAGGCAAACCCGATATTTGTCCCATTGTCTCAGGCTACACGTTGTACTGTCCTACACATCAATCCGTTATTAAAAAAAACCCTGTCATTCCTAGGTTATTTTATAAAGTATGCTTGCATAAGTGTGCTGAGAGTAACATCTTGTACATGAGGCTGAGACATGTTGCAAACAGAGAATTATCTGCACCCTTTTAGTAAATAATGTGCATGGATGGAAGGTGGGGGGTTGCTGGGTGTCTGCTGGGTGGCTAGCAAACAGAGGAAAACCCTGGAATACAGGGTGGGCAGGCTGTTTATTGCTGGCAGCCTGATCAAAGACTGGAGCCAGATGTCTGAATGCTGAGAGCAGAGAAAGGAGAGCGGAGGGCAGGGTTTCAGAGCTGCAGTGAGAGGCAGCCATTCAGGATATCTGGGGAAGGAGTGGGGGGTTTCCAATCTCTGTCCACTGAAGGTTGATTGAAGCACCAGGCCAGTGGGCTGGCGATTGAAAGCTGAAAGAGGAAGTGATTTCATAATTACAGAGACAAGCAGGAGATGAATGGCAATGCTGAAATGACTCAATGTAAGGTAAGCTACTGAGCTGATTAAAACATTTTTGGTATCTGGGAGAAAAACAGATTAAAGCCAACACTTCAGCTGTCAATCAAAAAGTTCTGTATTGTTCAAATAATAACTCACAAGCCATTTCGGGGCTGTGCAGAACCCCTTCCTCAGGGGTGAGCTTTAACTTGTTTTTATATATATGGATTACAGTGGTGCCTCTGCAGGCTGCGCACATACTGATATTTATTTGGGAGTGAGGTGATACTTGGTACCTGGGAGAGTTATATTTATACTCTGAGCCTTTAAACATCCAAGATGGCGGCCCTTGGAGTCTCAGGCTGCTTGCAAACAGGAAGTGCCTTCTGACTGTACAGCACTGCTTTCTGGGATTTCTGTCCTTTTCCTGACCCATGCTCTGCCCTGTCTGAGAAAAGCACAGCTATAACTTGTTCCCCTGCAGTTTTCCCTGCTTTTCTCTCCTCAGTATATTATGCTTCTGAGGCAAGAAGGCGGCATTCGTATCCTAGAGTCCTGAACAGAGTTGAAGCCCAGCCGGGGGAAGAATGATAAGTGACTAAAAACTTAAAATATATTAATTTTAGATGCTGTGGAATAGTTTTTAAGGGTTTTTCCAAGTAGTTTTGTGGGCTTTTCATGAAATGATGCTGAAAATCCACTTTAAAGAGGAATGGCCTTAGCCTCGCTTGTCAATGTCCCACGGCAATCTTGCAGCTCAGCAAAGTCTCGTGGGATTTCGGGCAGCTTCATTGCATCCCATTCATGGATGCGAGATCGGGCACAGCGCGCAGTGCCTGATGGGATGCAAGATGGCGCCACTTGTCGGGAGGTCACCCGGAAATACGAGGGGCCCAGAAGATGGATGCCCTGGTGAGGTGAGTAAAAACTTCCCAACGGTAAAATCGGAGGGGGGCATCATATCGCGGAGGTTTGGGGGAGGTCTTTACCTCCCCCGATGTCCCTCTTTAAATACGCTGCCTAAATGTCTTGAGATTTGTCTAACCTGGCAGCCATCCCTTTGCCGTCTCCTGCAAGACTCTATTGTCAGTGCCTTGGATTGTATATTGTTTTTCGTGCCCACAAGCTACTGTCACTTTCTACTACCAGGGAACAACCACCCTCTTTTCTGTTGCCCACCTGTGACTTACAGCCATGTTGGCTTCTGCATGCCAAAAGCAACCCACACAGTCTTCCACACAGTTCCCCCTCCTTCATTCCCAGGAATACCTCTCCATGTCCCGCTCCTACATTTACATCATTAGTATGGGGGGATTCCACAGAGGCTCCTATTCCAGAGGGAATGGGATTAGGAAGGAGGAGGGGGACCTGTGTCCACCCTTACTACATTTGCCAGCAGAGCAACTGTAAAAGCAGCTCCCTGGTATCAAGAAGATCACAGCCCACTGGATCAACAGGAAGGAGCTCCTTACACACTCCTTATATTCTTTAGCCTATTATTATATCTTTATTTATGAATTGTGTTATTATTGATATATATTATATTAATATTATTGAATTACTGTCATTAAAGGGTTTGTTTGTATACATCAATTATAATATACAGTACATATTTTAACATTGCTCTGCTTAATCCGATTTTCATTATAACTGTTGAGGAATATAATATTTTCAGTGTCAAGGTTTTTAATGAATTTGTCAGACATAGGCATCATTTATAAATCTCCATCATGACCTCATACAGTAAATGTATTTCATTGATTTCATTGCTCACCCAAGCTGGTTAGCAACCCGTCTTGATGAGGAAAACAGATATAGAACATGTACAGCACTAAGCAATATTTCTTACATCAAATGTGAATACAGAAGAGTTCTCCTGTGTGTCAGTCTTTCAAAGTATTTGGAATATTAGATATAACCTATAGCGGTTATGCAGTTATGTTAGTAATCAAAGGTAGCGTCTTTTCATTTAAAATATATATTTTTATTTGAATGTCCACATTCTCTCTCTCTTTAATAGAATATTTTACACAGGTAGATAAAGTACAATTATCTGCTATTTATTATTCATTTAAAATTAAAAATACATTTAAAATACATCAAAATACACACTAGTACATTTTACTGTGTTAAAATTCTTTGGTCAATTTTAGCTTTAAAATTACTGATGAACATTAAAACCCCTTTTTAATTATAAAATAAAACCTTTTGTTTAGCAAAACTATTTAAAGAAGACCATCATCTCCTCCTGGGAAGCCAGGGACCAGGCAGCACAAAATAGGCCCTTATTTATGAAGGAATAGCGACAGGTAGGGACTGGTGAGCGGCCGGTAATGACGGGCCCCGCCACGAGAACGCCGGCTCCCCACCACAATCACACATTTATCAAGCCAATCCTGCTTAGCGACTGAGATAGCGCCAGATAGCCACTCATTCATCATTATTCCAGCCTCAGCCCACAGCGCCAGCGTCCGACCTTGAACAGTGACAGGTATGACCTCCCGCTACCTGGCGCTCTCCAATGCATTTCAATGGAACAATCTTTAAATATTAATAATTGTTATTAATTTTTTTTTTTTTTTTTTTTTTTTTTTAATGTGAAAAATTCTGTGACCACTTCTGCCATTTTAGATAATTTTTTTAAGGGAAAAAAAATTAAAAAAAATTGTACAGAATTGATATTACAGGTCTGATATTAATGTATTCATATTACTAAATTATTTAAAATACTTTTTTTTTTGGTTTCCAAAAATATGGTGGTTTGGGGGTTAAAAAACTACTTTTAACCCATCGCCTCCAGCGCTCTGGGGTTTAAACATGCATTTCACAGCGCTTGAATTTTTTGAGCGTGATTTTTTGATGAATATGGTGGAAGCCGGTCGCTCTGACCAGTCGCTATCATGCGCTCCCATACAGCGCGGAACCTGTCAAATAGCGACTCGTAACCTTGTATTCAACATTACGCCACACCGACTGAGTCGCTGTCAACAACCGAAGAACGGCCAAGCACAGCGACTACTAGCGGGCTCTGTGAAAATACCGATACAGTCGCTCAACTGTCGCTACATGTCGCTATTAATAAATCAGCCTCTTACTGCTTCTGTGTTCCCTTGTGCTGCTGCTGTTTACATGACATGGTTTGCCAGTCGAGGGATGTGCAAGCCAGCCTGGAAAACCCAAAAAGCTGCTGCTCGGCATGTGGGGTGGCAAAAAGGCAAGAGAAAAAAGGAAGCAGTGAAAAGCATGACCTCGCACTGGGCTTTGACTTAAGTGATGCTCCTCATCTTGCTACTTGAGTGAGCAGACCAACACTATTTTTTTACTCTACTATATTATTCTTTATGCTTTTATACATACGTACATGGTGCTTCCATCTTTTTAAAATCCTTACTAATGCCCTTATTCATCAAGCGATAGCGCCAGGTAGTGTCTGACGAGCGCCAGGTAGCGGCAGCTAACGGCGACTACCGACTCAAGTACGCCCGGCGGCGGTCACAATGACGCATTTATCAAGCAAAATGAGGCTAGCGCCGGCGAGAGCGACGGCTAGCGCGGCATTCATCATGAAGCCGCCTGGACCGAACAGCGCCGCTGCAAATTCCCTCACAGCGCCAGGTATGAGCTGTCGCTCCCTGGCGATGTCCAATGCATTTCAATGGAGCAATCTATAATTATTCATAATTAATTGGTATTATTTTTTTTTTTTTTTTTTAATGTCAAAAAATCGGAGACCACTTCTGCAATGTTAGGATTTATTTTTAAGTAAAAACAAAATTAAAAAAAAATTTGTGCAGAATTGATCTAACAGGTCTGAGATTAATGTATTCATATTACAAAATGATTCTAAAAACATGTATAATGTTACATTCAAAAAATATGGTTGTTTAGGGGTTAAAAACTAGTTAATACCCATCGCCGCCAGCGCTCTGGGGTTTAAACAAGGAATGGACAGCGACAGCACATTCGGAGCGTGATTTGTTAATGAATATGAAGCTAGCCGTTCGCTCTGGCCATTCGTTGTCAGGCGCTCACATACAACGCTGAACCTGTGAAACAGCGACCCCCCAGCCCGTATTCAACATTACCGCACACCGACTGAGTCGCTGTCATTAAGCTAACGCCGGCCAAGCACAGCGAATACTGGCTGGCGCTGAAAAAATAACGCTACAGTCGCTCATCTGGCGCTACCTGGCGCTATTAATGAATCGGCCTCTAAGTAGCTGCGTGGCTACAGACGATAGATGTTGCTCATATGGAGAAGCCTGATTTGAAAAGAGGCAGGGTGCAAGCTCTATTGTCTTTCAAATACAATTCTATTTTAGCACCCCACTGTATCTTAAAGCAGACCAAAACTCTAACAATGCTGTAAAGAGAAAAAAAATTACCAAGTGTAAAATATCTGTGCTGCACCTCCCTCAAGATCCAAAAAACCATCAATACGGGGCATGCGCTACCTCCTCCTCCTCCTTCCCGATGGTGTTACTGCTGCAAAATGCGCCAGGTTAGTGTCCCCACACTTAAAAAGGGACTATAATCACAACGGCATTAAAAAGGCAGCAAGCAGCTTATTCCTGTCCCCTACATTAACGGCAGTGCAAGATAGAATCTGTAGCAGTGCTGCAAATTTTGCCCCACCTTTCAATTTAAGTTCTCCAGGAGTACACAAAAAAGTGGACTAGCAGCTACAGTAGTCCATCCGTGGGTGTTCTATTGGATGGGCACATGCCTGGCACTCCCTTGGTTCCGTCTCTGTACGAGTGCAATCATAAATCAGACCTTTGCTGTCTAATCACATCCTTTTACAGATTTAGGGCATTATTTATGATGTGCCCCTTTAGCATCATTTCTGTGGCTATAGCGCCAGATTCGGAGCACCGGCATTCCTGTCTAATTTGGAGCTGTGCTGGGTACCACATTGATGCTAGCAGGCGTTGCGCTGAGTGCTATTAGCTTTGATTGTCGGCATGCGTATGTCAATGCCTGTTGGACGCGCAAGCTGATTATCCCAGAGCCAGTGAGCGCCACTTTGTACTGCCATTTTTCCAGTGCTCCCCAGCATATTTATGATTTTTTTTTCTTCTTTAAATCTTTGGTGCTGTATTTTTCTGCGTTTCATTAGCGTTTCGTCATTACAGTTACAAGAAATCACTGCTGGGGACAAAGGGTACAAACTTTAAAGTGCGTTTAGGTTGTTTGTATACTAATTACAGCCATTAAGATCAATTTAAATAACACACAAAAAAATAAATTTTGGCCTTTTTAGGTCTGTGTTTCAATTATTGACAAGAACCTATGCAAGTTCTGTACAAAAATGTGTTTAATATTAATTATAAGCCTTAAACACTACAATTCAGTTCTGCCCATTGTGTTCAGCCCATTGTGCTACTTGAATCAAAGCACCTGGCCTTGCATCATTTTCGGCGCTAGTGTTAAATAAGACGCTAGCAGGTGGCCACATCGACGCTGCCATTTTTTTTTCTTATATCCCATGCAGAGTGCCGCTGAGGCCACAAAAGTGGCGGGATGTGGTGCTAACTAGTGATGAGCGAGTAGTATTCGACCGAGCCGGTATTCGATCGAATACTACGCTGTTCGTCATACTCGATTTCGATCGAGTACAGCGGCGATGGCGCACTCACAATTAGTTTCCCCTCCCACCTTCCCTGGCGCGTTTTTTACACCAATCACCATGCAGGGGGGGTGGGACAGGTCCTGGGAGGACGCTGGCATCGCGAAAACGGCGTCTACACGCATTGGCTGGAAAAACCATGTGACCTCGAATATACAAAACTCAGCACTTCCTCTTCGTCAGCATTAGCAGCTTGAACTTAGTGAGGGACAGACGCTCACAGCAGGGAAAGACAGGCTGTCGCTGGCAGGGCCCCAGAAGCTCGGAATATCGCATTTACCACCATCTATACCAGCTACCAGAAGACAAGAGAGTCATTAAGAGCCCTTATTAGGGCTACTACGCTGAACGGTATATGGCTCATATGTAGGCAGGCAGGGCCCCAGAAGCTCAGAATATCGCTTTTACCACCATATATACCAGCTACCAGAAGACAAGAGAGTCCTTAAGAGCCCTTATTAGGGCTACTACGCTGAACAGTATATAGCTCATATCCTATGTAGGCAGGCAGGGCCCCAGAAGCTCAGAATATAGCTTTTACCACCATATATACCAGCTACCAGAAGACAAGAGAGTCCTTAAGAGCCCTTATTAGGGCTACTACGCTGAACAGTATATAGCTCATATCCTATGTAGGCAGGCAGGGCCCCAGAAGCTCAGAATATAGCTTTTACCACCATATATACCAGCTACCAGAAGACAAGAGAGTCCTTAAGAGCCCTTATTAGGGCTACTACGCTGAACAGTATATAGCTCATATCCTATGTAGGCAGGCAGGGCCCCAGAAGCTCAGAATATAGCTTTTACCACCATATATACCAGCTACCAGAAGACAAGAGAGTCCTTAAGAGCCCTTATTAGGGCTACTACGCTGAACAGTATATAGCTCATATTCTATGTAGTCAGGCAGGGCCCCAGAAGCTCAGAATATAGCTTTTACCACCATATATACCAGCTACCAGAAGACAAGAGAGTCATTAAGAGCCCTTATTAGGGCTACTATGCTGAACAGTATATAGCTCATATGTAGGCAGGCAGGGCCCCAGAAGCTCAGAATATAGCTTTTACCACCATATATACCAGCTACCAGAAGACAAGAGAGTCCTTAAGAGCCCTTATTAGGGCTACTACGCTGAACAGTATATAGCTCATATCCTATGTAGGCAGGCAGGGCCCCAGAAGCTCAGAATATAGCTTTTACCACCATATATACCAGCTACCAGAAGACAAGAGAGTCCTTAAGAGCCCTTATTAGGGCTACTACGCTGAACAGTATATAGCTCATATTCTATGTAGTCAGGCAGGGCCCCAGAAGCTCAGAATATAGCTTTTACCACCATATATACCAGCTACCAGAAGACAAGAGAGTCCTTAAGAGCCCTTATTAGGGCTACTACGCTGAACAGTATATAGCTCATATTCTATGTAGTCAGGCAGGGCCCCAGAAGCTCAGAATATAGCTTTTACCACCATATATACCAGCTACCAGAAGACAAGAGAGTCCTTAAGAGCCCTTATTAGGGCTACTACGCTGAACAGTATATAGCTCATATTCTATGTAGTCAGGCAGGGCCCCAGAAGCTCAGAATATAGCTTTTACCACCATATATACCAGCTACCAGAAGACAAGAGAGTCATTAAGAGCCCTTATTAGGGCTACTACGCTGAACAGTATATAGCTCATATTCTATGTAGGCAGGCAGGGCCCCAGAAGCTCAGAATATAGCTTTTACCACCATATATACCAGCTACCAGAAGACAAGAGAGTCCTTAAGAGCCCTTATTAGGGCTACTACGCTGAACAGTATATAGCTCATATTCTATGTAGTCAGGCAGGGCCCCAGAAGCTCAGAATATAGCTTTTACCACCATATATACCAGCTACCAGAAGACAAGAGAGTCATTAAGAGCCCTTATTAGGGCTACTACGCTGAACAGTATATAGCTCATATTCTATGTAGTCAGGCAGGGCCCCAGAAGCTCAGAATATAGCTTTTACCACCATATATACCAGCTGCCAGAAGACAAGAGAGTCCTTAAGAGCCCTTATTAGGGCTACTACGCTGAACAGTATATAGCTCATATTCTATGTAGTCAGGCAGGGCCCCAGAAGCTCAGAATATAGCTTTTACCACCATATATACCAGCTACCAGAAGACAAGAGAGTCATTAAGAGCCCTTATTAGGGCTACTATGCTGAACAGTATATAGCTCATATGTAGGCAGGCAGGGCCCCAGAAGCTCAGAATATCGCATTTACCACCATATATACCAGCTACCAGAAGACAAGAGAGTCATTAAGAGCCCTTATTAGGGCTACTATGCTGAACAGTATATAGCTCTTATGTAGGCAGGCAGGGCCCCAGAAGCTCAGAATATCGCATTTACCACCATATATACCAGCTACCAGAAGACAAGAGAGTCCTTAAGAGCCCTTATTAGGGCTACTACGCTGAACAGTATATAGCTCATATTCTATGTAGTCAGGCAGGGCCCCAGAAGCTCAGAATATCGCATTTACCACCATATATACCAGCTACCAGAAGACAAGAGAGTCATTGAGAGCCCTTATTAGGGCTACTACGCTGAACAGTATATAGCTCATATCCTATGTAGGCAGGCAGGGCCCCAGAAGCTCAGAATATAGCTTTTACCACCATATATACCAGCTACCAGAAGACAAGAGAGTCCTTAAGAGCCCTTATTAGGGCTACTACGCTGAACAGTATATAGCTCATATTCTATGTAGTCAGGCAGGGCCCCAGAAGCTCAGAATATAGCTTTTACCACCATATATACCAGCTACCAGAAGACAAGAGAGTCATTAAGAGCCCTTATTAGGGCTACTATGCTGAACAGTATATAGCTCATATGTAGGCAGGCAGGGCCCCAGAAGCTCAGAATATAGCTTTTACCACCATATATACCAGCTACCAGAAGACAAGAGAGTCCTTAAGAGCCCTTATTAGGGCTACTACGCTGAACAGTATATAGCTCATATTCTATGTAGTCAGGCAGGGCCCCAGAAGCTCAGAATATAGCTTTTACCACCATATATACCAGCTTCCAGAAGACAAGAGAGTCATTAAGAGCCCTTATTAGGGCTACTATGCTGAACAGTATATAGCTCATATGTAGGCAGGCAGGGCCCCAGAAGCTCAGAATATCGCATTTACCACCTTATATACCAGCTACCAGAAGACAAGAGAGTCATTAAGAGCCCTTATTAGGGCTACTATGCTGAACAGTATATAGCTCTTATGTAGGCAGGCAGGGCCCCAGAAGCTCAGAATATCGCATTTACCACCATATATACCAGCTACCAGAAGACAAGAGAGTCCTTAAGAGCCCTTATTAGGGCTACTACGCTGAACAGTATATAGCTCATATTCTATGTAGTCAGGCAGGGCCCCAGAAGCTCAGAATATCGCATTTACCACCATATATACCAGCTACCAGAAGACAAGAGAGTCATTGAGAGCCCTTATTAGGGCTACTACGCTGAACAGTATATAGCTCATATCCTATGTAGGCAGGCAGGGCCCCAGAAGCTCAGAATATAGCTTTTACCAACATATATACCAGCTACCAGAAGACAAGAGAGTCCTTAAGAGCCCTTATTAGGGCTACTACGCTGAACAGTATATAGCTCATATTCTATGTAGTCAGGCAGGGCCCCAGAAGCTCAGAATATAGCTTTTACCACCATATATACCAGCTACCAGAAGACAAGAGAGTCATTAAGAGCCCTTATTAGGGCTACTATGCTGAACAGTATATAGCTCATATGTAGGCAGGCAGGGCCCCAGAAGCTCAGAATATAGCTTTTACCACCATATATACCAGCTACCAGAAGACAAGAGAGTCCTTAAGAGCCCTTATTAGGGCTACTACGCTGAACAGTATATAGCTCATATTCTATGTAGTCAGGCAGGGCCCCAGAAGCTCAGAATATAGCTTTTACCACCATATATACCAGCTACCAGAAGACAAGAGAGTCCTTAAGAGCCCTTATTAGGGCTACTACGCTGAACAGTATATAGCTCATATTCTATGTAGTCAGGCAGGGCCCCAGAAGCTCAGAATATAGCTTTTACCACCATATATACCAGCTACCAGAAGACAAGAGAGTCATTAAGAGCCCTTATTAGGGCTACTATGCTGAACAGTATATAGCTCATATGTAGGCAGGCAGGGCCCCAGAAGCTCAGAATATCGCATTTACCACCATATATACCAGCTACCAGAAGACAAGAGAGTCATTAAGAGCCCTTATTAGGGCTACTATGCTGAACAGTATATAGCTCTTATGTAGGCAGGCAGGGCCCCAGAAGCTCAGAATATCGCATTTACCACCATATATACCAGCTACCAGAAGACAAGAGAGTCCTTAAGAGCCCTTATTAGGGCTACTACGCTGAACAGTATATAGCTCATATTCTATGTAGTCAGGCAGGGCCCCAGAAGCTCAGAATATCGCATTTACCACCATATATACCAGCTACCAGAAGACAAGAGAGTCATTGAGAGCCCTTATTAGGGCTACTATGCTGAACAGTATATAGCTCATATTCTATGTAGTCAGGCAGGGCCCCAGAAGCTCAGAATATCGCATTTACCACCATATATACCAGCTACCAGAAGACAAGAGAGTCATTGAGAGCCCTTATTAGGGCTACTATGCTGAACAGTATATAGCTCATATGTAGGCAGGCAGGGCCCCAGAAGCTCAGAATATCGCTTTTACCACCATATATACCAGCTACCAGAAGACAAGAGAGTCCTTAATCCCTTATTAGTGCTGCTATGTTGAACAGTATATAGCTCATATCCTATGTAGTCAGGCAGGGCCCCAGAAGCTCAGAATATCGCTTTTACCACCATATATACCAGCTACCAGAAGACAAGAGAGTCATTAAGAGCCCTTATTAGGGCTACTACGCTGAACAGTATATAGCTCATATTCTATGTAGTCAGGCAGGGCCCCAGAAGCTCAGAATATAGCTTTTACCACCATATATACCAGCTACCAGAAGACAAGAGAGTCATTGAGAGCCCTTATTAGGGCTACTATGCTGAACAGTATATAGCTCATATTCTATGTAGTCAGGCAGGGCCCCAGAAGCTCAGAATATCGCATTTACCACCATATATACCAGCTACCAGAAGACAAGAGAGTCATTGAGAGCCCTTATTAGGGCTACTATGCTGAACAGTATATAGCTCATATGTAGGCAGGCAGGGCCCCAGAAGCTCAGAATATCGCTTTTACCACCATATATACCAGCTACCAGAAGACAAGAGAGTCATTGAGAGCCCTTATTAGGGCTGCTATGTTTTAAAAATTGTGTGGAGGCCCAAGAGCTGAGACCTTTTAAAAATTGTGTGGAGGCCCAAGAGCTGAGACCTTTTAAAAATTGTGTGGAGGCCCAAGAGCTGAGACCTTTTAAAAATTGTGTGGAGGCCCAAGAGTTGAGACCTCTTAAAAACTGATTGTATTAAGCCTAAGAGGTGAGCCATAATTTTTTCCATTAATACAGCAATTCTACGGCGGTTAAGGAGGAGGAGGAGGAGGAGGAGGAAATGGCACTTCATACAGATGGCACTTCACTCTTGGCTGCTTTCCACTGTTGTACAAGCAAAGTCCGGGTCAATCCACTTGCTGTTCATTTTGATTAGCGTCAGCCTGTCGGCACTGTCGGTTGACAGGCGGCTGCGCTTATCGGTTATAATGCCCCCGGCTGCGCTGAACACCCTTTCTGATAGCACGCTGGCGGCAGGGCAGGCAAGCACCTCCAAGGCGTACAGGGACAGTTCCAGCCACGTGTCCAACTTGGAGACCCAGTAAGTGTAGGTCGCCGAGGGATCGGGGAGGACAGGGGTGTGGTCTGCCAGGTAGTCCCGCAACATCCGCCGATACTTGTCCCTCCTGCTGATAGCGGGCCCCCGCAGTGATGGAAGTTGCACGAGGGGGTGACATGAACGTGTCCCACATCTTGGAGAGTGTTCCCCTGGTGGCTGTGGGCCTGATCGATGTTGTCAGACTCTGGGAGACACTCTCCTCTCTGCCGCCAGCGATGCTGGGTGGGAAAATCTGCATCATGTTCTGCAAGAGTTCCCTCTGGTATTCCAGTAATCGATTCGTCCTCTCCTCTACCGGAATAAAAGAGGAGAAGTTATCTTTATACCGGGGGTCCAGGAGTGCGAAGACCCAGTATAGTTTGTTCTCCAATATCCAGACAACACGTATGTCCCGGGAAAAGCAGCCCAGCATGAAGTCAGCCATGTGTGCCAGACTCTGAGTAGGCATGACCTCACTGCCCCCACCAGAAGGATCATTTTCCATTTCCTCCTCTTCCTCCTCCTCTCCGCCCCATCCGCGCTGAACCAATGGGACGCACACAGCCTGACTGCTACCCTCGCCGCCAGCATCCTCTTCCACAGCCACCTCCACGTTGTCCTCCTCCTCCTCATCCTCCTCCTCCTGCAACTGCCACCGAGCAGCAGACAAAAGTGTGGTCTGACTGTCTACCTGCGTTGCGTCTCCTCCTACCCCCGTCTCCTCTGTGTGCAATGCGTTCTCCCTTATTGCGATGAGCGATTCTTTAAGGACGCCTAGGAGCGGGATGGTTACGCTCACTATAGCGTCCTCGCTGCTGACCTTCTTAGTGGACTCCTCAAAGATACGCAATACATCGCATATGTCTGCCATCCATGGCCACTCGTGGTTGGCAAACTGAGGGAGCTGAGTTGGAGGCACGCGTGGATGCATCATCTGGTATTCCATAAATGCTTTCTGCTGCTCACACACCCTGGCCAACATGCAATAGGTGGAATTCCAGCGAGTGGGCAGGTCGCACAACAGCCGATGTTGAGGCAAATGGAGGCGTTGCTGGTTTTTTTTTTAAGCTAGCAGCAGCTACAGTTGACTTCCGAAAGTGAGCGCACAAGCGCCGCACTTTGACCAGTAGCTCTGCCAGGTTGGGGTAAGTCTTTAGAAACTTTTGTACTACCAAATTAAAAACGTGGGCCAGGCATGGTACGTGATTGAGTTCTGCAAGCTCCAGAGCCGCCACCAGGTTACGGCCGTTATCGCACACGACCATGCCTGGTCCTAGCTGCAGCGGCGACAGCCACATCTCTGTCTGCTGCAATATGGCGTGCCTCACCTCTGCGGCGCTGTGCTTCCTGTCGCCCAAGCTGATGAGCTTAAGCACCGCCTGCTGACGTCTCCCCGTGCCAGTGCTGCAACGCTTCCAGCTAGGGGCTGAGGGCGATGTTAAGGCAGAGGAGGAGGAGGAGGAGAAGAAGGAAGAGGAGGGGGGTCTATCAGAACCTGTGCTGGCAATCTTGGGCGGGGGTGGTATGTAGGCCGTCCCTGTTTGCGACCCCGTCCCCGCTTCCACAACATTCACCCAGTGTGCCGTCAAAGAGATGTAGCGTCCTTGGCCGCAAGTGCTTGTCCACGAGTCGGTGGTCAAGTGGACCTTTGCGCTGACTGCGTACCTCAGGGTCCGCCTGATGTTACGCGACACGTGCTGGTGCAGGGCGGGGACGCCACACCGGGAAAAATAGTGGCGGCTAGGGACGGAATAGCGAAGTGCGGCAGCCGCCATCAGGTCGCGGAAGGCCTGCGTCTCCACAAGCCAAAACGGCAACATCTCCAGGGCCAGCAGTTTGGAGATGAGGCAGGTTAAGGCTTGGGCTTGGGGGTGACTGGAGGCGTACTTCCGCCTGCGGTTGAACGCCTGCGAGATGGACAGTTGATGGGACGAGGAGATGGAAGGTGCAGACGAAGATGCGGGGGAAGGAGGGGCTGAAGGAGAAGGCCCCAAAGTAGCCGAGGCAGAGGCAGATGTGGAGGTGTCCTGGCTGGAGGTCTGGACCGCAGTGGCAGCACACAACAAAGGGGAAGAGGCAGTGGCAGCAAGACGGGGCACAGGTTGTATTGCGTTTGCTCTCTCCCACTCAGCCCAGTGCTTGAATTCCAAGTGACGGCGCATGCCTGAGGTGGTCAGATTGCTCTTCTCAGAGCCCCTACTCAGTTTTGAGTGGCAGATTGCGCAAACCGCGCTCAGTTTGTCATCCGCGCAAACATTAAAAAATCTCCACACCACAGAAGTAGGGGGCCTCGATGGGGGAGCTTCGCGCGACTGCCTGCTGCCGGGAAGAGCTTCGGCCCTGCTGGCTGTGGCCTGCCTTCTCTGTCTGGACTGTCCTCTGCCTCTGGACTGTCCTCTGCCTCTTGCTGCCTTATTCGGTGATGCGCAGACCGCATCTCCACTGCTTTCCCCGCTGGACATCACCCCTGTCCAAGTGGGGTCGGTCATTTCGTCGTCCACCACCTCCTCTTCCACTTCCTCTCTCTGCTCCTCCTCCTGCCCACTGGACATTCCAACAGCCTCCCTTGATGGCAACTGCGTCTCATCATCATCATCGCTCATGATAGCAGATGCTGGTTCCGGGTCCACATCACTAGCAGATGGCGGATGCTCAAGTGTTTGGGCATCACTACAAACAAATTCCTCTGCTAGCTCCTGGGATTCTTGCAGCACATCTGGAAAAGGACCCGAAAAGAGGTCCTGGGAGGGGTCAAGGGTGGGCTGACTCTGTTGGCCAGGTTGGGAGGAAGGAGGGTCAGAGTGAGACTGTGTGGATGACTGGGTGGTGGACAAGTGACTGGAAGCGTTATCGGCCATCCATTGCACCACCTGTTCACGCTGCTCAGGCTTTAACAGAGGTGTACCCCGCCCCCCGCATAACTGTCCCATAAAGGCAGGGAAGCTGGATGAGCGTAATGCTGGCTGCCCCTCATCAGCACGCATTGTATCCCCACTGGCTTCAACGCGGTTTGTGCCCCCACCAGCATTTCCGCGCCCCCGTCCTCGTCCACGTCCCTTTGCGCTAGCCCTCCGCATTTCAGACGTTTTACTTTTTTGGCCACGCGTTATGCCAAATATAAAAATATTTTTAAGAAGAACACCTGGCTATACAGCCGTATACTGCCAGAAGGTGAAATGGTGCCTATACGCACCGGGTATATAACAAGGTTTTGTTGGTAAAGAGGACACAAAACAGTAGTGCCAAATATAAAAAATATTTTTAAGAAAAACACCTGGCTATACAGCCGTATACTGCCAGAAGGTGAAATGGTGCCTATACGCACCGTGTATAAAACAGTGTTTTGTTGGCACAGAGGACACAAAACAGTAGTGCAAAATATAGTTTTGTATATAGGTGCTAATACACCACTGAAGTCTTTCTGTCCCTATTCCAGCATCAGCAGCTACCCCTCACTAAAGCAGCCGTTTTGAGCAGAGTGTATATAGTTTTGTATATAGGTGGTAATACACCACTGAAGTCTTTCTGTCCCTATTCCAGCAGCAGCAGCTACCCCTCACTAAAGCAGCCGTAGCTGCAGCACTAATAAGTGCTCAGCTCTTGGGCCTCCACACAATGTTTGAGAGGTCTCAGCTCTTGGGCCTCCACACAATTTTTAAGAGGTCTCAGCTCTTGGGCCTCCACACAATTTTTAAGAGGTCTCAGCTCGTGGGACTCCACACAATGTTTGAGAGGTCTCAGCTCTTGGGCCTCCACACAATTTTTAAGAGGTCTCAGCTCGTGGGACTCCACACAATTTTTAAAAGGTCTCAGCTCTTGGGCCTCCACACAATTTTTAAAAGGTCTCAGCTCTTGGGCCTCCACACAATTTTTAAGAGGTCTCAGCTCTTGGGCCTCCACACAATTTTTAAGAGGTCTCAGCTCGTGGGACTCCACACAATGTTTGAGAGGTCTCAGCTCTTGGGCCTCCACACAATTTTTAAAAGGTCTCAGCTCTTGGGCCTCCACACAATTTTTAAAAGGTCTCAGCTCTTGGGCCTCCACACAATTTTTAAGAGGTCTCAGCTCTTGGGCCTCCACACAATTTTTAAAAGGTCTCAGCTCTTGGGCCTCCACACAATTTTTAAAAGGTCTCAGCTCTTGGGCCTCCACACAATTTTTAAGAGGTCTCAGCTCTTGGGCCTCCACACAATTTTTAAAAGGTCTCAGCTCTTGGGCCTCCACACAATTTTTAAAAGGTCTCAGCTCTTGGGCCTCCACACAATTTTTAAAAGGTCTCAGCTCTTGGGCCTCCACACAATTTTTAAAAGGTCTCAGCTCTTGGGCCTCCACACAATTTTTAAGAGGTCTCAGCTCTTGGGCCTCCACACAATTTTTAAAAGGTCTCAGCTCTTGGGCCTCCACACAATTTTTAAAAGGTCTCAGCTCTTGGGCCTCCACACAATTTTTAAAAGGTCTCAGCTCTTGGGCCTCCACACAATTTTTAAGAGGTCTCAGCTCTTGGGCCTCCACACAATTTTTAAAAGGTCTCAGCTCTTGGGCCTCCACACAATTTTTAAGAGGTCTCAGCTCTTGGGCCTCCACACAATTTTTAAGAGGTCTCAGCTTGTGGGACTCCACACAATGTTTGAGAGGTCTCAGCTCTTGGGCCTCCACACAATTTTTAAAAGGTCTCAGCTCTTGGGCCTCCACACAATTTTTAAAAGGTCTCAGCTCTTGGGACTCCACACAATGTTTGAGAGGTCTCAGCTCTTGGGCCTCCACACAATTTTTAAGAGGTCTCAGATCTTGGGCCTCCACACAATTTTTAAGAGGTCTCAGCTCTAAGCTTCCCTTACTGCTGGGGTGACACACTGTAACAAACCTCCTCCTGTAAGCTTCCCTGACTGCTGGGGTGACACACTGTAACAAACCTCCTCCTGTAAGCTTCCCTTACTGCTGGGGTGACACACTGTAACAAACCTCCTCCTTTAAGCTTCCCTTACTGCTGGGGTGACACAATGACACAAGAGGACATGTCTGACCACATCTCACACACACACACACACACACACACACACACACAATGACAATTAGGGGTGGGGTCTATTTATTTTCCCCCTTGCCTATGTCATCTGTGGTTGTCATTAGGCAACGTGATTTTAAGGGGTGCAGAATTTTGTTCTTCTTTTTTGTACAGTTTGGCTTGGGGTCCATGGCAATGTAGAGGAAAGAAGGTTTCCTTGTCTTGTCTCACTTTATGTAGAAGTTATATTGTGTTTGGAGTGTATTGTTGAGTGGCTGTGATAGTGGCGTAATAGTGCGACTTGGGCGCGTTATATGCACCCAGACATGCTTCCCCTGCTGTCCCAGTTGCATTCCAGCAGTGTTGGCATCATTTTCTGATGTTTCAGGGTGGACTTGGTGACCTCCAAGTGGTCGAATTGAGATTTCCAAGTGTCGAGCATTTTTTTCCCATAGACTATAATGGGATTCGATATTCGGTCGAGTAGTCGAGTAACGCGGTCTATTCGAATCGAAATTCGAAATTTTGAATATTTCACTACTCGCTCATCTCTAGTGCTAACGCTTCTTAAATAAGGCCCCTAGTCAATCACTCCTTAGTTCCAGTGCAATATTAAAGTATATTTGTTTGTATATCTGTTGTGTTACAATTTAGGTCTTAATTAGGAGGCTTAAACTGCACTGCTGATCTAGAAGTTGGAAAAGTCATGGTAGCCCTCAACCTTAATGGACTTGATGTTGTTACATCCATTCTGCCGCTTGTAGCTATGGTTGTGTTTGTATGCTTTGCCCAGGCTTTTTATGGGGTTAACAAACATGTAATGGTAATCAATACCAATTTGTTTCTATATATATCTGGCTTTGCATCTGTTTTATTTTCACTTACATATGACGTGAAACCAATCCATATTTTCATTTAATTTAGATATCCTTGAACAGCATGTTTTGCATTTTTAAAAAAAATAAAGCTTTTCCAACCTGGGTTTAGGGTCTCTGATCCATTTTAATAGTGCCAGTTGCCATTAGCATCAGGGTTACCAATAATACAATGTTATCTCCAACAGATCTGCACAGAAATTAAAAATAGCAACTATTCTTGGTTTTTAATTGACGAAAAATCACTATTTTTAAATGTCTGAAATACAGGTAGTGAAGCTAACACAGTGAGTGTGTCATTCCTAAATTCTTTTAAAAATGCGGTAAAAGCTTAAAATTGAAATATCTGCCGAAAGGCAAATGAGTAGCTACTTTCCTCTTCAGTCAACTTCATTTATTGTAAATGACGAAAGGAAACACAGTCAAAGGTTTTTCAACAATTGATTTGACCTTTATCGGGCTGCTTAGTGTAGAAGCTGTGAAAGCTTGAAGTACTTTGTTTTAGCCTTCAGAAAGGGTTTATTGCTGTAAACTGTGTATTCTTAAAGTCTATCAGCTAAGGGGCGCACTGATAGCTTGTTACATAGTTAATACGGTTGAAATAAGACATATGTCCATCAAGTTCATCCAAGGGTGTTGGGGTAGGGGAAGTTATTTTTAATTTAATTTTCTTTATTTATTTATTTATTTTTTTTTTACTGCTAACAGCTAATAGTAACTGTTAATGTTATTTTCCTCTAAATAAGCATCTAATCCTTTTTTGAAGCTGTCAGTGGTTGATGCTCTAACAAGCTTCTGGGGGAGGCTATTCCACAGATTTATAGTTCTTATGGTAAAGAATGATTGTCATCCCCAGAGACTGAATTTATTTTTTTTCCAGTCGAATGGAGTGCCCCCTTGTCTTTAGAGACATGAAATTAATCATGTCCCCCCTCATTCGTCTCCTCTAAAGACTAAACAGATTTAATTCTTGTAATCTTTCCTCATAACTAAGATCCTTCATTCCCCTTATTAGTTTGGTGGCTCTCCTCTGCACCCTTTCCATAGTCAGAGCGTCCTTTCTATGAATGGGTGCCCAGAACTGGACGGCATATTCCAGGTGAGGGCGCACCAGTGCCTTGTAAAGAGGCAAAATGACATCCCTATCCCGTGATTCCATGCCTCTTTTAATGCATGATAATATCTTGGTGGCCTTGGAAGCAGTTGCTTGGCATTGCATACTACTGCGGGCTTAGAATTGTAAAGGGTAATTTATCGCTAGCACCACTGAGCGGCACTTGTGCTGCTAAGGAGAGGCGCAGATAACATCCGCAGTGGAACGCTGCAGAAAGGCCAATGACGCTATTGTCAGTTTGCTTTCCTTGCTAAGTGGTGCTGCGTTCTTTCCGACTTTGATAAATCATGTACGCTGGGTTCTAATAAAGTGGACTCCCTGTGTTAAATCCTGTCTCTGCCTTTCAATGCTGCGGGTTGCTTATAGCCATTCCACAGCAGCGTTCTCTACTACAACACGCAATACAGCTCACATGCATTTTTTATTGTTTGTTCTTTCATTTAGCATGTTTACGAACATAAATATTAGAAAATGTCAACAGCTAAATTAAAAATACATTAAAATATGTACTTCATAAACTTTGTGCCTAGAAGTAAAATATAAAGAACATGTCAGTTATTAAAATCATTTCCCCTTTTGTTCATTTTACCTGTCTATGGCTTCACTAACTCTCTAGGGTTATATAGCAATAGCTGTTAGCCACCTTTTGTTTGTGGCAAGTATCTCCTTTAACTACATTTTTTGGCTTAATATCAGGTCTGCTTTAGCTGGGTACACATATCTCCTTGCTGTTGCAACTGCAACAATCCGAAGTCACTTTGTGAAAAAAATGAACTAATCATTTGTGTCCTCCGGGCAAAACCAGTCTGGGTGTCGTCTGCACTGTGGCATGTGGGCATGTCTGGTACTTCAGGCACAGTAGCGTTTCCCCAGGCTCTTCCTTTGGTGAAGTATGCAGATATACTGTAGCACACAGCAAGCGAGGATTACCTTGGACACCTTCTCTGGGCTGTACAGCACCTCCCCTCCTCGCTGGGCCACACATAGGAAACTCTTTCAACAATGTATCTCGTCTTGCGGTGAACTGCATTGTAGCGCACTACAGCTGCAGTCTTTGGGTTCCGCACGGGGGTCATGAGCCATGTTTTATGACGGTATCCCGTATCAGCTAAATTCAAACACATGCCACACAAATGCACACGCCTACCTGGTTTGCTCCATTTTGCCTTCACATTCCCCTCCCCCCTAGTTCTGCAGCTCCACTGTTGGGTCCCATCAATGCAGCCAAGAACATTTGGGATTCCTGCCATCCGATAGAAAGACAGCTTAAATTTTTGCACCTTTTCCTCATCGACTGGAAACCTGATGTAGGTAGGGATAAAGTAACAGGTGGCCAGGACCACCTCATGAAATATACAGCACATGGTAGGCTGGCTAATGCGGCTAGTAGAGCAGCAGTTGCCTGAACTGTGCCCCTCACAAGGATATTTAAGGAGGCACATTCCGGCATATTCCGGGTACTGCATGGATGCGGCCAGTGGTGGGTTCAATTATGTGGCGGATTTGGTGGTACAGTTCCAAAAGCGCACCATGATTAGACCAAAATTGGGCTCTGCAAAGCACACCACAACTGCACAAACCCAGTCACCAGCAAACAGACACACATATACAATGCACACCACCAATAAACCAGCAAACACACACACACATATACAATGCACACCTCCAATAAACCAGCAAACACACACACATATACAATGCACAAACCCAGTCACCAGCAAACAGACACACATATACAATGCACACCACCAATAAACCAGCAAACACACACACATATACAATGCACACCTCCAATAAACCAGCAAAACACACACATATACAATGCACACCACCAATAAACCAGCAAACACACACACACACATATACAATGCACACCTCCAATAAACCAGCAAACACACACACATATACAATGCATACCTCCAATAAACCAGCAAAACACACACATATACAATGCACACCACCAATAAACCAGCAAACACACACACACATATACAATGCACACCTCCAATAAACCAGCAAACACACACACATATACAATGCATACCTCCAATAAACTAGCAAACACACACACATATACAATGCACACCACCAATAAACCAGCAAACACACACACATATACAATGCAAACCTCCAATAAACCAGCTAACACACACACATATACAATGCACACCTCCAATAAACCAGCAAACACATATACATATACAATGCACACCTCCAATAAACCAGCAAACACACACACATATACAATGCACACCTCCAATAAACCAGCTAACACACACACATATACAATGCACACCACCAATAAACCAGCAAACACACACACATATACAATGCACACCTCCAATAAACCAGCAAACACACACACATATACAATGCACACCTCCAATAAACCAGCTAACACACACACATATACAATGCAAACCTCCAATAAACCAGCAAACACACACACATATACAATGCACACCTCCAATAAACCAGCTAACACACACACATACTGTATACAATGCAAACCTCCAATAAACCAGCTAACACACACACATATACAATGCACACCTCCAATAAACCAGCTAACACACACACATATACAATGCAAACCTCCAATAAACCAGCTAACACACACACATTTACAATGCACACCACCAATAAACCAGCAAACACACACACATATACAATGCAAACCTCCAATAAACCAGCTAACACACACACACATACAATGCACACCTCCAATAAACCAGCAAACACATATACATATACAATGCACACCTCCAATAAACCAGCAAACACACACATATATACAATGCACACCTCCAATAAACCAGCTAACACACACACATATACAATGCACACCACCAATAAACCAGCTAACACACACACATATACAATGCAAACCTCCAATAAGCCAGCTAACACACACACACATATACAATGCACACCACCAATAAACCAGCTAACACACACACATATACAATGCAAACCTCCAATAAGCCAGCTAACACACACACACATATACAATGCACACCACCAATAAACCAGCTAACACACACACATATACAATGCACACCTCCAATAAACCAGCAAACACACACATATATACAATGCACACCTCCAATAAACCAGCTAACACACACACATATACAATGCACACCACCAATAAACCAGCTAACACACACACATATACAATGCAAACCTCCAATAAGCCAGCTAACACACACACACATATACAATGCACACCACCAATAAACCAGCAAACACACACACACATATACAATGCACACCTCCAATAAACCACAGCTAACACACACACTCTGACACACACAAGTGCAAAACAAATGCAGCTCACCACTAAATCAGATGCATTGTTGAAAATACCACCAGGCTGAGGAAAGCCCGTTTCTTAGGTTAGGCCCAGCAAATAGAGGAGATGCTCCACAGCCCAGATAATGTGTCCAAGACAATCCTGTATTGCAGTGTGCAGGATTGAAAAACCCCTAAAAAAGTGCCAGAGGAAACTGGGGCACAGCAAAAACACATGGGCTGACATTGGTGACATGCAAATGTGCTGTCACAGGACAGGCTCAAAAATGCAAGTTTACAAAAATCTTTACAAATAGGTTAATGTGTGTAAAATACACGGCAAGCAGGCCAAGGATCCCCTGTCAGTTGATTGCTGCCAAAAAAAAATGGAATAATCCTAAGCAGAAGTTGTACAGATAACATCAGTATAAATATCAATGGAAGTGTATAGGAGAATGCCACACATGGAATGTTACTTGACACTATTAGAGAAGCTAGACATTTTGTCTGTCATATGTATGGCTTTCTGCATAGGTGCCGCTAAAAAAACCTGCCGCTTTGTGTCCCCACCTGGCGTTAGCGTTACTCAAATAAACCCCTTAGTGTGCTTATTGACCGGCTACAGAACATTTGTATTCCACTTCTTAATATTTTTCCTTCTTAACAAAATTTTGCAGACTATGCATACTTAGGCCCTAATTTAACAAGGGATAGCGACAGGTAGCGACTGGTGAGAGGCCGGTAATGACGGGCCCCGCCACGAGAACGCCGGCTCCCCACCACAATCACACATTTATCAAGCCGATCCTGCTTAGCGACTGAGATAGCACCAGATAGCCACTCATTCATCATTATTCCAGCCTCAGCCCACAGCGCCAGTGTCTGACCTTGAACAGCGACAGGTATGACCTCTCGCTACCTGGCGCTCTCCAATGCATTTCAATGGAACAATCTTTAAATATTCATAATTAATTGTTATGAATTTCTTTTGTTTTTTTTTAAATGTGAAAAATTCTGTGACCACTTCTGCCATTTTAGATAATTTTTTAAAGGTATAAAAAAAAAAAAATTGTACAGAATTAATATTACAGGTTTGATATTAATGTATTCATATTACAAAATTATTTTAAAAACTTGTTTTTTTTTTGGTTTCCAAAAATATGGTTGTTTGGGGGTTAAAAAACTACTTTTAACCCATCGCCACCAGCGCTCTGGGGTTTAAACATGCAATTTACAGCGCGAGAATTTTTTGAGCGTGATTTTTTAATGATTATGGTGGGAGCCGGTCGCTAGGGCCAGTCGCTATCATGCGCTCCATACAGCGCGGAACCGGTTATATAGCGACTCCTCACCCAATATTCAACATTACGGCAAACCGTAATGAGTCGCTATCAACTACCGAACTACGGCCAAGCACAGCGACTACTAGCGGGCGCTCTGAAAATGCCGCTACAGTCGCTCAACTGTCGCTACCTGCCGCTGTTAATGAATCGGCCTCCCCATTATTTGTCCTTTGCTGTCAAGCTGTTTACTCAAAGCATTATTCATTAACTTTGATGAAGTCTGGTATAACTAATGGTCATTCATTCTTTCCTTAACTGTAGTCTAAAACAATTGTACAAAGTTGATCAAAGACTGACGTGTTTTCACAGATATAAAATAGATATAATACAGATATAAAAATAGTTTAAATCATGGTTCCAGGGTCATAACCTATGAAGCCAATTATATGAAGGTATTAGTGTCATCTTCAATTGGTATAGAAGACATGTTTGTCTTAGTGATAACAATAAATAAATAAACAGATACGATAGGACTGGAAAAAAGAAAATCCTTGTTTGCTAGACATATGACATATACACACCTTTTGAATTTCGGTTGCTCAATTTACTGGCCATACATAAATTGGGATCTCTAAGTATTATAAATGTTTTAGAGCCAGTGCTAAGTTTTATTTGTTTCAACAAAACATTATATATATATATATATATATATATATATTTGGGGAAAAAGGGTTTACAAAATATTTTTTGGCCCTTTTTGTGTCACAAGAGATGCGAGTTACAATCCTCAGCAGAATACACACTGCAAGTCACACTGGCTTCACCAGTAATCAGCTTGATCCCCATTCTGGTGGCTTGAACTATTTTATCTAGCTTTTTAAAGTACAGAATGTCGGATACTGAGGTTTATCTGGCTGGAGGGTTTCCAAATCACTCCAGCTCATTACTAGTTATAAATGTAATAATTTATTTTAGTTAAAACAAATAAGTGCACAAAACTATAAATTGAGGATATTTAAAGTGTTCATGATTGTGCAATGCAGTGACTAACATGACACCCTGGTTGGTACGATTACTAGGTGGAGTTTATAACTAAAACAGATAAGCAATGGCCACTTTGAATGTTGAGCATGACTGCAAAGGTAGGATTATGCACAGAAAATAAATGTCATAATTTATCAGAATAGATCACATGCTTCAAAACGTGGAGGCCGATTCATTAATAGCGCCAGGTAGCGACAGATGAGCGCCAGTAGCGTTATTTTCACAGCGCACGCTAGTATATATGCCGTTGTTCGGCTGTTGACAGCGACTCAGTCGGTGTGCGGTAATGTTGAATACGGGGTTAGGAGTCGCTGTTTGACAGGTTCCGCGCTGTATGGGAGCGCATGACAGCGAATGGCCATAGCGAACGGCTCCCAGCATATTCATTAACAAATCACGCTCAAAAAATTCTCGCGCTGTGAAATGCTTGTTTAAACCCCAGAGCACTGGCGGCGATGGGTTAAAAGTAGTTTTTTAACCCCCAAACAACCATATTTTTGGAAAAAAAAAAAAACATGTTTTTACAAAGATTTTGTAATATGAATACATTAATATTAGACCTGTAATATCAATTCTGCACAATTTTTTTTTTTTTTACCTTAAAAAAAAATATCTAACATTGCAGAAGTGGTCACAGAATTTTTGCCAAAAAAAAAAAAAAAAAAAAAACATTAATAGCAATTAATTAAGAATATTTAAAGATTGCTCCATTGAAATGCATAGTAGAGCGCCAGGTAGCGAGAGGTCATACCTGTCGCTGTTCAAGGTCGCTCGCTGGCGCTGTGGGGTGAGGCTGGAATAATGATGAATGATTCGCTATCTGGCGCTCTGTCAGTCGCTAAGCAGGATCGGCTTGATAAATGTGTGATTGCGGAGGGGAGCCGGCGTTCTCGTGGCGGTGAGCGGCATTACCGTTAGCTCACCATTCGCTACCTGCCGCTATCCCTTGTTAAATAAGGGCCAAAGATGCAAAGTCACAATGGAATACAACTGGAACTGGGCTCTCCATCATTTACCTTCTTTTCTAGAGCACTTTCATCTTCACTAGTTTTAAGTACAGGAAATAGCTGCACCTCTTCATGACCTCACTGAGTCAACGAAAGTGGTTTTGATAATGTAACATTTTCTGAGAGACCTGCTGGGTTGGTTGATTTATTGATGGCTAAATAGAACAGCACAAGGCCACGTTCATCCTAAGAAACTATGTGTCAGTTATACACAGAATGAAGGTTATATTTAAACTGACATGTACTACATGTCAATATATATATATATATATATATATATATATATATATATATATATCCCTTTAAAATGCATTTTGCTTATGTACAAGCAAGGACACTAATTTTGTAGCATACTACATTTTGACCCTGATTTATGAAGCATCAGCGCCTCTCAGTACGTGTGCGATTTAAGAAACCAAAAAGTGGCTGTGCCGACGTGGCCACCAGCTTGCGCCTTGTTTAACATTTTGCGTCAAATAGGTTGCAGCATGGGGTGCTCTGGATTAGGCAGCAAAAGGTTCTAGCAGTGCTGGATGTCAAGAGCCCATAGAGCACAAAGGGGAAAACCTGGATTGAAGTGTTTTACACTTTTAATTGATATTACACTCATTATTTGGACGGAACTTGCATTGTAACTTGTCAGTTATATAAACGAAGGACCTAGATGTCACCAAATGTCATTTTTTATGGTAAAATAGTTTTTCATGGCTAGGATTGCTTAACAATGTGCATCGTGTAATGTGTGGACAACAACAACTAAAAATGCAACCTAAACGCACTGTAAAGTTTCTCTGCTTTGTCCCCAGCAGTGATATCTAGTAACTGCAATAATGAAACGCAGTCCAGCGCCCAAAAAATATAGTGCCAAACTTTCCTGGCTCTGCAGCACCAAAAAGATGGTGGAACAAAGTGCCGCTCCCTCCACTGGTTTAATCGGCAATCAGGTAGAACAGGCGCTGACACAGGCTGGCCAATGCGAATGGAAATATCAAAGCTAATTAGTTAGCAACAGGCGATGTGACTTCTAGTGTCATTGTAGCCAAAATCGCAGCGCCAGAAAAGACACCGGTGCAAAAATGGTGCTATAGGCACCAGAAAGATGCTAACTGGCGCACTACATAAATAGTGCCCTTTATTAAATGCAAGCAGCTAATTCTATTCACCATGGTCCACAATTAAACCATAATATATTTGAGACTGGGGATTTTTTATCTACATTTTTTAACTACATTAAGTGTAATGTAGTTGTATTTACTTAAAGAGGCCACTAGATGCTCCCATAGGCTAAGGAATAGAATAAGTAGTTTAAGAAAAATGCCTCCTTGCTACACAGGGGTTAATTGGAGTACAGCCCACTCCCCTGATTAACTTTCAGAGGGTATAAAAAGGACCCAAGGGGGTAGGGCTAAAGGGCTCTAAGCTGAGATATGAGTGGAGAAGGATCCCTGATGTCCGGGCCTGGTAAGTGTGCCTTGGGGAGGCAGCCTGATGTAGGGGGGCATCCAGGAGGAGCTAAGTACCCAGAGAAGGGGTACCAGGCTGGTAGGAGGCTGGTTTAGACATGGACCCTGCCACCCATCCATGAGCAGCTGTAGTCGGGAAGTTAGTGGTAGTCTGAATAGGGATCTAAAGTTTGACGTGAAGCACGGATGAACTGTTTGTCATTGCCTGAAAAAGTGAGGGGTATCCATCGGTTTAAACTGCAATCGGCTCGTGTCTGAGTTCCTCCTCAAGCCCTCCAGAGACTGAGAGACCGTCAGCTGTTGCACAAGTGTGAGAACATTGCCACATCCCAACCACTTGGGCCAAATTTGGAGCACCAACCCCCACATGTTGTCTACAATTGCTTCCCAAGTTCCTACAGGATTAGCAACGTGGTTAATGGAAACTTCAGAGTTCATGTAGGTCTATGTTCAGGACAACACTGATGCTAATAAGAAAGATGTCTCTGAAAAGGCCTCAGCAAACCTCTTTTTCATGAAGAAACGCTGACCAGCACCGGAAAAATGGCAGTACAAACTGGCCCCCAATGGCGCTGGGATAATCGTCCGGCAGGCCAATAGGCCAAATAGGCAGGCCAATACCTAAATGCACCGATCACAGCTAATTAGTAGCGTTCAGTCCAGCGACTACTAGCGCCAATGTAGTACAGAGCACAGCGCCAGATTAGATGACAATGCCGGCACACCGAAGCTGGCACTATAGTCATAAAAATTATGCTAAAAGGCACACATCATAAATACGGCCCTTAAAGGGAAAGCCTACTTTCACTGCATTTAAGAATGTGTATATTTTTTTTGCCAAAAGGATTTTCCTAAAGGTGCTGAGCCTATCTAGTATTTTTTTTTTTATGGAAGCAGTTTTTACTACCTGCACCAAGTCTGTACACCAATAAGAGAGCAGTGATCCTGTACACACTGAAGGTTGCTGCTATGGTCACCGCTAAGGTGAGGGAGCTCACTTACATAAGCCCAAAAGTATGTACAGGCCTCACTTCCCTCTTCTTGCAGATCTTCTTGTAGATCCTGGTGTACAGACGCTAATACCAACAGATTGCATATAACAAAATAATAAAAAAATAATATATAAGCTCAGTGCTTGAGGACATTTTTGCCACACAAAAAATACACACTTTCAAAAATGACATCGTAAGTGGATTTCCCTTTAAAGGAGCACTATCATGAAAAATGGTCCAATGATAAAAATATGTTGGATGATGGTAGAATAGGGTCACGTATTCACCCGGCATCAAGAAATATCCAGCCAGGCTTTTTTTTTTTATTTTAATGGAAGGAAGGGGAAGTCAAGGGGGACAGGTTCTGTCACCCCTGATAGACTAAACCTGTGACCCCTGGATTTTATTCCTACCAGGAGAGAATAAACTACAAGCTTGGCGGGAGTTTTATTCAGTTCAAGTGTATAAGTGACCCCTCCTCTCATTAGCCAACATGTTTATATGTATTTTTAATAATACACAATTTCGCGATAGTGCTCCTCTGATCTCCTATCTCACAGACAGCAAAGTGAATAGAGGGAAAAAATCTTGAAGTTCCGCTATGTGACTTATTTAAATGGCTAACATTTTGTTTTTATAAAACAGGGGGGAGTGAACATTTTTTTGTTGTATACATTACTCATATTTACCTTCTTTAATATAAAGCAAAAGGCTTTCGTTCTGGTGTGTGATATTTTTAAGGCACTAAATTAAATATGTGATAAAATATGTGATCTTCTGATAAAACATACGGTTTGTCCAGATGGTATATTCCGTTAACGCATTTTAAACACTGTCGTATATGATTGCATAATATGCACTGTTCATAATGAAAAGATCACATTATAATTATTCTTGTGATGTGAGCTCAAGATCAAATGTTCAAAGTGAATTGTTGAATAGTAGAGGCAAATCAAAAGTGCAGAGCTATTAATTTCATATAGTAACTATTGATTTTACCTTTGAGTGGGATGTATAGAAAGCTTCCAGCTCAGCTACATTAACATAATCCATCGATTTCATTTCATCTGTTGGTGGAGGATCCTCATTGCTTTAGTCCAAGTGTTCTGGAATACAATAAAAATTCAAGTCAGGCAGCTCCATTCAACATTGCTTTCCTAATTGTTGGATTCTATAAATCATTAACTCAGTAATTTGAAGGCATATTCTCTTTTGGATAAGGAACTCATTGCCCTCTATCCCCCCCCCCCCAAAAAAAAAAACAGATGGGGCAGCAGATGTCATTTTTTTGGAGGCTAATATTCCTTTACTCTTTGTCTAGTTTTAGTCAGAGGATCATGGCTTGGCTTGATGATTACTTATTTTTTGAAATATTTGATGTATAGAAAAAGTAACATACGATCATCAGAAACCATGGGGAAATGAAAGTATTTGAAAATCTAAACTAAGCTAAGCAAAAATACATATGTTTCAGCCAAAGGGGCTTTTCCGAGTCCTTGTGGACAAAGGCAACCTTGAGTTAAACAATATTAAGGTAAATGATTCTGTGTGTCCAAATGGGCCTTTCCAAATCCTCATGGGCAATGGCTAGCTTTAGTTAAAGCAATATTAAAATTAATTTTTAGTTTTTTTATTGCATTACTTTATATACTATCATGTTATAGGGGCTCTTTTATTAATATATGAAGGGCTCTCCATCTGGCTGGAAGTACATTTTTGGCACAATTTATGATGTTTGCTGGGTTTTGCTTTTGGCTGGGTGCAGACTGCTGTGCAGATTTGGTTTTGAAAATTAAAGTAATCTTGCTGAAAACACACTTTTACAATTTCAGCATTGGATGGGTCCAGGGGCGGGCTGGCCTTTGGGCATACCAGGGCAATGCCCAGTAGGCCACCATATCCCCTGCACTGGCCTGCTGCCGAGGCTCCAACTTCTTGGCTGCCTTTTCTACCATTAAACGGCAGCCACGTAAATTTGATTTGAAATTTGAAAAAGTGACAGGCTTTTCCCCCTGCCAGCGGCCAAAAAAGAAGAGCCACCCATCTGACCCCTGAATTGATCTGGCCGGGTCTCCTCTTCACCCGGGGGGCCTCAGGCTTCAGGAGAGGACCCAGAATAGGACACCTTCCGCAGCCGCCGACAATAGCTGGAAAAATAAAATAAAATAAAAATGACAATTACTATCCTCCATAGATAAGACCTTCCGCCAGGTCTTCTCTTCATTGTGGGGGCCTCCGAACCCCCCCAGGGTCTTCTGTCTTCAGGAGAGGGCCCAACAGCCCCTCACTTCCCCCGTCGCCATCTTCACCTCTAGCCCTGTCCCTTTGGGGGTGAGGCGGATGACATCATCCCGCTGACATAATCCTTTGTCAGATGTGGTGATCGCTGGAAAGAGGAGTGGAGGGGCATGGGATTCTCTGATCCTCTGCCTCCCCACCCCCCTCCAGCGGTCTGTCATCAAGATAGGCGAGGGACAGATGAGCTGACGATTGGAGGTGAGTAAAGAAAAAAATATAGATATTTTTAATAAAGGTCATTTTTGGAGTGGTGTCTTTTTTTACATGTGTGTGTATTTTTGACATTTAACCCTTTGAACTGGTAAGGTATTTTATGAGACCCCTATACCAGTTCACAAGGTGCGGGGTGACCTGCCAATAACCACCAGACGCCTCCCCATTAACTGCCTCCCCAAAGCACAGGGAGGGGGCAGAATAGCCTGGGGCCATTTAGGCTATGTGGGATTGTAGCCGTGCAGGGACGGGGGTCACCAAAGCTGGCCCTTGCGCCCTATTCAACAAGACCTGCATAGCTGGTCCCTGGGCAGGCTATGCTAGGTAGGGTGGACACCAGGCCATTTTTTTTATTTTAAAGGGGTTTTAACACTTAAAAAAGAAAGTGCAGGGTCTCCCTGTCGATTTTTTTATTATATTTTTATTTAACCCTTTATAGTGTGGACACATTTTTAAAAGTATAGTGAAAAAAGACCTGTCAACAGAGGGTGACAACAAGTAGGCTGGCTGTTAAAGAGTTAAAAGTAACTATGCATGTTGGGTATTGTTCTGTTTGAGGGACCTTGAGCTTTCAGATTTAGTTTGTTTTTTCTTGGTTGCATATTGATATTTTAGCTTTTTTATACATTTTTTAGGGAAACCAAAGAATTTTTGGAGGGATTACTTCCAGAAAGATGACCCACTACAACAAGCTGGGTATGCTTAGAATGCTTAATCTGTGCACTTGCAGAGAATTTATGGTTTGTGGGGGGGAATTTCAAATTTAAAGGGTTGTTTTGGCAACCATATGAGCATGCTTTGCATCGGGGTGTTTGGCAAACATACCCTTATTATACATATGCATGTTGGGTATTGTTCTGTTCAGGGGATTTTGCTTTTTCAGATTTAATTTGTTTTTCCTTGTTTGCATATTTTTTTTAGGAAAATGTGGCTTTGACTCTGCCTTTTTATTTTTTTTTTTAGAGAAACCCTGTGCAACCAAATAATTCATCAAGGGATTACTTCTAGAAAACTGTGGCCATGTCAACAAGTCTGATACGCCTAAAAGGCTTGAGGTGTGTACTTCCAGCGAATATATCTATATAAATAGTTTGTGGGGGGTATTTCAAATGTAAAGGGTTGTTTTTCTTGAAACAGCAAAGCGCTGTTTCAGTTTGGGGGAGTCTCCTGGGCAGGAAAGGGTGTCTACCAATACATATGTGGTACTGTTGTGACTGGATAAAATAGGGCTTTTACACGCAATTTGATTTTATTGAAAAACCTACACCATTTATTACAAAAAACACTACATACTGTTAAAAAATAAACAAGACATTTCATGTTAAAGCTCAGACTCTGTTGAAAAAAACAATTTATAATTTTCCTGGGAAATCCCTTCAAAAATTACAGTTAAACATGTATAGCGCAAAATGTTAAAAAATGGTCTGGCAACAGAGGGTGACAAAATCTCTAGGTAGGCTGGTACTTAAAGGGTTAAAAAAGAAACAAGCCTGGCTGGATATTCCTTGATGCAGGTGTATAAGAGAACCCTACCTCTGCCATCCAGCATATTTTTATGGATTTTTATCATTGGTAATTTTATCGCAATAGTGCTCCTTTAACTATCTGACATTCAAGTTCAAAATATCTGATATCAATGCAAAATTCAACTAAAGAGACAATGTTGGAAGATCAACTGTTGATTCAACTGCTGTACTGCTTAAAGTGGACCAACACCGAGAGGTGATCGGCCCGGAAATCTATAAGATTCCCGGGCCGATCACCTCCCACCCCGCGGGACATCCGAGATCGGGATGTCCCGCGGGGTGAAACCCCCCCAAACACCCCAAATCACCTACCTTATCTTCCGCCGCCGCCGCCTCCCTCGCGCCCCTCTAGGCGTGCGCGCCCCCGCGCCGGCCGTCTGTGAATGGCCGGCACGGGCGCGCGCGCCGAAAGTGACGCGAGGGAGGCGGCGGCGGCGGAAGCCGCTTGGACGTTCCTGTTCCCCGCCTGGACGTTGGCGGGGATTGGACCGGGCAATCACGTGGGAGCGGGGAGAGGTGAGTTTATTGAGGTTTCTGGGGGGTTTCACACAGCGGGGCACCCCCGATCGGGGTGCCCCGCCGAAGTGGACCAAAACCCAGGATAGTCAAAATCCTGGGTGTTGGTCCACTTTAAGGATTCATCAGGTTTCACCCAGCTATGCTGAACTAGTGGTAAATAAACATCTTAGGGCAAACATAGCACATTTTGTGTATCAAACACATTGAAAACTTGTGAATGTCAGTAAGATACAGGCAAAGAGGTTGTAAACCAGGAACTTTTTAGCTTTCGTCACCAAAACATGACTCCCAATTTACTAAAGCTATTCCAGGCTGCTCTAATTTGACATAGGTCTGGCACACATGCACAGAAGACAAGTTAGCTATTTTTGATACTCTGTACTGAGTTCTGATTGCAGGACGGAGGGTTGCCTACTTTATCCTGCCATAGTATGGTTCACACCTATAGAACTCCTGCTGATTATTTAGTGAAGCAAGTATATTTATGAGTACACATCTGGGCGTGAATTGCAATCTGCATCTCTGTAAGCTTTTTAACTTTGCAAACAATCATTCAAATTTTTTTTCTTCCAATGTTTCCCAAAAAATCACCCGACCTGCAACTGGACATTTTTTGGGGCATTGTATAAAGGCAATTATTTTTTGTTGTGGGGCACAACTTTTGGATTTCACCACCATCTGAGATGACAACATCCTGCTGTTTCAGGGCCATTTCTCTGCCTCCCCGCAGGTTTAGCCATTAATGAAAGACAGCCGCGGCTTTAGCTGTCCTCTACAATTCAGTATAGCTGCTCTTCAAGTCTTGCGGCTCTTCCTCCAGCTCCCATTGCAGCACATTACATTAGCATTGCGCATGGTCGAGATTGGGAGATGCAGGCAGTGCCTGATGGGAGAAAAAATGGAGCTGCCTGACGTAGGACGCCTGAAATCTGAGGGACAGGGTATACAGATGCCCCAGTATGGGTAAACAATGGCCAAAATGCGAACTGGAAAAGGGGGGGGGTGCCAGGCTGGTGAGGGTTTGGAGGCTTTTAATGTGCCTCTGAAGTTCCACTCTAAGGGTATGGCATCTAGAATATCCACCGATACGGTTAAGATACCATCTGAAAGATCTTTTTTAAAGTAGAGGATTTTATCTCGCCTTGCGCTGTCGCTAGCTCAACCGATATCACTTTTTTGAAGGCGATTTTCCATGTCGCCAAAAATATTTGCTTCTAGGTTGCTCTTATTCATGTAATAATTCGCCCTCTCAGAGAAGCTTTCACAAACACTAGTCATCAATATCATTCATTCTCCTACAATCTTACTTTTGACAAATGAAAAAAAAAGCCTTTAACTAAAATGACTTGGCTTTTAAAGATTGGAACAAAATCTACAGCTTGCCAGGAAAACTTTACAAAACCCAATCCCATGTGCGGAGGATATTTTTGTTAAAGAAATATATATTTTATTGTGTGGTGAATTGGACAGACTCTCGCTCTCTCTCTTTCTATGTCTCTTTTTCAGTGCTCAGGTATTCATTAAACATAGAAAAGGTTTCCAAAATTGTAAACATTTCAACCACTATATTGCTTCTTTTGTACCTGTCCTAGTTAATTTAACTAGTGTTTCACTAGAACCAGAGTTTGCTCCGAATTACAGGGAAAATGTGTTTTGTCATGAATCTGAAATATTTGAGGTTCGTGCTGACAGAACATCCCTGAAATCCTGAGCCACCTGCTCTCTCACAGGTCCCAGTCTGTCCCTCACCGCTCTGTTCCTGTCTCTGCACACAATCCAGTGGCCTGACTGGGCTCCTGGCATCTCTTCAATCCGTTGCAGGGAGGGGTTTTTATACTGGGAGCTGAAGGCAGCCTACTCTGCCAGTATAAATAGCCCTTCCCTGCGGCAAGGAAATTTAGCTGTAAGAAGCCGGAGAGATCCTGTGCCCAGCTTCGCTGATCTCTCTGCGGTGGATCTGCGATGGATTAAAGGTAAGTATGGGGGGGATTGGTAGGCTGGTAGCCTTCGAGACCTGTGGCCGGCCCCTCGGCGTCCGTGCCCTGCTCTATGAGCCCCCATAGCTGGCATCCTGGCTGGTTTTGCTTGGATAGGGGGGACCCTACAACATTTGGAAAAAACAAATATTAAGGATTTAACCCTTGAAAATTAAAAAAAAAAGTTTTGGGGATTTCCCTCCTCATTATTAAGTGTTTAACTAAAAAAAAAATGGCATGAGGTTCCCCCAGTCCAAGCAAACCAGCTTTTTTTTAGAGTAACTATGCATGTTGCTTTTTCAGATTTAATTCGTTTTTTTCTTGTTTGCATATTTTTTTTAGGAAAATGTGGCTTTGACTCTGCCTTTTTATTTTTTTTTAGAGAAACCCTGTGCAAGCAAATAATTCATCGAGGGATTACTTCTAGAAAACTGTGCCCATGTCAACAAGCCTGATACGCCTAAAAGGCTTGAGGTGTGTACTTCCAGAGAATATATCTATATAAATAGTTTGTGGGGGGTATTTCAAATGTAAAGGGTTGTTTTTCTTGAAACAGCAAAGCGCTGTTTCAGTTTGGGGGAGTCTTCTGGGCAGGAAAGGGTGTCTACAAATACATATGTGGTACTGTTGTGACTGG
Organism: Gastrophryne carolinensis; assembly: GCA_027917425.1. Taxonomy (NCBI): domain Eukaryota; kingdom Metazoa; phylum Chordata; class Amphibia; order Anura; family Microhylidae; genus Gastrophryne; species Gastrophryne carolinensis. The sequence continues at coordinate 125,835,074 of CM051239.1, forward strand.
ATGAAATGGGGCTTTTACACGCAATTTGATTTTATTGAAAAACCTACACCATTTATTACAAAAACACTACATATTGTTAAAAAAAACAAGACATTTCATGTTAAAGCTCAGACTCTGTTGAAAAAAACAATTTATAATTTTCCTGGGAAATCCCTTCAAAAATTACAGTTAAACATGTATAGCACAAAATAATAAAAAATGGTCTGGCAACAGAGGGTGACAAAATCTCTAGGTAGGCTGGTACTTAAAGCGTTAAAAAAGAAACAAGCCTGGCTGGATATTCCTTGATGCAGGTGTATAAGCGAACCCTCCCTCTGCCATCCAGCATATTTTTATGGATTTTTATCATTGGGTCATTTTATCGCAATAGTGCTCCTTTAACTATCTGACAATCTGGGGAATTAGGGATTCCCCTCCTCATTATTAAGTGTTTAACTAAAAAAAAAATGGCATGAGGTTCCCCCAGTCCAAGCAAACCAGCTTTGGGGACTGGTAGACCAAACTCAGCAGAGTTTGGGCTTTAGCATGAAATGTTTTGTTTGTAATTAGGGATGAGCGAACCGGTTTGGACGAACCGGAATTCGCTCCGAATTTCAGGGAAAATTCGATTCGGCACGAACCCGAATTTTTTTTGGTTCATGCCGATCGAATTTTCCCTGAAATAAAAAAAAAAAATGCCGGCATGGTGGGAGCGGGCAGGCCGGCTACGCTGTCAGCGCAGCCAGCCTGCCCGCTCCCACCATGCCGGCATTTTTTTAAAAAGCAAACACTTACCTGCATGGTCGGAGCGTGGAGGCCCGGCGGCGGCCCGCTGACAGGCGTAGCCGGCCTGCCCGCTCCCACCATGCCGGCATTTTTTTTTTCAGACGAGCGATTTTTTTCTTGGGGAAATTCGGCGAATCGCCCGAATCGAACTTTCAAGAAGTTCGCTCATCTCTATTTGTAATTTTCAGTGCTTTCTCAATATTTTTGGGTGAAATATGTGAATAAAATAAAACAATTCTATATTTAAATGTTGTAGTTTTTCAAGAAAGACATAACAATCTATGACTTAAATACTACCCAGCTGTAGACAGTGATGGGTCAATAATAGATTTGATTGGTGTCATTTATTTTGAAAGGATGGAAGGGTTCTGCTTCCTGAGTCTGAACGCTGAAAATGCAGCCGAGAAGGCCTTTACAATTCTTATACAGTATATATATATATATATATATATATATATATATATAGTCAATAAAGCTCTTTGTGACAACCCTCTTGATTTTAAAGTGGACCAACAATTTAAAAATGTCTTAAACCAGACTAACACAACAAACATTATCGATATGCATCGCTCCCCAGGGCAATTTATATTACTGCAAAAAGAAATTAATTTGGTGGTTCATGGATCTGCAGGCCACCTGCAAACACGAAGTGCAGCTGGGCTTCCTGTTACTGTGCATTGTCAGTTATGTCAGTTGAATCCAGGCAGCAGCAAGGCTGAGCTGGGAGAGGAAGCTCCAAAATGGCCACTACCTTTCTTTTCCTACTGTGGCAGGCTGCTGGCCCGGTTTAAGCCATGCAAATTCAGAATCATTTTCTATCTCTTCCTCATTCCTTATGTATTCTTCCTCTCTGGCTGATACTTTAAGGAAAGGGAGATCTCGCTACAAGGTAAATTTAAATAATAATTCTTTGCTGCTGCTGTGTTGCTGCAACTAAAAATGTACAAAACTGTATAGACCTTAGGCATCTGTCAATCACATAAAAGAGTCGATTCATAGTAGGCACGCAAAACCGCTCAGGAGGGGTGCAAATGATTCCACATGCGCCTAGGCTGCGTGGCTGCGTGTTTCCACCAGGGCGCACGTGTGAATGACACGAAGGCAAGAGAATACCCCTTCCCTTTCCTTAACTATTTCTCCATAGTGATCTCTCCAGCTTCTGTTTTTTTCTCTAAAGATCTATTCACAATTTCGGAGAGTATTCCCTGGAGAACCTGTGTTCTCCATTTTTTGGGGGGGATAGTCTGATTCCAGTTAGCCCTTAATGCTTTTTTGCCCAATGTTTAGTCCCATATGTTCTCTTTAACCCTCCCCTGTTTGGTTTGCATATAAATGCTTAATACTTTAACTATGATTTTTTTAATTGTTTTTTTCTAAACTTTGGGGCACAATATCCACTGTGCCCCAGCATTTTTTGTAGTACCCAAACCTAAAATGAACTTGCGGTTGACACTTTCATTGTTCATAAGCATGCAGGGCACTGTGTATTTGGAATGAAATAAGCCTGTTACTCATTGGAATCGGCAGTTTCTTTTACCTATTTGCTGGAGGAAATTCACTCTTTAAATTGCCACATTTTCGCACACATTGCTGCCCTCTAAACATACCATAAATCGGGCACTGGAGACAGTGTGGTGCGCAAAAAGGATTCTAGAGGAAAATTTCAGGCGCTGATTGGCGCAATAGTGAGCGGTAGTATGTAAATTGATGCTAAAACGAAAACGCATCCTATTTTGATGACCATGAATCAGATGGACGCCAGAGCGCGTCTTGATTCTCCAAATAGCACATGAAAACTCACCACCACACCGACCATGAATCTATCCCCTGCCAGTAACAGTTAATGGGGGTTGCAGCTTGGATTGTGATCATGGTTAAATTCAAGCTGGATATTTATAAGTCAAATAAAATATTGTTGTTATTTATTGGTAATCTTGATGGGCTCTCAATACATTTAGCAACAAACAAATCTGGCATCCTTATCCTGGAGGTGTCAAGGTTCCAATTTGATCAGTGCATCATCTGATACTTGGCCTCATCTGTGGCCACCCTCTTAGATCCAATTTGGAAGAAAGGAGCAAGGGGGAGGAAAGCCAAAGTGCATCATTATCAGGACAAACTTTTGCCATTTATGCCTTGCGTCTGCTTCTAGTCATGCAACTCCATGATCTATGCTAGAAAAACAGAAGGCAAAAGTACCACCACTAAACGTGGGGACATCTCACAGAGTAATCAAAAGTCGATTTTGAAGGATGACTGGTGAAATTCCAATTGCCTTGCCTAATAACTACATATATACCATCCCCCTACTATTATATAAGCAGAAATCCATCAACAGTATGGCTATCTGTTAAATGTCTGTTTGTTGTGCCCAGGCAAACTATATCGCTGAGCACTCAAGGTGGTTTGGTATTTCCCTAGTTTAGGAACTCGGGACAGGGAGGCAGCTCTGAGACAGGCAGTCAATTCCTCCCTTGAGGGCATAGTAAATGGTCACTGGCTGGGGAAAGTAAAGCAGGGTAGCAGATTGGGGAACAGAAGGACAACCCTGTCTGTGCCACAAAGGGGCAAGTCGTCGACCACCCAGAGTGTAGGAGGTCCGGTACTCAACGGAGAGTCTATAACCTACTCACTTCTTCAGCAGCACTCAAAATGGATGAGAGTACACAGGGCCAGGGTAGTCCTGTGGTGGTCACAGACTTGGGAAGGGGAAACACTGGGCAGACATACACAGCAAGAAAAACAATGGATTGTCTGTGCCCCAGTGCAGAAAATGGAGGGTTAGGGTAGGGCCCCAGTGCAGACAATGGAGGGTTTGGGTCCCAGTGCAGACAATGGAGGGTTTGGCCCCCAGTGCAGATAATGAAAGGTTTGGGCTTCCCTACAGGCAGCAGAGGGTTCGGGTCCTAGTGCACCCAAGGTAATGGAGGGTTTGGGCCCCGGTACAGATAACAGCACAGACAGTGAAGCACAGATAATGGAGGGCTGTGGGCACTGGTGCAGACACAGCCTGTCAATGGAAGGCCACAGGCCCCAGTACAGATAATAGCACAGACAATGGAGAACAGGTAATGGAGGGCCATGGGTCCCAGTGCAGACACAGCATGGACAATGGAGGGATGTGGGCCCAGCACAGACACAGCATAGACAACGGAGGGCTGTGGGTCCAGCACGGAAAAGGCATGGAAATGTAGGGCCGTGGGCCTAGCACACACAACACGGACAATGGAGGGCCTTGGACTCAGCACAGACAAAGCATGGACAATGGAGAGCCATGGGTACAGCAAGGACAAGGACGGGCATGTGCACCAATACATGGTTTAAGAAAAGAAAATACATGCAATGATCCAACATGGGGGCGGGGCCAGGCACATGCATTTTTAGGAAACAAAGGGTACACAGTATACAGTTGGTACTTGAAATCTGGCCAGCCAAATCTTCATACCCCTAAATGCCAAAGCAAACTGAACTGTTTAGGACATGACAAATGTTACAGAATAGCTGAAAAGTCAGATCTTACCAAATCAGAATTCATCACTATTAAGTGATTTTAAAGTTTTTCCAAACTGTAGGTTTTATTTATAGAAATTCCGTGTTGAATTCCTACATGGACAACCACTACAGAGCAATTTTACAGCATTTTGTCTCAGTATCACAAAAAATAAGAAACATTTAATCCTTTATTTCAATGGTTAAAATTCTACAGGATTAAAAAAAAAAAAAACAGAGAATGTCGCTGCTTTTATTAACACCTCAGAATTCCACCATCAGAGCATTTTAACAAAATGTAATGCAAGTTTTAGGTGTTAACAACTACCATGTGAACACTTTGTTATACAGCATCTAAAAGCCTGGAACGTTCTGTTTTGACAAATGTTCCTCACTTCATGAAATATTGAGAAACATTTTTTTGGCTTCAAGGCCATAATCTTTATTAACTATACCCCCGAATTCTTCCTATAAATACAAGTGCATAGCCAAAGACATATATTGGTTCTTTTCTAACTGCAGTTTGTTATTCTCCTTTTATATAAAAAAGGGCATGAAGGGAGATTCCCTGGGAAATCCCCCTCCATATCCCTCCACTCTAGGGATGTCATTAGTCACATGGGGGATTCCACAGAGGCTCCTCCTTGTTGGAATAAAAACCTCCCTGTTCCAGTGGCCTGGCATTAGCTTAGCACGACCAATGGAAGGAGAAGAGGGAACCTGAATCCCCCCTTCTACAGATGTTGGTGGGGTGGCTGCAGTAGTGGCTCCCTGGCATCAGCAGGCCAGTGTCCGCTTGACCAGTAGGGAGCCCCCACCCTGACAGACCTAAAGACAGGAAGACGCCCAGCAGAGGACATGAGGAGGAAGATGCCAAGAGGTGTATTTTTTTAACAGTCTGTAAATTTAAAAGGGGTCCAAAGGACCCCTATACCAGTCCACATGATGCTGTGGACGGCGGGTGATATGCCGAATGATTTGACCCGGACTCGAATCTTGCTTCGGAACCTTGTGAACCAACTACTATTCAACGACAAAATGCATTTTAAATGTTTTTAGCTCAGATTGAGTATTGAGACCTTTGCAGGGTCAGTTAGAAAAGCTTGACATACCTTAGTAAATAACCATCTTAGGTTTTCAGTTTCATATAAATCATGCACTTTCATGAACTTACCCTACAGTCCTACAGATCAGAGTGTCATTGGACACAAGACTACCCTCTTACCTACCACCTGCTCCTGCAGTACGGTTCACCCTCCCAGAGTGCCAGTATGAGAAGCCGTCATGTTGGATGGGCATGGCTTTAGTCTGGAGCACTCAAATTGACATCAATAGGTACCTCCATACACCAGGAACTTCTGTGTTTATGGAGGCGCCCATCAATGTTAATGGGAGCAATCTAGACTGGACCATCAGCAGTGCGGGAGCCAGTGGAAGGTAAGTGTGGAGTCTAAGACCCTAGGGCACTCTGATCTGCAAATCTGGGAGTAAATTATTTTTTTCTTCTTAACGTTTTTCCTTTCTTTTTTCTTCTATAATCCTAAACAAGATAAACTTTAAATGCAGACCAAAAGAGCAAAATACCAAATATATACAGGCTGATGCGGCAAGGTTTAATTTGACAGTTAGGGCCTGATTTTAGAAGCGTCTGCACCATTTAGTACTGATAGTTTGACAATTGCGTCACTCTATGCCTAATGTACAATGTTTGTGACAGTTAGTGCCAAGTAGAATGCCTTATACACACATTTATTAATTTTACCTTTTTCACAGTGCAGTGCAGTGCTGTTTTATAAGCTACACCAGTCGTAAGTGATGCTAAAACCTTAAGCTACCATAGAGCACAATGGCAGGAAAATTATTGAACTGTTTTATAACAAACAAGGTTGAAAAGCTACACAAAAACTGATATAGTTTGTGTAACATGTTAAAATGTTTTTACAATTCACTTTTCCCTCCAGATTGTCACACCAATGCGTTCATCTAACATCAATAACTAAAGATGGTATCAAATGCACAAGAAACATTGCCACATTTTCATCACAGCAGTATATTCAGATAACTGTAAAGCGGACCAACCATGTCATATGGAAGGTTAAAAACCCATGTATCAACTCCCCTTAGTTTCGTGGTAATGTATTGGATAACAATGCTCACGAATGATTTTGGCTTTAAAGGAAATATTGGAGGAAAATTTAATGGAAAATGAAATCTTCTTTTGGCTCTTATCTTCCTTCTAGCACCATTTTCAAAAGGATCTAATTGCCCCCAGCATTACATTGTGAGGAGGGGTGCAGAAGGGGGGGTTAAACAGTTAGTTTAAAACATTGGTGTCCTGTCATTATAAAAAATCATTATAACAGGAATACCAAGCAGCACCGAGGGCAGAAAACATCCAAACGATACCTGGGGTGGGGGGAACAAAATAGATTGAGTTGTTTTGGGGGGTTTTGGTCCACTAATGATATAATGGCAACCAGCCAAGCTCTGGTGCACACATTTACATCCAACATGAGGGCCAATAGGTGCACAAACAGACATTGTGACTTGCAGCACCATTCAATGCATGGTTATGGAAAGATAACAGCGGCAAAAAAAGAAGTGGACGCTAATGTTAGTTGCAACACAACACAAAATTGCAAAAAATTCATACAAAATCAATTCCAAACAGGCCAGGGATCCTATGGCACATGCGCTAGCCCATAAAAAAAAGTGGCCAAACAAATTATAACCAACCCAGTCCAATGAAATATATGGGATAAAGCCACACAGTGCACGGTGTGCACCTGTAGGGAACACAGCACCCGGACACTACCTGGCACTATCAGAGGCACCATGGATTTTTTACTTCATAAATACACATTTTGCACTGACATTCACCTAACTCTCATCTGGCACTATGTGGCAATAGGGCTTCGTAAATAAAGCCCTTAGTCCAGTGGCAGGCAACTTTATGGACTTGACTCTGAAATGTAGCTTTAACTAACAAATTAGCTCACACAGTACCTGTGTCTTGCATTGTGTTTGCACTGCATTAGTTGCATAGGGAACATTTACCATTAACCTGTTCCGCAAAAAATGTTTTGGTTTAAAAAACACAGCACATAATTTGATACAGTGGACCTCCTGTATACTCACAAGACACACTCTTAGGTGATAGGAATAGGTGTTAACATAGTTGAAAACATGCTGAATACAAAATCATGATGGCGCTGGTGATTAATTAGATGCTGAATAGCAGTCATGTCAGCACACACTGATTTTTGCTTCGTAAATCAAGCAATGAGGTTCGGAGAGCGATCATCTTGAGGCTGAGTGGCATTGAGTTGCGCTAACGTTTGATAAATAAGGTCCTCAGTTTCAAAATACCCCTTAATAAATTACAGAGGGTTCAGCAATAGATGCAATTGATAGAACATTACGCTGAAATATTTCTACATTTTTCTACTTTCAAAGGACCTTGCAGCTGCCAACGTTACAAATGAATGTATGACAGGCATTACACTGCACAACATTAAAATAGCCAATGTAGTTAGTACTAAGCCACAAACTAACTTAATCCACCCCTCTGCCTAACCTGGTTTATGACTCTGGCTTACCACAGTACAAATACCCCCCCCCCCCCCCCCAATACAACAAGACAAGGGGAAAATAGGAGAGGTTACCAAAGTGACCAGTTGTGTGTATTTGTAAGCTTGAAAGATGTAAGACGTGTAGAACGCTTATTACCTAAGCCTGGAGCTGCCTGATTCCTGGTCCACATGAGGCAATGCTATGCGCTCCTTCTCCAGATATTCCCCCAGCTGCCAGTCAGCTCAGCTCCTTGCTGTCATGTTGCCAGGCGGGGTATGACCACCGTCCTGCATCGTGTTTTACCCCTCCCAGAGGGGCTTTGTCAGGGTGAACTAAATTAAACTAGTCCTATTCCCTTCTAAGGGTTCCTTACTTAAAAAAATGCCCCAAGGGTACCTGGTGAAGAGACAACTTTTTAAATACTTGAGGTTACCAAAGATTGTGGGTAGTAAGAGCTGTACTTGTAGTGAGAGAGTAGTTCCCCTGCTTACAGTGCTTGGGCCACTTGAAAAGGTTAAAGCCCTGACCCTACATGCCTCTTTTCAGGGGTATTGGCCACTATGCACACGTCTGATGCTCTTCCAGGGATGGTCTGTTCTGCACCTCCTAATGAGAGAGAGCGAAAAATTGGGAAGGGGTATGGTCAAGTCACTCACATGCTAGAAAGATGGATTTCTAACCTTATACCATTGTCCTGCTCTGGTATGTCCCCTCCATTGCAGTGTATGGAGTCAGGTGTGGCAGTCACTTAGTTTGACACATGGTGGGCTCTGGCACGCCACTGAACTCAATATCAGAAATGGGTACATTTATAAACCAATACAACAGAAGATGTTTTTTGTATAGCTCCACACTCACTCCTTTGGGCTGGTAAAAAGGCTGGACTTCTGATCACTGGACCTGAATGAAACATCTGCGGGGAAGAAAAGGTGAGCATTACATTTTATAGCCTAGATAGTCTAAAATGACTGTCTAGGCTAAAAAAATAATGTTCACCTTTTCTTCCCTGCAGATGTTTCATAAAAACTAGCATTCACTGATTTCCCTTACCACATCTTCCTCTCAGTACCATTGTACTTGAAGACCTCCAGCATCCTACAATCAAATAAGAAGCCATTGGTGTTGGGCACAAATGTGACAGTCATGCGGGTACATCCAGATTGCTGAAGCCCCCCATGCATAAACCCTGCAAATATCTCAGTTTCATTAACCTCCATTATGGTCTCCCTTTGAAATCTGGAACACTGACTGGTCATTGGCAGCCCCAAGGTCAGTCTTTCCATTGGCATTTGGAAGTGGAGGAGGCTTTGGACCACATGACCGCCTGCAACCAATTGCAGGCCAGATTTGCATAGGTATACACAGGGGCAAGGTACAAAAACCTGGGATGGTCACACGCTGTTCAACACCCATTGGACCACTGTAAGCAAGCTGGTTCGTGGCAGCTTGCTTAAAATTATTTGCCTTTGCTGTGTTGGTTTATGTCATCGCTAACAGGGTATATAGTTGTATATTATATATATTGTATATATACCTAATCAGTGTGTCACATCCCTCATTGGTCTGTGGTATCCCTTGTTTTTCCCCCAGGTTCCTCCACTTTTATCTCTGACAGCTCACCAGAGGAATGATGCTGCCACTGAGGAAAGAGACTTTTATAACTCAGGGGCATGGCTTTTGCCGTTTTTTGGTGTGGACATAGTTTCCCTGGCCACTGGATATGTGTAAAGCCCATAGGGGCTGCCATGATGCCATAAACTGACTAGGGGCCTTCGAGGCCTGAGTTACCAGTCCCTATGCCTGATGCACCAGGCTAGTAGCCCTGGGGGTAAGAAGGACCATGTTTTTTTAAGTAAAAGAATAGACTGAATAGACTCTGGATAATATCTGGATAATGTCACAATTACCAGGAACCTCATCACTATTTCTTATCCAGCACAACCTTCTAAACACTGCACAGAACAGCACGCATGCTCCTACACTTTAAGCTGTACATTCAATGCACAGAAATGTAACACTCCTCTAAATATCTTTTTTTTTCTGTTTCTTTTTTAATTTTCAAGGTTTGCTTCTTCTTGTTTTGTCCTGTTTAACATCCTTTGTTTCCATAATTCTCCACATGTGCTTTCAAACACTTGAGTTTTTATTTCTTGTGTTGTTAAGTGGGTCTGATCTGCTTCTTCGTGGGACACATCTCCGGTGCAGAGTGAATAGAAGACTAAAGCCCATTCATTACACAAAGATTGTAAAAAAAAAATGGTGACGGAGTGCATTTGTCTGAGGCTTTTACAGGGATTAAGGAATCTGGAGAAATAAATGGTACGGACCCTGTCACAGAAACCTTGCCGGTATTATCCAGCTGAAGAATCTGGCAACAATGCCAAGCACATTATTAGTTATTTACTAAATGCTGCATTAAATGTTGGATGGGAACTTGTGGAAAATGCCAGGAATAATGCTGACCCTTGTAGATGAAATGACCACAGCGCTGGCTGTCATCTTATCTGCTCTACCAGGCTGTAATCTTCTCTGCTGCCTCATCTCTCCAACACTGGCTGCCATTGTTGCTGGCTTTATTTCTCCACTGTCACCTACCACCTTCTCTCTATTTCCAGACGTTTCTCCACAGATGCTTCACTTTGTTATAAGCTCTCCACTTCTTCACTTCTCTGCTGCTGCTTTTCTCTACCACAGCCAGATTCATACATTCATTGCTACAGCTTCTCTGCAGGTTGTCATCCTCACCTCCTGCTGCATCTCATTAGAAGTATCTGTGAGGTTTGCAGCTGCTTTTCTCTGCTTCTAGCTGCCATCTTACTGACAGGTATCTTCTCCACCTCCTCTACCTCAACAACACTCTTGCCTTCCCTCTGCTTTCTCTTATGCGGCCTTCTATCTGCTGCCAGTCGTCCCCCCTGTTCCAACTGTTTCTCTTTGTTATTGGTTGCCATTTTTATGGGCTGCTCTCTTCCAATGGCCCAGGCTCTGGTCTTTTTGTGACTTTTCCCTGTCCCTGGTTTTCATCCATGTTGTGAGCTTCACTTCATTGCCACTGGCTGTGATTATTTGAGCAGTTGCGCCCTTCACTTGCCAGCTGTCATCCTAACTTCAGCAGCTTTTACGTTGTCTATGTATATGTACTAATGATGTATTAATCTGTTTAGAGCAAAACAACCTTCTTCTAGCTTGGCTTTACCTATTTCTGAGATTGCAGCCTGCAACTGCCCAGGATTCTTTTGAAGCTCGTACACAATTTTCAAGCAAATACTGTAGGTGGACAGGACTCAACAATGAGCCCGGCAACTCCATCACAGTGACTGGATACCGCTGCTCTATTTACTATGCTACATCAGTCTCTATGTGGGTAAGAATCTGATGCCCCAGTATCAGTTACAGAACATATAAATTACTGGTTTAGATATAGCAGAAACAGTATGCCACAACAACCACAAAATGAGGTAATAGGGAAAGGTGTGCAGGCTGGGGTCTGTGAAACAGTTAAAAAAGGGGACTCAAAATATTGTCCCACATGTCGCCACACTATCAACGTAAACACCAAGTGCTTAAAAATATTTTAGAAAAAGCCCTTATTAACGTGTACAACACTAAGGCTCAGCAAAGACAAGTGATGTTTAAAATATTAACACTTCCATTTTTGAAAGCATTCTCACTTTCCAGCATATGTTCCTCACTTCTGAAAACCTTTAAAGAGGAACATCAGAGGAAGACTCCGGGCCGTCTGAGATCCACTACTTGTGTGAAACCCCCTGATCGCCAGCTTCACTCACCTTCTCCCGGAGCCCTTGCTGCGTCTCTGCACTGCGGCAGCATCCCCGCTCACCTCTAGCCATGCCTGCGCCTGGCCTTTCTGAATGGGCGTCACAGGCACACCACAACTATAAGGTGAGTGGGGATGCGGCTGGCGACTTACTCTGCTACCTTCAGCGACTTCTGGCTGCTTAGCCGTCCAGACGGCTTAGCCATCATTGGAGTCAAATGAAAGTAAGCGCGCTCAGCCAATTCGCATTCGCTCTTGCCCAAGTCTGTGCCATGGGAGCGAAAGGAAGGCGAGTGTATGAGGTGACCTGGTGGGTTAAACACAGCAGGACATCCCAATTTGGTATGACACCGCACAGAAGAATCAACACAAGTGAACTTCCAGTGTCTTTAAACATGAAGCTTCTGTTTATACTATGCGATTTCTCTGTATTGGGCAGTACAGTCACAACGCAAGCGAAAATGCTGAACATTATTTTTACTGGGCCAGTTCACGAATATGTCCCTCTTTGCACAATGCGTTGGGAAGAAACCTAGAAGCTTTTAAAATGACTACAAATAGACATGTAGCTTAATGGCCAATCCGTGCAGGTAATTTGTTGACTTTTCATTTGTCTTCTAGGATGTTATACATTACATGAATTTACAGAAGAGCCACGCAGTAATCCTCCAATTATATCCCCAGTACTTTGTGTGTCAGGGATTCTGAAAATAGGATATAGCTAGCTGTGACACACACAATTAATTAAATATCGATAATTAAGCAAGCTAAACAACCAAGATTCTCACATTTTAATGAAAACCCAAAGATGGGAAGCGGGGAAGCTGGGGTGAATGTATACAGTTTTATCATGTAAAATCTAGGTTGTTGTTATTAACCTCATGGGCCAATAGAGAGTACAATGGACATACATTTTATCAATGGGTCGATTTTTTGAGAATTTTTAAATGTTTATTAATGTTTTTGTCCCCCCGAGCTACATCATGTCAGATATGAAAAGGGCTGATTTATGGTATTCGAATTTGGGAAGCCTTCTGTAAACCTTTTTCCTGCCCTCTGTGATAGAGGCTAGGACTAGGGCCAACACGCAGCCTGTGATTTTACTGTTCCCTGACTAGCCCGCAACATTGGGATGGAGCAAAAATGTGGGTATACCCCCCCCCCTCCACAGATATGATTCTAAGGCTATAGCATTGCAGGGGCAGGGCATGGGCTGGGGTGTCTTGGCTGGAGGTATATAGTAATAGAGTTGCTTTGAAGATAAGGGAGGAAGGGCCTGGAGGACATGTTGGAAGTAGCAATTCATGAAGAAGAAAGCGGCAATGCCAGCTGAGGCTTGGAATGACCTAGTCTACCCTAAAGTATTGTGGTCCCTGGGAATTTTCCCTGTGCTCCCTATGGTCAGTCCACACCTGGAGGCTTCCATAGTTAGACCACCTATAAGGAGTAGTTAAGTATCCAAGGCATTTTAAGGTTTACATCCTACATACTTTTTGGAAGACCATGAGGAATTATCATGTGATAATAAAAAGCATGTTAGTACATTAGTAGTATTTAGCAATATATCCAGATTTTTTATATCTAATTTCAAAAAGAAGGTACGGGTTGATCAGACCTATTGATCGTTCAGCTGATCAGACCGGCCAATCGTACCCCACGTGTGTCACTCCAATTCTTTAATTGGCAACACACGTGGCTATAAACTGCTGCCACCAGAGCACAATCGGTGCTCAACTCTATAATGTAATACAGGCCACACACAATACAATCAGATCGAACATATTGATCGACCCACAACCACTTCCAGGTGGGGGCGATCGAGCGTCCTAGGCAAGTAAGGTAGCCAGGCTCTTCAGAAATAGCGTGGGCTTTTTATATCAGATCAATTGAGAGCATCTGCTGTATTTTTAGAATTTATTTAAACAAACAGAAAAACACAAAACAAGAAACACAATGCAAGGTGATAAAGCCAGAGTTAACTATAAAACATGGTAAATAAGATAAATAGCAATGCAAAATAAAAGAAGGTGGAAAATATACTTAATAGTCCGTCTGGGCTGCGTTCTCTTTGATCAAATCAATTGTCCCCACAAGCTTTCTGGTCTTGTTCAGCTTGGATGTTAAAAGCCAGCGTGTGTCAATCTTGATGGTCAGATCGAGTGTGTCCTGTTCCCATTCTGCAGCTCACCTTATTCCCTCTAATCAGGGGTCAGTTTCTTACCCCTCCTATGGGCAGAGCGATTGGAGACATCCACTGTCTGATTGGTTCATATGGTATTCTCCACCTTTGGGTACCTGAAAGCTGGTCCACATGACATCCCCCATCTGTCCTGAGATTCCACAGGGAGGGGGCTGAGGGGAACATTCCATGGAAGAGGGCAGAATATGGACCTCCATGGCTGGTTGATCCTGATAACACTTTGTTTATGCTTTGCAGTTTTATAAGGGGAGATAGTCGCCCGGTTGCATACATGCAATAGTGGGGAGGCATTCTCTTTCACCAACTAGCCCCTTGTTGAATGGCCACACCTTGTTCGTCAGTCATAGTGACTAGTGACACATCTTTATTCCCTGCAGTAGAGGGGGTGTGCCTAAGTCTGACATGCCCCCTCAATTGCAGGGAATGAATAAACTGGGGGCGGCCAGTCACTGTGATTGATGCAGGGGATGGCTGTATGACACAGCAGTCACCGCTGTAATGGAATTGTGGGTCTATATATAGCAGAACTCTGGTAAGATTTTTTCAAGAAGACTAGGATGGAATCACTGCTGGGAAGAAAAGCCAAGTGTTGATATTTTTGTGTCTGGACTGACCCTTGTTTTAAGAACTAGCATGGTGGACATTTCCACCTCCCCTACCCCGACACCCTTGGTTGAACTTGATGGACATATTTCTTATTTCAACCGTATTAACTATATAACTATGTAACCTCACCAGACAACAGTCCCACTCAACCAAAACATGTAAAATAAGGGAATGTTATTGTACGCCCTGTAAAATTCTTTTCTTGCTAAATTTACTTGAATATCTTTCTGTAAGAGCAGAAATCTATGACAAAAATATTGCCATAACAAGAGTATGGGTTTACTTTAAAGCAATTGTTAAAAAATATAGGTGTGCTAATCCGAATTGCCAATGCCCCCACGCATACCCCCTGCAAGCCCAGATTTGTATTACATGCTCCTCACTCGCTTGGCGAAACCAGGTCCTTCAATTGGCCGCTGGCCACCATGTGGACCGGATTCATTTTGCAGCATGGAAAATGGACAAAGGACTCCAGACCCTGTGATCACCAGTGACCAATCGTGGGACCCGGCTTAACAGAGGGAGTGAGGAGTGGAGGATTCCCCCCACTCTGATCTCTGCTGCGTTCTACAGTTTATCCATTTTGTATACAATGGCGGTTAGATCACTTTAAGCTCTATCCTGTAAAGTGTGGGTGTGGTCCAGCTGCCCCAACCTGAGGATCGGAGGCATAGCAAAACTCTAACTGCAGAGTTTAGCTATGCATAGGTAAAATGTATTTAAATGATATAAAACCAATACAAATATGCAATAATATGCTACTCTTAAAGGAACAAAAATAACATTTCTGTATTCTGTTTTCTTTTTAGTACTCTGAAAACTGTTCATTTATGTCTTCTCACAATAGTGCTAAAGAATGTTTTATGAATGCCACGTAAGAAGACTGCTACCGAAACAGCTATTACCTACCCTACAGCAACCTTTAATGACTTTGAAAAAGAGAACTAATATACTGTAAACTGGAAACATTTCGCCTGGCAGTCCTGAGAGCTCTGCAAAGCGTGCGTCTCTTACAGAATTGTCTCCTCCAGCGATTCCACTTGAGGAGCACGTGAGCAGATCAAACATATTCTGCTAGAACAGAATGATGATACCTCTAGATCATTATTCTGCAATACAAGTATATCAAACTGGTATGGCACAATGCCAGATAAAACTACATTACTAACCACATTAAAAGTCACATACAGTCATGAAAAATGTAACTTTATGTAATGGGGGATTGTCTTCACAGGAGACGTTCTTGTGATTGAGTTCATCATAAATCAGAGTTTCCCAACTCTAATTCCTGGAGTACCACTTTTATTTAATGCCACCCAATTCATCTTCCTACATCCAACCTTGGGGTATAGATATTCTCCAGCGGATGTGCAGAAAAGTGTGCACCACTCTTGTGTGTGTTCATTGTGCCCTAGATCCTGGCTTAATTGAGAACAATGATTGTTGTATGCAACTTGTCCTTGGCATACTTGCAAAAGCTAAGTAAGGAACAAGAATTTGGTCTGAGAAACATTCCAGCCAAAACTGGAATTTCCTTAAGCCCTCTGAGAATGGAATTCAGATACCTCAAAACTAACTAACTCAAATTAACCGTTTAGAGGCTTTCACATTGTCCACCATTAATTCTTTGTTCCCTTCTATATCATAACAGTAGTTGCTGTTATGATATAGAAGGGAACAAAGTATTGGCTCATACTGATCAAGAATAACAGAATTATCCATTATCCTTAGCCAGTGGGTGGAGCCATGTCAATAATCTCTCTATACCTTTTTTGGCCACCTTGAGTGTTCAGTAACACAAAGAAATACGATGCTCATATATGACTTTTACATTTTACACAGTCATGATTTACCCATTTGTCTACAGGGTTTGGGTTTTTTGGGGAGACCCATGTCAGATTTTATAAACTGACCAGAAGAGCCCGAAAAGGGTATAAAAGGAAAGGAGTGCAGAAAGTATTGCCATAGTGAATACTAAGAGACTAACAGGAATACCCATTATTCTTTAGCCAGTGTAGAGAGTCATGCAACTCATCTAACTTGATTTTGGATATAAAATTCTTCATGCATCACATAGGAGAGGTCAGTAGCTCAACAACCTTTGTTGATGTGCAATGGCGATGCTTCACACATGCGTATTCAATACCAGGAAATTAAGGGGTTTATTAAAAAAATCACTGGTGCCATGTCAGGTCCCAGTGCAAAAGGTGAAGTCAAAAATCCAGTGCACCATCTATCATCAGCATCGGCGATGGGATGAGTGCCAGAGTTCCCTATAGTGCCAGATAGGACCATGGGCTTACCCTGTACTGTGTAGCCTTATCCCATTGGTTTCAATGGTCTGTGTTGGTTATAATATTTCTGCCTATTATAAAAAAATTGGGGTTGGTGCATGTGCCACGGGATCCCTGGGGTGTTTGAAATGGTTTTTGTATGCATTTTAAGCACTTTTGCATTGCAAACTTGTGATTTGGGCCATGCAAAACCTGTGGCATGTCTTTCAAGTGTCCCCAATGCAATTCCAGTTTTTTTATTAGGGTGATATCATTACCCCCCCCCAAAAACAAAAAAAAGGGATTGAAACAGGTGCTGAACGTCTAGAATCCCCTTTTCACAGTGCCCGTACGGGCGCTGTGTTTTTAATAAATACATTTGCTGCTTTTCCTGCACTTCCAGCCAGCGCTAGGAGTTGCTAGCGCATTCGCTTTTAACAGGCCTGTGCTAGTGCCCGCGTTAGCGACAGCAGGGAGCTAGCAAACGCAGAGCGCTGCCTGTCTCCTGGCTCCCAAACTGCTCCAACTAATCAGGACTTACTATTGACTATCTGAATAAAAAAAAACCCAAGGGGGACTCATGGACCAAAGACACTTTTGGGTCACTCAGGCCCAGACCGCAGGATAGGCGACACACTGGAGGAAGCAGCACCGCAGCCGGGAAGGGAGAAATCCAGACACGCAGCTCTCTCAAAATGGCGCCGGCAGAGGTGCCTCGAGGGGAGGGCCGCAGGGAGACGACGCGATACGCGTCACCAAGCGCCCCCCCCCCCGAAGAGCGCGAAAACGGCACTCACGTGACCCGGCCGGCGCCATGACAAAGCAAAATCACCTCAGGTTATAGCGCCCACAGAGCGTAGTACAAAGCGGCGTAGCAGCTAAAAACACCAAAAAACACACAAAAAACATAAAAACACCACAGATATTACTCCTTGCAGAGCAGCACAGTCAGAAGGCACTTCCTGTTTGCAGGCTGCCTGATGTTCTATGAGCCGCCATCTTGGATGTTTAAAGGCTCATAACATGCAGTAGATGCAGGTAGGATTATTTTTAATGTGAGCAATCTGTATGTACAGGGTTTGGGAAACATATAAGATAGACTCTGGTTCAGAGTGAAGGACCGCTTTAAGTAGTCATGTGGGCTTTCCATAGCATTTAGTATACAAGGCTCACATGAGGCTCAGAAAATTGCCTACATAATAAAATATTTTCTTTTCAATTATTACCTACTGAATAGACAAGAAAAAAAATATGACAGGCTTTTAATGAAGACAAAATTCTAACAGTTCACAGCCAAAAAAATTCCTGCAAACGGCCATTTCAGTCATTTGTATGTGTTAACTGCATTGAAATAAATTGGTTTAGCATAGCTGCACCCAGCTGTGCCCCTATGTGCCACACACAGTCTGCTAAGACATCTAGCATTGACCCATATTTAATTAAGCACAAGGTGTGGCACAGTCAGGCATAGCAAAGTTCATATACATAGCTAAATGAACAAAATTAGGTTGTATATGGCACATATACATTACAAGTACAAACAATATATATATTATGTTACAGATAGGACATAAGGTTTGTTCTCATTTGCCATAATTACACATACTAAAAGATTAAACATCGTGATGTCCCGCTGTGTGAAACCCCCCAGAGCACTGCAGAACTCACTTGCTTCTTGCCACTTGCTTGCACTTGGTCGAAGTAAGCATCCAGTTCCCGCATCCCCATAACTTTGGGCTCTCGCACCAAGCCATCCAGACAGCCTGGGGGTGGGTGAGCGCACGCTGCTGGGGATGAGGCTGCTGTGCTTTTGGTTGCCAAAGCTCTGCATGTAAACAGAGCCATTTGCCGAGCATTACATATGCACAGCAAATGGCTCTGATTGGACGAGAGCCCACACATGCGTCGTAGGACCAGGGAAAGGTGAGTTTGTATGGGCATTCTGGAGAGTTTCAGATAGCGGGGTACCCTAATTTGGGATGCACCCAGGGCATGGAACAATACCCAGGGAAGTCAAAACCCTGGGTTTTGTTCTGCTTTGCAACAACATAATTTATTATAACTTAAAATCTCCCAGCAGATAGTCCTCTCCCTGGAAGTAGAAAAAAACAATAGGAATTATTCAGAGCCAGGTGAGAATACACACGTCTTTTTAAGGAGAGAAAACTGCCACTGGCTTTCATTGTCTATCTTGGGGCTGATTCAGAGCCAGGTGAAAATTTACACCTGGTAGACAATATAAGTCAATAGGAGTTTTCTCTCCTAAAAAAGGAGTGAGAATTCTCACCTGGCTGTGAATCGACCGCTTTGTAAATCCTTTTTTTGGCTCCTACATCACCAGATCAAAGCCCTGGGGTTAGACACAATGAGAGGCCAGCACCATGAGATTTAAATATATATTTATATTATATATATATATATATATGTATATATAATATTTTATTTATTTAAATTATATTCAAATCATGATTTAGTCTGGAAGACACTGCTCTTGCCACTCCTCTGGCAATCTACTGGGTAGGCAGAACTTGCTGGATCTATTGCTGGGAAAGAAGAGAAGATAGGACGGTGAATCCACCCAAAAAAGGTATTGCCTGTAGGATGAGGGAAGCAGGGGATATTAGTGAGAGAGGCTTTGGTCCACCTTTAAGAATTGATTTTGGCTGAAAAAATCCCAGCACCCTGCAGAATTAAAATTATGTTTGATATCATTGCCAGTGTTATCTAGTGTCAGCTAAAAGGAGGCTAGCTGGCCGAGCTGTGCTCAGAGCTCAATAAAGTGTAGCAAATATAATATTCCTTCAATATCCAAGTGTTCCAAGGGGAAATAATTTTGTGATTAAATGTGAATGCTCTTTATAAACCAAACCCTTGATTCCAACAGAGTAATAAGCACACACATATGCATGGTGACTTTTTTGCCTCATTGCCCTCATCTATGTAATATTTATGCTAATGTATGTTCAATTAACCATTGCCATATTTATGTAATTAGTCTTTTCAAATGAAGAAACTATTAAACTCAGCGACAACATTCAGAATGCTGACACTACCTGCTGTGACAGTTCAGACTGCCATCATAATAATTACTTCTGTGATGAGGCAAAAACATCACCTTGGTAAATTTGCAAACCTTTATGCTAGTGGTAGAGATCTGGAGAAACATCAAAGCAGAATAAAAAAAATGTGGCTGGGATGACAGTTTGAATTTGCCATGGCAACAAAGTGACACCAAGAGACATCTCAGCATATATTAAGTGGTAAACACAGAAATGTAACAGGGAATTTGTTGGGTATGGAAAAAACAGTGAAGGAAAAAGCAAATTGGCTGAGACAGTTTATCAGCAACAGTATCTATATATCAATAAAAAAAAGCATGGAATTGTTGGGTGCAGGTGCTGTCCTAGATTTAAACACAGACCTCACATGCTGAAAGAAATCTGTATTTATTATATAAAATGTGAGCGGCAAGCTTAGTTGTAGAATAGCATCTGCACACAGACTTACTAGGTTGGTTATCCTTCATATAGATATCTACTGACTAAGCACTTTATACGGAACATCTTTACATCTAATTAGTCATGCAATTATCCATTTAGCCAGTCATATAGCACAACTGCAATAAATAAAATGGTCAGAAGTTTCATTTAGAAATCATAGAATCAGAATAGGATCTTTGCGGCTTTGAATATGGCATGCAGAAAAAAAAATCCAATATATTTAGCAGTTAATAAAGAGAATCTGAAAGGTATTGGCCTTTCCCAGTGGGCTTAGGCCCAGCAAACTTGATTGTCTGCCAGTGGTCAGCCATAGGAACTCATGTGTATTTCCATTTGGGATGTGCCACAGGGCAGTCCAAATGGAAATGCCCCCATGCTATTAGCTTTTGCCTCCAGTTTGATTTGACTAGACGTCCTCTTTAAAGTTTGATGTAAGAGAGAGGTCAGAGGAGAATGGGCAGACTGGTCCAGTAAAGTTTCAGCTTTTTTTGCCAAGTATATATGAGCAAGGATTTTTTTCTGACATGAGTGATTGGGAAGGAATTTACAACAATATGCATGACAAAATAGAAAAGAATAAAAACAAAATAAAAAAACACAAAATAAATATAAAAGAAACAGTACACGAGACAGACTTTTTTAGAGTTTCAACTTGCAATTATCAGTAGATAATCTTGAATAGTCCATTTTATAGAATCTCTACTATTAAGCTTCATAATCCTGTTTTATTTTAGAGATGGTAACCCTGTACAGGTATGTGTACTCCAGGGGGTACTCATAGAAATTACAGGGGGGTGCCTGACAGGTCTGGTATATTATTTCAACAGCAAAAAAATATTCTTTCTTCCTTTAAAAGTGCTTTGATGCCTGGGGGTTCTTATTGTAACGTCATGTTTCTAGAGGGTACTTGGCATAAAAAGGTTGAAAAAGGTGAGAACCACTGATCTATGCCATACATTTCTTTTTTGAATGTTGATGATTATGGCTTACAGCTCATAAAAACCCAAAAATGTATTATTTCAGAAAATGAGAAGAAGAATGAGCAATTTCAAAAAATTATTTTCAGTATAGAAATGTTGGCCTACTGGAAACTATGTCCAATATATTCACTTCACCTTAATACCTGTTTGGGGCTCGTTCTACATGAATTACTGCATCAACGTAGTGTGGAATGGAGTGGATCGACCTGTGGCACTATTTTGAGGTTATCAAGCCAAGGTGGCTTTGTTTTCACTGTTTTCATGCAAGTTTTTCAAGCAAGTTTTCTGATACCAAGGTTATTAAACTTCTTGCTACATATGGCAGTATGGGTAGGTGCCAAGTCCTGCTGATAATTAAATCAGCATCTATACAAAGCTCGTCAGCTAGGGGAAGCGTGAAGTACTCCTTAATTTCCTGTCAGACAGCTGCAAATTGTGACTTGATAAAAAACAGTGGACCAATGCCAGCAGATGACATGGCTCCCCAAATCATCCCTGACAGCGGGAACCTCACAATGGATCTCAAGCAACTTGGATAGTGTGCATCTCCGCACTTCCTCCAGACTCTGGGACCTTGTTTCCATATAAAATGCAACTTTTACTTGAATCAGAAAACAGGTCTTTGGACCATTTAGCATTTTTCTTCTTAGCCCAGATACGATGTAGTTTGACACAAGGAATGGGCCAGTTGTAGCCTGTGTACAGGTTATATCTGTATGTGGTGTATCTTGAAGCACTGATACCAGATGCAGACTGCTCCTTTTTTCAGTGGCCTTTTCTTGACAATCCTTTCAAAGCTTCAGTTATTCATGTTGCTTGTGCATTATTTTCTATCACACTTTTTCCTGCCACATAACTTTCCATTAATATGCCTGACTGTAAAAAGCTTGCTTCTTTAGCAGTAACTTTTTTGGGATTACCGTCCTTTTTGTTGGGCGTCAATGAGTGGACAACTGTGAAGTCAGCAGTCTGCTAAACCAGACAGAGGGAACATTTAAAGGAAAGATTTGCAAGTGTTTTGGTGTAATTAGATGATTAGAAGGTGCCACCATGACTATAATGCTTTCCCTAAATGATCTGATTTTCTGGAGATACGGGGAGGCCGATTCATTAATAGCGGCAGGTAGCGGCAGTTGAGCGACTGTAGCAGTATTTTCACAGCGCCCGCTAGTAGTCGCTGTGCTTGGCCGTTGTTCGGTTGTTGACAGCGACTCAGTTGGTTTGCAGCAATGTTGAATATTGGCTGAGGAGTCGCTATTTGACAGGTTCCGCGCTGTATGGGAGCGCATGATAACAACTGCCCGGCTCCCACCGGAGCGACCGGCTCCCACCATATTCATTAACAAATCACGCTCAAATAATTCTCGCGCTGTGAAATGCATGTTTAAACCCCAGAGCACTGGCGGCGATGGGTTAAAAGTAGTTTTTTTAACTCCCAAACAACCATATTTTTGGAAACCAAAAAAAACAAGTTTTTAATAACATTTTGTAATATTAATACATTAATATCAGACCTGTAATATCAATTCTGCACAATGTTTTTTTTTTTTTTTTACCTTAAAAAAAAATATAACATGGCAGAAGTGGTCACAGAATTTTTTACATTAAAAAAAAAAAAAAAAAAAAAAACATTAATATGAATTAATTATGAATATTTAAAGATTGTTTCATTGAAATGCATTGGAGAGCGCCAGGTAGCGAGAGGTCATACCTGTCGCTGTTCAAGGTCGGACGCTGGCGCTGTGGGCTGAGGCTGGAATAATGATGAATGAGTGGCTATCTGTCGGTAAGCAGGATCGGCTTGATAAATGTGTGATTGTGGTGGGGAGCCGGCGTTACCGGTCACTCACCAGGCGCTACCTGTCGCTATCCCTTGTTAAATAAGGGCCTAAACTTTGGGTCTTCATTAGATGTAAGTCATTATCATTAACATTCAAAGAAATAAACACATAAAATTGATCACACTGTGTATAATGAATCTATAAAATATATGACTTCAATATTTGAATTAATTTAACTACTGAAATTAATCAACTTTACAGTTGTCACAGAAATATCTAAAAAAAAGATATACACAGGAGGGATAAGGACGCATACATGATCATGGTGGAATCCACAACAATGAAGTGAAGCCCAATATTATCAGTAACAAGATTCTTTTTAGGGTCAATTTCTGACAATTTTCCTCTGCAATACCTACCTAGCCATAGCAAATAAATATAAAGTATATAAATATAAATCAGCATTTCAGGAAATGCGCGCTTGAGGCATGTTGAACGCCCCTGGATACAGGCTACAACATCAGAACCAGAATTATTTCTCGTTTCTGTGGCTGCACTAAGATCACTATACACAACATCACGCATTAGCGGGAGAGCCTTTAAGCTTCATTTGCCAGTTGACTCTGTAAAAATGTTTTATCTGTAGCAGTAAAACCCACTTTACCATCTGGCACCAAGGGATGAATCTAAGTTAGGCAGATGCCAATAGAACCGTCCTACATGCATAGTGCCAATACATTGGTAACTACCTGGGACTTTTCTTTTATCCTTTGTGCTAAGCCCCTCATTACAGTGAAGGGGGGTGTTAATTGTACAGCATACTATGATTTTTTAGAGAATTGTGTGCTCCACGATGGGGAGTTGTTCTTTCCTGTTTGACCATGGCAATGTGCTGGTGCACAAAGAAAGACTGATTAAGAAATCTGGTATGAGAGAACATAACTGGCACTGACCTAAATGGATCATTTAGGCAGCAGCAGTAGGCCAGACCCAGATGACCAACTTTTTTGCCCTTACTGAGGCGGGTGTGCCTAAACTGAAGCATCTCCTTTGGAGAAATTTTACAGCCTAGTAATAAGCCATTTGATGAAAGTGACTACAATGGCAAAAGTCAGCTCAATCTCTATATAAATGCTTATGGTTCTAAACCGGACCAACAGCCTGGCAGAGTTGGAAAAGAAAGGTAGCAGCCATTTTGGAGCTTCCTCTCTCAACTGACATAACTGACAATGCACAGTAATAGTAAATCCAGCAGCACTTCCTGTTTGCAGGTGGCCTGCAAATGCATGAACCTCCATCTTGTTTCTAAAATTTACCACAGCATGAGTTAGAAAATGGTAAATTATTTTTTGCGTGAATCAATCTAATTTGCCCTGGAGAGGGATGCATATGAGCACTGTTTGTTGTGTTGGTCTGGTTTAAGTCATTTTTGACTGTTGGTCTGCTTTAACATAAAATTCAATAACTGATTGGTGTGGCCTAATCTTTTAATGGATGACTTCACACTGGCCCACCAGACTAGCAAATGATGCTCTAATAGGGACAGGCACTGACCCAGAGCATGAGCTCTAAGACCAACACAGTGTTTTGTTTGCCTGAACTGTCCTGTGAGTTTGTTAGTTATTTATTAAATTACATTTGTTTTTTTTTACATATTTTTAGATTGTGCAACAAAATGATTAGGGGTGAGTTGCACAATTACTTTATTGCTAAAGGCTGATCTCCAAAATTGATATCCTTTAGTAGACTCAAGTGCACTCCAGTCCAACACTTAATAACTTACAAAACTTTTCATCTGTAGCATACCAGTAAAGATCTCCTTTCCTCAGTCTTTTTCTCAAGCCACTAAAATGTGGTGGACCCCTATATCATGCAACAAGCTCATCTCATGTAGCATCTCCACTTCCAATTATTCATTAAGGTTTGATGAGCTCCTCACATCGGCACACAATAAAGTGCATATTTGAAATGATCTTTAAAAATCTTGAGCACTTAACTGGGTGAGGTACAGATGCTTTCTCAAAAGGGATTTTTCCAGTCAGGAAATAAAGTATGTGCAGTGTGTAGATGGTGAAACTTTTAGTAAATGACACTCCAGAGTTCCTTCATGATAACACCATTACTTTCCACATTCCTCAGGATGGCTAGAGGAGCTCTACTGCTCCCTTATGTTACCTCATGAGCAATATTCAGTCATGCTATTGCCCCACCCCCTTCCAGTCACAACTGTGCAGATGCAGTTGCTGTTTCAGTTTCCAGTTAGTTAAACTGAAACAGAAACAGCATCTGAAGATACATATTCACCTCATCTATAATTTCATGTGAACAGGGTCCAGACTAGTTCAAGGGTGTTTTGCATTTTTATGTAATTGGACTAGAAAAGACTTAGGCCCTTATTCATCAAGCGATAGCGCCAGGTAGTGTCTGACGAGCGCCAGGTAGCGGCAGCTAACGGCGACTACCGACTCAAGTACGCCCGGCGGCGGTCACAATGACGCATTTATCAAGCAAAATGAGGCTAGCGCCGGCGAGAGCGACGGCTAGCGCGGCATTCATCATGAAGCCGGCTGGCCCGAACAGCGCCGCTGCAAATTCCTTCACAGCGACACGTATTACCTGGCGCTACCTGCCGCTCTCCCATACATTTCAATGGCAGACGCTGCAATGATTGTTTTTAGTGGTTTTGGGGTTTTTTGCTTTGGTACAAAATTCAACACATGTTTATATTGATATGTTTTATGAATCTAGCTGGTTATTTATCTGTTTTTTTTTTTTTATTTATTTTTCACAATGTAATGTTGTGAGTGACATGGGAATTGCATCTCCTCCACCCAAACTCATTGGCCTCAAAATCGCTGGTTTTCCACACAAACGGGGCTTGTCAAGCTATTTTGTAGCCTGTCAGGTTGGGCGGTCACGTTCGCTCTTAGAAATTGTCAGCGCCCAAGCTATTCGGCAGCCGTGTCCTTGATGAATCTGTGTTGGTCAGTGTTTGTGCAGTCGCTGTTTGAATTCGCTATGTGGCGGCGCGAGCGTCGCTGTGCCTCGGTGCGCTGCGTTGTGCGGCGCTGTGCTGTTCATACATGTGCCCTTCTGCCATTTGCAAGGAATTCACTTCCCGCGACCCCAGTCGTTGTTAATGAATACACTGTAGTTGTGAGCGTGCCTGGCCCCATATTGCAGGATTAACATTCAGTCGTACCAGCTCATAACAACCCGTTATGCATTCTCATGTGTGCCACATTTTCAGGTAGTTGTCTAGTTAGATTGTGTGATGACTTTGTGAAGCAATAAGATCTGTATATTTAAGCACAACGGTGTATGCTTTAGAAGGACCTATGCATTACAGTATGTAGAATCCCCAGCTAAATCAAGCTAATAATTCGTTGCGCCTTTGCCCCTAGCTTGTTTTTCAGCGTCATTTTAATGTTTTTCCGCCACTTAGCTTGCACATAGCTGATATTAGCTTGTCCCTGCTGCGCGCATGTTTTTTTTTGAATTTTGAAGCACAGTTGCTTGCGTCATATCCGGTTCCGGGATCCTCCTTTGCGTTTCAACGCCACCTTAAGGTAAAACTGTCTTGCGCTTATGCCAATAGCTTGTTTTGCAGCGTCATTTTAATGTTTTTCCGCCACTTAGCTTGCACATAGCTGATATTAGCTTGTCCCTGCTGCACGCATGTTTTTTTTTTGATTTTTGCAGCACAGTTGCTTGCGTCATATCCGGTTCCTGGATCCTCCTTTGCGTTTCAACGCCACCTTAAGGTAAAACTGTCTTGCGCTTATGCCACTAGCTTGTTTTCAAGCGTCATTTTAGTTTTTCCGCCACTTAGCTTGCACATAGCTGAGAATAGCTTGTTGCTGGGGCGCGGTGCGTATTTTTGTTATGTTTTGTTTTTTATTTGTCTAATGTCGCTAGCGTCATTTCCGGTTCCTGTTTCCTCCTTAGCGTTTCCAATATGGCTCCCAAACGGCGAGTAATGCGCCTCCCCAGCTCCTCCTCAGATTCCGGACCCACCACCCCTCCCCCACATCCCCCACCTACCTCACCTTCCCCAAATACCACCCCTCCCACCCATTCCCCTCCTGGGCCCAGGAAACAAAGGCGCACCCGGGTGGATAGCCGTGTAAATGGCCAGGTTGTGAAAGTGAGTATTTTAGTTATGTATTTTTAGCTTAAAAATTGATAAACACACAGGGGGGATAGGGGCAGAATTTTTATTGTTTTTAGGCCAAAATTTAACACTCCACATGGGGCATCCCCATTGTGGATGTCCTGCTTGGATGGCCCCCCCCCCCCCTGGAGGGCCCTAAAAATTACCTCTGCCCCGTCCCATCTGTGCATGCGTGAGTTGCGGATGCCTATTGCGCTTACCTCTAGCAGGGTGTACCCCTGCGCCATACATATTTTCATTTTGTGTGCAGGCGCACTCCCTGTTAGAGTCAAACGCCACATGCGTACTTTGCCGTGCAGACACAGCTGAGCTGGTATGCACCTCCCAAGGGCCTTGGATGCGCATACCACACCGGCGTGGAGCGCTGTGTTTGGCTTGCGGAGTGACGTGGGAGTGTCCTCAGTGGTGTATTTGGGGCCTTCAAAGGGGGTTTCAGACAGTGGCCCACCCACAATAGTTGTGGCCCACAAAAGTGCACCCAAACCCAGAATAATGTAAATCCTGGGTGTGGGTCCACTTTGATCTTGTCTCTGTATAACTGTTTATGACATTGTTCTGAGGTCATGTATTTATTTGTTTTTTTTTTATTTGTTTTTTTTTTCCTAGGACTTCTGCCTGGCCGAATACGACTATGCCCGAGGAGCGAAAAAACGCCTTGCCATGGAGGTGAAGGCCACTGTGTCCCGGCGCTTCCAGACCGACCTGACCATCCGGGCCATCCAACAAAAATGGTCTGATTTTAAGCGCCGGGACCCAGAAGGCGTGTACCGCCTATATGATGCCTACGCATCAGGTAAGTTAAAGCTTATGTTCTTTTTTGCCTTTGTGCAGAATCATCTGCTAAGCTGTGTCCTTTTTTGCTCTTTATATTAATTATTTGCTTTCACCCCCTCCACACAGATAAGCGTCCTCCCCTGGGGAAACGTGGGAAGGGATTCCTCCCCCGAACCAGGCAGGCGGACTCGGGGGAGTCATCGGGGGAGGGTCCCTCCCGCGGGTCCTATTTAGAGGACCCAGGGGAGGAAGGGGATGACGCCCCAGAGGAGTGTGCTGCTGGGGGGCAGGCTGGATCAAGCCTCAGCTCCTCACACTCTGAGTCTGAGGACTCTCACCAGGCAAGGGGCCACTCTCAAGCAGGGAGTGAGAGGGAGGAGGGTGGCCCTTTGCCTGGTGGATCTTCTGAGCAGAGTGTGAGGAGCCGAGGCTCCCCGCCTCCTCCTCAGAGCCCTCCCTGGGCTTCAAGTGGCGCTTCATCCCCTGGTGAGTTTACATGTTTTAATTGTTAGTCTGTGACAGGTTTCATCTGACCATTTGTGCTTAGCCCTTGCAATTCCTCTGTAATTTGCAGGGCATCATATAGGCGGCACCTCCATGGATTTTTGGCGTCAAATCCTCCTCGGGCATAGTCGTGGTAAGTGTATGTTGTAAGCTAGTTCATTTTGGAATTTATGTCATTCCTTAAAGTGGACCCACAAACATTGATGATATTGCTTGGATTATGGCGCCTTCCCTGCCCAATCACATCCCTCACCCAGGGCCAACCCCCAACCAAACACCACAAACTACTTCCCTCTTTGGGGGTGGCAGAAGCCATTGTCCCTGCCTCCTGTGTGGCACTCGAGATGTGTGTGCGCCTGCGCTCTGTTTCATACTGGCATGCGCGTGCGCACACACTGGCGGAGTGATGTGCGGAAGGCAGGGGCGGTGGCGGACTAAAATTGTGTTGCTCTGCCAAAGTAGACTAAAACACTGAATATTCACAATCCTGGGTCTTGGACCACTTTTAACAGACACGTTTCCTGGTCCATTGTCTCAGCTGGTTTGCTAATGTACATTAACATCACAAACCACACTACAGTGCTAGCCAACTGGAAACCACCCCTATGTTTCTGGCCACACCATGATGTGTGCTAGCAATAGTTAATTTACGTGAAGTAGTTAGGGCAAACACATGTAGCACACTGGTAACATTAGCCATTAAATTGGTAATGAGTCATTTACATTGCAATGTAAAGGTTAGTGCCAGATTTTCATAATGGATACATGTGGCAACCATAAACACTTCACATTAACTAATGGACCAGGAATATAGCAAATATCGTTTAACATGTATGTAAATAAGTTTTTGTTTTTGGAGGTAAGACTCAATAACCAGATTGATGTCAAAACTTCGGGTGTCATAGCTCCACTAAATGTTGTTTTGTATTTTGATTTTTTATGGACAGATGTCGCTACGCAGACGGAGGCAGAATTCCTCCTCCCCACACCAGCTCCAGGGACGGCCAGCAGCATGGGCCACCGCCACAGCTGCGATGGTGAGTACATCCAAATTCATATGGGTAAATACTTTGGAAACATTTCTCTTCTAGTTACATTTGTAGAAATTTGTAATTTACCAATGTGTGAATTTCACACACATCTAGGTTAAATGTGTTTGGACAATAATCCAACATGCCAGTCACCATCCTTGATAGTTGCCTCACATTCTTGTTACGGACACATACGGACTATTTGTGGCGTATAGACAACCAAATGGGGCTGATTAGGTGTTTACCCATAACATTATAGGGCAAACTTCCATCATCCTTAGGCACTGATGTTTGGCTGGGACTAAAGACATAAATGTCCTTACTTGGCCATAAACATTATTACATTTGCAAGAGTTAACCTGGCCCAACACCAAGGGTGTTTAATGTGCATTAAACATTTAATTTGCCAACAACTAACAACTAACACCCCGCGGAACATACGATAAGTGCAGGTACCGCGGGTCCAACCCACCAAGCAAACCCCTAATTATGGGAACTTATCTTCCGCTGGCTCCAGCGCACCACTCCAGACGTGCATTTTTCCCCCCTGGGCCTCTGTGAATGGCCGCCGGGTCCCCATGAGCAGCCAGAGAGTGACATGCGTGAAGAGGCGGCGGAAGAGGAGTGTACATTCCTGTTCCCTGCATAGACGTTAGCATGCGTTTTTTGTGCCAAGCACGTTGGAGCATGGAGAGGTGAGTGGCTATGGATTACTGTGTGTATACACACATCAGGGGAAAAACAGATCTGTGAGCAACAACAAAGTGGCCCAAAACCCATGATCAACTATATTGTGGGTGTTGGTCCACTTTAAGAGTAAAGGTATGTGGTCCTAACATGTTTTCAAGCCAATATTAAAACTTTAATTTAAAATGTTAGGGGCACATTGTTCACCAATGTTAATGTGAGTGTTAGCAAGTTAGAAACACTGACATTACATTGCTACATCTGTGTATGTTGAGTTCCCAATCAAATTCTAATATATTATTTTTAATCACATCTCTACAGCTTGTATACGCCAGCATCGCAGACTGTGGCGGGCCTTCCGACAGATGAAAGGGATGCTGCTGGCCATGAAGAGGCGTCGGAGACGTTAGGGTGGGGGGGATGGCTGCCATGTCCAATGTTATTGGCTTTGTTGGCCTATGTTGGCCGTGTTGGCCCAATTTGTTTAAAGACAATTATATTTACCAATAACTGTGTTGTTCCTTGACCAGCATAGGTTTAGATTTCAAAAAACCATTATGTCTAAAATTAGGCAGCCATTTTGAGCCAGTACATGTTTACACCATAGTAAGCAATGTTAACTAATGTGGCACATAAATGGTGGCATAATATTAGAGATGATTGAGCAAATCATCCATGACTGTGTATTTAGCTTTCACATGTATGGATAAACACAAATTAGAGGTGGTTTTCAAAAATATATTTACATAAATCATAAGAAAAAGGTTTACAAATTAATATTCTTGGCTGGGTGGCCGGGGAGGTTGGGAGTCATTGCTAGGGGCGGTGTTGGGGGACAACAGTGCAGTAAAAAATATAGACTGCTGTTGTATGAGCTGTTGTAGCAACAACAAAGTTTGGTCCTGCCGCTGTATTGCTTCTGCCTGGCGCTGTATTGCTTCTTCCTGGCGCTGTACAGATTGCTCGATAACATTTGCAAGGCGACCAAGGTCCTGGTTCTGTTGTAGGTTTTGCCGTAACTGGTCCACCTGGCGCTGCAGGCCCTCATTTTGTTGCTGACACATCAGCACCTGATTTTCCAACGCCGCAATGCGCTCATTAGTTCCATCACGCGGCTGTTGGCGACTGTAGTCCTCCAGCATCCGGACCCCTAGTTGGTAGAAATCGGCACTGGTTGGTGCCACACCTCCTCTTGCTGTGGTTGGAGGCTAAACAAATAGTAAACCACATTTTAGTCAAACAGAACCAATGCAGTTATGCCCCTCCAAAAAGTTACCATAAACACTCACTATACAACTTACCCTTGTCTGAGCCTCTGAAGCTTGGCCACATGGGACTTGGGAAGAGGTCCCAGCTGGGGGTTCTGGTTCCGCCTCCTGCCAAAACAACAATGAAAGGAAATGTTACATGTTGCTTCTTCCACTACCCACGAATATGCCAATGGGTTTCGAGGTCGTCTACATCAGCCATGTTACCTGCGTGTCCTCCGGCACAGGTAGGCTCGAGGTATCGCTGCCAGAGAGTCGCAATTCAACATCCGAGATGTCGGGCAAGTTGGCATATGCTAAACAGGAAAATCAGGTTAGTAGGTCTGTGGGCCAAACTCTAATGTAACCTGGTTAGGCTATCGAGGCCATACCTCTAAAAAGTCAAAAAATACACACTAGACCAAAGGTCTCTGTTAAACTCAGATTGTTAACATGTATGTTACAGGACTAAGACGCACTAATTTCTGCAAATCTCATCATAAACATTGCTTAAATTAAACATACCCGCAATATCCCAGATGTCTGGAGTGGGGTCCTCACTCGAGCTTGGACCTTGAAAATACATGTGGACACACAAGTTGCCAGAAGCAAGTGGCACAACATTAGAGCCCAAATACAGACTAGAGCAAGGCCAAACCACTTACCCTCATCTCTGGCAGCTGGAACTTGAGGGGCCCTTTCTGGACAGCCACTTCCGATATTCGGGTCAACTAAAAAATAAAAAAAAAGGCTCTAAATAATCAGCAAACTACTACAGGGAATGTTTGGCTAAAAATATGTCTGCAAATATACATTGCTATAACTCAAATAACTAATAGACTGACCCTGGGGAGGCAACCAGCACTCCCAAGAGGCATCTTCAAGTTTACCAAGCAAACATGTAGCTTAGTAGACTAACCAAATTGAACCAGTGTAACCTAAACAGCAGAAAGGATACATTATGTATTGCTCTACACACCAACAGGGTCCTGTTGACCGGCAACATCGGAAGTGGGGTCCAAAGATGAACCAGTCACTTGGCCTACCAATAAAAAAGACAAATG
Source organism: Gastrophryne carolinensis (assembly GCA_027917425.1). Lineage (NCBI taxonomy): Eukaryota > Metazoa > Chordata > Amphibia > Anura > Microhylidae > Gastrophryne > Gastrophryne carolinensis. The sequence continues at coordinate 125,867,500 of CM051239.1, forward strand.
AGACACATGCACTTGAGTCAAAGTGGATCAAGCAAGGTGAACACATGCACTTACCGACATCCAAAGAGTAGGTGGGATCCGGAGGAGATGCTGGGGCCAAGGGCATGGGAGCTAGGCCAAAATAAAACCAACATTGAGCCATAGCTAATGTGCGTAGCAAAATACAACATGCATTAAGGTGTGTGAGCAGCTCTTTCACTAATATTGACTAATCAAGCCAAATGTGGCTCACACATTGATATGCTGATATATGGCTACACATCTCTGGCATCCTACATATCTACACATGTTAGGGCCTTGTTAGTTACTTGCTGTGAGTGTTACAGTGGGCGTGCAATTAGGGCGCACGCACATATTATTAATAGTCAACAGGGCAAACCTTTATTGTTTGAGCTGCTCCCACACCCATTTGTTTTGAAAAAAACCAGCAAACAAATTATGGGTAAATACCTTCAATGGCAGACTGGGGTAGCCTTGAGGTTGCTGGAAGGGCAGGAGCTTGGGTGTCCGGAGCCACATCCCGGACAGCAGCATGTGCACCTATGCATAAAGCAACAGACAGAAAAGTTACAAATGTTTGAGCTATAATGTAATACTTCACAGGTCCTACAGTTAGTTGGTCAGAATGTAAAAATGCTAATCACAGACATTAACATTAGGTTATTGTAAAAGCCAGAAAATATGTACCTTCAGCCCAACCGGTGGTGTCATCCCCAGGATCCACACCCTGCAGCCGAGCCAGTGGGATTTTGGCCTTCAGCATCTCCTCATACGGCCTGTAGGTACTCTTTGGAGCCTGGATGAACCCACTGTCCACATCAAGATCGTGATTCATCTTTTTCATAAGGGCCCCTCGCAAAGTGTAGAAGCGTTTCCTGCAGGATGGGCCACTACGTGGGTGTTGAGCTGTGCTACTAAGCTCCACACCAATGGCATCCCACAGTTTGCTTCTTTCTTGTTTGCCTATGGACTTGCTTTGGGAGCCAAATATCAGCTCCCATTTCGCAAGTGTCAGGCGCACAAGATGATTATTCTCAGCCAAATTAAATTCAGGCTCCCTCTTGGCACCTGGGCGCTTAGCCTGGGGTGCTGCCCCACCTTCAGGCTGTGCCCTTTTCCGTAAGGGAGGTCTGCGCACAGCACCCACCAAACTCCTACTCGTGCCTGCTGTGGCCGGCAGATGTCCTGTATTTGGCTCCATCCTGTAGCTGCACACACACACAAATCAACACCCCACAAGCACGCATGCACACTACAGAATGGCATCGCAATCTCTTAGGCTTGGGCAGGTTTTATGTGCTCTAACAGCCAATCCAAAAGCAGCCCACTTAATTGATTCACACATACAGCCCAGTTCCTTCTAGGCACACCTCCACTGCACTGACAGAAGCATGTGTGTTAGCCAATTAACTCATTACAGACCTCATTAAACAAACAACACACACCCAAATCCAACAATGGACTGATGTATCTGCAACCCTTGTGACATGTGCTTAGCCTAACGGCTATTTAAAAAAACAACAGCTTCACTTTCATTGGTCCCCACCTGATTTTTGGCCCATGTCCGTTAATGCACGCAAGTTACGGCTCAAGTACGCTAGTAGCGCTACTAGCGTGCGCGTGCGCACTCTGTTTTACGCACACCTGGGTCGGCTAATTGGCGCCCGGAAATAGCAGAGCGACGCAAAAGGCGGCAAAGCGGACCTGTCACTTTAGAAAATGAAGTATAAAAGGAAGGAATGTTCTAGCTTCTGCTATTCTTACACTGTGGCAAAGGCTGTGGTGTGGTGCTGTGCTCGCTTCCCTTAGCTCATTTGAGCCTCTGTCTGGTTTCTGTCCTCACTCTCTGTGGCTTGTTGGGTGATTTCTGACATCAGTGCTGTTTCTTTAGGAGCTTGGTTTGGGTGGCATCTGCAAATATTGTGTAGCATACAGCAAGTGAGGCTTGATTTTGGGGCCTTTTGTGGGCTGTGCAGCAACTCCCCTCTTGGTTGTGCTTAACTTAGAAAGCTGGTTTTCAGCAGGCTGGTGGTTTGGACCACTATAGTTCTGGTTTTGTGGTGAGCTGCATTGTAGCGGGTGTGTGTGTAGTGTGATTGTTTGTGTGTGTGTTGTGTGTTAGTGGTTTTTTTTGTTTATTTTTGTTTTTGTATATATCTTTAGTGTGTGTGATGGATAAGAGGGTGATGTATGGTGTCTGGGTGGATGGATGTATGTGTATGCTGAAAGAGCAGGAGGAAAGGGAGCGGGGTGTTGTGAGGCTTAGGGCACCCCGCTCCTTTGCAATCCGCCTTTCAGTATGGGACTTAAGTGACGAGCAGATCAGGAGCCGCTTCCGTCTGAATCGTGCTGCACTACAGTCCCTATATGATCAGATTAAGACCAAAATCGAGCCATCCACCAAACGCACTCATTCCATTCCAGGCATAGTACGCCTGTGTGCCACTCTTAATGTTTTGGCATGAGGGACCTTCCAGGCAACCTCAGCCCTCCTCAGCGGGATAAGCCAGGCTACTATGAGCCGCATCCTAATCCAGGTAGTTCTGGCAATTTGTGATTTAATCCCAATTTACATCAAGTTTCCTGAGGATGAGGAAGAGGTTGCCAAAATAAAACATGCTTTCTATCTGATGGGAGGGATCCCGAATGTGCTAGGGTGCGTTGATGGTACACATATCCCTTTCCGCCCTCCCCGTGCACAGGAGCTGTCCTACAGAAACAGGAAGCAGTTCCATTCATTTAATATCATGGTGGTCTGTGACCCAGACATGAGGCTGCGGGCGGTGAGATCGGGGTTCCCCGGCTCATGCCACGATTCTTACGTCTTGCAGCGGACAGTCCTGTGCCGGAAGTTTGATAACAACGAAATGCCAGCTGGCTGGCTACTGGGTAATAAATTAACCATGTCTATGTATTTTGCTAATATGTGGCCTAGTAAGGCAATTTTAACCAAACTACCACCCAAAAACATGTACTAGTACTAATTGCTGTCTCTCTCCTTGTGTTTTTTCTACAGCGGACAAGGGATATGGGCAGAGAACGTGGGTCATGACTCCGGTCAGGAACCCACGGACCTCTGCCCATGAACGCTACAATGCAGCGCATCGCAAGACCAGAAGCATTGTGGAAAGAACCATCGGCCTGCTGAAAGCACGCTTTCTCTGTTTGGCACGGCCAGGAGGAGAGATGCTCTACAGCCCACAGAAGGTTTCCAAAATCATCCTTGCCTGCTGTGTGTTACACAATATCTGTATATGCCACCGAATCCAAGCCCCCGAGGAGACAGCACTGGTGCCAGAAATCCCCAACCTGCCCGCAGATAGAAGTGAGGACACCCAGACTGGCGATGAGCTAAGGGAAAGGCTGATCACTTCTTTTTTTGCGGTAAGCTAACTACCCTTCACTCTAATGCAAGTACTGCACTACTGTTTAAATGTATTTGACCTCCCATCCAAAAGAGCAAACAAACGCACTAAGGGGGGTGTAAGATGACCCAAACCACTCTAAGGGGGGGTGTAAGATGACCCAAACCACTCTAAGGGGGGGTTTAAGATGACCCAAACCACTCTAAGGGGGGGTGTAAGATGACCCAAACCACTCTAAGGGGGGTTTAAGATGACCCAAACCACTCTAAGGGGGGTGTAAGATGACCCAAACCACTCTAAGGGGGGGTGTAAGATGACCCAAACCACTCTAAGGGGGGTTTAAGATGACCAAAACCACTCTAAGGGGGGGTGTAAGATGACCCAAACCACTCTAAGGGGGGGTGTAAGATGACCCAAACCACTCTAAGGGGGGGTGTAAGATGACCAAAACCACTCTAAGGGGGGTTTAAGATGACCAAAACCACTCTAAGGGGGGGTGTAAGATGACCCAAACCACTCTAAGGGGGGGTGTAAGATGACCCAAACCACTCTAAGGGGGGGTGTAAGATGACCAAAACCACTCTAAGGGGGGGTGTAAGATGACCCAAACCACTCTAAGGGGGGTTTAAGATGACCCAAACCACTCTAAGGGGGGGTGTAAGATGACCCAAACCACTCTAAGGGGGGTTTAAGATGACCCAAACCACTCTAAGGGGGGGTGTAAGATGACCCAAACCACTCTAAGGGGGGGTGTAAGATGACCCAAACCACTCTAAGGGGGGTTTAAGATGACCCAAACCACTCTAAGGGGGGTGTAAGATGACCCAAACCACTCTAAGGGGGGGTGTAAGATGACCCAAACCACTCTAAGGGGGGTTTAAGATGACCCAAACCACTCTAAGGGGGGTTTAAGATGACCCAAACCACTCTAAGGGGGGGTGTAAGATGACCCAAACCACTCTAAGGGGGGGTGTAAGATGACCCAAACCACTCTAAGGGGGGGTGTAAGATGACCCAAACCACTCTAAGGGGGGTTTAAGATGACCCAAACCACTCTAAGGGGGGGTGTAAGATGACCAAAACCACTCTAAGGGGGGTGTAAGATGACCCAAACCACTCTAAGGGGGGTGTAAGACGCCAATGTTGGTTATCAAGTTATGCATTTTTTTTTAAGAAAACACAAAACAACTATAAAGATATATACTAACTGCACTTTTCTTATTTTTTCAGGCACAAAGAGATGCACCATGATCCCTAAATTCCTTTTCCAACCCTTTCCTGGACTTTACTTTGCTTTTGAATTTCTGTTGGACTTTTCATTTTCTATTTCATTTCTGTTTTATTATTAATTTTTGGTTAGAGTAAAAATAAAAAAAGAATTATATATATACATGTGGCTATGTGTTTAATTCTGTTGTAAGTTTCCTTTTCATTCTAATTCCTATTTTCATTTTCCTTTTTTTTCTCTGTTCTGTTTTTATTTTCCTTTTCTATTTTCCTTTTCTTTCTCTGTTCTGTTTTTATTTTCCTTTTCTTTCTCTGTTCTATTTTTATTTTCCTTTTCTATTTTCCTTTTCTTTCTCTGTTCTGTTTTTATTTTCCTTTTCTTTCTCTGTTCTGTTTTTATTTTCCTTTTCTTTCTATGTTCTGTTTTTATTTTCCTTTTCTTTCTCTGTTCTGTTTTTATTTTCCTTTTCTTTCTCTGTTCTGTTTTTATTTTCCTTTTCTTTCTCTGTTCTGTTTTTATTTTCCTTTTCTTTCTCTGTTCTGTTTTTATTTTCCTTTTCTTTCTCATTGGTGGTTTAATTGTATTTCCTTTTTATGTAACAAATAAAAAAAAAAAAAAATTGTGGCTATGTGTTTAATTATGTTTTATTTTGCATTTATATTCGAAGATCTGGTAGAATTTAATTTCCTTTTCAACACAAAATAAAAAATCTTTAAATTTTTAAACAAATGTGGCAATGTGTTTTATTCAGAAGGTACTGGATGGCCAGGACACAGCAAAGCTAACAGGCGCTGTGTAGAATAGCGTGGTCACACTGACTGACAGCGCCTACAAAGCTGAGGGCCAACATCATATTCAGCAATGTAGGCGTTGTTCGCAACAACGCCAGGTAGCGACTGAGGAGGCCTGCTATAGCGAATCGCTAACGCCCGCGGCTGACGCTAGCGGCGCTCATAGCGCCATACTTCAGTCGCTCATCTGTCGCTACCTGGCGCTATTGATGAATCGGCCTCATTGAGGCTGATTTAAGACTAGCAAAAAAGAAAGTTAACCCTCTGCACACTCATACTAAAAACTGAAAAACCTAGCTAACACTTGTTAAGAACATGGACTGTTAGTTAACATAGATTGCAATGAATGTAAAAGCGAGGTAGCCACGTCAAGGCCGTCCAATTAGTACCCCGTCCCTAACATTACTAAGTTTAAAAGTTTGTGCAGGCATTGCTACTTCTTTACTTGTGTGTGCACAAGCAATGCAATACATGAATCAGCCTGTCTAAAGACATTGCAATAACTTAACTTGCTTGCACACACACAATGAAAAATACTTTACTTGCCTGCACAGTGTTACAGTTCAAAAAGAGGGTTTAGGTAGAGGCCAATTGGACTCCCTGTTACATTGGGAGAGCTACAATCCAGCAGATCTGGCCACTGACCTGCAAATGCAACAGCAAAAAGGAAGGTAGGATGTGCTCATCCAGTCACTATATAGCAGTCAAGAGGTGCTAGAGGGGTGTGACCACACACACTAAGCAAAAAAGAAAGTTAACCCTCTGCACACTCATACTAAAAACTGAAAAACCTAGCTAACACTTGTTAAGAACATGGACTGTTAGTTAACATAGATTGCAATGAATGTAAAAGCGAGGTAGCCACGTCAAGGCCGTCCAATTAGTACCCCGTCCCTAACATTACTAAGTTTAAAAGTTTGTGCAGGCATTGCTACTTCTTTACTTGCCTGCACAAACTTTTAAACTTAGTAATGTTAGGGACGGGGTACTAATTGGACGGCCTTGACGTGGCTACCTCGCTTTTACATTCATTGCAATCTATGTTAACTAACAGTCCATGTTCTTAACAAGTGTTAGCTAGGTTTTTCAGTTTTTAGTATGAGTGTGCAGAGGGTTAACTTTCTTTTTTGCTTAGTGTGTGTGGTCACACCCCTCTAGCACCTCTTGACTGCTATATAGTGACTGGATGAGCACATCCTACCTTCCTTTTTGCTGATTTAAGACTAGCGCCACGTATTACCAGGTGAGCGTCTGTGTAGCGGCGCTTAGAGAGACCGCTAGTAGACACTGCAAGCAGGTGTCAGGCGCTGTGACCTAGCTTAGCGGGCAGACAAGTGACACTGTATTGTCCTGTCCAGCAGTGATAAATGTGACGTGTGCAGGGTGCTGTAGATGCACTCTCCCTGATTCACTGCAGAGCCAATTGTGAACTCTAGGTGGTGTCCCAAGGTCAAAGTGGCCAAGACAATGCTACATCTAACAACAGGACAGCGTTGCAGCGAGCAAAAGGTAGCGCCAGTTAAGTGCGTCCAGCACTCGGCTCTGAAGCCTGTATTCAAGAAAGAACTACACACAACCAGGGATGGTGCTCTAAAAGTGGGCGCTCTAGCGCTGAGCGCCAGAAGCTATGTGATAAAAGTCTGTTTCTCAACACATATACATCAGCACAAGAGCGAAAACACATGGCATGACATTGTTTTAACACTGTGACAATGACACTGCAATGGCCGACCTGCACATACAATTCTGCATAAAAATATAAAAACAAAACGTGTTTGTTTGCAGGGCAGGAGATGCCACACAATGATTTGAGACAAAAATTTAAAATTTAACTTTAGCAACACGTTATTTAAACACAACCAAATGAAACTCCATTGAAATGTATGGGAGAGCGCTACAGAGTGACAGGTACTACACGGCACACCTGAACCTAGAGCCCCGGCGCTATACACCGAGCCACTGCTAGTAATACATGTGACGATACATGATGCTTTTAGAGGATCTCACCAGATTGACTTTCTTAAATGTGGTTTTCACATACAGCACCCAGCGTTTCCCCGACGCTACATGGCACTACCTGGCATTATCCTTTAATAAATAACCTCCATAGTATACATCTGCAGTTTGGTTGGAATGCACCAAGTAGGACTTTTTTGGGCTACGTTCCAACTGCATTGTATCAAAATGGGAGTCGTGAAATGGCCCTTAGAGGATACATGCCCTTATGCAGAAATATGCAAAATGCAGAAACATGATGAATCCAGACATTATACTCCAGTGTACCTCCCTCAGTGCTGTGTGAAGGCCTCTATGGCCATAGCCACAACAACTGAATTTACTTGGATTAGGAGCACCAACGAGAGAAACAGTGCTAATTATTACTGGCAGGTTATGTCAGGCAGTGCTGTAGAGTGCCCAGACAACCACTAATCCTATAGGTCATTCTGCCCAAGTGCCTGCAAATGCAAGCCTTGCTATTGTATAATGCTGAAGAAAGGGATCTGTGAGTGTGTGAGTGAACCTTTTAAAGATCTATTTAGGCAAAGTGTTAAAGAGGAAAAACACCCAAGATTTTCACTCTTCTGGGTGTTCTTCCCCTCCAAATCAGGATGCCTAGCTGTGTGTATCCATGGGGATCACAGTGACAACTCACCTTTCTGGGTCCCACAGGACATGTGCAGGTTAGGCAGTCAGTTAGTGCTTGTGCACCATTTATACCTTAGCAAATTTGCCACCAGTTCTGATGTCAGGTTTGCTAGAATGAAGCGGGCATGCCACTAACTGCACAACTGCTTCTCCACATACCCATGCCAGCCATGCAGAAATGCATAGAGCGTACCTCATCTAGAGGTTTATCGGGAATGCAGACACATGCGCCATGGGATCACGGCTATGTGAGTTTACTTGGTGATCGAAGGGCTTGCACACAGCAAAATCGCCTGGGATTGAGGAAATGTAAAAGACTCCACAGAGGCTGATTTGTAGTTGTACAGTCTCTTTAAACTGTGGCAACATCTACAGATTGCACAGGATTACAGGCAGCATGATTATTTTTGTAAACAGTACTACTTGAAGGTACTTCCGTTAATCTCTATCATTTACCTGCTCTTTCTGGTAACATGTTGAATATATTCTAATCACAGACACAGAAGCTCCATTCACACCGAGCAATTGTAGCCGATCGCTGTTGCAGTGCAGTGCCCTGCAATCACCGATATTCAGTGCTTGGAATGTGCTTTGCGGTAGCGATTCCACTCCATTAAGATTCCACTTAATGGAATGGAATCACTATTGTGGTGAACTCCAAAATGCAGCAGGCAAGGCTTTTTGGAGGCAACTGCAAACATTTAGCGATTGCAACCGCCTCCCTGAATGTGCCCATAGCCCAACATAGGCAGCGCTTCAAAGGCGATTGCAGGGGGCGCTTGCCTTGAAGGCGTGATCACTCTGCATTAGTCTTGGTGTGAAGGGGCCCAGACAGTCCTCTGCCTTTCAGCTGATAAATTAATTACATTTACCTGCTTTGGAGAATGACACGCATTACCAACACACTGCTAGACTAGAGTATAATGTATCACAATGTAACAGACATTCTCAGCAGCAGGAGAATGTAACATTAATAAGCTGAGAGGCAGAAGAATGTCTGTGATGACGATATATACAACCTGTTCCCAGAAAGTGCAGGCAATTGATACTTGTCCTTCAATTCTACCAAAATGCTGTTTTCTGTAACATGTTTTATTTTCACATTAATAAATATAGTAGAAGATGAATAGGGAATACCCCATTACAACCTCCTTTATTCTGTTTTACATGGAGTTGTCAAGCACTTGAGTTTAAGAAAATGGCCACATGTATACAACATTGACCGTTCCAAATATTTAAATATGTGGCAATCAAAAGGAAATAAGGCCATCTCTCCAGGATCACAGACAGCAAAATAAGCATTATAGTGGCCAAACTTTATCAATTTAAAGTGGAACAAAACTCAGGATTGTGTGGGTTGCCCTGCTATGTGAAACTCTTCCAGAAACCCCATGAAAAACTCATATTTCCTCAGACCTATGGCACATGTGCAGACTTTCATCCACTCAAATCAATTTGCAGGGCATATTAATGCTGGACAAATAGGTCTGTGCACGGGCTCTTGTTTTCAGCCTACCTGAATGGCTGGGCACAACAGTATGCCTCAGCCCAGAAATACTGGGATGTGGCTGCTCTTGCTTCCCATAGTTTAAAACGCTGGAAAAGGGGAGTTTTGCAGCAACACTGGGGGATTCACACAGTGGGGCAATCAATTTGGGATGCCCCAGGGAAAGGCCAGTGCCCAGGGTTGGCAACGCTGTGTTTTGTTTTCCGCTTTACAGATGTAAGAAATAGAATTAATTACATGAAACATATTTTGAGTTTGTTGATTTACCACAGGGTGAACAAAGGGAACAATAAACCCATAGTACCTGTAAGTGTCATGGCAACATACCTATTGTCAGAGATTACTGTTGTTGTACTAATTATACAAATGTAACTTTAGTGGATGCAGCGTTAGCAACCACATTGGAACCTAGAGGTCAGAGGTCTACAGTATGAATAAACTACATTCTTGTGCACGCAGGGATTTTTGGGAGTCTCCCGGTCTAGGTATTTGGATATGGGAAACAAAGGCAGCCATTAGCCCAGAGGTTAATTCATTGCTGTGGACTGAGGCCATAAATATGGTCAGTATCATGTAAAAAGGTCATGGGGAAATCACAGGCTTGAACTGGAAGGAAGGCACAGACAAAGGCTGTCAGTGTCATGGACTAGAAACAGGTAGGCAAACCACTAGGCCACTAGAAAGGTAAGACTACCTGGGACATTGGTGGCCCAATAACTGATAGAGGACCTGTTAGCAACCTGCTTCTTCAACTGAGATCCAAATGGTGAGGGATTGTACAGGCCCTGTCTCCTGGTGGTCAGAGAAATGGGGAATCAGAGGTGAACAAATGACAGGACACAAACTGCACCAGCAGACAGACTAGAGTGAACACAGATATATAGACTATTGGAGGAATGGAAGGCCTTAGGTCCAGTACCGAGACAGGGCTAAAGGTGCTGCAGATTGCACATGGATAGGGAGCAGTGACATAATAACTCTTATGGGGGAAAGGATTATAGGGTTATAAGGAATTAGAGACACCTGCAAAGGGGCAAAGAACACCACACTAACAAAATAGGAAGAGCCAGATAATTACAAAGACCAGGTACATACATAACAGAAGGTGGCATAACATGGAAGACATCAGACTTTGACAGGAGATATACATTTCATTGCTAGTTTAAGCGATGGCCATCCTTACACTTGCTTAGGAGCTGTGTGTTCACAATACATTGTGTATCTTTATTATGTATCATTTGGTTTCTACTAGGTTTGTCCAGTTTTAATAACAGTGAACCCCTGCCCCCCTATCCAAGCACTAAGGCACTATGGGGGGTTAAAAAAATGTACCTTATCTGGTCCCTGCAATTCAGCACATTTCCCCAGTGTTTCTAGCTGTGGGGATGACCATCTTGGTCACATGGCACAGTGCGCACTATCCCCGCTATGTGCACACACGCACAGGCCCATTCACTGATCTGTGAAACCTAGAAGGCCCTATACTGTCATATTAAAAATCCACTTCCACTTATTCCTTAGTGCCAAGCAGACCAATTAAATGATTTAAGTGTGAGAGCATAACAAATTGCTAAGTTCATTTTTGATAGTGACAACATTTTATCATGTGTGACCAATATTGTCATTGTCGAAAATGAGCCTAGTAATTAGTTAAGCTGTCACAATTTGAACATACCAAATCTGTCTCTTTAAAAAAATGGTCATCCCATAATAATCTAAAAAACCTACTCATGGATCACCTTGCTGGGAATCCCACCAGAATCCTGTTTTTTTGTCTTTGCCCCCAGGCACCCTGATCGGGGATGTCCCGCTGTGTGAAACCCCCCAGGTCTCCCAATCTCACTCACCCTTCCTCAGACCTACGGCGCATGCACGGCCGTTCATCCAATCAGCACGCTTGGATCCACTCCCACTCCTTTGTCCAAGACCTATAGCTATAGAGTGCCCGTTGGGCAACGGGCAAAAAGGTGTGGGCGGCACCGACGCGGTATGTATATAGGTGCACTGCTCTGTGGGCTATTACCCAATAAGACTCAATTTATTGTGTAGGGTGACCCCCAAACACCCTATCATTTACTCATACAGAGACTGACTATTGCACTCAGAAGGTAAATTTACAAATACATTTTATTGTGATATACATTAAAACCAGATTAAAAACAGTATTACTGAGCCATATGAATGATTAACCACCCGGGGGCGCACTTCCTCCCAATCAATACAGTGTAATTCAAATATAATCTATAGTGATTTTATAAAAATTAATAAATATACATATTATATACACAACTATACACGACCTACCCAAACTATAAATTAATATATCTATTGATTAACCCTAACCTATGCCTAATAAAGTGTCAGTGCTTTCATCACAGAATAGAATCTGTGCAAAGAGTATTTAAATCCACTCAGAGTAGACACAAACAACACATAACAAAGAAGTGCTTACTAGTATCCCATGAAGAGGAGGCCCCCCCCCCCCCCCCCGGGCTGGAACCAACGCGTTTCGAGTCCCAAATGGACTCTTGCTCACGGCCAGTATTTGCTGCTCATAAAGGTCCAAGACCTACGTCGAGCGGATCCAAGCGCGCTGACGGTCGCATCCCCCGCTACCCTTTAATAGGGAGCATGCCCGTGCTGGCCATTACCAAATTTCTGGCATGGGCACGTGCCCTGCTAAAGGCTTAGTGGGGATGCGGACGCTGCTCATGCATGTGCCATTGGACTGGGAAGGATGGTGAGTTTCCGGGCGACCTGGGGGGTTTGACACAGAGGGGCATCCTGAATCTGGATGCCCCGGGGATCAAGTATGTCTGCCCTGAAGTCTCATAGACTCCTGAGTGGCTTTTGGTTCACTAAGCATTGTATGCACTTTTATAAAAATTAGCAGCCAAAACTTGCAATGATTCTGTGAAAGGTTTTCGTATGACCTACCAAGGTGACTGGATTTGATACTTTAATACTCCAGTGCCTCAGAGCCTTTTGTTATGCCTCTAATTATAATACCAGTCATAAAATACACATTTAATAGGAGGTATTGGCAGCTAGGCTATGGCTTATTTAAGATATGCCTACCTGTCAGCTGCTATGATTATCATATAAAAATGCTGTGTCAATTTTACAAGCATGTTGTGGCATTCCCAAGGTCACTTAGACATTTGTATTTAAATCAGTGCGCTCTTGACTGCCTCTGATCACATGTTGATTCCCACTTAACAATGCAGAACACTTTATCTTGGCCCTTACAAGATATTCTTAAAAGTAGCTCTCATGTTTTTTCATGTCTCATTCGAATCTCCTTCAATTTGGCTTTCAAATCACCAGCAATCACCTAGGTAACCCTGGCTGGTGGAGTCAATAAGATCCATGGCTGTACATCTGTCTCCAGGCCGCGCTTACTGGAGAGATGCACTGACAAGTGACAGAACGGAGCTGTCCATGTCTCAAGTGCTGAATCTTCTGCCTCAACAGCGCTTCCATACCTTCCTGCCAAGAGCACAACCACGCCTCCATCTTATAGTAGCCAACACATTCAGAAAATTAAAGATTAGCAAAAAATCAATCTGTTGGATGTGAAACATTTTCTGACCATTTTAACTACTGAAATGCCTGAGAAGAAGCTTCCGTCTCTACAAGAAATGGTTTAGCGTGCCAACCTTAAATACTATAATCTAATTAGTTATCTCTGGCCTAATTACAAGAGAAGATTTTTTTTTTCAATGCACCAAGCTGCGAGCAAAGGATGTGTCCGATTATGATCTGCCTTTAGGATTACACAAATTTATCTTGGTTTAATTTAAGAGATCGGCTTCCAAGATACAACATCTGTTCCTACAACACATGGACAAGATGCAGGGGATGAATGTCAGAATGATCAAATGTTACCCTGCTCTCCGTTCCAACTATTATTTTTATTTTTTTCATGTTGAGCGCAACAGTATGTAACACAACCGTTGCCCTTCTTAGTTTTTCGAATATGCTTTAAAATATAGATTACGCTAGCAGGCAGCTTTGCTCCCTATATAAGTTCCCTACAAAGCAGATCAATGATAGAACAAGTCTCCAAGGCTTTTACGTGCACAGAAATAGTTACCCACTGTGCGTCAGTAAACACCATTGTTGCATTTTTGGTTGTTAATGCTTTTGTAGGAAATGTCATATCCCAACCCTGTATCACAGACTCCGCAATGGTATAACTAAATGTTTTAAAGTAGTATTACAGCTTGATGAGATTCTATTAGAAATGAATGTCAGATACCTTTTCATGTCTGTTCAGTCATTACTCATCCAAGCCCTGAAGCATTCCCTGCATGCTTGTACCAATCAGAAAAGCCATTTATCCTAGCAAGCATTAGTGCACATTACCTAGCAGCTTAGCTTTACTTAAGACATGAATTACCAAGAGTATATACCTGCTGCAGAGACAGCACATACTATAAAAATATAATTGAAATGAGGCAGATGTCTTACCTTGCATAAGGAGAGACAGATGTCCAGATCACATATAGCCACACAACGGTGCATAAGCAATATCTGTGCAGCTCTCCCTGTCCGTATCAATCTCAATTCTGTATCTCCAAAGCTCAGCCTCCCCCAGCAGAGTCTGCTACTAGGGAGACCAATAGCTCTGGCAGTCTGGAATGAATCACACAGCCAGCTCGGCCAATCAGTGCGCACAGCTGCACTGGCTCCAGCATCCCTGCGAGATGCTGAGAGCTGAGACTGGTACATTTGGGAGCAGAGGTTTTGTCGCCCTCCTTTGCTTGTTTGGACCAGCGTACAAGATGCAGACGCGCCAATGCAGAGTGGCATCTGCTGATAAGAGCCAGTGATTTGCTTGTCTGGTGACAGAGCTGTGTCACATCAAGGAAACTAAACATCTAAGTTCTGAATTGCCTTATTTTATTAAGCACATTATCCATTTCAAAGATATGGAGGGGGGGTCCTGGTTAGTGAATCTGCCTCTATTTTCTGCTGATTGGTTTGTAACATTTTGGTTCTGCATCACCCAAATCCCATAAAAGTATATGGGTGTAAAATTCTGAATCTGCCTCTATTCTGTTGTGGAGCAGTTCTGCAAATTGGTTTGCAATATTCTGGTTCTGCATCTATAAAGTCTATGGGGGGCATTCGGGATGTACTCTTGGGTTTCTGGAAAGCAATTAACCCCAAATGGATGATCAGAAGAGCACACAATCTGGGGTACATCAGGGGTTCCCAATCTATTTCATCTGGTACCACTTTCCATTTCCTAATTATCTCAATTACCCCCTAAGTTGTAGGTATGGGTTGTCATCCAACTAAACCTGTGATAAAAGCACACAAAATACTTCAGGCAAGCAGATTTTTCCATATCAGGGGCATCCTGATTTAGGATGCCGCTCTATGTGAATCCCCTATGATCACTAGTAAAAGCTGAATGAGCCTCTGAGCGGCCGCCAGCCCACACATGCATTGTGGAATTGCTGGAAAATTGAGTTCTTACAGCCACCCCCAGAGATACACACAGCGGGGCATCCCGATCTGGAAAGAAGCAATACATGAGATAGTTTACAATCCAAGGTGTATTCCTCGATGCATGAACTTAATAATGCACATAAATACTTTTTATTACATTTTGGAGCAATTTTGCATTTATGGAGCAGCTTGTGGTTATGTGGATTATGACAGTTTGGGGTACAGATCAGTCTGAAGCCTCACTGAGTACTACCTTCTAAGATCTCTAAAGCTGTTCTAATTAAAACAAAAATATATGAGGCCTCCTTAGCCAAATATTTTTGAAATAAGCAAAAGAATCCCCCTTCAACTTCTTGTGAAGCTAGGTTTCCTTTAATAGAATCATGTAATTTCCCTTTTATTTTCGTACAAAATCTGTATACAAAGCTAGAGTTCCTTAAGATAAAGAATAACCCCCTTATGCTTTTATCACATTGAATAGTAACCGGTAAAAAACGTTTTTCTCTGAACAATCCCAAATAAGCTGGTTTTAGCTTGGAAAGGAGTAGTAACTGTCAATTATTTAACCAACAAAGACTTCTTAACTTTGTTAATACATTTCTAACACTATGGCCTTGATTCAGAAAGAGTTTATAACATTACTCATCATGGTAATAAAAAATTCACTTTAGGTGAATAAAGTATGAGAATTTTATTGTTGCTGAATCACCAATTAATAAAACAATGGAAGTCAATAGCACTTTTTATTACAATGTAAAAAAGGACTAAAATATTCACTGCTATTTTTACGGTGCCATTGAATTCTATTGTCTGCCTAGCTGATGATTAAGAGGCTGATTCACTACTAACACCACGTATTGCCAGATGAGCGTCTGTATAGAGGCGCTTAGAGCGACCACTAGTAGACGCTATAAAGGGTATTGGGCGCTGTAACAGAGCGTCTCGGGTTGCTCTGGTAACCTGGCCGACATTGAGGAATGTGATGTGTGTTGGGCGCTCTAACAACAGTATAGGGCTGCAGTGAGCGAGAGGTAGCGCCAGCTCAGTGCGTCTGGCACTCAGCGCTCCACACCATATTTAACAAAACACTAGACAAAACACTAGACACACACAGCGTTGGTGCTCTAAAGCTGGCCGCTCTAGCATAGAGCGCCAGACGCTGTGTGATCCAAGTCTGTTTTTGAACACATATCCACTAGTAACAAAGCGAAAACACATGGAATGAAATTGTTTTAACACTGGGACAATAACACTTTAGTGCCAGACCTGTAAATACAATTCTGCATAAAAATAATAAAAGACCAAAAAATGTATAAAGGTGTTTTTTGCCGCCAGGAGAGGTCACACAATGATTTGAGCCCAAAAAAATAAATAAATGAATTTATACACAACTTATGAGGCCCCATTGAAATGGGAGCGCGACACTGAGCCTTGCGCGCTGGAAGCTAGAGTGCCGGAGCTAGACGCTGAGCTGCCTGTAATAATACTTTGGACGCTACATGGCGCTGCTAGAGGCGCTCATCAGATTTGCTGTCATAAATGTGGTTTTGCGTACAGCGCCCGGCGTTCCCCAGACGCTGCCTGCCGTTGCGAGGCACTACCTGGCGCTATCCCTTCTTAAATAACCCCCTAAGTGAAATTCTCAGGCTTTTTTCCTTAGCTGATTCTTAGCCCAAATTGACAAGCACAGCCAAGCAAACTGATGGGACACATGCGCCACAGGATCAGGGAAATGTGAGTTTTACTGGGTGACCTTGGAGCCCCGGGGCAATAACCAAAATCTGGCATAGACAAATCCTGTGTTTTGGTCCACTTTAATACTGATAGCTTTCTGGTGCCCCCCCGGTTTGCAGTTCCCCACTGTGTGAAACCCTGCCGTTCAGTAAACGTACCTATCCTCGGTTCAGTGGTGCAAGCGCGGCCTCTTGTATAATCAGCTTCTCCGGCCTCACATATTAATACGTGGCTGTAGAAGCTGAATGGAATCCCAGCCCCACACGTCAGCCCTGGAGTCTCATATACCAGTTTTGGTCCATTTCAAGATTTCAGTATAACAATATGTGGTATTTATTATTTAGTAATTTCCTAAACAATTGGCCAGAGCGTTGTCAAGTTAAACGGGGTTTCTGCTTCAGGGATCAGGGAAGAGGCAGAGTAAAAACACCAATCCAGCTAAAACTTTTTATACAGGGAAAAGTTTGATTTATTTTTTTAATTTTATGTTCCTTTAAAGCGGACTAAAACCCAGGATTTTGGCTATCCTGGGTTTTGGTCTTTGTCCCCAGGGCACCACGATCAGGGGTAAATCCAACTGCCAACAGCCAGTGACTGTGAAAAGCGACTATATGAGAAAAAGGAAGGCAGAGAACCCTACTGTTCTCATCATGGAAAGTGGCATGCCGCATTAAAGAGGACCAACCATGTATTTGGCTGACCCTGGAGTCTAAAAGATCCTCTGATCATCCCAAATCATTGTTTGAAACAGCCACGGATCGGCGGTAAAGTGTACCTGACCGCTAATCCAACGGCGCATGCCGAGCCGTGACTGTACCCTATACCTGGGCGCGTGCCAGGCATTCGTGAATGGGCACTTGGCTCAATTCGGCCCTTAGCCGACAAGAGCTCTCGGCTAAGACTAAAAAAAGAAGGCTAAGAAAAGCCAAATGGAGCTGAGCACGTCAGTGGGCCCAAGACAAGTTTTTAATTCTGGCCCACTGTGAATTTGAGTTTGACACCCCTGCTCTATTCCAGTTCCAACAACAAAAGTTTAATCGGAAGTGTCACTTTAGAAAGCAGTTCAGGTGTGTATTAATATCATAGAAGCTGTGCTTGCCCTTTTTCCCTGATACTTTAGTGAATTAGAAGAATAGTTTACAAGCATATAAAACAGCAATTTAATCAAGGATTATAATGCAGTTAAACGGCCCGACGGCTAGACTCACCCCAAGCACTTGCGTTTCATCTTATTAAATGCATCAAGTTTATTAATTTTCCCTGGCCCGAAATGTAAAAGAAGAAACGCCTAAACTTTAACTTGTTCACTACCGCTGCCAGAATTGTAATTCACCTTAACAGGAGCTCAATGAAAATAAAAGTCTGGGGGCAGTTTGCCATAGACAAGACAAGGGGTGCCTATAATTTAGCATTAAATTTACTAAAGGTTTCTCAGAATAAAATGAACCAATCCAAGGAGACAGGGTTTAAAATTTGGTATGTTGGCAAACTGAAGCCAACTTTTTTGTTGCTTTTGATAGTGGTAGTGTCACGGACCGGGTGGAGCGGACTCGGGTGTGGATCCGCTTTAACTGTGGGACCGATGGCGGGTACCGTGTCAGAGGAGCGGAGTCTAAGGGGCTACCGGTATTCACCAGAGCCCACCGCAAGGCAGGTTGGTCTTGTGCGGCGAGTGACCCCCAGGTCGCTACCCCCCAACAGCGGCCCAGTCCCACAGTCAGCCGAGGTTCAGCGAGGTACACAAGTGGCAGGCAAAAGGCGTAGTAAGTACAGGCAGAGATCGGGGCTGGCAGCACAGGTTCGCGGTAAAGGTGAGTAGCCGAGGTCGGGGCAGGCAGCAAAGGTTCAGAGTCGGGTACAGGCAGAGGTCGGTACACGGGTGAGCAATCCAAGAATGTCTGACTTTCAACAAGCATGGAGAGACCAAGATCCGGCACTGAAGTGCCTCTTTAAATAGGAGAAGAAGTGGATGCAGGCTTGGATGACCAAGCACCAATCAGTGATGTACAGGCCCTTTAAATCTCAGGAATCCAGTGCGCTCGCCCTCTAGTGGACACAGACGTGCGTGCACCTGAGCATGCGAGAAGGAAGCATGGGGGGAAGGGAGACAGCTTCAAACAGCCATGAGGGAAGTGCTGCAAAATGGATGACGGCTGGATGCAGCCATGGAGGTAAGAGAAGTGCTGCTAGATGGGCGTGCAGCGCTCGCCCTAACAGGTAGAACGCATACGGGAAGTGTTGATACTCTTTTTGTTGTCTGTCTGTTTTTCTGTTTTGTTGGGAACCCTACCTGTAAGAATAAATCAACCCAGTTGCTTTGATTTATTCTTAAAGATTTACTGTACCACAACTTGGATGAAAGAGGATCTAGCCGTACATTGGTCAGGATGTTCAGTAACAGAAAGTGCATCAGTGCCCTTAGAAAAAAAGAGGGTGTTCAGCACTAAATGGTATTTGGGACCAGTAACACTTCAATGCTCTTCTTTATTTTATTGGTTTACAAACAGTTGCTTACCAAATATCTCCACAATGGAGCCACAGAAAGCTAGAAGAGTATTACTGTAAATCTAATCCCTCCATACTCCCTACTCCAAAACAACTAGCACAGAGAAAATCAGTTAATGGGAACACTGATCTTTCATAACAGCTAGCAGCATAGTAATGTGTTCTCAGGGGAGGGTTCAATGGGGTGGTGCTCAGGGTGGTACTCCCCAACATGCTATCCAGCAAGTCAATGACTGCATTCTTCAGTTGAGACTTTGGGAGAATGTGGTAAATGTGGCCACTTTATTATTGTAGGGACACATACTTGGGGTAGGGGGGGGGGCAGTGGTATTGCTCGGTACATCAATGATAGAATGAGAGAAAGCGAATGTTAGAGGAGGGATGGGACGTTTCATAAGGCTGGAGGTCTGTCCCATTTCAGTTGGCCGAAGAGCGGCTGGGAATTCTCCATGTGCTCTCTATGGATAGCCTTCCCCTGTCTGTAGGTATTTAATATATATATATATATATATATATATATATATATATACGCATATAATCCTTGTCTCCTAATTTCTTCTGTTCTTCTTCCCTCCTGCAGGTTTCATTGATCCAGATTTATTGTCTCCTAATTTCTTCTGTTCTTCTTCCCTCCTGCAGGTTGCATTGATCCAGCTGATCAAAGAGGATCCAACATGCTGGCACTCAGGGCTCGCTTCTCCTCCCTGACTGACTGAGCTTGCATAGCTTGCTGTGCAGGGGTGAGCATAATAAAGCAACCACCCTCAACCTCAAGTCAAGATAGCAAGAGACCATGGTCCAGCCACCTGATTCTCTTCTGATCAGTGCAGCCAGACCTCAACATGGAGCTGTCTGAGAGAAGAGAAGAGAGGCCTCAAGGAACAAGATATCCAGGGGGTAGATAGGTTTGCATTTTTTTAATTCCTATGGATGTGCTTAAAGTTAAAACATGTAAAGACATGTATATGTTATTAAAAATAAAGCCTTTCTTTTTTCCTCCAGTCTCTGAGTGTGCAGTAAAAATTCTTGTCTGCTCACAGCCTTTAAAATGTAGACAATAATCTATTGTAAAATATAATCATGGAAATCTGACATTTAGAAAGTACTACATAGTAAAGACAGGAGGAAAGAATTTCTCTGAACTAGTGGCCTTCTACACAGGCAGCTATATCCATTTCACAGCGCCACATGATAGGGGTTCCTGGTTCACAGTAATGACAAGAATAACTTATGGGTACAGGTACAGAGACTGGTGAAAATAAGAAAATAGAATAGATAGGGGTTTTCATAATCTGGTGGCCCACTGCGGAGGCAGCCATTACACTCGACACATGCTCGCTTAAAGTAAATGAAGACACGAGTAGCAGCAGAGGCTGGAGTTATGAAATAAGTGAGAGAAGAGGAAATTTTCCCAAACAAGGAGCCTACAACCCAGCCAGCAATACTATTTCAAGGTGCCATTTGGTGGGGATTTTAGATTCTTTCCTCCAAATAGGAATTTAGCAGGGTTCACAGAGACATGCACCAAAAAGTTTTGAAGTGTCAGGCGACACTCCTTCAACACTACCGGAGACACTGACTCGGAATCGCCACTACCCCTACTGTGTGGCTATTAATAATACCTGACCATAAATTAAGGACCAGCTGCACAACATTAAAGGACAAGCTCACCTTTTGCAATCATTGGAGCAGGTCTCCTCTTCACCTGGGGATGCCTTCCCCCGGCTCTAAACACAGCCCCTCCACACCTGCCAGCCGTCACAATCCCTACCAGCTGTCATCAGTGATCGGTAGTAGTAGTACAGATAACCCTTTTTAAACTGGTAAGGGATCCATGAGACCCCTATACCAGTTCACAAGGCTTGAGGGGCTGGCAAGTCACCTGCGGAAAGCGGGGGACTTGCCATTAACCCTTTGGCCCCTGCTTTGTACCGACCTCCCTAAAACCTGGAGGGAGGTGGAGAAGAACCAGCGGCCCGCAAGGACTAGAGCCAGGGTTTTAACCCTTAAAAATGAAAAAAGTACCCACCCTCCATGGGGGGTGGGCAAGACTATTTATTTTCATTTAACTCTTAAAAGTGTGGATAGTAGTTGTATTTTATTTGAAAATGTCATAATGCGCTTCCAAAAGTAAGGAATGGAGCTTCACACGTAATGTGGTTTTCTTGAACAAAATAAATGTTTTAATTAAAATATGTTTAAAAAATATCATTTTTTACAAATTATTATGAAAGCACAGAGAAAAATACAAACAAGACATTTCATGTTAAAGCCCCAACTCTCCTGAAAATAAAAACAATATGTAATTTTCCTGGAAATCCCTGCAAAAATCACAGTTAAACGTACATAGTGCAAAATAGTGAAAGGGGGTGACAAAAGCTAAAGTAGGCTGGCAGAGAAAAAGAGGTTAAAATCCCTGTCCGGACAAAACCAAAAAAAAACACAGACTCATACTGGTGCGAAGTGAAAGCTGCAGGGAATCAATCTCCGGACCCAGTAAGATATATATATATATATATATATATATATATATATATATATATATATATATCCATGCTACTGTATGGTCTTTTTATGCCTGGAATCCGATTGTCCTCAACAGATAAATATTAAAGATAGAACTTGGCGATGTGTGCTGCTGGGGGAGGTACAGCGATGACAAAACATATTCTGTAACTGCTGATCACCTATTTATGCTTTAAAAACCTTACCTTGGTAAGATTTAATCCTTCAGAATAAAATTACTGTTGGGGCTAAGCAGAAGAGTTAGCTGTGAATGTGATACTCACAACTGTTCTATTTGGTTGGTGTTTTGTGCTATAGATCAACCTTTATTGACTTTCACAATTACTATAAAAGTATAATTATGTCTATGTAATTATCCACTTTGTTATACACAGCCTGCCTTCAAAGGTGCACGCTTACTGTGTAGCTGTTCTGCATTGGTGTATGGTTTGTAATGGAAAAAATAATTGGGTTTAGTAAGTTGTATTAGTTGCACAAAGTCCCCAGGGGCGACTGTCAATGCACTCTAATGAGTTTTACCTTAAACAGCATACATAATAAGAGTATAATCGGGTTTATTGAAAAAGAGCGCCGAAAGCCATAGTGACGAGCAAGGTGCAGTAAGCGGTTAGGCAGTGAAAGGTGAATTCTAATTGGTTACTAGGAGTAACTGGATGATGCTCATGTTTCTATGGATTAATAAATATGCCTACATAAGTAGATTACTTCAGGGAATAATTAAATAGTACCAAAACAGGGTGGGGGTTGTCTAAGACATTGAGGATGGTGAAAGAATTTCAAGGGGTAAGGTTATTGTGTATATGTGTGTCCTGTATTTTCAGATTCATTGCACTTTGCCTAATGAGTCTTATGCAGGTTAAATAAGACTGTGCCTTGCACTGTATTGTGCTACATTGTACATTTTATTTACCTTTATTTGCATTTTGTAACACAACACTTTCCCTGCACTTACACCTCTATGGGTTGCATGTTGGTGTGTTGCATGTAGCATTTTACCACAAAGCAAGGCATACATGTGACCCTGGTCATTTTAATTTTCACTGTGTGTGGGTGCTGTACTGCAGCACACTGCTAATGCCATATTGTAAACATAATCATAGAATACTCATGTAATATCTTTAAAGGGACAGTCCAAGCAATAACAAAAATATGGCAGCTCACCTGAAGATTGTTTCATGTGCTTCTCCTCCTTCCTGCAGCACACTATGGATGCTCTGCGTGGTGGTGTCAGTGCTGGCCGGCAGCCCCCTCCAATATCTAACGCTGTTATCCGTGGTGACTGGTGGAACAGAGGGGATGGGAAGAGCTATCCTTTAAAATTGAAACAAGTGGGCGTAGTTAGCTTATATCTGACAGGTAAGTTGGTGGAGTTGGTATTTAACTAGAAAGCAGGGGTTGGGTTTCCCTTAAGAAAAGACCAGAGTGGTTTAGACTTTAGGCTAGAGGTAAGAGGGTGGAGTTTAGCCCTGGCAATATATAGGGGTGGAGTTTACATATATACTGAGGAGTTTAATGGGTGTAGCCCATGGTTGGTCACTGGGTAGGTCACCCATAAAAGCCCAGTTTTGTGCCAGTCTGAGAAGTGGTGGGAGCAGCTAACACAGGAGGACGTACTGCTGCAACATGAAAGCGTTTCGAGACGCCTGCAGACGGACCTGGTCAGGAGAGCTAAAGATAACCACGTATGTGCCTGTGGTGTGGACATGGAGCCGGTGAGATGCGGCTGCCCCTTTGTGGAAACGCTTAAACCGGACCTTCACCATGATTTATTGACAAGCCCAAACCCTTAAAAAACGATTCCCCAGCATCTAAAGTTAATATGTTTTAAGTTTTTAGTCACTTACTTATTATTCTTTCCCCCACTGGGCTGCAACTCTGTTCAAGACTTTAGGATATGGGCGCCGCCATCTTGACTCAGAAGCATCACACTTACTGAGGAGAGGAGAGTGGGATAAATTAAAGGGGGGAGGGTTATAGCTGTGCTTTGCTCAGACAGAGCAGAGCTGGGGTCAGGAAAAGGTCAGCAATCCCAGAATGCAGAGCAACACAGTCAGAAGGCACTTCCTGTTTGCAGGCTGCCTGATGTTCCATGAACCGCCATCTTGGATGTTTAAAGGCTCATAGCATGCAGTAGATGCAGGTAGGATGATTTTTAATGTGAGCAATCTGTATGTACAGGGTGTGGGAAACATTTAAGATAGACTCTTATTCAGGGTGAAGGACCACTTTAACCCCCGGGGAAGTTTAGGACAGTGCCAAATGTAGCCCGACACAATGGTGTAACAATTTTCTTTGCCTGCACTATCACTTTTAAATGAATTTCCCATGATTGAGCAATATGTAGTAAACTATTTTTGTTCCTTAACTTCTTTGCAAATATCTGTGCTGCGTCTGCACTCATTAAAGCACTGGAGTCTTTGATCAGCCATTGTTTTAGGCCCCTGAGAAATCAGTTAACACCAGCATTATTTATTACAGTTTAACAGCTGCTAAACTGGCATTAAAGTATTATTAGGCAATCATCTAATTGTCAGTAAAATGATTTTGTGGAATCCAGTGGGGAATTTATGTTATACTTGTGGATCTACTACAGTGTTTGGTAAATGATTCCCATTTGAGTTTTTCTGACTGGGTTCATGAATAAATCTGTCAGTGAGCTGAGTTGGGTGTAATTAACCAGGTCCAGATTTCTGCCTGCAACATGGCTCTGAAACCATACTGCAGTGAAGAATTTGGGCTTCCTTAATCTGCAAGCTTTGCAGATGCAGCTCATCCTGCAGCACTGCTGGCAGTAATAGTGATGGCACAGAGGATGCTAACTAACAGCCAGGATGGGATGTTGACCTGCGCTGATTCAGAGTCGTGCCAGTTCAATTCTGCTTTTATATTCCATCCAATCTGTACTGAGCTGAAAGAAGATAAATTGATTATTAAATTATTGATCTGTGATTTCATAAAACATCAATAGCAGTGGTTGTAGCAGTTGTAAGGGGTTAGCATTAAATTACAGCTTTTCACGTGAATCTAGACCCACAATGCCTATGAATTCATCGATTAATCACCTCTTGCTTTAGAGAACAGTTTTGATCTGCAGCTAAAACATGTTTGCAGGTAGGAAAAACAATGAACACCAAGTTCCTATTCACTAACTCATTTCTTGAATTCTTAGTAGGTCTAGTTCAGTGGGGAATCCTTTGGGCTAAAAAAAGGAATCCAGATGATCTAGGCTTCAAATTAGCTTCAGGGGAGGTAGCCGAGGGCCCAAGTCTCTACTGCCTGTCTTGACCATTGGCCTGATTACCCAATCCAGACCCTGGCTTGTCTGCAGATTATGTGTCAGGCTCACCGGTTTGCAGAACCCGGATCATAGGATATTGCCCAATCTTCACCACTGCTTCACCTATAGTAAGCACCGTTTGCCGGGATGCAGATAATAGGGTCGATTCATGGTCGTGCACAGACAAATTAGTGCACATTTTTAGGAGAGCTTAGTTGCACTTGGGCTTCTGTCTGATTCATGGTGGGCACCAAAACGCTTGAACCTTGGCACCCCAAACTGCCTCTGACGCCTGTTTTATAGTATGTTAAGAGGGCAGAAAAGTGTGTGCAAATGTGGCAATTTGAACAGTGAATTTCCACCAGCAAGGAGGAAACTTCCAGGGGAGGAAACTGCTGGCTCAATCCTGCATGTTTTTTTTTAACAATGAAAGTTCTTTTTAGGGATTGAGCAAAAAGTTGTAGAAAATTACAAGAATTAAGATAAAACACCAAAAATATAGATTTTGGACCCCAAAGTTTATCAAAAACAAACCAACTAGTTAAATTATTAAA
Organism: Gastrophryne carolinensis; assembly: GCA_027917425.1. Lineage (NCBI taxonomy): Eukaryota > Metazoa > Chordata > Amphibia > Anura > Microhylidae > Gastrophryne > Gastrophryne carolinensis. The sequence goes on from CM051239.1 coordinate 125,893,093, forward strand.
CCTTGGGCAAAAAACGCAAAGGGTTGAAGCAGAGTATCCCCCTAAAAAACACCCCACAAAAAAATTAAGAACACAGGTTCTCTAGAGAATGCACTCCAAAATGCCAAATAGAGCTTCGCAGAATACACAGGCGCTGGGGAGATCAAGTCGCTATGGAGAAATAGCAAAGGAAAAGAGGAGAAAGATGGGGGGACACTGGGACCAATTAAGGGCTTAGTCGGCCAAATGCGCATGGCCATTTGCATTTCAAAACAGCAGAATTTCAGGCAGAAGGCATCAGAAGAGGAATTTTACGCTCACCCTGGGTGCATGAAACTTGGTGCACTCCACACACATGCACATGCACGAAGCCATGAATCATGCGATTAGGCAATCACCCAGGGTCCCTATCACCCATACAAAAGATGCCTGCTATAGCAATAGAATTAGCTTTGTCAGGGCATCAGTGATTATCTGTGCTGTCCCTACTACTGCTCTGCAGCATCCCTCTTCACACTCTAACTCTTGTGCTCTCTCTCCCCCCTCCATCTGCTTGATTACACTGCCGTTCTGCTGCTGAGGAAATCTCACACTGCTCGAGGGGGACATAAGATAGTCAGAATGGTCTGGACACTTGGAGAAGGATGTCAGAGTCTGAGCATATGTGAAGGATGTCAAGGACTGGACACAAGGTGAAGGATGTCAGGAACTGGACATAAGATATAGCATGTCAGGAACTGGAAATAAGGTGAAGCATGTCAGGGGCTGGGCACAAGGTGAAGCATGTCAGGGGCTGGGCACAAGGTGAAGCATGTCAGGGGCTGGGTACACGGTGAAGCATGTCAGGGGCTGGGTACAAGGTGAAGCATGTCAGGGGCTGGGTACAAGGTGAAGCATGTTAGGGGCTGGGTACACGGTGAAGCATGTCAGGGGCTGGGTACACGGTGAAGCATGTCAGGGGCTGGGTACAAGGTGAAGCATGTCAGGGGCTGGTTACACGGTGAAGCATGTCAAGGACTGGACACAAGGTGAAGCATGTCAGGAACAGGAAATAAGGTGAAGCATGTCAGGGGCTGGACACAAGGAGAAGCATGTCAGGGGCTGGGTACATGGTGAAGCATGTCAGGGACTGGACACAAGATGAAGGATGTCAGGAACTGGACATAAGATGTAGCATGTCAGGAACTGGACATAAGGTGAAGCATGTCAGGGGCTGAACACAAAGTGAAGCATGTCAGGGGCTGGACACAAGGTGAAGCATGTCAGGGGCTGGGTACAAGGTGAAGCATGTCAGGGGCTGGACACAAGGTGAAGCATGTCAGGGGCTGGGTACAAGGTGAAGCATGTCAGGGGCTGGGTACACGGTGAAGCATGTCAGGACTGGACACAAGGTGAAGCATGTCAGGAACTGGAAATAAGGTGAAGCATGTCAGGGGCTGGGTACACAGTGAAGCATGTCAAGGACTGGACACAAGGTGAAGCATGTCAGGAACTGGAAATAAGGTGAAGCATGTCAGGAACTGGAAATAAGGTGAAGCATGTCAGGGGCTGGACACAAGGTGAAGCATGTCAGGGGCTGGGTACAAGGTGAAGCATGTCAGGGGCTGGGTACAAGGTGAAGCATGTCAGGGGCTGGGTACAAGGTGAAGCATGTCAGGGGCTGGACACAAGGTGAAGCATGTCAGGGGCTGGGTACAAGTTGAAGCATGTCAGGGGCTGGGTACACGGTGAAGCATGTCAAGGACTGGACACAAGGTGAAGGATGTCAGGAACTGGACATAAGATGTAGCATGTCAGGAACTGGAAATAAGGTGAAGCATGTCAGGGGCTGGACACAAGGTGAAGCATGTCAGGGGCTGGACACAAGGTGAAGCATGTCAGGGGCTGGGTACAAGGTGAAGCATGTCAGGGGCTGGACACATGGTGAAGCATGTCAGGGGCTGGGTACAAGGTGAAGCATGTCAGGGGCTGGGTACACGGTGAAGCATGTCAAGGACTGGACACAAGGTGAAGCATGTCAGGAACTGGAAATAAGGTGAAGCATGTCAGGAACTGGAAATAAGGTGAAGCATGTCAGGGGCTGGACACAAGGTGAAGCATGTCAGGGGCTGGACACAAGGTGAAGCATGTCAGGGGCTGGGTACAAGGTGAAGCATGTCAGGGTCTGGACACAAGGTGAAGCATGTCAGGGGCTGGGTACAAGTTGAAGCATGTCAGGGGCTGGGTACACGGTGAAGCATGTCAAGGACTGGACACAAGGTGAAGCATGTCAGGGGCTGGAAATAAGGTGAAGCATGTCAGGGGCTGGACACAAGGTGAAACATGTCAGGGGCTGGACACAAGGTGAAGCATGTCAGGGGCTGGACACAAGGTGAAACATGTCAGGGGCTGGACACAAGGTGAAGCATGTCAGGGGCTGGGCACAAGGTGAAGCATGTCAGGGGCTGGGTACAAGGTGAAACATGTCAGGGGCTGGACACAAGGTGAAGCATGTCAGGGGCTGGACACAAGGTGAAACATGTCAGGGGCTGGACACAAGGTGAAGCATGTCAGGGGCTTGACACAAGGTGAAGCATGTCAGGGGCTGGACACAAGGTGAAGCATGTCAGGGGCTGGACACAAGGTGAAGCATGTCAGGGGCTGGACACAAGGTGAAGCATGTCAGGGGCTGGACATAAGGTGAAGCATGTCAGGGGCTGGGCACAAGGTGAAGCATGTCAGGGGCTGGGCACAAGGTGAAGCATGTCAGGGGCTGGACACAAGGTGAAGCATGTCAGGGGCTGGACACAAGGTGAAGCATGTCAGGGTCTGGACACAAGGGTGAAGCATGTCAGGGGCTGGACACAAGGTGAAGCATGTCAGGGTCTGGACACAATTGTGAAGCATGTCAGGAGCTGGACACAAGGTAAAGCATGTCAGGGGCTGGACACAAGGGTGAAGCATGTCAGGGGCTGGGTACACGGTGAGGCATGTCAAGGACTGGACACAAGGTGAAGGATGTCAGGAACTGGACATAAGATGTAGCATGTCAGGAACTGGAAATAAGGTGAAGCATGTCAGGGACTGGACACAAGGTGAAGCATGTCAGGGGCTGGGTACAAGGTGAAGCATGTCAGGAACTGGAAATAAGGTGAAGCATGTCAGGGGCTGGACACAAGGTGAAGCATGTCAGGGGCTGGGCACAAGGTGAAGCATGTCAGGGGCTGGGTACAAGGTGAAGCATGTCAGGGGCTGGGTACAAGTTGAAGCATGTCAGGGGCTGGGTATAAGTTGAAGCATGTCAGGGGCTGGTTACACGGTGAAGCATGTCAAAGACTGGACACAAGGTGAAGCATGTCAGGAACTGGAAATAAGGTGAAGCATGTCAGGGGCTGGACACAAGGTGAAGCATATCAGGGGCTGGACACAAGGTGAAGCATGTCAGGGGCTGGACACAAGGTGAAGCATGTCAGGGGCTGGACACAAGGTGAAGCATGTCAGGGGCTGGGCACAAGGTGAAGCATGTCAGGGGCTGGGTACAAGGTGAAGCATGTCAGGGGCTCGTCACAAGGTGAAGCATGTCAGGGGCTCGTCACAAGGTGAAGCATGTCAGGGGCTGGGTACAAGGTGAAGCATGTCAGGGGCTGGACACAAGGTGAAGCATGTCAGGGGCTGGACACAAGGTGAAGCATGTCAGGGGCTGGACACAAGGTGAAACATGTCAGGGGCTGGACACAAGGTGAAGCATGTCAGGGGCTGGGCACAAGGTGAAGCATGTCAGGGGCTGGGTACAAGGTGAAGCATGTCAGGGGCTGGGCACAAGGTGAAGCATGTCAGGGGCTGGACACAAGGTGAAGCATGTCAGGGGCTGGGCACAAGGTGAAGCATGTCAGGGGCTGGACACAAGGTGAAGCATGTCAGGGGCTGGGTACAAGGTGAAGCATGTCAGGGGCTGGACACAAGGTGAAGCATGTCAGGGGCTGGGCACAAGGTGAAGCATGTCAGGGGCTGGGCACAAGGTGAAGCATGTCAGGGGCTGGACACAAGGTGAAGCATGTCAGGGGCTGGACACAAGGTGAAGCATGTCAGGGGCTGGGTACAAGGTGAAGCATGTCAGGGGCTGGACACAAGGTGAAGCATGTCAGGGGCTGGGCACAAGGTGAAGCATGTCAGGGGCTGGACACAAGGTGAAGCATGTCAGGGGCTGGGTACAAGGTGAAGCATGTCAGGGGCTGGGTACACGGTGAAGCATGTCAGGGGCTGGACACAAGGTGAAGCATGTCAGGGGCTGGGTACACAGTGAAGCATGTCAGGGGCTGGGTACAAGGTGAAGCATGTCAGGGGCTGGGTACAAGGTGAAGCATGTCAGGGGCTGGACACAAGGTGAAGCATGTCAGGGGCTGGACACAAGGTGAAGCATGTCAGGGGCTGGACACAAGGTGAAGCATGTCAGGGGCTGGACACAAGGTGAAGCATGTCAGGGTCTGGACACAAGGGTGAAGCATGTCAGGGGCTGGACACAAGGTGAAGCATGTCAGGGTCTGAACACAAGGGTGAAGCATGTCAGGAGCTGGACACAAGGTGAAGCATGTCAGGGGCTGGACACAAGGTGAAGCATGTCAGGGGCTGGGTACACAGTGAAGCATGTCAAGGACTGGACACAAGGTGAAGGATGTCAGGAACTGGACATAAGATGTAGCATGTCAGGAACTGGAAATAAGGTGAAGCATGTCAGGGGCTGGACACAAGGTGAAGCATGTCAGGGGCTGGGTACAAGGTGAAGCATGTCAGGGGCTGGACACAAGGTGAAGCATGTCAGGGGCTGGACACAAGGTGAAGCATGTCAGGGGCTGGACACAAGGTGAAGCATGTCAGGGGCTGGGCACAAGGTGAAGCATGTCAGGGGCTGGACACAAGGTGAAGCATGTCAGGGGCTGGACACAAGATGAAGCATATCAGGGGCTGGGTACAAGGTGAAGCATGTCAGGGGCTGGACACAAGGTAAAGCATGTCAGGTGCTGGGTACAAGGTGAAGCATGTCAGGGTCTGGACACAAGGGTGAAGCATGTCAGGGGCTGGACACAAGGTGAAGCATGTCAGGGGCTGGACACAAGGTGAAGCATGTCAGGGGCTGGGTACACAGTGAAGCATGTCAGGGTCTGGACACAAGGGTGAAGCATGTCAGGGGCTGGACACAAGGTGAAGCATGTCAGGGGCTGGACACAAGGTGAGGCATGTCAGGGGCTGGGTACACGGTGAAGCATGTCAGGGACTGGACACAAGGTGAAGGATGTCAGGAACTGGACATACGATGTAGCATGTCAGGAACTGGAAATAAGGTGAAGCATGTCAGGGGCTGGACACAAGGTGAAGCATGTCAGGGGCTGGACACAAGGTGAAGCATTTTAGGGGCTGGACACAAGGTGAAGCATGTCAGGGGCTGGACACAAGGGGAAGCATGTCAGGGGCTGGGCACAAGTGAAGCATGTCAGGGGCTGGACATAAGATGTAACATGTCAGGAACTGGACGTAAGGTGAAGCATGTCAGGGGCTGGGCACAAGGTGAAGCATGTCAGGGGCTGGACATAAGATGTAGCATGTCAGGAACTGGATATAAGGTGAAGCATGTCAGGGGCTGGACACAAGGTGAAGCATGTCAGGGGCTGGGCACAATGTGAAGCATGTCAGGGGCTGGACATAAGATGTAGCATGTCAGGAACTGGACATAAGGTGAAGCATGTCAGCGGCTGGGCATAAGGTGAAGCATGTCAGGGGCTGGGCACATGGTGAATGGTGTCATGGACTGGATACATGGTAGAGCATGTCAAGGACTGGACACATGATGGAGGATGCCAGGGGCTAAACACACGGAGGTAGCAGGACAAAACCAGTGATTTTAATTATCCCAGGTTTTGTTTCTTGCCCCGGGCATCCTAAATTTTGGATGCCCAGCTGTGTGAAATCCCCCAAATCACCCTGTAAAACTCAGCTCTTCCCGGTCCTATGGCACATGAGTGGGCTCTCTTCCAATCACAGCAGTTTGCTGTGCATGCGTCATTTGACAAGTGGCTCTGCCCTTCTGCAATAAGATATAATAGCAGCATCTTTCGGCTGTGCGTGCACTCCCAACCCCAGCCATTCAGATGGACGGGAGCGCGTGCTTCTGGGGATGCGGTCACTTGCAATCCCCATTGCAGAAGGGCAGAGCCATTTGCCCAGTGACTTATACATGGAAAACGTCTCTGATAAGACAAGAGCCAGCACATGCACAGTAGGACCAGGAAGAGGTGAGTTTTACAGGGCAATCTAGGGGATATCACACAGCAGGGCATCCCGATTCCAAACTATAGATTTCAGGGCCGGTCACGCTGAGTTTTGTTCCACTTTAAAATATATTTACTGAGTATGACTGTGTTGCTGGTACAATACTTCAAAATTTAGAGTTCTTTCCAGGCCAGTCATTTCGGAAGCTGAGTTTGTACCTTCTTCTGTAAGTTGCCATATAGTCCATCCATCTCGGTGTTCCGTGTCCCTCGCTAGCCTTCCAGGATACGCATTCTGCCATGTGCCTTTGTCCGAATGTCACTGCTCCGGTCTGACACCTGTTCGCACCTTTGCTTGATTATAAAGTGGCACACCTGTGTAGACAAATGGCATATCTTGGATAGCATGGAAACTTATCCTCAGAATATAGTCTTGCTGCTCCCTGGTGTAGACTGTAGGCTGTTTGTTGGTCCTTTGCATCGGCGTTGGTGTCTGCATGGTGCACCTCCTCCTCTCCTGCACCAAGGTGCCCCAGAATCGGTGCACCCCGGCAAACCCCGGAAGTGTGCTTGCGTCCATATGCCCAAATGTAGGCAAGAGGTTCAATGTTCCTATGCTGGCCTGTAAAATACACAGGAATGAGGTGCAATTTACTAGCCACTTAGCTTCTATAATAGAACATATCTGACCCCCAAACCATTGCGGTTTGCATGAACAGATGTGGGCAGGCCTGAGCCCAAGGATGCCGAGCAGGCCAAAAACAAATGGGACGATCACAAAATGGTTGTCCGGAGGAAAATCAACACCAGACGGGCAGAGCGGTAAGTGTGCATTGAGCAGAGGGATGTTTTTGCCTCATAAATTCCAACACTGTCCACATATTAATTTTATATTTTTGTAGGTTGCAAACTGGGGGAAGTCTTCCCAAAACCCTTCTATTTACACATGCCAAGGATGCTGCATCTCAACACTTAGCAGGGGGTGTTGGGAACCTGCGACACTGATCGCTGGCATGTTCCCACCAGTGTAAAAGTTGGCTACAATATGCAGACTGGCACAGTGGGGTGGGGGAGAAACCCAAACAAAACACAGCAACATGACTATCCACAGGCACGCCCAAAGTGGGAAGACTGGCCTGGGACACACATGGTGAACCAAGTAATGCACAAATGTTGTGGGCAACTATTTCGATGTAAGGTGGACAACTGAATTCACAGCAAAATTGTTTGGGCCCCACATAGATGTGGGCCCAGGGTGCAGTATTGGAAGAAGTCCATACAAGTTATGCTTGACCTTGCCATTGCTTCTCCCTTGGCTTTGCCACAAGAAACCAGCCAGCAGCTAATAGCACTTCACTGTCAGTACTCTGTAATAGCACTTGACTGTAAGTACTCTAATAACACTTTAGTGTCAGTACTCTGTAATAGCACTTGAGTGCCAGTACTCTGATATAGCACTTGACTGTCAGTACTATAATAGCACTTGAGTGTCAGTGCTCTAATAGCACCTGAGTGTCAGTATTCCAATAGCACTTGAGTGTCATTACTCTGTAATAGCGCCTGAATGGCAGTACTCTGTAATAACACTTGAGTGTCAGTACTCTGCAATAGCACCTGACTGTCAGTACTCTGTAATAGCACCTGAGTGTCAGTACTCTGTAATAGCACTGGAGTGTCAGTACTTTAATAACACTTGAGTGCCAGTACTCTAATAGCACCTGAGTGTCAGTATTCCAATAGCACCTGAGTGTCAGTACTGTGTAATAGCACTTGAGTGTCAGTATTATGTAATAGCACTTGAGTGTCAGTACTCTGTAATAGCACCTGGGTGTCAGTACTTTAATAACACTTGAGTGTCAGTACTTTAATAGCACTTGAGTGCCAGTACTCAGTAATAGTACCCGAGTGTCAGTACTCTGTAATCGCACCTGAGTGCCAGTACTCTGTAATAGCACCTGGGTGTCAGTACTGTAATTGTTCAAGCAACTTGTGTGTCAGTACTCTTTATTTATTAGCAATAGTTCAGGGAGCTTGTGTGCCAGTGCTCTTTCATACAAATAGTTCAGGGTACTTATGTGTCAGTGCTCTTTCATACCAATAGTTCAGGGCACTTGTCAGGGCTCTTTAGTACCAATTGTTAGTGCAGTATCCACTGGTTCAAGGCACTTAAGGAGCATTTTCCTGTGATTTTTTTTATTTGTCCATTTCGGGCCACTGTAACTGTAGGTGTCTAACAATGCAGAAAGCAGCAAAAAAGGGCCAGGGACATGGCCGTGGTGCTTCTGCTGCTGATAATGGAGCTAGTGCTGCAGGAAGAGCCTGCTACACTTTCCTCTGCAAGCAGGCTCCCAGGTTTGGAGAACATAGTTGTAGGCCCTAACACTGCTGGCCGTCCCAGCCTCAAGTAACTTAGTCAATAATGCTCTATGACAGTAGTCCTCAAACTTCCTCCTCAAGGGCCGAGACAGGCCAGGTTTTGCAGCTCTCCACGCTACTCCACAGGTGAATTAACTGGTGCTTAGACAGAGCTATAGCCCTAATTATTACATCTGTGCATCAGCATAGAGAGCTGCAAAACCTGGCCTGTCTCGGCCCTTGAGGAGGAAGTTTGAGGACTACTGCTCTATGATAACACTCCTAGATGGCATAACATGGGCCATCCACCTGCCCATACCCAAGTTGCAGACCTAGGGTTCCCAGATGCCCAACAACTTATGTTGAAGAATGAGGACATGGGCAGCGGACCATTGCAGGACAATACACGGGTCATTTGCAAGCTTTGCCATCATTGCCTGAAACAAGGGAAAATTCTTAATAATCTCAGCACCAGGTTCGTGATCAGGCACCTGCAATCCAGACACGAGATGCAGTGGCAGACTCAGCCACTACCACCGCCTCCCCAATAGCAAGGCCACCCATTTCCCCCCAAAGGGAGGATGTGGGACCACCCCCACCTCCGGCACCAGCTCACCTCACTAAGCCAGTCCACACCATCCCAGGGAAGCATTCCGCTTTCCATCCCGCAAACTTTGGAGAGAAACCAGAAGATGGACCCATCCCAACCACAACAACGAGCCCTGGCCCTGAATGTGAGCATTTCCAAATTGCTGGCCTTTGAATTGCTACCATTCCGCCTGGTGGAGACTCATGATGACAGCTGTTCCAAAATACACCATTCTCTACTTTTCACGCCAGGCCATCCCTGCCCTGCACCAATTGGTTGTGAAAAAAATAAGATGTGCAGGGGCAATGCTATTAGTTCCAGTATCCACGTCACACGTGGACAAGTAAGCATGAGCAGGGATGTTACAGCTCTCTTTTTTTAATATTTGCACATAATTCAGCCTTAAAAAATAATATATTTTTTTATGTATCTATGCATTTCTTTAATTTTTTTTAGCTTTCTGTTATTATTTTGAGTACTTTCCCTAGCCTATTTTGTTCAGGGCAATCGCCCATGGGATAAGGACACACAGTGCATGGTGTGCTCTGGTCTTATGTGGCACTGTAGGGATTAGAGCGCCGGTGTTAATATACTCGCCAGTGCTGTTGATAGATGGGACACTTCCTGGCACTATTAAAGGCGCTATGGATTTTTTACTTCATAAATACACCTTTTGCAATTTTTTTTCTGTTATTATTTTGAGTACTTTCTCCACCCATTTCGTGCAGGGCATTCGCCCAAGTGTTCGCCTCAATTTGCTACCCCTATTTTTACATAAGATCAGATTAGATTTGCTGTATCGTTGACTGATCACCTAAATCAGTGTGAGCCCTCTTATCCATTTACAGCCTTTGGAACATGGTAACATATTGAAGAACATTGAAGTACCTGTATTCTATTTACTTTTCAGTGTGATCAGCATCAAATAAGCTACATGTGTTGTTTAGGACCTTAACAAGTTTTAAAAACATGGAGCTCAGCTGGCATTTGCCATTCATGGAAGCTTTCAGTTTAAATGCTCTGTTGTCTACGATGGAGAGCATAAGATTGAAGGTACCATAAATTCATGCTCATGGCTCTGGTCCCCAGCAATGTATTGCAGTAATTGCCTGGCACATACATTAGGAGCTATTTACTTGTGATGAATTAATGCCATTGACTTAAACAGACACACATTAACTCCCTGCTCTTTCTATCATTTAAAGAATGATTTATCTGCAAAAATAATGTATTAGCTTGTTTTCCAAGCTCTCCTTGACTTCTAGTGCTGAGGGTTTATTTACATATTGTAGAACACCAAAGCCAGATTTATGTACAACAGCCAGTTAAGCTGCATTTGGCACAAACATTGTATGTGTGTATTCACTTTAACTTTTTGTCATTTTGGGGTTGATTTGTTTTTAAAAAAATGCACAATTAAATACTTTACCTAAAAACCATTTCAAACTGACATTTTTTGTACCTTGTGCATAGATGTGACTGATGAAAAGGTTAACAAAGGGTGAATCTCACTGAACTAGGCCAGGGTGCAATAAAGGAGCTTCCTGTCCCAAGGTGCTTATAAGCCACAGCTGAATATTGGAGTGCATTGTGGGTGGTTGGGTTGAGGAGGGCCCTCAGCCAGGTAGCTGTGTGGGCTAAAGGGTGGCATTGGAGAGCTCTACAGTAAGCCATGTGGACTACAGGGTGCAGAAGGCACCAAGAGCAGGGCCGGCTAGAGGCTGCTTCTAAACTGAGTGAGACGGCCGTCAGGGCTGAAACGCCCTTATATGTAGTGTGAGTAGGCCTGTGTGGCCAGATGAAATTGGAACTCTGTGAAAACAGTTTGCTGTAAAGAGCTGTGTTTCCCTACATGCTAAAGAAAGCTTGCTTAAGTTGGACTTTGTGGAAATCAAAATTAACCATTTTGAGTTAAATACCCCTTTGTGTGCCTTTGTCTGTGCCCAAGAATATCCCAGAAAGTTTACACTAGCTACCTCCTCATGTGTCATATACTGTATATTAGTCTTGGGCTTTAAGTCCAACCTTAATTTTTGCAGTTGCATTGTCATCGCGAGTATTAAATATTCTCACCTCTCACAGTCTCATATTCTAGTAGCCAGCTTTACCGACTTTACATCTATATAGTGCCTCTAGTTACCATTTAGACCTACACTGAGTGATGTATTTGGCGAGATGGTCCAATAGTTTTGGGCATTTTCTTTTTCTCCTTAATGTATAATGATTGTACGTGCTGTCATGGCAATATGACCTTACATGCCTGTCTCCGTCTTCTTATGTCCTATTCTATCCTGTTCCCAAGTGTTTGATGAGACAGGGGGCTTATCTGGCCTAAAATACCCCTGCCCTCTCTGTGGGATTATATTGATTGTCCTATTAGCTAGGCAGATTATTCTGGGCATTACATTTTCTCTTACTTGACTACAGGATTCCTGGCTTCATTAAGAGGATCCTGGAGAAATGTGGTGTGTCTTCCATCATGAGCCAATTAGGTTTGTGAGTTATGACAAGCAAGTACTGGCAATTGGCTGCTTGGAGGCAATCTAGATGCAATTGGGGAGGAGTTGAAGGCAATTGGTAGCACCACAGGTCCCCTCCTTTTGCATATGTTGTTAAGTGTTTTGAAAGGAATCTGGTTGGTGAGTAAACTGGGATTTTGAAAAGTGCACTCTGAAAGTCATCATGTTCCTCGTTTTTATTTTAGTGATTCTCTTTGTCCTTGACAGATAATGTAATTAAATGTAAAATTGAATTGTGTGATAGTGCTGCCAATTCAGAACTTTATCTAGGATACCTGGTGAAGCAAGTACCACTAACATGTACAATTTAAAAAGAGTTTTGCATATGAAAGGGTCCATTCTCTTGTTACAAAGTTCAGTAAGTATCTCTTGTATAATTATCTTTAGTTTAGTTTTATCTATCTCCAGTTTTGAGAGTTGGTTATCTAGGACCACTAACTAATGCCTGTTTTCCTTACAACAAGTCTTACGTAATAACTGTACCTATTTTAGATAAATATGTTTTGTTTTAAAGAAGAATGTTACACTTAACTGTTCAACCCAATTATCAATTTATATTTATTTCCAGAGACTAAAGTAGGTCAAAATCTGATTTGTTTCTGGATTACTATCTGTGATTCGTCAATAATTATTTACTTAAAGGAACACAATTGCAAAATTGTTTAATATTAAAAATACATCATCTAATGGAGGAGGGGTCACTTATACACCTGAACTGAGTAAAACTCCCACCAAGCTTGTGGTTTTCCTCTCTTTGTAGGAATAAAATCCAGGGGTGACAGGTTTAGTCTATCAGGGGTGACAGAGCTGTCACTTGATATCCTTTTCATTTCATTAAAAGGAAGAAACCACCTGAGAGGCTGCTCCTCCCCCTAAGACAAGGTTTAAAAGCCCTATACTTTCCTCCTAGTTCTCAGTTTTCTGTATCCTCTCCAGGAAATGGAAACACAGACTTTGTTACAATGTTTTTTTGTTATTTTTTACCCCAGGAGTTCCTGGGGGTGCTCACCAACCCTGGGCTTCACTTCCGCAGGTTAGTGCTGCATGGGCCCAGGGGTCTGTGCAGCACCATGGCCCACCTGTGCTGTGCCCTTTAGGAATCAGTGCTGGCATCGGTGGCAGGTGACACTTTGGCTGCACAAACTGGAGGCTGGGCCTGCTGTTCCCAGGTTGCGGTGATGAAGGAGCCAGCTGGAAGCAGGGACAGCAGGCGGCACTTCCAGGCCGCACACGTGGTGTCATTTCTGGTGGTGCCAGGGGAGGCTGATCATCCAACTCCACCTACCTACTTCTGGGTCAGAGGAGGTTTCCGTGCAAAACCTGGAAAAGATAAGACCCGGGCAGCGGTGAGCGCAGCACAACATCCACACGTCTCACGACAAGATGGTCAAATGTGGTATTCCACTGTTTATTTGGCCTGATTTTGCCTGTTACCCTTTAGTAACTGCAAGGATGTTAACAAAGCATATTTTACCTCCTTTTTGAGCCTGTCTCTTCTACTCCTAAGCTAAAAGAGGAGGAGAAAGACAGGAGGCAGGCTCTAGAATTAAATCTCAGGAGTCGAGAGTGGTTAAATGATGCTTATGTTGTCAGGCAAATCTCTTTGATTAGTCTTTTTGCCAGACTTGCATTGACAACAAGCTGGGAGGAGAGGCAGCTTCCTTTTTTTTACAGGAAACAGTAGTTTCCATGAAAATGGACAAGGCCTCTACCCTTGAGATCTGCAAAGCTGCTCTTTTGGCAAAGGCAGCGCCTCCTATTGCCACTTTTCCTCTGACGCAGACTTTATCCATGGGTTACCACCTGACATCCTCAGCTCTGCCTGTTTCCTCTTCAGTACCCTCTCAGCCAGTCCCCTCTCAACCTCCTTCTGTCACTAGGTTGCATAGGGACAGATGAGAGTGAGGGTTTTGGGGGAGAGGGGTCAAAGGATGAAGGGACCTCTAAAGGTTCACAAAAGAAGATTTCCGAAGACTTTGTCTCTTCTTCTGGATATCTATGACAATACGAAATTCGCAACTGATGAAGAAGCCCTGTCAGCATAGGACACGGTTTATCATAAGCTGGTGTCATGTGAGAAATCATTTCCTATCCATTCATCCCTTTATAATTTAAGGGAATGGCCTTTTTTTCCGTATGAAGAAACGGCTGCAGGCAGTCTGGCTGTTAATAATCTTCGTTGGCTGCTGACACGTGTTTCGGGAACGTTTCCCTTCCTCAGAGCATTGCAGGAGTGCGGCTGTCGGTGAAGCGGAGTCACTCCACTTTACCGACAGCCGCACTCCTGCAATGCTCTGAGGAAGGGACACTCTTGTTTCTTCATACGGACACTCTTGTTTATATGCAAACCTGGACTCTCCAGCAGCATACACTTGTGCCTCTTACAAGCTGCATCTTTAAAGGTATAAGCCACCAGTATTGCCTATTACCCATAGGACCATAGGATCACTGTATCAGTATGTGGCTCTATCTTGTATCAATATGCTTAGTGTTCTAGAAGTTCTGCAGCACCCTGCGAATTGCCCCCATACTTGAATGGGCAGTACTTCTTTTGTCCCCTGTACATAGTGTATATAGATCATTTTCTGAAATTGTGTAAATAGGTGATGGTACTTGTACATATAGATGACTCATGAATTACTATATTCACTGTGGATTTATATATTATTGATTGGAAAACTTTTGCTCTGAAATATAAACAAATCAATTTTTTGCAACTTAACCCTTGTGCCAAGGTGTGCATTCATACACTCTCTGGTTCTAGATAATTCCCTGAAAGAAAAATATAATAATCAAACGTAAATTTCCTTTTGAGGACTCAGCCTGTGCATCTTGGGAAAAGTGTCCTAAGCTGGACGTCCCGCTGGCACATGTCTCCAGGACCTCCGACTTGAGTTTCAAGGACTTTGGTATCTTAAGGGACTCTATGGACAGATGCACAGCTGGGATCCTCAAAAGGGCTTAGGATTCGGCTTCTTAGAATGTGAATTTGCGTCCAAGGCAAAGCTGTGTGGAATTCCCTTCAAAGGGAATTTAATTTTTGGCCCTGAAATAGAGGCTATGCTATCCAGGTCCTCAGAAAGATCCAAAAGATATCCAGTCAAACCCATAAAATCTAGAGGTAAGATTACCTTTAGACAAAGACAACTGTTTTTGCAACAGGTCAAACAGGAATCCAAGAAGCATTAGGGCCAACACAAGGTCGAGCACAGACCAAGTTTGGTTTGTAAGCCCCAGCAGTAACCACATAAAACTCACTCCTGATGCCAAAACATCAGGTTGGGGGAAGACAAACTTTTTTCTTGAAAGTGTGGCAGTCGGTAACTTCAAACCCCTTTGTGCTAAAAACGATTGCACAAGGATTTCAACTGGAGCTTTGGTCCAAACCTCCATAGAAGTTCCTGGTTACGCATTTGCTATGGGATCCCAGGAAAAGATACGATTTTCCCCAGGTCATTCAGGTATTAGTCAACAAGAAAGTAATCAAACCAGTTCCCGGCATTTGCAAGGGAAAAAGTTTTAACTGTCGTGTGTTCCTGGTACAAAAGCCATCAGGTGCATTCAGACCAATTCGGAACCTGAAAACTTTTTTATCTACAAGAGGTTCTGGATGGAATCGATCTTCACCATAAGGGACCTCATTTCGGCAGGGAAATTTATGGTGAGAAACGATTTTGCAGGATACCTACCTACACGTGCCCATATTTCAGGCACACCGCTGCTTTCTGAGATATGCAATCCTCCTAAATTCAGTAGTGCTTCACTTTCAGTACAGGGATTTGCCCTTTAGAATCGCCTCGGATCCCAGGGTCGTCACAAAGATCCTGGCAGAAGCCATGAGTGCGCTGTGACTCCAGGGAACCTCCATTTTTCCTTACTTGGACAATCTTCTATTGAAGGAACTACGGAGACATCTCTCTAGAACAGCCTTGCTGTGACCTTAGCTTTGCTGCGAAATTTGAATGGATAGTAAATCTGGAAAAATCAAGCCTGATTCCTAACAGAAGAGGAAGGTTTCTTGGTTTCTTGAAAGACACTGTAGAACAAAAGCTTTATCTGATGCAGGACAAGCAAGAGAAGCTTCTAATCCAATTCAGCGAACTGACCCAAAAGCAGTCCATCTCCTTTTATGAGAGTTCTGGATTTAACGACATCAGCAATTCCCTAAAGTCCATAAACACCAAAGTACATCATCCCCAGACAGTCATAGATGGTCTGGCTTAATGGCTGGATCTTCAAAATCTGCAGGAGGGCAGGGTTTGGAGACAGACACAGCTGGTGGTGATTACAATGGATGCCAGTACCTGGGGCTTGGGGGCACACCTAGACTCCTGTCACACACACAGAGACACTGGTCAACTGAATTTCAGGAGACATCATCAAACTTCAAGAAGTTGAAGGTGGCGGAACAGGCTCTGCAATTTTTCAATCAACTTGTGATCAGAAAAAAGGTTCAGATACGATCAGACAATTACACAGTAGTAACCTACATAAATTGACAAAGGGGAACCAAATCTGCAACGCTGCAGGATCTGGTCTACTCCTTCTTACTACCTCTTCAACATCAGATATGGTCACTTTATTCTGGTCTCCAAAATCTGAATCTAACCGCATGGATCCTGAGAGGACATTATTGAATAAGAAGGGGCTTTCCGCAAAGGTGATAGAAACCCTTATTTGTAGCCGAAAAGAATCTACAAGAAAAATCTACTTGGAAATTTGGCAGAAGTTCTGTTCTTTCTGTGCAGCAAACAGTTTGAATACGAATTCACATTCAGTCCCAGATAATCCCCTACAGGAAGGGTTTGATCTAGGACTGGCTGTAAGTACTCTAAAAATTCAGGCCTCGGCAATCTCGGTCTTCATCGATAACATCTTGAGGAAAGATAATCGATAGTCAATAGGTTTTTGTTGTTATTTCCAGAAGTAGGCCAGTACCCTGGGCCAAATGTCCTACCTGGGATCTAGCCCTTGTCCTAAAGGGTTTATTCAAACCACCCTTTGAGCCTCTAGCAGAGGGGTGAGATAAAATTCTCTTTCTTCTTTAAAGATGAGCTCTATCCATTAGCGAGCCCTTCGGTACAGTATTCCCTGACAGAGCCATCCTTAGGCTCGATCCCCTGTACTTGCCTAAAATTGCTGCCACTTTTCACAGATCCCAGAATATTACCCTACCATCTTTTAGGGGCAACCCGGAAGATTAGGAGGATACTTATTCTTTGGATGTTAGAAGGTCCTTGATGATATACGTAGAGCACACACATGCTTGGAGGAGGTTGGACCTCCTGTTTGTGTTATTTAGTGGGAAAAATAGAGGTCTGACCGCCTCTAAAGCTTTCATAGCGAGATTGGTTAGGCAAGCCATATCTTTAGCCTACACTTGTATGAGCACTCCACCTCCCTACATTGCAGCACACTCCACCAGAGCAGTATTCACTTCCTGAGCGGAAAGATCTGGTGCCTCCATGGAAGAGACTTGCAAGGCGCTACATGGTCTTCCCCTCATAATTCGGTTTCCCACCCTTAAAAATTAAATTACTTGCTTATCCTCTCAAGTGGCCGTTCTAAAGGACAAAGGGAGAAAATTCCTGTTAGTCTTACAAGTAACAATATTTTTACAAGTCCTTCAGGATGGCCCTAGATACCTTCCCGAATTCAATTTGGTCTATTGGTTTTCCTTTTTTACTTGCTAAAATACTGAGCACTGGGAGGAAGTGGTGGGGCTTTTCAACCTTGTCCTTGTTTGTGTTTCCACTCCAGGGGGTGGAGCAGTCTCTCAAGTCGCTGTTCTAAAGGACTTGTAGGAATATCGTTATCGGTAAGACTAACAGGGATTTTTATTATTAGGCATTTTTCGCAATGGTGCTCCTTTTTATTTGTGCTACTGAACATGCTTTAGTGGACTTTGTTCTACTCGACTCATTGGGGCTCTCTACAGTTAGAAATGCACCTACACAGAGGCACCTTGGCATGGCATTGCAACTTTCACATAGAGATAGGGGATATTATTTGTTGCTGGCTAACAGGGTTAAGTGCAGAGGTTCCTTAAATATCACATTGTACCAGAAAACAGCTGGATTCCAAGGAGATTTCTTGGATAATTAAATTAAGGAACTTGTAGGAGAATCTCCCTGTATCCAGGGCCAGATTAAGTGTGGTGGAGGCACCTGGGTATAACGTCTGGTAAAGGTCCTCCTGGCCCTAGGTCGGCCACTGACCACATTTAGCAGGGCTGTATGGGCCCTGCCTGCAATTATCCATCAGGGCGCCAGCCAGTTGCTGGGAGGCTGGAGGCAGGCAAGTTATGGAACAGGATTTCTCAACCAGTGGTAACTGAGAGACTTTCAGGTGGTACTCAGCAAGGTTGTAGACTGGCCTGTTCCCCTCAGTCTGATCTACAGCATTTATACCTTACCCAGCCCTGATTTGCTTAATAAGTACAAAACTGCTCCAAAAATTGACACAAGCTATTTATGTGCATTTTGTGCACTTTAAATGACTTTGAGTGCAGAGGCTGCTTAAAGATCTGTCAGCATTCTAATGGCTGCTAAAATGTAACTTGGATTTAGCAGGAATTCCTGAGTCTTCCAGAAACTACAGTCGTCTTGTATGATGAAGTGCAGCTAAGCTGGAGTATGGGGGGGGGGGGGGGTAGACTCATTTACATGTGTTTGGGGAAATCTGTTATGGTTCTGCAAAACAGACTAGAGTGGGCTTCTGCCATACAACCATAACATCTGGAATATCTTTCTGGTCACAATACTTTTATTGTAAAATGAACACAATAAATTAATTATCTGCCAAATGGTGAAGGTAGTAGATCCCAAACGGGAGATTCGATCACCTTGAAATTTGTGTCTTATTTTATGAGGCTTTGGCACATGTAACTTTTTTGAAAAATAAAAACCCTAACTAGAAGACAAAACAAACATAATACACAAATACATTCATACAGACTGAAAGGGGAAAGGTTACAAGAGAAAAGGGAGCATTTCAATGCCTGTTGTTGGCCTCTGTCTGTTATATATAGTAAAATGTACAATGGTTTCCATGGTATCCTGTTGTAGATGGTAAAATATACCAGGGTTATCTGTTATGGAGTGGGGCGAATGACGTAATCTATGACATTATCCATATTATCATCCCACACCTGCCTCAAGACGCTCAGTAGCGCCAGGTGATCAAAAGAGAGAGGGTTGAAGGGGCAAGGGGCTGTGATCCCTTGCATCCCCAGCCCCCCCTCCATAGATCACCCTGCAGCGGTCATCGGATCATTGTGGGACATGATCGCCAGGGAACAGTGGAGGATCGGAGGTGAGAAGAAAGAAGAAAAAAATAAATAAATGTCATTTTTCTGGTGTGTGTGTGTGTGTGTGTGTGTGTCTTTTTATACTGTTAATCCTTTGTGAACAGGTAAGGGATCCATGAGACCTCTATACCAGTTAACAAGGCTTAGGGGGCTGGTAAGCTGCATATGTGGTACCAGTGTAATCGGGAAATATGGGGCTTTTACATGCAAAATGGTTTTCTTTAATAAAATACATGTTCTATTTAAAATAAAGGAGACCATTTTTTTTTACTCAAATTTTTTTTAAAAAACTGTTGAAAAATTACAAACAAGACATTTCCTGTTGAAGCATAAACTCTGCTGCAAAATATGTATATAATTTTCCTGGAAACTCCCGCAAAAATCAGTTAAATATAGCGCAACATGGTGTAAAATGACCTGTCAACAGAGGGTGACAAAAATTCAAGTGGGCTTGCAGTTAAAAGGGTTAAAAGTAGCTATGCATGTTGGGTAGTGTTCTGTTCAGGGGACTTTGCGCTTTCAGATTTAGCTTGTCCTTCTTGATTGCATATTGATATTTTAGGAAAATGTGTTTTTTATTCTGATTTTTTTTTAAAAAGTAAGAAAAACCTGTACAACCTAAGAATTCTTCAAGGGATTACGTCCAGAAAGATGAGCCCACTACAACAAGCTGAGTACACCTAGAAAGCTTAATGTGTGTACTTTCAGGAAATTTATGGTTTGTGGGGGTATTCCAATTATAAAATGTTTTTTGGTTGAAAAAGCACAAGGTGCGCACGTTGATTAAAAATAACTGAAAGTTTCAAGTAAAATTACCCTTACATGCATGCTTTACTTTGGGGTGTTTGGCAACTCTTCCCTTGACAGTACCTATTCATTTTGGGTACTGTTCTATTTGGGGGACCTTGCCTTTTCAGATTTAACTTGTTTTTTCTTGTTTGCATATAGTTTTTTTTTTAGGAAAATGTGGCTTTGATTCTGTTTTTTTGGTCCTGTTTTAAGGAAACTGTGCAACCTAAGAATTAATTGAGGGATTACTTCCAGAAAACTGCACCCACATCAACAAGCCTGATATGCCAAGAAAGCTTGAGGTATATACTTCCAGAGAATATATTATTTGTGGGGGGAATTTCAAATATAAAGTGTTGCTTTTCTTGGAAAACTGCAAGGTGTGCATAGCTGTTATATTTTATCCGAAAATCTCCTAAAATGCTGTTTCAGTTTGGGGGAGACTCCTGGGCAGGAAAGGGTGTCTACCAATACATATGTGGTATCTTTGTAACCAGGAGAAATGGGGATTTCACATGCAATAAGATTTTATTGACAAACTTATTATTTTTTTTTAAACACTACAAATCTAAAGTATAAAAATATTTTACCCGAAAATATTGAGAATACACTTAAAATAAAGACAAACATTTCATGTTAATGCCCAGACAATATATGTTTTTTTCAGCAGAGAAATCCATGGAAATCCCCAAAAATCAAAGTTGAACATGTGTAGTGCAAATCAGTGAAACAAGGTCTGGCAACAAAGGGTGACAAAATCTCCAGGTAGGCTGGCAGTGAAAGGGTTAACCCCTCTCTAGTTTTTTGAGTATGTTTAAGCACCTAGAAGCTTAGTTTATCACTCTTAGGGGTTGCTTCAAGTATATACTCCTAGAAAGACTCTGTTAGGACAGATATGTCCAAGACAATCCCCTCGATTCAAAGAGCAAAAGTTAATTGATTTCGGATCGAGAATCGTAAGTTTGGGTGGGTGTTAGTCATTTTTTCCTGTTTTTTTGGCCATTTCCGACTCGCACGAGCCTACGTTCGAATGCGTATATGCTCTTACGATCATCGCAAGTTCGTTCCTAAATTTTAGGATGAAAACGTAAAACTTAGGATCAAATCCTAAAACTTAGGATGAAAACGTAAAACTTAGGATAATTGGATGTGTTTCGGTGTGATTCAGAGAACAGTTTTCAAACCTCTAAATACGTTTTAAAAGAAAGCCACTGCCGACACCTTTTAGCAGTCGGATTGCTGTTCTTGAACAGGTTTTTTGGCTATGTGGAGGAGTCTGCGCGTCTTCAGCTGCAATGAACTGCATGTATCAGCATGGCCGAGGCCATAAATTGTATGGCAATGCATACCTGATTCATGTATGCCTTATAAAAGCATTTTAATGTGGACCTTAATTAGTCCTTTGCATGTAAACCTTTATTTGGCAATATATTTGCGTTAATTAAAGAAACTTATGTCCTTTGTTATTTATTTTTAAATTGATGTACTAGAATAATATTTTTAGATTGCATTTATTGGTGTAGTTGTTTACCTTTGCTTTGTTTAATTATTTAAGCACATCTTTGGTCAGATGCATCACACTTACTGAGGAGAGGAGAGCGGGATAAAGTGCAGGATGTGGGTTACTGCTGTATTTTGCACAGACACAGCAGAGCTGGGGGCACGGAAAGGTCAGAAATCAAAGAATCCAGAGCAACACAGTCACAAGGCCCTTTCTGTTTGCAGGCTGCCCGATAATACCTGAGCCGCCATCTTGGCTGTTTCTAGGCTCATAACATGCAGAAGTTGCTGGGTGTTTTTTGTATGTATGTAGAGGGTGTGGGTAACCACACAAAAAATTTAAAGTTGTACCATTTGAAGCATAAATATTAAAATTAAATCCACAAGTAAAAAATGCAAGTTAACTAAAAATTAAACAAAGTAAGATTTACTTATGCAAATGCATTCATTAATGGTTGGTTACTACAAAATGAATGAAATAAAGAAAAATAAAAGACCAAATATTTAGAATGCACTTTAATGAGGTAAGTTTGTAGTGCGGAGCCGCAAGATCAGAAGGATTTACGTCCAGACAAAAAAGGAAAAAGGGCAAAACCAATGTTGCAACCTGAGAAATGAAACGGAAAATTCAGGATGGAAACTGACATAGGTCTGATTCCCGAACTGCCATACGAACGGACGTATATTTTAGGATAGAAACGTATTTGCTTATAGAATCACTCGCAAGTTCATACGAACGCACGAGCGGACGGGAAAAATAGGATGATCGGCACCAAAATCCAAGCTGTTACATGTTTCTTTGAATCGACCCTAATGTCACCCTCGTAGCATACTTAACCTTCCAGGGGGGTTGCCAGGTCTTGTACTTGTGCAGAACCTGGCTTACTCCTGTTTGTTTTTGTCCTTGTATCATCAGATTATCGCCATTTGAGGCATTTTACTCTGATAAGACGATTTGCTACAGTCTCACATGGTAACGCCTCTTCCTTAACTATGAGGCATGCTACCACACATGTTTCAGTCAATCTCTTTTTTAAGAGGATGCATCCATGAGGGGATTGGCCACCCCTATATCAAAGACCGCGCTAAATTATGCCAGAATAGCCTTTCTCTTCATAATCCTGGCAGGGATTCTTAATGTCTAAAAATGAAACCCTATGTTTTGGTTTTGAATTACAGTCTACACACTCTAGGGATAAGCAAATAAGTGGTGGGTGTCGCAGAGAAAGCCCAATTTGTAATCCATCCACTCAGACAGTCAGGTCTTGCCCCAGCACCAGTAATCTAAAGGAGTGCAGTCCTCGCTAAAAGCAGGGGGAACCTTCTGATTGATTATAATCTTAACGACCCTGTATGTTTGCAGGAGCATATACATACATGTTCCTTGATACGCCTGATCTCATCTGAACTTGGAGCTAGGCAGGGTCGAGAACACCTGGGGCCACTACCTTTTGGGATACCCTCTGCCCCCTTCTGACCAGGGCTATGGGCTGTCTAAGGTCATGAGGATTTTCGATCATGCCTAACTAGATGACCTCCGGGCATTAACCAGTACAGAGGCGATCTTGCAAGAGAATCGATCTCTCTCGCCCCGAAACTTGGTTCCATCCAGAGAGTGCAGACGTCATGGCTATACCTGGACAGCACACAACAGAAAACTTTGCCATTGCCGCATGGATCTTCATGGCTCTGGGCAATGGCGTGCCAAGGTGAAGGGGCCTCAGTGCGAGCATTGAGTCATTTAGCTAAATTGGAGACATAAAAAATGATGCTCCCTTCTTTCTGTACATGAATGAGATGATAAATATAAGAAATAAGGCATAGAAACAAACATGGGCCCCCTGATCCATTGTGGAACACCACTGCTTACCCAAGCGGTCAGGGTAAGCCTGAAGTAGCGGTTGGACTGTGTAGTACTCCAAGGCAGTCATTGGAGAGAAGAGGTCTCAGTTATCGCAACAGATTCCAGTGCTTGGGTGGGGGAACACATCTGACTAAAGTTATCTAAACATTAAACTACAAAGAGCAGTAGTTGCTTGCTCACTGAGCCACTTTGATTACCAAGTTGATAAGTGGAATGTCTGAATCACCAGGGAGGTAACACGTCAGTAGCCTTTCAGAATCTGGCCTATGCATTTTCAATAACCAGATAGACAACTGCAAATAGAAATTCTATGTTGGCGTTACTTGGATTCCTGCATAAGGGATTCAAGTTAGGTCTAGCTTTAAATATCTTAAAGACTCAGGCTTTTGACCTATAGGTCTTGTTAGTCAAAGGTCTGAATCTGCTCCCCATCAGATTTGTCCCACAAGATCCTGGTGGCTTGTACGTTGTCCTTCTTGGGATTTTCATTTAGTTATTGTTAGTTCCTAAAGGGCCCTCAACCTCAGATAACATCTTAACAGTTGAATCTAGGTTTCCAGTTGAGGGTTGCCTCATCATTAGGCCGTTTGGGAGAAAATCCATGTTAGACTTATCAGTAATGGTATTTCTCCAAGCCCTTCAGGACGGCCCTTACACCCCCCCCCCTTAAATGTTTTCTTTGTTCTTTGTTCGGTTTAATATTTATCTTGCCCAATGCTGAGGACTGGTGGGAAGGGGGTGGGGCTTTTAAACCTGTCCCAGGTTGTGTTTCCTCTCTAGGGGGAGGAGCCTATCTCTGAAGGACTCGACTTGGGTTTTTTCTTTCAATTCCATACAGATTTATTACTACAGTGATGCATTTCTTCATGAACAAACACGTCTTTTATGATGGATATGTTGCTAAGTTCCGGATCATATTTATTCTCCAAATCAATAACATTCTCTGTAATGTTGGTGTAGCAAAAAATCAATGACAGTACAAAATTAGATAATTTGACTTTAATAATTTAATCAGTCATCTTTGCCTGACCACTAATATAATACCATTAACCATCCGAGAGTTAAAGTGTGCATTTTCTTACTATTATGCAAATGTAGAAATAACTTGGTAAAATAATTATGATATGTATATGGTAAAATAATTATGATGATATGTATAGCGTTAAAGTGAAACATTAATTTACATTAATATAGGATTTTACCCAGTCCATAATACATATGACTAAGGGGGAGTCCTCAAAATGAGTCATGTGTATCTGAGAATTGGGGCTATGGATGTTTTAAAACTTTTACAGGTATCCTGGAGCCGGAAGAATCGCTGTCTTTTCTTCTTCGCTTAGAAGCCAGATGTTGGAATTTGAGGCATAGGAGAGCAGCCATTCTATTGAGAGGTCCTCCTGGCCCTAGGTTAGCCACTGGCCACATTTGCCAGAGCTGTGTGGGCCCAGCCTGCAATTTTCCATCAGAGCGCCAGCCAGTTCCTGGGAGGCTGGTGGCATACATGTTATAGAACAAGGGTTCCCAACCAGTGGTAATTGAGAGCCTTTCAGGTGGCACTCAGCAAGGCACTCAGCAAGGTAAACTGGCCTGATCTGCAGCATCTATACCTTACCCAACCCTGATTTGCTTAACGAGTACACAACTGCTCAAAAAATGTTATGCCCTTTTAATGGATTTTGATTGGTTTAACATGGTTTTAAGTGACTGGCAACCTACCCATACAATCCAGGTGGCACTTGAGATAATTTGAAAATGGAGAGTGGTACGCAATGAAAAACAGTTGGGAACCCCTGTTATAAAACATGACTTTCCCTAGGCATCCTCCAGGACAGCTTAGCTCACTTTCTCTACCTAAACAGGAAACACAAACTGACAGAGTAATAAAGCCCTGCTCCGTCCCCTCAGCCCTCAGAGTTTGGGGTTTCCTCCCAGGAAACATGTGATGGAGTATTTTTGTAGGTTGAGGGTTGATGGCAGGTCCGGATCCCTCTTGTGTCCATGTGTTCCCCCTATTTTCTCCCTACAGAGCCTCAGTTAGGTTGGGTATGTGCTGTAGGTCTTCTGTACCCCTATATGGGGGGGCGGAACATAGTGGGCTACTGGTGGGGTACTTCCTCCCCCCCATATCAGTGTAGGTCCTGGTCGGGTGCCAGGCTCCCTACACAAGAGCTCCAAGATATGGTATTCCCTGGTAGGTGGCAGGGCGGGGGAGGTGGGACAATGGATGCTGCTGCGGGTCGGGTACCTGGTTCATTGCAGCATTAGGGTAAGTATGGCATTCTGAGGTCGGCTCCAGGGGTGCTTCTGGCCATTACGATGGCATGTGGGCTGGAAGTGCTCCTTTCTTTTTCAGATAGTGACAGCGTCAGCATGCTGGGTGCATGTGACGTCACTTCCGGGTCGGGGGGACAGCGTCATTGCGCCGGGTGAGTGTGACATCATCCATAGATGCCCAAAATGGCGCCAGAATGCGACAGCATTATTTTAAAGGACATATTGGATATTGCATCTGGAAAAGTCCAGTCTCACCCATGAAAGCAGATGCACATACCTTGGGTACAAGATAGATACCCTGACCCAGTGTATCCTTCTTCACAGGGCCAAGACAGAAAAGTTAGCAGAATATGTGAAACAAGTTCTCTTCCACCAGTCAGTCTCTCTGAGGCAGATTTTTGCCATACTCCTCCATACCAGAAGTTCCCTGGACCCAGCTCCATTCTCGTCTCTTGCAGGTCTTCTTTCCCAAAATGTCCTCCAGGATGGCCCAGCAGAGTAGCTCCTCCCACCTAAACCAGAAACACAAACTAAATACCCCCCCCCCCTTCCATCTGGATCTCAGTGTTTTTTGTTTCCTCTCAGGAAACAAGCTGGATTCGTCGTCCCTATTTTTTGTTTTTGTCCCTTTGGGAAGATGGCAGGTCCGGATTCCCTCCCCATTCTCTAGTAGGTTCTAGGGGGTCTGGCCATCCCCCTACTGCTACAGCTGGGGGTCCTCCCTACTCCTTCCACCACCAGGGGATTTCCCTGTCCCGGAGCTAGTCCAGGCAGCAGTCTCTGGGGCAGGACCCAGGTAAACCTCTGGGCTAGGCATCCCATTAATTTCCCCTACTGGCTAGCTGGGAATGCGGGTACTGGTGGAAACTTTGGGCCCCCACCAGTCGGGAGGGGGCAGGTAAATAAAGGACTTACCATGGGGCCGGGTAAGTCCTGGGTTGCTGGAGTCTGGTCTGGCAGGACTCAGCAGCTGGTCAGCCACATAGCTGGCATTTCACTTCAGGGTTCGGAGTGCATTGCGTGTATGTGCATGTGCGCACTGGATCTAGAAGAGCAGACCCTGCCCCTTGCAGGAAGTGTTCGCAGGATATGGGACAGAGGCAGCCCAGTGAGAGTCGACTGCACCTCGCACACACGTGAGACTGGTCTAGTGGTATCAGGTGGCTTCCCAGCGGACTCTGGTATTGTAATAATGGGATCGGGGGACAATCCGATGGAAGTGGTAATTCTCACCCCCCCCTCTTTAATAGCTGGCACTAGCCTCCCTACCCCCCCTCCCCCGGGAGGAGATGGTTCCTTATAGCCTGTCTTTGTTTCCTGTGCATGCTAAGGAGCCTAAGACCAAGGATCCTAAACCCTCGAAGGAGTTGAGAAGGAATTCCACGGAGATTAAGGTGCCAAGGAAGCTCAGTGAAGGCAAATTGGCCCTATCTAAATCATGTGTCAATTGTCAGGCCACCTTGCCGGAGGGCTTCTTAAGGCTTCTATGTAAGGACTGTTTGGAGGAAGTGGCCGGGTTGAACTTTCAGTGCATTATTTTTTTTTTAATCCTTTGATCCCAGAATGGCTGATTCCTTTGAGTTTTATATGAATGTAAGAAAGTATAGCCCATGTGGCAGTTATAGGTTTAGAATCCGGACCATCAACTCAGTTCAGTTGCCTCTCACCCTGGGCCTGAGGGAAGGTAGCCAGGGTAGGCAAGTTTCCTCTGAGGAGGAGGAAAAGATCTGTGTCTCTTTGGATAAGTCTGTCCATTCTGCGGGCACGGGGGGGAGGGGGGTTCAGAAGCTTGAATCTCAGGGACTTCTTCCCATTCCGGTTGATTTAATTTTTCCCTTAAGGACACTCCAAAAATGATTAGGGGAATTCTAGATTCCCTTAAGATTGAGTCAGAGGATAAGCCCCTCTCAGTTCATGATTCCCTTTACCACGGACTATTGGAAGGAATGTATCCCTGTTTTACGATTCACCAGTCGCTAAAGGACATTATTGCTCAAAAATGGAAAAGTCCAGAGTCTCGGTTTTTCCTTCCTAAGTTGATCAAGAAAAGATTCCCCTTTGAGGAATCTGAGATAGAGGCTTGGGCCAAGTGTCCCAAGGTGGATGCTCCCTTGGCTCAGGTTTCTCGGAAATTGGATCTCTCATTTGAGGACACAGGTTCCTTTAGAGATCCCTTAGACAAACATTCTACTTAAAAGGGCTTGAGATACTGAGTCTTTTCTTTTTAGACCCCTACTGGCTAAGAACTGTGTCAGTAGAGTAGTGGAGCTCTGGATTGACAAAGTCAGGAGTAACATATCTGGTGATGCTCCGAAGGAGGAGCTTTTGGATGCCCTACTGTTTGTTTCTAAAACAGTAAATTTCATTTCGGACGCTGCTTTAGAAGCAATTAGGGACTATTCTAAGAGTATGGCCTTAGTTAATTGTGCCCGTAGAGCCCTTTGGCTCAAGACCTGGCAGGGAGACCAGTCTTCTAAGTCGCACTTGGGTGGTGTCCCTTTGAGGGCAAGCTTTTGCTTGGTTCAGAGCTAGAAAAAGTGTTAACTCGTTTGGCAGAGGTGGGGTAGAAATTTTCGGCTAAGAGGAAGCATCTTCATCCGCCTCATTCAGAAGCAAAGAAGCAGAGATTTCTCCAATGGGATTCCAGAAGGTCATGGGCTTCTAAGAGGCTAAAGGGCAAAGAAGGGTTATTGTTTAAACCTCCTCAAAAGCCCAAACAGCAGTCCTGATGTATGTCCTTTCTTCTGGACTGGCAGACAATCTCTCAGAACTCCTTTATTCTAGTGAAGATTCAGGCCAGGCTAAGGGAAATGGCAGTCATAGAGGAAGCTCAGTGGCACCTGAAGTGAACAGGGTTTTATTCCTATGTGTTTTTTTGTTCAGAAACCATCAGGAGAATTTCGGATGATCCTGAACCTGAAAGAGTTAAGCAGAGAAATCAAGTACAAGAGATTCTGTATTGAGTCAATCTTTACGATCAAAGATATCCTGTTACAGGGAGTCTGGATGGCCTCTATAGATCTCCAGGATGCTTAGCTACATGTTCCTATTTTTGCAGTAATTATAGGAGTAACCTATCACTTCCAATTAAGAGCTATGCCCTTTGGCCTGTCGTCAGCACCTTGAATATTCACAAAGATATTAGCGGAAGCTATGGCTTTTTGAGGTTAAAGTAGATTGGAATAGTGGCATACCTGGACAATCTTCTTCTTTTTGCTAGAATTGTAGAACAATGTGAAGATAACATTGTCCATCCTTTCAGATCTGGGGTGGATCATAAACAAGGAGAAGGCGAGACTGACCCCTCAAAGTGCATTTACCTGGGGTTTATCAGATCGACAGTTCACAGGAGAGAACCTTTCTTTCACTTGCCAAAATCAAGAAGATCGCCTCCCTATCCTCTTTCAGGGACAAGTTCAGGGACATTCCAGAATCTCCCTAAGACAAATTCTGGTTCTGCTGGGACTCATGTCCTCAGCCATTCCAGTGGTCATTTGGGCCCAGCTACACTTGGATTTGGTCATTTGGGCCCAGCTACGCTAGACCTTGGATTCTCTGGTTACATTTCTAGATCAGGTTTGTCAGTCCCTGATGGTCGGTTCACGGAAATCTGTCCAAGGGGAGACCTTGGCACCAGGTGAGCCTAATTCATATCACAACGGATGCAAGTGCGCAGGGCTGGGGGGGGCATACTCTTCATTGCCAGGTCCAGGGGTCCTGGATCGGCAATATGACCTAAAGATCTTCAGGCAGCTAGACCTATGGGTTTCCTCCGAGATGGATCACCATGAAGCAAAATAACAAATGTCAGCACTTTTTCTCTCTAAACCAGAGTCAGGGAGCGCTGGGGAGGGGGCTTCCTGGGTTAGAATTTGGGGAAGTTCAAACTTTGTTATGCCTTTCCACATTCCAGATTCTTTCTCTAGTCATAACGAAGATAAAGTTGGACCAGGCAAGGGTGATCCTGATTGTCCCCTGGTGGCCCAGGAGACTGTGGTTCTCCATATTAAAACAAATGTCTGCAGGCCCACTAGTAACTCTCCCTCTGACAGCAGATCTGCTGCATCAGTGACCAATGTTTCACCCTCAGGTTTAGAGTCTCCGCTTGACAGCATGGATCCTGAATAGGGCCTGCTAAGTCGAGTCATTAAAACCCTTCTCCAGAGAAATGGTTACCTGTAAAACATATGGGAAGGTATGAAAAAAGTGTCTTCATTTTGTGCAGACCATAATCGGAATCAGTCAGAGCTGGCTGCAGTTTTGGAATTTTTACAGGAAGGGGCAAAAAAGGGGTTAGCCATTAGCACTTTAAAGGTGCAGGCGGCACCTCTGTCGGTATTCTTAGACCATAGGCTTAGCCAGGAGGATCTTATTGAAAGATTCTTTATCTCCCTGTCTAGAGGAAGAACAGTGAGTTCTAAGGCCTTCCCTCTCTGGGACCTTTCCATTGTACTAAATGGTCTCACATGACCCCCCCTTTGAGCCCATTAAGGAAGTAGCTATTACGTTGTTAACACTTAAGGTCGCTTTTATATTGCCCATTACTTCAGAGAGAAGAATTTGTGATTAGCAGGCCTTGTCCATCAAGGAGCCATATTTTAGGATTTTTTCAGATCATCTCACGATCACACCTGATCCG
Organism: Gastrophryne carolinensis; assembly: GCA_027917425.1. Taxonomy (NCBI): domain Eukaryota; kingdom Metazoa; phylum Chordata; class Amphibia; order Anura; family Microhylidae; genus Gastrophryne; species Gastrophryne carolinensis. The sequence continues at coordinate 125,923,152 of CM051239.1, forward strand.
CTTTACCACTTCGGAATTTCACAGGTCCTAGAAGTTCTACCTACTAGGTCTCAGACCTGAGGACCTTAAGAATTCATCTGCTGGATGCTAGGAAAATTCTGTTGACTTGTTTGGGTCGTACCTCAAGCTGGAGGTGATCCAATCATTTACTTTCTTTTGCAGGAAAGAATAGGGGTCTGCAAGCTTTTAAGGCCTCTGTCACTAGGTGGATTAGGGAAGCCATCCAGTTAGCTTATGAAGTCCCTTCTCTACCAGGGCAGTTTCTGCTTCTTGAGCTAATTGGTCAGGCATTTCTCTGGAGGAGATTTGCAGAGCAGCAACTTGGGCTTCCCCGCACATGTTTTTGAAGAACTACAGATCTTTCTTCGGCCACGAGACAGGCATTCGGCAGGAAGATTTTACAGATTATTTCCCATTCCTAAGGTAGGACGTTGGTAGGATTCCTCGTTAATTCGTGGCTGGGCCGTCCTGAAGGACGTTTTGGGAAAACCCCAGTTAGCTTGCTAGTAACTGACTTTCTGGTAGTCCTCCAGGATGGCGTCCTACTTCCCGCCGAGACAAAGTATATATTTATGCATGTTTCTTCTGGGATTCCTCTTTAAAAGCACTGAGGTCCAGAAGGGGCAGGGCATTTAATCATGTCCAGTTTGTATTTCCAGTTTATGTGGGAGGAGCTACCTGGCTGGGCCGTCCTGGTGGACTACCAGAAAGTCAATTACCAGTATGCTAACTGGGGTTTTCTGGATGCAAACATCAAACCTCCCTGAATCGGTTAGTCTCCTTATCGGAGCAGGTCTGGGAAAGTTTGGTATGGTGGACCTTGTCAGGGAATGTGGCAGGCACCAGATAGAACCCCTAGTGGTGATGACAGATGCAAGTTCCTTTGGCTGGGATGCTCATTGCCAGGGGTAATACTTTCAGGGTGTGTGCACAAGATCCACGGCCCAGAAGTCCTCCAACTTTAGGGAACTCCTAGTCGTAAAGGAAGCCCTGAGGAAACTGAGAAGCCCTGAGGTGTCCGAAGTATTTGGCAGAGACATCCAGATTGTCTGACAATGTCACGGTGGTTGACTTTTTAAACCACCAGGGGGGAACAAGATCTCGGGAGCTCTCCAGACCGACCAAATCACTATTGGAAGATCTACTGTAAGGTATGGAAAAGATACTGGTCCTTCACCTTGGTCTTTAAGGACAGAAGAGGTAGCTTCAGTTTTAGAATTTCTACAGGATGGTTCTGGGTTAGGCCTAGCCTTAAGCACCCTTAAGGTTCAGACAGCTGGGATTTGTCATTAGTTCTTCAAGGACTAATGTTGCCCCCTTTTGAGCCCATTAAGGACGCAACCTTAAGGTTCTATCCTTAAAGATTACTTTCATCCTAGCAATTACATCGGCCAGGAGGGTTAGCGACCTGCATGCCCTATCCATCAAAGACTTCTTTTAAGACCCCTTATATTTACCTAAAATGACCTCCAAAATGTCACAGGAGGTCATGTTTCCGGGAGTAGAGTTGGCTCAATCAGACCAGGAGGAAAGGTCCTTAGAGCTCCTAGATCCCAAAAAAATGGTTCTCCTGTATTTGCAGATTACAGCAGAATGGAGATAGTCGGATCATCTATTAGTCTTCTTTGGGGGGAAAACAAGGGGTAGCAGACATCCAAAGCCTCCATAGCGAGATGGATCAGAGGTGCTATAGCTCTGGCCTATCAAGCAGTGGACGCCCCGCCCCCCTAGGTATTAGAGCTCATTCTGCTAGGGAAGTGTCAGATTTTTAGGCGTATAATGGCGGCATCTCATTGGAGGAAATATGTAAGGCCGCCACCTGGTGTTCACCACATACCTTCCTGAGGACTTTTGAAATCATGACCCGCAAAATATCGGGAAAATGGTTCTCCAGGCAGTCTGACCCTCCTGAGGTAGGACGCTGTGTGTTTGCTTGCCTTCTGTGGCGAACACTCCTGGAGGATGCCTGGGGAAAACCCCAATTTGTCTTACCGGTATCGGCATTTCCAATAGTCCTCCAGGACAGCATCCTACACCCCACCCCATTTTTTTCAGATCTATTCTGGTTTGGGTGTTACTACTTGCCTTTTTCCCCTTCAGGTCTTGGATTATTCCTGTACAATTGCCTAAAAACACTGAGGGTTGAGGGGAAGGGGTGGGGCTCTAATACTCTGTCAGTTTGTGTTTCCTGTTTAGGGCGAGGAAGTGCGTGGCTAAGCCATCCTGAAGGACTATTGGAAAAACTGTTACTGGTCAGATTACCTGGTGTTATCCTGCTGCTGGCCTACTGACTGCTTTTTGGCAGAACAATCGCAAATACATTCAGTGACAGACAGACAGTAGCAATCAAGATGCACAGCAGCTGGTAGTTGCACTGCATAAACATATGGTGTAGGGCAGTGTCAAAATAGGTTGTCCCACCTGGCCACCATTAGTAGATTGGGTTTGCCCCACAAAATCACACATCTATAGATGTATTTTAATAAGCAGGAAAGATGGAATAATGGCATATGATGATTATATATATATATAAAGAAATGGGTATATGGGAATTACTTTGGCAGTCAATTCACTACTCCTGGTGATGTGTCTATGGATATACAGTGAACCTACAACATCACTAACGGTTTGCTCCAATGACCGACTGAAACATTTGAGAATATCATATATTTTACAGACAAATTATAACCTGGTACTGCATGTGTCAGGGAAATGGCTATCACATGATCACACTAACAGAGCAACACCTATGATCATGCATCACACTTTCCTAAATCACCATCCGTTCACCAGCCTAGTGGACTACAAAGCCCAGTGAGGCCCCGTAGATTTTTGACTAAAGCAAAAAGGTTGCTCAAGTGAAATATAGATGTTAATGCTGAAGGCACACTAGGCAGTTATTACAGGTATGAAACTTACAATACCAGTCTGAAAAATGGGTTACAGGTAAGCGAATTACAAGCAGAGATACAACAAAATGTCAGTTTACCTTGATGCATTCAGTTGAGTTGTTGGCAAGGCCACATTCGGGATCACAAAGAAGCCTGCTGGGATTCTGGAACTATTCCTGACACATGTAAGTGACCCCTGGGAACATAGAATCGCTTGCCTTCGCTTGTGGTCTGGGATTTAACCTGGACCTGGACACTCCCAACTCCCTCTGGGGAAAGGATCTAGCTTGGTTTGGTGCTGGGACACACAGCGGTTCCATTATGGTCCGTTCTGTGTCAGCACCGGTTGTTTAATGGACTGGATCCAGCAGATGCTTTATGACACACTGGTAGACTTGATGGAGCCTTCCCAGGCCAGAGGTGCAAACTGACCCTTTCAAGCTGCGGATATTCGCTGTGCCTTATTTAGCCACACAGCTGGCCTTCCTTATGTGGTCCTTCCTGCTGAGGTCAAGTTTAATGGTGGGCAAACCAAATGTCACTGGAAATAAAGGGGAACTCCAGACTGGTATCAGGTGATTCAGGTAATTTTATATGATTAAATTGGACATTTCCATCACAGCATATAATACTTAAAAAGTGCAATGTGGTCCAATATTAAAGCTCATAATAATTAAGGTTCCCATGATGTATAAAAATACAAAAATGCAAGTGCTTATAAAGTGCTTCTGTGCTTCTGTGCTAAATTCAATTTAAATCATAAACACCATTGTTAATCCAAACTCATCTACCAATTATCTACCAATTCACATGAGCATGCGATTTCAATATACAGTAGAATAACCTCGATTCATAGACACATTCGTCTGGACTTTCGTAGCTGTCTGTGTATGTTTTTGTGTGTGTTTGTCATTTTTTTTTGTTTTTTTCATTCCATTTTCCATCCGTACGAACGTTCGGGCCAATGCGTATATGCGCTTTCGAAGAACGAAAACAAATCGGATCATTTGCTTTTGGATCATTTTCCCATCAAAATCTGATATTTTGCGTTCGTTCAGATAACTTACGGGATTGCTATGGGCTTGTGTCTCATTCAGGGAGCTGATTGCCGAGGAACCACCACCCTATTAAACCGTTTCATTTGCGATCCCCTTACGGGACCATTTTGACCTCAGATACCCTTGCTATGAACCTGTTATGTGCCTTTGTGGAGGAGCATCACGAACTCCAGCTAATGGGCATAGAATGTATCAGCAGGGCCGAGACCAGATTGCACCGGCGACGCATGTATATCGATGGCATGCATGACGTTGAGCTGACCAGACTTAATCGCGCTTCCCTCCATAAGTTGTATAGTGAGCTGCGGCCATGGTTAGCCCGCACCACAAGGAAGGGGCAAGCAATTTCAGGTATGACCAAGATGCTTGGCTGCCTGCAATTTTTGGCGAACGGCTCGTTTCAGAGGCTAGGTGCCCTCTCCTTGGGGATCTCCCAGCCTACGCTGAGCTGCGCGCTATCCAAGTTTTTGGAAGGCATGGCTACCATTAGTCAGAAATATTTTTTTTTTCCTGACGACATGTTAGCCTGGAATGCGCTTAATCTGGCATTTTATAATATCGCCGACATGCCCAACGTCATGGGTGCCATTGATTGCACCTACGTTGCATTGGTCCCTCCGGCAGCCGACGAGTACATCTATAGGTAAGTTCTGTCACGCTCCGGGTACTACAGCAACCCACTTAGATAACTCCAGCCCTCTCAGTAAGACCTCAACCCCCAATCTCCGCAGCCAGCTTCACCTTTAGGAGCAGAGCACGCCTGCCCGGGATCGGTTGCCCCCAGGACTTCAATGGCTCAAAGATTGGAGTCTTACTGTTCAGAGGCCTGGAGAACCCGCGGCTGGAAGTGGTGCCGAGCAGCCCAATCGCTGAGCGTATAACGGAAGTCCACCAGGCTAGGGGTCAGCAACAGAAGTTCCGAGATGGCAGCGGTACAAAGGATTGGACAAGACGTGGTCGAGGATCAAGCAGAGGTCGGCAACAGGAGATCAGTTCGGGGGTGGTCAAAACACAGGCGAAGGTCGGCAACAGGAGATCAGATCGGGGGTGGTCGAAACACAGGCGAAGGTCGGCAACAGGAGATCAGTTCGGGGGTAGTCAAGACGGGCGGTGGTCGGCAACGGGAGATCAAAATATACTTTAGAGACAAGCTACTAAACAGGGTACTAGGCACTATCACAGGCGCTGAGCAACTGACAAGGTGAACCTTATATAGGGACAGATGTGATGGGAGGTGAGTATGTGATTGGTGCAACTGTAAACAAAACAACCATTGGGCCAGAACCTAAAAGGACGTGTAGCCCAGAACCTCCCTATTTTGGGCTCATTGGCCCATAGTCTGAACCAAGGGGCGTGCCTGTGCCCCTTGGTAGAACTGCTTCCTACTACAGCCTCCGGCGGGCGCGCTGTGTGCAGCGCCGCCGGAGGGCATAAAGACTACGAGCTCGCGCATGCGCACGCGAGGCAGTAACGTGGGCGCGAGCACGAGGGAGGAGAGCGGCCGTGCGCGGCGCCGCCTGAGCCGCCGCCGCCGCCGCTCGGCGAGGCCGCCGGGCAGGAGCTGCTGTGGCCGGGCGCCCAAGGCCAGCGCTGGAACGGGGCTCAGGTAAGCGCCGATCCCTGACACTACCCCCCCCTTCACGAGGGGCCTCCGGACCCTTACCGGGTTTTCCTGGATTGTCATGATGAAACTTCTTTACAAGAGTACTGGCGTGCACATCCTTAGCTGCTACCCAGCACCTTTCCTCGGGACCGTAGCCAACCCAGTCCACCAAATACTGTAAAGATTTACGCACTTTACGTGAATCCAGGATCTTATTTACTTCATACTCGGGCTCATTATCAACAAGAATTGGCGAGGGACCAGCAAGAGGAGTATTTTTCGCCGGTTTTAACAATGAAACATGAAAAGAATTAGGTATTTTCAAAGTCGGCGGGAGTTGAATCTTAAAAGACACATTATTCAATTTCTTGATAATCGGAAAAGGGCCAATGAATTTCGGACCCAATTTACTAGAGGGTTGACGGAGCGCAATATTTTTAGTGGAGACCCAAACTAGATCGCCTACTTGAAGAGTAGGTTCCCGTGATCTACGACGATCAGCAAATTTCTTATATCTTAAACTAGTGGTTTTAAGGATTTCCTGAACATGTGTCCAGATATTCTTCCGTTCTTGAAGCCACTCCTCCAACGCCGGCAAGTTGGAGGGTGACCCCGAAAGGGAAGAAGCTCTAGGATTTTTCCCTAAGTTACAATAAAAAGGCGAAATCTTGGTACTCTCACTAGGCGCATTATTATAAGCAAATTAGGCGAAATCAATACATTCTGCCCATTGTTCTTGGGCATCAGAGACATAACACCTTAAGTACTGTTCCAGAGTTTGATTGGTTCTTTCCGTCTGCCCATTGGACTGGGGATGGTAGGCAGACGAAAGAAAGATCTGTATACCCAGCCGCAAACAGAAATGTTTCCAAAAACGGGAAGTAAATTGGACGCCCCGATCAGAGACTATATTGGACGGAATACCATGAATACGAAAAATGTGTGAAGTAAATAATCGAGAAAGCTCTGGTGCAGAAGGAAGCTTAGCCAGAGGAATGAAGTGTGCCATTTTACTGAAACGATCTACGACCACCCAAATAACAGTATTCCCGAGTGATAAAGGCAAATCTACAATAAAATCCATAGGAATATGGGTCCAAGGTTAAGCAGGAATTTCAAGAGGAACCAAACCGCCACTGGGAGCCTTATGAACCCCCTTACTTCGAGCGCAAACAGCACAAGCATCGATAAAGGCAGTAATATCGCGTCTCATGGTTGGCCACCATACATGGCGACGGGCAAGCATAAGGGTCTTTCGGTTACCCACATGGCCAGCAGTTTTAGCATCGTGAAACTCGCGAATTACATCTGAACGCAAATGTGGCGGTACAAACTGGCACCCCAAGGGAATATCACTAGGGGACTGGTCTTGAAACGGCGCCAAGGTGTTAGAGAGATCAGGGAGTAATGTCCCGACCACACAACCCATAGGTAGAATCGGGTCACCAGTATCACCCCGATCCTTACATTCACCGAACATGCGAGATAGAGCATCCGCTTTAGTATTTTTTACACCTGGCTTGAACGTAATAATAAAATTAAAACGCGAGAAGAATAATGCCCAACGTGCTTGACGGGAGTTCAATCTCTTGGCAGACCCAATGTATTCAAGATTTTTGTGATCGGTATACACGGTTATAGGATGTACAGAACCCTCCAGCCAGTGTCGCCATTCATCAAAAGCCAGTTTAATAGCTAATAGTTCCCTATTACCAACATCATAATTTTGCTCCGCGGTACTGAATTTACGTGAAAAATAAGCACATGGATGTAGACGCTCAGGGTCACCGGAATATTGCGACAAAACTGCACCCACTCCCAGCTCTGAAGCGTCTACTTCAACAATGAAGGCCTTACGAATATCTGGGTGAATTAACACTGGTGCCGAAGTGAAGGCCCGCTTCAAGGTCAGGAAGGCCTCACAGACAGAGGGAGACCAGTTAGCCGTAAAGGCCCCCTTGCGGGTAAGATTGGTAAGAGGTGCAACAACATGAGAGAAACCTTTGATGAACCTCCGATAAAAATTGGCAAAACCTAGGAAACGCTGCAATTCTTTTAAGGTCTTGGGTTGAACCCAATCCTGAACCGCCGAAACTTTCCCCGCGTCCATCTCTAAACCCTGGTTGGTAATGATATACCCTAAGAAAGGAACTGTGGTGACTTCAAACACGCATTTAGAAAGTTTAGCAAATAAGTTGTTCTCTCTTAATTTTTGTAATACCAACTTAACATGACGTCTGTGCTCCAACAAGGAATTAGAAAAAATGAGAATATCGTCTAAGTATATGACCACAAATCTACCGAGATACTCTCTGAAAATATCGTTAACAAAATCTTGAAAAACGGCTGGCGCGTTACAAAGACCAAAAGGCATGACCAGGTACTCGTAATGGCCGTCTTTCACATTAAATGCGGTTTTCCACTCGTCCCCCTGTCGGATGCGAATAAGATTGTAAGCCCCTCTTAAATCCAACTTGGAAAAAATTTGGGACCCAGTGACTTGATTGAACAGATCCCCGATCAAGGGCAAGGGGTATCGGTTCTTTACAGTGATTTTATTCAAGGCTCGATAATCTATGCATGGTCTCAAGCCGCCATCTTTTTTCTCTACAAAAAAGAATCCAGCCCCAGCAGGTGAGGTAGAGGGGCGAATAAATCCCTTCCTTAAATTTTCGGTGATGTACTCCCTCATTGCTTGCTCTTCAGGCAGGGTAAGATTATAAATTTTTCCCCTCGGGGGAATCGTGCCAGGCAGCAAGTCAATAGGGCAGTCATAAGACCGATGTGGAGGGAGGGTATCCGCAGAACGTTCAGAGAAGACATCAACCCAGTCTGCGTATGGTTGAGGTAATCCCTGAGGTAAAACTTGCATACTTCTAAGGCCTGTAGTAAAGCAGTGATTTTTACAATGGTCACTCCACTTGATCAATTCTCCAACCCGCCAATCTATCACCGGGTTGTGGAGTTGTAACCAGGGGTATCCCAAAACCACCGGAGTCTCTGGACAGTCGAAGATGAAAAATTCTAAGAACTCAGAGTGGGAAGAGCCAACAATTAACCGAAGAGGTGGGGTCTTGGTGTTTATAGGTCCCCCCTGGATGGCCTTCCCATTGATGGCCAAAACTTGTAGGGATCTTTCAAGAGGAACTAACGGAATACCTAAAAGAGAGATCATGCTCCTATCCAGAAAGTTTCCCGCCGCACCGCTGTCGATAAAGGCGGAAACTGTTTGCTTGGAAGAACCCCAAGATAGGTCAATGGGTACTAACATTTTATTTTGGCGAGAGTTGCAAACTGACTCACCCAGATCAGTACTCTCTACCTGGTCTGGGTGCGGAAGTTTTCCGCCGGTCTCCCCTTGTTGGGACAGGACCCTGCGAAATGTCCCGAGTTCCCACAATATAGGCATAACCCATTGGACCGCCTACGCTGCTTTTCCTCTTGGGATAACCGGGTTCTCCCTAATTGCATGGGTTCTTCCTGGGAAGGAGATGAGGTATTTTCCCCACGGGTAGCCGGGGAACTAAGACTCTGGGAGGACCTGAAGGACGTGGGAGCCCTGGCTCTCTCCCTAGCCCTCTCTCTAAGACGCCTGTCTATTTTAATGGAGACCTGCATTAATTGGTCTAGGTCTGCGGGTGGAGGAAAATTTACCAAAGCATCCTTGATGCTTTCCGACAGCCCCACCCTGAACTGACTACACAAAGCGGGATCATTCCACCTCGATTCGACGGCCCAGCGGCGGAATTCAGCACTATAATCTTCAGCCGAATTCCGTCCTTGTCTTAAGGCCCGAAGCCTATTTTCTGCCGTAGATTGTTGATCAGGGTCAGCATATAAGACGCCCATAGCATTAAAGAATGCTGTAACGGATTGTAGGGCAGAATCATGAGATGGCAAACTGAAGGCCCAGGACTGCGGGTCTCCTTGAAGCAAAGAAATGACTAGGCCTACTCGTTGGGACTCAGTGCCTGAGGAGATGGGTCTCAGCTTGAAATACAATTCGCAGGCATTCTTAAAATTGGAGAATTTAGCTCGTTCTCCAAAAAACTTTTCCGGCAGTGGAATCTTTGGTTCTGAGATATGAGGTGGTACAGCGGATGCCGGTAACTGTCGAGATTCCTGAGTGGCCACTCTTTGAGCGAGCTGGTTTATCGCCGTAGCCATAGCTTGTACCTGCTGTACCAGGTCATCCATCTTGGCCTGTGATAATGTCACGCTCCGGGTACTACAGCAACCCACTTAGATAACTCCAGCCCTCTCAGTAAGACCTCAACCCCCAATCTCCGCAGCCAGCTTCACCTTTAGGAGCCCCCGCTTGCCGGGACGCAGAGCACGCCTGCCCGGGATCGGTTGCCCCCAGGACTTCAATGGCTCAAAGATTGGAGTCTTACTGTTCAGAGGCCTGGAGAACCCGCGGCTGGAAGTGGTGCCGAGCAGCCCAATCGCTGAGCGTATAACGGAAGTCCACCAGGCTAGGGGTCAGCAACAGAAGTTCCGAGATGGCAGCGGTACAAAGGATTGGACAAGACGTGGTCGAGGATCAAGCAGAGGTCGGCAACAGGAGATCAGTTCGGGGGTGGTCAAAACACAGGTGAAGGTCGGCAACAGGAGATCAGATCGGGGGTGGTCGAAACACAGGCGAAGGTCGGCAACAGGAGATCAGTTCGGGGGTAGTCAAGACGGGCGGTGGTCGGCAACGGGAGATCAAAATATACTTTAGAGACAAGCTACTAAACAGGGTACTAGGCACTATCACAGGCGCTGAGCAACTGACAAGGTGAACCTTATATAGGGACAGATGTGATGGGAGGTGAGTATGTGATTGGTGCAACTGTAAACAAAACAACCATTGGGCCAGAACCTAAAAGGGCGTGTAGCCCAGAACCTCCCTATTTTGGGCTCATTGGCCCATAGTCTGAACCAAGGGGCGTGCCTATGCCCCTTGGTAGAACTGCTTCCTACTACAGCCTCCGGCGGGCGCGCTGTGTGCAGCGCCGCCGGAGGGCATAAAGACTACGAGCTCGCGCATGCGCACGCGAGGCAGTAACGCGGGCGCGAGCATGAGGGAGGAGAGCGGCCGTGCGCGGCGCCGCCTGAGCCGCCGCCGCCGCCGCTCGGCGAGGCCGCCGGGCAGGAGCTGCTGTGGCCGGGCGCCCGAGGCCAGCGCTGGAACGGGGCTCAGGTAAGCGCCGATCCCTGACAAGTTCAATCGGTCATTTTTTATATATTTACATAAATTCTATTTTAACTATCTATTAATCCCTCCTTGAAAATTGTCCATGTGAAATAGCTTACACTGTCTATCTATTAATCCCTCCTTGTAAATTGTCCCTGTGAAATAGTTTACACTGTATATCTATTAATCCCTCCTTGTAAATTGTCCCTGTGAAATAGCTTACACTGTATATCTATTAATCCCTCCTTGTAAATTGTTCATGTGATACATTTGCCCATCTTTATCTTCATCAATGTTTTTCATGTTGGCCAAAGCCAAACATTTTCATGTGGACCTTAATTAGTCATTTTCAAGGTAATCTTTAGTTGATCCAACATACATATCCTTTTTTGGGCTAAAAAATACTTAGGTACTTAGTTAGTGTTATTTGTATTGCCCAACATGTTTTTTGGAGGGTGTTAGGAGTTAGTGTTTGAGTAGTTTACCAAGCATTGCTAATTTTTGTTGTTTTTCTTTTTTTTCCAGGAACCACAAAATGGGCCACTCACTGAATGTCCAAGCAGTGGTGGCCCCGGACATGCGGTTCCTTAGTGTCCTTGCCGGGTTTCCAGGCTCATCCCATGACATATTGCGACGATCTGGATTGTACCGTCGGTTTGAGTCTGGAGAATTCTTCGGTGGATGGCTCCTTGATAAGTGGACGCAAACAACATCATTCACTTTTCAATGTATGCCTAGGAATATAGTTGATGACCTATGTCTGTTTTTTACCCCTTGATGACATGTTAAACTGGACCTTAACCATGATCTTTAGCAAAGCACAAACCCTTTCAAACCATTTCTAAATAATATATTTCTACTTTCTAGCAAATTACTTATTATTCTTCCCAACACACGGCTGCAAATCTGTTCTTGACTTTATGATAGGGTCTGCTCCATCTTTGCTCAGAAGCATGACACTTACTGAGTAGAGGAGAGCGGGATAAAGTGCAGGGGGCGGGTTAGAGCTGTGCTTGGCTCAGACAAAGCAGATCTGGGTTCCTGAAAAGATAAGACATCCAAGAATGCTGAGCAGCACATTCCTAACCCAATTCCTGTTTGCATTCTGCCTGATTTGCCCTTATCCGCCATCTTGGATGTTTAAAGGCTCAGAACATGCAGTAGATGGTGTTAGGCTCTTTTTTGTGGTGAGCAATCTGTATGTACAGGGTGTTGCAAAAATATTAGATAGTCTCTTAGTCAGGGGGAACGACCGCTTGTCCCAAAATTTTTTTGTTGGATTGGGTAATTAATGTAAGTATTTTCTTTCAGGGGATTCCGGCTATCCGCTTCTTCCCTGGCTGATGACGCCCGTCCTTCGGCCACAGAATGCAGCCCAGGACGCCTAAAATCGGGCCCACCAAAAAACCTTGCCCATTGTGGAGAGGGCCTTTGGCCTACTAAAAATTAGGTTCAGATGTTTGGACCATACCGGCGGGGCACTCCAGTATCACCCCAACAAGGTGATTGATATAATACTGGCCTGCTGTGTGCTACACAACTTTACCATAATGCAGCGTGTCCCCCGGTAAGTGGATCTTCCCCCCTCTCCACCCAGCCAGGAGCCTGATGCCAATTACCGTGGCACACCTAGTGCCTCTGGGCAAGCTGTGAGGGCAAATTTGATTCGGACCCATTTTGCCTAATTTTATTTTCCTGTTTTTGTTTGTTGTATGTATTTGTTGTTTTGTACTCTCATTTGCCTTTGTGAAGGCTTGGTTATTTTATTATTTAGAAATAGTAATGAAAGAATTACTAAAATTTTAAAACTTGATCTGAGCCTCATTCATTGTTTTCTCACATGTTTGATTCAAAAAACCTTCAATAATCTCCAAATAATGCATCAACTTAGTCCACAACAGCTAAAGTCACATTCAATATATTTAATATAAATGTGTCAATTATTAGTTGAAAGGCACTTGCAGACTTCATGTATATACATAGTACAACATAAATATACATTGGTGCAGAATCATGGCACCTAGCAATTGGCCACATCCAGGAGTTTTTAAGTAATGCACTCCAGGCCAAAGTTTCAAGAACAAATAAAAGAAACAGACATAGGGAGCAAGAATTTGCAGGTCAATATTTGTGCAGTAATACATAGGGTCACATACACACCCTCTCCTGCTTGGCCACATTTGCCACAGGCACAGGTGGAAAGCAGCCATACCTATGCCACATCCACGCCTGTAAGTCAGTGGCCCACCCAAACAATAACCCCCAGTCCAAATCCAAGTCCAGTCCAATCTTTGCCAGGGTTCAAGGTCGTAGTTTGCCAGCCCAGAATGTCCCCCAATCATGCCTACAAACAGGATGAGCCAGACACAATTTCATTAGGCCAAAGCCTGCAGCGTGACAGCTTGAGTGGCAGGTTCAGTGAGGATTCAGCTCAGGCATTGGCTAGTGGGGTATCTCAGCACTCTAATGAGCTATATGGGCGAAAATCCAAATCAGACAAGCAAAACCATAAAAAAGGCTATCTTGGTAGCTCTCAACAGACAGGTCAATACAGTAGTGATGTAGAGGAAAGATACAGGGCAAATAGCTGTTAAAATTGGTGTTGCCCATAAAACCCTGGTGGTGGGCCATGAGGATGTGTGGCATTAAGAATCTGCCACTGTTCCAACATGAGTCTATTGCTATTTGTAACTTCCTCAAGCATGCCTGTCAAAGTATTAGTTAAGGTGGCCATGTGGCTGTTGCTCGTCCTAAATTCTGTCAGCATGGAGGTGAATGTATTATTTAATGTATCTAATTGTGCAGAAAACTGCTCTGTGGTTCTTTGAGTCATCACGCCTCTCGTGGTGCCACGCTGACTCCAGGATCGGCACGCGCCTCCCCTGGGAAACTGGGCGACGTTGCTGACTACGCCTCCCAATTCCCCGAGTTTGAGCGCCTGCAGATGATGGACCTCTAGGGCGAGCAAGAGTCGCAGATGTGCTCGGCAAATCCTCTGCAGCAGACCTACCACTGGGGACTGTAGGCTCAGTCTCTGCATGCTGCACATGATGTGCTGGCAGCATGTAGCCAGCTTCACTCTGCTGCAGAGGATTTGTTGCAGTAGCATGTTGGGACCGTGGCAGATTCTGTTCCAGGGGGGTCAGTTGTGAAGGCCCCATCAAGGTGCCATCCTCCTCCATCTCCTGGATTTCCTCCATCAGTGTGTGGGTCTGTTGGGAGATGTGCAAAAAAAGGTTCAGTTTGGTCCCTAAATATATTAATTTGGCTAATTAGTCATGTTCATTCACATGCATCAGCAGATTCAGCAAAATACACTTACCGTATATATCTGCTCCTGGCTCCTAGGCAGCACGGAAGTTGACGGCGTGGTCAAACTGGATGATGCTTCCACACTTGCTGAGGGTTGATGCTGGGCTGTATTGTAAATAAAAAGGCACATAAACACCCAAATATCCATTGATGATCTGTACAACTACATATGCTTCACTAAAACACGTGGGCAAGCAGGAATGTCAACTCCCCCAATGTTCCAAGGTGACCTTCACTATGAATGTCATTATCTGTTCTATGTATGACCCTGTACACACACATTGCTCACCTTAAATAATACAAACATGCATGTACTGCATGTTATGAGGCTTCACACATCCCTAAAGGGCCATTAGGGACCCACACTCAGATTGCAAATAGCATTTGGCTTAAGAGTATGCTGGTGGGCATTCTTCCTATGTAGACCTTTCCCTGACCCCAGATCAAGTATTTGAGAGCAAAGCACAGCTAAAACCCAAGTGGCCTAAAGACAAAGAAGGACGTGTTGGATATGATTGAGTAGAATCACATAACAGGCAGTGCTTTGCTAATATTAAGACTTTAATAGTGACCATAAATACTGTCCAAGGTCATGTATGGGATGGCAAATTAGAAAATGAACATTCCACACACATTACACACCCTGCTAAAACTGTAACCTCCCCTACAAGGCACTCCCTAGGGGCATGTGTTCATATATGCCTGTGAGCCTCATTTTACACCTTTAAAACATTTCACATACACACTAACATTACTAACCTGCTCGACTAGTAGGGATGTCTGTGTCCCATCACCCCGAGTGGCCCTCTAATGCCACGGGATGTATCAGCTCCAGCAGCATCTCCTCAGCTCGGGTAATCTGTAATTTTGTGGGGAAGCCTCCGCCAGTTTGTAAGCTGAAAAATATAGGTTTGCAAATTTAGGAAATTGTTTACAATACAAGAAGCAGACAAATGCACCACTCAAATATGTACCTGTAATTGCGCTGTTTATTTTCTTTCTTCCGTGCTGCATACTTCAGGTCACAAATTTTGCGCTGGATCTGCTTTACATCTTTAAGCTCCTCCCCCGCTGCATTGACCTGTCTTGTGAGCTCTTCCAAGAGTTCAGTTTTTCGCAATTTGCTTGTTGATTTGGATTTTCGCCCATATAGCTCATCATAATGTAAGGTCAGCCCACTTGCCAATGCCAGAGTTTGGGCCTCACCAAACCTGGCACTCAACTGTCCTCGGTGCAATGTCCGGCCAATTGCTTGATGTTCTGGCTCATCTCTGGATGTAGGCAATTCGGGGGACATTCTGGGCTGGCTCTGTTGTGTAGAAATGTTGGACAGGTGGCTGGATAAAGAATGGACTGGACTTGGAAATGGACTTGGGGTCCTTGCCTGGGTGGCCACTGAACTTGCAGGCGTCGATGTGGCATATGGATAGTTGCTTGCCACCTGTGCCGGTGGCAAATGTGGCCGAGGAGGAGAGGGTGTGCTTGAGGGTGTTGTGCTTCTGGCCCTGTGCCTCTTTGTGCCCTTGCCACTTGTGGTTCCATGCTCCTGGGGGGTACTTGCACGTGGCTCTGGAGATGCTGAGCTTGGGGGGCTGGGGCTTCTGGGCTTGTGGCTTTTGCTCTTACCATGGGTGCGTTTCCCACATGGCTCTGGAGATGCTGAGCTTGGGTGGGGCTGGGGCTTCTGGGCCTGTGGCTTTTGCTCTTTCCATGGGCGTGTTTCCCACGTGGCTCTGTAGATGCTGAGCTTAGGGGGCTGGGGCTTCTGGGCCTGTGGCTTTTGCTCTTTCCATGGGTGCGTTTCCCACGTGGGTCTGGAGATGCTGAGCTTGGGGGGCTGGGGCTTCTGGGCCTGTGGCTTTTACTGGCCTTGCCAGTGGAGCATTCTTTCAGAACGGATGTGGTAGGCCGCGGAGGAGGGAATGGTGTTTTTTGGGGGCTGGGGCTTCTCACCCTCTTAGTGGCCTTTTTTGCGGGCGTACCTGCCGACTTGGTTGGGGTCTTCTTCTTCGCCGCTGCCTCCTTTGCTTTGCTGGTTGTTTTTGGCTTAGCAGACTTGGTTGGTATTGTCGCCTTGGCCTGGCCACTGTGGCTGCATGTTTCCCGCACCTTCGCCGCTGGAATTTGGGACCGAGTGGTCGGCCGTGAAGAAGCCTCCTCAGGCTGCTGTGTCATTTTTCTGCTGGCCTCATTGCCTGGTTTGGCCTTAGCAATGACTTTTTTAGCTGGCATGTTGAGACTCTGAAAGAGAATGAGCTGTGTGTCCAGGACCCTTTAAATACTAATGCCTGGGTATGATGCTTATGCATTCGCGTACGTGTGCGTACGGCCGGCCGTGCGGAACCTGGAAACCGCTGGGGCATTACTTATCTGCTGCGGACAAGAAGAAAGATGGCGCCCACGATATTCACCCGCCAACAAGAAGAGCTCATTATGCTCGTAAGTGTATTGTAAGGACTTTGATTTGCCATCTAAATGCATGCCTAGGCCTTAAGGAAGCGCAGGAAGAAACAGTTATGTGTAAAAGTGTGCAAAACAGAAGTTAGTGCGCTCATGTGCGAACCAACTCACTAACATCTAGAAAGATAGTTTGAGGCTATAAATGTGTCTGGCAATGTCATTTAGTCAAAGGGGGGTGGGAGCAGCTCAATCACTATTATTTATACAAAATTATTATTATTATTCAGGGCCTGGGAACTAATTTACCGCCCAGTTTAACCCTCTCATCAACTAAATATCAAGCAACAAACATGTCTAGCTATATGGAAAGACAGAGATTTGGTTGCATATATCTGCAGATACATGTGGAAGCCACACTGCCCCGGCAAGGCACTCTGTGTTTAGTGTGGTCCTTGCCGGGGCAGTGTGGCTTCCACATGTAACTGCAGATATATGCAACCAAATCTCTGTCTTTCCACATAGCTAGACATGTTTGTTGCTTGATATTTAGTTGATGAGAGGGTTAAACTGGGCGGTAAATTAGTTCCCAGGCCCTGAATAATAATATTAATTTTGTATAAATAATAGTGATTAAGCTGCTCCCACCCCCCTTTATTCATTTGAAATGTCATTTAGTCAACTGATCTAATTGTGACAGATATTTGTATGCAGTTTGATCTAAAAACTATGTTTATTTTGTGTTTTTTAGACAATGCTTCAGCGCAGGTACGACTACCTGCCCAACTCTTTTGAGAAGAGGACCGTCGCCCTGGAGATCGTTTCCAGGATCCAGCAGGAGACTGACACCACCTTCACCCACACGCAGATCATGCAGCATTGGTCGGACCTGAAACGGCTGCACATGCCCCGGGTGCGGCACTTTTTCGGAATCCATTTCCCTAGTAAGTACATAACGATTGCATGGCAGATGTAACTCATGCAGAAGGTAGGCATTTATTTGTAATTGTTTTTCTTTTCTAGTGTTGGAAATGGATTACCGAATCCGACGCACCCGGAGGCGCACAGGCCGACCAGTGCTGCATGATTCTGCAGCAGAAAGTGAAGGTGGTGGATCTCCAGGGTGACGTACCTACCCCTCCTCTGTAGCGGCCTCCAACCAGCCCCTGGACCTTTCTACAGAGGAGGGGCATCACGGTGTGGGCAGGGAGTCGTACCCAGCGACGGAGCCGTTAGCCTCTGGTATGTGACTCTTCATGTAACTGCACACATATACATGCTATTTAAAATAAAGCTGATTCCCTTAATCTCTTTTTCTAGATGTTAATGTAGCAGGTGAAGGATCTGGAGTAGGGACTGCAGCAGATCAGGCCCAGGAGGCACATGTAGAAGGTGGGTGATGTCACACACACATTCAAATTGTCATTTGCTTACTGTTGACTCAGACGTTAGAAGTGACCGTATTTGACATGTCTCTACAGCCTCAACTTCCCAGCAGTGGCAGGTCCCAGAACCCAGGGTGGTCCCCGACGCACACGTCGGCCACCAACGAAGTAAGTTGTAATGTCATTCTTTTGAGTATGTGGTAATTGACATGATCACCAAGATACCTAAAGCCATAGTCAGTGGCATTAGCATAATTACATATGCCCACTTCCTTTGATTAAATACTTAGCATAATGACATATGCCCACTTCCTTTGATTAATTACTTAGCATAATTACATATGCCCACTTCCTTTGATTAAATACTTAGCATAATGACTTATGCCCACTTCCTTTGGTTAATTACTTAGCATAATGACATATGCCCACTTCCTTTGATTAATTACTTAGGATAATGACATATGGCGTCATGAGTTAGCTTGCCACCTAAAATCATTCCATCCACAGGTGAGAAACATGCATTTGCCAACAAATAATGTTGGTTTCTTTTTTATACAGGGACCACACGTGCCAGAGTGGCAGCAATGAGTGAAAGGGTCCTTCAGTTGGTGGCCGACATGCAGGAGCTGCGTGACTCGTTGGGGACCACAGGAGAATACTAATGTTCTGGGTCCTGCCATTGCTTTGTAAATAGTTTTAAAGTTTTATATTTTTAAACATTTAAAAAAAAATGTTAACAATTTTATATTTTCTATTAAAAAAAAAACCACAATTTTATACATTTTTCCGGAAAATTTTTTTAAAAAAAAGCCATTAAAAAATGGCAGTTTGGAATAAACAAAAAAAAAAAAAAACTGTTTCGGTGTCATTTGATTTTCAAAATACATTAACACCAAATTAATGAATGAATAT
This sequence comes from Gastrophryne carolinensis, assembly GCA_027917425.1. Taxonomy (NCBI): domain Eukaryota; kingdom Metazoa; phylum Chordata; class Amphibia; order Anura; family Microhylidae; genus Gastrophryne; species Gastrophryne carolinensis. The sequence goes on from CM051239.1 coordinate 125,941,889, forward strand.
TCACATGACCGCGAAGTGATTTAGGTAAGTTTTAGGGGTCCAAAATGGAAGAAGAACCTAAGTGCAAAGTGGTTTGGGTAAGTTTTAGGGGTCAGAAATGGAAGAAGAATGAAAGCGCAAAGTGATTTAGGTGCGTTTTAGGGGTCAGAAATGGAAGAAGAACCTAAGCGCTAAGTGGTTTGGGTAAGTTTTAGGGGTCAGAAATGGAAGAAGAACCTAAGCGCGAAGTGGTTTGGGTAAGTTATAGGGGTCAGAAATGGAATAAGAACCTAAGCACAAAGTGATTTAGGTGAGTTTTAGGGATCAGAAATGGAAGAAGAACCTAAGCGCGAAGTGGTTTGGGTAAGTTTTAGGGGTCAGAAATGGAAGAAGAACATAGAAACATAGACATAGAAGGTTGACAGCAGAAGGAGACCATACGGTCCATCTAGTCTGCCCTTATGTGTATACTGTATGTACTCTTTATCTTAGGAAAGATGTGTGCTTATCCCAGGCATGTTTAAATTCAGTGACTGTTGATTTTTCAACTACCTCTGCTGGAAGTTTGTTCCAAGCATCTAAACAAAAAAAACAAAAACTGTTTCGGTGTCATTTGATTTTCAAAATACATTAACACCAAATTAATGGGCCAAGAAATATTTAGAGTTGAATATTCACATGACCGTGAAGTGATTTAGGTAAGTTTTAGGGGTCCAAAATGGAAGAAGAACCTAAGCGCAAAGTGATTTAGGTGAGTTTTAGGGGTCAGAAATGGAAGAAGAATTAAAGCGCAAAGTGATTTAGGTGAGTTTTAGGGGTCAGAAATGGAAGAAGAACCTAAGCGTAAAGTGATTTAGGTGAGTTTTAGGGGTCAGAAATGGAAGAAGAACCTAAGCGCAAAGTGATTTAGGTAAGTTTTAGGGGTCAGAAAGGGAAGAAGAACCTAAGCGCAAAGTGGTTTGGGTAGGTTTTAGGGGTCAGAAATGGAAGAAGAACCTAAGCGTGAAGTGGTTTGGGTAAGTTTTAGGGGTCAGAAATGGAAGAAGAATGAAAGCGCAAAGTGATTTAGGTAAGTTTTAGGGGTCAGAAAGGGAAGAAGAACCTAAGCGCAAAGGGATTTAGGTGAGTTTTAGGGGTCAGAAATGGAAGAAGAAGGAAAGCGCAAAGTGATTTAGCTAAGCATTGTAGCAGAAGTGAGTGAAGCAAATATGTAGGCGAGCACTTTAATGAGTTGAGTTTGTAGTGCGCAGGCGTAAGATCGTAAGGATTTTCGTCTGGACGATTATTTATTGAAAAAGGAAAACAGAATCAAACGGGAAACGTAAAGGATTCGTGGGAAGAGACGATGGAAAAAGGGCAAAAACAGAAGCCGATGTTGTAACAGAAGAAAAGAAAACGGAAAACGAAAGCTGGAAAATGACATCCTCGTACTCGTACTCTGGCATACGAACAGACGAAGACTTTACAGAAGGATTGCAATGCATGCACAGAATCGCTCGCACACTCATACGAGAGCGGGAAAATTAAAAAAAAAAAAAACAGATCGACACAAAAACGAAAGTCTTTTTGTCTCTCTGAATCAACCTTAATGTGCAAAATAAATCACTGTGAACAAAACGATTGAGCCTGGTTGTGTGTTAAAATAGTGTAATAAATTACAAATTCTAAAGGGATCTAATCCTCCCTGACAACTCTACACCAGGAAGGGTCCTGGTTTACAGCTTCACAAAACATAGCTAACCTACCCCACACATCATCAGTCACCCCCACAGTAGAGATACTTCTATTATCTGTAGCTATGTCTTACACCCTTTAAAGATAAAGTCCAAGACTTTTGTAACCTGCTAACCACCCATCCCTCCCCCGTGCTATGTTCAGTTTGAGCTGAAGGGCTGGCAATCTGCATGAAAGATGTAGCTGATACCTTAAGTGATAGATCAGCTACCCAATCCTGTGCAGCAGTGTGACTGTACAGACACTCAAGTCTATGGCTGCCATGCAAAACCGCCTGGAGGCATCGGGGGGAGGATTTTTGAGCTTTTACGGGGGAAGGGGGGAGTGGCTGGGGGTTTCAAAAAACATAGACTTCCTCTTTGAATATTGTGGTATTTTGTGCATAAGGGATACATGGAAATATCTGCAGCAAATGGTCTTCCAGCCTACTTGATGGCAGGGAAGAGAGAGCAATGGGTAGGGGCCTTGCGAGGGCAGAAAGCACCCAACTAGCAGTTCTGGCATTGCCTGATGCTCCTGTTCACATGCTCAGATTGCCATCAGCTCTGCAGGCCATCCACCTTCTCCACTAATAACCGGGATGTGTGCTTGTTCAGCGTCTTTACAAGCAAAGCACATTGTGTCATCACATATATATTTTGCTTTTTAAAATCATAGTGGCTTAAACCATATCTAGCTTGATCAGTAATAAGGCATCCCAAATCAGAATAACCAGAAGGTAATTGTTAAGTCCTTTGTGATCCCCTATTACCAACTCGCTAAGATAAATAACATATATTGGGTGTACATATGGGCTGGAAATGACTAATTTGGGGTGAAAGATGGAACTGTAGATTCAAAACCATTTTGCCATTTTTTCAAGCTTAAACTTTTGAAAAATTTGATTCGGCAGATTCGCCGAATGTTCCAGGAAAAATCGCTTCGGTCCGAATTTATTTGCGAGGAATCGCTATTAAAAACGGCTATTTCTGGGTGTCCGAGAGCCTCCAAAGGGTTGCAGAACGTTTTGCTTGGCTGTAACATGCATAGGATGCATGCTGGGTTAGTGAAATACTATTGTAAAGAAGTATGACATGCAGATCAGAGGCGTCGCTATTAGATTTGCTGTCGCAGAGCGGCACAATTACAGAGCCTTGAGGTGGCATCAGCATGATGAGCCCATATATTGCCTGAAAGACACACAGTGGAGTTGGCAGCAGCATAGGGAGCCCATATATTGCCTAAAAAACACTCCCTGAATTTGGCAGCAGCATAGGGAGCCCAAATATTGCCTGAAAGACACACTCTGGACTTGGCAGCATAGGGAGCACATATATTGCCTGAAAAACACACCCAGGAGTTGGCAGCAGCATAGGGAGCCCATGTATTGCCTGAAAAACACACCCAAGAGTTGGCAGCAGCATAGGGAGCTCATATATTGCCTGAAAGACACACTCTGGACTTGGCAGCAGCATAGGGAGCTCATATATTGCCTGAAAAACACACCCAGGAGTTGGCAGCAGCATTAGGAGCCCATATATTGCCTGAAAAACACACCCAGGAGTTGGCAGCAGCATAGGGAGCCCATGTATTGCCTGAAAAACACACCCAAGAGTTGGCAGCAGCATAGGGAGCTCATATATTGCCTGAAAGACACACTCTGCACTTGGCAGCATAGGGGGCACACATATTGCCTGAAAAACACACCCAGGAGTTGGCAGCAGCATAGGGAGCCCATGTATTGCCTGAAAAACACACCCAAGAGTTAGCAGCAGCATAGTGAGCCCATATATTGCCTGAAAACACACCCAGGAGTTGGCAGCAGCATTAGGAGCCCATATATTGCCTGAAAAACACACCCAAGAGTTGGCAGCAGCATAGGGAGCCCATGTATTGCCTGAAAAACACACCCAAGAGTTGGCAGCAGCATAGGGAGCTCATATATTGCCTGAAAGACACACTCTGGACTTGCCAGCAGCATAGGGAGCTCATATATTGCCTGAAAACACACCCAGGAGTTGGCAGCAGCATTAGGAGCCCATATATTGCCTGAAAAACACACCCAGGAGTTGGCAGCAGCATAGGGAGCTCATATATTGCCTGAAAGACACACCCAGGAGTTGGCAGCTGCATAGGGAGTACATATATTGCCTGAAAACACATTGTAGTTGACAGCAGCATAGGGAGCCCATATATTGCCTGAAAGACACACCCAGGAGTTGGCACAAGCAGCAGCAGCATTAGGAGCCCATATATTTTCCTGAAAAACACATTGGAGTTGGCAGCAGCATAGGGAGCTCATATATTGCCTGAAAGACACACCCAGGAGTTGGCAGCAGCAGCATTAGGAGCCCATGTATTGCCTGAAAAACACACTGGTCTTGGCAGCAGCATAGGGAGCACATGTATTGCCTGAAAAACACACCCAGGAGTTGGCAGCAGCATAGGGAGCTCATATATTGCCTGAAAGACACACTCTGGACTTGGCAGCAGCATAGGGAGCTCATATATTGCCTTAAAAACACATTGGACTTGGCAGCAGCATTAGGAGCCCATATATTGCCTGAAAGACACACCCAGGAGGTGGCAGCAGCAGCAGCATAGGGAGCCCATATATTGCCTGAAAAACACACTGGAGTTGGCAGCAGTATTAGGAGCCCATATATTGCCTGAAAGACACACCCAGGAGTTGGCAGCAGCAGCATTAGGAGCCCATATATTGCCTGAAAAACACACTCTGGATTTGGCAGCAGCATAGGGAGCACATATATTGCCTGAAAAACACACCCAGGAGTTGGCAGCTGCATAGGGAGCTCATATATTGCCTGAAAGACACACCCTGGAGTTGGAAGCAGCAGGAGCCCAAATGTTGCTTGAAAGAGACACTGGAGTTGGCAGCAGGAGCCCAAGAATTGGCCTAAAGACACACCCTGGAGTTGGCAGCAGCAGGAGCCCAAACATGGCTTGAAAGAGGCACTGCAGTTGGCAGCAGCAGCCCAAAAATTGGCCTAAAGACACACCATGGAGTTGGCAGCAGCAGCAGCAGGAGCCCAAACATTGCTTGAAAGAGACACTGGAGCTGGTAGCAGCAGCCCAAAAATTGGCCTAAAGACACACCCTGGAGTTGGCAGCAGCAGCAGGAGCCCAAACATTGGCTGAACGAGACATTGGAGTTGGCAGCAGCAGCCCAAAGAGTGGCCTAAAGACACACCCTGGAGTTGGCAGCAGCAGCATCAGGAGCCCAAACATTGCTTGAAAGAGACACTGGGTTTGGCAGCAGGAGCCCACAAATTGGCTGAAAGAGACACTGTAGTTGTCAGCAGGAGCCCAAAAATTGACCTAAAGACACACTGAGTTGGCAGCAGCAGCAGCAGGAGCCCATACATTGCTAGAAAGAGACACTGGAGTTGGCAGCAGCAGCCCAAAAATTGGCCTAAAGACACACCCTGGAGTTGGCAGCAGCAGGAGTCCAAACATTGCTTGAAAGAGACACTGGAGCTGGCAGCAGCGACCCAAAAATTGGCCTAAAGACACACCCTGGAGTTGGCAGCAGCAGCAGCAGGAGCCCAAACATTGCTTGAAAGAGACATTGGAGTGGCAGCAGCAGCCCAAAAATTGGCCTAAAGACACACCCTTGAGTTGGCAGCAGCAGCAGGAGCCCAAACATTGCTTGAAAGAAACACTGGAGTTGGCAGCAGTAGCCCAAAAAATGGCCTAATGACATACCCTGGAGTTGGCAGCAATAGCAGGAGCCCAAACATTGGCTGAAATAGACACTGGAGTTGGCAGCAGCAGCCCAACAATTGGCCTAAAGACACACCCTGGAGTTGGCAGCAGCAGCAGCAGCAGGAGCCCAAACATTGGCTGAAAGAGACACTGGAGTTGGCAGCAGGAGCCCAAAAATTGGCCTAAAGACATACCCTGGAGTTGGCAGCAGCAGGAGCCCAAACATTGGCTGAAAGAGAAACTGGAGTTGGCAGCAGCAGCCCAAAAATTGGCCTAAAGACACACCCTGGAGTTGGCAGCAGCAGCAGCAGCAGGAGCCCAAACATTGGCTGAAAGAGACACTGGAGTTGGCAGCAGCAGCCCAAAAATTGGCCTAAAGACACACTGGAGTTGGCAGCAGCAGCAGGAGCCCAAACACTGTCTGAAAGAGACACTGGAGTTGGCAGCAGCAGCCCAAAAATTGGCCTAAAGACACACCCTGGAGTTGGCAGCAGCAGGAGCCAAAACATTGGCTGAAAGAGACACTGGAGTTGGCAGCAGGAGCCCAAAAATTGGCCTAAAGACACACCCTGGAGTTGGCAGCAGCAGCAGGAGCCCAAACATTGGCTGAATGAGACACTGGAGTTGGCAGCAGCAGCCCAAAAATTGGCCTAAAGACACACCCTGGAGTTGGCAGCAGGAGCCCAAACATTGGCTGAAAGAGAAACTGGAGTTGGCAGCAGCAGCCCAAAAATTGGCCTAAAGACACACCCTGGAGTTGGCAGCAACAGCAGCAGCAGGAGCCCAAACATTGCTTGAAAGAGACACTGGATTTGGCAGCAGGAGCCCAAAAATTGGCCTAAAGACACACCCTGGAGTTGGCAGCAACAGCAGGAGCCCAAACATTGGCTGAAAGAGACACTGGAGTTGGCAGCAGCAGCCCAAAAATTGGCCTAAAGACACACCCTGGAGTTGGCAGCAGCAGCAGGAGCCCAAACATTGGCTGAAAGAGACACTGGAGTTGGCAGCAGGAGCCCAAAAATTGGCCTAAAGACACACTGGAGTTGGCAGCAGCAGCCCAAAAAATGGCCTAAAGACACACACTGGAGTTGGCAGCAGCAGCAGGAGCCCAGAATTTGCTTGAAAGAGACACTGGAGTTGGCAGCAGGAGCCCAGAAATTGGCCTAAAGACACACTGGAATTGGCAGCAGCAGCAGCATCAGGAACCCAAACATTGCTTGAAAGAGACACCCTGGAGTTGGCAGCATGAGCCCAAAAATTGGCTGAAAGAAACACTGGAGTTGTCAGCAGGAGCCCAAAAATTGTCCCAAAGACACACTGGAGTTGGCAGCAGCAGCAGGAGCCCAAACATTGCTTGAAAGAAACACTGGAGTTGGCAGCAGGAGCCCAGAAAATGGCCTAATGACACACCCTGGAGTTGGCAGCAACAGCAGGAGCCCAAACATTGGCTGAAAGAGACACTGGAGTTGGCAGCAGCAGCCCAAAAATTGGCCTAACGACACACCCTGGAGTTGGCAGCAACAGCAGCAGCAGGAGCCCAAACATTGCTTGAAAGAGACACTGGATTTGGCAGCAGGAGCACAAAATTGGCCTAAAGACACACTGGAGTTGGCAGCAGCAGCAGCAGCCCAAACATTGGCCTAAAGACACACACTGGAGTTGGCAGCAGCAGCAGGAGCCCAAAATTTGCTTGAAAGAGACACTGGAGTTGGCAGCAGGAGCCCAGAAATTGGCCTAAAGACACACTGGAATTGGCAGCAGCAGCAGCATCAGGAGCCCAAACATTGATTGAAAGAGACACCCTGGAGTTGGCAGCATGAGCCCAAAAATTGGCTGAAAGAAACACTGGAGTTGTCAGCAGGAGCCCAAAAATTGGCCCAAAGACACACTGGAGTTGGCCGCAGCAGCAGGAGCCCAAACATTGCTTGAAAGAAACACTGGAGTTGGCAGCAGTAGCCCAAAAAATGGCCTAATGACACACCCTGGAGTTGGAAGCAACAGCAGGAGCCCAAACATTGGCTGAAAGAGACACTGGAGTTGGCAGCAGCAGCCCAACAGTTGGCCTAAAGACACACCCTGGAGTTGGCAGCAGCAGGAGCCCAAACATTGGCTGAAAGAGACACTGGAGTTGGCAGCAGGAGCCCAAAAATTGGCCTAAAGACACACCCTGGAGTTGGCAGCAGCAGGAGCCCAAACATTGTCTGAAAGAGACACTGGAGTTGGGAGCAGCAGCCCAAAAATTGGCCTAAAGACACACCCTGGAGTTGGCAGCAGCAGGAGCCCAAACATTGGCTGAAAGAGACATTGGAGTTTGCAGCAGGAGCCCAAAAATTGGCCTAAAGACACACCCTGGAGTTGGCAGCAACAGCAGGAGCCCAAACATTGGCTGAAAGAGACACTGGAGTTGGCAGCAGCAGCCCAAAATTGGCCTAAAGACACACCCTGGAGTTGGCAGCAGCAGCAGGAGCCCAAACATTGGCTGAAAGAGACACTGGAGTTGGCAGCAGGGGCCCAAAAATTGGCCTAAAGACACACCCTGGAGTTGGCAGCAACAGCAGCAGCAGGAGCCCAAACATTGCTTGAAAGAGACACTGGAGTTGGCAGCAGGAGCCCAAAAATTGGCCTAAAGACACACTGGAGTTGGCAGCAGCAGCCCAAAAATTGGCCTAAAGACACACACTGGAGTTGGCAGCAGCAGCAGGAGCCCAGAATTTGCTTGAAAGAGACACTGGAGTTGGCAGCAGGAGCCCAGAAAGTGGCCTAAAGACACACTGGAATTGGCAGCAGCCGCAGCATCAGGAGCCCAAACATTGCTTGAAAGAGACACCCTGGAGTTGGCAGCATGAGCCCAAAAATTGGCTGAAAGAAACACTGGAGTTGTCAGCAGGAGCCCAAAAATTGGCCCAAAGACACACTGGAGTTGGCAGCAGCAACAGGAGCCCAAACATTGCTTGAAAGAAACACTGGAGTTGGCAGCAGGAGCCCAAAAAATGGCCTAATGACACACCCTGGAGTTGGCAGCAACAGCAGGAGCCCAAACATTGGCTGAAAGAGACACTGGAGTTGGCAGCAGCAGCCCAAAAATTGGCCTAAAGACACACCCTGGAGTTGGCAGCAACAGCAGCAGCAGGAGCCCAAACATTGCTTGAAAGAGACACTGGATTTGGCAGCAGGAGCCCAAAAATTGGCCTAAAGACACACTGGAGTTGGCAGCAGCAGCAGCAGCCCAAACATTGGCCTAAAGACACACACTGGAGTTGGCAGCAGCAGCAGGAGCCCAAAATTTGCTTGAAAGAGACACTGGAGTTTTCAGCAGGAGTCCAGAAATTGGCCTAAAGACACACTGGAATTGGCAGCAGCAGCAGCATCAGGAGCCCAAACATTGCTTGAAAGAGACACCCTGGAGTTGGCAGCATGAGCCCAAAATTGGCTGAAAGAAACACTGGAGTTGGCAGCAGGAGCCCAAAAATTGGCCCAAAGACACACTGGAGTTGGCCGCAGCAGCAGGAGCCCAAACATTGCTTGAAAGAAACACTGGAGTTGGCAGCAGGAGCCCAAAAAATGGCCTAATGACACACCCTGGAGTTGGCAGCAACAGCAGGAGCCCAAACATTGGCTGAAAGAGACACTGGAGTTGGCAGCAGCAGCCCAACAATTGGCCTAAAGACACACCCTGGAGTTGGCAGCAGCAGGAGCCCAAACATTGGCTGAAAGAGACACTGGAGTTGAGCAGGAGCCCAAAAATTGGCCTAAAGACACACCCTGGAGTTGGCAGCAGCAGGAGCCCAAACATTGTCTGAAAGAGACACTGGAGTTGGGAGCAGCAGCCCAAAAATTGGCCTAAAGACACACCCTGGAGTTGGCAGCAGCAGGAGCCCAAACATTGGCTGAAAGAGACATTGGAGTTGGCAGCAGGAGCCCAAAAATTGGCCTAAAGACACACCCTGGAGTTGGCAGCAACAGCAGGAGCCCAAACATTGGCTGAAAGAGACACTGGAGTTGGCAGCAGCAGCCCAAAATTGGCCTAAAGACAAACCCTGGAGTTGGCAGCAGCAGCAGGAGCCCAAACATTGGCTGAAAGAGACACTGGAGTTGGCAGCAGGAGCCCAAAAATTGGCCTAAAGACACACCCTGGAGTTGGCAGCAACAGCAGCAGCAGGAGCCCAAACATTGCTTGAAAGAGACACTGGAGTTGGCAGCAGGAGCCCAAAAACTGGCCTAAAGACACACTGGAGTTGGCAGCAGCAGCCCAAAAATTGGCCTAAAGACACACACTGGAGTTGGCAGCAGCAGCAGGAGCCCAGAATTTGCTTGAAAGAGACACTGGAGTTGGCAGCAGGAGCCCAGAAATTGGCCTAAAGACACACTGGAATTGGCAGCAGCCGCAGCATCAGGAGCCCAAACATTGCTTGAAAGAGACACCCTGGAGTTGGCAGCATGAGCCCAAAATTGGCTGAAAGAAACACTGGAGTTGTCAGCAGGAGCCCAAAAATTGGCCCAAAGACACACTGGAGTTGGCAGCAGCAACAGGAGCCCAAACATTGCTTGAAAGAAACACTGGAGTTGGCAGCAGGAGCCCAAAAAATGGCCTAATGACACACCCTGGAGTTGGCAGCAACAGCAGGAGCCCAAACATTGGCTGAAAGAGACACTGGAGTTGGCAGCAGCAGCCCAAAAATTGGCCTAAAGACACACCCTGGAGTTGGCAGCAACAGCAGCAGCAGGAGCCCAAACATTGCTTGAAAGAGACACTGGATTTGGCAGCAGGAGCCCAAAAATTGGCCTAAAGACACACTGGAGTTGGCAGCAGCAGCAGCAGCCCAAACATTGGCCTAAAGACACACACTGGAGTTGGCAGCAGCAGCAGGAGCCCAAAATTTGCTTGAAAGAGACACTGGAGTTGTCAGCAGGAGTCCAGAAATTGGCCTAAAGACACACTGGAATTGGCAGCAGCAGCAGCATCAGGAGCCCAAACATTGCTTGAAAGAGACACCCTGGAGTTGGCAGCATGAGCCCAAAATTGGCTGAAAGAAACACTGGAGTTGGCAGCAGGAGCCCAAAAATTGGCCCAAAGACACACTGGAGTTGGCCGCAGCAGCAGGAGCCCAAACATTGCTTGAAAGAAACACTGGAGTTGGCAGCAGGAGCCCAAAAAATGGCCTAATGACACACCCTGGAGTTGGCAGCAACAGCAGGAGCCCAAACATTGGCTGAAAGAGACACTGGAGTTGGCAGCAGCAGCCCAACAATTGGCCTAAAGACACACCCTGGAGTTGGCAGCAGCAGGAGCCCAAACATTGGCTGAAAGAGACACTGGAGTGGGCAGCAGGAGCCCAAAAATTGGCCTAAAGACACACCCTGGAGTTGGCAGCAGCAGCAACAGGAGCCCAAATATTGGCTGAAAGAGACACTGGAGTTGGCAGCAGCAGCCCAAAAATTGGCCTAAAGACACACCCTGGAGTTGGCAGCAGCAGCAGCAGGATCCCAAACATTGGCTGAAAGAGACACTGGAGTTGGCAGCAGGAGCCCAAAAATTGGCCTAAAGACACACCCTGGAGTTGGCAGCAACAGGAGCCCAAACATTGGCTGAAAGAGACACTGGAGTTGGCAGCAGCAGCCCAAAAATTGGCCTAAAGACACACCCTGGAGTTGGCAGCAGCAGCAGCAGGAGCCCAAACATTGGCTGAAAGAGACGCTGGAGTTGGCAGCAGGAGCCCAAAATTGGCCTAAAAACACCCTGGAGTTGGCAGCAACAGCAGGAGCCAAAACATTGGCTGAAAGAGACACTGGAGTTGGCAGCAGCAGCCCAAAAATTGGTCTAAAGACACACCCTGGAGTTGGCTGCATCAGCAGGAGCCCAAACATTGGCTGAAAGAGACACTGGAGTTGGCAGCAGGAGCCCAAAAATTGGCCTAAAGACACACCCTGGTGTTGGCAGCAGCAGCAGCAGCCCAACAATTGGCCTAAAGACACACACTGGAGTTGGCAGCAGCAGCAGGAGCCCAAACATTGGCTGAAAGAGACACTGGAGTTGGCAGCAGCAGCCCAAAAATTGGCCTAAAGACACACTGGAATTGGCAGCAGCAGCATCAGGAGCCCAAACATTGCTTGAAAGAGACACCCTGGAGTTGGCAGCATGAGCCCAAAAATTGGCTGAAAGAAACACTGGAGTTGTCAGCAGGAGCCCAAAAATTGGCCCAAAGACACACTGGAGTTGGCAGCAGCAGCAGGAGCCCAAACATTGCTTGAAAGAAACACTGGAGTTGGCAGCAGTAGCCCAAAAAATGGCCTGACACACCCTGGAGTTTGCAGCAACAGCAGGAGCCCAAACATTGGCTGAAAGAGACACTGGAGTTGGCAGTAGCAGCCCAAAAATTGGCCTAAAGACACACCCTGGAGTTGGCAGCAGCAGCAGGAGCCCAAAATTTGCTTGAAAGAGACACTGGAGTTGGCAGCAGGAGCCCAGAAATTGGCCTAAAGACACACTGGAATTGGCAGCAGCAGCAGCATCAGGAGCCCAAACATTGCTTGAAAGAGACACCCTGGAGTTGGCAGCATGAGCCCAAAAATTGGCTGAAAGAAACACTGGAGTTGTCAGCAGGAGCCCAAAAATTGGCCCAAAGACACACTGGAGTTGGCAGCAGCAGCAGGAGCCCAAACATTGCTTGAAAGAAACACTGGAGTTGGCAGCAGTAGCCTAAAAATGGCCTAATGACACACTCTGGAGTTGGCAGCAACAGCAGGAGCCCAAACATTGGCTGAAAGAGACACTGGAGTTGGCAGCAGCAGCCCAAAAATTGGCCTAAAGACACACTGGAGTTGGCAGCAGCAGCAGCAGGAGCCCAAACATTGGCTGAAAGAGACACTGGAGTTGGCAGCAGCAGCCCAGAAATTGGCCTAAAGACACACTGGAATTGGCAGCAGCAGCATCAGGAGCCCAAACATTGCTTCAAAGAGACACTGGAGTTGGCAGCATGAGCCCAAAAATTGGCTGAAAGAAACACTGGAGTTGTCAGCAGGAGCCCAAAAATTGGCCTAAAGACACACTGGAGTTGGCAGCAGCAGCAGGAGCCCAAACCTTGCTTATAAGAGAAACTGGAGTTGGCAGCAGCAGCCCAAAAATTGGCCTAAAGACACACCCTGGAGTTGGCAGCAGCAGCTGGAGCCCAAACATCGCTTGAAAGAGACACTGGAGTTGGCAGCAGCAGCCCAAAAATTGGCCTAATGACACACACTGGAGCTGGCAGCAGCAGCAGGAGCCCAAAAATTGGCTGAAAGAGACACTGGAGTTGTCAGCAGGAGCCCAAAATACCTGCTTCTGTGTAACAGATACTTTGAAAATTGGCAATATGGGATGCCCAGTGCTCAGGGGGTTTTAAAGCAGACACAAAAACCCTTTTAAAACTGTGCTCTAGTTAGATGAAATCAGCTTTAAGACCTGCTTGTGTTTAACAGATAGGGTTAAATGTGCAAACATGGGATGCACAGTGCCCAGGGGTTTTTAAAGCAGACACAAAAACAATTAAAACTGTGCTCTAGTTAGATGAAATCAGCTTTAAGACCTGCTTGTGTGTAACAGATAGGGTTAAATGTGCAAACATGGGATGCCCAGTGGCCAGGGGTTTTTAAAGCAGACACAAAAACAATTAAAACTGTGCTCTAGTTAGATGAAATCAGCTTTAAGACCTGCTTGTGTGTAACAGATAGGGTTAAATGTGCAAACATGGGATGCACAGTGCCCAGGGTTTTTTACAGCAGAAACAAAAGCAATTTAAAACTGTGATCTGGCTATTAAATCAAATGAAAATAAAAAAAAGCTTTCTCTGTCACTTTATCTGCTGTCCCTGGCTCGATCTTTCCCTGGCTCTCTGTGGCTCTCTGTCTTTCCCTGTCTCTACCCAGCTCCGTTCTCGCCGCAATACAATGCTGAAATGCGCACAAGCAGGATGGCCGCCGTTTATATAGCACTGTGATGTCACCGGGGCTCTGGCTGCTGATAGGCTGCATGTGACCTTCCCATGATAACTTGCCCAGGGGATATGTCCAGACACGTCCCTCCACCATTTTACAATGCCTGTAATTGCAGTAAATGGAGTTTAAAGAAAAAATGTGATCGATCGAATCGCGGGGAAATTTGGATTCATTCAGAATCGAATATTTCATGAAATTCGGAACGAATTTGGGTTCGTCCGAATCGATTCGCTTATCTCTAGTGCTCACCAATCATATGACATATTGAATATTTAATTTGTAATATTGTATTTTCTACGTATATGCAAAATTCTTTAGTTCTTTCAATCAAGGCTTTAATGTTACATAGTTGCTGACTCCTATTCCCTTTTGAAGTGATCCTGATGAGAGATGAGAATTGGAGGAATATTTCCCCCCACCAACCCTGTTTCTGATTGCGCGTGCCTCTCTATTATTCTATCAGCCTTTTTATCTTAAACATTATCCAGTGTTAAAATTGTGCCAAGAGAGTAACACAAAACACGGTGGCCTGACATTATTTTGACATTCTCACTTTAGTTAACAGCACGTTGATTGGTAATGTGTGGACCGCAGAGAATGCGATTTGCCACATATATTCTTTTGTAACAGTTTCGCCACACAGCTGGGTTTTTATGGGTCATTTAAACCCTCTGCTCCCAGCTGGTGTTGACTTTATTTGCTTGAGAAACAAGGATTAAATATAGGAATTGACAAAAGATATTTGGCTAGATTAGGGATCCAGCAGATGCTTTATGACACACATTAAGCTGAAGCCACTATGCTTGAATGTTCTCCCCAAATACATTTTAAAGCAATGTCTGTTTGAAGCATGTTTTGCATATTAATATACAGAAAGTGTATTTTATGATTGCAAACTTTCTTAGTTTGAACATGGTGTTATTTATTTAGCCTGATTCGGAGGCTGATTGTGAATAGTAATTTTTTTCGGGAACTCAGAGACCGGGAATTTGCAGCAAACACTCGTATTATTCACAGCCATGCTCCAAGAAATTCGCGTTCATGCGTATGCGGCCGCATTTGCTTTGCGTGTGCATACGGTTTAGCCGAGTATTTATGGTATTTGCTGGTGAACTCGTCCAGGGAGTTTGTACCTGTTTTCTCCTGTAAGTTGCTTTGGAGACCATTGTTCTCGGTGTGCCGTGTCCATCAGTGACCTGATTCGCTTTTTTTTTTTTTTTTATCTGCAAGAAATTTTATGTTTATTCCCGCTGCTCCTCCCCCCCCCCCCGCCAGTGTGCCATCCCATGTAGTATGCAGGTCCTTCCCGATACTTACCTTCTCCCCCTTGTGGCATATAGGGCATCCCATGTAGTGTGCTTCCCCTAATACTTACTTTTGTCCCTTGGTTCCATGTTGTCTGCTTCTACCCACTGCTACTCAACCCCCCCCTTAGGCCATTTGCCTCGCTATTATACCCTCCTTTTTTTGTTTGCTGTAGTCTACTTGATTTAACTGTTTGGAATGAAGGCCACCTCCCAGCATATACATCTTAAAACTTTTTTTTTCTAAACATATTTTTTATTAGTTTTTTTTAACTTGTTTTTTTTAAATATGGAAAAATATTTAACATGGCACCTGTTGTAAAGAGCAAAATAAAACATGTTAACACCTGTTGGTACATATGTGTGGCTGTACATGCTCCCCAATTCAGACATACTTACCACAACTGATTTTACCATCCTTTTAGGGGCCCACCTCCTCTATGACGCCATCCCTTCTTCGGGGCCTGTACTAACCTGAGTTAATCATTCTCTGCATGTGTTGTTTATGTTATGCTTGTGGAGTGGTCTGCTTCACTGGGTTGACACACACCTGAGTCTGGGTTGACACACACCTGAGTCTGGCACCATTTCCATTTTGGTTGGCCCCATCATTGCATACTTCCACTCGGGTGATTTTGTAGGGACTGAGAAGCACAGGACACCAGCACTTAGCAACCATGTCCTTAGCCTTTTCATCACAACCTGTGTGTTCATGGTGTATCGGCCTACCTGAGTGCTGATGAACTGTGGGCAACTCCAAGCCCAATACACCCTCCTTCAGCTGGTTCTGGGGCTGGTGTTGGGAAGGCTGGAGAGGAGGAAGCGGATGCTGGCAGTGTTCAGGGCCGCAGTCTTACACCTGCTCCCTGTCTTCTGGGTCCCACTGGTCGGACCCCTCATCTCTGGGTGGACTTTATGCGCAGCCAGGATTCCCCAGCTACAAAAGTAAAAAAAAAAAACCTTTACACAATTCACTTTGAAACTTTGGCCTTATTACCAGGGCCGGATTAAGTGTGGTGGAGGCCCCCGGGCAACAAATCTGGTGGAGGCCCCAGATACAGTATTTTTTTTTTCCTTTAAAATAATAGTCCAGCCAAGTAACTGATTGGTGGATGTCTGGCACCCACCTACTTACTGGAATGTAATATCAAGTCCCTTGTGCCACCTTTGTGCAGGTGCGTGCTGCTTAGGAACTCCTGCTTTGCCGGGAGTAGTGTAGTTGCCGCCAGCTGGTCCAGCTGAAAAGTGGGGGCCAGCGGCTGTGCTTGGTGGATTATGTGAGCAGCCGCCTATTGACAGCTCTGCAGCACCCATCCTGTAGCATTGCTGATGGTGGCTTTGCTGCTCTAGACTCTCCGTCCTGCCCTGTAGTGGCTTTAGCTGCAGGTTTGCAAAAACAAAAAAAGGCCTGCTCAGGCGCGTGTGGACCCCACTGCCGCCAATAGCTTTATTACTGGCCCACGGCCCCTCAGACCAAAGACTGAAAAGCTTGGTGGAGGCCCCCTTTGCAGGGCAAGTGCACCCCCCTCATAGTCTGACCCTGCTGATTGCTCACCTTCTCTGTTGTATATTCACTTACCTGGGAAGTTCTGACTGTAGAACCTCCGCACCCGGGGCCAATTTCTCCATTTGAGGCAGACCAGTGCTGCATTATTTGGGTGAAGGTGTAAGGCGACGTCCCCTCGCCACTCACATGGGCTGCCACTTCCTCTGCCAATGTTCTCTTTTCATGTGTGTTGGGCTTTAAGTCGTAGCATTCATCAATAAAAGTCTGAAAATACTTAACAGAATTGCAATGTTAATTTGTGTCCTGCCATGTTTTGGTCTACTTTAGGTACACATGCCCCTCTTTAATTGCTTTTCTATTACAGTCCAAACAGCAAAGGCATATCTACGCTAGCCTATGCAAGCTGCCTATGCAGCCTAATCCAGCTCTCCTATCCAACAGTACTGGCAGATTGCAAGAGCAGACTGAGTGCCTAGCTCTCCCCTCTGCTAATACTGTTGGATAGTGCTTGTTGACACCACTCAGCAACATGGCACAGCAAGCTCTCCCATCCAACACTACTGGTGGATTGCAGAAAGCACTTAGCCATATGCTGCCACACGTAGCACTCTGACATGTTTGTATGCCTGTGTTTCAGCACACTACAGTGGGCCTGCTTAGCATCTGAATGCAAGACCTCTGCCATTACTGTGGTGCCATGTGCCCTAGCTCGGATGTCGCAGCCACTCACCCGTCACATGTACGTACCTTGGCTGGATTGTAAGGTGGCACACATGCATAGGTGAATGGCATGAAATGTTGACTTACCATCATGATGTACTCCTGCTGCTCCCGGGTGTACACGGTGGATGCCATGTTGGTCCTTTGGTCATTGTCTGCATGATGCACCTAGCTGCCTATGCGTCCTGGCGGACCCCGGAAGTGTGTTTGAGTCCATACACCCATGTAGCCTATAGTTTGAAGGCGCCTGTGCTGGCCTCTTAAATAAACACAATTGAGGTCCAATTAACTGCCCATTATGTATAAAAGAACATAGCTGAACATCAGACTTTCATGGCAGTGCTTACTAAGGAGCTCACAATGCCCAAACAGTGCCAAGGCAGCACCCAGAACCCGGAACACAGGCCTGGCCGAGGAACCCGCAGCACCCGGCCCAGGGACTGTAGCCCCAGCCCCAGGCCCCACCATTTGTTCCGCAGGCACTCCCCTGCTGACACCCACTCTACCCACTCTCAGTGGGTCACTCGCAGCAGTGTGAGGCATCAGGAGTCACACAACCAGGGCCAAACACATTATAAATGCAATGATAGCAATAGACACATAATACGAATACAAGAATAAACGCACTTATCCAGAAGCCAACCTCCACTCAACTCACCACTTTCAAAACGGGTTTACAAACTTGAACTCCTCAGGATGAATGCATCATGGGATGAGCCAGGGAAGCCGTTCAAAGCGCTGAAAAAAATGAAGGTCCGGTCCCACGACACTTTGGGTGTTCTTGTTATGCCGTTCCAGGCTGCCATGCTGTCAAGAAAAGAGATGTATTTTTCCTGCAGGGCAGCCATGCCATCGAGAAACTTATTCAGGGTGCAGCTCAGCTCATAGCCTCTAGATTCGCTAAAAATTTAAAGCAGACAAGCAATTTGGTCATACCTCTGAATACAAATCCCAGAATCCTTCAACTGTAGCAGGTGAGTTCATCAACAGCTTTGGCTAAACAAAGCAGCAGCCATTACCTCCCTTAGCTGAAAACGCTGCCAGTGACCCTTGAGCTACTTAAACACAAGACTGTGATCCTCCCATCTGAAGAGGTTGAATTTGTGCAGATGGAGGTTAAACGTGTCATCTCTGCATTAGTCAATCAGATGATTATCAACCTGTGTCACAAAGTTTCTGAAATGTACATCGGAAACACCACATTGATGTACATTACTAAGCTAAACATGCTAGGGAAAACTGTTTTCTTTTATAACACAGAGTTGCAAACACAAAGGAAAGCAACAACAATAACAGATAAGCTAGTAAGTGGAACTAACCTTCAAATAGTTATATCCATACATTGCATTTTAAAGATTGACGCACCTGTAGCTTATATGGTTGGAAAAAGACATATGTTATGATTTTCAACTAAGGTATTGGGTAGAGGGGAATTATTTTTTTCTGCTGACCATAATTTAATGAAAAGCCTAAACCGATAAAAAACGATTCCCCAGCATATAAAAATTAACATATTTTACGTTTTTAGTCACTTACTTATTAATCATTCCCCCGCTGGGCTGCAACTCTGTTCAGGACTCTAGGATACGGACGCTGCCATCTTGCCTCAGAAACATCATATATTGAGAAGAGGAGGAGGGGGCAAAAGTGCAGGGGGCGGGTTATAGCTGTGCTTTGCACAGACAGACCAGAGCTGGGGGAAAAGAACAGCAATCCCAGAATGCAGATCGGCACAGTCAGAAGACACTTCCTGTTTGCAAGCAGCCTGAGACTCCATATGCTGCCATCTTGGATGTTTAAAAACTCATAAAATGCATTCGTCGCAGGTAGGATGATTGAGCAATCTGTATGTACAGGGTGGGGGAAACACATAAGATAGACTCTTATTCAGGGTGAAGGTCCAGTTTAATGGAGTAGGCATGCTGCAGGGAGTAAACTAGTCACATCCACAGCTGCCATCTTGGACCAGAGAGGACCGCTGTGATGCTCATTCTCCATCCTCAAGAAGTTTTTCACTAGTGGGCCTGGTTGGTGGAGCAAAAGGTGAGTATAACCACTTATTGTATTCCTGCCTTGCCAATCCCATTAAGGCAGAAGCTACATTTTGGGATAATTCAGTTGTAGTAATGAGGGTAGTCTA
Source organism: Gastrophryne carolinensis (assembly GCA_027917425.1). Classification (NCBI taxonomy): domain Eukaryota; kingdom Metazoa; phylum Chordata; class Amphibia; order Anura; family Microhylidae; genus Gastrophryne; species Gastrophryne carolinensis. The sequence goes on from CM051239.1 coordinate 125,960,949, forward strand.
TGCTGAGAATGATGGAGCCAATGCAGTTCTGAAAAGCAGAGAGATGTGGAGCACAATCGTATTATAAGTAAATTCATGTCATTTTGAATTTAGCACTGCTTTTATACTAAACCTCTTTCTTTGTGTTTAGTCAAAGGGACTAAAACACAAAGATCTGACATTGTAAAAAATAGTCAATAAGCAAAATTCTATACATGCACAAAGGCAGTTCTGGCCTGAAGTTCTTCAGTCTATTTTAACACGTATCTTTTTATTCTCAGAGGAAATTAAGAAATATGAAATGGTGTGATTTAAATTATTTATTGGCTGGCTTGCGCTATTTTTTTCTATAGTGTGTGAGTGCAAGGCTGTGTTTTGCTTTTGGAAAGACTAGATTAATATTGTAGGACATGATGTATCATTTTGTTATCTACTGAAGCCTAAAATGTGTTTACTGTGAATCACTTTTGCAAGTAGGTTGCAATACCATATCAATTCATGTATTATGTTAGGCCCTTATGGGGATTTTGGTGCAATTGAGTTAGAACCCTTATCAAATGCTTGTTGTGGTCAGGGCCAACTCCAGGTTTATGTGGGCCCTTGGGCGGCATGGTCTCAGTGGGTCCCTTTGTGGTAAGGAGTCGTGTCATATCACCAAGGGACGTCCCAAATCTGGGTGCCCCTAAGGACCATGCCATTTGGCCCAAAACTCTAGTTTTGGTCTACTTTGAAGCACGCCAAACCACTTTAAACCTGACCTTGGAGTCTAAACGAATCTAGATTCTCCTGATTTTGGATGCTGCTGTGTGTGACCCCCCCCCCCCCCATTGTTCATTACTTTCCTGGAACTGGTGAATGCACTGTGGGATCGCCAGTTAGCGTTAACGGCCAAACCAGGGGGGTTCCTTCACAAACAGGGGCATCCCAAATTGAGATGCCCCTGTAAAGCAGACCAAAACTCAGGGATGGAATTGCTTGCATAGTGGGTGTGCCAGCGATCCCAGGGGGTTTCACACAGTAGGGTATCACAGATTGGGATACTCTAGGGATAGGGAATCAACTCAAGGAGATGTAGGCACCAGTTGTGGTGGTGCCCACCCAGTCCGCTGCTGGTCAAGTGCTGTCGCACACCCCAAAGACCGGCCCTGTTAGTGGGCCCCCCTGGAGGGTGGGGTCCTCCGGCAGCTGCCCCGCCTTGCTGGGTGCTGACACCGGCCCTGGTTGTGGTGCACATTATAATGCATAATATCTTAAAAGTGGACCAATCTGAGCCCCCATTACCTAAAATGATGCTGGCCCAGGGGCAGGACATGGGCCCTGAAGTAAAGGAGTTTGGCCCGGGGACATAACATGGGCCCCAAAGTAAAAGCTGGGATCCATTACCTAAAATTATGTTGGCCTGGGGGCATGACATGGGCCCTGAAGTAAAGGGATTTGGCCCAGGGACATGACATGGGTCCCAAGGTAAAGGCTGGGCCCCATTACCTAAAATAGCCTGCCAGAGGGCATGACATGAGCCCTAAATTAAAGTTTGCTAGTGTGTGCCCCCCACCCCCGAATGTGGTTGGGCCCAGGGGCATGACATGGGTCCAAAAACTGAAGTTTGACAGTGTGCGCCCCCCCACTACCAGATGTGGGGTAGCAGGGGGTAGAGTGGTTGGAAAAGTGGTGGGGCCCAAGGGTATGACATGGGCCAGAAATGAAAATAAAAGCCCCTATATCCTGAATGACCTGACATGTGCCCCAAAGTAAAGTTTATCAGTGTGTGCCCCCTTCTCCCCATAATAGGGTGGGGCCCAGGGGCATGACATGGAGCCCAAAGTAAAGTCTAAGCCCCCATAACATAGAATGACCTGACATGAACCCAGGAGCATGACATGGGCCCCAAAGTAAAGTTTGCCAGTATGCGCCCTCCCCACCCCCAAATATAGTGGAGCCTGAGGGCATGACATGGCCCCCCCCCAAAGGTTGTGGGGCATGACATGGACCCCGTAATAAAGGCTAAGCCCCCCATAATTTAGAATGGCCTGACAAGTGCCCGGGGCAAGACATGGACCCCAAAGTAAAGTTTGCCAAGATCAACAAGAAGATATAAGTGAGTCCTGTACACACAGGACACTGCTGCTGGCCATGTGTAAGCAGGGGCGTAACTATAGAGGATGCAGAGGTTGCGATTGCACCAGGCCCAGAAGGTCAGGGGGCCCCCTTATTGTTGCTCATCCACATTGTTTATCATAGTTGTGCTCATTTGGCATCATTTGAAGAAAAGCACCATTCATCTCTGCTGTTTCAGGCATTAGTTGTCTAGCTACATCCAATTGAGTTACAATACTTAAAGTTTACTGTGTGAGCCTTGCAAGGACCCCATTTAAAATGGCCTAACAGTCAAAAATGACTTAAACCAGACCAGCACAACAAACAGTTGCATCCCTCCCCAGGGCAATTTAGATTGCTGCACTTAAAAATTAATTTACCCTGCTGTAGTAAATATTGCAGGCCACCTGCAAACAGGAAGTGCTGCTGGGCTTCCTGTTACTGTGCATTATCAGTTAAGTCAGTGGAATCCAGGCAGCAGCATGGCTGAGATGCTGGGAGAGGAAGCTCCAAAATGGCCGCTACCTTTCTATTCTAACTGTGCCAGGCTGTTGGTCCGGTTTAATGTTCACACCAGTTATGTCACTGTGTGCAATGTGGGGTGAGCTCTTTCACCTCAGCAGTGGCCATAGCAACAGTGTGTACAGTACTCACTTCTCACTTCTTGTAGATATTGATGTACAGACTTGTGTTGTACGGTTCCTAATAGCAACAGAATGCCGGTAATAAAAACTGCTTCTATAAAACACACATTTACTACCTACAATCTGTTGCTATTAGTAACTGCACACCAAGTCTGTACACCAAGATCTACAAGAAGAGAAGAGAGAAGTGACCCCTGTACACACAGAATACTGCTGCTATGGCTGATGCTGAAGTGAGAAATCTCACTCACACCTACACATACATGCGGCTAGCAGGTGACTTGCCATTAGCCCCCAGCCCCCCATTATCTGCCCCCCCCCAAAGCCCGGGAGGGCAGAAGAGCCTGGGGCCACAGAGGCTATGTGGGCTTGTAGCCTGCAGGCTGGCCTCCGCGCCCTGTTTTAGAAGCCCCCATAGCTGGTCCCTGGGCTGCTTACCCTGGGTAAGGCGGACCCCACATCAATTTATGAGGGGATTTTTAAGAGTATTTAAGCCTTTTCCTGGAAATTTCTGCAAAAATCACAGTTAAACATAGCGCAAATTGGTGAAAAATTACCTGTCAACAGAGGGTGACAAAATCTCAAGTAGGCTGGCAGTTAAAAGGATTAAAAGTAGCTATGCGTGTTCGATAATCTGTGGTTCTTTTCCGAGGACCTTGCACTTCAGATTTAGCTTGTTTTTTCTTGTTTGCATACTGATATTTTATGAAAATGTGTTTTTTATTTTGCTTTTTTAAAAATTATGTAGGGAAACTGCGGGAAGCCAAAGAATTCTTCAAGGGATTACTGTACTACAACAAGCAGGGTACACCTAGAAAGCTTAACGTGTAGTTTCTATGGGGTATTTCAAATGTAAAGGGTTGTTTTGGTTGAAAAAAAAAACTAGGTGAGCACTTTGTCTGCAGAACTGAAATTTTCAAGTAAAATTACCCTTACATGCATGCTTTACTTTGGGGTTTAGGGTGGTAACCCTACCTTTGACAGTACCTATGCATACCTATGCATGCTGGGTATTGTTCTGTTCTGGGGACCTTGCTTTTTCAGATTTAACTTGTTTTTTCTTGTTAGTATATTGTTTTTTTAATGAAAATGTGCCGTATCTACTTATTTTTTTGTGAAACCCTGTGCAACCAAATAATTAATCGAAGGATTACTTCCAGAAAACTGCACCCATGTCAGCAAGGCTGGTTCACCTAGAAAGAGTGAGGCGTGTACATTTTTTATTACAAAAACACTACAAATTGTAAAAAAATATTGAGAGTACACTAAACAAATGACAAACAAGACATTTCTTGTAAAAGCACAGACACTGCTGAAAAAAACAATATCGAATTTTCCTAGGAAATCCTTTCAAAGATCAAAGTTAAACAAGTATAGCTCAAAATAGTGAAAAATGGTCTGGCAACAGAGGGTGGCAAAATCTCTAGGTAGGCTGGCAGTTCAGAAATTAAACATTGCTCAGATGTTCAGAGCTTGGGCTATTTTTTTATAACCTAACCCTGCAATATACTTCACCACAACCTTACTTCCGAGGCGTCTGGTGTGTTCCTTGGTTTTCACGATGCTGTTCATAAACTAATGTTCTCTTACAAACCTCTGAGGCCTTCACAGAATATCTGTAGTGTGGTAAGGTGCAAGGGGCCGTTATTGACGGCAGGTATGTAGCACCAATGTACCTGGCATTGGTGCAGTAAAGCCGTGTAGTCTGATTTCCAGCATCAGCTGCTGGTGGCAGTTTGCTGCTGTTGCTTTAGAATAGCCAAAAGGCTAACCTGGGACGGCTTTACTGGGATGGAGTAGAGCAGGGTGGGACTCCATCCCACTACCCAGGTCCGGGTTTTGCGGGCTGTTTAAATAGCCTGGGGAATCAGCTGTGGCCTGTCCTTTGTCTAGAGCTCACATGGGAGTGAGACTCTGTGAGCCTGGCTGAAATCTCCTGTGGAAGCTGTTTCATGCGGACCTATTGAGACCTATTTGACTGTAAACAGGACCTTTGCTCAAGGACTAAAAGCTGTTTGCCTGACTGTATCATTTATGCTGCGGTTTCCTGAAAAGGTGATGTAACCTGTGTGGACATATGCTTTTGTGGATTTTTGTGTTAAATAAACACAGACTTTACTTTGAACTGTTTGCCTCCGCCTCTATACTGCTGACACCCGGTCGCCTACCAGAGCTAATCTCTACATTTGGTGTCGGATGCGGGCACAGCATTGAGGCCGTTGCTAGGAGCAACCGACGAAAAAGTTTTTTGTTGTGCATGTCCTATATTAAACCTGCCAGGCTGCTACCTGGGACTGCAGACAAAATGGAGGCGGTCGTGAAAGCGCTCGTGGAGGCCAACAGGCAGCAGCATGAGACCAACAGGCAGCAGCAGGAGACCAACCAGCTGTTTTTGCAACATGTGATGGCGCTGCAAGCTGCAGGTGCGCCCAAAAGTATTCCTGATGCCCGGAAAGCTGTCCGCTCGGCGCTCACAAAAATGACCCCTTCATATGACGTTGAGACTTACCTGGCGGTGTTTGAAAAGGTGGCTGCAAGGGAGAAGTTGCCGCATGACCAGTGGGCTGATGTCATCTCTCCATTTCTGGCGTCTGGACCCCAGCAGGTGTTGTTTGATCTCCCAGAGGACCAAGCCGCTGACTACCCGACTCTGAAGGGTGAGATACTGGCCAGACTGGGGGTGAATGTGTGGGTTCGGGCTCAGCGGGTGCATCAGTGGAGCTACCAGTCGGCAGAGCCCGCCCGGCCCCAGTACTATAAACTGCTGCACCTGCTGCAAAAATGGCTGCAGCCGGAGTTGTTAAGCCCCACTGCCATGTTGGACCGCTTGCTGGCGGACATTTTCTGGAGGGCTTTACCGCACCCTCTTCAGCACTGGGTTGGCCAGGTATCCCCTGACAACGCACTAGGGATGGTGGACCTAGTGGAGCGATATGAGGCCACCAGAAACTTGCAAGTCGGCTCCATGAGGAGGGATTCAGGGAAACCCCGGAGGTCCCCGCCCCAGCTCAGGCGAGTGGCGTCCCCTAAACCCCCTCAGGACCTACCCCCCAAAGTCCCTGCCCAAGTGTTGTGTTGGGGATGTAAGGAGCCGGGACATATCAGAGCCAATTGTCCCCACCAGGGGGAGCCCATGGACGTGAACTTTGGTTACCGCCCTTCCATGTATGCCAGGAGGCTGTGTGCTGCCGGTGTCCCTGAGCTTGTGGGGCAAAGTCACCTCTGTCAGGTGAAAGTGGGAGACACCCTGGCTGTGGCCCTTTTGGACTCGGGGCGTATGGTTACCCTGGCAAGACCCGCCTTAGTACTGCCCGATGAGTACACTGGGCGGAAAACCGGGGTTTTGTGCATTCATGGGGACTTGAGAGACTATGCCACAGCACAAGTGTCTCTCACCACCGTCTCCGGCAGCTGGAAACATGAAGTCGCTGTCACCGCTAAACTCCCGTATGAACTGATTATTGGGCGAGACTTTCCAGGGTTCAGGTCACTGTGGGCCAAGTTGGCAGTTCCGGAAACCCGCGAAGCGGGTGTGTCCCCAATAGACTGGCCCTACTCAGGGGAGACCCCGGTGCCCTGGGAACCGGAATCAGGAGGCACCGTGGAAGAGGGGCCCGTCCCTAAAATGGAAGAGGGGGAGTCAACCCCACTAAATGTTATGGTTGGAGATGTGGAAGAGTTGGCAACAGGTCCAGAGTTGGCAGATCTCCATGTCTCCACAATTAACTTTGGTACCGCTCAACACCAGGACCCAACCCTGTCTCGGGCCTGGGAGAATGTTCTTGAGGTGGAAGGTGAACCACAACAGCCAGGGGCGGAGTTACAGTTTCCTCGCTTTGTGGTTCACCAGGAAATGTTGTACCGAGTAAACAAGGTACGTGAAGAGGTGGTGGAACAATTGGTGGTACCCAATCCATATCGCAAGTTGGTGTTGGATTTGGCCCACCAACATGTTCTGGGTGGACACCTAGGCCAGCAGAAAACTCTGGACCGCGTTTTACAATGATTCTACTGGCCCAGTGTGTACAAGGAGGTGGAGAGATATTGTGAGTCCTGCCCAACATGTCAGATGACCAGCCCTCAGCCTCATTACCGTGGTCCCTTAGTTCCTCTCCCAGTTATTGAGGTACCCTTTGAGCGGATTGCCATGGATCTAGTGGGTCCAGTGCCAAAGTCCGCTAGAGGGCACCAACATATTCTGGTGATCTTGGATTATGCCACGCGGTACCCTGAGACAGTGCCCCTGCGTCACACCTCTGCCAAGCTCATTGCTAAGGAGCTTATGGAAATGTTTTCCAGAGTAGGTCTGCCTAAAGAGGTCCTGACCGATCAAGGTACCCCGTTTATGTCGAAAGTAATGAAAGAGCTCTGTAAACTGCTGCAGGTGAAACAGTTGCGGACATCCGTTTACCACCCGCAAACAGACGGCCTAGTAGAAAGGTTTAATCAAACTTTAAAGACCATGTTAAAAAGGGTGGTCGCCAAGGATGGGAAGAATTGGGACTTGCTGCTGCCCTATCTGATGTTCGCAGTGCGAGAGGTGCCCCAGGCCTCTACGGGGTTCTCACCCTTCGAACTCTTATACGGTCGACATCCAGGGGGCCTGTTGGATATAGCCAAGGAGGCCTGGGAACAGCAACCCACACCCCACAAAAGTGTGGTAGAGTACGTGACTCACCTACAGGAACGGATAGATACCGTCTTGCCGCTTGTCAGAGAACACATGGAGGCAGCGCAGCGGGCCCAAAGCAGGATTTATAATCGGCAAGCCAGGGTACGGAACTTTAACCCCGGTGACAGAGTTGTGGTTCTGGTACCCACGGTGGACAGTAAATTTCTAGCTAGGTGGCAGGGTCCCTATGAGGTCATTGAAAAAGTTGGGGAAGTGACTTACAAGGTACATCAGCCTGGGCGGAGGAAGCCAGAGCAGGTGTACCATGTAAACCTGCTGAAACTGTGGAAAGACAGGGAGACCCCTGGGGGTGACAGTCCCCGACCAGGTATGGTGGGGGTGGAGCTTCCCATCCCTCGGTCTGTTATTAGAGAAGCAGTAGTCGAGGTGAAAACTGGCGACAACCTCTCCTCTAAACAGACTCAGGAAGCCAGGGAGTTTATTAGCAGAAACACAGACGTGTTTTCAGAACTCCCTGGGCGCACTTCGGTCATCCAACATGATGTTGTCACGGAACCTCAGGTCAAGATCCGGTTGAGGCCTTACCGGGTACCTGAGTCCCGGCGACAAGCTATCGCGGAGGAAGTGCAGCAAATGCTCCGGTTAGATGTGATTGAAGAATCAAAGAGTGAGTGGGCCAGCCCCATAGTCTTGATTCCCAAGCCCGATGGTACGTTGCGGTTCTGTAACGATTTCCGCAAACTTAATGAAGTTTCCAAGTTTGATGCCTACCCTATGCCCCGGGTAGATGAACTCATTGAGAAACTAGGCCAAGCCAGGTACTTTTCGGTTTTGGACCTCACAAAAGGGTACTGGCAGGTGCCCTTGACTGAGGCTGCCAAGGAGAAAACAGCCTTTATTACACCAGAGGGACTGTTCCAATACAAGGTGTTACCCTTTGGGTTACACGGCGCTCCCGCTACGTTCCAAAGGTTAATGGATATTGTCCTCAGGCCACATCGTCGGTATGCTTCGGCATATCTGGACGATATAATTATCCATAGCACGGATTGGGAAAGTCACCTACCCAAAGTCCAGGCCGTAGTGGATTCCCTCAGGAAGGCTGGGTTGACGGCAAACCCGAAAAAATGTACTTTAGGCCTAGAAGAGACAAAATACCTGGGCTATGTGATTGGGCGAGGAGTGGTCAAGCCCCAGGTCAACAAACTAGAAGCCATCCGTAACTGGCCCCGGCCTAACACCACCTGCCAGGTAAAGTCATTTCTGGGGTTGGTGGGATATTATATGCGGTTCATTCCCAATTTTGCCACCCGGTATAGTATAGTGGAGAGGGAGTGTTCGGCCATTAAATGGGCCCTGGAGTCTCTTTGCTACTACTTGCTGGGGAGAAGGTTCCGGCTGATTACGGACCACTCTCCCCTCAAGTGGATGTGCCAGGCTAAGGACAGGAATGCCAGGGTCACCCAATGGTTCTTGTCGTTACAAAACTTCAAGTTTACAGTAGAGCACAGAGCGGGACGATTACTGGGTAACGCGGATGCCCTGTCCCGAGCACATTGTTTGGCATGTGTCCACCCCCTCAGGGTTGAACAAAGGGGGGGGGGTATGTGGTAAGGTGCAAGGGGCCGTTATTGACGGCAGGTATGTAGCACCAATGTACCTGGCATTGGTGCAGTAAAGCCGTGTAGTCTGATTTCCAGCATCAGCTGCTGGTGGCAGTTTGCTGCTGTTGCTTTAGAATAGCCGAGAGGCTAACCTGGGACGGCTTTACTGGGATGGAGTAGAGCAGGGTGGGACTCCATCCCACTACCCAGGTCCGGGTTTTGCGGGCTGTTTAAATAGCCTGGGGAATCAGCTGTGGCCTGTCCTTTGTCTAGAGCTCACATGGGAGTGAGACTCTGTGAGCCTGGCTGAAATCTCCTGTGGAAGCTGTTTCATGCGAACCTGAGACCTATTTGACTGTAAACAGGACCTTTGCTCAAGGACTAAAAGCTGTTTGCCTGACTGTATCATTTATGCTGCGGTTTACTGAAAAGGTGATGTAACCTGTGTGGACATATGCTTTTGTGGATTTTTGTGTGAAATAAACACAGACTTTACTTTGAACTGTTTGCCTCCGCCTCTATACTGCTGACACCCGGTCGCCTACCAGAGCTAATCTCCACAGTAGTTATACTGATTATTATTATTTAGTGTAATATTATAATTATTTAGTGATGGACTCTAATTTTTGCTGCAATCTGAACAATCCAGATGCTGATTAGTAAATAAAGTGCTCACCTTTGTTTTCAGTAAAATGATATTTCAGGGCCTAATGGTGGCCTTTGGGGATACTCCGCACTGCACTGGTTAGCTCCTGTGTGAGCGGTGCGCTCCCGCTATCTCTAAAATCGCTGCCTGCGCATGCCGAGTTGGAAGGGGCACACCTTCTCCCTCAAAAGTGAGAATTTTATTTTGGCTGCAATCTGGGTGCGCAATCCAGATGCAGAAAAAGCATTCTGGAGGTGTTATTCTGGTTTAAGGGTATCAGTTCAGGATTAATATATATATATATATATATATATATATATCCGCCACACTTTTCAGTCTTTTAGATTTTATGAATTTTTTTAACCATCACACATACTTGCTACTTTGTGTTGCTCTATTAATTAGAATCTCAATAGTAAATATTTAAGTTTGTGCCTCTGATGTTACAAATATGAAAAACTTCAAGTGAGATGAATACATTTTCAAGGTACTGTAGTTACCATCCCTTCATGTCAGTTACACTGACTCTAGCACCCACTCTATTTACTTCAATGGAGGAGACGTTCCAGGCCTTGGTACACTGTCCTCCTTTGGAATGAATGGAGTTGGCATAGCCAGACTGATGCGGGGAGAGGGACATGGACATCGCAGGACTTGATTTCAGCACCTGGTGAGTTTTTTCAAACAGGAGTAGGACAAAAGTGCTGCAAGGGGACAACAGGTGAGTATTACTTTTTTGTTGCCTGGATACCTGTTATATTTAACTATGTACAGTATATTTCACAAGAGTTTCCTTTTCCTAAGTAGTACGCCTCCTTTACCTCCAATAATCCAGTGGCTGATATTGGCACATGTTCCTTTTAACCAACAAATCTATCTTTATGGATAAGAGACATAAACTACTGTACTTTCATTGTGACAGTAAAACATAGTGAAAGGAGAATGCACTGTATTGTTTCCAGTAAAAAGGAAGCTAAAGTACAATTCGATTTCTCTAAATATATAAATTAGTTGGCTACCAGGGGACCCGGCCTGTGAATGTAACTAAATTGCCAGAGTTACAGAAGAGCAACTTCTTTAACATTAGAAATAAACTATTTTCTTAAATGTTAACTGTAATAAAATGTTGCCACTATTTTGCCAAAACTCTTTTCTCATTGTACTGAACCAAATTAATTTTAAACCTGAATATGAACAGAAACACTATTTAAAATTGCTTACTTGCAATGGTGTCCATATCCAAATTTTGTTTCTTTGTTTCCAAATAAATGATTAAATAAGATAAAAGAAAAAATGAAATACAGTATTTTCATACATGGGTATCATTTACTCGCAACATACTTCCTTTAAAAAGTTTAACTAAAAATAAGGCACAATTGAAACCCGCACGGGTGGTGGCCGGGCAGGCAGCTTGCACCGGGTCCCCGCTGCCATGGGCCTGGTAGCAGCTGCCTCCATTGTATGTACCCAACTGGTTGCATTTCCTCTTGATCCCATAGGGGCATCCACTTTCAATCTGCTATTCATAGGTTAACAGTGTGTTAATGAGGAGTTAATACACTGCTAGCGAACCTGCGCCTTCTTCCCAGTTTGTCAAAAATGGGTGCTGGTCCACTCACTTTAAATAGCACTTTTCTATTTTACTTTTAGTTCAGTTACACCCTTTGCAGTCTTTTACCTTTAATGTTGATGCTATATTACTAGAAAAATCACATTTTGATGGCAAATAGCTCACATCTGTTTCTAGGGCTCAGTGAGGTCCCATGAGACTGAAAATAACAGATGTGTTTCCAGTGTCCCACCTCCAAAAATACAACGCTCACCTCTCTGTTGCACGTGCTATTTACATGTCATAAAAGAGATAAATACGTGTTCTCTCTTAACCTAGTGATTTCACTGAGCAATGAAACATACCTCATTGCTCAAAGACAGCTTCAGCATTTGAGGCCAGCATTAGAAGTTTGAAGATTAACTTTACTTTCCTCGAGGTACGGGTCATTTATCAGAATTTTAAATAAAGGCAAACTGATTTTATAAATTATAATAATAGATATATTTAGTTACTGCTTTTTATAGGAATACAAAAACACATAGGTCCTCTGCTTTTCAGTGTTACATACAGTAGATAATGTAGTTAATTAAGCCAAAATAAAGCATACTGTAGGTCCAAAAAAGTTGGACCAAGGCTCCTTCAGATTCCATACAATAAAATAAAATACCTATACTCCCCTGCAGTAGGTCACTCCTATTCAGCCATTTAAAAACTCACCCAACCGCTCGATCCAGTGCAGCGTCACTGGTCCTCTAGCCCACCTCCGTTATGGAAACGCATACCCCCATCAGTCGCAGTGATGTGGCCAAGCCTGCTCTATTCACTGCCATAGGTGGGGCATGTCAGGCCACATAGATCTGCTAGATGTCAAGAAGAGGGGATAAGTATACCCACTGTGTAAACAAATCCAGCCAAGCTTGCTTTTCCACTTACTGAAGGGGTAACGTTGTTCTAAAGCCATAGCCCATGCATGAAAATAAAAAAAAGGCTATACTCACCCTTAATCCCCTGCAGACGATCATCTGCCCCTTGCATTGTATTGATGGTGGACCACCCCGTGCCATTCATCACAGCAACTATGGAATACCCGCTCTATTCACTGCAATGCGTCAGGCCCTGGCACACCCCCTCCATTTCAGTGAATCAAAGGGGCATACCATAGTGCCTGTAGCGGATGTCAGGGGATGGTCCATTGGAGATAAAAGGTGGGTATATATCTTTTTGTTTTGATGCCTGGGCATTGAGTAAGTGTTTTTCCAGTACATTGCCTATTTATTGTTAGGCCTAATATCTGGCTTGGCCTTTTAAAAGGTCCTTGATGTTCCCTCATTCCTTAAGGTCTGATCTGACTGATAGTAACTGTGATATGCTAAATAGTGTTGCAAGTACATGAATAGTATATAGAGAGACAGTCACACACAGACAGACATGCAGATAGAAAGAAATATGTGCTCTAGAAGATGCTGGCACCCTGGGTCTGTAATCTTCAAATATGAGTTCATCATGGCTCTTTATGAATTGTGAGTAGCTGCATACTGCATTTCTTTTGGAAATACACCTGGACCCATTGCATTGCTTACCTTTTAGATATGCCAGCTCAGCTAAGACATCAACCTCCAAAAACTCCAGAGCTGGATCCTACCAGCTGGATGCTATGCTATGGCCATACATGCTCTGGGTTTGAAAGCCACTATCTAAAAATACTGAACAAGCCACAGCCTTATTTCCATCAATATAATTATTTTCCCAATTTCGAATTTCTGAGACTGCGCTGTTTTTCTTCTTTCTGTCGCCAATATATCAGAAAAAGGTTTTATCTGCCCTCTTCACAGATTCACCCATTTCTTCCTTGTTTTGCCCTTCAGCAGCATTTATAATCAGTTTTGCTTTACTGTGTTTCATTTTATATTCCTCTCTGTCACCTGCACTTTCTTTATACTTCTTATAGGCAGACATATTTTCTTTTACAATAGTGCTGACTTCCCTAGTATAGCAGCTTCTTCTTCCTTTTATTCTTGCTAGTTTGTGTCTCGTATGTCTTAGTTGCCTTTTTTTTATCCCACTGATTTCATCTATTAACAGGTTATCTAAATCCTCATATTGTCCAGGGGGCCTATATATCACACCAATTCACAGCTCCCTCCTTAGTCTGCATGGTAACCCATAGAGTTTCTAGTTCATTATGTATTTGTTGAATTATTGTTGATTGAAGAGTATTTTTGACATAAATGGCTACTCTGCCACCCTTTTTTTCTGATTTGTCTTTTCTGTACAACGTATATTCAGGTATGGCTATCTCCCAGTCATTGTGATCCTTAAACCAAGTCTCTGTTATTGCAACAAGAATGTAAAAACAAAATAGTTGCCATCTGCACCCATAGCCACTGTTTTGAATGGTAAAGGCACAGACATACAAATAGTTACATGCAGTCTTAGAATGTATGAACTGGACTGAGGTTGGGTTGGTACCACAGTATGATTTAAATGTATTTTTAAAATTGTTATGTGGCTTTCAAAATGTCATTTCAATGACACCGAAAGAATGTTGCTAAAGGTTGTTGGAAATAGTCTGTGGCCATGGACTCTGTAAGGAACTTACCTGTCCCGGGGAACCCGCGGGGAGCGCCCCCCGGCTGGCACAGCGTTCCCCGGGAGAAGGAGAGTGCGGAGAGCCGCCCTACCTGCCGCCCTGCCTGCCTCCCTCACTCCCCTGCAGCCCTGCTCTTTGACAGAATGGCTCGCAGTATATGCCGCTCTGTCTAATTACTGTTTAAGCACCACACACCTGAGGGTCTCCGGGACTGGACAGCCTTATTGGTCATGGCAGTCCAGCCCCTGGGATTAGTTCCAAACATGTCCTGGTTAGATAGTTTCACCAATCATACACTCCGTTCCCCCTGTACTCCTATTGGCCAGCCATCCTTTAAATAATGTCCAGCACTGACCTCGTTGCCCGTTATAGCTAGTACTGCTCAGGGTGTGACGCTGACTTTGATCTTCGCCTGACCCCTTTGGATACTACATACCTCTGATCATCCAGCTTGACCTTTGGCTAGTTACTGACTATTCTCCTGACTATTCTCCCCATGAGTAGACGCTTTGTTGGACTGATTTCCCGTGAATGACCTTGGCCTTAGTATATCCTTGTGTTCCTTCTATCTTCACCGTGAGCTGCACCATTTAAGACCTGGGGGCAACTGTGTCCGGCGAGGCATATCGCGCGTCTGGGCGAACGGGGGCTTGACTAAAGGTGGAAGTGGTGGTGAAGATTAGGAGTTGCCAGCTCACAGAAGGTGGGAGACTCATAGGGCATTACAGACTTATGGATCAAATATACATGTGCGCCATTTTGTGACATTTTAAAGTAACTTCTGTGGGCACTGTATGGTGTATACATAGATGTTTCTCTATAGGGGAAAATTAGGCACATGCTGTATGAATCTACTTATGAGTTGTCTGGAGGTGAAATGCACAGAACTTTGCTAATGGATGCCTTGAAGGTTTCCATCAAAGCATTCTGTTTGTCACATTCTAAATCTTGAGGCACAAATACAAAGCCTGAAAGGTGCTACTGTAGCTGCATTAAAGAATTGATCAGGTGCAAATTAATTATTTGTGGTAGCGTGAAAAAAAAGGTTCTTGTCACGCTCAGGCGAATAACATCGCTGGGCATTCAAGGTGTGTTGGGAAAATCCAGGTTTAGGAATCTGAACCCGGGACAGGGAGGCAGCTCTCAGCCAAGCAGTTAATTCCTTCCTGAAGGCCATAATCAGGGGTCACTGTCTGGGGATGAAGGAAGCTGACTGGGAACTGAAGTACATAGGACAGACAACCTGCCTGCACCAAGAGGAGCAGGTGGCCCAGTACTCGGAGAGCCAATAATCCACCCAGTTCTTCAGCAGGGCCTCTAAAGGTGGGGATACGCAGGCCCTGAGTAGTCCTTTGGTGGTTGCAGACTTGGGAAGGGGAAACACAGGGCAGATGTATACAAGACACAAACAAAATGATCTAGGCCCCAGTGCAGACTATAGCGGAACTGGGCCCCATTGCAGGCTGTGGGGAAGCTGGGTTCCAGAGCAGGCCTTGGTGGAACTGGGCCCCAGTGCAGGCTATGACGGAGCTGGGCCCCAGTGCAGGCTATGACAGAGCTGGGTCCCAGTGCAGGCTATGGCGGAGCTGGGCCCCAGTGCAGGCTATGACAGAGCTGGGTCCCAGTGCAGGCTATGACAGAGCTGGGTCCCAGTGCAGGCTATGACAGAGCTGGGTCCCAGTGCAGGCTATGACAGAGCTGGGCCCCAGTGCAGGCTATGACAGAGCTGGGCCCCAGTGCAGGCTATGACAGAGCTGGGCCCCAGTGCAGGCTATGACAGAGCTGGGCCCCAGTGCAGGCTATGACAGAGCTGGGCCCCAGTGCAGGCTATGACAGAGCTGGGCCCCAGTGCAGGCTATGGCAGAGCTGGGTCCCAGTGCAGGCTATAGCGGAGCTGGGTCCCAGTGCAGGCTATGGCGGAGCTGGCTCCCAGTGCAGGCTACGGTGGAGCTGGCTCCCAGTGCAGGCTATGACAGAGCTGGGCCCCAGTGCAGGCTATGGCGGAGCTGGGTCCCAGTGCAGGCTATGGCAGAGCTGGGTCCCAGTGCAGGCTATGGCGGAGCTCGCTCCCAGTGCAGGCTATGGCGGAGCTGGCTCCCAGTGCAGGCTATGACGGAGCTGGGCCCCAGTGCAGGCTATGGCGGAGCTGGGTCCCAGTGCAGGCTATGGCGGAGCTGGGTCCCAGTGCAGGCTATGGCGGAGCTGGGCCCCAGTGCAGGCTATGACAGAGCTGGGTCCCAGTGTAGGCTATGGCAGAGCTGGGTCCCAGTGCAGGCTATGGCGGAGCTGGGTCCCAGTGCAGGCTATGGCGGAGCTGGGTCCCAGTGCAGGCTATGGCAGAGCTGGGTCCCAGTGCAGGCTATGGCAGAGCTGGGTCCCAGTGCAGGCTATGGCGGAGCTGGGTCCCAGTGTAGGCTATGACAGAGCTGGGTCCCAGTGTAGGCTATGACAGAGCTGAGTCCCAGTGTAGGCTATGGCGGAGCTGGGTCCCAGTGTAGGCTATGGCGGAGCTGGGTCCCAATGTGGGCTTGGAACCTACAACAAAGGACAGTAGGCCCAAGACACACACGGCTAGACACTGGAAGGGTCGCAGGCTCCAATACAGACAAGGGCACAACAATGGAGACAAGGACAGGAACTATGAAGGGCGGTAAGCTCCAGTGCAGACAAAGACACAAACTATGAAGGGCTTTTAGCCCCAGCACAGAAAAACATGAACTAAGGAAGGCCCAAAGGCCCACAAGGACACGGACATACTATGCAGAGAGGTTGGAGAGCACAGCTAGGCTTCAAAGACACAATGTAATGATCCAACAACAGGGGCGGGGCCAAGAACATTCATTTATAGGAACTACAATAGTATGATAAATTCCAGGTAAGGTCAAAATTTGCGGATCTAGGACCCAGGGAAGAACCACACCACTCCAACAGACACACAGCAGCCACACCACAGCAAACAGCACAACGGCCAGAGCAGCAGACTCGGCGTGATGAAGGCTGGCAGATTGCTGGTTCAAGACCCTGTCTATGCCAGTCCTAACAGTTCTATCTTAAAATGGAACAACTAATGCATGTGCGGAGGACACCAATTTTACATTTATAGACAGTAATCCATCATAAACAAAAGAACGCTCAATGACCTTTTGCAGACAACAAAATCATTATTTTTAATTTTCATTTATTTTGTGTTATTTGGTTCCAATGTTTTTTTCTTTTATAAAGAGATAGAGGCCTATATAAAATATACTGCAAATGATGTATTTAATATCGGAGGTACAATGCATCTTAATGGCTGTAGATATTATTTGAATGGGGGTCTGAGGATCAGTGAAGCTCGAGACCGTGTTAAGATAAATACTGGCTCCTCTTTAAGATCTGCTTAACTCACCCTACTTA
Source organism: Gastrophryne carolinensis (assembly GCA_027917425.1). NCBI lineage: Eukaryota > Metazoa > Chordata > Amphibia > Anura > Microhylidae > Gastrophryne > Gastrophryne carolinensis. Next base: position 125,978,087 of record CM051239.1, read on the forward strand.
CAGGTTAAACAGAGCTTTGAGGCCCAGAATGGCACAAAATCTTCCGCTGCAGCAACTTCAGCCTAAACTTCACCAGTCACTAATCAGGTTTACAGGGGGAGCTTCCACTGGCCCAGCAAACCCCACAGTTAGCCAGTTTTTTACTTGTAGGTCTGCTTTAAGTAGACACAAATAATTGTTCCAAGGAAAGTTCTGCTTGTTCTCTGTGTAAGCTGTTCCTTAGGAGAGAAGGGAATACAGCTGGGATTAGCAAGTCAGTAATGAGGTCAGCCAGATTCCTGAAGGGATAATCAAACAAAAACATGTAAGATTAAGCACGTGGCTGGCATAAAACATGGAAATCTTAGAGAATGTCACATGGAAAAATCAGAAGATAAGAATGCTGCAAATCTTAATCTGTTGGCGAATTCTAAATTTCCAGAAGCAAAACAAAACTTGCATCATATGTGCCTATAAAAATTGGAAGTTGAAAGTTTATTGTGGGTTAGCCAAAATTATTTTAGAGTCTTTTAAACGACTGAATTCTGAACCTTAGAGAGACTTTCCCACCACTAAACACTGCAATGGAACAGTTCTACATGTGAGCTATATCATATTTACAGTGCCATAGATATTTTATTTCTATCAGAAGCTCTCATACTCTACATCATCAAAATGTAATACATCATTTGGATAATGTTGTCATGAACCTTTGAATCACAGTGGATTTATCATATTTTATTGCATCGACGCAATGTTTCCCCTGAAGGGTGTGTGTCCAATCATCTTACCAGCACTCCCGCGCTGCTGATTGTCCTCCTGAATATGGTCGTCCTCCCGCAGCCTTGCTTCCGGCAGGCTGCAGGGGGACAATCAGATGCCGGACACAGTGGAGCAGGAGTCCCAGTAAGGTCAGTGGACAGGGCAGGGGGGTTACCAGTAAGGTCAGTGGACAGGGCGGGGGGGTTACCAGTAAGGTCAGTGGACAGGGCAGGGGGGTTACCAGTAAGGTCAGTGGACAGGGCAGGGGGGTTACCAGTAAGGTCAGTGGACAGGGCGGGGGGGTTACCAGTAAGGTCAGTGGACAGGGCAGGGGGGTTACCAGTAAGGTCAATGGACAGGGCGGGGGGTTACCAGTAAGGTCAGTGGACAGGGCAGGGGGGTTACCAGTAAGGTCAGTGGACAGGGCAGGGGGGTTACCAGTAAGGTCAGTGGACAGGGCAGGGGGGTTACCAGTAAGGTCAGTGGACAGGGCAGGGGGGTTACCAGTAAGGTCAGTGGACAGGGCGGGGGGTTACCAGTAAGGTCAGTGGACAGGGCAGGGGAGTTACCAGTAAGGTTAGTGGACAGGGCAGGGGGGTTACCAGTAAGGTCAGTGGACAGGGCAGGGGGGTTACCAGTAAGGTCAGTGGACAGGGCGAGGGGTTACGAGTAAGGTCAGTGGACAGGGCGAGGGGTTACGAGTAAGGTCAGTGGACAGGGCAGGGGGGTTACCAGTAAGGTCAGTGGACAGGGCGAGGGGTTACCAGTAAGGTCAGTGGACAGGGCGAGGGGTTACGAGTAAGGTCAGTGGACAGGGCAGGCAGGTTACTAGTAAGGTCAGTGGACAGGGCGAGGGGTTACGAGTAAGGTCAGTGGACAGGGCGGGGGTTACCAGTAAGGTCAGTGGACAGGGCGAGGGGTTACCAGTAAGGTCAGTGGACAGGGCGAGGGGTTACGAGTAAGGTCAGTGGACAGGGCGGGGGTTACCAGTAAGGTCAGTGGACAGGGCAGGCAGGTTACTAGTAAGGTCAGTGGACAGGGCAGGCAGGTTACTAGTAAGGTCAGTGGACAGGGCGAGGGGTTACCAGTAAGGTCAGTGGACAGGGCGGGGGGGGTTACCAGTAAGGTCAGTGGACAGGGCGAGGGGTTACCAGTAAGGTCAGTGGACAGGGCGGTGGGTTACAACAATACGCAGCCTTCTTGGCTTTACTTCACAGATGGGCAGATGACACACGCACAGAGCCTGCACTAACAGTGCGCCACTGCCATCAATGAATCTTGGATACCGGGGGAGTTAAGGAGTTTTAATTTAGTTCTATTAATGGTGTGCAGTTGTACAGGGCACCATCTAAAAACTCCCTGTAAGGGGGCGCCAGGAGCTCTCAACTGGGCCAGCAGGCCTCTCTTTTCCAAAATACCCCATCTCTCTCCTTTCTCTTTTTCTTTATAATTCTCTTTTACTGTTTTCCTTCTTGAATTTCCCTTTCTTATTCTCTCTCTTTTATTTAATAATCTCTTCATTTTCCTCTTTTTACATAACCCCTCTCTATTCATGTCGTTTACACATTCCCTTCAACTTATATGACATATTTCAATATTCTTCATTTTTTATCTTCTCTCCATCTCTCCTTTCCACGTTCTTTCTTTCTCTTTCTTTCCCTGTCTTTCTTTCTCTTTTTCTCACTTCCTTCAATCTCCCACATTCTAGGTCATCCTATCTTTTTCCCCCTTTCTCCTTTCCACATTACTGCTATCTTCTAGCTTTTCACCCTCTTTTCATATTACATTCCTTTTTTGTTCTCTCAATCTCTAATTCACATTGTCTCCCGCTCTTCTGTGTTTCCTCGGCGGGGTGGGGCCCTTCCTGAAATATTGCACAGGGCAGCACTTACAATCTGCACATTGCTTGTTATAGGGGATTGAGGAGAATTCTGCACACTGTTAGATATTGGGGGTATTCTGCACACTGCTTGTTATAGGGGGTTAGGTGGGATAATGCACACTGTCTGTTATAGGAGATTGGGGGGATTTTGCCATACTGCCTATTATAGAGGATTGGGGGGGTCTGCACACCGCTTGTTATAGGCTGACTGAGTGGGATTCTGCCACACTGCTTCTTATCGGGGATTAGGGAGATTCTGCCACACTGCCTATTACAGAGGATTGGGGATATTCTGCACAATGCGTGTTATAATAAGATCGGGGGGGTTCGGTTCACTGCTTGTTATAGGGGGATTGTGGGGGATTCAGCCTATTGTCTGTTATAGGGGGATTGGAGGGGCTTTCTGCCAACTTCGCACTGCCAGCGGTCTTGGATACCGGGTGAGTTAAGGAGTTTTTTTTTTGTAACCCCCACCCTGTCTCAGCACAGAGATTGGGGGCATTCCACCACACTCTCTTTTATAGGGGGGATTCTGCCCATTGTCTGTAACAGGAGATTGGGGGATTCTGCCACACTGCCTGCTATAGGGGTATTGGGGAGATTCTTCAACGCTTCCTGTTATGGGATGATTGGGGAGAAATTCTGCACACTGCCTGTTTTATGGGGATTGGGGTGATTGTGCCACTTCCTGTTGTTAGTTTCTTGGGGGGGGGGTATTTTAGCAAACCATATGGTTCAGAATATATTTTTTTCTTATTTTTCTCCTTTAACCCATTTAGTGCCAGTGTAAATGTTATAAAGTGCTCTTTTGAGTTTGGGGGGTTTTCTGGGCAGGAATGGGGGCTACCGATTTATATGTGGTATCTGGGTAATCGAGAGAAATGGATCTTCCCCATGCAATATGGGTTTCTTGCTTAAAGTAAATGTTTTATTTTAAATAAATGAGACAATTTTAAAAAATCCAATTTCTTTTTTTACATTTTTCACTCAAAAATATTAAAAAAAACACTGGAAAAAATTACAAACAAGACATTTCAGAAAACTGCATCCTGGTACACCTAGAAAGCATTTACAAATGTAAGGTGCGCATAGCAGTTGTATTTTATCTAAAAATCAACTAAAAAGCTGTTTCACTTTGGGGAAGACTCCTGGGTAGGAAAGGGTGTCTACCAATACATCTGTGGTACATTTACGCGCAATATGACTTTATTGAAACATTTTATATTTATATTTCACCCAAAATATTGAGACTACACTAAAAAACAAGACATATCATACGTTAAAGCACAGACTCTGCTGATAAACAATATATAATTTTCCTAGGAAATCCTTTCATAAATCACAGTTGAACATGCATAGCGTGTGGCAACAGAGGGTGACAAAATCTCTAGGTGCTGGCACTTAAAGGGTTAAATCCTAATAGTGCAAAAATACAGTACTACATTTCTGCTGATTGGGGTTGGGATTCTGCCACACTGCTTATTATAGGGAATTGAGGTGATTCTGCACACTGATTGTTATAGGGGGTTTGGGGGGATTCTGTAAACTGCTTGTTATAGGCGGATTCTGCCACATGGCTTAAAGTGGACCAACACCCAGGATTTTGACTATCCTGGGTCTTGGTCCACTTCGGTGGGGCACCCCCGATCGGGGGGCCCCGCTGTGTGAAACCCCCCCGAACCCCCCGAAAAAACTCACCTCTCCCCGCTCCCAGCGCCGACGGACAAGCCGCGGACAAGCGGCTCCTCCGCCGCCGCCTCCCGCGCGTCCCTCTTGACGCACGCGTGCCCGCGCCGGCCATTCACAGATAAGGTAAGGTAAGGAGTTTGGGGTGTTTGGGGAGGTTTCACCCCGCGGGACATCCCGATCTCGGATGTCCCGCGGGGAGGGAGGTGATCGGCCCGGGAATCTTATAGATTCCCGGGCCGATCACCCGTGGGTGTTGGTCCACTTTAATATAGGATGATTGGGGGGGATTCTGCACACTGCCTGTTATTAAGTTCTAGGGGGGTATTGTAGCATACCATATAGTTCAGAATATGTTTTTTTATCCTTTAAATCATAGGTCTATTAGTGCAAAAATTCAGTACTAATTATCTGCTGATCTCTTATTATCAGATCTCACTGAAGTGATTTCAATTATTTACCCTCCAAAAATTGATTAAAAAAGTACATACCTAAATGGTGAGACCAGGTCCTTTTTTTAACTAGTTAAGGTCCTCAAGCTAGCCTATTTATTTAGTTTTTGGCAAGAAGGAGGAATTAGAACTGCTCTCAATACCGATGCTGGTATCAGTAAGTAAGTACAGTTACTTCCAAGCCACTAATCTGCAGTATACAAGCACTGTGCTGCCGCACACACTATGCTAACCTGTTGTACAAGGTTTTTTATTTATTTAAAGGAGCACTATCGCGAAAGATGGCCCAGTTATAACAATCCATATAACTATGCTGGATGGTGGGAGGAGGGGGTCACTTATACGACCAGCAGCAAAAAATATCCAGCCAGGCTTGCTTTTTTTATTTTGATGGAAGGAAGAGGACATCTGGGGTGACAGGTCCTGTCACCCCCCAATAGACTACACCTGTCATCCCTGGATTTTATTCCTGCCATGAGTGAATAAACCACAAGCTTGGCGGGAGTTTTATTTAGTTTGGTGTAAAAGTGACCCTTCTTCTCATTAGCCGGCGTTTTTATTTGGATTTTTAATACTACACAATTTCGCAATAGCGCTCCTTTAAGGAAGTGCCACTCTCTCCCCCTATGTATAGGGTCTTTTTTGGGTCACCCAACAGGACTGGAAAAAATTATCCCGTAGTGTCACATGTATTAATACAGGCGTCTCAGCGAATAGCACTGGCGCTCTAGGCTCAGGAGCACCATGTAGTACCTGTCGCTCTGTAGCGCTCTCCCATACATTTCAATGGGGCATCATTGGTTGTGTATAAATAGCGTGTTTGGCTATTTACATTTTTTTTTTTTGCTCAAATCATCACATCATTGTTTGACCTCTCCTGGCTGCAAACAAACACTTTTATAATTTTTGGGGACTTTTTATAATTTTATGCAGAATTGTCATTACAGGTCTGGCACTAAAGTGTTGTTGTCCCAGTGTTAAAACAATGTCATTCCATGTGTTTTGCTTTGTTACAGGTGTATTTGTATTCAAAATCAGACTTTGATCACACAGCGTTTGGTGCTCTATGCTACAGCGCCCAGCTTTAGAGCGCCAACGCTCTGTGTGTGTAGTTTTTTGTTAAATATGAGGTGGAGCGCAGAGTGCCGGACGCAATGAGCAGGCACTACCTGTCGCTTGCTGCAGCACTGTTCTGTTGTTAGAGCACCCAACACACATCATATTCATCAATGCCAGCCAGGTTACTAGAGCGATTGAGGCGCTCTGTTACAGCGCCCCATACTCACTTACAGCGTCTACTAGCGATCGCTCTAAGCGCTGCTATACAGACGCTTATCTGGTAATACTAGTTAGTAGTGACTAGTAGTGAATCAGCCTCCACATTATTAAACCACTTTAAAATATAAAAAGGTGTGTTCATTGTTCAATGGCAAATAGCCATGGTGGAGTTTTATTTCGAGGAATTGCAATATGCTCATTTAGTTGCCAGCAGACAGACTTCCAATAAACATTCTGCATATGAAAAGCAAATGTTATTTCAGAGAAATGATTCCAGCCAATATGCAGCTTTCTAGGAATCTCTCATTTCATCAGAAGGAGCGCTGTAAAGTCAGCTGCTCTAATGCATATTTAATGCAGACACTGTCTGCCGGCAAGAGGACACCAACTAATAAAACCCAGGGCAACCGCTAAAAATTGTGTGCACAGATCCAACCAGGCGCCTTTACCCACATCCAAAATGGGGCTCCTCAAATATGCTTTTTATATGTGCTAGTTAAATATTTTACTTTTGAAGGTCAAAAAGGAATAATAAGTGAAGCAGCTATCCAGTCCCTTGAATTATACATAGGTGACTAATGAAAGGACTTTCTCCCCGGATAAAACAGTATTATTTCAGAGAGACTGGAAAATTAGCGCTTTCATGTTTTTATTATAATAAACATATATACAGTAGGTATCAAATCTCCAACCAATCTGATTCCATAGATCAGGTCTACAAAGCATTATACATTTTTACATATATAATACAATAGATTACACGCTGGCGCTTTTTTACCTTTTTTTTTTTATTTTGACCTTTGTGACCTTTCGAAATTGCGAGAAACAATAACTTGACTGTCATACATTTTTTTTTATTTTTTTTTATTATTCCTACCCTTGGTATTCAGATATTGTAGAGTTAGTAGTGGTAAAGATAAAGTTAAATATTCTAAAAGTTACACACAAGTCTTAAAGGAGCCACAGCACTCAACCCTGTCAGCTTGCAGGCCAGCCTATAATCTGTCTCTAAACTTAGTTAAAAACAGAGGGCTCGGTCACACACATCTGCAGAAGTATGCTTAAAGTGGACCAACACCCAGGGGGGATCGGCCCGGAAATCTATAAGATTCCCAGACCGATCAGATCCCTCCCCGCGGGGCATCCGAAATCGGGATGTCCCGCGGGGAGGAACCCCCCAGGAGGCCCACAATCCTTACCTTACCGGCGATCCAACGGCGCATGCGCGAGACGCGGCCGCGTCTCTAGCTTCCCTCTAGCAGGGCGCGCTCCCGCGCCGGCCGTTTCGTGAATGGCCGGCGCAGGCGCGCTCCCTGTTAGAGGGAAGCGAGAGACGCAGCCAATGACAGCGCTCTGGTATGCGCGTCCAAGCGGCTTTGGACGCGCATACCAGAGCGGCTCTGAGCGCTGTCATTGGCCGGACGAGGTCACGTGGGAGCGGGGAGAGGTGAGTTTTTGCGGCGGTGCCCCACCTAAGTGGACCAACACCCAGGATAGTCAAAATCCTGGGTGTTGGTCCACTTTAAGCTGCACCACTACGCCAAAGTGCCTCTGTGGGGTGCAGTCCTAACTCTAATCTCTGAGAGCCCATCTGGGACATACAGTGCAATAGATAAATTGGGAGCAGGCTTACCTGAGACGTAAGTCTCTGTTTGGGTAAACGATAGGGTGTTCTGAGGTCACCCTACATAATATATTGTGTAGTCTTGGGCAATAACCCCACAGAGCAGTGCACCTGTATAGATAGTGGTCGGTGCTGCCCACACTCTTCTGCCCTTGCCCAACGGGCGTGAATTAGTTACCTATACATATGTGGTACCGCTGTAACCAGGAGAAATCGGGATTTCACACGCAATAAGATTTTTTTTACAAACTTACATTTTTTATTACAAAAAAATACTACAAATTGTAAAAAATAGATTTTTTTTATTTTTTTTTCACATATTTCACCCCAAAATATTGGGAATACACCTAAAAAATGACAAACAAGACATTTCATGTTAAAGCCAAGACTAAGCTGAAAAAAACAATATATAATTTTCCTGGGAAATCCCTTCAAAAATCACATTTGAACATGGGGAGTGCAAAATAGTGCAAAATGGTCTGGCAACAAAGGGTGACAAAAACTCCAGGTAGGCTGGCAGCGAAAGGGTTAAAGAGCCACTCCAGCCCCCTTTCCAAAACTGACATACCCCCCGCCCTGCCCCCTCCTATTAGTGATACTGAACACTCCCCTTAAGTCTCTGTTTGGGTAAACGATAGGGTGTTCTGAGGTCAACCTACATAATATATTACATATGTATAGGTAGACACCCTTTCCCGTCCAGGAGACTCCCCCAAACTGAAACAGAGCTTTAGGGGATTTTCAGATAAAATACAACTGCGATATGCGCTATGCGCACCTTGCAGTTCTTCCAGAAAAACAACCCGTTACATTTGAAATACCCCCAACAAACTATATATTCTCTGGAAGTACACACCTCAAACTTTCTAGGCGTACCAGGCTTGTTGATGTGGCCACAGTTTTCTGGAAGTAATCCCTTAATGTAATCTTTGGTTGCAAAGAGTTTCCCTAAAAAAAGGATAAAAAAGCAGAATCAAAGCCACATTTTCCTAATAAAACTATATACAAACAAGAAAAAACAAGTTTGATCTGAAAAAGCAACATCCCCCGAACAGAACGATACCCAACATGCATAGCTGCCAAACACCCCAAAGTAAAGCATGTGCGTAACAGTAATTTTACTGGAAAATTTCAGCTCTGCAGACAAAGTGCACACCTTGCGATTTTTCAACCAAAACAACCCTTTACATTTGGAATATCCCCCATAAACCATATATTCCCTGAAAGTACACATGTTAAGCTTTCTAAGGGTATCCAGCTTGTTGTAGTGGGCTCATCTTTCTGGAATTAATAAAACATATGGAATTACATTGTTATTACATTGTAACATGAACACTTTAATACCAGATATGTAAGGACAATTCTGCGTAAAAATATTATAAATCAAAAAAGTTTTCCAAAATGTAATTTTCTAGGCCAGGATACATGTGAGAAAGATTTTTTATAATAAAAAATTTAAAAAAATGGAATCAGGAAAGGGTTTATAAGGAACGTCCATAGAAATGTATGGGAGAGCGGCAGGTAGCGACAGGTAAGACGTGGCGCTCTGCAAGCCTGAACACTGGTGCTGTACACTGAGCCTTGGGTAATGATGAATCGTACGCTACATGGCGTTGTTCCAGTTGCTCACCATAATCGGCTTCATAAATGTGGAATTGCGTGCCGTGGCCGGCGTTCACCTGCCGCTTACAAGGCACTACCTGTTGCTATCCCTTCATGAATAAAGCCCTTAGAAGTCTATCTGGACTGCGGTTCTATTGAATCAATTGTCTGACAGTCCTCACACTGTTCCCAATAACCAACGGCTTCTGGTCTCCTCCTGCTTAGATGTTAAAATGCAGTGTGTGTCACCCTTGATTGGAGGGTTTAAGTGTCCCTGGCCATTCTTGCCAGCCATGCTTTTAGGCCCCAGAGAGGGGATCTCCCCACTCCTCCTACCAGGGGGCTGTTTTTGGTATCACTGCTGGTCTCAGAATATTCCAATCTCAACTCCAACTCCAATTCCTTCTGCTATATGATACCGGCTGAACACATTCCAAGGAAGGGGGTGAGACACAAGCAGGAGAGGAACCTTGCTCTCTGAGTTTGGGATCTGTTGATATTAGTTTATTTTGCTTTCCAACCACTCTGGGGGTATTACTACTCAAACCACTCTGTAGTTATTACTAGATGGCAGGGGGGAAGTGAGTAGGTGAGTAGGAGAGGACACATTTGGGGGGTTATCACCATTGACCCTGCATGTATGTTTGGGAAAGTGAGATAAGGGTGAAACCCAGGTGGGAGAGGGGACAAGAAATTAGTGGTTTACACAAAACAGGCAGGTCAGCCAAGGTCCATATAGAATTGGGATGCCCTGCTGTGGGAACCCCCCCAGTTCGCCCAGTAAAACTCAACTCCCCTTGATCCAGCGGTGCATGTGCAGGCTCTCGTCCAATCAGAGCCCTTTGCCATATTTACATCCTTCGGCAAAGTACTCTGATTGCCTTCAATTCTATCTGAATGGCTGGGGCGGGAGCGTGCACATGCCTCCAGGGATGTAGATGATGTGGCAGTGTGCGCAGTTCTTTATATAGATGAAGGTTATTTATAATACCTAATGGATTAATGTGTTAAAAAGGTTGTAACATATATCATGTAATTAAATACCACATAGCGAACACCTACAAAATCAGGTGCAAATGATTATTATGGGACTAAATGGGTAAAAATGTGCATCTGCAGATCCGCATGTACAATGAGGCAGTTCTACAGAATATTGCAGGAGTGAGGTGCAGATTATTGCTAATCGGGTAGATATTTTATATTAGAAATTTGGAAATATCTGCAGACTATGGTCCTTGGCTGTTGCCATTGGTTTCTTGTTCCCCTAATTCGCTGCCACTATTGCTGATTCTCAGAATCCTCCACACCTTCTATGCCAGGTCTTCTGCTGCTGCTGCCTCCTTTGGTGGTTCCTCTGGTAGTTTCTGTCTTCTACTGTTAGCTAACTCTGATTGTCCACCACCCTCACATACAAAAACAAGGGCAAGCTATATCTGTTTAGACCAGCTGTCACCGGGGTTACCACAGCACAGATGTTGGCTTCACAGCCGGGTAGCCTAAAGGTAGGTGATACAGGTCAGCAGGAAGTCTTTGGAGCTGTGACAGGCATACAGTTAAACAGCAGCTAGCTCTTAGTTAAAACCAATGGGCAGCCTCCTGAACAGCTGCCTGGGCTTGGTGGCCTCCCACTTGCCTGCATCGCTAGGCAGCTTTCATTGTATTTGCTGGGCCCCCTTTGACATGTGGAGGATTTTTGTGGCTTATTTAACAGCAAAATTGTATTTGAAGGGGAAATGTGACAGTATGGCTTTACATTCTGCGTATACATCAGATATAAAAACCTTTTTACTTTTAAGCAACAGAATGCATATTTTATTCCCTTTCATCTCTGTGTTTATTTGCATCTTTTTGACGTGTTTATGAATTTTCTGCTAAATGAATGAACACATATGTTCTAAGGCTATCATTTGATAAAAATAATTTACTTAGATCAAATCATCCTTACAGTAGTTCTTTTCAAGCTATTTATCTTCAGGCTTAGGGTTACAGAGAGGTAATAAAGTTGGAGGAAAAGCCATTAATTTTACCAGTTTTAACATTAGTTATCATGTTTTAGGTTTAAAACCTACGTGTTTAAGGTTTAGGAATATAAGGCCCATGGATTGTCTTGTATGACTTAATGTAATTACATCAAATTCCGCTATATAGGGCTTTATATATGAGGATTTATATATGAGGCTTCAAAATAGGAACAATAGCAGTGGATGCTATTATGCAGATACCTATTTATCAGTATATTTAAAAAGTACTGGCCAATCATTTTTGCAGGAGCTTAGAGCCAGCAATACCCCTGGACAATATTTAAAGTTAAAGGAAAGTTCTTGAAGCAGACCATAAGCCAGAAATGACTTTTTAGCAGCCACACCTTTTTTGTCCTTTTTGGAATTTGGTCTGAAAATCAAAATATCAAAAAATGAACTAAAATATCAGTGCATTCCACAACTATCTACTTTACAGAATTGGATATTAAACAGCTCTGACTAAGTACTCATCTTTGTAAACTGCCAATAGAACTCTGACAAGCTGAGAGGCAATTGCATTATGAAAATGAGACAATTGTAGCATTCTCCAGGCATGCTCAACCTATGTCTGCCAGAAATCCCCTACCACTACCACTGCCCACACTCTCCTGCTTGTACTAACAAAAGTATGTTTTGTGAATGTTTATAAACATATATATATATATATATATATATATCTTTGGGCAGCCAAAACCAGGCATGGAACTCTGTATGATGGGGGGCTGCAATTAGGTATGTTTCCTGTCAGAGGAGGTGCAGCTGCTGCATGTGTGCACAGCTGTTTTCTGTAACCCTAGACATGGAGTTCTGAAGGTAAAAGGTGAGCATCTTTCTAATGCAAGGCTCATTGATGGTTTGTGGATGTATGTTAGGTCAGTTTAGCACCCATAGAGTTAAGCACTGGCATAGAGTTAAGCACAGCTGACGGATGCCACTTTCTAAAAAATCACTTATTTTCTTCTTTGTCTAGTAATGGTAATAGTGCAAATAGTGGCCATTGTGTGCTAATGGACACATGGAGCTTTTCATCCACATTTTCCCATCTGTACACTTGTGAACAACACATTTCCTTGAACACCCCAGTGAATAAACCCTATATTAGTGACTGCGCACAAGTAAATCACACACAGTGGACCCACAACTCGTAATCAGAGTTGGTAACAGGTGGGCAACAGAGCGAGAGCAGTTTCAGGAGCAGAGTCCTTAGAGTCGGCAACAGGTAGGTCACTGGGCAAGCAATGTCCTTATAACCATCAGTCAGTAACAGGGCAAGCAGAGTCCTTATAACTACCAGTCAGTAACAGGGCAAGCAAAGTCCTTATAACCACCAGTCAGTAACAGGGCAAGCAGTGTCCTTATAACCACCAGTCAGTAACAGGGTAAGCAGTGTCCTTATAACCACCAGTCAGTAACAGGGCAAGCAGTGTCCTTATAACCACCAGTCAGTAACAGGGCAAGCAGAGTCCTTATAACCACCAGTCAGTAACAGGGCAAGCAGAGTCCTTATAACCACCAGTCAGTAACAGGGCAAGCAGTGTCCTTATAACCACCAGTCAGTAACAGGGCAAGCAGAGTCCTTATAACCACCAGTCAGTAACAGGGCAAGCAGTGTCCTTATAACCACCAGTCAGTAACAGGGCAAGCAGTGTCCTTATAACCACCAGTCAGTAACAGGACAAGCAGTGTCCTTATAACCACCAGTCAGTAACAGGGCAAGCAGTGTCCTCATAACCACCAGTCAGTAACAGGGCAAGCAGTGTCCTTATAACCACCAGTCAGTAACAGGGCAAGCAGTGTCCTTATAACCACCAGTCAGTAACAGGGCAAGCAGTGTCCTTATAACCACCAGTCAGTAACAGGGCAAGCAGTGTCCTCATAACCACCAGTCAGTAACAGGGCAAGCAGTGTCCTCATAACCACCAGTCAGTAACGGGGCAAGCAGTGTCCTTATAACCACCAGTCAGTAACAGGGCAAGCAGAGTCCTTATAACCACCAGTCAGTAACAGGCCAAGCAGTGTCCTTATAACCACCAGTTTGTAACAGGGCAAGCAGAGTCTTTATAACCACCAGTCAGTAACAGGGCAAGCAGTGTCCTTATAACCACCAGTCAGTAACAGGGCAAGCAGAGTCCTTATAACCACCAGTCAGTAACTGGGCAAGCAGTGTCCTTATAACCACCAGTCAGTAACAGGGCAAGCAGAGTCCTTATAACCACCAGTCAGTAACAGGGCAAGCAGTGTCCTTATAACCACCAGTCAGTAACAGGGTAAGCAGTGTCCTTATAACCACCAGTCAGTAACAGAGCAAGCAAAGTCCTTATAACCACCAGTCAGTAACAGGGCAAGCAGTGTCCTTATAACCACTAGTCAGTAACAGGGCAAGCAGAGTCCTTATAACCACCAGTCAGTAACAGGGCAAGCAAAGTCCTTATAACCACCAGTCAGTAACAGGGCAAGCAGAGTCCTTATAACCACCAGTCAGTAACAGGGCAAGCAGTGTCCTTATAACCACCAGTCAGTAACAGGGCAAGCAGAGTCCTTAGAACAATCCAGGTTGGCAACAGGTAGCAGAAAAAAAGGTCAGTATCAGGGAACCAGTTTCTGTAATCAGGCTTCGCAGGTCACCAGACAGGTAGCCTGAAAACATGTAAGCTTCCCTCACCTTTGTTTTCCACACCATGTCGGCATGTGGATGCACATTCACATACCCAAAATTAATTGAATTGAAAATGAACATCTGTAGTCGGTAGCGAAATTTTATCTGTTGCCCAATGTATAGTTCTTAACTGTTGTCTATTTGTATGTGTATGTAATTAAAGTATAGTTGCCATCATTTTGGCATGATTAAGGGTGTTCGAGACACTGTGCTTACAGCTAGTCTCTGTATGTGATCTGCATCTATATTGCTAGGTGAATGTAGTTGACATTTATGACAGTATGACAGTGTTACATATATGTTTGTGTCTGTTGTACATTCTCTATTGCATGTTGTGTTTCCTGTGCATTGAGGTGATCTCTGATTTCTTTTTCCTGTCCAGGTTATCCAACATGTAAGGTGACCTTCTCTTACTGCACTATCCAGGTTATCCAATATGTAAGGTGACCTTCTCTTACTGCACTATCCAGGTTATCCAACATGTAAGGTGACTTTCTCTAACTGCACTGTCCAGGTTATCCAACATGTAAGGTGACCTTCTCTTACTGCACTATCCAGGTTATCCAACATGTAAGGTGACCTTCTCTTACTGCACTATCCAGGTTATCCAACATGTAAGGTGACCTTCTCTTACTGCACTATCCAGGTTATCCAACATGTAAGGTGACTTTCTCTAACTGCACTGTCCAGGTTATCCAATATGTAAGGTGACCTTCTCTTACTGCACTATCCAGGTTATCCAACATGTAAGGTGACTTTCTCTAACTGCACTGTCCAGGTTATCCAATATGTAAGGTGACCTTCTCTTACTGCACTGTCCAGGTTATCCAACATGTAAGGTGACTTTCTCTTACTGCACTATCCAGGTTATCCAACATGTAAGGTGACCTTCTCTTACTGCACTATCCAGGTTATCCAACATGTAAGGTGACTTTCTCTAACTGCACTATCCAGGTTATCCAACATGTAAGGTGACTTTCTCTTACTGCACTATCCAGGTTATCCAACATGTAAGGTGACCTTCTCTTACTGCACTATCCAGGTTATCCAACATGTAAGGTGACCTTCTCTTACTGCACTATCCAGGTTATCCAACATGTAAGGTGACCTTCTCTTACTGCACTATCCAGGTTATCCAACATGTAAGGTGACCTTCTCTTACTGCACTATCCAGGTTATCCAACATGTAAGGTGATCTTCTAGTTAATCCAATTTCCTGTTACACCACAAATGTCTATCTGGATTTGACTGCACCCAGCAATTACACTCTGTAACAAAGGGCACCTGGGGCATTAAAATGCCAGCCTACACCTCTCATATGACTCCAAAAACACACCCTGCTAATTTTGTGCCTGATACTTCCAGCTCACCATCTAGGTCCTCATTGTACCTTTATTTTAAAACCAAGATGAGCAAGTTCAGCCAATGTTCCTAGAGGCAAAATAAAAAACTAATTAGGCAAATAAATTGGCACAAAATATCCCTCCGGTGGATAGAATGCAAATGCACACGGCGGCCATTAGGAATTCCAGGGGGAGAGTAAACAGATGGAAACTCTCACAGGCGCAATTGAAATGTGGTTTTTATTACCAATGGAAAATATGTTGCAGTAACTACTTTCCTGTCCTGAAATCTAACTGTGGCTATGCAAGAAATGTCCTTTCTTTTTTTAAAAAAACATAGACAGTGAGGCTCAGATGACTTAAAATAATTGTCTAGTATTCCCATTGTGTAGGGCTACACATGGCAATGGTCTTATTTGTTTTCCTTTCTGTAAACAAAGCTATATTGCCAGAGTAATTAAATAAAATAAAGTTTCATCTCGTGCTCTCCTCTGTGATGGGAGTGGCAGGGCTGTGTGAGGCAAACTCACTCATTGGTGTGAATTGGCCTTGAGTGATAGAGTGGAGAACATCAATCTAGCCTGCCACTAATAGAGGGGGTGTCATCCTGACATGAGCCTCTTGCTTCAATTTGTGGTCAAAATAAGGGGGAAGAAAAAGAAGACATTCTCCTTCCTTTTAATGACCAGAGTAAAGAGACTGTAAGGGACTGACACTGCATCAGCTAAGCTGCCAGGCAAATGATTTTAAAGTTGTCTCTTCAATCCAGTCACTAAAGGAAGGTGAATTTCCTTTTTCTTTTCGCCTCTGGAAAAGAAAATCACAATTAAGATGATTTAGGTCTTTGGTATTTTTAAAACTAGAACTCTATAGACACATCTTAAAGGGGAACAAAACCTGGGATTTTCACTACCCCATGTTTGGTGCCCAGGATTGACGGAAGTTTAATAGGGGTATTCTGAGGGGTTGGTGGGACCCCTCCCTCTGCTTTGGTTTATTCTCCTGAGATGATTAATTTTCTGTTAATCATCTTTAAGCACATTTTCATACAACGGTTCTCAGCAGACTGCCACTCTATAATGGACAAAGTGACTGGGTCCCCCTAAACCTAATCCAACCCACCTCCTTTACTTCAGGGTCTTTAAAGCCCCTGTAAAGACAGCATTGGAAAAAATCACTTTCCTGCCCACAGACTTGGTCCAATGGAGTCGGGTGGGCTCAGCCAATCTGGTTTCAGCTACAGAGAGCCGTCTTCTTTGTTGATTGGCCACAAGAAGCGCCACACTTGCACTCCGCTGTAGATGCTTTGATGTGTTCTGAGGGCTAGATGGGTTGCACGGGTAGCTTCTTCAGCTCCATCCTATGGGTATGCCAGTGGCCTGCAAAGAAGAAGTGGATGCTGGGGAATGAAGAAGCCTTACGGGTGCTCCAAGATGGCTACGACCAGGAGGAAAACTACAATGCTTTGAGGATGCAGGAACAAATGTAATCACTGACAACGATTCAGTATCATGCATGCAGATGAGGTAAGTGAGTTTTGGGGAGTTTTTTTTAATTGTGCAAGGCTGTTGCTCCGGTTTAAATAAGAAAAGCATACAATATTTGCGCTGTAGTTTCAGACCCACATCTTCATTTATGCTTTATAGACAAAGGGAGTAGGTGGGTTAGGATCCTTGCAGACATTGAACCCTACTTGGGACATAGTCGGCAGGTATGGTTTAGGTGTCTTTTAACTTGTGCCATCTAGAGTTCACTTAAATCATGTGCCTCTTCAGTGAATCTATGCTGCCCAACATGTGCCCTACGAGTGGCTGAATAAGCCTCAGGTATCTCCCCTCCCCTCACATGCTCCCAAAGCAGGTGCCTCTTCCTCCACACTCTCCAGTTAAGTCGTTATTATTAAATATATAATCTCAATTTGTAAAGCAAACATTCTGCATGAAATGTATTGTGGAAGGAATACCTGATGATGGAGATAGAACGCATGGATAGCTCCTTTTGAATTTATATTGTAATTACGCATTCAGTCTCCTGGGATTCCTATGAAAATGTGAAGGCTGCAGTATATTATGTTATTGTGTGTGTAGAGTGGTGGAAATCATTTGCAGTATTACAGCTAGTGATTTATAGAGCACCCTGATGCATAAATACACATTTAAATACCTTTACTAGAGTTTGTACCTTTCAACTACTCCTGTTCTTAATCTCGGAAATATATGGGGGTTGTTTCTTCTCTGTACAGCATCTGACACAATGGTGGTCATAAGCTTATGGGTTTTGCAAAAGATGCTCTAAAGATTGCAGCCGATTAGGCTGGCAACACCTAATTAATGTTTTATTCTCTTTTCGTTTTTATTATGTTGGGTTATGAGTTGAGCTTATGTCACTGTTCCGTTTTTTTTAAAACAATGTTACCTTTTGCAGGCAGTTGCCTTTCAGGTTATTGTGGTGCAAATGAGATGACTGTTGAAAAGATATGAAGAGACCGAGCCTTTAGGCTACCTTTATATTTTCACACATAACATTCATTTGTGATCGGTAGATTACAGAGCTTCCTGAGTTGCGTTGCATTTTTTTTAAAATCACATTGTACTGCATTATATTATGTATAGCTATAAACTTAACAAAATCCAATGCAGGCATAATACTAAATAAAAATCAGCAATGGGCTTCCAGATATCTAGATTGCAGTCAAAAACTGAAAATGGAGGAAGGTGAATATGAAAAAGAAGTACTTGGTGTTATTTTTTTTTGTGTGCTCTTGCATTATAAATACCCAACAGCGTTATTAGAAAACAGGATGTAAATGTGCACTGTAGTATATTCGTCTTCATCTAGCATCCTACTAAGGTGAATCCTACATGTATCTCATATCCAGCACCAGGTTAAGTGTCCAAGGTATGGAGCTGTTCTTTTATGGTTCCCTTAACCACATAACAGATTTGTCTTTTCTGGTTGCTCTTTGTCTCTTGTGCCTCTCTCCTGTTTTTCTCTCTTTCCTCCTGTCTCATTCGCATGTCTCTCTCACCGGCCTTCCCTCGCTCTCTTTTCTGTCTATCTCCAATCTCTCTCTGTGCATTTCATGTCTCTATCACCAGTCTCTCTCTTTCCTTCTCTCTTACAGTATGTGTTTTTACAGTTTCTCTCTGTCTCCCTCTCAGGCTTTTCTCTCTCTCGTGTCTTTTTTTCCTGTTTTTCTTTCTTAATTTCTCTCTCTTGCTTTCTCTCATCTCTCCCCTGTGCCATTTTCTCCTGCTTCTCTCTTACTGTTTCTTTCGTCTCTATCTCTGTCCTATCTCTCTCTGGTGCCTCTCACTCTCATGTCTTTTTCTCCTTTTTCTTTTTCTTAATTTCTCTGTCTCTCGCTTTCTCTCGTCTCTCCTGTCTCGCTCGTACTGTCTCTTTTGTCTTTGTCTTTGTTCCGTCTCTCTCTGGTGCCCCTCTCTCTCTTGTGCCTGTGACAAGGTTCCCCTTAAGTTTTCCGAGGCTGAGGAGGTGCTCCATTGCAGCAGTGCTAATCTGGCCCTGCTCGTGCCATTGCATTGCTCAAGATGTCCAATGGTTAGAACTTCAGTTCTATTGGGCTGGGGGAACTGCTGCCCAATGCTGAGTTGAGTGCAAAGTTGATTACCAGAACATGGAATATAAGTTGTATGCTTTCAATTCATGTAGACTCCTAATTTAAAGTCAATATACATGTAACCCCTACTTGGGTGGATCTGGAATATGTTTCTGGATTTTTGCCTCTGCCCAAACTGTGGTGACACCTCTTAAATTCCCCAACACTCTAATACAATTGTCATTATAGATTCAATGGCACACACAATTCATATTCAATATGCAGTGGCAAATCAATGGTTAAATCAACACTTAATCTGGTAATAGAACAATAGTGTAATATCAAACTTATACTTATTACTCTAATAGATTTGTGCACAAATCCCAAGTATTTACTGTCTTTAAATTACACATCAGAAACAACTAAACAGCCAAAAAAATATATAGTAGAGAAAAATTTACAGTGATCAGAAGTGAGACGAGAAGATGAAATTACAACAGCGGTAAACTGGGCCTTGATATAAGAAATCCCTTTGACAGATATGAAGTACTGTTACTTTAATTTCCTCTGAGCCGGCTGGACTAATCTTGGTTTCAAGAAAGGAACAGCCTCCTTGGTGAGTTTCAAACAAACTCTTCTTATTATAACAGACACTGTCCCTTTAAAAACAACTTGTAGAAAGTTACAGGCTGTGTTAATCAACTTCAGTTTATATAACTGCAGCAAAGGAACAGTGATATTTCTCTAGAAAATGTATGGGTACGTCTGTGTGTGTGCACGAGATTATCACTAGACAGGGTAAAAACAGAAGATACATTTACTGACACCAAAGGGTCGATTCAAAGAAACATGTAACAGCTTGGATTTGGGTGCCGATCATCCTATGTTTCACGTCCGCTCGTGCGTTCGTATGAACTTGCGAGTGATTCTATAAGCAAATACGTTTCTATCCTAAAATATACGTCCGTTCGTATGGCAGTTCGGGAATCAGACCTATGTCAGTTTCCATCCTGAATTTTCCGTTTCATTTCTCAGGTTGCAACATTGGTTTTGCCCTTTTTCCTTTTTTGTCTGGACGTAAATCTTTCTGATCTTGCGGCTGCGCACTACAAACTTACCTCATTAAAGTGCATTCTAAATATTTGGTCTTTTATTTTTCTTTATTTCATTCATTTTGTAGTAACCAACCATTAATGAATGCATTTGCATAAGTAAATCTTACTTTGTTTAATTTTTAGTTAACTTGCATTTTTTACTTGTGGATTTAATTTTAATATTTAGGCTTCAAATGGTACAACTTTAAATTTTTTGTGTGGTTACCCACACCCTCTACATACAGATTGCTCTCAAATATTAAAAAACACCCAGCAACTTCTGCATGTTATGAGCCTAGAAACAGCCAAGATGGCGGCTCAGGTATTATCGGGCAGCCTGCAAACAGAAAGGGCCTTGTGACTGTGTTGCTCTGGATTCTTTGATTTCTGACCTTTCCGTGCCCCCAGCTCTGCTGTGTCTGTGCAAAATACAGCAGTAACCCACATCCTGCACTTTATCCCGCTCTCCTCTCCTCAGTAAGTGTGATGCATCTGACCAAAGATGTGCTTAAATAATTAAACAAAGCAAAGGTAAACAACTACACCAATAAACTCAATCTAAAAATATTATTCTAGTACATCAATTTAAAAATAAATAACAAAGGACATAAGTTTCTTTAATTAACGCAAATATATTGCCAAATAAAGGTTTACATGCAAAGGACTAATTAAGGTCCACATTAAAATGCTTTTATAAGGCATACATGAATCAGGTATGCATTGCCATACAATTTATGGCCTCGGCCATGCTGATACATGCAGTTCATTGGAGCTCAAGACGCGCAGACTCCTCCACATAGCCAAAAAACCTGTTCAAGAACAGCAATACGACTGCTAAAAGGTGTCGGCAGTGGCTTTCTTTTAAAACGTATTTAGAGGTTTGAAAACTGTTCTCTGAATCACACCTAAACACATCCAATTATCCTAAGTTTTACGTTTTCATCCTAAGTTTTAGGATTTGATCCTAAGTTTTACGTTTTCAGCCTAAAATTTAGGAACGAACTTGCGCTGATCGTAAGAGCATATACGCATTCGAACGTAGGCTCGTGCGAGTCGTAAATGGCCTAAAAAACAGGAAAAAATGACAAACACCCACCCAAACTTACGATTCTCGATACGAAATCAATTAACTTTTGCTCTTTGAATCGAGGGGCAAGTCTCTGAGCACACAAATCTTCCTCTTAGATCTGACAGTTGCAATAGTTTTCCTGGGTCACTTAGCCAGCAATCTATCTGTACACTGATCCATAAGCCAGGCCTGGTCAGTTTAGAAACATTCCAGTATAACAGGTTATTCACAAATCCTGGTGAAATGGAAATCTTTCTGTTATGAAGTACAGTCTAGTTTTTCGCTTTTACTTCCACTTCAGCTTGCCAGATCTCCGACCGCAGCACAAAATTCCCCAGCCAGCCATCCTCTATCTCCTCAGGAACAAGTTTCAGCTTACCGAGCTCAGCGGCCTAGAATTCTGAATCTTGCAGTCTTTCCACCTTCCCTCAACTCTCTAAGGATCCTAGGAGTTGAAGTTTTCAAGCGTCTTTTCATACAGATGCCCTGCCCGGAGTTTGTTGTGGTTAAGACGTCAAATCGAAACATTACAATGTTGCAACTCAGCCTGCACCTGTTTCTCTCCTCTGCTGACAGTCTGATATAGCAGAGACTTTTGTTGCAAAATATAAGTCCCTGTCCAGGCATACAATATCTTTCCTGGTAGCATTTGGGATTATAGCAAAGGACGTTTCTGTAGATGCTAAAGAATGTGTCAAAATGCTTCTCACGTACATTTTAATATTTATATTGGCTGCAGGTCATTGTAAAACTTTGTATATTTGGGTCCAGAAGGGAGTGTCCCTTTGATATTAAACAGGGTCTATCACAATTCTGTATTTTACATGCTTTTTGCTTTCTAACTTTTTAAAGTGTAAAAAAGGAATCAATGTAGAAGGGAATTGTTGGTGGTTAGAGTTGTTCTTCACTTGGGGCTCAGGAGGTTTAAGATACACCACTGCAGATAGCT
Organism: Gastrophryne carolinensis; assembly: GCA_027917425.1. Lineage (NCBI taxonomy): Eukaryota > Metazoa > Chordata > Amphibia > Anura > Microhylidae > Gastrophryne > Gastrophryne carolinensis. The sequence goes on from CM051239.1 coordinate 126,000,043, forward strand.
TCAAGTTTCAGTGCTGGCTGGATTCATAAAGACTTCTGAATTTTAGCAACAGTAAATGCCCTCATTACCAAAGCTGGAATGAACACCGGGAAACATCTGCAAGCAACAGTGGACTTGCCATAGGGACACCCAAAAGAATTCCCGGTGGGTCGCACTGCTTTGGGGCCTCCTGGACTGCCGTTTCCAGCACCCTCATCCAATCCCTGTTTCCCCAGCCCCCCCACCAAGGATCCTCAGCTTATTTTCTGCCCCCAATGTTATAGCCTCAACATCATGGGTGTATGGAGTCATGCCAGCACCTGTCACATTATATACACCCACAATACTAAAGCAACCATAGTTATAGGCTGGCCAGGGGCTGCCGACTGTCTTTTAGCCCCATTCCGCCTCTGTCTACAAGTAATTCCTGTCTCAGAGCTAAGTGGAGAATCCAAGGAGATGTCAATTGAATTAGGTAAGTTGTATATTTTAATATTACTATATATATTTATATATTTTTTTTTTCTTCAATTTCTTTTCATTTCTGTTCTATTTTCTCTGTCCACTGTCTGAGCACCCACTATACCACTGCTGCCTGACTGGGCATCACTTGATTAAATAACCAATTGGTTTGGGGGGTTACACAATAGTTTTTCCACAATGCCATTGCCAAACCTGACAGGTACCGACTTTTATCATTTGGTTACATTAATAGTTAACCTATGTAGATTTGACTTTGGTTTGATGTTTGGCTACAGTAGCATTATTTCTGTTCCCAAGGTTGGCCTTTGGTTTCATGTCGCCCTGTGTGAAGTTCTAGAATGGTGCCCCCTATTCCCATAAAAGGATTCATGGGGAGAATGTGAAAGAGATAAATGGAAAGCCGGGGAGGGAAAGAGATGGAGGAAATTATAAAAGCTAAAGAGACAGATGGATCCCGGAAAAGAGAGTAATAGAGAGAGAGAGAGAATGCAGAAAAGGGAAGAAATGGAGAAAGGGAATAATATGGAAAGAGAGAGACAAAATGTAAAAAAAAATGTGAGAGAGATGTAGGGACATGAGTGACTGAGAGAACGAGAGAGAGATGCAAGGAATGAGAAAACAAGAGACAAAGGGAAGGTATATAAGAGAAGGAGAATGCGGAAATTTAGAGAAAAAAGATGGAAATAAAAACAAAAAAGTGAATGATTGAGACAGAGAAGGCAAGAATGGTGCGTCATGCACTGTCCTGTTCACCAGAGGATTCTCTGGTTGGCCTCAGGCACTGGCTAAGTCCAAGACTAACATAGTGCTTATTTATTCAGTAAGTTGTTTGAATTTTAATTGAAATTTAATCATTAAATATTGCACTTGCATTATTTTCATATAGCTGAAGGATAGGCCCCTAAAATGAGCTCCTTTGGTGGTCCCCAAGAATTATCTCCTCTGATGGGGCCCAAGAATGATCTCCTCTGATGGGTCCCAAAAACTACCTACACCAGTCCAACATTGTGTTGGTCTGATGGGTTTTGCTACCTCATGTATTATTTCTTGCAAGCCCCAGGAGTGAAAAGGTTAGTACAAGGTCGAAGGAACAGAAAACTATGGTAAAAAATGACAACAAAAAATCATAGTAGGTGATTCAACTCATGTTGTATGTGTTTTTGGATTCTACTCACTGCCTGCTGTTTAATCTCTCATCTGGCAGAACATAGCGGAGAGAAGCGCGACAAAGGCATGCTGGTCTATATTGGCACTTACAATAATCTGTTCAGAATGTACAAACAATTTACAATAGCAAGAGAAATTAAGACATCAGAGTACAACATAGTTAAAGCAGCTTGTCCTCAGCTTTGAGAGGAAAAGAACACAATGAACAGTAGGGTCCCTTACACTGTACCTGGATTATTTCTGTCAGTATCTTGACCAGCGTAAAAAGTGACGCACTGTGCTAAGAACTAACCAATGGGGCCAAACAAGCACCAAGGCAGGAAGAGATTTCTATGACTATGAAAATATCAGTCTATTGGAATTATTAACATTTATCTCTTTTTCAAGTTTTATTGTTTGTAAGGCTGGCTGCTAGTCTTCCCCTTGCCCTGCTGTTTGAACCCCCGACCTAGGCTCTGCAAAATGCAACTTATTCCCACCACAGGCTGCTCTGATTGGAAGAGAGTCTGCACATGTACAGCCGGACTAAGGGAAGGTGAGTTATTATGGGTGAACTGGGGGGTTTCACACAGTGGGGCATCTCAAAACAGGATGCCCCTGGGGCAGGGAACAGGACCCAAGTCAAAATCACAGGTACAGCAAATTATAGAGTGAACAGCAAGTAATATAATATAATAACTCATAATATTAGCTGAACATATGGCTAGGCCTAGCAGATCACAGTACAGCTATAATGTAGCAAGCTGGTATGGACCTACCCTGTCCATATCTATATTCTAGGGCTGCAGTCAGAGATATAAAAATAACCAACCACCTACCAGGTATGCACTAACAAAAAGGTGGATGCTTCCTCTGTGTTGTAAGCACTTCCCACAAGCCTATGCTTTATTTGCAGGAACAGGAAGTAATCTACTGTGCACCTAAAAAATAATTCCCTACAGAAACTCTCCACACAGACTCAGTGCCTGGCTATTGTAAACACAGTAATAACTGATAACCAGTAGGTAGCGCCAACATATTAGAAAAACCTCACTACTGCACTGAATCATAGCAAACACATTATAAAGTAATGCAGACATTTAAATCATGTCCTTTAGAGGAGAGCAGGAATTAGGAATATATTTATTCTTAGAACATTTCTTTGTGATAGAGCTCATTTAATATCCCTGTCTAGGTACACACTAACTTTTTCCCACCTTATCCCTCTTGGGATCATTGTAAAATTAGCCATTTCAAATCATCTTAAAATCTCTGATCATATGTAAGCTGTTTTCTTTGCTTCAGTTTCGGGGTTGTTGAAGGTCATGGTGCCCTTGTGAGCATGTTCTGTTGTAGTCAGAGACATCTTTGGGACCATTGTGGCTTTCCAGGCTCACTCACGCTGTGAGCTCCAAGGGAACATGGTTCTGGATGGATGATATTGAAAGGAGGGCATCCTGGCGCTGCAGGAAATGTCACATGGGACAGGCATTGGGTGAGCCGCTTGCCGCCTTATTATTGCCTTATTATTGCCATTGAGTTTACAGTCACTTTGATATCACTTTGTATATATATATGGTCAATATAGAGTCTAGAACTGGTTTTGTATATATCAAACTATGGCATAAATACATTTAGCTGAACTATTATGCAGTTTTATAGATGTTATTCAGCTAAGTGTTACCTGCTGGAACTTTGGCTGTATACAAAGTAGTGGCATTGGCAACCATTGTTCAGTAGTTTTTAGTACAGTATGTAAGGAAGAGGCTAAGGCTCAGGCGTTTGTGTGGCTCAGCTGATGATGGGGCCCTGCTATGGGGCCCATCAAAGCTATGTACACCCCTGAATACAGGACTGCTATTTCTGGGTGCTTGAGTCTCCGCCTACTTCCAAGAATCAGGGCTCCGCCTGCTTCCAAGAATCATGGGTAAATCCTGTTTTTCTTGGTTTGTATGTGCCATGTAAATACTTTTTTTAAGAAAGCGGTCTTTACCTTAGAACAGCCCAGTCAGTATCCAAATCCCGATCCAAAGTGTTAAACAATTCAGAAAACACTTCTTTTCTGCTATTTAGCTAAGTAAATTAAATGTGTTTTACATGAAAAGTATAGTCTGAGCTCTGTAATATGTGTTTATAAATGTTTACTTGTAAAACACCATCATCTTGCATGGCTTTGTAAAAGGTAGAAACCGGATCTATACTTTTTATAGGCTGCTGACCCAATATTAAGGCCAACTGTCCTTTGCTTAATTAAAGCTGTCTGAGATTATAAATGACCCTTTTAGTTTTCCCATGCATACACATTCATACAGTGTAAAATGAGCCATTTCAAAGCATCGCAAAATCTCTGATTATATGTGAATGCCTTGCTTATTTTAGGCAAAGTTGCTTTCTGCTCAGGTTTACGAGTCATGTGCACTCTCTGCTGTGGTCAGAGACATTTGTGGGATCACTGCGGCTTGTTAGACTCAGTTAGATCATACTGAGAGCTCCAAGGGACAGATCAGCTATCAGATCAGATCACCTTTTGCATGATCCTGTACGAATGAATTAAATTAAAAGGAGCCCTACTACAGCTTTTACCCTACTCTGCAGGACATGGAGGACATAGAGGAGAGGAACATGGGACAGGCATCAGGTGAGCTGCTTGCTGCTTTATAGTTACCATTGGGTTTACAGTCCCTGTAACATGACCAAATGCAGAAATGTTCAGGTTGTGCAAATTATTTGATTTTTTAGGTGTTTTATTGCATTCACATTTACAGGAAATCAACATGTTTCTAATCAAAGACATGAGCATCACTACAAGTCATTGTCATTACTGGCGCAAAGTGGTGTAAAGTAGCGGAGGGTGTACTGGAAATGGCGCCAAAAAGATGTACATTTAATCAACTGTTACTTGCTGGTTTCTATTTACATGCGCCGGGTATGACCGACACGATCGTGACATCAACAGCACTGCAGCCAATATGTGAATAGCATTCAGGAGCAGAAATTGGCGCACTTTGTAAATCAGGTCAGGATTCAGCAACATGTGCAAAAGCTACCTTTGGAGAAAAAAGTGCACTTTAGGTGAAAAATAAAATAGAAGTGCAGAGTGTGAGTGCTGGGTGCGGCGGAGCAGTAATCCAGATAGACATTAGTGGTATAACATGAACTGGCTTTACTGAAGCATGAATGCAGTAAGGGAATGTCACCTTACATGGTGACTAACACAGACAGGAAAAAGAAGGAAGTGCTGTAGAGCAACTGAACACAGAAAATGCAGCAGTAAAATGCATGTACTCTACAGTTAAAGTGGACCAACACCCAGGATTTTCACTATCCTGGGTGTTGGTCCACTTCAGGGGGGCATCCGAGATCAGGTCCGCATCCGCTGTGTGAAACCCCCCCAAAAGCCCCAAAAAACTTACCTTTTCGTCGGCGGACAAGCGACGGACAAGCCGCCGCCGCCCGCGCTGGCCATTCACACTACTGCTAGAGGGGCCGATAAGGTAAGGTTTTTTTGGGCTTTTGGGGGAGGGTTTCACCCTGCGGGACATCCCGATCTCGGATGCCCCGCGGTGAGGGAGGTGATCGGCCCGGGAATCTTGTAGATTCCCGGGCCGATCACCCTTGGGTGTTGGTCCACTTTAAGCATTGGTCACAGTGACATCTAGTGTCATAACTTGTCATAGCTGTGAACTGCAGTAATTCTAGCAAAAGTCACTTTAGCTGAAAGTCTGTTGTCCGTTTTCTCCAACACCCCTTTTCAACACCTGAGGCTTAATCTTAGACTATGAAACCCATCTTCTTTGTAAGCCTTGCGAGTCTTTTAGCAATCAGGGGCTTAGTAAGGATATCTGCTGTCATATCCTCAGTAGGGCAATAAAGTAACTCAAGAAGTTCCTTGGTCTCAAAGTGCTATCTCTGCTTCATCCCCTTCTTGTTCTAAACAAATCAGCATATCATCCACATAAATAAGCACATAGATCCATCTGTTTGCTAATTTCCTTGTGTATAAGCAGGGCTCTGCTTTACTCCTTTGAAAGTCCTCATGTGTAAGCACTTCATTTATTTTCATATTCTATGCTCTGGCGGATTGCTTTAGACCATATATACTCCTCTGAAGTTTGCACACTAGGCCTGGCCTTTGTTCATCTTTGAACCCTGGTGGTTGTCCCATGTAGATGTCTTCTGTTAACTTGCCATGTAAAAATGCTCTTTTCACATCAAATTGTATTTTCCTTGTGGTGGCTGCTGTCAGCAAATTCCTTATTGTAGCATGTTTAACTACTTGGGCAAAAGTCTCATCATAGTCCTCTCCATATATGTGAAACCATCCCTTGGATATGAGTCTTGCTTTGTATTGCTCCACTGTGCCATCTGCATTCACTTTAAAAGTCCATTTACAACCTATGACTTTCCTTCCAGGGGTTAGTTCTGTAAGCGTCCATGTTTTAGTGTCATGCACATGTACTATTCACTATGCACTATTTATATATGTGTTTTCAGTAATAAAATTAGATTTTGAATATATGCAGTAATGCTCCCCATAGTGCCTTTTTAGCCCATAAAAGCTTGTAATTTTTTTTGGCTGTTGGGTAGATCACACTTTTGGTGTTGTATTGATAGCACTGTGCTGGCAAGTTTTCTTTTTGTGCTCCAGGCATTGTGAATGGGGGAGGGAGTATTCACCCCATATGTTGCTGCTGAGAGAGGAATGGGCTTCCACTCATTCTGGGGACTTAGTAGGTTTTATACTGCTCGAGTAAGCAGGGATCCTTTAGAAATAGATAAGCAATCCATAGTTCGCAATCATATTGAAACGTTATGTTGGGTTTGAATCCAAGCGTGTGGTTTATATTTATATTTTTTGACATATGTTAGTATAGTATGTTTTATAACTGTGAAAGGCATTAAAATATGACGTGAAATATTTTGACATCTTTAAAAATAGCAAGTCAATGGGGTAAATTCAGATCCTGGTTAGAATGCTCACTTCATTTTTAGGAGAGAAAACTGCCAATGACTTTGAAAGTGAATAGCAGTTTTCTCTCCTAAAAAAAGAAGTGAGTTTTCATATTGGGGGGCTCTGAATCAACCCCAATATCAGGACGCAGCAGACGTCTTCTCTATCATCCCCATCAGTCCAACGGTCTTGGTATCAACTTCCAGACAGACAATCTTTGTATATTGGTTTACTCTCCAGAAACAGATGACAGTCCAGCTGGTAGAGGAAAATAACAGAAAAATCGGAACAATTTTGGAGTCACAGTTTAAATTTATTTGAAGGAGAAATTAAATAATGTCTTGTGTTCGCTGCCAATCCAGTGAATGAATGCAAAGCTTCCAAGCACCATATGGCTGTGTGTGGGGTGGGAGAGGGGGTTGGTTGGGGGTTGGAGTTTCAAAATGAAATAGGCTTTTGACTTTTTAATGATATGTCTAGCCTAAGTCGAGACAGCCTTTCATGGACTGCTGAGTGAGCACTTTTTATACCAACGGATTAAAGGTTTCTACGGCAACAGCATCTTTTGGAAAACGATACGCTCGCTATTAGCTCTGCGCTGATAAATATTTAGATTTTCATTAAAAAAATGAAGAAGCATTTCACAAGCACCTTAATCTAGAGGAAAATCTGTTTGTCTTCATGTTGTTCAGAGGCGGTGGAAATCTGCGACACTGATTACAGCGATAAGGAATATTTATGAGTGTAATTACACAATAGGAGAGTTGGAGCTGAATAATTTTGCCCTTTCCGTCTGGGCGCCGAGGCACAGGCTATTCCATTTCAATAATTACCCTTTTTGATTGACTCAATCCAAAACAAATTTGGAATAAAAGCGATTAGCAGTAAGCCTGGATTTGAACATTGTTCTCTCCCTCTAATGCAAGTAGATTAGGTGAAATAATGGCAGACATCATTTCTTTATCAAAGTTGCACTATTGGTTTTTCTTCTTTATTTTTCGATCTTAATTTTATAGCCAACAACCATTTGCCTCAAAACAACTTTCCATATAATTCTAAAATAAGAGCACACGCTAATAAACACTTGAATCTCTGTATAAAGTAACCCCATGACAGCTGTTACAGGTACAAGCCATTATGCACACTACATTAGAGCCGGCATTTGAACATTTTACTGCCAATGATGTGATTTTACTCCATATTAATACCCTTGCATCTCTATCTGGGGACAGGTAGAACATGTGATGGCTGGAAGATATATAAATAGGAAATACAAAGTGGAGCTAAATGTGGTTAGGTCCCAATTAGAAGCTTGTTGCTGTGGGAGAGACTTCCCATCGATACCTAACTGCACCCCATCCCATTATTAAAGAGATACTCACCCTTTCCCTTCATTCCTCTTTCATAGGGCACTAGAAATTGTTGCATACACTGAAGCAGAAAGTGCCTCTAAAGGAGGTAGCAGCAGTAGCAGGTAGCAGCAGCATTTTACTGGTCAGTGGTGGAGTCTTGATTGTGGGGAACCAGGATTTCACAACTTTAAGGGATTGTTACCGGAGACTTGTGTCCAGAACCCAACATTCCAGAGGCTGGAATCTAAGGTAAACGGACCAGTCCCACTTTGAGGCCCATCCACCCATCCGAAAACTCTGGCAAAACCTAAATGTCTCACTTTGCTGACATGGAGAAGACTGTCCCACCAAATGCAGAATGCTGGATGTCTGGGTGGTTTACAACTGCTTTGACTCTTTGGTTGAATGGTGGTAATGCATGAACTTCTGAGCATTGGCTCAACCACCAACATCTTTCATGGGCCAAATATTCCTAAAGCATGTGACCAGTAATTAAAGTGGACCAACACCCAGGATTTTGACTATCCTGGGTCTTGGTCCACTTCGGTGGGGCACCCCCGCTGTGTGAAACCCCCCCGAACCCCCCGAAAAACTCACCTCTCCCCGCGCCGACGGACAAGCCGCGGACAGAGGGGAAGATAAGGTAAGATAAGATAAGGTAAGGAGTTTGGGGTGTTTGGGGGGGTTTCACCCCGTGGGACATCCCGATCTCGGATGTCCCGCGGGGAGGGAGGTGATCGGCCGATCACCCGTGGGTGTTGGTCCACTTTAAGCCACATGCTAAACCACACCCATCGCCCACAATTCGGTTTAAACTGTACCACTATGAAGACCCCAAAAATGGTCAGTTTTATCTAAGGGCAAACCTTGTCTTCACTACAGCCACCACTAGAGCTGCAGTCCCAGGTTGTGCAACTGAGGGAATATAGGGTCAGGTTCAGGGCAGTTTCTAAACCCAGGTGAACCAGGCAACTGCACAGAACACAGTACCACAGGCAGCTGTCAGCTGAGCTCTGACAGTGAAGCTGAGAATTGTTAAATGCCTTCTTTATTTTCTTCTTGCTCATATTTCCTCCGGCCTTCCTTCTCTTTCCTTCTTTCTTTCCTTCCTTCTTTTTTCCTCTCTTTTCATCTTTCGTTTTGTTCCCTTGCTTCCTGACTTCCTTCTCTTTATTTTGTGCTTTAACTTCCTTTATCTTTCTTATTTTCTTTCCTTCATTCCCGGTTTCCCTCTATTTTCTTCCTTCTTTGTCCCTTCCTTCCTGCTTTGCTTTCCTCTTCCTTTCTTTCTTTCCTTCTTTTCATTCTTTTTGTCTTATCTTTCCACTTTCCTTCTATTTTTTACTTCATTACTGTTTCCTTTTTTACTTCCTCCCATCTTTCTTTCTTCCATTTTTTCCATTTTGTTTTTCTTTCTTTCCGTACCTACCACCTTACTCCTCTTTGATTTTCCCTGATTTCTTCCTTTTCCCCCTTTATTTATTTCCTTCCTTGCCTGATAGGGTGTGGGGGGGGGGGGGGTCTCTCCCTGCCTGGGGAGCCATGAAGGCTAGAAACTGATCTGATGAAGGAGTTGCTTATCTTTTGTATCACTGTGTATGGTGGTTACCAGGAACCATCTGCACACTGCAGTGCTGCACACCTATTCAAGGGAGTGTGACTGCTGCATGTTTGCGCCGCAAAGGAAATAGTGAGTATCTTTCTATTGCAGGGCAGATTAGTGGTGTGAAGGGCTAGTTCAGCATCCTCATGGCCCAGGGTTCTGTCTGGCATAAATTATGAGACGTGCATGTACCATTGCATTATATGTTCACCCTGGGAGGATCTTGTCCCAGCATTAACCTTGAGTCCCATGCTTTAACAATGGCCATATCTACCCGTGCTCTTGATTTGTTCCTACAAAACTAAAGCCTCAGCTGACAAACACACTCTCTGACCGGATAAATAGCACATTGTGGAAGGTCTCAGCTGCTCATGGGATGATCGTAGCCAAGTAAATGCCAGGTTGATTCTTGGAAGCCGTCCGACTCTGCTCTTGTTCCTGTTTGGCTCCTGTTCCCTGAATTGCTTTGACTAAGCTTTTAGCTTTTCTGTGTTTGACTTGACTAACCTATTGATCCTTTACTTCCTTCACTGACATTAGCTTGATCTACCATTTACAATTAGGAAAGAAATAATTATATATTGGTCTTGGCCTATGTTTTGTATAGTGCTTTGAGAAGGACATCTGCCTTATTAGCGGCTCTCATTGGTACTGATATCTGCATATAAATGTATTGTTAGGAGGATAGTTAATAATTCACATTATTTGTTGTTATTGCCGCAGCTTAGTGCAGTTGTCTTTAATGGATATATGTTGTGCTATGTCTTGCCTTGCCCTCATCTTATTAGATAAATTTGAAATACAATATGTTTATCATTTTTGATTTTTTTTGATTTTTTTGTATTTTGCTTTGGGTCTGTTGCGTGATTGATCTGCTATGTATGATTCAGAGCTGCATAATATGTAGAGCATATATGTACATAATATGTACAGTCTATAATGTGTCCTTTTTTATGTCCCCAGCACATCCCTTAAGGAGAACTGCACTTTAGACTCTGAGCCCTGGAGCTATCCCTATACCCACTGCAAAGAAAAGATTAACAAATAGTTTGACTTGAATATTTGCTTCCATTTTGGTCTGGCCATGCTGAAGCAAAAAGTCTATAATCAATTTGACCAATGAGTAGTAGCTAGGCTTCCTGGCACCTGGCGACCCCCACCTGTACCCAGGTCCCCCTTTGGTGCCCCCCTGACCTGCTGCACCTGGGGCAAGTTCATCCTAGATACGCCCCTGATTTGACTATGACCTAAAGAAACAACTCTTCACTACTGATAATTAACCCAGGGGTTCTTTGAAAAGAGTGTTACATTTATAAAAATAGGCTCTGGTCTGCCCTGTAATCAGTGTGGGAGTGGACATCCTAAGCCAGAGATCACTTACCTTTTCCTCTTGCTCCCCTAGTGAAACCGGCACCCAAAGAACTCCAGAACAAACACAGTATATGCTGGCCACCAATTGCAAAGAGAGAAAGGAGGAGGTAGGAGCCAATCAGACTTGCGGGGTGGGGTATGCACAGGGTGCATGTGCAATTGGGACCCCCCATACAGATACAATCAACACCCAATTTATATAAAATAGGTGTTTGTAATGCTAGACACAAATTCTGAACAAAATTATACCTTGTTTTGTCTAAAGTTCATCAGCTAGCAATTCCAATGAAATATCAAAATGCACTTTAAATAGTTATTTATACATTTACTAGAAGTACAATAGGTTCTGCTGCAAGCCAATAAACATCTACAAATAAAAAGGAAAAAATTGATTTTCTAAACTAGGCAATACTGAAACAGGCAACATTTATCTGGTTAAATATTGTCCATGAACAAGGCCCCCATTCCACATCCTTTTGTCTGCTGTGTTACAAGATGGCTGGCAGGCTCCAAGATAAGTCTGTTGCTGAAAGTTTTTATCCACCGCAAGTGCAATGCCAATGCAAGTCTGACCTCCTCCCCCGCACTTATGGGTTATTTGTGCCAAGCAAAATGTTGAATTGCTTGGGAAAAAAAACATCAGAGGGTCAACCACTAAAGTGTTAAAAAATCTACTTAGCTGGGAAACATTTGAAACTTGCAAGAAGAATATCTGTTCTTAAAGCCCAGATACCAAAAAAACAACTGGATTTATGCATTTATTTCTGGCCAAGTGGGTTGGAGAAGCTTTCTAATATCCACGGACTGAAATACGAAAACACAGTAGGTTCTGGCTCTTTGCAGCCTCTATCTAAAAAATAGGTTTAAACTAGAGCTTGTTGCCAGATGAATGGTTAACTAAATGAATAGACATGCAGGGTTTTTATTCAGGCGTACAATGTCTTGACAAGCGGCAGTGTAAGACGTTCTCGCTTGTGAAATGTTGACATTGTTTACAACGACGGACGTGTCTTTTCAATAAAGATCATCCACTCTGAGCTACCGGGTTATTTGTTGTGTCGAAAGTGATCTAGACATCAGTCAGGGATCTTCAGAGACTGTCAGATGTCGGAGCGCTTAACTGGAAAATGCAAGGTGACGGCAGATCCAAACATGCGAGCTCGCTGCGCTCTGAGTAGACAAGTGTTACATTCCCAAGCAGTGCCGAGATGATGGCTGGAAGCATTGCTAACAATCTGCACGATTTGCACATTCAGCAGGCAAAAAAACGGTACAGCAATGTATCTGTACGTGCAATGCTCAAGTTGCATAGAAAGGACCTATACTTACCTGAATTCTGTGGCAAGTCTAGGACAAACCGCGTCTGGCCTGGGCACCCACTAGACTCTTCTTTCTTTGGTATATCATATTGGACTGACTGTTACCCTTGTCATGTGTTGTTCAGTTCCAGATTCTGGTCTAATGGGATGCACTGACTGTGTGGTGACAAAACCCACTAGTGGGTCCTATTGGGGGCAATGCCTGGCCAAATACAGACAACGGGCCCATGCTGCCTTTCACAAATAACCCTTTGCAATTCTCACTATATGGCCAACTTTTTATTTTGTAAGTATAATTAACCCTGTAGACCAGTGTTGCTCAATCCTCTCCTTAAAGAGGACCAAGAGCCACTGTATCACATTTATATGTTAAATCTCTTGTTTCTTCCACTTATCCCCTATGCAGGAGTTATTTTATTTAATGGCTCAATCATATATAATAATAATCGCTTGCATTTGTCCCTGCCACTGCACTGCCATCTTTGGGCACCCTGGAGAAAAAAAGGTGATCTGGGCCATGGACGTTCACAAAAGATTCAGAAATTTTAACTTGTAAAATATTATAGTGGTTGGTCCAACAAATGTACAAAAACATTTATTTTTGTTATTTTCCACATTGTAACAGGTGGTACTATTAAAGCCAAAATTCAGAAAAGACTTTTGCTGCACTAAGCATCCACCCTAGGGTATCCTGGTTTGGGATGCCCCACTCCTTAATGACTTAATGAGGGGTGATAATTAAAGCTTGTTTTAGGCATTCATGGGGGTTGAAGTCATATTTTAGTAAAAAAAACACTATAATCACCTTTCATCTAGTGCAGGTTATCGTTGCTGATGTGGTATAAAGCCACTTACCAGATCGCCCACTGTCACTCTCACACGGGCACTGCTCCCTCCTCCTCCACCACCTCCATCGCTGTGCAGAAGGAGATTACGGCGTGCCCTGCCCCATCATCACAGGAACTATGGCACGGCCCTTTCCATTCACTTCAATTGTGTTTTTTTTTTTACTTTACGGAGTGGCATCCCAAGCCTTGATACCATTGGGGAGAGTATTCACCTCACCCTTCTGCTACACTTTATACGTTCCTGTGGCTCTCTAAAAGCATCATAACTCTTGGGCCTTACATATTGGACTAGGGTCCCTGAAATTAATGTCTGTGTAGGCAGCTTCTGATTCTGGAAGACTCTTAAAACAGAACTTGAGTGACCAAGTGACCCCTCCATGTCCTGCCACCCTAACCTGGCGCCCAGGGGGTTACAAAGAAAAAACCCTCACCTTACCCTTTCATTCAAGATGGCGGTACCCAGGGTCCAGAACACTGGAGGAGCGGTGCAGGCCCCTGGATAAGGTAAGGTTTTTTTTTCTTTGTAACCCCCCATCCTGTCTCAGCGCCAGGGTAGGGAGGCAGAGTGGGGGGCGGGGTCACTTGGTCACTAAAGTTCTGCTATAACATTTGGGGAACCTTAACTACCCTACATATCTTTATCCTGCTTCAGGAATCCTCAAAGTGGTGCCTTGGATGGCTGCCTTGGCATGAGCTCTTGGTTGCCTTCACCCTTGCGTTTCTATCCAATTTATTAACCTACACCTACACTCCTTGTTTTGGGATTCCTTTCACCCCCACGACCACTGTTGTGTGCCTTGACTGGTTTCTCTACCCTATTCCCCTTTATAGAACTGATGCCTCACATGGTACCCACGTTGAGCCTCAAGACATCCTGCTCGTTCCAAATTTGTTGAAATGTTACCTTATTTTATGCATTGTGCTTAGCCTGCTTACCAAAATGAATTCCTTGTGTGTATGTGGCAACCTATTCTTACTTTCTGTCCATATTAACATGAGACTGCCTTGTTGTCCTAGCGCAACACTGCAACTAAGGGCTACCTCCCGCGTGCAGCAAGATGGTGGCAGCAGCACCAGACAGGTAAGTAGGCAGTTTTCAGTGATAGCATTGATCTCACATGTTTTTTTTTATGAGTCTCCATAGATATGACAATAAGAAGGTACTGGTGGACACAATCATGACAGATAATGTTTGTCACATCGCTGTTTCCAATAAGAAAGGCTGAAATTGCTTTTTTATGGGTATTAAAAAGTTTTACATAGTGCCCAGGGCAAAATGCCTGCCCCAAGAAACAGTGTGTGTGAACTGAGCACTCTGAGCAACTGGGCCCCATACAGGGCTCCTGCCTGTACTGCCCTGGCAAACACTAAAATTGCCCAAGTTTAAGAAATGTGCCATTGAAAATACTGGCCAGAGGTTTTTTGTGATTTTGGTGTGCCCTGGATGCATTACAGCCATATTTAAATAAGTAAGATATGAACATAACCTCTGCCATGAGTGGCATGAAATGTGTATGGTTATTTATCAGGAAATGCAATAATTCTGCATTTATATAGCAAGTAAACTGCAGCGCTGAAGAATGCTTTTCAGGCTCTTAATATTCCTCACGGCATCCTCATATCTTGATGGTTACTAGTACTCGCTGCCTTAAAAGCATTTAATCTTCTTTAAGTCAACAGCCCTTTAATAAATGGCAACTGCATTAATTCAAAGCTTCACCTATTGACATTGCTAGATTTTTATTTTTACTTTGAAACTTTTCTGAACTTTTAGAGCATGTTAGAATTCATGAACTGGGCACATGGCCCACCAATACATCCTGTATTTTGAAGGCATTTTAATTCCTAATCTGGATGCCTATTATTCTAAGGCCATCACAAAACCCAAGACATAATACATACACACTCTTCACAGCAGCAGAGGGGGTTCTGGTTTTAGAAAACCTGACGTCCATTCTGTCCATCAATAGTCATTCATTTTGGTTCATTCTAAAGCCCAACTCTTGACATGTCTAGTTCAAATATTACCTACCAGTGTCCAGCATACTCTCTCCTTTTAACAACAGTCTGTAGATATCTGAGAAGTGAGGATGCCAATGTAAGAAACTTACCTGTTCCGGGTGGCCTGTGGCGAGCGCATTCTGGACGGCACGGTGTTCCCCAGTTAACTAGTGCAGGCTGCTCACGTGGTTCCTGGAGGTAGGAGCACACAGCGAGCTGTGGCCACCTCCCTCGCTCCCCACGGCACGCGGCCATGCACAGCCCCACTGTCAGTAGATTTTGTTTCAAGGAGGTGCTGCACTGCTAGTGGCAGGCAGCGCAGCCTCCTCCGCACCTGAGCAAAATCAGGGGCTGGTCAGCCTCACTGTCCAGAGTTGACCAGCCCCTGATGTTATTAGCCAAACCTGTCTGGGATCCTAGGTCACCCAATCACCATTGTCTGACCATCCGCAGCTCCCTATTGGCCTACAACCCCTTAAATATGAACCAAGTCCAGACCACAATGCCTGTTACAGCTTTCCATGCTAAGGGTGCGCTGAATTCTGTGTGTGTATATCTGTTGCCCACTCTGCTGTTACCGACCATCCCTGTCTGCTGCCTGAACCGACCTCTGCCCGCCCGACCATCCCTGTTTGCTGCCTGAACCGACCTCTGCCCACCTGACCACAATTCTGCCTACTCCTCTGGATACCTCGCTACCTCTGACCCCCCTGGCTTAGACCACCCTCCTGCTCCATCCCAGTGTTTGACCTAGGCTCTCTAACTACCCTTTAGGTTCATCTGTCTTCACTGTAAGCTGACATCCTTTACATCACATAAGACCTGGGGACAACCGTGTCTGGTGAGGTGTAACGGCAAACAGGGGCTTGGCTATAGGTTGAAGGGGCAGCAGAGATTGGGGGTTGTCAGCTCACAGAAGACGGGTGTCCCACAGGGAATCACAGCAGGTGTCCTGCAAGACATCACAGAGGGGCATCCTGAATCATCTTGATTCAAGGAACAAAACCCAGGATAGTCAAAATTCCAGGTTTTGATCCACTTTTCAGACTTTAGGTCGAGGAGAAAGTCCTCCCCAGAGGGGGGCGGGCTTTACAGCGTGTTACCTACAGAATCCTGGGATTCCGCAGTTGTCAAATGCAGAATCCACAGAGTGCATCAAAGTTGAATATACTGTACACATCTGTGTTAGGATATAAAAGTAAATACTTGGGTTAACATGGCAATGTAATGGCTGAGAAAAGTATCTTATTCAGATAAAGAGAAGCCAAAACAAAACCCCTTCTCCAACAGTCCAGCTTGGTCCCAAAGATATACAGACTCACCAGAGAACCATCAGCATCAAGGCCAGTCCTGCTGGAGGGTCTAATCCATCTTTTGATAGGGTCTGAGGAATAATACAACCCTCTTTGACCAAGACAGAAATCAGTCTTAGAGTTATTCCACCAAAATCTGTACACCCTGTGATATAAGCTTGCCTAGAATTTCTGCTCACTATCTTTCCTTTTATTTTTTTTCTCTCAGATATCTTTTGCAGTTCTGTCATGGAGTGTTAAATCTAGGAAAAGGTCGGAGGCAAGTATTTGGCAGATGTGGTGTCTTCCACCATCAGATGCAATCTGAAAGGACAAGAACAAGAATCTCATATAACATCCCAGTAATAATTTCACTGGAAACGCTTGGGCCATTCATCAACAGTACAGAAGACATGAAAAGCAATTTCCGAGAACATTTATATGGAATTCCTGGATTCTGCATGTAGCTTTAGTATTTCTTGCTCTGATGTGTCACAGCTGATTGTGACAAAGAAACTGAAGCATAATCAGCTCGAGCATACGCCGGGAATTTAATCACGCCTTCAATCTGCAGTCTTCCAATTCAGCTTCCTGCTGGGGTCAAGCATCCATGTTTTATTTTTTTTCTTTCAGCTTTAGAGTTATTTCAGTGAGGTGCTGTAGAGGGTGTTAATGTGATTCCTGAGCCATAGAGAGGTGTTCATGGCTTTAGGTTGTTTTAATATCAGATCCACTTAAAATATTAAATTATCAAATGCTTTGTAAGCTTCTTTCTATAGAGCAATTAATACAGAACCTGTAAGTGAGATCTACAAATAATGTTATCATTTTACAGAAAATCTAGGTAAAGCAGGAGGAGTTGTTGTTGACTATTTCCATTCCGCTGTACATTAAAGTTATACTAAAGGCAAGCCCGATTGTTGTCCCATTGTCTCTGGCTACACGTTGCACTGTCCCAAACTCCAGATAGTCCCAATATCACTCTATATTTGTCTAAAATCAATACATTTTATTATTATAGTAGGTAAAAAAACAGTACTGAAGCAAAATACAACTATTACATACAAAATATTTTCCGAGGTATCACCATTAAACCATTTGAATTTCCAACATGGTTTTGCAGGTATATCTCTTTAAAGTGGACCAACACCCACGGGTGATCGGCCCAGGAATCTATAAGATTCCCGGGCCGATCACCTCCCTCCCCGCGGGACATCCCCCCCAAACCCCTTACCTTATCTTCGGCGGCGGCCGGCGCCTCCCTCGCGCCCCTCTAGGCGTGCGCGCCCCCGCGCCGGCCGTCTGCGAATGGCCGGCACGGGCGCGCGTGCGTCAAGAGGGACGCGTGGGAGGCGGCGGCGGAGGAGCCGCTTGTTCGCGGCTTGTCTGTCGGCGCTGGGAGCGGGGAGAGGTGAGTTTTTCGGGGGGTTCGGGGGTGCCCCACCGAAGTGGACCAAGACCCAGGATAGTCAAAATCCTGGGTGTTGGTCCACTTTAAGGAGATTTGGTATATTCTTGGATCTCATTAAAGAATCCAGAAGCTTCTTGTTAGAGCTTGATAATTGAATGGTCTGTACCAGCTTCACCCCTCTTTCTCAACAGAGACTCTCCTATAAGTTGAATGGACAGGCATGGAAAATAAAGTATACATATACATACAATCTCACCTGGTTAAATCAAATTGCACTTTGAATGTATATTCATATTTATGTTTATAAGTTCTGTATGTTGTAAATACTGTGACCCTGGGGATGCCTTTGCCTGTGCTATCAGAAATATTCGATCATACACTTATGTACTCGATTAAAAGTAAGCTACTGATATTTTTTTTAATTTTGACTTGTCAATCACTTTAGAGGTGGAAACTGCAGGTGACACTGAGACAAGTTTAGGAAAGATTCCCACACCTGGGGTTTTGTAAATAACACATTTGGAACTCAATAAAAGACACAATGTAGGCCAGATAAAAATGGAAAATACCCCCAGCGAGCTTTGTTATGATGTTTTGAGCTTAGCCATAGCAGTAGTCAAGGAGCTTTTACATTTTACGATTGGGAATTTATGATCTTCTTGAGCTCAGCATTCCCTGAATAGGCCTTTAGCCAAAGTGTAAATCTGGTCACAATATTTCGGGTTAACACCCTCACCAACATCCATAGAAGCTTTAGGAATGGGCCTTCTGGCCTCCACAAGCTCTTTAAGGTAATCTGTGAGCTTATCCCTGGTGCCACAGAGGAGAGCCTGCAAGCAATGTGCTTGTTCAATTGCTTGAAAGCTTAGCCATCCAGAGCAGAGGCAAAGATGGGTTTACAGCAATTGTTTAAGTAAGGCCTCAAGACACCTATCTTTGAACAGAATAGCAATGGAGTGGTCTGTCTTAGCAACCCCCCCTCCTTTAATTAGCAACTCAGGGGATACCCAGTTTCCCCAGCCTTGTAAATATTTGGACATTTTTCTGGCTTCTCCATTTGATTGGTAGCAATTGAGCTAAACTTGTTTGCTTGGGGAAATCACGGCTAGGACCAAGGAGGATTCCCCTTCTCCGGAAGAATTAGTCACTCTGCTTGGGGAATTCACAGCTAGACCAAAGGAGGGTCAACCTTCTAGGACAGCATTAGTCACTCTGCTTGGGGAATTCACAGATAGGACCAAGGAGGATGCCCCTTCCGGGGCAGAATTAGCCACTCTGCTTGGGGAATTCACAGCTAAAACCAAGGAGGGTTACCATTCTGGGGCAGAATTAGTCACTCTGCTTGGGGAACTCATGGCTAGGACCAAGGAGGATTCCCCTTCTGGGGCAGAATTAGTCACTCTGCTTGGGGAAGTCACAACTAGAACCAAGGAGGGTTCCCCTTCTGGGGCAGAATTAGTCACTATGCTTGGAGAATTTAAAGCTACGACCAAGGAGGGTTCTTCTTCTGTGGCAGAATTAGCCACCTGTTGGTTTCTTCCACTTGCCTCCTAACCCAAGTGTTGAGTTATTGGAGGACTGGCCAGAACAGTGGGCTGGCAGGTTGGAATAGAAATCTCAGGCAAGATGATTTGAGTCATCAGTTGGCAGCTGGGACAGAAGCTGCTAAGTAAAACTTCCCTGGGAAAGGAACACCTCTGCCAACTGTAAGGACAGTGGAGATCAGAAGCTGCAGTCCAACATAGGAGTGCTGTGTCAAGAGGGAAATGTGGAATGACAGTTTAAGAAGTGAGCAGCATCAGCAGGTGGACAGTCCTGTCCCAGCATACAATTGTAGACAAAGCTGCTGGAAGTAGGGAGCAGGAGGGCGTGGCAAGTAAAATAGTGCCAAACCGCAAATGGGGGACATGACTCTTTATCCCCAGTTTCCCTATGCCCCTCCCATTCTATTTCATCCCTAAAGTTATTAAATATGTTACAGAGACAGCTGGGATCACAAACCACATACCTGGACCTTAACAGCCAGGTCATCTTTGCTTCTGTCCTCTGTTCACTGATGTTTCTATCTCCTCCCCAAACCTTCTGTCTGTAAACACTATCACCACAGGTTATCCTTTTTTCTGTACCAGGACTCCAAGAGGCACCTTGTTATGGTTGCCTAGGCAGGCGCCACCTTGTTCAGGACGATCTTATTGCTCTCAACCCTTAAGTGTATATGTGTATCTCCTGGTCCTACTCTTTCATCTATGCCTGAAAGCATTGATATGGTTCCCTGAGCAAGAAGTCCTGGTTTAGGGGGATTTCCCCCATCTCTCTACCCACAATAATCCATTAGGACTTACTGACCCTAATCTATCCCCTTGTTTGTATCAGGACTACTCAAAGTGCCTCCTGGATCAGATACCTGGGCAAGTAGCCCCTGGTACAAGAAGATATTTTCCACATACCCACCACCCATCCATTATATTTAACCCATACCCAATACACCTAACAATATTCAGATTCTGGCCAATTCTTCTTGAATCTGTTATTTTTTAAAAACTAAAATCTCAAAGACCTTTTGTAGAAGCTGATGTTGAAGGAACCTAAAAAGCATTCAGCAGCAAATTGTTTTTCCTTTTTGTTTTATGTGTATAGATGTCTATGATTTTTTAGTTTCTCGTATACAATTATGTCTGACAAATAGAACTAAGTATTGTTGAAAGCTCACCTTAAAATACACCCAGTTAGCCTACAAAAAGGTATTGCAGTTTTTTTTGTTACTTTTCTACTATAATACATTTTGTTATACAATGGACTAATAAATCATATTCATAACATGCCCCCCATCTACCTAGCTACGTATCCGTATGTCACTCTTTCCTTAACCTCCTCTGCCACCATCTGGCTTTAAATGGTATTACCCAAAGTTATTCATTTAATTTAATAAAAACTTGTGTTTTTGACATAAACCTGTCTAAACCACAACCTGATATAAGGGTCACATGATGAGCAGAATCTATTGAGCAGCTGCATACCCCCAGGTTGCCAACTTTGGGCTCTTATCCTCTGTGATGTGAGGGTTAGTTTAGCATATGATAAAGTAGGGGTGAACAGTACCTTTAAAGCAGCCCCCAATGTTTTTTTTATCTTGGGAGCCACATTTAGAACTGGGAAATGGTTGTGAGCCACAATCAACATGAAGAGTTTTTAGACATCTTCAAGAAGTTGCTGGCAACCCCTCAGCCCTTTAGACGGCAACCACGTAAATTTTATGTGCTCGGCTTCCCGCCATGTTTGCAGCAAAATTCCAGTGGCGTGGGTCTTCTCTTCCCCCGGGGGGCTTTCGCCCATTCCCCCCCTGCTTCTGGCAGCTCAGCTGGCCCCCTGCCAGGAGAAGCTTTTAAATGATGAGTGGGATGACATCAACCTGCTCCTACCCTGCTACCGTTTCTTTGTAAAATACAGTTGCAAATATATAAAAAAAAGATAAGCTTGGCACCTTAAGGACACCATTTTCTTGCAGAGTGCTGGGTAAATCGGAGTCAAATCCAGATAGACATTTGTGGTGTAACAGGAACCGGCTTTACTGGAACATGACTGCAGTAAGAGAAGGTCACCTTACATGGTGGATAACAGACAGGAAAACTAAGTCATAGAGATCACCTAAATGTACAGGAAACATGACACAGCAGAAAATGCATAGAGACATAGATATATGTAACAGTGCCATCTACTGTCATAAATGTAAACTGTATTAACCTAGCAATATAGATGCAGATTACATAGACACAAGCTGTAAGCTGTTTCACAGTATCTCCAACACATTTTGCACTTAATAATGGACATTTTCAAAAATGCCTTCGAAAGTGTAATTACCTTTAAAGTCATTGTCTAGGTTGTACAAAAAAAACTCAACTTTTGTTCCACACTGACGATTGCTCCTAGTCCGGTGTTGTGTTGCTTACCTGATCTAGATCTAGTTGTCAGGGATCGCCGGACACCCTTCTTGCATAAGCCAGCAATCCCCAATCTTCACCGCCTGCTCGCTGGAGACACGGATTATGCCTCTCCAGACTCGGTTGCCCCCAGGACTTACTGACGCAAAGATTGCTGGCTTATGGTAAAGACGGGTGAACTGCGGGGTATCCCAAATCAGGAGTTCAAGCGAGCAGTGTCCGAAACGTCAAATCCAAAGGGCTAGGCAGAGAATGGTCGAGACAGGCAGAGGTCAAAGCCGGGTGGTCACGGGGCACGGTATCCAAGGGGTATGGCAGAGAATGGTCGAGACAGGCAGGGGTCAAAGCCGGGGGGTCACAGAAGTGCGGTATCCAAGGAGTAAGCAGAAGCAAGGTCAGGCAGGCAGACGGTCGGTGCGGGCAGCGGACAGGAGTGGTCAAGGACGAAGCCGGATCAAAACACACTAAACGCAATTCCAACAGCACACCAAAGCTAATAATAGCTATAATGGGCACTGATGGTCAGGGCAAGGACACCTTTAAAAGGGGACTGGCCAATGGGAAAAGGGGGGAATGTTTGATTGGTGCAACTTGATTGTGATTGGTGTAACTTGGAACATGCTCCTGATAGGAACAGCCCCAGGGACTGGACTGCCCTGGCCAGTCGTGCTGTCCAGTCCCTGGGTTCACACCCCCCAGACCCAGGACCTGACTGGTTATTTAAACCTTGCCCCCGGCGAATGCGTTGGGAGCAGCGCCGCCGGGGGGCATATAAGGAACGTGGTCGCGCGTGTGCGCAAGCACATGACAAGCCGGGCACGCTCCCCGAGAGGAGGGGAGGGGACACCGCGCCGGCTGAAGAGGAGGAGCCGCCTGAGGAAACGGAGGGGGCGCCCGCGATGCCGGCGACCCCAGCCGCCGCCAATGTAGAGGGGGCGGCAGAGGCTGAAGCCCCAGCAGGAGACGTGGAGGCGGCCGCCCGGCGCGGACGCCGGAAGCCCGGTGCCGGCCGCGGCCGTGCAGAGGCGCCGTGGGAGCCAGGTAAGTTCCCTGCACTGCCCAACCCTGATCAACAGTGACATCCAGTGACTATTAGTAAATGCAAACTAGGGGAGGGCCCTGTAGTTCTGTGCTTTGTCTCCTCTCGATGATGTCCCCCCCGGGGCTGCAAAAAGACTGACATAGTTGTTCATAGGTCATCAAATTCCCTGCACTTTAATCCTTTAAAACTGTGTTTTTACAGTACATACATTTGTGTTATGCCTCAGTAGACGTCACTGGAGCTGTGTGCAAGCAGGTTGATTTTCCCACCACACCAAAACAGAAAGGGTGATCCTTTTTTTTGTGATTTCTGTGTGGCCAAATGAAAGTTGAAATCAAAACTCATGTTTTTTAACAAAATAAGTTTATTCAAAAACTACAAAACTGCATTAACATAAAACAAAACCGTGTCAACAAATCAGAAGGGAAACATCTATTATAAAAAGTAGTGTTCGCTCCCTCATAATTTAAATTCACATGATTTATTATCATAAAACTCTGTGGATTTTTTTTTTTTACACTGATTAACATGTCAAAGAGAAAACTTATTGCATTTCCCACCACACAACTACAGCATATGGAAAATGAGCAGGAAAATTAGTCACTGTGAAAGTAGAAGACTATCAAGGGTGGCTATTAAAGAGGAACATTGGGGGAGGTTAACCTTTGGGCACTATTTACTCACCTCGCCAGGGGGTCCATCTTCTGGGTCCCTCAGTTTCTGGGCGACCGTCCAAAGGGCAGCGCCAACTTGAATCTCATCAGGCACTATGCGCGGCCCCCGATCTCACGCCTGCACGGTGTCCATTAATAGGATGCAATAGAGCTGCCAAAATCCAGTGAACCTTTGCTGAGCTGCGAGATCACTGTGAGACATTGACGAGCATGGCTAAGGCAATGTTTGTCAGTTAGGGAAGGTTAAGCAGACGGCGAGTGAGGATCAGGCCCTGAAGCGGCCGGATGTCCAAAGGGTAAGTAGGGGCCAATGGGGGGGATCGGCCCCCCTTTTATTTTAATAGTCACTAAGCCTTAGTGACAGAGGCAGACTACTCTAACAACTGTTTCTTCCTTGGTCACGGTTTTAGAAAAGGGCAGAAGATAGAATTTCACTGTTAACTAAGTGTTACATGACATCTTACAAAGCATGTAGTGCAGGGGTTCCCAAGCCACAAGGCTGACCAACAGCTATGTAGATATCCACAAAACATGACTTGTTGGTGGAAAGGGTTGGGGACCACTGATGTAGGGGACTATGATCCAGTAGGGAAAGGGTCAAATGATCTGATCAGAGCAAAATAGAGTAAAATGGAGCCTTTTAGACAACAAATAAAAATCCATGTTTGGTGTAACCCAAACAGTGCCCAATAAAAGAAACTCAGGTTGCTCACTGTAAAGCAGTGGTCCCCAACATTTCTTACCATGAGAGCCACACTTAGCTATGAGAAATGCTCGGGAGCCACATTTGACATGAATAGACCATAGAAGCCAAATAATATGGAACAGCTGGAAACTGTTCCAAACAACAACCCAGTCAAGTACTCAAAAGCATCAAACTTGACAGCTTAATGTGCATGTCTTTCCCCTGCCCCATAAAATACTTGCTCCTAGATAAGTGGCTCTCCCAGCCCCAAAGAGGTCAATGGCAGAATCAAAACCCAGACATGGCTGGGAGGATGGTAAATCGAGTGCTGGCTGGGAGGATGGTAAATCGAGTGCTGCGCCAGAAGCTGTTCTCCACCTGCCTGAGTTTACATTATCCCCAGGCATGGTGCTGGCAGTGCCCAATCCTGTGTGTCATGTTACCCACTAGCCTAACAGTGTGATAAATATGTTCTGTTCTAGCAGGCAACTAGCTAGCCACACAGTAGGGGGCTGCAAGCCATATGCAACTCCAGAGATACAGATTGGGGCCCCTGCTGAAAAGCATTCCCCCCAGCAAGACAAAAAGGGCTGAAGGGAAAAATAAATGCGGTGAAATACAGGGAAAAAATGGATGCCATCTGCAAGGAATCTTTAAAGTCTGAAGACTCCAGGGTCGTCCAAGTCCCACTCCCTGAGACATCTAGAATGGTCTGCCCCGCTGTGTGAAACCACCTGGATCGCCGGTTCCAGTCATGTGCTCCTGGAGCTCTTGCTGAGTCTAGGCGGTGCAACCGGTTAACTGCTCACCTGCAACTGCATACCCACGCCAGGCCTTTCAGAATGACCAGTGTAGGCACAACAACAGCTAGAGGTGAGCAGCAATGCGCTCGGTTTCATTCGGCTTCTTAGCCCCGTGCGGCTAGCAGAGCTGAGCAAAACAAGCATGCTGAGCAGGCGGCTCAGCCAATCAGCACGCTTGGTTTTGGCCACACCTTTGCAGTGGGAACACCAAGAAGGAGAGTTTCCTGGGCGAACCGTGGGGATACACAAATCAGAATGACCCGTCTGAGAGGAACAGCACCCAGGAGAGTGAACATCAAGTGTGTTCTTCCTCGTTAAAGCTCTATGGCGAAACATGAAAAATCCATCAACATACACTTATGCATTCAAATTGAACGTCTATCCCATCATGTTTTGTTCTATAGTGTTCCTTTAAGCTGGACAATAATCTAACAACAAAGCTATTCAGGAATGTATTGAAGTTTAATATCCCGGAGTGGTTAATCAGAATCTAGATCTAGTCTGTAACATCCTCCATGCAAGCCGACAGCACACGTTTACTAAGAAAAATTTGGGAATGTTTGGTGCAATAGAGACCAATTCACAAATACTGATGGTGGACAAATGTGATTCACTAAATGATGGCTTAAAGTGGACCAACACCCAGGATTTTGACTATCCTGGGTTTTGGTCCACTTCGGCGGGGCACCCCGATCGGCGGCCGCCACCCGCGCGCCCCTCTAGACGTGCGCGCGCGCCGACCGTTTGTGAGTGGCCGGCGCGGGCGCGCGGGAGGCGGCGGCGGACGCGCTGTGTTGTCCGCCGCTGTCACCCGCTTGTCCGTCGGCGGTGATTGGTCAGCGCGGCCAAGTGGGAGCGTGGTGAGGTGAGTTTTGGGGGCTTTCTGGGGGGTTTCAAACAGCGGGGCACCCTTAATCGGGGTGCCCCCCTGAAGTGGACCAAAACCCAGGATAGTCAAAATCCTGGGTGTTGGTCCACTTTAAGAGAGTGAATCTTTTCTAGGCAGTGGCAGTTACACATGCCAAGATGTGATGCTATAAATTAAGGCTTTCAGTTGTCTTGATTCGTATGTGACTGTGTTTTTGCCAATGTGCATTCTTTCCTCTTCTAGTGGCTGTTCGATGATAGCTGGGATATCTTTACCGTGTGCTGAAAAGAAAGAAAAATTAGGGGAAAATCGAACTGGATATTTTTAATAAAAATTTGGTAACTGTATTAACCCATGTATTAACCCAGTACTATTGTATGTACGTAAAAATGTTGGCGGTATACTCGGAAAAGAAGGTTAAAATACCATTTTGTGAATACTCACCTTGTAAAATGGGTATTATGAGTATGTCACACACCCCGCTTCAAGAATCCATAACATGTGGGTAATATCGTCCTGAAGAGGGCGTTCCTGCAGAGATGATAGCAAAAGAAAGCCCCTCCCTGATCCATAAATACCTGGGACCTCCCACTCACTACCCAGTATACAGAAGCAGTAAGGTAAGGGACCAGGAAGAGGCAAATATAAACAACAACCACGCAAAGTTCGCAATAAAGAGGATCCTGAATACAAAAGGGCGGGTTGAAGCGGGGTGTGTGACATACTCATAATACCCATTTTACAAGGTGAGTATTCACAAAATGGTATTATTCTTAGTATGTCACACACCCCGCTTCAAGAATCCATAACATGTGGGACATCCAACAGCAGTGTCCATAACAAGGGCGGGGATCCAAAACTAGGCAACAATGCACAACCTTAAACCACAACAGCTTGCAAAACTTTGCGGCCAAAAACAGCATCCGCTGATGCCCGAACATCAACCTTGTAAAACTTGGAAAAGGTGTGAACAGAAGACCAGGTAGCGGCCTTACAAACTTGTTCAACAGAAGCCTGGTGCTGAAAAGCCCAGGACGCACCAACTGCACGAGTAGAATGAGCAGTAACACGAAAAGGGGGACTCCTCCCCTTGGCAGAATAGGCCCCAATGATGGCCTGACGAATCCATTTACTAATGGAAGATTTGGCAGGAGCCAAACCTTTCCTAGGCCCGCAGGGCACCACAAAGAAAGCATCAGTCTTACGAAAGGAAGACGTAACCTCCAGATAATGTTCCACAACACGAACTACATCCAAGGAATGCAATGCCCTTTCCTTGTCGTCGCTGGGATTTGGGCATAGAGAGGGCAAAACAATGTCCTGATTCAGATGAAACTCCGAGACCACTTTAGGAAGAAAATCCTGCTTGAAACGAAAGACAACCTTGTCCTGATGTTTCTCGAAGTACGGAGCTGTAATGGATAAAGCTGCCAACTCAGAAACACGCCTAACCGAAGTGATAGCCACCAAAAAGGCCACCTTTTGCGTAAGAGAAGACAAAGCTATCTCATTCAAGGGCTCAAACGGAGGGCCCTGGAGAGCAGAAAGAACCAGGTTCAAATCCCAAACTGGAACAAAAGGCTTCCTAGGAGGCCGAACATGTGTAACACCTTGGAAAAAGGTCTTGACTAAGGGATGAAGTGCAAAAGACCTTTGGAAGAACACCGCCAGGGCAGAAACCTGCCCTTTCAATGTACTAAGCTGGAGCCCCAGATCTAGACCATGTTGGAGAAACTCTAAAATTCTAGGAATGGAGAACTCTCGACAAGAGAAAGACCTACTTTCACACCAATCAATATAGGCCCTCCAAGTCCTGTAGTAAATAGAAGAGGAAGAGCGCTTCCTGGCACAGATAAGAGACTGAATCACTGCGTCAGAAAGACCTTCCTCCTTCAAGATGGCGGTTTCAGCAGCCATGCCGTCAAAGCCAGCGATGGTAAATTGGGATAGCGCAGCCGACCCTGGGTGAGCAGGTCCGGCAGCAGAGGCAGGGCGAACTGATCCTCTGCCAGTCTTACAAGATCTGCGAACCAAACTCGCCTTGGCCACCTTGGGGCCACCAGAATTGCCGACGCACCATCCAAGGCCAGTTTGCGCAGCACTCTGGCTAGCATTGGGAACGGAGGAAACAGGTAAAGGAACCCCAGATCCCTCCAGTTTAGAGACATGGCATCCACTGTCAGAGCCAGAGGATCCTGCGAGAGAGACACAAAGACTGAAAGCTTGTGATTGTGACGAGAAGCAAAGAGGTCCACCGCTGGGACCCCCCACCTGAGACATATCGAACGAAACACCTTGGGACTGAGAGACCACTCCCCCTGACGAGAGGAGGCCCTGCTCAGCAAGTCCGCCTCCGTGTTCTCCACTCCCGGAATGTAGACTGCTGAGATACACGGGACGTGGGTCTCTGCCCAGTCCAGAATCAAAGACACTTCCCTGAGGGCACTCCTGCTGTGAGTCCCTCCTTGGTGATTGATGTAAGCAACCGCCGTTCTGTTGTCCAACCGGACCTGAACTGGCAGGCCTCTCAACTGATGAGTCAAGCGAAACAGAACCAACCTGATGGCTCTCAACTCCAGAACATTGATGGGCTCGTGAGCCTCCCGCGGGCCCCACAAACCCTGAAACTGGAGGTCCTTCCAAACACCCCCCCAACCTGACAGACTGGCATCCGTGGTGACTGTTTCCCAACACGGAGCCAGAAAAGATCTGCCCTTCAACAGATTGACCGACCCCAGCCACCATTGCAGGGATCGACGAACTCGGGGAGTCATCAGGAAGGACTGATCCAACGATAGAGGAGACTTGTCCCAAACCTTCAACAGATGAAGCTGAAGCGTCCTTATGTGAAACTGCGCAAAGGGAACTGCCTCGAATGAGGCCACCATTAACCCCACCAGCCTCATCCCTAACCGGATGGTCGGATGAGGGGTTGACAAGAGAAGCCAAACTAACTCCTGAATCAAAAGAATCTTGGCCTGGGGTAGAAACACCCTGGCCTGTGAAGTGTCCAGAGACATTCCCAGAAAGGTCAGAATTCTGGACGGAGAAAGAGAAGACTTGGGGTGGTTGATCACCCAACCGAACCTCTCCAGAGTGGACACCACCGCTCTGGTGTCCAACTCCGCTTGGTTGAAGGAAGAGGCCATGATCAGTAGATCGTCCAAATAGGGCACGATGCGGATACCCTGGCCTCTGAGCAGAGCCATCACCCCCGCTAGCACCTTGGTGAACACCCGAGGAGCTGAGGTGAGACCGAAAGGAAGTGCCACAAACTGAAAGTGCCGATCCTCCACCACGAACCTGAGAAACCTCTGGTGTGCTGGAAAAACCGGAACGTGTAGATAAGCATCCTTGATGTCTATGGACGTCAGAAAGTCTCCCTGACGAAGAGAGTGAATGGCCGAACGCAGCGTTTCCATGCGGAATTTCCTCGGCCGGATGAACCTGTTGAGAAACTTCAGATCCAAGATGGGTCGGACCAACCCGTCCTTCTTGGGTACCGTGAACAGATTGGAATAAAAGCCCCTGCCCCGATCTGAAGGGGGCACTGGGCAAATGACAGCCATGTCCAGAAGATTCTCCACTGCCACCAGGAGCCCCTGCGCCGCTAGAGGCTCCGACGGCATCCGAGACCTGACAAATCTGGAAGGGGGGCGGAGCTCGAACTCCAGCTTGTAGCCGGAAGACACCACTTCCCGGATCCATCTGTCCGAGACCTCTTGATCCCAGATCTGAGAGAAGTGCTGCAGCCGTCCCCCCACCCGCATGGGTGAGGGCGCCCCCTCATTGCTGAGCCGGCTTAGCAGCCGGTTTGGGCTTAGAGCCCCAACTGTATCCAGAACGGGCACGTCCTCTGCCCCTGTTTCCGGAATCTCCTCTGGAAGAGGGAAATGCAGAACCCCTGCCAGATCTGGCCCCCCGAAAGGAGGGGGTAAAGGCAGGCGCCCCCCGAAAGGGGCGGCGTTGTTTCTTATGTTGAGGTAACCTACCACCCTTGGTGACAGAGTCCAATGTCTCTCCAAAGAGCCGTAGACCAACAAAGGGTAAAGCCGTCAGTGATTTTTTGGACATAAAATCGGCCGCCCACTGGCGCAGCCACACCGACCGCCGAATAGCCACAAGCAGAGCCGAAGTCCTACCACACATCATCAAAGTATCATCCAAGGCAGTCAACACAAAGGATAGAAACAACTCGCACCGTTTAAGGCTAAGGAACTCGTTACTACCAGGACGAAGCCCGGAAGAAGTCAACAGGTCCCTGACCACAGACCTGGTGGCCAACACCATTAGCTCCGAAGCGCACACAGGCCGGATGGCCGAGCCAATGCTAGTAAAGCCATGAGAAGCCATCTGATCAATACGTTTATCCTCTCCATCTTTGAGAGTGGAACAATCAGGTCTGTTTAACACCGAGGAGTTAGACAACCCCAAAACCGGTGCATCCACCTCGGGGGGAGATGCCCAGCGCTTGACCGCCTCAGAAGGAAAGGGATATTTCCTATCCCACCCCTGAGGGATGCCAGGGAGCCGAGCCGGCCTATCCCATTCCTTGTCAATGATTCTATCAAAATGGCGTTGCGTAGGAAACTCCAGGCGCAGCCTGGATTCCTCAAACAATTCACCTTTCTGCTGTGACGCCTCCTCGGGAGGGGAAATATTCAGCACTTCCAGCATGAGAGACAGAGCGTGAGGAGAGTCCAAGGATCTCCCTAAATCAGAAAGCTCGGCATCAGCGCCAGCAGACTGCTCATCATCCGAAAATTCTGAACCCTCATCAACTTCCCCCTCCTCTAGCTGAGGATAATCAGACCAATCCAGATTGTCTCTGTCATCAAGATCATCCACCGACAAATGCTTTCTCTTAGACGGAGCCTTACGGGCGACCGAGCTAGAGAGCATTTTCTCAAGGCTAGCCAATCTGGCACACATCTCGGATTGCAGATCCCTGCCCATGACCACGTCACACGGGGCACGAGTCAAGGCGGGAGGGGGAGTTGAGGTGGCCGGCTGTGCTGACCCCGACGCTTGGGGTTCGGACTGCCGCGTAATAGTTTGCTGTGCACATGGTATACACAGTAACACATCATCCCCAGTAATGGAAATCCCACACAACATACACTTTTTGGGATGCCCCGAAGGGGTCCCAGTCCCAGTATCTGGGGATGCCTCCATAAGGTGAATTTTGAGTGGTCGCTATGACCCAGGGAATTACGCCAGTTAGACAACCCGGGATGCCCCTTTAATGTCCCGAGTGGGAGGATTTGTGATGCTAAAATGGACCCAGGGACCCAGGATCAGGAGAGACCTTCCAATACTACAGAAGATCCTCCTGGATAACCTTCACCTAAAAGACAGAGAGAGACCCATAAGTCCCTACAATAAGACTTAACAGATAAAGAAAAGAAGAAATAAATGAGGCCCACAGGGCCACTCACAGACGCTGCGGTGAACGATCCGCCTCAGAACAATGGCGATTTCTGAGGTGAAGTGAAGAGAAGAAGAACTGCCGTGTCAGGGGCGTGGTCTGCGCAGCCCGCGCAAAGCTGATCTGTGCCCCCTTAGCTGCCTACTAACAGGGAGCTGCCTAGTAACAGGGAGCTCAGCTCCGCAGCAGCGCCAGTACAGAGGAGGGCGGAGCCGCGGCGACGCGCCGAAAGCCCGGCTCCGCCCCCCCTTCCAGTGTGAATGAAGCGTGAGGGAAGAAGTCCCTCACGCACCAGCCCAGAGACCGGCGCCGCCGACAACCGCGGCGCCGGCTGCCATGACAGCCGCTCGCTGTGGCGAGGAATGAAGGAGAGAACGGGGGCTGGCCGCGGCAGAGCGCCGAGTGCCAGCCCCGCCCCCCCAAAGCGCGTGAGGTAAAAAATCACCTCACAGACTGAAAAACCCCGGCACCCGGCTGCAATGACAGCCGCGGTGCTGCAACATAGTAACAACAGAATAACACATTGAGGAACTACTCCCAGATACACACATCAATAAAGAGAAAGTGAATAAAGAGAAAGAGAATAAAGCTAACCCCTATGAGAGGAACCCCCAGCCCCCATAGTTGGTAAAGGGAAGGGCCCCCCCCCCAGGGGAAAAGTCAAGGGACGGGGCATCCCAAACCGGGATCACCTACCCGGTATGACCGCCTACCCTCTCTTTTAGGGTCTCACGGTGGAGCTCTGCTCCTCAGCACCAGAGGTGCCAATGTACCCTCGCTCGGGCCAGCAGCCAAGACTGTGGAGGCATGTAATATGAGGTAAATTTTGGGACAAACAGGGGTCCGAGCGGAAATAAACAAAATAAGAGGCCGGGAGTTACCCCGGCTACCTGAAATCCCCCTGTGCAAGGAGGAGCCATCATCTTCTGACTTGCTCGCCGTCTGCAGAGATGGAAAACTGGGTAGTGAGTGGGAGGTCCCAGGTATTTATGGATCAGGGAGGGGCTTTCTTTTGCTATCATCTCTGCAGGAACGCCCTCTTCAGGACGATATTACCCACATGTTATGGATTCTTGAAGCGGGGTGTGTGACAAACTAAGAATATTTAGTTTTTACTAAAGCGTTTGCCTGATTTTTAAAAAACTCCCTAAAAAGGAAGTTAAATGGCAGCGAATTGATTCAGTTACAACCAAACCGTCACATAATGGCAGTTAGGTTGTAGTGCTTTCAGATTTATTGCAGTTATTATACCTGATAAGGCTTACCCCCAATGCTGAGCTGTGTGTACTTAACGTGAACTGAATTTACCATTGCTGGAAAGCACCAGGGGGGAGGGGCTGCTCGGCCAGGGAGCAACATGGCTGACTGCATTCGGTTCCTGTTGTGAATACTGGGCAAAGGCTTTAGTAAGAAAAAAAGAAACATAGGCTTTTTTGAGGCACTGGGCTGGGGCTAGAAGGAGACAACATAAACTTCCTTTCTGGGTATAGGATCACTTTAAGGGCCGTATTGCTGTCCCCCGGTCCTAGTTTCTACCAAGCCCTACAGCAGAGGTCCAGGCCCATGTTGAAGGACACTGGAACCCCAGGATGTCAGACAGGCGGTTTGCTAGCCCTGCCCTTTGAACTAGTATGGGGTCCTTTGAAATCCTACAAAAGTGGTGAAAAAGACACCCTCCAAAAAATTGTATTAATCTTAATTTAACCGGACAAACAGTGTTGCACAATTGGAGAAAATAATTCCTCAACACGTATTTGCCCCATCTGCATGCATGATACTGAATCATTGTCAGCAATTACATTTGCTCCTGCACCCACTCAAAGCTAAAATGCAGCCTCATCGATTTTCTCCTGGTAGCGGCCATTTTGGAGCTTCCTTTCCCAGCATTCAAACTGTGCTGCCTGGATTCAACGACACATAACCCACAATGCACAGTGGCAGGAAACCCAGCAGCACTTCCTCTTTGCAGGTGGCCTGCAACTCTATGGGTAGCCATTTTATTGAAATTTACAACAGCAGGATTTACAAAAAGGTAAATTAATTTCTATGTGCAGCAATCTGAATTGCCCTGGGGGGATGGATGCATTATAGTTTCTTGTAAGGGTGTTGGTTCTATACTTACCTTTTCCTGTCCTGTGTCCCATGCTGCACAAGTTAACATGATGCCAGCGCGGCATCTAGAGAGAAGTGGGACTTCCAGCCAAGGGTAGTGACAGTTGGCAGGGGAGGGAAACTTTTCTATCAGAGAAGTGTAACTTCTATGGAATCTCCCCCATGTGACCGATACATCACTGGAGGGGAGGGATATTCCCCTAAAAACCCCCCTCCATACCCTTACTCCTCCAGTAATGTAGTTGGCCACATGGGGGGGGGGGGGGGGGGGATATTCAAAGGCTCCTCCTCTGAGTTATAAAAGCCATCTGCCAGTCATTCCCTCCATCTGCCAGCCTGGCAGCTAGGGTAGAGATAGGGGGAACTTGCATCCCTCCATTGTCCAGATGCTGCCGCCAGCTTCAGAACACATCGGAGGGGCCCCAAAAGACCCAAGAAAGTGAGGAGAAACCGAGGGCGGGACCCTGAAGACACCGCTGCACTGGAGCCGTCTGAGGGGGGGGGCTGGGTTGGGGGAAGGAATGTCACTTGGAGACACAGGCAGGTGACATTCGACACCCCTTCTTGGGGCACTGGGGCTACTGACAAAACCAAAACCCAATATTTTGACTATTCTGGGTTTTGGTCCTTGCCCCGCTGTGTGAACCCCCCCAGGTCGCTGAAACATTCACCTCTTCCCAATCCTACGGCACATGCGCGGCCGCTCAACCAATCGGTATGCTCGGATTCACTCATGTCAGCTCGTCTAAGCCTTTGTCTATCGTGAGTGGATCAAAACAAGCTGGCGCCCGAATCCCCCGCTACCCTCTAACAGGGTGCATACCCACACTGGGCATTCACAAATGCTGGTGCGGGCACGCGTCTTGCTAGCAGGATAGCAGGGATGTGGCTCACGCATGCGCCGTTGGACCGGAAAAGAAGGCGAGTTTAAGGGCGACCTGGGGGGGTTTCACACAGCAGGGCACCCCCTATTGGGGTGTCCCGGGGGGAGGAAACCGATCTCCATGGGTTTTGGTCCACTTTAAAGTGGACCAAAACAGGCCCCGAAAACTATGCAACTCCAGGGCCAGCTGATTCCCTCTCCCTGGGGCATCACAAACTGGGATGGCCCGCTCTGTGTAACCCCACCCTTCGTCCTGTGTTCTTACCTGTCCAACTAGCCCACGGTGCATGCACAGTCAGCATTATTCACATACTATTCCATGCGCCCCTTGTGCGTGTGGCTGGGATTCCATTCAGCCTTATGGAGAAGCGGATTGTATGAGCACCACACCTACATGGTGGGCTTGTTAGATAGCTAAGAAAACCAGGCGAATGGCAGGGTTTCACACAGCTGCGCATCCCAAACCGGGTTGCCACAGGAGGACAGACTAAAACCCCGGGATAGTAAAAATCTGAGGTTTTGGTTGACTTTAACAGCAACAGACACATACCAAAGGGTATAGTGGCTGGTGAAGCGGCAGGGCCAGCCAGACGGCCTCTGAGCCCTGGGTTAGCATGCCTGGTGCCCAGGCTTGTTTATAACCACTAATCATTGGTTTACCTATTTTAAGGGTGAAAGAAATAAGATTCACCCAACTGCACAGCGCCTGACACCTGATTCCCTGGTCCCTCTGCAGCTACCCTTCTGCGGGTAAGGGCAAATGGTTGCTTCTTGGGCAGCAAACATGCTTAACTTCTGCCATGGGATTGGTCACCCCCCTTCAAACTGGCCTTAGCATGGGGGGAGGGGCTGGAATAGAGGGAGGTCTGCTTTAAAGCAACGTGGGTAGAAAATGTTCATATTTCAGCAATTTCTCAGATACAAGTGGATGGTCATTCAAATTAGGTGGGTAGCTGATGCAGTGACTCTGAAAGCTACTGCAAAATACCAGCCTGCTTTAACCATTATTCAGATTTATATGATGAAATGGTGTTGAGTGACACATAAGAATAAGAATTGATTAGTTATAGTGGTGGCCTAAATATGCATGGGGGGCATTAATGCCAAAATCCAGGAGCAAAATAAAGATACAACCCCACGCTTCCTATTTTGTTTATCCAAACGGCCCCACTTTTATTTAAAGAGATTCTTTAACTTTGATTATACTTCTAACCAAATGGCAACTTACTTTCACAGTGTTCCAGAAACTGAACGCATTCGTATATGACGCTGTCCGGAAGCATTATCATGTGCTTTGCCATATTTTCTAGCAGGGAAAGGAAACATCGCTTTGCATAATACCATGTGTCTGTTCCAAGCTGAAATACAATGAAATTATTATATATTATAATATTATATAATAATAATAATCATATATATTTTATATATAATAAGAATAATATTATATATTTAGACTTAT
The DNA here is from genome assembly GCA_027917425.1 of Gastrophryne carolinensis. Taxonomy (NCBI): domain Eukaryota; kingdom Metazoa; phylum Chordata; class Amphibia; order Anura; family Microhylidae; genus Gastrophryne; species Gastrophryne carolinensis. The sequence continues at coordinate 126,035,691 of CM051239.1, forward strand.
TAACTTAATAAGGCAGAAAAAATGACATCCAATTGTCCAAGAAGCATAAATTATAGGTTGACTGAATGGAAAATTAGAGGTTGGATTAAAAATACAATTCTGTGAGTACTCACCTGTAGAATTGATTTTGTAGTATACAGCACGTCTTGTTTCACAAGTACCATATTTTTTACGCTTGGGATATCCGCCACAAGGTGGCGCAGTGGACTGCAGAAGGGCGTCTCCCGGCCCTATAAAAAAAGAGGAATCTCCCACAAATTCCCAGTGTTAAAAAGCAGTTAGACAAGAAGCCAGGGGAATAAAAATGAAGGAACCCCAACCAAACATTTGAACAAGTCACCATACAGAGGTAACCAAGAAAAATGATAACAAGGGAGGGGTGAAACAGGACGTGCTGTATACTACAAAATCAATTCTACAGGTGAGTACTCACAGAATTGCTTTTTTCCAAGTATACAGCACATCCAAGTATTCTTTATGCTTGGGACGTCCAAAAGCAGTGTCTGTAAAGTAGGGTGGGATACCCAAGAACAACAGCGGGCAGTTAAAACCACTGCCGCCTGAAGAACTTTGCGGCCAAAAGCAGCATCAGCTGAGGCCCTAACATCAACCTTTTAAAACTTGGAAAAAGTATGAACAGAAGACCAAGTTGCGGCCTTACAAATTGTTCAACAGAAGCCTGGTACTGAAAGGCCCAAGAGGCCCCAATAGCACGAGTGGAATGAGCAGTAAGGTGGAAGGGAGGTTCCTTCCCCTTAGCAGAATAGGCTTGTACTACCGCCTGACTAATCCACTTGCTCATAGTGGACTTAGCCGGAGGCAAACCCTTCCTAGGACCAGAAGGAAGAACAAAAAGAGCATCAGTCTTCCTGAAAGATTCAGTAGCTACCAAGTAAAATTTCAGAACCCTGACCACATCCAAAGAATGCAGAGTCCTCTCCTTGGAATTAGTAGGATTAGGACACAAGGAAGGCAAGACAATGTCCTGATTGAGATGAAAAGCAGACACAACCTTAGGCAAGAAATCAGGTTTAAACCGAAACACAACCTTGTCCTGGTGTCACTCAAAATAAGGAGGTTTTATGGAAAGCGCCGCCAACTCAGAAACACGCCTGACAGAAGTAATAGCCACCAAAAAGGCTACCTTGAGAGTCAAAATGGGCAAAGCAGCCTCACGGAGAGGCTCAAAAGGACGACCCTGCAGAGCAGATAACACCAGATTCAAATCCCAAACTGGTAACATAGGTTTACGTGGCGGACGCACATGAGAAACCCCATGGAAAAAAGTCTTAACCAAACGGTGACTGGCAAAAGATCTTTGGAAAAAAATTGCCAGAGCTGAAACATGACCTTTGAGGGTACTAAGTTGAAGGCCCAAAACCAAACCATGTTGCAAGAATTCCAGAATCCTGGGAACAGAAAACACCCGACAGGGAAGAGATTTGGACTCACACCAGGCAATGTAAGCAGACCTTGTAATAGATAAAGGACGAGGACTTCTTCCTAGCCCTAATCATGGTATCAACAACAGAGGCAGGCAAACCCTTTTCCATCAAAATGGAGGTTTTAGCAGCCAAGCCGTCAAAGCCAGTGTTTGTAAATTGGGATGGCACAGCTGCCCCTGAGTGAGCAGATCTGGATCCTTGGGCAGGACCTACTGATCTACTGCCAACTGCACGATGTCTGCGAACCACACTCTTCTTGGCCAACAGGGGGCCACCAGAATGGTTGGCACCCCTTCCTGGGCTACCTTGGGCAGCACCCTGCCCAACTGAGGAAACGGAGGGAACACAGAGGAGCCGAAACCCCTTCCAAGGCATTGGCAGCGTGGCAAAGGCCAGAGGATCCTGAGGCAGAAAGACAAAGAAAGGAAGTTTGTGATTGTGACGTGAAGCAAACAGGTCCACATCCGGCAGACCCCAGCGGTGGCACAGAGAGTGAAACACCCTCACGCTGAGGGACCACTCCCCCAGCCGAGACATCCCCCTGTTCAGGGAGTCTGCCTCCAGGTTCTCCACTCCCGGGATATGCCGATATGCAGGGAACATTCTCCTCCACCCAGGACAGTATCAGGGACACTTCCTTGAGGGCTCGCTTGCTCCGAGTCCCTCCCTGATGATTGATGTAGGCAACCGCGGTCCGGTTGTCCGAGCGGATCTGAACAGTCCGACCCCGAAGGTACAGAGTCAACTGGAAAAGAACCAACCTTATCGCCCGCAGTTCCAGAATGTTGATGGGAACATGGGCCTCCTGAGGGCCCCTCTGATCCTGGAACTTCAGAGACTTCCAAAAGCCCCCCCAACCTGTCAGACTGGCATCTGTGTTGACAGTCTCCCAGCAAGGAGGCAGAAAGGTCCTGCCCACTAGGAGATTCCTTGAGTCCAGCCACCATGAGAGGGACTGACTGAACAGAGGGGACAGAACAAAGGTCTGATCCAGGGACACAGGGTTCCGATCCCAAACTGACAAGAGGTGCAACTGAAGAGGTCTCATGTGAAACTGAGCATAGGGAACCACCTCGAAGCATGACACCATCAGGCCCACCAGCTGCATCCCCTGCCGAATGGAGGGATAAGGGCAAGAAATCAGAGACCGTGCCTGCATCTGCAGGCCCTCCACCTTCTGCTGAGGCAGAAAAACCTTGACCTGAGATGTACCCAGAGTCATGCCCAGAAAGGACGATGATCACCCAACCGAAGGACTGGAGCATGGAGACCGCCATCTGGATATCCAGCTCGGCTTGATGGAAGGACTGAGATGCAATTAGAATGTCATCCAGATAAGGAAGGATGCGAATGCCCTGAGATCTCAACAGAGCCATCACCCCCGCCAGCTCCTTGGTGAAGACCCGAGGGGCTGAGGTAAGACCGAAAGGTAAGGCCACAAATTGGTAGTGCTGATCCTCCAGAGCGAGCCTGAGAAATCTCTGATGACCTGGAAAGATAGGAACATGATGGTAAGCATCTTTGATGTCCACAGAAGTCATGAAGTCGCCCGGGCGCAAGGTACTGACCGCCGAGCGCAGAGTCTCCATGCGAAAAATGCTTGAACCTGACAAATTTGTTGAGGCGCTTCAAATCCAGGATGGGCCTCAGGGACCCATCCTTTTTGGGAACATTGAGCAGATTGGAATAGAAACCTCTGCCCCTTTCCTGGAAGGGCACCAGGCAAATGACCCCCAAATCCAAAAGGCTTTGGACCGCAAGCCGTAAGCCCTGAGCTAACAAGGATTTTGAACCATTCGGGACCTGATGAATCTGGGGGGCGGCCAAGCTGCAAACTCTATCTTGTACCCGGAGGACACCACCTCCTAAATCCACCGGTCTGAGACGCGCAGTCTCCAAACGTGAGCAAAGAGCCGCAACCGTCCCCCCACCCGGATGGGTGAGGGCGCCTCCTGATGCCTGAGGGGGCTTGGGGGGAAGATTTGGACTTGGGACCCCATGAGAGACCGGGGAGACCACGGCCTCTACCCCAGCCCCAAGGGTCTCTACGTGCCCCCGCAAATGGTGCACCCCGACCGGATCTGGGAGCACGGAAGGAGGGGAGGGAAGAATCATCCCCCTGAAAGGGCCGCGGCTGCCTCCTGCGTTGAGGCAGCCTACCATCCTTGGCAAACAGATCCAGACGCTCCCCAAAGAGCCGTAGCCCAGTAAAGGGGAAGCCAGTGAGAGCCTTCTTAGCAGCATTATCAGCCGCCCACTAACGCAGCCAAACAGAGCGGCGTATAGCCACCAAAAGGGCAGAAGTCTTACCACACATCCTGACCGCATCACCCATAGCAGAAAGAATAAATGCCACAAATTCTTAGCAAAGCAGGAGGGATCTATACTCCTCCCCCCTATTGGCATCCGAGGCACTATCCAGAAGGCACTTGAGTAACCCTTTAAGAGCAAGAGCCGTGATGGCAGAAGCGCATACAGGGTGCACAAGCAAATGCGTGACAGGTCAGCTGGTCAACACGCCGGTCCTCACCATCCCTCAGAGTAGAAGTGTCAGGGGAATGCATGACCGAGGTATTGGACAACCCAAGCACGGGAGCATCCACCTCGGGGGGACACCACCAGCGCTTAACCACATCAGCAGGAAATGGATACCTCCTGTCCCAACTCCCAATCCCACTCATTGAGCACCAAATTATTGAAGTGGATCTGCTCAGGGAACTCCAAGCGTTGTTTAACAGTGTGAAAAAGCTCATCCTGCTGCCTTTTAGCCGGGACAGGAGGTGTAAAACACAGTACTTCCAAAATGTGAGACAACAGCCTGTCTGAATCCTCAGGAGAACATGGGTCTTCTCCAAAAGGAGACCCAGCACCACCATAAACCTCCTGCTGCTCCTAAGAGGACTCAGAATCAGAGATAGGGGGTACAGGCCAGGGAAAGAAAACTGACCCTCATCCTCCTCAGGAAAAAGGGAAACAGCGGGAGTTAAATGCCGCTTCTTGCCAAAAGCCTTACGGAGGACCGGCCCAGCCATATGCCTTTTCAGGCTGGTCACCCGCAAGGCCAAGTCAAAGTTTGATTCCCCACTAGTATGCCCCTCACTAGGGGTCAAATGCAGGCGTGGGGGGGTAGGTGATGTAGAAGGGGGCGCAGAGCTGGGCAGCGTAGCAGGCAACCCAGACTGCAGTGCAAGTACCTTCTGGGTGCAGGGCACTCTTACCGTGACACCGTCACTCACAGGGGATACCCCACACGCGACACACAGCTGGGCTTGTCCCGAAGGAACCCCAAGCACATTATCCCCGGAAGCCTCCATATGATGATTAGAGTGGGCACACTGGGCAGTATAGGGTTAAGGCTAGCAAGAGCCACCCGGGATGCCCCAAAACCCGCTAGGGAAGGTGGGAGATGCAAAGGGGAAGAGGGCCGGGAGTAACCACAGTCACGTTAATCCCGCCTGAAAGACATAAGAAAACCACACATAACATCCCCATAATGTGGTGACAAGAGCACAATACAACCCCGAAGGGGACTCACAGACCAAGAAGCCGATTGCACAACCAGGCAGGCCAGCAGCGCGCCACAGTACCGTGGATGGGGGGGCAGGGAAAGGCCCACAATACGGCAGGAAGGGGCATCCCACAAGGCTCACCATAAGCCTGAACCGCCTACTCTTGTAAGTACAGGGATTGCGGTTGGCGCAGCGCTCCTCCAGCACCTGACCCTGGCGCTGTCCTACCTTCACCCGAACCAGGCAGCCGAGGCTGGGAGGCAGTGGGTCCAGAACGGGTGGGAATAGTCCTGCAGGGCCGCAGGCTGGTAAGCCCCGCTCGCCTGCGTAATATAGAGAGCCATTTTCTATCTTCACAGTCCAGACTGCAGAAGGAAACTGGGAATTTGTGGGAGGTTCCTGTCCTTTTATAGGGCTGGGAGACGCCACAAGTTTCTTCTACAGTCCACTGTGCCACCTTGTGGCGGATATCCCAAGCTTAAAGAATACTTGTGAAACAGGACGTGCTGTATATTTGGAAAATGAATTTTGCTTGTATGTATTTTGTTAACTAGCGTGGACGAGTTCTGAAGTATATTTGTATAGTAAATAGTAATTAGGATTATCACCCAATGTCCCTGTCCTAGCCAGATACATACAGTGTATTCCAAGGATAGGTGGGGAATGATTTTACAGTCAGCTAATGCCTTGAACAAGGGAACAAATGCACCTTAAAAAAAATATAGTAAAAGTTGTGTGAAAACCATTTTAGTTGATACTAGCCGAGCGGACCCGAGAGTGCCAGAGGCTACACCCCTGCTTCCAACTAACAGGGAGCATGCCCGCGACGGCCATTCACAAATGCATTGCATAGGTACGCGTGCTGCTAAAGGTATGGCGGGGAGCGGCCGCTGCTCGCAAATGCACAAGTGGATCGGGAAAGAAGATGGCGATCTGGGTGGGGTTTACACAGCATGGCATACCGAATCCGGATACCCTAGGGGGGGAAATTTTACATGTGGTAAACCAGTAAAAAGCTGCGGATCACCTGCAGTCTGCAGCTTCTTTCCTCAAGGTCCCCCACGATGCCACCGCAGCTCCTGCTCACCTCGTTGGCGCTTGAAGAAAAGCTGGGTGCTCTCTGTGTGGGGTCGTGCAAGGTCAAAGGCTACACCAGGGAGGATTGTGGGATACATACACCCAGGCATAGCAAGATGGAGGCAGAGGAATGAGGTGACCAGGAGCCAGAAGCCTGGTAATGTGAGTAGGTAATTAATACACATGTAGGGGTTTGCATGCTTATGCATTACTTCTTTTTTTTCCACAATACATTTTTATTGTCAATATAAATTAGCAACAGTTACAGCACTATTACCAGACGGACTACTGTCCATCAAAAAGAAGCATACTACATGGTACATCAGATATACACATTACTACTGTACACAATACTGTGCTGACAGAGAGAGGATAATACCATTTTGTGAATACTGATATGTAAAATGGGTATCATAAGTATGTCACACACCCCGCTTCAGATATTAAATCATTAGACATGGTTATACTCACCGCTAGGTGGCACTGTTGCAGAGAAGTCCAGAAAACAACAAGCCCCTCCCGGTCCATACATACCTGGTACCTCCCAACAATTCCCCAGTATTCAAACAGCAGTACAGACAAGGTACCAGGAAAAAAACAATGGTAACCCTCAACTGTAAACAAAAAACTTCACCATATAAAGAACCAGGATACCAAAAAGGGCGGGTGAAGCGGGGTGTGTGACATACTTATAATACCCATTTTACAGGTGAGTATTCACAAAATGGTATTATTCTAAGTATGTCACACACCCCGCTTCAGATATTAAATCATTAGACATGGGACATCCAACAGCAGTGTCCAAAAAGGGCGGGTATCCAACCAGGCAATAATGCAGAAACTCAAACCACTGCAGCCTGCAGAACTTTGCGGCCAAAAACAGCATCCGTTGAGGCCCGCACATCAACCGTATAAAACTTAGAAAAAGTGTGAACCGAAGACCAAGTAGCAGCCTTACAAACTTGATCAACAGAAGCCTGGTGCTGAAAAGCCCAGGACGCTCCAACCGCACGAGTAGAATGAGCAGTAACACGAAAAGGAGGATCCTTCCCTTTGGCAGAGTAGGCCCCAACAACCGCCTGATGAATCCACTTGCTAATGGAGGACTTAGCCGGAGCCAAGCCCTTCCTAGGCCCACAGGGCACCACGAAAAAGGCATCAGTCTTACGAAAAGGAGATGTAGTACACAAATAGCACTTAACACAACGTACCACATACAAACAATGCAAAGCGCGCTCCTTGTCATTCCTAGGCTTAGGACACAAGGAAGGAAGAACAACGTCCTGCTTAAGATGAAAAGCCGAGATCACCTTAGGAAGAAAGTCTGGTTTGAAGCGAAAAACCACTTTGTCCTGGTGTTTCTCAAAATAAGGAGCCTGAATCGACAAGGCTGCCAACTCCGAAACACGTCGAACCGAAGTGATGGCCACCAGAAAAGCAACTTTCTGAGTCAGAGTAGACAGAGCAATATCCTGCAAAGGCTCAAAAGGAGGAGCCTGAAGAGCAGAGAGAACCAAATTCAAATCCCAAACAGGGAGCAAAGGCTTCCTAGGAGGCCGCAGATGCGAAACCCCCTGGAAAAAAGTCTTGACCAAAGGATGGAGTGCAAATGACCTCTGAAAAAAGATAGACAAAGCAGAAACCTGCCCCTTCAAAGTACTCAGCTGAAGACCAGAGTCCAGCCCTGATTGAAGAAATTCCAAAATCCTAGAAATAGAAAAGACCCGGCAGGGCCAAGATCTAGCCTCACACCAATCAATATAAGATCTCCAAGCCCTATAATAGATGGAAGAAGAGGATCTCTTCCTGACACTAATAAGAGTCCGAATGACCGAATCCGAAAGACCCTCCTCCTTTAAGATGGAGGTTTCAGCAGCAAAGCCGTCAAAGCCAGCATTGGTAAACTGGGGTAACACAGTTGACCCTGAGTGAGAAGATCCGGCCGAAGAGGCAGATCGAACTGATCCACTGCCAGACGAACGATGTCTGCGAACCACACCCGCCTTGGCCACCTTGGAGCCACGAGAATGGCGGGAACTCCTTCCAGAACCAACTTTCGCAGCACCCTGCCTAGCATGGGGATCGGAGGAAACAGATAAAGAAACCCCAGGTCCCTCCAGCTCAGGGCCATAGCATCCGCCGCCAGAGCCAAAGGATCCTGAGAAAGCGACACGAATGTCGGAAGCTTGTGATTGTGACAAGAGGCAAACAGATCCACCTCCGGCGTCCCCCACCGGAGAAAAAGCGACCGAAACACCTGGGGGTGGAGAGACCATTCCCCCCGGCGGGACGAACACCGGCTCAGAAAGTCCGCCTCTGTGTTTTCCACTCCTGGAATGTACACTGCCGAGATGCAAGGGACATGAGTCTCTGCCCAAACTAGGATCAGAGACACCTCTCTGAGAGCACCCAGACTGCGAGTCCCTCCTTGGTGATTGATGTACGCAACCGCCGTCCGATTGTCCGATCGAACCTGAACCGGCAGGCCCTGTAAATGCTGCGTCAAGTGAGACAGAACCAACCTGATGGCTCTCAACTCCAGAACATTGATGGGCAAGTGGGTTTCCTGAGGACCCCACCGCCCCCGGAACCGAAGATCCTTCCAAAAACCTCCCCAGCCTGACAGACTGGCGTCCGTGGTGACAGTTTCCCAAGGCGGGGTCAGAAATGACCTGCCCTTCAGGAGATTGTCCGAGACCATCCACCACAGTAGAGACTGCCGAACCTGAGGGGACATCCGGAAGGACCGATCCAACGACCGCGGTCGCCGGTCCCAAGACGCCAACAGATGAAGCTGAAGCGTCCGCGTGTGAAACTGCGCGAAGGGAACCGCCTCGAAAGAAGCTACCATCAACCCCACCAGTCTCATTCCTAGACGGATGGACGGGCGAGGATTGGAAAGAAGGAGCTGAACCAATTTCTGAATCAAAAGAACCTTGGCCTGAGGGAGAAAAACTCTGTGCTGGCAAGAGTCCAAGGACATCCCCAGAAAGGTCACCACCCTGGCCGGAACCAGCGAGGACTTGGGGTAGTTGATCACCCAGCCGAACCTCTCCAGCGTGGACACCACCATGCTGGTGTCCCCTTCCGCTTGACTGAAGGAAGGAGCCATGATGAGAAGATCGTCCAGATAAGGCACAATGCGAATCCCCTGAGCTCTGAGCAGGGCCATCACGCCCGCCAACACCTTGGTGAACACTCTCGGAGCCGAGGTGAGGCCGAATGGAAGAGCTACAAAATGCCGATCCTCCACCACAAAGCGAAAAAACCTCTGGTGAGCCGGAAAAATTGGAATGTGAAGGTATGCATCCTTGATGTCTATGGACCTCATAAAGTCCCCCTGCCGAAGCGAATTGATCGCAGACCGCAGAGTTTCCATGCGAAACTTCCGGGGACGAACAAACAGGTTGAGAAACTTCAAATCCAGGATGGGACGGAACGACCCATCCTTTTTGGGTACAGTGAAGAGATTGGAATAATACCCGCGCCCCACCTCCGAAGGAGGGACCGGGCAGATGACTGCCAATTCCAGAAGATTCCTTACCGCCGCCAGGAGCCCCTGCGCGGCCAAAGGATCTGAAGGGACACGAGACCTGAAAAACCTTGGAGGAGGGAGGGACTCGAACTCCAGCTTGTAACCGGCCGACACCACCTCCCGGATCCACCTGTCCGAGACCTCCCGGACCCATACCCGGGAGAAGAGTCGCAGCCGTCCCCCCACCCGTAAGGGTGAGGGCGCCCCCTCATTGCTGAGCGGGCTTGGCAGCTGGTTTGGGCTTTGCGCCCCAGACGTGAACGCGACGGCCACGGCCTTTACCCCTATTCCAGCTGGCACCCCTGGAGGCCGAGAAGCCCGCACCCCTGCCGGCTCTGGCTCCCCGAAAGGAAGGATTGAAGGGGGCCGCCCCCCGAAAGGAGCGACGAAATTTCTTGCGCTGAGGTAACTTACCTCCCCTGGCAACAGAATCCAGCTTTTCACCGAAAAGTCTCAAACCCAAAAAGGGAAGAGCCGTGAGCGATCTCTTGGAATTAAAATCAGCAGTCCACTGCCTCAACCACACTGAGCGGCAAATAGCAACCAACAGAGCCGTAGCCCTGCCACACATCAACATGGCATCATCCTGAGCGGCAAGGATAAATGAAATGAAGGACTCGCAACGCTTAAGGGCAATAAACTCATCACAAGAAGGATCAAGATCCACACATAAATCCCTGACAATAGACCTAACCGCCAACAATAAAAGTGCCGAAGCACAAACAGGCCTCAAAACCGAACCCGCACAGACAAAACCATGACGGGCCAGCTGATCAATCCGGCGATCCTCGCCGTCCTTGAGAGAAGTCGTGTCAGGAGAATGTACAACCGCCGTAGGTTGCTCCCATTCCTTAAGGACAACATCCTCAAAATGCTGTTGACTGGGAAACTCCAAGCGCGGCTTGGTCACCCCAAAAAGCTGACCCTTTGGCCGAGGAGCCGCTTCAGGAGGGTGCAAATCCAAAACCTCAAACATTTGGGCCAGAATAGAAGGCGTGTCGGGGACAGACCCCGTGTCCTGGTCGCCCTCAGCACCCAGCAGCTGCTGAACCTCAGGATCATCTAAATCCTCAGTCAGCTCACCCTCCTCAAGGGGATGATCTGACCAATCCAGAGCCTCGACAACCTCATCGTCTGAGTCCGGCAGAGGCGGAGACAAGTGTTTCCGCTTAGCTGGAGCCTTCTGAGCGACCACAGCGGAAAACATCTTCTCGAGGCTGGCCAAACGAGCGCTTACCTCGGATTGCGAATCACCCCCAATGACAACGTCACACGGGGTCCGGAAAAGGCGAAGGGGGGAGGGAGATGGCGCGGCCGATGAAGGACCAGGCACCGGGGTGCCGGACTGGCGCTCAATGTTCCGCTGTGCACATGGAATACATATAATGACATCATCCCCTGGGAGCGGAGTCCCACATCCCCCACAGAGCCTGGACTGCCCCGAAGGACCATTTCCGGTATCTTTGGTAGCCTCCATATGGTGAATTTATGGTATTCGCAGTAACCCAGGGATTTACGCAGTAAGCGACCCGGGATGCCCCTCTAGTATTTTTTATATATATATGTAAAGCCCAGAAATGGGGAATTAACAAAAGATAACGGCCAACCCCAACTAGCCAGGTATTTAAGACCGGGAGAGCCCTGTAGGATGGGATCCCAGGATCTGAAAAACAAGAGACAACAGTCACACCATATACAACCATAACAACTGGTGAACATACATATAGTACAGTACATAGACACCAAAGCGGGTCAGGCAGGAACCCCAATGGGGCAGCATAACAAGGACTAAATACACATAAATATATATATATATATATATATATATATATATATATATATATATACTTCAATAGAAGTGTGAGCCAGGGGAGCCCAGTAAGACTCCCAGCCAACTTGCCCAGAGCCATGCTAAGGGACCCTGCCGCCACCCCCCAGCGAGGAAGGGGGCCAGAAAACAGTAAGGCCCCCCCTGCCCAGACCAAAAGCTATATAACGTCCTACCTGAGCAACCAAAGCAGCGCGATATGGCGGCCAGAGATGAGTGAAGGAGAGAGGAGAGGGGGCGGGCCCAGCAGAGCGTGGGAGACGCTGTGGCCCCGCCCCTCCCTGAAACAGCCAGACACGGCGCGGGCCGCGCAAGACGCCGCCCCGCCCACCCTCCTAGTCAGAGCCGCCGAACAGCGGGTGCCACCAGAATGGCGCTCGCATAAGCCGCGAGGCGGGCCGGCGGCACACAAGCCGCCCGGTCCCGCCCGCCTCCAGTCTAAAGCCAGCGCGCCGCCCGGCCCCGCCCACCGCCAGCCCTTGAGATCCAGCTGAGAGGCGGGCGCCAGAAAATGGCGCCTGCCCTCAGAAAAGAAACGAGCGGCGGGCCGGCGGCACACACGCCGCCCGACCCGCCCTCACAAAACAAAAGGTAGTCCAGGGGGCTCAGGGAGCCCCCAATCAAAAAAGTGACAGGGCAGACGGACGGGCCGTAGCACCCGTCCCTGCCACAAGCACCAACACACAGTCCACCACACACACACACACAGTACTCATACAAGCCCCACAACGCAGGGAGAAGCCAAAAGGGGGGAGAAGGCAAAGAAGTGGAAAAGGGGGCCAGCAATGACCTAAGGGCTGGGGCATCCGGATCACCAAACCGGATAACCGCATTGCCCCCTAATATGGGGTCGAGCGGAGGAGCTAATCTCCTAGGCACCTTAAGTGCCGTCTACGCTTTGCCCGGCCGACAGCCTAAGCTGAGAGGCTACCACTTAAATCGGGGGATAATAACAAGAGGCATCGGGCAGAAATAGACCATAAGGGGGGGGGGGCGGGGTGATACCCCGGCTACCTGCAAGCAGGAGACTTCTTTCTTCTGTCTTGTCGCCACCTTGCAGAGAAGAACACTGGGGAATTGTTGGGAGGTACCAGGTATGTATGGACCGGGAGGGGCTTGTTGTTTTCTGGACTTCTCTGCAACAGTGCCACCTAGCGGTGAGTATAACCATGTCTAATGATTTAATATCTGAAGCGGGGTGTGTGACATACTTAGAATAGACTAACAATTGTGAAAATTTCTAACCACAGCTCGACCTTCACAAGCCGGCACTCATGACTTAAACTTAAAGAGAGCTGTTCCCCAGTTAGGAGAATATATTATGGGACCAGGGTGGGGAGGGGAATGAAAAGGAATGTTGGGTAGGGATAGGAGGGGAAAAGAGAAAAAAAAAAGCCTTGTGCTAAAAAGATTCAAATAGAATTCTACTCACACCGTTAAAAGATTGGGATCAAAATCCATTGGTAAATATTCCTTTATTATTATTTTTTAAGTTTTAGAGTAAAATTAAAAAAAAAAAATCGGTGGACTTTAGGCCCGCTTTAACTACTGCTTTACAACAGTTTTTTATTGCCCATTTTGGTAAATACATACAGTGGAGCATTCAGTAGTGGGGCAGGGTTTAGAGTCTTTGTGAACCAGATCTTTCCTTGGCACCAAACTGCCAGGGAGAATTAAAGCGGAACAGGCCAGGGGATTTTGACTTTTCCGGGTTTTGTTCCTTTCCCCAGTGTGAAACCCCCTACAAAGCCCCAAAGAACTCACCTCTTTCATGCTCCAATGGCATAAGCTCATGTACGTGTTTACCTTCCTTTAACAAATAGCACTCATTGACTATCTAAATGGCCGGGGCGAGAGCGTGCGAACGTTGCCGGGGATGGAGGTGAATGCCGCAAAGAGTGCTGCTCCCCATTTAAAACAATGAGAGCCTTCTGACTAATGACAAAGAAGGCTCTCATTGGACGAGAGCCTGTGCATGGAACATAGAAAGGTACGTTTTTACGGGTGGCCTGGAGGGGTTTTCACACAACGGGGCATCCGTTTTGCGATGCCCTGGGGAAACAACTGCATCCGGCCCTACTATAGCTTCTAACTAACTTCTATAGCTATATGTAAAGTGTATATAGCTTTAGAGAGCTCACACTGTGTTTTACAGTATTGTAGCCCAGTGTTTACAGCCCTTACCTTAAGTTTGTACGGCTCCAAACTTTTGATAACTCGTGAAATGCCAAACTCGTAGTTTCCTTTAGCACAGTAAAGAGTTCTATACAAAACAGGGAAACATGTATTTATATTAAATAATCTGAAATAAAGGATATACATAAAAAATTACATAAAAGTACTTTTTGTATCTCCATCCCAAAATGACAATGCAGTGTGCACTTTATTACTAATTAAAAGGTATTATTAATAGTAAGCTATCCAGAATTTATAATGAGTACCTGGCATTAGGAGAAATAAAAAAGGACTTGGGCCTTTTAACATACTGACTTTATTTATTGCAGTTCTCATACAGGTTTTAGACTTGGAGACATTATTTTGACATGGGGTATAAATAAGGATTTATGATAACCGCCGAACAGGAACACCTTTTACTAAGGACTTTAGATTATGTTCTTTTATGAACGCTGAGGCACCCCAGTGTGACTTCTGATGGCTTTGTTGGCAAGGGTTATTATCTTTGTAACCCCCCCCCCCCCCCGTCCTGCCTCAGTGCCAGGAGAGGGTGTCTGTTTTTGGGTGGCATTCCACTTTAATTTAGTTAAGGGAAATGGACACAATAACCTTAAAGAGGAAGCCCAAGCTTTTTGTAACCCCTTCACATGGCTGGGTGACAGACCTGTCACTCAGGGTCCCATTTTCAGGTTTTGTGCAAATAGCCTGCCCCCCCAAGTTGGTTTTTATGTTATTGCCTAAAGTTGGCTTAGCATTGAGAAAGGGTGGGGTGCTATAAAATGCTTTGAAATCTAATATAATCCTAAATGTCAGGGGGCCATTCTCATGTTTCATTCACCAGCATTTTGCATTTCTTGATAAACTTTATTGAACTTCTTTAAGTTGAGCAGTACATGGTTTCCCAATAAATTACAATTTTCATGGACCTTCAGAGACTGCATGCGTGGCTCAGCAGAAGGGAGATCGTTCACTAGAGTTAATAAGGAAATCTAAAGCAAGACTGAATGAAGCACATATCCCCTGACCTCTAGCATGAAGTAAGCAGATCGCAGGCAAATTTAGCCCATTGCCAGGACTGTCTCTTTAAAATGTTTAATGTTATATTGTTCAATCTTGTCATGATAAGCTCATAAGGCTTGATCACTGCTGGTAAAAGAAGATTGGTGACCACCTGACCAGCTTTAGCGCATACAGCACTGTACTTCTTCCCTTACTCATGAGTGAGCAGGCTTCCTCGCTAATAGAGGACAAGGCCAATGCCCTGTTTGGCAATTGTGAATGCTCCTGATTTAGGATGTCAACCCCCCTGTTGATTTGGACCTTTTTTCTTTATTGATAAATGGAGTTTACAGTTTTGCCTGAGCAAACTGCTGACCCTTACTGTTCCCTCGTCCTGTATGCCCAGACCCCACACTATTCAAAATCAGGGCATCTTTTCTATGAACTGGTGCCCAAAACTGGACGGCATATTTCAGATGAGGGCGCACCAGTAAAGAGGCAATATTACTTACCTATCCTGTGTGATTCCATGCCTCTGTTAATGCATGAGAATATCTTGGTCGCCTTAAAAGCAGCTGCTTGACATTGCATACTGTTATTTAGCCTGTGGTCTACCAGTGCCTCCAGACCCTTCTCAACTATGATTCTCCCAGTTTTACTCCCCCGAGGACATATATGGCCCACAGATTATTAGACCTCAAGTGCATTACTTTACATTTCTCCACATTGAACTTCATTTGCCAAGTGGATGCCCAGACACTCAACGTATCTAAGTCAGTGAACATTTTCAATAGACTGCAGTGTGCTACATATCTTTGTGTCATGTGCAAAAATAGACGCAGTGCCATTAATCCATCTTCTATGTTATTAATAAACAAGCTGAATTATAGTGGGCCCAGCACTGAACCCTGGTGTACACCGCTTACAGCCAGGAACCACTCAGAGTAGGTATCATTAACCACAATTCTCTGCACACGGTCCTTCATTCAGTTTTCAGTACAGCCACAAACTGTATTTTCTAACCCCAAGCATCTCTGTTTTTATTCTAAATCCCCCCCCCCCCAAAAAAAAAACAAATCTCACTACAGCATTAACATAAGAATGGCTATTAATTTTTAAAAACTCCTTAAAGCGGACCTTCACTCTGAATAAGAGTCTATCTTATATTTTTCCCACACCCTGTACATACAGATTGCTCACATTAAAAATCATCCTACCTGCATCTACTGCATGTTATGAGCCTTTAAACATCCAAGATGGCGGCTTATGGAAGCCGCCATTTTATCAGGCAGCCTGCAAACAGGAAGTGCCTGCAAACAGGAAAAGACTGTGCTGCTCTGCATTATGGGACTGCTGACCTTTCCCTGACCCCAGCTCTGCTCTGTCTGAGCAAAGCACAGCTATAACCTGCCCCCCTGTACCTTATCCCACTCTCCTCTCCTCAGTAAGTGTGATGCTTCTGAGTCAAGATGGCGGCGCCCGTATCCTAAATTCCTGAACAGAGTTGCAGCCCAGTGGGGGAAAGAATAATAAGTTAGTGACTAAAAATGTAAAATATATTAATTTTAGATGCTGGGGAATCGTTTTTTAAGAGTTTGGGCTTTTCATTAAATCATGGTGAAGGTCCGGTTTAAACCCGTTTTAAGTATAGTAACAATATCTCACATATATCTCTCATATATAAGTAGAAAAGAAAACAAAACTGAAAAAAAATAAAAAGGGGGGTGGGGGTTGGGAGTCAATATAGCTAAATCTAGTAATGTTTGCATCCATTCGTTTTTTTCAATATAACAGAACTTACCCAATAACCAAGTTAACTATGCAGAGATGATATATTTTCTTATCAGGGAATTCATAAGAAATCTTTTCCTCTTCTTTTTCAATTTTCCTCATTAATTCTTCCGCCTACCATAGAAAAAGGCAAAAGAACACTGTACAGCATTTGTATGGTGAAGATGGAATGTTAAAAAAAATGTTACTATTGTTTTTTTTTCTGGTAATTAAGATGATCACAGCACAGTAATCCTACACATACAGCAGAAATAGAAGATGTTCTAGGCTGTGGGTGATAAACAAAAGTCATCTTAAATTCTTTGTAGCTTTTACGTCAGATCATTGCTGTTGCTAATGGGATCTTTATAGCTCTATAGAAAAAGCATTTGTAATTGTGCCAAATGCACAAAAGAAATTGATGCGCGCAATGCATAAACAGATCTATAAAATGATTACGTACAGCATCACGCTTTTAGATGATTCACTCTAATTGTGCATTCATGTTTCTCTAAGATCATATTTTCTTTCTAGCAGTTACATCTAGTTTTTCTACCTAACTGTTGTCAATAGGCAGAGGACAAAGAGCAGGGATGCTGCGGCAAAGTAGAGTGCCCTGCTGAAAGTCGATAAGACTCCCACGGATCCTGGAACTAGGGAAGTTTTACACAGCGGGGCATCCCAATTTGGGATGCTCCTAGGGAAGAGTTTTAGTCTGACCTGGAGTCTTTCAGGTTTGTCAGCATTGTTCCTGCAAATGATTCATGCTAATTTTTTTTTTAATTGTTTTTATTGGGTTTTTCAACATAGCTGCAATGTACATAATACAAAATTGTTACATAGTTATTTTGGTATATCAGAAAAATAAAGCTTTTACGATGACATATGAAACCATTGCTATGTTTTTCTTTTCTGTATCAAACAGTGGATTAGCATTTATCATCATAAGTTACCCATGTGATTGTTGCATGCATTCTTGTCTACCCCATGGATTCACTTTGTCAAGGTGAGGGCTGCGACACCCCAGCGACGTTCCTCCCAGTAAGATCCACTGGGTTATCTCCTACCATCGTTCTAGTCAGATACCATGTGGTGTTTCTAAATGTTTGATATAATTTCTGCTTGACTTCTATATGTAAGGTGTCAATAAAGCTTTCCCACGTTTTGAAAAAATTGGGCATCTTTTTCTCCTTGTCCAATGTTGCATCTATCCAATCAAATTTAAAAACCTGTTGTAACTTTTCCATGAAGTGTCGGAAGGAGGGGGGGTTGGCACCAATCCAATTCTGGAGAATGACTTTTTTTGCAACCGCTGATACTATCAGTATTAACCTTTTAGTACCGCTATCCACTCTCAGGGTGTCTGAATCTATTGAGCCAAATATCGCCCATTTTGGTGTTAAAGGTAAATAATTTATCAATTTCGTGGTCATATATATATGTATTGTTCTCCAAAATTGGTTGATGACGGGGCATTCCCACAGACAGTGGTATAGATTTGCCCCCTCCTCCCCACACTTTTTACATTTGTCTGAATCCGATAGTCCCATCTGTACCGATCGGGCGGGTGACACATAGTTGTAATGATATAGTCTGAGGAGCATTTCCCTATATGTAGAGGCCTGTAAGGTTGCCCAAGAATATTTGTACATTTTTAGCAGATCATCAATTTCTAGCTCCGTGAAGTGAGTGCACCATTTGATCATCCCTGTATGGAGTTCCTCATATTGTAATGGCTGTCTTAAGAAATTATAGTGTAGCACTATAGCTCTACGATTCGGTGGGGTCGTGTTTAGGAGTGTGTCCAGTTCATTGTCCCAGTCCCTAGCGGAGAATTTTTTAATTTTTTTTTGACATACGATGATATTTGGAACCATGCAAAAGTATGTGAGGCCATAAATGGGAATTTTTCTATGAGTTCTTGGTATGTGAGCATTTTCTCTCTACTTAGTACTAATAGTTGTCCAATTTGAGTGATTCCTGCCCTTTCCCAATCTGTATATATGGGCGTGTTTTGTCCCCATTTAAGAAATCTAAATTTCCCGTTATGGGTAGGAGTGTAGATGAGTGGGGGTTCAGATTGTGTCTTTTCCTTAATTTTTGCCAGAGTTCCGAGATAGACATTAATAGCGGGTTCAAGGTAACGTGTTCAGGTAGCAATGCTTTGTGCATGTATATTAGGTAGGTTAGTTTGATATTTGGTATCATGTTTTGGTCTAATTGCGGGTTTCATGCTAATTTTTTGTGCAAATAGATTTCTGATGTACCAGTTACATATAGCAAGCACTCTGCATACCCAGGCAACTGCTGTGCCAGTGGCGTATCTAGGGCCCTACTCAGGCTTGAGCTCAGGCGCTGGGTGTGTAATCCGTGGGCTTCACCCACCGGATTTGGAGCTGGGTGTCTCGTGTGTAGACTTGCAAAGGGCTAGCCTCAAGAAGATTGGCTGCAATGGAGAAAGGTCACAAGGAACCTCAAAGGTGTTTGGTGGCAGCCTAGAAGGTATTGAGAACCAGGGGTTGATTGATATACGTAGTGTATGCTTCAGAAAGAATTGGAGGATGTTTAGGAGCAGCGGTAGAATAAATACAGACCAAGGGGTGATTGGGAGCATTAGAGAAGTCGACAAGGACCATAAGACAATCAGGGGCAGCAGAAAAAGGTGGCAAACACTAGAGGACCATTGGCGGCAGTGGAGAAGGCAGTGAAGACCAGAGGGTGAAGAGGAGCTGAAGTAAGACATGACGAGACGTGGCCTGAGACATGCCCACAGGCCCACATAAACCTGAAGCGGGCCCTGGTTCTACCTTACCCATGGCCAACGGGTTGTGCCCGTCTCACAGGACAACCTATGGCAGCCCTTCTCCCACTCTCCTGATTCCCAGCTCCCTAGTCTAAAACCTACCCTGTGTACTGATGTACTGTAGAAGAAGTAATACTGACCTCAAAGTACATGACATATGACATCATAGCCTAAAGATAAGTTGGGATGCTGTGTCCCAGGGGCTGCACTCTGGGTTCAAGCTGTCCAAAAATGTATGGCAGTGTACAAGCTCAGCCAAGGTGCCAATGGAAAATAATGGGCAGCCTTGTACACAGCACATGCTAACCTCCTTACTGGAAGGCAGAAGTGCGACACCCGGCTTCAGATATAGTGGGCTGCGAGAAAGCGAGTAATGGGAGCCAGCTGTACACAGGCCATGCCCGCCTGCTGTCCGGAACAAGGAACTGCAACTTCCAGCTTTACAATCTAGGATTGCAGGAGCCCGATCTGCAGTGTGAGAGCAACAGTATGATAAGGGGGGGGGGGGGGGGGTGGGGGGGTCACCTTGTGCCCTATTTGACACCCCTCCTCTTTAGACTTTAGACCTCTTTTACCTTTTCTGACATACAATATACTATTACGTCATGTTCAAATGGAGCTTTGCGCAATGTGTTAATTCCTGTGAAGCAACTAAAGTGTTAATAAACTTCATGAAAGTGGTTTTGCATATGTTGAAGTGTGCCGTTTGTAAATTTGGGGGTTTCTGCCATATAGTCCCCTATAGTGCAATATTAGTCATTCAATCTTACTGTGGCAGGAAGGGTTTAAACATTCTTATTAGGATCTGGCCCACACAACCAATAGCGAATGTGGATTCTTTACTTATTAAATTAACCAGCTTGGTTGGGTGTCCACCTTACAAAGGTCTCCTTGTATCTTTTTAGCCCCCATGCACAGGCAGTAGGTCCACTCTTTGTTTGTATAAAACCAGCATTTATACAGAAACAGCTTTACCCATATGTGAAAGACCCAATGCTGAAAAGTAAATAAGTTAAATAAGTGCCCAAAGATAAAGCACTTGTCAAGCAATATACATATACAGCATGCTTCAGAGTGAGCCTTCCATCACACCAGCGCAGTCAGCTGTACACTGTTTACACTGTAATATAAGGCTGGTGGCTGCTATACATTGTAAATAGAGCAGGCTGCAGCTCTTGTTACATTGTATAGTAGCCATAAACCAGGTTGTTTACAATGCAACACAGCAAGCACCTAGATCATTTTTTACAATGTAAGAGCATGATATTGTTACATTGTACATTAAACTACCAGGCCAAGTTTTATTACTCTCAGCACTGCTGCTGCCTCTGTACAAATCTATCTACTATATAATAGGCCTTGAACCACAACGGTGTTGGATGCTTCACCAACATAGAAAAATACACCACCAAGATTATTAGAATAATAAAAGCATACCAGGTCATTCTGACTCGTCATAATGTAGGAAACACAGAGATTGGCAAGGACAATTGCACTGACATTTAAGATCTGTAAAAAAACAAAACAAAAGAATACATAAAATCACAATGGGGATATCATAACAAAAGTTTCTGAATAAAAACAATGGATGATTTAAGGCTGAGAAAGCTGGTGTTCCACCTCAGTTAGGCATCACAATGACCACAAAAATTATACACATACGGTAAGTATTACAAAAATGTATAATAATTAATACTATTTAGTAAGTGCCGGGCGGCCAATGGGTGCACAGGATTCTCGTCGGTGGACCGAGAATAAGGCAAGATTTACACACATTTTGGGGGGGTTACATGCGTGGGGGGGGGGGCTCCAGCATTCTGGATGCCCCCCCAGCCTATCTTTTAGCGGCACCGACCAACACCTACGCCACACAGGTGTTGGTTCGCTTTAAGTAACTCACCTAGATCCATGCTCCCACAATACATGAGCTGTGCATATCAATGCTCTGAAATTAATTCGGAATGAGTGACGGGCACCTCCCCTGGGCTGCTCTTTTCAAATGTGCGCAACAGATGGAGGGGTGCTAGGGATGCCAACGGGGCCTGCACATGCACCCTGAGACAGATCAAAGAGAACACTTGGCTAACTGTGGGGTTTCACACAGTAGTGCATCCTGATTTGGAGCAAATCTGAACGCCCCTGCGGAGGTCTTTCACCTGGCCCGAGACTCTAGCTCTGGGTTTTGGAACGCTTTTAAAATCATTGTGTACTGAGTAAGAAAAGCTCACACTGACTCTCTAGAAAATTCCAAATTAATTTGGATAGCCCCTTTCAGTATGGAATTAGCAGATATGGACATTTCAGCTGCAGGGAAAGTAAAGTTGGCACAGGGCCAGATTAAAGTGGACCTCCAGTCAAAAAAATACAATTCTGTGAGAATCTCACCTGTAGAATTGGTATTATATGCATACAGCACGTCCTGCTCCAGAACATATTCATAACGTATGGGTATACCTCCGCCTTCAGCGCCGTGCACTGCAGATCACGAAGAAAACAAGCTCCTCCCGGCCCTACATATACCGGAGGACCTCCCACAATCCCCAGCATTGAAAAGCAGTGATCAGAGAAGCCAGTAGAAGCACAACCACCCAGAATTTCTGGTAATAACACCAAGTGAGTACAATCACCATACAGGGGATCCAGAACAAAGTGAAACCAGGGTGGGGTGGAGCAGGACGTGCTGTATGCATATAATACCAATTCTACAGGTGAGATTCTCACAGAATTGTATTATTCTAAGCATACAGCACGTCCTGCTCCAGAACATATTCATAACGTATGGGACATCCAATAGCAGTGTCCTGGTGGGATCCCCATGAAAAGGCACAGCCAACAGTAAAGCGCTGTCACCCTTAACCAGGTAATCAACAACGAGAGCAATGCTCAACCTTTGAACCTTGTAAAGGGAGAATAGAACCCAAGCAGGGGACTGGCCGGCTTGATTGCCAGAACATAGTGATACTGGGCAAGCCCAGCACAAATGGTACAAGAACTAACAACAATAATAGGGAGGAAGAATCTTCCTCTAAAAAGATAGGCCAAAATAACTGTCTAACCATTCCGCTACAAGAGGGATGGTAACTCAAAACTCCCCCCCCCCCCCCCCCGGGGAATACATGTCCAGGTCACGGACGAGACCAACAGAAGTGCTAAAAACGATATTAGGCAAGCCAAAAAGGTCCAACATGTCCGGAAGGACGAGCAACCAAACAGGACCAGGCCCGAGGGCCCTAATCCATGGCCACGATCAACCCGGCACTTCCAGAAGGGGGCACCGGAAGACCCCGAAATAAGATCCCATCAGGGACGAGACAGTTCCAGCAGATCTCTTACCCCCGTAAAGGGGCACAGATCCCTTCATCTCATAGTGATTAGACCATAGTCCCGAAACCAGAGGATCCGTCCAAGGGCAAAAGGGACGAAGTACCGCCCGAATCCCAATTAGTGTGAGGCTGGTACCCTCACCTCATGGTATAGCTCTATACCAAAGAATGCATATATATAAAGAATATATATATATATATATATATATATATATATATATATATATATCAAAAAAATCCAGACGTGCCCCAAACAGGTGATGTCCTCTAAAGGGGAGCCCCGTCAAGATCCTCTTAGTGTCATCATCTGCCCCCCACTGACGAAGCCAGAGAAGGCGACGTATAGCCACCGCCTGGGCAGAGGTCCTAGCACACATTTTGATGGTGTCGTCCAAGGCCATAAGGATAAATTTAAGAAAAATATCGCAACTAGAGAGTGCATAAAAGACCTCCCGGGGTAAATCTTCAGGCTGATGCTCTAGGGACTTACCTATAAGAGCCTTAGCGGCCACAGCCGTGGTCGCCGCGGCATAGACAGGACGCAACGTCGTGCCAGCGCAGGTAAAGGCGTGGGAAGCAAGCCTATCGATACACCGGTCCTCGGTGTCCCGCAGGGAGCTGTAAGCCGGGGAAGTAAGGAATGGGGGGTTAGGAACCCCAATAATCGGAGCGTCCACGGCTGGGGACGAGGACCAAACATCTATCATCTCGGGGGGGAAAGGGGTATTTCCAAGCCCAGTCATCCGGCGTCTTTTGAAGAGCGGCGGGACATTCCCACCCCTTAAGAACAAGTGTATGGAAGTGAGCCTGCTCGAGAAATTCCAACCGAGGCGGCGCGGTATGAAAGCGCCCCCCTCTCGGCCCGGGAACCGCGCCGGGAGGCGAAACGGACAGTACCTTAAAAATCCTGAGTAACATGCCGTCAATGTCAAGCTGGTCCAAGACATCCAGATCAGCGTCATCCTGACCCCTCGACCTCTTGTCCAGGGAACCTAGGTCAGAGAACAAGTCCCCTTCTTCCGAAGTGGTGCTAGCACGTGTAGACAAGGACTTAGCAGAACCCATAGCGCAGGCCGAAGCCGCGGGAGATCGTTGTCTAACAGGGCTGATCCGGCCAGACAAACCTTCCACGATCTGGCCCAACGTGGGCCGTCTAGGGGAGGGATCTATTTGTACCCCCTCACCTGTACAAGACACAACGGGAGTGAGGTTTGGGGAAGGGTTAAGTGGTGGGAAAGGGCGAGAAACAACCGCAAGCGTCGCTCGCAGTTCCAGCGTCTGTTCGGAACATGACGCGCAGACCTGTGCCCCGTCCGCCTCAGCATGGGGGAGACCACACGATATACACAGCCGGTCCTGTCCCGATGGGACCCCGGTAACACAATCCTGAGATGCCTCCATATGGTGATTGTTTAATTATAGTATGTCGATAGGGATTTATGCCGTAAGCCACCCTGGATGCCCCAACTACCCGCTGATCAATGTGGGAGATTATGGGAAGGCCCGCTCCTTATACTAGCGAGTATAGCAATGTATACGTATAAGGTACTTATATGAATGGTATATATGTATATGAGGCCGGGAGAGGCCGCCAGGAACTCAGCGTCTGCAAGACACAATGGGAAAGAGATGTCAGGAACGTGCGCAGATGGGCAGACAAAAAAGAAAAAGGACAGCTCAGGTGGAGGAGGAGACCGTCACGACGTGTGCGCGGGAAGCTAACCAAAATGGCGCCCAGCGAAGCTCGAAGAGCGGGCTAAATACTCCGCCGTGACGCGGAGCGCGCCACACAAGGGCCCCCGCCCATTCTGAAGAGCGCGAAGCTCTGAAGGAAAATTAAGGCAATGGAGTAACAGCCAACCTAACGTACCATAGAGCGGATGCCGACAGTAAGCTCGGAGACCGCGGCAATTCTATTAATTGACAATCATTAGACAAAAACACACGGGCAGTCGAAAGAAACGATCAGCGCGGCCCTGACATCTCTGATTTTAGTGAAGGCATAATATAAGCCACGAGCGTGAAATACCGGTACACTAAGACCGCCACACGCGTACCCCCCCCCCCCTTTCTTTTCCCCCGAAGACGGAGAAAAGAGGGAGAATGGAGACCCTAATAGGGCTCAGGACTACACGGGGTACGGGAAAATAATGTGGGAGGGGCATCCCTTAGAGGCTCACCATCAGCCTAAACCGCCTACCCTATGGTTGGGGAATTGCGGTGGAGTCTAGCTCCATAAGCACACTAGGTGCTGCCTACCTTCACCCGACCCGCGCAGCCCAGGCTGGGAGGCATATATTTCACAATGAGGACGGGTGGAAATAGTCCCGCAGGGCCTCGGGCTGTCAAGTCCCGCTCGCCTGCGAGAGCGTGATACTTCATGTCTTCGCAGTTCCAGCACTGCAGAGAAATCTGGGGATTGTGGGAGGTCCTCCAGTATATGTAGGGCCGGGAGGAGCTTGTTTTCTTCGTGATCTGCAGTGCACGGCGCTGAAGGCGGAGGTATACCCATACGTTATGAATATGTTCTGGAGCAGGACGTGCTGTATTCTCTCTAGCAGGGCGCGCGCGCCGGCCGTTTGTGAATGGCCGGCACGGGTGCGCTCCCTGTTAGAGGGAAGCGCAAGAAGCGTCCGCCAGCGTGCTCGGAGCCGCTGTAGTTGTCCTTGTACATGCATACCACAGCGGCTCTGAGCGCGCTGATTGGACGAGGCCCGCGCATGCGCCGTAGGAGCGGGGTGAGGTGAGTTTTTTCTGCCATTCTGGGGGGTGCCCCCGCGGAAGTGGACCAAAACCCAGGATAGTGAAAATCCTGGGTGTTGGTCCACTTTAAAGCCCCTCTGTGGCAATCAGTGACATTAGCTTATTGAGAGGTCATACTGAGAGGGATGAACACCATGCAGAGGTTTGGAATAGCAGGTAGATGCTTCACTCCTGCCCCAGCCTATGTAAACAATGAGTGCCGCTTGCCGAGCCCACGCATGCACCACTGGACCAGGGAGAGGTGAGTGTGTACAGGAGCCCTGGGGGTTTCACACAGTGGGATCTGGGATGCTCTGGGGAAAAGATACAGGCCGATCCTGGAAACTTGCCACCCTGCCCTTTAGACACAAATTATTTTTTCTGACACTTTATTTAAGTCAGTTATATTCATACTTTGCATAGAAAATCACATCACACAGCAGTTTCAGGGTTAGGGCTATTTTTTTTATTTTGTCTTGGAATACTTATTTATTCCAGGGGTCATACACACTGACCTTGGGGCTTTCACAATTTTCCCCAGAACTAGTAATTAGCTTTGGATTAAAAAGAAACAGTGTAGTAGTAATAGAGAATAAACAGAACACACAATTTAGTGGACCTACACTCTTCCTGCAACTCTATGCTAGGGAGGGTCCTAGTTCATTAAACTAGCCTAACCTAACCCACACATTAACAGTAAACCCTGCATTAGGGATACTCAGATTTTCATAGCAGAGGTATATTTGATGGGGGCCCCTGTGCACCCTTACAGCAATCGTACCTTCAGACCTGATTTGGCTCCAAAGGATCTTCAACAGGGGCATCCCAAATCAGGATCCCTTAGGTCATTGTTTACTGGAGGTCTGCTTTGACAGACCTGACAAATTTAGCAAGACCCCTGTCTCGCAAGGGCAGCCCATTTCAGCAAAAGAGCAACATACAAGTGTCAAATCTACAAGAGGTTGTCATTTTCTAAAGTTGGCTCTTGGGACTTGCCAACTTGGAATGTCCCCTTGTGTGAACCCCCCCCCCCCCCCCCTTGTTCTCACAGTACTATTTTCGAGCTGGTCCCACTGTGAATCCCCGTCACACTCAGTCAGATGGACCTGCCTGCGGGTGGGGCTCGGTGATCCATTTATTCAGCAGTCACTGATGGGAATTAATATTGCTCATTGGAGAAGAGTCTGCACATGCGCCATGGGAGTGCATATTGTGTGTAGCAGGGCAGGTTTTGAATCTGAGTTGAGTATTACCCTACTATGCCAGCCTGGGGCAAAGTGATCTGAGAAAGAGCAGCACACTGTACAGAAGCAAACACTCTGCAACGGCATGCAACCAAAGCAATGGATACAAGAAATACAAAAGAGAAAGGGACAAATGCTCGGATTACCGAAACTTTTCTCTTGCAAGGACACTCTTCAATGTTACACTGTCCCAGCTAAGATGCACAGGAAACAAAGTATGCACACATCATGCATATGCTTCAGTAATCATTCATAAAAAAAGCCTTTTGCCATAACACACACGTTGACGCGTTTCTCCTTTTTCATTCCTCCTTCATGAGAAGCAAAACCTCCATTTCGCAAAGAGCCACGAACTTAACATAACATAAAGCAGAGGCTTTACAGGGCTACACTGAAACACAAGAGATCAGAGAGGAAGTGTCGAAAACTGCATTCCCTAGATACACTAATGTGCCCGCTCTCTCGGAGGTCTGAGGATACAGAATATGGTATGTAACATAAAGAAGTGATGCGGGTGTTACCTCTTACAGTAACTGGAAAGGTTTGCACAGGAAGACAATAATTACTTGTAGTACTGTTTTTTTTTTGTTTTTTTTTTTGCATAATGGTAGTTTTGCTTCTGATGAAGTTATAAAAGTGGTGAAATGTGTCAAGCAAACAAACTTTTAGGAGTATTCATGCCTAAAAGTACTGGTTCTAGAGATTTATCAGTAAATACTCATAGCCCAGTTTACGCATTTACAAAATATTTTTTTCAGTGCAAGTCCTTCCAGTTATGTTTGATACCAATTTATGGGTCCTCAAAGTCAGCACACACATTGATGCATCCAAAGGGAGCTGATTTTGGCACTCCCTCCATGACCTCTTGTATTCCAATATATTACAATTCCAAGTATTTTGTACATTTTGTAAACTGAACTATGAGTATTTACAGATAAATCTCTAGAACCAGTACATTTAGGCATGAATACTCCTAAAAGTTTGTTTAATTGACACATTTCACCGCTTTTATAACTTCATTATAACAACCATTATGAAAAAAAAAGACAGTACTACATATAATTAATTTCTCCCTTTGCAAGCCTTTCCAGATACTGTAAGAGGTAACACCCACATCACTTCTGTTTATGTTAGATACCATATTCCTGAATCCTCGGAGAGAGCGGGCACATTACTGTATAGAGGGAATGCATAATGGAGGTTTTGCTTTTGATGTATTCGGTATGAAATTGGCGAAACATGTCAAGCAAACTATTTGTAGTATTCAATATTAAAAGGACTCTTCTTTGGTTCTACAGATTTATTTGTAAATTGTATATAACTCTCATAAATTATGCTCAAACAACTGTTGCGTAAAAGGCGCTGTCACTGAAAACTCTAAATATAGCCGTTTGGCAATAAAATTGCAGGAAATTGTCAGAAAATGTCAGGCACACAACTGAAACTGTGTCTTAGGACACAGCACTGTGCTTGAGAGCTTGTGAGCAGACACGTGCTGCCCCCCCCCCCCCCACACACACAAAAAAAAAGTCAGAAAAAATGGAAAAACTTGCTTTTTCTGTAGCCTATCATATAATAGTGATGGGCCTCAAATCTGGGCCGGAGCTAGATTCTGCCTGGATATTGCCATTTCGGTCCAGTTTGCCTCATCCCAGATACCAGTGAGATGCAGGTCAAATTATTAAACTAAATTAATTGAAGTGGTTGCTGCTGCTGGCATTTAGAGAACAGGGGGCACAGGTCTGTAGTATAAGAGGATCCTTCGCCCACTCCCGGCATTAGGAAAGGACCTGTTTCCCCTTTAAAGAGAAACACTGGACAGTCTTGAGAGTTCTCAAAAACTCCCCAAACTTTGCCCTTCTGTTTCCTTTAAACTTTCGCACCTGCATTTGGCAGGTTTAACATACCCGTTTTTTGCTCTTCCTCGCTTGACCATTCTTCTCAAGAACTTTCTGTAGGGCAGCACCATCTTATCTTCATCTCTGTCCCATGATGCATTGCGCCACCCTGAGATCTCGCTACTGCGCAGTGTAGTACTCATCTCGGTCCAGGGCGGCTGCAGTAGCAGGAAAGCTGCAAGACTTTGGAACAACT
Organism: Gastrophryne carolinensis; assembly: GCA_027917425.1. NCBI lineage: Eukaryota > Metazoa > Chordata > Amphibia > Anura > Microhylidae > Gastrophryne > Gastrophryne carolinensis. Next base: position 126,064,235 of record CM051239.1, read on the forward strand.
TGCGAGGGTGGAGGGGGCAGGGGAGAGAAGGACGTCAGAGGAAAGCAGGACGGCTAAGCTCCCCCGTTGTCTTTTACAGACACATAAGACCCTGGGTGGGGGGTTTAAAAATACAATTCTGTGAAATACTCACCTGTAGAATTGATATTATAAGTATACAGTACGTCCTGCTCCAGATAGATTACTTACACTTGGGTTATCCTCCGCCAGATGGCACTGCACTACAGAGACATGCAAAACAGGCTCCTCCCGGCCCCTCAAATACCCGGGGACCTCCCACAAATCCCCAGCATTGAAAAGCAGTGAACAAGAAGCCGGGAGAATTTAACCACCAAAAACTGGTAACTATAGCAATGATAACAATGATAACAATCACCATACAAGGGATCCAGAATAATGCAAAAACCAGGGTGGGGTGGAGCAGGACGTACTGTATACTTATAATATCAATTCTACAGGTGAGTATTTCACAGAATTGTATTATTCTTAGTATACAGTACGTCCTGCTCCAGATAGATTACTTACACTTGGGACATCCAATAGCAGTGTCCATAAGCAGGGTGGGATCCCCAACAAAAGGTAACAGAAGACAGTTTAAACCACTGCCGCCTGCAAAACCTTGCGGCCAAAAAACAGCAGCAGCTGAGACCCTAACATGAACCTTGTAAAACTTTGAAAAGGCATGAACAGAAGACCAAGTAGCGGCCTTGCAAACTTGTCCAATAGAAGCCTGGTGCTGGAAGGCCCAAGAGGCACCAATAGCACAAGTAGAATGAGCAATAAGGTGGAAGGAAGGATTCCTCCCCTTAGCAGAATAGGCCTGAATCACAGCCTGATGAATCCATTCGCTAATAGTAGACTTGGCAGGAGCCAAACCCTTCCTAGGACCGGAAGGGACCACAAAAAGAGCATCAGTTTTCCTGAAGGACACAGTGACAACCAGGTAATACTTCAAACACCTGACCACATCCAAGGAATGCAGAACCCTCTCCTTAGCGTTGCTAGGATTAGAGCACAAGGAAGGAAGAACAATAATCTGATTCAAATGAAAAGCAGACACCACCTTAGGCAGAAAGTCCGGCTTAAGGTGGAACACCACCTTATCCTGGTGTCTCTCAAGGAATGGGGGCTGGATAGACAGAGCCACCAGCTCAGACCCACGTCTAACCGAAGTAATAGCCACCAGAAAGACAACCTTGAGGGTAAGTTCAGCCAGAGCAGCATCCTGAATAGGCTCAAAGGGAGCACCCTACAAGGCAGACAAGACCAAGTTCAAATCCCAACAGGGACCATAGGTTTACTAGGGGGATGCACATGAGTGACCCCTTGAAAGAAGGTCTTAACCAAGAAAAAACTGAGCAAAGACTTCTGAAAGAAGGCAGACAGGGCAGCAACCTGACCCTTCAGAGTACTGAGTTTTAGACCCAACTCCAACCCATGCTGTAAAAACTCCAGAACCCTGGGGACTGAGAACACCCAACAGGGAAGAGACCTAGACTCACACCAAACAAGGTAGGTACGCCATACCCTATAATAGATGGAAGAAGAAGCTCTCTTCCTAGCCTTCACCATGGTCTCAATCACCGAGGCAGACAAGCCTTTCTCCATCAAGAAGGAGGTTTCAGCAGCCAGGCGGTCAAGGCCAGTGTTAGCAATTGGGATGGCGTAAGGGGCCCTGAGTGAGCAGATCTGGCTCTCCTGGCAGAACGTACTGATCTACTGTCATCTGAACCACGTCTGCGAACCACACTCTTCTTGGCCACCTGGGGGCCACCAGAATCACTGGCACCCCTTCCAGAGCAATCTTGCGCAGGACCCTGCCTAGCAGGGGGAATGGAGGAAAGACATACATAACGGGATGTCCTGCCATGACAGTACTAAAGCATCCGTGCTCACGGCCAGAGGATCCTGAGACAGGGAGACAAGAGCCGCAAGCTAGTGATTGTGAGGGGACACAAACAGATCCATATCTGGTTGGTCCCCACGGTGACACAGGGAATGGAACACCCTGCTGCAGAGGGACCCCCCCCACCGGAATGCATACCGCTGTTATGCAGGGAACATTGGCCTCCACCCAGGTCAGGATCGGAGACACTTCCTGGAGGACCCTCTTGCTCCGGGTCCCTCCCTGATGATTGATGTAGGTAACTGCCGTCAGATAGACCTAGCGCTCCAGAACAGGCAGGCCCTGAAGATGAGTAGTCAAGCGAGTTAGAACTAACCTGAACGCTCACAGTTTCAAACATTGATAGGTGTACGGGCCTCCTAAAGGCCCCACCTCCCCTGGAACCGCAGGGACTTCCAGAAACCCCCCCCCCCCAACCTGATAGACTGGCATCCGTGGTGACCGTCTCCCAGGAAGGGGCAAGAAGGATCTGCCCCCCCAACAGGTTCCTTGAGTCCATCCACTACAAGAGGGACCTCCTTACCAGGGGGGAAGGCACACAGACCCTGTCCAGAGAAGCTGGGTCCTTGTCCCATACAAGGGGGACTGAGCAGAAGGGACCGCTTCCAAGCACGCCACCATCAGGCCCACCAGCTGCATCCCCTGCCTGGTGGAGGGACGGGGACAGCTAGGAAGGACTGAGCCGTGCAACCAGATTGTCCACTTTCTGCTGAGGAAGGAAGATCCTTGCCTGAACTGTATCCAGATTCATTCCTAGGAATGGAGCTACCAAGGAAGGGGACAGCGAGGACTTGGGGTGGTTGATCACCCATCCAATGACTCCCAGACGGACAGCACCAGCTGAATATCCAACTTAGCCTGAAATAGAGACTGGGAAGTAATGAGGACGTCCAGGAAGGGCAGCACGTGGACGCCCCTTGGTCTCATCAGAGACATCACCCCCGTCAGCACCTTGGTGAGCACTCTGGGAGCTGAAGAGAGGCCAGATGACAAGGCCACAACTTGGCAGTGTTGGTCTTCCAACGCGAATCTGAGGAACCTTGGTGTCCTGAAAACACAGGGATGTGAAAATAGGCATCTTTGATCTCCACAGACAGCATGAAGCCCCCGGGGTGCAAGGAGCTGATGGCCGAGCGCAGAGTTCCCATGCAGAAAACGCCTATACCTGACGATTTGCTGAAGATCTGTAAATCCAGAATGAGCCAGACTGACCCATCCTTTTGGGGAACTGTGGAAAGGTTGGTGTAGAGTCCCTTGCCTCTGCAAATGAAATCTGCAAATGACCCCCAGACCCCGCAGGCCTTGCACGGCCAGCGCCAACACCTGAGCAGAGGCAGGGACCAGGAGTACCCGGGACCTGATAATCTTGGGGAAGGCCGCACAGCAAACTCTATGTTGTAGCCGGAGGAGACTACCTCCTAACTCCACCGGTCTGAGGCGTGATGCCTACAGACATGAGCAAAGTGCCGCAGCCGTCCCCTCACCCAGACGGGCGAGGGCGCCCCATCATGCTTGAGGGGACTTGGGAGAAGATTTGGGCTTAGCCTTCCCGGAGGGGCCAGGACGTTGTCTGCGGCTCCTGGGGCAGTAATCTGCGCGAGCCCCCGCGAAGGACACCCCTGGTTCCTGTTTAACACCATGGCAGGGGGTAGAAGGGGGGCCCTGGCCCCGAAGGGGCCGAGACAGCCGCCTGCGCTGGGGTAACCTACCTCTCTTACCAAACAGGTCTAGACGGGCCCCAAACAGGCTTAGCCCCTTAAAAGGAAGCCCAGTAAGGGCCTTCATCGTAGCATTGTCAGCACCCCACTGTCGCAGCCAGACCAAGCGACGTATAGCCACCATGAGGGCAGAAGTTTTTGCACACATTCTGATGGTGTCATCCAATGCTAATAGGATAAATTTAACAAACACATCACAACTGGAGAGTGCATTAAACACCTCCCAAGGGAGATCATCAGGGGGACGATCAAGCATTTTTCTGATGAGGGTTCTAGCGGCCACAGCAGTAATGGCAGAGGCACAGACCGGGCGCAGTGTCGTCCCCGCACATGCAAAGGCGTGGGAGGCCAGCAGGTCAATGTGCCGGTCCTCAGCATCCCGAAGGGTAGTATAATCAGGGGGATGCAAGACAGGGGTGTTAGATAGCCCTATGATCGGGACATCCACCTTCGGGGGGGGGGGGGGATGACCAACATTAACCCCCTCAGGGGGAAAAGGATACTTACTATCCCAATCCCTTGGAACCCCGGGAAGTTTACTGGGGCACTCCCATTCCTTGAGCACAAGGGTATGGAAATGTGCCTGCTCTAGAAATTCCAAACGAGATGTTGCTGTATGGAAATGCTCCCCTCTTTGCCTGGGAGCCTCCCCAGGGAGAGAGATAGACAGAACCTCAAAGATCTGGATCAATAATCTGTCAGTGTCATCCTAGGCCCAGGGGTCAGGGCCAGAATCGTCATGACCCTTCGGTCTCTCATCAGATGAGCCTGAGTCAAAAAAGAGCTCTCCTTCATCAGAAGGGGTATAGCCACACAGATTCATAAACTCCTGAGATCCCAAAGGGAAAACAGTAACATGAGGTGTCAAGTGCCGCTTCTTACCAGGGCCCTTACGCACTAAATACCTCGCAATACCTCGCAGATTGCAAGGCCAGCGCTTGCTTGGCACAGGGTACGCAGACCCATGCCTTGTCAGCGTCAGCATGGGGTTGTCCACACGCCATGCACAGCCGGTCTTGTCCCAGGGGGACCCCAGTCACATTATCCTGAGATGCCTCCATATGGTGATTTTTAGGCACAATATGCCAGTAGGGATTGACGCTATACAGCAACCTTGGATGCCCCAATGACCCGCTAGGGAAGTGGGAGTAATTTTACAAGGCCCGACTATCAATTACACCGGGCCGGGAGAAGCCAATGGATTCACCCGTCTGAAAGATACAATGAGAAGAAAGGGTGTCAGAACCGAAACACACTATAATGAGCATAAAGCCGCCCGCGAGGACACTTACGGACCAAGTAAGTAAGAAAGTCACGCGTGCGCGAGCTGACAACATGGCGCCGAGTACCCTGAAGGGCGGGCCAGATGCGAGCCGTGATGCGGTGGCGCGAAGTCCAACAAGCCGCCAATGAGGACGCAGAAGTGTCTGAGGTAACGCCGCCGCCCGGCGCGGAACATCCAGATGACGGAAAAAGGCGTGCGCGGCGGCGACATTTGCCAGTAAAAAGACAAGTCAGCGCATCGGCTGACACCACATATAAAGTCCTTTCTTTCTGAGGGAGGATGGCGGCCCTTTGTACAGGACCCACCGCTACACGGGGCATGGGGCAATAATGCGGGAGGGGCATCCCATAGAGGCTCACCATCAGCCTATACCGCCTACCCTTTGGTGGGGGACTGCGGTGGAGCAGCGCTCCATAAGCACGCATGGTGCCGCCTACCTTCACACGACCAGCGCAACCCAGGCTGGGAGGCACATCATCACAAAGGACGGGTGGGAATAGTCCAACAGGGCCGCAGGCTAAATAGCCCCGCTCACCTGCGAGAGAGTGATAACTTCATGTCTTCGCAGTAAGCACTGCAGACAAATCTAGGGATTTGTGGGAGGTCCCCGGGTATTTGAGGGACCGGGAGGAGCCTGTTTTGCATGTCTCTGCAGTGCAGCGCCATCTGGTGGAGGATAACCCAAGTGTAAGTAATCTATCTGGAGCAGGACGTACTGTATACTAAGAATATACAGGAGAATGCCGGCGATTTGCAACAAGCTGACATCCAAAAGGTATGCAGCATCGGGTAGGGGTTTAAGTGAACCTACTTGTTTACAGGACCGTTGTTTCTCTTTAACCACAGATGCTGGTGGAGCATTACCTGCATTCCCACAGGCCAGGGGGTGCAGAAGAGCCCAGTGTCCTCTGCATAGGGCTGGTGTTCTTCCAGGAGTGCATATTTTTTTGTTGGGGGGGGGGGGGGGGATTTTAAGTGTCACTACAGGGCATGGCTTGAAAAAAAAAACACAATAAAATATTTAACTTAATTAAATGTAACTATACCTTACCTTTTTAAATGTTTCTCATACTAACCTACCATTGTTGCCTTGCCTAACCCCGAGGGGTATCTTTTCATGATGTCGGCCGGGGAACTACCTCAGCGTCAAATGCCCCAGCGGCATTTGTAGTGAAGGCTCTGCTATCCCACCACGGGTGATGCTGGGAACCTTTTATACTACAGAGGAGGAGCCCCTGTGGACTCCCCCCTCTTGATAAAAACTACAGGCACTGAAGACTGAGTGCAGGGGAAGAGTAAGATAAGTATATTTGTACAAGCCTTATTTGTGTGCAGGTGCAAGTACAGCCAGTGCACATCACAAAAGTAGAAGAATAAAGGGAAAGTATAAAAGGCCTGCAATCAGGCAAAAAAGCTCAACCTTTTGAGCCACCAGCAGACATGGTTTCTCCCCACTCCACCAGCAACAATCTTGTTTTCTGGATAGGTGGGTCCTTCCCTTAAACACGCCCACTGGGCAAATCCCATTTGCGGACAAAGATCATGTAGGTTGCAAGACCAGTATTGGAACACAGACCCAGTAAGTAATTTCAGCCAATGTCAAGCTTTTATCTATCCTGCTTGTGGTGGTGGGATCGGGGGGGGGGGGGGTGCAGGGTCTGCTTTAATACAAGATGATTAACATAGCTCAAGTAAGAGGGGAGGGCAGGTATGGAAATCGTATTATATATATAATATATATATATATATATATATATATATATATATATATATATATATATATATATATATGTGCCATAACCACTTAGCATAAGAGTGAACTATGACCTGTGGCCAGCGGCAAACTAGGGCCAAAAGTCAAAGATTTTACCATCCCCTGGCCAGTCTACGAGTGAGAATCCTGGTACTGGCTCTGGGTGGGCTGATTGCTGCACTCAGCCCTGCCAGCCCCAAAGCCATGCAGCCCACCGAGAATCTCCCTGTGCTCTCTATTGCCAGGCCATCCCTGCCTGTCGCAATATAATGAGGAAAGAGTAAAAATCACAGACAAGTAATGAGCTTGGTTATTGCAGAGGTTACTTACTTTGTCATAGTGCTTTTTCACGATGGGCTCATAGAATCCGATCGCCTCCTTATATTTACTCTCCTGCATGAACAGGACATGAGCCACATTCAGCTTCCACACATCGTGCTCATTACAGAACTCCACTGATTTACGGAAGATTTTCTCAACCATTTGGTAGTTCTCCATGTTCCAGTAAATCTTCGCCTGGGCCATTAAAACTGGAATATATCTGAAAAACACAGTGATACTGTAACAGTGCAAAAAAAGCCCTATACACAGCACAAACTGTACAAGCATTCAAATTGGTCTCTGGCCTTCTAAGCACAAACATATTTCCCATTAGTCAAACCTAAGCCTGTGCCTAGGGTTGCCAAATGCAGGGGGTTGCTGGCCCTTTAATGCACCCTAACTAGACATGGGGGACTGTGGAGGATTAAACAAATATTATTATTATTGCCCGAGGGGAGCACTTTAATTTTGACTGCTGGGTGCATGTACGCTGCCAGGTGCCACCATCGTCTTCTTCTTTGGATGCTGGGTCCCAACACCTCCTGATGCCACAGTGCAGTACACAAAAGCATAATTTGCTGAGTTTCCACTGCAATATGTAAGGGCCCTTAGCTTTGAGTGGTTGAGGCTGCCCATATGTTTTGAGTAACCGGAAGCAACCTGAGCATCTAAATAAGAACCACTCAAGCAAGGGGCGAAGATGCTCTGGTATGGATACCGACCCAAGATTGTACTTACTTTTCTAGGGCTTCATCATATTCACTGACTGCCTTTTTAACAGCTTCGTCATTATGGTTAAGTCTTGCTTCTTGTACCTTAAAATGATAGAGCAGGCAAAGGCAATTGTTAGACCATTGTGTAGTCTACGTTTGGCACTGTCCTCAACTGTTTCCAGTATTTAAATTGAAGAAGAAATGGCAGATATCAAGGTTTACAGTTTCATGTATTTTTATGATTTTATGATTTTCAGAGCCCTTGGCTCTGTGATGCTTCATAATTATCAGCATAATGGGCAGGGTCTGTAAGTGCACAAGATAATGCTTCAGACACAGACATTCACATCACCCTAGCCGTGCTTCTCCCTTTCTCCCAGTGTCCATAGTGTGATTATCAATGGTGAAGTGAGGGGGTGCAGGTTCTATTGTCTTGCTCTAAAGCTGTTATTGTGACACCTAGTTACAACCACAAGTACATGGGCAGCCACGGGTGATTGAAACGCTAAATGGCATTGCAGCGCACAAGCAGGGTTTGACAGGGAACAGAGAGGTGGTATGAGAGCTGGCTGGAATGACTGATGCTGCAATAGTACTGTGTTTGTACTTGCTAAGCTGACAAAGGATGAGTGGAGCTATAGACCATAAGTGGAGCCCTATGATTGGTGGTCTATGGCAAAAGAATTCAGGGGGTGTTCTTCTACTTGCCTTGCTTCTACATTCTAACTGGATGGGAGAGGGCAGCAATGATGAGGTAAGCTGCTGAATGATAGTTTATGCGCTCTGCCTACAGAGTCCCTTAAACAAAATATATGCAAAAGCCTTGTGATCAACGCAGGGTGTTGAATGCAATTCATTTTAAAATACGCCTACCTGGTAAGAAAAGAGACCTCTATTTCTCACCGGTTGGCAGCGGAATCAGTCCTCTGGGAAGCAAGGGAAGTAGGCTTTGGAGGAACATAAAGCAGGATTTTGCCTACCCAGGGCTTTACTCCCAGCCTGGGAGCATCCTAATTTGGGAAGCCCAGCTGTGTTAACTCCCCACCCCCCAGTTCGCCAAGAAAACCTCACCTTTTCCCGGATGCGTGCGCTCTTGTCCAATCGGCAGTGCATGTTTAATGCTTGGCAAACGGCTGTTTACAGCAATCGGGAGCACGAGCGGCTGCATCCCCAGCCTATCTGAATGGCAGGGGGCAGGAGCATGTACAGAGCCCAAAGATGTTGGGGATGTGGCTATATTTACATCGGCAAAGGAAGCCATGAAGAAGTTCAGAAGTGTTCACACATTGGGGCATCCCGATTTTTTTAATTTTTTTTTTTTAGAGTCCAGGGTTGGCGGTGTTGGGTTTTATTCTTTAACCTACAGATGCCCTTTAAATAGTAGACAATACAATTCTGTGATTACTCACCTGTAGAATTGGTATTATATGTACACAGCACGTCCTGTTCCAGAAGATATTCCTTACACTTGGGTTATACATCCAGTAGATGGCGCTGGATTGCAGAGACAGAAAAGTGGCTCCTCCCGGCCCCATATATACCCGGGACCTCCCACAAAATCCCCAGTATTAAAAAGCAGTTAAAATGAGACCGGGAGATCTATAACCAGTATATAAAACCTTGAACATAAGAACAATCACCATAAAGAGGTAACTAAAGATAATGACAACAAGGGTGGGTGGAACAGGACGTGCTGTATACATATAATACCAATTCTACAGGTGAGTAATCACAGAATTGTATTATTCTAAGGATACAGCACGTCCTGTTCCAGAAGATATTCCTTACACTTGGGACATCCAATAGCAGTGTCCGTAAGGTAGGGTGGGATCCCCAAAAGTAACAGCAGACAGTTTAAACCACTGCCGCCTGCAGAACCTTACGGCCAAAAGCAGCATCAGCTGAGGCCCTAACATCAACCTTGTAAAACTTTGAAAAAGTATGAACAGAAGACCAAGTAGCGGCCTTGCAAACTTGTTCAACAGAAGCTTGGTGCTGAAAAGCCCAAGAGGCACCAATAGCACGAGTAGAATGAGCAGTAAGGCAGAAGGGAGGCTCCTTCCCCTTAGCAGAGTAGGCCTGTATCACAGCCTGACGTATCCTTGCTGATAGTGGACCTAGCCGGAGCCAGACCTTTCTTAGGTCCAGACGGAAGCACAAAAAGAGCATCAGTCTTCCTGAAGGATTCAGTAGCCACCAAATAGAACTTCAGAGTTCTGACTACGTCCAAAGAATGCAAATCCCTCTCCTTAGGGTTACTAGGATTAGGACACAGGCAAAACAATGTCCTGATTGAGATGAAAGGCAGAAACAACCTTAGGCAGAAAATCTGGCTTAAACCAAACACCACCTTGTCCTGGTGTCTCTCAAAATAAGGAGGCTTGATGGAAAGCGCTGCCAATTCAGAAACACGTCTAACAGAAGTGATAGCCACCAAAAAGACCACCTTTAGCGTGAGAACGGACAAAGGAGCCCCTTGCAAGGGCTCAAAGGGGGACCCCTGCAGGGCAGATAGGACCAAGTTCAAGTCCCAGACTGGTAACATAGGCTTACGTGGGGGACGCACGTGAGTAACCCCCTGGAAAAAGGTCTTGACCAGGGGATGCTGAGCAAAGGATCTTTGGAAAAAAATAGCCAAAGCAGAAACATGTCCTTTCAGAGTACTGAGCTGAAGACCCAAATCCAAACCATGTTGGAGAAACTCCAGAATCCTAGGAATAAAAAACACAAGACAGGAAAGTGAGTGGGGCTCACACCAGTCAATGTAAGTACGCCAAACCCTATAGTAGATGGAAGAAGAGGACTTTTTCCTAGCTCTGATCATGGTATTTACAACCGAGGCAGGCAGTCCTTTTTCCATCAAGATGGAGGTTTCAACAGCCAGGCCGTCAAAGCCAGCGTTTGTAAATTGGGGTGGCGTAGGTGCCCCTGAGTGAGCAGATCTGGAACCCTGGGCAGGGCGTACTGATTTACTGCCAACTGCACGATGTCTGCGAACCACTGTCAGGACTGTACCGAACACCCGTCTGTCTTGAGCTGGTAACCCCCAATCTCCACCGCCTCTTCTGCCTATAGACAAGCCCCCGCTTGTAGGAGACGCGGGTAATGCCTCTCCCAGTCGGTTGCCCCCAGGACTTATAGGGCGCAAAGGATACCAGCTTAAGGTGCAGACAGATGAATGGCAGGGAATCCCGAATGAGGATGCCGGATGGCAGAAGTCCAAATACAGGCCAAGGTCAAACCAGGAGGTCACAGGGCGTGGTATCCGAAGGAGGTAACAAAGGGGTAGTCAAACGAGCCGAGGTCAAATCCAGGAGGTCACGGTGCGAGGTATCAGAGGGGTCAGGCAGAATCGTGGTCAGGCAAAGCGAAAGGTCAGGGCAGGCAGCAAGCAAGGGAAGTCGAGGTCCAAAAGCCGAATAATAACAGGAGACACTGCAACGCACATCCAGAACCCAGAGGCTATAACGGGCACTGGGATGATGGAGCAGGAAAACTTTATAGGGAATACTGGCCAGTAGGGAAGGGGGCAATTGGAGGGAAGGACAGTGATTGGTGCATACAAAAATAATGGGATCGGTCCCAGGAGCTGGACGGCCCAGGCCAGACAGGCCGACCAGTCCCTGGGTCCGATCCCAGGATCCAGCCGCAGATTGGCCACTTTAAACGCGCTGGGGAAAGCGCCGCCGGGAGGCATAAGAGAGACGTGCTCGCGCGCGCGAGCACGATACGAGGCAGGCGCGCCCCCGCCTGGAGGAGGCAGCGTCACGCCACCAGGAAGCCCAGCAGCCGCGTCCTGCGCCGCCAGCCCCTGGACCCCACGGCGGTGGCGAGGGGACGGAAGACCCGGGGACCACCGAGCAGCAGCCCGCTGGGGCCCACCCGGCAGCGCGCCGCGGGACCCGGAACGGCGACAAGGTAAGTGTCTAACAACCACACTCTTCTTGGCCAACAGGGGGCCACCAGGATGGCTGGCACCCCTCCCTGAACTATCTTGCGCAGCACCCTGCCCAGCAGAGGAAACGGGGGAAACACATACAGTAGCTGGAACCTCGTCCAAGACATTGCCAGGACATCCATGGCCAAGGCCAGAGGATCCTGGGACAGACACAAAGACTGGAACTTGTGATTGTGACGAGACGCAAAGAGATCCGCATCCGGCTGACCCCAGCGGTGGCACAGGGAGCGAAACACCCTGCTGCTGAGGGACCATTCTCCCAGACGAGAGGTCCCCCTGCTGAGGGAGTCTGCCTCCAGATTCTCCACCCCCGGTATGTACACAGCTGCGATGCAGGGAACATTCTCCTCCGCCTAGGTCAGTATCAGGGACACTTCCTTGAGGGCCCTCTTGCTCCGGGTTCCTCCCTGATGATTGATGTAGGCAACCGCCGTCTGGTTGTCCGAGCGGACCTGAACAGCCCGACCCTTCAGGTGTGGGGTCAAGTGGGCGAGAACCAACCTGATCGCCCTCAATTCCAGAATGTTGATAGGGGCATGGGCCTCCTGAGGGCCCCACTGACCCTGGAACTTCAGGGACTTCCAAAATCCCCCCCAACCTGTCAGACTGGCATCCGTGATGACAGTTTCCCAGCTGGGGGCCAGAAAGGACCTGCCCCCCAGCAGCTTCCTGGAGTCCAGCCACCACCCTAGAGACCGCCTGACCAGAGGGGACAAGACAAACACCTGATCTAAGGACCCAGGGTCCCGATCCCATACTGACAAAAGGTGAAGCTGAAGAGGCCTCATGTGGAACTGAGCATATGGAACCGCCTCGAAGCAGGACACCATCAGGCCCACCAGCTGCATACCCTGCCTGATGCACGGATGAAGACAAGATAGCAGGAGCTGAGCTTTCTCTTGAAGGACCTCCACCTTCTGCTGAGGAAGAAAGATCTTGACCTGAGCTGAATCCAGAATCATGCCCAGAAAAGACTTTACCATGGAAGGAGACATGGAAGATTTGGGGTGGTTGATAACCCAGCCGAATGACTCCAGTGTGGACACCACCCGCTGAGTGTCCAGCTCTGCCTAATGGAAGGACTGAGAGGCGATAAGCATGTCGTCCAAGTAGGGAAGAATGCGAATGCCCTGAGATCTCAGCAGAGCCACCACTCCTGCCGGCACCTTGGTGAATACCCTGGGAGCCGAGGTGAGACCGAAGGGCAAGGCCACAAATTGGTAGTGCTGATCCTTCAGAGCGAACCTGAGGAATCTCTGTTGACCTGGAAAGATAGGTACGTGAAGGTAAGCATCCTTGATGTCTATGGAGGTCATGAAGTCCCCTGGGCGTAGGAAAGTCACAGCTAAGCACAGAGTTTCCATGCGAAAGTGTCTGAATCTGACAAATTTGTTGAGGAGCTTTAAATCCAGGATAGGTCTGATGGATCCATCCTTTTTGGGAACAATGAAAAGATTGGAATAATAGCCTTTGCCCCTTTCCCTCAAGGGCACCCGGCAGATGACACCCAGTTCCAGAAGGCCTTGGACAGCCAAGGACAGACTTTGATGAATCTTGGGGGGGGGGGGGGGGCAGGCTACAAACTCTATCTTGTAACCGGAGGATACTACCTCCTGAATCCACCGGTCTGAGACATGACACCTCCAGACATGAGCCAAGAGCCGAAGCCGTCCCCCCACCCAGATGGGTGAGGGCGCCCCTTCATGCCTGAGGGGGCTTGGGAGAGGACTTAAGCTTGGGACCCCAGGAGGAGCCAGGGTGGCCATGTCCTCTCCACGGGCTCCAGCAAAGGAAGCTCCCCATCCAATTCTGGAGCCCCTGAAGGAAGGAGAAAAGGCACTCGAACCCCGAAAGGACCGGGGCTGCCTTCTACACTGAGGCAGCTTGCCTCCCTTAGCAAACAAGTCCAAACGTTCCCCAAAGAGGCGCAGCCCCTTGAAGGGAAATCCAGTGAGAGCCTTTTTGAAAGCGTTGTCAGCTGCCCACTGGCGCAGCCAGACCGAGCGGCGTATCACCACCAACAAGGCAGAAGCCCTGCCACACATTCTAATGGTATCAACCAAGGCAGAGAGAACATATGCAACAAATTCCTCACAACGCAGAAGAGCTCTATACTCTTTACTACCAGCATCATCTAAAAGACCCCTGAGCAGACTTTTAATGGCAACAGCCGTAATAGCAGAGGCCCCCCACAGGCAAAGGCATGGAAAGCCAGCTGATCAATGCGTCTGTCCTCCCCATCCTTAAGTGTAGTAGAGTCAGGGGAATGCATGACGGATGTGTTAGACAACCCCAGAACTGAAGCATCCACCTCAGGAGGACATGACCACCGTTTCAAGGGATACCGCTTATCCTAACTCTTTGGCAACCCGGGGAGCCGACTAGGCCGTTCCTACTCCTTGAACACCAGATTATTAAAATTAGCTTGTTCAGGGAACTCTAAGCGTGGTTTAACAGTATGAAACAGCTCCCCCTGCTACCGCGGAGCCATGGCAGGAGGAGAAATACAAGTACCTAATACAGAGTAAAATATGAGCCAAAAGTCTGTCAGTATCATCTGAAGCCCATGGGTCATGCCCGGAATCGGCACCATACGCTCTAGGATGTTCCTTAGATGATTCTGAATCAGAAAACAATTCCCCCTCCTCTAGGGGGGTATAGCCGGTAACATCAAAAAATTCCTCTGCCTCCATGGGAAAGAGGGAAACACCAGGTGATAAATGCTGCTTCTTAGCAGAAGCCTTACGCGTGCCAGAGCCAGCAATATGTTTCTCAATGCTGGCCACCCGGGCAGCCAAATCAGGTTGAGACTCCCCACTGGTATGCACCTCACTGGGAGTCAAATGTAAGCGTGGGGGGGTAGGCGAAGCCCATGGGGGCGCAGGCCCAACCACCGGTAACCCAGACTGCAATGCAAGCGTCTGCTGGGCGCAGGGAACACACACCCTGACATCATCACTTATAGGGGATACCGCACACGCTATACACAGCCGGGCTGGACCCCAAGCACATTATCCTGAGAAGCCTCCATATGGTGATTATTGTGGCACAATAGGCCAATTGGGATTGATGCCAATAAGGCTACCCGGGATGCCCCAATAGCCCGCTAGGGAAGTGGGAGATAAAAATACAATAGCCCTCCAATAGGAAGTTAACACTAAATAGAGGGGATAGGACCGGGAGAAACCACTCGCCTGCAAGACATAAGCAAAAAAGATCCCATAAACAATGTGCAATAGAGAGAATACAAAATAAATCAGCCCGCAGGGGCACTTACGGACCGCGATAGGGAGACGCCAGACACATGCATCAGAAAGCTAAAATGGCGCCCGCATATACCTCGAGTGGCGGGCCGCGGAGACAGTGATGCAGAACGCGTCAGCCGCAAGGTCCCCCCCCGAAGAGCGTGAAAATGCGCCCACATGACAAAACCAGCCAATGATGGCGTAGCTGTGCCTGAGGTGATGTCGCCTCCAACTGTGGAGCGTAGTACAAGCGTGCGGCGGCAAAGGAAACCAGTGCAACCAATTCAAAAAGGGATCATCCCATAAAGCTAATGTTAAATACATATAAAGACATGCACCCCCTTCGCACCAAGATCTACCAGGGAGAACGAGGGGAAACGAAGGCCAGCCTAAGGGAGCTCGCTGTGGGAACAGGGGGCGAGGGGCAGGATGCGGGTGGGACATCCCATAAGGCTCACCATGGGCCTGTACCGCCTACTCTTTAGTGGGGGACTGCGGTTGGAGCAGCACTCCTTAGCACCTAGCAGCGGTGCTGCCTACCTTCAGCCGAACCAGTACAGCCTAAGCTGGGAGGCAATAAAAGGAAACGGGAGGGAATAGTCCTACAGGGTCGCAGGCTAATAGCCCCGCTCACCTGCGAGTAGAGAGAGCCATCTTCTAGTCATCGCAGCCCAGACTGCAGAGAAGATCTGGGGATTTTGTGGGAGGTCCCGGGTATATATGGGGCCGGGAGGAGCCACTTTTCTGTCTCTGACGTCCAGCGCCATCTACTGGATGTATAACCCAAGTGTAAGGAATATCTTCTGGAACAGGACGTGCTGTATACTTAAATTAGCTTTACATTTTTTGATAAAGAAGGTTTCATTGACAATCTACTGTATTTAAAATAAATAAGCAGAGTTTCAAACGATACCTGTTTAGTTAACTTTCGTAGCTGTTCAGTCAGCATTCCAGCTAGTTCATCAAGTTTAAGGAAAGCCTAAGGTTCCAAACATTAAAATTATTAAAGAAAACCAGTAAAAAATGGTAAATATAAAAGTTAGATACTAACCTCATACATTTACAAATGTTACATATTTAGGATAAAATATTATTTTCAAAAGGAATATAGCCAGGGGGGGCCATAGGGAGACCCAGGAGAATTCCCTGTGGGCTGCACCGCATTGGGGCCAGTTGGTCTGCTGCTTAGTACAACCCCACCAATTCCTGCTTCCAGCACCCCTGTACCTGGCCCCACTGTACCTTCCTAGCCTAGAAACCCACCCCACCATTCCCAACCCTGTCACATTATCTGACCCCACAAGCTTCATTATCATCAAGTTGGCCACACCATTCTTTACTCGTAATGCTATAGCCTCAGCTCAAAGGGCACCCGGGCGCCGCAGGGTATGTATGGCCTACTCCCGGGCTGTCTGGGCAGGTAAAACCCAGGGTTGATTTTTGGTCCCAGTCCACCACTGCATATAGCTTACTGAAATAGGCAATAGCTTACTGAAATAGTAAAAAAAAACACTTTTTTTAATGCCCCACACATTCCACCCTTAACCACTAACCCTGAATTGGCAGGAGAAATTTAAAGAAATACTCACCAGCTATTGTAAGAAGTGTGAGCTATGAGTGTGAGGAGTGCTTTCCCCATCAGTTATCCTAATCTGCCATAGGTTTGCCACTACAAGGGATCATGAGCAACACCAGGGCAATTTGGGTTCATAAGAGGGAATAGGAGGGAGGATTAACCAAGTTACCAATCTGTGTAAAGCAATGGCAGAGTTCCTTTAGAGGATAACCACATAGCAGACTTACCTCATCAGGAGCAGTCTGGCCTGTAATAAGGGCATCAAGGAAATTGTATAAATACTGCAACAGAAAGAGAAACAGAAAAGAATTACACATTTTATTTTGTATTGTATCATAAATTCCCTGTACGGGAAAACAAAATACCCAGCACATACTCATATGTTGTCGGTTCTTTGAATCTTACCTGCATCGGCGATCTCATTCCTGCCATCCTCACCGCCCAGAATCTAGCAATCCTTCCCTCACATCAGTTATGATGACTGGCCACGCACGCGCCATTCACTACAATGGAGGCAACAGCCCATGTTCGTTGCTTCCTCCTCGCTTTTCATCGCATTCATTTTAGTGGAGGGACGTGTCTAGGTCTGACACACCCCTCCACTGAAATAAATGCGATGAAATGCTAGGAGAAAGCAACGACCATGGGCTGTTGTCCGGCGCGGGGACGGTGCGGTATGAATCTCTGGTGAAGGTAAGTTTCAAACCCCCAGAATATCACTGATCTGCTGCGTATGACTATAGGCGAGTATGTATTGTTTGGTTTGTTTTCTTGTAGAGTCCCTTTAAAGTGGAATAAAACCCAATTTAAATATTCCAGGGTCTTTCACTGGCTTTACACCACTGTCTGAAACACTCAAGGGAAGTCCGTAAAAACTCACCTTGCCTGGTCCAACAGAGAATGTGCGGGCTCTCGTCCGGAGCCGCCTGCCGGAACTATGTCGTTCGGCAGGCGGCTATCATTGTTATTCTAAGTATGTCACACACCCCACTTCAGACTTAATAATTACACTAGGGGTTAACGCACCTCTAGGTGGCAGCATTGCAGAGAACTTCTCCCAAAAACTTCAACAGGCCCCTCCCGGTCTATACTATACCTGGTACCTCCCAAGAACCTCCCAGTGTTGTTCTCTGCAAGGTGGCGACAAGACAGAAGAAAGAAGTCTCCTGCTTGCAGGTAGCCGGGGTATCCCCCCGCCCCCCCCCCCCCCCCGTGGTCTATTTCTGCCCGGCTTTGTTTGAATGTGTTCTATGTAATGGCAGCCTCCCAGCTTTGGCTGTAGGCCGGGCAATAAGGTAGCCGGCACCATTGGTGCCTAGGAGATTAGCTCCTCCGCTCGACCCTTCATTGCGGGGCATAGCGGGATTCCCGGAGTGGTGATCCGGATGTGGGATGCCCCTTTTTTATAGGAGTTAGTGGTCAGGTTTGTCCTTGCCCTGGGGTGTTGTGTCTCTTCCGGGGTGTGGGACGCGCTGGGGACAGTGTCATGCTTTTACTATGCACATGCTGTGTGAGTGTGCTGCTGCGCTTTCCCTTTGTGATTTTACTTTGTGATTTTACTTTGTGATTTCACTGTTCTCCATTTTTTCTTTCTCCCATGGCTGTGTGTGTGTTTCTCCCCTCAGGAGCCGGGGGGGGCGGGGCCTCGCGGCGTGCTGCGCCGCGGTCCCGCTGGTGGCTGGGCGCCGTATTCGGCGCCTGCAGCCTGCTTGCCCGGCTGCTCAGGGGGGACATTTTATCAGTGTGTGGGTCTGTGTTACTCCGGCGCTGTACTCCGGGAGCCGGCGGGTGGCGCCGCCGGCCCCGTGATCGAGGTCTGATTGCGGTCCCCGCAGGCAGACGCTGACGCTGCCTGGGGGCAGGGCCGCGCACGGATTGGACGGCCGGAGCCTTTTCGGCTCCCGCGCTCCCGGAGCTTCTCTCTTCCTCCGTCCTCGGTGTGCTGGCCGCCATCTTCTGCTGGCTGCGCGGTTCCTCTTCTCTCCAGGTAGGCTGTTCTTAGGCTATGTCAGTGACCCCTCGGATCCTTCCTTCTCCCTTGCCTCCCTCCTCGCCCCGGCGCAGCTTGATGGTGCTGGTTGGCATTAACCATTTCCGTTGCTCTGGTTAATGAGGGGGGGGGTGTAAGGGGGGGTTTGTATATTATGCGGTGTTTTTTGGCATGGTGCTGATTGACGCCTGTCTCTCTCTTCCTTTGTGTTTTTCAGATCCTGGGATCCCGTCTGGCAGGGCTCTCCCGGTCATATATACCTGGCTCGTGGGGGGTGTTTTTTGTCCTTGCAATATATTTATATATATATATATACACTTATTTGTATTTTTATAAGGGTCTTATGCTATTCCCCTGGGTCAGGATCTTGTGACTGTCCTTAGACAAGTGTTAGGTTATTAAGGGGCATCCCGGGTCGCGTACCGCATAAATCCCTGGGTTCTGCAAATACCATAATTTCACCACATGGAGGTTGCCACAGATACCGGGAATGGTTCTTCGGGACAATCCAAGGTGTGCGGGGGTTGTGGGGCTCCGCTCCAGGGAGATGATGTCATTTTGTGTATCCCTTGTGCACAGCAGAACATTGCACGGCAGTCCAGTACTCCGGTGCCTAGCACTTCGTCAGCCGCGCCATCTCCCTCTCCCCCTCGCTTATTCCGGACCCCGTGTGACGTTGTTCTGGGCGGGGATTCGCAGGCTGAGGTATGTGCCCATTTGACCAGCCTTGAGAAGCGGTTTTCTGCTATAGCCGCTCAGAAGGCTTCAGCTAAGCGGAAGCATCTGTCTCCGCCTCCGCCGGATTCAGATGAGGAAGTTGTGGGAGATCTGGATTGGTCGGATCGTCCCCGTGAAGAAGGTGAGCTCATTGAGGATGAAGATTCTGATGTTCAGCAGTTGCTGGGTTCTGAGGGAGATCAGGATGATGGCCTCCCTCTCGATTCCTCTACCATTTTGAGCCAGATGTTTGAGGTTTTGGATTTGGAGCCTCCGGTGGTTGCTCCCAGGCCCAAGGGTCAGCTTTTTGGGGTGTCCAAGCAGCGTCTGGAATTTCCCAGCCAACAGCATTTTGAAGAAATTGTCTTCAAGCAATGGGAGCAACCTACACGTCTTGTTGGTGTGCCGTCTAGCTGGGATAGGAAGTATCCTTTTCCGGCGGAATTGATGAAGCGTTGGTCTGTCCCCCCTGAGGTAGATACTCCGGTCTTGGGACTGTCCAACACGGCGGTCGTGCATTCCCCTGACACGACTTCGCTCAGGGACGGTGAGGATCGCTGGGTTGATCAGCTTGCCCGTCATGGTTTTGTATGTGCGGGTTCGGTGTTAAGGCCTGTCTGTGCTTCGGCTCTTTTGACTTTTGCTGTCAGGTCTATTGTCAGGGACTTGGGGGTGGATCTCGAGCCCACCAGTGATGAGTCCCTTGGGCTTAAGCGCTGTGATGCTTTTTTGTCCTTTATCCTGGCCGCTCAGGAGGATGCCATGCTGATGTGTGGCAGGGCTACTGCCTTGCTGGTAGCTATCCGGCGCTGTGTGTGGTTGAGACAGTGGACGGCCGATTTTAATTCTAAAAGATCGCTCACGGCTCTGCCCTTTCTGGGTTTGAGGCTTTTTGGTGAGAGGCTGGACTCTGTTGCCAAGGGAGGTAAGTTACCTCAGCGCAAGAAATTTCGCCGTTCCTTTCGGGGGATGGTCTCGTTCAATCCGTCCTTTCGGGGAGTTGGCGCCGGTAGAGGTGCGGGTTCCTCGGCCCCCAGGGGCGGCAGTTGGAATAGGGGCAGAGGCCGTGGCCGTCCCACCCGCGTCTGGGGTGCCAAGCCCAAGCCGGCTGCCAAGCCCATCCAGCAATGAGGGGGCGCCCTCACCCGTTCGGGTGGGGGGACGGTTGCAACTTTTCTCCGGGGTGTGGGACCAGGAGGTCCCGGACAGATGGATCCGGGAGGTGGTTTCGGCCGGTTACAAGTTGGAGTTCGAGTCCCTTCCTCCTCCAAGGTTCTTCAGGTCTCGGGTGTCTTTGGATCCTTTGGCCGCGCAGGGGCTCCTGGCGGCAGTAAGGAATCTTCTGGATTTGGCCGTCATTTGCCCGGTTCCTCCTTCAGAGGTGGGGCGCGGGTTTTATTCCAATCTCTTCACGGTCCCCAAAAAGGACGGGTCCTTCCGTCCTATTCTGGATTTGAAGTTTCTCAACAGGTTTATTCGTCCTCGGAAGTTTCGCATGGAGACCCTGCGGTCGGCGATCGGTTCGCTTCGGCAGGGGGACTTTATGACGTCCATAGACATCAAGGATGCGTACCTGCACGTGCCGATTTTTCCTGCTCATCAGCGGTTCCTCCGTTTCGTGGTGGGGGATCGGCATTTTCAGTTTGTGGCTCTTCCATTCGGTCTCACCTCTGCTCCGAGAGTGTTCACCAAGGTGTTGGCGGGGGTGATGGCCCTGCTCAGAGCTCAGGGGATTCGCATTGTGCCTTATCTGGACGATCTTCTCATCATGGCTCCTTCCTTCAGTCAAGCAGAAGGGGACACCAGCACGGTGGTGTCTATGTTGGAGAGGTTCGGCTGGGTGATCAATTACCCCAAGTCCTCGCTGGTTCCGGCCAGGGTGGTGACCTTTCTGGGGATGTCGCTGGACTCCTGCCAGCACAGAGTGTTTCTTCCTCAGGCCAAGGTTCTGATGATTCAGGAATTGGCCCGGCTGCTCCTCTCCCATCCTCATCCGTCCATTCGTCTGGGGATGAGACTGGTGGGGTTGATGGTGGCCTCGTTCGAGGCAGTTCCCTTTGCTCAGTTTCATACGAGGACTCTTCAACTTCATCTTTTGGCGTCTTGGAACCGGTGTCCGGGGTCGTTGGATCGGTCCTTCCGGTTGTCCCCTCGGGTTCGGCAGTCCCTTCTGTGGTGGTTGGTCTCGGACAATCTTCTGAAGGGCAGGTCGTTTCTGACTCCACTTTGGGAAACTGTCACCACGGATGCCAGTCTGTCAGGCTGGGGAGGTTATTGGAAGGATCTTCGGTTTCAGGGGCAGTGGGACCCTCAGGAGGCTCACTTGCCCATCAATGTTCTGGAATTGCGAGCCATCAGGTTGGTTCTGTCTCACTTGACGCATCATTTACAAGGTCTGCCAGTTCAGGTTCGCTCAGACAATCAGACGGCGGTTGCTTACATCAATCACCAAGGAGGGACTCGCAGTCTGGGTGCCCACAGGGAAGTGTCTCTGATTTTGGTCTGGGCGGAGACTCATGTCCCTTGCATCTCGGCAGTTTACATTCCGGGTGTGGAAAACACAGAGGCGGATTTTCTGAGCCGGTGTGCGTCCCGTCGGGGGGAGTGGTCTCTCCATCCCCAGGTGTTTCGGTCACTTTGTCTCCGGTGGGGGACGCCGGAGGTGGATCTGTTTGCCTCTCGTCACAATCACAAGCTTCCGTCCTTTGTGTCCCTGTCCCGGGACCCTCTGGCTCTGGCGGTGGATGCCATGTCCCTGAGCTGGAGGGACCTGGGGTTTCTCTATCTGTTTCCTCCGATTCCCATGCTAGGCAGGGTTCTGTGAAAGTTGGTTCTGGAAGGAGTTCCCGCCATTCTCGTGGCTCCAAGGTGGCCAAGGCAGGTGTGGTTCGCGGACGTCGTCCGTCTGGCCGTAGATCAGTTCGATCTGCCTCTTCGGCCAGATCTTCTCACTCAGGGTCATCTCTGTTACCCCAGTTTACAAACGCTGGCGTTGACGGCTTGGCTGCTGAAACCTCCATCTTAAAGGAGGAGGGTCTTTCGGATGCGGTCATTCAGACTCTTATTAGTGCTAGGAAGAGATCTTCTTCTTCCATCTATTACAGGTATTGGAGATCTTATATTGATTGGTGTGAGGCTAGGTCTTTGCCCTGCCGGGTCTTTTCTGTGTCTAGGATTTTGGAGTTCCTTCAGGCGGGTCTGGACTCTGGTCTTCAGTTGAGTACCTTGAAGGGGCAGGTTTCTGCTTTGTCAATTGTTTTCCAGAAATCTTTTGCTAGTCATTCCTTGGTCAAGACTTTTTTCCCGGGGGTCTCGCATGTGCGGCCTCCTAGGAAGCCTTTGCTCCCAGTGTGGGATTTGAATTTGGTTCTTTCTGCTCTTAAGGCTCCTCCTTTTGAGCCTTTGCGGGATGTTGCTTTGTCCATTCTTACTCAGAAGGTTGCCTTTCTGGTGGCCATTACTTCGGTTGGGCGTGTTTCAGAGCTGGCTGCTTTGTCTATTCAGGCGCCTTATTTTGAGGATCATCAGGACAAAGTGGTTTTTCGTTACAAGTCAGATTTTCTCCCTAAAGTGGTTTCTGCTTTTCATCTTAACCAGGACATTGTTCTCCCTTCTTTGTGTCCTAAGCCTAAGAATGTCAAGGAGAGTGCTTTGCACTGCTTGGATGTGGTACGTTGTGTCAGGTACTATCTACGTGCGACGTCTTCTTTTCGTAAGACTGATGCCTTTTTCGTTGTGCCATGTGGGCCTAGGAAGGGTTTGGCTCCGGCCAAGTCCTCCATTAGTAAATGGATTCGTCAGGCCATTGTTGGTGCTTATTCGGCCAAGGGGAAGGATCCTCCTTTCCGAGTTACTGCTCATTCTACTCGTGCGGTTGGTGCGTCCTGGGCTTTTCAGCACCAGGCTTCTGTTGAACAAGTGTGTAAGGCTGCAACTTGGTCTTCTGTTCATACCTTTTCTAAGTTCTATAAGGTTGAGGTGCGGGCTTCAGCGGATGCTGTTTTTGGCCGCAAGGTTTTGCAGGCTGCAGTGGTTTGAATTTTTTCTGCGTTATTGCCTGTTAGGATACCCACCCTTTTCTGGACACTGCTGTTGGATGTCCCTAGTGTAATTATTAAGTCTGAAGTGGGGTGTGTGACATACTTAGAATAATACCATTTTGTGAATACTCACCTGTAAAATGGGTATTATAAGTATGTCACACACCCCACTTCACCCGCCCTTTTTGGTATCCTGGCTCTCTATTTGGTGAAGTTTGGTTCTTTACGTTGAGGGTTAAATTGTTTGGTTCTGGTACCTTGTCTTACTGCTGTTCTAATACTGGGAGGTTCTTGGGAGGTACCAGGTATGTATAGACCGGGGGGGGGCCTGTTGAAGTTTTGTGGAGAAGTTCTCTGCAATGCTGCCACCTAGAGGTGCGTTAACCCCTAGTGTAATTATTAAGTCTGAAGTGGGGTGTGTGACATACTTATAATACCCATTTTACAGGTGAGTATTCACAAAATGGTATTTTGAACGGGTAGCACACACTGCCGCATCTCCTGCGAATTGCGCACTCCCGTCCCAGTAATTCAAGGCCGGGGATGCATTTGAAGTCAATGGGAGGGTTTGCCGCAGGAGGTAAACATGACAAATGGCTCTCACTGGCTGCATGCCCATGCATGCATCATTGGAACGTGGAAGAGGTGAGTTGTTTGGGGCTTTATGGGGGTTTCACACAGTGGGGCAACCCGATTCCCGATACAAAACACGGGAAAGTCAAAAAACGGGTTTTGTTCCTCTTTAAATATACTATTCTCTAGTCAATAGGACAGATAAAAAGCAATTCTGTGAGTACTCACCTGTTATAGCGCCCACAGCCGCGGAGCTCAGTACAAAGCGGCGAGGCGGCCAAAAAACACACTGTAAACAGCCCGAACACCACAACTAATACCACTGGCTGCTACCACCCGCCCCCCCCCCCCCCCCCCCGAACAAAGTCAGAGGGGGGGGGGGGGGAGAAAGAGAAACGAGAAGGCAGCGGCGAGTATCCCGGCCAGAAGGGGGGGAGGGGGGGCGGTGCGAACCCTGAAGGAAAAGAAGGGGACACAGTCCCCAAAACACTCACTCCCTCAGAAGCCAGGACAGGAACTCCGCATCCCTAGTAGGTTCACCATAAAGCCTATGGCCGGCTACCCAGGAGCACTTGACCCTAGTGCTCTTCTACCTTCACCCGATCTGTCAGCCAAGGCTGAGAGGCAGTGAGGGTCCAGAAACAGGTGGAAATAGACTTGCAGGGCCGCAGGCTTGGTTGCCCCAATCACCTGCGCAAGAGAGAAAGCCATCTTCTAACTTCGCAGTTTCACTGCAGAGGAAACACTGGAAACTCTATGCTTAATCCCGTTTTTTTAGGGGGCCGGGAGATGCCACAGCTCTTCTGCAGTACACTGCGCCACCTTGTGGCGGAATAACCCAACTGTTATGAATACCGAAGCAGGCCGTGCCATGCAATAAAGAAAAAGGGTTTTGAACATTATAATACAACTGACTGCATATTGGAGTAAAGAGGAAAGCTAACTTTTACAATCAGATTTGGTGATGGGGTACTTAAAAGCGAACCTGTCCTCTGCATGTACTGTGGATTAAGGCCCCTACAAAAAAACAATAGGATGCTCCCATTCTTTTCTGAAAAGGTCAGGACATTTTTTTTTATTATTTATTGCGCATGTATTGCACTTTACCTCCAATGCATTGCAGTAAGAGAAAACCATACTCTCCCTCACCTCCCGATCTATTGCTGCTGGTCCCACGCTGTCCTGGCCTCCGTTCTCTGGTCAGGCACTGCTGCAGTCAGCTTCTTGGGGGCCTTCAGTCCTCTTTTCCAGCAAGGACTATTGGAAGGTGTGTCTGCAGTACTGCCTGACCAGGGATGATGCTGGTCTGGCCCTCTGCTCTACCCGCCATGCCTCGTCCCTGCTGTTGCCGCTGAGGAAGCTGGAGCTTGCACTCCTTGCTGCTGCTCAAGGTGCCGGAGCGAGGCAGCTGGAAACAACAGGGCGGTGCAGGGCCATGTACATGCCGCTGCTGCACTGCATTGCACAGCAAGCAGAATGCAGCACACAATTGTGTGCTGTGCTGTGCTGCGCTGTGTTTGTGCACTTCCACAACTGATGATAGCTGGGACTGGCAACCAGTGGAGGTACTGAGAGGGGAGCAAAACATTAAGAGTGAGGGGAGAGATGGCAGAGGTGAGCAGCAGAGTTCAGATTAGATTGGAAGGGTGCCAGGACATTTATGCAAACATGCTGGGTGACGGAGGAGGGTGGGGCAAGTCAATAACTGAGAAAATGTAGGAATAGTAAACAATACTTAATAGGATGATGTACAGTATGTGTTGTTGTATGAGAGGGTCAGATATGGTGAAAGATTTACTTTAAAATGCACCTATACTCAGAGGGAAGTATATGTAGTCACCTTCTATCACCAGCCCAGTGCCCCAAAACAGCCTTTGTACAATATTCATAACACAAAATACAATATTCATAACACAAACTGGATGCAGTCGGCCATATTGCTCCCTGGCTAGCAGGGAAGTCTGGGTAAAGTCAAGCAGGGAAACATTGTTCTCCCTATGCAAACCCTGATGTGAAGCCTGTAGCGAGTCTTTGGGAGCCCAGCAGGAGGTCATTATGTAATTTAAACCTTTAGGGTATATCAGGATATTGGCAAGCACATAAGACATCTGAGATTTTATCCCAATTGGAGAAAAAGTAACAGTGGACACATCTGTATGGCTTCACTTAGAATATGTTTAAGCACTTCATTTTGTTTTGTAAGCATCGCAGTTGCTTAGAAAAACCTTAAAGTGGGCTGGTGCTTTGCACCAATGGAAAACTTACAGGGGTCAGAAACTTGTAAGTCAGGTGTGCATTTTCAGCAAGTACATCTGCAGCAAGATCAAAGTACTGGAAAGAGAAGAAACAACACAAAGAAAATCATCCTCAAATGTTCTACCAACTCTAAGACACAACAAAAACGATTAGGTTATATTGATGCATATAAAACATCACATACTAAGTGTATATTGGATTAAGTATTGTATATTCATTTCTGATTTATTAGCAAAAAAACATTAACAAAAACAGCCTTCTTTAAAATACACCATTATCGGCCTAGTTTTATAGACTCTAGAGACAGTGCTTTCCCTTGGCACTGTAAAAAATTACCATAACCTACGATTCCACAGACTGATGCAGGTAACTATTCACGTTGGCCTGGAACAGGCATGCACAGATGGAGAGGAGTGGCCAAAACGGAGCATCTCAACTTGGTATGCCCCAGGGACAGGGAACAGGACCCAGGATGTGTTTCGGTCCACTTAGGACCATTACATGACTTCATTAATCTCAGTAGCATTTGTGTACCTCATGTAGGCAAGTGTTGACCTTTGAAGCAGAGCTATGCGCTTGAAACCAGAATAGCTAAAGCAACTTCTTCCTCATCGTGCTGTTACCTGATCTTTTAAAGCCAGGTCCAGAAGCCCCCCCCCCAACCTATGGTGGAATGTGAAAGACAGAAGAGAATCCTGTCCATACAGGGCAAGGTGTACAGAGCAGACAATCTCAACCATCCCACAGAGCGATGCACACATCATCACATTGCACTGTAAGCTTAATCTTAATTCTAATAGTAGGCTTGTGACTGCTTTAGAAAGTATCACAGCCGATTGCAATAGAAACAATTAAGATAAACAAATTGCTATTTGGTTAAATAACACAATGCATCTCTCAGCAGGGAGCTGGCAGTCTTTTCAGAATGACTCATCTTGTTTGGTATAGTTTCAGCAGGAGGGAGTGATAATGCATAACAAGGTTTTAACACCCCATCCCAATATATGGCTCTCTGAGCTTTGTCACCTCTGTATGTCTCTAATTCTCTAATTCACCTCAAGGGGAGTTGGTGCAGGATACAGAGTTTGGGTTAGTATAGGTCCTCTTTAACATGTATATCATGCAATGTGACCTTTTTTACGCTGGAGGAAAGATACAACAAATCAACCCATAGGCAGCTGGAGTTGGGTCATCATATGACTTGAATTTTAACAGTGCAATTGAAAGACTGAAATTATACTTTGAAGTGTATATTGATGTCATCCTAAGAGGGCGAGGCTGGATTAAAGAGGGGAGGGGGGGGGTCAAACCAGGGCTCCTGTCCTGGGTTCTCCCACCCACTTGTTGACAAGGGCAGGC
Organism: Gastrophryne carolinensis; assembly: GCA_027917425.1. Taxonomy (NCBI): domain Eukaryota; kingdom Metazoa; phylum Chordata; class Amphibia; order Anura; family Microhylidae; genus Gastrophryne; species Gastrophryne carolinensis. Next base: position 126,091,645 of record CM051239.1, read on the forward strand.
ATTAATCTGCTGTTACTAAAAGGGAGCCTCCACTACAGTAAATTTGGTTCTGAAAAGGGATGCAGGCAAATGCTGATAAATGTTGATGCTGACAATTGTAATTAAATTGCACAGCGTTGGATGGCTAAGCCTAAACGATTGTGTATGCCAAGCTAGGGGGTAATACTCAAATCATTTTGTATCTTGGTAAAAATAAGTAATAAAAATGATGCAATGATGTAAACTCTAGTTCCAGTGCTGCACATTACCTCATACTTGCAGTATAATAGTAAGAGATTGCCAAACGTTTCAGGAGGGAAGGGATTTTGCTGCAACAAAAACTGCAACTTTTCAAATCCCTCAGTGGGTTTGGCGTCCATATTCATCAATGCCTGGTTATGCAGAGTAACTGGATCGAGTTCCTGAAAAACAAAGCATTACAGATTTGTTACTCATTCTCATACAGATATTATGGCTTCGGGCTCTACCAAATACAAGTGCTACAGTACATCACACTTCTCATAACTCTTGCCTCTCCTAAAGACCATCTTTAGCTAATAGAGAGAAAAAAATACTTGGCATCCAAGTGACTTGATTTACCAAAAGCCCAAGCTTCTGAAAACACAGGCTGTAGGTGGCTCCAGCTGCATGTTTGGGTCCAGCAGGGCTGGGCGTAGCTCCTTGTTATCAGTCCACCATACCCAGGGCCTGTGCTAAAATTCACAAATTCTTCTTTAAATATGCCCTCTACCTCCCGACTTCCCCCAAACTTCCCCTTTCCCTCCAATCCCTTTTCTCCACCTATCTCCAGCCGATACCCTAGCCCACGGTTCAGCACCAACAATGCTGTAGCCTCAGCATCACAGCACACTAGCCCCTGCCACAACATCTGCTCCTACGATGCTAAAGCTTCATTACCAGCACTTGTTCACTGGCTGGGAAGCACATTGGGGGTGGGACTCAGGAGCATGTGAGATTATGGTTGGCTGGCTAGGACTGTAAAATCCTGGGACTATTTTTGGCTCAGTCTGCCACTGGTCACAGAGAGTTGTAGTAGACCTCACAGATTAAAAGCTCAGACTGGCCACAGAGTGCTCTTATCTCTACACTGCTGTCTGGAATTAACATGGGGACTTTGTAAGATACAAAACCCTGTTAGTCTTACCAGTAACGGTATTTCTTCAGGACAGCTTGAGAGAAGTGTCCTCCCCCCTAGACAGGAAACATAAAGCCCCATCCCTTCCTCCCAGCCCTCAGTATATTAACAAGTATCCAGGAGAAACCAAAGAACTATACGGGGAGGGTAGCTAGGGCCATCCTGAAGGAGTTGTAGTAATACGGTTACCAGTAAGACTAACAGGGGACTTTCTCCCTTTGTCCTTCAGGACGGCCACTTGAGAGGATAAGCAAGTAATTTAGGTTAAGGGCGGGACACAGAATGAAGATCTCTTCTACCAAAAGACCGTTGAGAGTTAGACAAAAGATCAAACCGATAATGCTTGAGAAAGGTATGAGGGGCAGACCATGTGGCTGTCTTATAGCTTTCATGGAAGCCTCTTATCTTTCTGCCCAGGATGTGGATACTGCCCTGGTTGAATGTGCTCTAATATAAGGATCGGGAGAGTAGCTGCTCAAAAGCAGCTTTTATTAGACCCGCAACAAGGGTGAAATCCCATGTAGGGCATCTGGAGATGTAGACTGGTCTCTTTCTAGTAATGGCTATGAAGAATCTATTAATCAGGCTATACTTTATCTAGGAAAACCGAAATTTCCGATGCCTGGGTCTTAAGAGTACTTACTACCAGACCCAGTTCAAAACCTTACTGCAGAAATTCCAGGACAGACAACTTGTTGTCAACGTCACAGAATGAACTGAACTTCTTCCAAGTTTTCAGGTAAATACTTCTAGTAGACTCTTTCCTGCTTCCTATAAGCGTTTCAATCAGCCCCTTCTTTTTCAGGACTGCCCTCTCAGGATCCAGAGATTCTGTAGATTTGGGTAATAGTAGGTTTGGTTTCTGTGGAAGTTGCAATGGAGTGTCCCTGGACATGTTCTTTAGAGCTGCGAACCAACTAGCCAACTAGGCAGGAGCGATTAGCAACACAGTTGTTTTTTCTTCCTTAATCTTTCGTATCACCCGTGTTGACAGCTGAAGGGGGGGAAAAGCATAGATTAATGGAAAGCTCCGGGACTGTGCCATGCCGTCCATCCCTAGCGCCCCGTTGCTCCAAGAGGAGAAGGTTCTGCACTTTCTATTCTGGGCTGTCGCAAAGAGATCTATCTGGGGAATTCCCCACCTCTGGGCTATTTGACAAAATACCTCTTGATCTAGCACCCATTCTGACTGTGAAATTTTTGATCGGCTCAGGTAGTCTGCCACCACAATTAGGGATCCTTTCAGATACTGCTAGTGATCGCAATTGGTGTTGAAAGGGGAGAAGAAATGCATATGTCAGTTCCTGAAGAGCTTTGAAACTGGTTCCCCCCTGTCAATTAACAAATTCTACTGTCGTGGTATTGTCTGATCGCACCTGCACATCTCTTCCAGTCAGTAGATGACAGAAATGGAAGAGGGCCGGTTCGGCTTTCAGTTCTCTGAAATATGAGGATATTGTCTGAACATCTTTTGACCAGTGCCCGTGAACCTGTAGGGCATCTATGTGGGTGCACAACCCCAGGTACTGGCATCTGTTGTTATAATGACTGGATGGCCTGTCTCTTGCAAGATCCATGGGTTCATCCACCAGAGCTGTTGGCGTATCATTTTCTTTTCATCCCTTCAGAAGCTACTCTAAGATTTCTGGCAACACAATCTAATACCAGGGTTGGTTTGAATCTAAATGAGCCCTTTTGAGGATTCCGTCTGTGAGTCTGTCCATAGGGTCTCCAAGCATACCTGAATCTTCGAAACTCAGGTCCAAGGATCTGGAGACCTGTGCCAAGGAGGCATCCAACTTTGGACATTTGGACCAGGAGGCACAGATGGTCTCTTCAAATGGAAATTTATGCTTAATGGGGTTTGAAAGAAAGCTTTCCTTTCTGGAAACTGCCATTCCTTTTTAATTAAATTAGACAATAAAGAGTGAATTGGAAAAGATCTTTCCATTTTATCCATGAGTTTTTATAAACTATATCCTGAGCCCATAGAGTGTGTTCAGTGCTAGGAATTTTCATAGTGTCATACATATTGAATAAGAGAGCGGCAGTTTCCTCCGACAACCTATTCTTTGGGCCTTTTGGGGTTCCATCTTCCCAAGACCCTTCCCCTACAAACCTCCATTTAGTGAATCCTTGTATGAGGAAACTATACCTTCCACTCTCCTTGGTTCCCTGACTCTGACTGGTAGTAAGGGGAGGGTGAGAGGGAGCAGGCTGAGATGGCGCATGAGTAACAGGTGGCACCATAGGGTCTGCCTAAGTTATGGGAAAATCTTGTGTCGGAGGAAACGTGGCTACTGGGGTGGCTGTCCTGGCCAACAGAGCCACCTTGCAAATTTCAAGGGTCAAGGCCATATCCATTTTCATGGAACCAACAGTCTCTAATATAAAGGAAGCTGCCTTCCCCCAATTTATTGCCAATGCAATTTTGACAAAAAAAAAAGGTCTGTAAAAAACTAAAAACAAAATAAACTGGACTAAGTCCACAGTCCCAGCCGTTTCCTTGAAGAGGAAACACAAAATACTGAGGGCTGGGAGGAAGGGGTGGAGCTTTTAAACTTGTCTCAGTTTGTGTTTGCTGTCTAGGGGGGAGGAGCCTTCTCTCAAGTGGCCATTCTGAAGGACGAAAGGGAGAAATAATAAAGAAGCAGCATAGCTTCCGAGCAACTACTATTTGCATAAGGACGTCAGCTGAACAGGGCCAATCAAGCTACCCCAAGAGAATTGCATTTACCAGCTGTTGGTTTACCATGCACTTAAATTGCTAGAATGATTACAGTTGAGTGATAAAACTAATTACTAGGTACTCATGGGGTCCGATAGTGAAATTGCCATGATAGAATAGTACAGCATGCTATTGTTAAAGTGGACCTAAACCCTCCATGTCAACTTCTGTGCAAGGTCCATGATACACAAAGCCACCTCCTCCCACTGCTGGTAAGATCTGCAGTAAAGTGATTATTACCTTTAACTCCTCCATGGAGTTCCATCCCACAGGAGGAGTTGGAGGGTTAAGGTCACTAACACTGCTTATACAAAACAATATTTTTTATTAAAGTGAAAAGGTTTCCTGAGGAGTGTCTGCCAGGGCAAGCAGAAGAGACTATCCAGCACACCAGATCTTTCTAATCCATGTATTACAGAAAAAGCATTCCAAATAAACAAATACTTCAGTTTGACATTTCGTCATATCAGTTGTCCACCCTGCCTAAATGCATGTGTACCCTTGAAGATTAGGGGGCGTGGGCCAGATTTTACCAGCCTTGTTCATCCCCCAGACACTGCTGGTGCCCAGTTTAGTGTCCCACGTTGCTAAGCAACTGCAGGAGCCGCGTCAGGGCACAGGAGAGAGGTTCCCATATTTCTTTTGGGAAGTGAGGAGCTTCATCATGAGGCCTGTGAGATCAACTTAAAAGTTTTGGTCAACAGTTAATTTATACCTCTTCAGATCGTGGAGGCATATCTGTCAATGCTTCCTGTGCTTCATCATCTAGGAACAGATGGAATACAATTATTTCAAACAATATATTATCAGACATAAGGGCCTTGATTCATCAAGAGTTGAAAAAAGTTCTCATGGCAGTAAAAAAAAAAATCATTTTATGAGGAAAAGCCTGAGAATGTCACTGTTACTGAATCACCTGATATGAAGACAATGAAAGTCAAAGGAACTTTTTACTACAGTGTATAAAGGAGTAAAAAGTTCTCTAAGTTTCTCAGGAGTGAAAAACTGCCATTGACTGTCACTGTCTTCATATCTGGAGATTCTTCAACAGTGAAATTCTCAGGCTTTTTTCTCATAAAGTGAATTTTTTTTACTACCAGGAGACTTTTTTTCAACTCTTGATGAATTGAGGCCATAGAAAGCATTTGACTAAATGTGCCATAAAAATATCAAATTAAAGTGGACCAACAGTCAAAAACAAAAAAAAAGCCCAGTGGACTTTCCGGCGCAGGTCCGGGCACCCCCGCAGCTACACAGCCGACTAATGTCTGATGGCTGTGCAGCTGCTTCTGCAAGCCACTTCCGGGTTCATGGATCAGAATCCGCTGCTCCATGAATGAACAGCTAGCTGCAGACTACTAACTGATGACTAGTCCCGTTGATGCTATTGCCTGCTCCCGCACCGCCCGCTCACCGTGCCGCCGCTGTTCCCAATGTAAGGCCGCTGTCTATGAGGGTCAAAGACCGCACCCCGGAGGATTGTGAGGTATAGCAAGATGGCAGAGTGCTAGCTGCAGACTACTAACTGATGGCTAGTCCCAATGATGCAGTTGCCTGCTCCCGCACCGCCAGCTCACTGTGCCGCCGCTGTTCCCAATGTAAGAAAAGGCGGCCGCTCTCTATGAGGGTCAAAGACTGCACCCCGGAGGATTGTGAGGTATAGCAAGATGGCAGACAGCTAGCTGCAAACTACTAACTGATGACTAGTCACAATGATTCTGTTGCCTGCTCCCGCACCGCCCGCTCACCGTGCCGCTGTTCCCAATGTAAGAAAAGGCGGCCATTCTCTATGAGCAGAGATGTCTGGGAGTCGGCGCGCAGGTAAGGTGGGTAAGTCATTAATAAGAATGCAGCGGCTTGCATGCTTATTAATGGACTTGTTTGTTTTTGAATTCAAGTAAAAAAAATGCTGTGTTTACCGGCCGCTGCATCTCCGGCTTCCCTGCAGCCATGCGTGCTCACGTGCCTTAGACAAGCTGTTGGATGAAGGGACGGGAGCGGATCTGATCACGTACTGACTGGCCGAGAGGATAGTCGAAAGCCGGCGTTTTGGTCCCCTTTAAACTCTACATCAGTTTTTTTTAAATGTGTGCTTTACTCATTCTTTCAGAAATAAATGTGCACGTGACCCCCCCCCCCCCCCATAAAACCTCAGGGTTCACTAAAATGACTGAGCTTACATTTTTTTAACTGATATTCAATGGCCGCTTTAAGGTTAAAGGCTTCTATGAGTGCAGTTTCATGCAGCACCAGGGTGTTCCCCACACTCCGCACATCTATGCCTTCAGTTGTCATGCCAACCCCGAGTTCTGAAAGAAACATAAAGTTGTCAATTTGGCACGGCAAAAATAATAAATGAAAGAAAACAGTCTAAGTAATCAAAAATCAGTCAGGATATGGACAATATCATCAGCCAACGCAACTATAGACACTGCAGATAGTAGCCTCCCTTTTAATTCCAATTGTTAACACCTCCAGGTTAGTATACAGCTAGGAGGCGAAGTCTATGTTTGGCTGAAATTTGAAACGTGAAAGCAATTGGCTTTTAGAAGAAAAAGAAAGCTCTTATTAGCAGTCTTCCTTCCTGGTGGAGCGCATGTTTTTTAGCCATATCTGTGTTGATTGGAAAAGTCCTTGGCGAGACTTCTTGCAACAAATCTGCTCTATTGCGAGAAATTAGACAAGGAATGACAATAATAAACATGATACTTATTTCCCCCCTGGTCCTGTAAGGTTTCCATAGCCATCACCCAAACGTGCTGATACATTAGGATCCATCCTCAACAATTTGGGTGGGGGGGGGGGGTGCCTTCTTCAGGATTGACAGGAAGTGACCCTATAACCAGAAAGGAAGTTTATGCCATCACTTTTTATGCCCCAGCCCAGTGCCCCAAAACTGCTTGTTTTTCTTTTTTTTTTTTAAAGCATTTGTACAATATTTATAAAAACAATAATAGGAAGCAGTCTTGCTGTCAGAATGGTGGCTATGTGGCTCCCTGTGCAGCAGTGCCCCATTGTGCTCTCCAGGTATGATTTTATTATACAAGCTAAACTGTCACATAAGGTGTATATGGCAGTATAGCGTTTAGTGCTTTATTGCAGGTATTATAACGGATAAGGCTGACCCTCAATGCTGAGCTGTGTTTCACTGAATGAATAATAGCTGGAAAGCACCAGGGGCTGCTGCAGTCAGGGAGCCAAACAGCCTCCATTCAAACATCAGACTGCATCAGGTTCATTATTATATATTTTGGGCAAAGGATTTATTAAAAAAAAAAAAAAAAAAAGCAACTTAGGCTGGCAATAGAAGATGATGAGATATACTTCCTTTCTGGGTACGTTAAAAGTCAGAAAATGTCAGTTATAACCCTATTTGATTTCCTAAGCAAGTGGGATTTTGACTGAATGTACTTCTTGTGTTTGGTGGTCAGGGTTTACCATGATGTTGGACAAAACAAATATGTCAGCTTGATGGGTTTTAAAGAGGAGAATAAGACTGGGGAGTACTGTTCCCTTTAGATCTTTGATCTAACTATTGGAAAATAAAACTTACCTGTCTTCTACCCTTCCTTCTGCTTGTTCGTTCTACTACAGGTTCCAGCGTAGGGAGGAGCCATCTCACCTTCCCAGGAGGCACTGCACTGCCCTCCGTGATAGCGCATCTGCACAGTGCATTGTCTGCGCTGCTTACCTCGGGCCAGGGCGGCTGTGGAAAAACCGTAAGAGGTGGGGGATGGCAGGGGGAGGAGGACACAGTGGAGTGGCACGGATAAGCCCAGCAGTGTCAGTCTTGGGCGGCTGAGACACCAGGGCCTCTGGAAAAGAAGCAGAACGTCAGCAATCCGGACTGTGGCAACATCCAAAAGGTATGCAGAGCCGGGGGAGGGGTGTAATAGGACCGGATTAAATAGAGGTCCGTTGTTCCTCTTTAAAGAGACTGTATGAGAGTATACTATACGGTAACTGCTGTTTAATCACCTGATCACCTGTAAAAAAAAAAGTCGCAAGTACTTATGAAAGACAAGCAATCCAGCACAACATACTAACTGTTTAGCCACATGAGAGCCTTAGGTACACACAGTCATTTTATTCCAAATTACAGACCAGATGCTATTCCATTGAATCATTATGCAGACACGATAATTCTCTTCAGTCAGCACATTAAATACAATAATTACACATTTACTTTTTATGTAAAGATTAAAAACCATCTGGAATAATGGACCAAGCTTTACAAATAATACACATACAGTGCACATATGTTTATTACCTGGATGCTCTCGGATGCCGCGTTCTATAATATCCGCAATGTGTTTTAACGCGGGGGCATATTGTTTCATGCTGTAGTAACACAAGGCAATGTTGTATGACAAGTCTGTTCAAATAAAAAAAAATAATATAGTTATATTGCAGACAGAAGCATGGCATAGCCAATTTGAATTATTCAAGAGAATTCTATATTAACCATTTGATGACTATGCATTTATTTGAATTTTGATGAGTAAAGGGTCACCTGAGAGGCAGTGGTGGTGCTGGAAGCCAGGGCAGGGACAGAGTTCATGCAAGTATACTTTTTTTTCTGAGGGGGTTGGGGGGAATGCCACACTGAATAAGCGGATGGGGGGATGGAATGCCACACTGCCTATGGGGAATGGGAGGGGGGATGCCACACTTCCTATATGGGGAATGGGAGGGGGATGCCACACTGCCTATGAGAATGGGAGGGGCACACTGCCTATGGGGAATGGGAGGGGGTGCCACACTGCCCATGGGGAATGGGATGGGGGAATGCCACACTGCCTATGGGAATGGGAGGGGAAAATGCCACACTGCCTATTGGAATGAGAGCAGAAAATGCCACCCTCCCCAAGGGAAATGGGAGGGGGGAATGCCACACTGGCGATGGGGAATGGGAAATGCCACACTGCCTATGGGGAATGGGAGGGGGGAATGCCACACTGGCTATAGGAGGGGGGGATGCCACACTGCCTATGGGTATGAGATGGGGGGAATGGGATGGGGGAATGATTGGACAAGCGCCCGCGTAGGAGCGTGGGGAGGTGAGTGTTTACGGGCGTTCTGGGGGGTTTCACACAGCGGGGCACCCCCGATCGGGGTGCCACACCGAAGTGGACCAAAACCCAGGATAGTCAAAATCCTGGGTGTTGGTCCACTTTAATGTTTTACAAGGACAAACCTTCTCTTAAACTGGACCTTCACTCTAAATAGGAGTCTATCTTGTATGTTTCCCCCACCCTGTACATACAGATTGTTCACATTAAAAATTATCTTACCTGTACCTACTGCCTTTTCTGAGCTTTTAAACATCCAAGATGGCGGCCCACGGAGTTTTTAGGCTACCTGCAAACAGGAAGTGTCTTCTGACTATGCTGCTTTGCATTGTGGGATTGCTGACCTTTTCCTGACCCCAGCTTTGCTATGTCAGTGCAAAGCACAGCTATACCTCCGCCCCCTGCACTTTTCACCGCTCTCCTCAGTATGTGATGCTTCTGAGGTAAGATGGCAGCACCCATATCCTAGAGTCCTGAACAGAGCAGCAGCCCAGCGGGGGAAAGAATAATAAGCAAGTGACTTAAAACTTAAAATATAGAAATATTTTAAGGATTTGGGCTTTTCATTAAACGACGATTTAACAAGGATAATTTGATTTATGATTTGATACAATTTTCTAAATGCAGATGGAATCCAAATGACTGCTTGGGAGGTTAAAGCAGAGTGAAAGTCCCAACAGTAGGTACTTTCACTTCCACAATTGCGCATTGTAGGAACAAGCATTCAGCAGCTGCGGACACTCCGGCGACTGGTCAACCAGTCCACAGCTGCTGCGCTCACAGTGCGACCTAAAAGGGCTGCATCGGGGAGGATTGTGGGATACATACACCTCCTGGAAGCAGCAACATGGTGGAGAGGGAGTGCAATAATACCATTTTGTGAATACTCACCTTGTAAAATGGGTATTATAAGTATGTCACACACCCCGCTTCAAGATATTCATAACCTGTGGGTATACTGACCTGAAGAGGGCAATCTGCAGATATGATTGGAGGAAAGTAAGCCCCTCCCGGTCCATAAATACCTGGGACCTCCCACTCACTCCCCAGTATAAAGAAAGCAGTAAGGTAAGGGACCAGGAAGAGCCAAATATAAGTCATAACAACGCAAAGTTCACAAAATGAAGGATCCAGAATACAAAAGGGCGGGTTGAAGCGGGGTGTGTGACATACTTATAATACCCATTTTACAAGGTGAGTTTTCACAAAATGGTATTATTCTAAGTATGTCACACACCCTGCTTCAAGATATTCATAACCTGTGGGACATCCAATAGCAGTGTCCATAAGGGGTGGGGATCCAAAACAAGGTATAAAGCACAACTTAAACTACTGCAGCCTGCAGAACTTTGCGGCCAAAAACAGCATCCGCTGAGGCCCGAACATCAACCTTGTAAAACTTTGAAAAAGTGTGAACAGAAGACCAGGTAGCGGCCTTGCAAACTTGCTCCACAGAGGCCTGGTGCTGAAAAGCCCAGGAAGCCCCAACCGCATGAGTAGAATGAGCTGTAACACGAAAGGGAGGATCTCTCCCCTTAGCAGAATAGGCCCTGACAATGGCCTGACGAATCCACCTGCTGATGGTAGACTTTGTGGGTGCTAGACCCTTCCTGGGCCCAAATGGCACCACGAAAAATGCATCAGTCTTGCGAAAGGCAGACGTTACCACCAAATAATACTTCACAACCCGAACCACATCCAAAGAATGCAGGGCCCTCTCCTTGTCATTGCTGGGATTGGGACACAGAGAGGGCAAAACAATATCCTGATTCAAATGAAAGGACGAAACCACCTTATGTCTTAAAACGGAAAACCACTTTGTCCTGATGTCTTTCAAAATATGGGGCTTGAATAGACAGAGCCGCCAACTCAGAGACACGTCTAACGGAAGTGATAGCTACCAAAAAGGCTACCTTCTGCGTGAGGGAAGACAAAGGAATATCATGCAAAGGCTCAAAGGGGGGACCCTGAAGTGCAGAAAGAACCAAGTTCAAATCCCAAACTGGAATCAGAGGCTTCCTAGGAGGCCGCACATGTGTAACCCCCTGGAAGAAGGTTTTAACCAACGGATGAAGAGCAAAAGGCTTTTGGAAAAACACCGCCAGGGCAGACACCTGCCTCTTCAGAGTACCGAGTTGGAGCCCTAGGTCCAGACCATGTTGCAAAAACTCCAAAATTCTAGAAATAGAGAATTCCCTACAAGGGAAGGCCCTGGTTTCACACCAATCAATATAAGACCTCCAAGTCCTATAGTACACAGACGATGAGGACCTTTTCCTAGCACTAATAAGAGTCCGAATCACAGCATCCGAAAGACCTTCCTCCTTCAAGATGGAGGTTTCAGCAGCCACGCCGTCAAAGCCAGCGTTGGTAAATTCGGGTAACGAAGATGACCCTGTGTGAGTAGATCTGGCAGCAGGGGCAGAACGAACTGATCTTCTGCCAACCTTACCACGTCTGCGAACCAAACCTGTCTTGGCCACCTTGGAGCCACCAGGATTGCTGGTGCTCTCTCCAGAGCAAGCTTGCGCACTACTCTGGCCACCATGGGAAACGGAGGGAACAGATACAGAAACCCCAGATCCCTCCAGTTCAGAGACATGGCATCCGTCGCAAGGGCCAGAGGATCCTTCGCCAGAGACACAAATGACGGAAGTTTGTGATTGTGACGGGAGGCAAAGAGGTCCACCGCCGGTGACCCCCACCTGCGACAAATTGAGTGAAAGACCTTGGGATTGAGAGACCACTCCCCTTTGCGGGCTGACAGCCTGCTCAGAGAGTCCGCCTCCGCATTCTCCACTCCCGGGATGTAAACTGCCGAGATGCACGGGACATGGCTCTCCGCCCAGTCCAGAATCAGGGACACTTCCTTGAGGGCATTCCTTCTGCGGGTGCCTCCCTGGTGATTGATGTAGGCCACCGCCGTCCGATTGTCCGACCGGACCTGGACCGGCAAACCTCGCAGTTGATGAGTTAAGTGACAAAGAACCATCCTGATGGCCCTTAATTCCAGAACATTGATAGGCACGTGGGCTTCCAGGGGACCCCACAAACCCTGAAATTGCAGATCCTTCCAGAAGCCCCCCCAACCCGAGAGGCTGGCATCCGTGGTGACTATCTCCCACTGGGGAGTCCGAAAGGATCTGCCCTTCAGCAGGTTGGTTGAGTTCAGCCACCACTGAAACGAGCGGCGAACCCGGGGGGACATCTGAAAGAATTGATCCAGCGACTGAGGAGACCTGTTCCAGACCGACAACAGATGGAGCTGTAGTGTCCTTGTGTGAAACTGAGCAAAGGGAACTGCCTCGAAGGAGGCCACCATCAGACCCACCAGTCTCATCCCTAGCCGGATGGACGGTCGAGGAATGGACATAAGTTAAGCGACCGAATCAACTCCTGAATCAGAAGAACCTTGGACTGAGGAAGGAACACTCTGGCCTGATCTGTATCCAGAGACATCCCCAGAAAGGATATTAACCTGGACGGGTGAAGGGAGGACTTGCGGTAGTTGATCACCCAGCCGAATCTCTCCAGAGTGGATAGAACCCTCCTGGTGTCCAATTCCGCTTGGCTGAATGACGATGCCAATATGAGGAGATCGTCCAGATATGGCACTATGCGAATTCCTTGAGCTCTGAGAAGAGCCATTACCCCAGCAAGTACCTTGGTGAAAACCCTTGGAGCTGTGGTGAGACCGAAGGGAAGAGCTACAAAGTGGAAGTGCCGATCCTCCAGAGTGAACCTTAGGAACCTCTGGTGCGCAGGAAAAATGGGAACATGGAGATAAGCGTCCTGGATATCTATGGACGTCATGAAGTCCCCCTGACGAAGAGAGTGGATAGCGGAACGCAACGTTTCCATGCGAAATTTTCGCAGCCTGATGAATTTGTTGAGAATCTTTAGGTCCAGGATGGGCAGCACGGAGCCATCCTTTTTGGGAACCGAGAACAGATTTGAGTAAAAACCCCGACCCCTTTCTAATGGGGGTACTGGTCAAATGACCGCCATTTCTAGAAGACTCGATACCGCCGCCCGGAGCTGCAATGCAGCCTGTACGTCCGGGGACACCCGAGACGTGAGGAAACGCGGGGGGGGGTTCCTCGAACTCCAGCATGTAACCGGAAGACACCACTTCCCTGATCCATCTGTCCGAGACCTCCCGAATCCAGACTTGGGAGAAGTGTCGCAGCCGTCCCCCCACCCGCGCGGGTGAGGGCGCCCCCTCATTGTTGAGCGGGCTTGGCCGCGGGCTTGGGTTTTGAACCCCAACTGTATCCTGAACGGGCACGACCTCTGCCCCTGTCCCAGGAGTCTCCTCTTGTAGAAGGGAAGGAAAAACCTCTTCCCGCTCTAGCTCCCCGAAAGGAAGGGGTGAAGGAAGCCGCCCCTCGAAAGGGGCGACGTTGCTTCCTACGTTGAGGTAATTTTCCACCTTTAGCTACTGAGTCCAATTTTTCTCCAAAAAGCTTTAGACCAACAAAGGGAAGAGACATCAGAGACTTTTTAGACCCAAAATCGGCCGCCCACTGGCGCAACCAAATTGAACGCCTAATGGTAACCATAAGAGCAGAGGCCCTGCTGTTCATCATCAATGAATCATCCAGAGCAGTTAAAATGAAGGAAAGAAAAGACTCACAACGTTTCAGACCAAGAAATTCATCGCTGTCCGGTTCCAAGCCGGACGAGGACAGTAAATCCCTGATCACCTTTCTAGCAGCCACCACCAACAGTGATGAGGCACAAACTGGCCGTATAGCTGCCCCAATACTGGCAAAACCATGACAAGCCATCTGGTCAATGCGTTTATCCTCACCATCCTTGAGGGAGGAACAATCAGGGTTATTCAAAACGGCAGAGTTGGATAACCCCAAAATTGGGGCGTCCACTTTGGGGGGGGGGAGCCCAGCGCTTAACCGTGTCAGCGGGGAAAGGATACCTTCTATCCCAACTCTGAGGAATGCCTGGGAGCCGAGCTGGTCTCTCCCATTCCTTGGAAATAATATTATCAAAATGATTTTGATTAGGAAATTCTAAGTGCGGTCTGGATTCCTCATAAAACTCCCCTTGTTGTTGGGGGGCCTCCACCGGAGGCGAGATTGCCAAAACCTCAAACATCTGAGTCAAAACGTTAGGGGTGTCCAAGGAATCTCCTGACCCCCTATCAGAATCAGCGCCAACAATTTGTTGATCCTCGGAATTATCCGAATCCTCAAACACCTCCCCTTCCTCTGGAGGAGAATAATCTGACCAATCCAGACCATCCGTATCATCATATTCATAATGAGAAACCGTGGACAAATGTTTTCTCTTAGCCGGCGCCTTCTTAGCTACCGTAGAGGAAATACATTTTCCAATACTGGCCAATCTGGCACATACATCAGATTGCGACTGCCCCCCCCCATGGTAACATCGCATGGAGCACGGGTTAAAATGGGAGGGGGAGAGGATGACGCCGGCGGTGCTTTACATTTTGTAATTCAGCGCAGCAGTGAGAGACAGAGCAGAGGGGCGTGGCCTGTGCGGATCGCGCGCTTTTACCGGCCCCGCCCCCCTAGAGATAGGCAGATAGGAGCCAAAGCTCCTCAGCGGTGCCCGGGCAAGATAGGGGGCGGGCCGCGGCGACGCGCCGCAAGTCCGGCTCCGCCCCCAATGACACAGCACGTGAGGGGAGAAATCTCCCCTCCGCTGACCTATAATCCGCCGGAGACGCGGGGACCCGCGTCTCCTCACAGATCACCTGAGACCGGCAGCGGCCCGCTGCCCGGCTAGATAGAGACAGGGCGCGGGCCGCGGCCTCTGCAAGAGGCCCGGTCCCGCCCCTGACAGAAGAGCGTGAGGGGAGAGCCCCTCCCCTCCGCCTTCTGAGGTAAAACATAGCACCGCGGCGGCAATAGCGTCTTATGAACAATGTTGCAAGTAAAAGTTACATTTAAAACAGACACACATACAACAAATAGGAGTATAACCAAATCAATGAGGGATTACTCCTATACGTTCCTCAGAATCTTAAGAAAGGAGGGCCCCCTGCCTAACTATGAGGGAGGAGGTAAATGAGGGAAATCTTTGAGGTTAAATTTTTAAGGACAGGGCATCCCAAACCGGGGTCACCAACCCGGCATAACCGCCTACCCTCTAAATAGGGTCTCGCGGCGGAGCCTAGCTCCTAAGCACGTGTGTGCTAAAATACCATCACCCGGACCGCAGTCAAAACTGAGGAGGCATGTGAATATTAAATATATTAAATAGGGATAATAAGTCAGAGCGGGAATAAAATAATATAGGCCGGGGGTAGACCCGGCTACCTTGGAAAACCCCCTTGCAAGGAGGAGAGATCATCTTCTGCTTGCTCGCCGTCCTGCAGAGATGAAGACTGGGGAGTGAGTGGGAGGTCCCAGGTATTTATGGACCGGGAGGGGCTTACTTTCCTCCAATCATCTCTGCAGATCGCCCTCTTCAGGTCAGTATACCCACAGGTTATGAATATCTTGAAGCGGGGTGTGTGACATACTTAGAATATTAGGGAGTCGGCAGCCAGGTAAGGTAAATAAGTCATCGATAAGCATGCAGCAGTTTGTATGGTTATCAATGTCCTTTTTTATTTTGCATTTTAAAAATAAATTAATATGGACTTTCAGTTCGTTTTAAAAGTGACAGCGTCATATAATCATTCAAAAAGGTAAAACCTAGCATTATCATTTACAAACAAAGGATCATTGGTTGAATCTCATTTTGATCCTATCAAATGAATAAATAATCTAATCACAACTAAAAAAATATAAATTTGTTTTATAAGCCATGTTCAAAGTGGAACTTCGGAGACCCTGGAGTGTTAAAGACTCCAGGGCTGTCAGAGTCCCAATCCTTGGGGCATCCCCAATAGGGATGCCCCACTGTGTGAGCCCCCCTGTATCGCCAGATCCACTCACCTGTTTCAGGAGCCCCCGCCGCATCTCGCGCAATGGCCGAATCCCCACTCACCTCCTATAGCTAAGGATAGATGTGTGCTTATCCCAGGAATGTTTAAATTCACTAACTGTCGATTTTTCAAATACCTCTACTGGAAGTTTGTTCCAAGCATCTACTACTCTTCCTGTAAAATATATTGCTCCTGATCTTCCCTCCGACTAGCTTCAGGTTGTGCCCCCTTGTACTATCATTAAGTTTCTTCTTAAAAACACTTCCCTCCTGAACCTCACTCTCCCTTCTTTCCTTTAGACTGTACAAATTAAGTTCTTTAAGTCTCTCCTGATAAGTTTTAAGTTTAAGTCCTTCTACCATTTTTGACCTATCCAGTAAAGCTAAAACATTTTACAAGTTGCAGACACTGCCAGGAGTGTCCATCCTATTACTAACCTTTGTATCATCAGCAAACAGGCAAACTTTTCCTGCCAACCCTTCTCCTATGTCACTTACGAACATATTAAGAAGAAAGGGGCCCAGGGCAGAGCCTTTGTTCAGATTGCACGCCATTAACAACAACACTCTGATACCTATCCTTAAACAGCTGTAAATCCACTGAACTATCCAGGGATTGAGTCCTAATTTCAATAACTTTTCTATGAGTTCTTTATGCGGTACAGTGGCCAAGGCTTTACTAAAATCCAGAAGGCACCACCTTCATCCGAAATATAGCGACATTGTCAAATTATTTAATAAGATTGGACTGACATGATCTTCTCTCAGTAAAGCCGTGATGTTTTGGGTCCAACTAGTTGTTAAGTTTTTGGTGGGAAAATACAAGTCTGTGAGTACTCACCTGTAAAATTGATTTGGCTGTGTCCTGTTCAGGTAGCTCCATTTCTTACATGTGGGTATTCTGCCACAAGGTGGCGCAGTGACTGCAAGATCATAAAATGTAGCTCCTCCCGGCCCCCTATAAGGCAGATGTCTCACCAAGAATCCCCAGTGGTTAAATAGCAGTAAGAAAGACTGGCCGGGAGGCCAAGAAACCATGTTACTTCACATAGCTTCAACATGTACTCTCTCAACAAGAAACCCATAGACAATGTCCAATAAGAAAGGTAATCATTATAACAGGCAAACAGGAGATAACAAGAGCAAGGGTGGGGTGGAGCGACGTGAACAGGACACAGCCAAAAACAATTCTACAGGTGAGTACTCACAGAATTTTATTTTTCCCTGTGTCCTGTTCAGGTCGCTCCATTTCTTACATGTGGGACATCCAAGTGCAGTGTCCAAAAAGGGTGGGATCCCCAGTGTGCAACAGCCTGCAGTTCATGACACCACCGCCTGAAGTCCTTTATGGCCAAAGACAGCATCAGCTGAGGCCATAACGTCAATCCTGTAAAACTTTGTAAAGGTACTAACAGAAGACCAAGTAGCGGCCTTACAAACTTGTTCAACAGAGACCTGGTGCTGAAAAGCCCAGGAGGCACCAATAGCTCTAGTAGAATGAGCAGTAACATGAAAGGGGGGTTCCTTCCCCTTGGCAGAGTACGCTTGCACCACTGCCTGTCTGATCCACTTACTGAGAGTGGATTTGGCTGGAGGCAAGCCCTTCCTAGATCCTTCAGTGAGAACAAAGAGAGAATCCGATTTCCTGAAGGATTCAGTTGCAACCAGGTAGTACTTAATGGCTCTGACCACATCCAAGGCATGGAGGGTCCGTTCCTTAGAATTAGAAGGTGCAGGACACAAGGAAGGCAACACAATGTCCTCATTAAGGTGAAAAGAAGAAACAACCTTAGGTAAAAAATCCAGTTTAAAGCGAAATACCACCTTATCCTGATGCCGCTCAAAGTAAGGAGGCTTCATACAAAGCGCAGCCAGCTCTGAAATGCAATGCACCGAGGTGATTGCTACCAAAAAGACCACTTTTACAGTGCAGCATCACACAAGGGCTCAAAGAGAGGACCCTGGAGAGCAGAGAGCACCAAGTTCAAGTCCCACACCGGTAAAACAGGCTTACGCAGTGGACGTACATGAATAACTCCTTGGAAAAAAGTCTTGATAAGTCTATGATTGGCGAAGGATCTTTGGAAAAAAATGGCCAAGGCCGAAACCTGGCCCTTGAGGGTGTTCAGTTGGAGACCCAAGTCCAAGCCATGTTGTAGGAACTCTAAAATCCTTGAAATAGAGAATGTGCGACAAGGGAGACTCTTGGACTCACACAAGGCAATGTAGGCATGCCAAACTCTGTAATATATCATGGAAGAAGATTTCTTCCGAGCCTGAATCATGGTACGCACAACCGTGGCAGACAGCCCCTTTTCCATCAGGAAGGAGGTTTCAACAGCCAAGCCGTCAAAGCCAGCGCCTGTAAATTGGGGCGGCGCAGCAACCCCTGCGTGAGAAGCCCTGGATCGTCGGGCATGATGTAGCGATCCACTGACAACTGAACTATGTCCGCAAACCAACTCCTTCTCGGCCAACGAGGAGCCACCAGGATGGTTGGAACCCCCTCCTGGGCTATCTTGCGCAGCACTCGCCCCAGGAGTGGAAACGGAGGAAATGCATAAAGGAGCCTGAACTCCGTCCAAGGAATTGCCAGAGCGTCCGTGGCGAAGGCCAGAGGATCCCTGGACAGGGAGACGAACCTTGGAAGCTTGTGATTGTGCCTGGACGCGAAAAGGTCCACATCCAGCTGACTACAGCGGTGACACAGAGCGTGAAAGATCTTGTTGCTGAGAGATCATTCCCCCAGACGAGAGGCCCCCCTGCTCAGGGAGTCTGCCTCCTGGTTCTCCACCCCGGGGATGTAAACCGCCGAGATGCAGGGAACATTCTCCTCCGCCCACGTCAGGATCTGGGTCACCTCCTTGAGGGCTCGCTTGCTCCGAGTCCCGCCCTGGCGATTGATGTAGGTGACAGCCGTCTTGATTGTCTGAGCGGACCTGGATCGCACGACCCTGTAGATGGGGAGTCAAATGAAGCAGGACCAACCGGATCGCTCTCAGCTCCAGGAGATTGATGGGCAAGTGGGCCTCCTGCAGACCCCACTGGCCCTGGAACTTCAGCGATTGCCAAAAACCTCCCCAGCCGGTCAGACTGGTGTCCCAACGAGGAGTCAGAAAGGACCTGCCCACCAACAGATTTCTGGAGTCCAACCACCACGAGAGGGATTGTCTGGCCAGGGGAGACAGTGATAATTCCCGTTCCAGGGACTCCTGTGTTCGGTCCCAACGGTTCAACAGATTCAATTGAAGAGGTCTCACGTGAAACTGAGCTAAGGGCACTGCCTCGGAGCAGGACACCATTAGGCCCACCAGCTTCATCCCCAGACATATCGATGGCCGCTGACAAGACAGTAAGGCGCGCACCTGCGTCTGGAGACCCTCCACCTTCTGCTGGGGCAGGAAAACCTTGACCTGAGAGGTGGCCAACGTCATGCCCAGGAAGGACCTCACCATTGAGGGAGTGATAGAAGACTTGGGGTAATTGATCACCCATCCGAAATCCTCGAGAGTGGACAACACCGTCCGGGTATCGCTCTCGGCCTACTGAAGAGACTGAGCCGCAATCAGCAAGTTGTCCAGATAAGGAAGAACACAAAAGCCCTGCTTACGCAGGAAGGCCATAACACCAGGGGGGCTGAGGATATCCCGAACGGCAGTGCCACAAACTGGTAATGCTGATCCTCCAGCGCAAACCTCAGGAACTTCTGATGTCCCTGGAATATCGGGATGTGCAGATAAGCATCCCTGATGTCCACCGTGGTCATGAAGTCGCTGGGCCAAAGCAAGCTCATGCCTGACTCTGACAAACTTGTTGAGACCCTTCAGGTCCAGGATAGGCCTTAGCGTACCGTCCTTCTTGGGCACCATAAACAGATTGAAATAGAACCCTCGACCTCATTCCTGGTGAGACACACGACAAATCACCCCGGACAGCAGAAGGCGTTGAACAGCCATTCTTAGGCCTTGCGCCGTCAATGGGTTCTGGGATATCCACGACTGAAGAAATCTTGTGGGTGGCCAACCTGCCAGCTCTATTTTGTAACCGGAGGACACCACCTCCTGAATCCACCGATCCGAGACGTGCAGTCTCCAGGCTTGAGCAAATAGCAGAAGCCGTCCCCCCACCCGGATGGGTGAGGGCACCCCCTCATGCCTGAAAGGACTTGGCAGGGGGCTTGGATTTGGTTCCCCAGGAGGGATTAGGTCGGCCGCGAGACCAACCTCGTCCCCAGGAATCTCTGCGGCCACCTGAAAAGGAAAAGCCTCTTCCTCCTCGAAAGGGGCGATAGGCAGACGAATCCCGAAAGGGCCGCGCAGGCTTCCGTCGCTCCGAGTCTCCCATCTTTGGTCAGGAGGTCCAGACGCTCCCCGAATAACCGAAGCCCCAAGAAAGGGATACTAGTTAGTGATTTCTTGGCCGCAGCGTCGGCTGACCACTGCCCCAGCCAGATCGAGCGACGAAGCGCAACAAGCAGGGCCGAAGCCCTACCGCCAAGCCGGACGCTATCGTCCATAGCCGAGACTACAAATGCAATAAAATTCATGCAGGCTAGGAGGTCCTTATACTCCTCCGCCCACTTGCGAGATTTGGCAATATCAACAAGTTGTCTCACCTTCTTTCTGATGGCTAAAGAGACAATGGCTGCTGCACAGACCGGGCGAAGGCCAGCACCAACAAAGGTTAAAGCATGACAAGCTAGCTGATCCATGCGCCTGTCAGCAGGGTCGCGCAAGGAAGCATTATCGGGTGACGGCATAACCGTGGCATTGGATAATCCCAACACAGGAGAATCCACCTCGGGGTGACAGGACCAGAGGCGAACCAACTCCTCAGAGAAAGGATACCGTCTGTCCAGGCCCTTAGGCACTGATGGCAATTTATTAGGCCTTTCCCATTCCTTAAAAACCATTTTGGAAAAATGGCCCTGCTCAGGAAAGACAAGCCGCTGTCTCTCAAGCCAGAATAAATTCCCCTGCTTCTTTTTAGGCACCTTCGGAGGTACAATATGCAAGGTCTCAAACACAGAAGATAGAAACTTTTCTGTGTCATCAGGGAGCCACATATCCTCATCCGAGGAAGACCCAGGGTCGCTGTCATAGCCACCCGGCTGATCCCCTGAGGAGGAGACTGTTACCGCACATGAGGCAGAGCTTCACCAGCCCAGATGGGGCCCTTAGCTCACTATCCCCAGAAGCCTCCATTATGGTGATTATAGTAAAACAAAACAGGTTACAAGGCGCTAACGGCCCAAACCTAAGCGAACCCCAATTTAGTCCCTCTTAGTGATCCCTCTTAAACAGAGAGGACGCGGAGAGAGGGGGGGGGGGGGTGGTAGGAGACCGGGAGGAACCACAACCCTGAGCTGGCAAAGGGTGGCGCCCACCTAGAAGACACAAGCAAAGAAACCTATGAGTAGTCCCACAGCCCATGCATAAGGGAAACAGAGAAAAAAAAGCGAGGGACTCACAGAACCGCCAGTGGGAGCAGGGAAGTCCGGATGTCAGCAAGGGCAGCTGCAGAGAAGAAGGCGACCAGCGTGCTGGGGACCTGAGCAAAACGCAGGAAGCACAATGGCAGAAAATGGCGCCGGATGGGACAGCACACGAGAACCTCGAGGGGCGGGCCACGCAGACGAGCAGGGAGGAAGAACGGCCCAGAGGAGGCACTCCCCTCGCCGCACTCGCTTGCACCCCGCACACACAGCTTGCAGCGGCCGCAGCAGAACAGCGGCCCGACAACGCGACGCTCCCGCCCCCCCCCCCTCACAGCGCCTGTCAGCTGGAGGGGAGAGGAGACAAGGAACGAGGAAGGTGAATATAATCAGCAAGTGAAAGCAGCCAAAACACAACATATGAAATAAAGCTTGTGGGTACAGATGAGGGAATAACCCTGGGCCTAAGGTGGTTCCTCCCCCCCCCCCCCAATAGGCTCACCGTCGCCTATGGCTGGCTACCCTTTATGGAGGGTCTGTGGCCTAGAGCTTAGCTCTGCCGAACGCCTGACCCTCGGCGTTCTACCTTCACCTGTTCCGTAGCCGAGGCAGGGAGGCAGAATGGGTCCACGGAAAAAGCGGGAATAGGGATGCAGTGGCCGACAGGCTTAGAATGCCCCGCTCACCTGCAATATCCAGAGAGAGTAGGAAAGACGATCCTCGCAGTAAGACTGCAAGATGAATTCTGGGGATTCTTGGTGAGACATCTGCCTTATAGGGGGCCGGGAGGAGCTACAGTTTTTGATCTTGCAGTCACTGCGCCACCTTGTGGCGGACTACCCCCATGTAAGAAATGGAGCGACCTGAACAGGACACAGGGAAAATTAACTGTTTTTAAGAGAGTTTCCATTAGTTTTACCACTATAAATGTTAAACTGGACTGTAATTACTGGCTTCTTCTGTACTCCCTTCTTATGGATTGGTACGACATTTTCCAATCATCTGGAACCTCACCAATTGAAAGGCAAAGGATAAATAAATCAGTCAGAGGGACTGCAATCACAAATCTCTGGGGTGGATTCCATCTGGACCCATTGCCTCTGGAGCTGGATACTATGTGGTTTGAAAGCCACTCCTTGAAAATACTGAGTAGCTATATATATATATATATATATATATAGATATAGAGAGAGAGAGAGAGAGAGAGAGAGAGAGAGAGAGAGAGAGAGAGAGAGAGAGAGAGAGAGAGAGAGAGAGAGAGAGAGATATTTCTTTTTCACTAATTTACACACGCACACTGCCGTACTGTACCTTGTTTATACCCCACAAATTGCATGGCAGAGTGGAACTTTTTGCAAGCTTCTTCATACTGTCCTTCTTTATAGAGTAAACACCCTATATTTATGTCACTATCCTGATCATTGGAAGGAATTTGTTCCACCAAACTCTGGAGGAAAAAGAAGAAATAACTCAATGCCAACAGATCTTTATCATACAAAAGAAAAACTATTTTTCCAGCATTTATCACAATCTTAAAAATCAGTTTTGATTAAACTTTGTTTATTACACATTTTTTATGGATTTCTGTAGAGATTAAAGATGAAAAAAACAAACCTTCGCTCCTGACAGGTCCTCTTCACCATATTTTATGCATGCTTGTAATTTTAATACCTAAGAGAAATATCAAAGCAAACAATAAACAGTTGCACAATCTAGTCAAACACTAAGGGCTTTATACACTTAAAACCTTCCAAGCCAGACCCTAGAGTCTAAAAATTTGATCTTACGGCATGTGCGGACCTCCTGCGGCATCCTTTCATATATTGAGTGAACTCGGCCCAGCATATATAAATGGCTGGAGGCACGTTTCCTTTGCTAGCCTTGCTTCTTCAGCTTTGATTTCCAGGCATTAAAAAGCATCACAATCAATGATGATTGGCAGATAGCCCGCACATGGTTCATGGAAGTGTGGAGCAAGGTAAGAAACCAGGGGCATCCAAAATCAGGAGGCCCCTGTTAAAGTGGACCAACAGCCAGGGGTATCGGCCCAGGAATCTTATAGATTCCCGGGCCGACCCAATCCCTCCCTGCGGGGCATCCAAAATCGGGATGCCTCGCTGTGTGAAACCCCCCAGGGCGGCCGCTGCACTTACCTGAATCCAACGGCGCATGCATGGGCCGCATCTCGCGCTTCTCTCTAGCAGGGCGTGTGCCTGCCCCGGGCATTGGGAATCACCGACGTGGGCGCGATCCCTGTTACAGGGAAGCGCAAGACGCGGCCGCCAGCGTGCTTGGAGACGTTAAGGTAAGACGTCGCTTTGACGCGCATACCTCAGCGGTTCCGAGTGTGCTGATTGGACGAGCGGCCGCGCATGCACCGTAGGAGCAGGGTGAGGTGAGTTGTATCTAGCGATCTGGGGGGGGGGGGGGTTTAACATAGCGGGGCACTCCCGATTTTCCTAATATTTCTGGGTAAGAAAATATTTTTTAAAGTTTTCACGTTTTAAAAAACAAGCCCCATTCCTCCCATTTACAACGATACCACATATGTATCAGTAGACACCCGTTCCTGCCCAGGAGACTCCCCAAACTGATAAAAGCACTTTATGAGATTTTCAAATACTATACAGCTACTATCAATGTGCTGGTGCACTATCAAGGGTTAAACCCTTCATTGTTATTATTTTTAAAATGGCATGGGGTCCCCCCTATCCAAGGCTGGGGGCTGGTATACCAGGGCTTTGCAGGCTACCAGCCAGTATAGCCCATATGGGCCACGGGCTCTTATGCACCCCCCTGGGCTTTGGGGATGCAAGTAATGGGGCAGGGGTTGCTGGCAGGCGACTTGCCAGCCCCTCCTGCCCTGTGACTTGGTATAGGTGTCTCAAGGACCCTTTGCCAGTTCACAAAGGGTTAAATGCAAAAAACACACACGCAGAAAATTATTTTTTTATTTTTCTACTTACCTATCTGATCCTTTGCCAATCCCGTGCCACTGTCGGACAGGTTGAAGTGATGGGCAGAAGCAAAAAAATCCATCAACGATCGCTTAAGCTAGGTGCAGGGCAGCGGACTCCGATGTCCAGCCCCGCGCCTGGCTTAAAGTGGGCCAACACCCAGGGGTGATCGGCCCGGGAATCTATAAGATTCCCGGGCCGATCACCTCACACACCGCGGGACATCCGAGATCGGGATGTCCCGCGGGGTGTAACCCCCCCAAAACCCCAAAAATCCTTACCTCTCCAGCCGCTGCTTCCGCCGCCTCTCTCGTGTTCCTCTAGACGTGCGCGCGCCCGCGCCGGCCGTCTCTGAATGGTGACGCGCGGGAGGCGGCAGCGGGGCGCGATCCCTTGTCCGTCAACGGACGTCACTTGTCCGTCGGCGGGCATTGGACAGCGCACTCACGTGGGAGCGTGGAGAGGTGAGTTTTCGGGGTGTTTGGGGGGGTTCAGGCAGCGGGGCACCCCAAATCGGGGTGCCCCGGGGAAGTGGACCAATACCCAGGATAGTCAAAATCCTGGGTGTTGGTCCACTTTAAGCTGTATTTTGACACTCCCAATGCTGGGAGCGGACTTTTATACAGGCTGAGTAAGATGAAGTCATCTCACTTACGGTATAAAAGGCCCCTCCCTTAGACTGCGAGCTGTCAGAAGCCGTTTCTCCGATCCTTCACCGATCACTGTGTCCCAGGCCGAAGCAATCAGTGGAAGACTGGCTTCTGTGATTACTCCTGGTTTCTGGCACTTGCTGCTGGGAGGGGTCTCTAATAATGGCTTAGTGAGATAACATCATCTCCCTCTGGGTATACAAGGCCACTCCCTGTGGGGGGGGGGTTGTCAGTCCCCTGGGGGAAGAAGAAACCCCCCCATCGCTGGTGGTAAGCGAGCACGTGGATTCTATGTGCTTGGCATTTAAATGGTTAAAGGGATTGTCTAAGCTAAAAAAAAATACCTTTGTCCCCTACAGTAGGTTCCTCCTACTCTGGATCTGTAAAATTTACCTGCATTCACAATTATCCCTGGAACCCCTTGGGGGCTCGTCCCGCATCTGCAAGCAAATAGGTGGACAAGATTCTGGCTCCTACCTCAATCACAGTGTAACAGAGGAGGCATGCCAAGCACTAACTCACTGTGCTCTTTTTGAAGTAGGCTGCAGGGTTTTCCAGGACACCGCAGGACCCCATGTCGGAAGCTGGTAAGTTTTCAGACATAAAGTAGGAGAAAGCTGTTGTGGGGGACAAAACTGTTGCATTACTTTTTTTTTTTAGCCCAGGTAGAAACTGGAACAGAGGACTTTCCTTCTGGGATTTTAAAAAACTCTCACCCATGCAGTTTTCAATGCTTCAGCACAAACTGCAACAGTCCCTCCTAATAAAGGATGTTTCCACTACAGTGGCCCAGCCACATATCACTGGTTGGAAACCCCTGGCATAGGCCACAGTTCTGTTCTTCTTGGTGGACATCCATTGCTCATACCTTGCTTTGGTAGGCTGGGTTATCCAGTAGAAATGTGGCTTTCATGGCCTCTGGGTATAAGCACGCCTTGTACAGGGACTGAGCGTAATACAGTTTATATTCATCTACTTCAGGGTTAATCTGCATAAGCTGCTCATAGCAATCGGCTGCATTGACAAAGTCCTGCATCTGGAAATAGCAGTAGCCCAGGAGTGATAGGCCGGCTCTAGACTAGAAAAAGACAGAAAATCAAACACATTTTACATATTACATAGTTAATACGGTTGAAATAAGACATATGTCCATCAAGTTCAACCAAGGGTATATTATTACATAATAAGACACCAGCTCAAATCTGCTTCTGCATAACTGCACCATATCTATACCCATAGCTCAACACCTGAAACCTAATTGACTTCCAAAGTTTGTATCTGAAACCCAATTGTGATCTGATAAACCCACCCATCAGCACTTTGGGGGCACTCCTAGAGAACCACTGCATTCCTCCCAATGGGCACCAGGCCTTTCTGCACCCCATTGGCTGGTGGAAGTAGGGATAATCAGGGGGGTATCAGCCAATCACACATCAAGGGCACCTCTAGAGAACGCCCCGCTGCAACTCCTTGGTTGGTGGGGGGGAATGATAAATTCGTGTGGTGTAGAAGAAATCTCCCCTGTGGCATGTCAGGGGCACCCCAGTAAAAACAGTGTGCCTGTCTCAATTGGCACCAGGCCCTACTGCACCCCCTTGGCTAGTGGGAATAAAGGTAAATAGGTCAAAGGTACCGGCAACCCACACACCAGCACTTCGGGGGCACTCCTAGGGAACCACTGTGCCCCCCCCCCCCCCCCAATGGACACCTAGCCCTTCTGCACTCCCTTGGCGGGGTGTACCAGCAAGCCACCCACTGGCATGTCAAGGGCACCCTGGGGGGAAAACTATGCTTATTCTGTTGAGCATCAGGCCCTTCTGCACCCACTTGGCTGGTTGGCTTGCCACCACTCAAAGGGTTATATAAACTACCACAACTACCGCATCATCTAAAAAATTGTTTATTACTCTAACGGTGAACTATACTCACTTCTCCCACCTTCCTCACTCACCTGCCTTAGCCCAGTGCCGGGCACCGGCTTCTGGTTATCAGGTGGCTCCAGGGGTCCTCCATCGCTCCTTTCCAATGGGCAGAAATGAATGACCTCTCTGTTGGCATTAGGACTTTAGAGGGACAAAGGCCCCCTTTCCTTACAGCCTGGAATCCTGCCAGGCACTGTGCACTTCCCATTGTACGGAGGGGCATGGATTCCCCAGTATTCCCCCTAGAGTCATACTATAGCTAGGGGACTGAAAGAAAATCCGGGGGACCCAGCCCCAATGTCTGGTGCACTGTCTGGGAGGCTTGGGTTGGGGGAAAAAAATGCACAATGCAGAAGCAAATACACGTAAATTCTATGTTCTGTCTGCGGTTTCAACCTGGGTGCCGTATGCAGAAATTTTTGTTGCTATGTTTTCATTTACTTAGCCACACCAAGAGATGTGAAAGGAGCCAAAGAAGAGCCATTGTCCAAATTTTTTGGGCCAGGGTGTATTTACATTGCAGTGTGGTTTCCACTGTTATACAGTATGCATTTTAACAGAGGATGCTGCACAAGTGTGTACCTCCCACCCCATGCTTATCATACATTGTGCATCAATGATTTTTATCATATTACCGTACCTGTAAAAACAAAGAATGGAGTATTGTAAGTGACACTTACCCGATACTGTTTCTGTAGTTCAGTACTTAGAATCTGCACAGCTTCTGCATATCTTCCTTCTTTAATCTTGGAAAGAAAATGTACTGTTATCATACAAAAGATAATGGCAGCTTACAGAGAATATATATATATATATATATATATATATATATATATATATACATAAATAATTAATTTGTAAATATTTTCTTTTCTTTCTCACTTATTTATGTGTTTTTTTATCCACCGGTCTATATTAGTACAAACATCAATGAAATTACAGGTAAAGTCTTATGTCTTTTATCGGTGACCATAAAACCTAGAACGCTAATTAATTACTGTGGTATTACATAGCAAAGTATTTTGCTGAAAGGGAGACTCACATGCTGCTATGTATGCTGGATGTATGAATGTTTTTATTGGTCAATTCATGTACGTGGAAGTTTCTGCAGCATGTCTGCAGCTCATGTGACTGCCCGAGACCAATGGAGCTCCCAAATCTGGGATTCTCAGGGGGGCAAGGAAGGCCACTGCAGAATATTGGTCCGCTATAAGGGGACAACCCCCATGAGTCCCGAACCTAACCCCCTCGCGCCATCAGTGAGTTGCATTAGAAAGATACTCGCCTTTTCCAATTGGTGGTCCATCTGATTGGGAACAGGGTACAGCTGCATACGCATACAGCAGTTGCATTTCCTCTAATGGGAGACATACTTAATTGCAGTGCACAGCTATTTCCTGCCTTCCATCATACATGGGTTCCATGGCTGATTTTGGCAATTTAAAGTGTACCAAAACCCTGGATTTTGGTCCATGCCCCACTGTGTGAAACCCCCAGATCGAATGTATTCTTACCTTTCTGGTGATCCCACTCTCCTCCAATCCGGTGCCAGGTATATGAATGAATGAGCAGTTAGGAAATCTGAATAAAAGTATAGCAAGGTGCCTCCCGCTGTCCACTCCCCTCCGGTGATTAGTGCCCATGCCAGCCTTTCAGATGAGGTGGGGATGCGCAGCAGCCAGAGGGATGACCCGGTAGCCTACACATGCTCCATCGGACAGCCTATGTGATAAGTAAGCACAGCAATCATGGGGATTTACACATCAGGATATGCCAAATTGGGATGGCCAGTGACTAGGGACTCTGGTGGCCCCAGTGTCTTATAGATTCTAGGGCAACTTTAGGAACACGTTAAAGTCCAGTCATCTAACCCTCTTACCTCGGTCACCGATGCAAGGAGGGCAGGGTGATTTAAAAAAAACAAACAAACAAGAAAAAACCTTACCCTGAAATCCAGCACTTTCTATCAGGGATTTCAGGTGTGGCCATCTTGCCAAGGCTGCATAGAACAGCATTTCCCGCTCAAGCACCCATGAAATTAAAGCAGAACTAAACCCAAATTAGCCGGCCCTGCAGTCTAAGAGACTCCAGGACCAGCCGCTGGCTTTCCCCTGGGTCACCCCAAATCCGGGATGCCCCACTGTGTGAAATCCCCCTCCCCCCAGTTCGCTCGTAAGCTCAGCTTTCCCAGTGGCTCCCACAGCAATGTAAACAACACTGTGCAGGGGATCGGGAGTTCACACAGCGGGGCATCCAAAATTGGGATGACCCCGGCAAAGTCAAAAACCTGGGTTGTGTTACGCTACAAATAGGGTTTGGGAGCATGCACAGAGTGGGGGATGCTGCTCGTTGTGGCCGTCTGAAGCACAGATGGATAGTGCAGGATTCTGGGTGAGGTAAGCCGTTTTATTTTTTTAAACCCCCCATCCTGCCTCAGCACCGGGGGGGGGGGGGGGGTCATTCTCCCGGTTCTTGTAACTTACCCCATAGGGACATTCCGATTTGGGATGCCTCACTTAGTGAAAGCCTTTGGAATACTGAGTATTCTTACCTCTCCAGCAATCCCACATGTGCATATTGAGTGACACTGAATGAAAGGTTTCCGCTCTTTCAGCCTTGCTGCTCCTCCACTTTAAGAGGAACATTCTGACTGGATTCCCTCTTTAATATGCAGCAGCTGAGTTGCCCCACTGTGCATCACCACTGCCAAAATAAAGAATGGAGCCGCCCAGATACACACCTCTTCTGAGATCCTTCTATGGCAGCCGTGGAGCAGCGGCCGCGCTGATAGGCTGCTCACGGTCACGTGGGATGCCTGCAAAAGGGGAGCTCTTGTTCAGTCAGAGACCTTTGCCGTGTTTACATCCTTTGGCAAAGGGACCTGATTGAATTCAATGATGTATCCCTGGTGGCGTGTGCGCTCCTGCTCCAGCCTATCACCCCATCGAAAATATAATTAACATAGTCATGGCAAAGGGCTCTAATTGGACGAGAGCCTGCGCATGTGCCGTTGGAGTGGTGAAAGTTGAGTTTCGATTCGTAATGCCGGGGAAAAGCCAGTGGCCAGTCCTGGAATCTTTTAGATTCCAGGCTGGTCACTGGTGGGTTTTGTCTCCGTTTAATCGCCCTTTCAAACTCACCTCTCCCCAGTCGTCCCAGTCCAATGGTGCATGTGCAGGCTCTAGTCCAATCAGAGCCGTTCTCTGTGCATATTTATTGCCCGGCAAACATGCAGAGCCCAGCAATGGGAGTGAGAGTGGCCGCATCTTCTGCAGTGTGTGCGCTCCCATCCCCAACCTACCTGAGTGGCTGGAAGCAGAAGCGCGCTCACAGCCCCAATGCTGCTGCCCTTGCTTACATTGGAGAGGAAGTGCCAGGCAGAGGTGAGTACTGCTGCGCCCCTGGAGGGGGGTCACACAGCGGGGCATCCCGATTCAGGACTTCCTGGGGGAAGGCCAGCAGCTGGCCCTGGAAACTTTTAGATTCCAGTGCTGGCCCATCCGGGTTTTGTTCCACTTTAAATTGGAACTATGTTAGTAAATGTGTGTTATATGGAAGCAGTTTTCACTACCTACAAACTATACATCAAGTCTATACACCAAGAAGAGAGATGTGAGCCCTGTACACACAGAACACTGCTGCTATGGTGCTGACACCTGAAAGGCAGTGGCGGAGCAAGAAGCCAGAGTGGGGATGCGGTCTGTCCCCGCTCTGGATTCTGGTGCCGCCACTGCCTCTCAGGTGTCAGTGCACGATGACACAAACATCCGAGTGGCAGCATGAGCCGGCCCGAGAGGCTGTGGCAGCTGTCTGTCCCCACTTTGGCTTCCGGCGCTGCCACCCGAGAAGCACCAGAAGACAGACAGGGACAGCAGGCGCGAGACTCATGTAAGTATACTTTTTTTTCATTTTTTTTTTACATTCGCCCAATAAGACGCACTGACATTCTCCACCCACTTTTAGGGAAAGATGATGCGTCTTATAGGGTGGAAAAATGTGGTATATAAAAACCTAAATCTGGGAATGGAACACTCATGAGGCAGCAGATAAGCTGACAGCAGAAAGCACACAGGGGTTCAAAAGCCAGCATCGTAAGGGATCAAGGAGAGTTAGTGGAGTATAGGTGGCTTATTTTTAGACCCATAGCCTTTCATCAAATCCCCTGTTCTATTGACTTATCCAGCACAATGTCATACCTCCCAACTTTTCAGGGTGGGAAAGAGGGAAAATTAAAGCAGAACAAAACTCAGAAGTGGGCAACCTAAATGGATTCCAAAGCCAGACATTGGCTTTCCGGGGGCATCCCAAATGGGAAGACGCCGATAAGCACTCACCTTTCCCTGGTCCAATGGGGCACATGCCCATTGGGCATGCAAGGGATTCCCCATTCATCTCAATAAGAGCTGCTTGCCGAATTACATCACAGCAAGCGGCTCTGATTGGACAGGAGCTCGCACATGTGCCGGTGGACCAGGGAGGAGGTAGGCAGATCAGGCGATTTTGGGAGGGGGTGTTTCACACAGCAGGGCATCCCGATTCGGGATGCCCCAGGGAAGCAGAACGAAACCCGGGAAAGCAAACAAAGCCGTGTTTTGTTCCGCTTTAAGGGGGAAATTAAGCCACATCCCCTCATTGAAGGATGGATAGGAGATCATGAGATGTAACAGTTACAATATAAACATTTTGAATAGGCAAATTAATCATTTATTGATGCAGATCTAAATGTTACACCTCAAAGAGGGAAAAATGACAACAAGGGTCACTACAATGTGAAGGCTGTCACAGGTTAGCGCTTGTTAGGTGCAGCCGCAATCATAGCCTGCGGCCATGCGTCTCACCAGTTTATAGATGGAGGCGGTGTACTCGCCGTCCTTGATCTGCACTGCCGCCATCGCTATCGTTAATGCCCGGACCGATCTTCTCTCCGTTACCTCCGTTACCAAGGCCGCTCCTGACGCTCCATAGCAACCATCCGGAAGCCAATCCCGCCAGCCACCTCCTGTAAGTGAAAGTGACGTCACTCCAAAACTTCTACAGCTTTTTTCAATGCGATAAACTTTATTGATAGTCACAATGCTGCAAGAGATTCGCTAGCTGTGTTGATTGGAGTCCTTCTCTCCGTGGCAACCAAACAGTAAGTTGTTGCTTCTTTTCCCTCAGGCTGTAGCCGCCATTCATAGTAAGGAAGGTGCTTACAGGGCAGCTCTGATTAACTAAACATTAACTAAACAAAATATTTATAGCTGATCAGGCTTCCCATACACAATGCAACCAGATCGCTTGTACCAGCGGGGACACTAAACAAACCTGACTTACCCCTCCTGCCATCGCTGAGCCCTGCATTAGAGAGATACTCACCTTTCCTAGCAGAGCTCCCTCTGTTGGGGGACAAGAAGCAGCTGCACACAATCCAATTGGAGCTTTGCTTTACTGGATTGTTGAGCTATTCCTGTCCTCCATCATAACGAGAGCTATGCCTGATACTTGCTTAAAATGTTTCACTCATCTGGGTTTCGATCCCATTTGGGATACCCCAGTGTGTGTGTCCCCATGGATCGCCTGTAGAACTCACCCCACCCACAATGCAGGACGTGTATGGGAAGCTTCTGTCCACCGCAGTGACGTGTGCAAAGAAACTGAATGGAGTGAGCGTGCCACTGGCCACATCCCGCACGCCTCTAGCTGGGGGCGGGTATGTATCTAGCTAAAGATATTGCAGAATCATGGCCCATGTATGTGTGTAGGATTGACGGCTAGGTGCGGGCCAAAACGCACTTCTAAAAAAAAAATGGATGTTGGTCTGCTTAGGTGGAGCATCCCCATTGCCCATCCCCTTAGGTGGAGCATCCCCCCCCCCGAACAAATCGTACCTGTTACCTCGCTCCCTCAGCAAAATGCGGCTGTGCGATTGGCCGCTGGTAGCCAGCAACACGGAAGCCTGGGAATGGGACACGTGACCCCTGCCGGCCAATCATACGCCCTGTATTTTACACAGGGAGCGAGGTGACAGGTAAGACTTAGGAGGTTTGCAGAAGCTTGATAAAGTGGCGGTTCAGGATGCCGCAGGGAACGGCAATCCATCGGCCGTGAAATCGTTTAGACAGCAGGGCCAGTTGAGATGGGTTTTGGTCCACTTTAAGAAGGATCTTTAACTGTAGATGGGCTGGAGTGAAAGTGCGCTCACTGCAAACAGCTCTGATTGGAGAGGCCGTGCCGTGGGACCAGGGAAACGTAAGTTTTTTCTGGGAAATATGGGGGGGGGGGTCACATAGTAGAGCATACCCTGAAGCAGGGAGAAAAATCCCAGGTTTGTACCGCTTTAAAAAAATATGTACTTACCTAACTCCTCAACCATCTTCTCCTTTAACACTGCAAGTATCTTTTTCTCAATAAAGTGGACCAAAACCAGCTCTAGAGTTTTATAGACTGCCCTAATGTTTGAACTCCCCCCAGATCGCTGTGTTTTCTTACCTCAGTTACTGCATTGCAGTGGTTGCTGTATGGTAGGTACACACAGCCAGAGGAGAGCGCTTAGCCTGTCATCTACATGCAAGGCTAGAAAAACATGATTGGAGGAGAGCCCAGGCATGCACAGTGGGATTGCAGGGGAGGTATGCATTACAGCGATTCAGGGATTATGGCACATACTTTCACTGAGGGCAACATCAGCATTCTGGTTGCCTTAAAGTGAACCAAAACCCAGGATTTTGACTATCCTGGATTTTGGTCCTTTCCCCCGGGGCACCCCGCTGTGTGAAACCCCCCAGATGCCAACTCACCTCTTCCAAGTCCTATGGCACATGCGCGGCCGCTCGTCCAATCGGCGCACTGACGCCACGTCGTCTAAGGCCAGTGGCTCAGAGCGTGCTGGCAGCTACATCCCCCGCTTCCTTCTAACAGGAAGCGTGCCTGCGCCGGCCATTCACAAATACAATTGTTTTACACAATTACACAAATATTTTGCCCCGGACAGATGCAGACAGAATCATTTTGTCCAGGACAGCCCCAGTCCTACGGTGTATGCGCAGTCTCTCGTCCAATCAGCGCTCTTGGCTGCGTGTGTCAATATTGACTCAGCTAAGGGGCAAGTATAGCCGAAAGTCGAGAGCGCAGTGGCTGCATTTCCGTTCCCTCTAACAGGGTGCATGCCTGCGTCAGCCATTCACAAATGTATGGTGTGGGCACGTGCCCTGCTAAAGGTATAGCTGATGGAGCCCGCGGCTTGCGTATGCGTCGTTGAATCAGGGAGAAAGGTTTTTTGGGGGGACAATTAGGGATGCCCTGTGGGGGAGGGAATCTTCTCTCCCATAACATTAAAGTGGACCAAAACCCACAGCGATCGATTCCCTCTCCCGGGGCCCCGCTGTGTGAAACCCTCCGCATCCCCACTATATATCCATTTGTGAATGATCGATGCAAACACGCTCCCTCTGAGCCGCTCACCTTAGACAACGTGACGTCAGGGGCTCCGAGCACACTGATTGGATGAGTGGCCGCGCATGCACTGTAGAACCGTGAAGAGATGAATTGCGCTCTGCGATCTGGGGGGTTTCACACAGCGGGGCATTCCTGATCAGGGTGTCACGGAGGAAAGGACCAAAACCTTTGGTCCACTTTAAAAAGGCACCAGCTGCTTTTATAGGCACCCCGTCTAGGGACAGGTTTAGAGGCAATGCACCGTACCACTAAGCGATCTCACACACACAAAATGTGCTGCCAGTGTCAGCAGTCTTGGAGTGACCGGGCCAGCTAGAAGGGATGCCGCCATCCTCTGGCAGCTGTCAGAGGGACGCATAAAAAGGCTTAAGCTTTGAGTTTGAGGCTTGAGTTTGATACGTGTGTCTTAGATGCTGGACACATGCACCATTGGATCACTTGACTGAATTGAGTGTTGAGTAAATAGGGGGTTTCCTAGCCCTGGGATCTTTTACATGGGTTTGGTCTAATTTAAGTGGACCAAGACCCTGGTAAACTGTCTCTTAAAGAAGAACAAAACCCAAGCTTATATTGGGTTTTGTTCCTCCTACCTGCTGTGTGCATTTCTGCGGAATGCCCATTAACTCACGTTTTCCTCTTTCCCACAGCTCCTGCATGGGCCACTCAGCCAATCACCAGTATGCTTTTGATTCAGATTTTAAATAGAGCTTGTGCCACCAGCTGCATCTCTGCTGTGGGCGCTCCCACTCCAGCCTATTAGAAATGTCTGCTGCAGACCAAACTGAAGGTATAGCGGGAATGTTACAGCGGCTCAGAGAATATGTGAGTGGACTTTAAACAACAGGGCACTCCAATTTGAGATGCCCCATAAAGATAGAGACCACAGCCCTTAGAGGCTTATAGACTCTAGGGGGTCCTTTTTTCCTCTTTAAGCCAAAACGACTCCAGGGCTGGGTTACAGCTTGTTACCGAGGCATCCCGATTTGGGATGGGCTGTATGAAACCTCCAGCATCTCCTGTACACTTGCCTCAGGAATCGCTCCCATGGCGCATGCGTGGGCCTCCGGTGGCATCCACTGCACTCCTGTAGCTAATGCACACATTTGCCACCAGCATATCTGAATTGTTGGTGGCGGCTCCGTGCACCTGAGTGGATTGGCCAGTGGGAGAGGCCTGGAGATCCGTTCATTCTGAATCAATTGCTGGGCATTAATATGCATCTATTGATTGGAAAAGCGTGCACAGTGGGAGCGTGGATCGAAAGTGAATAAACAGCCAATCCTTCACACACAAGGGCATTCTGATTTGCAGATCCAAACCCAGATCCTGTTTTTTTTCCCGCTTTAGAGTGAGATCTCGCTCACTCAGAACTCTCTTTATATGAGTTTGGGGACACTTTAAATTTCAAACCATTGTGCCTTTTATATCAAAACTGGGATTTGCAGAAAACCATAACAGCCTCTTAATTTTATGTGCACTCTGTTTCTTTTAGGACCAATGGAGATGATGAGGTAGCATTCGTATTCAGCCATGGGGACGGCATCGTCCATGGTCAGCCCTGGAGAAGTGATAGAAGATACATACGGCGGGGGAGGTGGAGAAGCTTGTGAGATCCCTGTGGAAGTGAAGCCTAAAGCCCGGCTTTTGCGCAGCTCTTTCAGGCGAGGCCCAAGGGTGATAGGGGCCAGTTTTAAATCCACAGCCTCAGTGGACCTAGAATATGCTGCTGAGTATGAGCGTCTGAAGAAGGAGTATGAAATTTTCCGTGTCAGCAAGAATAATGAGATCGCTTCCATGCAAAAAAAAGAGCTCAAGCTGGATGAGGAAAATAAAAGGCTCAGGGCAGAGTTACAGGTGAGCCAAATAGGAATATTCTTATTTTCCCAACATGCTTCTTGGACCTCAAAATAGTTAACAGGGCCCAGATCCTGTGATGTTTAGATCCCTTATCTGGAAAGTGGAAACCAACCAAAATAGACCATTCATTTATATAGTAGATGTGTTTATCCATAATTAAAGTAAGTCCTCTTTAACCATTAGCAAGTACCTCCTTCATACTTTTTTAAGCCTCGTTTATTTGGCTTGGCATTTTGGGGCTAAAAACCATGCCTCCCAACCAGGGCCAGTGTCAGCTTTGGGCACACCTGGGCAAGTACCAGGGCCCCTTGTTTCTTTAGAGGTCCACTCAGACTCTGACTGGGCTGCAGGATGATTCTCTGGGGGCTCCACCCACCGTACCATTGAGCCGGGTGTCCTGCATGTAGACCTGCTCACAGCAGGCCTTAGGGCCGGACCAGAGGATAATCAGCGGCACCCATCTGTGGCAGCAGAGCTGACGTGTTACATGATGTGGCATGTAATGCGACACACCACCAAAACTTTCTTACCCAGGGACCTAGATAGGCCTGTTGCCAACCCTGCCCCCACCCTTGTCCTTCTCTGCATACTGCCTACTTCTCTTCTTATTTCATTGTTAGGAGGGGACAAGCCATTTAGGGAGAGACCTATGTCAGGCTTTTCACCTTTTTAATATTGCAAGTGCCCAGAAAAAGCAGGCTGGGCGTGCAACACTTGTGCTCGCATCTCTGCTCTCACTCCTGATTTACGTAAACCGAGCTGTTTGCCGAAGCATTAATATGCACAGAAAATGGCTCTGATTGGACTCGACCCCGTGCTCTATAAGACTAGGGAAAGGTGAATTTTTTGTGACATGGAGAGGGGGTCACGCAGTGGGGCATCCAAATCAAGATTCCCTTGGGCAGGGGACAAGACCCGGGATAGTTAAAAACCTTGAGTTTTGTTCCACTTTAAGCGTTATACAGACACTAGAACACCCCTTTTAAAATTACAATACCTGTTTTTCAGTCTCTGGAAAACTACTTTCAGATGAGTAAAGATATACAATGAGAACAGCCTTGAAACAAAACTCCAGACTAATAAAATAATAAACACATACTCAACCTGCTTTCCAACAGCAATCCAGCTTCTTCATCTGTAATCTCCTATTCTTTACGGCCTTTACTAAGCAAGCTTAGCACAACATAAAGCATATCACATTGATACGTTCAGAGCACTCAGCGGATGAGTAGATGTTGGAGCACTTGCTGAACCAGTACCAGAAAAAGTAGAATTTAATTCTCTCTCTGGCCAAGGCTCATCCTACATCCTACTGGTCTAAAGATACCAGGCCAGATGCATCCTCCACTTCATACAGGACCTCCTCCTGTCCTCACCCCTGATAACCTCCTCCCGCTCTAGTCTTCAGAATGTCACATATGCTGCTGAGACTTCTGGGACTAATACTTCTTGTTTGCTGTCTCACATTCTCTTGTTCTCCACTCCTACTAAGAAAAATCCTTTATGTAAGTTATGTGAGCAAAATATCTAATTTTTAACATAATCAATTCAAGGCCCTTCAGAAAACCTACCAGAAGATCCTCAGGGAGAAGGAGAGCGCAGTTGAAGCCAAGTATCAGGCTATGGAGAGAGCTTCTGCTTTTGAACACGATCGGGATAAAGTAAAAAGACAGTTTAAGGTATGTCACACACTACAGAACATTCGCTAAACGTATGCCATTGTACTGATCGGTATATATGAGAATTAAAAAGGGGACCTTAACCCTCCCTGACAAAGGAGGTCCAGGGACACTAAACTAACCTCGCCAACCTCTCATGTCATCACTGTATCCTGCCTTCACTATACTCTGCATAGAGATATACCCATCTTTTCCTAGCAGAGCTTTAACCGAGTATCGCCTACTTTCAGGGCTCATAGTCTATGTGAATAGGTGTGTAGCATCCCTGCAGGCCTGGACTACTGCACATTGTGAGCCCTAAATTTGGAAATACTTATAAGCAAAAAAAATGTAGCCAGCCAGGATTGACAGTTAATATTCTAACATTTTATTCCATGAAAATCATTAAAAAGTGCTGTAACCAAACAGATAATCTCATAAAAAAGTGATCCCTAGAAAACGTCTACGCGTTTCAGACCAGCCGGTCCTTACTCATGACATAATATTAAATGCATTCAGATCACTCACATATACATAGAAAATGGTATCCACCCTCTTGATCACAAATTTCATTGGATGATCCCAGGCGAATCAAATTTCGGAGACTTACCCCCAATTGAAACGTGCACCAAGGCCAACACCCTCGGGCATATTGAAAATGAAAATCTGCCCTCAGGAATAATGAAGGCAGAAGTAAAGGGACGCATCTCTCACTAACTCCCCCGTAAGACAAGGGAAGGTCTCGTCACAGCGGGTCAGAGGCGGGAAATCCGCACCAGTCTGGCCTGCGCCCCCTGTGGTGAAACTGTGAAACACTTTGGAAAATACTTACTCAGAGTTGCCAGGAGGGCTTAGGTCTGCCTTAGGTGGACCGACTCCGCCCACCATGTAAAAGAAGCATGTTAGAGCCCAATTTACTTTCCCGTGTTGGCAGATGGCACTCCTCTTTCTTAGACCCAGCTCAGTGGTACAATACTAGCTACACAACACACCAGGTCTTAGCTCAACCAGTGAGAATCATTCCTATTGACCTTCCAGGGCTGGCAAGTCATGCTGTTGACTACTGACTGTTCAGTGGTACATTGCTGAGCCAGGGAGTGCCATTTGTGGGGAGAGAAAATCTTAGGTGCTGTAAGAGGCAGAAGGAAAACAGATATGTTTAGGGGGTAGCTTTTGCAGAAGCATTGTCTCAGTGCAGTAGAGCAGTTGTAGATAGTTAAAAGTGTGTATGTGGTTTTGTTTTTTATTTACTACCTTTCAGATCTTTAGAGAGACAAAAGAAAAAGAGATTCAAGATTTGCTTAGAGCAAAGCGAGACCTAGAAGCCAAACTACAGAGACTGCAGGCCCAGGGGATCCAGGTGTTTGATCCGGGCGAGTCTGATTCTGATGACAATGACACAGAAATGACAGGTAAATAAGGAGAGTATTTATTATTCCAGAAATATAGTTTTAGTTATATTTTGCAGATTTTTTTTTTTACTTAATAGTAATAGAACTGTAAAGTTCTGGGTTTATATCGTAGAGTTGGTACCTGTGTCTTCGAACACTTGGATGCCGTATAGTCTAAATTCTCACACTCCCTGGATCACTTCTGACATTGCTCAGCACAGCTCCAGGGGGTGGGGGAAACCGGCCGTACTGCCTGCTGCTCTGCCGCTACTGGAGTTTCCGCTAGTGACAGCCAGGGTGGACTGGCCATAGGGAGACTTCCATTCATTAACACCAGGGCCAGCCAGGAAGCTGTTTTATTAAAGCAAACCAGGTGGAATCCTTCATAATTTATCTTTTGTAATAAGTTCCAGGTACACAGTGTGACTACTGGACAAGTGGAGCGTTAGGAAGTGAGCATTCCATTGGCAGTATGATGCAGTTACAGCAGTCGTTTCGCGGCCCAGAGTTTGCTCATAGTTCTATTGATGTCGAAGGACCATTTGCTAATGTGAATCGAGGTAAGATTATACCCACTGAGATTCTGACAACATATGTGATAGGACATTCTCAATGTGTGCTCTGGGAGTGTG
This sequence comes from Gastrophryne carolinensis, assembly GCA_027917425.1. NCBI lineage: Eukaryota > Metazoa > Chordata > Amphibia > Anura > Microhylidae > Gastrophryne > Gastrophryne carolinensis. Next base: position 126,131,433 of record CM051239.1, read on the forward strand.
GGGTATGCAGAATTGGCTTCATGTGCAATCAGATTTATGGCTTCTTACAATTATAGAAAACACGTGTGAAAGAAATGTTGTCGTCTTTTATCATCAACCACACAAACCAACACCTTTCTGTCCTTTCAGAAAAATCTGTAAGATGCATTCCCTAAAGAGAATGTTTTATACCTTAAGGCTCCTTTCACACCACTATGCTTTTGCGCTGCACTGCATTGCGTTTTGTTTGAGTAGCTATAGACTTTTATGGAGCTGCGTTTCCATTGCGTTGGAAACGGCATGAAGAACTTTTCCAACGCAAATGGCTAGGTGTGAAAGGGGCCTTATTCTTCTATAGTTAAGAAAATCGGAACAAAACGCGTGTATTTGGGTGCCCCGCTGTGTTAAAAAACCCCCATGATGCCAGTATTTGGTCACCTTTCTTGGGTCCAAGGGCGCATGTGCAGGCTTTCATCCAAGGAGAGTTGTTTGCCGTGACAATGTCATTCAGCAAATGGCTCGCATAAGTTTTAATGGGGAGTGAGACTGGAAGCATCCCCAACCCCAGCTTATCTAAATGGCTGGGGTGGAAGTGCGTGTACATCCGAGGATGCGGCCACTCTCGTTTCTCACAATGATAGAGAACAATGATAGCTGTTTGCCGAATGACATAGTCGAGGTAAACGTCTCTTATTGGACGAGAGCCCACACATGCAACTACTGGCATCTTGGTGGACTTCACGCAGCGGGGCATCCCAATTTGGAAAGCTCCGGGGGAAGGCCAGCGGCCGGCCCTGAAATCTTATAGATTCTTATAGATTCGTTATTGCAAAATGTGGTATTGTTAAGGATCTTCAGCATAAAGCAGTAAAGATCTTAAAGTGATTCAGCAGACACATAAAAAAACAAAAAAAACAAATGAGTCTTACCTTTTATCCCGCGCAGCTGATAACTCACCTGATCGCTGTATCCGAGCGCCCGCTGCATCCGGCACATCCCACGACGTCTCGGGCCTGATCCATTTAGACAGGTTTAATGGTGGGTCGGGATCGCGACCCGGCATCATTCACAGGTGCGCTGCCACGCCCTCTCCATTGCATTGGAGGTAGTGGCCTGAGGCCTGACACGCCCCCTGCATTGTAGTGAATGAAGGGGTGTGGCCACACCCCAATGACTGATCTATGACTCGGTGAATGGCTTTTGAAGCCCAGCTTAGTTCCACTGATCAGGTGAGTTACAGATCGCCAGACTGGCACCGATCAGCAGTGCAGGACAAAAGGTAAGTGTCCTTCTTGTGCACCTCTCAATGTCTCAAGTATCTGGGTGAGCTGTTTATATTACTCAGTTGTAACCTTTACCCAACTTGTTTCTATTTTCTAGATGATTGGGATGCAGCGGTTGCCAGCCTCCTGCAAGTCACCCCTCTTTTCTCCCAAGCCCTGTGGAGCAACACTGTACGGTGTTATGTAATAAGCACTAAGACTACCCAGCCTGAGCTCGCAATTTTCCTACAGGTAAGAACTTGTGTACAGAACTGAACAGCAATTTGTTTTATACCAGCCAGCAATTGCCATTTGTTTGTGCATGTATAGGAATACTCCCCAAAGCTGCAGAGGATGTGTGAAACGTTGGGCTATTTCTTTCAAGTGGTTTATTTCCCTGAAGAATGTGAGAATCATTACACTGCAGTACGGAAATGGGAAATTGAGAAGAGCTCCCTGGTCATATTACTCACGGGTTCCTCAATGACTGGGTATGCCTTTTACTTATTAATATTAAATGCACTGTCGATTACGATATTACTGATGAGCACAGTTGGTAGGCATGTCAAAAGTTCCCTACAACGTTGATCCAGAGGAAGGCAAAGGCCACAAGAGGCCAAAGTTAATCTTATTCATTTAAGGGGCACATCTCCAAATTGCATGCGGTCTAATATTTATTATTGTTATTAGACTCATTAAAGTGGACCAAAACCCTGCTGGATCGTATAGATTCCCGGGCCGATCCATCCCCTCCCCGCGGGGCATCCAAAATCAGGATGCCCCGTTGTGTGAAACCCCCCAGGTCGCCGGCTACACTGAATTCCGGTCCCTGTTAGAGGGAAGCGCGAGATGCGACCGCCAGCACACTCGGAGCCACTGAGCTAAGTCGTCTCTTAGATGTGCATGGCTCAGCTGCTCCGAGCGTGCTGATTGGACGAGCAGCCGCTCATGTGCCGTAGGACCGCAGTGAGGTGAGTTTTATCGGGATATCTGGAGGGTTTCACATAGCGGGGCACCCCCGATCGAAGTGCCCTGGCGGAGTGGACCAAAACCCAGGATGGTCAAAATACTGGGTTTTGGTCCACTTTAAAGGCATACTTTGAACCCCTTTCTTGTTTTCGCAAAACCACTTTGTTTGGCAAGGCATGCCAGGCATTGCTACAGTGTAGTCCCTTTCCACGAGGAGACAGGGGTGAGCAGGGACTTAAACAGCACTAGATTGCGACAAAGCTGGACCGCTCAGCCAATCAGCAGCACTCAAATTTCCTTTGCGGCTCTGAGCTACAAGAAAATCTAAATGGAGCAAGCACCGCCGACCGCATGCACTCACTAGCTTGAGGTTTTCTGGGCGAGGGCTCAGGAAAGGTGAATTGCCACACAGCGAGGAATTCTAATTTAAGATGCCCCATTAAAAGGTTTAATTACCTCGGGCCACGGTCAGGCCCATGCTACTGGGCACACAGGAGTGCCACCGGGGACCTGGGGATGTGGCCACTGGCATTCCCTAGGTCGATGCACAGACTAAAATAACTGTTCTATGCTATGCATTGGTATGCACAGCATAAAGCGCCTGCGCATCTGCCGTAGGAGCGACAAAAAGGAGTGAAGTGAGTGGGTGATAACACAGCGAGGCATCCCAAATTGGCAGGGACCAGTCACCATGATAGTCAAAATCCTGGCGATTGGTCTACATCAGATTATTTTGCAGGCCTTTATCATTTCAACATTGAAATGAGCTATCTTAATCTTTTCTTCAGAAATCTGATGTTATATTAATAGAGAATGGAAGTGTATGGTTACAGGTGTCTTTCTCCCAACCATAAACCCTTCCTGGAAACTCTTGACCCCATGGGGGCCCCAGAAACCGCTTGCACACACTGTGGCAGCCGTTTCACCTCCCATAGGAGGCCTATGGCGCTGCAGTGTGCAGACATTTCTAGTTTTCCTTTTAGTGCACCTATAGGGAATAAGGTTGCCACATGGCCGGCATTTTTTTTTTCACTTTAGTAGCCACTGGCCTGACAAGGGTGGAATTTGTTTTTTTATTGGCAATTGAGGATAGGAAAAGTAGACCCGCGATTACAATTACCAGCATAAAAGCTAATTACGGCACCATCAGGCCAGTGGCCAGTAAAGAAAAAAAAAATACAGGCCAGGTGGCAACCCTAATAGGGAAGTATATGTAGTCACCTTCTAACCCCAGCCCAATGCCCCAAAACAGCCTTTGCTTCTTTTTTACCTCAGCCTTTGCTCAATATTCATTACAACACGAACTGGGGGCAGCCGGCCATATTGCTGAACAGCCTCACCCCCAGTGATGCAATCAGTTAGGCTCTATTCACAGTCTATAGAGCCTCTATTGCAGTCACAATGCAAGAGAAAATGCTGCCCATTATTTTTAATGGGACAGTATATATATATATAGCAGATTGCTATACAGATGCATGTATGCCACAGTGTTAATTAATTATTTGTTGAATTGAACATTGTTTGTATTGTACATTGCAGCGCACTGTGGGAAGACTGCAAGGAGGCCTTCCTGAAGAATACTGAGGCGAAGCCTCGCATTGTCTATCACAGGGTAGAAGATGGAAACAGTGGTTCAGACTGCATGCAGCAGTTAATAGAGCAAAATCCAAATAAATCTACCAAAACTAAGGTAAGTGCTATTGCTGTACTAGGTGTGTAGGGTTGCCACCTGCCTGGTATTTTTTTTTTTTTTTACTTTACTGGCCACTGACCTGGTGGTGCTGGTATTTGTTTTTACTGGTAATTGAGAAAAATATAACCATAATTACAGTTACCAGTAAAAAACTAATACTGACACCGCCAGGCTAGTGGCCAGTACATAAAAAAATACTGGCCAGGTGGCAACCCTAAGTATATGGCTGGGAAATGCTTTGCTGGACCTGGTCTGGCTTTATTCTCGAAGCATTTGCTAGACTGAAATGATTTGCAAAAATGGCCATCACCAACCAACACTTGATGTTTAACTCCCACCCCCTCTGAAAAAGACTTTAATGCTGACCTGTGTCCTTTAAGGGAGTATGATTTAGGATGGCCCAAAATGTTACCAAGTGCACCAGAATCTTGTTTGGCTGAACCTAGACTCTAAAGGACTCTAGGGACAGTTTAATTCCTGTCCTTGTTGCAGTTCAAATCAGGGTTGGGAAACCCTCAGTCCACCCTATACTAACCTTGATCCCACAGGCATGCTGAGTTTGACCTCGCCAGCCAAAGCACGTATGGCGGGGAGTGCAAAGGAAGTTGTGAGGTAAGTGACTAAGCTTAGCCGTGCATGTATCCAGACTCCCAGGTTATTAATGCACACATTGGGGATGCTAAGGTATGCACATGCACCGTGGCATTACTGGATCGAGAATAAGGTGAACTGGGATCTTTCACACAGTGGGGCATCCCAAAACAGGTGAGGGGAAGACAAATGGGTCGGTGGGTCCTGCAGAACGGCTGATATGGGCAAACCTGGCACTCCAGTGCTGCAGGGAAAGCACATTCCACACCCCCATGTGACAGCTAATGGCCTATCAGGTTTGCCTGCCACACCCGAGGCTGGCAATCACAAGAAGACAAGAGAAGCTCAGAATTTGCTTCTCTGTTAAACTATATGTGTATTACATCACATGTAACACCCGCTCCCGCTGTCTCCTGGCCCCACACTAAGCAATACATATCTACCTCCATTGGGGGGAAAACGCATGTAGAGGCAGCCAGTGTCTTCTATACTAAGGAAGGGTTGGCCATTGCAGTGCTAATATCTGATGTAGCCATAGAGTTTTTATACTGCAAATTCTATGTTTGTGTTCCAGATCATCGAACACAATGGAGATCCTGATGAAGGTGCCTATAAAACCTTTTCCCAAGTACAAGAAGTCATCAAGCAGGTATTTAAATAAAATGATAGTAATTGACATAAAACACAAAAATATCCTAAAGCCAGCCAGAGTACAAAGCCCCACTCTAGTGGATATCCAGTCTGTTTGTAGCCCACGCCTGGAGCTGAGGCAGGACGGGGAGGGGGGTTGAACAAATGTAATTACTTTTCTCGCACGGGATCCAGTGCTGTCTCCAGCGCATGAGGTATAGGTGCACAGAGCAGCATCCCTGGGCGGGCACAGAGTGGGGGATGCTGCCCTGTGCAATCGCTCCAAGATGGCTGCCCCAGCTCTGGTAGCATCTGGGAAATGGCGCTGGATATCAGGTAAGGTAAGGAGTTTTCTTTCCTTTTTTTTTGTAACCTCCCTCTCATGTGGGGGGAGGGGGGATAAAAACAGACTGGACATCCGCATTATTATTGCTTATACATCGTTTATTAGAATTACATATTTTACCACCTGATATAGGTGGAGTATTCCGATACAGGTCACAGAAATGTTTATTTATCAGGATTTACTGGGTGGTGAGATCTCAGATCCAGATTCCAAAGAGGATACAGCAGTTCAGGAAGATGAAGATTTTGGAGATGTCCTGTGGGACGTTCATGATGAGCAGGAACAGATGGAGGCTTTCCAGCAGGCATCTCATTCCTCATGTGAGCTGGGATTTGAAAAAGTGAGTAGAGTCTGTGGACCCCTCTGAGTTGCCTTTCTAACCACAGCATACATGCCAGTCCTCTGCACCTGTCACCTCACATAGGCAATACAATATTGGGTTCCATGACTGCTGGGTCATATGCTGGAGCATTGATTATGTGTATACGTGTAGTTATACGCTAGATGGGCGGCACTAGCCTTTTAGCCATACACAATATTCCACAAAAATAATGGTGTGCACACTCCCCCAAGTAACGGACATTCGAATGCCAAAGGGACAAAGGGGAATCCCACACTTCCCCCAAAAAGTTACCAAGGGTACACAAAGTAAGTGGCACCACCCTCAAAAGTATAAGAAAATATCTAAATGTTATTATTTACAATTACATATAATAATAAAAAAACATCATGATATTTACACAGATAAACAACATAAACACACAAGGACACTAGGGGACGCCGGTGGTCTGATAAAAATGATAATAAAAAATGTGTCACTTAATTTAAATAACAAGGTATAGGCTCTCAATAAACTAATAAAATTGTGCAAAATACGCAATAAATGTGCAAAGTAAATGCTGGCCAATACAAGAGTCCCAATTAGTTAATCCTAATTCTATATCTATCAACCTATAACTAACACCATAAAGCAGGAAAACGAGCCAGGGTGAACAGAAGAATAACAAGACAAAGGTGTGTATACAGACCAACCGGAGCACCCCCACAAGGGTGAAACGCCAACACGTGTCGTAGTGTCACCTGCACTACTTCCTCAGGGCGATTATCAGTGTAATTCAGTTATTATCAGTGTAAATATCATGATGTTTTTTTATTATTATATGTAATTGTAAATAATAAAATGTAGATATTTTCTTATACTTTTGAGGGTGGTGCCACTTACTTTGTGTACCCTTGGTAACTTTTTGGGGAAGTGTGGGATTCCCCTTTGTCCCTTTGGCATACGTGTAGTTATATGTATAGTTATTTTACACAATGTGTACATGTGTGAATAAGCATTTTATTTTTTCATCAGTATTATGATCGTTTGAATGACTTGTTGGCTGCCTCAGCACCAATTCCTCCTCTTCTTATAACTGGAGGACCAGGCTCTGGAAAGTCTCTCCTTCTCTCAAAGTGGTATGTTTTTTTTTTTTGTCCAAAGATTTGGGCATTTATAAAAATGATATACTGGATTATATTGTAATGTTTCAGTTTTACTGACAAAAAAAGTTTCGAACAAATAGTAAAATAGCTATGTCTGACCCCTTACCAGTTTACAAACTGTTAAAAATATACATTTTTAAAATAAAATAGAACTCCCTGTAGTTGCATCTTCCATCATCTGCCCTATTATTATTATTATTATTATTATTATTATTATTATTAATGTGCCATCTGAAGGTTATATGAGTTGCTTGAGCCAGGTTATATGCTTGTCTGAAGAAGTGAGTTTTGAGGGCACTTTTTAAAGACTTGGAGTGATGGAGAGTGACGGATTCAGCGGGGGAGTGCATTCCAGAGAAGTGGGGGGCCACGGGAGAACTCTTGAAAACGGGAATGCGAGGAAGTAACCAAGGAGGACAGGAGAATGTCAGAGGCAGAGCGGTTGGGTTGGTAACCCTGGATCAGAGATGAAATGTAAGGAGGGGCCTGGCTGGAGAGAGCTTTGTAGGTTAGTGTTAGAAGTTGGAACTGAACTCTCTGAGAGGCAGGTAACCATTGGAGGGATTGACAGAGGAGTAGCGCTGGAAAAGTGAGAGGAGAGTTGGATGAGGCGAGCAGCAGAGTTTAGAATAGATTGGAGGGGTGCCAGTCTGTTGGCAAACCACAGAGGAAGTGCATCAGCACTCCCACTTGATCTGAGGGGCTGTGGGCTTTTTAATGCCAGGGAGCCGCCCCACCGGCGTTTGTAGAGAGGGAGGACAAATGGCATCCCACCACTGAGGAGGAGGTGGTAAGCATTGGCAGGCTTTTTTCTTTTAACTTCTTTTTTTTACTTTTTTACATTATATATTTTTTCTTTACAATTATTAGCTAATCAGTAACTGTATTATTTTTATTTACAGGATTCAGCTTCAGCAGAAGCTTTCACCAAACACGCTGATGTTATATCACTTTGTTGGAAAACCAAAATCTACTAGTTCAGAACCAGCGCTAATCATAAAAAGACTGACCCTCAAGGTAGCCGTTGTACATAAAATAGCCATTGTCTATAAACATTGCACCATAAGGAAGCATCCAGACTAAATTCACTTTTTATATAAGGCCCTGTATTACATTAAGGCTCTATTCACACCTCTCGATTTGTTGGGCAACGCAGTCACAGCACAAGGGATTGTGCTGCCCATAATTTTAAATGGGGTAGTTCACACATATATGTTGCTATAAATGTGAACCAGCTCATTAAAAATAATGGGCAGAATTTTCCCTTGCATTGTGACTGCGTTTGCCCAACATAGTGCAAACAGAGAGGTGTGATTAGACCCTTACACTGTACTGTACTTCATCACCTGGAACCTATCATAACCTATTGAAAATGACTCTTAAAATGCATTCTCTTTATTTAATATGGATTTCAATGTCCTTGCAGTACCTTTTAATCTGCATTCAATATTTCCAGCTTAGCGTTGACATGAATGTATTATATCCATCTAATTTGACATTTGATGGTTTCACCAGACTTACTTGGCTTTCTCACCATCATTTATCCAGCATAGATTACTGTTTAGGTCTAAAATAGATAAAACATAAATCAATTATTTCATTTTAAATAAATCATCCCTATTATTTTTTTATAACCCAAACACAGTAGGGGTGGCACCACACAATACCTAGGATGTGCTACACTGTATCAATAAACTTGAAATTCCAAAGAAGATGGCTAAGGGGAAAGAGTCCCTCTTCACCACATAACAGGAGCACCAAAGAAATAAACTAACAATCTAAAGCAATAAATACATAATTTTATTGGTAACAAGACAACAAATAATCACATATACCTACCGTACATAAAAACACATTAAAAAACACTGCATGTCCATAATTACTGCCAGAGCCAAAAAATAAAAGGCATACAATCACTGGAAACTCTCCTAATTTACCTACTGTGAGGACTACACATAAGCTGTCCTAATATTTTGTGCCGGCACAAAAACCTTAAGGTGGACCTAAACTCCTTAGTGCTAACAAAATACAGTTATATGTCCAAAAATAAACGCATATGCGTTAGAAAAAAGTGACTAGTGCTTAAGTTATATTAGAAAAATACATATATTTATACAATATCAACACAATGAATATTCATATAAAAAACCGGAATAAACGCAAACAATATCCCATCTGGAGGAAATCTACAGTGATGTGTAATAACTGATCATTGCCGCCAAAAGTATGTAAAGATATCAACAATCGAATGATAAGTGAGAAAATACAAAAGACACAAAAGGTCAAATACTTAGCACCGGACAACCGAGTCCAGACAATGTGAAGGAGAGTAGGACTAGCAGGTGGGACACCTGCGCACGCGGCCGCCCGTGCCGCTTCGCTGGGTGAAAAGAAACAAAAACTTACTGTGCCCATGCTGTTTTAAGTGAACCGCCATTACCATCCCGATTAATGAATAGAAACCACTGTGTCTGGAACGCAGATGCGCACCAGACTCAGCGCGACGGAAATGACGTGCCCCGGAAGTGCCGTAGGTCTAAGGCTAGAGAGTCAAAATAACCGGCCGTCATCTATTTCATATTAGCGAGTCTGCGCCCGTCAAAGCTCAGCGCATGCTCAAAGATGCGCTCTCTGAGGGAGTACCAGGCCGGGGCTTAAGACATTCTAATGACCCTATTTTTTTATACATACCACTTTATATGTGGCATCTATTTCAAATGATACTTCCCCAGTGAAAAAGATTTTCATGTCAATGTAAAATGAAATGTAATGTATAGGCTCTGACTTTGTGACATTCTAAATCTATATTTAAGCAGTTGTATTGTATTTAAGCAATTGTAATCTTCATTAATGCGGAATTCTGCTCAAACAGGGATGGGCTTTTTACACCATGATACATCCAAGCTCAGAGCCCATTAGATGAAATAATGCCTACCTGATGCATAATTGCACTTTCTTCTTTCCCCTGATGGCTCTCGTGCTCCGTTCGGTTTGTCAGCTGTGCGCTGCCATTTTCCTTTTGTCACAGGTGCCACACGTGCAGTCCCCTTTTGCTTTGGGGCGCGCCCCCATGGTGGAGTGCTGCTCCAGCACATGGTCGGGTACATACAGCACGCTTCATTCATGTGCCTTTCTGGGAAGTATCTGTGAGCAGTTCCAGAAGCGCATAGCCAATCAGGGCTTGTTTACTGTATCTGGGAACGCCCGCAGAATGAAGGTGAATGAAAAAAGGGGGGGCATCTTGCTTCGTCTCAGGAAGCGCCAAAAATCTCGCGATAGGTGAGATTTTGGGCCGTAAAGGCACAGAAGCACTGGCCAAAAAAAAATTGTTGTCATGTACAACAGGGCTCTATGGCAGCGGCAGCCACTGGGTGAAAGAAGACTGGGCGCAAAGAGACTGGGAGCTAGGCCGTGGGGGAGGCGATCACTCTGCAAGTGGGTGAATGAGAATTTTTTTAGGCTAAAAAGTTAGTTCCTGGGGGTATATTAAAATGCCCACACGTTGTACTTTGACTGGAGTTCACTTCATGGGGGGTCTCGGGAAGTGAAGGGTTAAATAATTGGAAAATTGGTGGCGTTGTACAGGGCCTTGACATATTGTATATTCCATATCATCCCATTCCCCTGGATCCACAGGTTAAAGTGGAATCTATACGATTCCCGGGCCAATCGATTTCCCCCCCCCCCCCCGGGCATCCAAAATCGGGATATCCCGCTTTGTGAAACCCCCCAGGTCGTCCTTTTAACTTATCTTGTTTCTTGGTCCAAAGGCGCATGCGTGAGCCGCGGCCACATCCCCGCTATCCCTCTAGCAGGACGCGTGCCTGCTCCAGACATTTGTGAATGGCTGTTAAAGGGAAGTGGAGGATGCGGCCGCTAGAGCGATTGGAGCCGCTGCTATTAAACGAAGCCTTAGACGGCGTGACCTCAGCTGCCCTGAGCGCGTTGATTGGACGAGCGGCTGCACATGCGCCGTAGGACCGGGAAGAGGTGAGTTGCCTTGCAATCTGGAGGGTTTTCCACAGCAGGCCACCCCGGATCTGGTGCCCCAGGTAAAAGGGCCAGAACCCAGGATAGTCAAAATTCTGGGTTTTGGTCCACATTAAAAAAAAAACTGTTTTTACATTAACTAGCAGAATGTGGCCTTTGTGCAATTGGATGCCTTATCCAACATTGTAAATAAGTAGTTAGAGGACTGTGAGCAATACCATCTAAACCGAGACATGCAGTAAGATGGGAGTTCTACCCAGATTACCTTCTCTGATACTACATTTTAGTTTGTTCTACCAAAAGAAAACTGTTAGCTCTTACACACCCATTAACCATGTTTAGGTCAGTAAAGCACAAGTGATTCCATTTCTCTGCTCTGAAAACAGCTAATGCAGCATTCCTGGTCAGTCTCTTCATTATCCATGGATCCGGGAAAGTTCTTAGAAGAATTTCCTCACTGGCTAGAAAAACTTTCAATTCGCTACCAGGGCAACATCATCATTCTTATTGACTCTATTGATCAAATTGAGGTAGGATTTAACTGTTATTACATTTTTTTTCAGTACTCCTAAGACCTTCACTGCATGTTTTTAAAGTGGTCCCACATCATGTTCTACACGGGGGGCATCCAGATTGCTGGAGCCTCCCCCTGGACAAAGGGACAAAGACCCCCCCCCACAATCCTTACCTAAACCTTTATGCTCGGGTAAAATGCATCCCCGCGAATGGTAACTGGAGGTCATTTGGGCCAGGGTCACGTTCTCTTTCCCAGCCCACATGAGTGCTGACAGCCAATCACGGGGCCGCATTTGACCTGGGGAATTAAGGTTCAGGCAAGGATTGCGGACTCTATGTGTGGGGGGCTCCAGCGATATGGATGCCCCCCTGAGACTGTCACAGTGTGGTGTGGGACCTCTTTAAGCATTCAAGCTATTGTCTTTTTTTATAGTACTAAGAGTTGCATGCCACAATATAAAAAGCACCTATACTCAGAATGGAAGTTTATGTAATCACCTTCCATCCCCAGTCCAGTGCCAAACCAGCTCATGTTTCTTTTTGTGGCTAAAGACAATATTGTTAAATAGATTATCAGGACATAGTGTTATGGTGAATGGCAGCCATATGCTAATTAGTTCAGTTACAACAAAACTGTCATATTAGGGCTGATTCAACGTCGCGAGAATATTTTTTCTCTCGTTTTTCTGTGAGAAAAACATTTTTATAATTGCAGTTAAAAAGGGAAAAAAATCATTTATAAAAACGTTTTCTCACAAAAACGCAGCAATGGGAGCACTTCAATCTAACTGCCATTTTTTCGCTTACGTTTATTTGTGAGAAAATAAAATGATCTTAATTGTTTTCCACAATGCAATTCGGCATCTTTTTTTAGCTGCGCAAATGTATAAAACATTTAAACAGAAGAACATGGTGCTAAATTGCACTGAGGAAAACATTCAAGATATTTTTTTTTCTCACAAAAAACGTCAAGGAAAAATATCTCATAGTGCTGAATCAGCCCTAATGGCAGTTAGATTGAAGTGCTCCTCATTGCTGAGCTCTGTAAACTGTGACTGAACGCATCATCACTGGGGGGGGGGCTACTTGACCAGGGAGCAATATGGCCGACTGCATACAGTACATGTTGTTATCAATTTTGGGCAAAGGCTTTAGGTAAAAAAGAAACAGCTGTTTTGGGGCACTGGGCTGGGGATAGAAGGTGATGACGTATACTTCCCTATTAGTATAGGCTTACTGCCAAGCAGCTACACAGTGAGTCAATTGTGACTTTCTTCATTTTTACAGCAACCAGAAAAACATATGAAATGGCTCATTGACCCCTTACCAGTAAATGTTCGAGTAATTGTATCTGTAAACGTTGAAAGTTGTCCTCAGGCATGGAGGTCAGTAAATCATTAGTAATTCCTTAAATTATAAACTATGAATATTCCTTGTTTTTGTTGTTTTGCCATATGAGTGATTATAGTCTATACTGATAATGGACCGTTTTAGACCGTTCTAGACTCCACAATTCTTCTTCAGGCTATGTTGGTTACCACAATTATAACACAAGAAGTAAAGGTATCAAAATACTAAGGGCTACACCTTGCATGTACTGGCAAACCATTACAAATAATTGAAGGGATTGACCACCCATTTAAAATAGGGAAAGGGTACTTGACTTTTGTCCCCCGCAGCTGATCTGTCTGACCTTGGCGATCAACAGCTCACACCTGATCGCTGGATCGCATCCCGCTACACCCTAGGCCCTAACAGGAGTCAGAGTTGATCGTTTGTCGGGTTTGTGCCAACGACAACTGCTGTTTGCATTTAGGCGGCTTGGGATGTGATTAGGGGACCTGCTTCTTAGACCGATCAGCTGTGGGGTACAAAAGGTGAGTATATTTTTGTTATTTTAAATGGGTGATCAATCACTTTAAAGTGTACACAACATGTGTGAATATAATTCCTAATATAATAATAATGTAAAGCAGCCCAAAAGTCAAAAAAAGAAAGTTTAGTAAATTGCTGCCCTAAAGCCCCCCCCCCCCCCCCCCCCGTCAAAAACTATTTGAGAGGGCTTAACGCAATGCAGATGTTCTGGAATAACAGGCCGATTCTATGCTGCAGAACTGCATGGGAGCGGCCATCTTGTCACACACATAAACATGAGGGGAGAGCATGTGCCAGCAGCAGTCCACGCCAAACTGAAAGAGATAAACGCCCCAAAAACACAGGCAGCTTGTGTATTATGTTATATAAACACAAACTGAATAACCAGCTGCTAGAGGGATTGTCTGTGTGTGAGGGGAAAGCTGCAACAATGTTTCTTTATTACTGTTCACTGCGGAATCTGGATTTACTGCACATCATTCAGTCAGTGTAAACATATGTATCTTTTTCAGCTGTGCAGCAGAGCAAAGAGCCATCACAGCTGATGGCTTTCTACTAGAAATAGAGGATTGCACTGATATGTGAGGCAATTTTGATTGTGGGATTGGTTTTCTTTAGAAGCTGGACTCATGTATGGCAAGATGGCCACAGCCATGCAGTTATGCAGAAAACAAAAGATAGACAGCTCAATCCCACGGGGAGTCACCCTGGGAGCAGGGACGCACCTCTGTTAGACCCTCAACCATCCACCTCGGTGCAAGTACAGCTCACCAAAACCCCTAAAACAAAACTCTTACTATCAAAGGTTAAAACATTTGGTTCCCGTTCTGTCTACGTGATTCCTGCAGCCCCTGGAATAGGCTACGCATTTCGCGGCTAATGCTCCATAGTCATACCTGAGGCAACAGAGGGTGGCAAAATATCTAGGCTGGCAACGGTTAAAGGGCCTGCCATGGCTCATTCAGTTATATTTTTACTATTGTTGTTACTGAATTGGATAGAGTTAAACTCCTAAAAACTAAAACGCGAAATGGTGCTTTAGTTGTGTACGTGATGCAATGTGAGTACTAATCTGATAAACACAGTGAAGGAGCAACAATGATGGGCCCCCCTGACCCTGTGGACCCCAATGCAGTCTTTACCCCCACTCGTCTGTAAATACGCTCCTGATTTAAAGCACTACCTAAAAAGTAGTAGTAGTAGAGCTGGAGGCGGGAGAAGGTGTCCAGCATAAGGTGCCCACTGAAATACTTATCCACTGGTGCATTTTTATTCCCCTGCCTCTCTTTTGATACTGTCACCATCACATAGCAGCCAGGTAAGCCTGTTTCCCGGCCCTGTTAACCTACAGTACTTCTTGGTTGCTACAGTGCATTGTGGCTCAACGGGACTGCCGGCAGCCAATGAAATTCACCGACTGAGCTTGTACAGTTATGTATGTGCACCCACCCTGCAAACCCAATTGGAGACCAGTGGTAGGGACTCCATGGCCAGCAGTAGTGATCCCTGAAGAAGGTGAGTATTGAGGCTGAGGGATTGGGCTTCTGCAAATGGTATACAGTGTTGAACATCAAGCACTATTTTAGGACAACCCTCATTATTGGGTGTTGTTCCTCTTTAAAACTCAAAGACAGGTAAAATATTTATTTCCCAGCCCCTTAACCTCTATATTTCAAGTTTACCTCCTCTTGCTTGCAATCCGGCCCATCTGTCTGAATGCTCTGGCTGCTGCAGAGTCTAGGAGGGGAAAACCACCCTTTATGTGTTTTTTCTATTCGCTGCTGTACAAATGACGGATCCAGCCCTCACTGCTGCCATTCTTCTCATTATTCATGCTTATAGGTTGTGGCCAACTCTTCACCTTGACCCTTTAAACTCAAAAGATGTGAAGGCACTTCTAAATCTTGAATGTAGTGGAGCCAATATTGTGTTGACCAAAGAACAGGTTATTTTTCAATTTTTGTGTTAATATGTTTTAATGGTTTGTTAATGGTTAATGGTAAAGCAAAAGGACACATCTTACCTGTAGGGTTAAATCAGAGACCTTGCACTAGGGTTACCCCAAATGCCTCTTAAATGTTTATACAGGTAAGTAATTGCTTATTGTATTTTATAGAAAATAAAGTCCATATACAGAAATAACTCAGTGAGGCACCATTCACTTTTGTAGATTAGGTCGCCCGGGGGGAGAGGAGTTGGCAGTGTCTACATCAAGAAAGAATCAAATGTTCAGTTTTCAATAAAGTTATGCAAAAGCAAAAAAAAACTATTCCTCAAAAAGAACATTAAAGGAGCAGTATCGCGAAATTTGCATTAAAAAAGATAAATAATTAAATAGCCACACAATAGCTTCTAACATGTGTATAAATAATCTGGCGATAGAAAAAGAAAAAAATATATGCCTCTCTTTTAAATTGTATAATGACAATGGCTCAGTCCATTTGCTGAATAGGGGGATCTGCTGGGTTGTATTTAGTGAGCTGCTTCATTTAGCCCACTGGTCTCCTAGCAACACTTTACCTCAGAGGCTGACACTGTAATCAGTGGTAACGGCTGTGTGTGTGTGAGGTGCTGCTTTTGTTATGAGACCAGGTGACTCAAATGTGTAAAATCTATACAAAATAAACTAAACTGACTTTGAATAAATGTGCAGGAAAATCTAAAGGTATTAAAGTGGAACAAAGCCCTGAGTTGCCGACCCTGAAGTCCATAAGACCCGGCCATTGACCTTCCCCCTTGGGCATTCTAAATCAGGATGCCCACTGTGTGAAACGACCCCTGGATAACCACAGATCCCCCCATTTTTCTGGCGCGCTCACGCAGATAGTCATTTAGACAGGCCGGGCAGCCAGGAAGGTTACTGCTCAGGCTCCCCATCTGCGTGCAAACAGAGCTGATTGGATGAGAGCCCGCGCATGCGCTGTGGGACAGGGAAAGGTACGTTTTCACAGGCGAACTTGGGGATTTCACATATCAGGGCATCCCAAGTCGGGATGCCCCTAGGGGCACAAAACAAAACTCCAGATAGTGAAAATCTTGGATTGGGCTTTGCTCAAAACACACAAAGCTGAAAGAAAGATCATATGGAAAAATGTGTTGAGAAAAGAGAGAGAAAATGGTAAACTGAAAGATTCTGCAGCAGAGCCAACATGAAGGGAAAACTGTCAAAATCAGCTAAATGACTTCTAGAGCTTTTCTCTCTGTTTTAGATATATAAGTTCTGGCCAGGCAATGTTGCAATGTTGTTATCTTATGCTGGACGGCTGCCAGCACTGAACAGCTGAGACTTTGATACATTGTTTCACCGCTCTCCTCAGCATGGAACAGGCCAGAGTGTCGGGTCCCAACACTCAGAAGACATAAACATGAGCTATTAGTCTCCAGCTGCTCAACACAGACATCATTTTTTTCTACATTTGTAATTCTTACTCCAACACTTACCTACATTCAAAGTACCATTTAAATAGAAGTCACCAAGAAAAATTTGCGATACTGCTCCTTTAACCAAATAAACTGATATCTCCTACATCTCCCTCCTCCCAGATTCATATATATACAGTATATCCCAAACAGTATGCAAGGGCCCTCTGGTGGTTCTATTATTTACAATATATAAATGAACTTAAATACACAGCAGATCTACATGCCTCAGGAACATTCAAATTCAATAAACCAAATACAAGTGCATGGTAAATGATACATGATCATAGTGCTCAGCTGAGATTATGAGGTTATGACAGCTATGTAAAGTTGAACCCCTTTATATCAGTATGCACTATGATCATGTAACATTTACCATGCACTTGTATATGATTCATTGAATTTAAACCGGACCTTGAGCATAATTTAATGAAAAGCCCAAACCCTTGAAAAAATATTCCCCAGCATCTAAAATGAATATATTTTACATTTTTAGTTGCTTACATATTATTCTTTCACCCGCAGGACTCTAGGATATGGGCGCCGCCATCTTGCCTCAGAAGCATTATATATTGAGGAGAGAGGAGAGGTGGAAAGTGCAGGGGGGCCGGGTTATAGCTGTGCTTTGCTCAGACAGAGCAGAACTGGGGTCAGGAAAGGGACAGCAATCCCAGAATGCAAAACAGCATAGTCAGAAGGCACTTCCTGTCTGCAGGCAGCCTGCAACTCCATGGGATGCCATCTTGGATGTTAAAAAGTTAAAAAAAAACGCAAAAGGTGCAGGTAGGATGATTTTTAATGTGGGCAATCTGTATGAAGGCGATGGGGAAACATACAAGATACACTCTTATTCAGGGTGAATGTCCACTTTAAAGGTTCCTTAAGGCATGGAGGATTCTCTATATAAATATTCAGTATATGTATATATTGCAAATAATGTAGTGACTAGATTTAACCACCCAAGAGCGCCAACATACTGTTTGTGAAATACATGCTTCTTAGACCACATGTAAAACTGGGTGCAGGCAGATGTAGGGATGTATGCACCTTTTTTGTGGACTAGTTTTTCTGTATACTTTTTTGACAACTGAATATTTGATTTTTAGTGATTAAGACACCCCCCCCCCCCAACCCATGGGCTTAGATACTATAAAGGCAGGCAATGCAATTGCGACCGGGCCCATGGCAGAAGGGAGCCCAATGCAAGCTGCCTCCACCCTCCTTCCAGGCAACATGGTCAATGATGGGGGTTGATATTGCAAATGGAACTAGGGGGGTGTTGGATCATGTTTAGGGGATTTTTTTGGTTCCCCCCCCCATTTAACCCAACCATGTAGTGAGTATACACATGCCCAGAGTGGTGGGCAGCCCTAGTTACTGCACCTAGGGAACAGTTGGGGGGTTAGGTGCCTTGCTCAAGAGCATGTCCTATGGCCAGGAATCAAACCTGCCAACCTCCGGTCATAAGGCCGCTTCCTCACTTCTAGACCACCAACTTTAATGTAGAGCCCCTTACTACAGAGTTGCCTTATGTTTGTGGTTTCCTGTCACACATTTACAGACACTTAGCACTGAGGTTTCTGGTTTTCTCCACAAATTGTTAATTTCCATTTATTTCATTGGACCTGCTTGGTGCACATACTGGGGCCTTGAAATAGACTTAAAGTTAAAAAATAAAAAATTAATAATACTATTCTAAGTATGTCGCACACCCCACTTCAGACATTAATTCATTAACATGGGTACTCACCGCTAGGTGGCGCTGCTTTGCAGAGAAGTCCAGAAAAAGCAAGCCCCTCCCTGTCTATACATACCTGGTATCTCCTAACAATTCCCCAGTGTTCTTCTCTGCAACGTGGCGACAAGACAGAAGAAAGAAGTCTCCTGCTTGCAGGTAGCCGGGGTATCACCCCGGCCCCCCCCCCCCCCCCCCCCCATGGTCTATTTCTGCCCGGCTTTCTTTTTGATGTAACCCCTGGTTCATGGTAGCCTCCCAGCTTAGGCTGTAGGCTGGGCAAGGGTAGATAGCACCTTAGGTGCTTAGGAGCTTAGCTCCTCCGCTCGACCCCATATTATGGGGCATAGCGGCGATCCGGTTTTTGGTGATCCGGATGTGGGATGCCCCGGGCCTGATGTTCCCCTTAGGTTCTTTTCCTATCTTTTTCCCTCCTTTATTGATCGTGTGCTTGTGTGTGTGTGTTGTGAGGCAGGGACGGGTGGCCTGGCGGCGCCGGCCCGTCCGGTCTGCCCTTATAGGGTGCTTGGGGGCTCCTGGAGCCCCTGTGTTTTTGTGGTGTTGGGTGGCTTGGCGGCACGCTGCGCCGGTCCGCCAGGGATACATTCCGCTGGCTGTTTTGGGCGGGCGGGCCGGGCGGAATGCGCCGCCGGCCCGCCCGACGGCTTCTGCGGGCGTCATCGCGCGGCGCCCGCGGCTTGGGCATTGGCGCGGCGGCCGTAGGGGCAACTTGTGTTTGGGTGCCTCGCTGGCGGGGGCGGGGCCGGGCGGCATGCTTTGCCGCCGGTCCTCCTGCTGGCTTATGCGGGCGCCATTGTATGTGGCGCTCGCGGCTTAGTTCGCGGGCCGCGTCCTGCGCGGGCCGTGACGTGTATGGCGGGGTACGTGGGGGGCGGGGCTACAGAGGTCCGCGCTTCTGGCGGGCCCGCCCTTCATCCCCGTCTCTTTCTCGTTCTGGCGGCGCTTCTGTGTGGAGCTCAGGTAGGTGCCTGCTGTTGTTCTTCCGGCACTTCATGTTGTCTGAACACTCCTTTTAGTGTGAGCGTCCAGTTTGCTGATAAGGGGGGGCAGCGTTTTGTCTCCTTAGGGTTACACTGGCCTTGGGTCCACTTGGGTCCCTTTTGCTATTTCCCTTTTGCTATTTCCCTGACAGGCCTATTTACACATTTCCTCATATATATATATCTATATAGATATATATATTTATAGATATTTTATTAAAATCCCAGAGGGGCATCCCGGGTCGCTTACTGCGTAAATCCCTGGGGTCTGCGAATACCATAAATTCACCATATGGAGGCTACCAGAGATACCGGAACTAGTCCTTCGGGGCAGTCCAGGCTGTGTGGGGGATGTGGGACTCCGCTCCCAGGGGATGATGTTATCATTTGTATTCCATGTGCGCAGCGGAACATTGAGCGCCAGTCCGACACTTCGGTGCCTGGGACTTCTTCTACCGCGCCTTCTCCCTCCCCTCCTCGCCTGTTCCGGACCCCGCGTGACGTGGTCGTTGGGGGTGATTCGCAATCTGAGGTATGCGCCCGTTTGGCCAGCCTCGAGAAAATGTTTTCCGCAATGGTCGCTCAGAAGGCTCCAGCCAAGCGGAAACATCTGTCTCCGCCTCCGCAGGACTCAGATGAGGAAGTTGAGGTACTGGACTGGTCGGTTCGTCCCCTTGAAGAGGGTGAGCTTGTTGAGGAGTCAGAGGATGCCGAGGTTCAGCAGTTGTCGGGCGCTGAGGGGGACCTGGATGAGGGGCCCCCCCTTGATACGCCCACTATCCTGGCCCAAATGTTTGAGGTTTTGGATTTGGATCCGCCGGAAGTTACTCCTCGGCCTAAGGGTCAGCTTTTTGGGGGGTCCAAGCAGCGCTTGGAGTTTCCCAGTCAGCAGCATTTTGAGGACATTGTCCTTAAGCAGTGGGAGCAGCCTACGCGTCTTGTCGGGGTTCCGCCTAGTTGGGACAAGAAGTATCCTTTTCCAGCGGATTTGTTGAAGCGTTGGTCTGTTTCTCCCGAGGTGGATGCTCCTGTTTTGGGGCTGTCTAATACGGCGGCTGTTCATCTCCCTGACACTACTTCTCTCAAGGACGGCGAGGATCGCCGGATTGATCAGTTGGCCCGTCATGGGTTTGTCTGTGCGGGTTCGGTTTTGAGGCCTGCTTGTGCTTCTGCCTTTTTGTCATTGGCGGTTAGGTCTATGGTCAGGGACTTATGTGTGGATCTTGATCCTACCGGTGACGAGTTTCTTGCTCTTAAGCGTTGTGAATCCTTTTTGTCGTTTATTCTGGCCGCCCAGGAGGATGCCATGTTGATGTGTGGCAGGGCTACTGCTCTGTTGGTGGCTATTCGTCGTTCAGTTTGGCTGAGACAGTGGACGGCTGATTTTAATTCTAAAAGATCGCTTACGGCTCTTCCCTTTTTGGGTTTGAGGCTTTTCGGTGAAAAGCTGGATTCTGTGGCCAAGGGAGGCAAGTTGCCTCAGCGCAAGAAATTTCGCCGTTCCTTTCGGGGGGCGGTCTCCTTTAATCCGTCCTTTCGGGGAGCCAGAGCCGGCAGGGGTGCGGGCTTCTCGGCCTCCAGGGGCGCCAGTTGGCCTAGAGGTAGAGGCCGTGGCCGTCCCGTTCACGTCTGGGGCGCCAAGCCCAAGCCTGCGGCCAAGCCCGCTCAGCAATGAGGGGGCGCCCTCACCCGTACGGGTGGGGGGACGGTTGCTACTCTTCTCCCGGGTATGGGACCAGGAGGTCTCGGACAGGTGGATCCGGGAGGTGGTGTCGGCCGGTTACAAGCTGGAGTTCGAGTCCCGCCCTCCTCTAAGGTTTTTCAGGTCTCGGGTGCCCTCGGATCCTTTGGCCGCACAGGGGCTCCTGGCGGCGGTAAGGAATCTTCTGGAATTGGCAGTCATCTGCCCGGTCCCTCCTTCGGATGTGGGGCGCGGGTATTATTTCAATCTCTTCACTGTACCCAAAAAGGATGGTTCGTTCCGTCCGATCCTGGATTTGAAGCTTCTCAACAGGTTTATTCGTCCCCGGAAGTTCCGCATGGAAACCCTGCGATCTGCGATCGGTTCGCTTCGGCAGGGGGACTTTATGACGTCCATAGACATCAAGGATGCTTACCCTCACATTCCGATCTTTCCGGCTCATCAGAGGTTCCTTCGCTTTGTGGTGGAGGATCGGCATTTTCAGTTTGTAGCTCTTCCGTTCGGCCTCACATCTGCTCCGAGAGTGTTCACCAAGGTGTTGGCGGGAGTGATGGCCCTGCTCAGAGCTCAGGGGATTCGCATTGTGCCTTACCTGGACGATCTCCTCATCATGGCGCCTTCCTTCAGTCAAGCGGAAGGGGACACCAGTTTGGTGGTGTCTATGTTGGAGAGGTTCGGCTGGGTGATCAATTACCCCAAGTCCTCTCTGGTCCCGGCCAGGGTGGTGACTTTTCTGGGGATGTCGTTGGACTCTTGCCAGCACAGAGTTTTTCTTCCTCAGGCCAAGGTCCTTTTGATTCAGGAATTGGCTCAGCTTCTTCTTTCCAATCCTCGCCCGTCCATTCGGCTAGGGATGAGACTGGTGGGGTTGATGGTGGCCTTGTTCGAGGCAGTTCCCTTCGCGCAGTTTCACACGCGGACGCTTCAGCTTCATCTCTTGGCGTCTTGGGACCGGCGACCGCGGTCGTTGGATCGGTCCTTACGGATGTCCCCTCGGGTTCGGCAGTCTCTTCTGTGGTGGATGGTCTCGGACAATCTTCTGAAGGGCAGGTCGTTTCTGACCCCGCTTTGGGAGACTGTCACCACGGATGCCAGTTTGTCAGGATGGGGAGGTTTCTGGAAGGATCTTCAGTTTCAGGGGCAGTGGGACCCTCTGGAAGCTCACTTGCCCATCAATGTTCTGGAGTTGCGAGCCAACAGGTTGGTTCTGTCTCAATTGACACATCATTTGCAGGGCCTGCCGGTGCAGGTGCGGTCGGACAATCGGACGGCGGTTGCTTACATCAATCACCAGGGAGGGACTCGCAGTCTGGGTGCCCACAGAGAGGTGTCTCTGATTCTTGTTTGGGCAGACTCATGTCCCTTGCATCTAGGCAGTTTACATTCCAGGAGTGGAGAACACAGAGGCGGACTTTCTGAGCCGGTGTTCGTCCCGCCGGGGGGAATGGTCTCTCCATCCCCAGGTGTTTCGGTCACTGTGTCTTCGGTGGGGGACGCCGGAGGTGGATCTGTTTGCCTCTCGTCACAATCACAAGCTTCCGACATTCGTGTCACTGTCCCAGGATCCTCTGGCTCTGGCGGTGGATGCCATGGCCCTGAGCTGGAGGGATCTGGGGTTTCTTTATCTGTTTCCTCCGATTCCCTTGCTGGGCAGGGTTCTGCGAAAGCTGGTTCAGGAAGGAGTTCCCGCCATTCTCGTGGCTCCAAGGTGGCCAAGGCGGGTGTGGTTTGCGGACATCGTTCGTCTGGCAGTGGATCAGCTCGATCTGCCTCTTCGGCCAGATCTTCTCACTCAGGGTCAGTTGTGTTACCCCAGTTTACCAACGCTGGCTTTGACGGCTTGGCTGCTGAAACCTCCATCTTGAAGGAGGAAGGTCTTTCGGACTCGGTCATTCGGACTCTTATTAGTGCTAGGAAGAGATCCTCTTCTTCCATCTATTATAGGGCTTGGAGATCGTATATTGACTGGTGTGAATCTAGATCTTTGCCCTGCCGGGTCTTTTCCGTTTCCAGGATTTTGGATTTTCTTCAGTCAGGGCTGGACTCTGGTCTTCAGCTGAGTACTTTGAAGGGGCAGGTTTCTGCCTTATCTATCTTTTTTCAGAGGTCTTTTGCAAGCCATTCTTTGGTCAAGACTTTTTTCCAGGGGGTTTCGCATCTGCGGCCTCCTAGGAAGCCTTTGCTCCCTGTTTGGGATTTGAATTTGGTTCTTTCTGCCTTTCAGGCTCCTCCCTTTGAGCCTTAGCGGGATATTGCCTTGTCTACTCTGACTCAGAAGGTTGCCTTTCTGGTGGCCATCACTTCTGTTCGGCGTGTTTCAGAGTTGGCGGCCCTGTCGATTCAGGCCCCTTATTTTGAGAAACATCAGGACAAGGTGGTTTTCAGATTCAAGCCGGACTTTCTTCCTAAAGTGGTCTCTGCTTTCCATCTTAATCAGGACATTGTTCTTCCTTCTTTGTGTCCTAAGCCTAAGAATGACAAGGAGAGTGCGTTGCACTGCTTGGATGTTGTACGTTGTGTCAAGTTCTATCTGCGTACTACAGCTTCTTTTCGTAGGACGGATGCCTTCTTCGTGGTGCCCTGTGGGCCTAGGAAGGGTTTGGCTCCGGCCAAGTCTTCTATTAGCAAATGGATTCGTCAGGCGATTGTTGGAGCCTATTCTGCCAAGGGGAAGGCTCCCCCTTTTCATGTTACTGCTCATTCTACTCGTGCTGTTGGTGCGTCCTGGGCTTTTCAGCACCAGGCTTCGGTTGAGCAGGTTTGTAAGGCTGCTACCTGGTCTTCGGTTCACACCTTTTCAAAGTTTTATAAGGTTGATGTGCGGGCCTCAGCGGATGCTGTTTTTGGCCGCAAGGTTCTGCAGGCTGCAGTGGTTTGAGTGTTTCTGCATTATTGCCTGGTTGGATACCCTCCCCATTTTGGACACTGCTGTTGGATGTCCCATGTTAATGAATTAATGTCTGAAGTGGGGTGTGTGACATACTTAGAATAATACCATTTTGTGATTACTCACCTGTAAAATGGGTATTATAAGTATGTCACACACCCCACTTCACCCGCCCTTTTTTGGTATCCTGGTTCTTTATATGGTGAAGTTGTGTTTATTCACAGTTGAGGGTTACTTTTGTGTTTGGTCTCCTGGTATCTTGCCTTTATTGCTGTTTGAATACTGGGGAATTGTTAGGAGATACCAGGTATGTATAGACCGGGAGGGGCTTGCTTTTTCTGGACTTCTCTGCAAAGCAGCGCCACCTAGCGGTGAGTACCCATGTTAATGAATTAATGTCTGAAGTGGGGTGTGTGACATACTTATAATACCCATTTTACAGGTGAGTAATCACAAAATGGTATTTTTTTTTTTTAATTGCCCTAAGTGCATCCATATTTGGTATGGACCTACAGTTTAAGATTATATAGAGTCTCCCATTGAGGGGAAATGCGGCTTCTGAGTGTGTGTGTGCAGCATTTTCCTGTCCCGCATTGGATGGAGCGCCACTAGGAAAAGATAATTATCCCTCTAATGCAGGGCTTTGAGGGGGTAGGTTATAGGTTAGGTTAATTGTGTGTCCCTGTGGATCATTACCCACCCTGGAAGCACTGTGCTTGGGTCTGCTTTACTTTTCCATTGTGTGTCTGAACCTTCCTATGGTAGTGCACCACAAAAATATATGGGGTAAATGGCTCCTATGTTAGCTATAGAATTTTAGGACTGTCATCACCTAGAGCATGATGACATGGGCAACTCTGTAATCCAAGAGTGTAGTCAGGCAGTGCAGAAAGCAGGTCAGAAACTTCACTGCATAGGCATCACCAGTAGAAAGAAGGGGTTGGTGTTGTCCTATTGTCACATACCAGTACTGACAGCAGTTGTGATGGCGGCACCACCTTCTGTACTTCCACGTGAGCATGCCTTACTGCGCATGTGCAGGGTGCGCTTGACACTGCGCAGCTGTGAACGCTGACTGCACTTTGCAGGTGGCACCAGCAGGTATTGCGCAACCTTTTTCTGCGCAATGGCTCACAGGTGATCTGTTAGCTGACAGGGGAGAGAGACAATCAGGGGATGCTGGGCCTTTATAAGGAAGCTGTGGTCCTTGGATTAGCGCCAGAAGATTCCTGGCTCGTCTTGCCGTGCCAGCTCTCTGTGTTCCTGAAACCACTTGTGATAAATCCCACCCTCCACCCTCCTTCCAGGCAACATGGTCAATGGTGGGGGTTGATATTGCAAATGGAACTAGGGGGGTGTTGGATCATGTTTAGGGGATTTTTTTGGTCCCCCCCCCCCCCCCCATTTAACCCAACCATGTAGTGAGTATACACATGCCCAGAGTGGTGGGCAGCCCTAGTTACTGCACCTAGGAAACAGTTGGGGGGTTAGGTGCCTTGCTCAAGAGCATGTCCTATGGCCAGGAATCAAACCTGCCAACCTCCGGTCATAAGGCCGCTTCCTCACTTCTAGACCACCAACTTTAATGTAGAGCCCCTTACTACAGAGTTGCCTTATGTTTGTGGTTTCCTGTCACACATTTACAGACACTTAGCATTGAGGTTTCTGGTTTTCTCCACAAATTGTTAATTTCCATTTATTTCATTGGACCTGCTTGGTGCACATACTGGGGCCTTAAAATAGACTTAAAGTTAAAAAATAAAAAATTAATAATACTTTTTTTTTTTTAATTGCCCTAAGTGCATCCATATTTGGTATGGACCTACAGTTTAAGATTATACAGAGTCGCCCATTGAGGGGAAATGCGGCTTCTGAGTGTGTGTGTGCAGCATTTTCCTGTCCCGCATTGGATGGAGCGCCACTAGGAAAAGATAATTATCCCTCTAATGCAGGGCTTTGAGGGGGTAGGTTATAGGTTAGGTTAATTGTGTGTCCCTGTGGATCATTACCCACCCTGGAAGCACTGTGCTTGGGTCTGCTTTACTTTTCCATTGTGTGTCTGAACCTTCCTATTGTAGTGCACCACAAAAATATATGGGGTAAATGGCTCCTATGTTAGCTATAGAATTTTAGGACTGTCATCACCTAGAGCATGATGACATGGGCAACTCTGTAATCCAAGAGTGTAGTCAGGCAGTGCAGAAAGCAGGTCAGAAACTTCACTGTATAGGCATCACCAGTAGAAAGAAGGGGTTGGTGTTGTCCTATTGTCACATACCAGTACTGACAGCAGTTGTGATGGCGGCACCACCTTCTGTACTTCCACGTGAGCATGCCTTACTGCGCATGTGCAGGGTGCGCTTGACACTGCGCAGCTGTGAACGCTGACTGCACTTTGCAGGTGGCACCAGCAGGTATTGCGCAACCTTTTTCTGCGCAATGGCTCACAGGTGATCTGTTAGCTGACAGGGGAGAGAGACAATCAGGGGATGCTGGGCCTTTATAAGGAAGCTGTGGTCCTTGGATTAGCGCCAGAAGATTCCTGGCTCGTCTTGCCGTGCCACCTCTCTCCCCCCGTGAGGAGCCTTGGGGACTCACAATTGCACTCACCACATTTGTAATGTAATCCTATAACTTTTATTATCTTTTATATGCAGCAAAATCCACCTTATTGCTTACATAATGCGCCACAAGGGGGAGCCATTCTATGCACTACTATCACAATACATATAATATCATTAATCCTCACTAATTAATTCCTGATTATTTAAAGTGCATGTGCCAAGTAAAAAGTGCATCAATATCCAACACAATGTGCAAAGTGTTGATCCAAGATCTCAGCATAAAGTGCAATAAAAGTAAAACACAAGACAACACAAAAAGTTTTTTCTTACTATATAAAGAATGGCAACCCCGCGGCAGAAGAAACCCACGCGTTCTGAGACCTCCCCTGGGTCTCTTTTTCAAGGCATCAGTAAGTATTTTGAAACCACTTGTGGATTAACCCTTTAACTTATGTGCTTGACCCAGTTTACCCATCAAACCTTGGCTTTTGGATTAACTCTTTGAACTTTTGCACTTGGCTTACTCATCTGACTTCGCTCTCGGATTAACCCTTGAACTGCCTCAGGTGTATGACCCAGTTTATCCTCCAAACCTTGTGCTCGGGTTAATCTTGGACTGTCTCCCGTGTATGACCCGGCTATATACCAGACCTCGCTCTTGGATTAACTCTCAGATTGCCTTACGCGTATGACCTTGGTACTCTGCTGACTCTGCACCCGTGCCAGTGACCCCCTGTCATCTCGTCTGTCTCCTCAAACTACCTGGCGACCAATGCTGTCCGCTCAGAATCTTGTCTCTCCAGGAAATGACCTGGGACCACCCAAGCAACAAATCTATCCTCCCTTGTGGGAGGCTCTAGGGAAGACCAAGATGATCCTTAGCCCCCGATCCTGCAGGGGCAAGCTTGGGTTCAGGGCGGTAGTCTTGGAGTGCCATCATCAGCACTATAAGCCACGCTCCTCCTGTCCACAGTGCTCGCCTACAGGTCTATGACCTCTATAGTGCTCTGGTGAGGACACATCTGAAGTAGACACCTCCCCTACAAAAAAGACAGTTATCAAACTGAACAGGTCCAAAGAGGGAATGAAAAATGGGGTGGGGGGGCTACACAAAACCTGGCAGAATGTTTAGCCTGGATGAAAAAGTAGGGAATTGATAGGAACTAAACACAATTGCCAAGGGACAATTTGCAGATTCAGTGCCCTGAATAAGGATTTATACTCCTAGAACTTTCCCACATTTTGAATTTTTACAGCCACAAAGTCAAATGTGTTTTTATTAGGTTTACATGTTATAATGCCACACAAAGTAGCAAGAAGTGAAGTGTAAAGAAAATGAAGCATGTTTTTCAAAATGTCTAATAAATGTATATATATATATATATATATATATATATATATATATATATATATGTAAATATAATGTATAATAAAGTGTATAAGTGCATGTGTATGTATTATGAAATTTAAGAAATCTCTTGTTTATTACAGGAGAGAAAATTGGAGAGACACTGTCGCTCTGCAGCAACTTGCAATCCTCTATATGTAACACTGCTGGCTAGACTAATTATTTGGTATAAAATATCTACTCACTATTGTTAGTTATGGCTGTTTTGTGGTAACAAATGTTGCATACACTTGAAATGTATAGGGCCAGTCCAGACAAAACAAAAAAAAGCATTTAATTTGTCCCCTTCAGCACTTCTAGTCACATTCTAGTCTAGTCGTATAATAACAGTCACAGTGACTTCAGGATGCCCACTCCATTTATTTCAATGGAGGCCCCCCCCTCTATTGTAGCAAATGGAGTGGTCATGGCCAGTCACTGTGATAGATGGGGGGATGGGCACTCCTCACACTGGCCACTGCGGAGCGTAAGCGCTGCAGGA
Organism: Gastrophryne carolinensis; assembly: GCA_027917425.1. Taxonomy (NCBI): domain Eukaryota; kingdom Metazoa; phylum Chordata; class Amphibia; order Anura; family Microhylidae; genus Gastrophryne; species Gastrophryne carolinensis. The sequence continues at coordinate 126,159,967 of CM051239.1, forward strand.
CTCGATCTCAAGACCCGGAAAGTTTTATAATAATGGACGTGGGGGACAAATAGAGGACATGTGCCTTTATTTATTTGCCAGGCACCAACTTTAATCCTTTTGTATTTTGTGTAATGCACTTATCTTATCTAAGTCTTCCTTTTTTCACTATATCCAGTCCAGGTCATCCCAGAAGTGATGACAGCTGGGTAATCCACCGCTAGGTGGCGCTCAACTGCAGGATCAAAAGCTGTAGCTCCTCCCGACCGCCTTTAAAAGCAGGTGTCTCAGATGATTCCCCAGTGTTCTTCCTGCAGTCTGCTGCATAAGGATCGTATGGATACTCTCTCCTGGAATACTGGAGCTGAGCGGGGCCTCCTAGCCCGTCGGCCACTGACTCCTTATTGCCACCATTCCCGTGGACCCACTACTGCCTCCCAGCTTCGGCTGACCGGGACGATGAAGGTAGGGTGAACGCCGGCGTCAGGCGTTGGCAGAGCTAGGCTCTGGGCCGCAGACCCTGCCCATAGGGTAGGTGGTCATAGGCTGATGGTAAGCCTATATAGGGGGGAGAGGAACCACAGGGTTCATGCCCTTCCTGCCCCACAAGCTTTATTGTTGTATTGTGCTTTAAAACTGATTTTTTGTCCAAGGTCGTGTCTCCCTTTCACCTTAATGAGGAAGTTGTCTTGCCTTCATTGTGTCCAGCTCCGACTAATTCTAAGGAAAGGACCCTCCATTCCCTGGATGTGGTCAGAGCCATTAAGTACTACCAGGAAGTCGGATTGTCTTTTTGTCCTCTCCAAGGGGTCTAGGAAGGGCTTGCCTCCGGCCAAGTCCACTCTCAATAAGTGGATCAGACAGGTGGTGGTGCAAGCATATTCTGCCAAGGGGAAGGAACCCCCTTTTCGTGTTACAGCTGATTCTACCAGAGCTATTGGTGCTTCTTGGGCTTTTCAGCACCAGGCCTCTGTTGAACAAGTTTGTAAGGCCGCCACTTGGTCTTCTGTTCATACCTTTACAAAGTTTTACAAGGTTGATGTCAAGGACTCAGCTGATGCTGTCTTTGGCTGAAAAGTGCTTCAGGCGGTATTGAAATGAACTACATGCTGTTCCGCACTGGGGATCCCGCCCTAATGGACACTGCTTATGGATGTCCCAACTGTCATCACTTCTGGGACGACCTGGACTGGATATAGTGTAAAATACAATTCTGTGAAACTCACCTGTAGAATTGTTTTTGAATATATCCAGTCCAGGTCGTCCCACCCCGCCCTTATTCATTATCTCTGGTTGCCTGTTATGGTGATTGCCTTTTTGTATTGGACCGTTGTCCTTAGCTTCAGCATGTACTCTCTCCATCAAAACTATGTGAAGTAACATAGTTGTTTGGCCTCCCGGCTTGTCTCTTTTTCTTACTGCTGTTTAACCACTGGGGAATCATCTGAGACACCTGCTTTTATAAGGGGCCGGGAGGAGCTAAAGCTTTTGATCCTGCAGTCGAGCGCTACCTAGCGGTGGATTACCCAACTGTCATCACTTCTGGGGACGACCTGGACTGAATATATTCAAAAACAATTCTACAGGTGAGTTTCACAGAATTGTTTCTGCCTCTAAAGTATGGTTTCTTCTCAGTCCTTGTGCTAACTTGTGAATCCTTTTCCTTTTTAGTCCACAAATGTTCAACCATTGCTCTGATTGTGAAATCTTTTTTTTCTCTTTCATGGCCATTTCCTCTTCCCACTTCAAGACTTCTTTTCTGCTTTTTCTGTTCTGTGGTATTTCTTTGGCATATCACTTGTTGTTAAAGCGGGCCCCTGCCTGGCTACCAGGCATTGCTGTTGGCTCGGCGGTGGCTTTTTCCACCTCCGAAGCCACACCCAGCGGCACTTTTAAGATCTCCGATTGGCTGATCTCAAGGGTGCCGCCGGCTGGCTGCATCCCTGGTATGCTGTTTTGTGTGTTTATTTATACATTTGTGTGTTTAATTATACATTTTTGTAAAATCTCTGCAGGGCTAGTAATATGGAGGATATCACAGAAGCACTGCAACAGTGTTTGCTGTGTCAGGATACAGTGTCGCTATATAGACTTGCACTTCGCTCTATTCAGGAGTTCATGCCCTATGCAAAGGAAAAAGATTTTATGAGAGAGGTAAGAACCTAGAATCTTTTCTAGTCTACAATTTTGTCACAACGTTTGGTAAACCCAGTGCTACTTAAAGGAGCAGTATCGTGAAATTTGCATTAAAAAAGATAAATAATTAAATAGCCACACAATAGCTTCTAACATGTGTATAAATAATCTGCGATAGAAAAAGGAAAAAATATCTGCCTTTCTTTTAAATTGTATAATGCCAATGGCTCAGTCCATTTGCTGAATAGGGGGATCTGCTGGCTTTTATTTAGTGAGCTGCTTCATTTAGCCCACTGGTCTCCTAGCAACACTTTACCTCAGAGGCTGACACTGTAATCAGTGGTAACGGCTGTGTGTGTGTGAGGTGAGACCAGGTGACTCAAATGTGTAAAATCTATACAAAATAAACTAAACTGACTGAAAACGTCTGAAATTCTTCTTTGAATAACTGTGCAGGAAAATCTAAAGGTATTAAAGTGGAACAAAACCCTGAGTGGCCGACCCTGAAGTCTATAAGACCCGGCCATTGACCTTCCCCCTTGGGCATTCTAAATCGGGATGCCCCACTGTGTGAAACGACCCCTGGATAACCACAGATCCCCCCATTTTTCTGGCACGCTCACGCAGATAGTCATTTAGACAGGCCGGGCAGCCAGGAAGGTTACTGCTCAGGCTCCCCATCTGTGTGCAAACAGAGCTGATTCGATGAGAGCCCGCGCATGCGCTGTGGGACAGGGAAAGGTAAGTTTTCACAGGCGAACTTGGGGATTTCACATATCAAGGCATCCCAAGTCGGGATGCCCCTAGGGGCACAAAACAAAACTCCAGATAGTGAAAATCCTGGGTTGGGCTTTGCTCAAAACACACAAAGCTGAAAGAAAGATCATATGGAAAAATAAAAAATAAGAATATGAAAGAGAAAATGGTAAACTGAAAGATTCTGCAGCAGAGCCAACATGAAGGGAAAACTGTCAAAATCAGCTAAATGACTTCTAGAGCTTTTCTCTCTGTTTTAGATATATAAGTTCTGGCCAGGCAATGTTGCAATGTTGTTATCTTATGCTGGACGGCTGCCATCACTGAACAGCTGATACTTTGGTACATTGTTTCACCCCTCTCCTCAGCATGGAACAGGCCAGAGTGTCGGGTCCCAACACTCAGAAGACATAAACATGAGCTATTAGTCTCCAGCTGCACAACACAGACATGATTTTTTTCTACATTTGTAATTCTTACTCCAACACTTACCTACATTCAAAGTACCATTTAAATAGAAGTCACCAAGAAAAATTTGCGATACTGCTCCTTTAAGTTCGCTTTGATGGATACGATCCACCAAATATAATGACGGAGCTGGTGTAAACCACTTAAATCGACCTTACAGGTAGAAATATCAACACAATGCTGCACATGTTGATCCCAAGACTAGATTATATTCTATTCATCGCACACAGTAGACAAAAAAATGCCACTGGTTAAAATACTAAAATACATGCACACAAATAGGACCCCATCAGAGGTGAACGTGGCTTGTTTTTAAAATAATATCTAGATCTGTACTAAATATTATATATGAATAAACAACAAATTCACTATCAAATACTGCTTATCAATCGAATAAATATGTTCAAACAAAAACCATGTGATGCCATCTTATGAGGATATCTTGTGATAAACATATTACAGCATCTATGTAAATTAATTTTAAGGAGCACTATCGCAAAAAATGGGCCAATGATAAAAAAAAAAACATATAAATGCTGGATGGTGGGAGGAGAGGTCACTTACACAACCAGCATCAAAATATATCCAGCCAGGCTTGCTTTTTTTATTTTGATATAAGGAAGAGAACATCTGACAGGTTCTGTCACCCCTGATAGACTAAACCTGTCACCCTTGGATTTTATTCCTACCATGAGTGAGTAAACCACAAGCTTGGTGGGAGATGTATTTAGTTCGGGTGTATAAGTGAACCGTCCTTTAATTAGCCGCCTTGTTTATTTAGATTTTTAATATTACACAGTTTCGTGATAGTGTTACATTTAGATGCAGTGATAATACAAATCTACCCCCTCCCCATCATTAGACCCTGGATATAGGTAGAGAAATAATATGACTATGACATATTTACATATATATTGCCCCCTTGCGCTGAACCCCACCAGCCTTGCACGTTCCCCTGAGACTTCGTCAGGTCTGAGCCTGAGAAGGCTTTTGGTTCACTTACTAAGGTCCCGCTAGTTACAGATTTCCACAAAGACTAGTTGCAACAGAAAGCAGAGTGTGTTGCAGAGAAGCATCGTCCCTGCTGCCCCCACTCTGCATGTCTGAAACCCCGATGGTCCACAGTGGCGAATACTCTGGAAGTACAGGTTATAACAGATTCACAAAAAGTTGTCAGTATATGGACAGTATCATGCTCTCCAATGAGATTCATGTCTCAGAAAACCTTGAGCACCCCCATAATTAATAATTATATTTGTGTTGCTATTGTTGCTATTGAGGTGAAAAATTTCATTTTCATTTATCTCTGCAGATAAAAGACTTGTTAAAGTGGACCAACACCCAGGATTTTCACTATCCTGGGTGTCGGTCCACTTCCGCGGGGCACCCCGCTGTGTGAAACCCCCCAGAAAGCCCCTAAAATCTTACCTTTTAGGCGACGGACAAGCGGCGCATAAGCCGCCGCCGCCGCCGCCGCCTCTCGCGCGTCCCTCTTATAGGGCGTGCACCCGCGCCGGCCTGCTGGAGGCACGCGCGGGAGGTGGCGGCAGCTTATCCGTCACCTAAAAGGTAAGATTTTAGGTGCTTTCTGGGGGGTTTCACCCGGCGGGACATCCCGATTTCGGATGCCCCGCGGGGAGGGAGCTGATCGGCCCGGGCCGATCAGGGGTGGGTGTTGGTCCACTTTAAACCTGCACATCCAAAGTTACCAAGTTCATGTCATGTATTGTACTTGATTTTATATTCGGTGTGCATTTATGTATTACCAAGAGATCATAGTGTTTGGTTTATTGCATAGAAAACTCGTTTATTCTAGCATTTTAATTTTCTCGCCTTGCACTAATGATTCCTTGTTTTTATACCGCAGATCCTTTGTTTTATCAGTGTTAGCCACAATGGCATAAGTGAATGTGAACTAATGGAGCTCTGCCCAGGACTGACATGGCCGGTATTAACTTTTTTGGTGTATCATCTCCATAAAATGGTTGTGCTAAGATACAGCTGTGGTCTTCTCCAGTTCCAGCACCTACAGGTAATGGCATATGTCAGTAGTATCAAATTTACAGAGGCAGCAGTTCTGAGAGTTTCAAACTTTCCTCTGTTTCCCATGCTGCACAATGCTACAGTGGGAGGCGTGGCCATTGGGTCCAGCTGGCTGCTGTTTTACATTGTATCCGTGTCCACACCTCCCTGTTACATTGTAGCAGGGGCCACACATCCCACTGTTAATTTGTACTGGGCATGCTCAGGATTGTCATGTGCTGGAAGAATAGTGCTCTAAAGAATAGCACATCTACACTTTGTAAGTACAAGGGGGTTTTTTTTCTCGTTGCCTCTCCTGACTATTGGCTGTTTCTGTAAAGCTTTATTTTCTTGTTACTCAATAATTACCTTACAAAAATCACTACGAGGTATGTAAGACAGTAAAAGTAATTATAGTATTAGCCATCCCATTTGTTAATCCCATCGATATTATATGGGAAAGTAAGAGGAAAATAAACCTAAGACAATGGCATCAGTCACAGTGACTATAATCACTGCAATGGAGGGTGTGTGCCAGTGCCCAGCAGTCAATAGAGTGAGCATTCTCCTAATGCTGTGACTGATGCTGGGGAACAGGCGTGATTGGAGATCGGCCCGGACTAACACCAATCATCTGCTGGGGACAAATGGTGACAATAGATAGTCCCCTTTAATATTATATATTAGTTTAAAGAATGATCCTGGCCAGCTTACTGTAGATTTTGTTTCTAGGCAGGAGATGCTGTGAGGATGGAGTATATGCAAGGAGGTCACAATATTGTCTCAGAGTACCGGGAGAAACTTGTGGAGTACTTCACTGCACAGTTAAGGTACAGTATCCATGCTCATTGCATTGCAAAGTATATTTTCACTTATTTGCTCTTATTTTTGGTAAATTTAGTCCCAACATCAAATCATACTGGGCAATTATGTTACACTGATGCATTTAGCCAGTCATTAAAGTCTATTCTTATAAAAGACTTGAAAGTATACAGCACGTCCTGCTCCAGAATATTCCTTACACATGGGTAATACATCCACAAGATGGCGCTGGACTGCAGAAAACAGCTTGTGGCCCCTTCCTGCCCTTTATAAGTCAGGGACCTCTCACAAATTCCCCAGTTTTAATCTGCAGTCTGGACTGCGAAGATAGAAGATGGCTCTCTATATACGCAGGCGAGCGGGGCTTACCAGCCTGCGGCCCTGCAGGACTATTACCACCCGTTCTGGACCCACTGCCTCCCAGCCTTGGCTGACTGGTTCGGGTGAAGGTAGGACAGCACCCGGGTTAGGTGCTTGAGGAGCGCTGCTCCGACCGCAGTCCCTGCTTTGACAGGGTAGGCGGTATAGGCCTGTGGTGAGCGTTATGGCCTCCTGCCCCTGGGGTTCCCCTTTAATCCCTTAAGCCTTAGGTATCTGCCCCCTCCTCTCTTTTTGTTTCACTGAATAGCCCCTTCCTTCACTCTCCCTGGAGATTTTGGGGGGGGGGGGGGGGGCGTGTGTGCGGTATGTCAAGCAGCCTGAATGTTCACTTGCTTGTGGCAGAATTGATTTTGTTGTATCCTGCATGTGTTGCTTAATGTGTTTTTTACTGGCAGCCGCCGCCGTGTGTTTGTACATCGCTCCTCGGGCGGCGGCGACTTTACCTCAGGCTCTGCCGCGCTGTCATTGGACGGCGGGATCATGTGGGCGCGATTCGCGCTCTTTGGGGGGGCGGGCTCTGCGGATGATGTTTTCTGCATCACTTCTCTAGTGGCCCGCCCCTCGAGGTATATGCGGACGCCATTTTTAACTCCCTCGTGCTGCGTGTCTGCTGTTTCCTACCGCGGTCCGTGAGTGCCCCTGCGGGGTGGATTGTTATGTGTATATATGTATATATTTTTACTGTATTCTTACGGGGAAGTCTTTTTATGTCTTTAAGGCCAGTAGACCTCATTGTGGTTTCTCCCATTCCTCCCCCTTTTAGTTTTGGGCTATTACTATTCTATCTCCCACATCCCTAGCGGGCTCTTGGGGCATCCCGGGTTGCTATCATTAGCGTTAACCCTATATTGGCCTATTGTGTCACTATAATCACCATATGGAGGCTTCTGGGGATAATGTGCTTGGGGTTCCTTCGGGACAAGCCCAGCTATGTGTTGTGTGTGAAGTATCCCCTATAAGTGATGTCAGGGTATATGTACCCTGCGCCCAGCAGGTACTTGCACTGCAGCCTGGGTTGCCTGTTACTGGTGCGGCTCCCCCTCGGGCTTCGCCGACCCCCTCTGAGGGGCATAATAGCGGGGAGTCTGAACCTGATTTAGCTGCACGGGTGGCCAGCATTGAAAAACATCTTGCTGGGTCTGCCCCGCGTAAGGCTTCTGCTAAGAAGCGGCATTTATCACCCGCGGTTTCCCTCTTCCCTGCAGAAGATGAGGGCCCTTTCTCACTCTCGGGTCCTTACCCCCTTCAGGAGGGGGAATTATTTTCTGATTCAGAATCCTCTGAGGAACAACCTAAGATTTACAGTAGTACTGGGACTCCCTTTGGGGAAGACCCGTGATCCCCTGATAACACTGACAGATTGCTGAGTCATATTTTTGAAGTGCTTTGTATTTCTCCCCCGCCAGTGGCCCCGCAGCAGCAGGGCGAGCTTTTTCATACGGTTAAGCCACACTGGGATTTCCCTGAGCAGTCTCACTTTAATAATCTAGTGCTCAAGGAATGGGAACGGCCTAGCAAGCGACCTAGCTAGGGGTGCCTAAGAGTTGGGACAAGAGGTATCCCTTTCCTGCTGATGTTGTTAAGCGTTGGTCATGTCCTCCCGAGGTGGATGGGCCCGTTCTCGGGTTGTCCAATACATCTATCATGCACTCTCCTGATACTACTACCCTGCGGGATGGGGAGGACCGGCGCTTGGACCAACTGGCCTGTCACGCCTTTGCCTGTGTGGGGACGGCTCTGCGCCCGATTTGTGCCTCTGCTATTACAGCTATTGCCATTAAAGGGGTGCTTAAGAGTCTCTTGGACGGGGCATCTGAGGATGCGGGTAGAGAAGAGTATAGATCTCTACTGCTTTGTGAGGAATTTATTGCATATATTCTGTCTGCTATGGATGATGCAATTAGAATGTGTGGTAGAACTTCTGCCTTGTTGGTGGCTATAAGCCGCTCTGTCTGGCTACGTCAATGGGTAGCTGATAATGCTGCTAAGAAAGCCCTCACTGGTTTCCCTTTCAAGGGCCTGCGTCTCTTTGGGGAGCGCTTGGATTTGTTTGCCAGGGGTGGCAGGTTACCTCAACGTAGGAGGCCGTCCTGGTCCTTTCGGCGGATGGGTGCCTTTCTACCATCCTTCCGTGGTTCCAGAACTGGCCGAGGAGTCTCCTTTACTGGGGTCCGAGGAGATCACTGGGGAAGGGGCAGAGGACGTGGCCGTCCTGACCTCTCCTGGGGTCCCAAGCCAAAATCCTCACCCAAGCCCCCTCAGGCATGAAGGGGCGGACGGCTCCGGCTCTTTGCTCACGTCTGGAGGCATCACGTCTCAGACTGGTGTATTCAGGAGGTAGTGTCCTCCGGTTACAAGATAGAGTTTGCTGCCTGGCCGCCCACAAGATTCATCAAATCCCGGATGGCTAACAGCCCCCTGTCAGCTCAGGGTCTGTGCCTTGCTGTCCAAAACCTTCTGGAGTCGGGGGTCATCTGCCAGGTGCCTTTGAGGGAAAGGGGCAGAGGCTACGATTCCAATCTTTTCATTGTTCCCAAAAAAGACGGGTCCATCAGACCTATCCTGGATTTAAAGTGCCTCAACAAATTTGTCAGATCCAGAAACTTTAAGCTGTCAATTTCCTACGCCCGGGCGACTTCATGACCTCTGTAGACATCAAAGATGCTTACCTTCATGTACCAATCTTTCCAGGTCATCAGAGATTCCTCAGGTTGGCTCTGGAGGATCAGCACTATCAATTTGTGGCCTTACCTTTCGGTCTCACCTCGGCTCCCAGGGTATTCACCAAGGTGCTGGCGGGCGTACTGGCTCTGCTGAGATCTCAGGGCATTTGCATCCTTCCTTACTTAGACGACATTCTCATCACTTCTCAGTCCTTCCAGCAGGCCGAGCTGGATATCCAGCTGGTGGTGTCCACACTAGAGTCCTTCGGCTGGGTGATCAACCATCCCAAGTCTTTCCTGTCACCGTCAATGGTGAGGTCCTTTCTGGACATGACTCTGGATACATCTCAGGTCAAGATCCTTCTCCCTCAGCAGAAAGTGGAGAATCTTCAGGCCCTAGCCAGGCATCTTCTGTCTTCCCCTCATCCGGCAGGGGATGCAGTTGGTGGGCCTGATGGTGTCCTGCTTCGAGGCGGTTCCATTCGCTCAGTTTCACATGAGACCCCTTCAAATTTACCTCTTGTCAGTTTGGGATGGGGACCCTCGGTCCCTGGATCAGGTGCTGGTTCTGTCCTTCCTGGCCAGACGGTCTCTCTCGTGGTGGCTGGACTCAAGAAACCTGTTGGTGGGCAGATCCTTTCTGGCCCCGTGCTGGGAGACAGTCACCACAGATGCCAGCCTGACAGGTTGGGGGGGGCTTCTGGAAATCCCTGAAATTCCAGGGTCAGTGGGGCCCTCAGGAGGCCTACACCCCTATCAACATTCTGGAATTGAGGGTGATAAGGTTGGTTCTCACCCAATTGACTCCACACCTTCGAGGTCGGGTGGTTCAGGTCCGCTCGGACAACCAGACGTCGATTGCCTACATCAATCATCAGGGAGGGACCCAGAGCAAGAGAGCCCACAAGGAAGTGTCCCTGATACTGTCTTGGGCGGAGGAGAATGTTCCCTGCATCTCAGCCGTGTACATCCCGGGGGTGGAGAATCTAGAGGCAGACTCCCTCAGCAGGGGGACTTCTCTTCTGGGAGAATGGTCCCTCAGCAGCAGGGTGTTTCGCTCCCTGTGCCACCGCTGGGGTCAGCCAGATGTGGATATGTTCGCGTCCCATCACAAGCTTCCAGTCTTTGTCTCTCTGTCACAGGACCCTCTGGCTTTGGCCACGGATGCTATAGCAATGTCTTGGAAGAGCATTCAGCTTCTCCATGTGTTTCCTCCTTTCCCTCTGCTGGGCAGGGTGTTGCGCAAGATTGCTCAGGAAGGGGTACCAGCCATTCTGGTGGCCCCCTGTTGGCCAAGAAGGGTGTGGTTCGCAGACGTCATGCAGTTGGCAGTAGATCAGTGTGCTCTGCCCAAGGATCCAGACCTGCTCACTCAGGGGCAGCTACGCCATCCCAATTTACGAACGCTGGCTTTGACAGCCTGGCTGCTGAAACCTCCATCCTGATGGAGAAGGGGCTGCTTGCCTCTGTTGGTAATACTATGATTCGGGCTAGGAAGCAGTCCTCGTCATCCATCTACTATAGGGTATGGCATGCTTACATTGACTGTTGTGAGTCTAAGTCGCTTCCATGTCGGGTGTTTTCTATCTCCAGGATTCTGGATTTCTTGCAACATGGTTTGGATTTGGGTCTTCAGCTTAGTACCCTCAAAGGTCATGTTTCTGCTTTGCAAATGCTATGCTAATTTCCGAGCGCCGGTGATGTCATTGATGATGTCAGGCGCGAATTTTTGAATGGTTATGGGCCAGTAGGCCCCCTTTTTGTATATAATGGCTGTTCACTGCCTGTTCTGGTTGTATGTGGTTGGTCCTGAGGAAGGGGGCCACAGTGCACCCCGAAACGTCGACCAGAAACCAATCCTTGTTTTGCACGATTTATGGTGTTTGGATTACAAATATAAGCTCATTTACTTTTACCTTTACATTGGAGTGCTGGTTCTTTTACAAAATTCTATGTTTCTGCTTTGGCCATATTCTTCCAAAGATCCTTTGCTCACCATCGTCTGGTCAAGACCTTCTTCCAGGGGGTTACTGACGTGCGTCCGCCACGTAAACCTATGTCACCAGTCTGGGATTTGAACTTGGTCTTATCTGCATTACAAGGGTCTCCCTTTGAGCCTTTGCGTGAGGCCCCTTTGTTCATATTGACTCTTAAGGTAGCCTTTTTGGTGGCTGACACCTCTGTTAGGCGTGTTTCTGAGTTGGCGGCGCTTTCCATCAAACTTTGAGAGACACCAGGACAAGGTGGTGTTTTGTTTTAAGCCAGATTTTCTGCCTAAGGTTGTGTCTGCTATTCATCTCAATCAGGACATTGTGTTGCCTTCTCTTTGCCCTAATCCTAGTAATCCTAAGGAGCGGGTTTTACATTCTCTGGATGTGGTCAGGACTTTGAAGTTCTATTTGGTGGCTACTGAATCCTTCAGGAAGACTGATGCTCTTTTTGTGATCCCGTCTGGACCTAAGAAAGGTCTGGCTCCAGCTAAGTCCACTATCAGCAAGTGGATCCGTCAGGCTGTGGTACAGGCCTACTCTGCTAAGGGTAAGGAGCCTCCCTTCCGCCTTACTGCTCATTCTACTCGTGCTATTGGTGCCTCTTGGGCTTTTCAGCACCAAGCTTCTGTTGAACAAGTTTGCAAGGCCGCCACTTGGTCTTCTGTTCATACTTTTTAAAAGTTTTACAAGGTTGATGTTAAGGCCTCAGCTGATGCTGCTTTTGGTCGCAAAGTTCTGCAGGCGGCAGTGGTTTAAACTGTCTGTTGTTACTTTTGGGGATCCCACCCTACCTTACGGACACTGCTATTGGATGTCCCATGTGTAAGGAATATTCTGGAGCAGGACGTGCTGTATACTTAGAATAATACAATTCTGTGATTACTCACCTGTAGAATTGGTATTATATGTATACAGCACGTCCTGCTCCACCCCACGCTTGTCATCATTATTCTTATTTTCCTCTGTATGGTGATTGTTCATTTTTGACGTTATTGTTCTCCCGGCTTCTTGTTAACTGCTTGTTAATACTGGGAAATTTGTGGGAGGTCCCTGACTTATATAGGGTCGGGAGGAACCACAAGCTGTTTTCTGCAGTCCAGAACCATCTTGTGGATGTATTACTCATGTGTAAGGAATATTCTGGAACAGGACCTGCTGTATACGTATAATACCAATTCTACAGGTGAGTAATCACAGAATTGTATTTTTAAATGTGTCTTGAAGCTCCACACTCTAGGATAGGGGTCCCCAACCTTGAGTTACTTAAGTGCATGTGGATCTTCCTGCCCTATAAGACTGAATCCCCCACCTTTGGCTAAATGGTATAATCACCACTTATATACAGTATATATTATTCTATTGTAAACCCTGGTGAATGGTCCCCCTTTTTTATGATGCTCACATACTTGTGTACTTTTTTTTTATAACGTTTCATTTCTACCTGGCCTACTTTATACTCCACGGACCTTTTAATATACTGTATGAATAGAAATATCACTATGATTAGACATTATGCTTATGAGTGCTGCCCAGCCTTACGTTTATGAGAAAAAAATGATTTGTGCTTCTTTCAGTCGGGATCGTGTGACATGGAGGAGCGCAGATGAGCTCACCTGGCTGTACCAGCAACAAGGCGAAAAGCAGCAACTACACAGATGTCTAATGAACCTCTTTGTTTCCCAGAATCTCTATAAAAGGTCTGTATACAAAACACACAAAAAAAACAAAAAGCTTATTAGTAAGGTTAAAGAAGAACAACACACGGGAATTTCACTTTCCCATGTGCTGTTCCCCTGTGCGGCAGGATCCCGAATTGGGGTGCCCCCAGGTCGCCCCATACACTCGCCTTCCTTTTGCTCCCACAGCGCAGACTGGAGTGAGTGCACTGATTGCTCACTTTTACTCGGCTTGGGATGCCGTGCTGTTTGAAATCCCCCCGATCGCCAGTTTCACTCAATTTCTCTCGGAGGGCTCCGGGAGAAAGTGAGTGAAACTGGTGATTTGGGGGGGGATTTCACACAGCAGGGCATCCCAATTCTGGATACCCCAAGGCGTGGAACAAATCAAGTCTAGTTTCCCAATACCTACCAGGTCAGGAGCCCCAGCTTAATGGCATCCCCACCGACTCTTTTGAGGCACCTGTGAGAGCTATTCCCTGTCCACATTTCTGTGAATTTAGAAAGCAGCTTCATTCATTCATCTCGGTGCACTCCCTCTGTCCATAGCAGCAAAGGTCACCCATGATTCCTAAGACCTGAATCTTTTGAATATGTAGCCCCAGAAAGGTGCAATGTGCTGTGCGGGAGTTTGTTTAGAGAAGGTCATTATTCTGTTTGACTATATGCTTGTATAAAAGGCACTCATATATTCTTTCATTATCAGGGGGCATTTTGCTGAACTGCTCAGCTATTGGCAGCTTGTGGGTAAGGACAAAATAGCAATGGCTACAGAATATTTTGACGCTTTGAAGCAATATGAAAAAAACTGTGATGGCGAAGAGAGCATGACCTGCTTGGCTGACCTGTATGAAACACTTGGCCGATTCCTCAAAGACCTTGGTCTTCTCAGCCAGGTAAGTCATATGAACTTATCCTGGTTTTTAAGTTACATGGTTAGAACGTGTTCAGTCTAGTAAAGTGATTAAAGCCCAACTCCAGGCTCTATAGCAGTAATCCTCAAACTTCCTCCTCAAGGGCCGAGACAGGCCAGGTTTTGCAGCTCTCCACGCTACTCCACAGGTGAATTAACTGGTGCTCAGACAGAGCTATAGCCCTAATTATTACATCTGTGCATCAGCATAGAGTGCTGCAAAACCTGGCCTGTCTCGGCCCTTGAGGAGGAAGTTTGAGGACTACTGCTCTATAGAGTAGTAACTGTGGCCCCATTGTGGAAATTTACTGAGGGAGATCTATCTGCCCACATTCTGCATATTACATTCTTAGGGGCTGATGGGGCAATCTTTGCAAGTTTGACTAATTCAATTTGCAGGCTTGAGGGAAGATCCATGCACACACTATAGGGTCGATTCAGATCCAGGCGAAAGTTCTAACTCCCTATTTAGAAAAGAAAAATTCCATTTACTTTCATTGTCCACCTTGGGGCTTATTCAGAGCCAGGTCAAAATTATACAACCCTGGACAATGAAAGTAAACAACAGTTTTCTCACCTGGCTCTGAATTGAGCCCTATATATTAAATGTGGGGGTTGGGGGAGATCCATGCACACACTGCATATACATTTTAGGGGGTGGGGGAGGTCTGTGCACACTACATATTACATTTGGACACCCTGCATATTCTTGGTCCTTGCACATGCATATTCATACATGGGTCTACATGTATTCTGTATATTACATATTCCAAGTATGCCTCACACCCTGCTTCGTTAATGATTAATCACTTCTGGGTTATAGCCACTAGATGGCGCTTTTCTAGCAGAGATGGCAAAAAAAGAAGCCCCTCCCGGTCCACAAATACCCTAGACCTCCCACACATTCCCCAGTATAGTCTCTGCTAGAAGGCGACGACAGTCAAGATGATGGCTCCCTCTCCTGTCAGGTAGGCCGGGTGCACACCCGGCCCCAATTATTTTTTCTATTTCCACCTGGACTCTTTTTGTTAATTCCCCTACGCCTCCAAGCTATGGCTGCAGGGTCTGGGTGAGGGTAGGTGACACCTTTAGAGGTGTTTTTGGCTAAGTAGCCATGCTCCACCGCAAGGCCCTCATCAAAGGGTAGGCGGTCGTCAGGTTATGGTGCTCCTGACATGGGATGCCCTGTCCGTTCTGAAGCCCTCGCTACATATCCAATTGTAGCTATCAGTATCCCCCCATTTACTCCCCGTTCCCGGTTAGTAAGGGGGGTGGGTCTGTCCCTCCATTTTTGTTCTCTCTAGTGTGTGGTCTGTGTGCTTGGTGCAGTACGGTCATTTTTATTGTTTATGCGCTGGCTATTGCCAGCGTGCATGTATGTGTGTGTGTGTGTGTGTTTTTTGTACTAGGCGCGGCCCGCACGCTCGCTCTCCGGCAGCGGCGGCGGGCCGGTTTCACAGTGAGTGGCCGGCTTTTGTCAGGCGCGGCCCGCACGCTCGCTCTTCGGTGGCGGCGGCGGCGGGCCGGTTGCACGGTGTGTGGCCGGTCTCTTTCATGGGCGCGGCCCGCACGCTCGCTCTCCGGCGGCGGCGGGCCGGTTGTAATGGCAGTGCCCGGCTCCGCAGCCTTTGCCGGGGAGCGCGGCTCGCTTCTCCTCAGTCAGGGTAGGGGCGGGGCCTGGCGTTCTTCGCGCCTGTGACGGCCCACCCTTCCCTGTGGCGCGTCGGCCGGCTCTCAGCCCTATTGGCTGGGAGCGCGGCGGCGTTGGTTTCCCGCGTAGTGGGGGGGCGGGGCGCGATCCGCTTTGGCCCGCCTCCCTCCCTCCTCCTTCCTTCCCTCGGGTCTGTGTCCCTCTGGGTCATTTTAGTGTTAAGATGATATATATAATTTTCAGTGTATGCTGGCTCCCCTGGGGGCCTTTAGATATTGCCTGATATACTTACCTATTCATATATCTATGTACATGTCTGTGTATGCTTATATATATATCTATATATAGATATAGAATGTCTCTTTTGCCTTATGTATTTGTTGTATGCATTATGGAGACGACGTATGCATGTTGTGTTAAAGGGGTCCCCCCGTGGTGTCTTTCTGGTGGGACAACTGTGGCTATTAAGGTCCCTTGTCAAATTGTGGTTCCCTTTTAATTCTAAAAACCTCCCACCAACGGACTCTATGGGGCATCCCAGGTAGCTTATAGCGTAATTCCCATTGGTCAATGCGACTACCTAAAAAATCACCATATGGAGGCTTCCCAGGATAACCGCGCTCGGGATCCCTTCGGGGCAACCCCGGCAGTGTGTGATATGTGGGGTGTTCCTTGTGGGCGTCATTGTGCAATTTTGTGTTACATGTGCACAGCAGGCGATTGTGCGGCAATCCGGGCCCCGTGCGGCCAGGTCGGCCCCGCTGACCTCATCACCTACACCCCCACGCCTGGTCTTGACCCCAAGTGACGTTGTCAATTGTGGGGAGTCGCAACCCGATGTCTGAGCCAGACTGGCCAACATTGAGAGAATGATTGCTAGCTCTGCGGTCAGGATGGCCCCAGCTATAAAACGGCACTTGGCGCCCGCTGCGCCGGCCCTTGACTATATGATTATAATCCTTTTGTTTGGTCAGTTTATCCCCCGTTTGAGGAGGGGGAATTGTTTCCTGACTCCGATGCCGGTACGGAGCGTGGGGATACCGTTGATACATCCCAGGCTCGTTACCCATAATTTTGTAGTGCTTGCCATTTCCCCTCCTGCGGAGGCCCCTGCGCATGGGGAAAAATTTTTTTGGTACCACCGAACCTCATTTGGAGCTTCCGGATCAGAAGCACTTTAACTATCTGATTTTTAAGGAATGGGAATGGCCTAGCTGGCTCCCTGGTTTTCCTTAAGGGTGGGATAGGAAGTATCCCTTCCCTGTTGATGTGGTTAAGCGTTGGTCTACATCCCCAGAGGTCGACGCTCCCGTCCTGTTATTGTCCAATACGTTGGTCGTGCATTCCCCGGATTTCACTACCTTGAGGGGTAGTGAGGACCGACGTCTCGTCCGACTAAGCTTCGCATACCTTTGCTGGTGGGTGCGGCCTTGCGCCCGGTGTGTGCTTCAGCTCTTACGGCTGCGGTTACTAGAGCTTTTTAGGGGCCTTCTGGATGGTTCCTAATCTATTCCTTGCAGCGAGGAGTTTAGACCTTTGACTCATTGTGATATGTTCATTGCCTTTGTCTTATCAGCCTTGGATGTTACTATCTGTCTGTGTAACAGGGCCTCGGCATTGCAGGTTGCTATACGCCGATTGGTCTGGTTGCGCCAGTAGGCGTCCGATAACGCTGCCAAGAAGGCGCTCACAGGGCATTCCTTCACGGGTCTGCAACTGTTTGGTGATCGACTAGATTCTGTTATCAAGGGAGGCAGGTTACCTCTACGCAAGTGGCAGGACCGGCCCCTTCGTGGTTCAGGCTCTTTCAACCGCTCCTTTCGTGGCTCTTGGACGGGCAGGGGAACATCCTTCATTGCATTCAGAAGTGGTACCTGGGGTAGGGGCAGAGGTCTTGCCCGACCTGGGTTTTCCTGGGGTGCTAACCCCAAATCCGCTGCCGAGCCCGCTCAGCATTGAGGGGGCGCTCTCACCCTTGCGGGTGGGGGGGACGGCTGCCGCTCTTCGCTTTGGTCTGGACTCATGAGGTCACAGACACTTGGATCCTGGAGGTGGTCTCCTCCGGGTACAAGCTGGAGTTTCCGGCTTCTTCCCAGATTCCTCAGGTCACGGGTTCCTTGGACCCACGGGCGGCACAGGGACTGTTTTCTGGCGGTGCAAAGCCTTTGGCATATGGGGGTCGTTTGTCCAGTTCTCCCCATAGAGAGAGGTCTGTGTTACTTTTCCAACCTCTTTACTGTGCCCAGGAAGGATGGCTCCATAAGATCTATTTTGGATTTAAAGATTCTCAACCGGTTCTTCTGAACCAGAAAATTTCGCATGGATTCCATGCGCTCTGCTGTCAATTTCCTATGCCCAGGGGACTTTTGACCTTGATGGGCATTAGGGATGCTTACCTTCATGTGCCGGTTTTTCCCGGGACACCAATGGTTCCTCAGGTTTGCGGTAGGCGATCAGCACTACCAGTTTGTGGCTCTTCTCTTCGGGTTGGCCTCGGCACCCAGGGTGTTCGCCAAGGTGTTGGCGGGCGTGCTGGCCCGTCTTAGAGTCCAGGGCATTCGCATTTTGCCTTATCTGGATGACCTTCTCATTACGTCATCTTCTCTCCTCCAGGCGGAACTGGACATCCGGAAGGTGGTGACGATGCTGGAGAGGTTCGGGTGGGTAATCATTTGCCCCAAGTCCTCACTCTCTCCGTCAAGGGTGGCTCTCATTCCTGGGCATGACTCTGCATACTATTCAGCTCAGGGTTTTCTTACACCAGCCGAAGGCGGATGTTCTTCATGCACTAATTTGTTTTCTTATGTCCAACCCTCGTCCGTCCTTCAGACAAGGGATGAGGCTGGTGGGATTGAAGGTGGCTTGCTTGAGGCAGTGCCCTTTGCCCAGTTTCACATGAGACCTCTTCAACTCCCTCTATTATCGTCCTGAGACAAATGTCCTCTGTCCCTGGATCGGACCTGCGTTCTGGAGAGACCTTCAGGTCCAGGGGCTGTGGGGTCCTCAGGAGGCTTACGCTTTCATCAACTTTCTGTAGCTGAAGGCGGTTTGGTTGGTGCTGTCGCACGTGGCACATCACCTCCAGGTACTGGTTCTGGTTTGCCCCGATTATCGGACCGCGTTTGCTTTCATCAATCGCCAAGGAGGGGCTCGCAGCAAGAGTGCCCTCCGGGAGGTGTCTCTGATTCTTGCATGGGCCGAGAGCATTGTGCAGGCATCTCGGCAGTGTACATTCCAGGGGTGGAGAACCTGGCAGCAGACTCCCTAAGCAGGGGGTCCTCTCGCCGGGGGGAATGGTCCCTCAGCAACGAGGTAATTCTATTCCCCTGTCGCAGGTGGGGGATGCTGGAGGTGGATCTGTTTGCCTCTTGGCACAATCATAGGTTTCCTGCATTTGTTTCTGTCCCGGGACCCTCTGGCTCTGGCGGTGGATGCCATGTCTCTGTTCTGACGGGAACTCGGTTTCCTGTATCTGTTTCCTCACTTTCCCATGGTGGGCAAGGTGATACGCCACCTGGTTCACGTTGGTGTGCCAGTAATTCTGATGGCCTCGAGGTGGCCAAGACAGGTGTGGTTCGCAGACGTCGTGTGGTTGGCAGTCGATCAGTACAGACTGCCTCTGGTTTCGGATCTGATCACGCTAGGTCAGCTTGTTACTCCAATTTACAAATGCTGGCTTGACAGTGTGGCTGCTGCAGCCTCCATTCTACTAGAAATGGGTTGGTCCAAAACTGTTGTCCAAACGCTTGTCAGGGCTAGGAAGTAATCTTCCTCTGATATCTACTACAGGACCTGGCGGACTTACTTTGATTGGTGCGAGGATAGAGTCTTTCCTTGTCGGGTGTTTTTCCATCCCTCGAACTCTGGAGTTCCTTCAGCATGGACTGGACATGGGTTTTTCAACTTAGCACTCGGAAGGGGCATGTTTCCGCTCTTGCGGTTTTCTTCAGAGGTCTTTCGCTCTTCATCCTTTGGTTAAGATTTTTTTCCAGGGGGTCACTCTTGTGCGCCTTCCTCGCAAACCCTGGTCACCTGTTTGGGATTTAAATTTGGTGTTATCTGACCTTCAGGGTCCTCCTTTTGAACCTGGGCAGTTTTCTGCTTTTTCCATTTTCACCTTAAAAATTGCCGTTTTGGTGGCTATCACCTCTGTTCGACGTGTTTCTGAGTTGGCGGCTCTGTTCATTCAGGGCCCCCTTTGAGAGACATCTAAACAAGGTGGTTTTCCGCTTTAGGCCGGTCTTTCTGCCAATGGTTGTCTCTGCCTTTCAACTCAGTTAGGACATTGTGCTTCCTTCCTTGTGTCCTAAGCCTAGCAACGACAAGGAGAGGGCCTTGCGCTCTCTGGATGTTGTTAAATGTGTAAGGTTCTATCTGGTGGCTACTTCACCATTCCGGAAGGCGGACGCCTTTTGTTGTGGTGCCCTCCGGGCCCAGGAAGGTTTTTGGCATCCGTCAAGTCTATCTTTAGTAATTGGATTCGTTAGGCCGGTTTTAGGGCCTATGCTGCCAAGGGGAGGGATTCCCCTTTTCAGTTCACTGCTCATTCTACTCGTGCTGTACTTGGTCTTCTGTTCATACTTTTGCCAAGTTTTATGAGGTTGATGTGCGGGCCTCAGCGGATGCTGTTTTTTAGCCGCAAAGTTCTGCAAGCTGCAGTGATTTAATTTGGGCATTATTGCCTGTTGGGATCCCCACCCATTTTTGGACACTGAAGTGATTAATCATTAATCATTAACGAAGCAGGGTGTGAGGCATACTTGGAATAATACCATTTTGTGATTACTCACCTGTAAAATGGATATTATAAGTATGCCTCACACCCTGCTTCGACCCGCCCTGAGTTGTATCTTGGATCCTCTTTATGGTGAAATGTTTTCCTTGTTCATGTTGTTATTTTTTATTATTGGCTCTTCCTGGTCCCCTTACTGCTTTCATATACTGGGGAATGTGTGGGAGGTCTCGGGTATTTGTGGACCGGGAGGGGCTTCTTTTTTTGCCATCTCTGCTAGAAAAGCGCCATCTAGTGGCTATAACCCAGAAGTGATTAATCATTAACGAAGCAGGGTGTGAGGCATACTTATAATATCCATTTTACAGGTGAGTAATCACAAAATGGTATTTTTGGGGACTAACAGGGATCTGCTCATTGGGGTCAGCTTTTATGGTTGCTAAGGGAATCCTAGGTACTCTACATGTGAATGTTTGGGTACTGGAAAGGGGTTTGCACATAAGGAGGAGGTAGCTCATTTTCAGGAACTGGGAGTGGGGGGGGGGGGGTCCAGTGCATACATTTGTTAGGGGTTGCTATATGTTTCATTATGGAGGCTAGGAGGTGGTTCCATTTGCACCCTGCTCATTAATATTTAGGTTTGGGTGGTGGTTTATTTTATAGTTTAAATTTGCTATTTAGTGAAATCTTCATTCTGACTCAACAATAGGAGGTGTATATGTTGCACCCATAAATTTAGATGAACCCTGTGATTGAGCCCAATGAAATGTGCATGTATGTAATATATCCTAAATTTACGCTCTCCAAGATGAAAGTGAGAATATATATATATATATATATATATATATATATATATATATATATATATATTGTGGAGATTAGCTCTGGTAGGCGACCGGGTGTCAGCAGTATAGAGGCGGAGGCAAACAGTTCAAAGTAAAGTCTGTGTTTATTTCACACAAAAATCCACAAAAGCATATGTCCATACAGGTTACATCACCTTTTCAGGAAACCGCAGCATAAATGATTCAGTCAAGCAAACAGCTTTTAGTCCTTGAGCAAAGGTTCTGTTCACAGTCAAATATGTCTCAGGTCCGCATGAAACAGCTTCCACAGGAGATTTCAGCCAGGCTCACAGTCTCACTCCCATGTGAGCTCTAGACAAAGGACCGGCCACAGCTGATTCCCCAGGCTATTTAAACAGCCCGCAAAACCCGGACCTGGGTAGTGGGATGGAGTCCCACCCTGCTCTACTCCATCCCAGTAAAGCCGTCCCAGGTTAGCCTTTCGGCTATTCTAAAGCAACAGCAGCAACCTGCCACCAGCAGCTGATGCTGGAAATCAGACTACACGGCTTTACTGCACCAATGCCAGGTGCATTGGTGCTACATACCTGCCGTCAATAACGGCCCCTTGCACCTTACCACATACCCCCCCCCCCTTTGTTCAACCTTGAGGGGGTGGACACATGCCAAACAATGTGCTCGGGATAGGGCATCCGCGTTACCCAATAATCGTCCCGCTCTGTGCTCTACTGTAAACTTGAAGTTTTGTAATGACAAGAACCATCGGGTGACCCTGGCATTCCTGTCCTTAGCCTGGCACATCCACTTGAGGGGAGAGTGGTCCGTAATCAGCCGGAACCTTCTCCCCAGCAAGTAGTAGCGAAGAGACTCCAGGGCCCATTTAATGGCCAAACACTCCCTCTCCACTATACTATACCGGGTCTCCGCGGGTGTTAATTTGCGACTCATGTAGACAACGGGGTGCTCCTCCCCGTTGACTTCCTGAGACAGTACAGCACCGAGACCTACCTCGGAGGCATCGGTCTGCACTATGAACTCCCTCTTAAAGTCGGGTGTCACCAACACCGGAGACCCACACAGGGCAGACTTCAAAGCGGAGAACGCTTTTTCGGCCTGTTCATTCCACTTCACCATGACAGACTTGCGTCCCTTTAACAGGTCTGTCAATGGTGCCGCTAGGGTGGCAAAATTGGGAATGAACCGCATATAATATCCCACCAACCCCAGAAATGACTTTACTTGGCGGGTGGTGTTAGGACGTGGCCAGTTACGGATGGCTTCTAGTTTGTTGACCTGGGGCTTGACCACTCCTCGCCCAATCACATAGCCCAGGTATTTTGTCTCTTCTAGGCCTAAAGCACATTTTTTCGGGTTTGCCGTCAACCCAGCCTTCCTGAGGGAATCCACTACGGCCTGGACTTTGGGTAGGTGACTTTCCCAATCCGTGCTATGGATAATTATATCGTCCAGATATGCCGAAGCATACCGACGATGTGGCCTGAGGACAATATCCATTAACCTTTGGAACGTTTCATTATGGAGGCTAGGAGGTGGTTCCATTTGCACCCTGCTCATTAATATTTAGGTTTGGGTGGTGGTTTATTTTATAGTTTAAATTTGCTATTTAGTGAAATCTTCATTCTGACTCAACAATAGGAGGTGTATATGTTGCACCCATAAATTTAGATGAACCCTGTGATTGAGCCCAATGAAATGTGCATGTATGTAATATATCCTAAATTTACGCTCTCCAAGATGAAAGTGAGAATATATATATATATATATATATATATATATATATATATATATATATATATATTGTGGAGATTAGCTCTGGTAGGCGACCGGGTGTCAGCAGTATAGAGGCGGAGGCAAACAGTTCAAAGTAAAGTCTGTGTTTATTTCACACAAAAATCCACAAAAGCATATGTCCATACAGGTTACATCACCTTTTCAGGAAACCGCAGCATAAATGATTCAGTCAAGCAAACAGCTTTTAGTCCTTGAGCAAAGGTTCTGTTCACAGTCAAATATGTCTCAGGTCCGCATGAAACAGCTTCCACAGGAGATTTCAGCCAGGCTCACAGTCTCACTCCCATGTGAGCTCTAGACAAAGGACCGGCCACAGCTGATTCCCCAGGCTATTTAAACAGCCCGCAAAACCCGGACCTGGGTAGTAGGATGGAGTCCCACCCTGCTCTACTCCATCCCAGTAAAGCCGTCCCAGGTTAGCCTTTCGGCTATTCTAAAGCAACAGCAGCAACCTGCCACCAGCAGCTGATGCTGGAAATCAGACTACACGGCTTTACTGCACCAATGCCAGGTACATTGGTGCTACATACCTGCCGTCAATAACGGCCCCTTGCACCTTACCACATACCCCCCCCCCCTTTGTTCAACCTTGAGGGGGTGGACACATGCCAAACAATGTGCTCGGGATAGGGCATCCGCGTTACCCAATAATCGTCCCGCTCTGTGCTCTACTGTAAACTTGAAGTTTTGTAATGACAAGAACCATCGGGTGACCCTGGCATTCCTGTCCTTAGCCTGGCACATCCACTTGAGGGGAGAGTGGTCCGTAATCAGCCGGAACCTTCTCCCCAGCAAGTAGTAGCGAAGAGACTCCAGGGCCCATTTAATGGCCAAACACTCCCTCTCCACTATACTATACCGGGTCTCCGCGGGTGTTAATTTGCGACTCATGTAGACAACGGGGTGCTCCTCCCCGTTGACTTCCTGAGACAGTACAGCACCGAGACCTACCTCGGAGGCATCGGTCTGCACTATGAACTCCCTCTTAAAGTCGGGTGTCACCAACACCGGAGACCCACACAGGGCAGACTTCAAAGCGGAGAACGCTTTTTCGGCCTGTTCATTCCACTTCACCATGACAGACTTGCGTCCCTTTAACAGGTCTGTCAATGGTGCCGCTAGGGTGGCAAAATTGGGAATGAACCGCATATAATATCCCACCAACCCCAGAAATGACTTTACTTGGCGGGTGGTGTTAGGACGTGGCCAGTTACGGATGGCTTCTAGTTTGTTGACCTGGGGCTTGACCACTCCTCGCCCAATCACATAGCCCAGGTATTTTGTCTCTTCTAGGCCTAAAGCACATTTTTTCGGGTTTGCCGTCAACCCAGCCTTCCTGAGGGAATCCACTACGGCCTGGACTTTGGGTAGGTGACTTTCCCAATCCGTGCTATGGATAATTATATCGTCCAGATATGCCGAAGCATACCGACGATGTGGCCTGAGGACAATATCCATTAACCTTTGGAACGTAGCGGGAGCGCCGTGTAACCCAAAGGGTAATACCTTGTATTGGAACAGTCCCTCTGGTGTAATAAAGGCTGTTTTCTCCTTGGCCGCCTCAGTCAAGGACACCTGCCAGTACCCTTTTGTGAGGTCCAAAACCGAAAAGTACCTGGCTTGGCCTAGCTTCTCAATGAGTTCATCTACCCGGGGCATAGGGTAGGCATCAAACTTGGAAACTTCATTAAGTTTGCGGAAATCGTTACAGAACCGCAACGTACCACCGGGCTTGGGAATCAAGACTATGGGGCTGGCCCACTCACTCTTTGATTCTTCAATCACGACTAACCGGAGCATTTGCTGCACTTCCTCCGCGATAGCTTGTCGCCGGGACTCAGGTACCCGGTAAGGCCTCAACCGGACCTTGACCTGAGGTTCCGTGACAACATCATGTTGGATGACCGAAGTGCGCCCAGGGAGTTCTGAAAACACGTCCGTGTTTCTGCTAATAAACTCCCTGGCTTCCTGAGTCTGTTTAGAGGAGAGGTTGTCGCCAGTTTTCACCTCGACTACTGCTTCTCTAATAACAGACCGAGGAATGGGAAGCTCCACCCCCACCATACCTGGTCGGGGACTGTCACCCCCAGGGGTCTCCCTGTCTTTCCCCAGTTTCAACAGGTTTACATGGTACACCTGCTCTGGCTTCCTCCGCCCAGGCTGATGTACCTTGTAAGTTACTTCCCCAACTTTTTCAATGACCTCATAGGGACCCTGCCACCTAGCTAGAAATTTACTGTCCACCGTGGGTACCAGAACCACAACTCTGTCACCTGGGTTAAAGTTCCGTACCCTGGCTTGCCGATTATAAATCCTGCTTTGGGCCCGCTGCGCTGCCTCCATGTGTTCTCTGACAAGCGGCAAGACGGTCTCTATCCGTTCCTGTAGGTGAGTAACGTACTCTACCACACTTTTGTGGGGTGTGGGTTGCTGTTCCCAGGCCTCCTTGGCTATATCCAACAGGCCCCGTGGATGTCGACCGTATAAGAGTTCGAAGGGCGAGAACCCCGTAGAGGCCTGGGGCACCTCTCGCACTGCGAACATCAGATAGGGCAGCAGCAAGTCCCAATTCTTCCCATCCTTGGCGACCACCCTTTTTAACATGGTCTTTAAAGTTTGATTAAACCGTTCTACTAGGCCGTCTGTTTGCGGGTGGTAAACGGATGTCCGCAACTGTTTCACCTGCAGCAGTTTACAGAGCTCTTTCATTACTTTCGACATAAACGGGGTACCTTGATCGGTCAGGACCTCTTTAGGCAGACCTACTCTGGAAAACATTTCCATAAGCTCCTTAGCAATGAGCTTGGCAGAGGTGTGACGCAGGGGCACTGCCTCAGGGTACCGCGTGGCATAATCCAAGATCACCAGAATATGTTGGTGCCCTCTAGCGGACTTTGGCACTGGACCCACTAGATCCATGGCAATCCGCTCAAAGGGTACCTCAATAACTGGGAGAGGAACTAAGGGACCACGGTAATGAGGCTGAGGGCTGGTCATCTGACATGTTGGGCAGGACTCACAATATCTCCCCACCTCCTTGTACACACTGGGCCAGTACAATCGTTGTAAAATGCGGTCCAGAGTTTTCTGCTGGCCTAGGTGTCCACCCAGAACATGTTGGTGGGCCAAATCCAACACCAACTTGCGATATGGATTGGGTACCACCAATTGTTCCACCACCTCTTCACGTACCTTGTTTACTCGGTACAACATTTCCTGGTGAACCACAAAGCGAGGAAACTGTAACTCCGCCCCTGGCTGTTGTGGTTCACCTTCCACCTCAAGAACATTCTCCCAGGCCCGAGACAGGGTCGGGTCCTGGTGTTGAGCGGTACCAAAGTTAATTGTGGAGACATGGAGATCTGCCAACTCTGGACCTGTTGCCAACTCTTCCACATCTCCAACCATAACATTTAGTGGGGTTGACTCCCCCTCTTCCATTTTAGGGACGGGCACCTCTTCCACGGTGCCTCCTGATTCCGGTTCCCAGGGCACCGGGGTCTCCCCTGAGTAGGTCCAGTCTATTGGGGACACACCCGCCTCGCGGGTTTCCGGAACTGCCAACTTGGCCCACAGTGACCTGAACCCTGGAAAGTCTCTCCCAATAATCAGTTCATACGGGAGTTTAGCGGCGACAGCGACTTCATGTTTCCAGCTCCCGGAGATGGTGGTGAGAGACACTTGTGCTGTGGCATAGTCTCTCAAGTCCCCATGAATGCACAAAACCCCGGTTTTCCGCCCAGTGTACTCATCGGGCAGTACTAAGGCGGGTCTTGCCAGGGTAACCATACTCCCCGAGTCCAAAAGGGCCACAGCCAGGGTGTCTCCCACTTTCACCTGACAGAGGTGACTTTGCCCCACAAGCTCAGGGACACCGGCAGCACACAGCCTCCTGGCATACATGGAAGGGCGGTAACCAAAGTTCACGTCCATGGGCTCCCCCTGGTGGGGACAATTGGCTCTGATATGTCCCGGCTCCTTACATCCCCAACACAACACTTGGGCAGGGACTTTGGGGGGTAGGTCCTGAGAGGGTTTAGGGGACGCCACTCGCCTGAGCTGGGGCGGGGACCTCCGGGGTTTCCCCGAATCCCTCCTCATGGAGCCGCCTTGCAAGTTCCTGGTGGCTTCATATCGCTCCACTAGGTCCACCATCCCTAGTGCGTTGTCAGGGGATACCTGGCCAACCCAGTGCTGAAGAGGGTGCGGTAAAGCCCTCCAAAAAATGTCCGCCAGCAAGCGGTCCAACATGGCAGTGGGGCTTAATGACTCCGGCTGCAGCCATTTTTGCAGCAGGTGCAGCAGTTTATAATACTGGGGTCGGGCGGGCTCTGCCGACTGGTAGCTCCACTGATGCACCCGCTGAGCCCGAACCCACACATTCACCCCCAGCCTCGCCAGTATCTCACCCTTCAGAGTCGGGTAGTCAGCGGCTTGGTCCTCTGGGAGATCAAACAACACCTGCTGGGGTCCAGACGCCAGAAATGGAGCGATGACATCAGCCCACTGGTCATGCGGCAACTTCTCCCTTGCAGCCACCTTTTCAAACACCGCCAGGTAAGTCTCAACGTCATCTGAAGGGGTCATTTTTGTGAGCGCCGAGCGGACAGCTTTCCGGGCATCAGGAATACTTTTGGGCGCACCTGCAGCTTGCAGCACCATCACATGTTGCAAAAACAGCTGGTTGGTCTCCTGCTGCTGCCTGTTGGCCTCCATGAGCGCTTTCACGACCGCCTCCATTTTGTCTGCAGTCCCAGGTAGCAGCCTGGCAGGTTTAATATAGGACATGCATAACAAAAAAAACTTTTTCGTCGGTTGCTCCTAGCAACGGCCTCACTGCTGTGCCCGCATCCGACACCAAATGTGGAGATTAGCTCTGGTAGGCGACCGGGTGTTAGCAGTATAGAGGCGGAGGCAAACAGTTCAAAGTAAAGTCTGTGTTTATTTCACACAAAAATCCACAAAAGCATATGTCCATACAGGTTACATCACCTTTTCAGGAAACCGCAGCATAAATGATTCAGTCAAGCAAACAGCTTTTAGTCCTTGAGCAAAGGTTCTGTTCACAGTCAAATATGTCTCAGGTCCGCATGAAATAGCTTCCACAGGAGATTTCAGCCAGGCTCACAGAGTC
Source organism: Gastrophryne carolinensis (assembly GCA_027917425.1). Taxonomy (NCBI): domain Eukaryota; kingdom Metazoa; phylum Chordata; class Amphibia; order Anura; family Microhylidae; genus Gastrophryne; species Gastrophryne carolinensis. The sequence continues at coordinate 126,187,909 of CM051239.1, forward strand.
TCACTCCCATGTGAGCTCTAGACAAAGGACCGGCCACAGCTGATTCCCCAGGCTATTTAAACAGCCCGCAAAACCCGGACCTGGGTAGTGGGATGGAGTCCCACCCTGCTCTACTCCATCCCAGTAAAGCCGTCCCAGGTTAGCCTTTCGGCTATTCTAAAGCAACAGCAGCAACCTGCCACCAGCAGCTGATGCTGGAAATCAGACTACACGGCTTTACTGCACCAATGCCAGGTACATTGGTGCTACATACCTGCCGTCAATAACGGCCCCTTGCACCTTACCACAATATATATATATATATATATATATTTATTTATATGATATTACATACATGTACATTCCATTGGGCTCTTTGCTCTCACCTGAGGTGGCTTTAGTTAGACTTTGAGTGCGCTCCTTCTCTTTGCAAGTGAGTATGCAAACCTGTGAATGCTGCTATCTCTGATTGGAGTAAGAAGCATACATAGCTCTGTGTCATAGATGTCCTGGGGGCATCCAGATTAGAGATTTCCAACAATGTAAAACCCTAAATAAACCCCTGATCCCAAGCAGTTCAAATGCACCACCAGGCAGAGTTGCATCCCTACTCACTCTGCACATCCAGTCTACAAACCATAACCTGGGTGCTGCTTTTGACTATTTCTTCTCCCCTTGTAAAAATAAATAAACTCTGCTGTGTATTTACAACATTTAGAAGATCTATTTGTGTTAATCTTGGGTGCCCCCCTATGATATAAAAGCCTAGTTGATAGATATGTCCTTTTGGAAGCAAAACTGTAAAAGAGGGTGTCAGTCCATGTACCAGGCTTACCATTGGCTTCATGTAGCTGTATTCTCCCCTTTCAGCTTTTTGGGTTAGCTTCGTGGCTGAGGTCTGCATGTAGTCGTTTGCTTCTGGGCCATGCAGGTCTCTCTCATTTGGCCATAGAGGAACCAATTGAGATTGCTGAAGGCCACTTTCGGTGTGCCTTTTTTCCCCTGTTGACAATTTGACAATTGTTTAGGTTTAGTCATTTATTATTGTGAAAAATACCATTTTGTGAATACTCACCTGTAAAATGGGTATTATAAGTATGTCACACACCCCGCTTCAAGAAATTCATAATGTGTGGGTAATACTGACCTGTAGAGGGCGATATGCAGAGATGCCAGGAAAAAAGAGAGCCCCTCCCCGTCCATAAATACCTGGGACCTCCCACTCATTACCCAGTATAAGAACAGCAGTAAGGTAAGGGACCAGGAAGAGCCCAACACAAAGCATAACAATGCAAAGTTCACCATATAAAGGAACCAGAATACAAAAGGGCAGGGTGAAGCGGGGTGTGTGACATACTTATAATACCCATTTTACAGGTGAGTATTGACAAAATGGTATTATTCTAAGTATGTCACACACCCCGCTTCAAGAAATTCATAACGTGTGGGACATCCAACAGCAGTGTCCATAAAGGGCGGGGATCCAAAACAAGGCAACAAGGCACAACTTAAACCACTGCAGCTTGCAGAACTTTGCGGCCAAACACAGCATCCGCTGAGGCCCGAACATCAACCTTGTAAAACTTGGAAAAAGTGTGAACAGAAGACCAAGTAGCAGCCTTACAAACTTATACAAAGATATAATACCGCACTGCTCAAGACTAAATGAAGTTCTGAGAAGATAAGCTCAACGTGTGATAAGTAGGATTCCACTTCCTACAAAGTTCTACAAGTTGTAAATATCCAATTTTACACAGAGCTATTAAAAAGTCCACAGTGATTCAAATCAATCCACACGTGTTCTTCTTAGGCTAAATAATCCACCACCAATTATTCAAGCCTCTTACCAATAGTAATAGGCCAACACAGATGTAATATTTCAAATTATATCCTGGTCATCATCATCATATTCACTCCAGTTCGTTCCCACCAATGCTTTCAGCGGATTGAAATTAAAGCATACATTTATCAGGGGAGAGCATCAGCCTCTTATTCCACAGCTCTGCTCTTATCAAGAACACCACAGTGATGGTTAGAAGTAAAGGACCATTTGCTTCTGTATCTACTCAAAGTTGAAATGTTGCCTCACAGATTTTTCTCCTGGTTGTGACCATTTAAGAGCACTTGGGAGGCTCCCAAGAGGCTGATGCTCTCCCCTGATAAATGTATGCTTTAATTTCAATCCGCTGAAAGCATTGGTGGGAACGAACTGGAGTGAATATGATGATGATGACCAGGATATAATTTGAAATATTACATCTGTGTTGGCCTATTACTATTGGGCGTCCGGTAAGAGGCTTGAATAATTGGTGGTGGATTATTTAGCCTAAGAAGAACACGTGTGGATTGATTTGCATCATTGTAGCCTTACAAACTTGCTCAACAGAGGCCTGGTGCTGAAAAGCCCAGGACTCCCCAACCGCACGAGTAGAATGAGCAGTAACACGAAAAGGGGGTACCTTCCCTTTGGCAGAATAGGCCCCAACTATGGTCTGACGGATCCATTTACTAATGGAAGACTTGGCAGGCGCCAAGCCTTTTCGGGGCCCGGAGGGCACCACAAAAAAGGCATCCGTCTTACGAAAGGAAGACGTTACCTCCAAATAATACTTCACAACACGAACCACATCCAAAGAATGCAGGGCCCTCTCCTTGTCATTGCTGGGATTAGGACACAGAGAGGGCAGAACAATGTCTTGGTTTAGGTGAAAGGCAGAAACAACCTTAGGAAGGAAATCGGACTTGAAACGAAAAACCACCTTGTCCTGATGCCCCTCAAAGTACGGGGCTTGAATGGACAAAGCCGCCAACTCAGAGACACGCCTAACCGAAGTGATGGCTACCAAAAAGGCCACCTTCTGCGTAAGTGAAGACAAGGCAATATCATTCAAGGGCTCAAAAGGAGAATCCTGAAGAGCAGAAAGAACCAAATTCAAATCCCAAACAGGGAGCAAAGGTTTTCTAGGAGGCCGCACGTGCGTGACTCCCTGGAAAAAAGTCTTAACCAAAGGATGTAGGGCAAATGACCTTTGAAAGAACACCGACAGGGCAGAAACCTGCCCCTTCAGAGTACTAAGCTGGAGCCCCAGGTCCAGACCATGTTGAAGAAACTCCAGGATTCTGGAGATGGAAAATTCCCTACAAGGCAACGCCCTGATCTCACACCAATCAATATAAGACCTCCAAGTCCTATAGTAGATATTAGAGGAAGACGGCTTCCTAGCACTAATGAGAGTTCGAATCACAGCATCGGAAAGACCTTCCTCCTTCAAGATGGAGGTTTCAGCAGCCACGCCGTCAAAGCCAGCGTTGGTAAATTGGGATAACGTAGTTGACCCTGGGTGAGCAGATCCGGCAGCAGGGGCAGAACAAACTGATCCTCTGCTAACCTTACCACATCTGCGAACCAAACCTGTCTTGGCCACCTTGGAGCCACCAGAATTGCTGACGCACCCTCCAGGGCCAGCTTGCGCACCACTCTGGCCACCAAGGGAAACGGAGGGAACAGATACAGAAACCCCAGATCCCTCCAGTTCAGAGACATGGCATCCACTGCCAGAGCCAGTGGATCCCGTGAGAGACACAAATGTCGGAAGTTTGTGATTGTGACGAGAGGCAAAGAGGTCCACCACCGGGGACCCCCACCTGAGACAAATCAAGCGAAACACTTTGGGGCTGAGAGACCATTCCCCCCGGCGAGCTGAGAACCTGCTCAGAGAGTCCGCCTCCGTGTTCTCCGCTCCCGGAATGTAAACTGCTGAAATGCAAGGGACGTGGGTCTCCGCCCAGGCCAGAATCAAAGACACTTCCTTGAGGTCACTCCTGCTGCGAGTCCCTCCCTGGTGATTGATGTAGGCAACCGCCGTCCGATTGTCCGACCGGACTTGAACCGGCAATCCTTGCAACTGATGAGTCAAGTGAAACAGAACCATCCTGATGGCCCTCAATTCCAGAACATTGATGGACTTGTGAGCCTCCTGAGGCCCCCACAGTTCCTGAAACTGACGATCCTTCCAGAACCCCCCCCATCCTGATAGACTGGCATCCGTGGTGACCGTCTCCCAACAAGGGGCCAGAAAGGATCTGCCCCTCGACAGATTGATTGGATCCAGCCACCACTGAAGGGAGCACCGAACTCGGGGGGTCATCAGGAAGGACTGATCCAACGACAGTGGCGACCCGTCCCAGGCCGCCAACAGATGGAGCTGGAGTGTCCTTGTGTGGAACTGAGCAAAGGGAACCGCTTCGAAGGAGGCTACCATCAATCCCACCAGCCTCATCCCCAGTCTGATGGCCGGACGAGGGATAGACAGGAGGCGTCGAACCAACTCCTGAATCAAGAGAACCTTGGACTGAGGAAGAAACACCCTGGCCTGGGAAGTATCCAGGGACATTCCCAGAAAAGACACTAACCTGGACGGAGAAAGGGAGGACTTGGGGTAGTTGATCACCCACCCGAATCTCTCCAGAGTGGACACCACAGTTCTGGTGTCCAAATACAGCTTGGCTGAAGGAAGATGCAATAATGAGAAGGTCGTCCAGATAAGGGACAATGCGAATACCCTGGGCTCTGAGTAGAGCCATCACCCCGGCCAGCACCTTGGTGAAAACCCTTGGAGCCGAGGTAAGACCGAAAGGAAGTGCCACAAACTGAAAATGCCGATCCTCCACCACGAACCTGAGAAATCTCTGGTGCGCTGGAAAAATCGGCACATGCAGATAGGCGTCCTTGATGTCTACGGACGTCAGAAAGTCCCCCTGCCAAAGAGAATGGATAGCTGAACGCAGCGTTTCCATGCGAAATTTCTGCGGACGGACGAACCTGTTGAGGATCTTTAGATCCAGAATGGGTCGAACCGAGCCGACCTTCTTGGGCACCGTGAACAGATTGGAATAAAAGCCCCGACCCCTGTCTGAGGGGGGCACTGGGCAAATAACTGCCATATCCAACAGACTCTTTACTGCCGCCTGGAGCTCCTGCGCGGCCAGAAGGTCCGAAGGCACCCGAGACCTGAGGAATCGGGGAGGGGGCCGGAGCTCGAACTCCAGCTTGTAGCCGGAAGTCACCACTTCCCGGATCCATCTGTCCGAGACCTCCCGGTCCCAGACCTGGGAGAAGTGTTGCAGCCGTCCCCCACCCACATGGGTGAGGGCGCCCCCTCATTGCTGAGCTGGCTTGGCAGCGGGTTTGGGCTTAGAGCCCCAGCTGTATCCTGGGCGGGCACGTCCTCTGCCCCTGTTCCAGGAATCTCCTCTGGCTGCGGGGAAAACAATTCCTCTGCCAGCTCTAGCCCCACGAAAGGAAGGAGCAAAGGAACCCGCCCCCCATAAGGGACGACGCTGTTTTTTGCGTTGAGGTAACTTACCACCCTTGGCAACTGAATCCAACTTCTCACCAAAGAGCCGTAATCCCACAAAGGGAAGAGCGGTCAGCGACTTTTTAGACTGGCGCAACCAAACCGAACGCCGAATAGTCACCAATAGAGCCGACGTTCTGCCACACATCATCAGTGTGTCATCCAAGGCGGCTAGTACAAATGACAAAAACAATTCACACCTTTTAAGGCCAAGGAACTCGTCACTATCCAGATCTAACCCGGAAGAAGTCAACAGGTCCCTGACCACCGACCTGGTAGCCACCACCAGCAGCGCTGAATCACAAACCGGCCTCATGGCTGACCCAACACTGGCAAAACCATGACAAGCCATTTGGTCAATGCGTTTATCCTCACCATCTTTTAAGCGTGGAGCAATCAGGAGAATTGCGCGGCCTGGATTCTTCGAAAAATTCCCCCTTTTGCTGTGGAACCACCTCAGGAGGAGAAATAGCCAAAACCTCAAACATCTGAGCCAGAACATTAGGAGTATCCGAAGACCTCCCCAAGCCCCGCTCGGTATCAGCACCCACAAACTGCTGATCGTCTGAATTATCTGATTCTTCATATACCTCCCCTTCCTCAAGTTGGGAGTAATCAGACCAGTCCAGATTATCAAGATCATCCAAGTCGGCCACCGGTGAAGACGGCGACAAGTGCTTTCTCTTAGCCGGAGCCTTTCTGGTGACCGTGCTGGAGAATAATTTTTCAAGATTGGCCAATCGGGCACACATCTCCGATTGCAACTGCCCGCCCATGACAACGTCAGACTGGGCACGGATCAAACTGGGAGGGGGGGGGAGGAGAGACCGGCGGCACTGAACCAGACGCCTGGGGTCCGGACTGCCACGTAATAGTCTGCTGTGCGCATGGTATACACAGATATACATAATCGCCAGTAAGGGATGCCCCACACCCCATACACTTCCGGGATTGCCCCGAAGGGAGCCCGAGCCCAGTATCCGGGGATGCCTCCATAAGGTGAACTTATAGTTGGTCGCAATGACCGAGGGAATTACGCATATAAGCAACCCGGGATGCCCCTTTAATGTCCCAAGTGGGAGGATTTGCAATAAGCCAATTAAGAACCCAGGGACCCTAGGACCGGGAGAAACCCCCTAACACCACTATAGGTTATATCTGAAAGACATAATAAAAAAGGCTAATAAGAAAAGCGGAGTATAAAATATATATATATATGCCATAAAAATATATAATTATAGGTGATGGGACAGAAGGGGGGCCCACCGGGCCACTCACTGTGGTCCTGAAGACAGCTTCCTCTCTCCGTGAGGTAAAGAGCAGCTCTGAGGAGAGAAGGGGGCGTGGCCAGCTCCTTCTGAGGAAACAGGCACAGAGAAAAGCACCTCAGCGGTGCCTGTGACACAGGGGCGGGCTGCAGCGCTGGAAAGCCCGGCCCCGCCCCCAAGAGTGAAAGCGTGAGGGGAGAAGCTCCCCTCCGCCATGACAATGCAAAAAGGCCGGCACCGCAGCCATGTGCGGCCGCGGCGCCGGTCTCAGAAGAGACAGAAGGAGGGGAGCGGGCCGTGGCTTTGACCCTGACGCCCGGCCCCGCTCCTCGCTCAGAATCCAAGCCGCATCAGCGCCAAATAGAAGGGTGGGGGGCGCGGCTCGCACATAAAGCCCGGCCCCGCCCCTTTTACCTCAGGGAGAAAGCCTGCATAAAAATGGCGGCCGCAGCGCCGTTTTGACAGAGAAATACACGCTGTTATGAAGTAATAAATAAGTTAATAACTATTGGGAGGATAATTTAATAAATTAATACATTAAAACATTAAGAATTAATGATTACAAAATTTGGACCTAACACCGAATAAGGGGCCCTGCTCCTACCCTCCGCTATCCCGCTAGAGAGAGGGGCATTACCCAAAGGGGGGGACCACCCAAAGTGTAAGGCCAAGGGACGGGGCATCCCAAACCGGGGTCACCCTCCCGGATGACCGCCTACCCTCTTATATAGGGTCTCACGGGAGAGCATTTGCTCTTAAGCACCAAGGGTGCTTTTCTACCCTCACCCGGACCGTCAGCCTAGGCTGGGAGGCATGAGGTAACAGAAAAAAAGATCCAGGCGGAAATAGATAACTAAAGGGCCGGGAGTCATCCCGGCTACCTGAAATCCCCCTGTGCAAGGAGGAGACCACATCTTCTGACTTGCTCGCCGACTGCAGAGATGAAGACTGGGTAATGAGTGGGAGGTCCCAGGTATTTATGGACGGGGAGGGGCTCTCTTTTTTCCTGGCATCTCTGCATATCGCCCTCTACAGGTCAGTATTACCCACACGTTATGAATTTCTTGAAGCGGGGTGTGTGACATACTTAGAATAATATTTTTCATTACTTTAATTTTTCTAATTTGTTTCACCCTATCAGGCTGTAATACCTCTTCAGCGTTCACTGGAGATCCGAGAAACTGCTCTTGATCCAGACCATCCCAGTGTAGCCCAGTCACTTCACCAGCTGGCAGGAGTGTATGTGCAGTCCAAAAAGTTTGGGAATGCTGAGCAGCTGTATAAACAGGCTCTAGAAATAAGTGAGAGCGCCTATGGCAGTGAACACCTGAGAGTGGCATTGGAATTGGATGCTCTGGCCATGCTTTATCAGAAGCAAAACAAGTAAGAATTGAAATTTTAATTTTGTGCGGCAGAGTTAATTCCTTGTAAAGAAAGAACTATATTAGGGTGAAATGGCCCATAGGATTAACTTCTGCTGAATAGTTTTTTTGTCAAGTATCAACTAAGAAAATAAAAAACAGACCCCTAATGTTTCTAGAATTGTCTTGTGTGATCCTACAGCACATATGCTCACACTGTGGGCAGGGGCCACATATGGCCCTCAGAGCTATCTGATGTGGCTCTTGACCTGCTGTGGGGGAAAGTGGGAGGGGTAAATAGAATTGGTGTGTAAAGGTAAATAGAGGCTCACTAAGGATAAGAAGTTGCAAGGAGAGTGATCTAGGAGGGATGCATTGGCAAGTAGAGGTGGCTTGGGGGAACATGTTGACATTCATAGTGCAAGAAAACCCCTGGCACAATAATAACGTTTTTTTCTATATTTAATTGTATGTTTAGCATTGGTAGGCATTTAGGTGGGTTGAGTACTGGGAATCTAGTTATGATTTGGGACTGTTGGTGGGGATGGGCTATAAATATTGAACCCATATATTTAGAGATAGTATGGGGGGATATAAATGTGGTAATGGGGTGGTGTGGGGAAAGGAGTGTAAAAAATAAATCTATATGAGTTTGCAGAGACCGATTGTATCCTGATTGGTGTAGAAAATCTTTGTTATGCTATTTAAAATGAAAAATGTGAAATTTTTAACCTTATCATTATGGCCTGCGACCAGTTTCTGAGTCACTTAAGTGGCCCATATTCTTCAAAAGGTTGAGCACCCCTGTCCTACAGTATAAAATAACAGAGAAAGTAGACAGCAAAAATGGGAATTAAGGCCTATTGTTTGTTAAATGATACATTGATGCACCCATATGGTTGTTTAGGTCCTTCTTCTGTATTAGAGCTAGTATGTTAAAGTGGACCATTACCCTCGGGTGATCGGCCCGGGAATCTATAAGATTCCCGGGCCGATCACCTCCCTCCCAAACCCCCTTACCTTAGCCCCCTTACCTCTAGACGTGCGCGCGCCCGCACCGGCCGTCCGTGAATGGCCGGCGCGCGCGCGCGCGCGCGTCAAGAGGGACGCGCGGGAGGCGGCGGCGGAGGAGCCGCTTGTCCGCGGCTGTCAAATCCCTTGTCCGTCGGCACTGGGAGTGGGGAGAGGTGAGTTTTTAGGGTGATCGGGGGGGTTTCACACAGCGGGGCACCCTGATCGGGGGTGCCCCACCGAAGTGGACCAAGACCCAGGATAGTCAAAATCCTGGGTGTTGGTCCACTTTAAGTAACAAAAAGTAAAACAAAGTAAGTTCCACAAGGAAAAGTAGGATCAGGTAAGGGCCAGTTAGTGTATTTTTCTAAATGGAAAAGAGCCACTTGTCATCATATGTATTGATGGTTCTCCATGTATTATCCTTGCATGTCCAGCCATTGGCCCAATCTATCATTAGGCACCTAGTCCCAGATGAATAAGGCCTGCCCAGTCAATTCTACTTGACCTTGTGGAACTTTGGGCAATTGTGACGGATTGTAGTGATTTGATGATTTGCTGCTATTAAAACTTATATTCCCAATGCCACTCATTTATCCACCTGGTCGAACAAATTGCAGGCAAACATAGGTGCAAGCATCCTTTTATGCATTGGTAGGTTAGCTTACTTCCTTAATCTTTTAGTACCCCTTCCTAATATTATAATACAGCCTCCATTTGTCAGCATTTCTAATGACAATTTGTATTTCAAAGATTGATCATTTAAATATATAATGTATGCTACATTAGGTGGAAATACTGCTTCTTGCTTTTTTTTACAGTCTTCTCCAGACTTTCCATTTTATAAGACCAGCTTGTTAGTGTAAGCTTCCATATTCTGTATAAAAATATATAAAATAGCACAACATTATAGATTAAAAGGAACAAAGTGTCTGTTTGTGCAAGGAAAAAAACTCTAATCTAATCTAAAATCTAATCAAGAAATTTGCTTAAAGAAGTACTGCAGGTAGGGTACTCTAGCATATTTTCAGAAAGCCCAGTTTCTGCTGGTTACAATACTGTGATGACTGTGGATATTGATTTGGGCAGATGGAGCTGTTTTTAATTGTGTCTTTTATGTAGTAATTGTCAGTTCCTTTGTATTTGCATGTACATTGATTGTTAATAAAGTGTCTTTTTTAAGAATCTTTATTGTTTGGTGCTCCTATATGGGATGGATATGGTGCTTTGGGCACAGTCCTCCTTGTGTCTGCCTTGTCTATGCAAAATACAGGCAAAATCACTTGATCACGGCTGTGAAACCGGCGAGTGTCGGCGGTAGTATGCAGACGCGATTACGTGATCAAGCCCCTATCCCCGTGCCAGGGTCAGTATTCATGCAGTGCATCTGCCTCTTATTCTGCCTCAGCACTTTCCCTGAACTTTAGCAGCCGAGGCGGATGCCATTGTATGTAAGTTTCACACGTGTGTGTGAATGGATTTCTGAGGGGAATTATGCTTACATTGAATTAGAATGGAGATGGCAGCCTGTGAGCAGCAATCGGCAATCAGCGCTGTTTCACACACAGAGTAAGGGAAGGAGGAGGGGGCGGGACAGGAGGAGAGTGGGTGCTGGTATGGAAATACAGCCATACAGATCCGCCTGCTCTGGCAAGCTGATTGGGGGACCCGCTCTGGCAAGCTGATTGGGGGACAGACTGAAGGCCAGTGCTGACGCAACTGAGCCAAGGTAAGCACTGGCTACAGCTGAGAATGTGTTTGGCTGCAGTAACCCCATTGCACAGTTTCTGATTGTGTTCAGAAATAATTATATAATAATTGTGTTTGTGCTCTAGATATGAACAAGCAGAGCAGCTAAGGAAAAGATCATTACGAATTCGTCAGAAGGCTGCAAGAAGAAAAGGAAGTATGGTATGTACTCAAGCCAACTTATACCCCACTTCTGTGGTTTATGAGATATTCTTCAACAGCTCTGCTATTGTACCCCACATATCCCAACAGGGACGTGTGGCAACACTGCCAGGCACTACATTATTTCTATATAAATGCTGTATCTTTCAAAACTCATCTAATACAATTTAATATGATACTATATTACAGTGTATATAACCAGTTAGAGACAAGAGACCTCAAGTATAGCCTTTGACTTTGCCAAAGAGTTGCCAGCAGAGAAAGTTAAAAGTCACATACTAGGGCCTTGATTCACTAAGAGTTGAAAAAAGTCATGGTAGTAAAACATTCAATTCATGAGAAAAAAGCCTGAGAATTTCACTGTTAGTGAATCACCAGAGAGGAAAACAATGAAAGTCAATGCCACTTTTTTACTCATGAGAAAAGCATTGAACTTTTTACCTGTAGTAAAAAGTGGCATTGACTTTTATTGTCTTCCTATCTGGTGATTCACTAACAGTGACATTCTCAGGCTTTTTTCTCATGAATTTAATTTTTTACTACCATGAGAATTTTTTTCAACTCTTAGTGAATCGAGGCCTAGGCCTCTTAGGGTATCCTGCAATCCTGCTGTAATGCTGCTTTGCAGGCCTCAGACATGTACAAAGATGACAAAGTTCAGGGAGCCATATATTGAGATGCGAGGTAATGCCTTGGAATGGGCCATCTCTCCCTCTCTGCTGGGGCTATAACAAGAAGATGAGTCATTCTGAAAAGTTCTAGAGAAGCATTTGGCCTTGCGCCTGGGGGCGTGGAGTGATATCATGTGTGCATGGGGCCGCAGCCTTTGTGCAATCCTATTCAGCAGCCAGAGGACAGATCCCTAATTATGGTCTCCATCCTTCAACCAGTCTGACGTCTTCTCCTGGACCGGGTTGCTCTGGCTCCCTCTAAGTTACCACTGTCTGGCGTTTCCGGCATGGAGCATGGCAACTCTAAGTAGTGACGGCCGTTCAGGCTCTGGCCTCTAGGTCAATGACAGGAGGGCGCTATGCAAAGCACAAGTGCCTGCGGCACTAGGATGATTCTGGTTCTTTTTCAGAAGTAAGAATATATCGATCTGTCTCCTAGGCATATCATTCTTCTGGAAAGCTACTTGCCAGAAATTAACCTCTGTTATGGTCTGGTGCTGCACTCCATCTGGCTCAAGGTGGTTGGCCTGTTTTTTTTCCTGGCTTGTATGGCCCTAACTTGCTACAGGAGAGGCTATGTTTTTCACTTATTAAGTGTTTTTCTAAGCTGGGTTTGTGAAGCCGAGTTTTCCCAGGAGTTTTCATAAACCTGGTTGTTTACTTCCCACGGTTGGCCTAGGTGGGATCTAACCCCTCTGCTGTGGGCCCTGGTCCGCTGCAGCTGCACTTATCTGCTATACATTCACCGTGACAGGCTTTGCTTTTCACTCAGTTTTAGCCACTCATTATCCTCAGCTTCAGAGGCAGATGGTGCCTTTGCCTTTTCCACCCCTGCAGTCGATTGGGTGATTCAGTGGGCTAAGGATGTAGTTGCACCCTACAGTAACAGCAGAAAGTGGAGCAAACCCGAGTCTTCTTGACAGGGTCCTTGGTCCTGGCTGAGCCTACCTGCTATGAGAGGAGGTCCTGGTCCCAGAGTTTGGGACCATGATGTTCCTTCCCTGTTGCACCTATGCGTAGAATTCTACTGGAGACCTAGGTACCAGTGTCCAGCTACTAGAAACAGCCATTGCCCATTTTTCTGTGGCCTCAAGCATTCGGGGTCAGTTGGGAGGGGGTCTTCCTCTGGCCATTTACGGAGCGGGTCCGTGCTCTACTCTGACATCATAGATTCTCTTGTGGAATGCCTCTGCTCTCAGGATCTGGACCTAGAGTTTCCCTTCAGTCATTACTTGGGTTATTCTGTGTGTGGGCCCTGTGTCCACAATGGCCTTTTTGCAAATGGCGGGCCTCCTGGCGCCAGTGGATCTATAGGCTCCCTGTCTTCTTCTTCTTGCCTTTCATAGATATCAGTCATTCTGAGGCTTTATGCTGGGCAACAGCACTTCCATTGGCATTTTCGCTCTGTCCCTTCAGAGCTGCTGGCTGTTTACTGCAGTGTTGGCAGGGTTGGGCTCTGCTGAGCTCCTCTGCAATTCGTAGTGCCCTTATTTGGTTGTGAATTCCAGGCTCCCTCCTAGAGGAGGCAGTAGCAGATGTTTTGCCACTTTCCGCTCCAGTCCTCGGCTCTCCTGGCCTCCCGGTTGCATCCAGAGGTTTTTTTGTCTTGGCCTTTATCAAGGTCATGGAACATGCCAGGGTTCCTTCCTGCTTGTAGAAAGAATGTACTGTGTTGTTGGCCGGGACCCTGATTTACGTGGCTTACTGATTGGCATCCCTTTGCCTGGACGCCACGTCAGATTCTCTACAGGTCACGTTCCACTTTAACTGCAGTTCTGGCCATAGCGGGTCTACAGGACTGGATGGCTCGCCTTCATATTGCATTTCAGGAATTCCCTTGTCTTAGAACTTCCTTACTGTCTATTCAGGTAGGTCGATCCTTACCCCATTTCATCGGTCCCTTCTGTTTTAAGAGCCTACGCCTGTCCACCCTCATGCACTTACTCTCGGCTGGAGGTTGAGCAGGATGTTGCTTGGATGGGCGTCCCCATAGGTAGTGCTTCTTGACTGCGGCTGAGGCGGAGGCCTCCTGGTCTCCCCGACCAGGGCATCTCTGCTGTTGTCCCTGGTTGGGGACCAGTCTCCTGGGCTTGACTGCTCCGGGTGCAGGCCATTCCAGCAGGAGGGCTGCTTAGGTCAGCCTCCAGGGTAGCTTCAGAGTTGGCTTGGTTCTGCTACTCCAGGAGCTGGGGGTTGAGAGACCCCCTTGGTAGCTTATTGCACCGCTATATTGAGGAGGAACGTGGATTCAGAGGTGGTGTGTCTGCCGGTGGGGCCTGATGTTTTGGGTTCTCCACCGGTGCTCCTCACACACTTTTGTAGCTCGCAGATCTCTACGGCACATTTCCTTGGGTACAGCTAGGTTGTGTCCCTGCCAGAGCTTCGGTTCCAGGCTCCTCTTTTTCCCTTTTGGGGATTGGTGCTGAAATCCCTGCTGCCTTCTCTTGCTGAGTTTGTTCATGCTCTTGCATTCTCTTCTGCGGCTATTGGTGCTTACGTCTCCTGTTAAGCTTAGAGCGGACCGTTCCCAGTGTGGCCCTTGTGGCTCACACTCCTATTCCATGGGTCCTCATTCTGGTTTTCCCAGGGGTCTCCTTTTATGTTTCTTGACTGCAGCTTATTGGTGTTTCTATTAATATGGTCATTTTCTGGGTGACCGGCTCTGGTTTTTTGTTCTCTGCTCTTGCTGTCCCCACCCTAAGATGTGGATTTCTTTGGGACGTCCTACATGTAATGAATGTCTGTTGAGGTGGAGCAGAGTATAGGAAAAAATACAATTTTGTGATAACTCAACTGTAAAATGGTTTTCCATAGTACTCTGCTCCACCTCAGAGGCCCCTTCCTTTGGTGGCTTCCGGGGTTGACTGCTTCATCTTGTTGCCAACTGATAGTACATCTTTACTTGTTTTGAATACAAGCGTTAATTTATGGGATTCCGATGGTGTTACTGCTTTTGGACTGACTGGGACCTGCGGGGCCAGCTGAGCCCTGTGTAGGCTTGGTGAGAGGAGCTACAGCTTTTTTATCCTTGAAGACACATCTACTGGCTGAGTGACAACCCATGTGTAATAAATGTCCGTCGAGGTGGAGCAGAGTACTACGGAGAAAATCATTTTACAGATGAGTTATCACAAAATGGTATTTTTTTTACATTTAATGTAATATTAATTTGTTGGTCTCTTTTTGCTAACAGCTGTAGTTGTGCTAAAAGTGTTTTACTTCGCATGCTAAAATTGTGTTTTCTAACCAGTCAACTCTGTTTTGTCCTACTCTTCAGTATGGATTTGCTTTACTGAAGCGCCGTGCTCTTCAGCTGGAGGAACTTACCCTGGGCAAAGACACTGCAGACAATGCCCGAACACTAAATGAACTTGGAGTTCTTTACTATTTGCAGAATAACCTTGAGTAAGTATTGTCTGACTACAAAACGTCATACAGCCTCCTTTCCATGAAAAAATGTAATACATTTACTTTTTGGCATGCTGGTTTGTTTCTGTCAAAGAAGGATGATATAACATTGTGTGGATTATTATTCATTATCATTGCAATGCTATTTTCTGTGCCTAGTTTCTTATATTTAATGTCAGAATGTAAAGATATTACATCTCCCAACACACTGGTCTCAAATATGCACTATGGGTTTTCACTTTTGTATACAGCACTGTACCAGCAATTATGACATCACTGAGGTGGCGGGCCCATATGGAGTCCTGTAGTGGCAGTGTCAAGTAGTGTGGAGGTTTGAGGAGGAGATGGCAGGACCCAGCGGGAGAAGGACATAGGACCTTCTTCCATTTTACAATGTAGATTACTATGGAAATCTTGTGTGTTGCCAATGGTCTTGTTCCATCACCCCAGACAATGCAAGAAAAGAAAGAACCCATCAGCTTAATTATAGCAAGAGAAGCAAGGGTTCTAAGACCCCTCAGCAAAAGAAATTGGCTGCAACAGACTTCTGTGAGAACAGACTATCAATGGGGGACTGGTGATAGGTGGTGGTGAGAATCTGTGCCCTTTAACTGTATCTGTAAACAGCTCTGAGAGTGCCATTCAAGCATAAACAGATAGAGCGGGCGTCACAGACTGGTACAGTGGTGGTGATGGGGGACTTCAACTACCCAGAAATCGACTGGAGACATGGTTCTGCTTCTCCTACAAGGGGGAGCGCATTCCTCAGCTTGCTACAAGATACATATATGAATCAGTTTATGGAGGCACCTAATAGGGGTGATGCTCTTTTGGATCTGTTAATATCAAATAATGATGACCTGATAGTTACGGGAACAGTCTGTGAAAACCTTGGTAACAGTGGCCACGATATAGTTGTATTTAACATAAACTGTGAGATTTTCTGCATGGGACTGCAAAAACACTGAATTTTATGAAGGTCAACTTTCCCAGGCTCAGAGCTATTGAGGAATAAGGATACAGATGCCAAATGGGAGTGCTTTAAATCAATTGTACCAACGTTGCAAAATTTATTCCTATGGGTAAATAAAATAAGTGGCTAAAATTAAACCCCTCATTGCTGACACCTGTGGTTAAAATGGTAAGCAAGAACAAGAAAAAGGCATTACAAAGGGGGGGGGGGGGGACAGAGGAGCAGATAAGGAAGTATATTTCCTCATTCAGGGTGCTGAGCTGAGAGAAGGCATAGTACTGGGGGAACGCTTGGCAAGGTAAGGATGCTTATTGTTTTTTATACTTTTGCCCAAAAAATCCCTTTAAGGCTTGATCATTAAAATATGGTATTTTCAGATTTGTGCTTACAGTTTTGTGGTGTCTGCTTAAATATAGGGCAGCGGAGATTTTCCTGAATCGTTCATGGGAAATGAGGGAGCGAGTTCTTGGTTCTGAACACCCTGACTGTGCCCAGTCTCTGAACAATCTGGCTGCTTTATACAATGAGAAGAAGCAATATGACAAGGCAGAAGAGCTCTATGAGAGAGCCTTGGATATCCGGAGAAGGGCCCTATCTCCAGATCACCCATCATTGGCCTACACTGTGAAACACCTAGCAGTACTTTACAAAAAGAAAGTAAGTACATATTTAATATTTTACTCAAAGTTACCCTACACTACAACAGCCTGTGGTTTTCTCAGCAGCCTATAAATGCACCATAGAAAGGGGAAAGGGGCAGTTATTTCAGTAGACAGGGGTTTAGTTCTTGAAGTTCTTGATAGTAGAATAGAAATTCTATAAATATTTAATTTTGCATAATCCATTGCAGAGGACAAATTTACTTTTATTTCTCAAAGTACTGTAATCCTAAAGTACATTCTGCTGCTGTGCTTGATCCACCTGATCCACCACTCCCTACGCTTCCTGAAGTGGGATGAGAGGCCGCTTAAAAGTGGATGAAAACCCAGAGGTTCCCTGCTGTGTGAAATCCCCCAGATCGCCCGAATCCAGCTCACCTCTTCCCTGTCCCATTGCGCGTCTAAGAGCAGTAGCATCCTCCACTTCCCTCTAACAAAGTGTGTGCCCGTGCCAGCCATTTGTTAATGACCATCGTGGGTACGCTCCGTTAGAGAGAGACAGAGGATGCAGCCGTCAAAGCCTCTGCTCTGAGCGCTGGGACAGGGAAGAGGTGAGCTGAGCCTGGTGTCCTGGGGGGTTTCACACAGTGGGGTGACCCTGGGGAGAGGGCCAAAACCCAGAATAGTCATAACTATTGACTATCCTGGGTTTTGGTCCACTTTAATTTTCTCTCAAACTTGGGTAATATAGCTTACTTCTTCTGTGCTACAGTAGTGCTGCATTGGCCCATAGGGTCTCCGGTGGCCAATGAGGTTTGCTGGGTGGGTATACATGGCACTGTGCACACCTAGTAAACATGTCGGCCACCAGCAGTCATGTGAGCAGTCTGGATGCCGCAGGAATGGAGAAGGGTGTATTTTCTGCCAATTTCTCAGGAATTACTGGAAGCTTTTAAGCAGGTAGGCATCCCATTTTCAGAGGTCCACTCCGTGACTGCGAAAATGATTCTTCAGAAGTGGCTAGTGGGTCAATATTTGGCAGGAATAGTTAGCTGGGAAATATATTAGTTAGTGTATGAGCATGCTAAATACATGTTTAATTTAACAGTAATAAAAGAACAGTCCAAACACAAAAAAATAATTTCTATTGGCTGCACATTTTCACCTACGCAATTAAATAAGTAAATAAAACTTACATGTATAATGCTTCTGTGTTCCTCAGGGAAAGCTTGATAAGGCCGTTCCTCTGTATGAACTTGCTGTAGAAATCCGGCAGAAGTCTTTTGGCCCCAAACATCCGAGTGTGGCTACCGCCTTGGTGAATCTTGCTGTGCTGTACTGTCAGATGGTAAGAATTTTCCTCCGGTGTTTTTCAGCATTTTAGTGTTTAATACTAGTGGAGAGAACTACTGTATACATAGTCTTAGCCTAAAGTGGATACCCCCCATCTGGACATCTCTCAGGGCATTGAGGATAAAAATACTTTTGGACCAGAGAGCTGCGATGCGTAGCAGCACTTCCGGGTTCTCAGCAGGGAGTGACTGATGAGTCAGCCAATCAGTGCTGCATAGGTATGGCCGCTGCACTGTGATTAGGTTCTCACAGTCTCTGAATCTCTCAATGAGAACTTCACCAGGTGCTGCCGCCGGAACCCCTGGTCAAGCGCTTCAAGAACAGGGTACCAAGTAAGCTTCGCTTTTATTAAATGCCCAAATCAGGAAAACAGCTTAAAGAGGGGACCTAGTGGTGGCTTCCAGTTTTACACTGAACTTTAAAGTGAACCATTTAGGCTTAGTTTGGCAGTTGGAGGCCTTGTGCATTCAGCAACTAGACTTATTTGGCTTATCTAAATTTCATCAGAAAAGGTCAGGCTATTTATGCAAATGTAATATTAATATTTTAAGTATGCATTTGAGCTTTACATAGGTGCATTTTTTCCTCAAAGGGTTTGAGGAACATTTAGGGAAGATGGAGAGAGATACAAGGAAGGGAAACAAAGTATAAAATGCTGTCATTGCCTACCAGATTCCATTGTGTGAATTTTGCCCAAATGTTTTATCCCCACAAAAAGATCTTTGAGTAACTTCCTGGTTTCACACAACCGAAAGGATTGTGGTCACTAACACGTCTAGTGACTAAGCAAAAAGATTATATGTGGGCAGATTAGTTGACGCCAATGTTTCTTGGATGTCGACAGAGGTCAGGTCAGGGGTTACATTCACCCATTCTTGCAGTTGTGACACTCTCCCACAGCTCAGAATCTGAAACCAGGTGCCACACTTCTAAAGTTCTAGTCTGAGGTGTGCAAGCTCAGCCAAGGCACCCATATAAAATAATAGGCGGCCTTGGTCTAGTCTCATATACAGTACACGCCCACCTACAGACTGGACGTCCACCACTTTGTATATTAGGTCACAGTAGAACTATCGCTGCTGCAGGAGCAGGTGAACTTATACAGGGCAGTCTTGTGCCATTTATGGCATCACTTGAGAATGCTGTTGCTGGGCATCCGTGAATTTGAGCGAGTTCACTTACATCAGCAGTGGCCATAGCAGCAGTGTTCTGTGTGTATAGGGTCGCTTCTCTGTGTTTAGTGTGGGCCCTACTCTTATTTTTGAGTCCCCAAAGTTGGGACATGTAATGCAGCCAAATATTTCAGAGCTACTCACTTGGGAAGCTGCCAGCCTCCCTTTAGAACACTCCACAGGGAGAGATCCATATTGACTGAATTGCCATGAGCACACACAGGGAGGGATTCAAACTGAGTAAAGGGGGTGGGAGCAGCTCCATCACTATTATTTATACAAAATTATTATTATTCTCAGTGTGTCACACACCCCGCTTCCCCTTTAATTCTTACGATCGGGTTACTCCACCAGCAGGTGGCGACGTTGCAAAGAGAAGTCTTGAAAACGAGCCCCTTCCGGCCTATATATACCTGGGACCTCCCACTTAACACCCAGTGTTTTCTCTCTGCAAGATGCGACAAGACAGAAGAAAGAAGTCTCCTGCTTCCAGGTAGCCGGGGTCAAACCCCGGCACCCCCTTTTGGTCTATTTCTGCCCAGTTCAATTATTTACATGCTTAGATGGTTAATGGACGCGTGGGGCAATGCGGCTATCCGGCATGGTGATCCGGATTTGGGATGCCCCTGTCCCGATGTTCCCCTTGGCCATCTTCTCCCGCTCGGTCCCTTCTCCCTTCGCTTGGGGGGGGGGGTGGTTTTGCATGGGGTGCCTTTTACTCTTGTTATGTGTGTGTGTGTGGGAGCGCTGGCAGACGCAGGGTCAGCGCCGCGCTGTGCGGGCGCGTGGCCTGAGCTGCTGGGGCTCTTTCTCTCTACTTGTATTTTTAAAACTTCCCCCCGCTTGGCCTGAGGGCGTCTGGGACGCCCGTTTGCACGCAGCGCCGCCATTCGGCAGGCCGCATTCTCTGGCGGGGGGCGTGGCCGGAGCGCGTTGCTCGCTGAGCCCGGGCCCGCCTCACTTCCTCTGTCTCATCACGGAGACAGGTGCTGGGGCTGAGCTGGGGAAGGTGCGTGTCCAGGAGTGCGGTGTCTGTCTTCAGCAGCGGTAACAGGTAGCGGTCCCCACCTCGCGCACGTGGGGCCGTCATTTGAGCTGTAGTCTTACATTGTGCTTGTGTTTGTGGGTTTCCCTGGCACTTTAGCATAACTCCTGGAGGCACTTATTGCTTGATATATTTATATATACATATATATTTGTATTCATGATGTATATACTGCTTATATATGGTTTACTATTATTTTGTTTAATGTATCAGTGTGATCCATGCTGGCTAATTTTCCTGGGGGACTGACTGTGGTCTCTTTTCCCCTACAGATCCTGGGATCCCCTCACTGCAGTGGCTCTCCCGGTTCTGATATACCTGGCTAGTCTTAGTCTCCAAATTGGGATTTTTCCTAGGTTTAAAAAAAAAATCCTCCTACCCCCGGGACTTTAATTATAAAGGGGCATCCCGGGTTGCTTAATGCGTAAAACCCTGGGTTGTTGCGAATACCATAATTTCACCATATGGAGGCTTCTGGCATTACCGGAAATGGCTCTTCGGGGCTATCCAGGCTGTGTGGGGGTTGTGGGGCTCCGCTCCCAGGCGATGATGTCATATTATGCGTTCCATGTGCAAAGCAGAATATTGTGCGCCAGTCCGGCACTCCGGCTTCTGGCTTCTCGCAACTTCCGTCATCTCCTACCCCCCCTACCCTATTCCGGACCCCGTGTGACATTGTCAAAGGTGGGGATTCGCAATTCGAGGTGTGTGCGCGATTGGCCAACCTCGAGAAGATAATTTCCGCCACGGTAGCTCAGAAGGCTACGGCGAAGCGGAAGCACCTTTCCCCGGCAGCGCCTGTTCCGGAGGATGAGGTGTTTGAATTATTGGATTGGTCCGATTGTCCCCCTGATGAGGAGGGGGAACTCCTTGAGGAGTCGGATGAGCCCGCAGACCAGCAAGTGGTTGGCACTGCTGGCGATCAGGCTGTGGGGGTGTCCCTTGACACTCCTTCCATTTTGGCTCAAATGTTTGAAATTTTGGCTTTGGATCCGCCCGTGGTGGTCCCCCCGCCAAAGGGTGAGTTGTTTGATGTGCCCCAGCCACGGTTGGTGTTTCCCAGGCAACAACACTTTGTGAGGGTTGTCCTTAAGGAATGGGAACAACCCACGCGCCTGGCGGGAATTCCTCCTAGTTGGGATAAACGTTATCCCTTTCCGGAGGATTTGGTGAAGCTTTGGTCGGTTCCCCCTGACGTCGATGCCCCTGTGTTAGGGCTGTCGAACACGGCTGTGTTGCACTCCCCTGACACTACTACCATTAAAGATGGTGAGGATCATCGGATTGATCAATTGGCTCGCCATGGTTTTATCAGTGCTGGATCGGCACTGCGGCCGGTGTGTGCAGTTAGATCCATTATTAAGGATCTGTACGCAGGTCTTGATTCCACTTGTGATGAGTTTAGTTCTCTCAAGCAGTGTGAGTCGTTTATTTCCTTTGTCATGACCGCCCAGGACGATGCACTTGCGATGAGTAGCAGGACAGCGGAACTGCTGGTTGCTATTCGTCGGTCAGTGTGGCTGCGCCAGTGGACGGCGGACTTTAACTCTAAGGGGGCGCTTACAGCGCTTCCTTTTGTAGGTTTGCGCCTGTTTGGCGATAAATTGGATTCAGTTACCAAGGGCAACACTTCTCCCTGGTTTGGGACCAGGAGGTTCCGGACAGATGGATCCAGGAGGTGGTGTCGTCCGGTTACAAGCTGGAGTTCGAGTCTCACCCTCCTTCACGTTTTTTCCGGTCTCGGGTGCCCACCGATCCTCTGGCCGCGCAGGGGCTCCTGGCGTCGGTAAGGAATCTTCTGGAAGGAATCTTCTGGAAGGAATCTTCTGGAAATTACCTGAAGATTCCTTACCGACGTCAGGAGCCTCTGCGCGGCCAGAGGATCGGTGGGCACCCGAGACCGGAAAAAACGTGAAGGAGGGTGAGACTCGAACTCCAGCTTGTCCCTGGTTTGGGACCAGGAGGTTCCGGACAGATGGATCCAGGAGGTAGTGTCGTCCGGTTACAAGCTGGAGTTCGAGTCTCACCCTCCTTCACGTTTTTTCCGGTCTCGGGTGCCCACCGATCCTCTGGCCGCGCAGGGGCTCCTGGCGTCGGTAAGGAATCTTCTGGAAATAGCGGTCATCCGGCCGGTGCCGCGCTTCACAGTCCCCAAGAAGGACGGGTCGGTTCGCCCCGTCCTGGATCTGAAGTTCCTCAACAGGTTCATCCGTACTCGGAAGTTTCGCATGGAAACTCTGCGTTCGGCCATCGGTTCTCTTCGGCAGGGGGACTTCATGACATCCATAGACATCAAGGATGCTTACCTTTATGTTCCCATCTGCCAGGCTCATCAACGTTTTCTTCGGTTCGTGATGAAGGATCGGCATTTTCAATTCGTGGCACTTCCGTTTTTGGCCTTACCTCGGCTCCAAGAGTGTTCACCAAGGTGCTGGCAGGGGTGATGGCCATTCTCAGATCTCAGGGCATTCGTGTCGTACCTTATCTGGACGACCTTCTCATCATGGCTCCTTCTCTCAATCAATAGGAGACAGACACCAGGACGGTGGTCTCCACGCTGGAAAGCTTCGGTTGGGTGATCAACTTTCCCAAGTCCTCCCTCGCTCCGGCCAGGGTGGTGTCCTTTCTGGTAATGCGGTTGGATTCTTGTCAACACAGGGTGTTTCTGCCTCAGTCCAAGATTCGTCTGATTCAGGAGTTGGCTCGGGTCCTTCTTTCCAATCCTCGACCGTCCATCCGTTTGGGGATGAGACTGGTAGGGTTGATGGTTGCCTCGTTCGAGGCAGCTCCTTTTGCTCAATTTCACACAAGGACGCTTCAGCTTCATCTGTTGGCGTCTTGGGACCGGCGACCACGGTCGTTGGATCGGACCTTCCAGTTGTCCTCCCGGGTCCGGCAGTCCCTTCAATGGTGGTTGGTCTCGACTAATCTCTTGAGGGGCAGGTCTCCTCTTTGGGAAATTGTCACCACGGACGCCAGTCTTTCGGGATGGGGGGGATTCTGGAAGGATCTTCAGTTTCGGGGGCAGTGGGGACCTCGAGAGGCCCACTTGCCCATCAATGTTCTGGAACGGAGAGCCATCCGTCTGGTTCTTGTTCTTTTGACTCAACATGTTCTGGGCCTTCCGGTTCAGGTTCGCTCGGACAATCGAACAGCGGTTGCTTACATCAATCATCAGGGAGGGAATTGCAGTCTGGGTGCCCTCAGAGAGGTGTCCCTGATCCTGACCTGGGCGGAGGCTCATGTTCCTTGTCTCTCGGCACTTTACATTCCGGGTGTGGAAAACAGGGAAGCGGATCTGTTGAGCAGGTGCTCTTTCCGTCTGGGAGAATGGGCTCTCCATCCTCAAGTCTTTCGGTCGCTGTGTCTCCGGTGGGGGATGCCGGAGGTGGACCTGTTTGCCTCTCGTCACAATTGCAGGCTCTCGACCTTCGTGTCGCTCTCCCAGGATCCTCTGGCTCTGGCGGTGGACGCCATGTCCCTGAGCTGGGGGGATCTGGGTTTTCTGTACCTGTTTCCTCCGATTCCCATGCTGGGCAAGGTGGTACGGAAGCTGGCTCTGGAAAGGGTGTCCGCCATTCTCGTGGCTCCAAGGTGGCCAAGGCGGGTATGGTTCGCAGACATCGTTCGGTTGGCAGTGGATCAGTTCGTTCTGCCTCTTCGGCCCGATCTGCTCACTCAGGGTCGGCTGTGTTACCCCAATTTACCAACGCTGGGTTTGACGGCTTGGCTGCTGAAACCTCCATCTTGAAGGAGGAGGGTCTTTCTGACTCGGTTGTTAAGACTCAGGTCTTCTTCTATCATCTACTATAGGACTTGGAAAGCCTATATCGCTTGGTGTGAGGTTAGATCTTTGCCTTGTAGAGTCTTTTCGGTTTCCAGGATTCTGGAGTTTTTGCAATCAGGGCTGGACTCTGGTCTTCAGCTGAGTACTTTGAAAGGGCAGGTTTCTGCCTTATCTATCTTTTTTTCAGAAGCGTTTTGCGCTTCATCCTTTGGTTAAAACCTTTTTCCAGGGGGTTACGCATGTACGGCCTCCCAGGAAACCATTACTCCCTGTTTGGGACTTAAACTTGGTTCTTTTTGCTCTTCAGGCTCCTCCCTTTGAGCCCTTGCAGGATATTGCTCTGTCTACCTTGACTCAGAAGACTGCCTTCTTGGTAGCTAACACTTCGGTTCGGCGTGTCTCGGAGTTGGCGGCCTTGTTGATTCAGGCGCCCTACTTTGAGAGGCATCAGGACAAGGTGGTCTTTCGTTTCAAACCGGACTTTCTTCCTAAGGTTGTTTCTGCTTTTCATTTGAATCAGGATATTGTTCTTCCCTCCTTATGTCCTAAGCCTAAGAATGACAAGGAGAGGGTTTTGCATTGTTTGGATGTAGTACGCTGTGTTAAGTACTATTTGGCTACTACTTCTCCTTTTCGTAAGACTGATGCCTTTTTTGTTGTGCCCTGTGGGCCTAGGAAGGGTTTGGCTCCGGCCAAATCTTCCATTAGCAAATGGATACGTCAGGCCATTATTGGGGCCTATTCTGCTAAGGGGAAAGGTCCCCCCTTTTCGTATCACTGCTCATTCTACTCGCGCCGTTGGAGCGTCTTGGGCTTTTCAGCACCAAGCTTCTGTTGAACAAGTTTGTAAGGCTGCTACTTGGTCTTCTGTTCATACTTTTTCTAAGTTTTACAAGGTCGATGTGCGGGCCTCAGCGGATGCTGTGTTTGGCCACAAGGTTCTGCAGACTGCAGTCATTTAAGTTATGCTTCATTTTGCCTTCGGATACCCATCCCTTGTGGACACTGCTTTTGGATGTCCCGATCGTAAGAATTAAAGGGGAAGCGGGGCGTGTGGCACACTGAGAATAATACCATTTTGTGAGTACTCACCTGTAAAATGGATATTGTCAGTGTGTCACACACCCCGCTTCACCCGCCCTTTTTGGTATCCTGGATCCTTTATATGGTGAAGCTTTTCTTTATTTTTTGAGGTTACCATTGGATTTCCTGGTACCTTGTCTTTCTGCTTTTGAATTCACTGGGTGTTAAGTGGGAGGTCCCAGGTATATATAGGCCGGAAGGGGCTCGTTTTCAAGACTTCTCTCTGCAACGTCGCCACCTGCTGGTGGAGTAACCCGATCGTAAGAATTAAAGGGGAAGCGGGGTGTGTGACACACTGACAATATCCATTTTACAGGTGAGTACTCACAAAATGGTATTATTCAGGGCCTGGGAACTAATTTACCGCCCAGTTTAACCCTCTCATCATCTAAGTATTAAGCACCAAACATGTCTATCTATGTGGAAAGACAGAGATTTGGTTGCATATATCTGCAGATACATGTGGAAGCCACACCAGATCTTGATTGATTTGAAATGCTTCTTATGGAGCAACTCATTAGTTACCACGACCCATCCTAAATGCTCTTCCTAAGGTAAGGAGGTTGCTGGCCAAAATTTCTTGAAACATGGCCCCATTCTCCCCCTTCAGTACAGTGCAGTTGTCCTGTCCCTTTGCTTCACGGTTAGGACTGTGTTTTTGGTGTTGGACTTATCCTTCTTCCAAACATGGCAAATGGAGTTGATACCAATTTTTTTTTCTCTTATCTGAACACATGACCTTCTCCCATCCAGATGGTCATTGGTGAACTTCAAATGGGCCTGGACATGTACTGGTGTGAGTGGGGGGGCTTGCGTTCCCTGCAGGATTTTAATCCATGACGACGTAGTGTGTTAATAAGTAATCTATGAGACTGTGGTCCCAGGTCTATTTGGGTCATTAACCAGGTCCTCCCATGTAGTTCTCACCTGATTCTTGACCTTTTACAGAATCATCCTTATCCCAATGTAGCCCATCCCAGCCTTGTTTGTCTTTGGGATTTTTAGACAACTCTTTGGTCTGGCCATGGTGGAGAGGTTGGAGTGTGATTGATTGTGTAGACAGGTGTGAGTTCAAACAGGTGCAATTAATACAGGTAATAAGTGCCGAGTAGAAGCGCTTCTTAAAGAAAAACAAGTCTATGAGAACCAGAATTTTTGCTGCTTGGTATGTGATCAGATATTTATTATATGCAATAGAATGCAAAAAAAAAATTGAAAAATCATACAATCTGAATTTATGGAATTTTTAGAGATTCTGTCTTTTAGGAAAACTTGCAAAATTGTCTTTGTATCAAATACTTATTTTCCCCACTGTAACTGTTTATAACCTTTAGGCTCAGCTATAGATGAGACAGCAAAAAGAAAGATAGGATGTGCTCATCCAGTCAATATATAGCAGTCAAGAGGTGTTAGAGGGGTGTGACCACACACTAAGCAAAAGAGAAAGTTAACCCTCTGCACACTCATACTATTGAAAAACCTAGCTAACACTTGTTAAGAATATGGACTGTTAGTTAACATAGATTGCAATGAATGTAAAAGCGAGGTAGCCGCGTCAAGGCCGTCCAATCTGTACCCCGTCCCTAACATTACTAAGTTTAAAAGTTTGCGCAGACATTGCTACTTCCTGCAGGTCAGTGGCCAGATCTGCTGGATTGTAGCTCTCCCAATGTAACAGGGAGTCCAATTGGCCTCTACCTGAAATACCCCCTTTTTGAACTGTAACACTGTGCAGGCAAGTAAAGCATTTTCCATTGTGTGTGTGCAAGCAAGTTAAGTTATTGCAATGTCTTTAGACAGGCTGATTCGTGTATTGCATTGTTTGTGCACACACAAGTAAAGAAGTAGCAATGTCTGCGCAAACTTTTAAACTTAGTAATGTTAGGGACGGGGTACAGATTGGACGGCCTTGACGTGGCTACCTCGCTTTTACATTCATTGCAATCTATGTTAACTAACAGTCCATGTTCTTAACAAGTGTTAGCTAGGTTTTTCAATAGTATGAGTGTGCAGAGGGTTAACTTTCTTTTCAACTATAGATGAGGACAGTTCCAGTTCTTTGCGACATATATATAGCTACATTATTTATTACCTTCTCTTTTTCTAGAAAAAGCAGGAGGAAGCTTTACCTCTGTATGAACGCGCCATGAAGATTTACGAGGACAGCTTGGGTCGAATGCATCCCAGGGTTGGAGAGACACTAAAGAACTTAGCTGTACTAAGGTAAGTCACACTCCAGTCAGGGACATTATAGTCAAATCAGTGTTTCCTCATTTACATGTTTCACAGCAAATGGCAGCCAATCATGTGACCACAGGCAACCTTTCAGGTTTGATGTGCAAGCCCAGTTGGTCACTGGCAGTCATACAATGAACATTTTAAAGTGATGCTTATTTCTAGAATTTGCCCATTTTGTTTTACCAGGTACGAAGAAGGTGAATTTGAAAAAGCAGCAGAGTTATATAAAAGAGCAATGGAAATTAAAGAAGCAGAGACATCGGTGTTGGGGGCAAAGGCTGCCTCTGGGCACTCTTCTAGTGGGGGAGAAACGCACAGTCTCAGGAACACGGTACCGGTCAACGCCTTCACGGACTGAACAGATAAAGACCTCTACAGTAGATACAATACTTCAAAGTGCCCTTTTCTTAATTGTTCATCCGGATACACCGCTTCTTAAACACTTACTATGATAATATAGGCTCCACCTACCTAGAGGTTGGGTAATGGTTATAGCTGTTACTTCTGGAAGCCTGTGTGTTCCCCTGCCAACAAATGTCTTTCAGTTCACGTATAGTATGTTATGCATAAGGAGGCAGATGCTTGTCAGGCTTATGTCTGTAGTCTTGCCAACCTTTTTCTGTCCAATTACTATGTCATCAAGCAATGAAGCTTGTCTTCCAAAAAAGGGTGATGAGGTGGCACACAACACTCCACAATAGACAGTACATCATGATTCCTCAGGCTAAGCATCCATGTGTGATGTATCTGGAATGTTCAAGTCCAGGACAGGCAACAGCCTGAGGATCTTATGTGGCCATCTTGAAACATTTCTCCCTGTGTCTTATTTTCAAATGCTATTTTGGTATAGTCATTTGCTTTCTCAGTCCTCAGAGGGGGGCTGGTCAGTATTCAAGTTCACTGTGTTTTTCTTTGCCATCCATTAGAAAGTCTACAGCTACCTCCTTAGATTGATTGATCTTAGTTCTTTTAGCTCACCCCTGCAGATTTCATAAACCGTACAACAGTCCGAGAAAATACAATTCTGTGAAACTCACCTGTAGAATTGTTTTTGAATATATCCAGTCCAGGTCGTTCCATATCCAGCCACCAGGTGGCTCAGTCTACTGCAAGACCCAAAGCTGTAGCTCCTCCCGGCCCCCTATAAAATGAGGTGTCTCACTAAAATCTCCAGTGGTCAAAAAGCAGTAAGAAAAGAGACAGGCCGGGAGGCCAAGAAACCATGTTACATCACATAGCTTCAGCATGTACTCTCTCCATCAAAAAACTTAAGGACAACGGTCCAATATAAAAATGGTAATCACCATAACAGGCAAAGAGATAATGAACAAGGGCGGGGGTGAGACGACCTGGACTGCATATATTCAAAAACAATTCTACAGGTGAGTTTCACAGAATTGTATTTTTCACTACATCCAGTCCAGGTCGCCCCACAAGTAATTACATGTGGGACATCCTAAAGCAGTGTCCATATGGGTGGGATCCCCAGTGCAGAACAGCATGTAGTTCATTTCACTACTGCCTGAAGCACCTTTCGGCCAAAGACAGCATCAGCTGAGTCCCTAACATCAACCGCCCTGGTGATTGATGTAGGCGACAGATTGTCTGAGCGAACCTGTACCGCACAGCCCCTTAGCTGGGGAGTCAATTGAAGAAGCACCAAACGGATCCCTTTCAGGTCCAGGAGATTTATGGGCAAGTGGTTCTCGTGCGTACCCCACTGACCCTGGATCTTCTGCGTCTGCCAAACGCCTCCCCAGCCGGTCAGACTGGCATCCGTAGTAACTATCTCCCACCGGGGAGACAGAAAGGACTTGCCCACCAATAGGTTCCTGGTGTCCAGTCACCACAAGAGGGATCGTCTGGCCAGGGGGGACAGAGAAAATTCCTGTTCCAGCGATTCCTGCATCCGATCCCAGCCAGTCAGCAGGTTCAATTGAAGAGGTCTCATGTGGAACTGAGCAAAGTGCACTGCCTCGAAGCAGGACACCATCAGGCCCACCAGCTTCATCCCCAGACGGATCGAGTGTCGTTGACAAGACAGCAAGGCTTGCACCTGCGTCTGAAGCCCCACCACCTTCTGCTGTGGTAGGAAAATCTTGACCTGAGAGGTGTCTAGCGTCATGGCCAGGAAGGACCTCACCGATGAGGGAGTGATTGAAGACTTGGGGTAGTTGATTACCCAACCGAACTCCTCGAGAGTGGATAACACCGTCCATGTGTGGCTCTCGGCCTGCTGAAGGGACTGAGCCGCAATCAGTAAATCGTCCAGATAAGGTAGCACACTCAGAATAGCCATGATGCCCACCAGCACCTTGGTGAAGACCCGGGGGGCTGAGGATATCCCGAATGGCAGAGCCACAAATTGATAATGCTGGTCCTCCAGAGCAAATCTCAGGAACCTCTGGTGTCCCTGGGATATCGGGATGTGCAGGCACTGTGCCGTCACTGGATTCTGGGATATGCGAGACTGAAGAAATCTTCGGAGCGGCCTGACTGCCAGCTCTATTTTGTAGAGCCTAGTGTCTCCAGATATGAGCAAATAGCAGAAGCCGTCCTCCCACCCGGATGGGTGAGGGCGCCTCCTCATGCCTGAGGAGCATTGGCAGGGGGGCTTGGACTTGGAGCCTCAGGAGGGATTGGATCGGCCACGGGACCTACCTCGTCCCCAGGAATCTCTGCGGCCACCTGAAAAGGAAGCACCTCTTCCTCCACGAAAGGAGCGCTAGGCAGAGGAACCCCGAAAGGGCCGCACAGGCTTCCGTCGCTCAGGGAGTCTCCCATCCTTAACCAGGAGGTCCAGACAATCCCCGAATAACCTGTGCCCCACAAAGGGGATACTAGTGAGCGACTTCTTGGCCGCGGCATCAGCCGACCATTGCCGATGCCAGAGAGAGCGAAGGAGCGCAACAAGCAGGGCCGAAACCCTGGCACCGAGCCGGACACCTTCGTCCATAGTGGAGACAACAAAGGCAATAAAATCCACGCAAGCTTTGAGGTATTTATACTCCTCCGTCCGCTTGCGAGACTTATCAATATCTACAAGACGTCTCACCTTCTTTCTGATGGCTAAGGAGACAATAGCCGCGGCACACACCGGGCGAAACCAAGCACCAGCAAAGGTGAAGACAAACCAGTTGATCCATACGCCTGTCAGCTGGATCGCGCAAGGAAGCAGTATCAGGTGACGGCATAACCGTAGTGTTGGATAACCCCAATACAGAGGAATCCACATCGAGGGGACGGGACCAGAGGCAGACCAGCTCCTCTGGGAAGGGATACCGCCTGTCCAGGCCCTTAGGTAGCAAAGGTAGTTTGTTAGGCCTTTCCCACTCCTTGAAAACCATATTGGAAAAATGGGCCTGCTCACGGAAGACAAGCCTCTGTCTCTCAGGCCGAAATAATTCACCCTGCTTCCTCTTAGCCGCTTTAGGAGGGACAATATGCAACGTCTCAAACACAGAAATCAGCAACTTCTCCGTATCGTCAGGGAGCCACACATCCTCACCTGAGGAAGAGCCAGGTTCGCTGTCATAGCTGGCTGAATGATCCCCCCGTGGAAAAGGAATCCTTAAACAACTTGCCTTCCTCCATGGAGCCCAGACCTCCAAAAAGATCATCATCATCAGCAAAATCCGAGTAACCGGGCTCGATGTGCCGCTTCTTACTTGTGGCCTTCCCAGGAGCCATGCAGGATAACTGTCTCTCAAGGCTGGCCACTCGGTATGCCAAATCAATTTGGGACACCTTGCTGGCTTCCCCCTCGCTGAGGGCTGAATGTAATAGCGGGGGTGCTGGCGAGGCCGCAGGCAATAAAGGGCTAGGGGCAGAGACGCCTGCCCTATCATGCTCCAAAAATACGCTCCTGGCGCAAGTGACATAAACCGTGCTGAGTCTGCCCAAGGGGCTGGTACTGCATATGGGGCAGAGCTTCACCCACCCAGATGGGGCCCCTAGCTCAATATCCCCAGAAGCCTCCATTATGGTGATTAGCAGACAAATCTTATGCAGGTTACAAGGCAATAACGGCCCAAACTGCTAAGTCCCTCCTATGTAGTCCCTCTTTGTGTGATCCCTCTTAGTAAAAAGGGCGGGGGAAGAGGGAGGAGGTGGGGGGGGGGGGGGGCGAGACAGGGACAGGCCCGACCTGAAAGACACAAGCATAAGGGGCCATAAGCATCCCACAGCACATGCGCAAGAAGCGGTACAGCAAAAAACGAATAAGGGAATCACGACACCGACAGAGGTCACCAAGGGGTCCCAGCAGCAGCAAGACGGCAGGCAGAAGAAGCTAGATGGCGCTGGAAAAGCGTCATAGTGCGGCCCCGCCCCTCCCCTGACGGCACAAAACCAGCGCCCGCCTCCCGTCTCCTCAGAGGGCTGTACAAGATGGAGGAGACCTTCGGGAAAAGAAAAGTCGGCAGCCCGCGGCGGGACCCCCGGGTGCACGGCACGCGCACTGCGCCCGGACAGAGCCCGCGGCCGCTGGATCCCCAGGCCGACGGCACCCCCCCCCCCTCACAGCGCAGACAAGATGGAGGGGAAGGGAGAGGAAGAGTCACCAGAGGGAACGAGGGAGGTAAGTATGAGCGCAGTAAAACAAAAAACACAGGTAAAAAGTAAACCACACACATAAAACCAAATAAAGCTTGTGGGATATTGGGCATAGTGGTTCCTCCCCCCCATAGGCTCACCATCAGCCTATGGTCGACTACCCTTTAGTGAGGGTCTGCGGTCCAGAGCCTAGCTCTGGCAACGCCTGACCCCGGCGTTCACCCTACCTTCACCGTCCCGATCAGCCAGGGCTGGGAGGCAGAATTGGGTTCACGGGAACAGTGGGAATAAGGGTGCAGCGGCCGACAGGCTAAGAGGCCCCGCTCAGCTGCAGTATCCGGGAGAGAGGATCCAGATGATCCTTTTGCAGCGAAACTGCAAGATGAACTCTGGATATTCTAGTGAAACACCTCATTTTATAGGGGGCCAGGAGGAGCTACAGCTTTGGATCTTGCAGTAGACTGCACCACCTGGTAGCGGAATACCCACATGTAATTACTTATGGGACGACCTGGAATGGATATAGTGAAAAGAAACCTATTCCTGGAATACGATTACATCTAGAAAGAATTGTTATTGGCAGAGATGCTTTCTCTTCTAGGTTGTACATAGATCCAATTATCATTCTTGATGCTAGTCTGGTGGTGTTCTACACAGATTCAAGAACATTTGTTTTATACCAGATTAACATGTCTAACTTTCCTAGATTGTTGGAATCCTAGCAACCCAGTACTTTCTGCAGGAACCTGCTTACTTTGGTGGGGGTCTCTATGTCCATTTCATGTGGAGGAGCCTGCAATACAAGCATTGGTTGCTTGTGCTACCTTTTTAGCTTTGGGTTCTCCACCTACACACACTTCTTAATGGCAGAGACTGGCCAGGACCCTGGTGATTCAAAGTGTGGCTAAAAGGACCATTTACTTTGTTTCTTAGGCCACCAACCTCGGTTCATTAGGAACCAACTGGAAGAAGACATGGCTTTTTGATTCTTGTAGAAGACCTGAATGAGGAGCCCCTGGCACTTGTTAGTACGGGTGTGTTCAATGTTTAAAAATAGTTTTTACTATTTAAACAGCTATCAATTCATGTAGTACTTGTGGATATGTGTTTCAGGCATTTGGCCTTGGTTTGTGGGTGAGACTTGAGAGTGTGCCATAACAGAAGAAAGCCATTATAGTTTGAAATTAAACATAGCATTTCATGTTCCTGTACATTTTTGACTTCCAGAAACTGCTGGAGCGTGCAGGGATCAGACATGGCTTATATAGGATGATACTTCCAGACACATTAATGCCCTCTGGCAGTCGTCACTGCAGGTTATTTATAGTAGTTTATTACTTTGTAGTGTAAGGTTTTAGGGAATGTACCCAAAGAAATCCAGCTAAGCTTATTTGGACCAAAATAAGTAGAAATGCCCTCAACTCAAAGATTTGCAATAAGTGTGTACCCTATCTAGTTAGACCTACATGCTGTTAAGTGCCAATTCTGACATCTGCAACCCCACATTGAACAAACACTCCCAAAGGGATCTCCATCTAACGAGGGACCGAAAGATACAACAGCTAGCATCTCATAAAGGTTAAGCCTCTTCAATGTGTGCTGCAGCTTCTGGTTTCTGGCTGGCTAGAGGCCTAAACTGGCATGTTACTAATTGCCTGCTGTTGGGTGGCTCTCCCTTTCTTTAGTACTGTCAGGCAGTGATGCCTCCCCTCTGACAGGTGGCAGTTTCTTATTGGCAGAGCTTTATGACTGAAGTTATGTTTCAGATGCAATCAGAGTTCTGCATGGCAGGGGTAGGTACTTTTGTGGGGTTGGAAACATTAGCAGGGTGTAAGTCAAATACAAGTCAAGAATAACCAAAGTCTAGAAAGTTATGCCAAAAATGACTTGACAAGATCATATTCTGTCTATAGTACCAAGCAATAGTTGGTCTAAACCCCCTGTTGTTTTTTATGAAGTCTAAGTTCCACCCCTCCCCCAGTTCTAA
This sequence comes from Gastrophryne carolinensis, assembly GCA_027917425.1. NCBI lineage: Eukaryota > Metazoa > Chordata > Amphibia > Anura > Microhylidae > Gastrophryne > Gastrophryne carolinensis. The sequence continues at coordinate 126,221,666 of CM051239.1, forward strand.
TGGCATAAAAAAACAACCCACTAGGAGGCATGCAATCTGCGTGTAAGCTGAAGCTGGGGCTTGAATGACAGGTCAGTCACCCAATCCTGTGTAGCAGTGTATTGGCCTATCACTCAAGTCTACGGCTGCCATGCAGAGACACACTCCCTACAATTAGGGGGGGATTTTATTGATCAGGTTAGATATTGTATTATTTTAACACCAAACTGGTCTTAGCACAAGGGGAGGGAGGAGTTATTGAAAGCTTGAAGTTCCTCTTTAATTACCAGAAGGGAGCAGGGATTCACAGTCTCCAATATCAGTTATCTTTTAATCTAATGTCTTACTATATCTGCTTGTTATCCCAGTTCCTTATAATTCATTCCTGCAATTGTGCAGATCCTGCTTTCCCACACCATCATTTCAGATGTTAAAGCAGATTAAAAATCTTAGATTCCAGGGCTGGCTGCTAGCCTGCCCACAGGCACCCTTTAGCACGATGCCCCACTGTGTGAAACCCCCAGTGTCGCTGGTAAACTCATTTTTACCAGGCTGCTCCCGCGATGCTGGGATCGCTGTAGCTGTGCGTGTGCCCAGTCTACCTAAACCCAGCTGGCTTTAGCGTGCCACTCCGCACCTCAGCCAATGGGCGACGGATGGGGAAGCGGGCGTGCCCAGCATAAAAGCCAGAGATGCGGCACCAAGCACCTCAGGCTATCTGCAATCTCAAAAGATGCCAGGTGGGGTGGCCTCAACAGTGGAAACCCCCATATTTTTTGGAAAACCTGGCCACCGCCAAGCCGGTCGCATCAACAGGCTGCTTGGGCAGGGGGAACCAGCAGGATCAGAGAAGCACCTAAAATGGGTTTCACTCAGTTTTAAGCATCAGATTGCCTTGACATTCACAGGTACATTACATTGGAAGATTCACTTGCCTGGGTCTCCAAACACCCAACACAACTACAGAGGATACAATCCTTAGAGTCCTTCCTATCCCTCAGCGCGATACACACATTATATACGAAAGTTGGCTATTTACATTCCATTAATCATGACTGCTTTATCACACCTGATTCCAATGGAATTAAGATAAATGAATTGCTATTTGGCTTAAATCATGTAACAATGGACTTCAGCAGGGAGCTGGCATGCTTTTCAGAATGATTCATCTTGTTTGTTATAGTCTCAGCAAGTCTCAATATGTGCCCCTTACCTTTGTTGCCTCTGTATACAGAGGCAGGCTTTTCAGAATGATTCATCTTGTTTGTTATAGTCTCAGCAAGTCTCAATGTGTGTCCCTTACCTTTGTTGCCTCTGTATACAGAGGCAGGCTTTTCAGAATGATTCATCTTGTTTGTTATAGTCTCAGCAAGTCTCAATATGTGTCCCTTACCTTTGTTGCCTCTGTATACAGAGGCAGGCTTTTCAGAATGATTCATCTTGTTTGTTATAGTCTCAGCAAGTCTCAATATGTGTCACTTACCTTTGTTGCCTCTGTATACAGAACAAAGAACATGTGGAGCTTGTAGTCCCACAACAGAGGGAGTTGCCTGGTGAGAGAGATGTACATATGTGACTTAGTCACAGAACAGAAACCATACGCATACATACTGTAACTGGAATTGCTTACATATATACAGTGGAGCATCGGAAGCTTCAGTCATGTCATGTTTCTTTTCGTAGCACACAGGCAGCTGTCAAACACTCCAGTAACCCACCAATGACTTCTTAACCTGCCCCACAATGTGTCTGGATTTTTGTTTGAAGCAAGAAGTGGAAACTTAAAACAAAAATAACTTATGTGCCTTATTTCATTGGTGGGGGGAGAGGAGATTTCTTTAAAGGAACACTATCGCGAAAAATGGCCCAATGATAAAAATGTATATAAATATGCTGGATGGCAGAGGTCATTTATACACTTGGCATCAAGAAATATCCAGCCAGGCTTGATTTTTTTAATTTAATAGGAGGAAATCAGGAGGTGACATGGTCTGTCATCCCTGATGCACTTAAACCTGTCACCCCTGAATTTTTACTCCTACCAGGAGAAGTAAACCACAAGCTTGGCGAGAATTTTATTCAGTTCGGGTGTATAAGTGACCTCTCCTCTCATTAAAGAGGAACAACACACAGGAATTGTGATGCCCCACTGTGTGTACCCCCCCAGGTCGCCCCGTTTCACTCACCTTTCTTCCGCTCCCACGGTGCAGACTTAAGTGCGGTGATTGGCTGAGCGTTGCGTCGGGATGCCCCAAGGAGTGGAACTTGGATGGCCCTGAAGTCTTTTAGACTCCAGGGCCTCTGCTGTTCCTCTTTAACCGATGTGTTCATATGGATTGTTAATATTACACAATTACGCAATAGTGATCCTTTAATAATGCTAAAATGGACTCCACAGACAATTTTTAGTGAGACTGCACAATTTGCTTATTGTACCTTACATGTCATAAAGCTCACGTGTGATTTTTTTAGCAACAAATAACAGAATGCTGAATACAAACCTTAAGAGAACCGTGCTTGAAGCCAAATAAATTGTGCCTCTGGGCTATAGAGATACTTGAAACTGCATTGCAATACCAAATGTTCAGCAGACGATTATAAGCTAGTGATTAGTTTATGAAGTACATGACAACATATTTATTTTTGTAATATGTTCTATACGTAAATAAACGTTAAAATCAAAATTACTTGCGGGTGTCTCTTCATGTATATGTCACCAGAAAGGCCCAATCGCGACAGAGGCTTTAGTTTATGCAGCAGAAAGTTGGCTTCTATTGGAATAAATAGACTGGTCTGCCTTTTTTCTTTTAATAGGAAAAGTCAGGACATGTATGCAGATATACTGGGGGAGCCGGGCTGATTTGAAAAATTAAAGATACAAGGTGTACAGATAAGGCCACTCCTTGCCATCTAGTGTTTTTGATTTTTAAAGCGGACCTTCACTCTGAATAAGAGTTTCTTATGTTTCCCACACCCTGTACATACAGATTGCTCACATTAAAAATCATCCTACCTGCATCTACTGCATGTTAGGAGCCTTTAAACATCCAAGATGGCGGCTTATGGAATATCAGGCAGCCTGCAAACAGGAAGTGTCTTCTGACTGTGCTGCTCTGCATTCTGGGATTGCTGACCTTTTCCTGACCCGAGCTCTGCTCTGTCTGAGCAAAACATAGCTGTAACCCGCCCCCCTGAACTTTATCACACTCTCCTCAGTAAGTGTGATGCTTCTGAATCAAAATGGCGGGGCCCATATCCTAAAGTCCTTAACAGAGTTGCAGCCCAGTGGGGGAAAGAATAATAAGTAAGTGACTAAAAACTTAAAATATATTAATTTTAGATGTTGGGGAATCGCTTTTTAAGGGTTTGGGCTTGTCAATAAATCATGGTGAAGGTCCGGATGACCAGGCTATAAAGCACATACAAAGAAAAAACAACGACTACAATAAACGCGTCTCATCGATTTATTATTATGCAACCTTCCAGGGATGAATGAATTGTTATGCAGATTTCAAGTGCAATGATGGCTAGTCTGGGTGCACAGTCCATGTTTTCCATTATACTGGATTGGTTGGTACAGTATTTATGTCTGGTGGATGCTCAGTCGCCTCAGATATTTTGTATAATGAAGTCGGGCTGTTGGAGTAAGTGGTCAGGAAGGTTAGTGCTGAATGACCAGCTATTATTACACATCCAGGCGCCTGATAGCAGAGCCTGTGTTGTCCATTAGCAAGCAGAGAAACCTTTATTAGAGCAGAACAGATTGAATCCAGGTAAGAGGTTACAGGACAATCCTATAGCTGTTATTTCAGACACTTTCATCATTGAGGCTCTTTGTAATGAGATGACAAATATGTATAAGAAGCAGATTTTTTTTTCTAGAATCAATAAATGAACTAATAAGTTACAAGCTTTTCATCTGAGCAATGAGCTCCTCCAGACTTTGTTCCGAGTCTTCTACTGTAACACCTGAAGAGGGTTTCTGTACATTGAAAAAAAAAAACTCATTAAGCAATGTTATCATGCAGATATGGTATGTGCTGTGTATAGAGTCGTGATGATCGCTTACAGGTTTATGCAGGCCCCTGGGCGATAGTGTATCAGTGGGGTGTGACACTCATACATACATGGGCAGAATGCTGGGTGTATGGTGAATATTGGCAAAGAATAAACAATAGAAGGAATGACAGAAAGTATCGAAGAAATAGGGAATGAGAGAGAAAGAATGGATAGAAGAAGCGACAGAGAAAGAATGGATAGAAGAAGCGACAGAGAAAGAATGGATAGAAGAAGCGACAGAGAAAGAATGGATAGAAGAAGCGACAGAGAAAGAATGGATAGAAGAAGCGACAGAGAAAGAATGGATAGAAGAAGCGACAGAGAAAGAATGGATAGAAGAAGCGACAGAGAGAAATGGATAGAAGAAGCGACAGAAAGAAAGAATGGATAGAAGAAGCGACAGAGAAAGAATGGATAGAAGAAGCGACAGAGAAAGAATGGATAGAAGAAGCGACAGAGAAAGAATGGATAGAAGAAGCGACAGAGAAAGAATGGATAGAAGAAGCGACAGAAAGAAATGGATAGAAGAAGCGACAGAAAGAAAGAATGGATAGAAGAAGCGACAGATAGAAAGAATGGATAGAAGAAGCGACAGAAAGAAAGAATGGATAGAAGAAGCGACAGAAAGAAAGAATGGATAGAAGAAGCGACAGAGAAAGAATGGATAGAAGAAGCGACAGAGAAAGAATGGATAGAAGAAGCGACAGAGAAAGAATGGATAGAAGAAGCGACAGAAAGAAATGGATAGAAGAAGCGACAGAAAGAAAGAATGGATAGAAGAAGCGACAGAGAAAGAATGGATAGAAGAAGCGACAGAGAAAGAATGGATAGAAGAAGCGACAGAAAGAAATGGATAGAAGAAGCGACAGAAAGAAAGAATGGATAGAAGAAGCGACAGATAGAAAGAATGGATAGAAGAAGCGACAAAGAGAAAGAATGGATAGAAGAAGCGACAAAGAGAAAGAATGGATAGAAGAAGCGACAAAGAGAAAGAATGGATTGAAGAAGCGACAAAGAGAAAGAATGGATAGAAGAAGCGACAAAGAGAAAGAATGGATAGAAGAAGCGACAAAGAGAAAGAATGGATAGAAGAATTGATAAAAAGAAGGAAACAAGGAATGACCCAAAAAAGACAATAGAGGAAATGCATAGAATAGAAGGAAATAAAGTTACTAACATTAGATTAAACAAAGAATAGATGGAAATAAATAAAGACGTTTTTAATAAAAGTAAAAGAATAAAAGCTTGGAATGAATGTCAGAGATAAAATGAATAAATGCCAGAAACAAAGAAAAAAATAAAGGGAATGATGGAAAAAAAAGAAATTCAGAAGCAGGAATTTGAGATGGAAGGGCAAACAAGAGAAGGAAAGAAAGATTAAAAAACGGGGGGAAAAAAGAAAGAAAAGGAATCGCAGAACAAAGATGAAAGAAACAAAGAAAAGATGGAAAGAAAGTAAGAGGGAGAATAGAAGGAAAGAAACAAAGAATAAAATAACTCAGAAGAAAGAAAGAGAGGAAAAAAATAAAAGGCAGCAAGAACAGATGAAAGATAGAAAGAAATAAAATAGAGGGACAGAAAGAAAGGCAAGAAACAATGGCCCCTGACTCACAGTCCTTAGGCCTGGTTACTGCACGGCCCTTCATTCTGTAGAGGAAATGAGATGGGCCCCGGCACCTGCCCAGGTATGCCCAGTGCCGACGCCTGCCCTGATCTTTTAGTCAGTTTAAAGCAAACTAACAGAGGATATTTAAGACAGTCCCCCAGGTTCCTTGACATTATCACATCCCACTATGTTCCTGCCAGTGATGATCCAGCTTTAATGTATTCCCCTGGGGGAGCATCCTGATTTAGAATGTGCTGTATAGTTAAACCCCCCAGAATCACCAAAACTCACCAAACAAATGTGGCAAAGCCCTGGCATCCTGGCTCTGCACAATCGCTATGCCCAGGAGACTTTCATTGCAGCAGGCAGGTGCGCAGAGGGTTCAGTTGTGGCAGGGTGCTCCCATCACTGCAACAGCCGGAGGTTTCTGTGCTCCATTCACCTTTCACACACAACCTAACAAGGGTGCAGAGCCAGGGTGATGGTCTAAGCTGCACATCGGCCTTGGGGATCATAAAACCAGATGTGTCTATAGAAATTCCAGGGGGGTTACACACAGCAGGGCGTTCTGATTTGGGGGACCCCAGCTGGTACCAGAGGGTTTTGGTTGGCTTTAAAGCAGAACAAAACCCAACGCGCCAAGTGCTGGCATTCTCCTGTGAACCCCCCCAGGGCACCTTCTTCCTGGCTCCCTGGCTGATGATGGGGATACAACAGCTTGCGTTCCTGATCAAACATATTCCCAGGAACACAGAAGACATACAGTTAGGTCCATAAATACTTGGGCACCGACAAGTTTTTCTTTTTTTACCCCCGTTACTGAAACATATTCAAGTTATAGTTTCAGCTTTCATTTGAGGATATCCACATTACAATTAGATGAAGGGTTTTGGCGTTTCAGCTCCTGTTTTTAAAAAGGGACAAAAATGAATTGGACAATTGACTTAAAGGCTGTTTCATGGGCAGGAGAGGGCAATTCCTTCGTAATGTCACTCTCAATTAAGCAGATAAAAGGCCTGGAGTTGATCTGAGGTGTGGTGCTTGCATTGGAAAGATTTTGTCATGAAAAAACATGTGGTCAAAGCAGCTCTCCATGAGGGGAAACAAGCCATCCTTAAAGTGGACCAAAACCCAGGAGTTTGGTCCTTGGCCCTGGGGCACCCCGATGGGGGAGCTTATAGGTTTCAGGGCCGTTGGGTGTTTTTTTTTCTGTTTTCACAGCTTAGGAGGACCAAGAAATTGCTACAATATTAGGAGTGGCAAAATCTAAAGTTTGGTACATCCTGAGAGAGAAAGAAACCACCAGTGAATTCTTCAATGCAAAAAGACCTGGGTGCCCATAAAAGTGGATGATTGCAGAACCATTTCCATGGTAAAGAGAAACCCCTTCACAACAGCCAACCAAGTGAACAACCCTCTCCAGAATGTAGGCGTATCAATATCCAAATCTACCATAAAGAGAAGACTATGTGAAAGTAAATACAGGGCGGGGGGGGGGGTCACTAAACGGTGCAGGCCACTCATAACCTTCAAGAATAAAAAGTTTAGATTGGACATCTAAAAATGCAGTAGTTCTGGAAGAACATTCTTTAAACAAGATCAACCTCTAGCAGAATGATGGGAAGAAGAAAGAATGGCGAGGACATGGTACAGCTTAAGATCCAAAGCTTAGCACATCCTCTGTAAAACACAGCAGAGGGAGGCAGTGTGATGGCTTGGGCATGCATGGCTGCCAGTGGCACTGGATCCCTAGTGTTTATTGATGATGCGACAAGACAGAAGGAGCCGGATGAATCCTGAGCTATTCAGAGACATACTGTGTGCTCAAATCCAGCCAAACCGATTGGTCAGGGTTTCATAAAACAGATGGACAATAACCCAAACCATAAAGCCAAAGCTACCCAGGAGTTTATTAACCCTTCTATTGCCAGCCACGTAAATTTTACGTGGCTGCCTCTCCAACCGTTAAACGCCAGCCACGTAAAATTTACGTGCCTGACTTTCCCCATAAATAAAATAAAAAGTATAAAAAAATATCACTTACCTGACCCCTTGTTTGATTCATCCGGGTCTCCTCTTCAGCCAGAGGGGCTCCGATCGGCGATTGGGGGTCCTCCGGCTGCAGGGGAGGGCCCGGAATAGGGTGCCCCCCCCCCGTTTCAGCAGCCGCCGGCATTTGCCTGGAAAAAAAAAAAAAAAAAAAAAATGACATTTACTCACCTCCGCTCCCGCCGGCTCCCGCCGCCTCTCCTCTTCATGGGGGGGGGCTCCGATCACCCCCCCCGGGTCTTCCGTTTTCTGGAGGAGGGCATAACAGCCCTCCTCCCTTTACCTCCTTCGATGGCGGCCGCCATCTTGGATTCTGGCCCCGCCCCTCCGGGGGCGGGGCCGATGACGTCACCGCCGGGTGTCATCGGGGCACCCGGCAGTTCAGCCTTCAGATGCCGGTGACGGCTGGACGGAGGAGGAGGGAGGTAGGCGATCCTCCGATCGCCTGCCTCCCCCCTCCTCTGCCCAGCCGTCACTGACAGCAGATCGCCGCGGGACACAGGAAATGAAGATCGGAGGTGAGTAAAGTAAAAAAAGTTTTTTTTTTTTAATAAAGTGTTTTAAAAAAAAAGTGTCTTGTCTTTTTTTTTTACTTTAACCCTTTGTGAACTGGTAAGGGGTCCATGTGACCCCTTATACCAGTTCACAGGGCTCGGGGGTCTGGCAAGTCACCTGCGCAAGCGGGTGACTTGCCATTAACCCCTGGCCCCCCAAATTACCTGCCTCCCCAAAGCCCAGGGGGGGGCAGAAGAGCCGTGGCCCTAGGCTATGGCTGCTTGTAGCCGCAGGGCCAGGGGCCACTAAAGCTGGCCCCTGCGCCCTGTTCTACAAGCCCCCATAGCTGGTCACAGGCTGGTTACGCTGGGTAGGGGGGACCTCACGCCATTTTTTTTTTGGATTTTTAAGGGTTTTAACCCTTAAAAATCCAAAAAAAAAATGGGGTCCCCCTCCCTTCGAGGGGGGACCCTATGTCATTTTTTTTTTTAAATTAACCCTTTCTTACCTGTAACCCAGTAGGTATAAAAGGCTTCCAGCAGCAGCAGGAGAGCAGAAGCCTAAGTGATCAGCGTGGGACACATGGATGGATCGGAGGTAAGTATTAAAAAAAAATATTAAAAAACATTTATTTTTTTTTAATAAAAATATTTTTAAATAAGTGTCTCTGTGTGTTTTTTTTTACTTTTAACCCTTTGTGAACTGGTAAGGGGTCCATGTGACCCCTTATACCAGTTCACAGGGCTCGGGGGTCTGGCAAGTCACCTGCGCTAGCGGGTGGCTTGCCATTAACCCCTGGCCCCCCAAATTACCTGCCTCCCCAAAGCCCAGGGGGGGGGCAGAAGAGCCGTGGCCCTAGGCTATGGCTGCTTGTAGCCGCAGGGCCAGGGGCCACTAAAGCTGGCCCCTGCGCCCTGTTCTACAAGCCCCCATAGCTGGTCACAGGCTGGTTACGCTGGGTAGGGGGGACCTCACGCCATTTTTTTTTTGGATTTTTAAGGGTTTTAACCCTTAAAAATCCAAAAAAAAAATGGGGTCCCCCTCCCTTCGAGGGGGGACCCTATGTCATTTTTTTTTTTAAATTAACCCTTTCTTACCTGTAACCCAGTAGGTATAAAAGGCTTCCAGCAGCAGCAGGAGAGCAGAAGCCTAAGTGATCAGCGTGGGACACATGGATGGATCGGAGGTAAGTATTAAAAAAAAATATTAAAAAACATTTATTTTTTTTTAATAAAAATATTTTTAAATAAGTGTCTCTGTGTGTTTTTTTTTACTTTTAACCCTTTGTGAACTGGTAAGGGGTCCATGTGACCCCTTATACCAGTTCACAGGGCTCGGGGGTCTGGCAAGTCACCTGCGCTAGCGGGTGGCTTGCCATTAACCCCTGGCCCCCCAAATTACCTGCCTCCCCAAAGCCCAGGGGGGGGGGCAGAAGAGCCGTGGCCCTAGGCTATGACGGCTTGTAGCCGCAGGGCCAGGGGCCACTAAAGCTGGCCCCTGGCCCTGCGGCTACAAGCCGCCATAGCCTAGGGCCACAGGCTGGTTACGCTGGGTAGGGGGGACCTCACGCCATTTTTTTTTGGGATTTTTAAGGGTTTTAACCCTTAAAAATCCAAAAAAAAAATGGGGTCCCCCTCCCTTCGAGGGGGGACCCTATGTCATTTTTTTTTTAATTAACCCTTTCTTACCTGTAACCCAGTAGGTATAAAAGGCTTCCAGCAGCAGCAGGAGAGCAGAAGCCTAAGTGATCAGCGTGGGACGGAGGTAAGTATTAAAAAAAAATATTAAAAAACATTTATTTTTTTTTAATAAAAATATTTTTAAATAAGTGTGTCTGTGTGTTTTTTTTACTTTTAACCCTTTGTGAACTGGTAAGGGGTCCATGTGACCCCTTATACCAGTTCACAGGGCTCGGGGGTCTGGCAAGTCACCTGCGCTAGCGGGTGGCTTGCCATTAACCCAGAGACCCCCCATTACCTGCCTCCCAAAAAAACCTTAAAATTCCCCCAAGAAATGGTGGACCCCCCCCCCCGTGAAGGGGGACCCCACACCAATTTTTTTTTATTTAACCCTTTATTATGTGGATAGTAGTTGTATTTTATTTGTAAATGTTATAAAGTGCTCTTTTCAGTTTATGGGATCACCTGGACAGGAACGGGGGGCTACCGATGCATATGTGGTATCATTGTAATCGGGAGAAATGGGGCTTTCACATGCAATATGGTTTTCTTTAATAAAATAAATGTTTTTGTTTAAAATAAAGGAGACAATTTAAAAAATATATATTTTTTTATTTTTTAATTTTTTAATTTTTTAAAAAATATTTAAAAAAGTAGAAAAAATACAAACAAGACATTTCATGTTAAAGCCTAAACTCTGCCACAAAAAGAAAATATGCAATTTTCTTGGAAATTCCTGCAAAAATCACAGTTAAACATCACGCAAAATGGTGAAAAATATCCTGTCAGGAGAGGGTGACAAAATCTCAAGTAGACTGGCAGTCAAAAGGTTACAGGTACCTATGCATGTTGGGTATTGTTCTGCTCGGGGGACCTTGCGCTTTCAGATTTAGCTTGTTTTTTCTTATTTGCATATTGATATTTTAAGAAAAGGTGTTTTTTATTCTGCTTTTTTATACATTTTTTTGTAAAACCCTGTGCAACCTAAGAATTCTTCGAGATATTACTTCCAGAAAGATGAGCCCACTACAACAAGCTGGGTACGCTTAGAAAGCTTAACATGTGTACTTTCAGGGAATATATGGTTTATGGGGGATATTCCAAATGTAAAGGGTTGTTTTGGTAGAAAAAGCACAAGGTGCGCACTTTGTCTGCAGAGCTAAAAATCTGAAGTAAAACTACCGCTATGCGCATGCTTTACTTTGGTGTGTTTGGCAACTCTTTCCTTGACAGAACCTATGCATGTTGGGTATCGTTCTGTTCAGGGGATGTTGCTTTTTCAGATTTTCTGTTTTTTTCTGGTTTGCATATAGGTTTTTTTAGGAAAATGTGGTTTTGATTCTGCTTTTTTATTCATTTTTAGGGAAACCCTGTGCAACCTAAGAATTCTTCGAGATATTACTTTCAGAAAGATGAGCCCACTACAACAAGCTGGGTACGCTTAGAAAGCTTAACATGTGTACTTTCAGGGAATATATGGTTTATGGGGGATATTCCAAATGTAAAGGGTTGTTTTGGTAGAAAAAGCACAAGGTGCGCACTTTGTCTGCAGAGCTAAAAATCTGAAGTAAAACTACCGCTATGCGCATGCTTTACTTTGGGGTGTTTGGCAACTCTTTCCTTGACAGAACCTATGCATGTTGGGTATCGTTCTGTTCAGGGGATGTTGCTTTTTCAGATTTTCTGTTTTTTTCTGGTTTGCATATAGGTTTTTTTAGGAAAATGTGGCTTTGATTCTGCTTTTTTATCCTTTTTTTAGGGAAACTCTTTGCAACCAAAGAATCCACTGAGGGATTACTTTCAGAAAACTATGGCCACATCAACAAGCCTGGTACACCTAGAAAGCCTGAGGTGTGTACTTCCAGAGAATATATAGTTTGTTGGGGGTATTTCAAATGTAAAGGGTTGTTTTTCTTGAAAAACTGCAAGGTGCGCATATTGCATAGCATAGTTGTATTTTATCTGAAAATCCCCTAAAGCGTTGTTTCAATTTGGGGGAGTCTCCTGGGCAGGAAAGGGTGTCTACCTATACATATGTGGTACCGCTGTAACCGGGAGAAATTGGGGTTTCACACGCAATAAGATTTTATTGACAAACTTACATTTTTTATTACAAAAAAACACTACAAATTGTAAAAAATAGTTTTTTTTTTATTTTTTTGCACAATTTTCACCCAAAAATATTGAGAATACACTTAGAAAATGACAAACAAGACATTTCATGTTAAAGCCCAGGCTCCGCTGAAAAAAACAATATATCACTTTCCTGGGAAATCCCTGGAAATCCCTTCAAAAATCACAGTTGAACATGGGGAGCGCAAAATAGGGCAAAATAATCTGGCAACAAAGGGTGACAAAATCTCAAGGTAGGCTGGCAGTTAAAGGGTTAAAGCAAAGAAGTGAAATATTCTTGAATGGCCAAGTCAGTCAACTGATCTCAACCCAATTGAGCTGCATTTCACTTGTTAAAGACTAAACTTCAAACAGAAATGCCCACAAACAGCAACTGAATACCTCTGCAGTAAAGGCCAGGCTAGCCTTAAGAGAGTCTGGTGATGTCCTTGAGTTCAAGACTTCAACCGGAGCTACAGCCTGGCACAGTTGGAAAAGCGGCCATTTTGGAGCTTCCTCTCCCAGCATCTCAGCCATGCTGCTGCCTGGGTTCAACTGACATAACTGACAATGCACAGTAACAGGAAGCCCAGCAGCACTTGGGCTGCAAATGCATCGCCATGAGTCGCCATTTTGTTTCTAAAACATACTACAGCAAAAGTTAGAAAAAGGTAAATGAATTTTTATGTGGCGCAAAATCTAAATTGCCCTGGGAGGGATGCATATGAGCACTGTTTGTTGTTTTGGTCTGGTCTAGGCCATTTTTGACTGTTGGTCCACTTTCAGGGACTCATTGCCAACAAAGTTTTCAACCAAGTATTTTTATTTATTTTTTATTTATGTTGTCCAATTACTTTTGATCCCCTAAAATGGAGGGATTGTGTTTAAAAACTGCTTTAGTTCCTCACATTGTTATGCAATCTTTTTGTTCAACCCACTAAATTTAAAATTAAAAGTCTGAACTTCAACTGCATCTGAATAGTTTTTTTCAAAATTCATTGTGGTAATGTACAGAACCAAAAATAGAAAAATGTTGTCTCTGTCCATATATTTATGGACCTAACTGTTAGAAAATAGGCAGCTCTCTGCCCCACACTCTGCATGGAAAGTCTGTCCCCTGCCTGAAAGCCTTGCAGTATAGCATAGAGTCTTATTGCCCCCATTGGCCTCTGTACAAGTGGCACGGGGGGGGGGGGGGGGGGGACCTGACCCACATTGACCAGTTTTCCCCAGACATAAAATAAAGTGTAAGCCAAACTAACGTTTGGACCCCCTGCAAAAAATAGGCCCATAGCGCCGAAAAATTCTTACCTAAACCAACCGGTCCAGGAGCTAGTGGTCTGGTTCCTACCTCACGGAGGAACATGAAAACAACTGGGGAAGAGTAGGAGGAGTCAAGAATTTATTTGGCTGGTGTTCACGTGTTCCCCTTGGTGGGAGGAGCCGGAGGTCTCAGGCGTATATTGCCCGAAGGATGTTTTGAGAAAAAACAAACACTTACTGTAACAGGGATAGTATATTCAACAGTGATTCCCTCTGGTAGATCAGGTACGGGTCCAGAAGCCTCCCTTAACTCTTCTTCAGAAACCTCAGACACCAGCTCAATACCTAGGAGGAAGGACAAGAAAATAGTTAGGTACTTTTTTCATTCAACCACAAAAACGGTGTATACCATCTTTGTTTTCTTTTCCCACCTGCCAATCAGAACACTTGACCTGAGACATGGTACTAACGTTTGAATCTGGCGGCAAGTGGAGGAAATCTTTAGCTTTTCACAAAGACAGACCAAAAGTATTGTATATACTAAATGGGATAGTTAATAATGTAACAGGAAAACTCCAACTAGACAAAACGTTGAAAAAAAATCGTGCCTAGTGAAATCAGTAGGTTACTTCACTGGAGGTTAATGGCAAGTCACCCGCTAGCCACAGGTGACTTGCTAGACCCAGAACCTTGTGAACTGCTATAGGGGTCATATAGATCCCTTACCAGTTCACAAAGGGTTAACAGTAAAATAAACACCAAACACAGAGCAAATGTCTGTGTCCCTCCTCGATCCGATGACAGATGCGGTGATCGCCGACCAGAAGAGGGAGGAGATCAAAATAGATACTAGAAATAAAGAATCAATTCTAGTATCGTCTAATGAAATATCGCAATACTTACCGAATCGATTATTTCTGACACCCCTAGCTATTACCATGTGTAGAGGCACAAAGAAATGCCCAGGGAGCTGCATCTCTGAACAGGGGGCAACTGAGCATTCAGTGCTCCCCCCCATGTGCCAGCACCCATGTGACCGTGGCGACCAATCACAGTGCTGGATTTCCTGGAGGGGGGGGGGGAGAAAGGCAAGATTTCCCCCTGCACCCCGAATTCCCATTTTTTGAAAAATTAATGTTCCGGTTTAAGCCATTAACATCAAGCTTTAAAAAGTTGTACACACAGAAACATGTGTCTTGTTTCATCCATTACCCCAACTGTTATCTTCATGTACAACTGGCGTTTCTTCTTTTTCTTCTACAACTTCGGTTTTGGGCTTTGCAGCTTCTTTCACCTAGAAAAGAAACTTTGTGCATCAAGCAGCTGTGAGACAAAAAGTTCTCCAGATTTTCCAAGCTCAACCAGCACTAACTTCCATTGCAAAGTGCTGCATTCAGCGTCTGATACTTGGGATTTTATTGGGATCTGAACCATATATATATATCTGTGTAGAATATCCCCCCTAATGGCAATGCAGTGACTCCCATCATGCAATAAGCGAAAAAAAAAAAGGAATTTTGATGTCATTGCTTTTAAATTCTTTGCTTGTTGAATCCTTTGGTGGGGGGGCATTACCATTGGGAGGAACAACAATTCCCTCATTCATATGCAGTAACCTGGCTTCCCTGCAGCTGTGCACGCTCCCACACCAGGCCATTCGGATAGGCGGGCGTACGGGTGAGCATACTCCAAAGGCAATGTGGGCAGCCGGGTGGTGCACATCACCCGGCAGCCTTGAGATGAGACAATAGATCTCAAAACTGCCAGAGGGTGTGGCTTTGACTGTGGAGAAAACGGGCCATCGCCAAGCCAGCAACATCACCTGTCCGATCGTATTGCGCTCTGGCATTCCTCTGTCCCTCGCCATCTCCGCAGCACCATCTTGCCGTCCCGTCATGCTCTGCACCGCTCCTCAGATCTCACACATATACATTTTCACTGCATAGGCGGCAATGACACTCGGCGCCAATCCCGTAAAGATTTGAAGAGGGGCGGCGAAGGTTAAGTACAGCCTTCATTCAGCGACAGCTAAGGGGGGGGGGGGGGGTGGAAAGGGGGCAGGAATGCTGCCGGATGTCTGCGTTTTCAATAACATCTACATCCAAAAGGCAGTGAGGGAGGGGGGAGATGTTTAGAAAGGAACACCAGAAAAGGTCTGATGTTCCTCTTTAAGTAATTTCCTGTTCTTATTGTACGTTTGCTTGACATTATACGAATACGAATACTTTATTGGCCGCCAAGTATGTACAGAATACAAACAAGGAATACTTTTTGGAAGGGGGGGTTCTCCATAGAGCTTGAACATTTGCTAGACGCACAACTACAGGTCCTTCTCACAAAATTAGCATATAGTGCTAAAGTTCATTATTTTCCATAATGAAATTATAAAAAACAAACTTTCATATATTTGAGATTCATTGCACACCAACTGAAATTTTTCAGGTCTTTTTTTGTTTTAATACTGATGATTTTGCCATAGAGCTCATGAAAACCCCAAAATCCTATCTCAAAAAATTAGCATATCATGAAAAGGTTCTCTAAACGAGCTATTAACCTAATCATCTGAATCAACTAATTAACTCTAAACACCTGCAAAAGATTCCTGAGGCTTTTAAAAAAAAGCCCAGCCTGGTTCATTACTCAAAACCGCCATTATGGGTAAGACTGCCAACCTGACTGCTGTCCAGAAGGCCATCATTGACACCCTCAAGCAAGAGGGTAAGACCCAGAAAGACATTTCTGAACAAATAGGCTGTTCCCAGAGTGCTGTATCAAGGCACCTCAATGGGAAGTCTGTGGGAAGGAAAAAATGAGGCAAAAAACGCTGCACAACGAGAAGAGGTGACCGGACCCTGAGGAAGATTGTGGAGAAGGACCGATTCCAGACCTTGGGGGACCTGCGGAAGCAGTGGACTGAGTCTGGAGTAGAAACATCCAGAGGCACCGTGCACAGGCGTGTGCAGGAAATGGGCTACAGGTGCCGCATTCCCCAGGTCAAGCCACTTTTGAACCAGAAACAGCGGCAGAAGCGCCTGACCTGGGCTACAAAGAAGCAGCACTGGACTGTTGCTCAGTGGTCCCAAATACTTTTTTCTGATTAAAGCAAATTTTGCATGTCATTCGGAAATCAAGGTGCCAGAATCTGGAGGAAGACTGGGGAGAAGGAAATGCCAAAATGCCTGAAGTCCAGTGTCAAGTACCCACAGTCAGTGATGGTCTGGGTGCCATGTCAGCTGCTGGTGTTGGTCGACTGCGTTTTATAAAGGGCAGGGTCAATGCAGCTAGCTATCAGGAGATTTTGGAGCACTTCATGCTTCCATCGGCTGAAAAGCTTTATGGAGATGAAGTTTGCATTTTTCAGCACGACTTGGCACCTGCTCACAGTGCCAAAACCACTGGTAAATGGTTTACTGACCATGGTATTTCTGTGCTCAATTGGCCTGCCAACTCTCCTGACCTGAACCCCATAGAGAATTGTGAAGAGAAAGTTGAGAGACGCAAGACCCAACACTCTGGATGAGCTTAAGGCCGCTATCGAAGCATCATGGGCCTCCATAACACCTCAGCAGTGCCACAGGCTGATTGCCTCCATGCCACGCCGCATTGAAGCAGTCATTTCTGCAAAAGGATTCCCGACCAAGTATTGAGTGCATAACTGAACATAATTATTTGAAGGTTGACTTTTTTTTATTAAAACACTTTTCTTTTATTGGTTCCGGTGAAATATGCTAATTTTTTGAGATAGGATTTTGGGGTTTTCATGAGCTGTAGGGCAAAATCATCAGTATTAAAACAAAAAAAGACCTGAAAATTTTCAGTTGGTGTGCAATGAATCTCAAACATATGAAAGTTTAATTTTTATCATTTCATTATGGAAAATAATGAACTTTAGCACTATATGCTAATTTTGTGAGAATGACCTGACTATATACATCAACACACTATATACACATCTATATACTTAAATGGGGGTATAAACATTAGTTTGTTTTAGCTAGTTATACATATTTACAAAGGATTTTGTTACATGCGATATTCCTTAAAATAACTGGTGATGCGCCGGGGATCGAAAGTTTTCTGGGATTCTTAGAGTTTATTATTTAGTGCTTTAACTGCAAGTGGGAAGAAACTGTTTTTATACCGAGAGGTTCTGGACGAGAACTTATACTTATAACATAACCATGGTAAATTGATTGTATTGCCTTAGCTGTATTTTTTCCCTTGCTATTCTAACTAAACCTTCAGGTGTACATCTTAGTCGATCTCAAAATTTCTTTGAACCTTTGTATTGTTAAATATGCCTCTGAACATATCCCAATCTACTTAGCAAGACAAAATGTGTATGGTAAATCAATTCAGCAGAACAGGACTGCAATTCCTTACATGAGACCCTAAAGAAACCACGTTTACAAGGTTTGTACAATCATAGCAGACTTGTGTAACATGAGAGACAAGTCCGACCTGTAAGACTCCTTGGCACTAATAAAGGTATATGGACAGCTGCCCAAACAGGAGTGATAATAAGAAGTGGAGCACAGGACACATGGTTGTCGTCATGGTATTGTGTAATATTACGGAGGACCTTTTACCAGCTAGTTGCTATGTGTAGCCTTTTCACACAGTACTGAACTGATACTTTTCTTTTTACCTTAAATTCCTCCTGCTGCTTCACACAGTATCGGTCACTGCAGGATGGATTGGGCTTCATGGACATGGTTGGGAAGTAGTCCTGCATGGCGTTGTATCCAAGGTAAAAGCTCACCGTGCCAAACTTTAATAGATACCTACATGACAAGGGAAGTGTGGTGAGAGCCATTTCCAACACAAATTCTAATAACACCGTAATATCATTAATGTACAGGAACTGAGCAAAATAAATTCATCACCTTTCTTGTATGGGCACAAAAAAAGTTAACCATGGACAGAATGTAATTACTAGCTCCTGTAATGTATTCACATGCCCCTGTCGCACAGGTAATGCCTGGCATACTCCCTCTTATACAGATAACAGAGCTGTTTGCTGTAGTCATGGTGATGAAGGCGGAGCAGAGTTTCATTCGCCACTTTGTTTGCAAATAAGAATGAGCTTCTCAAAAATCCAAGAGTGCATGCACATCACAGGAACCATATTCAGAGACTGTTCCATTTTAGAGCAACAGAGGGGGACAAAAGGTGAGTAAAGTTTATGTTGTTTGGGCCCCAGACTTCAAAGTTATAATGCAATATGTATAGAAATGTGTGCCCTAAATTTCTTCTTTCTGCATTACTACCACGGGGATTGTGTCCTACCATGGAGTGTATCAAAAATAATTTCTTCTATGTATCCTGTACTTACTTGGCAGTATAAAGTAAAGTCTAAAACTTTATAATATATGCAGCTCTTACAAAACCAGTTCCAACATCACAAGAAAATGTTGTTGCCCGCCATCTTACTAAGCATCAAGATCATTTATTCCTTCCTGCAAATCCTGGATTTGATTACCTGAACTGCTCTCCTAGGGAGAAATCCAGCCCCATGATTTGCCACCAGCAGTCACATGGACTGCAGTTACTTCCATGATTCTAGCCACCAGGGGATATTTACAGGAGGTCACTGCCAAAGTGGATGCCCCCGTGTCATTAGTAATATGGTGATCAACACCCATTTTCCCTTAAACCAGGAAAAAACCCTGGAATTTCGAGTATATCAGGTTTTGATCCATGCCCTGGGGTAGGGGGGGGGGGGCATATCCTATTGTTTTCCCCAGAGAGTGAAACCCCCTTATAACGCCCACATAAACTCAACTTTCCTTGCTCTGATGGCGCATGTGCTCACCCAATCAGAGCAGTTTGCCGTGGATATTTAAAATTCAACAAACAGCTTTCGTTTATGGCAATCAGAGCAAGCCGCATCCCCTGCCCACCTATCTGAATGGTGGGGCGGGAGTGCGATGTGGGATGCCCCAGGGAAGGCTAGCTGGAATCTTTTAAATTCCAGTGCAAAGCTGCAAGGGTTTTGTTCTGCTTTAAAAATGGTGTTGGATCACTTTACAAAGCGGTTTCAGGAATTTAAAACCTATCTCAGCCTCTGCAACACATGCGTAAGGCAATTCCTAGAAATAGGTGCGCTACAGCTTGTGTCATCCACTTACTTGAGAACATTCTGTACGAGAATTCCAGCTACAACTCCCATTGTGGTGGGCAGGCTGGCTGCACAAACACCTTCACGCTTCAAAGTCTTTTCATCAATGTTTGCTGCAACCACTAAAGGAGGTGCACACTAAAGGAAAAAAGATACAGTGAAAGTCATAAAACCAATACAAATGTATTTCTATAAAGAGTGGAAAGGAAAGTGGAGAATAGACACCACGGCTCACAGATTACCTCTGCATGAGAGACACATCAGTGAGTGGACCACTATAGGGTCCTTTTACACTAATGCCAAGGCATTCGCAGAGGAAAGGGGCCAAGTTCTGTCCAGATGACATAAGGCAGACCTACACCCAGAAATGAAATGGGTGCTGCTCTTCTATTAAAGACACTTACCGCAAAGCAGGCTGTTTCTCCAGGTTTAATAAGCTGGATATGTCCTGACACTGCATTTTCACTGACTCCAGATTCCATCCAGATTTGTCCCAGTTCATTGCAAGCCTACATCATACAGAGCAAAAATTCGGAATATATTATATATAATATATATAGTACAATATTGTTGTTATCCTGGTGCCATGCTCCTTTAATCTATCAAAAACTACTGAAACAGAAAAACGCAACATGCAGTAAGTTATGAAAGTAGTAAAAAAATCTAAAGTTCTCACAGTGTTAATGGCCATGCGTGCTTCAAAGTTGTCAACACAGCTCAGTACAAGGTCTACTGGTTCGCCGGATTTTAAACCACCATTGCTAAAAGGACAAAAAAAGCATGAATTACGGTAGTGCTGTAAATAGGCTTTTGAGGATGAATGGACCACCCACTCCTCTACAGAGAACCAGCATAACCCCATTATGACTGAGGAATAACAGTCTTGAAAAATGTAGCGGGGTAGGAGGCACTGAGACAAGAATGGTGGGGCAAAATAGCCCTGGAAAGTTACAGCATAGGCCCTAGACTTGTCACTTTTATGATTACATTTTTGTTTGTCATAAATGACACAGGCAAACACGGCCCCTTCCTCAGGTAAAAAGGGTCCCGTTTTTTTATTTTTTTTTACCTTCCCTCCTCCCTCAGGGACCCTTGAATCTTGTATACACTTTGGATACCTTTTGAATAAAGCATTAGGGAATGTTTCCAGTAATAAATAATTACTGGAAAATTAATAATTATTAACATGTACAATGGCAAATAAACATAACCAGTGTTCTTGGGCATGAAGCTCAGTTTTAAAAGGAAGGATGGTTTATAAAACAATTACTGAGCTAGGATGGCCAAAAGCAGAGGGTTATATATATATTTTTTTAAATTCTTTATTTATCAGAGTTTTACAAACAACACAGGTGCAATAACAAATAAAATGTCAAAGAGGATGTCATGAATAAAGCAAGATTAGCCAATATTACACTTTGTCAGACTCTTATTCAAAGCTTAGAAAAACAGTAAGCTTAACGGGAAAACAAAGAAACAAACAAATGTGACCAGGTAGGGGAAGAAAGGGGGGGGGGGTATAAAGGGAGGGGGGGGTATAAAGGGAGGGGGGGGGTTAGTGCGGTTGCTCGCGTTGCATTAAAAGTGTCTTGCATTCCTCTGAGTCCATGAAGGCCATCCAGTTGTACCAAGTCATTGAGTACCTCCGGAACCCACCCTCTTGATTCAAAACTAGGTCTTCAAACCGCATGGTTTCATTAACCCTCAAGACCCAACTAGCCAAGGATGGAGGGGAGGTCTTCTTCCACAACAGAGGAATGCAAGATTTTGCAGCATTTAGAAGATGACACACGAGGGATCTTTTGTATTCTTTCAAGGGGGTCATGGGTTATATTTTTTAAAGGGCTGTTCTTCTGCCATCTGTTTGGAAAGCTGGCTTCTTTGC
This sequence comes from Gastrophryne carolinensis, assembly GCA_027917425.1. Classification (NCBI taxonomy): domain Eukaryota; kingdom Metazoa; phylum Chordata; class Amphibia; order Anura; family Microhylidae; genus Gastrophryne; species Gastrophryne carolinensis. The sequence continues at coordinate 126,242,914 of CM051239.1, forward strand.
ACATCCTGTCATGAGGAAGGAGGCACCCTTACTGGCTGGATGAAGGCACATGACTAAAGGCCCGCTCACCTTCTCCCACAGCAGAATCCTTCTGGTCCAGCAATCAGAAACGTTCTGGATTCCTAGGGCCCACGACTAACCCTTTCTGAAGATAAACATGCTGTGGACCCTCCCCTGTCAGTCACAGTTAGTGGTGCACATTCTCTCCATTAACTAAAATATAGGGGTGTGCAAGCACTGCATTGCCATGATCCCTCTGTAGACAGTGGTGGGACTGCACTTGGACACCTAGGGACACAAATACAGAAACAGTCATGTTTCTGAGTGCCATTTTTGCAGGAAGCTGCTGCAGGGGTGAAAGGGTATCCATGTGTTTTGCAAATGACTTTACAGTTTATTTAAAATTCCAACCTGGGAAAACAAAATAAAACTTGTACTTGCAAGCTCCATCCCACAAAGTCCTATGGACAAAGCGGTCCAATTTCCTAACTGGCCCCAGACTGGCATTTGGGCATATGGGCGCTTCCATACAGTGCTGTGCCCTCTGCTGCCAGTCTACGATAGAGCCTACTCGGCACTGAAACTCTACCCGCCCGCAAGACAGTGGGAATGACCTGCAGGTTGTCAGCATTGCTTTATTTATTCACCCCATATGGGGCCTTTAGATATTTATTAGGGAACTTGGGGGCGATTCCTGGAATAGTAGCCAGGACATCCATGTAGTGTAGCATGCCTGAAAACCATCATAAAAGTATACCATCCAAAAAAACACACACACACACACACACACACACACACGGCTCATTACCTTATCCTGTCCATGAAATGCTGGAAATTGTCCAAGGTGGTTATGTTGTAGTTGTAAACTTCAAACTGGACATCAGGGTTAATATTCCTGTATTAGATCAGAAATATTACTTAAGCATGCAAACTGCACCTTTTGCTTGAAAAAAAAAAAAAGAGAAAAAATAAAAGTGATGCAGCTGGCCCACATAGCATTTTTGTATTTTCCAATTGGCTGATCTCAAGAATGGCGACTGATGTGACTAGGCCGCTGGCCACATCCCCGTTCCCAAGCATATCTGAATGGATACAGCGCTACAGGGAAGCCACGTCCGACAAACATGGGATTTGCTGGTAACACCCCCCGGGGTTCCACACAGCAGGGTATTCCGGCTCAGTCTGACAAGAAAAACAAGTATAACCGCACACGGGTCCAATTGTGGGTGCAAGACCAAGGGGAGTCCCAAATCCCCACTAATTGTCCAAGTCAAAAGAAGCAATTGGTCAGCACTCCTTAGAAGAGCAATACTTTAATGAAAAATCTGTAAAAACATCTCAATGTAGAAAAAGGCAGCTAAAAGCAAATAATAGAACCCTGATGGAAATGAAGATTCTCACGTGCTAACACGTTTCGGACGAGGGAGGGTCCTTAGTCATAGATGAGTGAGTAAATCTACACAAACATTTAAATAACACAAAATAGCGCCGCTTACCTCAGCCCAGCGTGCGTCACAAACGCCGGCATCGCGGCCTCAAACCGCGTGTTCGGCGACCCCGCCGCCCGGAAGCCGCCCCGGAAGCAGCACACGGGAAACACCAATGAACGCAGCTGGCTGGACGGAAGCCCATCAAACTCACAGGCACGACGGCCAATGGGAGGAGGCGTAGACTCCGACGATGGAGGCCAGCGCGTCATGGTGGATCACGTGACCGCAGAGCTGAGCGGTCGCCATGGCAGCAGGGACGCCACAACACGCAGCGGAGACCGCGACACACAGTAACAGAGACACACAGGGTAGAGATGGGCAAAGGCAATAACGTAAATGCGCCAAGTGAATGATGTTGTTACACAAGACAAAAATTAAAATGGGCATATAGCGAAAAGGCCTTGAAATATTTAAAGATTGCAATAACGTCTCAACCAACGGGAACCAAGAAAACTTCCAACCTTCTCTTAAAGGAACAGTGTAACCAATCATTAAATACATGTCCTCAGATTAATGAATAACTAAATGCATACACGTATTACACCATATACAACATACATATGTAAATAGTAATAACATGACGTGTCCAATCTTGATACAACTCGTTACATGATATAAGATTGTTACCATGGCTAAATGCGCCGATGTGCACTACCGAATTGGTAACTTAACGCATCCGTAAATATCCCATCAGCATAGTTATGAGAGATATAAGTGCTCCTCAACATGTATATACAAACAGAAAAGGAAAAGGAAAAAAAACAAAAACAACAGAAGAACTTATCGGTCTGTTATGAATGATATATCCCACTTATGGTTAAGTCCCTGTGGGGAACGGGTGCCCATAGTATAGATCCAAAATGCTTCACGTGCCAAAAGTTTCTGTCTTATGTCGCCCCCTCTAGGGCCTAAGGTCACCTTTTCCATGGCACTAATTTCCAGGCGAATCTCCTCTCCCTGATGATGAGAATTAAAGTGTTTGGCAACATTGGAAATGCCTGTTGTATTAAATTTTCCAAAGCCCTGTAGATGTTCCGATATTCTAATTTTAAGTTTCCTAGTGGTACACCCCACATATTGGATGGAACAGTATAAACAGGTAATCAAATAGATTACCATTCTTGAATTACAATTGAGAAGAGACTTGACAGTAAATCTATCTCCTGTACTAGTGGATGTAAAGTATTTCCCTTTGTCCACAAATGTGCACATACCGCATCGTTGGCAGCCACAGGGGAAAAATCCCAATGTGGCTAACCACGTATTCTGCCCTGTGCCTGATGAACGGCTCAGAACAGCAAGCAAAGTTGGATGGAAAGCGTTCTGCTGGCCACTCCTCGGCACCTACCCGTGCCAGTCTTTTCTGAATGGCTGGAGGAGGTAAGCACAAATAGAGGTGCGCAGTGATGCACTACCAGCATGTGTGAGCCCAGAAAGTGTGACCACTGTGGCTTGCCAGGCTCCCCGATTGCTGAGGGACAGCAGCTGTTGTGTGACCACATTAGGAGATGGAATCAAAAGAATTTTGGAGAACAGATACAGTAACCACAGCGCGCGCTGCAGGAAATAGAGGTGAGAAGCATGGGAGAGACTTCAGGTGAGATCCTTGCAGCATTTATTTTTGCCATTGCCTGCACTGTCCCTTTATTTCTAGGTTGAGAGACACTGGGATCGATTCAGAGCCTGGTGAGGAAACTTGCTCCTTTTTTAGGAGAGAAAACTGCCATTGGCTACCTTGGAGCAGATTCAGAGCCAGATGAAAATTTACACCCGGTAGACAATAAAAGTGAATGGTAGTTTTCTCACCAGGCTCTGAATTGACCCCCATTGCATTACAGGATTTATATCTAACAGGAAAGTTTTAAAATTTGGCGTATGACCATCCATGTTATGGTGCTTACCTTAGTGTGTGTTCTGCCGCCTCCACTTTACTGAGTCCAGCCTGATGTGGCTGGAAAAAGAGTCTGTTCATGTTTGCCAACTCCACCTTATCATAATCAAAGAGCAGCAGCTGGAACAGAATCGAGAAGAAAGTAAAAAACACAAAATGTGCTGCAGGTTACAGCTAAAGTATACACAAGACAAATATAGAAGTAGCCATTGTTATATGGTCCTTAGATATGTACCAGGCCACCCAGGCCCTACCATGCACTGCAGCACACACACATTCTCTTTACTGAGGGGCCCTGACCAGAGGGCGGATCTGTCCTATGGGCATGCCCCAGGTTACTCCAGTCCTTTTTATGCCAATATTGGGTCCCCTCATCGTAAAAAAACATTTGCCCTGTCCCATCAAACATGAAAGGAGGACTGTGAAATTGTTTTGCCAGACCTATATTGTAACATCTGTCTCATGGTGACATCCTTCAACACCAAAAAATACAATGTAACTACCGCGCTAACAAGATAAAACTAGACAAAAGTGCAATTTCCGGGGAAATTGCGTGAAGTGGTCTTGCCTCCGCCAGTTCTCTACAACTGGAGTGGGCAGAGTAACTGGGTGGAGCGGGCGGAGTAACTGGGTGGAGTGGGTGGAGTAACTGGGTGGAGTAACTGGGTGAAGTAACTGGGTGGAGTGGGCAGAGTAACTGGGTGGAGTGGGCAGAGTAACTGGGTGGAGCGGGCGGAGTAACTGGGTGGAGTAACTGGGTGGAGTAACTGGGTGGAGTGGGCAGAGTAACTGGGTGGAGTGGGCAGAGTAACTGGGTGGAGTGGGCAGAGTAACTGGGTGGAGTGGGCAGAGTAACTGGGTGGAGCGGGCAGAGTAACTGGGTGGAGTAACTGGGTGGAGTAACTGGGTGGAGTATCTGGGTGGAGTGGGTGGAGTATCTGGGTGGAGTATCTGGGTGGAGTGACTTGAGTAACTGTTGTGTGGTTGGAGTCACTGGAGTAACTGTGGAAAGGTTTGACTGAGCAGAGTAACTATATGGAGTAGGCAGAGTAACTGTATGGATTGTTTTGAGTAAAGATAGTAAGCATTCTTCTTTTTTCTATTGCCAGATTATTTATAGACATGTTAGAAGCTATTGTGTGGCTATTTAATTATTTATCTTTTTTAATGCCAATTTCGCGATACTGCTCCTTTAAGGGGAGTTTCCTGAGACTTGGTGTGTGGGCGGAGCAGCTGTACCGAGCCAGGCTGCAGCTGTGTTGCTATGGAAACTCACTCTGAGGTAAACTGAGAATGCACATTAAAACACATTTCTAATGCACTGGTGGTTGCCATATTCAAATGACTGTAGCTTAAAAAGTATACATCCTACAGCAAAGAGCTTTATACTGTAAGAATCACAAGAGCTAGGCGAACAATGTGGTGTATAACATGTCTCGGAAATATTAAAAATGAAGGCACAGTCGCAGTTTAGAAATTGCCATTCAAATTTGTGGTGTCTAGAGTGGAGTTTCAATGAATGTCAATGGGAGGTGTGAGTTGCAAACAAAAGGTCATATTGTGAAATCTCTTCGGGCTATGGCTTAGCCTTGGACATTTTTAGCGGCAGCAGGGATAGCTGAACGTTTTGATATAAGATTTGTGTAGGTGGGATTAAAAATGAGGGAGAGGTCGCAGTTTAGAAATCATGTCCTGATTTTTCATTTCACACGCATCTCCCACTCTAGCTTTGAAAATACCTCCCATTCATTCCTATGGGAAAATTGCGCCAGGAAAACGCCAATATTTCGGAAACCGTTTGGCGAAACGTTCCACAAAATATAAGCACACCATTCGGGAACGATCCGCACGTTTTGGTATATTATGGTCTATGTAGTGTCAAAACTGTGGGAGGAGTTACAGTGCAAAAATGCTTGGAATAATAATAATATATCAGCAAGAACAATAAGTGATCTTGCCAAGCAAGACCACTTAATTAAAGCTCAACGTGCATAAAGTCCTTCCAACTTAGTCCCAAAAAATAGTGTAATAAAGCACAGAGCTGGAAGTTAGTTTTCAATGGCAAAAGCGTGTTGATCCAATGCGCATACTCCTCCACCAAACCAATCGCACACCAAACCAATCGCACTCCGAGTGTGGGACCCTCGTCCTCTTATTTTCTGGAGTGAACCTTTCTATTTCCCAGCGAGCGGCCGCGTGTGGGAACTTGGGGGAACACCTACCAGATTGAAAATCCTTTTAATGCTATCAATCCGCTTTGGTTTGTAAGTGTATCTAAGTGTTATTAAAGCATGGTTCTATATTTATCAGAGTTGCACTAGATATTCTCTGCTTTTTTCCATATTCCATTGCCAACTGGACTGTATTGAGTCCATTATCCATATAAATTGGAAGTGGATCCAAAAGTATATCCTGGAAGAGAATTTCTACTTAGCAAGAGTGTGTGACCTCTATTTTGCCCATTATTCCTCAATCTTCTGGTAAGAATATTTCCAAAAGGTGACGGGCGCACTGTGGACTTTGTGCATGCGCACTGGGATCGCTGCATTTTTCTTAGTACATTCAGGAATCTCCCACTGGTGGAAAGATTGAACTCTTTGCTCTGTGCTTTTTTGTAACATTTGTATTGGGGACTGGAGGAATAAGTGGTCCAGCACGTTTGAGCATTCCTTTAGCTATAAATCTGTTATCATATGGTATTAACCTTTATTGTTGAGATTAAGCGCGGTGTTTTTTTGTAAATTTTAAACTACATCACTGGCTCGTGTCTCAGACAACAGTTAGCTTCATGGCCCACATGCAGCTAACAGCAGAGCCACGGGTGTGTCCTTGTAGTCGGTCACTCAAGTCTTGAACCCTAAGACACTAATCAGTGGGATGAACCTTCTTTAAAAAAAAAATAAAATCAAAGCACAACGTGGAAGAAGGATCACCGGGAGCGATCCAAAAGATTTGGCCAGTTAAAGCTCACTTCTATTCATTTTTGGTAGCTGTGCATCTGATAATTTGAGACATACTCTATGATCAGAAATCCACTGGATCACCAGCTTTACTTTAAAGAAATGTTAGAGAGGCACAATGATGCCTTGATAATTATCAGCTCCCTGACGCTTCCCTCTTCTGAATAGTAAATGTGTCGTCCTCAAGAGGGATCAGCAGGGAAGGAGAACAAAACTAGTTTACAGGTTTAATTAGGGAGATTTAATATAACACAGAAATTTAAGAGAGAGTGACGCGAGCTGGACTTTAAAAACGAGAACATCTAGAAAGAAACCCCAATGTGTACATGCTTCACAAAACCCCTTTCTACAAATTGTAGACCATTAAATAGTATATAATAAAATGTGTATTACCTTACCAATGCCACACCTTGTAAGCATTTCTGCGGTGACACTGCCAACACCACCGACACCCACTACAGCCACGGCATAACTGCGAATTTTCTAGAAGCAAAATGAAAAACGCTAAGAAAAAAATCTCTCTTTGGAGTAGTATTTATTTGTAGTATTTAGTATGTATTTACTCTATTTCTACTCTGGTGCTGACTGGATTTCACCTAGTCCCAGAACTTCATAGAGGCCGTTTTTTTTTTATTTTTTTATGTTTGCGGACACCTATGATATCTCCTTCCTCATCGATATCTCCTGCCTTCTTCCTGCACCCTTCACTGGTATCTCCTGCCTCCTTCCCACAACCCTTACTGATATCGGGTGCGTTCCTTTCACATGGATCTCTCCAGCACCCCTCATTAATATCTCTTGGTTATATCCAGCACCATTTACTGATCTCTTCTGCCTTCCAGCCCAAATCACATGTAACACAAACTGCCTTCTCCAGCATCTCTGGACACCCTGCAGTGATATCTCCTGCCTCCATCCTGCGCCGATATATCTGCCTCCCTGATATCACTTGCCTCCCATTTCACCCCTCACTGATGCTTCCTGCCTTTCTCCCATAGCACCATGTATGGCACCCACATCTCCCGTCTCCATCCCACAAGGATATCCCCAGCACCCCTCACTGATGCTTCCTGCCTTTCTCCCATACCACCATGTATGGCACCCCTCACTCCCGTCTCCATCCCGCAAGGATATCCCCAGCACCCCTCACTGATGCTTCCTGCCTTTCTCCCATACCACCATGTATGGCACCCATATCTCCCGTCTCCATCCCGCAAGGATATTTCCAGCACCCCTCACTGATGCTTCCTGCCTTTCTCCCATACCACCATGTATGGCACCCATATCTCCCGTCTCCATCCCGCAAGGATATTTCCAGCACCCCTCACTGATGCTTCCTGCCTTTCTCCCATACCACCATGTATGGCACCCACATCTCCCGTCTCCATCCCGCAAGGATATCCCCAGCACCCCTCACTGATGCTTCCTGCCTTTCTCCCATACCACCATGTATGGCACCCCTCACTCCCGTCTCCATCCCGCAAGGATATCCCCAGCACCCCTCACTGATGCTTCCTGCCTTTCTCCCATACCACCATGTATGGCACCCATATCTCCCGTCTCCATCCCGCAAGGATATCCCCAGCACCCCTCACTGATGCTTCCTGCCTTTCTCCCATACCACCATGTATGGCACCCATATCTCCCGTCTCCATCCCGCAAGGATATCCCCAGCACCCCTCACTGATGCTTCCTGCCTTTCTCCCATACCACCATGTATGGCACCCATATCTCCCGTCTCCATCCCGCAAGGATATCCCCAGCACCCCTCACTGATGCTTCCTGCCTTTCTCCCATACCACCATGTATGGCACCCCTCACTCCCGTCTCCATCCCGCAAGGATATCCCCAGCACCCCTCACTGATGCTTCCTGCCTTTCTCCCATACCACCATGTATGGCACCCATATCTCCCGTCTCCATCCCGCAAGGATATCCCCAGCACCCCTCACTGATGCTTCCTGCCTTTCTCCCATACCACCATGTATGGCACCCATATCTCCCGTCTCCATCCCGCAAGGATATCCCCATCACCCCTCACTGATGCTTCCTGCCTTTCTCCCATACCACCATGTATGGCACCCATATCTCCCGTCTCCATCCCGCAAGGATATCCCCATCACCCCTCACTGATGCTTCCTGCCTTTCTCCCATACCACCATGTATGGCACCCATATCTCCCGTCTCCATCCCGCAAGGATATCCCCATCACCCCTCACTGATGCTTCCTGCCTTTCTCCCATACCACCATGTATGGCACCCATATCTCCCGTCTCCATCCCGCAAGGATATCCCCAGCACCCCTCACTGATGCTTCCTGCCTTTCTCCCATACCACCATGTATGGCACCCATATCTCCCGTCTCCATCCCGCAAGGATATTTCCAGCACCCCTGATCACTTCTGCCATCTCACAAGACGTTTAGTTACTTATTTGTTTAAATGAAGACATTTATTTATTATTTTTACCTCATAATCTTCAACAATTCCCATGCGTTTCAAAGCCATTAGACGACTACAAAAAATTAAAATACATATTTAGAGTTAGTTATTTGGCGCCAAATCTTTTTAGTAAATATGGGAATATATATTGAATTACAGGGGGTGAATTTCTTATAGACACAAGTTAATGGAAAAAGGGCCATGTCATATGTTCCACAACCTGACGTCCAGCCCAAATCATGTGTACCCCAATCTGACTTCCAGCCCAAATCATGTGTACCCCAACCTGATTCATGTGTACCCCAACCTGACTTCCAGCCCAAATCATGTGTACCCCAACCTGATTCATGTGTACCCCAACCTGACTTCCAGCCCAAATCATGTGTACCCCAATCTGACTTCCAGCCCAATCATGTGTACCCCAATCTGACTTCCAGCCCAAATCATGTGTACCCCAACCTGATTCATGTGTACCCCAACCTGACTTCCAGACCAAATCACGTGTACCCCAACCTGACTTCCAGCCCAAATCATGTGTACCCCAACCTGATTCATGTGTACCCCAACCTGACTTCCAGCCTAAATCACATGTACCCCAATCTGACTTCCAGCCCAAATCATGTGTACCCCAACCTGACTTCCAGCCCAAATCATGTGTACCCCAACCTGACTTCCAGCCTAAATCACATGTACCCCAATCTGACTTCCAGCCCAAATCATGTGTACCCCAACCTGACTTCCAGCCCAAATCATGTGTACCCCAACCTGACTTCCAGCCTAAATCACATGTACCCCAATCTGACTTCCAGCCCAAATCATGTGTACCCCAACCTGACTTCCAGCCTAAATCACATGTACCCCAATCTGACTTCCAGCCCAAATCATGTGTACCCCAACCTGACTTCCAGCCCAAATCATGTGTACCCCAACCTGATTCATGTGTACCCCAACCTGACTTCCAGCCTAAATCACATGTACCCCAATCTGACTTCCAGCCCAAATCATGTGTACCCCAACCTGACTTCCAGCCCAAATCATGTGTACCCCAACCTGACTTCCAGCCTAAATCACATGTACCCCAATCTGACTTCAAGCCCAAATCATGTGTACCCCAACCTGACTTCCAGCCTAAATCACATGTACCCCAATCTGACTTCCAGCCCAAATCATGTGTACCCCAACCTGACTTCCAGCCCAAATCATGTGTACCCCAACCTGACTTGCAGTCCGATTCATGTGTACCCCAACCTGACTTCCAGCCCAAATCACGTGTACCACAAACCACCCTCTATTTCAGTAAACCAGAACCCAACTTTCTTCCTATGCTGGGCTGTAGGTAGGCTTTAGGGTAGAAGGGGGGTTCAGGTACCTACCTGTATGGGTTGGAGTCCACCACCTCGGCGCTCATCCTGTCAATCCTGGCCCGGTGGGTGTCATGTCTGCCCGTCACCCTGGCCAGTTCTTCCTCCAGCTCCCTGACCCGGGCCTGCAGCTTCTTCACCCGGCTGTCTGAAGCCATAGCTGGTCCTTGTAGTGCACCCGGCAGAGTTACAGGCAGGGATGCCAGCTGTGGGAGCTCGCAGCTGCTGGGGGGAGAGAGAGACACGTCCGCAATGAGGAAGAGGAGGGGGCGCTGCCCGGGATCCAGTCACGCCGCTCCACTCACACATTTCTGGCCTGGGAAAGATATAAAATGTGCACCTTTATTCTGTCTGCTCTAATCTGACTCGAAATTCCACAAACAACGCGTCCCTAACGCATTTTCTTTCACTGTAAGGGCAGCTGCCAAGTTCAAACATGGCCGCCCGTGCTATCGAGAGTTTCATCATGTTGAGCTTTTTTTATAGGATGAACTTTATGAAGAGAGAGGCAGGCAGCCAGCCAGCAATGGGCTGGCTCTAATACTGAACGGTGTCAAAGGTAGAGTGCTTGGCAGATAAATGACCTTAAAGGTGCCTTAGTCCAGGCATTAGTGTGCGGCGACATGGCGGAGGCAGACACCAGCTCTGTGAGGGACAACCACAGGTTCGATGAGCAGAGCCTGGATCACTACCTGAGCGCCCAGCTCCCCGGCTACAGCTCGCCCGCGCCATTATCTATCCGCCAGTACAGGTGAGGGGATGGGCCTGGGTGTGGGGGGCACAGCACAGGTATAGAGGCAGCAGCAGCCAATTGGCTTTAGAGAAAGTCGCTCTCTGATTGGTCGTTCTGGACAACTAAAACGCTGCCTTATGGGAAAAAGCTGCCGCGCAGGGGCGTGGCCTGACCACTGTAGGACTGGTCTGTGTTTTTGGAATAATTTTTTAGCGGACCTAGAGAAGATAAAGTGGTGGACCTGTACCCCCCCCCCCCCCCCCATGGATGCTTAAAGTGCTACCGCAGGCAAAGGTAATAGTTACACCATTGTGTTGGGCTACATTTGGCACTGCCTAAACTGTTTTTTGTTTTTAAAGTGGATCGAAACCCAGCACGATCAGAATCTATAAGTTTCCCGGACCGATTGATTCCCTCCCTCGAGGGCATCCAAAATCAGGAGTGTGTGAAACCCCCTAGATCGCACCAATGATGGTCCAATGATGCATGTGCGTGCCGCATCCCCGCTATCCCTCTAGCAGGGCACATGCCCCCTCCAGGCATTTGTGAATGGCCGCAGTGGGAACACTCCCTGTTAAGAGGGAATCGGTCGGAGCCGCTGGCCTTAGGCGTCGACTTAGATGACGTGACATCAGCAGCGTCGTAGGCCCGGGTAGAGGGTGCCCCGGAGGGAAAGGAGCAAAACCCAGGATAGTCAAAATTCTGAGTTTTGGTCCACTTTAAATTGAAGTAGAAATGGCCGAGATATCGGGGTTTATATTTTCATCTCATATGTTCTCTTCTAAAAAAAAAGTGGGCGTGGCCCTTGAATCTGTGACAGTGAAAAATCAGCATAATGGGCGGGCTCTGTGCTGACAGCAATGTGATGAGGGAGGGACTAACAATCCTGTCCCGCTCTCCTGAGCTGATTGGGGGACACAGGATGAAAAAGAGAATGTGATTGGCTGAACCTGTAAACCGCATTATCTTGACTATTTCTGCTTAAAAACAGAAAACAGTTTAGGACAGCGCGAAATGTAGCCCGACGCAATAGTGTAACAATTACTTTTATCTGCAGTGTCACTTTAGTTGACCCTACCAACCCTATAGCACCATCAGCCCTCCATTAGAAAAATGCCTTAACCAAACGGAGCTCCAGCTAAGCAAAAAGCTGCACCTCCTCGAATGAAAGCAGAGGATGTGCAGTGGTTTCCTTTCCCTCCATCATACAGTTCTCCATGCCTGGAGGGACATCGGGATATCCTGGAGGAGGAGTCAGAGTCAAGACAAAACTAGTTCATCCTTATTTGGGATGCCCTGCTGTAGACCAGCAAGCACATAGACTGGAGAGTCAGTACCTCTTTTGAATACCACACCCCATGTGACCGCAAGCAGCCAATTAGGTTATCCCTAATACTGTGCTCCTGCTAACCTGATGCCAGGGATCACATGAACGCCTGCATGGTCTTGGGCTTCCTGGGGGGTGGAAGAAAGGCACATTATGGCAGCAGCATGCCCCTGTGCTGCAACAATCAAAGTAAAGTCCAATTAGATTTGTCTGGATTTCCTCTTTAAACTGCTCAAACTTACGATTTTCACTATCCTGTTTTGTTTCTAGCCCCAGGGGCATCCCGCTATGTTAAACCCCCCCAGAATCTTGCTTAAAAACATACCTTTCCCCTGTTTAACGGAGCATGCGCGGCCTCTTGTCCAATAAGCGCTGTATGCTGTACATTTTAATGCCCGGCATACAGCTCTATTGTCCAGCATTAAGGTATGGGAGCTTTCCTTTAGACATAGGCACACTCCTGCCCCATCTGAATCAGCCCAGAGATGCTGGGGATGCAGCCGGTGTGGGAACCAGGACAAAGAGGAGTTTTGCGGCAGCCCAGGGAGGTTTCTCACTGTGGGGCGTCACAATTTGGGATGCCCCAGGAGTAGGCCAGCAGCCGGTGCTGGAGTCTTTTAGAATTTGTTCCAGGTTTTGTTCCACTTTAATGTTCCTGTTTAGGCTGGAGGAGAAAAAAACACTGCACTTATGTGCAAGCACGCAGGCTCAATCCCATGGCCTGGATGAATGCCCCTGCTGTGTCACATGGATCCATACCCCCTCACTGATTGGCAGCAGGTGACCGCACACACTCAGTCCTGCACTGATTTGACTTCAGCAGCGGATGCTACGGCCTGGGCTAACAGCACACTCTTCACACGGGTGCTAATATCTCTTAAATGGATGAGCTGCAGGACCCAGTGGAATTAAGCCTGTAGGCAGGAGGTACAGCAAGTGCGGTTTATTTAGTTCTGATAAAGTGAGGAAAAGCTTTGAAGTGGGACCAAAACCCAGCTTGATCGGCCCGCGAATCTATAAGATTCCCAGGACGATCTATTCCCTCCCCCAGGCACCCTGATCGGGGGTGCCCTGCTGTGTGAAACTCCCCAGGTCGCCCTGTTCACTTTCTTTACTTCCTGGCCCAGCGGCGCATGCGTAGGATTTGATGTCAGCGGCTCCGATTGGACGAGCGGCCACGTATGCGCCGTAGGACCGGGAAGAGGTGAGTCTCTTCTGGCTGTCTGGGGGGTTTCATGCAGCGGGGTGCCCCGGGAGAAAGGACCAAAACTTTAAATGCTTGAATATTGGTTGTGCAGTCTGTGATCCCCCCTTTGAGGCCATGTAGTGCTCGAGGCATGACTTTCTTTAAAGGGGAAATTAAAGTGCAAAAGGGTTTTGGGTCTTCTAATGCCTGGGGGGGGGGGGATCCCAATTTGACTCGTGATTTAAAGGTACAGTCCAGGCAAAAAAAAGCATTTACCCCAATTATAGTCCTGGGGGCTGCAGCGTCTTGTTTCAGAGCTATTCGCCGAATTACATATGCATGGCAAACCGTTCTGATTGGACAAGAGCCCGCACCTTCACCACTGGACCAGGGAAAGGTAAGCTGATATTGGCGATCTCAGAGGAGATTTGGGATGCCCAGGGAGAAGGGCAGCTTCCAGCTCTGGAATCTTTTAGATTTCAGGGACGGCCACCCTTTTGTTCTGCTTTAGGAGCCAAGAGTTACTTGCTATCTTGGAGCCAGACCAATGTAGATTCCTGTGGGACATGCCCACTTACCATGTAATCATATTGGAAGCTGGGCAACATTAGACTTCCTTCTACCTGCTCCACACACGTCTCCACCATTCAGCGTCCCTAGCCATGCATATGAATGAGCGGCTTGCTGGTGGTCTGCACATGTTCCAGGAGATTGCCAGTGAGGGGATTTGGTAGATTTCATACAGTGGGACATTTAAATCCAGTTTTGTTCCTCTTTAACATCGTGTGCAGCGTTAGTTAAAGTGGACCAACACCCAGGATTTTGACTATCCTGGGTGTTGGTCCACTTAGGTGGGGCACCCCGATCGGGGGTGCCCCGCTGTCTGAAACCCCCCCGATCGCCGCAAAAACTCACCTCTCCCCGCTCCCACGTGACGTCGTCCGGCCAATGACAGCGCTCAGAGCAGCTCTGGTATGCGCGTCCAAAGCTGCTTGGACGCGCATACCAGAGCGCTGTCATTGGCCGCGTCTCTCGCTTCCCTCTAACAGGGAGCGCTCCTGCGCCGGCCATTCACAAAACGGCCGGCGCGGGAGCGCGCCCTGCTAGAGGGAAGCGAGAGACGCGGCCGCGTCTCGCGCATGCGCCGTTGGATCGCCGGTAAGGTGAGGATTGTGGGCCTCCTGGGGGGTTCCTCCCCGCGGGACATCCCGATTTCGGATACCCCGCGGGGAGGGATCTGATCGGTCCGGGAATCTTATAGATTTCCGGGCCGATCCCCCCTGGGTGTTGGTCCACTTTAAAAGCGGAACCACAACAGAGACTTCCACTCTTCAGGGTGTCGTTCCTCTTCTGCAGGGCATCCTGATTTGGGTAACGCCACTGTGTATCAACTGAAAAAACCCCACTGTATATATCAACTGGAAAAAAAACCCCACTATGTGTATCAAATGGAAAAAAAACCCACTGCGTGTATCAACTGGAAAAAAACCCACTGTGTGTATCAACTGAAAAAAAAAAAACCCACTGTGTGTACCAACTGAAAAAAAACCCCACTGTGTGTACCAACTGAAAAAAAAAACCCACTGTGTGTATCAACTGAAAAAAACCCCACTGTGTGTATCAACTCAAAAAAAAAAAACCCCACTGTGTGTACCAACTGAAAAAAAACCCACTGTGTGTATCAACTCAAAAAAAACCCACTGTGTGTATCAACTGAAAAAAAACCCCACTGTGTGTATCAACTGAAAAAAAACCCCACTGTGTGTATCAACTGAAAAAAACCCCACTGTGTGTATCAACTGAAAAAAACCCCACTGTGTGTATCAACTGAAAAAAACCCACTGTGTGTATCAACTGAAAAAAACCCACTGTGTGTATCAACTGAAAAAAAACCCCACTGTGTGTATCAACTGGAAAAAAAAACCCACTGTGTGTATCAACTGAAAAAAACCCACTGTGTGTATCAGCTGAAAAAAACCCCACTGTGTGTATCAACTGAAAAAAAACCCCTCTGTGTGTATCAACTGAAAAAAACCCCACTGTGTGTATCAACTGAAAAAAACCCCACTGTGTGTATCAACTGGAAAAAAAAACCCACTGTGTGTATCAACTGAAAAAAAAACCCACTGTGTGTACCAACTGAAAAAAAAAAAACACTGTGTGTATCAACTGGAAAAAAACCCACTGTGTGTATCAACTGGAAAAAAAACCCACTGTGTGTACCAACTGAAAAAAAACCCAACTGTGTGGGGGGGATCCACTGAAAAAACTCACCTGCCAGTGATCCCACAGCATATGGCTGGTTCTCCAATCAGCTCTCGCCCTCCATTTACATTGTAGCAGACCTGATGTAAGATCTGCTAGAATTTCTGAACAGGGTGCACATGCCATTGAGTGCACCATCCGTGTACCCATGTCAGACATTCAGAAATGCCTGGTGTGGGTAAGCACCGCAGAGGGGGCGCACATGTGCTGTGGGATCACCGGCTAAGTAAACCTCTCAGGTGTTTCAGAGCATTGCAGTACAAAGCCAGTATTTAAAGAGGAATAGCACACGGGAATTTCACTTTCCACTGTGTTGTTCCTCTGAGTCAGCATCCCGAAATGGGATGCCCCACTGTATGTGTCCCCCCCCAGGTCGACCCATACGCTCACCATCCTTCCATGGCGCAAAATTGGACGAGAGTGAGTGCACTGATCTGCTGAGTGGCGTCCTCAGCCAATCAGCGTGCTCGCTATCGTTCGGCTCCCATCGGCGCCGCTGATGACTAAGCCGTGTGCCATGTGGAACCATGCCCCTGCCGTGCTAGTATCAGGGATAAATTGCAGCGATAAAACTAGTTGTTTAATCATTTTAAAGAGGACCAAAACCCGCTTGATTCCCCCCCGGGGCATCCAAAATCGGGATGCCTTGCAGTGTGAAACCCCCCAGGTCGCCCATACACTTACCTTCTTTCCCAGTTCAACGGCGCATGCGTGAGTAGCGGCTGTATCCCTGCTATTTCTCTAGCAGGGCGCGTGCCCGGGCCAGGTATTTGTGAATGGCAGGCTTGGACACATTCCTTTTTAGAGGGTAGCGGGTGAAGCGTCCGCCAGCGCAGTCGGATCAGCTCGCCTTAGATGAAGAGGCGGGATCAGATCCAAGCACACTGATTGGACGAGAGGTTGCGCATGGGCCGTAGGACCGGGAAGAGGTGCTTTTGTTTGGATGACTTGGGGGGGTTTCACACAGAGGGGCATCCCCGCCCGAGGGCAAGGGCCAAAGCCCAGGATAGTCAAAATCCTGGGTTTTTGTCCACTTTAAAGTCCAAATCGGGCTTAGCACAGCAGGGGAGAGGGTAGCTTACAAAAAGCATGGACTTTCTCTTTAATTTGCGGGCTTGGATGTTCCCTAAAATACCTGTCAGGTAAAAAGCCCCACTAAGCAAGATCTATGATCAGAAGAGCCCAGGTTCATCAGAGTAAACAATGAATTTTAAGAAGATTAATTTTTAATAGTACTCAAAGTCCTTAGAGCAAAGTCTAAGTGATCATTAGATACTGTAAATGCTTTGTTGCCAGGAATAGGTGTGCCCACTCCATATCTCACTAGGGTTTCTCAATCTAGTGGTTTGCCCTCAGCCTTTGGCAGCACTAACAGCCAGAGCCAAATACATTCTGATTAAAGAATGCAGGTCATTGGAGAATAGACGACCCAGGGTGCTGTTGGACAGCTTAGATGAACCAGGTGAAGGGTGCCAGTGACTGGATCACCTGCTGCCAGGGTTTCCTCAAATTTTCCTGCAAGCCCAAGAACAAAGGGGACATTCCTGGTCTATTTTGTAGTCCCTGAGAAAACATCGGCACAGGATTGGTTTGGCATTGAGACCACTGGCTTTAACCCTATAACGGTCCTAGTTGGATTTAGAAGCATCCTAAAATTTGACATGTTCCTTAAAAAGCAGCAGGAGCAGAATGAATAGAATTCCTGATGGATGGCACTGCTTTGGTGTCAGCCACCCTGCCCCCCCCCCCCCCCAAAAAAAAAAAGGTCTTATAGTAATTGTTGCTCCAAAATATGCATTTCTTGGCATTCCATCTGCTCTCTTCCACTGTATTGCATTGCTCCCCCTGGTAACCAGAAGCAACCACATTGCTCTCATATATGCTCAAGGAACGTGGTAGGTCTCTGCTTAGAACAACATGTGAAGCATCATACTTTGCAAGCCCACCCTGACATCACTGCGATGCTGGAATTACGCGGTATGGTATCTTCATCTTCACCAAACTCTGATGTTCTGCACCCCCTAGAGGGTTACGGGAGGTCAGCTTGGCACAGTGGTGTGAGAGAGTGTGGTTCACACAACCACTAGCAGCCCCCTATACTCTCACAACCCTGACAGGCTGAGGTTTCATGAACACCAATGAACAGAGCCCGGTCAACTCAGTAGGATTGTCACCGGCGCAGAGTTAGCATCGGCCCCTTAATGGGGTTAGATTGGGCCAGAAGCCAACCCCGGAAGCATGTAACTTTAAAACCGAAAGCGCAACCATGTGAGTTTGTGGATCAAGAGAGGAACAGCTCGAGATTAAATTGTGTATCTATCTACCCACTAGACCAGGGGGAAGCAGGGGGGCACATGCCCCCGGTGCAGCAGGTCAGAGGGGCGCCAAAGGGGGGCCTGAGCACAGGTAGGGGGCGCCATTTTGGATCTTTGCCCCGGGTGCCAGAAAGCATAGCTACTCATCTGCACTAGACAAACAATATACATATAATGAATAGATATACATGTCAGATGGGCAATATAAGTGGTAGGTACAATTAAACTCGATCAGATAAAAGGTGTGTTAGTTACCGCTAGCTGAGGTCCTTGGTAAAGACAGCCTCAGCCCTTGTTCACACCTGTCCAATACCGCATCTGTTTTTGCGTTCGCGGCACACACTGCGGTAACACAAAAAATCTATCAATTGCTACTCTGTGGGCCCTTTTACACCTCTCTAGTACATCAGAGAGGAGAAAAATGCAGCCACAAAAAGTCCATTAAAAAGGGATTGTTTTAGAATGCAGACATAATTGCAAACGCATGCCTCAAACGAGACCGGACAGGTGTAAATGAGGGCTCAGGGAGGTATGAAGTGCTGCTTGTTCCAGGCCCCTTCCCATGATACACAGCTTGACCTCCCCCAGAAGAATAACAGCTAAGTTCTGTCTTCCCCCCAGACATTTAAACACCAGGTTGGTCACTCCCCCCTGCCCCTGGAATGGGCCTCGATCTCCCTGACCTAAAAGCTTCCAAAACCAATATGGGTCCTAACTTACAGTCGAAAAAGTCCTAAAAAGACGATTATGGTATCATCGTATCCAGACTGGTTTTGGTCATGCTTTGAAACTAAGCACAGCTGACCTACCTGTTTCCCAACCGGAGTTGTGATATATCCGTATCAGATGGGTGAGAGACCCAAGCAGGTCACAAATGTGCTCACACAATGCAAACACTATATCCCATTTAAATCTGACCTACACAATGAAAAAGAGCCTATATTGAATGTTTCCCCCAACCCATACCTACAGATTGGTCGCATTAAAATCATCCTGCACCTATTGTGTTTTTTGAGTATTTTTAACATCCAAGATGGTGGCTCATGGAGTCTCTGGCTGCCTACAGACAGGAAGTGTCTTCTGACTGCCACTCTGCATTCTAGGATTTCTGTCCTTTTACTGACCCCAGCTCTGCTCTGTCTGTGCAAAGCACAGCAATAACTCACACCCCTGCTCTTTTCACCCCTCCCCTCTCTTTAAAGTGGACCAAAACCCGCCGAACTTGTGAAATACATTTGGCCATAGCCCCTGTTGATATTCTCTTCTTAGGATTTAGAACTAGAATTTCGAATCATCCTAAAACACTGATTTTTTGCTGTCCCTCTCTGTAAAATTGCAGGCGATCGGTCATTGCATTGGTGTGTCAGTGACATCATTGCCACACACAACAATGGCAATGAATGGAGGAGGCGGGGCTATAGCGGAAACAAGGGCCATTATGTCGGATTAGAGTGATGCAGAAGCAGTGACAATTGACAAACGGTACTCATAATGGGGCGAGCAATTCAGGGAATGCTAGTTAAAAATGTGGGTTTTGGTCCACTTTAATATGTGATGCCTCTGAGTCAAGATGGTAGCGCCCGTATCCTGGAGTCCTGAACAGAGTTGAAGCCCAGTAGGGAAAAGAATAATAAGTGAGCAACTAAAAACTTGAAATATATACATTTTAGATGCTAGGGAATAGTTTTTTAGGGGTTTGGGCTTTTCATTAAATGATGCTGAAGTTCTCTTAGGGTTTCAGTGTGATCAGATGTTTTGCTGAAGAGAAGGGAGATTGACACTTGAAGGGCGACAGGTGAACTGAAACTTAGCTGTGAACAACAGTGATACAGGATTACAGACACCATTTAGAGTGCACCAAAATCCAGGATTTTGACTATCCTGGACTTTGGTCCTTTACCCAGGGCACCCGAGGAACGCAACTCGACCCTTCCTGGTCTTATGGCGCATGCACGACCACTCGTCCAATTGGCGTGCTCGGAGCATCTAAGCCTTCGTCTAAGGCCAGCGGCTCCGAGCGCTCTTGCAGCCGCATCCCTCGCTTCCCTCTAACAGGGAGGGTGCCCGCGCTGGCCATTCACAAATGCCTGGTGCAGGCACGTTACCTGCTAGAGGGGTAAGGGGATGCTGCCGCAGCGTGCGCATGCGCCATTGGACTGGGGAGCAAGATAAGTGTACAGGGGCGACCTGGGGGGTTTCACACAGCGGGGCATCCCGGTTTTGGAAGTCCCGGGGGGGGGTGGAGACGATCTGCCCAGGAATCTTATTGGTTTCCAGGAAGATTGCGTGGGGTTTTGGTCCACTTTAACACATATAATAATATTTATTTATATAGCACCAACATATTCCGCAGTGCTTTACAATCATAGAGTTCATGTACAAACAGAATAAAAAATTGTAAACTTAACAAATAAAAAAAAAGGAGGTTTTCCATTGAAACAAAAGGAATGAGGACCCTGTTTTCAAGCTTACAATCTAAGAAAGAGGAGAATGGGGGTGACACAAAAAGGTATATACAATCTGTATGGACCAGCCACAAGTTGATTTAGTGCTTTGGGAGCAAAGGTTGTGGTGCATAGTGTCTGATAATGGATCTGGTTCAAAATAAAATGTAGGGGTACAGCATTGCAGAGAATTGGTGCAGCTCGGGAAAAGTCTTGTAGGCGGGAGTGGGGGGTTTGGACTAAGGTAAAAGTAAAAGGTGTATATCATTAGCAGAGCGCGGGTAGTGCAGCACCATGGGGGGAGTGAACTGTTTAAAGCATGGATGCTTTACTGTATGGGTAACCAATGCAATAAGTAGCGGAGGGTGAAGGCGCCAGGGTAGCAGTTAGAGAGATAGATGAGCCGGGCTGCTGCATTCAGGATGGATTGGAGAGGAGAGAGTTTTGTAAGGGGGAGAGCAGTGAGTAGTGAGTTACTGTAATCAAGACAACAATAGGTGTTGTTGTTTCCACTGTGAGAAAGGGACGGTTTGTGATAGATCAGAGTCAAGTGCTTTGGAGTTATGATGTTGCCACATACTGAAAGGGAAATGTCAGGTTGAGGTAGGTTGGAGATGGTGAGGACACAAGTAATTCTGTTTTAGAAACGTTTAGTTTGAGAAGAAGAGACAACATATTGTTAGAGACAGCAGACAGGCCGTTACTGGTGTTCTGCAGTACGGCTGGGGTGAGGTCACATGCTGAATTATATAGTTGGGTGTCATCAGCATATAGATGGTACTGAAAGTCAAATCTACCAATAGCCTGTCTGATAGGGGCTGAGAGGTCCTAGGACTGAACCCTGAGGAACTCAAACAGTAAGAGGGAAAGTAGAGGAGGTAGAGCCAGCAAAAGATACATTGAAGGAGCATCCAGAAAGATAGGAAGAAAACCAAAAGAGAGCAGTGTCTTTAAGGCCAATAGATCGGAGCATGCCAAGTAGGACATTGTGGTCCTACATTGTGGAATGAGCAGTGAGTATTGTCACTTTCGTGAGGAAGTTTCTGTTGAGTGTAGAGTGCAGAATCCAGATTGTAATGGGTCAAGGAGAAAGTTGTCTTGGAGGTAGCGGATAAGGCGGGAGTAGACCAGACATTCCAGTAGTTTCGAGATGAAGCAAAGATTAGAGACTGGTCTGTAGTTGATTGTGCTGGATGGACAAGGGTGGGTTTTTTTTAGTAGAGTAAGTGTAACAGAATGTTTGAAAGTGGAAGGGAAGATACCAGAAGAGAGAGTTTAAAAATTCTGGTTAGGTGGGTAGTGACAGCGGGGGACAGAGACTGGAGGAGATGTGAGGGGAAGTGGTATTGCGAGAGGAGTGAGGAGACTTATGTGACTATGAATATGGAGAGTGAGCTAAGTGAGGTGCAGTATGGAAGAGGGTCAAAGACACATGGTGGTTGGAAGCCAATTTCTTGCTGAATGTTTTCAATTTTCTCTTTGAAATAAGTGGCCAGATCTTCAGCACAGGCATCAGTGTTAGGTGACTGTAAGTGATTGAAAGTGTCAAAGAGTTTTTGGGGGGATTTTTGGATAATTCGTAGGTAAGGTTAGTAAAATAAGTCTGTTTAGCAAGGTGGAGGGCTGAATTGTAAGTGGAAAGCATAAAACGTGCTAATAAAAAGTGGAAAGCATAAAACACATGCAAATAAACCTGATTATATTCTATAAGGGAGGGGTGGACAGCAAACAGGGCAGGGTTACTGGATACCAGGGCAGAGAGCAGGACAAGAAAAAACATCAAGGTGGCCAGGTACTGTATAAGGTTGGCATATCCAGGTACTGGAAACAAGGGCAGTTGATGCATAGGATGACAAATGTTTGAAGTATTTGGCACGTCAAAAGTAGAAAAAAAAATAGCTTACCTTTTATTGAGTGGCCTGAGCGCTATGCTTCCTCCTCTGTCTGTCTCCTTAGTGAGGAAATCACTTCCCCATTAATCTTTCAAACCCCACCCTGCCGATCTGGTTCCTTCAAACAACCTTTGGTGGACCAAGAACGGAAACACCCCCCCCACTCTCTGCCCAGGCGTCCTGATTGGCTGCTTTTCTCTGCAGCTCTGAAACCCCGCCTTCCTCTCTCCTCTCACACTGCTTACATCACATTGCTGTTGCCCCACCCACTGTTCATTTTCATTCTTTCTATGAATCTCCAATGCTCCAATACTTTTAAAGATGACTTAGGAACTAAATGGTCTTTTTAAAAACGGATTGAAGTTTGGGACAGTGCAACCTGTAGCCAGAAACGATAGGACAACAATCAGGCTTCTCTATAGTATAACTTTGAGTTACAGATTTGGGGAGAAATGGGGATATTAAAGGTGCACTATCGGGAAAAAATGGCCCAATTCTAAAAATCCATATAAATATTATGGATTGCAGGAGGAGAGGTCACTTATACACCTGGCATCTAGAAATATCCAGTCAGGCTTGTTTTTTATTAATGGAAGAAAGTGGAATTTGGGTGACAGGCACCTTCGGGTGTATAAGTGACCCCTCCTCTCATTAGCCAACGTGTTTATACGGGTTTTTAATATTACACAATTTCATGATAGTGTTCCAGGAAATCCTGCCACAGTTATTGCCCAACTACTTGTTATTTAACCGGCAGAACTTTTTGTCTGCTGTCTGCATTCTTCAGTGCTTTGTCTCCTGTGTTCTGCAGATTAAATTGGATTATTGAAGTCATTTATCCATCACAGCCTGTCCTTCAATAATTGTTAAAGGGGACATAGCACTCTGTTAGGTGCCTCTGTGAGGTGCAGTCCTAACTCTAATCTCTGAGAGTCTCCTTTGGGACATACAATGCAATAGATAATTGGGAGCAGCTTACCTGAGGTTTCCCTACAACCTTGAGTGCAGCACGTGGGAAGGAAGGATCAAAGGTTTCGTAGTACAGCTTCAGACCCCCCCACCCCATGTGCTTGCACAAAATCAAAAGAAACAAAGGAGGGGTGGCAGCTGCTCAGACCAATTTATAACTAACCTGAGCAGGGCAATTAGGATACACAGCACTCAACCCTGTTAGCTTGCAATCACACTGATAATCTGGCTCTAAATCTGGTTAAAAACCGAGGTCTTGGTTCACATACATCTGCAGAAGTATGCTGAAGCTGCACCACCAAGCGCCACGGTGCCTCTGTGAGGTGCAGTCCTAACTCTAATCTCTGAGAGCCCCCTTTGGAACATGCAATGCAATAGATACATTGGGAGAAGGCTCACCTGAGGTTGCCCTATAACCTGGAGTGCAGCCCATGGGGAGGAAGGCTCGAAAGCCCCAATATCCTTCAATAATCTATTCGCCCATTCCCCCAATTTAGTTTCAATAATCGTTATTTTCTAACATGATAACCAGTAAATCATGTGCCACATATATTATGTATGTTAACCCTTTATTTTCCAGGTCGGGACAGTCCAACCCTACTTTCTTTCTGCAAAAGGGTCCAAATAAATTTGTTCTTCGGAAGAAGCCTCATGGCTCACTTCTGCCAGGAGCTCACCGGGTAATGCCAAGTTTGTGGACCACCATTTTTAATCAAATGTCAAACTAGCTTTGGATGGATACATTGAATCTACTAACTTTTTTTTTTGTCTTTAGATTGAGCGGGAATTTGAAGTACAGAAAGCTCTATTTGCAGCAGGATTCCCTGTACCTGAGCCTTTACTCTACTGCAAAGATGTGTCCGTGATTAAAACGGAATTTTATGTGATGGCTCATGTGCAGGTCAGTCATGATAGATCCATGCTAATCTGGAATATCTATTTTCCTTTGTTTATATTTTTGATCACAATTAATAGGTAGTGTTTGCAGTGTTGCAGAAACAATTTTATTTTGTGTTGCTTACAGCTGAACTGTAGGTAAAGAATGGATAATACAGTAGCACCCGTTTCTGTACAATTACACTATGTCAAAATGCGGGTTTACTGGGGCGATCCAGATTTGGGATGCCCCTGTGTACCCCCAGCATTCCTGTGCAGGCTTTCAGCCAATCAGAATAGATTGCGTCACCTGGCATTCTATTCTGAATGTTTTCCTACCAATCGATTTGACCGGCAATATGTTCTGAATGAGTGAATGAATAGTGGAGTGGAGTGCCAGGTGCCTCCTGACATGGGGCGCAAGAAGGGGACGATGCTGCCACAACCTGCTCATGCGCACTGGGATCACCGGATTGGTAAGTATAGCGGGCGAACTAGAGGGTTTCCCAGAGTTTGCCATCCCAAATTGGGAGACAGGGAATTGCCCATCCCGTCAGTGGCAGGCCTGGCTTTCCCCTTGGGCATCCCAAATTGGAATGCCCCACTGTGTAAAACCGTCCAGGGCGCCAGTAATAACTCCGTGGTCCATGGCACATGCGTGGACTCTTGTCCAATCAGAGCCGTTTGCTGATTGTTTTCAGTGGGGAGGCCACAGAACAAAACCTGGGAAAGTCAATTCCCGGGTTTTGTTCTGCTTTTAAATAAATTTGCTTGCTCTGTATCTGTATAACAGATCCTGGTTGAGCCTATAAACATTCATAGAGAGTGCGGTGCCTAATGAAAGTTGCTGTGTTACCTGGAAAGAAAGGTAAAATGATTCTCAGTCATTTTATTTTAAATTTTAACTTGCATATACAATACAGCAGGGGTCCCCAACTCTTCTTTTCAGGAAATCTACAACATTGAGAGATGGTCAAGAGCAAAGTTTGACAATAAATCCTAAAACCTAAATACCTGGAAACCTCAGCCATTGGTTTCCAATAATGACCCATTAAAGTACTCCTATAGCATCAAACCTGCTTAGTAACCATGCCATTCCTAATTCCCCACATGAGTGGATCCCCCTGAGCCAATTGGGTTGATTCAGAGCCAGGTGAGAATTCACTCTTTTTACTAGAGAAAACTGCCATTTATTTTCATTGTCTTTTCATGTGGCACCCGAGCTGCAGGTTGGAGACCCCTTGCCATAAAGCATAGTTTTCTACAAGCAGGATGTACACAGATTAGCCCAAAAATGATCAAAGCTTAACCTGTCTTTTTAGCTGTCATTTTATAATGTGCTATATTATTATTTGCAGGGTCGCATTTTCCGAAATGTGACTTTACCTGAAGTGAGTCCTGCAGAGAGATCTGCACTGTATATTGCAGTCACAGAAACGCTTTCTAAGCTTCATTCCTTTAACATACACAACCTCGGTTTGTCACAGTATGGAAGAGGAAAAGGATACTGCCAACGACAGGTAGAGACATTTTCTGTGTTAAAAAGTGTTGGGTCTTGTCTGGATAATAATCTGTGTACTTCCCCATACCTACATAGCTATGGTGTTTTACTACCCAAGGAAAACTTGTGAATGATGTGATGGATATGATCTGTTATTATTATCATTAGTTAATATTATTAATTATTATTACACCTGATTTCACCTTTATTAACCCTACAACGCCTATCTGTTTTGTATGTAATGCTAGACAACACTTCCTCGTCTAGCTTAGCTGATGCTTCATGTTGTCATGTAGTGTGTTGCTGTAGGATGTTATACAGAGCACCTCAAATTGTTTGCATGTTATTAAGGTTATCCGCATTTGAATGTCAAATAGCAATGAGCAATGAACTGCAGCCTTACAGGACTAGTTATCACTCCTGGCCATGCCACAGATTCATTATAGACTTGCTCCTTCTATACCCTGTTAACTGCTACATTAAGTGGACCAACACCCTCCACCCCGATCGAGGCTGCCCCGCTGTGTGAAACCCCCCAGAAACCCCTAAATCCCTACCTGCTCCTCGATCCAGCGGCGCTCCCCGCCGCCTCCCGCGCGTTCCTCTAGCAGGACGCGCACCCGCGCTGGCCGTTTGTGAATGGCCGGCGCGGGCGCGCGCCCTGTAAGAATGATGCGCGGGAGGCGGCGGCGGCGGGCGCGCTCTCTTGTCCGTCACTGCCTCTTGCTTGTCCGCCGGCGGGGATTGGCTGCAGCGGTCACGTGGGAGCGGGGAGAGGTGAGTTTTCGGGGCTTTCTGGGGGGTTTCACACAGCGGGGCACCCCCGATCGGGGTGCCCCACCGAAGTGGACCAAAACCCAGGATAGTCAAAATCCTGGGTGTTGGTCCACTTTAAACCGGAGCAAGCAATAACCAGCTCACCCTCAGACCCAAACAGCACGGACCTCAGGATCTCCTGAAAAACTCCCCAAATCGTTTCAGGCTGTTACTAGCCCTTAGTCATACCTGACTATATGACTAAGGGCTAGTAACAGCCTGAAACGCGTTACCTGGTCCCAATGGTGGAGGGGAGCACTTTCTGACTTGCAAGATGTTTGACGGCTGTGTTTGGAATTATCCTCATTTTAAGCTATGAAGTAAAAGCTAAGTTTTAACCCTTTTCAAGCTGGACATTGCAATTGTAAACACTTTAAACCGGACCTTCAGCATCATTTAATGAAAAGCCCAAACCCTTAAAAAACTATTCCCCAGCATCTAAAATGAATATATTTTACATTTTTATTCATTCATTTATTATTCTTTCCCCCACTGGGCTGCAACTCCTATTCAAGACTATGGGTGCGGACATCTTGCCTCAGAAGTATCACATATTGAGGAGAGGAGAGGGGTGAAAAGTGCAGGGGGCGGGTTATAGCTGTGCTTTGCACAAACAGAGCAGATCTGGGGTCAGGAAAACGACAGCAATCCCAGAATGCAGAGCTGCACAGTCAGAAGACACTTCCTGTCTGCAGACAACCTGATGCTCCATGAGCAGTCATCTTGGATGTTTAAAGGCTCAGAAAATGCACTAGGTGCAGGTAGGATGCTTTTTAATGTGGGCAATCTGTATGTCCTGTATGATGGCTCTTATTTAGGGTGAAGGTCCGATTTAATTCAGGGCAGAACTAAGACCTAATAATAAGCAAAATCCCTCTTTTACATGTCTTCTGCAGTTAGCACAACTGCCGATTAGATCTTCATATACCCTGCTTTCACATGGAGCCAGTATGGCTCGGAGGATGTTTTCTTACTCAGTGGGATAATTACCTGCAAATGTTTACTGGAATGTTTCTGCCTCCGATAACGGGCAACAGCAGAATTAATTTCTACTAAACTATTGTCCCCTGTAGCAATCAATCTCCTTGGTATGTAAAATATGATTTTTTTTTAAGTAACTATTTGCAAGCCAAGATAGTATTGGGAGCTCATGATCATCCGCCAGAGGCAAACAAAAAATACATATATAAATATACCCATGTAAAATACCTTTTGTATGTTTTCCACCCTTTCCTGTAAAAACTCAAAAATAAAAAAAGACATTAGTAAATGAGCCCCCCTTCTCTTATTCAAATCTGCTGGACTGCATATTTGTTAAAACAAGATCTATGTTAAAATATAAACTTTAAAGGACTGTAAGGAGCCGAGATCTGAAATCCATACCCTGGCAATGAGCTTTCAAGCTACAAATAAGGTTTCAATGGAGGATCGTCTACATGCAAAATACAGGTTAAAATCGTCCACTCGATGCCAATCACTGAGCTATCAAGGTAGTTTGTGATTTAGCTGGTTTAGGGATTGGAACTCGGTACAGGGAGGCAGCTCTCAGCCAGGCAGCCAATTCCTCCCTGGAGGCCATAGTCAATAGCCAGTGTTTGGAGACAGGGGAACTAGGCAGCTGACTGGAGATAGATCAACAAGACAGACAATAGTTGATCTGGGCCCCAATGCAGACAAAGGACTGGGCCCTAGTGGAGACAATGGCAGAACTTGGCCCCTGTGCAGACAATGGTGGACCTGGGCCCCAGTTCAGACTGCAGTAGATCCGGGCCCCGATGTAGGCAATAGAAGGCTGTAGACATATAGACAATAGCACAGTGTAGGACCATGGGCCAAGGACAGACAATAGCACTGACAAAGAAGCGCCATGGGCTCTGGACAGATATTATCATAGACACTGGAAAGGGCTTCAAGCCCAGCACACACAGACAGCATGGACAATGGCAGGCCGTGGCCCCAGCAAGGACAAGTGGGCATAGGCCCCAAGGCACAAATACAAGATTCAGGAAGGCCTGTGGTCCTCACAAAGACAGATAGCAGAGTGATGGAGAGCACAGCTAGACTTCAGGAAGTCAATTCAATGCTGCAACACAGGGACAGGGTAGGGAACATGCATTCATAGGAACCACCACAGCATATTGGACAACAGGTGAGGTTAAGCAATGCAGCTCTAGGACCCATGGGAGAACCACACCACTCCAGCAGACACACAACAACACTACAGCAAAAAGCACAGTGACTAGAGCCGCGGACTCTGAGCGATGACAGATGGTCGATCGCTGGTTCAACATGCTAACCCTGACATTGTGGTCATGTGACTGCTATTTACAAAATAGCATGAGATGTCCCTACTATTTTATATAGTGCTGATCCTTTTCTATGACCAATTCAGCATTGTAAAGGTTAATTGAAACTTCCACTCCACATCTACATATTTTAAGGATCTGGCCTCCTGGTGTTGCTAACCTGTCACACCAAACGTATGGCCTGGTATGGCGTGAGAGTCTGTCACTTGGCCAATTTACTCTTCAGCATTGGAGTGTGCACTTCCAGGGGTTTTCCAGACTCCCGGACAGGGCATTTGGGAACAAGGGGACACTTTCTTTTCTTCCTGTATTCATATGTTTGTTTTTCATGTTTCTTCAATTCCCTGGACTCAGCAAGAAGATGCTTTTAAATGCACAGGCAATAATGGCAAGGTGTTTCCCAGGGCTTCCCTGATGATGTCACTGATCATATTTGGGAATCGCCTTCCCATGGTTTCCGGGGATTTAAAAGCATCTCTCCACAAGCCATGTGGAAAGCAACTGTATGTTTGTTGTGTTGGGCTGGTAGACCTTGGAAAGGAAACCCCAAAAGTATGTTCAATAAAAAATAATAATAAAATACCCCATTGTTCCTGTCTCATGACGAAATAAGTTTGGGGCTTTTGTCCTTGCTTCCTTTGCAGACCAACAGTGAATGTGAACGTTCGTAAAAGCTGACCATTTCCATTATTCTAATATATACTCATATATGTACATTGGCAGCGTTGGCGGGCACACAGGAACTCACTCCGATGAGTGCCATTAAAAACCATCATGCGCATTGAATACTAGGATTAGCACATTCACCATTGCTGCATCTGTATGCGCAGAATATATATGTAGCACACCGCGCACACACTTAATAACAGGAACTTTCAGGACTAAACAATTTCTATTAAGAATGCTCAACGTGTGCAACTTCTTATTCCAGAGAAGATAGGCAGCAGTATATATAAAAGACACAGAGCAATAAAAGGTTAATTATAACAAAGGAACAAGGTGATTAATAAATGTCCCATAACACATGCACTTCAGATGAAAGGCAATACAGTGTTCACTTGGACACACAGCAGGATGATATACACTGTGAATGAGGTGACTATGGCTGATTCACAGTGTATATCATCCTGCTGTGTGTCCAAGTGAACACTGTATTGCCTTTCATCTGAAGTGCATGTGTTATAGGACATTTATTAATCACCTTGTTCCTTTGTTATAATTAACCTTTTATTGCTCTGTGTCTTTTATATATACTGTATGCTCAGAATACACACTTTTTTCATGCGTGCACATAATCGCCTTAAATAGCGATGTATGGTTTTAAACATGCGTCTAGTGATCGCATCAGTACATCCCATCGCCCCGCTTTTTTTTAATGCAATGGTGCACTGGGATGTGCGCATTGAACAATGCTGCATGCATATTATCAGGAAACCTGCATTATTCAGAAATAATGAATGACTTCTGCTTGGCACATCCTTGTTTTGTGTAAATATCTGAATCCTTTACAGGTAAACACCTGGAGGAAGCAGTATGAGAGAGCCTCAACCACCGATATTCCAGAGATGAACCAGTTAGCTGATTGGCTTCAGAACAATTTGCCAAGCAATGACAATGAAGAGTGCCTTATTCATGGGGATTTTAAAATGGACAATCTTATATTCCACCCATATGAGGTATCTAAGATTTCCCCCTTGTAAATATAATAACCAAAGAATGTATATGTATTTACCGTATGTATATGTATGTCAACAGAGCTGGAATAATCTTTCAAGCGACTGTCACACAGTAAACATTTAAGCGACTGAATGGTTGTAAATCACTCCTCCCATTATTCTAAGTATACAGTACGTCCTGCTCCATATATAATACTTACACTTGGGTTATCCTCCGCCAGAGGGTGCTGTGCACTGCAGAGACATGCAAAAACAGGCTCCTCCCGGCCCTTCATATACCCAGGGACCTCCCACAAATCCCCAGATTTATCTGCAGTGCTGACTGCAAAGACATGAAGTATCACTCTCTCGCAGGTGAGCGGGGCTTTTACAGCCTGCGGCCCTGTTGGACTACTCCCACCCGTCCTATTTGTGACGTGCCTCCCAGCCTGGGCTGCGCTGGTCGGGTCAAGGTAGGCAGCACCATGCGTGCTTAACGGAGCCACGCTCCACCGCAGTCCTCCACCAAAGGGTAGGCGGTTTAGGCTGATGGTGAGCCTTTAGTGGATGTCCCGCCACCGTCTTTGCCTTCTCAATTTTCATAAAAATTACTGGCCTGGTGGCGGCGTCATCAGACTATTAGTGTCCATAGCAGATGCTTTTAACTGGCATATCCTATGCCTGGCTTGTCAAGCCTGGACGGCTAACTCAGAGCTTCGCGCACTTTGGGGGAGGCGGGGACCCGGCGTGACGTGCTCCGCGTCACGCCCAGATTGAGCCCGCCCTTCGAGGTTCGGTTGGCGCCATTTTGTTGCTCTTCGCGCGCGAGCGTGGTTGCGGTCCTTCTCCTCCCCTGGTTCGGTAAGGGCCCTCGTGGGCGATTTCATCATTAGTATTTTCTTCTGCTGCACATGGCCATCACACCTCTTATTCCCCTTCTGTCTTTCAGACGTCAAGGATTCCGGTGGCTTCTCCCGGACTAACATATATTGTAGCGGGCTTACAAAATTCTAGCGGGTCCTTGGGACATCCAGGGTCGCTTATTGCGTAAATCCCTACTGATATATATATATATATATAACATTATTAATCACCATATGGAGGCATCTCAGAATTATGTGACCGGGGTCCCTCCGGGACAAGACCGGCTGTGTACAGCGTGTGGACTGCCCCATGCTGATGCGAACAGAGCACGGGTCTGCGGACCTTGTGCTGAACAAATACTGGCCCTGCAGTCAGGGTTGCCAGTGGCTGCGCCTTGTTTCAATACACCTCTCTCCCTGTGCTAAAATCTCACTCCTGATGAGTCGCACTCGAGCGGGAATGACCAGCAAGTCATGCCGCGCAGGCTACCTACGGCCGATCAGGTGATTTCGAGGTTGGCAGAGCGCTTGGGCCCAGGTAAGAAGCGGTCCCTGACACCTCCGGTTTCGCCCATTCCTTCTGAATCTGAGGAGTTCACTGCTGAGCAGGGTTTTGCTCTTTATGATGAAGGTCGGCTATTCTCTGACTCGGGCTCATCTGACGAGGGGCTGAGGAGTCATGATGATTCGGGCCCCGGTTCTTGGGGCCTGTGTGACACCGATGAATTACTGATAAAGATCTTCGAGGTCTTGTCTATCTCTCTCCCTGGTGAGGCTTCCAGGCCTAGAAGGGGGAATTTCCATAAAGTGCCGCCGCGTTTGGAATTTCTGGAGCAGGATCACTTCCAGGCTCTTGTGCTCAAAGAATGGCAATGCCCTAGTAAACTTCCAGGGGACTGGGATTGGAAGTACCCTTTTCCCCCTGATGTGGTTAACTGCTGGTCATCACCTCCCGTGGTGGATGCACCGATCATTGGGGTTCTTAACCCCCCCCTTTATTGCAGCCCCTACTTATCGTACCCTTCGGGATGCTGAGGACCGGCGCATTGATAGGCTGACTTCCCACGCCTTTTCTTGTGCAGGGATGACTCTGTGCCCGGTCTGTGCCACGGCCATCGCTGCAGTGGCAGCTAGGACCCTCATCAGAAAGATGATTGATCATCGACCTGAGGATCTCCCCTGGGAGGTGTTTAATGCACTCTCCAGTTGTGATGTATTTGTAAGATTTATCCTTTTGGCACTGGATGACACCATTAGCATGTGTGCAAGTACTTCCGCCCTTGCAGTAGCTATACGCCGCCTGGTCTGGCTGCGACAGTGGGGTTTGTAGTTTTTGAAGAAGTTTTTTTCATATTCCTTATGTCCCTGAATACTATGGATCTTAGTCTCCTTGGAGAATGAATGATGATTAAAACTCCTTATGCTGCGTAGCATAAAGATAAAACATAATTATTACTCTTGCGACAGAGGAAAGAGAGTGAAACGTTGCTCTGGAAAATTTGTAGTTCTTGTGGCAGGATAAAAAGGCATCTTAAAGTGGACCAGTCACCCCCTGCAGCTGCGCTGGAATCTAAAAGATTCCAGGGCCGGCCACTAGCATCCCCCAGAGGCATCAAATATTAGATGTGCTACTGTGTGAAACCCCCAGGCGCCAGTAATCTAACCCGGTCCCGACGGGTCCCGCGGCTCTTCGCCAGCTGCTGCATACCCAGCTTCTCTGTAGCACTCCACAGGGGAGTCGGGGATGCAGCTTCTCGTGCAATTATACCAGCGCGAAGTTCAAATCAGCAGCTTTGTGCCACTCATTGGTATGCACCGCATAAAGCGCTGATTGGGCGAGCGCCCATGCATGTACCCTGGGGGATGTCAGAAAGGTGAGTGAAAATGGGCGATCTGAAGGGCTTCCAACAGGGGTCATTCTACATCAGGATGCCCCTGGGGCAGGGACCATTCATTAGGATAGTCAAAACCCTGGTGATCAGTCCACTTTAAACAACCTCATACATTCAGGAAAAATATACCGCTAAATGGAAATTGTCAAGATTTGTTGAAGTAATTAGTCCAAAATTAAATTGTTGAAATCTAAAAACATTTAAATATTTTTAAAATTATACCCATAAATCTACTATATATTTCACACGTTATTGATTGCCACCATGTTTTCTAACATCCTGGTTTTCTACTTTCCATTCCAGGCTCGTGTGATAGCTGTTCTTGATTGGGAGTTGTCCACCATTGGACATCCAATGGCAGACCTGGCTTACTTCTTGTTACCATATTTTAGCCCTGCAGATGCACAGTTGTTCAGTAATGCTAGTCCTCAAGTTTTTGCCAACACTGATGGTAAGTATATAATAGAATATACTATAACTTCATCAAGGTATATTTTTGTTTGGAAGTTTACACCATTCATTCAAATTAAATACAGTACAAAGAATACAAGTGGGTGAAAGTAGGCCAGACATGTTATCATCCGTAATATCAATTTCAGCTATGCAGATGTAAATAGCAATGTGTCAGCAACAGTCTTAACACAGCAGACTGAAACGGCATGGGGCAACATTTGTTAACTCACAAACTCAATTCAGGATAGGAGCCACTCTTGGATGATCCTACATGGTGGCAGTCTGTCCTGATGGGAGGGTTGTAAACTGCACAAGGCCAGGGTGGGTGGTGCCTGAAATGATCCTCCTGGCATGGAACCAGACACCCTTCTCCTACAGGGCAAACTAAGGGAGTGTCAACAATCTTCTCAACTGTTCTGATGATCAGGTATAACAAGATGATGCTATATACATCTAACGGGATTGAGCTGCAGCTTGTATTCTGGGAAACTCTGTGATATGATTGCAGATTTGTAATAATTGTGGATACTTCTTCAATTCTAAAAGTAACACATACACACCGACAATATGTGTGATGATCAGCCTTCTGTAAGCAGACAACCCCCAATCTTCACCAGCACTTCTGCCTATAGTCAAGAGTACAGGGATGAGACAGGTGCCGAAGGGTCAGGGGTAGCCGAAGGGTCAAGCTGGGAGGTCAGAGATCGCGGGGTATCCAGAGGGGCAGGCAGGTTCAAGGTCAGACAAAGCAGAGGTCGGTATAGGCAGCGGACGGGGATGGTCGATCAAGCCGGGTCGGAAACAGATAATCACTAGTACAATCACACCCTAATCACAAGTGACTATCATGGGCACTGAGTACTGGGCTGACTCCATATTTATTGGGGGAGTGTATGTGCTAATTGGTGCAATGTGATTGGTGTAACTTACAACACTGTAACTGATTGGACACACTATCCAGGGGCTGGTCAGTCTTGGCAGCAAGGCTGACCAGCCCCTGATTCCCATCAGGTGTGGAGGGCGCTGCGTCGCCTGCCACTCGCAGAGCAGCGCCTCTTAGTGGCGGAACTGACGCGCGCCCGCACAGCTAGAAAGGGACGGGGGAGGCTGCCAGAGCGCCGTGTCGCCCAGCAGAAGCTCGCCGCGGGCCCCAAGACACAGGTAAGTCTTTTACAATGGGCAGTTAAGTCAGGCATAGTTTTATCTGGCCTGTATGTTTTTGAGTTGTGGGAGGAGACTGAAACACCCCTCGCCATTGTAACCCTCTATTGTAACTAGCCAGAGAGAATTCCTTGTGTACTCTTGCACTTGGTGAATAAAGTGATTTTATTCTGACCATGTGGTAACTTGCATGAATACAGAAGGATGGGGTCCCTTCAGGTGTGAAAGCTGAGGCAGCTTATAAGAGTACATCCTGTTCCCCATTTGTCTGTTTGTCTGTATTACATTCTTGTGATCTGCTCGGCGTACCTTTTTATTAAGGATACCTCCTGCATTACTGGTCATCTTTATATGGGCAGCATGGTTCATTACCTTCTATCTGGCTGTGAGGCGGGTTTAATCTCCTGCATTATCTAAAATTCTTTAGGTATATATATATATTATTTATGATTTGCCCCTCCAGCCATTCTGTCTCAGCTTTTAATGTCATTTAATGTGGTTTCACCCTGGGCTGTGGTGTCAGTCTATTGTGTGTGTTTTGCCTTTTATATGTGGGAGTTAACTAAAACGCACACATCCGGCAGCATTCCTGGCCCCTTTGTACCCCCCCTTAGCCACCGAAAAGTGAAGGCTGCAAAGCCTTATTATTGGAAGTCAGGAGTGTTATCTGCTTATCTTGCTTATCTAGCATTCTGTCCACTGTAAAGGTGCATGTACCTGTTTCCACTTTATCATAATAAAATACCTGACAAAATCATAATACTTATGATAACTAAACCAGACCTCCGCCCCCTGCAATTTTGACCCCCTCTCCTTGGTATGTGATGCTACTGAGCCAAGATGGCAGCGCCTGTATCCTAGAGCCCTGAACAGAGTTGCAGCCCAGTGGGGGAAAGAATAATAAGTAAGCAACTAAAAACTTATTTTTAGATGCTGGGGAATAGTTTTTTTTAAGGGTTTGGACTTTCTATTAAATGATGCTTGTGACAGACTCTCTGCCTTTTGGATTTTAAAGGCCCTGTTTCTGCCCTTGGACTTTTGCATAGACTCATTACTTTCATTTTCTTGAGCATGTTACAGACAATGTCATTGTGCTATTGATTACGTTACAGACTGTCATTGTGTTGTTGATTGTATTACAGACTGCAATGTCATTGTGCTGTTGATTGTGTTACAGACTGCTATTGTTCTACTGATTTTGTTACCGGCAGAGTTGAGGGATTGTGTGGCCTGCTCCCATTGGTCTATGCGTTTGTCATGCAGTTCTCCATCAGGTCCACGGGGGGGGGGGGGTCCCCTTGCATGGAGACTTGCATATAAGGCACAGGGTGGCACTAATAAAGGAAGTTCATCTTCACCCTCAATACTGAGTTCTGTCTCCTATTGGGGGAAATACTATATTACAATTACCTAGCCCTTGTAAGGGCTGTTCCTGTTTCCCTCACGGATGACTCTGGAATTCCTGCAGCACCTCTCACCATTGGGAAAAGGACGTCTCTGGCGGGGAAGCCCTCCGGCGATAAAGGTTATCGCTACAATGCTGAAGGTCCGGTTTAATCCATTTACATTGTTTATTTAAAAAAAAAAAATTAACAGGCTATTGCCTACAGTGGATAATAAAATGAACATGATGATGCCACCAACTGGTGTAAGAGGGCAGACATGTGGATGTCATTTGATCCAAAGCATATGTTTAAATGGCTGAATGTTTTCTGTATTGTCAGGAGTGCCAGCCTATGAGGATTTAATGAATGTTTACAGCCAATGTCGAGGTGTGGCAATACCGATGCAAGACTGGAACTTTTTCCTTGCTCTTAACTGCTTTAAGCTTGCTGGAATTTTACAGGTAATATTTACATAATGTTTTCTAGAGTTTTCTAATCTAAATAGGTAACTTTACACCTTCTTTTGTGTGAACCAGTTTCTAATGCAAAACTAGTAGAAGTCAGGTAGAGTTTCTTTGGTGTTTCTTTGACAATAAGCTGGCTTTGATTTGTTTATGGTGTATACATGATATCTCTATCTTTATTTAGGGTGTGTATGCAAGGTTCCTCCTTGGTAATTCCAGTGGGGTGGATGCCCACAAATACGGTGAAGCCGTTAAACCTCTGGCTGAGGTTGGACTCAGAATCACTAAACGGTAAGTAATCCCTTACATCATAGTTCTTTTGCAATATGCAATATGTAGGTTCAATATAAGTAGATATTATTTCATTTACATAAGGTACAATAAAAGCACTTTTTGTTTAGGATTAGCATGTTGGTCTGTGGATTCAAGTGCCAGAGTAGCCTGAACAGATTGCTCAAAAGTAAAAATGTGACTGCATGAGACAATTATAAAAATGCTGTGGCCGCAGCTACCACAAAACGGACAAACTCCCAAGTCACCAATCACCCCAAACAATCACATTATAGTCAAATTAAACCGGACCTTCAGCGTGATTTAATGAAAAGCCCAAACTCTTAAAAAACGGTTCCCCAGCATCTAAAATTAATATATTTTACGTTTTTAGTCACTAACTTATTATTCTTTCCCCCACTGGGCTGCAACTCTGTTCAGGAATTTAGGATACGGGCGCCGCCATCTTGAACTCAGATGCATCACACTTACTGAGGAGAGTGGGATAAGGTACAGGGGGGCGGGTTATAGCTGAGCTTTGCTCAGACAGAGCAGAGCTGGGGTCAGGTAAAGGTCAGCAGGCCCAGAATGCAGAGCAGCACAATCAGGAGGCACTTCCTGTTTGCAGGCTGCCTGATAAGATGGCAGCTTCCATAAGCCACCATCTTGGATGTTTAAAGGCTCATAGCATGCAGTAGATGCAGGTAGGATGATTTTTAATGTGGACAATCTGTATGTACATGGTGTGGGAAACATATAAGATAGACTCTTATTCAGAGTGAAGGTCCGCTTTAAATAATATCCATGCATTTATTATATTAAGACCATGACAAGCAACATATAATTAAAATCAAATCCACAGCAGGGGCATCCCCACCACAGTAGTGCAACATCTAATTACATCATTCATATAAAAATGTTAATGACATCAAATACCCAGCAATGATTTTCACAAATAAATATCAATAAATATATAGAAAATCTGTGCTATTTTAAAGTGCAATGTGCTGATAAAAAATGTTACTAGCATTAAAACCCAAGACTAGCCAAGACGCTTACTTTCTTTTGGGAAAGCATACATTGCAACAAACTAAAAGGGTTTATCTGGGCTAAGTGTAAAATTAAGCATTTCTTCATTACCTCCCATGCAGCTGATTCATCCTGTTGTGTGTCTGAATTAAGCCATTGTTGCTAAGATTTAGCACCTTTTTATAGAACAAAAAGTTTTGGGGGGTAGGCACCCCCGATGACCTGTTTTATCCAAATACCACGCCTTTATTACTAAAACATGATATTTATTAAATTCATTAAATATTTAATATGAACAATTAGAGATCCTGATGAATATCAAGTAATCCATGAAACTATACAAACGTTCCATGCATTCCGAATTCAATAGCATCATGTAATACCAATTCTACCAAAAATTTATATCAACTTTCAGTTACTTTATTATCCAATACAGGTGACAGAAGAACTGTTTCTCTGAATTATGCTGTGGAAGGATAATACCGCCTTGTTTAGTATCTAGTAATGATTTAAATCTTAGTCTATGGCAGCTAATTATGGTGGAGTTGCTTATCCTCATATGTTATAAGTTCCCAAGTGTCCTGTGCGGAGGGGAAAATTATGGATGGCAGCCTTAGAGATCAGCACTGGGATTCTGGTGGTTGTGAGGTCCTCACCGACATGAACGCCATAAGGAAAGCCACGCCATATGCTTGTAATGCCGGGGATTCCATCCTATGTGCTGTGTTGTGCTTCTGCCTACCCCCTTACAATTGTTTTGCGCTCATTAGACCCGGAGTCACTCCCCCATCCCTCTGCACTTCCAATGTCGGGCAGTCAGAGTGCTGGGGTGCCCAATTATGTATGTGAGAGAGTAGGGCGACAGGAGATTGGAGACCCGACATGGTTAACCCTTTATCTCCCCACAAGAGACCGCCAGACCCGAGAAAAACAGACAGTCATGGGGCAGCTATACACCGATCACAACCTTACCATCAGGGGCAGGTGAGACCCGGGACAATGCCCAGGGGGCCGCACTGCTTTGGGGTCAGTTGACTGCTGCTTTTAACACCCACATTCAATCCTTGCCCCCTTAGTCTCCGTCTCAGCACCCTGCACCCAGCCCCACTGTACCCACAATCCAAGGAACCCCAGCCTCAATGCTATAGCCCCAGCATTATGGTGGGGGGCTTAGTGAGGATGTCTGGCTAGGGGCTGGTAAAATCCAGGGCTGATTTTTGGCCCCAGTGAACATTAATCTATTTAAGCCATTGACATTTTACTGTTTCGAAGCATGTCTGAGCAAAGTCTATGTCCTGCTTGATGTACATCTAAAGAAATGTAAACAAATCAAATATATATACAGACTAAACATTCCATATGGTGTATAACTCACCCAAAATGTGCAGATAGTAATATGTCTTAAACAAAGAGCTATTAGCATACGCCTGTTGGGAGACGACTCAGAGAAGTGAATAAACTGTTGAATCCTCAAACATTATACATCAATCCACATTCATGAATAACATCTTGAAAGATAATTTTTTAAAAGAAAATATAGACAGACAGGTAAATTGTAACCAAGATTTATATTTCGTCCCTGATGGCATGTCTAAAGGGAGAGTAGTATGGGTCCACCAGACCAGAGTAGGTCGCCGCCCCGAAGTAGTGGATCAACCTCGCCTCTTGTTTGAGGATAGTTTTCTCCATATCCCCACCCCTCATACTCACATGGTGCCTATCCAGTCCTTGGACCTTCAGGCCTCTGGGGTCCTTAACATATTTAATAGAAAACTGTTTGCCAATCTGCGTTTTGGCATTGCCTAATCAAATGTTGGTGCTCATATATATTGTCAGGGATCGCCAGACACCCCTCTTTCATAAGCCAACAATCTCCACTGCCTCTTGTGCCTATAGTCAAGCCCCCGCTTACTGGAGACACAGGTTATGCCTCTCCAGACTCGGTTGCCCCCAGGACTTACTGGCGTAAAGATTGCTGGCTTATGGTGAAGACAGGTGAACAGCAGGGTATCCCAAATCGGAAGTTCAAGCGGGCTAAGTCTGAAACGTCGAGTCCAGCAGGCTAGGCAAGAATGGTCGAGACGAGCAGGGGGTCAAAGCCGGGTGGTCACAGAGCACGGTATCCAAGGGGTTTGACGGAGAATGGTCGAGACAGGCAGGGGTCAAAGCCGGGTGGTCACCAAAGCGCGGTATCAAGGGGTAAGGCAGAGACGAGGTCAGACAGGCAGATGGTCGGTGCGGGCAGTGGACAGGAGTGGTCAAAGATGGAGCCGGATCAAAACACACTAAACGCAAATCCAACAGCACACCCAAGCTAATAACGGCTATAACGGGCACTGATGGTCAGGGCAAGGCCACTTTTAAAAGGGAACTGGCCAATGGGCAGGGAGGAAGGGGTGTGTGTGATTGGTGCAAAACTGGTGATTGGTGCAACATAACAAACCTGCCTCTAATAGGAGCCCCCCAGGGACTGGACCGCCCTGACAGCCAGGCTGTCCAGTCCCTGGGTTCATTGACCCAAAGAAACCCCCCCCCTGGGAGCAGCGCCGCCGGGGGACATAACTAGAAACCCTTTTTACGTGTAATTGAATGTTAGGAATTAACGTAAACATTTTCTGATTTGGTTTGCCTGCATATGGTATGTTTGAGTTCTTATCTGTTTATTTTTCTTATAGAGAAAACATAAAAGTGGAGGTGCCTGAATCCTCTGCTGACCTGTTCCTCCTTAGTGCCAAAGGACAAAAGGTTCTTCAACAAGTTAAACAGTTTATGAAGCAGCATGTTTATCCAGCACAAAAGGTTAGTGCCTTACTGAAGAACCAGTCAGTTTTGCCATCTTTGCATACATACATTTTTATAAACGCCAAGCCCTTCGAATCTATGTGGCTGCTTCTCCTGTCATTAAGTGCCAGCCATGTAGATTCTATTCGCTCCTCTCTGGCCATGGCCCAGGGTCTTCAGCGAGACAGAGAACACCGATCCTCTGCCCTGCTCACCGGCTCCTAAAATCTCCCACCGCTTTCTCTGTGTGTGTGTGTGTGTGTGTGTGTGTTTAATCTCATAAAATGCTCTTTTCAGTTTAGGGGGGGGGGGGTTCTCCTGGGCAAGAAAGGGTTTCTGTCGATACATATGTGATACTTATGTAATCGCGAGGCATGGGGCTCATATGCACAATATGATTTTCTGAAAAAACTAAAGCTTAAAATAGCTCCCAAATTACAAATATATATTATTTTCCCTATATCCAGTCCAGGTCGTCCCAAAGTGATGACATGCGGGTATTCCGCCCCCAGGGGGCGGTCGACTGCAAGATCAAAAGCTTTCGCTCCTCCCGGCCCCCTATAAAAGCAGGTTTCTATCATTTCCCAGTGTTCATCTTGCAGTCTGGCTGCTGAAGATCGTTGGATACTCTCTCCTGGATTTTGCCAGCTGAGTGGGGCCTCCTAGCCCGTCAGCCGCTGCGGATCCTATTACCACTGATCCCGTGGACCCACTATTGCCTCCCAGTCACGGCTGATCGGGACTGTGATGGTAGGGGGAACGCCGGGGTCAGCCGTTTTTGGCAGAGCTAGGCTCTGGGCCGCAGACCCTGATTAATAGGTAGCCGGCCATAGGCTGATGGTGAGCCTGTAGGGGGGGGGGAACACGTTTTTGCCTACTGGCTTCATATCCCTCCCTGTCCCACCAGCTTTATTGTGCTGTGTGTGTGTTGTCCCTTTACTTTTACTGCTTGCGCACTCTTATACTTACCTCCCTCGCTCCCTCGAGTCTGCTCCAGCTTCCCTCTCCCCTCCATCTTGAGGCTATTACGCTGTGGGGGGGACATCCCTTGCGCGGTCTGCCTGACAGGCGGCGGAGGTGCAGGCACGCTGTGCGTGCCGCTCGGTCTGGTGCAGGGGCCCCGCTGCGGGCCGTCCTGAGGCAATTCTGGCCTTGTCCCCACCATTGTTCTCCAGGAGGGGGGGCATGCCTTCTCTTCTGGTGGGCAGGCGCACCGTGCGGCCCGCCCCTCGAGAAACGCGTCGAGCTGCTGCGTGGTCGGCAGTCTGCGTCATTTTGCCCTGCTGCTGTTACTGCCCTCCTGCCTGGGACCCCTCCGGTTGCTGCTGTCTACTGTCGGTGTCCTTAG
Source organism: Gastrophryne carolinensis (assembly GCA_027917425.1). Classification (NCBI taxonomy): domain Eukaryota; kingdom Metazoa; phylum Chordata; class Amphibia; order Anura; family Microhylidae; genus Gastrophryne; species Gastrophryne carolinensis. Next base: position 126,284,987 of record CM051239.1, read on the forward strand.
TCCCTCTTGCCATTATTGATTAATATTGATTTTTGGGTATTGCGCATGTGCTGTGGGATACTGATGGCCACTCTTGTTTGTTTCTTTTAGGTGGGCCCATTGATTGAGGGTTGTGGTTCCTCCCGTGCCCCCCGCCCCCCTCTCCCTTTTATTAAGTGGGATCACATAAGAGGGACTATATAAGAGGGATAATTAGGTTTGGGTCGTCAGTGCCTTGTAACCTGCATAACTATTTTTTTCTAATCACCATAATAGAGGCATCTGGGGATAGTGAGCTAGGGGCCCTATCTGGGCAGGTGAAGCTCTGCCCCTTGTGCAGTGCAAGCCCTCTGGGCGGATTCAGCACTGTTTGTACCACTTGTGCCAGGAGTGTCATTTTGGACCATGATCGGGCGGGCGTACCTGCCCCTAGCCCTTCATTGCCTGCGGCCTCTCCAGATCCCCTGCTGCAGCACTCAGCCCCCAGTTAGGGGGAAGCCAGCAGGGGGTCCCATGTTGATTTGGCATACAGGGGGGCCAGTCTCGAGAGACAGATCTCGTGAACGGCTCCTAAGAACGCCACGAGTAAGAAACGGCACATCGAGCCTGTTTACTCGGATAATGAGGATGATCTTTTTGATGGTCTGGGCTCTGTGGAGGAAGGTCGGTTGCCAGAGGATTCCCGTTCCACTGTGGATTATTCTGCTGGCAATGACAGTATGTCTGGTTCCTCCTCGGATGAGGATGCGTGGCTCCCTGATAATGCGGAGAAGTTGCTTGCTTCAGTTTTTGAGACTTTACACATTGTCCCTCCAAGAGCGGCTAAGAGGAAGCAGGGTGATTTGTTTAGGCCTGAAAGACAGAGGCGAGTCTTTCCAGAGCAGGCCCATATTTCTAATATGATTTTCAAGGAATGGGAAAGGCCTAACAAGCTACCGTCAGTGCCTAAGGGCCTGGATAGGTGGTGTCCCTTCCCTGAGGAGCTGGTCCAGCTATGGTATCGTCCTTCTGAGGTGGATTCACCTATATCGGGGTTGTCCAACACTACTGTTATGCCTTCACCTGATACCACTTCCTTACGTGATCCAGCTGACAAGCGCATGGAGCAACTGGTCTGTCATGCCTTCACCTTTGCTGGTGCCTTGTTTCGTCCTGTGTGTGCCGGGGCTATTGTCTCCCTGGCCATCAGAAAGAAGGTGAGACGCCTTGTGGATAGCGCTAAGACTCGCAAGCGGGCGGAGGAGTATAAAGACCTCAAGGCTTGCATGGATTTTATTGCCTTTGTTGTTTCTGCCATGGATGATGGTGTCCAGCTTGGTGCCAGGATCTCGGCCCTGCATGTTGCACTTCGCCGCTCGCTCTGGTTGCGGCAGTGGTCGGCTGCTGCCGCGGCCAAGAAGTCGCTCACTAGTATCCCCTTCGTGGGGCACAGGTTGTTCGGGGAGCGTCTGGACCTCCTGGTCAAGGATGGTAGACTCCCTCAGCGACGGAAGCCTGCGCGGCCCTTTCGGAGCTCATCTGCCTATCGCTCCTTTCGAAGAGGAAGAGGCTCTTCATTTTCAGGTGGTCACAGAGATACCTAGGGTAGAGGTAGGTCCCGCGGCTGACCCAATTCTGCTTGGGGAGCCAAGTCCAAGCTTCCTGCCAAGTCCCCTCAGGCATGAGGAGGCGCGCTCACCCATCCGGGTGGGAGGACGGCTTCTGCTATTTGCTCATATCTGGAGACGGCGCCTCGGATCGGTGGATTCAGGAGGTGGTGTCCTCCGATTACAACATAGAGCTGGCAGTCAGGCCGCCCACAAAAAAAAATGTCTTGGATATCCCAGAACCCATTGAAGGCACAGGGCCTGAGAATGGCTGTGCAACACCTCCTGCGGTTAGGTGTGATTTGTCCTGTACCTCGTCAGGAACAGGGTCAAAGCTTCTACTCCAATCTGTTCACGGTTCCCAAGAAGGACGGAACGTTGAGGCCTATCCTGGACCTGAAGGGTCTCAACAGGTTTGTCACAGTCCTTACGGTCCGCGGTGAGCTCGCTTCGGCCCGGTGACTTCATGACCACGGTGGACATCAAGGATGCTTATCTGCACATTCTGATCTTCCAGTGGCATCAGAAGTTCCTGAGGTTTGCTCTGGAGGATCAGCATTACCAGTTTGTGGCACTGTAATTTGGGATATCCTCAGCCCCCCGTGTCTTCACCAAGGTGCTGGCGGACATCATGGCTATCCTGAGGAACCAGGGCATTCGTGTGCTGCCCTATCTGGATGATTTGCTGATTGCGGCTCAGTCTCTTCAGCAGGCCAAGAGCGATATCTGGATGGTATTGTCCACTCTCGAGGATTTCGGCTGGGTAGTCAATTGCCCAAAGTCTTCTATCACTCCCTCAACAGAGGTCCTTCCTGGGCATGATGATAGACACCTCTCAGGTCAAGATCTTTCTGCCACAGCAGAAGGTTTTGGGCCTCTAGATGCAGGTGCAGGCCCTGCTCTCTTGTCAGCGGCCATTTATCCGTCTGGGATGAGACTGGTAGGCCTAATGGTGTCATGCTTCGAGGCAGTGCCCTTCGCCCAATTTCACATGAGACCTCTTCAGTTGAACCTGTTGACCGGCTGGGACCGAAAAGCAGGATTCACTGGAACAGGAATTTTTGCTGTCCCCCCCTCCAGAAACCTATTGGTGGGCAAGTCCTTTCTGACTCCCCGGATGCCAGTCTGACCGGCTGGGGAGGTGTTTGGCAGACGCAGAAAATTCAGGGTCAGTGGGGTCCGCAGGAGAACCGCTTACCCGTAAATCTCCTGGAGCTGAGAGCTCCGGTTGGTGCTTCTGCGCTTGACTCCCCATTTAAGGGGTCGTGCAATCCAGGTTCGCTCGGACAATCAGACGGCTGTCGCCTACATCAATCACCAGGGCGGGACTCTGAGCAAGCGAGCCCTCAAGGAGGTGACCTAGATTCTGACTTGGGCAGAGGAGAATGTTTCCTGCATCTCAGCGGTTTACATTTCGGTGAAGAAAACCAGGAGGCAGACTCCCTGAGCAGGAGCCTGGGGGAATGGTCTCTCAGCAACAAGACCTTTCACACTCTGTGTCTCCGCTGGGGTCTGCCGGACGTGGACCTGTTTGCGTCCAGACACAATCACAAGCTTCCAAGGTTCGTCTCCCTTTCAAGAGATCCTCTGGCCTTTGCCGTGGACGCTCTGGAAATTCCCTGGACGGAGTTCCGGCTCCTTTATGCATTCCCTCCATTTCCACTCCTGGGCCGAGTGCTGCGCAAGATAGCCCAGGAGGGGGTATCAACCATCCTGGTGGCTCCTTGCTGGCTGAGAAGGAGTTGGTTTGCGGACATAGTTCAGATGTCAGTGGATCGCTACATCATGCCCGACGATCCAGGGCTTCTCACTCAGGGGTCGCTGCGGCACCCCAATTTACAGACGCTGGCTTTGACGGCCTGGCTATTGAGACCTCAATCCTGACAGAGAAGGGGCTGTTGGCCACGGTTGTGCATACCATGATACAGGCACGGAAGAAGTCTTCTTCCATGATATACTACAGAGTTTGGCACGCCTACATTGCTTGGTGCGAGTCCAAGAGTCTCCCTTGCTGCACATTCTCTATTTCTAGGATTCTGGAGTTTTTACAACCCAGTTTAGACTTGGGTCTCCAGCTGAGCACCCTCAAGGGCCAGGTCTCGGCCTTAGCCATCTTTTTCCAGAGATCCATTGCCAATCATAGGTTGATCAAGACCTTTTTCCAGGGTGTCACCCATGTCCGTCCATCGCGTAAGTCAGTACTACCGGTGTGGGACTTGAATTTGGTACTTTCTGCTCTTCAGGGTCCTCCCTTCGAGCCTTTGTGCGATGCTGCGTTGTCTATTATGACTCTCAAAGTGGTCTTTTTGGTAGCGATCACCTCGGTGCGTCGCGTGTCAGAGCTAGCCGCGCTTTGTATGAAGCCTCCCTACTTTGAGTGGCATAAGGATAAGGTGGTTTTTTCGCTTTAAACCTGATTTTTTGCCTAAGGTCGTTTCTCCATTTCACCTTAATGAGGAAGTTGTCTTACCTTCCTTGTGTCCAGCACCGACAAATTCTAAGGAAAAGACCCTCCATGCCTTAGATGTGGTCAGAGTCATCAAGTATTACCTGGTTGCGACTGAATCCTTCAGGAAATCGGATTTGCTCTTTGTCTTAACAGAGGGCTCTAGGAAAGGTTTGCCACCAGCCAAGTCCACTCTCAGTAAGTGGATCAGACAGGCGGATCAGACAGTCGGAAGGAACCCCCTTTTCGTATTACCGCTCATTTTACTAGAGCTATTGATGCCTCCTGGGCTTTTCAGCACCAGGCATCGGTTGAACAAGTTAGTAAGGCCGCCATTTGGTCTTCAGTTCATACCTTTACCAAGTTTTACAAGGTTGATGTTAGGGCCTCAGCTGATGCTGTCTTTGGCTGAAAGGTGCTTCAGGCGGTAGTGAAATGAACTACATGCTGTTCCGCACTGGGGATCCCACCCTAATGGACACTGCTTTTGGATGTCCCACATGTCATCACTTTGGGACGACCTGGACTGGATATAGGGAAAAATAAATTTCTGTGAACCTCACCTGTAGAATTGTTTTTGAGTATATCCACCCCGCCCCATTATCTTCTGTTTGCCTGTTATGGTGATTACCATTTTTATTCTTGGACTTGTTGTCCTTAAAGGAGGAGTATCGCAAATTTTTCTTGGCGACTTATATTTAAATGGTACTTTGAATGTAGGTAAGTGTTGGAGTAAGAATTACAAATTTAGAAAAAAATGCTGAGGAGAGGGGTGAAACAATGTATCAAAGTATCAGCTGTTCAGTGCTGGCAGCCGTCCAGCATAAGATAACAACATTGCAACATTGCCTGGCCAGAACTTATATATCTAAAACAGAGAGAAAAGCTCTAGAAGTCATTTAGCTGATTTTGACAGTTTTCCCTTCATGTTGGCTCTGCTGCAGAATCTTTCAGTTTACCATTTTCTCTCTCTTTTCTCAACACATTTTTCCATATGATCTTTCTTTCAGCTTTGTGTGTTTTGAGCAAAGCCCAACCCAGGATTTCCACTATCTGGAGTTTTGTTTTGTGCCCCTAGGGGCATCCCGACTTGGGATGCCCTGATATGTGAAATCCCCAAGTTCGCCTGTAAAAACGTACCTTACCCTGTCCCACAGCGCATGCGCAGGCTCTCATCCAATCAGCTCTGTTTGCACGCAGATGGGGAGCCTGAGCAGTAACCTTCTTGGCCGCCCGGCCTGTCTAAATGACTATCTGCGTGAGCGCGCCAGAAAAATGGGGGGATTTGTGGTTATCCAGGGGTTGTTTCACACAGTGGGCATCTTGATTTAGAATGCTCAAGGGGGAAGGTCAATGGCCGGGTCTTATAGACTTAAGGGTCGGCAACTCAGGGTTTTGTTCCACTTTAATACCTTTAGATTTTCCTGCACAGTTATTCAAAGAAGAATTTCAGTCAGTTTAGTTTATTTTGTATAGATTTTACACATTTGAGTCACCTGGTCTCATAACAAAAGCAGCACCTCACACACACACAGCCGTTACCACTGATTACAGTGTCAGCCTCTGAGGTAAAGTGTTGCTAGGAGACCAGTGGGCTAAATGAAGCAGCTCACTAAATACAACCCAGCAGATCCCCCTATTCAGCAAATGGACTGAGCCATTGTAATTATACAATTTAAAAGAAAGGCATATATTTTTTCCTTTTTCTATCGCCAGATTATTTATACACATGTTAGAAGCTATTGTGTGGCTATTTAATTATTTATCTTTTGTAATGCAAATTTCGTGATACTGCTCCTTTAAGGCTTTTTGTTGGAGAGAGTACATGCTGAAGCTATGTGAAGTAACATGGTTTCTTGGCCTCCTGTCCTGTCTCCTCTTTACTGCTACTTAACCACTGGGAAATGATAGAGTGACACCTGCTTTTATAGGGGGCCGGGAGGAGCGACAGCTTTTGATCTTGCAGTCGAGCGCCTGGGGAGCCTGGGGGAATGGTCTCTCAGCAACAAGACCTTTCACACTCTGTGTCTCCGCTGGGGTCTGCCGGACGTGGACCTGTTTGCGTCCAGACACAATCACAAGCTTCCAAGGTTCGTCTCCCTTTCAAGAGATCCTCTGGCCTTTGCCGTGGACGCTCTGGAAATTCCCTGGACGGAGTTCCGGCTCCTTTATGCATTCCCTCCGTTTCCACTCCTGGGCCGAGTGCTGCGCAAGTTAGCCCAGGAGGGGGTATCAACCATCCTGGTGGCTCCTTGCTGGCTGAGAAGGAGTTGGTTTGCGGACATAGTTCAGATGTCAGTGGATCGCTACATCATGCCCGACGATCCAGGGCTTCTCACTCAGGGGTCGCTGCGGCACCCCAATTTACAGACGCTGGCTTTGACGGCCTGGCTATTGAGACCTCAATCCTGACAGAGAAGGGGCTGTTGGCCACGGTTGTGCATACCATGATACAGGCACGGAAGAAGTCTTCTTCCATGATATACTACAGAGTTTGGCACGCCTACATTGCTTGGTGCGAGTCCAAGAGTCTCCCTTGCTGCACATTCTCTATTTCTAGGATTCTGGAGTTTTTACAACCCAGTTTAGACTTGGGTCTCCAGCTGAGCACCCTCAAGGGCCAGGTCTCGGCCTTAGCCATCTTTTTCCAGAGATCCATTGCCAATCATAGGTTGATCAAGACCTTTTTCCAGGGTGTCACCCATGTCCGTCCATCGCGTAAGTCAGTACTACCGGTGTGGGACTTGAATTTGGTACTTTCTGCTCTTCAGGGTCCTCCCTTCGAGCCTTTGTGCGATGCTGCGTTGTCTATTATGACTCTCAAAGTGGTCTTTTTGGTAGCGATCACCTCGGTGCGTCGCGTGTCAGAGCTAGCCGCGCTTTGTATGAAGCCTCCCTACTTTGAGTGGCATAAGGATAAGGTGGTTTTTTCGCTTTAAACCTGATTTTTTGCCTAAGGTCGTTTCTCCATTTCACCTTAATGAGGAAGTTGTCTTACCTTCCTTGTGTCCAGCACCGACAAATTCTAAGGAAAAGACCCTCCATGCCTTAGATGTGGTCAGAGTCATCAAGTATTACCTGGTTGCGACTGAATCCTTCAGGAAATCGGATTTGCTCTTTGTCTTAACAGAGGGCTCTAGGAAAGGTTTGCCACCAGCCAAGTCCACTCTCAGTAAGTGGATCAGACAGGCGGATCAGACAGTCGGAAGGAACCCCCTTTTCGTATTACCGCTCATTTTACTAGAGCTATTGATGCCTCCTGGGCTTTTCAGCACCAGGCATCGGTTGAACAAGTTAGTAAGGCCGCCATTTGGTCTTCAGTTCATACCTTTACCAAGTTTTACAAGGTTGATGTTAGGGCCTCAGCTGATGCTGTCTTTGGCTGAAAGGTGCTTCAGGCGGTAGTGAAATGAACTACATGCTGTTCCGCACTGGGGATCCCACCCTAATGGACACTGCTTTTGGATGTCCCACATGTCATCACTTTGGGACGACCTGGACTGGATATAGGGAAAAATAAATTTCTGTGAACCTCACCTGTAGAATTGTTTTTGAGTATATCCACCCCGCCCCATTATCTTCTGTTTGCCTGTTATGGTGATTACCATTTTTATTCTTGGACTTGTTGTCCTTAAAGGAGGAGTATCGCAAATTTTTCTTGGCGACTTATATTTAAATGGTACTTTGAATGTAGGTAAGTGTTGGAGTAAGAATTACAAATTTAGAAAAAAATGCTGAGGAGAGGGGTGAAACAATGTATCAAAGTATCAGCTGTTCAGTGCTGGCAGCCGTCCAGCATAAGATAACAACATTGCAACATTGCCTGGCCAGAACTTATATATCTAAAACAGAGAGAAAAGCTCTAGAAGTCATTTAGCTGATTTTGACAGTTTTCCCTTCATGTTGGCTCTGCTGCAGAATCTTTCAGTTTACCATTTTCTCTCTCTTTTCTCAACACATTTTTCCATATGATCTTTCTTTCAGCTTTGTGTGTTTTGAGCAAAGCCCAACCCAGGATTTCCACTATCTGGAGTTTTGTTTTGTGCCCCTAGGGGCATCCCGACTTGGGATGCCCTGATATGTGAAATCCCCAAGTTCGCCTGTAAAAACGTACCTTACCCTGTCCCACAGCGCATGCGCAGGCTCTCATCCAATCAGCTCTGTTTGCACGCAGATGGGGAGCCTGAGCAGTAACCTTCTTGGCCGCCCGGCCTGTCTAAATGACTATCTGCGTGAGCGCGCCAGAAAAATGGGGGGATTTGTGGTTATCCAGGGGTTGTTTCACACAGTGGGCATCCTGATTTAGAATGCTCAAGGGGGAAGGTCAATGGCCGGGTCTTATAGACTTAAGGGTCGGCAACTCAGGGTTTTGTTCCACTTTAATACCTTTAGATTTTCCTGCACAGTTATTCAAAGAAGAATTTCAGTCAGTTTAGTTTATTTTGTATAGATTTTACACATTTGAGTCACCTGGTCTCATAACAAAAGCAGCACCTCACACACACACAGCCGTTACCACTGATTACAGTGTCAGCCTCTGAGGTAAAGTGTTGCTAGGAGACCAGTGGGCTAAATGAAGCAGCTCACTAAATACAACCCAGCAGATCCCCCTATTCAGCAAATGGACTGAGCCATTGTAATTATACAATTTAAAAGAAAGGCATATATTTTTTCCTTTTTCTATCGCCAGATTATTTATACACATGTTAGAAGCTATTGTGTGGCTATTTAATTATTTATCTTTTGTAATGCAAATTTCGTGATACTGCTCCTTTAAGGCTTTTTGTTGGAGAGAGTACATGCTGAAGCTATGTGAAGTAACATGGTTTCTTGGCCTCCTGGCCTGTCTCCTCTTTACTGCTACTTAACCACTGGGAAATGATAGAGTGACACCTGCTTTTATAGGGGGCCGGGAGGAGCGACAGCTTTTGATCTTGCAGTCGAGCGCCCCCTGGGGGCGGAATACCCACATGTCCTCACTTTGGGATGACCTGGACTGGATATACTCAAAAACAATTCTACAGGTGAGTTTCACAGAATTGTATTTTTATATTTTTTTCACATATTTTACCTCCAAAATATTGAGAAAGCACTGAAAACAAAATATTTTGTATTAAAGCCCAAGGCTGGCACTCAAAGGGTTAAAAGGGGCCTCTGTATCAGGGTCATTTAAGTGAAACAATTTCTTTTGGTAAGCCCCTCAGCAAGCAATACATACTATATTTTTGCCATATAAGGCACACCTGCCCATAAGACGCATCTAGAATTTGGAGGAGGAAAATAAGAAAAAAAAATATTCTGAACCAAATATTGTTTCAAATCACCACCCCAAATAACCAAATAATAGGCAAGGTGCAGAATCCTCCATTACAGGCAGAGTGGCATCCCCCCTCATTCCCTCATTATAGGCAGTGTGGTGTTCCCTTCTCCCAATCCCCATAGGCAATGTGGCATTCCCCCTTCCCAGTTCCCATAGGCAATGAGGCATTCCTGACCTTCCCATAGGCAGTGAGGTGCCCCCATCACATAGGCAGTAAGGAATCCCCCAATCCCATAGGCAGTGAGGCTTTCTCAACCATCCCATAGACAGTGAGGCTTTCCCTCATCCCATAGGCAGTGAGACTTTCCCTCATCCCATAGGCAGTGAGGCTTTCCCCCATCCCATAGGCAGTGAGGCTTTCCCCCATCCCATAGGCAGTGAGGCTTTCCCCCATCCTATAGGCAGTGAGGCTTTCCCCCATCCCATAGGCAGTGAGGCTTTCCCCCATCCCATAGGCAGTGAGGCTTTCCCCCGTCCCATAGGCAGTGAGGCTTTCCCCCGTCCCATAGGCAGTGAGGCTTTCCCCCGTCCCATAGGCAGTGAGGCTTTCCCCCGTCCCATAGGCAGTGAGGCTTTCCCCCATCCCATAGGCAGTGAGGCTTTCCCCCTTTCCATAGGCACTGAGGCATCCCCCATCCCATAGGCAGTGAGGCATTCCCCCATCCCATAGGCAGTGAGGCACCCCCCTCCCCTAGACGCTGAAGGGAAAAACAAAAGAAAAAAAGTTTTAGTACTCACCGTAAAGGTCTATTCTTCTGGAACTGTGGCCTTAATTGTATTAATCACTTCTGGGTTTTAGGGATTTCCGCTTGAGATGGACACACTTGTTAATAAAGTTAATTAAGTGTATATCCTAGCAACATCTAACACAGCTTGTCTCTTTTTTTTATCCCGTCCCCCAATTGATGCTTAATCAGAAAACTCTTCTTATGGATGATATGGCAATCAAGAAAGGTTACTTTTTTGAGAAAAGTAGATGAGTGGAACCAAATCTAATGGTTCAAAAAGATTATGTGAAATATCCAATAGTACCATATTAAGGTTTCATGAATGTAGGTACAGAGAAAAGAAGGGGACAAAGTATGTGTAGCCCCTTGATAAACTGGTGTTTGAAAACAAGGAAGTATAGGCCGATACTTGCCCCTTAAGGGTACTAACTAATTATCCTTTTTCCATCTCATGAAGTATCTTCCATCTATAGTGTACCTTACTAGAGGAAGCTAATCTTGCCATCACAAGTGTGTCAATGACGGAGGATGAGAACCCATATGTCCTTAGATTGACTTGTCAGTAGCCATATCAGCAAGGATAAAGGTTTCATGATGGAAAGTAGAGGCCCTTATGATGGCAGGTCCTGCAGAGAAGCGGGGTGTTACTAGAACGTCTATTGATAGATTTACCATATCTGCATACCTGACCTGTACCACCCAAAGTAGAAGCATAAGGATGCATATGTACTTGGGTACATATGCACACAAGAGCACCAACCAGAGCTGAACCAATACGAGTGCTTGCAGCCCCGCTATTTTTAGGTCCCCTATCTTATAGATCTTTTGGAGTAAAGTTTTTTTTCAGTTGTCACAGTTTATGAATGCATCAGTATTTAGGAAAAACATGCCCTGAGGCTTGTGAAGTAAAATGATAAAGCAGGGACGGAAATACACTGTGGAGCTGGAGCTCTGACTTTACTACTGTGTTCTTTTGGGATGCTTCTTGCACCTCTGTCACCACTGGTGGCACACAAAATGGATCTATATAAATTAATGTATGCATTTAAAGTGGACCGAAACTGGACTGAAGGACTATACAAGATCCAACTGAAACATTTTCTTGAGGACATCCTACAGTATGCACCTAGTGTTGGGAACCCACAGCAGCCGAATTCAGATTCCACAGAGCTTTGCCGTGGCATCTCTGCTCCCTGTGCAGTGTGCCTACTCACCAGCATCATCAGGTCTGCTGGGTGAGCAAATTGGGGATGCTGCAGCAAAGCGGAATACTATGCTCATTGCCAGATGTGACCTCAGTGGAATTCCAGGACTAGGGGGGTTTATACTGCAGTGATTTGGAATGGGAGGGTTTAGGCTCCTGTTCCCCGGTACAAGAAGGTAATCTGGGACCATCCTATTCAAAAACACTGTAGACATATCCATAACATTTAAGATGTCCGATCTATTCTTTTCTGTTATTTCATATGTTAATTGTGTTTTTATATTCTAGGAAGTTTTGGAGTATTATAATAAATATGAACATTCTCAGCTGAGGTGGACAAGACCTCCAGTAATAGAAAAGCTCAAGGTACTAGAGGTTAATAATACATCTTTAAAGACATGAAAAGCATAAACTTACTTTGGATAATTTTAAGGAAGAACAACATAAAACAGTGTTGTTCTTGTTTATTCAGCAGCAGGGGGCATCCGGATGCTGAATGCCTTGCTCTGCATGTTTCCCAGGAAATCCTATTTTTCCTAATGCTGAAAATGTGAACCCCAGAATCCAGCCTCTATAAACACGGAATTCTGCTCCTTGGCATGCTGGTCCTGGTATGGCCTCACCTTGCCATGCCCCCCATGGCAACATTGAATGCATGGAGGGTCAGAACTCCGTCTTGGTGGAGGCACAGGTTGAAGACTCATTCTCAGTTACTGGAAAGTTTTACATGCAATATTTGCCTCTGCAAATAATCGATAATAGATGACTCTATCATGTTGAAAACAGTTGTGGACAAACTGTAAAACTATTCTTTACTTTGTTGATATCAACTATATTTTCTTATTCTTTGCTTCTAGAAACTGGCCAAAGATGAAGGCTTGTGGAACTTGTTTCTTCCAGCTGTCAGTGGGCTAGGCCAGACTGACTATGCCTTAATTGCAGAAGAAACCGGAAAATGTTTCTTTGCTCCTGAAGTTTTTAATTGCCAAGCACCAGGTAAATATACGCTAAAATGTATTGCACAAAAGCTCTGCCTCTGGACTGGGTATGTTTTTATAGGTTATTTAGACCTATACCATTTTTGTGTTGTATGTGGCTATTATTCAGGTTTTACTTCTGCTGTACTGTAGCACTTCAGTCTGAAGCACTGGAAGTGACAGGATGGCTAATGCAGTGCAGTGCGGGTCTTCAAAGAAAACAAGGGATTTGAAGCCTCATTTTGTTATTAAACCGGACCAACAGCCTGGCACAGTTGGAAAAGAAATGTAGCGGCCATTTTGGTGCTTCCACTCCCAACTGACATAATGGTCAATGCACAGTAACAGGAAGCCCAGTAGCACTCCCTGTTTGCAGGTGGCCTGCAAAAGCATGAAACGCCATCTTGTTTTTAAAATTGACCCCAGCAGAAGTTACAAAAAGATAAATTATTTTTTATGTGCAACAATCTAAATTGCCCTGGGGAGAGATGCATATGAACACTGTTTGTCGTGTTGGTCTGGTTTAAGTTATTCTTGCCTGTTGATCCACTTTAAATTGATTGCTTACAAAGAAAGAATAGAAGCCCTAAAGAAATTCATGAAAGGATGATTGCTGTATATGGCGATGGTGCATCTTCCTGTTGCCAAGTAAAGTTTTGGGGCAAGCAATTTAAATAGTAAAGAATTGGTTGAAGATGACCCCCATTCAGGGTGATCCATTGAAGCATGAATTGTACTTCAGTTGGCAAGGTTTCCACTAATGGGTGCCACCAATGTTGACACCTAAACAAGCAACATGTGGCCAGCAATATAGCCCGGAGAATGTAGACATGCTTAGAGGAAATCAAAAGAGGCTTCTACTCTTACATTGTTATATAGTTGTCCTGAGATAAAACAAGGGCCCATGCAATGGAAGCAGGTCACAGCAACAGTTTTTTTTTGGGGGGGGGGGGATACACTGAATGCATTATGGTAAGAGAAATGCTGAGGGAATTTGTCAGCCAGTGTGTTGGTGCTTCACAACAATGAGCCAGCTTTAGGTCTTGCCAGTCACAAAATGCTATCGGTTCATGCAGTTGCATGGAGCTTAACCATCCCTACAGTCCAGACCTGGCTCCCAATTATTACTTTCTCTTATATATCCTAATTAAATTTCTGAATGGGCAGACATTTCCTGTTGTAATCTTTTGTTATGAGGGCATGGGGAGGTTACATTGAAAAATCTAAAGTTTAATTTACTCAGAAAATATTTTCATATTCAGATAGATAACCTGTTAAAGACCACTCATACTCCCCTGCTTTCTCCTCCCTGTTACTTAATAGACTAAAGAAAACCAAGGGATCTAGATCTAGATTATCACCTGTATCAGAAACAAGTATTAGGCACTGGTGAGATCCCCAGTAGGGAGAGCCAGCTGCTGATGACTTTAGCTGAATTGCCTATGCAGCAGTTTTCCCTGGTCCACGGTTGCCGTTTACGCCGCTGCGCTTTCCCCCTTCCCCCTCTCCTCGGCGTGTCCGTCGCCGGGGGGGGGGGGGGGGGGGCGGTCCGGTGACGGCTTGCACTTGTCTGCCGGACTCTTCCCCGCTGCTGCCGCGAGCATACTTCGCTCCGCGGCGGGAGGCGCTGCGGGGGTTTGTTTGGGGGAATTGTCCCCTCTCATGGCGCCGGGCGCCATTCACAAGATACAAGGGCGGCTTTGCCCCCTTCGTTGGGGGCGGTGCTGCGGGATGACGAGTATTGCGTCATCTTCCCACGGCCCGCCCCTCGAGGTGCTTCTTCTGCAGCGCCATCTTGCTGGGGAGGTCGTGAGCTGGCTGTGGGTCCCTAATAGCGCTGTCTGCTTCATCTGGTGTGTCTGCCGGTGTCTTCTGCGCGCACAGCGCGCCGTCGCAGGTGGTCCGTGAGTCACCTGCGGGGGTTATATTTTGGTGCATGTGCTGTGGGATACTCATGGTGTTTTCATGTTTGTGTCTTACAGGCGGGATAGCAGTGTTGTGGTTTCTCCTGGTCCACTTCCCCCCCCCTCCTCCCCCTGTCCCTTCTCCGTGGGCATCCCTTGGGGTCATCCCGGGTGGCTTTCTTGGCCTTGACTCCATGTTGGCATACTGTGCCTTGTTGATAATCACCATATGGAGGCTTCTGGGGATAGCAAGCTTGGGGGCCCCTCGGGGCAGGCTCGGCTGTGTGTCATGTGCGAGGCATCCCCTTTGAGTGGTGGCGGCGCGGTTTGTGTTCCGTACGTCCAAAGTATTATGCGGAACAGGTTGGGCTGAGTGCTTCTCTTTCCAGTCCTGTCTTCCCTGCGGTATCCCCTACTCCCCCGCGTCTGCATTTAGCCCCCAGCGAGGGGGAAGCTAGCAGGGGGTCGCAATCAGATTTGGCACTGCGCGTGGCCAGCATTGAGCGGCAGCTGGCCCGGCCGGCGGCTGTCAAGGTCTCTAGCAAAAAGCGATATCTTGACGCCGAATTGTCCCTCTTTGCCGATGAGGACGAGGGCCTTGACATGTACGGCGGCCGTGACTCCCCGGAGGAGGGGGAGTTGTTCCGTGACTCCTCTGGGGATCCCCAGGTAGAGTACGATAGTGACCTAGGGTCCTCCTCAGATGAGGATACCTGGGTCCCGGATGATACCGATAGAATTTTGTCGGTGGTTTTTGATACACTACACATCGACCCCCCTAAGGTGGCGAAGAAGAAGCAGGGGGAACTCTTCCGTCCTGGCAAGTAACGCTTGGAGTTCCCGGGAACAGGGCATTTCTATAATATGGTTCTTAAGGAGTGGGAAAACCCTAACAGGTTACCCTCGGTGCCCAAGGGGCTAGATAGAAGGTATCCCTTCTCGGGCGACTTGGTTAAGCGCTAGTCGTGCCCTCCTGAGGTGGACGCCCCGGTCCTGGGGCTATCTAACACTTCGGTCATGCCGTCCCCCGACACTACCACACTGCGTGATAGCGCGGACCGCCATATGGATCAGCTGGCTAGTCATGCTTTCACCTTTGTAGGGGCCGGTTTGCGCCCGGTCTACGCCACGGCTATTGTTGCCATTGCCATTAAAATGAAGGTCAGGCGTCTTGCTGAGGCCGCCCGTTCTCGTAAGAATATGGAAGATTATAAGGACCTTTTGCTTTGTTCTGACTTTATTGCCTTTGTGCTGTCTGCCATGGATGATGCCATTCAGCTTGGAGGTAGGGCCTCGGCTCTGCTGGTCGCTATGCGTCGGTCCATTTGGCTGCGTCAGTGGGCAGCTGACACCGTCGCTAAGAAGTCCCTCACTGGGCTTCCCTTCACTGGGCTCTGGCTTTTCGGCGAGCGTCTTGATGTTCTGACCAAGGATGGTAGGCTCCCCCAGCGTAGAAAGCAGGCTCGGCCCTTTCGGGGATCCTCTTCCTTTCGCCTTTCAAGAGGAGGTCATGGATCCTCCTTTTCAGGTAGTCGCAGAGACTCTTGGGGTCAAGGCAGATCCCACGGTCACCCCGGTCTCTTCTGGGGAACCAAGCCCAAACCCCCTACCAAGGCCCCTCAGGCATGAGGAGGCGCCCTCACCCGACTGGGTGGGGGGACGGCTTCGGCTTTTTGCTCACGTCTGGAGACTGTGCGTCTCAGACCGGTGGATTCAGGAGGTGGTTTCCTCCGGATACAAGATAGAGTTTGCAGCCTGGCCGCCCCCAAGATTCCTCTGGTCCTGGACATCTCTAAACCCCGTGTCAGCTCAGGGACTGCGTTTGGCCGTACAACGTCTTCTGGCGTCTGGAGTAATTTGCCAGCTACCTCTTCTTCAGGAACGGGGTCGGGGGTACTACTCCAACCTGTTCACGGTGCCCAAGAAGGACGGCTCCCTGAGGCCAACCTGGACTTAAAGGACCTCAACAAATTCGTCAGGTTCAAGCACTTTCGCATGGAGACCTTACGCTCGGCAGTAAGTTCCCTTTGGCCGGGCGATTTCATGACCACGGTGGACATCAAGGATGCCTACCTTCATGTTCCGATCTTCCCAGGTCACCAGAGGTTCCTGAGGTTCAACACTACCAGTTTGTAGCCTTGCCAATCGTTATCACCTCGGCTCCTCGGGTTTTCACCAAGGTACTGGCCGGTGTTATGGCTTATTGCTGCTCAGTCTCTTCATCAGGCCAAGATGGATACTCAGGTGGTGGCGTCCACTCTCGAGTCCTTCGGCTGGGTGATCAACTATCCCAAGTCTTCACTATCTCCGTCTTTGGCGAGGACCTTTCTGGGCATAACGCTGGATACTTCTCAGGTCAAGGTTTTTCTCCCTCAGCAGAAGGTGGAGGGCCTTCAGTTGCAGGCACGGGCCCTGCTGTTGTGACCTCACCCCCCCCCATCCGTCTGGGGATGCAGTTGGTGGGGCTAATGGTGTCCTGCTTCGAGGCGGTTCCCTTTGCTCAGTTCCACATGAGACCTCTTCAGTTACATCTCTTGGCGGCTTGGGATCGGACTCAGAAGTCCATGGATCAGGGGTTCGCTCTGTCCCCCCTGGTCAGACAGTCCCTCTTGTGGTGGTTGGACTCGAGGAATCTTCTAGTGGGCAGGTCCTTTCTGCCTCCGCGATGGGAGATTGTCACCACAGACGCCAGTCTGACCGGCTGGGGGGGAGTTTGGCAGTCACCGAAGTTCCAGGGTCAGTGGGGTCCCCAGGAGGGCCACGTGCCCATCAACATCCTAGAGCTGAGGGCGATCAGGTTGGTGCTCTCCCAGTTGACTCCCCACCTTCGAGGTCGTGCTGTACAAGTCCGCTCGGACAATCAGACGGCGGTGGCCTATATCAACCATCAGGGAGGGACCCGAAGCAAGCGAGCCCTCAAGGAAGTGTCTCTGATCTTATCATGGGCGGAGGAGACTGATCTCCTGCATCTCGGCGGTTTACATTCCGGGGGTGGAGAACCAAGAGGCGGACTCCCTGAGCAGAGGGACGTCTCGTCTGGGGGAATGGTCTCTCAGCAACAAGGTATTTCACGCTCTGTGCCGCCGCTGGGGTCAGCCGGATGTGGACCTGTTTGCGTCCCGTCACAATCACAAGATTCCAAGATTTGTCTCCCTGTCAAAGGATCCTCTGGCCTTCGCCACAGACGCGCTTGCGATTCCTTGGACGGAGTTTCGGCTCCCTTATGTATTCCCTCCCTTTCCTCTGCTGGGTCGTGTGCTGCGCAAGATAGCCCAGGAGGGGGTACCGGGCCATTCTAGTGGCCGCTCGTTGGCCGAGGAGGGTATGGTTCGCGGGCGTAGTCCAGATGGCGGTGGATCGGTACGTCTTACCCGACGATCCAGAGCTTCTCACTCAGGGGCAGCTGCTCCATCACAATTTACAAACGCTGTCTTTAACGGCTTGGCTTCTGAAACCTCCATCTTGATGGGCAAGGGTTTGCCAGCCTCCGTTGTTGATACTTTGATTCAGGCTCGGAAGAAATCTTCATCTACTATTTACTAAAGGGTCTGGCATGCTTATATTGCTTGGTGTGAGTCCAAGTCTCTATCTTGTCGTGAATTCTCCATTCCCAGGATTCTGGAGTTTTTGCAGCATGGACTGGATTCGGGTCTACAACTTAGTACCCTCAAGGGACAGGTTTCGGCTCTGGCTATCTTTTTTCAAAGATCTTTTGCCAATCATAGGCTTGTCAAGACTTTTTTCCAGGGAGTTACTCATGTGCGTCCGCCGTGTAAGCCTCTGTTACCGGTTTGGGATTTGAACTTGGTGCTCTCTGCTATACAAGGTCCTCCTTTCGAGCCTCTGTGTAAGGCCGCTCTCTCCATTCTGACTCTTAACCCGATGTCTTAACCCGAAATTCTTGCCCAAGGTTGTATCTGCCTTTCATCTCAATGAGGACATTGTCTTACCTTCCTATTGTCCTGCCCCTGCTAATTCCAAGGAACGGAACCTTCATTCTCTGGATGTGGTCAGGGCGCTCAAGTATTATCTGGTTGCTACTGAGCCCTTTAGGAAGTCTGACTCTCTCTTTGTTCTTCCTTCTGGACCTAAGATTTGCCTCCAGCCAAATCCACTATCAGCAAGTGGGTTAGACAGGCGGTGGTGCGAGCTTATTCTGCCAAAGGGAAGGAACTACCCCTCCGCATTACTGCTCACTCTACTAGGGCTATTGGTGCCTCTTGGGCTTTTCAGCACCAGGCTTCTGTTAAACAAGTTTGTAAGGCCGCTACGTGGTCTTCTGTTCATACTTTTTCTAAGTTTTACAAGGTTGATGTTAGGGCCTCAGCTGATGCTGTTTTTGGCTGCAAGGAGCTTCAGGTGGTAGTGAACTGCCTGCCGTTACTCATTGGGGATCCCACCCTAGTTTAAGGACACTGCTATTGGATGTCCCAGAAATAATGATTGAAATGAAACAGGCCGTGCTGTACACTTGGAAAAATACAATTCTGTGATTACTCACCTGTAGAATTGATTTTAGTGTATACAGCACGGCCTGTTTCATCCCTCCCTTGTTATCGTTGTCCTTGATTGCCTCTTTATGGTGATTTATTCAAAAGTTATTTTTTGTGAGGCTGTGTATTTTTTATCATGGTTTATCTCCCGGCTTCTTGCAAAACTGCTTTTCAACACTGGGGGTCTATGGGTGATTCCTGGCTTTTTATAGGGCCGGGAGGAGCCACAAGTCTTCTGCAGTCAACTGCACCACCTTGTGGCGGAATATCCAGAAGTAATGATTGAAATGAAACAGGCCATGCTGTACACAGTAAAATCAATTCTACAGGTGAGTAATTACAGAATTGTATTATTGTACTTCAGCCCACGTTCACACCTGTCAGGTACCACATTTGTGGCAGACGCTGCAGTAGCACAAAAGAAAATCAACAATGGCAACTCTATGGCCCCTTTCTCAGCTCTTGGGCGCAGCAGAGAGGATGAAAACACAGCCACTAAAAGTCCTGACTGCTGCAACTTTGCCGCAAATGCACCCATTAAAGGAGAAAAATATATGCCTTTCTTTTAAATTGTATAATTACAATGGCTCAGTCCATTTGCTGAATAGGGGGATCTGCTGGGTTGTATTTAGTGAGCTGCTTCATTTAGCCCACTGGTCTCCTAGCAACACTTTACCTCAGAGGCTGACACTGTAATCAGTGGTAAAGGCTGTGTGTGTGTGAGGTGCTGCTTTTGTTATGAGACCAGGTGACTCAAATGTGTAAAATATATACAAAATAAACTAAACTGACTGAAAATGACTGAAATTCTTCTTTGAATAACTGTGCAGGAAAATCTAAAGGTATTAAAGTGGAACAAAACCCTGAGTGGCTGACCCTGAAGTCTATAAGACCCGGCCATTGACCTTCCCCCTTGGGCATTCTAAATCAGGATGCCCCACTGTGTGAAACAACCCCTGGATAACCACAGATCCCCCCATTTTTCTGGCGTGCTCACGCAGATAGTCATTTAGACAGGCCGGGCGGCCAGGAAGGTTACTGCTCAGGCTCCCCATCTGCATGCAAACAGAGCTGATTGGATGAGAGCCCGCGCATGCGCTGTGGGACAGGGAAAGGTACATTTTAACAGGCGAATTTGGGGATTTCACATATCAGGGCATCCCAAGTCGGGATGCCCCTAGGGCCACAAAACAAAACTCCAGATAGTGAAAATCCTGGGTTGGGCTTTGCTCAAAACACACAAAGCTGAAAGAAAGATCATATGGAAAAATGTGTTGAGAAACACCCACCAGCATCTGGAAGATTTTGGTGATCAGGTGATTTTTTCTTATTATTTTAACAGCCAAATCTGGCTTTTCGCAGCAGGAACATATGATGTACATTATATAATATATATACCACGGTGCCCGGGGAGCAGTTCAGAGGTTAGGTACCTTGCTTCAGTCGTGTCTCAGGCAGCTATCGAACCTGCAACCTTCCTGTCTAAAGGTCAATTCCTTAACCACTAGGCCACAACTGTCCCACGTGATTGCAAAAACATTTAATGGTGAAATAAGTGAAATAATCTGCAAAAATGCTGCACAACAGCAATGTATGAAAATATAACAGAATTAAAAACAAGTTAAAAAAAACATTTGCAGCACAAGACACACATAGAGCCATAATCACAGGGAAATAAATAAATACATCTTATATCACTCTCTGCCTTAACAATTGATCCAATCAATCCCACCAATATAGCCCATATAAGTCTCACAATACACCAAATGAACACAAGTGCAAAAATATAAATCCTCCAAGTGGCTCACTGCACATGCTAATATGTCACCAAATTAACTATCAATGTAAATCAGACACTAATGAGAAATGTGCACACAATAAACACTACTCAAATCACCATCACCGGACCGAAAGTGGCACCATCCTGCACCACCCTGTGACTGGACCCAGAAACCACGTGGTGACCCCAGAGACCCCAGAAAGGCAACTCTGATCTGATGAAGTGCTCACATGGAACGCATGGCTTCTGGGGTCCAGTCGCATGCAGGATGGAGCCATTTTTGATCCGGTGATGGTGAAAAGTCAGTGGCCGGCCCTGGAATGTTTTAGATTCAAGGCCAACTGCTGCTGGGTTTTGTTCTGCTTTAAAGCGAAACAATACTCACCATTTTCATATTTCATGCCCCCGGGCATCCAATGCTGGACCCAGTGGGTTTTGTTCTGCTATATCCAACAGTGATATACAACGTTTCAGAGTCATGCATTGCCCCTTTTTTAAAGGAAACAAACAAAGCCATTACACTGTGCCCCTACCCCCTAATATACAAGAGACAACCAATGAAAACTCCCAAACTCCCCCCCTCATTCCCACCTGATGTCAACATGACATAACACCTGTCAAACCATTGCCCCCATTCATGTTAAATCAACATATCAAACATTACCCCATATGTTGCCTGGGGGCAGACTAGTGGTACACAAAAGGAAGTACATCTCTCTACCTGTCATGCTTCCCCCCTCTAGCATTGCCGCAGTGTTTAGCAATGGCAGCTATATTAATATTATATATTGTATATACATGTGTCTTTTTTTAGAATTTGTACATTAGAAATATGTTTAATACCTACAGATACTGGCAACATGGAGGTGCTACACATGTATGGAAGTGAGGAGCAGAAGAAACAATGGCTTGAACCTCTCCTTGCTGGTGAAATCCAGTCCTGTTTCTGCATGACAGGTAAGTGTTCCAGGAGCAAACTTTTACTGTTTTCTAATATTTTTCTTAAAGTGGACTAAAACCCGGGATTTTCTCTATCTGGGGTTTTGGTCCATCCCCCTGGGGCATCCCAGTTTGGGGAGCTCCCACCGCATAAAACTCTCCTGTTCGCCGAGCAAACTCACCTCTCCTCAGTCCAATGGTGCATGCATGGCTGCTTGTCCAATCAGCTTCTCCAACCACGGATATTAAAGTGCGGCTGGAGAAGCTGAATGGAGTCGGCAGCATGCAGCATCACTTGCATCCTGTGCATAGCCATGCACAGCTATTTAGTTGTGGCAGACGTGGCCAAGCACAGCCGAGAATGGCTGCGAGTGATGCCACAGTTGGCTATACATCCACCACGGGCTCGGGTAAGGTAAGATTCTGGGCGAACCAGGGGGGTTTACACAGCGGGGCATGACTTTTCAGGATGGCCCGTGGAGAGGGAATCGGCTGGCCCTTGAGTCTCATAGACTTGTCACGTTGTATGTCTTCATGTAAGAAATACTGCCAGCTTTTGAGAAAGCCCATAGCAGGCAAATTGCAATTGCAGGCAATACCTTTGAAGCTATTGCACACTGTTAAAATCTGGATGCACCTGGATGCATTATCAACGTTTTAAATGTTTGTACCGTATATCTTTAATGCAATATAAACGCTTGATGATTTTTAAATAAGTGTATATTATTGCTCTGTTAGGGGTAATGGTCGGTCTTTTTCAGGTGGGAAAAGGGGAATAGTTTTTTTATTTTTTCTTATGCTATGTGAATACTGACTAGCTGTTAGGTAAATTGTATATTTAACAATTATTATATGGGTGTCTTAGGATCCCTTCCCTGAAACTTTTCCCTGTGCAGTTGCCAGCTAAAAACCGTTGCAGGTTTGTCCCTATGTTCAATTCTATTCCTCCTCAACCACGTAAAAATTGACGAATAACCACTATGTTCCTTGACGCTCTCAGTGAAATTACCACGTTAGTCCCATAGTTGGCTCTGACCGCACGCTCAAGACTTACGGAGCTGCAGCATGACATACCCTTCCCAGTGCAGGATTGGCCTGTAAAAGCCACTTAGAAAACATAAGGTAAAACTGGGGTTTTAGAATTGGCTCATTTTACACATTTCCCTTGGGGGATAAGGTGGGATGAAATTAGTGTGCCCCTGGAAGATTGAAATGATCCCAAATACCACTAGGTGGGGCACATTGTCTGGAGAAAAGATAAGGTCTGCAGTAGATATTTACTATAGGGTAATCACAACAGGGGAGCTGCACCACCACAAATATTAAAAGAAAGCGCCAGGTGTGCTGGCTCACCATAGACTAAACTCTAAAGATAGGGGAAAAAACTAAAAAGGCTGCACCACTCTTGTATAAAAACACTTGATCTTTAATTGAAAAAACACATAGACAAATACACAGTTAAAATCCAAAACAGGAATTGGGTTGCCCTCTGATGGTGAATAAATATTACCATTTAATGCACTGGTCCCAAGTTAATACATGAAAATTTGGTGTGTACAAAGTGCTGGTACAATAAAAAAAATGTTTTCAATACTCAAGGAAAAAATTGCAAAGTGCCTAATGCAATAGTAAACAGCTCCCATTAGCCTCACTGACGAGAACTATAAATGTAAACATGTGCAACCATTATAGATAAAGTCAATAAGAAAAGGGGCCAGCAATAAATATACTATATTCAATAATACATCACCTCAGACCAGGAGCATCCACGTGGCTGTGGCTACTACACCACTCTTACCCTTTTGGAAGTGACGTAGTAGCCATGGCCGCGTGGGTGCTCCTGGTCTGACGTTACGCCTCTGTGATGTGTTATTGAATATAGTATATTTATTGCTGGTCCCTTTTCTTATTGACTTGATCACCTGTGAGATTGCTCATGCTGTGCGCTGTGACGTCCTGTTTGTGGTCAATTTCTGCTTCTACATGCTTCCGGCAACGAGCAAGAAACGTTATGCCCATCAAAAGAATACGATGCCCGACCAATTTTCTCCCAATTGCATACGCTTTAGCGATATTTGTTCTTTTCATTCCATGAAAAGGGGTCTTGTGTTTGCCAATTGCTCACACTGAGCTGTTTTTAGTAAGGGGATTTCAATACATTTTTAGTGAGCAAAGCTGGAGCTAATGGCAGCTCTTTCTGTCTTTGAACATTCTAGTTGGTTTGACAGGACTTGTATTTCTAAATGAAAGTTGCATAGGAGAGACCCAAGCAGGGTATACAGTGTAGCACATCAGAGAGGTCCCTCTGGGTCAGCACTGACTTATAATCCTGTTGGAGTCCCAGAGTCCTACCAAACAGAAAAGTAGCACAAATGTAGGAAAAGCATGGTATACTACACATGGTACACTACACATGGTGATTTGACCACCACAGCCATGCACCATCTGCCTTCCCAAGGAGATTTATATATTGTATTTGTATGTGGCGGAAGTAAAAATGATTACTGATTTGGACAAAATTTGTCGAATTTTATATTTTTGGATTTTTTTTAAATAATATATATTTTTTTGTTTTTCCTTTATTGTTTTATGTTAATGGACAATCTTTCCAAACATGGTGTGTAGTTTGATGTCTTTCATGTTTAATTTTCTTTTATGGTAAGTATGTATTTTCACACACTTGTCTTTTTTTCTCAGAGCCTGACGTAGCCTCCAGTGATGCCACTAATATACAGTGCAGTATCATAAGAGATGGAGATACCTGCATAGTTAATGGAAAGAAGTGGTGGAGCAGCGGTAAGTGCAACTCTCATATCATGGTAACAATGCAGATTTTTGATAGGCGTTTTACCTTTTTAGTTTCTATTTTTGTCGGGAGATATTCTATTCCCTTTTGTCACAAATGCTTCATAACAGGAAATTCACCTTGCAATAAAGTCCTGCAAGTAAGGGTAGTGTTTCCTCCACCATTTGGATGATTTACACTTACTCAATGACCCATGACTTTGTAATGAGCAAGTCTGGAACAGGATGTGAAATCTTTAGGACAGGGAAAAAGCCTTTAGTTAAAGATAAAAAAAAACTTTTAGCAGCCTTGAAATAAAGGCTGAATGCCAGAATCCCTTGTTGTATATGTTGACGTTTTGGATCATTATAACATTCCAAATTCACATTTAAGCTCAGCTCTAGGATTTTTCAGTTTCATTTTTGTCACCAAAATCCATATGCCAAGCAGTCCATTTTATTATTATTACTTTATAAAGCGCCATTGTATTCCATGGCACTGCACAAGGTATAAGTACAGGGGTAAGACAAGTAAATACTTATAATACGGCGACAACAATGCATATAAAACACACAATTTTATGAATCAAATGTAACAGACAAGTAAATTAACACAAATATGCAAGAATACATTAGGAGAGGAGGCCTTGCCCTTGCGAGTTTACAATCTATAGGTAGGGGGTTGAGACATCAGGCCAGGTCACAAAGGATATGTTCTAAGCTGGTGCTCAATGTTCTGAGGGATGATAAGGCTGTAAGACCACCCCTGGAGAAGCCGCAGTGGATCGGAGGAACGCGTGGGGTCTCCTGCCTTCAATCCGCTGCCTGATGATTAGTCACGTTTGACCACAAGGACTATCAAGGAATACAAGAAATATATGTGGGGTTTTCACATGGGCACTCTCACTACAGATATAGAAATTTATATGCAAAGTTTATTGAAAGTGCTATATACAAGATGTTAAAAAACATATACGACACAAAAATACAAGACAAGTTAAAAAATGTAATTGGGTACCTGGGATCTACTCAATATTTGATAAATATACATGAAATATATGAATCTTAGTACAAAAAAGACAAATTATGTACAATATGCATGGATATATATTGCCCCCTGGTGTTGAAATAGTCAAATAACATGGAGTCAATGAGATGTCTAGGAGAGAAAATAATCTAATGAATAATAAATCTATCTTACAGTGATGATATGTGCAAAGAAAGGGAACTGATCAAAAAAATGAAATATGTAGCCATGAAACTACAAAGAGAATTAAATGTATCAATGTGGCCCCAAGGGGTATCAAAGTGATAAAGGTGCTAAGTGCGACTATATTAAAGTTTATATTAAAAAAAAAACTATATAAATTGATAAGAACAATAAAGTGCTAAGTGCAATGCAGAATTAAATGAAAAAATATAATGAAAAAAACGATATACATTAATAAAAAATCTCATTAGTGTAAAGATAATCAGAATAAACTTAAGATAGTTATACACTGTCCTTTAAAGATATACAAGTAAATAATATGATTCCCTGTATTATAAATGTAACCAATACAGCAGCTGTCCCTATCAAATACAAGCTAGCAATGGTAAACTAAATAGTAATTAGATTAAATACTCAATCAACAGGGGCTAAAGATAAAGCCATACTGAGGCTAGACAAGGGGAGCAGGGAGGGCACAATAACCATGCATCTATTAT
The DNA here is from genome assembly GCA_027917425.1 of Gastrophryne carolinensis. Taxonomy (NCBI): domain Eukaryota; kingdom Metazoa; phylum Chordata; class Amphibia; order Anura; family Microhylidae; genus Gastrophryne; species Gastrophryne carolinensis. Next base: position 126,310,834 of record CM051239.1, read on the forward strand.
AGAATCAATTCAACATGATAAGAGTAAATACTAGGGATGAGCGAATCGATCCGGACGAACCCGGATTCGATCCGAATTTCAGGAAAAATTCGATTCGGATCGAATCCGAATTTCCCCGCGATTCGATCACTCGAAGTTTTCCTTTAACATCCATTCATTTACATTTACAGGCATTCTAAGATGGCGGACGGGACATGTCTGGACATGTATCCCGCGCCAGTGCAAGCTGGGGCAGTCACATGCAGCCTATCAGCAGCCAGCAAGCCCGGTGACGTCACACAGCGGTATTTAACGGCGGCCATCTTGCTTTTCCTCATTTCTCTATTGCATTCGTGAGAGACAGAACGCTGTGTAGCTGAGGGACAGACAGGGACAGGCTGGAGACAGGCAGGAGACAGACAGGAGACAGACAGAAAGTCAGCGAAAAACAGGGAAAGGAAGGGAAAATCGGAGGCTGTCAGTTTTTTTTTTTTTTCATCCAGCCTGACAGGCTTTGTTAGCGTTTTCAGGCTGCTTATACTAACTGTGCATATATACTGAACTGATCTTAAGTCTGCTGTGAGGCATCCCATTCTGTGACTACAGCAGCCTCTGTTTAAGACCATATAAGCATTTGCTCTTATCATATTTGAAATTAGGCCTGATAAAGACACTTTTGCTGGGCAAAGCACTACTGGACCCTGCCAGGTGCACTCCTATTTGGGGCATCCCATTCTGTGACTACAGCAGCCTCTGTTTAAGACCATATAAGCATTTGCTCTTATCATATTTGAAATTAGGCCTGATAAAGACACTTTTGCTGGGCAAAGCACTACTGGACCCTGCCAGGTGCACTCCTATTTGGGGCATCCCATTCTGTGACTACAGCAGCCTCTGTTTAAGACCATATAAGCATTTGCTCTTATCATATTTGAAATTAGGCCTGATAAAGACACTTTTGCTGGGCATAGCACTACTGGACCCTGCCAGGTGCACTCCTATTTGGGGCATCCCATTCTGTGACTAAAGCAGCCTCTGTTTAAGACCATATAAGCATTTGCTCTTATCATATTTGAAATTAGGCCTGATAAAGACACTTTTGCTGGGCAAAGCACTACTGGACCCTGCCAGGTGCACTCCTATTTGGGGCATCCCATTCTGTGACTACAGCAGCCTCTGTTTAAGACCATATAAGCATTTGCTCTTATCATATTTGAAATTAGGCCTGATAAAGACACTTTTGCTGGGCAAAGCACTACTGGACCCTGCCAGGTGCACTCCTATTTGGGGCATCCCATTCTGTGACTACAGCAGCCTCTGTTTAAGACCATATAAGCATTTGCTCTTATCATATTTGAAATTAGGCCTGATAAAGACACTTTTGCTGGGCAAAGCACTACTGGACCCTGCCAGGTGCACTCCTATTTGGGGCATCCCATTCTGTGACTAAAGCAGCCTCTGTTTAAGACCATATAAGCATTTGCTCTTATCATATTTGAAATTAGGCCTGATAAAGACACTTTTGCTGGGCAAAGCACTACTGGACCCTGCCAGGTGCACTCCTATTTGGGGCATCCCATTCTGTGACTACAGCAGCCTCTGTTTAAGACCATATAAGCATTTGCTCTTATCATATTTGAAATTAGGCCTGATAAAGACACTTTTGCTGGGCATAGCACTACTGGACCCTGCCAGGTGCACTCCTATTTGGGGCATCCCATTCTGTGACTACAGCAGCCTCTGTTTAAGACCATATAAGCATTTGCTCTTATCATATTTGAAATTAGGCCTGATAAAGACACTTTTGCTGGGCAAAGCACTACTGGACCCTGCCAGGTGCACTCCTATTTGGGGCATCCCATTCTGTGACTACAGCAGCCTCTGTTTAAGACCATATAAGCATTTGCTCTTATCATATTTGAAATTAGGCCTGATAAAGACACTTTTGCTGGGCAAAGCACTACTGGACCCTGCCAGGTGCACTCCTATTTGGGGCATCCCATTCTGTGACTACAGCAGCCTCTGTTTAAGACCATATAAGCATTTGCTCTTATCATATTTGAAATTAGGCCTGATAAAGACACTTTTGCTGGGCAAAGCACTACTGGACCCTGCCAGGTGCACTCCTATTTGGGGCATCCCATTCTGTGACTAAAGCAGCCTCTGTTTAAGACCATATAAGCATTTGCTCTTATCATATTTGAAATTAGGCCTGATAAAGACACTTTTGCTGGGCAAAGCACTACTGGACCCTGCCAGGTGCACTCCTATTTGGGGCATCCCATTCTGTGACTACAGCAGCCTCTGTTTAAGACCATATAAGCATTTGCTCTTATCATATTTGAAATTAGGCCTGATAAAGACACTTTTGCTGGGCAAAGCACTACTGGACCCTGCCAGGTGCACTCCTATTTGGGGCATCCCATTCTGTGACTACAGCAGCCTCTGTTTAAGACCATATAAGCATTTGCTCTTATCATATTTGAAATTAGGCCTGATAAAGACACTTTTGCTGGGCAAAGCACTACTGGACCCTGCCAGGTGCACTCCTATTTGGGGCATCCCATTCTGTGACTAAAGCAGCCTCTGTTTAAGACCATATAAGCATTTGCTCTTATCATATTTGAAATTAGGCCTGATAAAGACACTTTTGCTGGGCAAAGCACTACTGGACCCTGCCAGGTGCACTCCTATTTGGGGCATCCCATTCTGTGACTACAGCAGCCTCTGTTTAAGACCATATAAGCATTTGCTCTTATCATATTTGAAATTAGGCCTGATAAAGACACTTTTGCTGGGCAAAGCACTACTGGACCCTGCCAGGTGCACTCCTATTTGGGGCATCCCATTCTGTGACTACAGCAGCCTCTGTTTAAGACCATATAAGCATTTGCTCTTATCATATTTGAAATTAGGCCTGATAAAGACACTTTTGCTGGGCATAGCACTACTGGACCCTGCCAGGTGCACTCCTATTTGGGGCATCCCATTCTGTGACTACAGCAGCCTCTGTTTAAGACCATATAAGCATTTGCTCTTATCATATTTGAAATTAGGCCTGATAAAGACACTTTTGCTGGGCAAAGCACTACTGGACCCTGCCAGGTGCACTCCTATTTGGGGCATCCCATTCTGTGACTAAAGCAGCCTCTGTTTAAGACCATATAAGCATTTGCTCTTATCATATTTGAAATTAGGCCTGATAAAGACACTTTTGCTGGGCATAGCACTACTGGACCCTGCCAGGTGCACTCCTATTTGGGGCATCCCATTCTGTGACTACAGCAGCCTCTGTTTAAGACCATATAAGCATTTGCTCTTATCATATTTGAAATTAGGCCTGATAAAAACACTTTTGCTGGGCATAGCACTACTGGACCCTGCCAGGTGCACTCCTATTTGGGGCATCCCATTCTGTGACTACAGCAGCCTCTGTTTAAGACCATATAAGCATTTGCTCTTATCATATTTGAAATTAGGCCTGATAAAGACACTTTTGCTGGGCAAAGCACTACTGGACCCTGCCAGGTGCACTCCTATTTGGGGCATCCCATTCTGTGACTAAAGCAGCCTCTGTTTAAGACCATATAAGCATTTGCTCTTATCATATTTGAAATTAGGCCTGATAAAGACACTTTTGCTGGGCAAAGCACTACTGGACCCTGCCAGGTGCACTCCTATTTGGGGCATCCCATTCTGTGACTAAAGCAGCCTCTGTTTAAGACCATATAAGCATTTGCTCTTATCATATTTGAAATTAGGCCTGATAAAGACACTTTTGCTGGGCAAAGCAATACTGGACCCTGCCAGGTGCACTCCTATTTGGGGCATCCCATTCTGTGACTACAGCAGCCTCTGTTTAAGACCATATAAGCATTTGCTCTTATCATATTTGAAATTAGGCCTGATAAAGACACTTTTGCTGGGCATAGCACTACTTGTCCCTGCCAGGGCATCCCATTCTGTGACTAAAGCAGCCTCTGTTTAAGACCATATAAGCATTTGCTCTTATCATATTTGAAATTAGCCTGATAAAGACACTTTTGCTGGGCATAGTACTACTGGATCTTTTTTGGGGGCATCCCATTCTGTGACTAAAGCAGCCTCTGTTTAAGACCATATAAGCATTTGCTCTTATTATATTTATATTATAAGACACTTTTGCTGGGCATAGGCTTACTGCTGCCTGCCAGGTGCACTTCTGTTGAGGCATTCCATTCTGTAACATAGCATACCTCTCTTTATTTACACTAAGCAGCTCTCTTATTTACACTAAGCAGGCCTGTTGGAGGCTGAGTGTTACTGCTCACTTTTGGTGTGCATTATATTCTGTTTCATATAGACCCACCGCTGCCCGGGGATCTTAAAATATCACCTGCTCCCAAGCCAGTTAGACTATGTCGGGCAGACAAGTGCCTGGAAGTGAAAAGAGGAGTGGCAGAGGCCAAGATTCCGCAGGCAGAGCTCGCATCAGACTGGGGGCCAGTAGCAGCAGGAGTCACGCTGAGAGACCTAATCTGCCAGTATCTGCTAGCGGTCGGGTCTCCACCAGTAACGCATCTGCCGTGGTAGATTGGTTGACGCGCTCATCAACAACATCATCACAACTTACGTCTGAGACCCCCAGTCTAGGGTCGGTAGGTTCCTCTGACACAACCCTGAGTTGGCATGCCCCGAGAGCAGTCCCTGTCCTCCCATTGCCTCTGTCCTACGCCGTTCCCTCCCCCAGCGACGTATCCTATGCTTTGGGTTCAGCTCCACTCTTTAGTGAGGAGGACCATCAGATAGAGGACAGTCAGCAGCTACTGCCCAGCCAAGAAATGGAGGTGGCTTCTCTAGCTAGGCAGACAGATAGTGATGTGGACAGTGTCGTGGGTGCTGCGAGCGTTCCAGCTCCTGCGCCAGACACTGTTGACGAATCCACGAACATCAGTGACGTACAGCCACAACTCGGTGATGATGATGATGACGATGAAGCCGATCGCACTTGGGAGCCGGGTGATGAAGGGGCTTCATCGTCATCATCAGGAGAAGAGGGGCGCAGGTTGCCCCGGAGTCAGCAGCTGAGGCAGCAAGGTGGTAGCAGTCAGCATGGGGGCACAATTCCAAAGGCTGGAGCCGGCCGGGTCCGGGGCCGGGGTAGAGCACCTGCTGTGCGGCAGTCTACCTTATCGGGAGGTAGTGGAGCAGGGGTTCCTGGAGTTGGCAACAGCAGCAGTGAATCAGTGAGGCCAGGGGGTGGGAAAAGTAGCTACTCGGCAGTGTGGCAGTTTTTCCTGAGGCATCCGCAGGAGGGTAACATGGCCACATGCAAGATATGTAGGCAAAAGGTGAAGCGTGGCCAGGGTCCAAATGTTGGCACCACGGCCCTGCGTCAACATATGATGCGTCACCATAAAACGACCTGGGAGAACCGAGGCTCCCAAGGGGTGGTCCAGTCTGCTTCCTCACCAAGTGAGCTCCCAATTTCTGCCAGCCAAGGCTCCAGCACCTCAGCCGAAGGCAGCTGTGCGTCATACCCATCCTCTGTCGCTCCTGCTCCTCCTCCTCCTCCTCCAAGTCATGCATCCCGCCAGCAATCCATCAGCGAAGCCATGTCCAAGAGACAGCAGTATGCGCCCACTCATCCTACGGCGCAGAAGCTGAATGTGCTCCTGTCCAAGTTGCTGGTGCTGCAGTCGCTCCCTTTTCAGGTGGTGGAATCTGCACCTTTCAGAGAACTGATGGCTTGTGCCGAGCCGAGGTGGAGAGTCCCAAGCCGTCATTTCTTTGCCAAGAAGGCAGTACCAGCGCTGCACACTTTTGTTGAACAGAAGGTGGGCCAGTCCTTGAGCCTGTCGGTGTGTAGCAAAATACATGGCAGCGCCGAAATCTGGAGCTGTAACTACGGTCAGGGGCAGTACATGTCGTTTACGGCCCACTGGGTGAATGTGGTCCCTTTGCAGCAGCAACTTGGACAGGTCACGCCGCTTCGGCCTCCGCGCTCTCTGCCCATTGGGCCTGTGACACCGTGCGACTCGGCCTCCTCATCCTCCGCCATCTCCTCACCCTCCACTGTAGGCTCAAGTCTCAGTGCCCCTCCAGTCTACCATGTGTGCAGGGCACGGAGGTGTCACGCAGTGCTTCACATGGTTTGTCTTGGCGAACGGAGTCACACAGGGGAGGAACTGCTTAAATGTATTCATCAGGAAATCCAAACATGGCTTACTCCGAGAAAACTTAAAATGGGAATCATGGTTACCGACAATGGGAAGAACATTTTGTCTGCGCTGCGCCAAGGAAGCCTGACCCATGCCCCCTGCATGGCTCACGTCTTCAATCTGGTTGTCAAGCGGTTTCTGAAGTGTTCCCCCCATCTGCAGGACATCCTAACAACTTCACGGAAACTTTGCATGCACTTCAGCCACTCCTACACCGCCAAACACACCCTTCTTGAGCTACAGCGTCAGAATGGTATCCCCCAACATAGTCTGATTTGCGATGTTTCCACCCGTTGGAATTCCACCCTTCACATGTTGGACCGATTATATGAACAGAGAAAAGCCATCACGGATTTCCTGATGATCCAAGCAGATAGGGGGACTCCCCTGTGTAACTTCAATGTCAACCAGTGGCAGCTCATACGTGACACCTGCCGTTTGCTCAGGCCCTTTGAGGAAGCCACTTTATTTGTCAGTCGGCAGGATTACGGGATGAACGACGTGATTCCACTGCTTCATGTACTACAGCACATGTTGGAAACCATGGCTGGTCAGGGCACTGGAGACATGGCGTTTACATCTTACGGCCACATGAACCCCGTTGGAGCTGAACTGGAGGAGGAGGAGGAGGAAGAGGAGGAGGAGGAGTTGCCCAGCGAAACACAGTTTAGGCTTGGCGAAATGGCTGGTTTATCTAGTCAGCGGACAGGAGAGGAGGAGCAGGAGCAGCCAGAGGAGCTAGAGGTTTTTGAGGAAGGAGAGACAGAGGACCCGGGCACACCGTGGCAGTATGCAGTGGAGATGGAGACAGGTAGTCCATCCGAGTCACTTGCGCAAATGGCACGAAGCATGCTCACATGCTTGCGTAGTGACCCCAGAATTGTTTCCATCTGTCGGCGGGATGACTTCTGGCTGTCCACCTTATTGGACCCTCGCTTCCGGCACAAAATGGGGGCATTTTTTAAACCCACCGAGAGGGAGGACAAACTCAACTACTACAAAGACATTCTACGTAGGCAGTTGGCCGATGCCTATCTGCGCCATGGTCCATACTCTCGCAGGTCTGACTCGAGGGGACCTCTGCGCTCACCTTCCACTGCCATGGCCGCTGGGGGGGTTGGCAGCAGCAGCAGCAGAAGCTCCATCAGCAGCAGCAGCCTCAGTCTTCAGTCGCTAATGAGTAGCTTTCTACACCCGCATAGTGAGGCTACTCATGAGCAGCAGGAAGACCTGGAGCAGGACCTGAACCAGCAGGTCATGTCATACTTTGACATGACCATGCCAACACACCTTGAGGATCCGCTGGACTTCTGGGCAGCCAAACTTGATTTGTGGCCGCAACTAGCAGAGTTTGCCCTGGAAAAGCTGTCCTGCCCGGCAAGTAGCGTGCCATCTGAGCGGGTGTTTAGTGCGGCGGGGGCCATAGTTACGGCGAGGAGAACTCGTCTGTCAACTAAAAATGTGGAGAGACTCACCTTTGTCAAAATGAATCGGGGATGGATCAGCCAGGATTTCCACCCACCAATGCCTGATGCATGCGACTAGATTCAGCATGGTGCCACGTTTTACACTTTCCAAATGGTGCAAAACATATTTATGTCTTTAGGCCATTTTTTGGGCTCCTGCTGCTGCTACTGTCAACTCCTGCCAACTCCAGGGTGTGATTCATCCAATTTTTGGGCTCCTGAGGCCAACTCCAGTGTATATTTGGGCTCCTGCTGCTGCTGCTGCCAACTTCTGCCAACTCCAGGGTGTGATTCATCCAATTTTTGGGCTCCTGAAGCCAACTCCAGTGTATATTTGGGCTCCTGCTGCTGCTACTGTCAACTCCTGCCAACTCCAGGGTGTGATTCATCCAATTTTTGGGCTCCTGAAGCCAACTCCAGTGTATATTTGGGCTCCTGCTGCTGCTGCTGCCAACTTCTGCCAACTCCAGGGTGTGATTCATCCAATTTTTGGGCTCCTGAAGCCAACTCCAGTGTATATTTGGGCTCCTGCTGCTGCTACTGTCAACTCCTGCCAACTCCAGGGTGTGATTCATCCAATTTTTGGGCTCCTGAGGCCAACTCCAGTGTATATTTGGGCTCCTGCTGCTGCTGCTGCCAACTTCTGCCAACTCCAGGGTGTGATTCATCCAATTTTTGGGCTCCTGAAGCCAACTCCAGTGTATATTTGGGCTCCTGCTGCTGCCAACTTCTGCCAACTCCAGGGTGTGATTCATCCAATTTTTGGGCTCCTGAAGCCAACTCCAGTGTATATTTGGGCTCCTGCTGCTGCTGCTGCCAACTTCTGCCAACTCCAGGGTGTGATTCATCCAATTTTTGGGCTCCTGAAGCCAACTCCAGTGTATATTTGGGCTCCTGCTGCTGCTACTGTCAACTCCTGCCAACTCCAAGGTGTGATCCAATTTTTGGGCTCCTGAGGCCAACTCCAGTGTATATTTGGGCTCCTGCTGCTGCTACTGTCAACTCCTGCCAACTCCAGGGTGTGATTCATCCAATTTTTGGGCTCCTGAGGCCAACTCCAGTGTATATTTGGGCTCCTGCTGCTGCTACTGTCAACTCCTGCCAACTCCAGGGTGTGATTCATCCAATTTTTGGGCTCCTGAAGGCAACTCCAGTGTATATTTGGGCTCCTGCTGCTGCTGCTGCCAGCTTCTGCCAACTCCAGGGTGTGATTCATCCAATTTTTGGGCTCCTGAAGCCAACTCCAGTGTATATTTGGGCTCCTGCTGCTGCTACTGTCAACTCCTGCCAACTCCAGGGTGTGATTCATCCAATTTTTGGGCTCCTGAAGCCAACTCCAGTGTATATTTGGGCTCCTGCTGCTGCTGCTGCCAACTTCTGCCAACTCCAGGGTGTGATTCATCCAATTTTTGGGCTCCTGAGGCCAACTCCAGTGTATATTTGGGCTCCTGCTGCTGCTGCTGCCAACTTCTGCCAACTCCAGGGTGTGATTCATCCAATTTTTGGGCTCCTGAAGCCAACTCCAGTGTATATTTGGGCTCCTGCTGCTGCTACTGTCAACTCCTGCCAACTCCAGGGTGTGATTCATCCAATTTTTGGGCTCCTGAGGCCAACTCCAGTGTATATTTGGGCTCCTGCTGCTGCCAACTTCTGCCAACTCCAGGGTGTGATTCATCCAATTTTTGGGCTCCTGAAGCCAACTCCAGTGTATATTTGGGCTCCTGCTGCTGCTGCTGCCAACTTCTGCCAACTCCAGGGTGTGATTCATCCAATTTTTGGGCTCCTGAGGCCAACTCCAGTGTATATTTGGGCTCCTGCTGCTGCTGCTGCCAACTTCTGCCAACTCCAGGGTGTGATTCATCCAATTTTTGGGCTCCTGAAGCCAACTCCAGTGTATATTTGGGCTCCTGCTGCTGCTGCTGCCAACTTCTGCCAACTCCAGGGTGTGATTCATCCAATTTTTGGGCTCCTGAAGCCAACTCCAGTATATATTTGGGCTCCTGCTGCTGCTGCTGCCAACTCCTGCCAACTCCAGGGTGTGATTCATCCAATTTTTGGGCTCCTGCTGCTGCTGCTGCCAACTTCTGCCAACTCCAGGGTGTGATTCATCCAATTTTTGGGCTCCTGAAGCCAACTCCAGTGTATATTTGGGCTCCTGCTGCTGCTACTGTCAACTCCTGCCAACTCCAGGGTGTGATTCATCCAATTTTTGGGCTCCTGAAGCCAACTCCAGTGTATATTTGGGCTCCTGCTGCTGCTACTGTCAACTCCTGCCAACTCCAGGGTGTGATTCATCCAATTTTTGGGCTCTTGAAGCCAACTCCAGTGTATATTTGGGCTCCTGCTGCTGCTGCTGCCAACTTCTGCCAACTCCAGGGTGTGATTCATCCAATTTTTGGGCTCCTGAAGCCAACTCCAGTGTATATTTGGGCTCCTGCTGCTGCTACTGTCAACTCCTGCCAACTCCAGGGTGTGATTCATCCAATTTTTGGGCTCCTGAAGCCAACTCCAGTATATATTTGGGCTCCTGCTGCTGCCAACTTCTGCCAACTCCAGGGTGTGATTCATCCAATTTTTGGGCTCCTGCTGCTGCTGCTGCCAACTTCTGCCAACTCCAGGGTGTGATTCATCCAATTTTTGGGCTCCTGAAGCCAACTCCAGTGTATATTTGGGCTCCTGCTGCTGCTGCTGCCAACTTCTGCCAACTCCAGGGTGTGATTCATCCAATTTTTGGGCTCCTGAAGCCAACTCCAGTGTATATTTGGGCTCCTGCTGCTGCTGCTGCCAACTTCTGCCAACTCCAGGGTGTGATTCATCCAATTTTTGGGCTCCTGAGGCCAACTCCAGTGTATATTTGGGCTCCTTCTGCCCCTCATAGTGATGCCACTTCAACTCTCTGCAATTGTGCCGCTCTGCGATTCTATTAGCGATGCCTCTGATCTGCATGTGATATTTCTTCAAAGTATTATTTAACTAACCCAGCACGCATCCTGTGCGTGTTACAGCAAGGCTGAATGGTTTTCAACCCTATTGAGGCTCTAGGAGGCTCAGAAATAGCCGTTTTTAATAGCGATCCGTCGCGAATTTATTCGGGTCGAAACGATTTTTGTCGGAAAATTCGGCGAATCAGTCGAATCGAATTTTTCAAAAGTTCGCTCATCTCTAGTAAATACCACCAACATTAGTAGAAAACCCAGGACCTCAGGCTGCCCCGCGCGCTCCGCCGTACACCCACGGCTTCTGATCGGGGTCGGAAGTATTCCTTGATTGGGTTGGCCTTGGGGCTTATGGGAGCACCCACTTACATATACAGAGTTCTTCTATGATCTAGGTGGTGCCCTTACAGTTCTACTCCTGTACGGTGACCACAAGGACAGTATGATCTTTACTATTCCAAGTATACAGCACGTCCTGTTCCAGAATATTCCTTACACATGGGTAATACATCTACAAGATGGCGCTGGACTGCAGAAAAACAGCTTGTGGCTCCTCCCAGCCCTATATAAGTCTGGGACCTCCCACAAAATCCCCAGTTTTAATCTGCAGTCTGGACTGCGAAGATAGAAGATGGCTCTCTATATACGCAGGCGAGCGGGGCTTACCAGCCTGCGGCCCTGCAGGACTATTACCACCCGTTCTGGACCCACTGCCTCCCAGCCTCGGCTGACTGGTTCGGGTGAAGGTAGGACAGCACCCTGGTTAGGTGCTTTAGGAGCGCTGCGCCAACCGCAGTATAGGCCTGTGGTGAGCTTTGTGGGATGCCCCCTCCCGCTCCCGGTATGTCAAGCAGCCTGAATGTTCATTTGCTTGTGCCAGAATATATAATTGTTGTATCCTGCATGTCTTGCTTAATGTGTTTTTTACGCCGCATGTTTGTTCATCGCTCCGCGGACGGTGGCGACATTACCTTAGGCTCTGCCGCGCCGTCATTGGACGGCGGGATCATGTCAGCGCGATTCTCGCTCTTCGGGGGGAGGCGAGCTCTGCGGATGATGTTCTCCGCATCACTTCTCTAGTGGCCCGCCCCTCGAGGTATATGCGGAAGCCATTTTACCCCCCTCATGCTGCGGGTCTGCTGCTTCCTACCGCGGTCCATGAGTGCCCCTGCAGGGTGAATTGATATATATATATATATATATATATATATATATATATATTTTTTTTTTTTTACTGTATTCTTACGGGGATGTCTTCTTATGTCTTTCAAGCTGGTAGACTTCATTGTGGTTTCTCCCGGTCCATCCTCTTTTAGTTTTGGGCTATTCTAATATATCTCCCACATCCCTAGTGGGCTATTGGGGCATCCCGGGCTGCTATCATTAGCGTTAACCCTATATTGGCCTATTGTGCCACTATAATCACCATATGGAGGCTTCTGGGGAGAATGTGCTTGGGGTTCCTTCAGGACAAACCCGGCTATGTGTTGTGTGTGAAGTATCCCCTATAAGTGATGATGTCAGGGTGTGTGTGTACCCTACGCCCAGCAGGTGCTTGCACTGCAGCCTGGGTTGCCTGTTACTGGTGCGGTGCTCCCTCGGGCTTCGCCTACCCCCCACGCTTACATTTGAACCCCTCCGAGGGGCATAATAGCAAGGAGTCTCAACCTGATTTAGCTGCACGGGTGGCCAGCATTGAAAAATATCTTGCTGGGTCTGCCCCGCGTAAGGCTTCTGCTAAGAAGCGGCATTTATCACCCGCGGTTTCCCTCTTCCCTGCAGAAGACGAGGGCCCTTACTCGCTCTCAGGCCCTTACCCCCTTGAGGAGGGGGAATTATTTTCTGATTCAGAATCCTCTGAGGAACAACCTAAGATTTACAGTAGTACTGGGACTCCTTTTGGGGAAGACCCGTGGTCCCCTGATGACACTGACAGGCTGCTGAGTCATATTTTTGAAGTGCTTTGTATTTCTCCCCCGGCAGTGGCCCCGCAGCAGCAGGTGGAGCTTTTTCATATGGTTAAGCCATGCTGGGAGTTCCCTGAGCAGTCATACTTTAATAATCTAGTGCTCAAGGAATGGGAACGGCCTAGCAAGCTGCCAGGAGTGCCTAAGAGTTGGGACAAGAGGTATCCCTTTTCTGCTGATGTTGTCAAGCGTTGGTCATGTCCTCCCGAGGTGGATGTGCCCGTTTTCGGGTTGTCCAATACATCTGTCATGCGTTCTCCTGATACTACTACCCTGCAGGATGGGGAGGACCGGCGCTTGGACCAACTGGCCTGTCACGTCTTTGCCTGTGTGGGGACGGTTCTGCGCCCGATTTGTGCCTCTGCTATCACGGCTATTGCCATTAAAGGGGTGCTTAAGAGTCTCTTGGGCGGGGCATCTGAGGATGCGGGTAGAGAAGAGTATAGATCTCTACTGCTTTGTGAGGAATTTATTGCATATATTCTGTCTGCTGTGGATGATGCCATTAGAATGTGTGGTAGAACTTCTGCCTTGTTGGTGGCTATACGCCGCTCTGTCTGGCTACGTCAATGGGTAGCTGATAATGCTGCTAAGAAAGCCCTCACTGGTTTCCCTTTCAAGGGCCTGCGTCTCTTTGGGGAGCGTTTGGATTTGTTTGCCAGGGGTGGCAGGTTACCTCAACGTAGGAGGCCGTCCCGGTCCTTTCGGGGGATGGGTGCCTTTCTCCCATCCTTCTGTGGTTCCAAAACTGGCCAAGGAGTCTCCTTTACTGGGCTCCGAGGAGATCACTGGGGAAGGGGCAGAGGACGTGGCCGTCCTGGCCTCTCCTGCAGTCCCAAGCCAAAATCCTCTCCCAAGCCCCCTCAGGCATGAAGGGGCGCCCTCACCCATCCGGGTGGGGGGACGGCTCCGGCTCTTTGCTCACGTCTGGAGGCTTCACGTTTCAGACTGGTGGATTCAGGAGGTAGTGTCCTCCGGTTACAAGATAGAGTTTGCTGCCTGGCCGCCCACAAGATTCATCAAATCCCGGATGGCTCAAAACCCCCTGTCAGCACAGGGTCCGTGCCTTGCTATCCAAAAGCTTCTGGAGTCGGGGGTCATCTGCCAGGTGCCTTTGAGGGAAAGGGGCGGAGGATACTATTCCAATCTTTTCATTGTTCCCAAAAAAGACGGGTCCATCAGACCTATCCTGGATTTAAAGTGCCTCAACAAATTTGTCAGAACCAGACACTTTCGCATGGAGACTCTGCGCTCAGCTGTCAATTTCCTGCGCCCGGGAGACTTCATGACCTCTGTAGACATCAAAGACGCTTACTTTCATATACCAATCTTTCCAGGTCATCAGAGATTCCTCAGGTTCGCTCTGGAGGATCAGCACTATCAATTGGCCTTACCTTTCGGTCTCACCTCGGCTCTCAGGGTATTCACCAAGGTGCTGGCGGGCGTACTGGCTTTGCTGAGATCTCAAGGCATCCGCATCCTGCCTTACTTAGATGACATTCTCATCACTTCTCAGTACTTCCAGCAGGCCGAGCTGGATATCCAGCTGGTGGTGTCCACTCTGGAGTCCTTCGGCTGTTTGATCAACCACCCTAAGTCTTTCCTGTCACCGCCAATGGTGAGGTCCTTTCTGGGCATGACTCTGGATACACCTCAGTTGGTAGGACTGATGGTGTCCTGCTTCAAGGCAGTTCCATACGCTCAGTTTCACATGGGACCCCTTCAAATTCATCTCTTGTCAGTTTGGGATCGGGACCCTCGGTCCCTAGATCAGGTGCTGGTTCTGTCCCCCCTGGCCAGACGGTCTCTCTCGTGGTGGCTGGACTCAAGAAACCTGTTGGTGGGCAGATCCTTTCTGTCCCCGTGCTGGGAGACAGTCACCACAGATGCCCGCCTGACAGGTTTGGGGGGCTTCTGGAAATCCCTGAAATTCCAGGGTCAGTGGGGCCCTCAGGAGGCCTACACCCCTACCAACATTCTGGAATTGAGGGCGATAAGGTTGATTCTCGCCCAACTGACTCCACACCTTCGAGGTCGGGCGGTTCAGGTCCGCTCGGACAAACAGACGGCGATTGCCTACATCAATCATAAGGGAGGGACCCGGAGCAAGAGGGCTCTCAAGGAAGTGTCCCTGATACTGTCTTGGGCGGAGGAGAATGTTCCCTGCATCTCAGCCGTGTACATCCTGGGCGGAGGAGAATGTTCCCTGCATCTCAGCCGTGTACATCCTGGGGGTGGAGAATCTGGAGGCAGACTCCCTCAGCAGGGGGACTTCTCATCTGGGAGAATGGTCCCTCAGCAGCAGGGTGTTTCGCTCCCTGTGCCACCGTTGGGGTCAGCCAGATCTTTTTGCGTCCCGTCACAATCACAAGCTTCCAGTCTTTGTCTCTCTGTCACAGGACCCTCTGGCCTTGGCCACGGATGCTTTAGCAATGTCTTGGGAGAGCTTTCAGCTTCTCTATGTGTTTCCTCCTTTCCCTATGCTGGGCAGGGTGTTGCGCAATATTGCTCAGGAAGGGGTGCCAGCCATTCTGGTGGCCCCCTATTGCCCAAGAAGCGTGTGGTTTGCAGACGTCGTGCAGTTGGCAGTAGATCAGTATGCTCTGCCCAAGGATCTAGACCTGCTCACTCAGGGGCAGCTACGCCATCCCTATTTACAAACGCTGGCTTTGACGGCCTGGCTGCTGAAACCTCCATCCTGAGGAGAAGGGGCTGCCTGCCTCTGTAGTTCATACTATGATTCGGGCTAGGAAGCAGTCCTCGTCATCCATCTACTATAGGGTATGGCATGCCTACATTGACTGGTGTGAGTCTAAGTTGCTTCCATGTCGGGTGTTTTCTATCCCCAGGATTCTGGAATTTTTACAACATGGTTTGAATTTGGGTCTTCAGCTTAGTACCCTCAAAGGTCATGTTTCTGCTTTGGCCATATTCTTCCAAAGATCCTTTGCTCACCATCGTCTGGTCAAGACCTTCTACTAGGGGGTTACTCACGTGCGTCCGCCACGTAAGCCTATGTTACCAGTCTGGGATTTGAACTTGGTCTTATCTGCATTACAAGGGTCTCCCTTTGAGCCTTTGCGGGAGGCCCCTTTGTCCATATTGACCCTTAAGGTAGCCTTTTTGGTGACTATCACTTCTGTTAGGCGTGTTTCTGAGTTGGCGGCGCTTTCCATCAAACCCCCTTACTTTGAGAAACACCAGGACAAGGTGGTGTTTCGTTTTAAGCCAGATTTTCTGCCTAAGGTTGTGTCTGCTTTTCATCTCAATCAAGACATTGTTTTGCCTTCTCTATGCCCTAATGCTAGTAATCCTAAGGAGCGGGTTTTACATTCTCTGGATGTGGTCAGAACTCTGAAGTTCTATTTGGTGGCTACTGAATCCTTCAGGAAGACTGATGCTCTTTTTGTGCTCCCGTCTGGACCTAAGAAGGGTCTGGCTCCAGCTAATTCCACTATCAGCAAGTTGATCCGTCAGGCTGTGGTACAGGCCTACTCTGCTAAGGGGAAGGAGCCTCCCTTCCGCCTTACTGCTCATTCTACTTGTCCTATTGATGCCTCTTGGGCTTTTCAGCACCAGGCTTCTGTTGAACAAGTTTGCAAATCTGCCACTTGGTCTTCTGTTTCCACTTTTTCTAAGTTTTACAAGGTTGATGTTAAGGCTTCAGCTGATGCTGCTTTTGGCCACAAGGTTCTGCAGGCGGTAGTGGTTTAAACTGTCTGCTGTTACTTTTGTGGATCCCACCCTACCTTACGAACACTGCTATTGGATGTCCCTTTGTGTAAGGAATATTCTGGAACAGCACGTGCTGTATACTTGGAATAATACAATTCTGTGATTACTCACCTGTAGAATTGGTATTATATGTATACAGCACATCCTGTTCCACCCCAACCTTGTTATCTTTATTCTTAGTTACCTCTGTGGCTACTGAATCCTTCAGGAAGACTGATGCTCTTTTTGTGCTCCCGTCTGGACCTAAGAAGGGTCTGGCTCCAGCTAATTCCACTATCAGCAAGTTGATCCGTCAGGCTGTGGTACAGGCCTACTCTGCTAAGGGGAAGGAGCCTCCCTTCCGCCTTACTGCTCATTCTACTTGTCCTATTGATGCCTCTTGGGCTTTTCAGCACCAGGCTTCTGTTAAACAAGTTTGCAAATCTGCCACTTGGTCTTCTGTTTCCACTTTTTCTAAGTTTTACAAGGTTGATGTTAAGGCTTCAGCTGATGCTGCTTTTGGCCACAAGGTTCTGCAGGCGGTAGTGGTTTAAACTGTCTGCTGTTACTTTTGTGGATCCCACCCTACCTTACGAACACTGCTATTGGATGTCCCTTTGTGTAAGGAATATTCTGGAACAGCACGTGCTGTATACTTGGAATAATACAATTCTGTGATTACTCACCTGTAGAATTGGTATTATATGTATACAGCACATCCTGTTCCACCCCAACCTTGTTATCTTTATTCTTAGTTACCTCTGTATGGTGATTGTTCATATGTTCATTTTTGAAGTTCTCCCGGCTTCTTGTTAATTGCTTGTAAATACTGGGGTTTTTGTGGGAGGTCCCTGACTTATATAGGACTGGGAGGAGCCACAAGCTGTTTTTCTGCAGTCCAGCGCCATCTTGTGGATGTATTACCCATGTGTAAGGAATATTCTGGAACAGGACGTACTGTATACTTATAATACCAATTCTTCAGGTGAGTAATCACAGAATTGTATTTTTTCTTTCCAGTGATTGCTTAATACCTCAGCTCCCTTAAACAACCCTGCACTAAAAGCACTTTTGTGTATTGGGTTTGCATTGGGGGTCTCATCCCCTGTTTTACTTGGTGAATATAGCCCCCTTATCTAGCATTTGCACTTCAGATTTGATTGATTGCACAGGTTTATGGTCTTGATGAATTATTTGTAGTAATTACCTTTTTATACTTGTATTTTTTGCGCAAAGTTGAGTAACTGAACACTCACTTGAGCAATTAAAAATATATAAAAAAAAATATATAAAATATATAAATATATTTTTTTTTTGCCTTGGGCTATTTGTGGAGCTATTTAATACTGACTTCTATTTGTACTTTTTGATACCTTGTGATCTTCTATAATATGGATTGCTAAGTATTTTAGCATCACAGGAATAGTGGATGAATTGATTTTAAAAGTGTCTTTGTGTTGCATGTGTGTTTTTATTTTTGCTATAGTGTAACATTTAATAAAATATTATTATTTTATGGTATTTGTGGAGTTGTGCCCCTTTCTTATGACCCTTGTCAATTTGGTTTGGCTGTAAGACCAGTTGGTTAAGTCAGATGATAGGTTCTTCTAAACAAGTGGGTTTTAAGGCCAGTTTGGAAGGTTTTATGGAAAGGGGAGTGACTAATTGAAGTACCATTCCTCATACAGAGAGGTGAAGCAGCACATGTGAAGTCCTGGACTCAAGAGTGGTTGGAAGTAATCAAGGTAGTGGACAGGAGGAGGTCATGAGCAGAGAGTGCGAGTGGATTGGTTGTAGAGAGACTTGTAGGTTAGGGTTAGTAATTTGAACTGAATTCTTTCAGAATGTGTGAGCCAGTGGAGTGATTGACAGAGAGGAGCAGCAGAGAAAGAGCAAGAGTTGAGGATTGACTGCAGGGGTGTCAGTCTATTAGCTGGCAAACCACTGAGTAGAGTGTTACAGTGGTCTAGTTAGGACATGGTTAGGGCATGTACTAGAATTTTAATGGTGTTAGGTGAGAGAAAGGGACAGAAGTGGGCAATATTTTTGAGTTGAACGTCAAAAGGAGGTGGCTAGTGACTGAATGTGTAGTGTAAATGAAAGCAAGCAGTCCAGTATGCAGACAACTGGTAAACCACTGAGGAGGGTGTTACAGTGGTCTAGTTGGGACATGGTCAGGGCATGTACTAGAATTTTAGTGGTATTAGGTGAGAGAAAGGGACGGAAGTGGGCGGCTAGTGACTGAATGTGTAGTGTAAATGAAAGCAAGGAGTCCAGTATGCAGACAACATGCTTGGTGGACTGCCCTGATAGAAAGGTCACTGACAGATATATTTATGTTGGAGATGGGAGCAAAATTAGATGGTGGGAAGATGACAAGTTCTGTTTGTCCATGTTCAGTTTAAGAGAGCGAGATGACATGAATGAAGAGATAGCTGTTCAATAGTCAGGGCCCTGAGATAGGAGGGAGTAGAAGTCAAGGCTTGAGAAGTAGATTTGGGTGTCATCTGCATAAAAGTGGTATTGGAAGTCCATAAGTATAGATTTAAAAGAGAAGGGGTCCAAAAACAGATTCTTGTGGTACCCCAACAGATAAAGGCCAAGGAGAGAATACCGTGAGTTGGAAAGTTTGGTGAAGATAAGGTCTAGAAAGTCTGGTGGCAACAGGACTGTTAATGTCAATGGGAATGTTGAAGTCTCCCATGATTATTGTGGGTATATCACTTAATAGAAAGTGAAGAAGCCAGGTTGGGAAGTGGTCTAAAAAAAGATTGACATGGCCTGCAGGACAATAGATGAGTGCAATGTTAGGGTGGAGGGGAGTATAGCAGATGCAGTGAGTTTCAAATAAAGAAAAGGATAGTGAGGGCAAGGGAGGGATTGGGTTAAGGCAGCAGAGATTGAAAGACAGGACTCCAACACCCCCGCCTTGTTTGTTGCCGGGTCTGGAGGTGTTGTTGAATTGGAGACCCCCATATGACAGAGCAGCAGGCGAGACTGTGTCTGGGGGGCTAGCCAATTTTCAGTTAGGGCAGGGTGGAAAAGCAGCAGTGTTGGTGGAGAGAAAGTATGACTGATATGAAATTACTAAGGTTACAGGATAGATAGAAGTATTTTCTGCGGTGAGTGTTAAAAAGGGAGTATGGATATTGGCTTTGTAGGTGACTGAGGGGGACAAGGAGGACTGTGGCTTGGAGATATATCCCCTGCAACAAGGATAGCAAAAAGCTCCTAGAAAAGCAATGACTGAATACAAGTAAACAGGAATTTCTAGAAGTTCTGGGTTCATTTTTTTTTTTCGCTGCCACAATCATTGACAGGTACCGTACACTCGTATAGTGTCACATTTATGATACTGTAGCAAAGAGTAAGTAGTGATTGATTGTTGCAGTGAGTGATTGATGCATTTGGCATGGTACACTTACTTAAAGTGGACCAACACCCAGGATTTTGACTATCCTGGGTGTTGGTCCACTTCAGGGGGGCACTCCGATTAGGGGTGCCCCGCTGTGTAAAACCCCCCAGAAACCCCCCAAAACTCACCTCACCATGCTCCCACGTAGCCACGGACAAGCGGGTGACAGCTGCGGACAAGACAGCGCGTCCGCCGCCGCCTCCCGCGCGCCCCTTTGACAGTGCGCGCGCCCGCGCCGGCCATTCACAAACGGCCGGTGCGGCCGCCGCCGATCAGGTCAGTTTTTTGGGGCTTTTGGGGCTTCTCAGGTGTCCCGCGGTGAGGGAGGTGATCGGCCCGGGAATCTTATAGCTTCCCGGGCCGATCACCCCTGGGTGTTGGTCCACTTTAATACTGAAGCACTTGGTAAAAAGTCACCCAGATCAGATACTAGGGCTGTGGCTCAGTGCCTTTTATACAGCCAAATAACCCAGGATATAATTTTACTTATCACAATGTAGGATGCCAAACACTTGCACACCATGCTTCTATTAATGTTCTTACTTTTTTCCCACTATTGTAGTAGTATTTTTCTAATGGCTTGCACATTATGGCCTGTGACTCATGAGTCCCTCCAAAGACAGATTGATGTTGAAGTGGTCCTGCTGGGTAGAAGTATTTTCATTTGTAGATGTAGCAACCAGCAGAATCACTTGCTACATTTCTGGTTAGGCTCACGCTTGCCCCTACTTTCCTTGAATGTGCTCCTTCAATAGATTTGCTTTTTATGTGGCTACCCCTCCTGTCGCTGGTGGAAGCAGACAAGACTTTACCCAAGACCTTTGAGCATCTAAGAGAAATTCAGTTTAACCCCCAATGAAATATCCTGTTGCCAACAGATTAAACACTCTGTAGCCTCTTGTTAAAAATGCGGTCACCATTTGAGAGTGAACTGTAACCTATAATTGTAAGATACAATCGCCATATTACAATGTATCTCTTGTTGGTGCAACACAGACCTAAATAGCCTACACATGTTGCACTTATTCTGGAAAACACAGGCTGCCATATTGTAAATTGTAAAATATAGAATTCATCATGCCTTTTTCACTTACCTGATATACAATGTTTAGCAGCAATAGAAGGGGTGCTCAGCCTTTTGAACCCCTTATGAAAAAAATGCCCTTTGACCCATATGTCTATTCAATTAAGTTGTACTATTTACTTACCTGCAAATTGTGTTAGCATGCTACGGTGGTTTATGGCACTCAGGCCCCAATTTTCTGTATACCTCCCCTTTCTATCCCACCTCCCCACAAGCTCTTTTTTCCACTTCTTTGTTTTTGTCTTATCAGGTTTAGGAGCAGTGGCTTATATTACTTATTTCTTGTTGGAGGCATACAGAGGGCAGCAAGGTATATGTCCAACTGAAATGTAAACAGGGGTATAATTATAGTAGGAGTGCAAAGGGTGAAACTACATTGGGCCCAGGAGATCAGGGGACGCCTATCGTTGTTGCTCCTCTCCTAATCATATGTTTGCCCACTTGGCATCAATTCGAGAAAGAAAGCACCATTTTCTCTGCTATTTCAGTATTTAGTAGCCATAAGCCGGTTTGGGAGAGACCCATGTTAGGTAGTACAGGGGGATTAAAAGGATAGTTGTCTAGCTGCATCAAGTTAAGTGAAAAGACAGAAAAACCTTTACTGTATAAGCTGTGAAAGAGCCCCATTTAATGTTCACACCAGGGCTCCATCAGATTGAGTTACACCACTGGATGTAAATCTTAATTGTTGCAATGATGTATCATTTCTTCTATAAAAGTTATTGAAAGGAAAAATCATTTTGACATTCCCACATTTTTCAAAAGTGCCCCTTATCTTTCTAAATGATAAACGTAAATCTCCTGGAATTTTGTCATTCTTATTAGCAAATTGTATTGATTACCTGACATTTTGTATGTGGAACTGGGTTCTATATTTTAGTAAGATTTACGATTGTTGTGAAAATACTGGTATGAGCTGCGGGCGGGCGAAGGCACAGTGCACAAGCAGGAGTGATTATCATACCCTTGAGACAGGAAATTGAAAGGAATGTGTGATATGACTGCATTCGGGAGTTAAACATAGTTCAAACATAGAGATTTAAGATTAGGAAGTGCTGGTAAAAGGTCACATCCTATATCTGAAGAGTACATGTCTCTGGAGAATAATTAGGAAGCTTTCATTATGCAAAATAAACCTTGGATGAAATGTTCTTGCCCCACACATTGTAGCACACAAAATTCTTTGTTATGGGATGCAACTGAGAACAGAAATTTAAGATTTATAGGGTTATCCAAATCAAATGAAGAGCCTTCAATTTTTGGGGGACTGAACTCTGAAAAACTGTCTAACTTAAAAGTATTGTCCAGGACAAAAAAAACAAAACCTTATTAGTCTGCTATTTTACTATGTACTACTACACTTTTTTTTATTACCGGTTGGGGGCCTGCAAAATTATTGGCAGATTGGCAGTTAATACAACCAACTTGTTTCATTACAAACAGATGGAAGGGATAAAACTAGAGTAAAATTGCCAGGGCATCTCTAAAATGTATCAATTTTTTAAAGCAAAATTACCGCCCAAACTTTAATTTTTAGCTGTTGATAGTGTTGAAAGCTCTCAGTTTAATATACTTTCTGGAATAAATAAATAAAACTCCTATAGCAGTCCCTGATACTTTGGCACACTTCTTCTGCCTGTGACAACTCTGGCACTGTTCTGTTAGAGCAGCTTACTGTTCTGGCATTGCTGATAGAAGGGAATACTAATTCGCACTCATGGGGTAGCAAGTTGATAGAAAAATAAATAAGTAGGTATAAAAGAATTAAAAAAGTCTTCAGTTTTGGTAGTTGAATTGAAAATCCAGTTTGCCTCATCCACAGCCAGCCTAATGCTGCTTACAAACTTTTGGAGACCCATGTTGTTAGGGTGTTTTCCACCTTTTTTAAATATATATTTATTAAATTTAAATCTATATTAACTCTTCTAATGCCAGCCACGTAAAACCCTTTGTGAACTGGTAAGAGATTCATGAGACCCCTATACCAATTCACAAGGCTCGGGGGTCTGGCAAGTCACCTGCGGTAACCCGGCCCCCCATTACTTGCCTCCCCAAAGCCTGGGTGGGTCAGAAGAGCCCACGAAGGCTGTACGGGCTTTTGGGTGGGGGAGCAAACCATTTTATTTTAATGGGCTTTAACCCTTAAAAATAGAAAAAAGTGTGGGTGACTCCATACCAATTTTTTTATTTCACTCTCTATAGTGTGGATAGTAGTTGTATTTATTTGTAAATTTTATATAGTGCTCTTTTCAGTTTGGGGGGGTCTCCTGGGCAGGGACGGCTGGAGGCTACTGATACATATGTGGCACCGATGTAATCGGGGAAAATTGGGCTTTTACATGCAATATGGTTTTCTTGAATAAAAATAAATGCTTTATTTAAAATAAACGAGACACATGTAAAAAAAAAAAAAGAATCTCTCAAGGAGGCAGTTTAAAGTACCTATGCATGTTGGGTATTGTTCTGTTAGGGGGACCTTGCACTCAGATTTAGCTTGTTTTTTGCATATTGTTTTTTTAGGAATATGTAGCTTTGATTTATTCATTTTTTCAGGGAAAACCTTTGCAACCAAAGAATTAATTGATGGATTACTTACATAAAGATGCACTACAACAAGCTGGATACTGGGAATAGATGGTTTGTGAGGGTACTTCAAAGGGTTGTTTTGGTTGAAAAAATGCAAGGTGCGCACTTTGAATTTTTTTAAGTAAAATTACTTTTACAAACATGATTTACTTTGGGGTGTTTGGCAACATCACAGTTACAATCAAAATCACAGTAATCAAGAATAGCGCAAAATAGTCTGTCAACAGAGGGTGGCAAAATCTCAAGGTAGTCTGGCAGTTAAATAAGTTCACAAAGGAGAAAAGGAGCTTTTCATACACAAGTGGCCGGCCTATGTGAGACCAACTCCAAGTGTCACTCTGAAAGGGAGGGGCATGGAGGTGATTCTGCAGCATTTCCTTTCCATTCCCCTGCTTTCCATAGTTATGCACAGTGTGTTTTTTCCTTTACCCACTTCTAAACACGGGTAATGGGTCCAAATGACTCCTATACCAGTTCAAATGGTGGGGCGGTCAAATCCTTTTCCATTTTTGCCAGCGGGTGGCTTGCCGATATGCCCCCCCATTATTACTCACATCTCCAGCAGCGAGGGGGCGTGGAAAAGCCTGTTGTCCATCTGCATGGGCTTGATGTTCTTTCAGAGCCCTGTAACTTGCCAGTTCCTGGAGCCAGCTGCTTGGCCTTCAAGCCCGAGGTTACTATCCCAAATGCATTGCGTGCCAGGCTAGTACCACAGGGAAAGAGAGGGAGGCTCAAAGCTGCTATTTGGGTCTGCCAAGCCCAATCGGCAATAGTCATGTCCACTTTCACACAAGGCTTTTATTTTCCCACTTCATACGTATTTGCAAGCAAACAAAATAATACCTCCCTCCTTTCCTATCCTAAAAGCTATCTTTGACATTTCTCCTTTTTAACAGGTAAGCAAAATAATCTGCTGGATACCAGATGTCTCTGTATACATTGCAAAGTCTTGTCTGGTCTATATTTAGTTTCTAAACTTCTTCTTTTCCCATTAGTCATTCTTTAGAAGACACTAACTGTGTGGATTTCCTGTATCTGATTTAAGGGCTTCCACAGTTTAGTTACTGTTATCATCATTAACACCACATGCTGTCTTCTTTTTTTCCATTTTAAAGTCTCAGGATTCCATACTGTATACTGAACTGGGAAGCTTATCTGTAAATAATACATTTCTACTGATATGAAAATATTAAAACCCCTATATGTACAACTTTTTCGACTGGGGCAAGACACAGCCATCTTTGTCCCCAGGCCATTAAATATTAAAAGCCTTTCCCCAGCTGTGATCATCATCGTTCCAGTAATACACCAGATGTTTCTCCATGAGGAATATTGGCACCACAATGGAGTTTACTTTGCTTAACATTAACTTTATTCTTAGATGGCACTTACAGGTTAAGTGTAACTGGAACTTTTTTTGCTGAGATGCATCCACTTTCAAGTGTAAGGTATAAGAGTTACATTTGTAAAACATCACAGTTTTATACTCTGGACAGTTACATTTGTATACTCATACTAAACATCATAGAACGATGCCTTTCAGCGTGTTGTTGACCCGCAGTAGCTTATTGGGTGGAAACGGACATTGGTCAAGCTCCCCTCCCTTTTGAGACTTTCAATGCACATCTCCCCTTGTGAAGTTGAGGATTGATTTATTGCTAAGTATACTGGCCTTCAACCATGGGAGAGCGTCCTCCCTCGGGTGGTTATATCTGAGGGGAGGCCGCAGCGAAGAGCGTTTAGTTTGGGTATAGCGAACAGTGATAAACAACACAGGACATAAACAATGATATAGCCTGTTAAGATAGGGAAAGTTAGGAGGAAAGGATGATAGAGACAGTAGGAAGAGATAGAAAGAGATTTAAAGTGGACCAAAACCCAGGATTTTGCCTATCCTGGGTTTTGGTCCTTGCCCCCGGGGCTCCATTGTGTGAAGCCCCCCAGGTCGCCCGAACAAACTCGCTTCTTCCCAGTCCTACGACGCATGTGCGGCCGCTCGTCTAATCAGCGCTCTCGGATCTGCTGGAGCCCCTTCATCCAGGAGCTCATCTAATAAGAGCGGATCCGAGTGGGCTGATGGCCACATCCCCCGATACCCTCTAACAGGGAGCGTGCCACTCCGGCCATTCACAAATGCTTGGCGTGGGCACTGCTAGAGGGATAGTGGGGATGCGGACGCTGCTCGTGCATGCTCCATCGGACCGGGAAAGAAGGTGAGTTTATGGGCGACCTGGGAGTTTCACACACAGGGGGAGGCAATCAATCAGCCCAGGAATCTTATCGCCGCCAATAAAATTGGTGGGTTTGGTGTAAAGCAATGTTGTCCATGGATCTTTCATGGGTCTTGACAGTCGTATTGAGAACCGTATTTATCAAATCAAAGAATTTTCTCCAAAAGTGTGTGGCAAATAGGCAAGCCCACCAAAAGTGCAACCTCTGAAACAGTTTTTAGAAAAAGCTGGGACCATGCAGTGGATACAGCTTGGGGCTATATACCACCTAAATATTACTTTGTATGCCGTTTTAAAGTGGACCAACACCCAGGGGTGATCGGCCCGGAAATCTATAAGATTCCCGGGCCGATCACCTCCCACCCCGCGGGACATCCGTGATCGGGAGGTGATCGGCCCGGGAATCTTATAGATAACAGAAAAAAATGTTATTAAAGCGGACCAAAACCCCAGTGCGCCCGATCTGACTTACCCTTCCCCGGTCCTATGGCACTTGTGTGTCATGTCGTCCAATCAGAACACTCGGATCCAATCCCGCCCCTTCGTCTAAGAACTTGTCTAAGTGAGCGGATCCAAACATGCTGGCGGGCGCATCCCCCACTTCCCTTTAACCGGGAGCATGCCCACACCGACCGTTCACAAATGTCTGACGCAGGCACACGCCCTGCTAAAGGGATTGTGGAGATGCGGCCGCTGCTTGTGCATGCGCCGTTGAACCGGGGAAAAAGGTGAGTTTCCGAGCAAACCTGAGGGGGTTTCACACAACGGACATCCCAAACCTGGATGCCCCGGGGGAGGGAATCAAGCAGGCCTGGAATCTTATAGATTGGGTTTTGGTCCACTTCAAAGCTGGTGCAAACACCAGGCCCAATCAAAAACAAGATTTATCTGCCGAAGGATTGCACTAATATGTTGTTTGACTTTTCATCAGCAGACGTTGAATGTTCCCTCATTCAAGTAGCACAACGCGTTTAATAACATACATGTATCATTAAAAAAATAAAGCTGTTTATTCAGGCTTCTGGCTACGTTTTTAACCAAGTGCTCTCCTGAAGGCCTTGCATCCTTGATATTACCCCATACAATCATAGAAACCTCCCCCCACCCAATAATAGAAACCTCCACCCCACCCAAACTGTATCTTGTTCCCCCAACCAACTGCTTAATGGATTAGTTCCCCACTGTTGCTCCCCCCCCCCTTCCGCATGGAAACAATGTTTTTTGTCTATAGGATTCCCAGAGGAATTGGCTATATCTTGAAATCCATCTACTAACATCAATATTGCTTCCTAACCCAAAATCCACTTCATTGGCCTAACCTTATTAACTTCTTAACCTTCTTTCCCTATACAAAATCCTTATTTGATCTGGAATACAATACAGTAGCTCCTTGGAAGAGAGGTTTTTAGTGCAAAGCAATGCCCACCTTTCCCTTTATATCCAGCCCAGTAGCTACTCTCTTTCTTTAAATCAAGACTCCCTTCATGTGGCACCTTGGTCTGGAATGGCTGCCTGCGTACGAGGTTTCTAGTTAGGGAGAATTCCCCCTTCTCTCTGCTTTAAAGCTGACCAAAATCCACCAAACTTGTGAAATACATTTGGCCAAAGCCCCTACCGATACTCCCTTATTAGGCTCTAGAACTAGAAATGGGTACTTTCGCTTTTTGAATTGTCCTGGAACACTGACTTATTTGCTGACTCTCTGTGTGAGATGGCAGGTGATCAGACACTGCTTAGGTGTGGCAATTACATCATTGCCACACATAACAGTAGCAATGAATGGAGAAGGCGGAGCTTTATAGCTGAAACAGGTGCCATTATCTGGGATTAGAGTAAAGCAGGAGTAGTGCAAATTGCCAAAAGGTTCTCTTCATGGGGAGAGCAATTCAGGGGATGCTAGTTAAAAATGTGAGTTTTGGTCCGCTTTAACCTCTGGTTTCTCACTTCCACTATTCATTGTGACTCCGAAGACTGGGAATGTCCTTCCCCCTGATCCGTATGCTGTTTATGCTCTTATATTCATTTGCTGCTTATGCTGTATTATTAAATTGTTACCAGTTAGGGAGATTCAACACAAAAGGGACAAGGGTACTTTCTTTTAGTCTCCTGCAACTGATCGGTCAGCTCACCTGAAGGATTCAGGCAATCAGCAGCTCACCTGAATCCTGGATCTGAGCCTGCGCTCTCTGTCCAGGACCTGGGCCTGAATTGATGGCTTGTTGAGCTTGCGACCCACCATCAGTCAAAGGAGTGCTGCCATGCGCCCTCGATTCATTGCAATGAAGGCTGACATATCTCCTCTATTGTAGTTAGTGAAGAGGGTGTGGCCACGTCCCTGTTTGTAGGGGGCGGGAGTTGAAACAGAAGCATTGGTGAATGGAGTTCAGGCCCGGGGAGACACAGGAAGCACGAACTAGGATCCAGCGTTCAGGTGAGTTTCTGATTGCCAGACTAGCACCAATCATCTGCAAGGGACAAAAGGTAAGTACCCTTTTTGTTTTTTGAATGTTGAATGACTTGAATTTCCTTACCCATTGTATTGAGCCTTCCTGAGTCAACCTGAGAAAATAAATTCAAATCTGTAATCTAAAGTACATTTTAATGCTAGTATTCTTTCAATGCAGTATGTACTATTAGTGTCTTAATAGAGGAATGCATAACTTGAATATAGATATATATCAGACAATAGGTCAGATGCTAAGGATTATTAGCCATTTACAGAAACATCATATCATATTTTCTTAGCATTAACAAATGTTGGTGACTGCTTGTCATTTTGGCCTTTCATCTAGGAATGTTGGCTGGTGGCACAATGTTTGTGGCATGAGTCATTGTAAAATATGTTTACCACTACAGTAATTATAAACTTCGACACTCGTTGTGCTTCCTGATGTGAATTAAAGCTACTTCCATGAATTATATAAGCCTACATGTTTAATCTGATCTATATTAAAGCAGAGCTTACTCAGAATATGACCACTGCCCCGCACTGCCACCCTGCACTTGTGCTGGGACAGGACAGGGGAGTTTCAAAGAAAAAAACCCTTACCTTCTCATCGCGCCAGTGCCACGTCTCCCGAGTCTGTACGTCGGCAGCAGAAAAAGCCGCTTTCCGCAGGTCCGCATGCGCTCCCGACGAGTAGGGGGATGTGGCATTGTCCTTTTATCAAAGATGGCGGCACCCAATATCCAGAGTAGGATGACAGCGGTGCTGGCGCATGGAGGAGGTAAGGGTTTATTTTTCTTTGTAACACTACCCTCCGTCCTGCCGCAGTGCCATCGTAGGGTACTTTGAGTGAAGTTTCACTTTAAGCCCTATTTTTACATATTACGAGTTAGTCATATATTATATTAGTAATATTGAAAACACATCACTAGAAAATAATTTTATTTGTATAAAACATATGTTTGGTTATAATCAAAACTGTATGTAAAAAGGTAAATAGAAACATATGTGTACATCATAGTTCATATAATCTGTAAAAACAGGAGGCTCAACATAATGACATCAGTTGAAAGAGGACCTACAGCCAAATTAAGCCTCTAAAGGTGCATGCAGGTTTGAAACCCCACTCAAGTCAGGCATGTATAGCTATGACATTCTTCTCACCAGCCCCCCTCTTCCAGTACTTTCTCCCTAAACTTTCGGAAAATCTGGTGGTGACAAGAATAGCAGGCACACCACTACCTTCTCGGACCAAGCCCTTGCACTGGAGTGCAGAAATCATTGTTCATGGATCCTCCAGTCTAAGCATTAATATTTAAAATCAATCCCAACATAAAATTTAGGCAGTGAGGTATTAGGTATTATTTGATGTTAATGAATAATAAGGGTCTCAGTTTCTGTTTGGTCTAGCCGGTTTTGTGAGTCATGTTTTTTCCCAATTGTATGCTCTTCCTTCTTTATAGGCTAATTTATCCCTCAATAGTTTTCATTTCTTAAATTCCCACACCTCTTTTATTAGTGTCTCTATTTTCTTATTTATCTGTGTGTCGGTTGTGGAGAACATGGACCAATCCTTATGCCTGTTGAGGTCTTCACATAGTCTTGTATACTGGTCTTCTATTTTGACTAGTTGTTGTTCTATGAGTAATGTAAGCATATTTAGGGAACAGGTTTGTAAATTTCTCTTTGAAGGTTCGGTCTATGTCTCCAACCTGGGGAAAAAACTTTACTCTGAGTCCCAGTGGTATAATATTTTCTTCCATGTATTTAGGAAGGTAAAATATGTTCTAATATATCTTTTGTCTTTTTATTAAAGTGTGAATTTTTCTGTACCGTTCTCTCCTTCTCTTGTACTAGTTGTAGTTCCCCGGGAAAAGTCTCTTATCAGTTGTTCCCATTCTTGTCCTGCTATATATGTGCTATACCGGATTTGGGGGGTTGCAGAATAAGAGTGTAGTCTCGCTAATTTTTGTTTAGTAAATTGCTTTGATAGTATGGGGGTTTGTATTCCTCATTTTTGCAGGTATAGAGGTGGAAGGAAACAACTGTTGTTTAGTAGTCTTTAATATAGGACCCATCATATAGTGATGGAACAAAAGGAATAAAACCCAAATGTGTGGAAAAACAGAGAACCTTTGTGTACTTGTTAATATATCATTAGGAATATATGTTCATTGAATGCTTTTATATGTCATATGATGGGGACACCCCACCACGGGTCCTATATTAAAGACTCCTAAACAACAGTTGTTTCCTTCCACCTCAATACCTGCATAGAGGAGGAAAACAACCTTCCCCCCAAACATAACAGACAAAAGGTAGGCGCCAGGACCCATAATATCAAACCAAATTACTAAACAAGAACTCCTTGCTGGAGTTTCTGTAAGTCCAGATGTGGATGTCGAACCCAGAAAGTGGCTGGATAGATTCTTTAGCCCTTCTGTTGTGCTTGCTTTACTGCTTTTGATCCAACCCATTAAAATTCACTATACATATGCTTTTGCTCAGCATAGCAGAGGGCAGAAAACAGAACCACTAGATACATCTTACAAGGACAACTTGTTTTTTCTAAACTCCTGCATAAGGGACATTCCAGGCAAGGGCAATAATAAGGCAGCTAGCGGCTCAAGTGCCCCCCTCTATTTCATGCAGCCCTGAGTAGAAGCTGTATCGGGTCTCCAACGTTTTTTCTCATTTTTGTTTTATTTTTACATGACCACACAGGAAAATAGCCACACAGCCATGCTGTCCATTGCTGCTCTCAGCGTGAGTGAGCACAGGAGTCACTGTGGCCACAGCACATGACTCCGAAATCTGCGCCATGACACATCCTTCCCAGCTCTTCCATGACACAAAAATTGGCTTAGTTAGATATACATAATATATTTACTTATGAACGGATATGTTGAGATGCTTTGAAATTTATTTAACTCTGTTTCCAAGGGGGTTAATATGGGAAGACATTTGTGTGTGTCTGGACAGTAACTTGCCAACTGAAAACATAGTTAATCCCAGAGTTCATGCCCCCACATTTTGCATCAAATTTTGCATAGTTTTCTATAATGGCTGTGTGTACAAGCCCTAAAATAAGCCAATAATTGTTTAATTCAACTGTAGGGTGGGCTCCTTGAGTCAGTTCTCCCAGTTGGTACCCAAAGTAAATTCTCCTAGTAGGCCCAAGACACCCCAGTCAGACACTTTGCATCCACATGTTGAAATTATTAAATGGATAACAACCAGATCTAGGCTTTTTTTCAACTTTTCCTATGATCCCAGCATTACTAAGTGTATAGAGATTCTGGATGATGCAGACCATTTTTACATGGGAAAGTGCATAAGGCCTAGGCTTACAAAGAAGCTTGGAATGTTTTATAATCTTGTCACTTGCATACCTATAATAAAGCACCATTTTCTGCAACCTAATGTTCTAGTGTTAGGTATACTCTATAGTTGTCTAACAAACAAGCCTGGCAGCTAAAGCAACATGTATATGTGTGCTTGATATTGTATCCATGTGTTTAAATAGAAAAGCTGCTGGTGTCTTCTACATGACTTTCTGAACACATGGCATACTCCTCCACGCTTTGGCTTCTTTGTTTTCTCCATAAACCAAGCTTTTTTACCGTTTTGGCAACATAAGATTTAAATGTGGTCCCCATGTATGCATACAATAGTGGGTTGAGACAGCAGTGGAACAAGGCCATGCTCTCTGTTATTTGCATCAGTAAATCAATGTTTCTGCTGGTCTTACAGCTTGTTATCAGTTCATATATAATATCTAAGGCTCTCCACATTTTGGTAATATTGTATGGCAACTGGGTGATTATAAAGACCCCTACTACAGTCAGCAAGATCTTAAGGGGCCTAGATCTTTTTATATTTGGAGTCTTCAGCAGAACTTTAGCCATGGCTGAGTAGCAGAATAGCATGATGATAAAGGGTATAATGAAGCAGAAGACAATTTCAAGGATTTGAATCAAGGCTGTAACTTCTTTAACATAGTGTCTTGGATATATTGAAAGACATGCTAGCCTGCCATTATGTTCCTTCACCCCACCAAAATAAAGATCAGGAATACTCAGCATTAAGGAAGTGGTCCAGACAAAAACACAGATTACCCAACATCTCCTTTTAAAGTTTTGCTGATTTGATGCATTAATTACCGCAAAGAATCTGTCCAAACTAATGCAAGCCAGGAATTGCATGCCCGAGCTAAAGTTTATTGTATACAAAGCTGCAGTTATTTTACACATGGCATTTCCAAGATGCCACCCGACGGACGCGTCCGCTGCCCAGAAAGGAAGGGTGAAGAGTAACAGAAGATCTGCCACTGCTAAATTTAATAGATATACATCTGTCTTGGTCTTCATTCTTTTATAATAGGCATATATGGCAATCACCAATGAATTGCCTGCTACTCCAACCACAAATGCCACCGAGTAGAATATTGGAAGAAAAATCGCTGCAAACCTCCGAACGTCATGTTTTACACAGAGTTCTTCATAATTTTCATAATCAAATGTATCTTTGTAGTCTTCAGCATGTTCTGTTGTTGTCATAAGCGTGCTATTTGTTTCTTCCTTCATTCTGATGTTTTCTGTAGAAACATATATATACATTAGGATAGTGAACTGCTATGACGATGATGCGCATTTCTAGGACAAATTATGCAATAGTCATCAACACTGAGCAAGAACTATAGAACCTCCCTCAGTAAGTAACTTTAGTAATGCAGCTTTACATATGATTTTGCCCCAAGCCATGGCTTCCCTGCGCATATATTGTGTGGATAAGGCCAACCCAGATTAATAAATTTATTTTATATGCACTTTCCTCTCACCTGTTAACTCAAAGAAGACCATTTGCTACTGAATTTCCTATAACCCTAGTTAGTCTAGACAAAGAACATATGAATGTGAAATTGAACTTGGCACAAATGACTGTATTTTTCACCCTATAAGACGCCCCCCCCCCCCCTAAAAGTGAGGGGAAATGTCAGTGCCTCTTATCTGCAGAATGAAAAAATAAAAAAACTTACATTTCCAAGCTCCCACACTTCCGGAGGCAGCCATGTCCCGCCAAAGTAAACACATAGACAGACAGACACACTAATATAAATTACCGCCGCCTCCACTGCCCATCGCCGTCCACTGCCCACCGCTGCTTTCTGCCTCTGCCGCTGTTGCCTCTCCTGCCTCCCATCGTCCGCTGCCTCCTTCACTCGCTGTCTGCTGTCACCTCCACTGCCCCCCGCCTCCAAACATGCGTTCCCAGCCGCCAGTTTTGGCAATCGGGGGGGTCTAATGACACTGGTGTGAGTCACAGGCCACACCTACCCAGAAGCTGGAGTCGGCACCCCGGGAACTTGTGTGTGGAGGCGGCGGGCAGAAGAGTTGATGGCAGACAGCGGACACCGGTAATGTGTGTGTGTGCGTGTGTGTCTCTCTGTTTTTGTTTTGTTTTTATGGGAATGCTGCACACTGCCTGTATTAAGGATGCCACTCACACTGCCTGTATTTGGGATGCCACTCAC
Organism: Gastrophryne carolinensis; assembly: GCA_027917425.1. Classification (NCBI taxonomy): domain Eukaryota; kingdom Metazoa; phylum Chordata; class Amphibia; order Anura; family Microhylidae; genus Gastrophryne; species Gastrophryne carolinensis. Next base: position 126,344,391 of record CM051239.1, read on the forward strand.
ACTGCCTGTATTTGGGATGCCACTCACACTGCCTGTATTTGGGATGCCACTCACACTGCCTGTATTTGGGATGCCACTCACACTGCCTGTATAAAGGATGCCACTAACACTGTCTGTATTTGGAATGCTACACACACTGCCTGTATGTAGGATGCTACACACACTGCCTGTACTTAGGATGCTACACACACTGCCTGTATTTGGGATGTGGCTTTCTGCCTGTAATGTGGGCTCTGTAATGGGATGATTGGGAGGATTCTGCACCCTGTCTGTAATGGGGTGATTGGGAGGGTGGATTTTGGCACACCCTTTGGTTTCGAAAATCTTTTTTCTTATTTTCCTCCTCCAAATCCTGGGTGCGTTTTATGGGCAGGTGCGTTTTATGGTGCGGAACATACAGTATTAGCAATGAAATGTCAGAGCACAGAACCCCGGATATAATACACTAATCCTAACATGGATAACCGAGTTTTACAGTAATCTCGGACTTGATGAAACATGGTCGGTCTGGTGGAGAGGAGCAGGGGCACCATATCATCTCTTTTATCTACTTTTTTGTCCTCTTTTCGTTAACCTCTCAATTCCTTTCCCAAAACACTAATTTCCTATTCTATTAATATTCCTTTCTCTACACCAGTTTACTACTTTCTCTACAGCCTTGTTTTATTAAGATTTGCTGTTGGTTCAACTTCTGATCATGGTACTGATGCTACCTTTCATAAAACTAAACATTCATTCAACCCCATGTCACATGAATGACTTAAAAGTGAAACAATGCCTGGTATTTGGCAGTAGGGGAAGACCCCCGAGCTGTATTGGTGACCTATTTTAAGTACCCCTATCCCATTAGAAGGATGGGCTTGAGTTCATACCTCCTTTAAAGTGGACCAAAACCCAGGATTTTGACTATCCTGGGTTTTGGTCTTTGCCCCCTGGGCACCCCGATTGAGGATGAGGTGAAGGTCGCCCAATCTCACTCACCCTTCCTCGCTCTAAAGCGAGCAGATCCGAGCGTGCTAGTGGCTGCATCCCCTGCTACACTTTAACAGAGAGCATGCCTGCGCTGGCCATTCACAAATGCCTGGCGCGGGCATGCACCCTGCTAAAGGCATAGCGGGGAGCGGCTGCTGCTCGTGCATGTGCCTTTGGACCGGGAATAAAGGTGAATTTTCAATGACCTGGGGCATCTGGATGGGTTTTGGTCCACTCACATTATTGTTAAGCATACAATAATTGCAGTCTCAAATTAAATGCAACCTGATCTGCTTAATATATACGCACAACCCTGTACTTAGAACGTCTAACTTTTAACAGTCCCTAATCTTGCCATTTAAAAATATTGAAACAGGAATATCCTCTCACACCCACATTTTGAGGTACTAAAGGCAAGTTAATAACAGATACATTTAGGTACAGTATATATAATTGCTTAGTGTACTGTATGAATGCATAGTAGGCAGTTTGTTATAACACCCTATTTTCGAAAAACTTGAAATCACTCAAATGTACATCTTGAGTAAATCACATTGTGGTTGCCTTGGTGAGCTTTGAAATGCTCATCAGGCATTTCCTTTACCAAAAACATTCAGTTGTAACGCCACAAATTAATTTGTCACCACTTAGCATGTTTTTCCTATGTTTAGTGCCAAAAGAATTCAGCCGCTTGGGATTTTTTTTACGATCTATTGTCCTAGACCTAGAGAATTCTTTTTTACACTAATCAACAAATACTTGTTTTCATGATAATACAAATGCTGTTCTATGTAATGTAAGCTAAATGTATTATTAAAAAAGTCAGTGTCATGTTATAACCTACAACATGAACACCATAAGTATTCAAGAAAACCTTGTATAAGGCTGATAGAAAATCTTAGACTAGATATAAAAAAGGTATATTCTTTGGGTGTCCAACTAGTACGAGTGATACTGATGATGCTATAGGTCTGAAGGTGTTGGAACCTTCAGTGGCTGAGGCTGAAGGGATTACAGTATGCTTACAAATGTTGCTTGTGTGCTTCACCCATCCCCTTTCTATGGGGTAGTGGCAATAGGAAAGCCACTCTAAAAGTGAACCAAAACCCATTAAACTTATAACATACATTTGGCCAAAGCCCCTGCCGATATTCTCTTCTTAGGGTATAGAACTAGAAATGGATATATTCACTTTTCGAATTGTCCTGGAACACTGATTTATTTGCTGTCCCTCTCTGTAAGATGGCAGGTGATCAGTCATTGCATTGGTGTGGCAATGCCATCATTGCCACAAACAACAATGGCAATGAATGGAGGAGGCAGAGCTTTACAGATAAAACAGGCGGCATTATCTGGGATTACAGTGAAGCAGGAGCACAAATTGGCAAAAGGTGCTCTTCATGGGGAGAGCAATTCAGATGCTAGCACATGGGGTGTGGGGTCTAGGCTGTATTGCAAGGTCTTTGACCCTTCCACCCCATGGCTTGCACTTGAGGTTTAGGGCAACCTCAGGTAAGCCTGCTCCCAATTTATCTATTGCATTGTATGTCCCAAATGGGGCTCTCAGAGATTAGAGTTAGGACTGCACCTCACAGGGGCACCTTGGCGCTGGTGGTGCAGCTTAAACCGGACCTTCAGTATGATTTAATGAAAAGCCCAAACTCTTAAAAAACGGTTCCCCGGCATCTAAAATGAATATATTTTACATTTTTAGTCACTAACTTATTATTCTTTCCCCCACTGGGCTGCAACTCTGTTCAGGAATTTAGGATACGGGCGCCGCCATCTTGACTCAGAAGCATCACACTTACTGAGGAGAGGAGAGTGGGATAAGGTACAGGGGGGCGGGTTATAGCTGTGCTTTGCTCAGACAGAGCAGAGCTGGGGTCAGGTAAAGATCAGCAGTCCCAGAATGCAGAACAGCACAGTCAGGAGGCACTTCCTGTTTGCAGGCTGCCTGATAAGATGGCGGCTTCCATAAACCGCCATCTTGGATGTTTAAAGGCTCATAACATGCAGTAGATGCAGGTAGGATGATTTTTAATGTGAGCAATCTGTATGTACAGGATGTGGGAAACATATAAGATAGACTCTTATTCAGAGTGAAGGTCCGCTTTAAGCATAATTCTGCAGATGTGTGTGACCGAGCCCTCTGTTTTTAACCAAGTTTAGAGACAGATTGTAGGTTGGTCAGCAAGCTAACTGGTTTGAGTGCTTTGGCTCCTTTAAGACTTTTGTATCCTAATTGCCCTGCTAACGTGCACCTCCCAGGTTAGTTATAAAATGGTCTTAGCGGCTGCCACCCCTCCTTTGTTTCTTTTGAAGAGGTTGAATTAGACCAGAAGGGGTTAAATCCATCATCTCTGCCTTAGCCGTACAGATGATCAGTAAGCCAGAGTCAGGAAGTCTCTGCCAGGTACACCAAATGCACCAGGTGGTGTTCATTGCTAGCATAAACAGATTATTGCTAGGGACATCTGTTTTTTTTATAACATAGAGTTGCAGACAAATAGAAAAGAAAGAAAGGTAACAGACACGTTTAGCATATAGAGGATATAATTTTGGCACACAATGACGGTAACTTTTAAACATGCCATCGACAATGGAATAACTCTTTGAGCTAACACACTACTAACAGTTTCTGCCAGTAATGCTGTACTGTACTTACTGAATGTTCTTACAAACATGTTCCCGCAGGTTAGGTATTTTATCCTTGTATAGCTCAATTTAGTTAAGTGGTAGTTTCATGTAATTATAGTGCAGAATACTCTGGCCTTAATTCCCCATCGTCACTTCAAAAGCCCAAGATAACCTACAAAACTGATGTAATGAACATTTGTTGTTTGAAAGTAGCCGCCAGGACATGCGGCAGACTGTGTACTGCATTTTATAAATGTTGTAAAATGTAGACTTTGGGCATTATTTATGTTTAATCTTATTTTATTAGGTTTTCAGATATAATTAATAAATATAAAATAATATTATAAATTAAAAAAAATACATTAACACGTGCACACAACATACAACATAATAGCAGACAAACTGCAATCTCTTTGTCCATCTGCACAACCTTATAGCCAGTGGTTCAGTATTCTTCACAATATTGGTTATATCAACCTCTACTTATTCCAGCTTCTATAACCTTTTAGTTTCTTATCTTGTTTCTTGTTTCATCTGGGCACTCCTCTCCACTCTATTTGTCCTACTGCCTTTTCGCCCAGCGCACGCTACCACATAAACGTCTGCTAGCAGATACAATTACAGACTAAGAAGGGGGACAAATAAGGACAAGACAACACACAGACATTGAGACAATGGGGTGAGGAACTGGGAAAAAAGAGAGAAGAAAGGAAGAAAAAATAAAAAAAAGGGGGAGGAGGGGGACCCAGCTACAGAGTTCTCTTGATTGTGGGGAAGCACCTATCCACCCATACACCCACCCTCCTTTTGGGCTTTATTTATGATGTGCACCTTTCAGCTTCTTCTGGTGGCTATAGTGGCAGTTTTGGAGCGCCAGTATTTTTGTTTTTACTGGTGCTGTGCTTCGGACTACAGTGTCGCTAGAAGTCGCAGTGCCCTATGCTAATTTGCTTTGATGCACTAGGTACTATACGGCCTGTGTCAGTGTTGTTGGACCCTACTTCCAATTATCGCAGCACCAGTGTGCGTCATTTTGTACTGCCAATTTTTTCGGTGCTTCACAGCGTATTTATGAATTTTTTCCTCCTTGAAAAGATTGGCGCTGTATTTTTCAGGTGCTGGTTCATCGTTAGTTACATCATTACAGTTACAGTAAAAAATCAATGAGGACAAACTTTACAGTTCGTTTAGGCTGCGTTTTAGTTGTTTTGTACAAATTACACATTGCTAAGCAAAAGAAGCCATGAAAATCAATTTTAGTTTAAAAAAAATGACATTTAGGTCCTGCATTTCCATTATTGACAAATCAAAATGCAAGTTCAGTAAAAATAAATGTGTGTAATATTTATTATAGGCATAAAACACCTCCGTTCAGTTCTGCCCATTGTGCTCTATGGGATCTTGACCTGCTGCTTCAAGCAGAGCGCCCAACGCTGTGACCTTTTGGGTGCTAGTGTTAAATGAGACGCTAGCTGGCGGCCGCATCAGCGCTGCCGTTTCCTAAATTGCACGCTAAGTGTGGTGCTGATGCTTCATAAATAAGGCTCCTGAGTATATTAAAGTCACTGACTACACACATGCAGACTTCCTCGTACTTTATTTCCCATGGGACCAGAGTAAGTGAGCCGTTTCAAAACATCTCCAAATCCCTAATTATATGTAAATAGCTTATGTATTCTAGACTAACCCTTTTCCTTATTTCTGGACATAGCTGAGCTGGGAAGGGCATGTAATGGGGCAACTTTATAAGTCATGAGTCTTATGAGAGCTCCACGGAAGAGATTGGCTGTTTTTCTATCATGGTCCTAGAGCAATGGAATAAAACGAAAGGCAAAATCTGGGGCCCTGCTTCCAATTCTACCCCAAGCTGCAGGAAATGGACTAGAGGCATATGGGACATGCATCAGATGGGGCGCTTGCTGCCTTATTATTGCCATCTGCCAGTGCAGTTACAGTGCTGCCCTACCACTAGCATCATCTGGGTTGCCCACTCCAGCCCAGTAGAGCATCCAGACTCATCAAGAAGTCAGTGGGCCTATTGCCTTCTTGGCCATGTGAAACCTCACTGGCTAGAATGCCCACGTAGCTAAAAATGGAAGCAGGGCAGGTGCAACGGTGGAATTGTAGTGGCTCATCTGTTAGAGCAGGAGGGGCTATGCTGACCCACAGGGGTACAGGGAATCACTGGTTCACAGTTTGCTAACATTCTCATACTCTGTCTATTGAGCTTCTAGGAACAATGTAGTCAGTTGTTTGTTAGTGTTGTCCCTGTGCACAGCACCAGTGATCAAGCGATATTGCACAGTGCTCAATCTGAATCAGATTTGTTTTGCCATGTAAATACATACTGGGGATTCCTTGTGGCATGTAGGCTACAGGGATACTACAATAGGTGTGTGAAAACATTTTAATAAGTTCAGAAGGTTCATACTTGGTTCCTCGATGGCAGAGAAGCACCAGTGGAAGAGTAAGAGAATCTCCCTGCACCAGGTGTCTCCTACCCAGACAGGCCTCCAAGCCCTTTTATGTGGCCCTCTGACCAGTACCAAACAGTGGTAGCTGGGCAGTGCCCTTTCTAACTGCCTGGTCTATTCACAGCTTCTGACACTGGCAGCATGTGTCTGTTTGAGGTGCAGCCTGGTGATGCACTGGTATGCTGCACTGCTAATCTTAGGTGCGATGTCTAAAAAAAATAAGCTGGTACATGTATATTCTAAGCATACAGCACGTCCTGCTCCATCTATAATACTTACACATGGGTAATCCTCCGACAGAGGGCGCTGTTCACTGCAGACATGCAAAAACAGGCTCCTCCCGGCCCTTCATATACCCAGGGACCTCCCACAAATCCCCAGATTTCTCTGCAGTGCTTAACTGCGAAGACATGAAGTATCACTCTCTCGCAGGCGAGCGGGGCTTTATAGCCCGTGGCCCTGTGGGACTATTTCCACCTGTCCTCTTTATGAAGAATATGCCTCCCAGCCTGGGCTGCGTTGGTCGGGTGAAGGAAGGCAGCACCTTGTGTGCTTAACGGAGCCATGCTCCACCGCAATCCCCCACCATAGGGTAGGCGGTTAGGCTGATGGTGAGCCTCTAGTGGATGCCCCTCCCGCATTGTTGCCCGTGCCCCTCACAGAATTAGTCCCTGGACGCAGGTCCGCTTCTCCCTCGCTTCCTCCCGTAGCTCGGGGGAAAGGAAAGGGGGGGGGGGTATGTGTGGCAGTCCTAGCGCAGTGTAACAGTGCGTACTATCCACCACTGTTTTTCACTTTTCGTTGGTTAGAGCTTCGCGCTCTTTAGGGGAGGCGGGGACTTGGCATGACGCGCTCTGCGTCACAGCCAGATCAGGCCCGCCCCTCAAGGTTCGCTTGGCGCCATTTTGACAATCTTCGCGCGTGGTGCGATCCGCCTCCTCCCTTGGTCATGTAAGTGCCCTCCGGGGCGGTATTTGTTTCTATGTGTTTTATTCGGCTGCGCATGGCACTGACACCCCCCCTCTTATCCCATTATGTCTTTCAGACGCCAGGACTTCGGTGGCTTCTCCCGGCCTAACATATATTATAGCGGGTCCACATAACAAATTCTCCCACTTCCTAGTGGGTCTTGGGGCATCCAGGGTTGCCTATTGCGTAAATCCCTGCAGGCATACTGCTCAGATAATCACCATAGGGAGGCATCTCAGAATTATGTACCCGGGGTCCCTCTGGGACATGACCGGCTGTGTGCAGTGTGTGGTCAGCCCCATGCTGATGCTGACAGAGCACGGGTCTGCGGACCGTGTGCTGAACAGGCACTGACCCTGCAATCAGGTTTGCCAGTGGCTGCACCTCCCTTCAATACACCCGTCTCCCCGGACCTAAATCTCACTCCTGATGAGTCTCACTCGAGCGGGGATGACCAGCAAGCCGTGCCGCGCAGGCTGCCTACGGCGGAGCAGGTGCTGTCTGGTTTGGCGGAGCGTATGGGCCCTGGAAAGAAGCGGTCCATGACGCCTCCTGGCTCTCCGGTTCCTAACGATACCGATGACTCTGCTGATATGCAGGACCTTGATCCTTCTGAGGAAGGTGAGCTATTCTCAGATTCGGGCTCCTCGGATGAGATGCCCTGGAGCCGTGATGATTCTGGGCCCGGTTCTTGGGGCCTGTGTGACACAGATGAACTTCTTATTAAGATCTTTGAGGTTTTGTCAATCTCCCCTCCTGCAGGGACGGCTCTGCGTCCGGTCTGTGCCGCGGACATCACGGCGGTGGCCGCCAGGACTCTCGTTAGAAAAGTACTTGACCACCGACCTGAGGACCTCCCCTGGGGGGTGTTTAATGCGCCATCAGACTGTGATGTGTTTGTGAGGTTCATCCTCTCAGCGCTGGATGACACCATTAAGATGTGTGCTAGAACCTCTGCCCTTGTGGTAGCTATTCGCCGCCTGGTCTGGCTGCGACAGTGGGGTGCTGACGATGCTACGAAGAAGGCGCTCACTGGCCTTCCCTTCAGAGGACGGCGACTATTTGGGGCCCATTTGGACCTTTTTGGAAAAAAGGGTAAGGCACTCCTACGCAGAAGGCCGTCCCGGCCTCCTCGGGGCAGGGCCACCCCTCCACCTCCCTACGTTAGTGTCAAACGCGAACCTGAGGTGTGCTTCCAACTGTTCGGTGTGGATTTCCACCATGGGGTGGGCAGGCAACGCCCTGGGCCCTCTGGCAGGACTAAGTCCAAATCTGCCAAGACCTCCCAAGCATGAAGGGACTCCCTCGCCCTTCTGGGCTTACTTACAGGTTGCCCTTAACAGAATGGGGCTATGGCCTCTATATTGACCTTCCTCCTTTCCTCAACAGTATGAGGCAGTCTGGACCATGCTGGCCTATGGTAGGCCTGGCAATTCTACTTTCACAGGTAGTCCCTATATGACATCTCTGTCTTGGGACACAAGCGCCCTGTGCAAGGGGGGCCTCCGGCCTCTTGTGCAGTTCTAGATCTTATTGGCTCCCCCTGTGTCTACTGGACACCAAGACCGTTACTAGTCGGTGTTGCAGGACCAACCCTGCGGATGGAGGCCTTGTTTTTGGCCTCTCTTTCGCTCCCAAGCTGCTCGCCATGGCGCAAAGAAGGGTGATGTCTTGGACATGCCTGGGGGGCGTCCGCACTAGGACCTACCGGGTCGTTTTCCTTACTCCCCAATCTCTACGTCAGGCCGAGTGGATTAGTTGGCAGGCGGTGTCCCCTGGGAGTTACTGGATGGGTGCTCAGTCACCTCAATCCCTCATGGTCCCTTATCCGCTATCTCCATTCCTTGGATTCGGTTCAGGCTTGAGCCTTCTCCCTTGGCAACAAGTGGACTCCTGGTCACGGGGGCTCTGTCCCCCCTTTACTGACATCTTACTTTCACCAGACCGGATTGCAGCTGGTGGGCCCGTTGGTGGCGTATCAGATGATGTCCCTTTATATACAGAGCCCTTGGGCTCTTTTGCACAGTAGGTTACTGATCCTACTTGGGGTTCCAGCACCCCTGGAACTAGGTCTGTGCTCATTCCCCCTTGGTACGGTGGTTCCTCTTGAGCTGATTATATCCAAGGACCCTGTCAGGGGGCACCCCCTTCCTTGCTTGCATCTTCCTGTGAATGGTCGCCTTGGGTACCAAGTCTCGCAGGTTGGCGGGGGGGGGGGGGAATTTCTTCCAAAAAATTGTGGGTTATTGTGTACCCATATTGATTGGCATGAGTCTTGGTCTCTTCCCTGTTAGACGTTCTCGGTTCCCAGGGTTCTAGAGTCGTTACAGCATAGGTTGGGGTTGGCTCCCCATCTCGGTATTCTGAAGGTTCAGGTTCTGTCCTGTCTGTCTTCCTGTAGAAGTCTGGTTCAGTCTTCCTTGTGAGGAGCTCTCTTGGGGTTTGCTCAAGGGCATCTCCCAAGTAGTTCTGTGGTTCCTGTTGGGATCCATTTTCATTCTGTTTGCCCTGCAGATTGTTCCCTTGGGACTTATGCTGGATGCTGTCTGAGCTGTCTTGTAGTCCAAGTCGCTTCTCTGGGGGCTCCTGCTTCAGTCAGACGTGTGCCTGAGAAGGTGGATCTGATTACTTAGCCTTGGCTCGATATATATATATATATATATATATATATATATATATATATATATATATATATATACCATGACGTGGTGGTATTCCGTCTTACGCCGGACCCTTTTGTCCAAGTGGTGTTTTATGATCATTGTTTAAGTCCTTTTAGTCTAACTATGGGCCTTATTCTTAATAATGCTGAAGTAAAGGGTCTACATTCCCTCAACAGGTGTTGCAATTTTTCCTGGTGGTTTCTTGTCCCTTAGGGGGACTGATGCCCTTGGGGTCTGCGGGCGCCTCCTTATGTATGCGCCTGATATCGCTTGCTTCCAGGGCCACTGCGCCCTTTGGATTGATCTTACTTGGATGCCTTCCTGGTCCCGAGTAAAGGTTTCGGCTCCTTGCTAATGAAGGGGTCAGTATTCCCGCCTGTCTGACGGGAGACCAGTTCTCATTCCCCTTGGGGAGAGTTCTAAGTTTTCCACGAGGCTTCTGTTGCCTGTGGGCTGGTTGGGCCGTTACACTGGCCTATTCCTTTAAGGGGGAAGAATCTCCCTTTCTCATTTTATTCCGTTATATTGGTGTTTGGGTACCTTTGGCCCTTCAGCACCCGGTTTTTTCTGTTGAATAAGTTACTAGACTGTTGCGTGTCTCTGTTCATACCTTTCAAAGGTTTTGTTATGAGATTGACGTTAGAGCCTCTGCTCATGTCGTACCTGGTTGCAAAGTTTTGCAGGTGACAGCGCCTTTACTGTCTGCTGTGCCTTGTTTTTGGGGATCCCACCCTACTTTATGGACACTGCTATTGGATGTCCCACGTGTAAGTATTATAGATGGAGCAGGACGTGCTGTATGCTTAGAATAATACAATTCTGTGAGATACTCACCTGTAGAATTGGTATTATACGCATACAGCACGTCCTTCTCCACCCCACCCTGGTTTTACATTTTTCTGGATCCCCTGTATGGTGATTGTTATCATTACTTTTGTTACCAGTTGGTGGTTGATTTCTCCCGGCTTCTTTTCTCACTGCTTTTCAATGCTGGGGATTTGTGGGAGGTCCCTGGGTATATGAAGGGCCGGGAGGAGCCTGTTTTTGCATGTCTGCAGTGAACAGCGCCCTCTGGCGGAGGATATGTGTAAGTATTATAGATGGAGCAGGACGTGCTGTATGCGTATAATACCAATTCTACAGGTGAGTATCTCACATAATTGTATTTTTTATCAGTCAGTGACCATACATCTGAATGATCGTGTTTGCATTTTTTTTGTTTTTTTATTAATCAGCCCCTTGAAGACGACCATGCTTATGTGGCCCTTGGTGAAAATGAGTTTGCCACCCCCTGCTCTCATGGAATTAGGATGGCGTCAGTTATGATATTGATGCCATTGTTTATTACTTGGCATCCCAAGTGCGTACAGCTTAGCATAATGACTTTAGCTGGTAATATTAGAATTTAAATGGAGGCTGTGACCCAGAGTCACTTCTACTGGTGGGCCCAAAAAAAACTATTTTGACACTAAGCATATTTCTGCAAGTACTATACCTACCACCAACTAATCATTCAGATAATTTCTGATTAAAAATAAATATTCAGCCTTTCTAAACATTAGCTATACTGATGAAATGTCAGTTTTTTTGGTATAACATCTTGCTATAATTACTTTTATTTAAGGGGATGTAACCCCAAATAAAAAAAAAAAAAAAACAGCCTTCTTTCCCCCACAACAGCTCCCAGCGCTCAGAAGCCTCCTGGTTTCTGAGATCGAGGGGCACCACAAGCATGTGCCCCAGAATTCTTTGCTCCATGACCAACACTCACTTATGGTCATGACCCTGCCCGTCATCGTGCCTGTCCACAGCCTCTATTCATTGAAATGGAGGGGGTGTTCGAGGAAGTGCCTTGAAGGGAGAGGGCTGTGTACAGGCATAGTGACTGATGTTAACAGCAGGAATAGCATGAGGACAACATGAGCCCTGTTCTCAGAAACCATGAGGTTTCTGAATAGCGGACATCCTGCACCGCTCGCACAGCTACCATGGTTGACAATTTGCTTCCATCCAGGGAACTCCAGACCACCCAGCACCATTGTCACAGGTACTATGGCACACCCCCTCCAATGGAGGCAATTCCTGTGACAACGATGCAGGGCGGTTCATCAGGTACAGTATTGATGGACGCATGCTAATGATGGCGGCGGCCGTGCAAGCGGAGTGAAACTTGGATCAGGTGTTCCGGTAAGTGTCAGCACGCTGAAATAGCAGGATGCGAAAAATGAAAGTTGAGTGTAGCATTTGTTTGGCTTTTTGGGCTGCATAATGACTAATGTAGTCTGTTAAAATGCAGATACCTACAATGTAATATCTGGCCTTCTTTTTTCCATCCTTTATTCCAGGGACCATATTGTTACCTGTCATGCTCACTATTGCCCTATAACACCTTAGAGAAAGAAATGTAAGCTAAATCACTAGAATGCTCTCCCTGTTATGAAAGGCCAATCAATTTTACTCATCGACAAAGCTGAGGCTACTTGTTGTTGAAAATTAGTTTGGAAAAACATTGTTTTTGAATATATATTTAAATGCACAAATAATTATGGTACATCTATTCACTACTGATCCTTAGTTTCTTGTGGAAAGAAATGTTAAATTAACTTGATCATCATGCTGAAAAAAAGCGTTTGAATGCCTAAATAAATATAGCACTTATACAGACAACAGAGGACATAAGGGTCGATTCAGAGAAACGCCAAAAACGTTAGTATTTTTTCTGATCTGTGTTTTTTGGTGTAAATTTTCCGATTTCGTATGAACATTCGAGCGATTCTATAATGCATTTCAAACCGTGTGTAAGTTTTCCGTCCGTTCGTATGGCAGTTAGTGAATCAGTTGAATGTCAGTTTCCATCCTGACTTTTCCGTTTCATTTCTCAGGTTTCAAAGTCGGTTTTGGATTTTGCCCTTTTTCCTTTTTTGTCCGGACGAAAATCCTTATGATCTTGCGCCTGCACACTACAAACTTAACTCATTACATATTTGGCTCACTCACTTCTTCTACAATGCTTAGCTAAATCACTTTGCACTTTCTTACATCTTCCATGTCTCACCCCTAAAACTGACCCAAACCACTGTGCGCTCAGGCGAATCTTCATTTCTGCTTTTTCTTTATTTCATTCGTTTTGTGGTAACCAACCATTAATGAATGTATTTCTAAAAGTAAATCATACATTTATTTTTTTTATTTTGAACTGGCATTTTTTACTTGCGGTTTTTACTTAAAATTTTTGGTTTCAAATGGTACAACTTTACATTTTTTGTGTTGTTACCCACACCCTGTACATACAGATTGCTCTCCAAATTTTTAAAACACCCAGCATCTTCTGCATGTTATGAGCCTTGAAACAGCCAAGATGGCGGGTCAGGTAATATAAGGCAGCCTGCAAACAGAAAGGGCCTTGTGACTGTGTTGCTCTGCATTCTGGGATTTCTGACCTTTCAAGGCCCCCAGCTCTGCTGTCTCTGAGCAAAACACAGCTGTAACCCGCACCCTGCACTTTATCCCACTCTCCTCTCCTTAGTAAGTGTGATGCATCTGACCAAAGATAAGATAAAATAATTACACAAAGCAAAGGTTGCCAACTACAACAATAAATCCGAAAACAAATTAAGATTCAAGTACAACAACAATCCAAAAAAAAAATAACAAAGGACATAAGTTTAAAAATAAATCGCAATTATATGGATGTGTGGCAAAATAAAGGTTTACATGCAAAGGACTAATTAAGGTCCACATTAAAATGCTTTTATAAGGCATACATGAAATGTATTGATTCAGGTATGCATTGCTATACAATTTATGGCCTCGGCCATGCTGATACATGCAATTAATTGGAGCTGAAGGCGCGCAGACTCCTCCACATAGCCACAAAACATGTTCTACAATAGCAAATCCGAGTCCTCAAAGGTGTCGGAAGTGGATTTTCAATTAAACGGATTTTTAAGGTGGGAATCAGCTCTCTGAATCACATGGAAACACATCCAATTAACTGAAGTTTTAGGAACGAACGGAAAAATTACAATTTGGTTGGGAACATTTCCGATTTGGTTGTAAAACTTCCGATTTTGTTAGTAAAACTTCCGATGATCGTAAGAGCATTTACGAATTCGAAAAAAAAAGGAAAAAATGACTAACACCCACACAAACTTCCGATTCCCGATCCGAAATCAATTAACTTTTGCATTTAGAATCGACCCTATAGACATTAAGGGGTTAATGACATTGATGGGTAGGACTCTTTCCGAACGAATTTAATTTTTGGCTTGATTTAGACTTTTAGCTAGTATTGCTTAGTAGGACCAGTGAGAGCATGTTTTGCTATTTATTTAAAGAGCAATCTAATCAGTGATGTGGATTTTTGGCTGTTATGCTGATTGTCCCACCATTGTATTTATGCTTTTGAAGGATAAAGCAAATGCAGGCACATTTTAAAATAAAAAGAAAACCCATAAAAGGTGACTTGCCTGGTGAGGAAAGCGTCCTGCTCCTTGATGCTGTGGTTTCGGTTGCAAATGCTCTGGCAAAATGAAAGCAATATATTCAGCTACAAAGAAAAGAAGTCCAGCACAGCCCTACACCGTCCTCTAGTGAGCACCCCTCCCCTTCTCTGGAAGAGAAAGATAAAGCACATTTACTGCTTGTTTTCCTAAAAATGTGGTTTCAGGAAATGTATACGAGCAGTTGGCTGTTTCATCCCTCCAATCCTTTACCATATGGGATACATTTCAAATGTTTATTTCACAGTGCTGTTTATGTTTTTGTTTATTGTATTAGTGTAATGTACTTAGAGGTATGATTTATTTAGTAGTTTTAGGATGCAGACTTTTAGCAAGTATTATTATTAAAGTTTATTTATAAAGCGCCATCATGTTCCATGGCCTTCTACAATATGAAATTACAGAGTATAGCAACTAACTAACAGTACATGACAGAAAAGCACAAATATATAGTCCTACTGAAATACACTAGGAGAGATGGCCCTGCCTTTGCGGGCTTACAATCTAAGGGATAAGACTCTGGAGACAAAAGGTAGGTCATAAGTAATATATACTTAATATGATGGCAAGTGATCTGAAGTGGCTTTGGCTGCCTTTTACTCAGGCCAAATGATAGGTGGCTTTTGAGGGCATCCTTGAAGGCTTGGGGAGTGGTGAATTGTATGGGGGAGGGCATTCCAGTGTAATGGGGCGGCACTTGTGAAGTCCTGGATGTGGGAGGAGGTGATTACCGTTGAGGAAAGGAGGTGGTCATGGGCAGAGCGGAGATTGCGCCTGGGTTAGTATTGGTTGATAAGCTAAGAAATGTAGGCTGATTGTAGAGTGCTTTGTATGTTAAGCTTAGTATTTTAAATTGAATTCTCTCAGATACTGGCAGCTAGTGGAGGGACTGACATAGAGGAGCAGCACTAGAGAAGCCAGAGGAGAGATAAATGAGTCAAGCAGCAGAGTTGAGAATAGATTGGAGAGGTGCCAGTCTGTTGGTTGGTAAACCACAAAGGAGGGTGTTGCAGTAATCTGGTCGGGAGATGATCAGGGCATACACTAGGATTTTGCTGGTATTAGGTGAGAGGAAGGGGAGGATGTGGGAGATGTTTTTGAGTTGGAGACGGCAGGAGGTGGCAGGTAATTGAATGTGAGGTGTGAATGGGATAGAGGAGTCCACTATAACACCAAGGCATAGTGCTTGGGGAGTTGCAGTAATTGTGAGGTCAGTGACAGATATAGTTGGTGTGGAGGCAGTAGGAGAGTATGATGGTGGGAAAACAACAAACTCAGTCTTGTACATGTTTAGTTTGAGGCTAGGAGGAGCAGAAAGACAAAGAAGTAGAGATGGCTGTGGGAAGAAAAGGAGGCAGTGCGTTTGCTGTGCAATTTTGATGAAAAGGAGATGGTTTTAGTGAGAAAGAAATTCATGAATTCATGAGAGGAGATCTGTGGGGAGGGTAGAAGTGAGGGGGGAGATGAAGAGGGACTTACCCATAGCAGGGGGTGCATTGCCTGTATGATTCTGAGGATGATTGGTAGCACAATAGTCAGGCAGAAGATTTTCATTTAGCTCAGTGGGTGGAGTGGGTCAGTTCTGTGGAGCCTAGTTTTGCCCAGAGACTTCAGTTCACGTTGTGTTTAATTCGAGTGTAATTCTTCTTAGCACTTATAAGAATTCAACACTTTCTGCACAATTCTGCCCAGTGTTGTACATTCTGCCCAGCAAGCACAACGGAGTATATACTAGTGGTGAAAGGAAGCCTTGATTGACCAAAGGCTGCTAGCTGGGTCAGGGGTGGAAGTTACAAATTGGGTATCGTTAAGCAAATCAACAATCAACGGGGAAAGGCCAGATATAATATAAACAAGTGGAAGGATTGTAAAAAGACAGACATAAAATAAAAAAAACACTATATCTATGAAGTTATATCATGTCTACACAATGATAAGTCAAATTAAAATTACAAACAGTGTCTCAGAGAAAGCCTCAAGAAAGATCTGTAGCATTCCCAGATTTAGAATGAATAAAGCAGGAAGCAAAGGGTTAAAACCGATCGCTGCAGATGGAGAAATCGGCTTCAATCAGTTTCAAAGGAGACATCAAGAAAGCTGTAGAATACCTATTGGTGAGAGAGAAGGGCGTCATGATCCTAATTTGGGTGTACATCTTCCTAGCACTTAGGAAGTATTCTGCCCAGTGCTGTCTATTCTGCCCAGCTACTCAATTTCATTTTAATCAACTACAATTTACAATCCAGAGCTTGGTGAATATTTAAATGCACACTGATGGCTCAAAATGCTGACATGATCTTCTAAGTGATTTGATAACTGGGGCCTGGGTGGTAATCATTTTAACTATTGCTTTTTTTTTATAAAAAGAACCCAGGTTTTAAATTTTCCCTATATCCATCCTATTGCTTTTTCACTTAATATATTCAATAATGTATATCAAATATTTGGGGAGTTCATGTGGCAAAAACTGCAGTAGACTGCAATGAAAAAACACAGTGAAAAAAATCAGGTGACCTTCTTTCTGCATTATTACAGTCTTTTCAAAGCCATTCAACACTAATTTGGGTATTGATTGCCATCTAGCTTGGTGTGGGAGGGCATTCCAATGTGTGATGCTTCACGGGGTATTCACTCCTGCCAGCCCAAGATAATCTTACCTACTTTTCTTTCCATTGGCGACATGCAGCCCTGTGCAGTAACTGTCCACCAGCGATCACATGCTCCACACTCTATTGTGAACCAAGCAGTGTGAACCACTCTGCCAACAGCAGCCAATCACAGAGCTGCATTTTGCCTGTAGAATGAAGAGAAGGTACGATTTTAGTGTAAGATCGCTGTTTGCCTGCTCTAATGAAAAAATAGACTTATCTGTGGTTTCTTACATAGACTTACCTAATTTCTTGGGTGTGGAAATGAACAAATCTTGTGTTCAATAAATAACCTCCAGCTGTAGGACTATTTTGTAGTATGGTATTAGAAAATGATTATGAAAGGAAAGTATTTCTGTTGGGTTATATAGTATAAGATCTTATAAGATCTTGCTCAGTCTTCGAGGAACGCCAAAAGTATTACTCTTATATTACAATTACAATTTAAAGGCTATAATGGACTCTACAAGTGCTTTTGTGAGTTATTATTATTTTATATATTGCCGCCGTCTTCCATAGTGCTTTGCAATGTAGTAATGATACCCATGCCAGTTCTCTATGGTTATGGCCAGTGAACTATATGAGTGTATGCCCTAGGTACATTAGTGACACGGCAGTCTGAATGTTTAGTTCATGATTAGTGATGAGCGAGTAGTATTCGACCGAGCCGGTATTCGATCGAATACTACGCTGTTCGTCATACTCGATTTCGATCGAGTACAGCGGCGATGGCGCACTCACAATTCGTTTCCCCTCCCACCTTCCCTGGCGCGTTTTTTACACCAATCACCATGCAGGGGGGGTGGGACAGGTCCTGGGAGGACGCTGGCATCGCGAAAACGGCGTCTACACGCATTGGCTGGAAAAACCATGTGACCTCGAATATACAAAACTCAGCACTTCCTCTTCGTCAGCATTAGCAGCTTGAACTTAGTGAGGGACAGACGCTCACAGCAGGGAAAGACAGGCTGTCGCTGGCAGGGCCCCAGAAGCTCGGAATATCGCTTTTACCACCATCTATACCAGCTACCAGAAGACAAGACAGTCCTTAAGAGCCCTTATTAGGGCTGCTACGCTGAACAGTATATAGCTCATTTTCTATTTAGTCAGGCAGGGCCCCAGAAGCTCAGAATATACCTTTTACCACCATATATACCAGCTACCAGAAGACAAGGCAGTCCTTAAGAGCCCTTATTAGGGCTGCTACGCTGAACACAGTATATAGCTCATTTTCTATTTAGTCAGGCAGGGCCCCAGAAGCTCAGAATATACCTTTTACCACCATATATACCAGCTACCAGAAGACAAGACAGTCCTTAAGAGCCCTTATTAGGGCTGCTACGCTGAACACAGTATATAGCTCATTTTCTATTTAGTCAGGCAGGGCCCCAGAAGCTCAGAATATACCTTTTACCACCATATATACCAGCTACCAGAAGACAAGACAGTCCTTAAGAGCCCTTATTAGGGCTGCTACGCTGAACAGTATATAGCTCATTTTCTATTTAGTCAGGCAGGGCCCCAGAAGCTCAGAATATACCTTTTACCACCATATATACCAGCTACCAGAAGACAAGACAGTCCTTAATAGCCCTTATTAGGGCTGCTACGCTGAACAGTATATAGCTCATTTTCTATTTAGTCAGGCAGGGCCCCAGAAGCTCAGAATATACCTTTTACCACCATATATACCAGCTACCAGAAGACAAGACAGTCCTTAATAGCCCTTATTAGGGCTGCTACGCTGAACAGTATATAGCTCATTTTCTATTTAGTCAGGCAGGGCCCCAGAAGCTCAGAATATACCTTTTACCACCATATATACCAGCTACCAGAAGACAAGACAGTCCTTAATAGCCCTTATTAGGGCTGCTACGCTGAACAGTATATAGCTCATTTTCTATTTAGTCAGGCAGGGCCCCAGAAGCTCAGAATATACCTTTTACCACCATATATACCAGCTACCAGAAGACAAGACAGTCCTTAAGAGCCCTTATTAGGGCTGCTACGCTGAACAGTATATAGCTCATTTTCTATTTAGTCAGGCAGGGCCCCAGAAGCTCAGAATATACCTTTTACCACCATATATACCAGCTACCAGAAGACAAGGCAGTCCTTAATAGCCCTTATTAGGGCTGCTACGCTGAACACAGTATATAGCTCATTTTCTATTTAGTCAGGCAGGGCCCCAGAAGCTCAGAATATACCTTTTACCACCATATATACCAGCTACCAGAAGACAAGACAGTCCTTAAGAGCCCTTATTAGGGCTGCTACGCTGAACACAGTATATAGCTCATTTTCTATTTAGTCAGGCAGGGCCCCAGAAGCTCAGAATATACCTTTTACCACCATATATACCAGCTACCAGAAGACAAGACAGTCCTTAAGAGCCCTTATTAGGGCTGCTACGCTGAACACAGTATATAGCTCATTTTCTATTTAGTCAGGCAGGGCCCCAGAAGCTCAGAATATACCTTTTACCACCATATATACCAGCTACCAGAAGACAAGACAGTCCTTAAGAGCCCTTATTAGGGCTGCTACGCTGAACAGTATATAGCTCATTTTCTATTTAGTCAGGCAGGGCCCCAGAAGCTCAGAATATACCTTTTACCACCATATATACCAGCTACCAGAAGACAAGACAGTCCTTAAGAGCCCTTATTAGGGCTGCTACGCTGAACAGTATATAGCTCATTTTCTATTTAGTCAGGCAGGGCCCCAGAAGCTCAGAATATACCTTTTACCACCTTATATACCAGCTACCAGAAGACAAGGCAGTCCTTAATAGCCCTTATTAGGGCTGCTACGCTGAACACAGTATATAGCTCATTTTCTATTTAGTCAGGCAGGGCCCCAGAAGCTCAGAATATACCTTTTACCACCATATATACCAGCTACCAGAAGACAAGACAGTCCTTAAGAGCCCTTATTAGGGCTGCTACGCTGAACAGTATATAGCTCATTTTCTATTTAGTCAGGCAGGGCCCCAGAAGCTCAGAATATACCTTTTACCACCATATATACCAGCTACCAGAAGACAAGGCAGTCCTTAATAGCCCTTATTAGGGCTGCTACGCTGAACACAGTATATAGCTCATTTTCTATTTAGTCAGGCAGGGCCCCAGAAGCTCAGAATATACCTTTTACCACCATATATACCAGCTACCAGAAGACAAGACAGTCCTTAAGAGCCCTTATTAGGGCTGCTACGCTGAACACAGTATATAGCTCATTTTCTATTTAGTCAGGCAGGGCCCCAGAAGCTCAGAATATACCTTTTACCACCATATATACCAGCTACCAGAAGACAAGACAGTCCTTAAGAGCCCTTATTAGGGCTGCTACGCTGAACAGTATATAGCTCATTTTCTATTTAGTCAGGCATAGCTTTCTATTTAGTCAGTCATAGCTCATTCTAGCTATATACACACTGCACACAACGGCTGCTTTAGTGAGGGGTAGCTGCTGCTGCTGGAATAGGGACAGAAAGACTTCAGTGGTGTATTAGCACCTATATACAAAACTATATACACTCTGCTCAAAACGGCTGCTTTAGTGAGGGGTAGCTGCTGATGCTGGAATAGGGACAGAAAGACTTCAGTGGTGTATTAGCACCTATATACAAAACTATATTTTGCACTACTGTTTTGTGTCCTCTGTGCCAACAAAACCTTGTTATATACCCGGTGCGTATATAGGCACCATTTCACCTTCTGGCAGTATACGGCTGTATAGCCAGGTGTTCTTAAAAATATATTGATATTTGGCACTACTGTTTTGTGTCCTCTGTGCCAACAAAACACTGTTTTATACACGGTGCGTATAGGCACCATTTCACCTTCTGGCAGTATACGGCTGTATAGCCAGGTGTTCTTAAAAATATATTGATATTTGGCACTACTGTTTTGTGTCCTCTGTGCCAACAAAACACTGTTTTATACACGGTGCGTATAGGCACCATTTCACCTTCTGGCAGTATACGGCTGTATAGCCAGGTGTTCTTAAAAATATATTGATATTTGGCACTACTGTTTTGTGTCCTCTGTGCCAACAAAACACTGTTTTATACACGGTGCGTATAGGCACCATTTCACCTTCTGGCAGTATACGGCTGTATAGCCAGGTGTTCTTAAAAATATATTGATATTTGGCACTACTGTTTTGTGTCCTCTGTGCCAACAAAACACTGTTTTATACACGGTGCGTATAGGCACCATTTCACCTTCTGGCAGTATACGGCTGTATAGCCAGGTGTTCTTAAAAATATATTGATATTTGGCACTACTGTTTTGTGTCCTCTGTGCCAACAAAACACTGTTTTATACACGGTGCGTATAGGCACCATTTCACCTTCTGGCAGTATACGGCTGTATAGCCAGGTGTTCTTCTTAAAAATATTTTTATATTTGGCATAACGCGTGGCCAAAAAAGTAAAACGTCTGAAATGCGGAGGGCTAGCGCAAAGGGACGTGGACGAGGACGGGGGCGCGGAAATGCTGGTGGGGGCACAAACCGCGTTGAAGCCAGTGGGGATACAATGCGTGCTGGTGAGGGGCAGCCAGCATTACGCTCATCCAGCTTCCCTGCCTTTATGGGACAGTTATGCGGGGGGCGGGGTACACCTCTGTTAAGGCCTGAGCAGCGTGAACAGGTGGTGCAATGGATGGCCGATAACGCTTCCAGTCACTTGTCCACCACCCAGTCATCCACACAGTCTCACTCTGACCCTCCTTCCTCCCAACCTGGCCAACAGAGTCAGCCCAACCTTGACCCCTCCCAGGACCTCTTTTCGGGTCCTTTTCCAGATGTGCTGCAAGAATCCCAGGAGCTAGCAGAGGAATTTGTTTGTAGTGATGCCCAAACACTTGAGCATCCGCCATCTGCTAGTGATGTGGACCCGGAACCAGCATCTGCTATCATGAGCGATGATGATGATGAGACGCAGTTGCCATCAAGGGAGGCTGTTGGAATGTCCAGTGGGCAGGAGGAGGAGCAGAGAGAGGAAGTGGAAGAGGAGGTGGTGGACGACGAAATGACCGACCCCACTTGGACAGGGGTGATGTCCAGCGGGGAAAGCAGTGGAGATGCGGTCTGCGCATCACCGAATAAGGCAGCAAGAGGCAGAGGACAGTCCAGAGGCAGAGGACAGTCCAGACAGAGAAGGCAGGCCACAGCCAGCAGGGCCGAAGCTCTTCCCGGCAGCAGGCAGTCGCGCGAAGCTCCCCCATCGAGGCCTCGTACTTCTGTGGTGTGGAGATTTTTTAACGTTTGCGCGGATGACAAACTGAGCGCGGTTTGCGCAATCTGCCACTCAAAACTGAGTAGGGGCTCTGAGAAGAGCAATCTGACCACCTCAGGCATGCGCCGTCACTTGGAATTAAAGCACTGGGCTGAGTGGGAGAGAGCAAACGCAATACAACCTGCGCCCCGTCTTGCTGCCACTGCCTCTTCCCCTTTGTTGTGTGCTGCCACTGCGGTCCAGACCTCCAGCCAGGACACCTCCACATCTGCCTCTGCCTCGGCTACTTTGGGGCCTTCTCCTTCAGCCCCACCTTCCCCCGCATCTTCGTCTGCACCTTCCATCTCTTCGTCCCATCAACTGTCCATCTCGCAGGCGTTCAACCGCAGGCGGAAGTACGCCTCCAGTCACCCCCAAGCCCAAGCCTTAACCTGCCTCATCTCCAAACTGCTGGCCCTGGAGATGTTGCCGTTTAGGCTTGTGGAGACGCAGGCCTTCCGCGACCTGATGGCGGCTGCCGCACCTCGCTATTCCGTCCCTAGCCGCCACTATTTTTCCCGGTGTGGCGTCCCCGCCCTGCACCAGCACGTGTCGCGTAACATCAGGCGGGCCCTGAGGTACGCAGTCAGCGCAAAGGTCCACTTGACCACCGACTCGTGGACAAGCGCTTGCGGCCAAGGACGCTACATCTCTTTGACGGCACACTGGGTGAATGTTGTGGAAGCGGGGACGGGGTCGCAAACAGGGACGGCCTACATACCACCCCCGCCCAAGATTGCCAGCACGGGTTCTGATAGACCCCCCTCCTCTTCCTCCTCCTCCTCCTCCTACTCCTCTGCCTTAACATCGCCCTCAGCCCCTAGCTGGAAGCGTTGCAGCACTGGCGCGGGGAGACGTCAGCAGGCGGTGCTTAAGCTCATCAGCTTGGGCGACAGGAAGCACAGCGCCGCAGAGGTGAGGCACGCCATATTGCAGCAGACAGAGATGTGGCTGTCGCCGCTGCAGCTAGGACCAGGCATGGTCGTGTGCGATAACGGCCGTAACCTGGTGGCGGCTCTGGAGCTTGCAGAACTCAATCACGTACCATGCCTGGCCCACGTTTTTAATTTGGTAGTACAAAAGTTTCTAAAGACTTACCCCAACCTGGCAGAGCTACTGGTCAAAGTGCGGCGCTTGTGCGCTCACTTTCGGAAGTCAACTGTAGCTGCTGCTAGCTTAAAAAAAATCCAGCAACGCCTCCATTTGCCTCAACATCGGCTGTTGTGCGACCTGCCCACTCGCTGGAATTCCACCTATTGCATGTTGGCCAGGGTGTGTGAGCAGCAGAAAGCATTGATGGAGTACCAGATGATGCATCCACGCGTGCCTCCAACTCAGCTCCCTCAGTTTGCCAACCACGAGTGGCCATGGATGGCAGACATATGCGATGTATTGCGTATCTTTGAGGAGTCCACTAAGAAGGTCAGCAGCGAGGACGCTATAGTGAGCGTAACCATCCCGCTCCTATGCGTCCTTAAAGAATCGCTCATCGCAATAAGGGAGAACGCATTGCACACAGAGGAGACGGGGGTAGGAGGAGACGCAACGCAGGTAGACAGTCAGACCACACTTTTGTCTGCTGCTCGGTGGCAGTTGCAGGAGGAGGAGGATGAGGAGGAGGAGGACAACGTGGAGGTGGCTGTGGAAGAGGATGCTGGCGGCGAGGGTAGCAGTCAGGCTGTGTGCGTCCCATTGGTTCAGCGCGGATGGGGCGGAGAGGAGGAGGAAGAGGAGGAAATGGAAAATGATCCTTCTGGTGGGGGCAGTGAGGTCATGCCTACTCAGAGTCTGGCACACATGGCTGACTTCATGCTGGGCTGCTTTTCCCGGGACATACGTGTTGTCCGGATATTGGAGAACAAACTATACTGGGTCTTCGCACTCCTGGACCCCCGGTATAAAGATAACTTCTCCTCTTTTATTCCGGTAGAGGAGAGGACGAATCGATTACTGGAATACCAGAGGGAACTCTTGCAGAACATGATGCAGATTTTCCCAACCAGCATCGCTGGCGGCAGAGAGGAGAGTGTCTCCCAGAGTCTGACAACATCGATCAGGCCCACAGCCACCAGGGGAACACTCTCCAAGGTGTGGGACACGTTCATGTCACCCCCTCGTGCAACTTCCATCACTGTGGGGCCCGCTATCAGCAGGAGGGACAAGTATCGGCGGATGTTGCGGGACTACCTGGCAGACCACACCCCTGTCCTCCCCGATCCCTCGGCGACCTACACTTACTGGGTCTCCAAGTTGGACACGTGGCTGGAACTGTCCCTGTACGCCTTGGAGGTGCTTGCCTGCCCTGCCGCCAGCGTGCTATCAGAAAGGGTGTTCAGCGCAGCCGGGGGCATTATAACCGATAAGCGCAGCCGCCTGTCAACCGACAGTGCCGACAGGCTGACGCTAATCAAAATGAACAGCAAGTGGATTGACCCGGACTTTGCTTGTACAACAGTGGAAAGCAGCCAAGAGTGAAGTGCCATCTGTATGAAGTGCCATTTCCTCCTCCTCCTCCTTAACCGCCGTAGAATTGCTGTATTAATAAAAAAAAATTATGGCTCACCTCTTGGGCTTAATACAATCAATTTTTAAGAGGTCTCAGCTCGTGGGACTCCACACAATTTTTAAGAGGTCTCAGCTCTTGGGACTCCACACAATGTTTGAGAGGTCTCAGCTCTTGGGCCTCCACACAATTTTTAAAAGGTCTCAGCTCTTGGGCCTCCACACAATTTTTAAAAGGTCTCAGCTCTTGGGCCTCCACACAATTTTTAAAAGGTCTCAGCTCTTGGGCCTCCACACAATTTTTAAAAGGTCTCAGCTCTTGGGCCTCCACACAATTTTTAAAAGGTCTCAGCTCTTGGGCCTCCACACAATGTTTGAGAGGTCTCAGCTCTTGGGCCTCCACACAATTTTTAAAAGGTATCAGCTCTTGGGCCTCCACACAATGTTTGAGAGGTCTCAGCTCTTGGGCCTCCACACAATGTTTGAGAGGTCTCAGCTCTTGGGCCTCCACACAATTTTTAAAAGGTCTCAGCTCTTGGGCCTCCACACAATGTTTGAGAGGTCTCAGCTCTTGGGCCTCCACACAATTTTTAAAAGGTCTCAGCTCTTGGGCCTCCACACAATGTTTGAGAGGTCTCAGCTCTTGGGCCTCCACACAATTTTTAAAAGGTCTCAGCTCTTGGGCCTCCACACAATTTTTAAGAGGTCTCAGATCTTGGGCCTCCACACAATTTTTAAGAGGTCTCAGCTCTAAGCTTCCCTTACTGCTGGGGTGACACACTGTAACAAACCTCCTCCTGTAAGCTTCCCTGACTGCTGGGGTGACACACTGTAACAAACCTCCTCCTGTAAGCTTCCCTTACTGCTGGGGTGACACACTGTAACAAACCTCCTCCTGTAAGCTTCCCTGACTGCTGGGGTGACACACTGTAACAAACCTCCTCCTGTAAGCTTCCCTTACTGCTGGGGTGACACACTGTAACAAACCTCCTCCTGTAAGCTTCCCTGACTGCTGGGGTGACACACTGTAACAAACCTCCTCCTGTAAGCTTCCCTGACTGCTGGGGTGACACACTGTAACAAACCTCCTCCTGTAAGCTTCCCTGACTGCTGGGGTGACACACTGTAACAAACCTCCTCCTGTAAGCTTCCCTTACTGCTGGGGTGCCACACTGTAACAAACCTCCTCCTGTAAGCTTCCCTGACTGCAGGGGTGACACACTGTAACAAACCTCCTCCTGTAAGCTTCCCCTACTGCTGGGGTAACACACTGTAACAAACCTCCTCCTTTAAGCTTCCCTTACTGCTGGGGTGACACAATGACACAAGAGGACATGTCTGACCACATCTCACACACACACACACACACAATGACAATTAGGGGTGGGGTATATTTATTTTCCCCCTTGCCTATGCCATCTGTGGTTGTCATTAGGCAACGTGATTTTAAGGGGTGCAGAATTTTGTTCTTTTTTGTACAGTTTGGCTTGGGGTCCATGGCAATGTAGAGGAAAGAAGGTTTCCTTGTCTTGTCTCACTTTACGTAGAAGTAATATTGTGTTTGGAGTGTATTGTTGAGAGGCTGTGATAGTGGCGTAATAGTGCGACTTGGGCGCGTTATATGCACCCAGACATGCTTCCCCTGCTGTCCCAGTTGCATTCCAGCAGTGTTGGCATCATTTTCTGATGTTTCAGGGTGGACTTGGTGACCTCCAAGTGGTCGAATTGAGATTTCCAAGTGTCGAGCATTTTTTTCCCATAGACTATAATGGGATTCGATATTCGGTCGAGTAGTCGAGTAACGCGGTCTATTCGAATCGAAATTCGAAATTTCGAATATTTCACTACTCGCTCATCTCTATTCATGATACTCTATTTTAATACTATTTACTATTTTAGCTGCCTGTTATACAAATCAGCCGAACCTTTCCCTCTTATGAACGATTTCTGTCAAGGCCTTATTTCCTGGTTTACTTGGCTGGATTTTTCAGATGCCCTAGATTTGTATATATTCTTACATTCCTGTGTTATCTGTACGATAAAGTGCATCATCCATCATCATTTCCATCGCTTCTAGCAACATTTTACCATAGCTTATCCAGAAAGAGTGGACTATTAACATCCTATAAACAAGTCATCAAACAGGGAAAAGGTATTTCAGAAACAAAACAAAAAAATGTGGGCTTTAACGTGAAATATCCTGTTTATTTCCATTTTTATAACATTTTATATTAATTTTGTGTAAAAATTAAAGCAAAGAATATATATTTCTTAATTTGTTGTGTTTTTTGGGGAAAAATATATATTTTGTAAGAAAACCTTATTGTGTGTAAAACCCTTAACAATTAAAAAAATGGTGTGCCCCCCCCCCCCCCCCCCCCCTTGGAAAACCAGCCTGGGCACCAGCTATGCAGGCTTATGTGGGGAAGCTGGTAATTGGGTTGAGGGTTAATGGCAAGTCACCGACTTGCCGCGGGTGACTTGCCAGCCCCTCAAGCCTTGTGAGCATAGACCTCTTACCAGTTAACAACAGGTTTAATGTTCTATGGAATGGGTTAAACTCTTTCAGATCTCTGTGCTAGGTTGTGGAAATGTTCTTCATTTTGCCTGCAAAACACTTCCAGATCCACTTCATAGAGGTCAATGGCAGCTCATGGGTAATGCTTTGTAATTCATTTTGAAGGACTTTTCAAAGTATAGTTACTTCTTGCCTAAGATCATAGAAAGAACGAGAGCTGTAAAAGCAATCACAAACGTAGTAAAGAGATCCACACCCACTACCTGAATCACAACCACTGCAGACATGCACCAAGCCAAGATCCAAAGAGGGGAAAAACTAGAAAAAACTGAAAAGTGTGATCAAGGACCCCAGTATCAAATTTAGAGCAGCTTTAAAATCTGAGAACTATGCACGGTGGCACAATCAAGGACACAGGAATCAGATAATTGGGACTCACTTCCTATGACATATATATCAGAAAAACTACAAAGCTTATAAATGCAGTGTATAATTTACCAGCACACAACACAGTTGTGTACAGGAAAACCTAAAAAACACAAGTCCTGGTGCTGCATAGTTGGTTATGTTCCTTTTACTGCCCTGCTCTGCCTAGAATCACAGTTTAACCAGTTATTAGGCTTTCGCTGTTTCCCTATTTGGAATGCTTGTTAAAATGGACTGTGAACCCAACAGAATTAGCCAGAAAGCAGCTCATCTTATGTCTGTCCCATGTGAATCTCCTCCATTTCCTGCAGTGTGGGTTAGAAGCTGCAGCAGAGCTCAACAGTTTGCCCTTTTTCCAATTTCATTCCTCCAGGACCACACAAAAAAGTGGTCCTATGGCTCTGTCCCTTGGATCTCTCAGCATGACCGACCCTGGCAAGCTACAGTGGTCCCGCATCTCTGACCACAGCAGATCATAATGATGGCTCATAAAGCTGCTCCATGATATGTTCCTTCCAGTTGAGCCACAACCCTAAATTAAAGAAACCTGTTTTGCCTTTAATACATACGCTATTTACATAATATCAGATATTAGGTGAGATAAGGAGGGGGAACGTTGGTGCCTGCCTGGACAGGGACTTTAGTTTTACTAGTATATCATTTCCTTACTTTCTTTACTTCTTGACCAGTATTCAATATGTATTTAGTAGTTGTTGTCCCATGTATAAGTATTTGTTGTCCCGTGGAACTTTATTTTGAGATGGTAAAACAAAATGTTTGCATGTGTCCTAAAAATATTCTGTGCTTTTCCCATTGTGCGTGTTATTTAATTTGTTTACAGAAGTTTCCTCTACGGTAAATTTAAACAAAGATCTTATTTTTGACATGACTTTCCGTTAACCTTTCTCTTACACCAACATTGAATAAAACATTATTTGCTTAAGTTTATGCTAAGTACAGTTAAATCATTCAGATTCCAAACTCCTTGCTGTTTTTACTCATGATGTCCTTTTTCAGTTAAGGGAGGGAAACTGTTGTTGTAGTCAATATATTATCATGTTTATTACATTTAGCATAGAGAGTTCTACTCCTTTGTTATTTATTTGGTAAACTAACCTGCAAGAATGAGCTGTGGGCTGCCCTAATTATGGCACTCGGGGAGCAGTTGGGGGTTAGGCCATGACTGCCCCTTACCATGCCCCTGACCGCTGAAAGACACTTGAGTCTTACAAAGAAGATGGGTTTAACAGACTAAGCCTCAGCTGTTGAGAAGGGGTGTTGAATATACTGTGCAACAGCTTACAGATTGTCTCTGTATGTGATCTACATCTATATTGCTAGGTTAATGTAATTTACATTTATGACAGTAGATGGCATTGCTATATATAACAATACATTCTCTGCAGCATGGTGTGTTTCCTAAACATTGAGATGATCTCTATGACTTCTTTTTTCCCAGTGTCCTGTTCAGGTCACTCCATTTCTGACATGTGGGTATTCTTCACCAGGTGGCGCACAGTTACTGCAAGACAAAAAAACTGTGACTCCTCCCGGCCCCCTATAAAAGGCAGGTGTCTCAACAGAATCCCCAGTGTTCGCTTGCAGTATTACTGCGAAAACGACTACTCTCTCTGGATTATCGCAGCTGAGCGGGGCATCCCAAGCCTGACGGCCGCTGCACCCCTATTCTCACTGTCTCCGTGGACCCACGTTGCCTCCCAGCCTCGGCTGTACGGGACAGGTGCAGATAGGGAGAACGCAGAGGGTCAGGCGTTTCACAGAGCTAGGCTCTGGGCCGCAGACCCTCCCTTAAAGGGTAGCCGGCCATAGGCTAATTGTGAGCCTATTGGGGGGTAGAACCATTACAGGGACCCCTTTTTGCTTATCCCACAAGCTTTATTATTGTGTGTGTGAGTGTTTTCTGTTACACTTTTTATACTGCTGCAACTTACATCCCTCGTTCCCTCCGTTGCCTCATGCTCCTTCTCTCTCCAGCTAACTCGGTTGCCATTCAGCTGAGAGGGAGGCTGCCGGCGGCCTGACAGGGAGCTGGAGCTCCTGCGGCCGCCGACACTGTCAGGGCGTGGGGACGTGCCGGGTGCTGAGGGGGGCCCCGCCGCGGGCTGCGCTGCTGTATAGCGGCGGGGCCTCCGCCATTTTGGGCTCTGAGGGAGATGGAGGCGGGCGATGCCTTCGCACCATTGGGGGGGACGGAGCCATGCGGCCCTCCCCTCAAGGAGAGCTGACAGGCTGTTCTGCGGTCGCCATCTTGATGCGTGCTGCTGCGGACGCGGCGGGGGAGGTCCTTCCTGGGTCTCCACGCTGTGTAACGTTTGGGCATGAGCCGGCTGGCTTCTTCTGCTGCTCCCGTGCTGCTGGGACTCCTCCGGGGCTCCGCCGACATCGTGAGTCTTTCTGTTTTTTTCTCTTACTGTATTCTGGCGCATGTGCTGTGGGATGCCTCTTTTTTGCTTGTGTGTTCATGGGTCCTTGTAGCGGTGGTTGTGGTTCCTCCTGGGCTTGTCCCCCCATCTCCTCCCTCTCCCCACCCCCTCCCTTCTTAGTAAGAGGGATCACTAAAAGAGGGACTATACAAGAGGGTCAGCGGTTTGGGCCTTTAGTGCTCTGTAACCTGCTGAATGGTCTCCACCATAATGGAGGCTTCTGGGGATAGTGAGCTATGGGCCCTATCTGGCGGGTGAGGCTCTGCCTCATGTGCGGCACCGGCCCTCTGGGGCAGACTTGACGCGGTTGTTTCACTTGCGCTGGGTATGTATTTGTGAGCATGATAGGGCGGGCGTATCTGCCCCTGGCCCCTTATCGCCTGCGACCTCGCCAGCACCCCCACTTTTGCTTTCTGCCCTCTGCAAAGGGGAAGCCAGCTGGGGTCCCGAACTGTTTTGGCATACCGAGGGGCTGGCTTTGAGAGTCCTTCCTGGGCTTGTCGATATCCCACACGGCCCTGGGAAGGCCACGAGTAAGAGGCGGCACTTCGAGTTCGGTTACTCGTGTTGTCAATGATGGTGATGCTTCTTCTGGAGGTCTGGGCTCCATGGAATAAGGCTATTACCTCAGAATTCCTTCCATTGGGACCATTCAGCCGGCTATGGCAGTGAGCCTGGCTCCTCCTCGCCGAGGGTGGGCCCTGGCGATACTAGAATTACCCTTTGGTGGGAGTCGTTGCTTATTGTCCCTCTTAAGCGGCAAAGAGGAAGCGGTTGATTTACTCTGGCCTGAGAGACAGAGGTTGCTTCCCTGAGCAGGCCCATTTTTTCCAATGGTTTATGAATGAGGAAAGGTCTAATATTTACCATCAAGGGCCAGGACAGGCGGTATCTCCTCTGATGGAGCTGGTCCGTCTCTGGCCCCGCCTCCCCGATGTGATTCTCCCGTGTTGGGGTTTCTCAACACCGCCTGTATGCCGTCACCCTGTACTGTTTCCTTGCGCGATCCTGCTGACAGGCACATGGATCGCTGGCATGTCCTATTCACCTTGCCGGGCTTGCTTCACCCTGTGTGTGCCGCAGCCATTGTCTCTTTGCCATCTGGAAGAGGGTGAGATGCCTTGTTGATTTTGCCAAGTCTCGCAAGCAGGCGGAGGAGTATAAAGACCTCAAAGCCTGTGTGGATTCGTGCCTTGCTGTCTCTGTCATGGCCGATGGTGTCCAGCTGGTGTCAGGGTTTCGGCCCTGCTTGTTGCGCTTCGTCGCTCGCTCTGCTGCAGCAGGGGTCGGCTGACGCTGCGGCCATGTGGTCACTCTCTAGCACCCCCTTCCTGGGGCTCAGTCTATTCGGGGGGGTGTCTGGTCCTTCTGTCCAAGGTGGCAGACTCTCTCAGCGACGGAAGCCTGCACTGCCCTTCGGGGTTCTTCTGCCTATCGCTCCTTTTGAGGAGAAAGAGGCTCTTCATTTTCAGGTGGCCGCAGAGATTCCTGGGGTCGAGGTAGGTCTCGCGGCCGACCCATGCTCACCTGGGGAGCTAAATCCAAACCCCCTGCCTTGCCCTCTCAGGCATGAGGGTGTGCCCTCACCCATCCGGGTGGGGGGACGGCTTCTGCTATTTGCTCACGTCTGGAGACAGCAGGTCTCGGATCGGTGGATTCAGGAGGTGGTTTCATCCGATTACAAATTAGAGCTGGCAGTTTTTCCGCCCTCTAGATTCTTCGGTCTTGGATCTCCCGGAATGCTTTGTCGGCACAGGGCCTAAGGATGACCGTTCAGAGCCTTCTACCAGCAGGTGTGATTGTCCCGTGCCTCGCCAGGAACAGGTTTGAGGGTTCTGCTCCAATCTGTTCACGGTGCCCGAGAAGGACGGAATGCAGTGTCCTCTCCTGGATCTGAAGGGTCTCTACAGGTTGTCAGAGACACTTTACGGTCCGCATTGAGCGCGCTTCGACCCAGCGAATTCATGCTCACGGTGGACATCAGGGATGCTTACCGGCACGTGTCGGGAACATCAGACGTTCCTGGGGTTTGCGTTGGAGGTTCAGCATTACCAGTTTGTGGCGCTGCCTTTTGGGATATCCTCAGCCCCCCCGGGTGTTCACCAAGGTGCTGGCAGGTGTTATGACCCTCCTGAGGAACCAGGGCAATGGCGAGGTCCTTCCTGGGCATGACGTTGGACACCTCTCAGGTCAAGGTATCCCTCCCTCAGCAGAAGGTGGAGGTTCTCCAGATGCAGACGCGGGCCTTACTTTCTTACCAGCGGCCATCGCTCCATCTGGGGATGAAGCTGGTGGGCTTCCTGGTGTCGTGCTTCAAGGCAGTGCCCTTCGCTCAGTTTCACATGAGGCCCCTTCAATTGAATCTTTTGACCGGTCGGGACCGGACACAGGAGTCCCTGGAGCAGGAATTTTCACTGTCTCCTCTGGACAGGCAGTCCCTCTCGTGGTGATTGGACTCCAGAAACCTTTTAGTGGGCAGGTCCCTTCTGACTTCTCGTTGGGAGATTGTCTCCACAGACGTCAGCCTGACCGGCTGGGGAGGTTTTGGCAATCGCTGAAGTTTCAGAGCCAGTGGGGTCCGCAGGAGGGCCACTTGCCCATTAATTTCCTGGAGCTGAGAGCGATCTGGTTGGTCCTGTTTCATTTGACTCCCCATTTACGGGGTCGTGCGGTCCAGGTCTGCTCAGAAAAATCGATCAACCGGGGTGGGACTCGGATAAAGCGAGTCCTCAAGGAGGTGACCCAGATCCTGACTTGGGCGAAGAAGAGTCTTCCCTGCATCTCGGCGGTTTACATCCCTGGGGTGGAGAACCAGGAGGCGGACTCCCAGAGCAGGCGGGTCTCTCATCTGGGGAAATGGTCTCTCAGCAACAAGATCTTTCACGCTCTGTGTCGCCGCTGGGGTCAGCTGGACGTGGACCTGTTTGCGCCCGACACAATCACAAGTTTCCATAGTTTGTCGCCCTGTCAAGAGATCCTCTGGCCTTCGCCATGGACGCTCTGGCAATTCCTTGGACGGAGTTCCGACTCCTTTACCCCTTTCTCCATTTCCGAGCCTGGGTCGAGTGCTGCGCAAGATAGCCCAGGAGGGGGTGCCAACCATTCTGGTAGCTCCTCGTTGGCCGAGGCGGAGTTGGTTCGCGGATATAAGGCTCGATTCAAAATCCCAAATGTCATTATGTTCGTATTTGCAATCGAAAGTTTTGTTGGGTGTTTGTCATTTTTTCCTTTTTTTTTGGCCATTTTCGACTCGCACGAACGTTCGAACATAGACGTATATGTTCGTTCGTCCATCGAAAATCATTTTGTGTTTTTACGCAACTTCGGGACTTTTTTCCTTCGAAATCGAAAATGTTTCGATCGGTCAAATCATTTACGTCATTGCAATGGGCTGGCGATTAATTCAGAGAGCTGATTGGCAAGTATTCCGACGCCCATATAGTCATTTCCTTGTCGAGCGTCTTACGGCACCTTTTTGACCTCGGGACTAGGCAGCCAAGCGTGATGGAGAGTGACTTTGAAGAGCATCAAGCTCTTCTTCTGTTTGGCATTGATGTGATCTTGAGGTCAGAGCCCAGATTGCACCGGCGGCGACGCATGAACATCAATGGCATGCATGACGTTGAGCTGTTCGAGCTGACCAGGCTTAATCGCGCTTCCCTCCATAAATTGTATAGTGAGCTGCGGCCATGGTTAGCCCGCACCACAAGGAAGGGGCATGCAATTTCAGGTATGACCAAGATGCTTGGCTGCCTGCAATTTTTGGCGAACGGCTCGTTCCAGAGGCTGGGTGCCCTCTCCGTGGGGATCTCACAGCCTACGCTGAGCCGCGCACTATCACATTTTTTGGAAGGCATGGCTACCCTAACCCCCAAATATATTTTTTTCCCAGATGATATGGTAGCCAGAAACGCCATTAAGCTTGGTTTTTATAATTTCGCCGACATGCCCAACGTCATTGGTGCCATTGACTGTACCCACGTCGCCCTGGTGCCTCCTGCTGCCGACGAGTACATATACAGGTAAGTAATTTTTTTTTTTTGGTTTCATTTTAGGTTAAGCCTCCTTGTAATGGTCCCTCCTTGTAATGTTTCCACCTTCTAATGGTTCCACCTTGTAATGGTCCCACCTTGTAATGGTCCCTCCTTGTAATGGTCCCACCTTGTAATGGTCCCACCTTGTAATGGTCCCTCCTTGTAATGTTTCCACCTTCTAATGGTCCCACCTTGTAATGGTCCCTCCTTGTTAGGGTGCCTCCTTGTAATGGTCACACCTTGTAATGGTCCCTCCTTGTAATGGTCCCACCTTGTAATGGTCCCACCTTGTAATGGTCCCTCCTTGTAATGTTCCCTCCTTGTTAGGGTGCCTCCTTGTAATGGTCCCACCTTGTAATGGTCCCTCCTTGTAATGGTCCCACCTTGTAATGGTCCCACCTTGTAATGGTCCCTCCTTGTTAGGGTGCCTCCTTGTAATGGTCCCACCTTGTAATGGTCCCTCCTTGTAATGGTCCCACCTTGTAATGGTCCCACCTTGTAATGGTCCCTCCTTGTAATGTTTCCACCTTCTAATGGTCCCACCTTGTAATGGTCCCTCCTTGTTAGGGTGCCTCCTTGTAATGGTCACACCTTGTAATGGTCCCTCCTTGTTAGGGTCCCTCCTTGTAATGGTCCCACCTTGTAATGGTCCCTCCTTATCGAAATGTGTGTGTTCATTTTTCTAAATGCCTTCCTAATGTTTTCTTGTCTTCCTTTTTTTCCAGGAACCGCAAAATGGGCCACTCCTTTAATGTGCAGGCAGTGGTGGGGCCGGACATGCGGTTCCTTAGCGTCCTCGCCGGCTACCCAGGCTCAGCCCATGATGCGTACATCCTTAGACGATCAGGATTGTACCGACGGTTTGAGTCTGGGGAATTTTCCGGTGCATGGCTCCTTGGTAAGTGAACATAAACCACATAATGTAGTTGTGGATGTTTGTTTTTAATTAGCATTTGGCAGTAATGTCTGCCAAACTTACACCTTAAACAAACTTCTGGCCATGTGAAACCACACTTGAATGTTAGTTATTAACCAACCAAGCGTTTCGCCAAGTTTGGCCTGCATTAGCCACATTCTAAATTATCTGTTGGTCTAATTTAATAATCCCTCTTACACCACCCTCGTGTGGAATCGTGCACTTAACTTGAGCATAGTTTAGGACCCATCTTTGCTAAGCTGGTTTGCACTTCCACACGAGAGTAGAGCGGGATAAAGTGCATGTGGCGTGTTTCTGCTGTTTTGGTCTCACACAAAGCATATAAGGGGTCAGCAAAACCTACATCCTAAGCACACTTTGAAACCCAGAGCTGGGATCCATATGTATGATTGTCCCTCATCCTCACTCTTTGTATGTTGTCCTTTTGTAAACCTCTAGGACAGATGTTTAGTTTGGGACTGGGACAGTGGCAAATGTTGCCTCATGTTGATCACACAATTGACAAATAGCCTCCTATTGATGTTGCTGGTGCCTTGATGGTCTTACATGTTTGTTTTCCTAATCTTATGTATAAGGTGATTCAGGATACCCGCTGCTGCCGTGGCTCTTGACGCCAGTACTCCGGCCCCAGGATGCCTCCCAGGATGCCTACAACTGTGCGCACCGCAAGACCAGGGCTGTGGTAGAGAGGGCCTTTGGTCTTTTGAAGACTAGGTTTCGTTGTTTGGATCATACCGGGGGCGCCCTGCAATATGATCCGAAAAAGGTCATAGACATAATAATGGCCTGTGCTGTTCTGCACAATTTTGCGATTTCACAACGGGTCCCCCGGTATGTCGAATTTGCTCCCTCTCCACCCAGCGAAGACCAGGAGGACTCATTTCTGGACACACACAGTAGTGTGTCTGGCCAAAGTGTGCGGACTAATTTGATCGCGACCCATTTTGCTTAATGTAACCTGTATTGGCCTTTGTTTAACATTGTGTTGTTGATTTAGTTTTCTTTCCCTTTGTGTATGTTTCGTTATGTGGTGTTCAAATAAGTAATGAAGTAATTACTCACCACAGGCCTAATGCTTTCCAACTCTCTTTTTTGGATGTGTGAACTGTGTGAATGTCCAAGTATATATTTCTCTGTGACACCCAAAAAAGAGACAATAAAATTTATGAGCCACATGTGTCTTTAACTGTTTATTTTTTAAAAATAAGAGCTCAAACTTGGAGTTGCTGCTCACTCCAATTAGCAAAAAAAAATTAGGTAAACACAAAGGATTAATGGTTAGATCAACCATGGCAATAATGAAAACAACAAACAATCCTGGTTGGCCACATTTGCCCCTGCCACAGGTGTAAACCTGGTACAGGGGTAGAAGCTTGAGTGGCACGTTCAGTGAGGATTCAGATATGGCCTTGGCTAGTGGCCTACCTCACCACTCTAAGGAGCTCTATGGGCGCAAATCAAAAACACACAACCCAAGGCATACACCAAGGGTATCTTGGTTTGCCTCACCAGACAAGTCAATACAGGGGGGATTAAGAGCAAAGATGTTGTACAGATTCATGTTGTGGAGACATTAATATGGGTGATGGCCATAGTACCCAGGTGGTGGCCCTTGCTGATTGGCCCGAACGTGGGCCTGTGTGGCATTCTGAATCTGCAACTGGTCCAAAATGTTGCGCATGATATTTACCATTTCACCCCTGTAGGCACGGTTGTCATTGTTGGCAGTCTCCATGTGGCTGTTGAGGGTCCGCAATTCGTTCTGCACAGCCTGTAATGTGGTATTTAGGGTCTCGATCCGGCCATGCAGTGCCTCGCGGTTTAGTTGGTTTTGGTGCTGGAAGGTCACCCTCTCGTGGTGCCATGCGTCCAACATTGCCATGCCCCTCCCCTGGTTGCGCCGTAGCGGATTCCGCCTCCCCAATCCCCTGGTTCGGGGTCGTGCCGAGGCTGTTGGTCTGGGCCCCTCAACAGACACAGGCATGCTTTCACTATCCTCAACAGCAGAGACAACACTGGGGACTTGACTGTCAGTCTGTGCATGCTGGCCATCATGTGCAGCCACCATGCTGCCAGATTCCCTCTGCTGCTGCTGAGTTGGTGGTGAAACATTTTGGACCAGTTGCAGATTCTGGGCCAGGGGTAGATCTTCAGAAGGGCACATAAAGGATCCATCCTCCTCCAGCTCCTGGATTTCATCCATGAGTGTGTGGGTCTGTATGGACAGAGACAAATTAGATGTTAGCTTGCCCACTACATATGTCAATCTGTTAGTAGTAACATGCAAAGTAACATGGCTAAACGACATTTGCTCAATAAACTTACAGAATATATCGGTTCCTCCCTCCTAGGCTGCACGGAAGTTGACGGCATGTCCACACTGGCAGTGGATTCCACAGTAGCTGAGCGATGATGGTGGCCTGCATGAGAAGCAAAGACACTATGTAAACACACACCTATGCATTGTTGACGGGTCAAAAGACATATGCCGAATTAGTTAACGGGTCAAAGCTGTCATGGGCACTTCAACAACGGGGCCAAATAAGCTTCAATTTCCATGCCATTATGTTTCAAAATTTTTGGCCTACAACTACTTCCACATTGTTCTACTCAACTAAGCCAAACATTCAAGTTCAGCTTGTTATGTGGCTGACCACATCCCTTAGAGGCCATTAAAGTGGACCTTCACTCTGATTAAGAGTCTAGCTTCTATGTTTCCCACACCCTGTACATACAGATTGACCACATTACAAATCTTCCAACCTGCATCTACTGCATGTTATGAGCCTTTAAACATCAAAGATGGCGGCATATGGAATCCGCCATCTTATCAGGCAGCCTGCAAACAGTAAGTGCCTCCTGACTGTGCTGCTCTGCATTCTTGGACTGCTGACCTTTCCCTGACCCCAGCTCTGCTCTGTCTGAGCAAAACACAGCTATAACCCGCCCCCCTGTACCTTATCCCACTCTCCTCTCCTCAGTAAGTGTGATGCTTCGGAGTCAAGATGGCGGCGCCCGTATCCTAAATTGCCGAACAGAGTTGCAGCCCAGTGGTGGAAAGTATAATACATTACTGACTAAACATGTAAAATATATTAATTTTAGATGGTGAGGATTTTTTTTTTTAGAGTTTTGGCTTTTCATTAAATCAGGGTGAAGGTCCGGTTTAATGGGAACCCACAAACTTTTACACTCGGGTTCAATGTACATTCACGTCTTGTATGTGGACCAAAAATCAAAAGTTAAGTGGCCACACACATGCCACACCCTGGCCCAACACAGAAATCACCTACAAGCCACAGCCTAGGTGCCTGGCTTCCCAGATGTGTTACTGGCTAATTGTGCATGCTCACTAATTGTAAAGGTCACATAAATCTTACTCACCTGCAGGACGGGTCGGGGAATCTGTGTCCCTTAGGGCCGCGTGGCCTTCGACGGCGACTGGATGCATCAATCCATAAATCATCTCCTCAGCCGGGGTCAACTTGAGTTTGGAGGGCAAACCTCCTCCAGTTTTCATGCTGCAAAACAGAGTTAGGGTAATTTAGAACCAGGTGGCCAATACAACATCCAGTCTAATCCTAAAGCTAACATTTTTACCTGTCAATCCGCCTTTGATTTTCTTTCTTCCGTGCAGCATATTTGAGGTCCGATATCTTGCGCTGAATCTGTACAACATCCTTTAACTCTTCCCCCGCTGCATTCACTTGTCTGGTTAGGTCTGCCAAGATGTTGGCTCTGCGCTGTTTGGTGGTGTTTTTTGATCTGCGCCCATATAGCTCATCATAAACTAAGGTCAGGCCACTAGCCAAGGCCATAATTTGGGCCTCACCAAATGCCCACTCAACTGCCCTCTTCGCAATGTGCGCCCTGTTGTTTTGGGTTGTGGGTCCTCCATGGTGTCATCCAAATGGGGTGACATCCTTGGCTGGGTTTGTGGGGTATAATGCAGGGAATGGTGGCTGCCTGGGGATTGGCCTGGACTGGGCAAGGGACTGGGTGTTCTGGCCTGGCTGGCCACAGAAGTCCCAAGTGTTGATGTGGCATAGTAACCTTGCCTTTCCACCTGTGCCGGTGCCAAATGTGGGCGAGCAGGAGAGCTTCGTTCGGAGCCTGAAGTAGTGCTGCCCTTGGAGGTAGTAGGGCGGACCAAGGGTGAGGGCGATCTTGCAGGGCCGGCCCTCTTCTGTTTTTTTTTTTGGCACACTCTTGGTGGGCTGCGGGACCTGGTTCGGCCTCTTTGTGGGCTGCATGGCCTGCTGCGGCGTCTAGGGGGGCTGCGGGACCTGGTTCGGCCTCGAGGGGGGCTGCGGGACCTGGTTCGGCCTCTTTGTGGGCTGCGTGGCCTGCTGCGGCGTCTAGGGGGGCTGCGGGACCTGGTTCGGCCTCGAGGGGGGCTGCGGGACCTTGTTCGGCCTCTTTGTGGGCTGCGTGGCCTGCTGCGGCGTCTAGGGGGGCTGCGGGACCTGGTTCGGCCTCGAGGGGGGCTGCGGGACCTGGTTCGGCCTCTTTGTGGGCTGCGTGGCCTGCTGCGGCGTCTAGGGGGGCTGCGGGACCTGGTTCGGCCTCGAGGGGGGCTGCGTGGCCTGCTGCGGCGTCTAGGGGGGCTGCGGGACCTGGTTCGGCCTCGAGGGGGGCTGCGTGGCCTGCTGCGGCGTCTAGGGGGGCTGCGGGACCTGGTTCTGCCTCGAGGGGGACTGCGGGACCTACTGCGGACTATTGTGGGTGTTGTAGTGGGGCAGGGTGGGGTGGGTCTTCGGACCCTCTTACCCGTTTTTGGCCCAGTAGCCATACTAGCCTTTGTGGCCTGGGTCTTTGGTTTGCCTGCCTGCTCCTTTTTTGGCCCATAGCTGGTAGTTGGCTTGGCCGGCGTTTTGGTACTAGGCCGTAATTTTGCTTTTGGCTGCTGCGACCTGGTTTTGGGCCCTTCGGAAGGCTCCTGCCGTTTGGCTGCCTTCTTCCCCGTTTGCTCCTTTCCAGTTTTGCCAGGAGGTTTTTTGGGTGCCATTTTGATTTTCTCAAATAATCAGCTGTGTGTGCAGGGACCTTTAAGTAAGCAAGCCAGCGTGTGACGTACGTTCGCACGGCCGTGCGGAACCCGCTGAGGCATTGCGTACGTTCGCACGGCCGTGCGGAACGCGCTGGGGCGTTACTTATCTGCTGCCGAGAACAAGAAGCAAGATGGCACCCACTATCTTCACCCGCCAACAAGAAGAGATCATCATGTTCGTAAGTGTATTCGATGGACTTTTGTTAGATTAGGAAATGCTGCTCTATATGTGAAGGAAGCGCAGGAATAAATGGCTTTGGTTAAAAATGTGATAAACTACATGCACAACCAAAGGCACGCCACACACGTGCCAAACAACATTTAGGCCATATTGTGAAATTACTGAACACTAGAAATGTGTGTGTGTTAATGTAATTACCCCAAAAAATGTTTTGCTGACACATATTGATATGTATTTAGAAGTAAAGTCGATGTTTTCTTTATGTTTTGTAGACCATGCTGGAGCGCAGGTACGACTACCTGCCCAACACATTTGAAAAACGCAACGTCGCCCTGGAGATAATCTCGAGCATCCAACAGCAGACCAACACCACCTTCACCCACACGCAGATCATGCAGCATTGGTCGGACCTCAAACGGCTGCACATGCCCCGGGTGCGGAGGTTCTTCGGAATCCATTTTCCAAGTAAGTAGATTGCGATTGCATGCAATATGTAACTAAGACAGAAGGTAGGACTTTACTTAGAATGCCTTTTCTTTTATAGTGTTGGAAATGGATTACCGAATTCGCCGCACCCGGAGGCGCAGAGGCCGACCATTGCTGCATGATTCTGCAGCTGGGAGTGAAGGTGGTGGATCTCCAGGGCGACGGGCCGACCCCTCCTCTGTGGCCTCCTCAGACCAGCCCCTGGACCTTACCACAGAGGAGGGGCGGCACAGCGTGGGCAGGCAGTCGTACCCTGCCACGCATGCGGGATCCTCTGGTATGTCACTCTTCATGTCTACACCAAAAAAGAGAATTGCTAGCTCCTGATATCACCAAACTGAATCCTTTATTCTGTATTTGTAGATGCTTCGGTTGCGGGTGAAGTAGTGGGTCAGGAGGCAGCAGATAGGAGCCCACAAGACCCTGGAGAAGGTGAGTGATGTGACCCAGACTTAGCTCAAAACATTGGAGGACTGCGGAATCAGACATCCAAACTAACCATTTGGCCCATGTTTCTACAGGCACTTCTTCACAGCAGAGCCAGGAACCAGGACCTCAGGGTGTTGTCCCCAACGAGCCATCTCTCGGCCACCAACCAAGTAAGTAGTCATGTCATTCTAGAGATTTCGGTCTAAATTCCCCTGAACACAAAAACACATAATGCCCTAGTCAATGGCAATATAAGAGGGACCTGTGGCCACTGAATTAGCTTAATTAGTTACCCAACTGTCCTGTGGCCACTGAATTAGCTAAATTAGTTGCCCAACTGTCCTGGGGCCACTGAATTAGCTTAATTAGTTGCCCAACTGTCCTGTGGCCACTGAATTAGCTTAATTAGTTGCCCAACTGTCCTGTGACCACTGAATTAGCTTAATTAGTTGCCCAACTGTCCTGTGGCCACTGAATTAGCTTAATTAGTTGCCCAACTGTCCTGTGGCCACTGAATTAGCTAAATTAGTTGCCCAACTGTCCTGGGGCCACTGAATTAGCTTAATTAGTTGCCCAACTGTCCTGTGGCCACTGAATTAGCTTAATTAGTTGCCCAACTGTCCTGTGACCACTGAATTAGCTTAATTAGTTGCCCAACTGTCCTGTGGCCACTGAATTAGCTTAATTAGTTGCCCAACTGTCCTGTGGCCACTTCCTAACCTTAATTCCTGTGATTAATCATATGTGCATTATACTTAATTTGTTTCTTTAAATACATTAATTACACAGGTGATAAACATGTATTGTTCTCCGAATAATTTGAATTTCTGATTTTTTGCCAGGGACCACAAGACAGCGACTTGCTGATATCAATCGGAGGGTCCTTGAGTTGGTGGCCGATCTGCAGGCGATGCGGGACACGTTGGGGACAACAGAAGAGGAAGACTAGTGTCCTGGTTCCTGGCCCTGTTGATTTGTACATTTGTACATAGTTGTCTTTGTACATAGTTTTTTTTTGGACACCCAAATTTTAATTGTATATAGTTGTTTGATTTTAAACAAATATTTTATTGTATATAGTTTTAATAATTAAAGTAAAAACCAGTGTATATATTTAGAGGAAACAAATAGAAATGTGTATATAGTTAAACATTTTTTAGGGCCAAAGTGGCCAACAATAGTTGTCTTCCAAATGCCAATGGAGCATTAAAAATCAAACAAACCAAAAAACAACATGTTGTCCCATTTATTTGCACACATACATTTTACAAAAACAAGGGGACAATGACATATTTGAAACTCAAGATTGTGATGTCCGTGAAGTGATTTGGGTAAGTTTGAGGGACCTAAAATGGAAGAAGAACCAAGGCGCTAAGTGATTGGGGTAAGTTTTAGGGACCTAAAATGGAAGAAGAAACAAGGCGCTAAGTGATTGGGGTAAGTTTTAGGGACCTAAAATGGAAGAAGAACCAAGGCGCTAAGTGATTGGGGTAAGTTTTAGGGACCTAAAATGGAAGAAGAACCAAGGCGCTAAGTGATTGGGGTAAGTTTTAGGGACCTAAAATGGAAGAAGAAACAAGGCGCTAAGTGATTGGGGTAAGTTTTAGGGACCTAAAATGGAAGAAGAACCAAGGCGCTATGTGATTTGGGTAAGTTTTAGGGACCTAAAATGGAAGAAGAAACAAGGCGCTAAGTGATTTGGGTAAGTTTTAGGGACCTAAAATGGAAGAAGAACCAAGGCGCTAAGTGATTGGGGTAAGTTTTAGGGACCTAAAATGGAAGAAGAACCAAGGCGCTAAGTGATTGGGGTAAGTTTTAGGGACCTAAAATGGAAGAAGAACCAAGGCGCTAAGTGATTGGGGTAAGTTTTAGGGACCTAAAATGGAAGAAGAAACAAGGCGCTAAGTGATTTGGGTAAGTTTTAGGGACCTAAAATGGAAGAAGAACCAAGGCGCTATGTGATTTGGGTAAGTTTTAGGGACCTAAAATGGAAGAAGAACCAAGGCGCTAAGTGATTTGGGTAAGTTTTAGGGACCTAAAATGGAAGAAGAACCAAGGCGCTAAGTGATTGGGGTAAGTTTTAGGGACCTAAAATGGAAGAAGAACCAAGGCGCTAAGTGATTGGGGTAAGTTTTAGGGACCTAAAATGGAAGAAGAAACAAGGCGCTAAGTGATTGGGGTAAGTTTTAGGGACCTAAAATGGAAGAAGAACCAAGGCGCTAAGTGATTTGGGTAAGTTTTAGGGACCTAAAATGGAAGAAGAACCAAGGCGCTAAGTGATTTGGGTAAGTTTTAGGGACCTAAAATGGAAGAAGAAACAAGGCGCTAAGTGATTTGGGTAAGTTTTAGGGACCTAAAATGGAAGAAGAACCAAGGCGCTATGTGATTTGGGTAAGTTTTAGGGACCTAAAATGGAAGAAGAAACAAGGCGCTAAGTGATTTGGGTAAGTTTTAGGGACCTAAAATGGAAGAAGAACCAAGGCGCTAAGTGATTGGGGTAAGTTAGAGGGTGTGAAAATGGAAGAAGAAACAAGGCGCTAAGTGATTGGGGTAAGTTTTAAGGGAGGTCAAGGGAAAAGGCAGAAGAGCGCTAAGTGGTTAGGGTGAGCTTTAAGGGAGCTCCAGGGAAAAGGCAGGAGAGCGCTAAGTGGTTAGGGTGAGTTTAGTGATGGAAGTGAAATTATGTAGGCGAACACTTTAATGACAGAAGTTTGTAGTGCGCAATTTCGTCTGGACAGATACTTTAGGAAAAAATGAAGCAGGATGTAGCGGGAAAATGATAGGATTCGTGTGAGGATACGATGGGAAAAGGGCAAAAACGAAAGGCTACGTTGGTAGTTGGGCAAAATATATCTGAACATTTTCGTTTGAAAATGACATCCTCGTCTGCGTACTCTGGCATACGAGCACACGGACGCGCTACGGAAG
Source organism: Gastrophryne carolinensis (assembly GCA_027917425.1). Taxonomy (NCBI): domain Eukaryota; kingdom Metazoa; phylum Chordata; class Amphibia; order Anura; family Microhylidae; genus Gastrophryne; species Gastrophryne carolinensis. The sequence goes on from CM051239.1 coordinate 126,388,478, forward strand.
GTTTACGAAGCATGCATAGAATCGATCGAACGTTCATGCGAGAGCGGGAAATTTTGAAAATCTTACGACGTCGGCACCAAACCGAAAGTTTGTTTGTGTCTCTCTGAATCGAGCCTATAGTTCAGATGTCATTGGATCGCTACGTCATGCTCGACGATCCAGGGCTTCTCACTCAGGGGCTGCTGCGCCACCCCAATTTGCAAACGCTGGCTTTGACGTATTGGCTGCTGAAACCTCCATCTTGATGGAGAGAGGGCTGCCTGCCTCGGTCGTGCGTACCATGATTCAGGCTCGGTGGAATTCCTCCACCATGATTTATTACAGGGTTTGGCACGCCTACATTGCCTGGTGTGAGTCCAAGAGTCTCCCCTGTCGCACATTCTCTTTTTCAAGGATTTTGGAGTTCTTACAACATGGATTGGACCCGGGTCTCCAGCTGAGTACCCTCAAGGGCCAAGTTTCGGCCTTGCCAATTTTTTTCCAAAGATCCTTCACCAATCATAGACTTATCAAGACTTTTTTTCAAGGACTTACTCATGTACATCCACCGCGTAAGCCTGTGTTACCGGTGTGGGATTTGAACTTGGTGCTTTCTGCTATCCAGGGTCCTCCTTTTGAGCCCTTGTGCGATGCTGCTCTATCCATTTGGACCTTAAAGGTGGTCTTTTTGGTAGCGATCACTTCGGTGCGTCGCGTTTCAGAACTGGCTGCGCTGTGTATGAAGCCTCCTTATTTTGAGCGGCATCAGGTTAAGGTGGGTTTTCGCCTTAAACCGGATTTTTTGCCTAAGGTTGTTTCTTCCTTTCACCTTAATGAGGACATTGTTTTGCCTTCTTTGTGTCCCGCACCTTCTACTTCTAAGAAACGGACCCTCCATGCCTTGGATGTGGTCAGAGCCATTAAGTACTACCTGGTTGCAAAGGAATTTTTCAGGAAGTCGGATTTTCTATTCGTCCGCACTGACGGGTCTAGGATGGGTCTGCCTCCAGCCAAATCCACTCTCAGCAAGTGGATCAGGCAGGCGGTGGTGGAGACTCCCTTCCATGTTACTGCTCATTCTACCAAAGCTATTGGTGCCTCCTAGGCTTTTCAGCTCCAAGCCTCTGTTGAACAGGTTGTAAGGCCGCTACTTGATCTTCTGTTCGTACCTTTACTGGGTTTTACAGGGTTGACGTTAGGGCCTCAGCTGTTGCTTTCTTTGGCCGTAGGGTGCTTCAGGCGGTAGTATCATGAACTACATGCTGTCACACTCTGGGGATCCCACCCTATTTTGGACACTGCTTTTGGATGTCCCACATGTCAGAAATGGAGTGACCTGAACAGGACACTGGGAAAAATACAATTCTGTGAGTACTCACCTGTAGAATTGTTTTTGACGGTGTCCTGTTCAGGTCGCTCCATCCCACCCTTGTTTTTCGTTATCTCCTTTTGCCTTTTCTGGTGATTACCATTTTATATTGGACTTTGTTCTTGAGTTTTTGTTGAGAGAGTACATGCTGAAGCTATGTGATGTAACATGGTTTCTTGGCCTCCCGGCCTGTCTCATTTTTACTGCTGTTTAACCACTGGTGATTCTGCCTTTTATAGGGGGCTGGGAGGAGTCACAGTTTTTTTGTCTTGCAGTAACTGTGCGCCACCTGGTGGCGAATACCCACGTGTCAGAAATGGATCGACCTGAACAGGACACAGTCAAAAACAATTCTACAGGTGAGTACTCACAGAATTGTATTTTCCTGCCTGTGTTATTCACCATGTAAGGTGATTTCTCTTACTGCACTCATGCTCCAGTAAAGCCAGTTTCTGTTTCACCACAAATGTCTGTCTGTATTTGATTCAGCTGCACCCAACACTTACATTCTGCAACAGCCTGGGCAGGGACTATAACTCACTTTGCTTCAGCCTCAAAACTAAACACAAAGTTCATGTGTGAATAGGGACTGGTATTTTCACCAACCTCACCTTTTATTAGTGAATTAGGGTGTGCTTCTCCATTTACTTTATTCCTTACTGGTCACCAAGGAACCATAGCCAGGTGGAGGATCCACCCATTACCAGTCCGCGAATGTACCCGGGAAACCTGCTTCAAACCTATATCCTCTTGTCCTGGAACACCACCACCAGCAACCTCAAAAATCCAAAGAAGGGCAAAGGCAATCTAGAATAAAATGTTAAAGCGCCACATGGCATGGTCCTGGAGTCTAAACGTCTCCAGAGCCGTCTGCTAGCCGGCCCCCATGGATGCCCCACTGTCTTAATCCCCCAGGGACAGCCTTGTGAGCCGCTGATAAAGCTGAGTTTACTGGCCGCTTCTATGATGCTGTTTTCTGCCTTTGTCTGCATCCCTGGTTTACATGTAGCTGAGGTGCGCCTAGCCATTCAGATGGGCTAGGGGTGGGTGCACTCCTCAGACTACTGGCAAACCAAGGATGTGGCCAGCGGGCTGGGTCAGTAGACACTTTAGAGATCAGCCAATCAGTGATCTCAGAAATGCCCAGGAGCCATGGCCTCGGTGGTGGGAAAACTTTTTTCCTAATTAAACCAACAGGTTGCCCCATCACTACAATTAAGCAACATTTTTTTTATAAATATATCTATATATATGTATATATATAGGGTGGTAGTGTGGGTATACTCACCAGTTCCCTATCACAAAAAAAGGACTTCTACCATGCATCCACCCATCCACATCTAACACCCTTCCAGGACCTTACTTGCTTTACCATTGACCCCTCAAAATGACAAATTAAACCCCCTTTAATGTCCCAAGTATGTCCCCGCCCCCTCCAGTAATGCAGCTCAGTCACTTAAAGCAGACCAAAACCCCCCAGAACTACTCAGTCTATTTTTCACCCCCAGCCAAGGTACCGTTTGGATGTTTTCTGCCATCAGTGCTGCTTGATTTTCATTTTCCCCGGGTATGTTATTGCTGCTGGTCGGTTTCTGACAGGCTACCATTGTTCTAACCTAGCTGTCTAAGCCCCCCTCCTCGCAATCTCATTCTGGGAGCAATTAGAGGCTATTGAAAGTAATGCTCGAAGGAAGATAAGAGCCAAAAGAAGATTTAACCTCGGGCCAGTAACTAGGTCACTTTTTGGCAGAGCCAGTGACAATGCAATAAACCATACCAAGGCCATCAGTTCTGGGAGCTATATTGCAAAATTCTCCAAAGCCCAAACACACTGAGAAAAAGAAACATCTTTGTATCACATATAGGCGTTGGCAGGATTACATGGAAACATGATGAGCATGCCAGGAGACACACACCCTGGTAGTAATTTGTGTGCCATCTGATAATTACTTCCACACTCACTAAATGGGTTTCTCAGAAGAGACTAGTGTAACATTTTAACTTGAAATCAAAACTGAAACCAGTTTGAAGCTGCTAATTAAAATTTACTAAAATATGTGTTTGCTGATTAATCCAGTTGATGGAGAATCACGCTGTTGCCTGTGGATGTTGCCTGCATCCAGAAATCACGTGATGGAGAATTGTGCATCCTTGTGTTAAAGAGAAATAGAGAACTATACTTTGGTGTAAAGCTATTTTTGTTACTGACTGATTCCTACATTTCTCTCTCAAACCTGCTTTTTTACTCCAGTATTCTGAGAGACCTGCTATGTATTTTTGGAGTTAAAAATGGTAAACAGCTCATCCACAATTAGCTTGTGCGGGTACCTTGGTGGAGCGCGACTTTCAACACTTTAAATTGTACCAAAACCCATGATCTTTGACTATCCTGGGTTTTGGTCCTTTCCCCTGGGGGCACCCCGATCGGCCAAAGCCAACTCACCTCTTAACGGTCCTATGATGCATGTGCTGCTGCACGTCCAATCAGTGCACTTGGAGTCGCTGAGATCATGGTATCTAAGGCTTGGTCTAAGGCCAGCAGCTCCAAGCGTGCTGATGGATGCATCCCCCGTTACCCTCTAACAGGGAGCGTGCCCACGCCGGCCATTCACAAATGTATGGTGCGGGCTTGCACCCTGCTAGAGGGATAGCGGGGATGCGGCCACCACTCGCGCATGTGCCGTTGGACCGGGAGGGGTATGGGGCGACCTGGGGGGTTTCACACAGCCGATTTTAACTTGAAATCAAAACTGGAACCAGTTTGAAGCTACCAAAAACCACAGCGATCGATTCCATCCCCCCGGGGCATCCAAAATCGTGAGTCACTGTGGTTTTTGGTCCACTTTAAGCCCAAAGTGAATACTCTTTCATTGACTCTCTAGGCATCCTGGCTTGGTTTTGGTTTTTATACAGTATAATATTGGCACACTGACTGATTCTTTTGTATATTCTTTTACAGGTGCTGGGTTTCCGAGCTGTAAAATTGCTATTGTAATGGGCAAAACACCAAACGCTTCCTCTTCCAGGTACATACAGTATACCATTTTTTTAGTTTACTCCTATGTTTAGTTAGAATCAGCAGACCAGATTTAATGATATAAACAATATGGAAACGACCTGCTTTTGTTATCCTGCTTACAGTAAATTGGAAGGTGAAAAATAAGCCATTTATTTTGTATTATTGAATCTATTTAATGCTGCTGAGTGGCAATGGGGGGGATTTTTTTCCTTGTATAGAGAAGATGGGAAGTGAATGTGCTTTCTTTTTTTTTATATATTATTTTAAGGGACTGCCCAGGTTAAAATAAGAATAAGCCTATACTCACCTTTTCTCCCCTACAGCTCCTCTATGCAGGTCCCGTGTGTCTGCCCAGCTCTGGCATTTGCATTCTAAATGAGGGCAGGTATCCAGCGATTCCGTGTCCCAATGCACCAGCCTCTCCTGGTGGCGTTCTGGGGGCCTTGTTCCCCTCCCCCACATGCCTATGACATCCATTGCAATAAATGAAGTAGATGTGTTAGAGGGTGGAAAGCCAGCTTGGTGGACACAGGCATGTCTGCCCAGCGCAGGAGAAAGGGAATCGATCTCCATCATTGGTAAGTATAAAGAATGTGGGGCTGCACATAAGAGCTGTTGGGGGTAAAAGGGGAGTATAGACTTATTGTTTGTGCCTGGACTTTAATATTTTCGAGTAAGAGGCATAATTTAAAAAGAAGGGTTGCCAGGGGCCGGGTCCTTAATTTAGCAGGGCTTTAGATTTTAGTGAACTTGCACCCTCTTGCTTGTAATGTTGCAGCTGAACATACCTGACAAGTGTAATTTGCGGAGGTCAGGACAGGAGGGAGGAAGATTACTAGGGCTTATCAAGAAAACTGACAAACAATGAATTACAAGCAGAATGTGGTAAGCGGAAAGCAGGTGACTTTAACGTTCCTGGACAGAACCTTCAATATTACTGGATAGGGGAGTGGTGAAAAGAGTTCATAATTAAAGTGGACTAAAACCTGGGATTTTGACTATCCTGAGTTTTGGTCCTTGCCCCCGGGGCACCCCACTGTGTGAAACCCCCCAGGTCCCCAGTAAAACTCACCTTCTCCCCGATCCAACAGCACATGCGCGAGGCGTGGCTCTTCTCTGCTAGACTCAGCCCTTAGCCAAGTCTTGGACGATTTTGATGAGCACACTTAATGCCATTTACTGGCTGCCTGACGCGGCCCAGCAGGACACATCTTTTTTTTATTATTTTATTTATAAATGAGCATAGTAACCCACATACACCAAGCTGCCTGTGCCTTCTCTAAAGCAATAAGGGTGGTTGCATTAACTATGGTCCTGCATAGGGCCCATCTAACCAACAAAGAGACCTGCAGAGATGCAGTCTGTTGATAATGGGATTTGAAGGCTACACTGGTAAGTATAGCTGCTATTGAAACTAGGTCAGGCTCAAGCTCGGCCAAACTGAGCGCGCTGATTGGCTAAGCGACTCCCTTCAGCTCTGTCAGCGGCTAAGCGGCCTAAATGAGCAGAGCCACACGCTGCATCTCCCGCTCAGCTTCTAGCTGCGACATGCCCACGCTGCCCATTCAGAAAGGCCTGGCGTGTGTGCGCGCAAATTTAGAGGATGCTGTCCGAAGCTCCTCTTTAAAAGAGACAAAGTAGGTCAGAGCTAATTTTTCTGCATTGAAACTGACTTAGATCTTGTAAATTGCCAAAGACAGCTTTCTTTTTTAATTGTATTTTTTGGTGTAAGTAAGGATTCAATTGCCTGTGGAGTAATTATCCCTGTTTTCCTTTGGTGGATTAGTTTCGCTTCTTGTCTTTTCTTCTTTCTGTTCTGGTAGGGGTGTGGCAGATAGCTGTTGGGGATTTCTACCTTTGCTTTTGTTTCTAACTTCGTAGCACTGTTTTTCCTGTAACTGTAATTTAAGCATTATTTATACTAAACTGTTTCTTTATTTAATATAATGGTAATGTCAGAAACAAAAGTTGAGGTCAGGGTACTATCTGGCTTAGACTATCCTATCGGGAAATCAAGGGAAATCCTGGTGGGCTCTGTGCTAATTGAGTGGAGGTTGGCACCAGGCTGACTTAAAGTTATACTAAAGGAAAGCCTGATTGTTGTCCCATTGTCTCAGGCTACGCGTTGCACTGTCCCAACCTTCAATTCATTTTCAAACAGACCCTCCAGTTCCTAAGTTAATTGTAAAAGTATTAGAGCATTGGAGATGAAGAGAAACAGTGGGTGTGACAACAGCGATGTGATGTAAGCACACTGTGTGCTATACATATATCATAGTGCATTGTTGTGCCTCTAGTTATTGCTACCAGCACATAAGCCTCGATTCAGAGAAACACAAAAAAACTTCCGTTTTCGTGCCGATCTGTTTTTTTTGTGAAATGTTTCCGTTCTCGTATGAGTGTACGAGCGATTCTATGCATGCATTGAAAATCTTCTGTAAAGTTTCCGTCCGTTCGTACGGCCGATTACGAATTACGAGGATGTCATTTTCCATCCAGACTTTTCCGTTTCATTTTCACATGTTACAACGTAGGCTTTCGTTTTTGCCCTTTTCCCATCGTATCCTCCAACGAATCCTTTACGTTTCCCGTTCGATTCTGTTTCCCTTTTTCAATAAATATTCGTCCAGACGGAAATCCTTACCATCTTGCGCCTGCGCGCTACAAAGTTAACTCATAAAGGGCTCGCCTACATATTTGCCACCCTCACTTCTACTACAATGTTTAGCTAAATCACTTAGCACTATCCTCCATCTTCCCTTTTGGACCCTTAAAGCTCACCCAAACCACTTAGCACTATCCTCCATCTTCCCTTTTGGACCCTTAAAGCTCACCCAAACCACTTCTCGGTTAGTTTCTTCTTCCATTTTAGCCCCCTAAAACTTACCCAAATCACTTCTCGGTCATGTGAATATTCATCTTTAAATATTTCTGGGCCCATTAGTTTTGTGTTAATGTATTTTGTAAATGAAATGACAATGTAACATTTTTTTTATACCATCATAAAATATAAAATTTTTAAAAATGTTGAAAATGTAAAATTTTTACTACTATAAAAAACAAAATACATAGCAATGGCAGGCCACTGAACATTATTCTTCATCTGTGGTCCCCAACGGGTTGCGCAGCTCCTGCATCTCGCCCACCAACTGAAGGACCCTGACACTCAGTTGTGCCACTCTGGCACGTGTGGTCCCTGTTAAAAAACGTAAATTAAAATTTTGGTATAACCTTGTTGGGGGTCATACTGCAGTGCCCCCCCTGTATGGTCCAAACACCTAAATCTGGACTTCAAAAGCCAGAGGGCCCTTGCCACCATGGGCCGGGTTTTGCATAGTGCCCGATTAGAGAACCCCTGGCCCGCATTCTGCAGGCAAAGAACAGGCATCAGGAGCAAGGGCGAGTGGCACATCTTGCAGTTCCTGCAACCAAATATAAAATAATTACACAAAGCAAAGGTAACCAACTAAAACAATAACTCCTACAACAAATTAAGATTCAAGTTCAACAATCCTAATATAATTCAAGGACATAAGTCTAAAAAAATATAGCAATTATATGGATGTGTGGGAAAATAAATGTTTACATGCTAAGGACTAATTTAGGTCAGCATTAAAATGCATCTATAAGGCATACATGAAATGTATTGATTCAGGTATGCATTGCTATACAATTTATGGCCTCGGCCATGCTGATACATGCAATGCCTTGGTGCTAAAGGCGCGCAGACTCCTCCACATAGCCGCAAAACATGTTCAACAATAGCAGTCCGATCCCTCAAAGGTTCCGTAAGTGGATCGGAAATGAAACGGATTTATAGGGTGGTGGTCCGTCGGAAATCAGCTCTCTGAATCAGACAGAAACCATCCCAACAACGGAAGTTATCTGAACGAATCTGTTTGGAAATGTTCCAATTTGCTTCCGTTCATCGAAAGAGCATATACACATTTTCCCGAACGTTCGTGCGAGTAGAAAATGGACGAAAAAAAGCAAAAAAAAAGACTAACACCCACCAAAACTTTCACAGACAGCTACGGAAGTCCGGACGAATGTGTCTTTGAATCAAGGCTATAGTGTGATCAGAAAAAAGGGGTGAGAGATGCTTCAGCCTAAGAGTGTCTTCAGCCTGCCAGCACAGAGTGTGACCAGAGAGGAGGGTGGGATTTCATAGCTGCAGAGAGAGGCAGCCAGTCAGGACATCTGGGGAGGGAGTGGGGAGTGTTTCCATTCTCGGTCCACAGAAGATTGATTGAAGGACCAGGTCAGTGGAGTGGGGACTGAGAGCTGAGTGAAGATCTGATTTCCTCACTAAGTAGGCCGACATAGCAGGAAGGGCAACACTGGATGGACTAAATGAAATACAGATACTGATTTTTATTTTTTGACTTGCCAATCACTTTAACTTGCCCATGGGGCAGGCTGCTGACCTTTAATGCCCCAACAAACCAGGACCCCACACATTATGTGTAGAGCTGCCCCTGCTAATGGAGACACATTTTAGGATGTTTTCAACATGGTTTCTATTTTACTAGAACACTTACCGCTAGGTGGTTCCTGTAGCCCCATGTAATACCCACTTCGGCTCCCTGCACTCCTCCAGTTCCCCTGCGGTGCCCATCTGCGCTTTGTTTTACCCGGCATCATATCCGAGGGCTTCCTCCCCCCCCCCCCCCCCAGTGCCCACAGCCTTCACTGCGACTTCCCTGAGGAGCGCTGCTGCCATACAAAGCAGATAACATTATGCCAGGTCTCATTATTATCAGGAAATAAAAAACAAGGTGTTATTTTAAATGATTAAACCTCTTCTTTTCTCATTCCCAGATACAGGCAGCATAGCATGATCCTGGTACCGATGGACACTGATGGTGTTCATGTTGTAAGACCACTAAATGTTTTTGGATATGATGGTAAATGTCTTTCTTTTCTGTTGACTTTATAATATTGATAATAATAATTAAATGATTCTAGCACCAGTAGGAGAAAAGCACAAGCTGGAGTGTATAAGTAGCTCCTCTCACTATCCACCATATTTAAATACATTTTTAATATTGAGCGATTTTTCACTACTCCTCCTTTAAGGTGTTTATCCTGTTTTATAGGATCATCTCTGTAGATAAATGTTTCTAGCCCACCAGGACCTCTTACTCAGGTACAACCAATTGTACCCAAAGAAAAGCCCCTGGTGACCTTGAGACGTTAATCTGCAGTTATGATCCAACAGAAGATGAGATTTTTTTTTTAAAAAATGGTGTGCTGGTAAATGTACTTACATGTAAAAGCTGCATAACTCAGGTTTCTACATTGCTTATTACAGGGCCGGATTAAGAGCATCCCGGGCCTGGTGCTGTAGATTTTGACGGGCCTATTTATCGAAGTATATAAAATGAAAACGCAACACAAAGCAATTTTGTTTAAGACAAAGTGCATTTGTTACATGTCTAATGTACATTAAATTTCCAGGATAGCTGAATACATGTTAGTGTATGAAAATTTTGCATATCTTCATAGAGTTTGTTCTTTAGCTAAAAAAAAAAAAAAGAAACAACTCGCTTTTGGGGGGACCAGAGTGTCAAAGAGGTGTTGTAGAGGGTTCGCTATGCCCCCAGACTGTAACACCTATCTGATGTGACGTCACACCCGCAGCTTTTTTGATTAACACACAGGGCTTGCTACAGGGCTGAAACACGAGAAGCAGGGCAGGATTAAGAGTGGTGGAGGCCCCAGTATTTTTTCCTGGGTGAGGGAATCGACTGGCCCTGGAGTCTATTAGGCTCCAGGACAGGCAAAATGTGCCTCTTTACAGTGAAACAAAACCCAGGAAATTTGGCTTTCCCGGTTTTATTCCAGTCCCCTGGGGAATCCCAAATTGGCATTCCCTGCTGTTTGAAAACCACCCAAAATGATGATTTTCACTCACCTCTTCCTGGTTCCAGCGGTGCATGTGTGCGGCTTTTGTCCAATGAGATCCGCCTGCGTGGCCATGTCATTCAGCAAACGGCTCTCATTGACTAGAATGGGGAGTGTGCACTGTTGCATCCTCCACGGCGTGCATGGTCTAAATGGCTCGAGAGGGAGTGCTAGCACGCTGCCGCGGTACTCTCCACATTCAGAACATTGAAAGCTGCCTGCCGAATGACATAGTCACGGCATACGGCTCTCATTGGACAACAGCCAGGGCTTGCGCTGTTGGATTGGGAAAAGGTAAGTGTTTACGGGCATCCTGGGGGGTTTCACACAGTGAGGCATCCCGATTTTGGATGCCCCGCGGGGAGGGATCGGATCGGCCTGGGAATCTTATAGATTCCTGCGCCAATCTAGCAGGGTGTTGGTCCACTTTAATATGACTGCCTGACTCATGACTATGTATAAGGTATGCACCAGTATAGCATGCCCAGCTACAAGCATCTTAGACCCTGTACATACACATCACAACACGCAGACAGCACTATATACACACATACTACAAGATGCAGACAGCACTATATACACACATACTACAAGATGCAGACAGCACTATATACACACATACTACAAGATGCAGACAGCACTATATACACACATACTACAAGATGCAGACAGCACTATATACACACATCCTACAAGATGCAGACAGCACTATATACACACATACTACAAGATGCAGACAGCACACACACACATACACACATCACAACACGCAGACAGCACTATATACACACATACACATCACAACACGCAGACAGCACTATATACACACATACTACAAGATGCAGACAGCACTATATACACACATCCTACAAGATGCAGACAGCACTATATACACACATACTACAAGATGCAGACAGCACTATATACACACATCCTACAAGATGCAGACGGCACTATATACACACATACTACAAGATGCAGACAGCACTATATACACACATACTACAAGATGCAGACAGCACTATATACACACATACTACAAGATGCAGACAGCACTATATACACACATACTACAAGATGCAGACAGCACTATATACACACATACTACAAGATGCAGACAGCACTATATACACACATCACAACACGCAGACAGCACTATATACACACATACTACAAGATGCAGACAGCACTATATACACACATACTACAAGATGCAGACGGCACTATATACACACATCCTACAAGATGCAGACGGCACTATATACACACATCCTACAAGATGCAGACAGCACTATATACACACATACTACAAGATGCAGACGGCACTATATACACACATCCTACAAGATGCAGACAGCACTATATACACACATACTACAAGATGCAGACAGCACTATATACACACATACTAGAAGATGCAGACAGCACTATATACACACATACTACAAGATACAGACAGCACTATATACACACATACTACAAGATGCAGACAGCAATATATACACACATACTACAAGATGCAGACAGCACTATATACACACATACTACAAGATGCAGACAGCACTATATACACACATACTACAAGATGCAGACAGCACTATATACACACATACTACAAGATGCAGACAGCACTATATACACACATACTACAAGATGCAGACAGCACTATATACACACATACTACAAGATGCAGACGGCACTATATACACACATACTACAAGATGCAGACAGCAATATATACACACATCCTACAAGATGCAGACAGCACTATATACACACATCCTACAAGATGCAGACAGCACTATATACACACATACTACAAGATGCAGACTGCACTATATACACACATACTACAAGATGCAGACAGCACTATATACACACATACTACAAGATGCAGACAGCACTATATACACACATCACAACACGCAGACAGCACTATATACACACATACTACAAGATGCAGACAGCACTATATACACACATACTACAAGATGCAGACGGCACTATATACACACATCCTACAAGATGCAGACGGCACTATATACACACATCCTACAAGATGCAGACAGCACTATATACACACATACTACAAGATGCAGACGGCACTATATACACACATCCTACAAGATGCAGACAGCACTATATACACACATACTACAAGATGCAGACAGCACTATATACACACATACTAGAAGATGCAGACAGCACTATATACACACATACTACAAGATACAGACAGCACTATATACACACATACTACAAGATGCAGACAGCAATATATACACACATACTACAAGATGCAGACAGCACTATATACACACATACTACAAGATGCAGACAGCACTATATACACACATACTACAAGATGCAGACAGCACTATATACACACATACTACAAGATGCAGACAGCACTATATACACACATACTACAAGATGCAGACAGCACTATATACACACATACTACAAGATGCAGACGGCACTATATACACACATACTACAAGATGCAGACAGCAATATATACACACATCCTACAAGATGCAGACAGCACTATATACACACATCCTACAAGATGCAGACAGCACTATATACACACATACTACAAGATGCAGACTGCACTATATACACACATACTACAAGATGCAGACAGCACTATATACACACATACTACAAGATGCAGACAGCACTATATACACACATACTACAAGATGCAGACAGCACACACACACATACACACATCACAACACGCAGACAGCACTATATACACACATACACATCACAACACGCAGACAGCACTATATACACACATACTACAAGATGCAGACAGCACTATATACACACATCCTACAAGATGCAGACAGCACTATATACACACATACTACAAGATGCAGACAGCACTATATACACACATCCTACAAGATGCAGACGGCACTATATACACACATACTACAAGATGCAGACAGCACTATATACACACATACTACAAGATGCAGACAGCACTATATACACACATACTACAAGATGCAGACAGCACTATATACACACATACTACAAGATGCAGACAGCACTATATACACACATACTACAAGATGCAGACAGCACTATATACACACATCACAACACGCAGACAGCACTATATACACACATACTACAAGATGCAGACAGCACTATATACACACATACTACAAGATGCAGACGGCACTATATACACACATCCTACAAGATGCAGACGGCACTATATACACACATCCTACAAGATGCAGACAGCACTATATACACACATACTACAAGATGCAGACGGCACTATATACACACATCCTACAAGATGCAGACAGCACTATATACACACATACTACAAGATGCAGACAGCACTATATACACACATACTAGAAGATGCAGACAGCACTATATACACACATACTACAAGATACAGACAGCACTATATACACACATACTACAAGATGCAGACAGCACTATATACACACATACTACAAGATGCAGACAGCACTATATACACACATACTACAAGATGCAGACAGCACTATATACACACATACTACAAGATGCAGACGGCACTATATACACACATACTACAAGATGCAGACGCACTACATACCCCCCCTTCCCTAGGATGCAAACAGCAGACACACACACACACACACACACACACACACACACACGCACACACTGTACAACTTTAAAACCTTTTCATTGCAGCAGTGTGTCTGTCTCCTGTCAGCACACGGAGCAGAGCATTAGAGGAGCTGCTCACGTCATTCTGTTTCCTGGTGAAGGGCTTGTGCTGCGCAGAGGAGGAGAGGTGGGGAGAAGGCGCTTCCTTGTCTGTCACACCCCCCCCCCCCCCCCCATCACTGCTGAGCTTCAGAGAGATACAGAGGGGGGAGTGACGCTGCAGGGACAGCCTACCATCCATCCAGACATTCGGCTCCTGAATGTGAGTCCTCACTATGCCCTCCCTCCGGCTCCGAGCAATGTGTCACCCTCGGCTGCTTTTAGTTGACAGCATTCCTCACTTGTCTCGGGCCCCCACCATGTAACTAAGACAGCAAATCACTCACACTGAATTGCTGCGCCTCCTCCACTCAGCACCCTCTGTCACCGATTCTTCTCTCCCTCTGTCACCTCTCATCTCTGCAGCCTGGCTGCATGCTCTTCACTCCCTCAGATTTGCACTGCGCCCCCCGGAAGCGGAGGCGATAGCTGTGCTCCGGGGGCCTGCCTCCGCGGGGGAAACAATGCTGACACTTTTTGTTCCGCTCCGTGGCACTATAGCTGGCCTTAAATTTTAAAACACAGCGGCACCCTAGGCTTGCACGGGCGCGCAGGAGGGCTGCTACTGGTAACTTTGTTATCGGCCAGCCGCTCCCAGACCGGAGGTCACAAACCAGACCAGTGTACCCAAAGGTTGGTGGAGGCCCCCTTGCAGGAAAAGTGCCCCTCGAGCCGGCCGGAACTGGGGGCCTAGATAAGGAGATGGACCGGCCTGTGACAGTGCAGGGTCGGCCCTCTTCATTTGGTAAAGTGCCCGCACGGCGGACGGGCCTATGCGGGCCGCGTTTGCAGGCTGCTGGGCCTGTTTTAACGTAGGGGCCTGGAGCGGCAGCTCCGTCCGCCCCTATGTTAATCCGGGCCTGGCTTATTAACTCACCAAGTTTATGATAAAACGTGCTTGGGTAAAACTGAAAGGGCCCCATTTAATGTTCGCTGTCATATTTAGTTGCGCCACTGTCTTTTAACGTCATCGCCTCCTATTTCAAACATTAAAAATTGTGAAAGTGAACATGCAGCAATGATGATTCCTGAAAGCAGCATGGGTACATTTTCCAAGAGACTAGCTAGGAATTAGACATAATAGCATGCCAGTAAATTGCTTCACGCCATGCAAATGTTTGCCAAGCCTTAATAGTTTCACTTTTTATTTTCTAAAGTAATGGTTATTCTGTTTGCACACTCCTTTTATGCCGCATGACCTACTATATCTGGTGTCTGTTGCACCATGCAGTTTTTCATGGTGTCATTTCCCTTCTTTCTGCTTACTGAATAAAGAAACTGCTAATTTTAGAGATAAAATCATCAGTCTCTCTCCTCCTGGAAGTCACATTCTCAGTTCCAGATTTCAGGCTTACGTGAGTTTTACCATAGAGCCTGATGCTTTGCCTCTGCTTCAATCAGGTATCCTATCTGTGTGTATAAATGAGCAGATAGGAGATCAAAATGGCAGGCTAGTCACTGGACACTCCCCTAGGCTGTGTGTACCCATGCCAGCCATTTAGATATGCCTGTCCTTGGTGTGTGCAGCAGTTAAAGAGGTGTCCCTGGAGGTTGGCACATTTGCAGTAGTCATGGGAAACATAATATGGGATCTGCAGGGTTTCATGGGAAAGCTGTATCCTGGCCTAGATTATTTTGGACTGTAGAGCCAGCCAGGGTTTTGGACCCTTTACAAGGGTTTAAAATATATGGTTCACCAGTATAAAGTATGGGGTATCCTTATCCTATACATTTATTATATTTTACATTACCTGCAAAATGATTGATACTCCCAACTGCTATTCGGCAGAGCTTGACTGTCGGGCAGAGCTGTTCCTCCCATCTTGCCACTTTCTCCATGTAACTATTAACTGTGCCATGGTGGCATTTTAGCGGCAAATATTTGCAATTGCCACACATTGAGGCTAATAAAACCTTCTGTACATTAAATAATAATTAAAATACTTTGCCTGTTTTATACGTCTTTGCCACTTTGTCACCCAGCCCCTCCTCTATAGTCATATAAGGGCCCTATAGCTGTACGGAGAGCTATAAGGTCAGGGGGTGGGACTGAGCAGTGAGCCTGGTCTTATCACTTTGGAACAGCAGTACCACATGTTGTTGAAGGGTGGTATGTGCACAGGCACCTGGGAGTACCTACTTTTGGCATAGGCTAGCAGCCATAACTGCATTTTAAAGGTAAAGTAGATTAGATATATATACACACACCAGAAGAATCTCCTCCCGCCCCTAGGTTTGGAAAGTCAAATCAGCCAATCATACGTATTACCAGATCCTTCTTGGAAGCAGTTTGTTTCAGAGGAGGTCATTTTGGTTCTGTTGACTCTGGATTTATTTGTACTTAAGGCTAATATAATGCAAAAATGATTGAAGTGCATTGAAATGCCAGTGTACACAACGCATTTTGAAGGAGGAGTATTGCGAAATTCATATTAACATATCGGCTAAAGAGAGGAGGTATCACTTATACACCTGAACTGAATAAAACTCTTGCCAAGCTTGTGTGTTCTCCTGGTAGAAATAAAATCCAAGGGTGACAGTTTTGAGTGTATCAGGGCAGGGGAGAGCCCCTGATTTACTCTTCCTTCCATTAAAAGAAAGAAACAAGCCCGGCTGAATATTTCTTGATGCTGGGTATATAAATGACCCCCTCCCGCCATATAATCCTTATACGGATTTTTATCATTCAGCTATAGTCCTTCTTTTAGGCTTTGCCGTTTTGCTAATGACTGTATCAGATACAGAGTGGAACAATGAGAGCTTCAGTAATAAAAGCCTTTGATGTTTGTCTGAAAAACAGGACCTGCAGCCAGGGCCACATTTGCCATTCAGGCTGCCCTAGGCACTTGTACTTCTTGCGTCCCCCTTTTACTGAGTTAGGTCAATGTCTGTGGTTATAAAAAAATAAAATCCCACTCCTCTGGCTGACCCCTCGGCATGCACATGGACCCAAGCCCCCTAACATAAATATGCAGAATACCCTCACCCGGCACAGTGAGTTTTTTTCTTACTTTAGCAATAATGCCAGCGTGTTCTGTTGGTGACCAGACCTAGACTTGGGCCAAGGGATGCCTCAGTGAAAATACGGTTCTGCTTCCGGTGAACACAGTACGAGATGAGCACTAGCTAGCTTTGTGGCACATTGCTTTTTGCTATGCAGCCTTCGCACTGTACTTCCAAATCTTTCAGCTTGTGACAAAGAGGGGCAGTAAATCCATAGCTCATCATAGTTTTAAAATGGTAATTTATTCATGTTCTTTTTTTAAATTGCACTAACATATAATTTGTTTCAGATGCTCACCATGGAGGGCACTTCGAAGTCCACTTTAATAATGTGAAAGTTCCTGCATCTAATCTAATTTTAGGTAAGTGAGAATCATTGTGTAAAAAAGTCACAGCAGCCTGAATGCTTTCTGATTAAATAAAAAAAGAAACAAGCTGGGTGCTTGGGCTTACCTTCAAGTAGCTTTGATGTCAAAGCAGAGGCAAATTACACATTTATGTTTTCATTTAAATACCGTGTCTGCCCCCCCCCCCCCCAATCCCCTTATTCTTGTTAGACAAAATCAAAAACATTAGGCCCACCTGGCAGAATGAATACAATGGGGTCGATTCAGAGCCAGGTAAGGTTTCTCACTCCTTTTTAGGAGGGAAAACTGCCATTGGGGCTGATTTAGAGCCAGGTGAAAATTTACACCCGGTAGACAATGAAAGTCAATGGCCTTGATTCAATAAGGGTAGAAAAAAATTCTCATGGTAGAAAAAAATTCCATTAAAATCGGTTGTTCACGCTGAATAAGAGTCTATCTTATATGTCTCCCACACCCTGTACATACAGATTGTCCACATTAAAAATCATCCTACCTGCATCTACTGCATGTTATGAGCCTTTAAACATCCAAGATGGCGGCTCATGGGCCATCAGGTAGCCTGCAAACAGGAAGTGCCTTCTGGCTGTGCAGTTCTGCATTCTGGGGCTGCTGACCTTTTCCTGACCCCAGCTCTGCTCTGTCTGTGCTGTCCTCAGTAAGTGTGATGCTTCTGAGTCAAGATGGCGGCACCCGTATCCTAAAGTCCTTAACAGAGTTGCAGCCCAGTGGGGGAAAGAATAATAAGTAAGTGATTAAAAACTTAAAATATATTAATTTTAGATGCTGGGGAATTGTTTTTTTGAAGGTTTTTGGCTTTTTAATAAATCACTGTGAAGGTCCGGTTTAATGAGAAAAAAAGCCTGTTGTTGAATCACCAGTTTGGAAGATAATGAAAGTTGATAGCACTTTTTTACTCCTAGAAAAAGTAGTGAACTTGTTACTCCTTTTTACTCTGTAGTAAATAAAAATCACTTTCATTGTCTTCCTAGCTGGTGATTCAGCAACAGTAACATTCTCATGCTTTTTTTTTCTCATAAAGTGATTATTTTACTACCATGAAAATATTTTTCTTTCATTGAATCGAGGGCATGGGCACTTTTTTTACTCCTGTGGTAAAAAAGTTCCATTGACTTTCATTGTCTTTCTATCTGGTGATTCACTAAGAGTGGAATTCTCATGAATTGAATTCTTTACATGATCATTTTTTTCTACTTTTAGTGAATCAAGGCCAATAGAGTCGATTCAGAGCCAGGGAGAATTCTCACTCCTTTTTAGGAGAGAAGACTGCCATTCACTGTCATTGTCTACCTTGGGGCTGATTCAGAGATAATTTACACCCAGTAGACAATGGAAGTCAGTGGCAATTTTCTCTCCTAAAAATGAGTGAGAATTCTGACCTGGCTCTGAATTGACCCACATGTCATATGGACATGTATCTTAGTATGGTAATCATACACCTAACCATAATAATCCTACAATATCACTGACTTTGTGCAAGTGTATCAAGGATAATTGATGCTGTTTGGAAGGCAAAGGGTGGCGTACACCAAATATTGGTGGTTTTATTTTCTGATTTATTTTCTAGTCATTCTCTATGAATTTAAATTGTAACTCTGCTAGTTTATAAAGCAATCTTTTTTTGCAGCATTTGTATTATAGTATTTGTATTATATTATAGTATATTGTATTATACTCAGTTGATGCTGCAGTAATTGCATTTATCTTAGTTTATAGTCAGTTGGATGCAACTAGACAACATAAGAATGAAACATCAGGGACAAATGCTGTTACTTATTCTAAGTATGTCACACACCCCACTTCAAGACATTCATTACACTTGGGTATACTGACCTGTAGATTGCGATCTTGCAGAGATGATATCAAAAAAAGGTCAGACCCTCCCGGCCCATAAATACCTGGGACCTCCCACTCATTACCCAGTCTTTCATCTCTGCAGAGGCGAGCAAGTCAGAAGATGATGTCTCCTCCTTGCAGGTAGCCGCGATGACTCCCGGCCTTCTTTCTTCTATTCCTGCCCGGATCCCCTTTGTTTAATATTCCCTGCCTCCCAGCCTAGGCTGCTGGTCCGGGCAAAGGTAGCTGGCACCCCTGGTGCTTAGGAGCCGTGAGACCCCATAACAAGGGGTAGGTGGCTATCCGGGTAGGTGATCCCGATTTGGGATGCCCCGTCCCTTGGCCCTACCCTGGCATTGATTCCCCCTCTCCCGGGTACCCTTAGAGGGGGGGGGTCCCTTATGGATTCCTATCAATTATGTGTGTGTGCGTGTGTATGTTTTACTGTGTGTGTGTGTGTGTGTGTGATTTTACTTTCACTTTTAGATTGCGCCGGAGGTCCCGCGGCGCCTGCCTCCAGTGCGCTAAGGGAGCTGTCTGCAATGGCGGCGGTTAGCCCATGAGGTCTTCTTCTCCTCTGGGCGGGGGGGGGGCGGGGCCGGGCGCTCACGCGCGCCTACGGCCCGCCCCCGTGCTGTGAGCGCATCTTTCATGTCCCGGCTTCCGGCCCGGGAGAGACGGGGGAGGGGCGGGGCCGGGCACGACGCGCGAACCGCACCAGATCGCCATCCCTCCTCCTACTGCACACTGCGCGCCATCTCGGTACTTGGCCTGCGGTACCGAAGGTCGGGTGAGGGGCCTGATGGCCATCACTGTCATCTGTTATTTAACTCCTTGTACATTTTGCATGGTCTGAGTGTGTGCTTGTGTTCTTGTGTTCCAGGTGGACCATTGATCATATTAAAGGGGGGTTCTCCTGGTCCAGGGTCCCTGGTTAATTGTTAGCTGGCTTAAAATCCTCCCACTCGGGACTTAAAGGGGCATCCCGGGTTGCATCATTGCGTAATTCCAAAAAATAAAAAAGATTTATTGATATATTTATATATATATTTATATTACTAAAAAATCACCATATGGAGGCTTCCCCGGATAATGGGCTTGTGCCCCCCTCGGGTCAATCCAGGCTGTGTTTGGGGTGTGGGGTATCCCTTTTGGGGGATGATGTATTTCTATGTGTACCCTGTGCGCAGCGGTCTATTACACGGCAGACCGGATCTCAGGCGTCTGGTTCTGCTCCGCCAGTCTCCTCCCCATCTCCCCCTCGCCTGACACGGGCTTGTGATGTCGGCATTAGCGGGGAGTCGCAATCTGAGGTGTGTGCCAGATTGGCCAATCTTGAAAAGTTGTTTTCCAGTGCCGTCGCAAAAAAGGCCACGGCAAAGAGAAAACATTTGTATAAGGCTAAGCAGGCCTTTGATAGGGAGGATTTTGACTCCCTGGATTGGTCTGATTGTTCCCCGCGTGAGGAAGGGGAGCTGTATGAGGAGTCTGATGACTCCGACGATCAGCAGTTTGTGGGCGCTGATACCGAGTAGGGCCAGGGGGATTCCTCGGATACCTCTAGGGTCCTGGCTCATATGTTTGAGGTCTTGGCTATTTCTCCCCCCGAAGCGCTGAAGGGGGAGTTCTTTGAAGTGACGAAGCCCCGCTTGGAATTTCCTTATCAAAAGCATTTTGATGGTATCATTCGCAAGGAATGGGAGAGGCCGACGCGGCTTCCAGGTGTCCCACCGGGTTGGGACAAGAAATATCCCTTTCTGGCGGACGCAGTGAAGCACTGGTCGCCTCCCCCCGAGCTGGATGCTCCTGTTTTGGGGTTGTCCAGCTCCTCAGTCCTCCATTCTCCGGAGTGCACTACCCTCAAGGATGGTGAGGACAAACGCATTGACCAGATGGCTTGTCATGGTTTTGCCAGTGTTGGATCGGCCTTGCGGCCGGTTTGTGCTTCTGCGCTTGTATTGGTAGCTGCCAGGTCGGTTGTTGGAGGATTATTGACCTCTTCCGGGCTCGACCCGGCTAGTGAAGAATTTGCCGACCTTAAGTGCTGTGAGTTATTTTTGTCCTTTGTGCTGTCCGCCCTGGATGACACATGTGTAGCAGAGCTATGGCCCTGCTTGTGGCTATCCGCCGGTCGGTTTGGTTACGTCAGTGGGCGGCTGATTTTGTGTCCAAAAAGTTGCTCACGGCCCTTCCCTTTGTGGGATTAAGGCTCTTTGGAGAAAAATTGGATTCGGTGGCACAGGGAGGTAGGTTACCTCAGCGTAAGAAGCAGCATCGCCCTTTTCGGGGGGCGGCTTCTTTCTCTCAGTCCTTTCGTGGGGCTAGAGTTGGCAGGGGTTCGGCCTTCCCTTCGTCCAGAGGTGATTCCTGGCCTAGGGGCAGGGGACAGGCCCCGTCCAGGACACAGTTGGGGATCCAAGCCCAGAGCCGCTGCCAAGTCGGCTCAGCAATGAGGGGGCGCCCTCACCCTTGCGGGTGGGGGGACGGTTGCAACTCTTCTCCCAGGTCTGGGTCCAAGAGGTCTCGGACAGGTGGATTCAGGAAGTGGTGTCTTCCAGTTACAAGCTGGAGTTCGAGTTCCGGCCCCCTCCCAGATTCTTCAGGTCTCGCGGACATGGCTGTCATCTGTCCGGTGCCCCTCTCAGACCGGGGCCTGGGCTTCTATTCCAATTTGTTCACAGTGCCCAAGAAGGACGGTTCCGTTCGTCCTATTCTGGATCTGAAGTTGCTCAACAGGTTTGTCCGTCCCCGGAAGTTCCGTATGGAAACCATCCATTCACTTCGTCAGGGGGACTTCATGACGTCCATAGACATCAAGGATCCTTACCTGCATATTCCAATATTTCTGGCACACCAGAGATTCCTCAGGTTTGTCGTGGACAATCGGCATTTTCAGTTTGTGGCTCTTCCGCTTGGCCTTACCTCGGCTCCAAGGGTTTTTACCAAGGTGTTGGCAGGAGTGATGGCCATCATCAGAGCCAGGGGTATCCGCATTGTGCCCTATCTGGACGATCTTCTCATCAAGGCGTCTTCTCTAAGTCAGGCGCAGCTGGATACCTGGACTGTGGTGTCCAGATCCTTTCTGACCCCTCGTTGGGAGACGTTCACCACGGATGTCAGGTTGGGGGGGATTTTGGAAGGATCTTCAGTTTCAGGGCCTGTGGGGGCCTCTGGAGGCTCACGATCCCATCAATGTTCTGGAGTTGAGGGCCATCAGGTTGGTTCTGGCTCACTTGACTCATCAGTTGCGGGGCCTACCGGTTCAAGTTCAGTCGGACAATCGGACGGCGGTCGCCTACATCAATCACCAGGGAGGGACTCGCAGCAGGCGTGCCCTCAGGGAAGTGTCTTTGATCCTGGATTTGGCAGAGAGCAATGTCCCATGCATCACGGCGGTGTACATTCCGGGAGTGGAGAACACGGAGGCGGACTCCCTGAGCAGGGGGTCGTCTCGCCAGGGGGAATGGTCGCTCGGCCCCAAGGTGTTTCGTCGCTTTGCCACCGGTGGGGGACTCCGGAGGTGGACCTCTTTGCCTCTTGTCACAATCACAAGCTTCCGGCATTTGTGTCTCTCTCGTGGGATCCGCTGGCTCTGGCAGCGGATGCCATGTCTCTGAACTGGAGGGATCTGGGGTTTCTGTACCTGTCCACTCCGTTTCCCATGGTGGGCAGAGTGGTGCGCAAGCTGGCCCTAGAGGGCGTGTCAGCAATCCTGGTGGCTCCAAGGTGGCCAAGACAGGTTTGGTTCGCAGATGTGGTAAGGTTGGCAGAGGATCAGTTAGACCTGCCCCTTCTGCCAGATCTGCTCACTCAGGGTCCACTACTCTACCCCAATTTACCAACGCTGGCTTTGACGGCATGGTTGCTGAAACCTCAATCTTGAGGGAGGAAGGTCTTTCTGATGCTGTCATTCAGACTCTGGTTAGGGCTAGAAAGCAGTCTTCCTCTGCCATCTATTATAGGACTTGGAGGTCTTATATTGATTGGTGTGAGGTAAGGGCCTTGCCTTGCAGGGCGTTTTCTGTCCCTAGGGTCTTGGAATTTCTGCAACATGGTCTGGACCAAGGTTTGCAGCTTAGTACGCTGAAAGGGCAGGTTTCTGCCCTGGCCGTGTTCTTTCAAAAGTCTTTTGCTCTTCGTCCTCTGGTTAAGACCTTTTTCCAGGGGGTTACGCATGTGCGGCCTCCTAGGAAGCCTTTGCTCCCAGTGTGGGATTTGAATTTGGTTTTGTCTGCCTTGCAGGGTCCTCCGTTTGAACCTTTGCAGGATATTGCACTTTCTACGCTTACTCAGAAGGTTGTTTTTTTGGTTGCCATCACTTCTGTTCGGCGTGTTTCGGAGTTGGCAGCCTTGTCTATTAAGGCTCCTTACTTTGAGAGGCATCAGGACAAGGTTGTTTTCCGCTTCAAGCCAGATTTCCTTCCTAAGGTGGTCTCTGCTTTTCATCTGAATCAAGATATTGTTCTTCCCTCCTTTTGTCCTTAGCCCAGCAATGACAAGGAGAAGGTTTTGCATTCTTTTGATGTGGTTCGCTGTGTGAAGTACTATTTGGTGTCTACTTCTCCTTTTCGTAGGACTGACACCCTTTTTGTGGTGCCCTCTGGGCCTAGGACGGGTTTGGCTCCTGCCAAGTCTTCCATTAGTAAATGGATTCGCCAGGCCATTGTTGGGGCCTATTCTGCCAAGGGGAAGGTTCCCCCTTTTCGTGTTACTGCTCATTCTACTCGTGCTGTTGGGGCGTCCTGGGCCTTCCAGCACCAGGCTTCTGGTTTTTCCAAGTTTTACAAGGTTGATGTTAGGGCCTCAGCGGATGCTGTTTTTGGCCGCAAAGTTCTGCAGGCTGCAGTGGTTTAAGTTTGTGCCTTGTTGCCTTGTTTTTTGGATCCCCGCCCTTTATGGACACTGCTATTGGATGTCCCAAGTGTAATGAATGTCTTGAAGCGGGGTGTGTGACATACTTAGAATAATACCATAATTGGCTTTCCTGGTCCCTTGATCTTACTGCTATCTTTATACTTGGTAATGAGTGGGAGGTCTCAGGTATTTATGGGCCGGGAGGGTCTTAACTTTTTTTGATATCATCTCTGCAAGATCGCCATCTACAGGTCAGTATACCCAAGTGTAATGAATGTCTTGAAGCGGGGTGTGTGACATACTTATAATACCCATTTTACAGGTGAGTATTCACAAAATGTTATTTTTTCTATATGATGCAAAGTATGCACAAATCTGATAAATATGGTGGAGGAGCAACAATTATGCCCCGCCCCCTCCGACCTTCTGGGCCCCGGTGCAGTCACATCCCCTATAGTTACACCCCTGTTTCTAGTTTGCCCCTGTATTGTACCTGTTACACAGTATATGTAACCATTTGCACCTGCGCATTTTCTCTTCAAACATAAGCATATAGTTTACTCCTTTCAAAATTTCTTTGCCTTTGTATTCATGACATATGAGTCTAGCTTTCTGACCCACACCCTCGTATAATGAGCAATGATCATGTTTTCCTGTTAAGATGCTTAGCCACTTGCAAATTCCATTCAAACGTTTCCCAGCAGCAGTATTTCAACAATCTGGATTTAACACCTTATATGCTAGCTGCTGTTTTGTTCTCTCTAGGAGTAGCAACATGTCTCTTCAACCATTTTAACACTTTCTCCAGCACAGTTTGTGCAGTATTTTCTAAACCTTTCCCTTTTTTAGGGAGAAGGGTAAATCATTATTCCTTGTGTTTGTGTTCTACTCTAACAGCAGATCTCAGTGGTCTGGACATGCATGTAAAGGTGAAATCCAGGTCAATAAATAACACTCTTCTACTCTTTACCCCCCCGCCCCAAATAAGTTGCTATATTTGCTAAAGCGACATTCCCAGCAATGGGTTGAATGAATGAGCCTGCTTTTTCTGCTCCCCCTCCACCATGCTGGCTGTCAGGTGCTGCATCTTTCATTCACCAGCACTTTGCATTCCCTGATAAACTCTACAGCATGTGCTCCCTTCCTATGATGCATTTTTCAGGATCCCCTAAATAACTTGACTTCTGAATGAACTGTCACATTGAAATTTACAGGGATAAGTCATCTGCTGCTGCTGAGGAGGCCCTGCAGAAAAGATAGCGTTCACTGGAAGATATTATTGAGAAATATAAAGCAGGCTGGATGATAGCTGGATAGAAGACGCATCCTCTGACAGCCAGCAAGGGTGGAGCAGAAAGCAGGCTAATTTAATCTTTTGCTTTGACTATCCCTTTAAAGCACAACAAAACCCGGGCATTTGACTTTTCTGGGTTTTGTTCCGGAGCTCGGGGCATCCCAATTCGGGTGGTATAAGATCCCCCAGTTCACCCCCAAAAACAACAACTCGCCTTTCCACGCTCCAACGGCGCATGCGTGCTGTCTCATACAATGTGAGGCACCTGCTGTGATTATGTGATTCGTCAGGCGGGTTCCATAGATTTTAATGGGGAGCACAGGTAGTACAGGCTGCATGTAGCTAAGCCGATCCATGTCCTAATTAACAGATTGATACTCTTGTATAGCTCTGCTTTATCTGACCATTTAAAGACCGTTTTTGCACATTTTTGTTAGTTAATTGCAAACAGTTGAAGTACAGAAACACTTATACTTCTGTTTGCCATAACAACATATGTAAATGTAAACTCTATAAAATAATACCTTTTCTTAAGCAAATTCACATTTGGTCTAATAATCAATTTACAGCAAAAGCATATCTAGGTATACAACTTTATATGCATCTGTCACCAGAAAGACTCAGGATGACAATTCTAGGCTTCAGTGCATGAGGCAGCAGGTAGGCCTGTACTGGAATCAGTAGACCTGTCTGATCTTTTTCATGTAAGCTAATATTGGGTGTGGGGCTTCATAAAAAAATGACTCCAGGGCTGACAAACTAGGTGCCACTGGGGCATACCCCACTGTGTGAGCCCCCCCCCCCACATCACCCACAAGCCCCTTATCTTTTCCAGGGCCTTCGCCGCGATTGCCATCCTCCGTCGCATCCCTGCAGCTATGCACGCTCCTGCACCAAGCCATTCAGATAGGCCGGGTGTGTGGGATTAGACCAAAACCCAGGATAGTGAAAATCCCAGTTTTTGATCCACTTTAACAACGCCCAAGAAATTTACTTGGGTTTTATGTCTCTTTGGGATGTCCCTCTGTGTGTATCCCCATCGCTTGTAAACACACCTTATCCTTGTTACCATGGAACTTGCACTGGCCAGTCAACAGTGCTTACTCTATTCAGATTTCCTTTTCCACACTGATATCAGTGTGGCAAGAAAATCTAAATGGAGTGAGCGCCGATGTCCACATCATCATCTTCTCTAGCTGTGGACGTACCCACACAGAGAGCAACCAGAAAGGACTTACACAGGGGCACGCTCAGCTAGAGGTATGCTAGGAATGTGGCTGTGGAAGAGGTGAGTGGATAGGAGGACCCAGGGTATTTGGGATGGAGCTTAAAATGCCCCATTAAGAGTCAAACAAACCAAAAGTCTTATAAACTTAAGTGGGATGGTTCTCCTCTTTAAACACAAGTATGTGATTACTGCTCTGCCTTTAGGCTATAGGGTCGATTCAAAGAAACATGTAACAGCTTTGATTTGGGTGCCGATCATCCTATTTTTCCCGTACGCTCGTGCGTTCGTATGAACTTGCGAGTGATTCTATAAGCAAATACGTTTCTATCCTAAAATTTACGTCCGTTCGTATGGCAGTTCGGGAATCAGACCTATGTCAGTTTCCATCCTGAATTTTCCGTTTCATTTCTCAGGTTGCAACATTGGTTTTGCCCTTTTTCCCTGGACGTAAATCCATCTGATCTTGCGGCTGCGCACTACAAACTTACCTCATTAAAGTGCATTCTAAATATTTGGTCTTATTTTTCTTTATTTCATTCATTTTGTAGTAACCAACCATTAATGAATGCATTTGCATAAGTAAATCTTACTTTGTTTAATTTTTAGTTAACTTGCATTTTTTACTTGTGGATTTAATTTTAATATTTAGGCTTCAAATGGTACAACTTAAAATGTTGTGTGTGGTTACCCACACCCTCTCCATACAGATTGCTCTCAAATATAAAAAAACACCCAGCAACTTCTGCATGTTATGAGCCTAGAAACAGCCAAGATGGCGGCTCAGGTATTCTCGGGCAGCCTGCAAACAGAAAGGGCCTTGTGACTGTGTTGCTCTGCATTCTTTGATTTCTGACCTTTCCGTGCCCCCAGCTCTGCTGTGTCTGTGCAAAATACAGCAGTAACCCACATCCTGCACTTTATCCCGCTCTCCTCTCCTCAGTAAGTGTGATGCATTTGACCAAAGATGTGCTTAAATAATTAAACAAAGCAAAGGTAAACAACTACACCAATAAATGCAATCTAAAAATATTATTCTAGTACATCAATTTAAAAATAAATACCAAAGGACATAAGTTTCTTTAATTAACGCAAATAAATTGCAAAATAAAGGTTTACATGCAAAGGACTAATTAAGGTCCACATTAAAATGCTTTTATAAGGCATACATGAATCAGGTATGCATTGCCATACAATTTATGGCCTCGGCCATGCTGATACATGCAGTTCATTGGAGCTCAAGACGCGCAGACTCCTCCACATAGCCAAAAAACCTGTTCAAGAACAGCAATCCGACTGCTAAAAGGTGTCGGCAGTGGCTTTCTTTTAAAACGTATTTAGAGGTTTGAAAACTGTTCTCTGAATCACACCTAAACACATCCGATTATCCTAAGTTTTACGTTTTGATCCTAAGTTTTAGGATTTGATCCTAAGTTTTACGTTTTGATCCTAAAATTTAGGAACGAACTTGCGATGATCGTAAGAGCATATACGCATTCGTACGTAGGCTCGTGCGAGTCGGAAATGGCCAAAAAAACAGGAAAAAATGACTAACACCCACCCAAACTTACGATTCTCGATACGAAATCAATTAACTTTTGCTCTTTGAATCGAGGGGTATGTCTGTCATTGTCATTATCATTGTCTTAAAGCACACCAAAACCCAAATAATATAGAATCCCTTTTGGCAATTTTTGCTGTTCTCGCTTCAATCTACTACCAGCTAATTACACCTTTTTTAACTGTAAAGCCCCATCTCCACAAGTCCATTGTTGTGAATGACTATGATGTAATTGCTGCACCTATACAATGACTGATCGTCTGCTATCTTACAGAGAGGGGCAACAAAAAAAACTATTTGGTGAACAAAAATATTTATTTCTAGTTCTATATCCTCAGGCTAGTTTCACACCAGTGCGTCTTGTGGATTGCTCGCGCTTTTGGGTGAGCACCCCGCAGCCGTCTGTAAAGAGCTACCCATAGAAACCTATTGGCGCTGTTACATGTGAATCAGGCGTTTGCGGAGTGATCTCCCTCCATGTGAGTGGAGAGCGCTAGCACTGAACGCCCTCCACACGCTGCACACAGCGATTGTGGGGTGCTCGGGTGAAGGGAATAAGGCAGTATTTGCAGAGAATTTCACCAAATGTATTTCACTATTGCAGTGGGTTCTGGTCCGGTTAAACCGAACCTTCAGCATGATTTAATGAAAAGTCCAAACTCTTAAAAACTGTTCCCAAGTATCAAAAATGAATATATTTTAAGATTTTAGTCACTTACTTATTATTCTTTCCCCCACCGGGCTGCAACGCTGTTCAGGACTCTAGGATAAGAGCACCTCCATCTTAACTCAGAAGTATCAAGAGAGGAGAGCGGGATAAAGTACAGGGGGCGGGGTTATAGCTGTGCTTTGCATAGACAGAGCAGAGCTGGGGTCAGGGAAAGGACAGCAATCCCAGAATGCTGGATCCTGTTTGCAGGCTGCCTGATGCTCCCTGAGCCGCCATCTTGGATATTTAAAGGCTCATAACACGCAGTAGATGCAGGTAGGATGATTTTCAATGTGAGCAATCTGTATGTACAGGGTGTGGGAAACATATAAGATAGACTCTTATTCAGGGTGAAGGACCGCTTTAATATTCTCGGTGTTGTACTGTCCCAAGATGCGAAATTAAAATAAAGGAAGGCCAGTGAAAAAGGGGCACTTTAAAGGAGCTGAGTTTATCCTTGTAATGATACCTTTAAAACGGTGAATTTGTGTTTCGTGTTCTCTTTCATAGGTGAGGGCAGAGGTTTTGAGATTGCCCAAGGACGTCTTGGTCCTGGTCGTATTCATCATTGCATGAGATCTATTGGCGCTGCAGAGACTGCTCTTCAGCTTATGTGTGCCAGAGCTGCTGAAAGGGAGACCTTTGGAAAAAAATTGTATAGACATGTAAGTATGCGTTACTTATATTGACTTACTGGATGTTTTATGATCGTGGTTGTGGATCTGAGTAAATCTCATGTACATGTTTCCTTTATAATTTACTTTTCTCTATGCTAGGGTTGCCCAATCTGTGGCTAGAGGACCCCTGCTGTGTGGTTCACATGCTTTCTGACGTTAAAGGAGATGTTGCGTGACATTGTGTAATATTAAAAATCCGTATAAAGGGGGCGTGTCCTGGATATGGAGGAGTAGGGCTGCAGCGCCGAGTGCTCCTGCGTTCAGGGCCCCAAAGTAACACTTTGAAGCAGCGATCTGATACCAACCCGACATGGCCAGAAAGAAGAGCAAGAGGGGAGGCAGGGGAGACCAGCTGCGGAGGTCCCCGATCCTGTCCCGGAGAGCAGCGGAGGGGGGCGGGCGGCAGGGCTCCCGTGCCGGCAAGATGGCGGCAGCGGCAGCCGTAGAGATTAGCGCGGCCGCAGGATCGGATGAGCCGCGGGATTCCTCTATGTCCGAGGAGTCCCACAGTGATAGCAACCAGCCACCACAAATCTCCTGGCACTCACCCAGATTTCAGAGCAGCCAGGAGGCGCCGACACCGACCAGAGGTGGGTGTAGCAATATGGCGGCTGCGCGTGCCTGCACCCATGACCTGACACCTGGAGGACTCGGGGGGGGAGGGGATGTGCCCATGGCTCGGGGAGCCCGGTCAGGGGACGCTGGGTGCCTCACAGCCCACGAGGCCCCAGCTGGATATAGGATCAGACTCCAAGCTACTGAGGCGGCCCCCCAACCTGACAGGATAGCTGTGTTGTGCTCCCCCCGCAGTCCCTGGGCACAACCCACTGTCGGGGGGTGCGGAGAGCACTCACATGGAGCCTGGGGGGTGCAGTCAGCACCGGGGGATACACCATGCAGGATCCCGCATGGCATGAGCAGGGAACTTGGGATGCCCCTGGGCCCAAATCCATCGAGCGGGCCCCTCCCGGAGCCCAAGGCCTGAGCAGGTTCACGTATGCACCGCGAAGAACACAGAGTGAGACCCGGAGCCGCGTTTACCCTGCTGGGAACTCCACTAGAGCAACATGGTTCCAAGCCCTCCCGCAGAGACAGCCAAATACCAGGTTGGCCCCTCCTCTGGAACCAGAGGTAGTAGTTGTGAGGAGAGATCCAGCGCCTCCGAGCCCCCCGACCCTCCTGAACATTACGTCTCCAGAGATCCGGAGGTCTCCTAGAACGGAAAGCCCGAGACCTATGTCTCCTTCCCCGACCTGTTTCTCTCCAGAACCGACGCGTGGCCCATGGGGCGACTGGAAATCTGTCTGCCCTGGAGAGTCTGCCGATGGTTGGGGACCATCCCCCCCACCCGTTGCGCCCGAACGGTCAGTCGACACTGGAAAGACCTGTGACCCCGACATCCACTTGGAAACAATCTTGCTCTTGAAGGGTCTACCATCCAGATCAGATATCGAAGAGCTGATAGCGAGATATGAAGCGGCTCACAAACAAGAACTAGTAGAGTTTAAACAACATATATCGACGGTGGAGGCGCCACGCTGGAGTCTTCAGACATGACAACGGCAAGCCGCCTCCCAGCGCTGGAAGAGCGATTGAAGCGCAAGAAGCCCTGCTGGTGACCCAGCAACTCCATATGGACGATATCGAGAATCGCAGCAGGAGAAACAACCTGCGCCTAAGGGGCATCCCAGAGGCCTCGGTGGGAGAAGACCTAAAACACATTGTGACAACAATATTCAATACGTTGCTCATAATAGAACCGACCACCCAAATTGAGCTAGAGAGGGAGCACAGGACACTGGGCCCCCGTAACCCGGATCCCACAATCTTGAGGGACGTGGTCTGCAGAGTACATTTCTTCACCTTGAAGGAAGACATCGCGCGCAAGGCCTGGCGCAAGGGCAGCGTCGAATTTGACGGCACATCTGTTCAAATCCTGCCGGACCTGTCGCGAAGGACTTTGCAGATGCGAAGGGTTTTAAGGCCCCTTCTAGATCTGGTTCTCAACAAAGGAGCTTCGTACAGATGGGGTTTTCCCTTTCACCTCGTCGTGAGAATGACCGTAGTGTTTTTCTTTTGAAGACCCCACGGGACTTGCCGGCCCTGTTCTCCTTCCTCCGCTTTGACCCCATTGATGTGCCTAACTTGTTAGCGGCAAACTTGCCACAGCCCCCGGTGCGGTCGGCCAGCACGGGGAGGCGAGGCCCCAGGGGTCCGAGAGGCCAGGGCCACAACCAGAGGGCGCCTATACCATATGATGCTGAGTCCTGAACGATCCTTGGGGCACCGAGTCTGCCCTTCCCTGGCCCCCCCAGATCAATGATGGCAGTAAATGTTATGAGCGAGGGGCGCTGGGCGAGGCTGCCCCAGGCCTAGCATACTGATCCTACCATGTCTTATTTGTTTAGTTAACTGCTGTTTATTTCTTGCTTGATTTATCTCTTCTAGTTTAAATATGTTCTAATGTTTTGAGATGCTGCTTAAATGAATATGTTTCAGGCGGGGCCCGAAGCAGGTTGCGATGGGCGCAGTTGAAAGACACTCTACCCCCTGTAGGGCTACCCTGTGGGTCACAGCGACCTATGGGGCCTTTTCCGCTTAGGAAAAAAAACTAGTTTGGTATAGTTACATGTCCCTTGTCTTGTGTTTTCCCCTTCCCTATACCCCACCTAAGCTGCTAGCTTACTTGTGGGCTTTACAACCCGCTCTTTCCAGGCAACCCCCCCGGGAAGTCGAGTTACAAGCTCCAAGGGCCTGCTCTAGCCCCCCTGGGCAAGCTTGAAGATGTCCGCAATTAAGATAATATCCCTAAACGTCAAGGGAATGAACAGTCCTGAGAAACGGTCACTAGTCTTAAGGCACATCAAGGGGCTCAGGGCTCAAATAGCTTACCTACAAGAGACACATTTCAGGGCTGCCAACCCTCCCTCGTTTGGCAACAGGCCCTTCCCCTGGTCCTACCATAGCTACTCCCCAAACTTGCAGTCCAGAGGGGTGAGTATAGTTATAGAAAGGGGTCTCCCATGGGAACTGCTTGAATGTAAGGCAGACGATGAAGAGAGGTGGCTATTAGTGAAAGAAAAGATCCTCTCCCAGGTATACACATTGGCGAACATCTATGCCCCGAACGTGGGACAAATCTCCTTTTTGGAGAAAGTAATGGAGTCACTTGCAGCCTTTCAGGAGGGAGAACTGGTACTAGGGGGAGATTTCAACCTGGTGCTGGAGCCACTCCTGGACACCTCCAGGGGGAGCCCACACTTAGCATACGCCAAATTGAAGCGCCTGAGGAAACTCCTTCTACTAAATCAGCTGGTGGACCCCTGGAGCATTCAACACCCTAGTGTGCGAGACTACACCTTCTTCTCCGCCCCCCCCATGGGTCCTACTCTATGATCAATCTCTTCCTGATCCCGCACTCCTCCCTGGCCCGGGTTCGGGACTCGTCCATTGGCCTCATGACATTGTCCGACCATGCCCCCATTGTACTCACCCTGGAGAGTCCAACCCCTGCCCCTAGAAGCTGGTCCTGGATGCTCAACAACTCACTTCTCGAAGATCAGAGAGTATTGACAGACACGCAGGAGGAGCTTAGAATTTTTTTTGAGCTTAACTCCACCCCTGGGATTTCCCCCAGGGTGCTTTGGGAGGCGCATAAGTGCTTCATAAGGGGCTCGTTCATTGAGCAGGGAGCTAGAATCAAGAGAGAAACACACCCTGGAGCTCCTGGATGAGATCCGCAAATTGGAGACCCTCCACAAAAAGTCATTGTCTGCCGCTCACCTGGCGACCCTGACCTCGCTGAGGGATAAATTGAAAACAAATAGCTGTGACAAAATTAAGGATGTTTAAGTGCCGCAGGGTATTCTTTGAGTCCAGGGATAAGTGCGGTAAGCTGCTGGCCAGGGCATTGCAGACCGAAAGGGCCAGAACGAACATCCCTAAGGTTATGGGCCCTGGGGGGCTGATAACCCATCTCACAAAAGACATTGCGGAAGCTTTTCGCAAATTCTACAAGGGCCTGTATAACCTCCCAGGGTCACAAGCCGACCCCCAGGGGTAGTGGTCCGCACAATATATCCTGAACTCTGGAATGCCTAAGTTGCCAGAGGAGATAACATCTGAACTAGAGGCTCCGATCTCCATGCAAGCTTCAGGGTGCAGTGGCCAATACGGCCCTGGGCAAGTCTCCGGGCCCAGATGGCCTTCACCTGCAATACTACAAAAAGTTCTTTCCCCTCCTGGTGCCCAGACTTTGGGTTCATGCCCCATAGGGAGGCCAGAGACAACACCATAAAGGTGTTGAACTTAATACACCTGGCCCAGACTAGCAAGGTGCCGACCCTCTTGCTCGCGACCGACGCAGGGAAAGCGTTCGACACTCTTGACTTTCATTCTCATGCTCGAACCCTTTCTCTGCAGCGTGAGGAGAAATCCGGACGTGGGAGGTCTGCAAGGGCCCTCGGGGCTCTACAAGGTTGCTGCCTAAGCAGACGATTTAATCTTCTTCCTGTCCTGCCCGGAGACATCCTTGCCGAACCTAATGGAGGAACTAAGTTGCTACGGGAATATCTCTGGCTACAAGAAAAACTACCAGAAGTCAGAGGCCCTGAATGTCAACATACCAGCAACCAGATTCAGTCCGATCCAAAACTCCTTCCCCTTCCGATGGGCGAGGGAGGGAGTGGCATACCTGGGTACCAAAATAAGTAGTAATCTTGCAGGCCTGTTTGCTCTGAACTTCCCACCCCTACTTAAAAGGTTTGAAGAGGAGACCGCCAGATGGGCAAAATGTAGACTCTCATGGTTTGGAAGGTGCAACGCAGTAAAAATGGTCCTTCTCCCCCGCCTCCTATACCTTCTGCAGGCAGTGCCGGTCTCAGTGCTCAGATCCTTCTTAGTCAGGGTTCGATCCATGTTCACAACTTTTTTGTGGGCAGGTAAGAAACCGAGATTGTGCAGGAGCCTACTTACGAGAGCAAAGGAAGATGGAGGCTTGGGCCTTCCAGACCCAGTCCGATACCACACGGCGACGCATCTCAATAGCACAATAGATTGGTGCCTCCACGGCAAACATAAGCAGTGGGTGGGGTCCTGTTGGCTAGGCAGCACCCCACAATTGGTCCCACACTCAACATTTGCAGAGGAAAGGAATTTCACCATCCCCCTCCCCCATGTACCCTGTCCTGGGGAACCCGCAGTTCCCGCCAGGCTCCGAAGGTCAGACCGCAAAGAGCTGGAGGGAAGCGGGTCTGTACAGAATCAGAAACCTCTTGTCGGGGGGTGACTGGGTGGATCTTACCGAGGAAGTACAAAATAGGGGTCTCCCTGGGTGGTCCACGTGGCAACGCCTGCAGCTGACTCACTTTCTCTCCTCCCAGCGGGCGCACAGAGAGGAGGAATGAGATCTCACGGAATACGAAAGGCTGTGTCTAAGTGGACTCCCGGAGAGACACACCCTCTCGAGGATGTACAAGATTCTGCTGGCCCCCCTGGGATTGGAGGACCCCCCTTTCCTGGATAAATGGGAAAGGGACCTGAACGTCACATGGACGCCCAAGCAGCGCAAAAAGATCTTATCCCTCTCGCATAAAACCTCAATCTGAACAAGGTACCAAGAGTGTAGTTACAAACTGCTGACCCCGTGGTATAGGGTGCCAGCAGTCTTTCCAGAGCGTTTTGGGGGCATGTTGGAAGTGCAGGGAGGAGAAAGGAGACATACTACATATGTTCTGATCCTGTACAAAGCTCAAGGGGTTCTGGGACACGGTCAGGGAGGTGGTGGGGAGGCTGTCTTTTGCACGTATCAGGTTCTCCGTTGAAAAGATATCGCAGCTCGCTGCTGTGCCATCTACTGAACGCATTCAAGGCATGCATACCGCAAGTGTGGAAGAGCACGGAGCCTCCACCTATAGCATTGTGGTCCCAGAGAGTCAACGAAATAATGAGATTCTAAAAGGTTATGCTCTCCAGGGACAAAAGATTAGAGAAATTTACGGCAACGTGGTACAGTTGGATAGAGTTTACGGAATGCCCAAAGGGTAAAAAAAACTGCTTGGAAGGTGCTAGCGGCTAGGAGTTCCCCCTTTCCTCTCCCCAGCCTACCCCTATGTTTTAGCCCTTGTTCCATTGTTAGTTGTTACCTTGCAAAGGTTGGCGGCCGTCCACTCGGGCCACGTGGGGCCTGCCCCGGCGGACGGTGCGCCCTGTTTTGGTGTGCTGCTCCTCTGCGGGAGGTGGCCCTCGCGGGGGCCCTAGGGCCGGCAGACCTGGGGCCCCTGGGGGGGCGGCTGCCCCGGACGCTTGGATGCGGCTGGCCCCGCGGATGGCTGGCGGACTATCAACGGGTGCAAACAAGCTCGTCCAGGTCTGGGCCGACCGGTTTTAGGCTTGGGTACATGGCTGTGTTGTTGTTGCTACTACACGTGACATGTGTATTACGATATTTGTATTGTACTGTATGTCATGTCATTTATTATAATTGTTTGTCAATACATTTGTATCTAAAACTTTAATAAATAAAGAATGCATAAAAAAAAAAAAATCCACATAAAAAGTTGGCTATTGAAATGAGGGGTCACTTTTTACACCCAAACTGAATAAAACTACCTCAGAGCTTGGTTTTGTTCTTTTAGTACAAATACAACCCAGGGGTTACATGTTGTAGGGGATCATGGGTGAAAGAACCCATCACCCTGATTCCCTCTTCCTTCCATTAACTCTTTAAGTGCCAGCCTACCTAGAGCTTTTGTCATCCCCTATTGCCAGGCCATTTTTCACCATTTCGTGCTATACATGTTTAACTGTGAGTTTTAAAGGAATGTCCAGCGATTTCCCAGGAAAATTATATAATTTTTTTTCAGAAGAGTCTAAGAGTCTCTTGTTTGTCATTTTAGCACATATTGTAAAATATGTGCTATTTTTTAAATGTGCTTGCCTCAGGTGACTTGCAAGCCGCCCAAGCCTTGTGAACTGCTATAGGGTCTCATCAATCGCTTACCGGTTCACAAAAGGTTAAATGTAAAAAAACACCAGAGACAGACATGACATTTAACGTATTTTCCGGTGTATTAGACGACTTTTTCCCCCTGTAAAACATGCCTCCATGTGGGGGGGTCGTCTTATACGCCGGGTGCACCTGGGTCCAGGGCCGTATCTCCCGCAAGGCTGCCAGACCTAGGGCGCCATCCGTGTCTGCTGTAGCAAAAAAAAAAAAAAAATTCTGTACGGCCGCGGGGCTCCCGCGCGTATGCCCGCCAGCAGCGCGTGCCTGCGGGGGCATTTGCGGCGCTCGTTCGGAGGCTCCGGCGCCCGCACATCCCGCCCCTCCTCCCCGTGTCGACGACTCCGTCAGTGTACCTCCTTGACTGGCGGACCCGCCCTGGCCTGCCCCGGCCATTGGTTTAGGAGAAGTGCCGGTGCGGGACATGAGAACGAGCCGCCGGGCTCCACCCACCTGCTGAGTCACAGATGCATGACTAGGTGCTGCTGCATAGACTTGAGAGGATAAGGTAAGATTTTTTTATACTAAAATTATATTGAAAATAGATGATTATTTTGGAGAGGGAGTGTGTCACCGGCTCCGCCCCCTGGCATCATGTACTCCCAGCGCGGGATAAAATGCATGCATGGGTACTCCCAGAGACAAGTGAAATGTAATGGGTGAGGGGGCAGGGTAGTGTACAGTCGGAGACTGGGGTAGGGGGGGCAGCACCACACTTTATTTTAAAGTTATGTGATGAACGGTCCATGCCCATGCTGCACTGTGAAAGTAGGTGACCCGGGCACAAGCAGTTCTGTTATATCAGTCCCGGATATGAAGATCCTCGGCCTGCCCCTAACATCCATCTCTCTATCTGCACCTATCCTCATCCTGCTCCTAACACCCACCCATCTCTCCATCTGTACCTATCCTCATCCTGCCCCTAACACCCACCCATCTCTCCATCTGCACCTATCCCCAGCCTGTCCCCTGACACCCATTCCTATATCAGCACCTATCCCCAGCCTGCCCCTGACACCCATTTCACCATCAACACGTATCTCCCACCTGCCCTGGTCACCCACCCATCTCTCCATCTGCACCTATCCTTGTCAAGTACCTGACATACATCCCTCCATCCGCACCTATCCCCCACCTGCCCTGGTCACCCACCCATCTCTCCATCTGCACATATCCTCTTCAAGCACCTGACATCCATCCCTCCATCCGCACCTATCCCCCACCTGCCCTGGTCACCCACCCATCTCTCCATCTGCACCTATCCTCTTCAAGCACCTGACATCCATCCCTCTGGAGTAGGGATATAGAGGGAAATAGAGGGACTAGTCTTATACGGCGAGTATATAACAAACTCTATATTTTGAGTGGAAATGTTGGGGGGCAGTCTTATACACCCAGTCGTCTTATACACCCAGTCGTCTTATACGCCGGCAAATACGTTATTAAAATAACCTTTTATTTTCTTAGCTTAGATTCTCTGTTCCGCACTGATCATCATTGACACTTAGCCATATTGGTTGTGCTTAAACATATTTGTATATGGATGCCTTCGTACATAGTGTTGCATTGGTATTATAACAAATTCTAATAAAATGTATTTAGGGCTGTAATTTGGGCAGCGCTGCCTTTTCTTATCAATGCTTTAAACATGTGTCTTGATGTACTGTGTTTGTCCTAGCATTACGCTATTTTAGGCTTGCTTTAATAAAGTATCGTCTTTTAAATCTACCTCAATTGTGGATCTAAAGCAACCTATCTATATGGTAAGTGGTGAAAGGCTTAAAGGCCTACCCTTTTTTTGAGGCTCACAAGGTAAGTCTACGAAAGTGGGCATACCCTTTAAGCATAGTGCGGTGGAGATGGCCCTGTGACTGATGGCAGGAGTATATTATTTCATGGAGAAGAGAAATCTCTGTGCCAAGTCTTCTTTCTGAAGCTTGGCAATAGCATTGAATACATGTGATTCTTCAGTGGCTATTGGATGACTTGGCCTCCCCTTCTTCATCTCCTTGACCCTTGGTCTATGCCATTGTTTTAGAAAATTGTCCTGCTCTTTGATACTCCACTAGTCCTTATTCCTGGCACAAGAATATTCTTTGATTGTGGGAAGTGCAGGAGTCCACCCATGTGCTTCTCTGAAAGAAACATTCCTTAGAAGGATCGCCTTAATGTCCTTGGTTGATAGCGCTCTTTCTACTTTCTTGTACCTGAATGACATTTCTGGATGTGTTATATTTTCTTTGTTTAGGCAGTTAGGTCATCTTGGCCTTTTCCTCTTTCAGCCTTGTCCTTTCCCAATGGTTTATTTTCTGCATTTTTTCTCTCCCTTACTCTTTTTATCCTTCTCCTCCCGATTCCCCATTAGCACCTCCCTCCATTGAAATGAATTTATTAGGGGTGTGGGGGCAGGACAAGGCACCACAACTGCTACCATGTGAGGCCACCATGCTGGTAGACAGGATAGATGGCTTTCTGTTCTTGGTAAGTATGAAGATGGAGGAGCTGCAGGGGAACACTGGACCTGCACGGAGGAGCTGAGGACAACAAAAAGAGTATAGACTTTTTTTTGGCCTGGATCCCTTTGAATGTACACAGATATATACAGTACTTTTGGCTTTGTTTTTATAATTGACTGGCATATTCAAGGTGAAGCCTTGCTAATGGTTATTGATGTGTAAAGAGGTATAGGCAAATATTTTCCAAAAGAAATGGTATATTTGCATAGAGTTTTGCAGTTTACTGCCAAAAGAGGAACATCGGGCAGTATGCCCTCTGTGCCCTTTAAACTCCCATGTCTACATTTGACAGGTTTAATTTACCTGTCTTCCTCTCTTCCTCCTGCGCTCAACCATTCTTCTCAGGCACTTTCCATAGGACAGCGCCATCTTGCTGTGAAGTCCTCATCTTGGGTAGGGTGGCTGCAGAAAGATCAGAAACTCGGCAAGATATCGATGCAACTGGCGAGGGCAGAGGGGGAGGATAGCTAAGCTCCCCCCGGCATCCGTCACAGATGGCTTTGACACCAGGGGGTTGAAAAAGCAGCAGGATGACAGCGATCTGGAATACACTGTAATCCAGGTATGGAAGGTATGGAACATTGCGGTGGGGGGATATTAGGCCCTAGTATTCCGGAATTCCTCTATGCATGAAGTTGCCTATGTATATTTTACCAGGATTTTGTATGAAGTATTATGTTAGTAGGTTCTAGCCAGATAGTCTTGGAAAGCATTTTAGTATTCATTCACTAACCTGTCCTGTTCCCCTAAAATATGTTCTCTTCAGAATTTACAGCTTGTGTGCTACAGTGACCAATGTATGCATAGTTTTGGTGAATTCTCTGATAACAGGTGTCCTGTAGCTTTGGTGGTGTGAGGAATGGATGCGGTTTGCTGAATGCGTGCTTGATGCTTAGAAACATGGAGGTTTGATCATTGCATTGGTTATATTGGATTCTGTTAGTTATATGTAGTTATGCTGCTATGCTCCTTAAATTTAAGGTTTTGTATATGAAGGGTTGCGCTGTGATTATATGACTAGGACATTAGAAGATCATGGAGGTGTGTGCAATAAGTATGCTTTTATGTTATTGATTTAATTGTTGCGATTTAATGCTATGTCTGTTAAGCACTATGCACTTTAATATTTGCCCTGATACATCTTTGTTATCAGCTAGGTTAAATATTTAGCTATTATTATATCCAGCGCTTCCCTGAGAATACATCACTATGATACAGATGATTGAATTGATGTGTATATTTTTTGCTATATATGTGTTTTTTGTGATTTTTTATGTGTAAAATAAATGAATTGTTTTCTAAACATTTGAGTAAAGCTTTATTGCTTGAGTTTGGAGTGCGCACCTTAAACCAATCTTTCTAGTGTACAAGAAAAGGGCTTATTTTGGACAGCCTCTTTTTTAAGGTTGCAGCACCTTTTGAACCTTAAGGGTGTTCTTTTATGAATGGTGTGCTGAACCAGTATGTATTAACTGTCCTGTAGCTTTTGGACCTTCCTGTAAGCTCTGCAAGTTACCCTAATTACTTGGATTGTTGCTCATCATCTTGTTTGAATATGAGATACTTTGACCATTAATTGAAGCTTCTCTGACTTGGCGGTTTTGAACATGTTTGGTATCGGGATAGACCACGCCATTTCTTCTAAATCTTTTTTGGTTACTGGGAGTAAACTAGATGCTAGTGCTTGATAAGAGTCTGCATATATGAATAAGAGACTGGTTCATTTCCTGTGAAAGAGCTTTGTTTGTCTGGCCTATTTTTCTAGAATAAACATGATCCATATAAATAGCTGTAACATCTCTGTTGTTCTTTCCACAGGAAGTGGTTGCACACTGGATTGCTGAAAGCCGCATTGCTATAGAGCAGGCTAGATTGCTCACTCTGAGGGCTGCCAAAGCCATTGATACAGTCGGGAGTGCTCGGGCTCGGAAACAGGTACTATGCTTTGTATTTTCTTCTATTAATAAAAAAAAAAATCACAAAGGTGTGGACTGTCAACCAACCTTGTAAGGTTAACACACACAGACACACACACTAACACAGGCAAAATGTTAATTTAGCCTGCGTTCTACTTGCCCCATGCTGGCTGTTACAGGGGCTGCATCTTTCATTAACCAGCCCTTCTGCTGATTCCTCATTCCCCTCGTTGAATAACATTTTGAGGGGACCTTCACATTAGAACATGCATGGATAGCAGAAGGGTAATAGTTCGCTAGGTGATATTTCCCCAAAGTGATATTTTAGGCAAAGGCAAATGTTAGACTATTGCGTTGGGCTACATTTGGCACTGTCCTAAACTGTTTTCCATTTTCCTATTGCATGGCACGGCCTGCTTCAAGAAGTCCTTACGTATGGGATATTCCGCCACAAGGTGGCGCAGTGCACTGCAGAAGAGTTGTGGCTCCTCCCGGTACCATATAAAAACAGGATCACCAATAGACCAATCCAGTGTTTTCTCTGCAGTGATTCTGCAAAGATAGAAGATGGCTCTTATATTGCGCAGGTGAGCGGGGCAACCAAGCCTGCGGCCCTGCATGTCTATTTCCGCCCGTTTCCGGACCCTCTGTGCCTCCCAACCTCGGCTGTAGGATCGGGTAAGGGTAGAGGAGCACTAGGGTCAAGTGCTCAAGGAGCGCTGCTCCTGGCCGCGGACCCTGTTCCTCAAAGGGTAGCCGGCCATAGGCTTTATGGTGAGCCTACTAGGGATGCGGAGTTCCTGTCCTAGCTTCTGAGGGGGTAAGTGTTTTGGGGACTATGTGACTTGTTTTCTGGTGTTTGGGGTCCCCCCCCTCCACTGTTTTCGCCGCCGTCGCCGCTTTGTACTTCGCTTCGCGGCGGGCGGCGTTATAACTGTGAGGCGTTTTGGTGACTATGCGCTGCTCTGTTTGGCTGTGTCAGTGGGCGGCTGACGCTGCTGCTAAGAAGGCTCTCAATGGGCTCCCCTTTACGGGGCTGCGGCTCTTTGGTGAGCATCTGGATGTTCTAGCCAAGCATGGTAGGCTGCCTCAGCGTAGGAGGCAGCCTCGGCCCTTTCGGGGGCCCTCTGATTCCCTCCCCTCCTTTCATGCTCCCAGAGGAGGTCGTGGCTCCCTCTTTTCGGGTACCCGCAGGGATTCTTGGGGCCGTGGCAGACTACGTGGTCGCCCCGGTCTCTCATGGGGTCCCAAGCCCAAATCTTCTCCCAAGCCCCCTCAGGCATGAGGAGGCGCCCTCACCCATCCGGGTGGGGGGGACGGCTTCGGCTCTTTGCTTACGTCTGGAGGCTCCGCTTCTCAGACCGGTGGATTCAAGAGGTGATGTCCTCCGGTTACAAGATAGAGTTTGCAGCCTGGCCGCCCCCAAGATTCATCAGATCCCGGATGTCTCAAAACCCTCTGTCAGCTCAGGGTTTGCGCCTTGCGGTTCAACGTCTGTTGGAGTCGGGAGTTATTTGCTTGGTGCCTTCCCAGAAACGGGGTCAGCGTTTCTACTCCAATCTGTTCACGGTCCCCAAAAAAGACAGGTCCTTGAGTCCCATTCTGGACTTGAAGGGTCTCAATAGGTTTGTCAGGTTCAATCACTTTCGCATGGAGACGCTACGCTCGGCTGTCAGTACCCTGCGCCCGGGTGACTTCATGACCTCCGTGGACATCAAGGATGCCTATCTTCAATCTTTCCAGGTCATCAGAGATTTCTCAGGTTTGCTCTAGAGGATCGGCATTACCAGTTTGTGGCTTTACCGTTCGGTATCACCTCGGCGCCTCGGGTGTTCACCAAGGTGCTGGCGGGAGTGATGGCTCTGCTGCATCCTCCCTTACCTGGACGACATTCTGATTGCGGCTCAGTCTCTTCATCAGGCCGAAAAGGATACTCAGGTGGTGACCTCCACTCTCGAGTCCTTCGGCTGGGTGATGTCATTACCGCCTTACCGGTTCCCCGTTCCAGCGTCGTCCCGGGTCCTCAGCCGCCCGCTCCCGCTGCGCAGCTACCTGTCCGGCGGCCGCGGCGGGCGGCGGCTTCTGTGCAGGCTGGCGCGCACGCGCCTCCCTGCTCACTCGGCGGCTCCGGCGTCGCTTCTCGTGCTCGCGCGCGTGCGCGGGCACGTTCAGTTTATTCCCTCCGGCGGCGCTGCTCTCAGCGCGGCCGCCGGAGGAAGGTTAAATGATTAATTAAAGCCCCAGCTGCACTAGTGGGACCTCCCCACTGGCACTGGGCCAATCAGATGCCCTTGTGTTCTGGGCGGTCCCCCCCCATGTCCAATCTGTTTGAAGTTCCTGGTTGCACCAATCACTACACTGACTCTCCTTGGCCAATTATGTCTGTTCCCTATTTAACCTCAACCCAGTCAGTCTGTCATTGCCTGTTATAGCGCCTAGACCCTAGTATTTGCTTATCCCTGAGTTTGATCCTGATTCCTGTTGCCGACCCTCGCTTGTTTGACCATCCTCGATCTCCACTCCTGTTGCCGACCCTTGCTTGCCTTGACCATCCTTGATCTCCACTCCTGTTGCCGACCCTCGCTTGTTTGACCATCCTCGATCTCCACTCCTGTTGCCGACCCTTGCTTGCCTTTGACCATCCTCGATCTCCACTCCTGTTGCCGACCCTTGCCTGTCTGTTGGACTTCCACCTTCCGCTCACATACCGGCTACCCGATTCCACTTCCAGCCGCGGGCTCTCCAGTTCTCTGTACCGTAAGACCTCATCCTTTGAGCCATAAAGTCCTGGGGGCAACCGATCCCGAGCAGGCGTGTTCTGCGTCTCGGCAAGCGGGGGCTCCTATAGGTGAAGCTGGCTGCGGAGATTGGGGGTTGAGGTCCTTACTAAGAGAGCTGGAGTTGTCCAAGTGGTAATCGTGGTTCCGGGAGCGTGACAGGTGATCAACTATCCCAAGTCTTCACTGTCTCCTTCTTTGGTGAGGTCCTTTCTGGGCATGACTCTGGATACCTCTCAGGTCAAGGTATTCCTGCCTCAGCAGAAAGTGGAGGGCCTTCAGAAGCAGGCAAGG
The DNA here is from genome assembly GCA_027917425.1 of Gastrophryne carolinensis. Taxonomy (NCBI): domain Eukaryota; kingdom Metazoa; phylum Chordata; class Amphibia; order Anura; family Microhylidae; genus Gastrophryne; species Gastrophryne carolinensis. The sequence goes on from CM051239.1 coordinate 126,432,592, forward strand.
ACTCTGCTCTTGTGTCCCCATCCCTCCATCCGGCAGGGGATGCAGTTAGTGGGTCTGATGGTGTCTTGCTTCGAGGCGGTCCCTTTTGCTCAGTTTCACATGAGACCTCTTCAGTTGCACCTCTTGTCAGTTTGGGATCGGACCCTGTGTCCCTGGATCAGGAATTTGTGCTGTCCCCCCTGGCCAGACAGTCCCTTTCGTGGTGGCTGGACTCAGGGAACCTTCTAGTGGGCAGGACCTTTCTGCCCCCGTGCTGGGAGACTGTCACCACAGATGCCATTCTGACCAGTTGGGGGGGGTTTGGAAGTCTCTGAAGTTCCAGGGTCAGTGGGGCCCCCAGGAGGCCCATGCTCCCATCAATGTCCTGGAACTGAGGGCAATCAGGTTGGTTCTTTTTCAGCTGACCACGCACCTTCGGGTCGGGCTGTTCAGATCTGCTCGGACAACCAGACGGCGGTTGCCTACATCATTCATCAGGGAGGGACTCGGAGCAAGCAAGCCCTCAAGGAAGTGTCCCTGATACGGTCTTGGGCGGAAGAAAATGTCCCTTGCATCTCAGCGGTTTACATTCTGGGGGTGGAGAACCAGGAGGCAGACTCCCTGAGCAGGGGGACGTCTCAGCTGGGGGAATGGTCCCTGAACAACAAGATATGTCGCTCCCTGTGTCACCGCTGGGGTCAGCCGGATGTGGACCTGTTTGCATCCCGCCACAATCACAAGCTTCCCAGGTTTGTCTCCCTGTCACAGGACCCTCTGGCCTTCGCCACGGATGCGCTAGCAATGCCTTGGACGGAGTTTCGGCTTCTCTATGTGTTCCCTCCCTTTCCTCTGCTGGGCAGGGTGCTGCGCAAGATAGCCCAGGAAGGGGTTCCAGCCATTCTGGTGGCCCCCTGTTGGCCAAGGAGGGTGTGGTTCGCAGACGTCGTGCAGTTGGCAGTAGATCAGTATGTCTTGCCCAAGGATCCAGATCTGCTCACTCAGGGACAACTGTGCCATCCCAATTTACAAACGCTGGCTTTAACGGCTTGGCTGCTGCAACCTCCATCTTGATGGATAAGTCCTCGTCCTTTATCTATTACAGGGTCTGACATGCTTACATTGCCTGGTGTGAGTCCAAGTCTCTTCCTTGTCGGGTGTTTTCTATCCCCAGGATTCTGGAATTTTTGCAACATGGTTTGGATTCGGGCCTTCCACTCAGTACCCTCAAGGGACAGGTGTCAGCTCTGGCAATTTTTTTCCAAAGATCCTTTGCCAATCACCGGCTGGTTAAGACTTTTTTTCCAGGGAGTTACTCATGTGCGTCCGCCACGTAAGCCTATGCTACCTGTTTGGGACCTGAATCTGGTGTTGTCTGCTCTGCAGGGTCCTCTCTTTGAGCCTATACGTGGGGCTGCTTTGCCCATTCTGACTCTTAAAGTGGACCAACACCCAGGATTTTCACTATCCTGGGTGTTGGTCCACTTCCGCGGGGCACCCCCCCAGAAAGCCCAAAAAACTCACCTCACCCCGCTCCTACGGCGCATGCGCGATCGGGGTGCCCCGCGGGCAGGGAGCTGATCAGCAGTGGGTGTTGGTCCACTTTAAGGTGGCCTTTTTGGTGGCCATTACTTCGGTTAGGCGAGTTTCTGAGCTGGCGGCGCTCTCCATCAAACCTCCTTATTTTGAGCGGCATCAGGATAAGGTGGTGTTTCGGCTTAAGCCGGATTTCTTGCCTAAGGTTGTGTCTGCTTTTCATCTCAATCAGGAAATTGTCTTACCTTCCTTGTGTCCTAACCCTGCTAATTCCAAGGAGCGGACCCTTCATTCTTTGGATGTTGTCAGGGCTCTGAAGTATTATTTGGTTGCTACTGAGTCTTTCAGGAAATCTGACACTCTTTTTGTTCTTCCTGCTGGACCTAGGAAGGGTTTGCCTCCGGCTAAATCCACTATCAGCAAGTGGATCCGTCAGGCGGTGGAGTAGGCCTACTCTGCCAGGGGGAAGGTTCCTCCTTTTAGCGTTACTGCTCATTCCACTCTTGCTATTGGTGCGTCTTGGGCCTTTTAGCACCAAGCTTCTGTAGAACAAGTTTGTAAGGCCGCAACTTGGTCTTCTGTTCATACTTTTTCCAAGTTTTACAAGGTTGATGTTAAGGCCTCAGCTGATGCTGCTTTTGGCCGCAAGGTACTTCAGGCGGTAGTGGTTTGGACTGCCTGTTGTTACTCTTTAAAGATCCCACCCTACTTTTCGGACTCTGCTTTTGGATGTCCCATACGTAAGGACTTCTTGAAGCAGGCCGTGCCATGCAATAGGAAAAAGACAATTCTGTGAGTACTCACCTGTAGAATTGCTTTTACTATGCATGGTACAGCCTGCTTCACCCCACCCTTGTTATCGTTATTCTTGGTTGCCTTTTTATGGTTATTGTTTCAAGTTAGTTGGGGTTTTTACCTTTTTTACCTTTATTATTTCCCGGGTTTCTTGAATAACTGCTTGTCAATGCTGGATTGGTCTATTGGTGATCCTTTTTTTATATGGTACCTGGAGGAGCCACAACTCTCCTGCAGTGCACTGCGCCACCTTGTGGCGGAATATCCCATACGTAAGGACTTAAAATCAATTCTACAGGTGAGTACTCACAGAATTGTGTTTTTTAATCTGAAGAAGAAATGGCTGAGATATCAAGGTTCACAGTTTCATCTTTTTCTTCTGAAGCGAGTGGGTGTGGCCCTTTAGAGCTGTGATGTAACATAGTAATCAGCATAATGGGTGGAGTCAGTAAGCTCAAGACCCTGCTTCAGACACCTTTGCTGTGCTCCCTCTCTGCCTGTTGTTAGGCAACATTGGATTAGCACTAGCACTACAGGACGCACATGGACATCGGCCCCGACGTCCATGCACACACTTCCAAATATGCTTGCACCCACCTCCATGTGCGCATGGGCACCACCCAGGCAGGCATGTGTGCACTCCCAGGAAGTGCATGCCTGGACTTGCAAATGTGCATGCGCGCACTCCCAAGTGTGCATGCAGGTACCCCCAAATGTGCATGCGCGGAATCCTAGATGCACATGCAAGCACCCCCCAGACGTTCCTGAGTACACTTCCAAATGTGAATGTGCACAACCCCGGACACGCACCACCAGGCGTGTATGCGCTCAACCCAGACACCCATGTGCGCACCTCCAGGTGCCTATGCACGCACCCCCAGATGCACATGCATGCACTTATGAATGCACATGCACACATCCCCAGATGCACATGCATGCACTTATGAATGCACATGCACACATCCCCAGATGCACATGCATGCACTTATGAATGCACATGCACACATCCCCAGATGCACATGCATGCACTTATGAATGCACATGCACACATCCCCAGGTGCACATGGTGGGTGAGCAGCCAGGTAGGTAGATTGCCAGGCAGGTGTACAAGTGCCTGGATGGGTGGGAACGGATTGTGGGGCATGCAGATAGGTAGGCAAAGGAATGGGTAGGCAGGTGGATGGGTTGATGGGTGGCAAGGGGGTGGGGTGCTAGGTTGGCAGGCAGTTGGTTAGGTAGCTGGGGATACAGGCAGATGGGTTGTTGCACAGCCAGGTAAGTGGGTGGCTAGTTGGGCAGGCAGATGAACAGGTGGGTGGATGAGCAGACATACAAGTGGACGGGTGGGTAGGTGGGCAGGCAGGCGGGTGGCCAATTAGGTAGGTGGGCAGGCAGGTAGGTAGGTAAGTGGGCAGACAGGTCAGGGGATGGGTCTTCAAACCTTCTGGCGGGCGGGCAGGCAGGCCAGTGGGCCAGCGGCAGGGGCTGTGGCTCCTCTCTTTTGCCTGAAGAGTCTCTTTAAGAAAAGAAGGCTGAATGGAAGATGCGGCCCCTCACAGAGAGTATGGTGAAGCAGAAAGCAGGCCAATTTAACCTGGGATGTTGCTTTAACTAAGCTGAAAATACATAATTTATTATATCAAATTAGTTTATAGAAACTCCAGGCGAATATGCACTTTCTTCTTGTGTTTGTCTCACTGCATGGATAGGTTAAATGTGGAGAAAAAATCCTAATTGTGTGTAAGCATTATGCACATAACATTCATTTTTTTGCATTTTTTTTAAAGAACATAACATTCCAGTATATGCAGTAGAATAATTTACGATTACTTTACAAGATTGTGTAACAATGATATGCATTCAGTCACTACTGACAGCACATTGGGCTAATATTCCTGTAAATTAGATTTCATAGACTTTTACAATTCTCTTGGACATAGAAAGGGTTGCAGGTGCTCCTTTTGACAGCTATACTTCCAGCTCCAGTGGTTTACAATTTTCCATTAGTGAAAGGGCATATGCTCTAAAATCTATTAACCTGCTCAGGCTATTCTGCTGTAAATTAACACCCCCGTCATTTCAGGACACATATGTTGCTGTTGCGCTGCCATGAGTAGAACTGTAATAGCAGAATGTTCTGTTTATAAGACTCAGGGCCTGATTTATTAAGCACTATCTGCCAGAATACGCCACATCAGTGAACATTAGAATGTTGAAAAATATAATTTAGAATTTCTTTTTATACTGGTGCATGTTGCAGCATTGCAAGATACACATTTACTAAACATTAATGTTACAGAAACATACAGAAAAAATACATTATAGTTTGCACTACTCTAATTTGCACCAATGGGGTAAAATTTGGAAAATTGTGCTTAATAATTCAGACCCTTTATAAATTGCAACAAGAGCAACATGGTTTGGGCAGCCCACCTCTCTGGGCATGTATGCCATCACTGATCTGGCCATAATTGTCCAAAAAAAAACGATTTTTGTGCTGGCTGTAGCAAGTGAAATCCAAGCGCTTCAGTAACGAGATTCCTCCCATTATTATAGATTTCATACGGTGGGATTTTGGAATTGCACTCTAGATGCATGGTCTCTTTTATATTCGAAGGAAGCAGGGTGCTGTATCTTCCTATCTACAGGCTGCCTATAGATGGCCAAACATTTTTAGACATGGTGTTAACCAAATATAAGCAACAATATATTTTGGTATAGTTAGTTGAAGAGTCGATTAGACTCTTAGGGCATACCTCTAGTTAGTTGCACTCCTGCTTTAAGCCTTTATGATTTGCTGCCGGAGCCACATCTACAATTAGCTCATAGAGGAGGCCGTCGGCACTCACTCCATTCAAAGGAAATCTGAATTTAACAAATGCCGCTGATTGGCTGAGTGGCTCATGCATGCACAGTGGGAGCGAAGAAAAGGTGAATTCACTTGCGATACTGAGGGATACACACAGTAGGGCATCCTAATTTGGGATTCCCTTCCAAACAGGAACAAAACATAGGAAAGTCAGTCTTTTGTTCCTCTTTAAGTCTAGACAAGTGAATATCTGCTGTTTTAAAGCCAGTACAGGAGTCTCTTGAGTCTCAAAACGGAGGATGTAAAACTCTTCATACTTCTTTTTTAAAAGAGGAGCTCTTTGTATAACTTTGTATGACCATAATGCCAAGCATGCAAATATAACATAAGAAAATCTTCATTTATCCTAACTCGACACTTGGCCTGTCACTGCCTCTTCCCCCCCCCCCCAACATCCATGACAGGGGAGTGACCACCCCTTTCTCAATTCACTACAATGGAGGGGTGCATAAAATACAATGTTACATAGTTTTTTAATTAAATGCATGCACTATATAAATGTTTTTTTCTTTGTCTTTTTTTACTAGATTGCAATGATCAAAGTGGTAGCTCCTAGAGTGGCATGCGAAGTGGTAGATCGTGCAATTCAAGTGTTTGGAGCTGCTGGAGTTTCTCAGGATTTCCCTTTGTCTGCCATGTGAGTTTTCCTTTATAAAGCAGGTGTCACGGCCACGGCCACCTCCTTACCTGGCCTTCGCTCCCCCGCCGACTCCTCTCGGCGGGCTGCACGTCTGTTGCAGCCGGCGGCGGGTCGGCGTCGCTCCTGCCCGCCCGCCGCTCGGCTGTCACGAGCAGCCGCTCAGGCGGCTTCCGGCTCTGCAGCATCGGGAGCGGTCGCGCCACTCTCTGTGCGGCGCGCTCCCGGCGCGTGTCCTCACACGCGCGCGCACGCGCGTCTAACATCTTCCTATGGTGATTGAATTGGGCCAATGAGCCCTTGTTATTAAAGGGCATGTGCCCAAACACTGTCCGCCTCCCTATATTTAGTTGGGCCAATGAGCCCTTGCTATTAAAGGGCATGTGCCCTATTACACACTCCGCCTCCCTATTCAAACTGGGCAATCAGCCCAGAGATCCCAGTTGCTCCAATCACTACACTCCCCCCCCTCAGCCAATCCAGTCAGCCCCCATCCTTTATAGGTATACACCCTGCAGTTAGTCGTTGCCCGTTATAGCGTGCTACTGGGTGTGATTTGGATAGCTCTTCTCCTTGTGATTTTTGCCTTGTTTTGACCATCCCTGATTGCCGCCTGGACCGACCTTGCTTGCCCTTTGACTACGATTCTGCCTGCTCCTCTGTACCGCGAACTTCTGACCTCCCGTTGTGACCCTTGGCTTGCCCCTGACCATTCTTCCGTCTAACCCTTCTGTACCGTGCCTCCTCGGATTGACCACCCGTGTATGACCCCTGTCCGTTTATCGCTACTCAGTCTAGTCCCTGGATTCATCTGCCTTCCCCTGCATAAGTCAGCATCCTTTGTGCTAATAAGACCTGGGGGCAACCGTGTCCGGTGAGGCGTGTCTAGCGTCCCGGCAAATGGGGGCTTACTATAGGTGAAGAAAGCAGCGGAGATTGGGGGTTGCTGATTTATTGGAAGGTGGGTGTCTCCGGGACCTGACAGCAGGTTTCTGGGAATTCTAAGCTACATAATACTGCCCTCGCTAGCCTCCATGAGGCAGCAGTTGCATTAGGGGTAAAATAAAGTTATTGATAGGAAGCCTGATCCAGGATGATGCTCCGGCATTGTTGCCGGATAGAACTCCTATAAGGGCACTATAGCAGCAACTGCTTCATTTTCAATTATACATCAGTAGAAGTTACCAACATCACCCTATTTTATCAGTTATACAGATATAATGTTATAATTTAGGATTAGAAAACTAAGCTTATATGTAATGCTTGGGTAATGCTTAGGTTGCTTTGTTTTATGAGCAAAATATTCTGCACATAATTCAATTTTTGTAGCAGTGTAGTAAATACAATATGCAGACACATGCAGAAACCTACATTGGTTTGCTCAGTATCTATATGAGCATATAGACTGTTGACCATTTGGGAAAAGATTCTAATGGTTCAAATCATGCTGCCCCCCCATGCCGCCATAGGAAGCCTCGCATGATCTAGAGAGGGAAAGAAAACCCTCGCCATTGCCAATGAAGATAGTGATTTACATTCCATAGAATGTTGTCCATTTAGTTAATAAACTCCAAAGTCTCAAATAAGGCTGGGAACCTCCCATCTCACCCTTTGGGCCACTCCCATCCCACCCTTTGAGCCTGCTTGGCATGATTTGGAGACTAAAAGAGCAAGAAACTCACCTGGTCCTGGCAGCTATTGCTGCTGAAGATCACAGTAGCTGCAGCAGTGCAGGGATAGAAGTAGGGGGTTGTCTGCAGCCTTTATGGCCACTTTAATATCTTATCATGGAGATCTTTTTATGTCATGACTGCATCCCACATTGGTACTGTAGTAAATGACTCAATGCTCAATACAATAATCATAAAGAATTTTTGTTTATTTGGGTGTCCGGAATATAATGGAGATATTTTATCTGTTGCAGGTATGCAGCTCTCCGCACCCTTCGTATAGCTGATGGACCTGATGAAGTTCATCTTTCATTTATTGCAAGATTAGAGCTGGTAGAACAAGCAAAGCTAATGTCAAAAATGTAGCTTTCCTATGATTGCATTCGCAAAATACATAATGACCATAAAACAAGCAGAATTCTCTAAATCATACATTACATGAATTCATTCACATAACATTTTAGATAAGATAATCAGGTATGATACAGTTGGATTTTATTAGAAATGTGATGTTTCTATATTTGTTAGAAATTGCTGAGTTGCATGTAAAGTGCCTTAATACACCTCGATACCAGAGATGTAGTTTACTGAATAACATTGCTCCCATCGGTCCTTGTCCACACCTAAATGATTGTGGCATTGACAAATCAATACTGTATACGTTTATCTGTAATTCATGATCAAACCCCTGGTCACGCATCTTACTAGGTTGGTGCCTGCTCCGTTATTGCAGAGTTCCAATAGTATTCAGGGTTTTGCAACAAGGAATTTAGTGATAGGTAACTAGAACCGGGGGCAGAGATATTATATACTTTTTTATTAATAATTGTAAGATAATTTTCTTCTATAAATGTTTACTGTTGTTTTTCTTTACTTGTTATATGATTAAAATCGGGTTAATTAAACATATAAGAATGTTTCTTCCCTATGAGAATTATGAATAATGTTTCTGTGCCTATGCTCTATCTTCGTTGTAGGTCTAATGGCACAGTTGTTTAACAACATAAACAAGGGGGTCCTAGAACTTGCATTTGCTGATACATGTGGAAATAGCATGTCCCATTGAGCTGACCCTTTGAGAGACCTATATTTGGGATATACTGTAGGCAACAATAAATAAATTGAGAGTCTGCTTACCAAAGACACCACACATATCTAACTACTGAATCAACTTAAACCGGACCAACACCCGTTTTTTCTACAATGGGTGTTGGTCCCGCTGTCTGTGCTTCACAATAACCTTGGGGGGCCATCCAGAATGCTAGAGCCCCCTCGCAGTTAACCTAGCAGAATGCTCGTAATAATCGCCTTCATTGCAAGCCAGCGCGGGGAAAGCAGTCCCGCCGGCAGGACCTGTCCGCGAACCGCCCGGTGGCCAAATGCGAGACTGCTTTCCCCGCACTGGCTTGTAATGAAGGTGAGTATTACGAGCATTCTGCTAGGTTATCTGCAAGGGGGCTCCAGCATTCTGGATGGCCCCCCGAGGTTATTGTGAAGCGCAGACAAAGAAAAAACGGGTGTTGGTCCGGTTTAACTGAAGTGTGTGGTGCACCTGAGCAGGGCAAATGGTCACAAACATGACCACACAACACACAATACACAAAAAGTCAGAGTAGATTCTTTATAGTCATGAACACATTCTATTATCTGTCTTGAATTTAACAGGTCTCAGTAGCATGTGCAAACCCATTTAATGTTATAATGTCTCTCTGAGTGCTATCCCTACTCTTATTTATAAGAGCCCCATTGGAACATACGCAGAAATGTATAAATTAAGTTACCTGAGGTTGCCCTAGTGATGTACTTGGGGGAAGGGTAGATATCACCATACATGTGCTTACACCCATCCTGTTCTTTTTTTGAAAGGGATTACCAGTCAAATCAGACCTCTCATTTAGGTTCCCCTAATTTGTATAAGTTGATCATACAACCATTTTCTATTTTATGCTCGATTTAGATACCGAGAATGGTATTGAAGATTTTATCTTTTCACAAGTATTCTAGGAATTAATCATGACGAAATTATCCAGATGGATTCCTTATGGAATTTAATTAGGCAATGGGTATTTCCAGAGGAACTTTGGGAGGTGCCATGGCTCGATAAGAACATTTTTAGTTGGAATGCAAGGTGAAAAAGCAATGAAACATGTTGTAATGATTTATGTGATATTCTTCCTGTATTCGGTGCTGAAACAAAAAGATTAGGAGGGAATCAATTACTAAGCCTCGTCCACATAAAATGGCAGAATATTTTTTGACACATGGACTGAAATATGAAATATATTTGCCAAGTCATTGTGTTCCTGTGATAGTGAGTGCTAAAAAAATCTTATCAGATATACATATATAACTATTGCAGGGCAATGCATTTTTGGTATCAACTAGGTAAATGAGGGACTACACTGGGGCTGTATCTGACATCGTAAATTTGTGTCACCATTTTTAGATGGCATCACCAGTGATCAAGTGGATGTATAACACTGAGAACAATGCTCACCTTATAGGGCATAGAAGTCCCCATAAAGTAGAGTACAAAAACTTGTTTTTCAGAGTCCGGCAGCATCAGAGAAACATAGAAACTCTATCCTTTGTGTGCAGATGTTCAAGGAACAGACTTTGCTTCATATAAGGGGCTGCTGGCTGAGGGTGCAGTAAAACCAACAATGGTTGTATATATGTTTCTAAACCTACAGTAGTCATCTACGGGTCCATATGCTCTATGGAACACCACCTGAATATTGTGTGTTGAAGATGGCTCAGGCAACTGTATTTTATCAACCTTACAGATTTAGGCTGCTTTTTTCTTATCAACAGTTCAGAGAAGAGGGGACAATGAAGTTTGCATCATGAACATAAAATAGAGGTCCAATATTTCGCTTTTAGGAATGTCTTGAATGTCTTCTACAGCAGCAGGGTTTGCGCTGCCCGACTTTCACAGGGAATAGGGGCAAAAACATTGATCAGGTGTGGGGGGGGGGGTGAGAGATAGTAAGTGTCTCTTCAATTAGACTTTATGTCTACTTTAATTATGGGGTGAAGTAAGAACAAAAGCTCTTTCTGTTTAATAAATATCCAGTTATGTTGGCATTGTATGACACTCACAAAGCTGCAAATCTGTTATGCATTAGCAAAGCATTGTGGCAGCTTCAGGGAGCTTTATGTGTCATCCTTACTTTATTTATGTTAGTGGTTTTGCTAGCTGACGCTCATGACATGTTTAAACAGTGTAGGACCCTTCTTTTTTCTTCTTTTATCTCTACTTGAAGCAGTTAAATGCAAAGCTGGTGTTGGCACGGAGTTCATTGAAGTCTCCAGGTAAGAAGGTATTTCTTCTTATTAAGTCTGCAATGTAGTGTACATGCCTCCCCATCTGGACGTAGCGGGGTTCTGCACTGATTCAAAGACTAGTGGTTACAGATAATAAACTCATAATGTAGCAGGCAAATCAGATCCAGCTTCTGCTTTCCAGGTAATGCCTGCCAGATGTATGTGTACTGTTATATAAACCAGGAGACAGCAATTCCTTCTCTGCTGTGACCTATATCTTACAGAACTTTGCTCTATGTTTGTTAGTTGTTGTTTATGACTGGAGAGCACATGTCTGCCACGAGTCTTATTTATAGCCCTATTTTTCCCTTTTATAAATTCTAAAAGGTAAGCTTAAATTAAATATAAATGCTTACTTGAGGAATATGCTCATTGTTCTTTCTGTGTCCTATATGGTGGCTTAATAATATGTTTGTTTTTTGTCATATACCTTTAACACAAGTACTAACATTTGAAAAAAGTATGAATATGCTTTAGAAAGAGGTGTACATAAATGCACAGCATTCTGGGGAATTTTGGAGTGCTTGACATGGACTTCAAGGCTGTTAAGTGCATTCAAAGTGGGTAAAGTGTTAAGGCAGAGATGAAGCATGAGGACACAGCTCGGGTCTACAACATAAATATGCAATAGCTGGGAAATCTGTCAAAACAAAAATCAAGGGCAACTGAAGAAAGCAACGTGGATAGAGAAGACAAACAACATTGATTCCCTGATGTACAGCAGGTCAGCATTTCCTTTACTGGACACCAAACCGCTGAAATGTACTGCCCAAGATTGTCACGCAGATGACAATAGGCCCAAGGTGGGTGAACACTGACATAGAGGAGAACTACAAGAAAATATTGGGCCTGGACTGGAAAATTATAAAAAGGAAAGAACTGGTCAAAGAAATTGGTCAGGAATGTGAATTCAGGAACCAGAAACATTGAAAATCAGACTGCAAAGACAAAGCAGACAAATCAATTAAGAATATAGTAAAGTAGACTTTGGGGTCGATTCAGAGCCAGGTGAGAAAACTCACTCCTTTTTTTAGGGGAGAAAACTGCCAATCACTTTCATTGTCTACCTTGGAGCTGATTCAACAACCGGGCGTAAATTTTCACCTGGTGTTGAATCAGCCCCAAGGTAGACAATGAAAGGGAGTTTTCTCACGGGGCTCTGAATCAACCCCATTGTAAACAAATTAAAACTGTCAATCAAGACTATAATACAGAACTAAGAAAATTAAGAGCACCTGGCTCATTACAGAGCCCCCTAGTAAGAGATAGCATTAGATAGCTAATTTTAATGCACATAGTGTAAGGCCCACCAGTTATTAAGTCCAGGTTCAGAGAGTAACGCCCAATCTCTGCTGCTAGCTTTGCCTATACATAAGCCCCTGTTTGCCGGGGCCCAAGCAAATCTCACCAGACACGGTTACCCACAGGTTTTAATAGCACAGAGGATACCCCCTGAGGGCTGGACATTCAGGCGGGTGAGCGCTCACGGATGTATACAGGAAGTCAGACGTAGCAGAGGAGAGTCAGTCTAATCTGGCTTTGAAGCAGAGGCATAAAGCTGAGGCAGAGTCAGTGGGCAAGCCGGAGGTTATCGACAGATACAAGGTTAGCGGTACCACAGTAGCGGCAAAAGCAAGTTCAGGGAGTCCGAGGTCAGAGGTTCGGGTCACAACAAAGGCAAAGTCAAAGGTCATTCCAGGTTATACACAACAATTCACTAATACAAGCAGTACAAAGCACACCCTGTGGAAAGCTATCATGGCATTGTGACCATAGACAGGGTCAACTTTATAGGAGCCAGGGGCTGGTGATTGGTGTTCCCCCCCCCCCCACGGTTCATTGGCCACAATAATTCCGGGCTGATTAGGACAGAGCTGAAATGAGGGCTAATAGCCCAGTGAATAATCTGGGGGCTCACTGGCAGCTCTGAATCTCCCTCCGGCAGGCACGCTGCCTGCAATTTGCAGAGCACAGCGACCAGAGAGCATAGCAGTGGCATGTGCATGCCTGAGAAGTCATGCAAGGGCTGGCAGAGGGAACAGAGGCGGGCGACAGTTCCTGACAGTGCTGGGAGTGGCCGCGGGACCAGGGATCCGGTGAGTAGATCTCTGTGACACAGAGCAAGGAATCAGAAAACGGGGGAAGAGACTGTGAGACTGTGACTGACTAGCTAGAGATGAATCGAAATTGTACCGAACCTAATGTAGGTACGCAAACATACAGGGGTAAAAAAGGAAATATTAAAATGCGTGGTAGGGCACATGTGAACTAATAAACTGATAAACTAATAAATGAACTAATGTGAATAATGGGCCCCAAGTCACCTGCTGAATGAATATGAACAGTTTATGAGAGGACTGAAGACCTGCAGGCAGAAAGCAGAAGGGCCTGATTGACCGGGTAACCAAGCAGGAACAGGAGTAGAGTCTGGGTGTAGGTGGGGTGGTAGCAGAATCACAGGTAATGGAGAAGCAGCAGGTTAATGTAGCAGGACACATCAAGGCAAGCAGATACTGCAGGAATGAGGGGGGGTTATTTTAAAGGCTCAGAGATAGACAATTACACAGGAGACCACCATTAGGTGACTAGCCAACATGGAAGCAAAGGGCCCAACTTATATGGAGTGTTCAGGCCAAGTGTAAAAACAAATCAGTGTTTGCTTACCCGTCATACAGACAGACGATTCATCCCAGTGAGTAGCTGAATAAATCTGTTGTTACTGATATACAGACCCGTTTTGTAGCCCAGCCCCTGGATTTTATTTATGACCACCTTTTCTTGGCACTAATAAGTGGACCTATACAAAAAAACAGTGGAAACTGACATGTTAAGCAATGATCAGCTATCCTCCCCTGCACACACAAGCATCCTTGTGCCCCATTCAGCCTGATTTCAGAGTGGTGGAGATAATGCAAAGTGCTAAGAATTCATTTATCCTTGACTGCCTGGTCAAGGATAAACGAAATAAATGGCTGAGCTACAGGAAAGGGACCAAATCTTAACAACAACTTTTATTCAGCAGCACACATGAATAAATCCCCCGCATTGCAGTCAAGCAAACAATAATACTTTTGCACTAACCATGGACAATCCCTTTAACAGTTACAGCCAACTTCTAAACCATTCAGAGCTAGATGCATATACATACTCTTGTATGCAGAATCTTAAGCTACAATATTAGACAGAATGCAAGTTATTAATGCATTTAAACATTATTATTTATGTTTTCCCCATTGTCTTAATTTAAAGAATTATTTTATCACCAAGTAATTACATATGAGGATTCAGGAAGGTGAAATAAGGGATGTTTCTGCCAAACAAATGTATCAGATTAAGAGAGCAGCTGCTAAAATGCAATTATAATTCCTACATTGTAAAGAAAGAAGAACTGTGCAATTTACCATCATGCAAGACAATGCACCATCTCATGCTGCAAAGAATACCTAAGAGTCTTTGGCTGTTATTCAAAGAGAAACTCTCCAAAAATGTACAAGTTCAGTATACTGTATGCAAGAGATCCTATAAAAAGGGATCCTATGTTACCATGCAACTTGTCCTGTATAGAACAAAAAACACTATACTCACCTTTAATCCTCTGCAATCCGGTGCTTAAACACTTAACAGATCGTCCAATCCCAGACCCACGCCGTACGCCGACTCCCTACTTCCCCTCTCCACTCACCGCAATGGAGGGAGTGTGCCATGGTTCCTCTGCCAATGGCGCAGGTGGGCCATAGTTTACTGCACAGCGTCGTGGAGGAGAAGGAGGGAGTAGCGTGCAGCACAGATCTGGCATCGGGCAATCCGCTAAGTGTTTAAGCATGGACTGTTAGCGTCAGCCTTTGTGGGATGAAAGAGGAGTAAGTATGAGCTTAATTGAAATAGCTTTTTATTTTAGTAAATACGAACTGTTAATGCTGCAGATTCTAAAAATAGAATGATGCACTTTGAGTATTTGCGAAGAAATTAGGTTAATGTTCAATAAAATGTCAATTGTACGGTTAACGACTTGAAAACTATATCAACTGTCATTTGCATCGATCATTTATTATTATGATAAATCAGATGTAACAGACAAGTAAACACAAAGATGCAGGAATACATTTAGAGATAGGGCCCTGTCCTTGGGAGCTTACAATCTAAAGAGAGGGGGTTGAGACAATAGGCCGGGTCACAAAGGGTATGTACTAAGCAGGTGCCCAGTGTTCAGAGGGATGATAAGACTGTAAGATGGATGGGTTGAGTACGATAATAGACTCTTCTAAATAGGTGGTTTTAAGGGCACTTTTAAAGGTTTTAATGGAAGGGGAGTAACGAAATGTATGAGTAAAGGCATTCCAGAGGCGTGGAGCAGCACATGTAAAGTACTGGACTTCAGAGTGGGAGGAAGTGATAGTCAAGCCCCATGGGACAACTGCCTTCAGGTGAGTCCACAACCCCCCAACCTGCTGCTGCTTCTGCCTATAAACAAGCCCCGAGACGCTGGATGAGCCTCACCGGAAACGGTTGTCCCCAGGACTTAGGTAGCAGAAAGGATGCAGACTTGTAGAGTGAAGTCAGATGAACCAGTGATTCGACTGGACGATGTCGGGGTCAGGCTGGCATTGGTCCAGGCAGCGATCAGAGGAGTGGTCAAGCAAGGCAAAGTTGGCAATGTAACTCTATATAGTGTGGCTAGTAGTTGTATTTTATTTATAAATGTTATAAAGTGCTCTTTTCAGTTTGGGGAGTCTCCTGGGCAGGAATGATACATATTCACATGTTTTTCACATGCAATATGGTTTCTTAAACAAAATACACTTTTTATTTAAAAAAAAAAAACTTTTTTTTTTTTTTTTAAACCTAGCGCAAAATGATGAAAAATAACCTGTCAACAGCGGCTGACAAAATCACTGGCAGTTAAAAGGGTTAGAAATAGCTATGTTTGTTGGGTATTGTTCTGTTCTGGGACCTTGTCCTTTCAGACTTAGCTTGTTTTTTATTATTTGCATATTAATATTTTACGAAATTGTATTTTTGATTCTGCTTTTTTTATAAATTTTTAGGAAAACCCTGAGTAACCAAAGAGTTCTTTGAGGGATTACTTCCAGAAGGATAAGCTCACAACAACAAACTGGGTACACCTAGAAAGCTTAAGGTGTGTACTTTCAGGGAATATTTTGTGCGGGGGTATTTCAAAAGTAAAGGGTCATTTTGGTTGGAAAAGCGCAAGGTGCACACTTTGCAGAGCTGACATTTTCAAATAAAATTGCCATTTGTGGTGTTTGGCAACCCTATCCTTAAAAGTAGTGATGCTTGTTGGGTATTGTTCTGTTCAGCAGATCTTGTTTTTTTCAGATTTAACTTTCTTGTTTGCATATTGTTCTTTTTAGGAAAATGTGGCTTTGATTATGCTTGTTTATTCTTTTTTTGGGGAAACCTTGTGCAACCAGTTAATTCATCGAGGAATTACTTCCAGAAAACTGCGCCCACATCGACAAGCCTGGTACACCTAGAAAGCTTGGGGGGGGGGGCTTCCAGAGAATATATAGTTTGTGGGGGGTATTTCAAATGTAAAGGGTTGTTTTTCTATAAATACTTCAAGGTGCGCATAGCAGTTGTATTTTATCTGAAAATCTCCTAAAGCGTTGTTTCAGTTTGGGAGATTCTCTTGGGCAGGAAAGGGTGTCTACTAATGCATGTGGGGGCTTTTACATGCAATATGATTTTAGTGAAAAACTTACATTTTTTATTACAAAAAAAATGCATATTGTAAAACATTTTTTTTTATTTTTATTGCCCATATTTCACCCAAAATATTGAGAATACACTAAAAACATTACAAACAAGACAATTCTCTGCTGAAAAAAACAATATAGAATTTTCCTGGGAAATCCCTTCAATAATCACAGTTGAACATTTAAAAAATGGTCTGGCAACATAGGGTGACACAATTTCAAGCAGTTAAACCGGACCTTCAGCGTGATTTAATGAAAAGCCCAAACTCTTAAAAAACGGTTCCCCAGCATCTAAAATTAATATATTTTACGTTTTTAGTCACTAACTTATTATTCTTTCCCCCACTGGGCTGCAACTCTGTTCAGGAATTTAGGATACGGGCGCCGCCATTTTGACTCAGAAGCATCACACTTACTGAGGAGAGGAGAGTGGGATAAGGTACAGGGGGCGGGTTATAGCTTGGGTCAGGTAAAGGTCAGCAGTCCCAGAATGCAGAGCAGCACAGTCAGGAGGCACTTCCTGTTTGCAGGCTGCCTGATAAGATGGCGGCTTCCATAAGCCGCCATCTTGGATGTTTAAAGGCTCATAACATGCAGTAGATGCAGGTAGGAAGATTTTTAATGTGGACAATCTGTATGTACAGGGTGTGGGAAACATATAAAATAGACTCTTATTCAGAGTGAAGGTCCGCTTTAAAGGATTAATGTGCTACATATAGCACTATAGACATGAACCCTAATAAATACATTCAGAAAGTAATGGTAGATAAGCTATGCTTTTGGTTAAATTTGAGCTGTAGATTGATTTGAGCTATAACGGACTTATATCGGGGAGTTATAGGCCAGATATAGCAAGTCTTTCGGGGATCCTGTTTAACATCTACCAATTCCAGACACAATGATGGCACAAAAGGTGCTTCCTTGCTAATCAAGGACATATTACTTTCTGCAATCTAAATCATAATGCTGTTAAGGAATCACATATTCCAGCTGAAAGCCTTTTTACTTCTTTGGAATCCATCCATAATGCTAAGGTCCACTTTTTTACCTCTCAGGGACCCACCCATACAACATTGAGGATTATCCATATGCCCATTATATAACCCCATATATGGGTCATACATTCCTAAATATCAATGTTCTCCATGTTCACCCCTGTAATGTAATTATCCCATCTTCTTCTCCATATCTCTTAAAGACCTCCATGCCATGCTGCATTCCATACATACAAATTATTAATCAATTGTCACCCATACCTTGCAGAGGAGGGGGCTAGGCAAAATAGGAATTCTTAATTCTGGAAATCTGTAACTCAACTATTTTCCCTTCAAGTAAGCTGGAAAAGAGACTTGATGGAAAGTAGGTCTTGACAAGTGGTGGCCACTTGGTGGTGCTGCAGCATAACTTTTATTATTAATTAAACAGTATGCAAGTAGGGTCTCGCAGCAGCAAAATGTTTTTTTTACAATAAATAAAGGGGGTGGGAGTAGCTCAATCACTATTATTTCTACAAAATTATTATTATTATTCAGGGCCTGGGAACTAATTTACCGCCCAGTTTAACCCTCTCATCAACTAAATATCAAGCAACAAACATGTCTAGCTGTGTGGAAAGACAGATTTGGTTGCACATATCTGCAGATACATGTGGAAGCCACACCGCCCTGACAAGGCACTCTGTGTTTAGTTTGGCCCAGACACACACAGAGTGCTTTGTCGGGGCGGTTTGGCTTCCACATGTATCTGCAGATATGTGCAACCAAATCTGTCTTTCCACATAGCTAGACATGTTTGGTGCTTAATACTTGGATAATGAGAGGGTTAAACTGGGCGGTGGATTGGTTCCCAGGCCCTGAATAATAGTGTTGATAATTTTGTATAAATAATAGTAATGGAGCTGCTCCCTCCCCCTTTGCTCTGCTTTTATACAATCCCTGCCTAAAAGCCAACGATACATTGAGACATAAACCTACAGGACCAATAAAAAGACAAGAGAACAGAGCTAAGACAAGTGCAGGCTGAATCTTCATTTTCAATCTTTTTTTATTGTCGTTTTGTAATAGTTTGAGTTTTCAGTAACTCTATATCTCAGATTTTTGCTTGTCAAGGTTGACATACAGACAAGTTAACAGTTTTCTATTGCCAGTACACATTCTAAAGTATCATATTTATTTAGGATGCTGATGTAGGAAAGAGTTTTCTAATGTTGACTATTGTGTAATAGCTATGAAGTTGTGCTAATGCATAGGTTTTGCACCTATCCCATCTGGTCCAAAGTTCTCCATACTGCCATCCTTCGACATTGGGATAAAGGGGAAAGGGGACCAGGTATGGAAATGAAAAAGAGGGAGGGCATAAAAAAAGGGGGGAAGGAGGGGGATAGATAGGTGGGAATAAGAGCTGCCTCTCACTGCAACAGGGCATTACCTTGGTCAGGGAAAGCGTATTCCACGCAAGGGCTACATATTTTCATACATTTCTCATTGGAGTCTTTTAGAATGCTCGTAAATTTTTCGGTAATAAGGATTAAATTCAGCTTCTCTTTTACAGATTTTTGGAAAGAAACATTAGCTCTTTTCCAGGAGCTTGCAATAGTTAATTTTGTGGCCAGCATGACTTGGGTCAACAAAATATGTTGGGTTTTGGTGATGCCCTCTGGTTTCACATGTAGCAAAGCCACCCATGGGTCTCTGCGTATGTTAGTGTGCAAGAGAGTGTACAATAAGCCGAAGGCCCATGACCAGAACCTCTTGACTTTGGGACATTCCCACCAGATATGTAGGACTGTGACTGCTATAGGGCAGCCTCTAAAGCAAGTTGCTGGGTAGTCTGGGATTGCCTTTGCTATACATGATGGCATCAGGTACCATCTTGTGAGCATTTTGTATGCAGATTCTAGAGTAGTAATGTTTATAGAGCATGTGTTGATCCCTGCCCAGATATCGATCCAGTCCTTTCTGTCACTAAGTTTAGGTCTGCTTCCCATTTGATCATATATCCATGTTTTGATTCGAGGAAGAGTGCAGGGAGGTGCAAGTAAATTGTGGATATATGGCCCGATGTAGGTTTTCCCCCATGAACAGATTATTTCGAAAGTAGTCATGTCAGTTCCGGTGATTTTATTTTTCAGTAAAGGGATAAGCCAGTGGCAAATCTGGAGGTATCCAAATTGTTCAGTTAGGGGTGTGTTTTCCTTCTCTACCAATGCAGGCCAGGAGATCATTTCGTCCCGATCTACCAAGTGATGGTTTTTACTGAGGCCCGCGCGCACCCACCAGGGTTCTCCATTCCTGGATGAAACAATGGGTTTTTAAATAATCGCATTAAAGGGAGGTGCATTGAGATCAGGTTCCCTGAGTATTTAACATTATCCCAAACTCGAAGGGAATGGTTTCGAATTAGGCATGAAATGTGGGGCCTATGTTGTGGTGGAGTCCATATTAAACTATCTATGGGGGAGTCGCATGCGGGGGTCTCCAGGGACTCCCATAGTGGGATTTCTATTTGGAGATGCAAATTATGAAGTTGTGCTATCTGCGCTGCCTGGAAGTACCTACTAATACACGGGACTCCCAAGCCCCCCTCCCTCCTATGCCAGACTGAATCCTGAAGCTCTATGAACATACCTATAGGGGCTGATGGTGAAGGTTGAAGAGTTTACAAAGCACAGAACTGTAGAAGGTTGAAGAGTTTACAAAGCACAGAATTATAGGTTATAAGGTAGGGTAAATAGGTCAGTGGTTCTTAAACGTTCTACAGCAAGAACCCCCTAGAGACAAAAGGTTCCAACAGACTACCCCCAAAGAGGGGATCAATTCTAAATTTGACCAAAATAAGGAGGCCACAGGCCTCATAGCATGTTTAAAGCAAAAAGGCATAATGTTTTACTGTTAATATAAGATAATAGACCCATCAGCCCCCTGTTGTTTCTGCACCCCAAACATTCCTGCGTACCCCCTGGGGTACATGTACCACAGGTTAGGAACCAGTGGATTAAATCAAGGGCCTGATTTATCACGCTATGTGCCATGTGGGTGCGCATTGTCATAGGGAAAAAAATCTTTGCTCCCAGTAGTGCAAATCAGTGCCCTAGAAACACACACATTTATTAAAATATAGTACAGCAGCACAGCGCCTGTTTTTTTCTGGCACAAGGTTCTAAATTCTATAGTATATAAATAGCAAGTTACACTGCAGGATGTTTTACTGTTGGTCCTGGGGCTATGCCATTGCCTCTCCCTGGGGCACCCTGCTGTGTGAAACTCCCCTGACTGCCACAAATTTCACATGTCCAGCAACCCCACACCCTTTTCATGGGCTGAATTCCTAGCGTCTTGTGGCTGAGGAGCTTTAACTAAAAATCACAAGGGATGTACAACATGGCTGTCTGAAGCCATCTTAAGCATACACAATAGCTGTTCGGAACCATTAATAGCCTTTAGTTGACCCATCGCAATGAGTTTTGTAAAAATAACACTCAGTTTACTAAGCTTTGCTAAAAAAGAAATAAATCCTATTATTATTATCCTACCTCTCTGGGGCAACTTATCTAATTGTTTTCATCACTGAAAGGTAACTGACCATTCCAGGTTGCTGGAAACGGGATGCCTTGCCTTGTGGATCTGGCCACTGGGATTCTCTGATCTGGCACTGCAGTTGATACACAGAGTGTTGTTACACAGATTAAATGATGTCATAGTATGGTGAAGTAAATGAAGTATTTTCTATTATCTTTGATCATATCTGGTTATATAAAAGCATTAAATATTTTGTTTGCAGTTGACTCAAAGGTATACTTCAAATCACCTCAATGTATTTTGTTATATCAAACACCTAAAAAAGCTTTTTCTTCAAACACCCTTTATGTGTTGTAAGTGGTTTACAGACCAGTGCTTTTGTTGTAAAATGCAACTAAGAGAAGATCAGGAAAATCCTACTAGAACAGCTGAACTTTATATGAGAGTAATCAAAATTACATTAAGGATGGCAGTTGTGTACTTACTACTATTTAAGATGAGTTTACATGTGATTGGCTAATACTAACACAACACAAACACTTTTCTAATTATAAGAGGGTGTTCACTCTTATGCAATCACAATATGTGAGGTTTTTCAATTCAACTATCATCTTTTTCAATAGAATTGTATAGATTATGGGTCATATTGAAGTGTAAAATATTACGAAATCCTTTAATTCTGATAATTATCTGATTTTTTTTAATATGAAAAATCCATTCAACTTTTAACAGGGGTGTGTAGACTGTTTATACCCATTGTGTGGTTTTGAATATTAAAACCATAACATTAAAACCAATACTTGAAGAAATATTCAAGTTAAAAAATTACTTAAACCAGACCAGCACAACAAACAGTGCTCATATGTACCCTCCCCAGGGCAATTTATATTGCTGCACATAAACATTCATTTACCTTTTTCTAACACCTGCTGTTGTCCTTTTTAGGAGCAAAATGGCGGCTCATGCGTTTGCAGGCCACCTGCAAACAGGAAGTGCTGCTGAGCTTCCTGTTACTGTGCATTATCAGTTATGTTAGTTGAATCCAGGCAGCAGCATGGCTAAGATACTGGGAGAGGAAGCTCCAAAATGGCCGCTACCTTTCTTTTCCAACTGTGTCAGGCTGTTGGTCCGGTTTAAGGTATTTCTCCATTATGTATTAGAATGATTCTATAGCTTAGCTGTACTGTCTAATTGCAAACTATTGTCTTGGCCCTCTGGTGGTCATTTTCATGTATGGTCACCTGCTTCTGGTCTTACATGCAACAAATAAATTGTATAATCAGCGAGTACCTTTTTTTTATATATTCATTTTTGCATATACAGTATATGTGATATATTTCTAGTTGTCTAGAAGACAACAACTGTTGGTTTTAAGTATAACATACCTGTAAAAATGATAATTATAGTTTTATATATGTTTTAACAGAGGAGTAGCTAGGCTTTCTGGCACCCGAAGCAAAGATTCAAAATGGTGGCCCCATCTGTGCTCTGGCCCTCCTATGGTGCCCCCTGACCTGCTGCGCCCATGGCACGTGCCCCCCCCCCCCTGCTCCCCCTTATCTATGACAGCTAAAGGAGGCTTGCTAACAGTGATCAGATACATACATAAAAATGCTCACCCCTCCTCTAAAGCTCTGAAAAAAAACACCCACCTTCGCGGCACTGGGTGCTCACTGCAGGAAGCAGTGCTGTGCAGTAGCACTTCTGGCCTCCAAGCTGCTGCATTGAGCTTGAGTGACTGCCTAATCATCCAATCAGCACAGCCATGATGTGCCACTGTATATGATTGTATATGATTGGGTGACCAACATATACCAGTTAAAGAGGAACAAGGAATTTCACTTTCCTGTGTGTTGTTCCTCTGTGCTGCGGCATCCCGAATTGTGATGCCCCTCTGTGTGTACTCTCCCAGGTCGCTCCGTTTCACTCACCTTCCTTCCGCTCCCATGGCGCAGATTTGAGCAAGAGCGAGTGCACTGATTGGCCTTCGGCGCCAATGACGGGTAAGCTGTCTGGATGGCTAAGCAGCCGAGCGGCGGCAAAGGGAGCTTAGCGGTGCCGCCAGCCGCATCCCCCGCCCACCTTGCAGCTGTGGCATGCCCGCACTGGCCATTCAGAAAGGTGGGCGTGCACGCGGCTAGCGGTGATGCTTTCGGTATTCAACAGCGCTGATGACATCATCCATCTGCAGGAAGCGGCATCAGAAGCGCCCGGGGGGCACTGTTATGGGTCCTCTTCTGTCAGTGGAAGAGCAGGGGGGTTTGGGGTGAAGAGAAGACCCGGCAGGATGGATTGCAGGCTGAGGCGAGTCTATCTTTTCAACCTTTTTTTTAGCAGTGGAAATGTCAGCTATGTGAGTCTCACAAAGGTGGCACTAAAAGGGCTTAAGCTGAACCAAAACCCAGCTTGGCCAGCCCTGGAATCTAAAAGAACACTTAGCAGCCCATTCAACACCTGATGAATCCCCAACACCATTATTACAGGAACTGTGAAGAACGTCATGGGGAAGTCCATCGGGCGTTAAATGGATGCAAGCGGCTGGATGATGGCAGCAGCTGCGCGGGTAGCACAGGACTGGGATCAAGCAATCTGGTAAGTGTCTGAGCGCTGGATTATCAGCAACTGATTGCTTTGTCACCTGCATGTAAGATAATTTTCGCTTCCACCATTTCAGTAGTCTTTAATTGCATAGAATGGTATAAGGGCATATAAAAATTATTTGCATGTCTCCTCCCACTGGCTAAGTATGATGGGTAGTTCTGTTATTTCTGGCTGTTAAAGTGGACAAAAAGCCAGGATTTTGACTATCCTGGGCTTTGATCATTGCCCCCGGGGCACCCCACGATCTTGGATGTCCCAGCTGTGCGAAACCCCCCAGGTCGCCCGATCTCACTCACCTTTCCCCAGTCCTAGGGTGCATACGCAGCCTCTCATCCAATCAGCATGAGAGCGCTGGTGGGCACATCCCCCACTACCCTGTAAAAAGGAGTGTGCTCGCGCCATTCACAAATGCCTGTCGTGGGCACGCACCCTGCTAAAAGGAAATGGGGATGCCCCCGCTGCTCACGCATGCACCATTGGACCAGGAAAGAGGGTAAGTTTCCAGGCAACATGAACAGCGAGGCATCGGGATGCCCTGGAGGGATTAAATCTTATAGATTCCAGGGCTTTTGGGGCGTGGGTTTTGATCCACTTTAAGCAGACATCTGTTTTCCCTGACCTGTGTAGGAACAGGCAACCTGTGGCATACAGTTGACAGGCACGGCAATGATATATAGTGATGGCTGCTGCATACATTAATAGTAAGGCTAATGGAGTAGAGCAGAATAGGATTTAGTATTCTCCTTCTGCATCCCACATTCTTTTATATATGCAAACCCGATACAGTTTGTCACTGAAATCAATCCCTGGATTCTCCTGGGCTTCCATGGCAGCCATTGCTCTTGATTTATTTGACTTACTTTCTCCTGCAAGCGAAAAGTTTCTAATGGAATCGAACAGCTGGAGAGATGCCTGCGACTGGATGATACAATGCAAAATGTAACACTCCGGTAGCGATGGCTTCCCCTCATCTTGCATTCATTATGGTAGGTTTATCACTGAGGTTACATTACTATTAAGGTGACATCATTCTTGTCAGAGACTGACAGCAAAGTCATATTTCCCGCATACACACTAATAGCGGAACTCTGGGTAGATCATAGAAGTCACCATAATGACAGAATATGCCTTGCAGAAAAAGTGATCCCCAGATTCTGTCGTTTCTGGGAGTTTGCCTGGTTATCAGTCTGAACTTATCCACACACTATTGATCCAGCATGTGGGCTGCCCTGCTCTCTGCACGACTAACCAAAAAAGGGGCATGGCGAGGGTGTTACTTAGACACAGCTCAGAAGCCCACGAGGCCCAATCATGTGCCATGGGACCAAGGTGCAGCGGTGGATTAGCCATAGGAAGACCCTGGAGAATTCCCCTCCCCCTCGTACCCAGGCCCACTGAATGCCCCCTGCCAAGGGACCTGTTTTATTACTCTCAATTTATGGCCATATCCACCTCTGTCCATGATCTTGGCACCATTTGATTTGCCAGTAAGCCAGGGAGGCTAAAAGGGGATGTTGCTGGCTAGGGGGCGATAAAATCCCAGTCAGAGTATACGGGGACACCAGGGGGTTTCACACTGCACTACATCCCAAATAAGGACCCAAATTAGACTCTTGCCTGGGTATTGGCCGCTTTAATCGGATGGTCAAACAGCTGGAGTTTGGTCTGATCAGTCCATAGAAAATGTTTCCATTTGACCTACTGTCCACTTTCTTTGATGAAACACAATAATCAATCTGCTTTATTTATTACCAAAAGGGAAAATACTATATAAGTCAATCCTGCCATACTACTTACACACTTTGCTCTGGCTTCTTGTAATTCCTACATCTGTGGCTTTTTTTAATGATCTTTTAATAGTTTTTTTGGTTGTGATGAATAACTAGTTACTAGTTAGTGAAATTGGAGGGATCACAAAAAAAAATGGAAACTCTAAAACACCCCTAAACCCTTAATGCTGCTTTCAGGTGTGCAGCACAAGGTACAACGTAGCTTGAATTTTCAATGAAAGACTTGAGAGTTAATGAGTAAAAAAGCGAATATTCAATTTTCCTAATGCACAGCACGGCCTGTTTCATGAAGTACTTACATCTGGGTATTCCGGCGGGTGGCTATTCGGTTGTTGGCCGTTGTTGTTGTCTCGACGACGCCACGGTTGTACTACTCTCTGCAGCGGGCGGCGCTTCTGCTGTGTTTGCGATGCAGACTGTCATGGCGCTGTCTCGAGTCACGTGAGCGCGTTTTTGCGCTCTTCGGGGGGCGGTGCGTATCGCGTCATGCCCCCGCGGCGTGCACCTCGAGGTTCTCATTCGACGCCATTTTGCGGTTGCTGCGGGCTGTGTCTGTGTCCGGAGGCCCATCTTCCTATGTGGGCTAGGGCAGTGACTTGTTGGCCTGCTCTTCCATTCATGTGGCCCGACTGTACGGCGATCGACTGTGGTGCTGCACGTGCTGTCTCTTTGGTCTGTGAGTTCCCCTTGGGGGTTGCTTATTCTTTTTGGGGCATGTGCTTCGGGATACTTATGTGTATTTTTGCTTAAGTTTTCAAGCGGGATAACTGTGTATTGTGGTTTCTCCCGGCCCTGCTCCTCCCTCCCACCTCTCCCTTTCTGGCCCTCTCTGTGAGCATCCCTTGGGGGGCATCCCGGGTGGCTTTTATTAGCCCTTACCCTATACTGTCCTATTGTGCCTGTGGTAATCACCATATGGAGGCTTCTGGGGATAGCGTGCTCGGGGGTCCTTCGGGGCAATCCCGGCTATGTGTCATGTGCGGGGCATCCCCTTTGAGTGGTGACGGCGCGGTTTATGTGGCGTGCACCCAAGGTATTATTGCGGACCAGGCTGGCATTGGCGCTTTCTCCCCAGTTCTGCGCTCCCTCCGGCATCGCCTGCATTTAGCCCCCAGTGAGGGGGATACTAGCAGGGGGTCCCAATCTGATCTGGCACTACGCGGGGCCAGCATTGAAAGCCAGTTGGCCCGACCTGTGCTGGGCAAGGCCTCTGGCAAGAAGCGGCATCTTGATGTCGCGCCTTCCCTCTTTGCCGAGGAGGATGAGGGCCTGGATGTGTTTTGTGGCCGTGACTTCCTAGAGGAGGGGGAGCTTTTCCATGATTCAGACTCATCTGGGGACCATCAGGTAGGGTACGACAGTGACCTTTGATGAGGATACCTGGCTCCCTGATGACACTGATAGACTGTTGTCGGATATATTTGAGACATTACACATCGCCCCCCCTAAGGTGGCGAAGAGGAAGCAGGGTGAGCTCTTTCGCCCTGACAAACAACGCTTGGAGTTCCCGGAGCAGGGCCATTTCTCTGATATGGTGCTCAAGGAGTGGGAACGTCCAAACAAATTGCCCACGGTGCCCAAGAGATTGGACAGAAGGTATCCCTTTTCTGCTGACCTGGTCAAGCGTTGGTCGTGCCCCCCTGAGGTGGACCCTCCTATTCTAGGACTGGCTAACACCTCGGTCATGCCATCCCCTGACACTACTACACTGCGTGACAGCGTGGACCGGCGTTTGGATCAGCTGGCCTGTCATGCCTTCACCTTCGTGGGGGCAGGCCTGCGCCCGGTTTGTGCCGCAGCCATTACGACTATTGCCCTTAAGAAGAAGCTCAAGCATGTCACGGATGGCGCTATGGCTGGTAGGAGGAGGGAGGATTATAGGGCCCTCTTGCTTTGCTCTAATTTCGTTGCCTTTGTGCTGACTGCCATGGATGATGCCGTCTGGCTGGGCGGTAGGGCTTCGGCCCTCTTGTTGGCTATGCGCCGCTCTGTTTGGTTGCGTCAGTGTGCGGCTGACACTGCAGCTAAGAAGTCCCTCACCGGACTTCCTTTTACGGGACTTCGTCTCTTTGGTGAGCGTCTGGATGTTCTGGCCAAGGATGGTAGGCTCCCTCAGTGTAGGAAGCAGCCTCGGCCCTTTCGGGGGCCCTCCTCTTCCTTCCCCTCCTTTCGTGCCCCCAGAGGAGTTCGTGGATCGATCTTCTCGGGTAGCCGCAGAGATTCTTGGGGCTGTGGCAGATCCCGTGGGCGTCCCGGTCTCTCCTGGGGTTCCAAGCCCAAACTCCCTACCAAGACCCCTCAGGCATGAGGAGGCACCCTCACCCGTCCGGGGGGGGACGGCTTCGGCTCTTTGCTCACGTCTGGAGACTTCGCGTATCAGACCAGTGGATTCAGGAGGTGGTGTCCTCTGGTTACAAGATAGAGTTTGCAGCCTGGCCACCCCCAAGATTCCTCAGATCCCGGATGTCTCAAAATCCTCTGTCTGCCCAGGGGTTGCGCCTAGCAGTTCAACGCCTTTTGGAGTCAGGAGTTGTCTGTCTGGTGCCTTACCAGGAACAGGGTCAGGGGAACTACTCCAATCTTTTCACGGTTCCCAAAAAGGACGGGTCTCTGAGGCCCATCCTGGACTTGAAGGGTCTCAACAGGTTTGTCCGGTTCAAGCACTTTTGCATGGAGACTCTACGCTCGGCTGTAAGTACCCTGCGGCCGGGCGACTTCATGACCGCCGTGGACATCAAGGATGCCTATCTTCATGTACCAATCTTTCCAGGTCATCAGAGGTTTCTGAGGTTCACCCTGGAGGATCAGCACTACGAGTTTGTGGCCTTACCGTTTGGTTTCACCTCGGCGCCTCGGGTGTTCACCAAGGTGCTGGCGGTTGTAATGGCGCTTCTGAGGAACCAGGGCATTGCATTCTCCCTTACCTGGACGACATCCTGATTTCTGCTCAGTCTCTTCATCAGGCCGAGGAGGATACTTAGGTGGTGAGCTCCACTCTCGAGTCCTTCGGCTGGGTGATCAACTATCCCAAATCTTCACTGTCTCCGTCTTTGGTAAGGTCCTTTCTGGGCATGACTCTGGATACCTCTCAGGTCAAGGTATTTCTCCCTCAGCAGAAAGTGGAGGGCCTTCAGATGCAGGCACGGGCTCTGCTCTTGTGTCCTCATCCCTCCATTCGGCAGGGAAAGCAGTTAGTGGGTCTGATGGTGTCCTGCTTCGAGGCAGTTCCCTTTGCTCAGTTTCACATGAGGCCTCTTCAGTTGCATCTCTTGTCAGTTTGCGATGGGGACCCTGTGTCCCTGGATCAGAAATTTGCTCTGTCCCCTCAGGCCAGACAGTCCATCTCGTGGTGGCTGGACTTGAGGAATCTTCTAGTGGGCAGGACCTTTCTGCCGCCGTGCTGGGAGATTGTCACCACGGATGCCAGTTTGACCGGTTGGGGGGGGAGTTTGGAAGTCTTCGAAATTTCAGGGTCAGTGGCACCCCCAGGAGTCCCATGCACCCATCAACATTCTGGAACTGCGGGCGATCACCAGTTGACCCCACACCTTCGGGATCGGGCTGTTCAGATTCGTTCGGAGAACCAGACGGCAGTTGCCTACATCAATCATCAAGGAAGTGTCTCTGATACTGTCTTGGGCGGAAGAGAATGTCCCTTGCATCTCGGCGGTCTACATTCCAGGGATGGAGAACCTGGAGGCAGACGGGGGTGTCTAGGCTGGGGGAATGGTCCCTCAGCAACAAGGTATTTCATACCCTGTGTCTCCGCTGGGGTCAGCCGGATGTGGACCTGTTTGCGTTCCGCCACAATCACAAGCTTCCAAGATTTGTCTACCTTTCTCAGGATCCTCTGGCCTTCGCCACGGATGTTCTAGCA
Organism: Gastrophryne carolinensis; assembly: GCA_027917425.1. Lineage (NCBI taxonomy): Eukaryota > Metazoa > Chordata > Amphibia > Anura > Microhylidae > Gastrophryne > Gastrophryne carolinensis. The sequence goes on from CM051239.1 coordinate 126,461,904, forward strand.
ATTCCTTGGACAGAGTTTCGGCTCCTCTATGTGTTCCCTCCCTTTCCTCTGCTGGGCAGGGTGCTGCGCAAGATAGCCCAGGAGGGGGTACCAGCCATTCTGGTGGCCCCCTGTTGGCCAAGAAGGGTGTGGTTCGCAGACGTTGTGCAGTTGGCAGTGGATCGGTACATCTTGCCCAAGGATCCAGATTTTCTCACTCCGGGACAGCTGCACCATCTCAATTTACAAATGCTGGCTTTAACGGCTTGGCTGCTGAAACCTCCATCTTGATGGACAAGGAGTTGCCGGCCTCTGTTGTTGATACCATGATTCGGGCTCGGAAGAAGTCCTCGTCTTTTATCTACTACAGGGTCTGGCATGCTTACATTGCCTGGTGTGAGTCCAAACCCCTTCCTTGTCGGGTGTTTTCTATCCCCAGGATTCTGGAGTTTTTACAACATGGTTTGGATTCTGGCCTTCAACTTAGTACTCTCAAGGGACAGGTGTCAGCTCTGGCAATTTTTTTCCAAAGATCCTTTGCCAATCACCAGCTGGTAAAACTTTCTTCCAGGGAGTTACTCATGTGCGTCTGCCTCGTACTGACTGTTGTGAATGTCCCAGATGTAAGGACTAGTGCTGTGCACTAGGAAAAATACAATTCTGTGAGTACTCACCTGTAGAATTGTTTTTACTATGCACAGCATGTCCTGTTTCATCCCTCCCTTGTTATTGTTATTATTGGTTGCCTCTTTATGGTGATTTGCTCCAAGTTAGTTGAGAGGGTTTTACCTTTTTTACCTTTTTTGCCTTTATTATCTCCCGGCTTCCTGTATAACTGCTTGTCAACACTGGAGATCTATGGGTGATTCCTGTTCTTATATGGGGCCAGGAGGAGCCACAAATCTTCTGCAGTCCACTACGCCACCTTGTGGCGGAATACCCAGATGTAAGGACTTCATGAAACAGGCCGTGTCATGCATAGCAAAAACAATTCTACAGGTGAGTACTCACAGAATTGTATTTTTTGCCTCTGATTAAATGAATAATACATTTTACACGCTACTTCATCTTTCATACAGTATTTGTATTTTATTCGTGAAAGTCTTTTGTTACAATGTCTGTCTTGTTTACATTTCACAGGTATTTGTTTAAATTCTTCTTTACAGTTTTCATTTCCACGTTTCACCTAACAGCTGGTGTCATCAGAGTCATCAGAGTCAGATACAGTTTGTTGAGCACAAACCTATACATAAATAACAGACATAGTTCATAACTAAAGGCAGTTGATTCCAGAAAATCAACTCCCCTCCCCCATCAAATATATCTTTAGGCCGTCATTTTGCTGCAGATAAACTGGTAGTAGGCCATACACCAAAGTACGTGTATTCTGATTTCCTTTGCAATGTTATTTGGATGGCAGTGTCCCTGGCAGTGTTTTTTTGTAAATAGAGCAGCTGTGAATAGAGCAAAAGTGTCAATAGAAGCAGTTGTGGATGCTTCTGCATCTTAGCTGGCCAATATTATGTAATTTTAGAACAAAAGGAATAAAAGCTTAGGCACCCCCCTCATGGAGTATCACAAATCTGGATGTCCCCAGAGAGGCACTGCAGCGGTGTTAAAGGGACAGTCCAGACAAAGGGTAAAATCAGCCTGCTTTTGCTCACCTGCGATTGGTTGTCAGAGACTGTGGGGGTCATACTAATTATTTGGTAAATGAAAATGAACCAGCTGTGCTCTCTGTGGTGTGAACTGCAAACTGTATCTTGTGAGTATTTCATTTTAACACACTCAGATCTTGCGCATGCGCAAATCCCACAAGATTTGAAGAGAAGTGCGGGACATTTGAAGAGGGACAGCGAAGGGTGAGTATAGCTAAGGCTTCATTTTGGGGCAGCCTTCACTCTGGGACAGCTAAGCAGGGGTGCAAAGGGGCCAGGAATGCTGTTGGATGTCTTAGATAACGCCAACATCCAAAAGGCAGTGAAAGAGGGATGTTTAGAATGGATGTTCAAAAACAATAACATCAGTTTTATAAACAGAAATGCTCCTTTGCATGGCCTTTTTACCATCCATAAGAAATGTTTTTGGCTGAGCATAGTTACTTGTTTTTATTCACATACGTTTGTATACGTAGTTGTACGTTTCACAGCCATCTTCTCCACAGCGTTATGCCTTTACTTAACTGCAAGGTCAGCTGATTTGCCGAGCAGACTAGTCACATGACAAACTTCAACGAAAATGTAAAAGTTAGGAAACTTTCAATGAATATATTGTCTTATTATTGATTAAGACCATGGGCATGATCATGTTCAGTACTTGTATAATGAAATGACATTCAGTTGTAGTAAATACATTACATATATGGTTGGTCATAATTCTTATTTCCCAGGTATATACAAATAACGAAAATTTAAAAGCTCAAGCTATTTCAGCATAGCTGTAAAACACACAGCTCCTGTAAGCATGTAAGCATTTCTCCTGTACTAATTGTGTCGGCATTTAAATATAGTACAGAACAGTATGTTTGAGATCCCTCTGGGCTTCCTGTGCACTTGCATTCATTTAAATCCAATACTACAGGGGGAATCTCTCCACATTTTAATTACCTTCCCTTTATTATCTTATTTTTTATATGTTTAGTGGTCCTTAGCTGTTGGATGAAAGTTACGGTATATTTGAATGTTTTAATGAATAGACGATATAGGCAGATCCCTGTACACCAATGAGAAACAAGACATTCATTATGCCAAGCACTTTTTACAGCACTTTTCATACTGAAAACAAATGTCATACTCAATTAAGACAGAACAAAACTCACCTGCAGCCAGACTGGAATGTAAAAGATTTCAGGGATGGCCACTGGATTTCCCCCAGGGCAGTTTGATTTGGGATGCCCCGCTGTGTGAAACCCCAGTCCAATGGCTCGTGCGCAGGCATTATCCTAAACTGTTTTCCATTTTTAAATTGAAGAAGTGGTAGAGATATCAAGGTTTAGTCAAGTTTCACCTTATGATTTATATTTGGAAATATTTGGGCCTAGCTCTTGGTTCTGTGGTGCCGCATAATAATCAGCATTATGGGTAGTGTCTGTAAGACTGGCATTCCCATCACTCTGGCTGTTCTCCCTCTCTTTCAGTGTCCACAGTCTGATGATTTGGAGCTTTAGACCACCAGCTTATCTCTATTATTGGTGGTCTATGACAAAGGAATGCAGGGGGTGTGACAATAATCTTTGCTTTGTTTCTACTTTCAGAAGCAGTTGTGTTCTGACAGGAAGGGAGAGGGCAGCCATGATGAGGTGAGCTGCTTACTGACAGTTTATGCACTTTGCCCATAGAGCCCCTTTAACCCATCTAGTGCCAGCTATGTGAGTCTTACGTAGTCGCCTCTCCTACCGTTAAGTGCCAACTACGTGAGACTCACATAGCTGACTTTAAACCCCCACAGAAAAAAAGTATAAAGGTAAAAAACTCACCTGACCCCCACATTGGATCGGGCCGGGTCTGCATCCAATCCCCCCCCCCCCCCCCCGGGGCTCTACTCACTTCAGGAGGGCACCCAAAATAGCCCCCCCACTTCAGCTCGCTGCTGCAGTTAACTGTAAAAATAAATAAATAAAATGACATTTACTCACCTGCGGCGGCGATCCCTCCTGCAGGGGTCTCCTCTTTAGCGGGGAGCCTCCGATCAACCCCCCCCCCCGGGCTCTTCCGTTGTGAGGAGAGGGCAAAAAATTGCCCTCTTCCACACTTCCAGGGTCGCCGGCTGCTAGTCATTGTTTCGTTACACTAGGCAGGGGGGACCCCATGTCATTATTTTTGGATTTTTTAAAAAAGGGGTTTTAACCTTTAAAACTCCAGAAAAAATTGAGTCCCCCCCCTGGGAGGAGGGGCCCTATGTCGCTTTTTAAAAAAATTTGCCCCTAATTTTCTGTCACCCAGCAGCTGTAAAAGACTTCCAGCAGCAGGAGGGCAGAAACCAGAGTGATCAGCGTGGGACACAGTGCCCCGGGATGGATGGGAGGTATTTAAAAAAATATATATATTTATTTTTTTCCTTGTGCCTGTGTGTGTGTGTTTTAATGCTTAACCCTTTGTGAACTGGTGAGGGATCCATGAGACCCCTATACCAGTTCACAAGGCTGGGGGATGCAAGTCACCTGTGGCTAGCGGGTGACTTGCCATTAACCCCGGCCACCCCAATTACCTGCCTCCCCAAAGCCCAGGGGGGGGGGGTAGAGGAGCCTGGGCCCATGGAAGCTATGTGTGCTTGTAACTGGCAGGGCGGGGGGGCCACCAAAACTGGCCCCTGGCCCTTGTACTACAAGCCCTGAATAGCTGGTCCCGGTTATATTGGTTATACTGGGTAGGGGGGGACCCATGTCATTTTTTGTGGGGGATCTATAATGGTTTTTAACCTTTAAAATTCCAAGAAAAAAAAGATTGGTGAGGGAAGGAGAGGAATAAACTATTTTATTCTCAGTGTATGTTTTTTTATGTTTAACCCGTTGTGAACTGGTAAGGGGCCCATGAGACCCTTATACCAGTTCACAAGGCTTAGAGGCTGGCAAGTCACCTGCGGCTAGCGGGTGACTTGCTATTAACTCCCAGCCCCCCATTACCTGCCTCCCCAAAGCCAAGGTGTGGGCAGAATGGCCCAGGGCCAATTTAGGAGGTGTGGGCTTGTAGCCTGCAGAGCGAGTGGCCACCAAAGCTGGCCCCTGAGAAAGGGACCGCCATTTTTTTAACCCTTTATAGTGTGGATAGTAGTATATATATTTTATATATTATTATATTTTATTTGTAAATGTTATAAAGTGCTCTTTTCAGTTTGGGGTGTCTCCTGGGCAAGAATGGGGGGCTACCTATACATATGTGGTGCCGTTGTAATCGAGAGAAATGGGGCTATCACACACAATATGGTTTTATTTAATAAAATAAATGTTTTATCTAAAATAAAGGAGACAATTTTCTAAAAAATATTTATTTTTTATTTTTTACGCAACAAATATTTAAAAAAACACCGGAAAAATTACAAACAAGACATTTCATGTTAAAGCCTAAACTCTTCTGCAAAAATATATCTATAATTTTCCTGGAATCTCCTGTAAAAATCACGGTTAAACATGGCGCAAAATGGTAAAAATGACCTGTCAACAGTGGGTGACAAAACTTCAAGTAGGCTGGCAATTAAAACGGTTAAACGTGCCTATGCATGTTGGGTATTGTTCTGTTCAGGGGACCTTGTGCTTTCAGATTTAGCTTGTGTTTTCTTATTTGCATATTGATATTTTAGGAAAACATGTTTTTCATTCCGTTTTTTTTACTTTTTTTTAGGGAAACCCTGTGCAGCCTAAGAATTCTTCGAGGAATTACTTCCAGAAAGATGAGCCCACTACAACAAGCTGGGTATACTTAGAAAGCTTAACATGTGTACTTTCAGAGAATATATGGTTTATTGGGGGTATTCCAAATGGGCTGTTTTGGTTGAAAAAGCGCAAGGTATGCACTTTGTCTTCAGAGCTGACATTTTCAAGTAAAATTATTCTTAAGCACATGCTTTGCTTCGGGGGGTTTGGCAACTCTTCCCTTGACAGGACCTATGGATGTTGGGTATTGTTCTGTTCGGGGGACCTTGCTTTTTCAGATTTAACTTGTTTTTTCTTGTTTGCATATAGTTTTTTTTGGAAAATATGGTTTTGATTCTTCTTTTTTATTCTTTTTTACGGACATTCTGTGCAACCAAAGAATTCATTGAGGAATTACTTTCAGAAAACTATGCCCACATAAACAAGCCTGGTACACCTAGAAATCTTGAGGTGTGTACTTCCAGAGAATATATAGTTTGTGGGGGTATTTCAAATGTAAACGGTTGTTTTTCTTGAAAAACTGCAAGGTGCGCATATTGCAGATCATGATTTTATCTGAAAATCTCCTAAAGCGGTGTTTCAGTTTGGGAGTCTCCTGGGCAGGAAAGGGTGTCTACCAATACATATGTGGTACCTCTGTAACCAGGAGATATTGGGATTTCACACGCAATTGACAAACTTACATTTTTATTAAAAATAAACACTACAAATTGTAAAAAATAGTTTTAAAAAAAAAATGTGCACATTAAAAAAAAAAATGTGCACATATTTCACCCAAAAGTATTGAGAATACACTAAAAAAGGCCAAACAAGACATTTCATGTTGAAGTCCAGACTCTGCTGAAAAACAATATATAATTTTCCTGGGAAATCCCTGGAAATCCTTTCAAAAATCACAGTTGAAAATGTGTAATTCAAAATAGTGAAATGTGGTCTGGCAACAGAGGGTGACAAAAATTTTAGGAAGGCTGGCACTTAAAGGGTTAAACATGGTTTGTATAAAATTCACAATGAAACATTGTGGAAATTGTCAAAACTTCGGTTTGCCAAATACAAAATTAAAAAAAAACAGCACTTCTTACTATAAAAAGAGCGTACTCTTAATTTTTTTATGTACAAAAGTGTCTTTTCCTTTTATTGCCTACCTAGGGGCCAAATATTTATTTTCCACCAACAATTCACTTTTTACTCCAAAGTGTGCTTTATGCACATGGTAGTGAATCAACCCATAAGAGTTCTTTCCATACATACTGCATACATGCAAACTATTTGTAACGGATCTACAGACATAAAAAGTCTATTGGACACTCAGGTTGCAGTTGTTAAACCAGACCAACAGCCTTGCACAGTGAGAAAACTCCCCAAAACTCATTTTCCACATCTGCATGCATGATACTGACTCAATGTCAGCACTTTAGCTCCTGCATCCACTCAAAGCTGTAATGCCACCACACTGATTATATTCTGGAAGTGCATGAAACCTGAGGAATTGGCTCTATCTCATGAGAAAACTGTATTTAAGTGACAGATAGAATATGCAGAGCTATGTAAGAAACACCCTAAAAATGGTGGAGCACCTCAAAGGCACTGGGGAGGAAATTAAAGATTTTCATGTGCTGCACTTCTACTGAGTGGTCTTCCAGAAAGTTATGACACACTTATCACTGCAGTAAACGCCCAGCAAGATGATGAGCTTACAATACAGTATGTTAAAGGCAAACTTGACGAGTATGAGAGGAAAGCAGAGTATCTTAGCAAAAGTAATAAATCCAGAGCAGAGGCAGCATTACAGACACAGAATTTCTCTAAAAATAAAATCTAAAGGAAACGTGTGAATGTTTTGTGTTTAAGAAACTGCCTGCCTGGAGTCTGGAAAGCTAGAATAAGTCATCTTCAGAAGAAAGGGTTAAGTCTGCTGTGGAGGAAGGTGATGAATGTATTGAAGCTGCATTTAATGTAAACACAGGCACAGGTGCAAGAAATGCATGGTGTATTGACTCATGTGCCACAAGCCATATGACAAACAACAAAAACTTTTTCTCTAACCTTGATGAAAGCAATCAGAAAAAGTTAGTTAATGGTCACTTTATGACTTCAGAAGGTTTGGAGAATATTTTGATCCACTATGCCATTTCTCCATGAAATGCAGCAGTTCTCTTAAAGAGAAATGTCCAGAAAATCATTTTCTAAAAATAGCAGTATTAGATCTGCACAGCTACTGGACTTTACACACACAGATGTATGTGGTCCAGTGAGTGTTCAAACCCCCAGCAAGAAGAGCAACTTATTTGCTTTAGTGTTTAACACATTTTGAAGAATGCCAAAAGCCCTGCGTGCCGATAATGGAACTGAATATACAACTGGCAAACTATTTTGAAAAAGAAAGGAATTGTGTTCCAGACTACCATTTCATATAACCCAGAACAAAATGGTGTTGCAGAGAGGAACTCATGAAACTGTGAAAGTGCAAGAAGTATGCTGTTTGATTTAAATCTTCCTACAACAATTTGGGAAGAAGCCACCATGACAGTGTGCTATCTTCAAAACAGAGTGCCAGGCAGAGCTACAAACAAAACTCCATATGGAACGGCAAGAAGCCTGACCTGAAGCACCAGCATGTTCCCAAAGAAAAACATTCTAAGTGGGACTCTCATGCAAAAGAAGGTGTCCTGGTTGGCTAAAGTGCGACTCAAAAGGGATACAGAATCCTGCACCCAGAGACTAACACAGTAACAGTCAGCAGAGATGTAATAATTTGTGAGAACTCTGTATCACTCAAATTTCAAGTTTTGCCAGTAATTCAACCTAAGCAAAACAAGAATCTCAGTCACAAGCTGTCTGGATAAGCTCTGAAACCACCAACAAAGGTACAGAAGAGAGAAGTCTCAGCCATGCAACGGCAGCCCTATACTGGCCAGAACCAGGGCAGGGAACATGCGTAGCAACGGGCAGCGGTGCCAGTGGAGGCACAGGTATCGACAGCGGAGGTAGCGTACCAGCAGTGGAGACAGGGGGCATCAGTGTCAGTGGACATTGGAGAGGTGTGTGTGTGTGTGTGTGTGTGTGTGTGTGTGTGTGTGAATGTCAGCGGGAGACTGGCTGCTGCAGTAGTGTCTGGCTTGCTAATCATCTGACTGGATAAGGCAGAAATGACAGGTTTAACCCCTTCTACTCTAATTCAGCCTCTTTTCAAAAGTGGGGTTCATAATCTTGTGTTCCAGTAGCTCACAGCAGCATTCTGTGCTGGTAGTAATGACCTGGGTAGGTCATTACTGCTGCTTGATTTAGCCACATTTTTTCAGAATGTATTGTTGAATAAAATTCTCACAGAGGCCACTTTGAAATTGATAAACCTTATTATTACGCATGAACAAGACAGACTTTTGGAAAACAGGAAGGAGATTGTGGATGTTGAAACCAAGTTGATGATAAAGAATACATGACCCTGCAGAAATGAATGAAGAGTCAATAAAAAATCTGTCAGTTTTCTATCAGTTTCCTGTTGATGGACTCCTCTGATCTCGGTTCAGATGAAACAGATACAGAGATCCAGCAGGACCCCTGGCAGACTATGGAAAAACGAGGGTCCAAAAAGCATCCAGACACACAGTTATTACTGCTTGTCAAAGAACAAAATCAGGGAGACAAACGTACCCGCAAGGTGTCGAGGGCAGAGGTTATAAACTGCAATCCAATCAGAGGACTTAACAGTGCTTTCAATCACTGTTCTCATAGAGGCTCAAGTGGCAGTGCTTACCCAGTTTGTCTTTTTCTCAGACCAACCATTTTTATTTGTTCAGATTTTTGATTGATGTGAATAGGTTGGCCCGGGTATTGACCGACAGATGCAAATTACCTTCCCTTTTCTTCCTCTACTCAGGTCACCAATGATACACTTGAACCATCTTTTTCTTTTCAGGATCAATGTGGCATTATTTCTCTAGAGTTAGAATCAGAATATGCGGATTTATTGGTCTCCAGGTGTATTTCACCTCCAAAAAAACATAAAACTCCTAATCCATCTTATTATTCGATTCAGTCAAGTAGTGAATTTCTATTGAGATTTCAGGAATCAATGGATCGTGGCTTAACTAAATTGGCACAATTGATTAATCAGACCAGTATCCAATTTATCAAGAAAGGAGTGGGAAGCACTCAATTCTTAAAGACCAATGACAAAGGGGGGGGCAGTGGTGGTGTTGGATAAAAAGATACATTTTGAGGAGGCGATAAGAGAGGTCTTGGTCTCTTATGCCTTCTTCAATTGTGGCAGTAACATTTCACCTCGAGAAGTACTCCAGGGTCATGGAGAGGGAGATGTGCAAGGTCATGACTCATATTCATTTGCTAAGGGTTGGTGCTGAACCAATTTCTCAGGAAGACAATATATGATAATACAACCATCGTTTGTATTGCTGTTTCATGTTGTTTCATCATTTTAAACCAACCACAGACAATCTGCATAATTTAAAAATATGTTTATGGCATTTATATCTTTGCAATTGCCCTATTAACAAAACACTAACATTAACAAAAGAACAAAAAACGTTTTATATTTTAAATATGTAACATTTAATTTACACATTGCACAAATTTACATTTCTTTTAAACTGAGGATAACTGATGATAATTCAACAGGGGAAAATGATCGACATATTTTGGTTGGGTTTGGTTGTGAATAAAATTGCCTATAACTGAACACTAATTAGTTCTTACCATAGGTGGGTACAGTATATGTCCAAAAACAATGCCAAAGAATACCTGATCTATTGCAATTTGCTTTAATAGTGCTACATTCTATGACATAAAATAAATGTGCTCCTGGAAATTTTCCTGAGTTTATGTCCACCCAACATCTTTGATAAATATGTCCGTTTCTGTGACCACATTGCAGACCTATATGGCGACAAAAAAATCAGGAAAATTGTGGAGTAGATAAGGCATCTATGGCCAATTATATCTATTTTCTGGGGGTATAAAATAGAACCTCTTTCAACAGAATGGGTATGGAAGACAAAATAAAAAACAACTAAATCCCCAAACTCCCTGCTGAGCCTGGAACAGGATTAAAAACATCTTACCGATCCCCCAATTTGGTGGAGCCCAGGGCAGGGCTCCTTTCCTGAGTCCAATGATGCATGAGTGGGCTCTCGTACAATTTGCCGTGACAATGCCATCCAGGTTTCAATGGGGAGTGAGAGAGCCGGTATTTAGAGCGACGCATGCATTCCTGCCCCACTCTATGTGGATGACTGGGGCAGGAGTGCGTGCACAGCTAGAGGGTGCAGCCACTCTCACTCCCCAAACAATGACTGAATGAATTGAAAACAATGAGAGCTATTTGCTGAATAAGGTAGGCAAGGAAAACAGCTCTCAATGGACGAAAGCATATGCTGTGGGACCCAGGAAAGGTGACTGATTACTGTCACCCCAGGGGGATTACACAGTGGGGCATCCCAAGCTGTCAAGGCCAGCTTCTGGTCAGGGCTGGCCTGGATCGGCTTTGTTCTGTTTTAAGGGTCAAGAAGGAGACAGGGACATACTTTAATAACTATTGCTTGGAATTAGATGGTGAGTCTTTGTGTATTTAATGTCTTGGATGTGGGCCCTGTGGATGTGGAAACCGTGGTGATCCTCCCATGTATGGCCCCATAGGTCTTGGCACTGGTGGACTTGTGACAGCGATACGAGGTGTTGGCATGGCAGGGCCCACTCGTTGTGCAAAGCCTTGAGCACTATTGTTTGAATGAGGAACACTGCTGGCTGCTTGTGCTGGTTTCTGTGTGGATCCCTCTGAAAATAAAGATACTATATTTTAGCTGGTACGAATAATGAAAAGCAAAAGAAAAAACTATAAAGTGCTGCAACTACTTTATTGTGCAATCCACAGCTGAACATATTGAAAACAAGGCTATTAAAGATTTATGTAAATGGCTGATTTAAACTTCCATAGTACTCATTGCCCACACTCCCTTATTGCCCACAAGCCTGGGTTAGATGGCAGGGTGGTGGTCATTGGGTTCTTTTGGGGTTCTAAAGGTGATCTGTGGGTGCAAGTGTACGAGTGGAAGTACTAGTGATTACCCCAAGCTCCCCTGATGGGGGTACAAAGTAACAGAACTCCTCACATACTTCTGCTTCACAGCAACTATTCAGCAACACACTTCCAACACCGGTCCTTACATAGTCCAGTATGCATTTGTGGGCACTTTCCTTCAGCGATATCTCTTAGTGATATATTTTTATCTTAAAGTCATATTTCCCTTTTTAAATTGAGGAAGACATGGCTGAGATATCAAGTTTTAGAGTTTCACCTTATGATTTTTCTTCTGAAGCAATTGGGCGTGGCCTTTGGCTCTGTAATGCTGCATAATAATCAGCATAATGGGTGGGGTCTGTAAGATTCCTAGAACTTGCTCCTCTGGCTGTGCTTATCCCCTCTCCCCCTGTTGCTAGGTGAAATTGGAGCCTAGACCAGCACTTCTAGACACACATGGCTGCATTCCCAATCACACATGCTTTCACCCCTAGATGCACATGCACACACCCCAAATGCGCATGCATGCACTGCTGAACCTGCATGCATGCACTCCCAAGCATCTCTGCATGCACTCCCAGACATGTCCACACTCTTAGACGTGCATGAGCACACTCCCAAATGCACATGCGTGCACTCCTAAACACACAAGCACACATTGCCAGCGCACTCCCAAAAGCACATGTGCGCGCTCCTAAACATGCATGTGCACACTCCCAAATGCACGTGTTCACTCTCAAATGCACCCGTGCTCACTCGCATGCGCACACTACCAACACCACATGGGCGCACTCCCAAATACGCATGCGAGCACTCCCAAACACACATGTGCCATCTACCAAATGAGCATGCGTGCACTCCGAAATACTCATACGCACACTCCCAAACGTGCATGCACACACTGCCAAAGTACATGCACACACTCCCAAATGGGCATGCATCCAGTCCCAAGTGCACGCTCCCAAACCTGCATGCGGGCACTCCCAAACGTGCCTGCATGCACTTACAAATGCTCATGCGAGCACTCCAAAAAGCACACACTCCCCCAGGAGATAGACTTCCAGATCTATAGGTGGGCAGGTAGATAGCTGGGTCAGTGGGAAGGTAGATGAGCAAAGATATTTGTTGGTGGGCAGTTAGGTAGGTGGGTGGGTATGTAGGCTGCTGGGTAGGTAGGTGAGAAGATAGGCCAGCAAGTAGGTTGGTGAGTGGCCCCACTCTCGAAAGCCAACGATGGGGAAAACAGACAGCAACGCTGGATGCCATCATTATAATTAAGCACTGCAATTTAATAACACAAATTGCATTCACAATGTAAATTTACAATGAGCACCACATGAATGGAGCAGGGAAGAGTATCAACAAACCGGGGAAAGGGGCAGGCTACACACAGGGGGGAGAAGCTGTTCTAAAGTGAATGGGATTACACACGGTGAGAAACCAAGAGCTGTGATAGTTCAATGTGTGTAGAGGGGCAAGCAGGGAAGGCGGGGGAATGAGATCATGTTTTCCCTTCTGCCCTGGCCCCAGCCAGCTACAACCCCACTCTCTCCCTTTAATTTCTCTTTAATTGAAGCAACTAATTGCATGCATACCTATTTCTTGTTTACCCAAATACATACTTTGACAACTCTCCTGAGGAAGCCCAGTTAATTTTGGGCGAAATGCATCAAGAGACATAAACCTGTTTTTGTTATAACCAGCCGCTTACCGTGAGAAATATATCACAATGTTCTAAGGAATTCATTTATGTAAAATGTATTATTTTGTTCTGTATTGCATTACATGTACAATATTTATACTATTGTTAGCACTAACATTATCTTGATTTATACTATTCTATATTGTACAGACTCTATTAGAGACTATGGCAGACTATTTATTTAGTCTGCCATTCCAGGTGCTCTTTTTAACTGCCATGATTATCTATATCTTTATTTGCTTCCTTACTTTCACTTTAGTCCAACAAATAAATGTAGTCTTTGGCTGGTTCCATAACCTACATTGTTTCTGTTGTCACCATATGTCACCACCAGCATATTTCTCACTAGGCAAACCTAGGACTATTCCTAGGGGCAAATAGCTTCAAGGGCGGCCATGAAACAACTCCATACTTATGTATTTTATCTTCAGATATATATATATATATATTTTTATTTAGCAGAGAGTGCTTGCATGCCTAGCAGTTACGCACATGCACCCACCGGCTCCAGCATCTGCAGCTTTGCTGTACCTGCCCTCCTCTTCTACAAAAGATCAAAGTGCCGAGGAAGCTTAGAATGACATAACCCAGGCCACCACCAGCTGATGCGGGACCGCTCCGTGCTGCATGTAATATGGGCAGCCTGCAGAGGAGCTAGGGGAGGACACAGCCATCACCCAGTGCCACTGTACAATGAGCTGAAAAGAGGAAGGAATGCCGGGGGATGAGCTTGGCCAGCATATACATCTGTGCACCACCTCTAAATCCTTGAGAGCACCATGCGGAGCAGTATACAGATTCCTATGCACTATGCAGCATTATATGATATAACATTGCACAGAACAATGTGGGCTGCAAGCAGAGCCGGAAATTTCAATGCTCTGAGTATTGCTCTCTGGAACACAAAAGTTCTGCCAGAGCTCATCCCCATTATCCATCTATCAATCTCACATATGTTTCCATATATCTTTCCATCCTTTTGTCTGCATATCGCAGAAAGATAGATATGAGATAGATAGATAGATAGATAGATAGATAGATAGATAGATAGTATATAGGCAGATGAATGGATAGAATGATATGGCATAGATGGATAGATATGGGATAGATGATAGCCCGATAGATGGAAGGATGTATAGATACTATATATCTAGCCATGCATTTATCTATGGATCAAATGGATGGATATAGAGATGCAAACATAGATATGAGTCAGATGGATGGATAGAAATGTGATAGATAGATAAGATAGATAGATAAAAGATTGATAGATATGGCATATATATATATATATATATATATATATATATGAATGGATGGTTTTAAAGATAGATAGATAGATAGATAGATAGATATAGTATTTATAAACAGATAGAAATATGTCTATCATCTACAGATGCAGCTTTCCTTAACTGTCCATTTATTGCACTGGTGCATCTTGAAATCTTAAACCGGATTCATTGAAAACTCCAAACCCTTAAAAAACAATTCCGCAGCATCTAAAATTAATATATTGTAAGTTTTTAGTCAGTTTTTATTCTTTCCCCCACTGGGCTGCAACTCTGGTCAGGACTTTAGGATACGGGTGCCGCCATCTTGACTCAGAAGCATCACACTTACTGAGGAGAGGAGAGTGGGATAAAGTACAGGGAGGTGGGTTATAGCTGTGCTTTGCTCAGACAGAGCAGAGCTGGGGTCAGGAAAAGGTCAGCAATCCCAGAATGCAGAGCAGCACAGTCAGAAGACACTTCCTGTTTGCAGGCTGCCTGATGTCCCATGAGCCGCCATCTTGGATGTTTAAAGGCTCCTAACATGCAGTAGATGCAGGCAGGATGATTTTTATTGTGAGCAATCTGTATGTACAGAGTGTGGCAAACATATAAGATAGACTCTTTTTCAGGGTGAAGGACCGCTTTAAATGCTTTTCAATGGTCTTATTCTTTGTGATATATTACAATGGGATGAGCTGGAAAGATGGTTAACGATTGCTACACCTGTACCTATTCATCCATCCATCCGTGAGTCTATCTATCTATCTATCTATCTATCTATCTATCTATCTATCTATCTATCGATGTATCTATCTATCTATCGATGTATCTATCTATCGATGTATCTATCTATCGATGTATCTATCTATCGATGTATCTATCTATCGATGTATCTATCTATCGATGTATCTATCTATCTATCGATCTATCTATCTATCTATCTATCTATCTATCTATCGATGTATCTATCTGTCTGTCTGTCTGTCTGTCTGTCTGTCTGTCTGTCTATCTATCGATGTATCTATCTATCGATGTATCTATCTATCGATGTATCTATCTATCGATGTATCTATCTATCGATGTATCTATCAATGTATCTATCTATCAATGTATCTATTTATCGATGTATCTATCTATCGATGTATCTATCTATCTATCTATCTATCTATCTATCTATCGATGTATCTATCTATCGATGTATCTATCTATCAATGTATCTATCTATCAAAGTATCTATTTATCGATGTATCTATCTATCGATGTATCTATCTCTCCATCTATCTATCGATGTATCTATCTATCGATGTATCTATCTATCGATGTATCTATCTATCAATGTATCTATCGATGTATCTATCGATGTATCTATCTATCGATGTATCTATCTATCTATCTATCTATCTATCTATCTATCTATCTATCGATGTATCTTTCTGTCTACCTACCCATCTATCTATTTCTGTCCCCCTTTTCTTTCTCACTTTCCTTCTCTTTTCCTCCTTTTCAGCTTTCCGTTTTTATTTTCAGCGTGGACCTATAACCAGGACTTTCACAATCCTGGTGATAGTTAACCCAAGATGGGATGCCCTGCTTTTTGAAACCACCAAGATTGTCCACACAACTCACCTTTCTGCCGTTCCCATGGCACATGTGCAGCCTCTGGTCCAATCAGTACCTTATCCATACTAATGCACGGCATAAAGCACGGAGTGCCGGCATGGGGAGTGGGAGCAGCTGCATCTTCAGTCTCTCTGCAGCCTGAATGGCTGGGCATGGGAGGGCATCTCAGCTGCAGGCAGGCCTGTGATCTTGGTGTAGGAGTTCCAGATAGGTAGGGGACTTTAAGCATTTGCAGGGGGTTCACACAATAACCTATTCAGCATACCCCAGGGATCTTTTAAACTCCAGGACCGGCCATCCATTTCAACTGTCAACTTGTAATTTACTCCAGTGTGTGTAATGGTATCTAAGGGAGGGCTGAGAAGTAATAGGGAGTGCCTAGTGCAGCCCAAATCCTAAATATGCCCTAACATACCCTGGGTAAAGTATAGATGGCAGCAGGTCGGGATGGGTACAGGTCAGATAACATCCTTTCCTTGCACCTGATGGGATCTTGTGTACCGCCAGTGGTACATGTAGTCATGTTTTAGAAGTAGCTGTCTCATTACATTTACATTCAGGTTTCCTGTATGTATTATAAGCTATAATCTTGTCATATGAAACATTTGGAAATATTTTAGCATTTCCTGTTTAGAAGGTGCTTAGAAATTGTGAAAAAATAAAAATCCATATAAACACATCGGCTAATGAGACGAGGGGTCACTTATACACCCCAACTAAATAAAACTCCCATCAAGCTTGTGGTTTTCTTCACCTGATAGGAATAAAATCCAGGGGTGACAGGTTCAAATGAATCAGGGGTGATAGAGCCGTCACCCCTGATTTCCTCTTCCATCCATTAAAAGTAAGAAAAACATGCCTGGCTGGATATTTCTTGGTGATGGGTGTATATGTGACCCCTCCTCCCTCCATCCATCTTAATTATATGGATTTCTATCATTGGGCCATTTTTTCACGGTAGTGCTCCTTTAACTACTAAAGGGAGACCTACTAAAGGCAGGCCAATACCCATTCTGCGGCTAACGGGTGTTGGTCCCGGATTTGCTGCATTAAAACAGGCTTGGGGGGCATACAGAATGCTGCACATCACCCCCAGAACTCCCCAAATTTGTCCCGAGCGGTCACTTGGGTCATGGCGTCCTTGGCTTTGGGTGTCAGAAAGCCCCACCCACGTGAGCGATGGCCAAATGCGGGGCTCTGTTCCCCACCGAGGATCCAGGAACAGGTAAGAATTGCAGGTGTTCTTGGGAGTGATGTGCAGGGAGGGGCTTCCAGCATTCTGGATGCCCCCGAGTCTGTTTGTAACCTACAAGCCATCTTCATGAAATCCTCTTTCCCAGTTTGTCACTATGACCTCCTCTCTTGTGCCCGCTGAGTCTTTGCCTCCTCCAGTAGCTTCTTTTCCTCATCTGTTTCTTTTTTTCTTACAAATTTCAGCATTAATTACATTCTCATGAACACTACTGAGGTCTGAGGTTGATTCAGAGCCTGGTGAGAAAACTCAATTCTTTTTTAAGAGAGAAAATTGACATTCAGTTTAATTGTCTACCTGGGGCTGATTCAGAGCCAGGTGATAATTTACACCCGGTAGACAATGAAAGTGAAAGGCAGATTTATCTCCTAAAAAAAAGTGAGTTTTCTCACCAGGCTCTGTATTGACCCCCTACGTCTTTAGAGTCTGTTGAGTCTTTTATGAGCCTGGAAAATTGTACTTATTCTACTATGGTGGTAAGTATGCTATCACACTATTGCCTGAACTGGCATGGAAACATTAAGGATCTGTGGCAGCTAGGGATGGGCGAACCGGTTCGGACGAACCGGAATTCGCTCCGAATTTCAGGGAAAATTCGATTCGGCACGAACCCGAATTTTTTTTGGTTCGTGCCGATCGAATTTTCCCTGAAATAAAAAAAAAAAAATGCCGGCATGGTGGGAGCGGGCAGGCCGGCTACGCTGTCAGCGGGCGGCGGAAGCATTTGTTTAAAAAGCAAACACTTACCTGCATGGTCGGAGCGTGGAGGCCGGCGCCGCTCTCAGCTGTCATCAGAGGACGCGTCATCAGAGGGCGCGTCATCAGAGGGCGCCTGAGAGCGGCGCCGGCCTCCACGCTCCGACCATGCAGATAAGTGTTTGCTTTTTAAACAAATGCCGGCATGGTGGGAGCGGGCAGGCCGGCTGTGCTGTCAGCGGGCCGGCTTCCGCCGCCCGCTGACAGCGTAGCCGGCCTGCCCACTCCCACCATGCCGGCATTTTTTTTTTCAGATGAGCGATTCGTGAAAGTTCGATTCGGGCGAACCCGAATTTCTTGGGGAAATTCGGCGAATCGCCCGAATCGAACTTTCAAGAAGTTCACTCATCTCTAGTGGCAGCTATCAAAACATTTCTGCAATAATTAGGTAGAATTTGTTTCGCCTTTGCCTTAACCTGAACAGATCAAGTCAGATATGTTTGGTGGATATCTTGTTTTTGCTGGAAGCTTATTTGAACTCAATACTTCAATACTTCAATACTTTATTGAACCGCCAAGTAAGTACAGTGTACAGACAAGGAATGCTTTTTTGGTAAGGAGAAACTCCATGAGAGCTATAACAATTGCTTAAAAAACAAACAAGTAAAGGAATAATGATGCAGTTCAGGTATCGGAATTGACTCACAAGTTCGTGATGCAGGCCAGGATTTAATAAATTGACTCTCATGCTTTGAGATTATTCATCGCCATGACAGCGTGTGGAAAAAAACTGTTCCTGTGTCTAGAGGTTTTGGTAGCATGAGCCTTAAATCTGCGGCCTGAAGGTAGGAGTCTGAAGAAGTGATGACCCGGATGCGTCACGTCGCCATAGATCTTCTTTGCCCTTGAGGAGATTCTACACATGTGTTGGTCATCCAAGGAAGGTAGGGGGGATCCAATCAACCTCTCCGCGATCTTGGTGATTCTTCTCAGCCTTTGCTTGTCTTTTGTAGACGCTCCACTGTACCACACTGTGCAAGAGCTGGTAAGGATTGATCCAATGGCCCCGTTGTAAAATGCCTTCAAGATATTTTTGGACAATCCAAATTTTAGCAGCTGCCTGAGGAAGAATAGCCTCTGTTGGGCCTTCTTTAGGATGGCAGACGCTTGCAAGCTCCACTTCAGGTCCTGCGTGATGTGAGTACCAAGAAATTTGGCACTGGTAACAATCTTGACGGCCTCCTCACCAATCAGAATGGGGTGGTGAGATTGGTGGGATCGCCTAAAGTCAATAATAAGTTCAACTGTTTTTTGTGTGTTCAGTATAAGATTGTTAGCTTTGCTCCAACAGTCAAGAGCATCAACTTGGGCCCTATAGCTAGACTCATCATTGTCACTGATGAGGCCGACTAAGGTGGTGTCGTCAGCATATTTGATGATCTTTACTGACGGATCCGAGGAGATGAAGTCATTAGTGTAGAGTGAGAAGAGTAGCGGAGACAAGACGCAACCCTGAGGAGCACCCATGTTTGTAATCCTGGATGATGAAATGAAGGGTCCTAGTTTGACCTTTTGGGACCTGCCTGTTAGAAAACTGAAAACCCAGTTTGATATGTTTAGAGGGATGCCCAAGGATAGCAGCTTCTCTTGGAGAATGTGTGGGTCGATGGTGTTGAAAGCCGAAGAGAAGTCCACGAATAGCAGCCTAGCATAGGACTTGGGACGATCAACGTGATCCAGCGTGAACTTGATCGCCAGATTGACCGCATCCTCAGCTGATCTGTTTGCTCTGTAAGCGAACTGTAGAGGATCCCAAGAAGGACCTGTGGCCTCCTTAAGGAAGGACATGATTAGCTGTTCGAATACCTTCATGACCACAGGGGTAAGAGCAATTGGTCTGTAGTCATTCAGGTCCGAGGCGGAAGAGGATTTTGGTACCGGAATGATGAGAGAGCTCTTCAGGCAGCTAGGGACTATGCCAGCCTCTAGCGACTTTCTGAAGATGTCTGTAAGGACTGGAGCAATCTGCTCTGCGCAAACCTTGAGGCATGTAGTGGAGATGCCGTCAGGACCTGATGCCTTCCTGGGGTTGAGGGACAACAGGAGTTTCCTGATGTCTGATACACCAAAGGCAAGCTTAGACGGATACTCAGGGCACTCAGGGCGAGGTGTGCTGCCAACACATGGAAGGGGATTGGTAGGGAGAGTGCCACTAGTGGCTGATTCGAACCGACAGTAGAAGTTGTTCAGTTCCTCAGCGAGCTCTTTGTTTGGAGTAATGGAAGCGGAGGAGCCTTTGAAGTTGGTGATGTGTCTTAAGCCATTCCAAAGCGCCTTGGGATTAGCAGAAGAGAATTCCTCCTCCAACCTAGATGAGTATAACCTCTTGGCAGTTTTTATCTCTTTCGAGAGCTTGTTCCGGAGTCTTCTGAATTCTGGAAGATTTCCATTTTTGTGGGCTTCCTCCTTTTTTGCTCTAAGGCCCTTGAACTCAAGGGCTGCACGGGACATTATTGATCACTGTCACTGATGATTCCATTTTGTGTTTCAGATTCTGAATGATTCTGAATGAAAAATGCCTGTGAACATGGAAAACGTGTTGGTGCTCCATTCAGATTTTTCCTGGGGTTCTTCAGGCCACAACTAAAAGTACAGGCCCATTCACAGATTTTTATTTCTTTTCATTCACTTTTGTATCAACACAAGGAATTTTAGGATGTGTTTTGTACTAATTGCCTCCCTCCCACAGGTCTAACTATTGCACAATCTCCTTCCCAGAATGAAACCACACCTAGGAAGTTAAATAAAGCAAAATAAATAGAAAACTGTAGATCCTTGGTAGATCTAGATTTTGACAATTCGCAGGAATTGCAAGAATAAAAGGAAGAAGAAACCACTATGGCTTACTAGGGAAGTCAGCACTATCATAAAAGATAAGAAGTCTGCCTATAAGAAGTATAAAGTAAGTGGAAGTGTAGCTGACAGAGAGGCGTATAAAATTAAACAGAGGGAAGCAAAACTGATTATAAGGACTGCTAAAGGGCAAAAAGAGGAAGAAATGGCCAAATCTATGAAGAGGGGAGATAAAACCTTTTTCCGATATCTTGGTGACAGAAAGAAGAAAAACAATGCAGTCTCAAAAATTAGAAATAGGGAAAATAAATATATTGATGGAGATAAGGCTGTGGCTGACCATCTGAATAGCTACTTTTGTTCAGTATTTTCAGATAGTAGCAGGCATTGCCATAGCACAACATCCAGCTGGGAGGGCACAGCTCCGGAGTTTCTGGAGGCTGATGTCCTATCCGAGCTGGCACATCTAAAGGTAAGTAAGGCGATGGGTCCAGATGGAATCCACCCCAGAGTTCTAAGGGAACTTAGATTTGTGATTGCAGCCCCTCTGACTGATTTACTTAACCATTCCCTTTCAACTGGTGAGGTTCCAGATGATTGGAGAATGGCCAATGTCGTACCAATCCATAAAAAGGGGAGTAGAGAAGAAGCCAGTAATTACAGGCCAGTTAGTTTAACATCTATAGTGGTCAAATTAATGGAAACACTCTTAAAAAAACAGATAATTTCCCATCTAAAAATTAACGACCTATTGGACCCAAAACAGCACGGCTTTACTGAGGACAGATCATGTCAGACCAATCTTATTGATTTCTTTGACAATGTCACTAAAGTGTTAGATGAAGGTGGTGCTGTGGATATCGCCTATCTGGATTTTAGCAAAGCCTTTGACACTGTACCACATAAGGAGCTCATAGATAAGTTATTGAAGGTAGGACTCAATCCCTGGATAGTTCAGTGGATTTCCAGTTGGCTGAGGGATCGGTATCAGAGTGTTGTTGTAAATGGCGTGCAATCTGAACAAAGGCGAGTTACAAGTGGTGTGCCGCAGGGCTCTGTCCTGGGCCCCATTCTTTTTAATATATTTGTAAGTGACATAGGAGAAGGCTTGGTAGGAAAAGTTTGTCTGTTTGCTGATGATACAAAGGTTAGTAATAGGGTGGATATTCCTGGAGGTGTCTGCAACATGGAAAATGATTTAGTTTTACTGGATAGATGGTCAAAACTGTGGAAACTAGAGTTTAATGTCTCTAAATGTAAAGTCATGCACTTGGGTAGAAGGAATCCCTGCTCTGAATACCGTATGGGCAGTACTGTGTTAGCCAGGACCTCGGAGGAGAGAGATTTAGGGGTACTGATTACTGATAGCTGCAAGATGATTGGACAGTGTAGCCAGGCAGTGGGAAAAGCAAGCAGGATGCTCGGCTGCATAGCTCGAGGCATCACCAGTAGGAAGAGGGAGGTTGTGATGCCGCTGTATAGAGCTCTGGTAAGGCCACAGCTAGAATACTGTGTGCAGTTCTGGAGACCTTACCTGCAAAAAGACATTATTTAAATAGAACGTGTCCAAAGGCGGGCAACGAAAATGGTGGAAGGACTTATCAGGAGAGACTTAAAGAACTTAATTTGTACAGTCTGGAGGAAAGAAGGGAGAGGGGGGACATGATTGAGACCTTTAAATATGTGAAAGGATTGAATAAGGCTCAGGAGGAAAGTGTTTTTAAGAAGAAGCTTAATGATAGAACAAGGGGGCACAACCTGAAGCTAGTCGGGGGGAAGATCAGGAGCAATGTTAGAAAATATTATTTTACAGAAAGAGTAGCAGATGCTTGGAACAAACTTCCAGCAGAGGTAGTTGAAAAATCAACAGTCACTGAATTTAAACATGCCTGGGATAAGCACACATCTATCCTAAGATAAAGAGTACATACAGTATACACATAAGGGCAGACTAGATGGACCGTATGGTCTCCTTCTGCCGTCAACCTTCTATGCTTCTATGAATGAAAGTTCTTATCCATACAAATGCTTATTGCTAATACTTCTTTGCTTTTCCACCCAAGTGCTTAAAAACTGCTTGTGCAAGTGCTGGGACCAATCACCATATATTAAATGCATGTACCAGATATCAGTGCTCTCATCACATGTGCTTCGCTTAAGCTCCTCTATAGTGTGAAATATTTGCCAATCTGGGCTTCTTGAAAACTCAATCCCAGAAACTGATTTAATACTATTGCCACGTATTGCCATGTGAGCATCTGTATAGCGGGTGTTGGGCACTATAGCCTAGCTTAGCAGGCGGACAAGTGACGCTATCCCGTACTATCCTGTCCAGCATTGATGAATGTGATGTCTGGTGGTCGCTGTAGAAGCGCTCTCCCTGATTCACTGCAGAGCCAATCGTGAACGCTAGGTGGTGTTCTAAGGTCGTATCGGCCAAGATGCTACATCTAACAACAGGACAATGCTAAAGGGAGCGATAGGTAGCGGCAGTTAAGTGCGTCCAGAACTTGGCACTGAAGCTCGTATACATGAAGAAACTACACAATAAGTGCCAGCGCTCTAAAGCTGGGCGCTCTAGCATAGAGCCACAGACGCTGTGTGATAAAAGTCTGTTTCTCAATACATACACACCAGGACCAGAGCAACAACACATGGAATGACATTGTTTTAACACTGTGACGTGGATGCTGCAATGTCAGATCTGCACATACAATTCTGCATAAATAAATTAAAAAACAATAAAAGTGTTTGTTTGCAGGGCAGGAGGGGCCACACAATGATTTGAGCCAAAAATTGTAAAGTTTACTTTAGCAAAAAGCTATTTAAACACAACCAAATGAAACTCCATTGAAATGAATGGCAAAAGGTACTACATGGTGCTCCTGAACCTAGAGCGCCGGCGCTATACACTGAGCCGCCTCTAGTAATACATGTGACGCTCCATAGCGCTGTTAGAGGCGCTCACCAGATTCGCTTTCTCAAATGTGGTTTTCACATACAGCGCCCAGCGTTCACCCGACGCTACCTGACGCTACGTGGCACTACCTGGCGCTAGCGTTTCTTAACTAACCCCCTTAGCGTTGTTGAGCCCCACGCCCGGGGGAGCATAGACAAGCGCGAACACTGGACATAGCGCCATGGCCTATAGCGTCCTGAACAGGTGAGAGACAACCTGGTCGCATTGTTCTATATGGGAAGGTGCCTCTTGCACAGCTGAGGCTGAAACAGAGTTTTTTTATATGCGTTTTGAAGTTTTAAATTTGATAAGCACAATTAAAAGGAAAAGGGGTTGCACCCCTAGTTGATTTTAACGGCATCACGCTATTTTGGGTTCTTTATTTTCTTTTTGCTGGTTATACCGAACTGAGCAATTTACAATTAGTGAGTTATTTGGAAATAGTTGATGTTGAAATGCTCTTGTGTGAAGAGTGGTTGACTTTACACTGAAGAGGAGCTAAACTAAATTTCTTAATACCAGTTATGTATACCGGAATTTATATGATAATGCTGATGAGTTTTTAAGAAGCCCGGATTGGCAAATATTTCACACTAAAGAGGAGCTAAAGCATGTGATGAGAGCACTGATACTGGGGAATCTGGTATGGTAGATAACTGTAGATCCTAGGTAGATTTTGACACTCTGCGGGAATAAAAGTTCTTATCTAAACAAATATAATACTTCTTTGCTTTTCCACCCAAGTGCCCAAGTGACACAGTGGGTGTACTTTCATCTGTATTTGCATAATGTAGCCCCAGAGCAGGTTCCAACAGACCTTGGCTTAAAGTGTGAATGGTACACAAGGGAACCACCATTGGTACTAGGAAATGGTGGTGGACTGCTGGTATGTCGCCAGATGCGGGCATCATTCGATTGTTCTTTTAACTTATAGACATTCTCTCACTAGCAGTTCTGAGCTTATAATCTTTTGCCATACCTGTTCCTGCCTGCAGTCGGAGTGCATTCCTTGCACTTGGGGGCAGCAATTCTTCCAAATCTCTCATAACAGAATTAGTCTGAGTGTTATTATTCCGTTTATTCTTTTCCTCCTCTCTTTGCTGTAGGATGAAAACAGTTAAATCATCATGCAGTTAAGGCAATAAACAGATTATAGTCTAACTTCATGGATAGTAAAAGTTTAGGTCTCCTCTTATAAATCCACAAGTAAATGATTACGTCTAAATGAGGCACATGCTAAATATTTAAACATAATTGACTTTGGCAGACCTTGTGTAATGTACCATAAAATAACAACTGCTTGACTAATTCCTAAATTGGAGAGAAACATTGAACACACACTAATTTGGCCTTTTCAAATGGTCCTCATTCTGCTTGTTGAAAATAAATGTCAAATATCATAAGATGTCTGCACTTACCATGTGCATTTTCTTCTTCAGATCTACATTTGCTTGTTGATAAGCTTTGGAGACAGCATTGAGGTAATATATTGCTAATCTAGAAGAAAAATGTTAGCAGCCAATTTGAAATGCTATCATTATTTCACATCATGTAAAAAGACATATCTAGGCAAAAGCAAAAAAAACTGCCACAGTTACTGTTTTTTTTGCCCTATAAGACGCAGCAATTTTTCCCCAAAAGTGTGTGTCTGTGTGGGGGGATCTCAGTGTGTCTTATTGGGCTATTGTAAAAGAAAAAAAGGGAAAAAAATACACAGACGCTGTCTGTCCCCGCTCTGGCTTCCGGCTCCGCCACTGCATTCATGTAAGTATACTTTTTTTATGGGAGGTTGGGGGGAATGCCACACTGCCTATACGGGGAATGGGATGGAGGTGGTGCCACCCTGACTATGGGAGTGGGAGGAGGGAATGTCCCACTGCCTATATGGGGAATGGGAGGGGGGTGAAGCCACACTGACTATGGGAGTGAGAGGAGGGAATGCCCCACTGCCTATGGAAATGGGAGGGGGATGCCACATTGCCTATGGGAATGGGAGGGGGGAATGCCACATTGCCTTTATGGGGAATGGGAGGGGGGAATGCCACACTGCTTATGGGGATTGGGAGGGGGGAATGGACACTGCCTATGGGGATGGAAGGGGGGAATGGACACTGCCTATGGGGATGGAAGGGGGGAATGGACACTGCCTATGGGAATGAGAGGGGGAAATGCTACACTGCCTATGGGGAATGAGATGGGGGGAATACCACACTGTCTATGGGAATAGGAGTGGGATGCCACACTGCCTATGGGGAATGGGAGGGGGGAATGCCACACTGCCTATGGGAAATGGGAGGGGGGAATGCCACACTGCCTATGCGGAATGGGATGGGGGTGATGCCACACTGCCTATTGGGAATGGGAGGGGGAATGCCACACTGCCTATGGAAATGGGAGTGGGGAATGCCACACTGCATATGGGAATGGAAGGGGGAATGCCACACTGCCTATGGGAATGAGGTGGGGGGAATGCCACATTGCCTATGGCAATAGGAGGGGGAAATTCCACATTGCCTATGGGAATGGGAGGGGGAAATTCCACACTGCCTATGGGAATGAGATGGGGGAATGCCACACTGCCTATAGGAATGGGAGGGGGAAATGCCACACTGCCTATGGGAATGGGGTGGGGGAATGCCACACTGCCTATAATGAGGTGTTTTAGCACAACATTTGGTTTAGAATATGTTTTTCAGATTTTTCTCTTCCAAATCCTAGGTGTGTCTTATGGGCAGGCGCGTCTCTGCAATACACTCCTTTTGAATAGTAAGCATGCTTTCTGTGCTAGAACCAGCTCCTTATTCATAAATCATTGCACAATCTGAAAGCTGACACTTGTTTGCTTTAACTCATTTCTTCATAGGTGGTCATTATTTTATTTATTTATTGATCAACATAGTTTAGTACATGGCTAATTGGATGAGCTGCCGCACATGCGCCATGGGAATGGCAGAAAGGTGAGTGAAACTGGGCGATCTGGGGAGTTTAACACAAGGGGGCATCATACATTGGGACCAATCAACATAATAGAATCACTTACATCATAAGAAGGATGGCTGGTATAATCAGTCCAGGATTTGCTATAGAGCTGAGAATTTTGCCAACAAAAGGGGGGAAGTCAGTCTCCATTGTTTCTTGGATAACATCATACATTCTCTTCTTCCCACTAAAACCATTAAAAGATGAATAATAGTCATTATTGAACAGTCACTTTATGGCACAATGAAATCACAGAAAATGTCTGAAGCTTAAAAAGGGACCCAGGAGCTGACATCCTAATTTAAGAATTCTATATAACTGGCTGCAAAGCTGCCTCATCTACATTAATACCCAGTGAGCCACTAACCAGGAACAGGTGTGCAAACCAGGGGGGGGGGGGGGGACACAGATTAAATTAGCAGTCCACCAAGCTAATGATGTCACTGGAAGATTAAGGACAATTGGGTTGATGACCGTGAGTAATTTTTTAAAAGTTTTTTAAACAAATTGCACAGCTAAATATGGTGCTGAATTCCTGGTTTATGCAGAAAAAGTGCATAAAAATGACATATTGTTAGGGCGAGCGCTGCACGCCCATCTAGCAGCACTTCACCTACCTCCAAGGCTGCATCCAGCCGTCATCCATTTTGCAGCACTTCCCTCATGGCTGTTCCTAGCTGTCTCCCTTCCCCCAATGCTTCCTTCTCGCATGCTCAGGTGCGCGCACGTCTCCGTCCACTAGAGGGCGAGCGCACTAGATTCCTGAGATTTAAAGGGCCTGTACAGCACTGATTGGTGCCTGGTCATCCAATCCTGCATCCACTTCTCCTACTTAAAGAGGCACTTCCTTCCTTCAATGCCGGATCTTGGTCTCTCCATGCTTGTTGAAAGTCAGACATTCTTGGATTGCTCAACCGTGTACCGACCTCTGCCTGTCCCCAACTCTGAACCTTTGCTGCCTGCCCCGATCTCTGCCTGTACTTACTATGCCTTTTGCCTGCCACTTGTGTACCTCGCTGAACCTCGGCTGACTGTGGGACTGGGCCGCTGTTGGGGGGTAGCGACCTGGGGGTCACTCGCCGCACAAGACCAACCTGCCTTGCGGTGGGCTCTGGTGAATACCGGTGGCCCCTTAGACTACGCTCCCCTGACACGGTATCCGCCATCGGTCCCACAGTTAAAGCGGATCCACACCCAAGTCCGCTCCACCCGGTCCGTGACACATATGGTGATGAATAAACCCTTATATATATTGGTTTTAAGCTACAAACCCCAAAAAGGTGGACATTTGGCCACAAATATTTTAATATTTTTATGTGTAATTATTTATTTGGCAAAATCATGATTCATGTTGACCAACAGTGTTGTGTTTCCAAATGTTTGGTCCCAGATGTTCTCTATATCCCTCCCTCACTGCCTTGTTTGTTTGTTTAGTGTTAGTGCTTAATAATTGCTTCTTAAAGCAGACCAAAAGTCAAAAAAAGAACGTTTAGTAAATTGCTCCCCTAAAGCCCCCTGTGGCAAAAACTATTTGACAGGGCTTAACTCCACAGAGATGTTCTGGAATAACAGGCCAATTCTTTACTGCAGAACTGCATGGGAGCGGCCATCTTGTCACACACATAAGCATGAGGAGAGAGCTGTGCCATTAGCAACCCACACCAAACAGAGAGTGATATGCTATATAAACACACACTGAATAACCAGCTGCTAGAGTGATTGTGTGTGTGATAGGAAAGCTGCAACAATGTATCTTTTTCACTCTTCACTGCAGACTCTGGATTTAGCGCACGCACCATTCAGTCAGTGTAAACATTATGTTCTTCTAAAATTATACATTTCTGTCAGCTG
Organism: Gastrophryne carolinensis; assembly: GCA_027917425.1. NCBI lineage: Eukaryota > Metazoa > Chordata > Amphibia > Anura > Microhylidae > Gastrophryne > Gastrophryne carolinensis. The sequence continues at coordinate 126,490,471 of CM051239.1, forward strand.
TTCAGCAGAGTAATGAGTCATCACAGCTGATGGCTTTCTACTAGAAATAAAGGAGGATTGCACTGATATGTGAGGCAATTTTTCAAATCCATTCCCTGCAAAGGCTATGTTTGTATGGATGCCTGCATACAAAAAAGTAGCCGCATCCACATGCGAAAAGGCAAGAAATGTATGCGGAAAAGGCAGATCTGTACGAATATATACATGCATAAATGCTTATGGATGCTTATTTGCTTAGAGGAGAAAGAATGTAGCTATTTGCACATATGCTTGCATGGATACTTATGGATACATATAGATGCTTATAGATGAGCATGTATCTATTTGCATAGATAAATGCATTGATGCTTATGGATGTACAATTAGATACATGCTGTTCGATTAGATGCATTCCACTTTTATATTGGTGATCTGCTACAGTCAAATGTCTCCTGAGCTAGCCTGTGGAGACCACCAGCATTAACCACTCTAAATATCTACCCAAAGCATTGCATGATGGGTAAAACAATCTACACATATCAGAAGAATAGCAATAGGTTATGATTCTAGCACTGGTTAGCTCAGGGAATGAGCCATTAAAGTGGAGCAGATCTACTCTTTAAAAGTAGAATGGTACATTCAAAACCTGTCACCCCGGATTCTTGGTTCTTCCTCTATTGTAGTATAACCTGCTGGTTTATTCAATGTTGCTTGAAGCCTCCATTGATTTTTTTTCTTTATAGAGCTCTAGGGCAGACAGTGCCCTAGATTACAGATTTTATAGACCAATTATGTACATTTCATTATTTATCTGTTAGCTGTCTGATTAGTAATGCCTTAGCTCCACTGAGCATGCCCACTCTGGCTATTAATACTTCTGGCATGTAATTTCCCATAAGCCCCCTGGTTCTTCCTGGTGCTCCCTCCCAGATGTAAGCAAGGGTGGATGCATCCCCTTTCCTTTGGCCTCTGCGTGCGCACCACACACAGCCATTCAGATAGGCTGGGGATGGCAGCATGCCCACTGCAGGCACCACTCTGGCTCCCTTTGTCGGGCTCTGTGTGTAAACAGAGCATGTTTCCAAGCAATTAATATGCAGGGTGAACAGCTCTGATCGGGCAAGAGCCCGCACATGCTCAGTTGGACCAGTAAGAGAGGAGTATGAAGGTATGAAAGAGCGATCTGAGGGGCTCCACACAACAGAGCATCCCAACTCTGGATGCCCCAGGGACGTGTGAACAAACCTGGGAAGGTAAAAATCACAGTTTTGTTCCGCTTTAATTCCCATATGGTCCCCCACATGTGCCTTTGTAAATCATGTCCCTGCCCAGGCATTAGGCCATCCCTTTCTCCATCTACCATGTGTAGCCTTCTATTTTTAGTCATATCTAGTGTATAGCAGTGTTACTGTACTTCAGATAGTTCGAGTAGTTACTGTTTATGTTCAGGAGCTAGCTGGCTGCATCGCACTCTGCCCGCGGGTGAGGGTGACACAACAGAATGTGTTAAAGTAGTGAAGACATTAAAGAGTTCTAATCACATGTAGCAGTTGGATAATATTTCAGATTGTGAGCTTTTTCAACTCTTACGTAATGCATACCTGAACGGGCCGCAGTCAAATGATGGTGGGAGTGACATGATGGTGTAAGCCACAGGTAGCAGGCTTAAAAAAAGAATAAGCAGCAGAAGCCCCATGTAGAAATTGTTTGACTTTGATGCCTTGAAGACGCGTTCATGAGGAACATTACTGCTCATGACAGCCCAACACTGAAAGTACATTGAGGTGAGCAACCTAAGCACGTTAATGCCGATTAACCCTGGAGCATAGAAGGAGCCCATCCTGTTAAAAGAAAAAAAAGGAAGGCAAGGTAAGATGTGCCAGTGTGAAATCACATCCATCATACTGTATCTCAGCATTTCAGAGGAACAAAGTAAAAGAGGGTTACAAATATGGATGCGGCCCTCCAAGCCTATTTATTTGGCCCTCTAACCCTGATGTGGCCCTGTGGCCAGACAGTGGAGGCTGGGTAGTGGCTGGCCCAGTCACTCCAAGGCTTCTGACACTGGCAGCATGTCCTCACATCTGTGTGAGATGCTGCCAAGTGATACACTGGTACACTGCACTCTGCAATTTAGACACACTACAGTGAAACCAGGGACGTGGCCGCTCCTGATGCCAACACTCAGTCCAAAACAATGCTTTATGCCATACATTAGTATGCAAGGCATAAAGCACTCATTGGACACAAGCTCACACAAGGACAAGGACCTATCACCAGGTGAAAATCCTGGTGATAGGTCCCTTTAAAGTGAATCAAACTGGACAGTTCAGTATAAACGTGGATCCACCTGCCCCATAAAATACTTACCCTAAGCAGGTTGATACCCCAGCCCCCAAAAAGTTAAATGGTAAAATTAAGGCCCTTATTTATGAAGGAATAGCGACAGGTAGCGACTGGTGAGCGGCTGGTAATGACGAGCACCGCCACGAGAACCCCGGCTCCCCACCACAATCACACATTTATCAAGGCAATCCTGCTTAGCGACTGAGATAGCGCCATGTAGCCACTCATTCATCATTATTCCAGCCTCAGCCCACAGCGCCAGTGTCCGACCTTGAACAGCGACAGGTATGACCTCTCGCTACCTGGCGCTCTCCAATGCATTTCAATGGAACAATCTTTAAATATTAATAATTAATTGTTATAATTTTTTTTTTTTAATGTGAAAAATTCTGTGACCACTTCTGCCATTTTAGATAATTTTTTTAAGGGAGAAAAAAAAATAAATAAATTGTACAGAATTGATATTACAGGTCTGATATTAATGTATTCATATTACTAAATTATTTAAAAAACGTGTTTTTTTTTGGTTTCCAAAAATATGGTTGTTTTGGGGTTAAAAAACTACTTTTAACCCATCGCCTCCAGCGCTCTGGGGTTTAAACATGCATTTTACAGCGCGATAATTTTTTGAGCGTGACTTTTTAATGAATATGGTGGGAGCCGGTCGCTAGGGCCAGTCGCTATCATGCGCTCCCATACAGCGCGGAACCTGTCAAATAGCGACTCCTCACCCAATATTCAACATTACGGCAAACCGACTGAGTCGCTATCAACTACCGAACAACGACCAAGCACAGCGACTACTAGTGGGCGCTCTGAAAATGCCGCTACAGTCGCTCAACTGTCGCTACCTGCCGCTATTAATGAATCGGCCTCCCAGTAAGACACCGGATGCAGAGATGGCCCCCAGCCTCAATGGTGTGCATAAGCTCTATTAGTCTTTTGATCTAGCAAACAGCCCACAAGCCACACAACGGCAGTCTGTGAACCACATGTGGCTGCTGAGCTACAGGTTGGCGAATCCTGCTCTGGAGCATAGCTGCAGCCCAGATAGGGCAGGAGGGCAGCATTTCAGATCAGGCCCTCTGTGCGTGAGGTCAGTGTAGCCTTTATACATTCTAACTTTTAAACCAGATCATTAGTCATATTTGACTTTTGGTCCAATATTAAAGAGTCCTAGGTCGGAATCTCTGCCTATCCTTCCCCTGTTCCTCCTACTCATCAAAAATAAGATGTAATTTGATAAAGGACAATCAGTATTATACTTTATTAAGCAAAATCTGTTAAAAGTTATATACTATTATAACTTTCAGTGGTGTGCCTGTCATTCCCTTACACACAAACCTAGGTGTATAGGCTAAGAAACCAAAACTGAGACTGATTGTCTCAGGGTTTGTAATTTGTGTGACACAGTGGTGTACTTTGAAGCTTTATGAGCATATGCTGCCACCTCCCCAGTCATATTTTCGATCTATTATGATACCTCATAAATGGGACTCATAAATTAAATATATCTTCACTCTTTTTTGCGCCCTGGAAAGGTATTATGTGATTTTATTATCACGTACCTTCCAGATAACAACTGAGATTCCTGACTCTCTAGGGTTAATATACTGACTCGGACAGAATGACATGTAGTGAGTCATGAATTACCCTAATGAACAACAGGCTAGTTGCTGAGCGCAAAACGAATCGAGCCCCACCGTGAGGTATTTAAGATTTATTCATTCCTTTCCACTGGATGTCATGATTAAGGACTAGCTGTCCGAAACGCGTTGGCGTTGGGGCCTTTCATGTATACTTTGATGGATGCTTTGACCTGTTGGATTATTACCATTTAAAAGAAGACAATAAAACGCTTGAAGGATTTTTAAAAACAAACGCTGGCTGGCTTCACTTTTTCAACACCTCCCCAGTCAAGCTGCCCAGGCCTGTCACTCTCTGCTGACATCTTAAACTTTCTATTGATTTAAAGTAGGAAAAAAATACGGGGGGGGGGTTCTGTAAAACTAAAGCTGAAAATGATTTGTCATATCATTTAATCTTTGTTAGCAGGGGTGCACCTATAATGAATCGGCAATCGCTTGACCTGTTTTACTTTAAACCGGACCTTCACCCTGAATAGGAGCCTATCTGTGTCTACTCTGCAGCAGAGAATATAACATCAGCTGAGAAGGAGAGAAGTGTCTGTCATGTTAATAATTTCAGCTGGCAAATGATACTTGTCCATTAATACATTCAATGTGCAGCCTGGCTCCTCCCTATGATGAGAGCAATGCTGGCTGAGCCATTTTATATACAATAGTTTATTATTTCATAAGGCGGTGGAGGGGGGCAAAGTAATGTGATGGGGGTACATCATTAAAATATTCTATAAGAAACATTTTTATATTATTATTATATAATTATATTCATGTTTCATGACATTACCAGATCATTCCCTGATTGAAGACTAATCCCAGCACATTACCGCTAATATCAAACTCTGCATAAGAAGGCTGGGGAGAGAAATTAACAGATTTTAGCAGAGAGCAGAACATATTCTAAAACAGAGATTTCAAGCAACTTTGTGAGGGCAGTTAAAATACATCTTAACTTCTAAGAGTTTCCAAATAATCATAGCTTAAAGAAGGCTAAATAATGGAGCCAGAGCACCTTTGAGCCTTAGCGTAAGTCCACTTTCTATTGAATTATTGAAAGTAGATTTTTTGTGGCAAAATGATGCCTTAAAGGTGCTGAGCTAATGCAACATGTTTTCATTTTTTATAATGTTAGCAAATGTGTGGCTTATAGAAGCTGTTTTCACTATAAGCAATCTGTTGCTATTGGCAATGTACGGTGCTGCTGGTGACTTAATACAGGACTATATTGTGGGTTTATATATATATATGGTGGTACTTTCCTCCAGCCAGGTCTCTTACCTTCTGCCCGGTCCCGCTGCTTCCTCAGTTGGCCGCGGGCCCAGACGGTGAGCCAGGATCCCTGCCCCCCGTCAGCTCCATCAGCAGCAGGCGCTGGCTTGGGCAGCGTCATCTTGAGCGGCGCCAAGCTCTTCTGTTCCCTCCTCCCTCAGCCGCATACCCTGCTCCTCTGTTCGTGCTCATGAGCACAGCTGACTTATGCCCTCTGGTGGTGCTGCACACAGCGTGCCCGCCGGAGGTTGGTTTGAATAGGCCAATAAGCCCTAACATTGTTATGGGGCAGCTGCACTAATTTACCAGTGGGCGAATCAGCCCTTTACATGTTCAGGAGCCTGTGCATGTTCAGAAGGATTCCCTACAATAATGTCATTGACCATGATAGTGTTCTGCTGGGTGCTATTATTCCTGTGACTTCTGATTGTTTACCTATGCTGACCTAGCTTGCCCCAACATCCTGTGACCACTGCCTGAACCAACACCTGCCTGGACTCTGACTATGAACCCGTCTTATGCCTTGTACTGCGTACCCTCTGACTACATGGATTGACGTTTGACCCTTCTCGTGCTTCTTCCTTGGCGCTGCATAACGTGAGGACTCATCTGTGTATTACCCCGGCTTGTCCAATAACGCCCAGGTGAAGCTTCCAGTGGAGATTGGGGTTGTGGACTCACCAAGAAGGTGGGTGTCCCACAGAGTTTGACACTGGGGACATGACACTGGGGAACATGTATAATATCTGGTATGATATATCTGATACCATATCATATCTTTAAAAATCCTTTTTTTACACAGTAATGGCATTCCCCAGGATTCCGGAGGTGTCACTCGGCACGCTCCTAGAGGCTCTAAACGCACAGTCTGTGCATGCCCAGTTGGAAGGGGGTGGGCCTGGCCATGGCCCATAGGGAGGGCACATGCACCAGGCCTGCCATCCTTCTAATTGGCCATGCGTGTTTAGCGTAGCCTCTAGAAGCTATGCAGAAAAGAAATGTTGAATTCTTGACCATACTCCATAGCGTTCTGTTTTTTCCAAACTTGCAAAAACATACACTTACCTCACCAAATTATAGCTCTCACCTGTAAAAAAAATGCTCCATCCCAGGTAAAAGTATATTGGTTATATTAAAGCAGAATGTTATGAAGGAAGCAATGTAAAGGAGTCATTTATAAAACCTAACTTCGTACATACAGATTTTTGCTGAAAAGAATAAAGCAGAAAAATAAAACACATGAAGATATTTGTTTTATGAAAATATAATAAAACGTACAAATCCAGCCTCCAAGTCCCAGCACCAACAGTAATTCATAAATCTGACAAAGCAGGCGCGCAGGAAATCTCCAACTAGAATGGTGACATATGTCACTAATATGTCAGATACTGTCAGTCTTACAAACTCCTGGGTAGTGAAAACAAAAAGAAAATAATGTAGATCACATATATATGTTTTATATACATATTATTACTGAAATAGTAATACATTTGTGGTTTATAACACTATAAGAGTTCAATTTAAACCCTAAATCTTATGATCTATTTACATGCTGGCCTAGTGTCTTAACTACCTAAAAACATGGAAATCCAGGCAGCTTTTAGTTGTTCTGGAGAGACAGGCTCTATTTATTGGCCACAAATTATGATTAATCAAAAAATACATTTTTATAATTTTGTATGGCTTTTGCTCCTGAATATTTAGTGAATTCAGAACTAATTGCTAATTTTCAGAATCTTTTTTTTCATCTCTAGCTATATTCATAAAATCATGTGATAGTCCGGAAACACAACTACTATATTAAAACTATTGTAGATGAATGTGAATCTAAAGATTCCACACAATGGGGGTAATTTGTTTAAATTTAGAAAGCCTCTGCACCTAATTGGAGAGACCAGCGTTATTTACTCATTTAAAGTGGTCCTTCACCCTGAATAAGAGTCTATCTTATATGTTTCCCACACCCTGTACATACAGATTGCTCACATAAAAATATATATCTCACCACTCCAACATTGGTCTCCCAGCAGGGCCCTCTGGGCACATCAGCTGGATGTAGAGGTGGTGGTGTTGTATCTGTTCCATTTAGATCTCTGGAAGCATTGTAATAGTTGTAAAATGTCCAGTAGGTAATGTTCTTTACTATTTCCTCTTGGGCTAGCTGAAAAAAGAAAATGGCTGTTACAATCATTGAGATGGTAAAAAGTAACATCAGCAAGATTACAAATCTATATATTTTTATTCTTACTTATTCTTACTTTTTCATTGACATCATCCATCAATGCTAGTAAAAATGTGTAGAGGTTACCAAGAAACAAAGCAAATATTCGTCCAAGCTGCCACTTTAGAGCCACACGTGGATGGTAATCTTCCAAATTTGCAATGGTTTCAAATAAAGGAGGGCAAAACATTCCAAGCAACGACATTACGATCTCAACCTATAAAGAGATCACTTTCTGTTAGGATGACCTCTGCTTTTCTTACATCACTGCTATCGTCAAATTTCCATTAACAATACCACCAATGTCTTGGCTACACTTGGCTGTTTCATAACCTCTGATGTCTTGAAGTGTTGGGGTCATCAAGAGACTTTACTAAATTATTGAAAAATGTCTCTTCCACATTGGATAACCTCTACAAGTCACCTGGAGAACTTTTCCCATCAGGATTATAAGGTTAGAAAAGGCATAGTGACCAGCAGAGCCGTTTTCCATGACACACAATAAAGTGAAAAAAGGTATTAAAAATGCCCATCTGACTGAGTTATGGTGTGGGATGGAGACATTTGATGAGTTGCAGAAGATTTTAAAAGTGATACATTTTCTACAAAATAGTAAATAAACAACAACCCCTGAGGGGAACTTGCTAAAATCTGAGACAGTGAATGTGGCTGGTTTTAGACAAAGTCTAACCCTGGACATAATTAAGTGTGGCCCCAATATATAACATCCTCTTCAAGCAGCATGGGCTTTCCTTGACAGGGGATTGGCTGTGCAATCAGGCGAGGGGGGGGGGGGCAGGGGATGAGGGAGTGCACAGGGACAAGAGCATAAAGAAGAATGCTGCAGAAGACAGTTCCCATGATTTTTGTGATATTTCAGGGAGCTTTATACTGCAACTCGACACCCTGGAAAATGGCAAGCAGTTGGCACTGAAGCTTTGGAGATAGGGCCCTGACCAATTGGCCGGTTTACCACCGCCCTGCCAGCAGTGTCACAGCACCACATTTTAGTAAATTTCCTTCTTAGTAAGGTACTGAACTGTAAGAAATGACGGGAAAGCAACACGACATTTAGGCAATTAACATTTTATGTAAACTGTATGTGCATTCTATTCTAGCTACTGCAATTTCAATGAGATCTCCATTTTTAATGCTTTAACCATGATGGAAAATGCCATACTGTTCCCTTGATACATTTTGTAAGGGTAGCAGAAAGCAAATGGTTCCTACATGAATCGCTACAATAAATATTAAAAGGCAGGTGACTTAAGTCTGCTATATGCACATTTTATAGCATTTACTCTGAATGTAGAGGTCAACCTTTTGGTCAGTGCTAAGCCATGGAACACCAATTTCTAAGATATTAGCCTAGTCTGCCAATGTGGTTCTAATGCCATAGCATCTTGTAATATTTTAAACGTGTTATTTCACCCACCATGTACACCCAAAGAGCTTTCCAATGATTATGCTCATACCTGGTATTACCTGGTACTATTATATTGATTACATTGGAGTAAAGTGTTTTTGTTTTGCCTACAGATTACCTGTAATCACTGCATTGGAGTAAGAATAATATAACATAACACAAGCAGGAAGAGAATTCTGCCTATTAAACCAAACTGGCTTCTGCATGCAGAGTTTTGCTTGCATATATAATTAAGGTCAATATAGGCAAAGGGCATCTATTGCGCTTTACCTGCACTGCGGAGCAGTTAAAGGGCCATATACTCACCAGTGCCTGCCCGTCCATTGCAGAGGGTCTTTGGTCCTGTCACTGGTCCTCCATCCTCGTTGGTGTCGGTTGCAACCTACTGCATTTGGGTCCTGCAGCCAGGGTGCTTCTGCTACCTCCTTCGCTGGGTCCTCTTGCTGCCTATTCTGTTACCAATGCAGGGACGCTGCCAAATCTGTTTCTTCCAGGTGCTGCATGCACCACCACTGCTGGGGGACAGAAAGCAATGGGCAATGCAGGGTGGTACCATTGATATGTGTAAGCCCAGGAATTTCTCTTACTGTGGCCACCACAGACATGAGTCCTAAGGACTATTGGCTTAACATTTACTTTCTCTATCCAAAGCTGAAAAGGGTTTTGGGTGAAGTCTAGATTAGATTACTATACAAGAGCCCCCAACATTTCTTACCATGGGAGCCACATTTAAAACTGAGCGATGGTCAGGAGCCACGATCAACATGAATAGATCATAGAAACCATTTAAAAGAAAAAAAACTGAAAATGGTTACAAATAATGATACGGTAAAGCACTCCAATGAGTGCATGTTGCGCCCCCTGCCCCACAAAATACATGTCCCACATGAGTGGACCCCACGGCCCCAAAAAGGTGAATGGCAGAATTGAAACCTGCTGGGAGGCTGGCAAACTAAGTGTGACTCTGTAAGCTTCTGAGACAGGTAAGCCAGCACTTGTTCACCTGCCATTAACTTCCTGCTGGTACTGATAGTGCCCAGCCCTGAGCACATGTAACCCCCTAGCCTCAACAACCTCTGCTATTGTTCTGAAATAGCAGACAACTGGGGAGCCACACAATAGGGGTCCGCGACCCACATGTAGCTCCCGAGCTACAGGTTGGAGATCCCTGCGATAATTGTATCTAAAAATGATAGTCCCATATACAATTCCATGATCACAACTGTCTGCTGGGAATATCTATATGACTCTAATATGGAGATTTAACATGGCAAAACCTAAAATGAAAATGCAGCATACCTCATTTCTTTCATACCATCCAACGTTCTGCATCTTGGAGAAGGTCTGTGAGCGTTTTACAACAAAGTAGATGAGATACCCACTACCACACAAGCAGCATATTATCATTACGTTGGCCAGAACCCGGAGGAACCTGGTAAGATGAATGTTTTCGTCTTTGTTACTTTCCTCTTCATCCACAATAGATTCCTGGGTTGAACAGGAACAACAAACAGATTTTATGGAAAACTAAAATAACAGCAGTGTTTTGAGATTGATAGTTAGGAAAATGTATTTGAGGAAAAAAGTGAATGATCATTCTAAAGTCCAATTTATTTTTTATTTAGATGGACCAGACTGCATGCCAAGATCTACATAAATATGTGAGGCTTATACACACAGAGCACTGCTGCTATGGCCATTAACACAAGTTAAAACCATTCACCAAAAGAAGACTTATATACTAGGCTGCCAGAAGCATGATTCTTCCCTCCACAGAATAGGGTTGATTTAGTAATGTATTTTTTTTACTCACTTTATTATTTAAAGAAAACACTTTTTCTTATGTTTTTTCCCCCAGTGCAATTCAACACCAAATTTTGCCTTGCAGTGTTTAACTGCATAGTCCTAGGATGTCAGGAACTTTCCAGTTAATGAGTGAGAAGACCAGTGAAGACTTTTATACACTCTGTGCCCTGGTCCTCTGCTCTATTCTTTTGTATGATCTACCACTTAAAGAACATAAAGGATTATATACATTTTAATTTAAATGACAACCAGCAGCAGAAGTCAGACTAACCTGATTGGCTTCTATGAAGATGTGAGTAGAAGCCCAGTTAAAGGGACAGCAGTAGATTGAGCTATTTCTGAATAAATAAAACAGTTTCTAACTGGATTGATAATTGGCTGATGATCCCCAGTTGTAAGCGATGTACCCCAGGGTTCAGTGATCGGACCACTATTATTCAACTTCTTTATAAATGATATAGAAGATGGAAGTCATGGTATTGTCTTTATTTTTGCAGGTGACACCAAAATATACCACCCTACATGTCTATCCTAATCTCTGTCTACTGCCCCGTCTGTGCCCTATGCTCTGCAAAAGGTCTACAACTAGCATCCACCTTAGTCCGAACCTCCCACTCCCACCTACAAGACTTCTCCCGAGCTGCACCAATTCTCTGATATGTCCTGCCCCCAACAATTAGATTGGTTCAAAACATCAGTTGTTTTAGACTACCACATCCCCCAATCTACCACACTTTGCACCACATCCTTTGCACCCAAAAATCACAAAAGCAGCTTGTGGCTGGTCCATACAGCCTGTATATACTCTTACTTATTACTAGGATGGATGAACTATGGTGCAGCCTTATTACGATTTGTGCCTCCCCATTCTCCAATTGTTTCAATTACTTACCTGTTCTGTTGCTATGTAATTTATTACTGTTTTTTTTTCAATATCTTTTTATTCAAAAAAAATGTTGTAGATTTACTTGATCAAACTAATAAATGAATACAGAATGCACCAAATGTGTTTAAAGGAGGCATACTCCAGCGGTGACCTTCGCTCATTCACAGCGCCAGGTGCCTCCATCTTCCCGGGGCTACACAATGCCACCGGACCAAAAGCTCACCTCGCTGTGCACACAGCCATCCGTTCATCCACTTGAATGGGCGCGTGGCCGCGTGCACAGAGCGGGGAGCTTTCAGTCCTGTGGCACTGTGCAGCCCCAGGAAGATTGGACACATTTCCAAATTCAGTTATTGTTTTCGAAATAGTTGGGGGTTCTCTAGTAACAGCAACACGTCATCTGCAAAGGCCAGCATCTTATATTCTGAAGTGCTGATAGATTGGTCAGATTCTAATATTATTATTCTCAGTAAGGGGTCTAAAGCCCAATTAATTATTAGGGCACCAAGGGACAGCCCTGTCTTGTGGCCCACCAAGGAAAAAGGAGCCAGATGGCAGGCCATTTGTTTCTATTACAGAAGTCGTTAAGTGATATATGGTTCTGACAAAATCCAGTCTGTCCAAAAAATGTAAGGCAATGATATTCTATCAAATACTTAATTCAGTTGTTTTGTCTCCGTGATTTAGAGTGTAAAATGGCTCCGATTGCCGTTCTTATGTTATACGTAGAAGACCAACCCTGTTTGTGTTGAGGTAAGTAGTTTTGGTAAAATTGATTGGGGTCTGTCATAGTTTTAAATTATTTATAATTATAGTTGGATTGGTCATTTATTGCAGCTTTAATAAAATTAAACAAGAAGGGGGGCGTGGCTTGCGCATGGAGAGATAGGACGCTGGGACTCGAGGCTCCCCACTTAACCCCCTTAATATCTGCAATTTAATGCATAGGCAGCAATCCGACCAGATGTCAAAACGCAGGAAGGTCAGGAGCACACCTCGGTCCAACAAGGGAGCGCCCATCACAGCGTACTTTGGGGCTAACACCCCTGAAATCCCCAGACCCCCACCCGACAAGATGGCGGCACTATCTATGGAGATGGAGGAGGAGGGGGACGTTCCCCCCCACGCCGACATGCGAGCGGACCCACCTGTTATCTTGCCAACGGAGGGTGCTGTGAAGCATGGTGCAACCGAGCCGCCGGGGGTACCTCAGACCTCGCCGCAGCATCAGCCCACGTGTCCGGAGGAAGATGGCATTGTGGCGCTGGGACGAAGGTGGAGTCTTGCCACATTGGGAGCTGAACCCTGCGGCGGGTCCGCTGCCTCCCTGAGCCCTGACGGAAGAAGAGAAGGGCAGAGGACGGGCGCCGGGCTCCTCTCGCAGTCGGCGAGAGAAGAATATGCGCAGCATTGCCGGGAGACCGAGAGGCGGAGAGCGGGCTGCTGTGAGTCGTCATCTGCGGAGCAGCTGCCTTCTGCCCGGCAACAGCTGACGGCCGCAGTGTCATACCTGAGCCCTGCAGAGACAACTATGCATCGAGATGGGGACCGGCTGAGCACAGCTCCGGATTCAGCCGCGCTGAGGAGGACGGCCTCTAAACAGGTGGGTGCCAGCAACCCTGAAAGAGAAGAGAGGGCAGACCCATACCCAGTAGCGGACACCTCAGCTCCTAGCATGGGAACAGTGGGGGAGGGGAAGGCACAACAGAGTATAAATATGACACCTGATAGAGGGAGACAGTTGATGACTGTGATGACACAGAGAGCTTGGGGGGGCGGACCGGATGACATGGAGGGGGGGCCCACATATGCGAGGCCAGGATACCCGGGACCGCGGACCCATGCTCTTGCTCTGATAGCTGGCAGGCGGGAGACCCGGCGGGCTGCGTCAGGGGGGTGGGGGACTCCCCCCCCGATCCAAGTATTGCCAGTTATACGGAGGTGACCCGCGGGCCCGCGATGCCCCCCCGTGAATTCCGTGAATCCCTTGAATTCTGTGATACGACAACGCCGGGGAGTCATGGAAGAGAATGGTCGCCCAGGCTGGATGAGGGACCCCCAGAGTTTGAATTGGTGAGAGCGGAATACCCAGACACGGCCTTACCCCGATCCTTGATCTCAGCTATTGTGGAGTCAGTCAGAACTAACATTGCGGATGCTCTTAAATCGCTTCCATCCCGATCGGACTTTGAAACCTACATAACCAGGATGGAGGGGACGTTCCGCAGGGAGATAACGTCCATGCAGAATTCTATGGCAGACCTATCGAACAGAGTAGACGCCAATAATGCCGCACAACTGGACGTTCAAGCCAGAGTGGAAGCTCTAGAACGCGAACGAGATGTCACCAGACGGATGCTCTCAGAGTTTCAACTACAACAAGATGATCACGAGAACAGAAATCGCCGTAACAATATCCGATTACGGGGTATACTCGAATCGATAGCCCCGTCAGAGCTAAAAGCAAGGGTCTGTGGTCTGTTCAATACCTTGTTAGACCGCCCATCCTCGGACCACATTGAGGTAGATCGGATACATCGGGCTCAGGGCCCGGCGCGGCCTGACTTTAGAGGGCCAAGGGATGTGCTCTGCAGAGTGCACTACTACCAGATCAAAGAAGCAATAATGCAGAGCGCCTGGAACCGGGGCCCGATTGAGCTGGAGGGAGCGCAGATTACCTTACTGCCGGACCTCTCACGCAGGACCCTCCAAATGCGGAGATTACTGAAACCCCCTTTTGGAGCTGATACAACAGCAAGGAGCAACATATCGCTGGGGACATCCGTTCCAATTGGTCGTACGAAAGGAACGAAGATCTTTCATCTTGAAGGCACCGTCCCAGCTGGCGGAGCTGTTTGATTTCCTTGGGACTGCACCGGTCGCGATCCCGAATTGGTTGGAGTTGGAGCTGGGGCGCGGAGAAGGCCTGTTTCCTCAGCGCCCGAGAAGACGAGGCCGGGACCGAGCCATAACCTGCCTGGCCCAGACCGAGACGCTGACTTTGCCCCTCCGGGAGCTGAGTAGCGAAACTTGTCAACAATTAAACATGAAGGAGACGTTGAGTCATAGTCAGAAAAACTAACGTGATATTCTTTCTTTACAGTTTAATTTGATTCTTAGCGGAAATTGTTGTTATACATGTGATTATATATATGACTATATGTAGAGGTCGATGCCTGCTGGTGGCTCCGCCGGAGGAAGTGTCCGGGTACCTCAGATTGGACGTCCCCCCCCCTCCCTGACCATGTCGGGAATGGGGGGGTTTCCCGGCCCGACACCCCCCCGTGCCCCCCCGCTGAAGGTGAGAGTCTGATGGTCTACGAGGGGCCCGACCTTCTACAGCTTTCTTCGGGGAGGGACCGCACCTGGGGTGCTGTAGCGAGCTAAGGTTGGAGCAAACAGAGGAACGACCCGAGGGCTCGGTGGACGGGGAGGGATCTGTGCCCTCTCTCGTCCTGGTAAGATACAACTTGCTCGCCTTCTGTGGAGGCCCCTCTGTATTTTGTGGTGAGGATTGCCGGCCCTCTGACGTCCGATGACTCCCGCCCGGGGGGTGGTTGCCTCTGACCGGGATACCCCCTGCATGGTCTGCGCGGGGTGAGGCGACCTGGCCCTCCGGGGTGGATGGTCCCCCACCCCTTTTGTTTGCCCGGGGGGATTCTCCGTCTATGTGAAACCCTCCTCATCCTCTTCCTGGGGTGTCAGGGGTTGGATATTGGGACTGCGCCGCCGGGCGTGGCTCAGCGGATCACGGGTGATGGGGTGTCCCTTGCTCGGGGGCTGGCTGGCCCCTGGAGCGGGGGTGCCCCTGACTCGCTTGTGGCGCAGTTTGTGCACTGCTCCGGGTGGTGGTTCCTTGCGGTGGGCCCCCCCGCTCTTGGGGCGGGGGGCCCTCCGCCGCTGGGACGCCACCGCTGAAGTGTGACCAGTGGCGAGGATGGTTTGCCCGCCCTGCCCTGGAGGCGATGTGTCTCAGTTTGGGAGGGGCCCAGTGACGGGGAGGTAGCTCCGCGGGAGGAGCGGCATGTTGCGAGGGGGGGTGTACGTGGGGGGTGGCCTTGCATAGGGAGACTCTTGTGGGTCGGTGGGGTTGTGGGGTCGCCCGGTTGTTGCGTGGAGGGGGACTTTGCCCGCCGGCCTTGGGGGGGGGTCCTGGACACGGCCTCCAGACGGACCTTTGGAATCGGCCGGTCGGGGCACCTCCCTGGGGTGGGGGTGGGCCTGGAAGTGAACGACTTGGTCACCAGGTAATCGATTTTTGATTAAGCAGTCACTCAAATAGTCATATTACATGTTTAGATTTCTCTGATAACAGGTTCATTCATATTGCTGCCTAACTGTTTATGTGTTATTGGGGATGGGGGGGATGCCTTGATTGCTGAACTAAGTTCAATGTTTATATTTGTTGATTGAGTTTTGGCTCCTTTTCGCCGGGCTTGCTCTTCCCCCCAGTAGTCCAGGTATCCTCCCGGGAGAAGCTACCGGAGACTCTTGTGGGAGGCACCGGACAAGACTCTCCTATATTAGGGGAGTTAGTATAATCACTTCGTTTGTAATCATAGAAACATAGATCCAACTTGTTTTTGGATATCTCCGGAATTTAAAAGTTTTTGTTTCAGATTCTTTGTTTTATTTGCAGTTTCAATTTTCTCTTGCCTCTCCTCACATCAACTCACCTAAGGTTTACCCGATCTTTTCCCCATTTACCTTTTCGACCGCCTGCAGCCCTGAGTCTGGGGTCTGGGCACCTAAGGAGAGGCCTGTGGTAAAGGAGCAGAATTGATGGCGATGTCAGATGGTGTGCTGGACTCTCCGGATGCCTCCATGAAGGTGGTCTCCGTGAATTGCAGGGGGCTTAATATACCAGAGAAGCGCTCAGCGATAATCGCAGAACTGAAATGACTGAAAGCCCAGAAAGATAGCCACCCAAAGATATCCTCCAGATTATACCCCCAGGTATTCAAGAGCTCATCCCCTGGCTCGAAAACTAAGGGAGTGGCGATTCTCTTGTCCAGGTCAGTACCTTTCCAACTCCACAGCGTGAGCACGGATGGGGAGGGTAGATACGTCATGATCAAAGGAACGATCTCAGAAAAGACATATACTCTTGCCTCGATCTATGGACCCAACTCTGGCCAGGTAGACTTCCTTCTGGAATTTCTTGCCAAGTTGGCTGAATTCCAAGAGGGAAGTGTGCTCCTAGGCGGGGATCTGAACCTCGCAATGGAGCCCCTTCTGGATTCCTCCTCCGGGAAATCTTCCATCCCCTACAAGGGATTGAGGAAGGTAAAAAAGGCCCTCCATAATCTGCAGTTATGTGACATTTGGAGGATAACCAACCCTACCGGTAAAGACTTTTCCCACTATTCCACCGCCCACGCAACATATGCTAGGTTGGAATATGTGCTGTTGTCCCACAGTCTGCTACCCCGAGCCCATGGTGCCTCTATAGGCATTGCGTCACTATCAGACCATGCCCCGGTGAGCGTCTCATTGACCACGCAGGAGAGAGGCAGGAAGGAATGGACTTGGCGTCTGAACGAGACCCTATTGAAGGATCTGGTGGCGAGGAGTGCAGTGCAGGAGACCCTCACTGAATACTTCCAACTGAATGACACGGAGCAGGTCACACCGATGATCCTATGGCAGGCTCATAAAGCCGTGATCAGGGGAATTCTGATCCAACAGGCAGCAAGATTGAAAAGAGCGAGTATTATCAAGCGAGATCGCCTATTGACCCAGATTCAAAATTTGGAAAAACAACATAAGGAGACCTTGAAAGAATTGACAACACGCAGTGAGGAACTAAACTCCATTTTGCTGCAAAAGGCGGCGTTTGCAATAAGGAAGTGCAAACGCTTCTACTATGAGTGGGGTAACAAAAGCGGCAGGCTCCTTGCGAGAGCCCTGAGGAAACAATGTTCTATGAACTTTATTGAAGCAATTAAGGATGGACAACAACTGAAATGGCATAAGACACCGGACATTGCTAAGGTGTTCCGGGAGTATTATCTTTCACTTTATAATCTACATCCACGAGGAGTGGGAGACCCTCAGGGGGGCCTGGAGAGGAAAAGGAAGTACATTGCATTGTCCGGTATGCCCCAGTTGAGTAAGGAAGCGATCAGTAGACTAGAAGAGCCGCTCTCGGAGACTGAACTGCAACATGCGCTCAAGCAGGCTCCCTCTGGGAAATCACCAGGCCCAGACGGCCTGACCGCTGCATACTACAAAGAATTCCTGCCCATCCTGTGTGGACGCTTTCTCCGCGCCTACAATGCGGTAGGGAATGAAGATGACCCGGGACAGCTCCCCAGAGAGGCACTGGAAGCCCATGTTACTGTGATCCACAAGGCGGGAAAAGATCCACTAAGCTGCAAAAGCTACTGCCCTATATCACTCCTGAATGTCGACCTCAAATTATTTACGAAGATTCTGGCTAATCGACTGGCAATGTATCTACCAGACCTAATAGAGGAGGATCAATGTGGTTTTATCCCTGGCAGGGAGTCAAGAGATGACACGGCTCGGACTTTAAATCTCATACATCGCTCACGCCTAGATGGAACCCCCATCATGCTGTTATCAACGGACGCTGAAAAAGCGTTTGATTGCATAGACTGGGATTTTGCGTTTGAGGTGCTGAGACATATTGGGCTGGGAACCAGAGCATTTAGATACATCACGGAACTATATTCCAGACCCCAGGCTAGAGTAAAAGTTAACGGGGATCTCTCTTCTCCTTTCCCGATCTTGAATGGCACCAGACAGGGATGCCCCCTGTCACCGCTTATCTTTGCGCTGATAGTGGAACCCTTCTTGCGACATATAAGGGAAAATTAAGACATCAGGGGGATCCAGGCTGGTGGAATGGAACATAAGGTTGCCGCTTATGCGGACGACCTCCTGTTCTTTGTGTCAAACCCGGTGATAGGACTTCCAGTCCTCATGAAAGAGTTTGAGAATTTTGGCAAGCTTTCCAACTTCAAGATCAATCTCGATAAGTCTGAGGCACTCAGCGTAGGGCTCCTGGACGATGCCTCTGCACTCCTCAAGGCCTCGTTCCCGTTCAGATGGGTCTCCCCCACACTAACTTATCTAGGGGTGAATATACCGAATAATATTGATGATGTCTTCCGCTTCAACTTTATACCAATGCTAAATAAAACTAAGCTAGATCTGGCAAACTGGAATGTCCCGACATTCACGTGGATGGGACGCATAAATATAATAAAGATGGTGGTCCTGCCAAGAATTTTATACCTGCTTCAGACTCTCCTGTGTCACATCCCGAAGAGTTACTTCAAGAACTTGAACTCGATCTTTAGGTAGTTCATTTGGAGTAACAAAAAGCCTAGGCTGAGACTTACCCTCTTGCAGCGCCCTAGGAACAAAGGAGGCCTGGCAGTACCAGACCTGATGAGGTATTGGCAAGCGACCCACTTGCAGAGAATTGTAGATTGGAATAGGGGACTAGGCAAGAAAAAATGGGTTGCCATAGAGGACCAAAGTGTGGAGACTTCACTAAGAGATTTGCCCTGGGCGTCCAGGAATTCAGCTAGGTGGGTGAGAACCAACCCCATGGTCAGAGAGACCCTCGAGATCTGGGATGGGCAGAGGTCTGGGGAGGAGATATCCCCCTGGCCATCCCCGCTAATCCCACTACTGGACAACCCCGACCTTCCGAGTGGTCAAAGACTCCAGACAATGACAGGTTGGGGAGAATTGGAGACGGTGAGAGGGCGAGACTTAATACGGAGGGGGACATGGTGCTCTATAGCTGAACTTAGGGATCGGTGGAACAATCCAAGACTAGATCCTTGGCGACTATTGCTGTTCCAGAGACTCCTTTGAGCGAAGCCTTACGGGCTTTGAAACCCTTATCACAAGAAAGGACCCTCCGACTGGGCTGATCTCACAGATTTACCAACTGCTGGGCAAGGAGCAGGGACCAAGACCATCATACTGTCAGCAGTGGGAGAGAGACCTAGGGAGAGAGTTCACGGAAGAGGAGTGAGAAAAGATATTCATTCTTACCCACAAGTCCTCAATCGCGGTGCAGACCCAGGAAACAAATTAGAAATACCTCTCCAGATGGTATTATACCCCAAAGTACCTGGCAGCATGTTTCCCTGGAACCTCGCCTAGGTGCTGGAGGTGTGGGGAAGAAGAAGGGTCTTTCTTCCATATTTTTTGGACATGCCCAAGAATAAAACCCTTTTGGACTGAAGTGATTCCACTTATGACAGAGATAACTGGCTCTCAGGTCCCATGCTGCCCAGCTCTCATGCTTCTGCATTACAGCACATGTAGCGTCACCAGCTACAAGAAATCAATACTAATGCACCTTGATTAATGCAGCCAGGGCACTGATCCCCAGATTTTGGAAATCAGAACACACTCCTACAAAAGGGGAGTGGATCCGAGAGGTTAACAGAGTCAGGGAAATGGAGGAATTGATAGCGGCTTCCCATGACAGGGGAGAACAGTCCACTGCGGTTTGGACACCTTGGTATCTCTTTCGAGACTTCGGACCCCGCCACCCCTGGCTCCGGATGCGGGTGAGGTAGGCCCCCCCCTTTTTTTTTCTTCTTTTCTTTTCTTTTCTTTCCCTCCCCTTTTCATCCTAACCGATCATTCTGCAGTTTCTCCCCCTCTATTTCTCTCCTTTCTCTCTTTCTTCTTATCTCGTAACTATGCAATGGAGTGGCAACCCCAGCCCAGTGACGAGCAAGAGACGGAGCTCCTGATGCACCCGTACTGCAACACAGGCTCAGAATGACCGCCTGGGCTCAAACTAGTCGAGTGGACCTCATTATCATTTAGGGGTGACGGGAGCGCCCGGGTGCCCCCCTCCCCCTCATTCTGCCCCCATCCCACCCTGGACACAGCGGAAGGGGGCCAACCTCGAGACGGGGGGAGTGGGAGGGTGCTCTTCGAGCCCTGTCCGGATAATCACCAACATCGTTGCCGAGCGGAATTTGACGGGCCTGTGATAGGTGGGGAAGAGGAAGTGAAGGGTGCGAAGCCGGCTTTGCTGTATTGTGCTTCTTGTTCTAACCTGCAATGTTACTTGATTATTCGTTTCTGTAATGTCTGTATTGAAAAATAATTAAATAAAGAGTTTAAAAAAAAAATTCAACAAGAAAATAGTTTGTGTGGAAAGGATATGTGATATAAATAGATTAGTGGATTTTTCCTTTAAGCTCCATGAAACCTAGTTATAATTAACAATTCTTATATTTCTTCATTGTATGTGCTGTATTAAGAAGAGAGTACATAAACAGTTCTATTATAGAGTGCTGAATACAGTAAATGATCCACAATAAGACTACAATAACACATTAGAGAAGCAAATTACTGTCTTCATTTACATTAATGATACAAGCAGAACTATCCTGGATATTGATGCTGCCAAGCTTACCTTCCAGCAATGGCATTAATAGACTTTTGTTTTTACCTTAAAGCTAGTTGTTATTGATGCAAATTTGTTATCTGCTGTCTCTGGGTTTCCAATCAAATAATCCCAGCTAGTAAACATCTTGAAGCTGAAATTAAAATTCCCGTCATCTCCATCAGCAGTGTTTTCATGGGCATTGCTTGCCATTCTACAATACAAAGATATACAGAGCATCACAAATCAACAATCGATAGTACTTTGCAAATTTGAAACTGTAAAACCTATACCTCTATGTCTGCCGCAGGTAATTTTAGAAAATCTTTGTCTAAGTGTTCAGAAGGTGAGCGTAAGGCTCATTTTAGGACATTAAATATGGTTTAGTTTACACTTTAATGCTTCTGTATGATATTTTAACAACAAACCAAAATTCTCTTCAAAACCGTCTGTGGTCAATTTAGAGCCACAGTTTATTGAGTCTGGAAAGGATGTATAAACATTAACTGCATTTAGGATGAGTCAGGCCTTATTTCTAATCTCTACAGAAAGTAAAAACTGGGCCTTAAAGTGCACTGCTCTGCAAATTTAACTGCAATGGAATCCCACTCCCAGTTTCCCAGTACTCCCCTACTTCTACGTTCCTTGCTGGTGCTAGCTCACAGTCTTACGTAACCACAGTTAGCAGTCATTGAGAATCACAAGACGGGCGCGCCTGCCCACCAAACTACACTGTCTGTGTGTGATTGCCAGCTGAAACAAGAGCGGGTAAGTATTGGCACTGGGAACGAGCTTCCAGCACCAGTATGCAGAGCCTCGATTAACCACCTGCATAAAAACATAGAAACATAGAAGGTTGACGGCAGAAGGAGACCATACGGTCCATCTCTGCCCTAATGTAGCTATATGTTCGCTTTATCTTAGGATAGATGTATGCTTATCCCAGGCATGTTTAAATTAAGCTATGTAAAGCTATGTTTGTACTTTTCCGCTTTGCCAGCCTCCGACTGAGAATGGTACATGTGGCTGCCGCTGACCAATCATGTGCCAGCATTAAGGGGGAGACCACAGCAGTTGGGATGCCCCCCCTGGAGTGGACCAACACCCATTTTATGCATGCAGGTGGCAGCGCAAAACAAAGCACATACATGAGCAGATTTGGGGAAAATTTTACGCAATTTGCAAGCTCTCCTTATTTGTGTATGAGATACCATGATGAAGAAGATGGAACTCCGATGTAACCAAGATGACTAACATTTGATTTTTCTTTCTGTATTAGCCTGTACTTTTGCATTATAGGACATGGCACATTGTGTGCACCTTGCTGGAACTGTCTTTTTCTGTTAATAAATACATTTCGAAACAAAACTAGTATTGGTCCTGGTTAATGATGAAACAAGGGGGCACAACCTGACACTAGCTGAAGGGAAGATCAAAAGCAATGTCAGAAAATATTATTTTACTGAAAGAGTAGTAGATGCTTAGAACGAACTTCTTGCTTATGTGGTCGGAAATTCAACAGTAAGTGAATTTAAACATACCTGGTATAAACATACTTCTATCCTAAGTTGAAAACAATATATACTCGACACATAAGGGCACACTAAATTAACTATATGGTCTCCTTCTGTCATCAATCGTATCAGTTTTTATGTAGTTTTGAAATTAAAATCCCTGTCAGGGTAGAAATAAAAAAATCTTAAAGTCATTGTCCAGGCCAGAAATTAAAAAACACTATACCACACTAACCCTCCAAGTTTTGTGCCATCTGGCCCACTTGTCCATCCGCTATTTACTGCAATGGAGAGGACTTGCCAGATCTTGACACACACTTTCCATTGGAGTGAATGGAAGGAGTGTGCCGGCACTACCCCTCCATGTGGTAGAGAATAAACTACATACTACCCCCAAAATGTATCTCTCAGAATTGCCACTTATGTGAGAAACAGTCAATGGTGAACTGGGATGAAAATTCAGCCGGGATTTTACTGGCCAATGGACAGACCCCAACATCACCAATGAGCCTCCTCAGATGTGCTTCCTGGTCAGTCAATGTGTTCACTACAAGGCTGAGGCCAAAACATTGCATGGACAGATAATTTAAAGGGGCATATATGGCCAACCTCAAATCAGTGGTGCTAAAACGTTTGTATTGTAAGGGCTGATAACGTGGCAGAGGTGGGCATAGCCTCTAACAGTCATGATGCTGAGGCTATAACACTGGGGCAGAACATTAGCTGGGGTTTCTTGGCTGGGGGGTTACATTTGGATTGGGTACAGGGGGTGGTGGTGGAGACTAGGGAGGCAAGAATTGGATGGAAGTATTAGATGAAGCAGCAGCCCCAGAGCAGTGAGGCCCACCAGGAATCCTCCCTGGGCCTCTATGGATACTGGAACACAGTTTGGATCAGACTGAGCTAGATATAGAAATAGGGACTTAATAGTACAAGGTACAGTCCTGACAGGATACTACATACAGGAAAAAGTGGAAACAAGGGATATCTGGATGTAGGAACATTTTTTGGGCAGAACAGACTGGATGCAGGTACACATAGGAGACACGTCATGACTGGCTACTGGAACATAATTTCCAGGGTAAATCAATGGCAGGACACAAGGCATCCTAAGATTCAAAGGTGTTGCGGTATCTTGCTACTCGGTGCAGCTGAGGAAGTCCACCAGCCAAAACAGGTTAGTTTAAGGTGTGTTAGTGGGGTTCATGTGCAGGTTCACTTTAAATGACAGTATTATAAAAAACAATATTCAATACCGGAAAGATGAACCAAAATGAAAATGATAAACCTCACAATATACAGTTTATTTATATATTCTTTTTGTTTCTTATCTTACTTACGTTCTAATGACGACCATGAGACTGTATCCAAAAACACCAACCCCAACCAGAAAATAGGAAAGTGGCAGTCTAAATTTTAACCAGCCTACTGTGCGTTGGTCATTGTAAAAGCCATAAAACAAAACTGAATATTTGGCATAACCCTGTAAAAAAAAGGGAGTAAATCGGTTTCTGCCTCTTTTTCTGCAACAGTTATCTTAACTTTTTAGAGATTCTTTTTTAAACTAGTATTTACTTAAAAAGTAATAGTTAGGCTTGGTGGTGTAGACAATAGTAAGCAGAGCAAATTACACAACTCTTACAGAATAGGTTCCTTTCAATGTCATTAACTTGACAATTGAATTTAAAGCGACTGCTTTAGATGTTGATGCTACAATTCCAGAATAGTAATTGTTTGTTTTTTTGTTGTCTATATTATATAATAATTAGGGTTGAGCGAACTTTTGAAAAATTCGATTCGTCGGATTCGCCGAATTTTCCGGGAAAAATCGTTTCGGTACGAATTTATTTGCAACGAATCGCTATTAACAACGGCTATTTCTGGGCGTCCGAAAGCCTCCATAGGGTAGAACGTTTTGCTTGGCTGTAACATGCATAGGATGCATGCTGGGTTAGTGAAATACTATTGTAAAGAAGTATGACATGCAGATCAGAGGCGTCGCTATTAGATTCGCTGACGCAGAGCTGCACAATTACAGAACCTTGAGGTGGCATCAGCATGATGAGCCCATATATTGCCTAAAAGAAACACAGTGGAGTTGGCAGCAGCATAGGGATCCCATATATTGCCTAAAAACACACCCTGAATTTGGCAGCAGCATAGGGAGCCCAAATATTGCCTGAAAGACACACTCTGGACTTGGCAGCAGCATAGGGAGCCCATATATTGCCTGAAAAACACACCCAGGAGTTGGCAGCAGCATAGGGAGCTCATATATTGCCTGAAAGACACACTCTGGACTTTGCAACAGCAGCAGCAACAGCACAGGGAGCTCGTATATTGCCTGAAAGACACACTCTGGACTTGGCAGCAGCATTAGGAGCCCATGTATTACCTGAAAAACACACCCAGGAGTTGGCAGCAGCATAGGGAGCCCATATATTGCCTAAAAAACACACCCAAGAGTTGGCAGCAGCATAGGGAGCTCATATATTGCCTGAAAAACACACCCAGGAGTTGGCAGCAGCATTAGGAGCCCATATATTGCCTGAAAAACACATTGGAGTTGGCAGCAGCATTAGGAGCCCATATATTGCCTGAAAGACACACCCAGGAGTTGGCAGCAGCATAGGGAGCTCATATATTGCCTGAAAGACATACCCAGGAGTTGGAAGCAGCGTAGGGAGTACATATATTGCCTGAAAAACACATTGGAGTTGGCAGCAGCATTAGGAGCCCATATACTGCCTGAAAGACACACCCAGGAGTTGGCAACAGCATTGGGAGCCCATATATTGCCTGAATGACACCCAGGAGTTGGCAGCAGCAGCAGCATTAGGAGCCCATATATTTGCCTGAAAAACACATTGGAGTTGGCAGCAGCATAGGGAGCCCATATATTGCCTGAAAGACACACCCAGGAGTTGGCAGCAGCAGCAGCAGCATTAGGAGCCCATATATTGCCTGAAAAATACATTGGACTTGGCAGCAGCATAGGGAGCACATGTATTGCCTGAAAAAACACACCCAGGAGTTGGCAGCAGCATAGGGAGCTCATATATTGCCTGAAACACTCTGGACTTGGCAGCAGCATAGGGAGCTCATATATTGCCTTAAAAACACATTGGACTTGGCAGCAGCATTAGGAGCCCATATATTCCCTGAAAGACACACCCAGGAGGTGGCAGCAGCAGCAGCAGCATAGGGAGCCCATATATTGCCTGAAAAACACCCAGGAGTTGGCAGCAGCATAGGGAGCTCATATATTGCCTGAAAGACACACTCTCGACTTGGCAGCAGCATAGGGAGCTCATATATTGCCTGAAAAACACATTGGACTTGGCAGCAGCATTAGGAGCCCATATATTGCCTGAAAGACAAACCCAGGAGTTGGCAGCAGCAGCATTAGGAGCCCATATATTGCCTGTAAAACACATTGGAGTTGGCAGCAGCATTAGGAGCCATATATTGCCTGAAAGACACACCCAGGAGTTGGTAGCAGCAGCAGCAGCATTAGGAGCCCATATATTGCCTGAAAAACACACTCTGGACTTGGCAGCAGCATAGGGAGCACATATATTGCCTGAAAACACACCCAGGAGTTGGCAGCAGCATAGGGAGCTCATATATTGCCTGAAAGACACGCTCTGGAGTTGGCAGCAGCAGCAGGAGCCCAAACATTGCTTGAAAGAGACACTGGAGTTGGCAGCAGGAGCCCAAAAATTGCCTCTTTTTCTGCAACAGTTATCTTAACTTTTTAGAGATTCTTTTTTAAACTAGTATTTACTTAAAAAGTAATAGTTGGGCTTGGTGGTGTAGACAATAGTAAGCAGAGCAAATTACACAACTCTTACAGAATAGGTTCCTTTCAATGTCATTAACTTGACAATTGAATTTAAAGCGACTGCTTTAGATGTTGATGCTACAATTCCAGAATAGTAATTGTTTGTTTTTTTGTTGTCTATATTATATAATAATTAGAGTTGAGCGAACTTTTGAAAAATTCGATTCGTCGGATTCGCCGAATTTTCCGGGAAAAATTGTTTTGTCTAAGTGTTCAGAAGGTGAGCGTAAGGCTCATTTTAGGACATTAAATATGGTTTAGTTTACACTTTAATGCTTCAGTATGATATTTTAACAACAAACCAAAATTCTCTTCAAAACCGTCTGTGGTCAATTTAGAGCCACAGTTTATTGAGTCTGGAAAGGATGTATAAACATTAACTGCATTTAGGATGAGTCAGGCCTTATTTCTAATCTCTACAGAAAGTAAAAACTGGGCCTTAAAGTGCACTGCTCTGCAAATTTAACTGCAATGGAATCCCACTCCCAGTTTCCCAGTACTCCCCTACTTCTACGTTCCTTGCTGGTGCTAGCTCACAGTCTTACGTAACCACAGTTAGCAGTCATTGAGAATCACAAGACGGGCGCGCCTGCCCACCAAACTACACTGTCTGTGTGTGATTGCCAGCTGAAACAAGAGCGGGTAAGTATTGGCACTGGGAACGAGCTTCCAGCACCAGTATGCAGAGCCTCGATTAACCACCTGCATAAAAACATAGAAACATAGAAGGTTGACGGCAGAAGGAGACCATACGGTCCATCTCTGCCCTAATGTAGCTGTATGTTCGCTTTATCTTAGGATAGATGTATGCTTATCCCAGGCATGTTTAAATTAAGCTATGTAAAGCTATGTTTGTACTTTTCCGCTTTGCCAGCCTCCGACTGAGAATGGTACATGTGGCTGCCGCTGACCAATCATGTGCCAGCATTAAGGGGGAGACCACAGCAGTTGGGATGCCCCCCCTGGAGTGGACCAACACCCATTTTATGCATGCAGGTGGCAGCGCAAAACAAAGCACATACATGAGCAGATTTGGGGAAAATTTTACGCAATTTGCAAGCTCTCCTTATTTGTGTATGAGATACCATGATGAAGAAGATGGAACTCCGATGTAACCAAGATGACTAACATTTGATTTTTCTTTCTGTATTAGCCTGTACTTTTGCATTATAGGACATGGCACATTGTGTGCACCTTGCTGGAACTGTCTTTTTCTGTTAATAAATACATTTCGAAACAAAACTAGTATTGGTCCTGGTTAATGATGAAACAAGGGGGCACAACCTGACACTAGCTGAAGGGAAGATCAAAAGCAATGTCAGAAAATATTATTTTACTGAAAGAGTAGTAGATGCTTAGAACGAACTTCTTGCTTATGTGGTCGGAAATTCAACAGTAAGTGAATTTAAACATACCTGGTATAAACATACTTCTATCCTAAGTTGAAAACAATATATACTCGACACATAAGGGCACACTAAATTAACTATATGGTCTCCTTCTGTCATCAATCGTATCAGTTTTTATGTAGTTTTGAAATTAAAATCCCTGTCAGGGTAGAAATAAAAAAATCTTAAAGTCATTGTCCAGGCCAGAAATTAAAAAACACTATACCACACTAACCCTCCAAGTTTTGTGCCATCTGGCCCACTTGTCCATCCGCTATTTACTGCAATGGAGAGGACTTGCCAGATCTTGACACACACTTTCCATTGGAGTGAATGGAAGGAGTGTGCCGGCACTACCCCTCCATGTGGTAGAGAATAAACTACATACTACCCCCAAAATGTATCTCTCAGAATTGCCACTTATGTGAGAAACAGTCAATGGTGAACTGGGATGAAAATTCAGCCGGGATTTTACTGGCCAATGGACAGACCCCAACATCACCAATGAGCCTCCTCAGATGTTGCCTGAAAAACACACCCAGGAGTTGGCAGCAGCATTAGGAGCCCATATATTGCCTGAAAAACACATTGGAGTTGGCAGCAGCATTAGGAGCCCATATATTGCCTGAAAGACACACCCAGGAGTTGGCAGCAGCATAGGGAGCTCATATATTGCCTGAAAGACATACCCAGGAGTTGGAAGCAGCGTAGGGAGTACATATATTGCCTGAAAAACACATTGGAGTTGGCAGCAGCATTAGGAGCCCATATACTGCCTGAAAGACACACCCAGGAGTTGGCAACAGCATTGGGAGCCCATATATTGCCTGAATGACACCCAGGAGTTGGCAGCAGCAGCAGCATTAGGAGCCCATATATTTGCCTGAAAAACACATTGGAGTTGGCAGCAGCATAGGGAGCCCATATATTGCCTGAAAGACACACCCAGGAGTTGGCAGCAGCAGCAGCAGCATTAGGAGCCCATATACTGCCTGAAAGACACACCCAGGAGTTGGCAACAGCATTGGGAGCCCATATATTGCCTGAATGACACCCAGGAGTTGGCAGCAGCAGCATTAGGAGCCCATATATTGCCTGAAAAATACATTGGACTTGGCAGCAGCATAGGGAGCACATGTATTGCCTGAAAAAACACACCCAGGAGTTGGCAGCAGCATAGGGAGCTCATATATTGCCTGAAACACTCTGGACTTGGCAGCAGCATAGGGAGCTCATATATTGCCTTAAAAACACATTGGACTTGGCAGCAGCATTAGGAGCCCATATATTCCCTGAAAGACACACCCAGGAGGTGGCAGCAGCAGCAGCAGCATAGGGAGCCCATATATTGCCTGAAAAACACCCAGGAGTTGGCAGCAGCATAGGGAGCTCATATATTGCCTGAAAGACACACTCTCGACTTGGCAGCAGCATAGGGAGCTCATATATTGCCTGAAAAACACATTGGACTTGGCAGCAGCATTAGGAGCCCATATATTGCCTGAAAGACAAACCCAGGAGTTGGCAGCAGCAGCATTAGGAGCCCATATATTGCCTGTAAAACACATTGGAGTTGGCAGCAGCATTAGGAGCCATATATTGCCTGAAAGACACACCCAGGAGTTGGTAGCAGCAGCAGCAGCATTAGGAGCCCATATATTGCCTGAAAAACACACTCTGGACTTGGCAGCAGCATAGGGAGCACATATATTGCCTGAAAACACACCCAGGAGTTGGCAGCAGCATAGGGAGCTCATATATTGCCTGAAAGACACGCTCTGGAGTTGGCAGCAGCAGCAGGAGCCCAAACATTGCTTGAAAGAGACACTGGAGTTGGCAGCAGGAGCCCAAAAATTGCCTCTTTTTCTGCAACAGTTATCTTAACTTTTTAGAGATTCTTTTTTAAACTAGTATTTACTTAAAAAGTAATAGTTGGGCTTGGTGGTGTAGACAATAGTAAGCAGAGCAAATTACACAACTCTTACAGAATAGGTTCCTTTCAATGTCATTAACTTGACAATTGAATTTAAAGCGACTGCTTTAGATGTTGATGCTACAATTCCAGAATAGTAATTGTTTGTTTTTTTGTTGTCTATATTATATAATAATTAGAGTTGAGCGAACTTTTGAAAAATTCGATTCGTCGGATTCGCCGAATTTTCCGGGAAAAATTGTTTCGGTACGAATTTATTTGCAACGAATCGCTATTAACAACGGCTATTTCTGGGCGTCCGAAAGCCTCCATAGGGTAGAACGTTTTGCTTGGCTGTAACATGCATAGGATGCATGCTGGGTTAGTGAAATACTATTGTAAAGAAGTATGACATGCAGATCAGAGGCGTCGCTATTAGATTCGCTGACGCAGAGCTGCACAATTACAGAACCTTGAGGTGGCATCAGCATGATGAGCCCATATATTGCCTAAAAGAAACACAGTGGAGTTGGCAGCAGCATAGGGATCCCATATATTGCCTAAAAACACACCCTGAATTTGGCAGCAGCATAGGGAGCCCAAATATTGCCTGAAAGACACACTCTGGACTTGGCAGCAGCATAGGGAGCCCATATATTGCCTGAAAAACACACCCAGGAGTTGGCAGCAGCATAGGGAGCTCATATATTGCCTGAAAGACACACTCTGGACTTTGCAACAGCAGCAGCAACAGCACAGGGAGCTCGTATATTGCCTGAAAGACACACTCAGGACTTGGCAGCAGCATTAGGCGCCCATGTATTACCTGAAAAACACACCCAGGAGTTGGCAGCAGCATAGGGAGCCCATATATTGCCTAAAAAACACACCCAAGAGTTGGCAGCAGCATAGGGAGCTCATATATTGCCTGAAAAACACACCCAGGAGTTGGCAGCAGCATTAGGAGCCCATATATTGCCTGAAAAACACATTGGAGTTGGCAGCAGCATTAGGAGCCCATATATTGCCTGAAAGACACACCCAGGAGTTGGCAGCAGCATAGGGAGCTCATATATTGCCTGAAAGACATACCCAGGAGTTGGAAGCAGCGTAGGGAGTACATATATTGCCTGAAAAACACATTGGAGTTGGCAGCAGCATTAGGAGCCCATATACTGCCTGAAAGACACACCCAGGAGTTGGCAACAGCATTGGGAGCCCATATATTGCCTGAATGACACCCAGGAGTTGGCAGCAGCAGCAGCAGCATTAGGAGCCCATATATTTGCCTGAAAAACACATTGGAGTTGGCAGCAGCATAGGGAGCCCATATATTGCCTGAAAGACACACCCAGGAGTTGGCAGCAGCAGCAGCATTAGGAGCCCATATATTGCCTGAAAAATACATTGGACTTGGCAGCAGCATAGGGAGCACATGTATTGCCTGAAAAACACACCCAGGAGTTGGCAGCAGCATAGGGAGCATATATATTGCCTGAAACACTCTGGACTTGGCAGCAGCATAGGGAGCTCATATATTGCCTTAAAAACACATTGGACTTGGCAGCAGCATTAGGAGCCCATATATTGCCTGAAAGACACACCCAGGAGGTGGCAGCAGCAGCAGCAGCAGCATAGGGAGCCCATATATTGCCTGAAAAACACCCAGGAGTTGGCAGCAGCATAGGGAGCTCATATATTGCCTGAAAGACACACTCTCGACTTGGCAGCAGCATAGGGAGCTCATATATTGCCTGAAAAACACATTGGACTTGGCAGCAGCATTAGGAGCCCATATATTGCCTGAAAGACACACCCAGGAGTTGGCAGCAGCAGCATTAGGAGCCCATATATTGCCTGTAAAACACATTGGAGTTGGCAGCAGCATTAGGAGCCATATATTGCCTGAAAGACACACCCAGGAGTTGGTAGCAGCAGCAGCAGCATTAGGAGCCCATATATTGCCTGAAAAACACACTCTGGACTTGGCAGCAGCATAGGGAGCACATATATTGCCTGAAAACACACCCAGGAGTTGGCAGCAGCATAGGGAGCTCATATATTGCCTGAAAGACACGCTCTGGAGTTGGCAGCAGCAGCAGGAGCCCATACAATGCTTGAAAGAGACACTGGAGTTGGCAGCAGGAGCCCAAACATTGGCCTACAGACACACCCTGGAGTTGGCAGCAGCAGGAGCCCAAACATTGCTTGAAAAATACACTGGAGTTGGCAGCAGCAGCAGGAGCCCAAACATTGCTTGAAAGAGATACTGGAGTTGGCAGCAGGAGCCCAAAAATTGACTGAAAGAGACACTGGAGTTGTCAGCAGGAGCCCAAAAATGGGCCTAAAGACACACTGGAGTTGGCAGCAGCAGCAGGAGCCCAAACCTTGCATGAAAGAGACACTGGAGTTGGCAGCAGCAGCCCAAAAATTGGCTGAAAGAGACACTGGAGTTGTCAGCAGGAGCCCAAAAATTGGCCTAAAGACACACTGGAGTTGGCAGCAGGAGCCCATACATTGCTTGAAAGAGACACTGGAGTTGGCAGCAGCAGCCCAAAAATTGGCCTAAAGACACACCCTGGAGTTGGCAGCAGCAGCAGGAGCCCAAACATTGGCTGAAAAAGACACTGGAGTTGGCAGCAGCAGCCCAAAAATTGGACTAAAGACACACCCTGGAGTTGGCAGCAGCAGGAGCCCAAACATTGGCTGAAAGAGACACTGGAGTTGGCAGCAGCAGCCCAAAAATTGGCCTAAAGACACACCCTGGAGTTGGCAGCAGCAGCAGCAGGAGCCCAAACATTGCTTGAAAGAGACACTGGAGTTGGCAGCAGGAGCCCAAAAATTGGCTGAAAGAGACACTGGAGTTGTCAGCAGGAGCCCAAAAATTGGCCTAAAGACACACTGGAGTTGGCAGCAGCAGCAGGAGCCCAAACATTGCTTGAAAGAGACACTTGAGTTGGCAGCAGCAGCAGGAGCCCAAACCTTGCGTGAAAGAGACACTGGAGTTGGCAGCAGCAGCCCAAAAATTGGCTGAAAGAGACACTGGAGTTGTCAGCAGGAGCCCAAAAATTGGCCTAAAGACACACTGGAATTGGCAGCAGCAGGAGCCCATACATTGCTTGAAAGAGACACTGGAGTTGGCAGCAGCAGCCCAAAAATTGGCCTAAAGACACACCCTGGAGTTGGCAGCAGCAGCAGGAGCCCAAACATTGGTTGAAAAAGACACTGGAGTTGGCAGCAGCAGCCCAAAAATTGGACTAAAGACACACCCTGGAGTTGGCAGCAGCAGGAGCCCAAACATTGGCTGAAAGAGACACTGGAGTTGGCAGCAGCAGCCCAAAAATTGGCCTAAAGACACACCCTGGAGTTGGCAGCAGCAGCAGCAGGAGCCCAAACATTGCTTGAAAGAGACACTGGAGTTGGCAGCAGGAGCCCAAAAATTGGCTGAAAGAGACACTGGAGTTGTCAGCAGGAGCCCAAAAATTGGCCTAAAGACACACTGGAGTTGGCAGCAGCAGCAGGAGCCCAAACATTGCTTGAAAGAGACACTGGAGTTGGCAGCAGCAGCCCAAAAATTGGCTGAAAGAGACACTGGAGTTGTCAGCAGGAGCCCAAAAATTGACCTAAAGACACACTGGAGTTGGCAGCAGCAGGAGCCCAAACATTGCTTGAAAGAGACACTGGAGTTGGCAGCAGCAGCCCAAAAATTGGCCTAAATACACACCCTGGAGTTGGCAGCAGCAGCAGGAGCCCAAACATTGGCTGAAAGAG
This sequence comes from Gastrophryne carolinensis, assembly GCA_027917425.1. Lineage (NCBI taxonomy): Eukaryota > Metazoa > Chordata > Amphibia > Anura > Microhylidae > Gastrophryne > Gastrophryne carolinensis. The sequence continues at coordinate 126,523,870 of CM051239.1, forward strand.
ACACTGGAGTTGGCAGCAGGAACCCAACCATTGACTGATAGACACACCCTGGAGTTGGCAGCAGCAGGAACACAAAAATTGTCTGAAAGGCATACCCTGAAGTTGGCATCAGCAGGAACACAAAAATTGTCTGAAAGGCATACCCTGAAGTTGGCATCAGCAGGAACACAAAAATTGTCTGAAAGGCACACCCTGAAGTTGGCATCAGCAGGAACCCAAAAATTGTCTGAAAGGCATACCCTGAAGTTGGCATCAGCAGGAACCCAAAAATTGTCTGAAAGGCATACCCTGAAGTTGGCATCAGCAGGAGCCCAAAAATTGGCCAAAAGACATTAATATGTTTTGCACCATTTGGAAAGTGTAAAACGTGGCACCATGCTGAATCTACTCGCATGCATCAGCCATTGGTGGGTGGAAATCCTGGCTGATCCATCCCCGTCATTTTCACAAAGGTGAGTCTCTCCACATTTTTAGTTGACAGACGAGTTCTCCTCGACGTTACTATGGGCCCCGCCGCACTAAACACCCACTCAGATGGCACGCTACTGGCCGGGCAGGACAGCTTTTCCAGGGCAAAGTCTGCTAGTTGCGGCCACAAGTCAAGTTTGGCTGCCCAAAAGTCCAGCGGATCCTCAAGGTGTGTTTGCATGGTCATGTCAAGGTATGACACGACCTGCTAGTTCAGGTCCTGCTCCAGGTCTTCCTGCTGCACATGAGTAGCCTCACTATGCGGGTGAAGAAAGCTACTCATTAGCGACTGAAGACTGAGGCTGCTGCTGATGGAGCTGCTGCTGCTGCTCCTGCCACCCCCCTCAGCAGCCATGGCAGTGGAAGGTGAGCACAGAGGTGCCCCCAAGTCAGACCTGCGAGAGTACGGACCATGGCGCAGATAGGCATCGGCCAACTGACTACGTAGAATGTCTTTGTAGTAGGTCAGTTTGTCCTCCCTCTCGGTGGGTTTAAAAAATGCCCCTATTTTGTGCCGGAAGCGAGGGTCCAATAAGGTGGAGAGCCAGTAGTCATCCTGCAGAAAAATGGAAACAATTCTGTGGTCACTACGCAAGCACGTGAGCATGCTTCGTGCCATTTGTGCAAGTGACTCGGAGGGACTACCTGTCTCCATCTCTACTGCATACTGCCAAGGTGTGTCTGGGTCCTCTGTCTCGCCTTCCTCACAACCCTAGCTCCTCTGGCTGCTCCTGCTCCTCCTCTCCTGTCAGCTGGCTAGATAAACCAGCCATTTTGCCAAGCCTAAACTGTGCTTCACTGTGCCCCTCCTCCTCCTCCTCCAGTTCAGCTCCAACAGGGTTCATGTGGCCATAAGATGTAGACGCCATGTCTCCAGTGCCCTGACCAGCCATGGTTTCCAACATGTGTTGTAGTACATGAAGCAGTGGAATCACGTCGTTCATCCCGTAATCCTGGCGACTGAAAAATAAAGTGGCTTCCTCAAAGGGCCTGAGCAAACGGCAGGTGTCACGTATGAGCTGCCACTGGTTGACATTGAAGTTACACAAGCGAGTGCCCCCAGCCGCTTGAATCATCAAGAAATCCGTGATGGCTTTTCTCTGTTCGTATAGTCGGTCCAACATATGGAGGGTGGAATTCCAACGGGTGGAAACATCGCAAATCACACTATGTTGGGGGCTACCGTTCTGACGCTGTAGCTCAAGAAGGGTGTGCTTGGCGGTGTAGGAGTGGCTGAAGTGCATGCAAAGTTTCCTTACCGTTGTTAGGATGTCTTGCAGATGGGGGGAAGACTTCAGAAACCGCTTGACAACCAGATTGAAGACGTGAGCCATGCAGGGCGCATGGGTCAGGCTTCCATGTCGCAGCGCAGACAAATGTTCCCATTGTCGGTAACCATGGTTCCCATTTTCAGTTTTCTTGGAGTAAGCCATGTTTGGATTTCCTGAATAAATTTAAGCAGTTCCTCCCCTGTGTGACTGCGTTCGCCAAGACAAACCATGTGAAGCACAGCGTGACACCTCCGTGCCCTGCACGCATGGTAGACTGGAGGGGCACTAAGACTTGACCCTACAGTGGAGGGTGAGAAGATAGCGGGAGAATGAGGAGGCCGAGTCGCACGGTGTCACAGGCACAACGCCCAGGGAGCGCGGAGGCCGAAGCGGCGTGACCTGGGCAGCTGCTGCTGCAAAGGAACCACATTCACCCAGTGGGCCGTAAACGTCATGTACTGTCCCTGACCGTAGTTACAGCTCCAGACGTCAGCGCTGCCATGCACTTTGGTACACACCGACAGGCTCAAGGACTGGCGGCCTACTTTCTGTTCAACAAAATTGTGCAGCGCTGGTACTGCCTTCTTGGCAAAGAAATGACGGCTTGGGACTCTCCACCTCAGCTCGGCACAAGCCATCAGTTCTCTGAAAGGTGCAGAGTCCACCACCTGAAAAGGGAGCGACTGCAGCACCAGCAACTTGGACAGGAGCACATTCAGCTTCTGCGCCGTAGGATGAGTGGGCGCAGACTGCTGTGTCTTGGACATGGCTTCGCTGATGGATTGCTGGCGGGATGCATGACTTGGAGGAGGAGGAGGAGCATCTGGAGCGACAGAGGATGGGTATGAAGCACAGCTGCCTTCGGCTGTGGTGCTGGAGCGGCGTGCCACTTGGTAAGGAAGCAGCCTGGACCACCTCTTCAGAGCCTCAGTTCTCCCAGGCCACTTTATGGTGACGCAGCATATGTTGACGCAGGGCTGTGGTGCCAACATTTGGGCCCTGGCCATGCTTCACCTTCTGCCTATACATCTTGCATGTGGCCATGTTACCCTCCTGCGGATGCTTGATGAAAAACTGCCACACTGCCGAGTAGCTAATTTTCCCACCAACAGCCCGCACTGATTCACTGCTACTGCCGCCAACTCCAGGAACCCCTGCTCCACTACCTCTCGAGAAGGTAGCCTGCCGCGCAGCAAGTGAACTACCCCGGCCCAGGCCCTGTTTGGCTCCAGACTTTACAATTCTGCCCCCATGCTGACTGCCAACCATGCTGCTAACACCTTGCTGCCTCAGCTGCTAACTCCGGGGCAAACTGCGCCCCTCTTCTCCTGATGATGATGATGATGAAGCCCCTTCTGCACCCGGCTCCCAAGTGCGATCGGCTTCCTCATCATCATCGAGTTGTGTCTGCACGTCACTGATGTTCTCGGTTTCCTCAACAGTGTCTGGTGCAGGAGCTGGAACGCTCGCCACACCATCTCCCACGGCACTCTCCACATTACTATTTGTCTGCCTAGCGAAAGAAGCCACCTCCATTTCTTGGCTGGGCAGTAGCTACCGACTGTCCTCTATCTGATCGTTCTCACTAAAGAGTGGAGCTGAACCCAAGGCATAGGATACGTCGCTGGGGGGGGGGAAGGCGTAGGACAGAGGCAATGGGAGGACAGGGACTGCTCCCGGGCCATGCCAACTCAGGGTTGTGTCAGAGGAACCTACCGACTGTAGACTGGGGGTGTCAGATGTAACTTGTGATGATGTGGATGACCGCGTTAACCAATCTACGACGGCAGATGCGTTACTGGTGGAGACACGACCGCTAGCAGATACTGGCAGATCAGGTCTCTCACCGCAACTCCTGCTGCCACTCGCCCCTAGTCTGCTGCAACCTCTGCCTGCTGAATCTAGGACTCTGCCACTCCTCTGTGAACATCCTGGCACTTGTCTGCCTGACATTTTTATGTATTTGAAATGCGCAACAGGCACTTTAAAAAATGTGTTTATTTTAAAAAGCAGAAGGTAAATAAATTGAGGAACTGCTTCTGTGTAACAGATACTATGAAAATTGTCAATATGAGATGCCCAGTGCTCAGGGGTTTTTAAAGCAGACACAAAAACACTTTTAAAACTGTGCTCTAGTTAGATGAAATCAGCTGAAAGACCTGCTTCTGTGTCACAGATAGGGTTAAATGTGCAAACATGGGAAGCAAAGTGCCCAGGGGTTTTTAAAGCAGACACAAAAACACTTAAAACTGTGGTCTAGTTATATGAAATCAGCTTTAAGGACTGCTTGTGTGTAACAGATAGGGTTAAATGTGCTAATATGGGATGCCCAGTGGGCAGGGGTTTTTACAGCAGACACAAAAGCAATTAAAACTGTGCTCTAGTTAGATGAAATCCCCTTTAAGAGCTGCTTGTGTGTAACAGATAGGGTTAAATGTGCTAATATGGGATGCCCAGTGGGCTGGAGTTTTTACAGCAGACACAAAAACAATTAAAACTGTGCTCTAGTTAGATGAAATCCCCTTTAAGAGCTGCTTGTGTGTAACAGATAGGGTTAAATGTGCTAATATGGGATGCCCAGTGGGCAGGGTTTTTTACAGCAGACACAAAACAATTAAAACTGTGCTCTAGTTAGATGAAATCCCCTTTAAGAGCTGCTTGTGTGTAACAGATAGGGTTAGATGTGCTAATATGGGATGCCCAGTGGGCTGGAATTTTTACAGCAGACACAAAAACGATTAAAACGGTGCTCTAGTTAGAAGAAATCCCCTTTAAGAGCTGCTTGTGTGTAACAGATAGGGTTAAATGTGCTAATATGGGATGCCCAGTGGGCAGGGGTTTTTACAGCAGACACAAAAGCAATTAAAACTGTGCTCTAGTTAGATGAAATCCCCTTTAAGAGCTGCTTGTGTGTAACAGATAGGGTTAAATGTGCTAATATGGGATGCCCAGTGGGCAGGGGTTTTTACAGCAGACACAAAACAATTAAAACTGTGCTTTAGTTAGAAGAAATCCGCTTTAACCCTTTCGCTGCCAGCCTACCTGGAGTTTTCGTCACCCTTTGTGCCAGACCATTTTGCACTATTTTGCGCTCCCCTTGTTCAAATGTGATTTTTGAAGGGATTTTAGGGATTTCCCAGGAAAATGATATATTGTTTTTTTCAGCAGAGTCTGGGCTTTAACATGAAATGTCTTGTTTGTAATTTTTTAGGTGTATTCTCAATATTTTTGGGTGAAATATGTGAAAAAAAATAAAAATAAATAATTTTTTACATTTTGTAGTGTTTTTTTGTAATAAAAAATGTAAGTTTGTCAATAAAATCTTATTGCGTGTGAAATCCCAATTTCTCCCAGTTACAGCGATACCACATATGTATAGGTAGACACCCTTTCCTGCCCAGGAGACTCCCCCAAACTGAAATAGCGCTTTAGGGGATTTTCAGATAAAATACAACTAAGCTATGCAATATGCGCACCTTGCAGTTTTTCCAGAAAAACAACCCTTTACATTTGAAATACCCTCAACAAACTATATATTCTCTGGAAGTACATACCTCAAGCTTTCTAGGCGTACCAGGCTTGTTGATGTGCCCATAGTTTTCTGGAAGTGATCCATCAATGTATTCTTTGGTTGCAAAGAGTTTCCCTAAAAAAAGGATAAAAAAGCAGAATCAAAGCCACATTTTCCTGTGCAAACAAGAAAAAACAAGTTTAATCTGAAAACAGAACGATACCGAACACGCATTGCTACTGTCAAGGGAAGAGTTGCCAAACACCCCAAAGTAAAGCATGTGCGTCACAGTGATTTTACTTGAAAATTTCAGCTCTGCAGACAAAGTGCGCACCTTGTGATTTTTCAACCAAAACAACCCTTTACATTTGGAATATCCCCCATAAACCATATATTACCTGAAAGTACACATGTTAAGCTTTCTAAGCGTACCCAGCTTGTTGTAGTGGGCTCATCTTTCTGGAATTAATCCCTCAAAGAATTCTTTGGTTGTGCAGGGTTTCCCTAAAAAATGTATAAAAAAGCTGAATAAAAAACACCTTTTCCTAAAATATAAATATGCAAACCAGAAAAAACAAGCTAAGTTTGAAAGCGCAAGGTCCCCTGAACATAACAATACCCAACATGCATAGCTACTTTTAACCCTTTAAATTGCCAGCCTACTTGAGATTTTGTCACCCTCTGTTGACAGGTAATTTTTCCCCATTTTGCGCCATGTTTTGAGCCATTTTTGCTGGAATCTTCAGGAAAATTATATATATATATATATATTTTTGCAGCAGAGTTTAGGCTTTAACATGAAATGTCTTGTTTGTAAATTTTATTTTGTTTTTACAATATTATTAAGTAAATAAATAAATTTTTTTTTAGAAAATTGACTCCTTTATTTTAAATAAAAAATGTATTTTATTAAAGAAAACCATATTGCATGTGAAAGCCCCCATTTCTACCGATTATAACGGTACCACATATTTATCGGTAGACCCCGTTCCTGGCCAGGAGACCCCCCTAACTGAAACAAGTACTTTATAACATTTACAAATAAAATACAACTACAACTACACACTACACACAACAAAGGGTTAAATCGAGAAAAAAAATTACATAGGGTCCCCTTTCCCGGGGGGGGGGGGGGGCGTTTTTTTTTTGGATTTTTAAGGGTTAAAAACCCTTAAAAAAAAAAAAAAATTGACATGGGGTCCCCCTTACCCAAAGTAACCAGCCTGGGACCAGCTATGCAGGGCTTGTAGAAACAGGGCACAGGGGCCAGCTTTTGAGGCCCCTGGCCCTGCAGGCTACAAGCCCGCATAGTCCGTGGGCCTGGGCTCTTCTGCCCCCCCCCCCTGGGCTTTGGGGAGGCAGGTAATGGGGGTGCCGGGGGTTAATGGCAAGTCACCCGCTAGTCGCAGGTGACTTGCCACCCTCCCCCAGCCTTGTGAACTGGTATAGGGGTTATGGACCCCTTACCAGTTCACAAGGGGTTAAATGTAAAAAAAAACACAGACACACACAAAGAGAAAAAATTATTTTATTAAATTTTTTTTTTTTTAATACTTACCTCCCATCCATCCTGGAGCACTGTGTCCCTCGGCGATCACTGGCTTCTGCTCACCTGCTGGAAGCCTTTTATAGCTGCTCCCTTTTTTTTTTTAACTTTACTCACCTCCGATCCTGTGTCCCCCGGCGATCTCCGATGCAAGTCTGCTCGGGTGTTTGAAGAAGAGAGCCTGGGGAAGGGGGGGGGGGCGATCACAGCCCTCTCCTCCTCCCCTGCTCTCTGCTCCAACCACCCGAGCAGACTGATTCAGAGTCTCGGGTGCTTGGACTGAAGAAGCCGGCTGCTGGTGACATCACAATGATGTCACCTGGCCCCGCCCCCAGGGGGCTAGCAGTCGCGATCCAGGAAGAGGGGGGGAGGGCATTTTCTGCCCTCTCCTCGCCACCAAAGAGGCTGGGGGGGGGGCGATCGGAGGCCCCCCCAGTGAAGAGAAGACCCGGCGGAAAGGCAGCGCGACCACAGGTAAGCAAATGTTATTTTTTTTTTTTTCTACAGTTAGCAGCTGCTGCTGCCGAAGCGGGGGGAGGGGTGGCCTATTCCGGGGGCTCTCCTGGAGCCACCCGACCCCCCACGGGGGATCGGATGGCACCAAATTAAAGTGGAGACCCGGCCGGATCCAACGAGGGGTCAGGTGAGTATTTTTTATTTTTATTTTTTTAACTAGCAGGGGGGAAATCAGGCACGTAGATTCTACGTGCTTGGGACTTAAGTGGAGTGGAAGCAAGCACGTAGAATCTACGTGCTTGGCACTGAAAGGGTTAAGAGCTGCTTGTGTGTAACAGATAGGGTTAAATGTGCTAATATGGGATGCCCAGTGGGCAGGGGTTTTTACAGCAGACACAAAAACAATTTAAAACTGTGATCTGGCTATTAAATGAAAATAAAAAAAAATCTTTCTCTGTCACTTTATCTGCTGTCCCTGCCTCGATCTTTCCCTGGCTCTCTGTGGCTCTCTGTGGCTCTCCCTGGCTCTCTGTCTTTCCCTGTCTCTACCCAGCTCCGTTCTCGCCGCAATACAACGCTGAAATGCGCACCAGCAAGATGGCCGCCGCTTATATAGTGTTGTGACGTCACCGGGGTTCCTGGCTGCTGATAGGCTGCATGTGACCTTCCCATGATACCTTGCCCCAGGGGATATGTCCAGACATGTGCATCCACCATTTTACAATGCCTGTAATTGCAGTAAATGGAGTTTAAAGGAAGAATTTGTTCGATCGAATCGCAGGGAAATTCGGATTCGCTCAGAATCGAATATTTCATGAAATTCGGAACGATTCGGGTTCGTCCGAATCGATTTGCTCATCTCTAATAATAATAATATATATATTATATTAAAAAATCTCTCCCATCGCAAGAATATTACGCAATAACAAAAAATACAACATTTTACCTCAAAATCCCAAAGTACTGAGAAATCCATGGCAGTTTTCTCTTCCTTTCTAGGCACTGTTTTTCGAGGTAAACTTCCATAGGGCAAACCCATCAAAATCTGTTTGAAAGATGAAAGCACAATGTAAAATTAAATCAGATTTTACCATTCATTTTAAGGAAAAGTACATATTTCTGGAAAGCATCCCAGTGCTAAATAGGCAAATGTGAAACAGACCTTTAGGTATTGATAACTAATATTTATTTTGGTAATTGGGAAGATAAAAATGCCAAAAATACTGTACCACACTCCAGCAGTGACTCCACAGAGAGCGTGTGCACCCACAATCCATGTTCCAGGCAGCAGCATGGACTGTGGATGCTCCCAGTGTACAGATGCTCAAGCCCAGGGAACTAACACCTTACTATGACTTGATGAGTTTGTGCCTCACTGTGAAAGCTAATCCCCCTGTGGATCTCCATTTGCAGCTTGGAACTGGATAACATGATCAGTTACAATGCACAACCAGTTCAGGATGTTCATCAGAAACAGTATAGTTTGCTTAGGTGCGGAACCTTGTAGTTCAGAAACCTTTAAATGTTACTAAACTTTCATTAGCTCTACTTACTGGCAGCCATAAAGAAATGCAGAACTGACTAAACTATTTTTTCCAAGTTTCACAGAAACCAAAGTAAATAACTTCAGCTACATTTAATGATCCCTATTTTCAATTCTTTCCAAACTGTGTCGTCTATTCATTATAGCTGATTTATTTTTCTAAACGAACCAGTTAGTCATACGGAACCTTGGCATTAATTCCTCCTTTCATTGTGGAGTGCTCCTATTAGAGATTGCACGACACAATCAGCCTAATTCTTCTGAATTTCCACCATAATTTAGTGTGAATGCTAAAGACACAAAGTTTGTTCTAGTTTAGAATATGGTCGCTAAGGGTTACTTCTTCCCAACTGTGACTTTATTACGGATGTATCAAAAGGCGAACAGAAATTTCAGCTACTGAACAAAAACTAAGCCTATCAAAAAGTCATGGCTGCCACTGTAAAAAGAGGGCAACCACTAACAAATATACAGCATGGTAATCACCACCTTTCAGCATTAGTGGCCCCCATGAGGCCTCAGCACTCAGGAAGACCATTTTTGGGTAAATTACAAACTGTTTGCTGTAACCTTGCCTGCAGAAGAACTCCGCCATGCTAATAAGCATTGGTTTAATATCCTTTTAGCCATATTATATTAAATATAAGGGTCATGAATTAAAATATTCTGGGAGGTTCTCCAAATGTATCCTTACTGTGTAATAACATTGCTGTAATATATCCCCTGTTCTCTTATGATTCAGTTCAACCCTTTGGTTCTGCATCACCTGAATTTAAATACCATTCGATTTCATGGGGGGCTACTAAAGCAGCCAGATACCTCTATATTACACGGGCAGGAAGACCACCAAATGTCTGAGGAACCACCAGCAGAGACTAGACTTCCCCTTAGGGACTCGGTAGGCAAAGTGCATAAACTATCATTCTGCAGCTCACCTCCAAATGGCTGCCCCTTCCCTTCCTGTCAGCACATGGCTGCTCCTGGAAGTAGAAACAAGGCAAAGAATAGTGTCACAATCCCCTAAATTTCTTTGCCATAGACCACCAATCATAGGCCTGTCCACAACTGTATAGAGCATAATGATGCACACAGCAGCATATCAGCACAGCACTGTGAGAATGGGTTGCAGTCTATTATTTTCATCATTTGAAGGGCATGACATGACAGGAAGATCAACAACAGTTTCTGTAACAGGTCCAATTCAAGGAAGGGGAAACAAAGTGAGGACCAGAGTGTGTTCTTCCAAGGAAGGTTGGTGCAAAGAAGGAATGACCTAACCCATACTGGCTTAGTGGTTAAGCTGTCACTTAAATGACCAGAGTTCAAATCCCACGCCATCTGGGCCCGATCTGATAGCAACCATCGATTACTGGGGCTCAGACAGCATGGGAATCAATCTCATGATCTGGTTGCGTATTATTATGCATCTGGATGGTCTAATTAATACATCAAGATCCTCTTTCGGGATTGTGATAAGGCAGCTGGTGAATAGTGGGCCATCCAATCATCTCTATGATCAGGTTAAGTGATCACTTATGATAACCTTTGTAAAAGCTGCTGGGCAGTGAATGTTCTCTTGTCAGTGTTTGCCACCACCAATATTATATTGTTTTTCTTTGTTGGTCTCTCTACGTGTCTGGGAGCTGTAGAGCTTCCTAGCATTTTTTGTTCATTGTTTAATTGATGAAATCTGGTCATACATAACAATAACAGTAATTAAAATTCACAGAACACTGTGTAATTTAAAACTTTGAAGCAGATCAATTAAAGTTATTCCACTGCCACTATCCTGACTTCAGTTGTATACAAAGCTCAGATGCAGCAAACAAAGTACCCTGTGGATTATGTATGCATGGTGACGTCAGAATGCAGCTCAAAATTGTATTAGCAATCTGACTTACCTCTGGAATCACCACAAGTCCAAATATAAGTCCAAAAAGAACTAGGTTTACACCATACATCCATCTTAGGAATATAAAATAAGAAGCAACAGATGAGCCAAAATGACCTGTGTATGTAACACAGAGAAATCATAATTAAATGACCTTTCACTGTAAGTAAATAAAAGATATCACAGTATTTCAAGCATATTCAACTTGTCCAGGGCAAAACAAACAGCACCAATTTATTTTGTACCTTAAACTAGAATGAAGTGTACTACAATTTGGATTACTATAGTTATCTAATCTAATAATAATGTCCAAAAGTATGATCCTGCAAAAAGCAACGATTTTTCTCACCAGATTCAGTAAACTGTTTCCATGTAAATTATCTTGTGCACAGAACATTAAAACATGTTAAGGCAAAACTTTAAAGGATTTAATCTAAAACTTCCTAAAATATAAGAACATATATTTTATCAGCTTTAAAAAATATACTAAGACGATTATATCATCATAACCCTACTGTAGTTGCTAATAGGAAATCATGAGTTCATCTGGTATCTTTTCACACACACAATTATTCTACAATTGTGCAAATAATCTTGCTGTTGCACAATTTTAGTGCATATTATATGCCAAAGAAATTTACAATAGAAACAGTCATTTTACTTTCTCAGTAGATTTGAATATCTACATGTACTTACAGGTTTCATGCAAGACTAAGGACACAAACCGGTCCAACAGGCCTGGGGGCATCCAAATTGCTGGAACCACCCCACAAATCCATCTGATCAAATGCGGCCCCATGATTGGCTGCCATGGTCATGTGGTCTGTGCTTAGTGGCACCACATTTTGCCAGGAGTATGTGGCTCAGGTGAGTGGAACTGGGAATGTTGAGGGGAGATCCAGGTGTCAGGATGCCCCCCTCTCCCAAGCCTATGACAATGGGGTCCAGCACCAATTTTGTAGAAAATAGACCGCTCTAATAGTGGCACGTTATTGATGTTAGACACAATATATTCATATATGAATTTTAGGAATAGTTTTTTACTAATTAAATATTTTTGATGATTCGTGCACTTTAACTCTAATGTGAAGGGTGTGTTCTGTGTATTTGCTCAGACAGGATGCCCCCGCTATGGTTTTGTTTTTAGATGTATGTTATATGTTTTTTAATAAAATAAATATGAATTTATGTGATGAAATTATTTGATTAATTAATTTGGGGGATAGTGCCAATATAGAGTGCTGCTTATTTGTGGATACTGGAGCTACATCATTTGAGGATTGTTGGTATAGTTTTTGCGGCACACATTAAGCACATCACTCTCATCAATTTAATATATTAGAGATTTAAGTTGTTAGAGATTGGTGGGGCAGAATCTTCCTTTTTTGCTTTTGTTTAGAGTGCCACTGGACGTGGTAAAAATGGTGGTTGGCAGTTTAGTGGGAGTTGTTGAATTAAATAAAACTCCTTGTATACCCATTTAATATTCATCTTAGTGAAGGTTGGTATCCCTGATATTCATCCAAATGTACATTACAACACACTTATATGCTTATAGGTCTTTACCCGATGCAAGTTCTGAGCAGAAGGTGGGATGTTTTTCAATGAAAAAGACATGCTAGAGTGTAATGCGTTTTTTTGTATAAAAAATAAAAAACTGAGAAAAGCGTGCCCCGCCCTCCCTTAGCCAACCAGCCCAGACACAAACAGAGGCTGGTAACTGAGGGTTCAGAAATCAAACAGCAGCCCCTCGCTCTGCCAATTCACCAGCCCCTATGCCCTTCAGTACAGATCCAGTGCTCCTCTGCACCCCGTTGCCAAAGAGCGGGATAATAGGAAATCATTATTGGCATGCCACCTGCTGGTCTTGGCAGGTGGCATGGTGGCCCTCCCACCCTGTGTACTGATATAGGTGTCCCCCAGATGGTGCTGCAGATCAGTGTGCTGCCCTTGGGTCCGTGCCTTGGGAGAAGTTGGGGGTTAGGTGCCCTGCTAAACAGAGATTCAGAGATTCCCGGACAGAAATTAAACCTGCAAGCATCTGGTCACAATATCAGTTCCTTAGCCACTAGGCCATGACAGCGTCCTTTGGTCCCTCACCTCTTCCTGGTCAACAAAGCCAGCATCCTCTTCATAGTCAGCCAAGTCGGGGGCTTACTCCAGGGTCAAGCGCTGGGATCATCAATGTCAGTGGTTGCATCTAAAATAGATGCCCCACTGACATCTCTTGTACAGGGGAACACTGGAACTGTCTCCTTCCATCCCGGCTTACAGCCAGGAATAGTGCAGCCCACCCATGTGGGAAGCTTCTATAGAACAGATGCCTCTGTAGAATAAAATCTTCGCTCCCCCAGCTTCTGTCTGAAAGCCAAGGGTAGGAGGAGTTGGGACTTGTGTCCCACATCACTCCAGATGCTGATGAAATAGACACTGCTACTGGGGTCAATTAAAGATACCCACCTCAGGATAGAGGGTGCTGATGAACCCGCCTCATTACCCACATTTCCAATGGCCAGCGGTGTGTGAAAGAGCACCAGGCCCATACCTACTGTGTGCTGGACTCTTCCAACCCCCCTGGTCTTGGTATAGGTAGGGCATAGGCGGGGAATTCAAAATGTGGGAATTTTATTCTGAATCTACCATACTGTTTAGACATGCAAGAGGGACAAGGAGAAAGGGATGGGTTATACGGAGCTTAAGCCCCCCTTATAGCAGAAGACCCATAACCTCATAGGTGCTGATGCCATTTTGCTACCAGTATCAATAATCCTAGGACATACACAATGGAAAAATGGTTAAAATAGCAAACATGAACGGAAAAGCTTGCAATTCATTTATAATTTGAGCTTTACCAAATATTACATACTTTCTACCTCTTTAATCTTCATTTCCCATGGTATGCAGGCTGTTTTAAAATTTTCAAAGTCTCTTTTAAACTTAATCCATTTCTGAAAGACAGTTATCAGTCATACATATTACAACTTTTTTGTTTTAAAAGCAAACTATTTTAAATCAATATTATTTTATTTTAGGTAAGGACAAATACAAATTAAACATTTATATTAAAATAATGCAATTAATAATAAAAAATGTATCTTAATCTTAATTTTACATGAATGTTTTTTAAAAAAACATATTGAATAATTACAATAATAATATAGCAACATAAAATCGGGTATGGGTCAACAAAGGTCCTTGAAAAAAATCTAATGGGAAATGCAGTCCAGTATTTTGTTGAGTATCCAGACCAGACCTCCTCACTTAACCCCCAACAATGTCAAATGAGTCATTTCAAAGCATCTCAAAATATCTGATTACGGAAATACCTTATGTATTCTAGGCAATGCTGCTTTCTTTGGCTCATGGCTGGGTTGGCAAGGACAAGTCATGGCACAAAGTCATGAACGTGTTCTGCTTTGGTCAAAGACAGCTATGGGGCCACTGTGGCTTGCCATGCTCACTCACACTGAGAGCACCAAGGCTCAGAGTGGATGCTAGACCATTCGTTTGTGTGGTCCTGGGGAAATAAAATTGAAAGGAGGGCAAACTTTGGAGCCCTTCTATTGCTTCCCTCCAGTACTGCAATAATGTAGTAGAGGCACATGGGACAGACATCGGGTGAGCTGCTTGCTGCCTTATTATTGCAGTTGGGTGTCCAGTCCCTTTAGGTAGATACAAAGCAAGTCCAGTGCCTTGGGTTTATTTCTGCTGATATACCACGGCCTTCTTAAGGGAAAAGCTGAACAGACAGCAGGGACATGACAATGCTCAGCCTGGTCACCTAGGTCTAACATACAGTATCTGTTTACTTTGTGAAATGTGAATCAAATCTTTAGCTCAGTAGGGGATTTAAATATTTGGCACATAATACACACTAAAAAGAGATCTTTTGCTCTTGGTGCCCAAGATCAACAATTCTCAGGACATGTGACAAGATGCCCATTTCAGTGTTTAGCCACTGGGCTCTGCTTCAAGCCCAATTTAAATTGGACCTTCACCCTAAATAAGAATCTGTCTTGTATATCTCCCCCACCCCATACATACAGATTGCCCACATTAAAAATCATCCTATCTGCATCTACTGCATTTTCTGAGCCTTTAAACATCAAAGATGGTGGCTCATAGAGTCTCAGGCTGCCTGTAAAAATGAAGTATCTTCTGACTGTGCTGCTCTGCATTCTGGGATTGCTGTCCTTTTCCTGACCCCAGCTCTGCTCTGTCTGTGCAAAGCACAGCTATATCCCCACCCCCTGTACTTTACACCCCTCTCCTCAGTTTGTGTGATGCTTTTGAGACAAGCCCGTATACTAGAGAACAAATATTCAGCTCAGTGCGGAAGAGAATAAAAAGTAAGCAACTAAAAACATAAATTAAATTAATTTTAGATGCTGAGGAATAGTTTTCTAAGGGTTTGACCTTTTTCATTTAAGGATGCTGAAGGTCCAGTTTAAGCTCATAGGCAGTAACGTAATACATGGAGTGTGATCCATGATGCATCCATGATGATACATGGCAGGGTGCTAACCATTCCTTATATAAGTTTCTCAATAAGCATATGTATGTTTTTCTTTATAATAATTGGTATAGTTTTGCTTCTGTGGGGCAAGGGTTTGGCATATATTTTTGTAATAGCCCCATTAAAAACTCAGGACCATCTCAGTATTCACTATAATTTACTACATTTACAGGAAATCATTTACCTATCTCAGTTCTACATTTTGAATGTAATAGTTTGCATCATCTCTTTATGCAAAACAACATCTAAACTGACAGCTTGAATATCTTAGGGAAATATTATACCGCCACTAAAAATAGAAAGTCAGTTTGTAAAATTGTAAAATTCAAAAGCTCCAACTGCTCTATGACGTATCTGCATTTTATCCGTAACCTGAAGCTGAACTGGCATCATATCCAGATTGAGGAGCTTTGCTTCAATGGTCAACAATATACATATAAGCTCATACAGAACCCCGACATCAGGATCAGGTAGAGGGACTGTCATTTAAAAGGGGCCCACAACTGTCAGCAATACATTCACTGGAATTTTTGAGTGTGTGTTTATATGGATGAGCCGTGTCTATAACCTGAAACAGGCGCAGAAATTATTACTGAGGGTGATCTTGGCAGTGAAAGAGGCAGCGACTGGATGCAGATGTATAAAAGCAGCACGACTAAGGGGGTTGGTCCCCCAAATTGGTGTCTTGAGGGCACCTCTGCACCGATCCTCAGCATGTAGGTACATGTCTCCTACTTTTTGAGTTTTATCATTTCTATGAGTAAACACTAAGGCCCTTATTTATGAAGGAATAGCGACAGGTAGCGACTGGTGAGCGGCCGGTAATGACGGGCCCCGCCACGAGAACGCCGGCTCCCCACCACAATCACACATTTATCAAGCCGATCCTGCTTAGCGACTGAGATAGCGCCAGATAGCCACTCATTCATCATTATTCCAGCCTCAGCCCACAGCGCCAGAGTCCGACCTTGAACAGCGACAGGTAGGACCTCTCGCTACCTGGCGCCCTCCAATGGAACAATCTTTAAATATTCATAATTAATTGTTATTAATGTATTTTTTTTTTTTTTTTTTTTTTAAATGTGAAAAATTCTGTGACCACTTCTGCCATGTTAGATAATTTTTTTAAGGTAAAAAAAAAAATAAAAAAATTGTGCAGAATTGATATTACAGGTCTGATATTATTGTATTCATATTACTAAATTCTTTGGTTTCCAAAAATATGGTGGTTTGGGGTTAAAAAACTACTTTTAACACATCGCCGCCAGCGCTCTGGGGTTTAAACATGCATTTCACAGCGCGAGAATTTTTTGAGCGTGATGTTTTGATGAATATGGTGGAAGCCGGTCGCTCTGACCAGTCGCTATCATGCGCACCCATACATCGCGGAACCTGTCAAATAGCGACTCGTCACCCCGTATTCAACATTACTGCACATGACTCAGTCGCTATCAACAACCGAACAATGGCCAAGCACAGCGACTACTAGCGGGCGCTGTGAAAATGCGGCTACAGTCGCTCAACTGTCGCTACCTGCCGCTATTAATGGATCGGCCTCTAAGTTTTATTGATATTTTTTTGGCATTCACTACTTTGCTGGAACCTCTGTCCTTTTGCACCCAAAAATAATATGGATATCTCTCCCTTCCTCAGACAAACCACACTGTCTGCCATCCAATGAACCCCAAAAAGCAATCTGGTAGAGCCTGAGCTGAGCACATGGTGCCCCCTTTCCCCATCACCCAAACCAAATTGTGTTGGTCCATTTAAAAAAAACGTAACTTTTAAATCAGAAAAAGTCTGATGCCCCACAGACACCACTAGTATGATGGCACCTTGTGTATCTGCTTCATCTGCACACGCCAAAGGCCGGGCCTGTTCCTGACATCCCAGTGCATTACTGTGACCTCCTCTGGGGCATAAATACCCTTTCCTGCAACTGGTGCCTAGACTCTGGCTGAAAGCGCTTATCATGCCGAGATATGCCAAAAACCCTCCAGCCAGAGGATGCCAAGACCAGGCCTGAAGGTTGCAGATCTTACATTATATTTACACTTTAAATAAAAGTGTGAATGTACTGGCAGCTGCATTTACTAACTTTTTAATTACTTGTGGACTGGTGCCCCAATGGTCCCTATAGCAGTTCAAGGATTGCAGTGTAAGAATTGGATGTTTCCAAAATCCTTGCAGGGTCGTGCTGTTTACTTTTTCTGCCTGCCTAGGGCTGGTGTAGTAAGTAAATGAACAAGTAAGTGAAATAGTAGCAATACAGAGACATCAGAGACATCAATAAAGACATTCAATTTTTTTCATACCTTTAACATCATAACCTTGTAGGCATAGAACTTTTTTCCCTTTCCTTTTCCCAAAGCACCTTCAAATTTTTCTACAAATTTCTGAGCATCCCTAGTACATAAAAGTAAATGTTAGTACTTTCCTGCTGTAATAGACAAAGCGAGTGACACTATTTGTAATTTTTGTATCGCACATAACAATTTGTTAAATTGTACCGACACCCCCATGGTGCCAAAGGGGAAGCTTCACCTCACCATTGAAACCCTCTAGTACCTCATCTCATAGCCTGGACCAAGTACTATAAGTACAGTTAACTGTGAGTTGTGGTGGAGGGGGTCCTTATTCACAAGTGACTGGAGGATTGATCAAATAGGCAGCGCAGAGGAATCTTGATGAGGTATGCCCTGTCATGCATACCACCATTGTTAGTCCAATACTGGCCAGAAAAAAAGGATAAAAATGCCAAGTGGGTGCTCCTAAATACTCACCTAAGGCTCCATCAGTGGCTTGCTTTGAACCATCAAGCTACAGCTGCTTATAAGAAAAGAGGGAGAAAAAATTCCTATAAGCTAGATGCCATTAAAAGGTCATTTTTATTGCAAAAAAACACAATTTTACCCATTGCACACTACATTCCTTAAATAAACTTCTCCCTACCTTTAAAATCTACAATGCTGTTGAGATAAATCGGCATGAGCTCCACCACACCAACAACACATACCAAAGCACACTCAAAGGCTGCCTGTTTTTGGAGGAAAGAATCCAGGTTTGCATCATTGGGTCTATGATAACTCATCCGGGTGAAAACAGGTCAATTCAGTCACTGTTGACCACTCAGATCATGAAATCAGTGTCAAGATTGCATATAACCAGATGTCTTCCACAGACTTTGGGTCCAGTAAAAGCTCTGACTCTGAGCCTAGGATTATACCCTCATCCTTAAGCTCACCCTGCACTTTCGGCAACTCAACTGGCTGGCACTTTGGTCCGATGGTGTGTCCCCCTATCCAGATCGACAAACCGACATTGATACTTCCAGGCCTGGCTCACACAGTAGGTGGGTGGTACGTGTCAGTAGATGGGCAGATGAGGGGTGGTCTACTGGGGCTTTGTAAAGAATGATGTAGGGGAGTCTCAATGCACCTATTTGACAGAGCTTGAGGAGCTCAGGCTTATTAACGTCTTATCTTGGCAGTTTCAACTATCATGTGGGATGACAGGTTTTTATTACGTAGCATGTCCATGAGGCTAGAAGCCTGGATGGCTTGGATGTTTTATTGATCAGGTGTGGAGATGCCTAGTCTCATTAAATAATTACCTGCAAAAAATTATTTTTGCAACTAAGGATTAGCTGCGAGATGCTTTATTTCCAAATTCTTGAAAAGTCCCAGTAGGCAGGATGAAATGCCTACTGACACATACCATCTATCACCATACTAGCACGGCTTCAGTGTCAGCTGTAGAGAGCGAGGCAGCCCAGGGGTATCAATTTCTGTGTGTCGCCCTGAATGGCTGGACACACCACGGGACTGCAGTACCAGCCGGCTGAGTCGGCGAGATTGCGGGGTTAGGAGGCAGATGAGACAAAACTTTTAACCCGGTTGATTGATTAAAAACCCAACTGTGCAAATCTGGACTCTTTCCTGAAATAACAGTTGGCATTTAAGTATGCTTTGGTATATGTGGTTGGTGTTGGGGCCCATGGTTTTCAACAATGATTTTTAGAGGGGGGTTTATTTAAAGCATGAAGAGGGCAATGTCTAAAAATATCCTTTTAATGTCATCTAGCATAAGGGAAACTTGGATTCTCCATTTTTGATAAGTCCAATACTAGGCAGCTGCACTTTCCTCCCTCCCTCACAGGTTTACAACCCCTATATGACTGACCACTAACGATGAGGTTCATTTGCACAGCACTATAAGTCTCTACCCACCTGGCGGATCCCTATTGCCATTGGTGGTCTACACCCTACCTGGAACAGACATCCCAAGGAAGGTGTCTAGAAGTCAGTAACATGGCAGTGTGTCAGAGATTGTAGATATCTGTGTAACCGTGATAGCGGTATTATTTTTCTTCATGGCTTTAATTAAAGCAGTACACATCTAGATACAGTGACTGTAAGAGAAGCTTTTCTCTTGTTGCTTCTCCGGTTTCAGAGGGAATCCACAGATTTAAAGTAGGGCTAAGTTCTCAGTGCCAAGTTCTTTTCTCTCTGCAGATAGTGTTTCATGTCAACCATTACTCTCAAAAGTATAACTACTATAAAGAGATTATGGTGTCCTGAGGAAAAGATGTAGCTGCCATGGCTGACTGCATTATAAAATTCTAGTTGTCTGACTTTCATTCTAATCCTCTTGCATATACTGTAATGAGACGCACCCAAGCCAGGATGCTGCCTGTATATTTAGAGGGGCGTAAGCCTGAATGTTCCACTTCTTTTAGCTTGTCACCTTGGCAAAGAAGTATGACAGTCAGGACACAAGCATTTTATCAGGTAGCTAAACATGACCACCTATGCAATATAAAATAGTTTTAAAAAGAATTGTCCAGGATTAAATAAACCAAAGCAAACAATGGCAGGTATCACATGTTTCTTAGTAGAAATGTATTTAATTTTTTTTCTACCTTAATATGGTCAATTTTTTCTTCATGCGCCAAGGCTTATTCCGAATTGTAGAAATAAGTTTCTTCTTTTCCTCTACTTGTTCCATGAGTTTGGCCATTTCTTCTTCATCCAAGGATTCTTCATCTGATGAAGAACCAGATGACTGGGAATCACTGAAACATACAAAGGATCATCCAAGCTACTTTGCAATATCTGGAGAGCCTGAGTTTTAAAGGCTCACAAAACACACAACACCAGGTAAGAAAAGTCACTACTTTTTTAGGAGAGAAAACTGTCATTCAATTTCATTGTCTACCTTGTAAACGGATGTACATTTTCGCCTGGTGCTAAATTATCCCCAAGTTAGACAATGAAAGTGAATGTCCATTTTCTCTCCTAAAAATGTTGGGAATTTTCTCACCTGGTGCTAAACCGACCCTAATAAAGTTGAATTTTTATTTGTAAAATTCTCTGTGATGGGGCGATTCTGCATGTAAGGGACCTTTCTTGCAAATATATAAATACCAGCAGCCAACAGGGAATTCACATTTGGTGACTCATTTCAGAGTTCAATATATCTATCAATTAAGTGGACCAACACTCTTGCAGCGCCGCTTGGTGCCCATGTGGGCGCCTGATGGCCAATTGCTGCCCTGGATCCCTGGTGTGGGACTGAGGGAAAGGTAAGATTTACGGGTGCTCGGGGGGTTATGTGCGAGGAGGCTTCAGTTTTATGGATGTCATAAAGCAGCAGAGCAGACCAAAACCCATGTGGCGCAGGTGTTGGTCCGCTTTAACTGAACTGGACACTAATGCACTACTAAAGAATCACATACAACAAACTGTGTTTCTTTTCTGCACATATTGCTATGTGAGCACAACTCTGATCAGTAAGTTAGAGGAAAAAAATAATGGGGCCCCCTGACCCCATAGGCACTGAAATGGTTGCTATATTTACACCCCGTGTAGTTACAACCATTTTTTGCACTTTTTTGTGTGTTAAAGTAAAAAGCTCACCAAGATGTTTGAAGTTTCAGTTCACACCCAAAGTGCACCCAAAGCTAAACTCCATTTATTAAATCTTTAGCATGACCCTTACCGTGCACCTTATTTTACCAAATATTAAGCATGTAGGTCTGGGTCTAATAGCTCTACGTCATCTCACAGTCAATGTTATACTAGTGCAGTACTAGGGGTAGTTCTAGTAATATTATGCTGAGCCAGGGAAGTTAAAAATACAGTAAACCATTTTGGAAATCTGACAAATGTCTAGAATATATATATATATATATATATATATATATATATATATATACATAGAGGGCCGGCTCCAGGTTTATGTGGGCCCTTGGGTGGGATGTTCTCAGTGGGCCCCTTTGTGGTGAAGAGTCGCGTCACATCACCCAAATCTGGATGCCGGCCCTGTCAGTGGGCCCCCCTGGCAGCTTCCCCGCCTTGCCGGGTGCCGACGCCGGCCCTGTATATATATATATATATATATATACAGTAGCTATGTACCTGCCACTTTTCTTTCTCTGGTCTTCACTCTTTTTTCCTGTCTTCTTTTCATTTTTTTGTTCTGCTTTCCGCCCCTTATTAGCAGCATTTCTAGCTCGGTTTCTGTTACCGGCTCTCCTGTTGGCTCCACTGTTTTCATTACCATCGTCATCTTCATCGTCATCATTATTACTTCTTGGTTTACGTCTAGCTCTAGGCCTTCTGCTCCCTCTTGCTGATTCATCCTCACTACTGTTACCCTCGCTGTCAATCCTCTGCTGAGATGCTCTTTTCTGTCTGCCACCTGTCTTTCTCTCTCTGCTTTCCTCTTCTTCTTCTTCTTCATCTGCAAGGTAGATTTAGAAAATGAATTATTACCAAGCTGACATGCATATTCCTCATTTCAGGAAAAGAACATTAAACCTCATTCACTTGAAGCCTTATTCATGAAGCATTAGCGCCGCACAGCACACCTTTTTGACCTCAGCAGCACAAAGGCCAGAACTGGATTGTAGAGTTTAATGCTTATAATTAATATTAAATACATTTTTGGGGACAGAACTTGCATTGGGGCTTATCACTAATTGATAGATGGGCCAAAATGTTTTTATTTCGGGGGCTATTACATTTAATTTGAATGGCTTTCGCTTAACAATGTGCAATTTGGACAGCAACAACTAAAATGCATCAGAAACACATTGTAAAGTTTGTCCCGAGCAGTGATTTCTTGTAGCTGTAAGGAAGAAATGCTAATCAGCACCGAAAAATTACAACACAAAAGATTTCAAGGAGAAAAAAATTCATAAATATGCTGGGGCGCGCCAAAATAACGGCAGTACAGGGTGATAGCAGATATTTTATATTAAATGTTTTGGAAGTAGAAATAGCCTATGGGGAATGCAAACAATGCAAAACCTTAGTTCATTTCTGAATGATAAAGTTCATCATTATATCTGATGAGAAGGAAAAACTTTCTCAATAGTGGACATTTTTTTTCAATAAATATCAAGGCTGGCCCCCAACCTTGTCCAAGTTTTTAGTTTTGACCTGCTTGCCCAATGTGCATTTGAGCTTGACAATCCTATTCTAGATCAATGAATAACTGCAGTAATAGAAATTGAAGGCAGCTATGTTTCCCTTGCTTTTAAGGATGGGTTCTTTGTAAAAGCATGGGGGGCTCGCTACATTAGGCAGAGCCCATAAGTATATTCCTTTAACTTGATCTGTGATACTGTGGACCATTTTGTCAAACTTCAAGATACTCAGTTTTCTACTCTGAGGTCCTGAGGAGGGTTCTCGCCATTTTATTGAAGACATTGTAAAGTGCTTTTATATATAGATTTGTAAAAATAGCCTCTTCAAATCTTTAAAGTGGACCAACACCCAGGATTTTGACTATCCTGGGTTTTGGTCCACTTTGGTGGGGCACCCCGATCGGGGGTGCCCCGCTGTGTGAAACCCCCCAAGAAAGCCCCGAAAACTCACCTCACCCCGCTCCTACGTGACCGCTGCAGCCAATCCCCGCCACCGGACAAGCGAGAGGCAGCGCCGGACAAGCAGAGCGCATCCGCCGCCGCCTCCCGCGCATCCCTCTTACAGGGAGCGCGCCCTGCCGCTGGAACGTGAAAAAGGTAGGATTGTGGGCTTCCTGTGGGGTTTCACCCCGCGGGACATCCCGATTTCGGATGCCCGCGGGGAGGGATCTGATCGGCCCGGGAATCCCCCTGGATGTTGGTCCACTCTGGATGTTGGTCCACTTTAAGAAATCCTAAAGTCTATAAAGAACTTAGGATAGATCAAAAAATGGGCTAATAGTTACCTACTTCTGGCCCGCTGTAAAATGCCCACGGCAGCAGGGAAAGCGCAGCCCTGCTACCCCTCTCTCTTTGTGAGCACTAGCATTGGGTGAACCAAGTAAACCTGGTGCTCATGTAGGGAGGCACAGTAGCAGTGATTCATTTTCCCTGCAATTGTGGAGATTGAAGCCACAGAACAGAAGCTTTACAGGGAGCTTTCAGTTTTCAGTTGTTTTTTTTTTTTTTACTGCTGCAGATGTTGATGCCATTGGGAACCAGTTCAGGAATCCTACCCCCCCCCCCCAGATGGCTCAGGATTCAAGAAGAAGTGTCCTAGGTTCCATATGCACAGTTTTCCCACACAAACTTTCACAGTCTTTCAAAAATAATAAGCATCATTAAACTGGAACAACACCCATTTTTTGAAAAGATATCTCCTGTTCTGTGCCTGTCATGCAAACGGGGGCATCCCCAATTGGGATGCCCTCCTGGGCTTGGAACAACACTCATTTTTTATAAAAAAAAATAGATGTTTAGTTTAATGCAAGGGAGTGTCATACTGTGTTAATAATTAGCAGCATAATAATTAAGGCATGTACTCTTACTATTTATTAAAGTCACAGTTAGGAAACAAAAAAATCCCTATTGGCCTGATTCAAAGCCTCTCTCACACGCATTTCCAAATGTGGGAATGAAGTAAAAGTCCTTTATTTGGGATTTTTCTATGTCAGATGATACTGGGCCACATTTTTTTTGTCCGGATTAGCAGTTTTGCGGGACTTTATGGTATGTGCACACCCATCCAAGTACTTGCCGTATTATTTCGTTTGATACCTAATAATATTTTAGGGGTTTGCCCTGCGCTTACATGTGATTCTCAGCCCTGATTTGCCCCTTTTTCAGCCCTATAAAAACCATACGTTTCCGGTTCAAAATTACACCCTTGCAAGAAACCGCCATACACGCTAACGATAGAGCCCCTTGATGAGTTATGTGAAAAGTACTAGTGTCTGCAGCAATGAGGGCTGTTAACCAGTTACCTTTCAGAGCTTAGGCATACCCGTAGTCGCCTGGATATCGATCAGATGTCTGATCAGCAGGTGTTCGAATTGATCTGACTAAACCACCTATCTTTCAGGAAGCTTTACTCAGAGCTGTGGCCATGGTTGACCCCTGCCACAAAAAAGGAGTATGCAATTGGAGGTATGACCAAATTGCTTGGCTGACACTAATTTTTAGTGAATGGCTCCTTCCAGAGGCTAGGGGCACTGTCAGTTGCCATGTCCCAGCCTTCGTTGAGTTGCTCCCTGACTAAATTTCTCAATGGCATGGCTATCCTGCAGGAGATATACATCCCTTTTCATGACAGCATGGAAGCCTGGAACGTGATGAGGTTGGGTTTTTTTCAACATAGCGAATATGCCAAGTGTCATGTGCGCCATAGACTTCACACACTTGGCCCTTGTTCCCCCAGCTGCTTAGGAATATATGTTTCGGTATGTTTAGGGCCACTGTTGTTGCCCCTTCTTGCCCCCTCTCCTGTATTTATGCCTTCTAGCCCCTTCTCCTTTCTTTATACTATGCTTGTCTCAGCTCCCCTTAACCAGCTTCCTTTTGCCCTTGTGACTTAATTTTGAATTTTGTTTGCAATTAATAACCTGGAGCCACTATTTACCCTCTAATTGTCTGGCTATATTTCAGAAATTGTAAGATGGGCCACCCTCTTTAACGTCTAATGTGTCATGAGACCGGATCTTTGTTTTTTCAGAGTTTTGTCTGGCTTCCCAGGCTCGCCCCATGATGCATTCATCTTGCGGAGTTTGAGTTTATATACCCGTTTTGAGAGTGGCGAGCTGAGTGGCAGTTGGCTTCTGGATAAGTGTTTCTATTTTCCTCTTGGCTCTGCATGTCTTTAGTTATCATTGAATTTCCACTGTTTTATACTGCTTAAAGCTATTTGTCCTTTTTTGCTGTGTTGCTACTTTGTTGTGGATGCCTATTTTTATCCCTGCCCTACATCACTACTACTGTGCTCATGTGGCTAGTTAAAATGATCCTGCTCCATGCATACTGCCCTCTGTTTTGCGTGGTTGCTCAGTGGTTTGCCTTAGGCAACACTAAATTTTTGTCTCCTACAAAATGTGTTCCCCACTGGTTCCACTTAGGACTTGGTTTATGCTGTTTGTGTGTTTTGGCCATTATTTAGTGTTAATGTTGGTTTTTGATGTTCTTTTTGGTGATTTGGGTTATCCCCTGCATCCTTGGCTCCTGACACCCTTTCGAAGGCCAGACAGATGGCCAGGAGGTATAAAATTGGGCCCACTGCTGCACTCGGGCTGTTCTGGAGGGCGCATTTGGCCTATTGAAGTCATGGTTTCGGTGTCTGGACCACCACGCCAATACAAGCCTGACAATGATATTCAAATCATCATAGCATGTATCACACTCCACAATTTTGCCCTAAGGGAGAGGGTGTTGGCATATGTGGAGGAGTCAGCCCCTGTTGCAGCTCCTGAACTACATGGCCTACTGAATTCCGGTACTCCAAGCCGCGCTGCCCAATCTGTTCACCAGCATTTAGTCAACAACTCTTTTTCTTAGTTTGTGTTGATGTATTTGTGTATTTTGCTTTGTTTTAATTTACCCCCTTTTGTGTTTTCATATGTGAAATTAAAACAGCCAAAACAAGTAGATGTTTGATGTCTTTCATTTAGGGGATATAGCTACAATGCACCCTAATGGGTGCTCAAGGGCAAGACAATGCCCAAATTTAAGCAAAATAAATATTTGTCCCTCAGAAAAAACTAAATATTTCCCCCAAAAGTCCAGCCATGATTAGGGTGAAGTGGCCTGGTTTACACTCTCTGCTGGTTGGCTGCCCAAGGCAGTGGATGCATACTGGCAGTTTTCTTGTTTGCCTCCACCAGCAGTGCCTCCAAAGTTTGATTGTGGTGTCGCTGCTCTTTCACCACTGCATGGTAGGCGGTGCAGGTGGTAGCTGCTGGCTGGTTTCTTGCTGCAAAGCCAATGGCAAGGTCAAGCATAACTTGTATGGACTCCTTCCAATACTCCACCAGGATTACACCCTGGGCATCACATCTATGTGTGGTCCAAACCACTTTGCTGTGAATAAAATGGAAACACTTGCCCACAACATTTGTGTGTTACTTGGCCCACTGTGTCCCAGGCCAGCCCTCCCACTTTGGGCGTGTCTGTGGATAGCCATGTTGCTGTATTTTGTTTGGGTTCCTCCTCCACCCCCCCCCCCCCAATCTGCATATTGCAGCAAACTCTTACCACTCTAATAAGGAATAAACCTAAAACTACCTGCGTTGAAATAGCTGGACAACTTCCATTAATTAGCTAACTCAAATGCAGAGAAGGTCAGGCTGTGTCCCTCAGCCTCAAAATCTTATGAAAAACCATTCCACATAAAACACAATAAAGTCTCGTATGTGTAAGTTCAGAATTCAAGACATTGGTGTTTCATGCAGATCTAAAGTGAATCCTCCACCAGAACTAAAATCTGCGTACCAGATTTCTCCTTTCAAGTTTGCCAATATTTTACTCAGACTGATTCAGCCTCAATGCCATTAATTACCATAAATAGTGCAAAAAGGTTTTTAAAACAAGTGGTTCTTTTTGGATTTGGATTGGATTGGATTACATCTGCAATTTTATCGCCCTCTGGTGAGTGTATAAATCAAAGCGCAGGTTACGCCCCCTTTATTTAGAAATGTTTTTGCACTATTTGTTTTCCTTTTCTCTCCCTTATTATATTTCTGGGGAGCGATATCTGCAAAGTACAAATTATTGGAAGATCGAGTAAATAAGAAACTGCATTTATGGTGAATGAGATTGAGGCTGAATCAGTCTGAGTAAAATATTGGCAAACTTTAACTCTTACCACTGGTGGGCACATGCCGGTGACCAGTGTCGCAGGGTTTTGGGAAGCCCTCTCCCAGTTTGCAACCTACAAAAAATAATGACATGGAGAGTGTTGGAATTTATGATGCCAAAACATCCCTCTGCTCACTTACCCCTACACTTCAGCCCTGATAAGGAAATATAGGTGTCAAATTTGACCAAATCCACTTTCAATTCAATTCAATCTAATCTATATAATTTCTATTCAGTGGAGTTCTGCCTTAAAGCGTAAACCTGTACGAGCTAAATGTATATATAGCTTGTCTCAGCTTACACACTAGCAGAGCTTTCATGGAGCCCAGTGGGGCCAAGAAGACAGGGTGTGGGTGCTAGGAGGCGGCCCATGAACCCTGCCAACGTTCTGTTCCTTCTCTGAAGCAGCACCACCACCAGCCATTGAGTCCGCTGAAGAGGAGGGTGTGTTGAGCTTGGAGTCGCCCACAACTCCTACACACTCCAGTAGGCCAATACCCAAAAAACACACAGGTTGTGAAGCATGTAAAGTCTAAATGCATGCTAAGGGGGGCGTGGCTTGCATATGGCGGGATAGGACGCTGAAACCCGAGGCTCCTGACTTAACCCCCTTTATACCAGCAGTTTGAAATTTTGGCAGCAATATATACCGATGTCGAAGCGCAGGAAGGTGAAGGGCACACCTCGGTCCCGCACGGGAGCACCCATTACGGCCTATTTTGAAGCCAACACTCCTGGAAGCCCCAGACCCCCGACTATCAAGATGGCGGCTATGGAGATAACAGGAGATCCACCCCGCAGCGAGACAACGGCAGTCCTACCTGGTGCCCGGTCCATGGAGAGAGGAGCGGAGAGCGGAGCAGCCGTACGACCGGAGGAGCGGGGGATCGCATCGCCGCATCAGCCCACGTGCGGGGTAGAGGAGGTCGCTATGGCTGCGGCCTCGCCGGAGCAGAGGGGGAGCCCCGCCGCGACGGAGCGGGGACTGTGCAGTGCGCCTGTCACCTCCCTGAACCCTGATGGGAGGAGGGGTGGGCAGAAGACCGGCACTGGGCTCCCGGCACGGTCGGAGGAAGAAGAGCACACACCGCACTGTCAGGAGGCAGAGACAAGTGAGGTGAGCGCCGGCGGGCGCGCAGCTGCTGACAGGCCGCCTCCTGCTCAGCTGCTGCTGTCGACTGCGGCCTCAGACACGGGACCCGCAGGAGCGGCGGAGTCCAGAGTTGGAGACCGGCTGATTGTAGACTCAGCTGCAACACTGATGGCCTTTCAGCAGGTGGGTGCTGGTCATGCTGACAGTGGGGGGGGGAACGAACCCAGCAACGGATAAGCCAGCCACTAGATTGAGTGCAGCGGGGGAGGAAGAGGACTGTATATATGTGACACCAGAGAGAGGGAGACAGTCTGGGTCGTTGCTACACTACAGCCCGGGGGCCCGGACGGCTCAGGGAACCAGATCAGACGCCCATGAGTGGGGACCCACACCTGGGGGGTCGGGATACCCAGACCCACAGACCTATGACCGGCGCCTCATGTTAGGCGGACGGGAGACCCCGCTGTTACTACCTGAGGGGTGGGAATCCCCTCCTCCCGACCCAGGCTCCGCCAGCTACGCAGAGATGGTCCGAACCTCAGGGAGGCGAGAACCTGCTGCACCCCCTCCCAGACACCGCCTCACAATATTGCCAGGGGTTCGGGGGGGGGGAATGGTCACCCAGGAGCGAAGAGGGGCCCCCAGAATTTGGAGGCGGGAACGCCGAATATACAGGGTTCACCCTGCCCCGATCCTTGATCTCAGCTATCGCAGAGTCGGTCAGGACCAACATCGTGGATGCTCTCAAGTCGCTACCATCTCGATCGGATTTTGAAACCTACATAACCAGGATGGAGGGGACGTTTCGCAGGGAAATAACGTCTATGCAGAACTCCATGGCAGATCTATCCAGCAGAGTGGAGGCTAATAACGCTGTCCAACTGGACGTCCAAGCCAGAGTGGAAGCGCTAGAACGTGAGCGAGATGTCACCAGGCGGCTACTCTCTGAGTTTCAACTACAGCAAGATGATCACGAAAATAGAAACCGCCGTAATAACATTCGACTACGGGGTGTCCCCGAAACGATACCCCCATCTGAGCTGAAGGCGAGTGTTTGCGGGCTGTTCAATAATCTGTTGGATCGCCCACCTTCGGATCATATCGAGATAGATCGAATACATCGGGCCCAGGGCCCTGCGAGACCTGGCTTGAGAGGTCCAAGAGACGTTCTCTGCAGGGTGCATTATTACCAAGTTAAAGAAGCTATAATGCAGAGAGCCTGGAACCGAGGTCCAGTTGAATTGAATGGAGCGCAGATCACCTTGTTGCCTGACCTCTCACGCAGAACCCTCCAAATGCGGAGGATGTTGAAACCTCTTTTGGAACTGATACAACGTCAGGGAGCAACATACCGCTGGGGACATCCATTCCAACTGATTGTACGAAAGGACCGTAGATCTTTCATCTTGAAAGCACCGCCCCAGCTGGCAGAGCTGTTTGATTTCCTAGGGACTGCCCCGATTGCGGTCCCGGATTGGTTGGAGTTGGAGCTGGATCGTAGAGGAGGCCCGCTTCCTCAGCGCCCAAGAAGACGGGGCCGAGACCGAGGTGGACGCCGGGGCGATCCGCCCGGCCCAGACCGAAGGGCGGCGCTTGCCCCCCCAGGAGCTGATTAACTGTACCTGCGCCCAGTTGGCCTTGAAGGAGACATTGTGTTTCGACCATGAAAGCTAACGCGATATCCTTTCTTTACAGAGTTATTCATTTATAAGTTGAAGTAGTTGTTATACTGGTAGTCATATCTATAGCTTATAAGCAGAGAGTGAGGCCTGTTGATGGAGCGGCCGGGGGGAGGTTTCTGGGCCTCGGGTTGAGTGAGCACCACTGTATGTGGAGACGGGGGGTGTCCCGGCTCGGGAAGTGAAGTACCATTGGCTGGTGCGGGTCTGGCCCTCTGGGACCTCCCTCGGCTCTCTAGGTTTGGGGGTTCCCCGACCCGGGGTAGTTGTTCTTATGCCAGAATGCCTCCTTTCATGGAAGGAGGTCTTCTCGCAGAGACCACGGGGCTGCCCGGCGGACGGGGGCCTGGCCCCTTGGTGCGGGCGGCTTCCTCCTCCCCCTTCGCCCGGGATGTTCTGGATCTGGACGAGACTTACCTCGTCCTTTTCCTGGAGCATTTTGGGTGCACTGATGGGAGTACCACTGTGGAGCCTCGTTTAACGACTCCCCCATAGCGGGGGTAGCCCGGATTTGCTGGAGGCGCGGCTTGTCGCGTCTGCTCTTGGGGGGGCCCCCTTCACCTGTGACGGCTTGGCTACCGGAGGTTGGGCGACACGAACAGGGCTGTCTGCCCCGCCTTGCCCTGGGGACGACGAGTCTCGGGACGTAGGGAGATGGGCCCGCGGATGGACTCATTTGGCTCGGGGGGGCGGACATGGGGGATGGCCCTGGTCCAAGGTGGCTGGATGATCGGTGGGAGGGGTTGGAGTCATCCTGATGTTCTGCTAGAGGTTCCTGCCCGCCTGGCCTGGGGGGCGCCCTTAGCTGCCGGTTGACCCATGGCGCTGGTTGGCGCGGGGTGTTTCCTGGGGTCGGGGGGGGGAGCAGACCCTGGTTGGTGGGCCGCCGGGTAAGTGATCACCTGCTTAATTACTTAACTACTCAAATAGTTATATTGCGTGCTTAGTTAGCTTTGATAATTGATTATTTCATGTTGCTGCCTAACTGTTTACGTGTTATGGGGGATGGGAGGGATGCCTTGATTACTGAACCGTGTTCATTCTTTATATTTGTTGATTGAGTTTTGGCTCCTCTTCGCCGGGCTTCCATTTCCCCCAGTAGTCCGAGTGTTATCCCGGGGGTAGTTGCCGGAGACTCTCCCGGAAGACAAAGGACTAGACTCCCCTATATTAGGAGAGTTAGTACAATCGTTCTAATTGTTACCCAAATTCTCTTTTTCCCTTTTTGGGTCTTCTCCGGAATTTAATAGGTTTTGATTTCTGACCCTTAATACTTTCTCCCCCTTTCCTGCATTAACCCTCTTACGCTCTACTTGACCCTTCCCCTTACCGCCTATTTGTCCACCGGTTGTCTTGCGTCCGGGGTGCGGGATCCAGGTATTTAGGGTTTAGTCTGGTGGGAGGGAGCAGAGGCGATGGCAGTAACGAATGGGGCTCGAGTCTTCTCGGACGCCTCTATGAAGGTGGTCTCCTTGAATTGCAGAGGGCTCAATATTCCAGAAAAACGATCTGCAGTCATCGCAGAGCTGATTCGACTAAAAGCCCAGGTAGCGTTCCTCCAGGAGACCCATTTTAGAAAGGACAAACACCCAAAGATATCCTCCAGATCATACCCCCAGGTATTCATGAGCTCATCCCCTACCTCGAAAACTAAGGGAGTGGCGATACTCTTTTCCAGGTCCGTATCTTTTCAACTCCATAACTCTATAACAGATGAAGAAGGTAGATACATTATGGTTAAGGGGTCGATCTCAGGGGAGAAATATACCTTTGCCTCGGTCTACGGGCCCAACTCCGGCCAGGTGGACTTCCTTCTGAGGTTTTTTACCAGACTGTCGGAATTCCAAGAAGGAAGTGTGCTTTTAGGCGGGGATCTGAACCTCGCAATGGAACCCCTCTTGGATTCCTCCTCGGGGAAATCTTCCATCCCCTATAGAGGATTGAGGAAGATAAAACAAGCTATCCACAACCTGCAGCTGTGTGACATCTGGAGGATTACTAACCCTACCGGTAAAGATTTCTCCCACTATTCCATAGCCCACGCCACTTATGCTAGACTGGACTACGTGCTCTTGTCCCACAGTTTGTTACCCAGAGCCCACGACGCCTCGATAGGCGTTGCGTCATTATCAGACCATGCCCCGGTGAGCGTCTCATTAACCACACAGGAGAGAAGTGGTAAAGCTTGGACTTGGCGTCTAAATGAGACTCTACTGAAGGACCCGGTGGCGAAGAGCGCAGTACAAGAAGCCCTCACCGAATACTTCCGATTAAATGACACAGAAGGGATAACACCTATAACCTTATGGCAAGCTCATAAAGCCGTGGTCAGGGGAGTCCTGATCCAACAGGCTGCTAGACTGAAAAGAGCGAACATTACCAGGCGGGATCGCTTGTTGGCCCAGATTCAGAAGCTGGAGAAACAACATAAGGAGGCCCAACTAAAAGAAACCCTGAAGGAGCTGACAGCGCGCAGAGAGGAGTTGAACTCCATCTTGCTGCAGAGGGCGGTGTTTACAATAAAGAAATGCAAGCGCTTCTACTATGAGTGGGGTAATAAAAGCGGTAGGCTCCTTGCGAGGGCCCTGAGAAAACAACGTTCCCTGAACTTTATTGAGGCAATTAAAGATGGACAGCAGCAGAAATGGCATAAGACGCCGGACATCGCTAAAGTGTTCCGGGAGTATTATCACTCGCTCTATAATCTACACGCACAGGGAGCGAGAGACCCTCAGGGATGCCTAGAATTGAAGAGGGAATACATTACATTATCAGGCATGCCCCAGTTGAGTGGGGAGGCAATCCGTAGGCTAGAAGAGCCACTTTCAACGCCTGAGCTACAACGGGCTATCAAGGAGACTCCCTCTGGTAAATCGCCGGGCCCAGATGGCCTGACCACCGCATACTACAAAGAATTTCTGCCTATCCTGGGTAGCCACTTTCTCCGTGCCTATAATACGATAGGGAGGGAGGACGACCCGGGGATGCTGCCCGGGGAGGCACTGGAGGCTCATGTTACTGTGATTCACAAGGCCGGGAAAGATCCACTAAGCTGTAAAAGCTACCGCCCAATATCCCTCCTGAATGTCGATCTCAAAATATTTACTAAGATCCTGGCTAATCGACTGGCAATGTATCTACCAGACCTAATAGAGGAGGATCAATGTGGCTTTATACCTGGCAGGGAGGCGAGGGATGATACGGTTAGGACTCTGAATCTTATACATCGCTCACGCCTAGATGGAACCCCGATCATGCTGCTATCGACGGATGCTGAAAAAGCATTTGATCGCATAGACTGGGATTTCGCATTTGAGGTGTTAAGACATATAGGATTAGGGCCCAGAGCATTTAGATACATCACGGAGCTGTATTCCAGACCCCAAGCTAGAGTAAAGATTAATGGAGATCTCTCTTCACCTTTCCCGATTTCGAATGGCACCAGACAGGGATGTCCCTTGTCACCGCTCATTTTTGCACTGATAGTGGAACCCTTCCTGCGACATATAAGGGATAACACTGACATCAGGGGGATCCAGGCTGGTGGCATGGAGCATAAGGTTGCCGCATATGCGGACGACCTACTGTTCTTTGTATCAAACCCGGTAATAGGGCTCCCTGTCCTAATGAAGGAGTTTGAAAGGTTCGGTAAGCTTTCTAACTTTAAGATCAACCTCGACAAATCCGAGGCGCTCAGCGTGGGACTTCCAGACGACATCCTTAGACACCTTAGGGCCTCGTTCCCGTTTAGATGGGTTTCCCCTACACTAACTTATCTAGGAGTGAAAATACCAAACAATATTGATGATGTCTTCCGGTTCAACTTTGTGCCAATGCTGAACAAGACTAAGCTAGATCTGACAAACTGGAATATCCCAACATTCACGTGGGTGGGACGCATAAATATCATAAAGATGGTGGTCCTACCGAGAATTCTATATCTGCTTCAAACTCTCCCGTGTCACATCCCGAAGAGCTACTTCAAGAATTTGGACTCGATCCTTAGACAGTTTATTTGGAGTAACAAGAGGCCTAGGCTAAGACTTGCCCTTCTCCAGCGCCCTAGACACAGGGGAGGTCTCGCAGTGCCGAATCTACTGAGATACTGGCAGGCAACTCATTTACAGAGAGTCGTGGACTGGAATAGGGGACTGGGCAGGAAGAAATGGGTCGCCATTGAGGCTGAGTGTGTGGAGACTCCGCTGGGGGATTTACCATGGGTGTCCAGGGATTCCGCTAAGTGGGCGAGAACCCACCCCTTGGTTAAGAAGACTCTCGAGGTCTGGGATGGACTGAGGTCAAGAGAAGAGATATCCCCTTGGCCGTCCCCGCTGATCCCACTACTGGACAATCCCGACCTTCCATGTGGTCAAAGACTCCGGGCGATGGAGGGATGGGGAGAGTTGGAGATGGTTAGAGGGCGAGACTTGATACAGAGGAAAACCTGGTGCTCTATAGAAGAACTCAGAGACAGATGGAACAACCCAAGACTGGATCCTTGGCGCTTATTGCTTTTCCAGCACTATTTGCAGCGGACGGGACCCAGAGAATCCCTCGAGCGAAGCCTTACAGGCTTTGAAACCCTTATTACTAGGCAGGATCCCCCCACTAGACTGATCTCGCAGATTTACCAATTACTGGGCGAGGAGCAAGGAGTAAAGCTACCTTACTGCCGGCAGTGGGAGAGGGACCTGGAGAGGGAGTTTACGGAGGAGGAGTGGGAACGGATATTCACCCTTGCCCACAAGTCATCAATAGCGGTACAAACACAGGAAACAAATTACAAATACCTCTCCAGGTGGTATTATACTCCCAAGCACCTGGCAGTCTGTTTCCCAGGAACATCACCTAGATGTTGGAGATGTGGGGAAGAAGAGGGGTCTTTTTTCCATATCTTTTGGACATGCCCGAGGATAAAACCCTTTTGGACTGAAGTGATCCCACTCATGACCGAAGTTACTGGGTCTCAGATCCCGTTCTGCCCAGCTCTTATGCTTTTACATCATAGCACTTGTAGCGTCACCAACTACAAGAAGTCAATACTGATGCACCTTATTAATGCAGCTAGGGCACTGATTCCCAGATTTTGGAAAACGGAGCACACCCCTACAAAAGAGGAGTGGATCCGAGAAGTTAACAGGGTCAGAGAAATGGAGGAACTCACGGCAGCTTCCCAAGACAGAGGAGAACAGTCCACTGCAGTTTAGGACCCCCTGGTACCTCTTTCGAGACTCTGCGGTCTCTGCTCGTGACCTGGCGCCGGACCCCCCCGCCCGCCTCCCCTGACCCCGGACGCGAGAGAGGTGTACCCCCCCCCCTTTCCCCCCCCCCCATCTATCCTACCTGATCATTCTGTAGTCTATCTCCCTCTACTTTCTCTCTTTCACTTTTGCTCCAGTGCAGCGAAGCGGCAACCCCAGTCCTATTGCTAAGCGCGAGGTGGAGCCCCTGGAGGATTTGCGGGCTTGAATAGACAACCCAGGGCTCAAGAGGGTCGCACGAGCCTCATATCAATTATCAATTAAGGAGCGACAGGCACCTCCGTGGTCCAACTTTTCTCTGACTCTACCTCCCCCCACCGTGGACACGACGAATAGAAGCCAATCTCTGGATGACGGGGGTGAGGGAGGGGTGAGGGGCGCTCCTTGTGACCCGCGAGCCGAGCCTGGTCTATATAACCAGTGACATCACCAGACAGGGCCTGACGGGCTTACAACGACTGCGGGAGAGGGGAAGAAGAAGGCGGGTGGTTGCTTTGCTTTGCTGTATCGTTCTTCCTGTTCCTAACCTGATAAGTTACTTGATTGCTTATTCTGTACTGTTTTGAAATGAAAAATAACTAAATAAAGAGTTTAAATAAATAAATGCATGCTAAGTGCTGGTGTGTTGTGCTTCTCAATACTTACAGAATCATCAGAGGGTGAGTACGCAGCGATGGGCCCACCCAATATGGCGCAGGACTCAGGTGGGTGTCAAGCCAGTGAAGTTTTTCCCCAGTCAAGTTTTTTCCCTCTACAGACCCTGAAGAAGGGATGGGGCCACGGAGTTCAGTGACCCTCTAAAAATATTTGTCTACAAGTTTGGGTAAGTATGTAAAAATGTGCGTGCATGTACAGGCACACATGTGGACAAATAAGCAGTAATTTATATTTTTTTCTCTTTGCATGTGCCATGTTGGTCCCAGAAAACATTCTAATAAAATGTATGTTTTTAAATTTTTTTTTTTTAAAAGTTAATAAAAAAAAAACAAGTTTTAAAGTTATATGCTACGTGCAACTATGCAACTACATAAAGCAGATGCAAACCAAACAAACAGTAGTGTAAAACAGAACACCAAAGAAGGTGGCCAAAGTAGGAGGTGAGTAACAGTGGGTAGACATAGACGACATGGCAAACAAGGTACAAAGGTAAGTTTGTGCAAGGAAATGCAGAATATCATGGGTACACTGGCGGGGGACAGCGGGAAGCAGCTTAAAATGGCGGTTAAAAACAAAAGAAGGCCTACGCCGGAAAGCCACCCAAGGCACACTGAGAACAATGGGATCCACAGCAAGTTACGTCCAAAAACAGGTAAAAATTCTGCTTCCAAGGCTACTTCGGCTGCAAATAACATAAATGCTTGGCTAAACCGTATGAGTACGCAAAGCAAATACGACGCTTACACATGAATAAACTTTTCTTGGAAAGTGGTTGTGAATGATACGAGCGTTCACAATTTCCTGGTTTCCAAGATCAGTTTCTGAAAAAAAATGAGCGTTCACGGGCAGGCATTGAACCAGGCCCCATAGTCATCTTTCATCCCCCGCAGTCTATCACTACTAGTCCGGTGCTTACACACTTACAGAATCGACCGATTCCAGTCCCGCACTGTGTGCCGCTGCCTCTACCTCTGCCGATTTGATGATTTCAGTGAATTGCAGTGAATGGAGAGAGGCCTGCGACGTTCCTGTGACGATCGTGTAGGGCTGGCCATAGTTCACTGCACAGCATTGCGAATGTGGCGATGCGATGGAGCTAGAGGCTGCGTGACTAGGATTGGGCAATCGGGTAAGTGTATAAGCACCAGACTAGCAGCAATAGCCTGCAGGGGTGAAAGGTGAGTATAGTATTTTTTTGTTTTTTGACTATAGTGTGACTAAAGTGCTCTAAAGGCAAAGAGAGATAAGAAAGTTTTATTCATTTTTTTCTCATATCCTGTTTTTTGTTTTTTCACTCATTTTGAATTAGTATGGAGTCTAAAGGAGCTCTCTAGCATTTCAAAGGGCAGGGGGTGGTAATCCACATGCCCAACATACTGACAGGTGGCTTCTTGAGCCTTCCTGCCTCATTACTTGCACTCTCAATGTCCAGTGTGTACGAGCCTGGTGTCCGGTGGCGAAGGGCATAACGGCTGATAATTACTAGGACCAGGGGCCAGCATTTCAGCCCTGGGGCCCTGGATTACCAGCCACTATTGGTGTACCGGGTTGGTAAACTTTACAGGAGGGTGGCAGCACGTTTTTTTGGGGGGTGCCATTACAAAAAAAGCCTGAAAAATGTGTGACTCTCCGATTATAAAGTTTAACAGCTTGGCGCACCAAGCATAGGGGCTGGTAATCCAGGACTCAGGGGTCAGCCTACCAGCCCCTGGCTGAGGTTTGGGTCCAAGCTGAGGGGTACCAGACTCTTCCACAACCCCCTTGGCCACTGGACGTGCTGGTAATGAGACAGGTGGGTTCAGCAAACCACCCACTGGTATGTTGGGCAGGTGGCTTGCCCCCCCTGCCTTTTAAACTGGTATAGTGGTTCTTTGGATGCCAGCATTAGCTATCAACTCTAATCCTAGACCTTATTTGTCCTACTGCTAATAATAATAATAAACACACTGAAATATTTTTTTATTATTGAAGTAATTCAGTTTAGATATTTTGGATATATTGGCAACATAGAGTATACGTAATAATAACAATATCAACACAATGTATAAGTAAAAATACTTACCATCACTTTCAGCATCTGAATCCAAATGTCCATCAATCTCAATTCCAACTGCAAAACACAAACATGTATAGTGTGTCTCGATTGCATGTCTGGTAATAAAACTAGTGTTGTGTTTGAAATACAAACAAGACAAAGAGGGAAACCGGACCTTCAGCATGATTTAAAGAAAAGCCCAAACCCTTAAAAAACTATTCCCCAGCATCTAAAATTAATATATTTGAAGTTTTTAGTCACTTACTTATTATTCTTTCCCCCATCGGGCTCCAACTCTGTTCAGGACTCTAGGATACTGGCGCCACCATCTTGACTCAGCATCACACATACTGAGGAGAGGAGAGCGGGATAAAGTACAGGGGGCGGGGTTATAGCTGTGCTGGGGTCAGGAAAACGACAGCAATCCCAGGATGCAAAGCGACACAATCAGAAGACACTTCCTGTTTGCAAGCTGCCTGATGCTCCATGAGCCGCCCTCTTGGATGTTTAAAGGCTCTTAACATGCAGTAGATTCAGGTAGGATGATTTTTAATGTGAGCAATCTGTATGTACAGGGTGTGGGAAACATATAAGATAGGCTCTTATTCAGGGTGAAGGTCCGCTTTAAGAATGTATGTTTAGCTTACATTGTCTTATTTGTCCAAAATTAAATTCTAATATTTAACATAATATTCTTGAAAAAAAAGCCCAACCCCTCATGTGATGTTGTATCAAGTGCAATATCTAAAATTGGTTATTATCCATATGTACTCACCTAATTGTTGTCTAATTTCTGATTACAGCAACGTGAATATGCCCAGCATGCACCTGTAATATTGTCTCCAATATATTTGCATGCAGTTTGAAAGTTTATACATGTTAGTAAAGAGTAAAATACAAAGAATATTGTCTGATTGCTATGTCTCCTTCATGTGTTCCTTACTCTGCAGTATGTCAGTATGTCAATGTACACAACATTACACAACATAACACACACCTAGGTAAGCCCTTGGCACACTATAGCCCTTTCATTAAAGACATTTTTTTAATTACAGAAAATAATTTAATGGCAGAAATGCTTCTTTAGATCATTTTAAAGGCTCCCTTATGCATACAATAAAAGGGGTTCTTTAAATTTGATTTGATTTTTCTGAAGATCTAGGACTAGATACAGGCCTTAAAGGTGGATTGTTTTTTCATATTAAAACATTTAGTACAGCGATTTATTATTATTATCACAAAGTTCACTTTCCCTGATCACTTATCACACAGTTGGGGGCATTTGGCTGCTAGAGAAGATGGACTGTAACAGAGAGAGACCCATGTTAGGCTTAATATAGTCTGCTGAAAGAGACCATAAATCCCTCAGGTAAAGGATGCAAGGTGAGAGCAGAAGTCAAGTCTAAAGTTATAGACTTGTATAGTATACAGTTATACCTCTGACTCTAAGGTAGGACAGAGAGTTTAACAAAATAAAACACCTTACCTGGTCCCAGTAATCTCCCACGGTCCATCAGTGTTTCCAGCCATCATGGTAACTCTGTACAGAGTGGCACACGCCTCTTGAATGGGGGTCTGAAGCATACAATGCCTCTCTGTGCAGCTTCCCTATAGTCAACATCTGAAGAGCCAAAGTCAGTGCAGAATTGCAGGACCAGGTCATTTGTTTTATTTTGTAACCCCCTGTCTTGCTAGGAGGGGGGGGGTGATCACTAGAGATGAACAAATCAAGTTTAAAACAGAACAAAACCCAGCAGTGGCCAGACTGGAATCTCGAATCGGGATTCCTTGTTGTGTGAAATCCCCCAGGGGCCCATAAAAACTCACCTTTACCCCCTCCATTGGCACATGGGTGGGCTCTCATCCAATGTCTGCTATGACTACGTCATTCAGTTTGCTGCATCCCTGGTCTCATTTGATCTCTCCTGCCCCAGCCATTCTAGTAAATGAGAGCTGGCTTCTGAATGATGTAGTCACAGCAGGCAGATCTCATTGGATGAGAGCCTGTGCATGCGCTGTTGGAGCCTTGTCAGGTGAGTTTTTTCTGGCTTCCTGGGGAGGCATCCCACTTCAGGGGACGGAACAAA
This sequence comes from Gastrophryne carolinensis, assembly GCA_027917425.1. Classification (NCBI taxonomy): domain Eukaryota; kingdom Metazoa; phylum Chordata; class Amphibia; order Anura; family Microhylidae; genus Gastrophryne; species Gastrophryne carolinensis. Next base: position 126,563,978 of record CM051239.1, read on the forward strand.
ACCTGGGAAATCAAATTCCTGAGTTTTGTTCTACTTTATGTCCTTCTTGATAAAACTTGTAAGGACTGACATAGATGGGGTGGAGACCAGTGATGTGTCATCTATTATTGCTGCTCTCCCTGTTGAGCTACTTGTGTACAAACCCAAATTTCTTGGAATTCATGTCAATCGAATATATATATATATATTTTTTTTTTTTAAACACCTGCTGCTTCACTATCCAGCATCGAGTGATGTCCATCATCTGACATGGGTGTCCCAATGCCACTGGAGAGCATGACCACCAGCAAGGTGCCTGGCAAATCAGAATATTCCTAAAATGCAGCTGAATTGCATCAGAACAGAGACATATTCTAGGAGCCAGGTAGTCAAGTTTTACAAACTGCAGGTTTTAAAAGCAAACAAATTGCTGGTGTTTAACACATCAAAGCGCACTGAGCCTGGCAGTGCAAAGGTGTGAACTCAACTAGCAAAATAATATTGTGCAAACACCATTAGACTAAAGAGTAAATACAACAAGTGTAAAACAAGACTGTGTTTTCCTTTAGTGTTTGATAAAGTCACCTATCCATGAATTATTTCATACAATTCTGGATGTAATTTTTGTGTATTTAAATTCGGAAAAAGGGAGTCTGTCAATTATTTGCTAATAATTTGAGAGACTTTAAGATACAGGGGGTAATTCATTAAAATTTGGAGAAGTTTTGGGAATCTCCCCAATCTTTAAAGTGGACCAGAACCCAGCACTATCACTGGATTTGGTCCATCCTCCCGGATGTGTGAAACTCCCTGGATCGCCTGCTTTTCTTACATATGTAACAAGCCCACGGCGCAGCCAGCAGTGGCATCACTCGCGTCCTTCTCGAGCTGTATACAGCCATGCGCACTGTAACTGAATTGTAACAGTGGCCATGGCTGTTTACAGTCTTAGGGTGAAGGGGGAGCTTGGCCCCCATCTTGTGTCTACCTGGGATTTCATTCAGCTTCTCCAGCCTCAAATTAATATGTGCGACCAGATAAGCTGATTGGAGGAGAGCCACGCATGCGCTGTGAGCACGTTGAAAAGGTAAGAAAAGCTGGTGACTCGCTGGGTTTCATGTACCAATGAATAAAGGGGGGTGGGAGCAGCTCAATCACTATTTATACAAAATTATTATTATTATTCAGGGCCTGGGAACTAATTTACCGCCCAGTTTAACCCTCTCATCAACTAAATATCAAGCAACAAACATGTCTAGCTATGTGGAAAGACAGAGATTTGGTTGCATATATCTGCAGATACATGTGGAAGGAAGCCACACTGCCCCGGCAAGGCACTCTGTGTTTAGTGTGGTCCCTACTCTTAATTTTGAGTCTCCAACATTGGGACATGCAATGAAGACAAATATTTGAGAGCTTTCATGTACCAAGGCTTGCCAAAAACCCAGGATGAAGACCCAGATTTTGGTCCACTTTAATACTCATCTGCGGTTAACAAAACTTCAGAGATCCATTTTTAGGTTCTATTCGTCCAACTGACATGATTGTATCAAACGCCATTTTATTAATAGATTCCCAAAAATAAAAAAAATATTGTAACATATATTAGCTGTCAAAAACAAATCTGGATTGAGCTGCAGCAGGTGAATGCTTCTTTTTTCTATTTGATGTAATTCATTGAAATTCAATTTGGATGATAACAAATTTCTTGAGGAAATTCAGCAAATCGCCCAAATCAAGTTTTAATGAAATTCGCCCATTCCTAATTGTCATGTCATGTAATTGCCATGTATTAAAATAAGCATGGACTAATAGGATAATGGTGCAATATTGCCACCTGCTAGTCACTGATGCAGTCCCATATAGAAGCCCCAGTTTTGAAAATGGTGATAACTAGTATGAAGGATCTTTGTTACAAATATTTACAATTATTTAGTCCTCAGAAGAGGCGAAAAAACAATATCATGTCAAATCAACTCCAAAGACAAAAGGGAACTCCTGCTGCCATGTTCAGATTCAGACTCAGAAGTGACGCTCTTTGTAAATCTGTGGACTAGCCTAACACAGGAGCTGGCCACAGCACAAATGATTGGACAAACTCTCATCAGATAGTAACATTAAATGTAAATGTATCTGTTCATTTATCTTATTTGCGTACATAGATAATATAAAATTCTAAAATCTATGAATACATACAAAATGAAAAGACCTGTTTCCTCCACTCACCATCTTCCATTATGATCTCCAAGCGACTTTTCTTCTTTTTTCCCATGGCGGCAGTGTAGAAATGTTCGAGCAAGAATACACTGTGTAAATTACGGTATGCAGACCTCCTCTGCGTACAAAAGGTGGGACATGTTGTGCCTTTCCTTTTTGTGGTTGTGCTCAGCGAAAGGCTGATATATCTGATGCTCGGCCTTTCATTCCTAACCTGTGCTGCACCTGGGCTATTGGGTTACGTTTCCTATCACTTAAACATGAAGAAAAGGGAGAGGGATCAGGTGAAGCTTTGCACGATCTTTTAATGCAGAATTCATGACATTTATCTTTAATTTTGGCATTATCAAAATAATTATGTTACCACAATATTACTTACTGATAAGCCTTGAGACGAATGTTTTATTTCAGGGGTCATCCCTTTGTTATCACATAACACTTTCCATTTTGTACAACCTGGATGAAAACCTTGGGTTCTTAGGTCCTTATTTAAGAAAGGATAGCGTCAGGTAGCGCCTGGTTAATGTGAGGTAGCGACAGATAGCGACTGGTGAACGCCGGACCCGGCACGCAATTCCACATTTATCAAGCAGAATCTGTTTAGCGACTGGGATAGCGCCATGTAGCGTCTGATTCATCATTTTCACAGCCTCAGCGAACAGCGCCGGTGTTCAGCCTTGCACAGCGCCAGGTATGACTTCTTGCTACCTGTCGCTCTCCAATACATTTCAATGGATGAACCTTTTCTTCTCTTTAAACCGGGTTTTTGTTTTTTTTTTTTTTTGCCAAAAAATCACAAATAATTCTGTGACCTCTTCTAACATTGAAAAAGCAGTTTTTTCACATTTTTATGATTTTTTAAAAATTTCTTCAGAAATGACATTACAGGTCTGCCATTAAAGTGTTCATGTTACAATGTGGTTACAATGTAATTCCATATGTTTTCGCTTTGTTACTAGTGGATAGATGCAGGAAAACACACTTTAAACACACCGCCTCCAGCGCTGTGGGCTTCAAACAAGCATTTTTCAGCGCCAGAGATTAGTAAGGCTGTTTTTTTGCTGAATATGGTGTGAGTCGGTCTCTATGAGCAGTCGCTAACATGCGCTCCCATACAGCGCTGTACTGGTCAAATAGCGACTCCTCACAATGTATTGAACATTACTGAACAGCGACTGAGTCGCTATAAAGTAGCGAACCACGGCTGAGCAAAGCGACTACTAGCGGGCGCTCTGAAAATGCCTGCTACAGACGCTCATCTGTCGCTACCTGCCGCTATTAATGAATCAACCTTTTTGGGGGTTATTTAAGAAACGATAATGCCAGGTATGACCACGTAGTGGCGGGGGAACGCTGGGCGCTATATGTGAAAACCACATTTAAGAAAGTGAATCTGGTGAGCACCTCTAACAGCGTCGTGTAGCGTCACATGTATTACTAAAGGCGGCTCAGTGTATAGTGCAGGGGCTCTAGGTTCAGCAGCGCCATGTAGTACCTGTCAATCAGTAGCCCTATCCCATACATTTCAATAGTGTTTCATGTGGTTGTGTATAAATAGCGTGTTGGCCAAGTAAACTGTAAAACTTTTGGCTTTCCTGCACAGCAAACAAACACTTTTATTGTTTTTTTTTTTATTTTTAAGCAGAATTGTATGTGCAGGTCTGGCACTGCAGAGTCATTGTCACAGTGTTTTTGCTCTGGTGCTGGTGTATATGTGTTGAGAAACAGACTTTTATTACACATCGTCTAGCACTCTATGTTAGAGCGCCCAGTTTTAGAGCGCCGGCGCTGGGTGAGTGTAGTTTTTTCTTGAATATAAGATTTAGCGCTGAGTGCCGCATGCACTTAACTGGCGCTCCCTTTTGCTTGCTGCAGTGTTGTCCTGTTGTTAGATGTAGCGTAGAGTCTTGGGCGCTTTAATCTTGGAACACCCCCTAGCGTTCGCGATTGGCTCTGCAGTGAACCAGGGAGAGAGCTTCTACAGCGCCCTGCACACATTACATTTATCACTGCTGGACGGGATACTACAGCGCCACTTGTCCACCCGCTAGGTCACAGCGCCCGACACCCGCTTGCAGCATCTACTAGTGGTCGCTTTAAGTGCCACTACACAGACGCTCACATGGCACTACGTGGTGCTAGTGTTAAATCAGCCTCCCTGTGTGCAATTTAACAAACAAAAAACAGTCAGCGCCGCCAACCTGAATCTAATTTATCACTGAAGCCATCTAGTTCTTGGTGACTCTTCGCAAAGCTGTGCTGGTTTATAGTGGCGCTGTAGGTTTAGTTCTCATAGACCACAATTGTCAGAACTGTACTGAAGTGTTGCTTGCTTATTAATAATATTATACATTTAATTTGTACAGAACTTGCATTGTGCCTTGTTCAATAATATAAACGCAGGACTTAGATGTTGCCTAATGTCATTTTATTATGTTCTTACCAATGTGTACTTTGGAGCACAACAACTACAACACAACCTAAATGCACTGTAACGATTCTCCTCTATGTTCACAACACTGATATCCTGTAACTGTAACAATGAGACGCTAACCAACGACTGTTAAATATAGCTGTCACGGGGCCCACCTCGCACTCACCTGTCCTCCGGTCCCACGCGGGCTGCTCTCGGTCGGCCGGCGCGCGGGCTGGGCGGCGTCTCCGGCAGGCGGCGGCTCGGCGTCTGCTGTTCCCGGCCGCCGCTCGGCTATTTCCGCCGCGAGCAGCCGCTCGGCTGTTTCCGTCGCGAGCGGCTGCTCGGGCGGCTTCCTCTCCGGCGGCGTCAGGAGCGGCCGCGCCACTGCCATCTCGGTGCAGCATCATGCACGCGCGCGACTCTCCTCCATTTATGCTCTCCGGCAGCGCTATACACAGTGCGCCCGCCGGAGGTAATTAGTTCTGGGCCAATGAGCCCAAGGTCATTAAGTTTGAATGGGGCAATCAGCCTCAGGGTTCCTGGTTGCACCAATCATGTCCCTCTCCCTTCTCCATCATTCCTATAAAGGTGTTCCCTCTGCAGTTGATCCTTGCCCGTGATAGCGTGCTGCTGGGTGTGATTTTGATCTCTATTTCCCTTACGAATCTTGCTGTGTATGACCATCCCTGATTGCTGCCTGGACCGACCTTTGCCTGTTTTTTGACCACGATTCCTGCCTGCTCCTCTGTACTGCGTATCTCTGATTCCCCGGTGTGACCTTTGGCTAGTCCTGACTATTCTTCTATCTCAACCCTCCTGTACCTCGCTTCCTCGGATTGATCTCCTGTGTATGACCTTTGCCCGATTGACTCTACCCAGTCTCGTTCCTGGTTCGTTTGCCTTCCCCTGCATAAGTCTGCATCCTTTGTGCTAACAAGTCCTGGGGGCAACCGTGTCCGGTGAGGCGTGTTCTGCGTCCCGGCAAACGGGGGCTTGGCTATAGGCGAAGAAAGCAGCGGAGATTGGGGGTTGCAGACTTATTGGAAGGTGGGCGTCCCACGGGACCTGACAATAGCGACAATCTTTTCAGCATGCCAAAAATGAATAAATACAGTGTGCAGTACAAAAAAAGTTGGCGGTACTGAGATGCATTCACTGGCGCTGTTATAAATGGCACAAGGGTCCTACAGACTCTGAGACAGGCTGGCTAATACCTAAAGCTCCCATCCAAGCTGATTATTTAACATTGGGCGTTCCAGCGTCATTCTGTAAATAAAATCAAATAAATAAATAGATGCCAGGTCTCAAAAACGTGCCCAATGACCTCAATTCACAGTTGAAAAAGATTCTCATGGTAGAAAAAAGTTCAATTCATGAGAAAAAAACATAAGAATGTCACTGTTAGTGAATCAGATAGGAAGACAATGAAAGTCAATGGCACTTTTAAAAAGTATAAAGTTCAATACTTTTCTCATGAGTAAAAAAGTGCCTTTGACTATCATTGTCTTTTTATCTGGTGATTCACTAACAGTGAAATTCTCATGCTTTTTTCTCATGAATTTAATTTTTTACTACCATTACATTTTTTTCAACTCTTAGTGAATAATGACCAATGCCATCAAAATGGTGCTAAATTGTGCACTTGATAAATAAGGCCCTTTGGAATAATGAAGCGAATCAGGTTTAGGTAAAGTATAGATGGCAGCAGATCAGGTTATGGGACAGTTTGTAGCCTTGCCGCATACTACTCGATAAGTGTACCAGCATGGTCTGCTCGCCACTGGTTAAAGTGGACCAAAACCCAGCACGATCAGCCTCTATAAGATTCCTGGGCCAATCGATTTCCCCAAATTGGGATGCCCCACTGTGTGAAACCTTCCAGATCGCCCCATTTACTTACCTCGTTTCCCGGCCCCACAGCGCTTCTAAGAGCAGTGTCTAGACCCCGCTATCCCTCTAGCAGGACGCGTGCCCACACCAGACACTTGTGAATGGCCTGTGCGGGCACACTCCCTGTTAGAGGAAAGCGGAGGATGCGGCCATCAGGGCGCTCAGAGCCGCTGCTCTTAGATGTGCTCTTAGATGTGAGCTGGTCCCGGCCTCCAGGGTCGTTTCACGCAGCGGGGCACCACCTATTGGGGTGTCCCGGGGAAAGGAACAAAACCCAGGATAGTCAAAATCCTGGGTTTTGTTCCACTTTAAGAAACACTGTTCTATTTAAATAATCTCTATTAGGACATGGTGTCATACCTATTTATTATGGTATCATGATCAAAAACATTAATGTTCACAAACCTAAAGTCGTATACATACCTAGATTACACCCCACCATTCCCCTTTTCCAGTGTTTGAACACCCAGCTTACTCACTGGAAGTGGATGAGTATTTTAGTCTGTTCTCAGGATGCCTCCTAGGGAGCACATGTGCCAGACATACATTCGTCTTATAATTTAGGTCTGGTTTGGAACCTCCCATGGATGTGTAGCAATCCCAATCCATGATTTTAGAAGATCAGCCATGTAATAGTCATGTTTTTATTTAACTTTTCCCCAGAATGAAGCTCCATGTGTGCCTGTGTTGAATTACTTCGAGCAGGGGTGCATAAACTTTTTCAGGACTAAGAGCCACATTGTCTTATTGCTCCATTTCAAAGGGGCTACAATAAAATCTAAGCAGAGAAAACACAGTAACTCTAAAGCATTATATATATAGATACAGTAGGCAAAGGTGAGGTGAAAAGATGGGGGCAAGGGTGAGGTTAGAAAAGGTGCCACAGGTTGTACATCCCTGATTTACATGATGCAATCGCCCTGTGAAACAATACTTTAGAGTTAGGAAAACTAAAGATTCAAAGCTAACATTTTGAGGCATAAAATCAAAACATTAAAAAAAAGCTATTCTTACGTCACCTCTCACAGACCCATTTCCTTGGATTTCTTTTTGTTCTTGACTTGCCAACTCCGTTACTGACAATGCATTCTTTATTATGTGGTGCACCCCTCCCCCAAATGGCAATCAATCCCTCGTACCTGAGAACAGGGCCACCAAAGTATAAAGCTTGTCAAATCTGGTTTGCTAGACAGTGAAGGGCAGAGAGTGCACACACAGAGGGAAGCAGGGGATGCCGATAGTAGAACACAAAACACTATACAGCGGCGCTGGAACACAGAACTAGGTAAGAGTGGTAGCCTGATACTGGGCTTTGTTTTAAAGTGGACCAACACCCAGGATTTTGACTATCCTGGGTTTTGGTCCACTTCAGGGGGGCACCCCGATTAGGGGGCCATTCACAAACGGCCGGCGCGGGCGCGCGCACGGCTAGAGGGGCGAGCGGGAGGTGCCGGCGGCCGCAGCCGCCGCCGAGGAGGTGAGTTTTTGGGGGGTTTTCGGGGGGGTTCCTCACCACGGGACATCCCGATCTCGGATGTCCCGCGGTGAGGGGGGTGATCGGCCCGGGAATCTTATAGATTCCCGGGCCGATCACCCCAGGGTGTTGGTCCACTTTAAGTTTTTCCCACATTGAAATGTCCCACAACACATATACAAATCTTTGAATGCACAGTTAATAGTTCGGCTTTTATTTGTTTTTATATGAGGCCACAGCCCCAGGAAACGTATTGTTTTTATTGGATATAAACGCAATACAAAACCAATGTTACATATATCAAGGTGCGAAAGACCATGAGAAATGCATTTACCAGTGACAAAAGGGTGGTGGTTGTAAACGGTTGTAAAATACACAAGAATCACGTAACACATATTATAAACAGACGTAGTCACATATCATGGTGACGTCATAAGAACAAAACAAGGTAACTCCTCCGGGAAAGGAGTTTGAGTTTGGTCTATCATATGTGAGCGGGTAAAGATATATCAACTTTTTCTAAACAAAAAGATCAGACCAGTTTTTTTATTCAAATAGGGGCCTACTTCCTGCTGCGGGTCCCGAAGCTTAAAAATTCAATGATAGACCTTAATGGTCACAAGTTTGCTTTAAGAGCAATTTTATAGAAGGTGTTTGTTTTGTCACTAGAAATAAAACGAGCAATTTAAGCATGTTTTGTAAATCATAAAGCCTTAATAGGTCTGTGGTGCTTTAGTGCCAGCCATGTCCTCTGTTAACAGTGTCATTTGTATACCTCATTGTTTTAGCAGAAATGTATCTATTGTTAAGATATTGATATTTGACTTTCTCCTTTCTTGTATACAACTTCCTTTGTCCTTCATTGCTCATTTGAAAGGTTACCACTGAAGGCCATAAATGAATAATGTCAGTGGCGGTAAAACAAATTAATCTCGCGTATCTGGTGTTTATAAAGCATCTCAGCTGCTCCAACCCAACCTGTTACTTGTCTGTTCACAAAACCGATCACATTAGAAGGGCATTTTAATGATAGCTTTGGGTTTCCAATATCTAAGAAATTGCTGGTCTTAAATAATAAGACAGAAACTAGAAGAAAGTGTAACCCGAGGACACAAAAACAACAACATGGCCTTGAATTATTGATGTTGGATTGTGTTCCTTTTCCCTGTAGATAAGATAAGTAATCTAGGGGTTATCATGCCTTCAGGATCCCATGAAGTGTCATGTTAATGGCCTTTGCACAACTAAACCTGCTCTTCAAGGAAATTCTATTTTAAGATTTCATTTGCTAAAATGCAGGAACTTTGGTTTAGTAATCTATAAATAATCAGACGTTTGACATCACTCAACAAGTTAACATGTAAGATTAGGAATAGTATCTCATTGGAGCAGTTCACACTATCTTTCAAGGTAATTATACTCTGACAAGCTGATTTAGCTAATGATATGCACTCAAGGGAATTGTGTGAATCTGTGATGTTATTTCATTTGAAACAGCGGGAAAGAGGGGGTTGTTGCATTGCATTAATGTCAATGTATTGCTTTAGTATGTCTACAAGTTACTTGTTTTTAACTTGGCAAATGTATAATTTGAGATATATGAGAGCCAGAGGAGTGCTGATTCTGTGGATTATTTTCCTCAATTTCAGACTTCCCAAATTGGGACAGTGGGTGTGGGAGCAGAGCGAAACTCTAGTTCTACCTGAATGTGTAAAGGCCATTGGTGGATCAAAATAAAAATCATTTATACTTGCTTTACCTCCTGCATTCGTAGTCCTATGTAACACTGAGCTGACACCTGGAGGCTGATTCACTACTAGCGCCACATATTGCTGTATAGCAGCACTTAGAGCAACCGCTAGTAGACGCTGTAAGAGGGTATTGGGCGCTGTAACCTAGCATCTCGGTCGCTGTAGTAACCTGGCTGGTATTGATAATTGGGATGTGTGTTGAGTGCTCTAACAACAGTACAGCACTGCAGGGTGTGATAGGTAGCACCAGCTCAGTGCGTCCGGCACTCGCCCCTCCACACCATATTTAACAAAAAACTACACACAGCGTTGGCGCTCTAAAGCTGGGCACTGTAGCATAGAGATTATGTCTGTTTTTGAACACATATACACCTGTAACAAGGAGAAAATACATGGAACGACATTGTTTTAACAGTGCCAGCCCTTTAAATACAATTCTGCAAAAAATATAAAAAAAAGCAAACAATTTGTAAAAATGTTTGTTTGCAGCCAGAAGAGGTCACACAATGATTTGAGCAAAAAAAAAATTAAATTGTCAAAGACGCTATTTAAACACAACCAAATGAAAGCCCATTGAAATGTATGGGAGAGCGACAGTGGGCAAAAGGTAATACGTGGTGCTCTTGAACCTAGAGCGCCGACGCTATACGCTGAGTGGCCTGTAGTAATACATATAACGCTACATGGAGCTGTTAGAGGTGCTCGCCAGATTCGCTTTCATAAATGTGGTTTCCCGTACAGCGCCCCACACTCACCAGACAATACCTGCCGCTACGAGGCACTACCTGGCGCTATCCCCTCTTAAATAACCCCCCTAGTATCTTTTCAACTGTCAGTCAGAGTTGAGAGTGCATCACTTTTTTCTTAGTGGCTGAATGGAGGGGTACTCATCCAAACCAATCATAGCTCAAATGCTTATCTCATTCTAAGAAACCAGAGCAAACTTTCAGTCCTCTGGCATACAGCAGAGGAATAAAGGAGTTTCAGCTCTAGGTGCTTCCTATAAATAAGGCTTCCGGAGGTCATGTTTTTTTTATTTTACCCACAGATGGCTTTGAATGTTAAAGGACATTTGTGAGTAGAAAATGAAATTATTCCGACCTTACTTACCACAACCTTAATTCCACATAGCTGAAGCAGCTCGAATGCTGGTGGGTAAGCCCCATTATGGATTCTGATTGCAGATACTACCTGGTACCACAAGCCACGTTTTGCTGCAGCTGGGCTGTAACCCAGGTTATGGTTTGGTTTCACAGCAGCAGACATGTCTAAATAAGCTGAATTTGTGGTGCACTTTGACAAAAACCTTTCTGTTAAAGGTCCCGGTTCTTTGTTCAGCAGATATTATCACTCCATCAAATAGCAATTATACCAAACCAGAAGCTAATGTTGCGCCAGCCTGAATCAAACTGCTCTTTTGGTTTAAAGTGTTTAGCAAGTCAAAAGTTAAAAAATAAATATCAGTTGCTTATCTTTCATTGAGTGGCTTAAGTGCTCTGATTACGCCTTTGTTTGTTCCTTAGTGAGAAAAATCACTTCCTCATTCAGCTTTCAGCCCCCACTACGCTGACCTGGTCCATCAATCAACCTTCAGGGCACCCACCACTCCCTGCCTAGACATCCTGATTGGCTGCCTCTCTCTACAGCTCTGAAACCCCACCCTCCTACCTCCTCTTACATTTATCACAGTGTGCTTACACCACATCACTGTTGCCACACCCACTGTTTCTCTTCATTTTTTTTCCTATGAATCTCCAATGCTCTAATACTTTAAATGGTAACTTAGGAACTACAGGGTCATTTTGAAAATGGATTGAAGATTAGGAGAGCGCAATATGTAGCCCGAAATAATGGGACAACAATCGTGCTTGCCTTTAATATAACTTTAAGCTCCTCAACTATTTTTTTATATTACCCACAGGTGTCTTTAAGGACATTTGTGAGCAGAAAACAAAATGATTCTGATCTAGCTTACCACTAACTTTGACCTAACTTTAACTATGCTATTCCAACAAAACACCTGGAGGGCAATGGCAATAATAAGGCAGCAAGCAGCTCACCTGATACCTGTCCCATTTGCAGCACAGGGTAGAAGCAGTAGTAGGGTTCCATAGTCTGCCCTCCTTTAAAGTGGACCAACACCCAGGATTTTGACTATCCTGGGTTTTGGTCCACTTCAGGGGGGCACCCCGATTAAAACCCCCCAGAAACCCCCAAACTCACCTCACCACGCTCCCACGGACAAGCGGCGGACAAGGCAGCGCGTCCGCCGCTGCCTCCCGCGCGCCCCTCTGACAGTGCGCGCGCCCGCGCCGGCCATTCACAAACGGCCGGCGCGGGCGCGCGCATGGCTAGAGGGGGTTTTGGGGGGGTCCCTCACCGCGGGACATCCTGATCTCGGATGTCCCGCGGTGAGGGGGGTGATCGGCCCGGGAATCTTATAGATTCCCGGGCCGATCACCCATGGGTGACGGTCCACTTTAAATTCCATTTCTCCAGGACCACACAAAATTAGTTTAGCAGCCACTCTGTTCCCTGGTGCCCTCGGTGTGAAAGAGAATGGCAGCCACAGTGGTGCAGAGTAGCTGCATGTTGCATGCCAGTGCTGGACTGCGGGGGCCCACCACTGAAACCGACTCTGGGGGCCCACCACCATTTAGATGCAAATATTATTGACTTACATTCAGAGCCCATGAACAGAAACATTGTCCCAAACTGTATTGTCTCTGTGTGCACTCGGGATGCTACAAATAAATTATACATAGTTTAAGTTTTATTGATGAAGGCCCCTATTCCAAGCTCTGTAGATATACAAGAGCGCTAGCTTTCCCTCCCTGATAGCTTCCTGAATGGCAACTGCTCCATAGCAACTACAGTGTCCATAGCCAGTCATTGGAAATTTGAAGTAATCCCTTGGACATATATCAGATAATAGAACGTCAAATATAATGGTAAATGAAGAATTGATGGCTCTAACAATGGATAAACTAGACCTTCACAGGCAGCTCTGGACCTCTTGGACAGATTACACAAGAACCCTGTCTACTCATTTTATACCTTTACCACAGCAATATTGTATATAGGGCCTGATTTATCAATTACTGTCTGCCATAATACGCCACATCGGTGAAAATTAGAAAACAATATAAAAAAATATAATGTAAAATGTTCTTTTATCACTGGCGAATGTTTACTTTTAAATTGTAAAGGATTTACTGAAACATGCAGAAAAAAATACAAATTATATTTTGCACTACTTTGATTTGCGCCGATGTGGCGGATTCTATCAGGCTGTGCTTGATGGTAATCTCACTCTTTGCCCCACTTTTCCCCTCCCCCCATAGTTCTTGCTATTTGCTAAACAGTTATGTATCTTTTGTCTATCACCTATTAGTTTCATAGATTTATTTGCTAGAGCATAAGTGTCTTAGTACTATAACTGTAGTAATTATAGATATAACCACAAAACAATGAAAATGTATTGTCACCATTATCACTGTTAAATCATTTCATATAATAATGCCTGATGTTATGCTCAACTATGAATGTTTTCTAATGCTTGTGATAGATAACCTTTCAAATAAAAATATTGTGAAGGGAACCTCAGAAAGCAGAACGGGATGAATACAATGATGTATACTGGAACCTAATGTTTAGTATACCATTATTACTTTAAATTTTATGTAAGAAATATCCTGTTTAATTCAAAAACAAGCCTGACACCCAGCTATGCAATCTAGTAGCCATTTCCAAGAGTGACATCCATCTCCTTATCCTGTTCTGTGATGATCTCTTTATCAGTCTAAATAACTTATTTGTGTTTTTATAGCCTCGGAAGTCATTTCTAAAAATCCATTACAGGAGAAGCAGAGAAGAACTAGGTAAACGAAATTGTTTATCAGTGCATAAAATAAACATGGATTTCCACGACAAGATAATAATGACATTTCAGTCCATCTCCTTACACTGTTTTCTACAAGTACATTTACATGACTTTAAAATCGCCAATTTTATACCTAGGCGATTTATGCAAACATCCTTGGGTGAATAGGAAAAAAAAAACATTGGCTCCTGATTACATTGCTCATATATACAACAAGGGTTTTGTCAATGTAGGCAAAACTACATTACGTAGGGTACAGAGATACAAGAGGATGTAAACAGTTCAAAATTTGATGAATAGCAATGTCCATTTTACCCCTTCCATCACATCTTCTCCTACTCTGTTCTCTGCCATTTTACCAGTTGGCTACCCCTAGCCTGACTGCGCACCATCGCTCCTCAATATTCTGGACCTATCCTGACCATGTTTATTTCACACTTTGCGCTCCCATTGTGTGGGGTGGAAATGCACAAGTGCAACACAACTCAACGGCCCCATGGGCTGCCCGGCAGCCTCCATAATTTCCTGTCCCGCTAATGGCACCAGCATCTGGATCCGGAAGGTCCCAAACAGAGGAAGAGAAGGCATCAGGTCTCAACAGAGAAGGCGACAGGTTCCCAGTGGAGGAAGTGACAACATTGTAACCTGATGGAGGACATAGCAGGGACCCATCAGAGAATGTGGCAATGTCAGTGGGACCCCAGGACAAGAAACAGCGGAATTGTGACCCAAACAAAGGAAGCATAGAATAGGCGGCAATTACCTGATGGAAATGTAGTGGCTGCAACTGCAACAGCCTGTTCGGAAACCATCAATGATGGACCAAGAGGTACCAGCGAGCTTCAGGCCCTTCAACTGTACCTCAAAGCAGCATAGGTAAGGCGCTTTACCAGCACCGTCCATAGATGTGAAAGAGCCCATTGATTGCAATGGCCAGGGAATTTTCACGCTTTTCTGGTATTCCAATACAACGGAAATGGGGATAAGTGAAAGAGTCATATAGTGCAACCACTTACCTCTTTCTCAATAAGCCACTGATACTCCTCAGACACGGCTAACCATAAATGTACTGGTACTAGCTACTGAATCCACAATCCTTTATAGAAAGTTTTGGGGTATTTCACCCCTTTGTTCCTTCGTTCTTTCTATATCTTGACGTCTGCCACTTACTTTTTAAATCCCGATGTACAATAGCTGTCTGTATGTTGTTGTGTACATCTGCATCATTGCCTTATACTGTTTAAACTTTCTGATGATCATATTTACAAGCAAAATGCATCAAGACACCAGCAATATGATTTGCACTAAGATCCAGCATGGACTGTAATTATTCTGGAAGATTCAAATGTGTCCCTGTGCACACAATAGACACAATGAGAGTACCAGAGATATTCTGGTATCTTTAACAAACCCTTTTTGTCAGACATGTTTTGTTGTTTTAGATTTACCATTCTTTTCTTTTATTTTATTATTACTTACTGATTCACCCCACCAGAAGGTTTTAAGACTAGCCTCCCGAGGCTCAACTAAAGGTGAAGGATATAAATATGTTGGGGTCTGAACAAGCACTGGTGTTTGACAAGTAGTCAGTGGTTTACATAATTGAAATTTTGGTTCACCTACCACAGAAAAGTTTTTCTTTTTGTCACAGTACATGTTTAACATCTTTGGCCCAGGGAAGTCTATGGTCTATGTTGTTTTGTAGAATAGGCAAGTACATGTTATAGAAGGTAACTATGAACTGAAATGGCAAAAACATTTGGGGTTCGAGTCCAAATATGCACTGACATTTGGCCAGGGCAAGTAGTCGGTAGTTACATAGAGATTTTTAAATTTAGATTAACTTGACCACAGAACAGTTTTCCATTTTGTTGCAGTACATGTTTAATGAGCTTTGGCCCAGGGAAGTCCATGGTGTTTATAGATATGACTTCTTTTTTGTATGATACAATGTTAAATTAATTTGTGGATTACACAGTAAACTGTGTTCACAAATGCTGATTTCTGGAAATGATTCGCATTACTGATACATGCCAGTTTTTAATGCTGCATGAGGGTCCGTAGATCATGAGCATTCATTATTAGCCATTGGCCTTGTCCCATGTGCACATGGATTACTCCAGATTTTCTGAATTTTAATCTTGATAATAATCTGTACAGTTGATGGCATAAAATGTGCAATTTAAGGTTGAGGAATAGTTTTCTGAAATTAAGGTAGTGGGGGTAGTGCTTAATAAAGTGAATCAGTAAATGCACAAGTTCACTGATTTTCAATCCAGACCATTTTCCCCACCAAGAGTATCTGCAAGTTCAGTTTTCAGTGCACTTTGGATGTCAGGTTCATTTTGCTGTGCACAAGTCGGCCTATTTCAGAGAGCAAACTAAAGAGAGGCCTTGTGCAAACACAGAGAAGACTGCAGTCCACAGAAAATGACACAGTTACTTGAGCAAACCTACTTACACTCTAAAAATAAAAGGTTCACATAGTTCAGATTGCAGTCCACAACACAGCTCTCATCAGTTTGCGGGTCACTTTAACTTACCTACATGCTCCTTAAAAGTAAAAGGTGCATATGGTTCATTCTGACGGCCACAAAAATGATGCTCCCTGAATCTCAATCCTACAGAAAGTTGCATTGAATTGTGAGCTGCAATGTGAACCTGAATCCACACCAGGGGAAAACCAGACAGCATTTTACACATGCTTATGATTGTGGGCCACAAGGTACCATATTTTTACCATACCCATAAGACACACCTAGGATTTGGAGGAGGAAAATAAAATATTCTAAACCAAATGTTGTGCTTAAACACCCCATTACAGGCAATGTGGCATTCCCCCATCCCATTCCTCATGGGTAGTGTGGCGTTCCCCCTATCTCATTCCCCATAGGCAGTGTGGCATCCCCCTCCCATTCCCCATAGGCAGTGTGGCATCCCCCTTCTCATTCCCTGCATAGGCAGAATGGCATCCCCCTTCCATTCCCATAGGCAGTGTGGCATCCCCCAACCCCCCAGAAAACTTACATGAGCCCCATCCATGCTCTCACTTCTGCACCAGTGCGCACTGACAGCCGAGTGTCAGTGCGCACTGAATAAAGGTTGGTGGGAGCAGCTCAATCACTATTATTTATACAAAATTATTATTATTGTTCAGGGCCTGGGAACTAATTTACTGCCCAGTTTAACCCTCTCATCAACTAAATATCAATCAACAAACATGTCTAGCTATGTGGAAAGACAGAGATTTGGTTGCATATATCTGCAGATACATGTGGAAGCCACACTGCCCCGGCAAGGCACTCTGTGTTTAGTGTGGTCCCTACTCTCAATTCTGAGTCCCCAAAGTTGGGACATGCAATGCAGACAAATATCTGAGAGCTACTCACCTGGCTGGCTGCTTCCCAGGGTTAAACTGGGTGGTAAATTAGTTCCCAGGCCCTGAATAATAATAATAATTTTGTATAATAATAGTGATTGAGCTGCTCCCACCCCCCTTTATTCATTTGTCAGTGCGCACTGAACGAGATTCAATGACAGAGCAGGAAGCCTGAGCCTGAGAGGGGACGCTGTCTGTCCCCGCTTTGGCTCCTGCCCCCTCCACCACATCTTGTTCAAGGGGATCTGCACAATACCCTATAATCATTAAAGGTGCCACTCCCAAAGCTACAAAAAGCTCACCTCAAAAACACAGAATCATAGAGGGAGGCACTCAAAAAATTTGTCCAAAAAATATATTTTATTCCATATCACTAAATTAATCACCACACATGACCACTACACAATTAAAATCCCTTAAAAAACACATAATGAGACAATACATATAAGACAAACCAACATGGAAGTGTGTAGGCCATGGGGAGAGCACTGGCATGCACAAATATCAATCAGCATCCATATATAAAAACACATAAACACAAGTGATCTAATCAGTGCAAATAACAATGTGCCAATCCTACCTATGATCCGGATCCTACATCAAACAACTGTAAAGTGCAAAGTGCAACCAATCAACAGACACAAATACAATATATAATCACAAATAAAACCTACATAATTACCCAATTCCTAAATACCCTATAAGAAATATAAAAATGACCACAAAATACCTCACTAATATAGATGCTAGTATCAATCAACCACCAAATACCAAATACAGCGCAAAAATATAT
The DNA here is from genome assembly GCA_027917425.1 of Gastrophryne carolinensis. Taxonomy (NCBI): domain Eukaryota; kingdom Metazoa; phylum Chordata; class Amphibia; order Anura; family Microhylidae; genus Gastrophryne; species Gastrophryne carolinensis. Next base: position 126,581,760 of record CM051239.1, read on the forward strand.
CCAACCACAATATACTCAAGGTATCACAGGTATGCCAGTAAAGGGTCTCCCCACCGCCTACAGCACCAGGAGCCACGCGTTCCATGGGTGTATCCCCCAATTCAACGGGCTGGCACAAACAAACACTCAGCTGTCAGCGCGCACCCGAGAGGCAGTGAAGGGGGCGGGAGCCAGAGCAGGGACAGACAGTGTCCCCGCTCTGCCTTCCGTCTCCGCCATTGAATCTCATTCGTTGTGCCATGACAGCTGAGTGTTTGTTTGTGTCAGTGCTTCTGAACGAGATTCGGTGGGAGCCATAGCGGGGACAGACAGCGTCCCCGCTCAGGCTCCCGGCTCTGCCATTGCACCTCGTTCAATGCACTGATACTCGGCTGTCAGTGCACAGTGGAGTCGGAGTGGGGACAGCGGGCTCGAGCCTCAGGTAACTATATTTTGTTTCACTTTTTTTTACATTTGCTCAATAAGACACACTAAGATTTTCACCCCACTTTTGGGGGGAAATAGTGCCTCTTATAGGGTGAAAAATACACCGCAATGTGCCCTGGAATTCTGCCTCCCACTGCTAAACTGAAAAAGATTTTTTTTCTATCTGTGGACGTGCTAATTCTGAAACTCAGACTTGAATGCAAACATGTAATTTTGTTGCATAAAAATAAGGTCTGCACCCAGAAGTGCACCATGTTTTGACAGGTCCATTGTTTTACTTCTCAAATTTCTACAAATGTTAAAATCACAAATTGCGTATGGTAAGACTGGGAGGCCGATTCATTAATAGCGCCAGGTAGCGCCAGATGAGCGACTGTAGCGTGATTTTTTCAGCGCCAGCCAGTATTCGCTGTGCTTGGCCGGCGTTAGCTTGATGACAGCGACTCAGTCGGTGTGCGGTAATGTTGAATACGGGCTGGGGGGTCGCTGTTTCACAGGTTCAGCGTTGTATGTGAGCGCCTGACAACGAATGGCCAGAGCGAACGGCTAGCTTCATATTCATTAACAAATCACGCTCCGAATGTGCTGTCGCTGTCCATTCCTTGTTTAAACCCCAGAGCGCTGGCGGCGATGGGTATTAACTAGTTTTTAACCCCTAAACAACCATATTTTTTGAATGTAACATTATACATGTTTTTAGAATCATTTTGTAATATGAATACATTAATCTCAGACCTGTTAGATCAATTCGGCACAAATTTTTTTTTTAATTTTTTTTTACTTAAAAATAAATCCTAACATTGCAGAAGTGGTCTCCGAATTTTTGACATTAAAAAAAATAAAAAATAAAATAATACCAATTAATTATGATTAATTATAGATTGCTCCATTGAAATGCATTGGACATCGCCAGGGAGCGACAGCTCATACCTGGCGCTGAGAAGGAATTTGCAGCAGCGCTGTTCGGTCCAGGCGGCTTCATGATGAATGCCGCGCTAGCCGTCGCTCTCGCCGGCGCTAGCCTCATTTTGCTTGATAAATGCGTCATTGTGACCGCCGCCGGGCGTACTTGAGTCGGTAGTCGCCGTTAGCTGCCGCTACCTGGCGCTCGTTAGACACTACCTGGCGCTAGCCCGTGATAAATAAGGGCCTAAGTAATCGGGAAGATAACCGAATTGCAAAAGGACAAAATTATTATTTTCCTTCTCCTCGCTTTTCTCTATCTTCACTTCATCTCACCCTAAACTTTTCCTCTGCATTCACCTCTCTACAGCTTTCTTTCTCTTTCGTCTTGGGAGCCCCCCCCCCCATCCCCATCTGAGTACATAAGCATCATAATACTTACCAGTTCATTATCAGGATGAAAAGATATTGTATCCAGAGACAAGTGTTATATAGATTTAACTACAGAGGGCAAGTCCTTGCCTATACAATTTTTACAAATGTAACCATCTTCTCTCCGTGCTGGTTAACACTGATAACAGGGAGGCTTTTTTCCTCTTTTGTTCTTTGCATTTCAATGTACTGTTATACTTTATAACTAGGTATTGTTGTACTACCATTTATGCACTATCGTGCAAAATCTCTGTGGTTCAAATGTGGACCGTATTCTCCAAATAAACAGATTGTGAAAGAAAAAAATAAAAATAAACCTGAACCTCTGAGCATCTTTGCTTCTGAGAGACATTAGAAAAGAGGCACTTTCCTACACAGTGCCCAACACAAGGAATAATAGATTTACCCACCACTCCTTGCAGTAGGAGGAACCATGCAAATCATCTCTGTATGTCTTGGTGCCATCCAAGGCACCTAGAAACAACTGAGTGTTCAATGCCAAGGATAAACTTAAGATTCACACAGCCATGCTGTGGAAACACTGTTCCAGGAAAGTGCTTCTTTTCTTTTACCTATAGTAGAGTATAAGTAGAGGTCTTTTTAGTCCCCCTGTGTTAAGCCTAATGTGGGCCTCTCCACATATTTGCTTGTTTTGGTACTCACCGATGCCCATGCTCCTTAAAGCTAAATACTTCCAGCCTTGTGTTGATAAGGGCTACAAGCCCAAAACGCATGTATACAAGCGTAAGGTGATGGGGGGGAAATTTCAATCCAATTCTTGGCAGTGCACACTCAGTGGCTTTTGGATGGCCCCAAGATGTAAAGAAATTATTTGAATGGCCCTATCTGCTTAAAGGTGTGATGGGTAAATCTATTATTCCCATTTTGCAATTATCTCACCCCTACCATCACTAATACAGACTTCCCCGGGAGGGTGAAGGTACTTTGCCAGCAATCCAATCATCCCAAGATGCTCTACTTATGCTGAAGCTTGTCGACTTGCCAACCTGGCACATCCTATTGGAGCAGTAGCTTGTTTTCCCTGATTTACATCCCCTCACTTCCACCCCCACTGGCCTTGAGTACCACCAGAGGGGTCATAACATATTTATTTTAGTATGGTTTTCCTTTTATTATTGGTTTTTGAGAGTTAGAGGGTTCGTATGCTGTGTAAAAACTTCTTGCTCTAGGAAAGCACCTCTTTACCTTTAAGTGTGACTGTGTTCTGAAAGAGGGAAGCGGGGGATGCGGCTGCCAGCGTGCTCGGAGCCACTCTGATAAGACATCTATCAGACGTGCATAGCTCAGCAGCTCCGAGCAGACTGGTTGGACGAGCGGCCGTGCATGTCCCGTAGGACTGGGATGGGGTGAGTTTCCTCTGGCGATCTGGGGGGTTTCACAGGGAAAGGACCAACACCCTGGATAGTCAAAATCCTGGGTTTTGGTCCACTTTAACATGCCTCTTTTATACATGGTAATGTGATTTAGTTAATTGCCCCCCAGCTGTCTTTTATTAGTAGCACTTACCACTCAGCCTTTTGTTAACCCTGTCCAATTGTTTTGAGATGCGTTGCTGCCACAAAATTCTAAATATATTTTTAATAAATGGATGTCTAACTTTCAACTACTCTTATGGGTTCTAGGTTGTATTTAGGGATGAGCGAATCGATCCGGACGAACCCGGATTCGATCCGAATTTCAGGAAAAATTCGATTCGGATCGAATCCGAATTTCCCCGCGATTCGATCACTCGAAGTTTTCCTTTAACATCCATTCATTTACATTACAGGCATTCTAAGATGGCGGGCGGGACATGTCTGGACATGTATCCCGCGCCAGTGCAAGCTGGGGCAGTCACATGCAGCCTATCAGCAGCCAGCAAGCCCGGTGACGTCACACAGCGGTATTTAACGGCGGCCATCTTGCTTTTCCTCATTTCTCTATTGCATTCGTGACAGACAGACAGAACGCTGTGTAGCTGAGGCAGTTAGACAGGCTGGAGACAGGCTGGAGACAGGGACAGACAGGGACAGGCTGGAGACAGGCAGGAGACAGGCAGGAGACAGACAGGAGACAGACAGAAAGCCAGGGAAAGGTAGGAAAAACGGAGCTGGCTGACAGGGAGATTTTTTTTTTTTCATCCAGCCTTTGTTAGCGTTTTCAGGCTGCTTATAGTAACTAACTGTGCATATATACTGAACTGATCTTAAGTCTGCTGTGAGGCATCCCATTCTGTGACTAAAGCAGCCTCTATTTAATAGCATAATAAACATTTGCACTTATTCTCATAGAAATCAGGCCTGATAAAGACACTTTTGCTGTGCATGCTCTCTGGTTTTTGTGGCACTGGCATCCCATTCTGTGACTAAAGCAGCCTCTATTTAATAGCATAATAAACATTTGCACTTATTCTCATAGAAATCAGGCCTGATAAAGACACTTTTGCTGTGCATGCTCTCTGGTTTTTGTGGCACTGGCATCCCATTCTGTGACTAAAGCAGCCTCTATTTAATAGCATAATAAACATTTGCACTTATTCTCATAGAAATCAGGCCTGATAAAGACACTTTTGCTGTGCATGCTCTCTGGTTTTTGTGGCACTGGCATCCCATTCTGTGACTAAAGCAGCCTCTATTTAATAGCATAATAAACATTTGCACTTATTCTCATAGAAATCAGGCCTGATAAAGACACTTTTGCTGTGCATGCTCTCTGGTTTTTGTGGCACTGGCATCCCATTCTGTGACTAAAGCAGCCTCTATTTAATAGCATAATAAACATTTGCACTTATTCTCATAGAAATCAGGCCTGATAAAGACACTTTTGCTGTGCATGCTCTCTGGTTTTTGTGGCACTGGCATCCCATTCTGTGACTAAAGCAGCCTCTAGTTAATAGCATAATAAACATTTGCACTTATTCTCATAGAAATCAGGCCTGATAAAGACACTTTTGCTGTGCATGCTCTCTGGTTTTTGTGGCACTGGCATCCCATTCTGTGACTAAAGCAGCCTCTATTTAATAGCATAATAAACATTTGCACTTATTCTCATAGAAATCAGGCCTGATAAAGACACTTTTGCTGTGCATGCTCTCTGGTTTTTGTGGCACTGGCATCCCATTCTGTGACTAAAGCAGCCTCTATTTAATAGCATAATAAACATTTGCACTTATTCTCATAGAAATCAGGCCTGATAAAGACACTTTTGCTGTGCATGCTCTCTGGTTTTTGTGGCACTGGCATCCCATTCTGTGACTAAAGCAGCCTCTATTTAATAGCATAATAAACATTTGCACTTATTCTCATAGAAATCAGGCCTGATAAAGACACTTTTGCTGTGCATGCTCTCTGGTTTTTGTGGCACTAGCATCCCATTCTGTGACTAAAGCAGCCTCTATTTAATAGCATAATAAACATTTGCACTTATTCTCATAGAAATCAGGCCTGATAAAGACACTTTTGCTGGCCAAAGCCCTACTGGACCCTGCCAGGTCGATTCCTGCCCGGGGCATCCCATTCTGTGACTACAGCAGCCTCTGTTTAAGACCATATAAGCATTTGCTCTTATCATATTTGAAATTAGCCTGATAAAGACACTTTTGCTGGCCAAAGCCCTACTGGACCCTGCCAGGTCCATTCCTGCCCAGGGCATCCCATTCTGTGACTAAAGCAGCCTCTGTTTAAGACCATATAAGCATTTGCTCTTATTATATTTATATTATAAGACACTTTTGCTGGGCATAGGCTTACTGCTGCCTGCCAGGTGCACTTCTGTTGAGGCATCCCATTCTGTAACATAGCATACCCCTCTTTATTTACACTAAGCAGCTCTCTTATTTACACTAAGCAGGCCTGTTGGAGGCTGAGTGTTACTGCTCACTTTTGGTGTGCATTATATTCTGTTTTATATAGACCCACTGCTGCCTGGGGGTTCTTAAAATATCACCTACTACCACGCCAGTTAGACTATGTCGGGCAGACAAGTGCCTGGAAGTGAAAAGAGGAGTGGCAGAGGCCAAGATTCCGCAGGCAGAGCTCGCATCAGACTGGGGGCCAGTAGCAGCAGGAGTCACGCTGAGAGACCTAATCTGCCAGTATCTGCTAGCGGTCGGGTCTCCACCAGTAACGCATCTGCCGTGGTAGATTGGCTGACGCGCTCATCAACAACATCATCACAACTTACATCTGAGACCCCCAGTCTAGGGTCGGTAGGTTCCTCTGACACAACCCTGAGTTGGCATGCCCCGAGAGCAGTCCCTGTCCTCCCATTGCCTCTGTCCTACGCCGTTCCCTCCCCCAGCGACGTATCCTATGCTTTGGGTTCAGCTCCACTCTTTAGTGAGGAGGACGATCAGATACAGGAGGACAGTCAGCAGCTACTGCCCAGCCAAGAAATGGAGGTGGCTTCTTTAGCTAGGCAGACAAATAGTGATGTGGACAGTGTCGTGGGTGCTGCGAGCGTTCCAGCTCCTGCGCCAGACACTGTTGACGAATCCACGAACATCAGTGACGTACAGCCACAACCCGGTGATGATGATGATGATGACGATGAAGCCGATCGCACTTGGGAGCCGGGTGATGAAGGGGCTTCATCGTCATCATCAGGAGAAGAGGGGCGCAGGTTGCCCCGGAGTCAGCAGCTGAGGCAGCAAGGTGGTAGCAGTCAGCATGGGGGCACAATTCCAAAGGCTGGAGCCGGCCGGGGCCGGGGTAGAGCACCTGCTGTGCGGCAGTCTACCTTATCGGGAGGTAGTGGAGCAGGGGTTCCTGGAGTTGGCAACAGCAGCAGTGAATCAGTGAGGCCAGGGGGTGGGAAAAGTAGCTACTCGGCAGTGTGGCAGTTTTTCCTGAGGCATCCGCAGGAGGGTAACATGGCCACATGCAAGATATGTAGGCAAAAGGTGAAGCGTGGCCAGGGTCCAAATGTTGGCACCACGGCCCTGCGTCAACATATGATGCGTCACCATAAAACGACCTGGGAGAACCGAGGCTCCCAAGGGGTGGTCCAGTCTGCTTCCTCACCAAGTGAGCTCCCAATTTCTGCCAGCCAAGGCTCCAGCACCTCAGCCGAAGGCAGCTGTGCGTCACACCCATCCTCTGTCGCTCCTGCTCCTCCTCCTCCTCCTCCAAGTCATGCATCCCGCCAGCAATCCATCAGCGAAGCCATGTCCAAGAGACAGCAGTATGCGCCCACTCATCCTACGGCGCAGAAGCTGAATGTGCTCCTGTCCAAGTTGCTGGTGCTGCAGTCGCTCCCTTTTCAGGTGGTGGAATCTGCACCTTTCAGAGAACTGATGGCTTGTGCCGAGCCGAGGTGGAGAGTCCCAAGCCGTCATTTCTTTGCCAAGAAGGCAGTACCAGCGCTGCACACTTTTGTTGAACAGAAGGTGGGCCAGTCCTTGAGCCTGTCGGTGTGTAGCAAAATACATGGCAGCGCCGACATCTGGAGCTGTAACTACGGTCAGGGGCAGTACATGTCGTTTACGGCCCACTGGGTGAATGTGGTCCCTTTGCAGCAGCAACTTGGACAGGTCACGCCGCTTCGGCCTCCGCGCTCTCTGCCCATTGGGCCTGTGACACCGTGCGACTCGGCCTCCTCATCCTCCGCCATCTCCTCACCCTCCACTGTAGGCTCAAGTCTCAGTGCCCCTCCAGTCTACCATGTGTGCAGGGCACGGAGGTGTCACGCAGTGCTTCACATGGTTTGTCTTGGCGAACGGAGTCACACAGGGGAGGAACTGCTTAAATGTATTCATCAGGAAATCCAAACATGGCTTACTCCGAGAAAACTTAAAATGGGAATCATGGTTACCGACAATGGGAAGAACATTTTGTCTGCGCTGCGCCAAGGAAGCCTGACCCATGCCCCCTGCATGGCTCACGTCTTCAATCTGGTTGTCAAGCGGTTTCTGAAGTGTTCCCCCCATCTGCAGGACATCCTAACAACTTCACGGAAACTTTGCATGCACTTCAGCCACTCCTACACCGCCAAACACACCCTTCTTGAGCTACAGCGTCAGAATGGTATCCCCCAACATAGTCTGATTTGCGATGTTTCCACCCGTTGGAATTCCACCCTTCACATGTTGGACCGATTATATGAACAGAGAAAAGCCATCACGGATTTCCTGATGATCCAAGCAGATAGGGGGACTCCCCTGTGTAACTTCAATGTCAACCAGTGGCAGCTCATACGTGACACCTGCCGTTTGCTCAGGCCCTTTGAGGAAGCCACTTTATTTGTCAGTCGGCAGGATTACGGGATGAACGACGTGATTCCACTGCTTCATGTACTACAGCACATGTTGGAAACTAGAGATGAGCGAACTTTTGAAAAATTCGATTCGACTGATTCGCCGAATTTTCCGACAAAAATCGTTTCGACCCGAATAAATTCGCGACGAATCGCTATTAAAAACGGCTATTTCTGAGCCTCCTACAGCCTCAATAGGGTTGTAAACCATTCAGCCTTGCTGTAACACGCACAGGATGCGTGCTGGGTTTGTTAAATAATACTTTGAAGAAATATCACATGCAGATCAGAGGCATCGCTAATAGAATCGCAGAGCGGCACAATTGCAGAGAGTTGAAGTGGCATCACTATGAGGGGCAGAAGGAGCCCAAATATACACTGGAGTTGGCCTCAGGAGCCCAAAAATTGGATGAATCACACCCTGGAGTTGGCAGAAGTTGGCAGCAGCAGCAGGAGCCCAAATATACACTGGAGTTGGCTTCAGGAGCCCAAAAATTGGATGAATCACACCCTGGAGTTGGCAGAAGTTGGCAGCAGCAGGAGCAGGAGCCCAAATATACACTGGAGTTGGCCTCAGGAGCCCAAAAATTGGATGAATCACACCCTGGAGTTGGCAGAAGTTGGCAGCAGCAGCAGCAGGAGCCCAAATATACACTGGAGTTGGCCTCAGGAGCCCAAAAATTGGATGAATCACACCCTGGAGTTGGCAGGAGTTGACAGTAGTAGCAGCAGGAGCCCAAATATACACTGGAGTTGGCCTCAGGAGCCCAAAAATTGGATGAATCACACCCTGGAGTTGGCAGAAGTTGGCAGCAGCAGCAGCAGGAGCCCAAATATACACTGGAGTTGGCCTCAGGAGCCCAAAAATTGGATGAATCACACCCTGGAGTTGGCAGAAGTTGGCAGCAGCAGCAGCAGGAGCCCAAATATACACTGGAGTTGGCTTCAGGAGCCCAAAAATTGGATGAATCACACCCTGGAGTTGGCAGGAGTTGACAGTAGTAGCAGCAGGAGCCCAAATATACACTGGAGTTGGCTTCAGGAGCCCAAAAATTGGATGAATCACACCCTGGAGTTGGCAGAAGTTGGCAGCAGCAGCAGCAGGAGCCCAAATATACACTGGAGTTGGCCTCAGGAGCCCAAAAATTGGATGAATCACACCCTGGAGTTGGCAGAAGTTGGCAGTAGTAGCAGCAGGAGCCCAAATATACACTGGAGTTGGCCTCAGGAGCCCAAAAATTGGATGAATCACACCCTGGAGTTGGCAGAAGTTGGCAGTAGTAGCAGCAGGAGCCCAAATATACACTGGAGTTGGCTTCAGGAGCCCAAAAATTGGATGAATCACACCCTGGAGTTGGCAGAAGTTGGCAGTAGCAGCAGCAGGAGCCCAAATATACACTGGAGTTGGCTTCAGGAGCCCAAAAATTGGATGAATCACACCCTGGAGTTGGCAGGAGTTGACAGTAGCAGCAGCAGGAGCCCAAATATACACTGGAGTTGGCCTCAGGAGCCCAAAAATTGGATGAATCACACCCTGGAGTTGGCAGGAGTTGACAGTAGCAGCAGCAGGAGCCCAAATATACACTGGAGTTGGCTTCAGGAGCCCAAAAATTGGATGAATCACACCCTGGAGTTGGCAGCAGCAGCAGCAGGAGCCCAAATATACACTGGAGTTGGCTTCAGGAGCCCAAAAATTGGATGAATCACACCCTGGAGTTGGCAGAAGTTGGCAGCAGCAGCAGGAGCCCAAACATTACTTTAAAGAGACCCTGGAGTTGGCTTCAGGAGCCCAAAAATTGGATGATTCACACCCTGGAGTTGGCAGCAGCAGCAGCAGGAGCCCAAATATACACTGGGGTTGGCTTCAGGAGCCCAAAAATTGGATGAATCACACCCTGGAGTTGGCAGCAGCAGCAGCAGGAGCCCAAATATTACTATAAAGAGACACTGGGGTTGGCTTCAGGAGCCCAAAAATTTGATGAATCACACCCTGGAGTTGGCAGCAGCAGGAGCCCAAATATTACTTTAAAGAGACACTGGGGTTGGCTTCAGGAGCCCAAAAATTGGATGAATCACACCCTGTGGAGAGTCATGTGGAGAAAAAGTAGCTTAGTTAGTAATATCTACATAAAATTATGAATAAACAAATGCAAAAGTATTGCCAAAGTGAAGTTTTGTTTGAGGGTGTGTTTCCACCTTTTAATTAAATCAGAAACAAGAAGGTATCATTGCCTCTGACTAATTAGCCCTCAAAAATTCTTGGAATTTTTAATCTGGAATCATGTCTGATCCGTCTTATCCGAAGAATATTAATAAAAAGTAAGAGTAACGGAAAGGATTTTTTATCAATACTTACTTGTGGTCCGATGCGGAGGAATGTCTGTAACTGGAGAGCAGCGCCTTAAATCTGTTTTGCACGATCCATCTTTCTTTAGTGTAGGTCTGGCCCCGTCATCAATCTACTGGAATACATCAGGCATTGTTGGGAGGAAAGCTTGGATGATCCAAGCGCCATTCATTTCCACGCAGGGCAGTCTCTGGAAAAAAAAAGTCTGTATAAACCAGGGTCTTTTTCATATAAAAACAAATGGTTATTCTTGCTTGTAAACCATATGTTCCACAGATTTACCAGTCATTGTGTCAGCCAATGAAGCAACTTTGTCTCGAAGTGCTGCAAAAGCAGTCCACTGCATCACAAGTGGCATCTGACACCCCCAGTCAACTGTCTGTCTGTTATGCTTTGGGTTCAGCTCCACTATCCATTGATGAAGATCTGATAATCATAAAATTCAGCAGCTACTGCCCAGCCAAGAAGTGGAGGAGACACTCGCCTCTTCTTCCAGTAGCCGGCAATTAGTGATGAGGAGAGTGTCGTGGGAGGAGGTGTTGCAAGCCGAGGTAGTGGAAGAGGGTCCCTGGAGGCTGCGGCGGTGGCGGCGGCAGCAGCAGCAGATTATTGCGGACTGTTGTTCGGAAAAATCAGCTACTCAGCGATGTGGCAGTGTTTCATGCAGCATCCTGGGGAGAAAAAGTAGGTTAGTTAGTGTATATACATAAAATTATGAATAGACAAATGCAATAGTATTGCCAAAGTGAAGTTTTGTTTGAGGGTGTGTTTCCACCTTGTAATTAAATCAGAAACAACTAGCTATCATTTGCCTCTGAATAATTAGCCCTCAAAAATTCTTGGAATTTTTAATCTTGATGTCTGAGGGATTTCTCCTCTCAGACAGCGTCACCATAAGTCCAGCCTGCTGCATTACACTTGGAAGAACATCTTGTTTGCGCTGCGACAAGGAAGCCAAAGTCATGCGTCCTCACATGGCACACGTGTTCAGTCTAGTTTTTAAGTCTTGCCCCCATCTGAAAGAACAACAGGAAAGAAAGTTAGCATGCACTTCTGGCACTCCTACACCACGAAGCACAACCCTATTGAGCCTCAGCGTCACAACGGTGTACCCCACCATAGTCTGATTTGCAATGTTTCCACCCGTTGGAATTCCACCCTCCATATGCAGGATCCACTATAGCAGTGGTCCCCAACCCTGTCCTCAAGGCCCACCAACAGGCCAGGTTTTGCAGATCTCCACAAAGATGCACAGGTGGAGTAATTAGTGCAGCTGCAGAGCAATAGAGCTGGCTATTTGGAGATCCAAAAAACATGACTTGTTGGTGGGCCTTGAGGACAGGGTTGAGGACCACTGCACTATAGGAACAGAGAAAAGCCATCACGGATTTCTGGATGATCCAAACGGATAGGGGGACACCTGTGTAAATTCAATGTAAACCATTGGCAGCTCATACGTGACACCGACCGTTTGCTCAGGCCCTTTGAGGAAGCTACGTTATTAGTCAGTTGCCAGGACTATGAGATGAACGATGAGATTCCACTGCTTCATGTACTACAACACATGTTGGAAACCATGGCTGGTCAGGGCACTGGAGACATGGCACATACATTTCACAGCCACATGAAGCCTGTGGGGGCTGAAGTGGAGGAGGAGGAGGGGGTGGGGCACAGCAAACCACAGTTTAGGTTTCACAAAATGACCATTTTATCTAGTCATCTGACAGGAGAGGAGGTGCAGCCACAGGAGCTAGAGGGTTGTGAGTAAGGTGAGACAGAGGACCCAGACACACCGTGGCAGTTTACAGTGGAGATGGAGACAGGTAGTCCCTCCGAGTCATTTGCACAAATGGCACGATGCATGCTCACATGCTTGCGTACTAGTGAGCGCAGAATTGTCTCCATTTGTCAGCGGGAAGACTTCTGGCTCTCCAACTTATTGGACCCTCGCTTCCGGCACAAAATGGGGGCATTTTTTACGCCCACTGAGAGGGAGGACAAACTGACCTACTACAGAGACATCCCACGTAGTCAGTTGGGCGATGTCTATCTGCGCCATGGCCCATACTCCCGCAGGTCTGACTCGGGGGGACCTCTGCGATCACCTTCCACTGCCATGGCTGCTGGGGGGGTGGAAGGAGCAGCAGCAGCAGCTCCATCAGCAGCAGCCTCAGTCTTCAGTCGCTAGTGAGTAGCTTTCTACACCCGCATAGTGAGTCTACTCATGAGCAGCAGGAAGACCTGGAGCTGGACCTCAAACAGCAGGTCATGTCATACCTTGACATGACCATGCCAACACACCTTCAAGATCCACTGGATTTGCTGGGAAGCCAAACTTGACTTGTGCCCGCAACTAGCAGAGTTTGCCCTGGAAAAGCTGTACTGGCCGGACAGTAGTTGATTTAGATGGCAACTGGGCTGCTCTATATAACGAAGCAAAATGGCAAATTTACCTCACTATATGAGCTATTGCCCCTCAGATTTACACAGGGGCTGCTCTATATTATGCTGCAAAGTGGCAAATTTACCTCACAATATAAGCTATTGCCCCTCAGATTTACACAGGGGCTGCTCTATATTATGCTGCAAAATGGCAAATTTACCTCACAATATAAGCTATTGCCCCTCAGATTTACACAGGGCCTGCTCTATATAACGAAGCAAAATGGCAAATTTACCTCACTATATAAGCTATTGCCCCTCAGATTTACACAGGGGCTGCTCTATATTATGCTGCAAAATGGCAAATTAACCTCACAATATAAGCTATTGCAGCTCTATATAAATAAAAATAAATAAATAAAAAAAGGGCCTGTAGAAGCTTATTTAGTATAACAGATAGGGTGACATGTGCTGGTTTGGGATGCCCATATGGGCTAGTGTTTTGGCAGCAGTACAAAAACCAATGCAAAATGCAATAGCTTAATAAAGCTGATGCTGATCAACGCTTATTTAGTATAACAGATGGGGTGCAACATGCAGGTTTGGGATGCCCTGCGGCCTGGTGTATTTAAAGCAGACCAAAACCAATTCAAAATGCAATAACTTAATAAAGCTGAGGCTGTAGATGCTTATTTAGTATAAACAGGTAGGGTGCCAGGTGCAGCTTTGGGGTGCCCTGCGGCCTGGTTAAATGAAAGCAGTCAAAAAGGAAGTGCAAACTGAAGTAGCTTAATGAAGCTGATGCTGATCAACGCTTATGTTGTATACCAGATAGGGTGCAAGGTGCAGCTTTGGGGTGCCCTGCGGCCTGGTTTATTAAAATCAGTCAAAAACAAGTGCAAACTGAAGTAGCCTGATCAACGCTTATGTTGTATAACAGATAGGTTTAAAATAGCATGTGCCTTGGGATGCCCGTGTGGCCTGTTATATTTCAAGCTGAACAAAAAGTAACAATAATCCAAGTATGAGACATCATTTTGACCTTCTTCACAGCGCCATACTTTGAAAAAAAAAAATTAATTTCATGCCGATCAATCCAAAGGTCAATGCCCCTAACAAAAATAGTGTTCGGCATAAGTTTTCCTTCTGGAAGGACGTAACCTTTAGTTTACATGGTTGGGGTAGGTTATCTTACAAATTGGGATACCACAGGCAGCAGTGTCATTGAAAGAGACAGATTGTAATGCAGGCCATACGCAAGCAGAGAAACTCAGGCTGCAACAGGCCTATTTAGTTTACATGGTTGGGGTAGGTTATCTTACAAATTGGGATACCCCACTGTATATGAAACCGAATATAAATGCACACCCAAAAGTGGACACTCAGCCTCCAAGAGGCCTGCTTAGTTTAAATAAGAGAGCTGCTTAGTATGGTAGGCAGGTTATGTTATGTTACAGAATGGGATGCCCCAAGCAGACTTGAGATCAGTATATATGCACACAGCAGCAGTGTGTTAGCAGGCTCATACAGGCCAAATTTCTTTAAATAACTGTGCAGCTTACAGTTAATGCAGAGGCTAATGGTATGTTACAGAATGGGATGCCCCAAGCTGACTTGAGATCAGTATATATGCACACAGCAGCAGTGTGTTAGCAGGCTCATACAGGCCAAATTTCTTTAAATAAATGTGCAGCTTACAGTAAATGCAGAGGCTAATGGTATGTTACAGAATGGGATGCCCCAAAGCAGACTTGAGATCAGTATATATGCACACAGCAGCAGTGTGTTAGCAGGCTCATACAGGCCAAATTTCTTTAAATAAATGTGCAGCTTACAGTAAATGCAGAGGCTAATGGTATGTTACAGAATGGGATGCCCCAAAGCAGACTTGAGATCAGTATATATGCACACAGCAGCAGTGTGTTAGCAGGCTCATACAGGCCAAATTTCTTTAAATAAATGTGCAGCTTACAGTAAATGCAGAGGCTAATGGTATGTTACAGAATGGGATGCCCCAAAGCAGACTTGAGATCAGTATATATGCACACAGCAGCAGTGTGTTAGCAGGCTCATACAGGCCAAATTTCTTTAAATAACTGTGCAGCTTACAGTTAATGCAGAGGCTAATGGTATGTTACAGAATGGGATGCCCCAAGCAGACTTGAGATCAGTATATATGCACACAGCAGCAGTGTGTTAGCAGGCTCATACAGGCCAAATTTCTTTAAATAACTGTGCAGCTTACAGTTAATGCAGAGGCTAATGGTATGTTACAGAATGGGATGCCCCAAAGCAGACTTGAGATCAGTATATATGCACACAGCAGCAGTGTGTTAGCAGGCTCATACAGGCCAAATTTCTTTAAATAAATGTGCAGCTTACAGTTAATGCAGAGGCTAATGGTATGTTACAGAATGGGATGCCCCAAAGCAGACTTGAGATCAGTATATATGCACACAGCAGCAGTGTGTTAGCAGGCTCATACAGGCCAAATTTCTTTAAATAACTGTGCAGCTTACAGTTAATGCAGAGGCTAATGGTATGTTACAGAATGGGATGCCCCAAGCAGACTTGAGATCAGTATATATGCACACAGCAGCAGTGTGTTAGCAGGCTCATACAGGCCAAATTTCTTTAAATAACTGTGCAGCTTACAGTTAATGCAGAGGCTAATGGTATGTTACAGAATGGGATGCCCCAAAGCAGACTTGAGATCAGTATATATGCACACAGCAGCAGTGTGTTAGCAGGCTCATACAGGCCAAATTTCTTTAAATAAATGTGCAGCTTACAGTTAATGCAGAGGCTAATGGTATGTTACAGAATGGGATGCCCCAAAGCAGACTTGAGATCAGTATATATGCACACAGCAGCAGTGTGTTAGCAGGCTCATACAGGCCAAATTTCTTTAAATAACTGTGCAGCTTACAGTTAATGCAGAGGCTAATGGTATGTTACAGAATGGGATGTCCCAAAAACCAGAGAGCACCTGGCAGGCAGCAGTAAGACTATGCACAGCAAAAGTGTCTTTATCATGCCTAATTTCAATTAGAATAGGTGCAAATGGTTAGGTTCTTAAATAGAGGCTGGTGTAGTCACAGAATGGGATGCCCTAAAAACCAGCAGTAAGTACACCTGGCAGGGACAAGTTGTGCTATGCCCAGCAAAAGTGTCTTTATCAGGCCTAATTTCAAATATGATAAGAGCAAATGCTTATATGGTCTTAAACAGAGGCTGCTTTAGTCACAGAATGGGATGCCCCGGGCAGGAATCGAGCTGGCAGGGTCCAGTAGGCCTTTGGCCAGCAAAAGTGTCTTTATCAGGCCTGATTTCTATGAGAATAAGTGCAAATGTTTATTATGCTATTAAATAGAGGCTGCTTTAGTCACAGAATGGGATGCCAGTGCCACAAAAACCAGAGAGCATGCACAGCAAAAGTGTCTTTATCAGGCCTGATTTCTATGAGAATAAGTGCAAATGTTTATTATGCTATTAAATAGAGGCTGCTTTAGTCACAGAATGGGATGCCAGTGCCACAAAAACCAGAGAGCATGCACAGCAAAAGTGTCTTTATCAGGCCTGATTTCTATGAGAATAAGTGCAAATGTTTATTATGCTATTAAATAGAGGCTGCTTTAGTCACAGAATGGGATGCCAGTGCCACAAAAACCAGAGAGCATGCACAGCAAAAGTGTCTTTATCAGGCCTGATTTCTATGAGAATAAGTGCAAATGTTTATTATGCTATTAAATAGAGGCTGCTTTAGTCACAGAATGGGATGCCAGTGCCACAAAAACCAGAGAGCATGCACAGCAAAAGTGTCTTTATCAGGCCTGATTTCTATGAGAATAAGTGCAAATGTTTATTATGCTATTAAATAGAGGCTGCTTTAGTCACAGAATGGGATGCCAGTGCCACAAAAACCAGAGAGCATGCACAGCAAAAGTGTCTTTATCAGGCCTGATTTCTATGAGAATAAGTGCAAATGTTTATTATGCTATTAAATAGAGGCTGCTTTAGTCACAGAATGGGATGCCAGTGCCACAAAAACCAGAGAGCATGCACAGCAAAAGTGTCTTTATCAGGCCTGATTTCTATGAGAATAAGTGCAAATGTTTATTGTGCTATTAAATAGAGGCTGCTTTAGTCACAGAATGGGATGCCAGTGCCACAAAAACCAGAGAGCATGCACAGCAAAAGTGTCTTTATCAGGCCTGATTTCTATGAGAATAAGTGCAAATGTTTATTATGCTATTAAATAGAGGCTGCTTTAGTCACAGAATGGGATGCCAGTGCCACAAAAACCAGAGAGCATGCACAGCAAAAGTGTCTTTATCAGGCCTGATTTCTATGAGAATAAGTGCAAATGTTTATTATGCTATTAAATAGAGGCTGCTTTAGTCACAGAATGGGATGCCAGTGCCACAAAAACCAGAGAGCATGCACAGCAAAAGTGTCTTTATCAGGCCTGATTTCTATGAGAATAAGTGCAAATGTTTATTATGCTATTAAATAGAGGCTGCTTTAGTCACAGAATGGGATGCCAGTGCCACAAAAACCAGAGAGCATGCACAGCAAAAGTGTCTTTATCAGGCCTGATTTCTATGAGAATAAGTGCAAATGTTTATTATGCTATTAAATAGAGGCTGCTTTAGTCACAGAATGGGATGCCAGTGCCACAAAAACCAGAGAGCATGCACAGCAAAGGTGTCTTTATCAGGCCTGATTTCTATGAGAATAAGTGCAAATGTTTATTATGCTATTAAATAGAGGCTGCTTTAGTCACAGAATGGGATGCCAGTGCCACAAAAACCAGAGAGCATGCACAGCAAAAGTGTCTTTATCAGGCCTGATTTCTATGAGAATAAGTGCAAATGTTTATTATGCTATTAAATAGAGGCTGCTTTAGTCACAGAATGGGATGCCAGTGCCACAAAAACCAGAGAGCATGCACAGCAAAAGTGTCTTTATCAGGCCTGATTTCTATGAGAATAAGTGCAAATGTTTATTATGCTATTAAATAGAGGCTGCTTTAGTCACAGAATGGGATGCCAGTGCCACAAAAACCAGAGAGCATGCACAGCAAAAGTGTCTTTATCAGGCCTGATTTCTATGAGAATAAGTGCAAATGTTTATTATGCTATTAAATAGAGGCTGCTTTAGTCACAGAATGGGATGCCAGTGCCACAAAAACCAGAGAGCATGCACAGCAAAAGTGTCTTTATCAGGCCTGATTTCTATGAGAATAAGTGCAAATGTTTATTATGCTATTAAATAGAGGCTGCTTTAGTCACAGAATGGGATGCCTCACAGCAGACTTAAGATCAGTTCAGTATATATGCACAGTTAGTTACTATAAGCAGCCTGAAAACGCTAACAAAGGCTGGATGAAAAAAAAAAAATCTCCCTGTCAGCCAGCTCCGTTTTTCCTACCTTTCCCTGGCTTTCTGTCTGTCTCCTGTCTGTCTCCTGCCTGTCTCCTGCCTGTCTCCAGCCTGTCCCTGTCTGTCCCTGTCTCCAGCCTGTCTCCAGCCTGTCTAACTGCCTCAGCTACACAGCGTTCTGTCTGTCTGTCACGAATGCAATAGAGAAATGAGGAAAAGCAAGATGGCCGCCGTTAAATACCGCTGTGTGACGTCACCGGGCTTGCTGGCTGCTGATAGGCTGCATGTGACTGCCCCAGCTTGCACTGGCGCGGGATACATGTCCAGACATGTCCCGCCCGCCATCTTAGAATGCCTGTAATGTAAATGAATGGATGTTAAAGGAAAACTTCGAGTGATCGAATCGCGGGGAAATTCGGATTCGATCCGAATCGAATTTTTCCTGAAATTCGGATCGAATCCGGGTTCGTCCGGATCGATTCGCTCATCCCTATTGGAAACCATGGCTGGTCAGGGCACTGGAGACATGGCGTTTACATCTTACGGCCACATGAACCCCGTTGGAGCTGAACTGGAGGAGGAGGAGGAGGAAGAGGAGGAGGAGGAGTTGCCCAGCGAAACACAGTTTAGGCTTGGCGAAATGGCTGGTTTATCTAGTCAGCGGACAGGAGAGGAGGAGCAGGAGCAGCCAGAGGAGCTAGAGGTTTTTGAGGAAGGAGAGACAGAGGACCCGGGCACACCGTGGCAGTATGCAGTGGAGATGGAGACAGGTAGTCCATCCGAGTCACTTGCGCAAATGGCACGAAGCATGCTCACATGCTTGCGTAGTGACCCCAGAATTGTTTCCATCTGTCGGCGGGATGACTTCTGGCTGTCCACCTTATTGGACCCTCGCTTCCGGCACAAAATGGGGGCATTTTTTAAACCCACCGAGAGGGAGGACAAACTCAACTACTACAAAGACATTCTACGTAGGCAGTTGGCCGATGCCTATCTGCGCCATGGTCCATACTCTCGCAGGTCTGACTCGAGGGGACCTCTGCGCTCACCTTCCACTGCCATGGCCGCTGGGGGGGTTGGCAGCAGCAGCAGCAGAAGCTCCATCAGCAGCAGCAGCCTCAGTCTTCAGTCGCTAATGAGTAGCTTTCTACACCCGCATAGTGAGGCTACTCATGAGCAGCAGGAAGACCTGGAGCAGGACCTGAACCAGCAGGTCATGTCATACTTTGACATGACCATGCCAACACACCTTGAGGATCCGCTGGACTTCTGGGCAGCCAAACTTGATTTGTGGCCGCAACTAGCAGAGTTTGCCCTGGAAAAGCTGTCCTGCCCGGCAAGTAGCGTGCCATCTGAGCGGGTGTTTAGTGCGGCGGGGGCCATAGTTACGGCGAGGAGAACTCGTCTGTCAACTAAAAATGTGGAGAGACTCACCTTTGTCAAAATGAATCAGGGATGGATCAGCCAGGATTTCCACCCACCAATGCCTGATGCATGCGACTAGATTCAGCATGGTGCCACGTTTTACACTTTACAAATGGTGCAAAACATATTTATGTCTTTAGGCCATTTTTTGGGCTCCTGCTGCTGCTACTGCCAACTTCTGCCAACTCCAGGGTGTGATTCATCCAATTTTTGGGCTCCTGAAGCCAACTCCAGTGTATATTTGGGCTCCTGCTGCTGCTACTGCCAACTTCTGCCAACTCCAGGGTGTGATTCATCCAATTTTTGGGCTCCTGAAGCCAACTCCAGTGTATATTTGGGCTCCTGCTGCTACTACTGTCAACTCCTGCCAACTCCAGGGTGTGATTCATCCAATTTTTGGGCTCCTGAGGCCAACTCCAGTGTATATTTGGGCTCCTGCTGCTGCTACTGTCAACTCCTGCCAACTCCAGGGTGTGATTCATCCAATTTTTGGGCTCCTGAAGCCAACTCCAGTGTATATTTGGGCTCCTGCTGCTACTACTGCCAACTTCTGCCAACTCCAGGGTGTGATTCATCCAATTTTTGGGCTCCTGAAGCCAACTCCAGTGTATATTTGGGCTCCTGCTGCTGCTACTGTCAACTCCTGCCAACTCCAGGGTGTGATTCATCCAATTTTTGGGCTCCTGAAGCCAACTCCAGTGTATATTTGGGCTCCTGCTGCTGCTACTGCCAACTTCTGCCAACTCCAGGGTGTGATTCATCCAATTTTTGGGCTCCTGAAGCCAACTCCAGTGTATATTTGGGCTCCTGCTGCTACTACTGCCAACTTCTGCCAACTCCAGGGTGTGATTCATCCAATTTTTGGGCTCCTGAAGCCAACTCCAGTGTATATTTGGGCTCCTGCTGCTGCTACTGTCAACTCCTGCCAACTCCAGGGTGTGATTCATCCAATTTTTGGGCTCCTGAAGCCAACTCCAGTGTATATTTGGGCTCCTGCTGCTGCTACTGCCAACTTCTGCCAACTCCAGGGTGTGATTCATCCAATTTTTGGGCTCCTGAAGCCAACTCTAGTGTATATTTGGGCTCCTGCTGCTGCTGCTGCTGCCAACTTCTGCCAACTCCAGGGTGTGATTCATCCAATTTTTGGGCTCCTGAAGCCAACTCCAGTGTATATTTGGGCTCCTGCTGCTGCTGCTGCTGCCAACTTCTGCCAACTCCAGGGTGTGATTCATCCAATTTTTGGGCTCCTGAAGCCAACTCCAGTGTATATTTGGGCTCCTGCTGCTGCTACTGTCAACTCCTGCCAACTCCAGGGTGTGATTCATCCAATTTTTGGGCTCCTGAGGCCAACTCCAGTGTATATTTGGGCTCCTGCTGCTGCTACTGTCAACTCCTGCCAACTCCAGGGTGTGATTCATCCAATTTTTGGGCTCCTGAAGCCAACTCCAGTGTATATTTGGGCTCCTGCTGCTGCTGCTGCTGCCAACTTCTGCCAACTCCAGGGTGTGATTCATCCAATTTTTGGGCTCCTGAAGCCAACTCCAGTGTATATTTGGGCTCCTGCTGCTGCTACTGTCAACTCCTGCCAACTCCAGGGTGTGATTCATCCAATTTTTGGGCTCCTGAAGCCAACTCCAGTGTATATTTGGGCTCCTGCTGCTGCTACTGCCAACTTCTGCCAACTCCAGGGTGTGATTCATCCAATTTTTGGGCTCCTGAAGCCAACTCCAGTGTATATTTGGGCTCCTGCTGCTACTACTGCCAACTTCTGCCAACTCCAGGGTGTGATTCATCCAATTTTTGGGCTCCTGAGGCCAACTCCAGTGTATATTTGGGCTCCTGCTGCTGCTACTGCCAACTTCTGCCAACTCCAGGGTGTGATTCATCCAATTTTTGGGCTCCTGAAGCCAACTCCAGTGTATATTTGGGCTCCTGCTGCTACTACTGCCAACTTCTGCCAACTCCAGGGTGTGATTCATCCAATTTTTGGGCTCCTGAGGCCAACTCCAGTGTATATTTGGGCTCCTGCTGCTGCTGCTGCCAACTTCTGCCAACTCCAGGGTGTGATTCATCCAATTTTTGGGCTCCTGAGGCCAACTCCAGTGTATATTTGGGCTCCTGCTCCTGCTGCTGCCAACTTCTGCCAACTCCAGGGTGTGATTCATCCAATTTTTGGGCTCCTGAAGCCAACTCCAGTGTATATTTGGGCTCCTGCTGCTGCTGCCAACTTCTGCCAACTCCAGGGTGTGATTCATCCAATTTTTGGGCTCCTGAGGCCAACTCCAGTGTATATTTGGGCTCCTTCTGCCCCTCATAGTGATGCCACTTCAACTCTCTGCAATTGTGCCGCTCTGCGATTCTATTAGCGATGCCTCTGATCTGCATGTGATATTTCTTCAAAGTATTATTTAACAAACCCAGCACGCATCCTGTGCGTGTTACAGCAAGGCTGAATGGTTTACAACCCTATTGAGGCTGTAGGAGGCTCAGAAATAGCCGTTTTTAATAGCGATTCGTCGCGAATTTATTCAGGTCGAAACGATTTTTGTCGGAAAATTCGGCGAATCAGTCGAATCGAATTTTTCAAAAGTTCGCTCATCTCTAGTTGTATTGTGAATACAATGTGTTTATATGAGACTTCCAAATGCTTCTTTGCTTTACATATCACACAGTGGCCCACTAGGGTTGTAGATGATTTTAACAGTACAGATGGCAATTCACACACAAATGTGCACCTGGATTTAAAATTGCTGCACCAAATCTTTAGCATGTCCTCCACTATATCACCCGTTGCACTCCCGGCACAGTATGATTATATACATCATTTCGCTACTGCTGGGTTTCCCAGACTGTTTTTATGGCATACCACTTCCCATTTTGAAATGATCTCAAGTACCACCCCAACCATTACTAATACAGACATCCCTGAGAAGGTGAAGGTCCTATACTGGCCTAACAAGGCAAGCTCTTTATTACAATGCAGACAATGACTAGGTGGCTCAGGACTACCAAATTTGAAAAATATTAATTTTCAAATACGAAAAACCAACTCTTAGGTCAAGCTAAAGATTTAGTGAAGCAAATTCAAGTCTGGGGGCACATTTGTGTGTCGATTGCAGCCTGCATCAGCTTTTTAAATTTAACACACAAAAATGTGTAATAAAAAATATTTGTTAACATTTTTCCCAAAAAAATCCCCTGCACGTGTGATGGGGAATTCTTACAGGTGAGATGCATCATTTTTCAATGAGACAAGAATAGTTGTTTAAAAGATTGAAACAACAACCCCCTATGGGGTATACAGAACATTTTTTTAGCATAGCCCATAGAATGCTGTAGTTTCCAAACTTTCAATAAAATATTCTTACATCATTGGAGAAATGATGCACCTTACTTGTAAAAATTCCCTATCACTTGTGCAAGTGTTTTATTAGGAAATATTACCACAAATTTTTATATAGCACTATTTTGTGTGTTAAAATTTAAAATCTAACTGAGATACATGCTGCAATTCACACCCAAATGTGCACCCAGATTTAAACTTGCTTCACTAAATATTAAGCATGACCTCCACTATGTCACTCTTTGCACTGCCTGGAAAGTGTAATTTTTGTATATACATTGTTTCACTACTGCTGGGTTTCCCAACCTGTTTTTGTGGCTACCACTTCCCATTTTATCATCACTGATACAGACATCCCCGGGAGGGTGAAGGTCCTTTGCCAGCAATCCAATCCAATACTTCTGCATGCCTGAAGCTTGTCGACTTGCCAACCTGGCACATCCTATTGGAGCAGTAGCTTGTTTTCACTGATTTACGTTTCCTCACTTCCACCCCCATTGGCCTTGAGTACCACCAGAGGGGTCATTACATATTCATTTTAATGTATTGTTTTCCTCCTCTTATTATTGGTTTTTGAGAGTTAGAGGGTTTTAAAGTATTCAACGCTCTATATGTTTACAGTTTATCTTAAAGTACCGTATTTTTCGCTCCATAATATGTGTTCATCTTATGGAGTGAATGTAATGGGCGAAAGGGAAAAACAAAAAAGTAGAAAGAAAACGGACATAACCAGCTCTCTTGTGTTGCTGATCTGGCTCCCGCAGCCACCGGGTTGCCAGACAATAAAAGAGTGGCAGTTGGGCAGGTGGGTGATCACCTACCCCCCGGCTGCCGCTTCTGCTACTGCTCCCTCTTCTTGGGTGCAGGTGACACCCAAGAAGCACACACACACTCAGGAAAGGCAATAGGTGGACGTGGCCTGTGGATGTTGTCCATTGTTCTCCGGCTCTGCCACCCAGACCCCAGTGAGCGTGTGCATGGGTGTGTGTTTGAGGAGAGGAGAAGGAGCCCACGTGATCCCACGTCTGAGGAGAAGCAGCGGCTGGGGGGGCAGGAGGTCAGTTACTCTGCCCGTCTGCTGCTCCTCCATTGTGAATGCGTCCTGTTATGTGGAGATTGGAGGGAGATTCTGCACACTGCTTGTCATTGGATAAAATTCTTTTTTTCATCCTGTCCCCAAATCAGCTCAGCAGAGCAGGACAGGATTTCTGGTCCCTCCCTCCTCCCGCCCCTCCCTCCACCTCCTCCTCCAGATTCATCACAGTGCTGTCAGCACAGAGCCCGCCCATTATACTGATTATTATGCAGCATTACAGATCCAAGGCCAGGCCCACTTTTTCAGACGAGAAATCATGAGGTGAAAGTGTAAACCTTGATATCTGGGCCATTTCTTCTTCAATTTATAAACGTTTAGGACAGTGCCAAATGTAGCCCGACACAATGGCGTAACAATTGCCTTTGCCTGCAGTAGCACTTTAAGTGCCCTTGTTTTTGAGTCATCATGAGACATTTGGGAAGCTATGGATGAACAGCGAGAGCTTGGAGTGGAAAATTGTTTTTCAGGCTGGGCTACTTGTCCTCCGGGGAGTGAGTAACTGGGGCTTGTCGAGTAGATCTGCTCTTCTACATATGTCATTTGTGTAAGCGGGAGGAATTTCAAGCTTGGTCAACTATTATAAAAAATGATTTTTTGCTTAAGTGAGTAGCGACATGCGATAGAACATTTTCTCTTTGCTCAATGTCTAATAAAAACCTGCAGAAGGATTGACATGATGCTTAAACAGAAATATAAAGCTGCTTTGGTATAAAAAAATTATACAGTTTATAAATGCTTAAAACTGGAGGTCATGAAGTAGATGTAATGAAGCAAGTTCAACCCTGGGTGCACATTTGGGTGTGAATTGCAGCCTGCCTCCTGGTGCGCTTTTTGATTTTAACACAAATAAGTGCAATGCAAAATGTTTGTTCTAATTTTTCCTAAAAAAATAATCTGCACATTTGATGCAGAAAAAAACTAAGAAAAAAAGAAAAAAAAAAGAAAAAGAAAAAAGAAGAACCTAATGTAATGCACAGCTATCAAAATCACATATGGGGGTGCAGGCCCCAAGGCACCCAGATACGTAGTATCACCTCATAAACACACCAAAGCAGTGAGTCTGCCAGCACAGGCTCAAACCGGTGACCCCAAAACGTGCTCCTAACTTAAGAGACCGTTTGTGTAAGAGCCATTACACACGTCCGAGGACGTGGCTTATGCCCAAATTAAATAGGGGCTCCAGTAGACCATGCGGCCAGTGCAATGTTTGCCGCTATGTGACTACTTGTGAGTCCTTTATGGGATTAAATTCTCCAAAACAATACATGATTAAGCAACACATAAACTGTCGCACAGAGGGGATAATATATATATTACAATGCTCCTGCCCTCTCCAGTACGTTGGCGAAACCAAAAACGCCGCAAAGGTGCGTATACAAGGACATCTATCAAACATAAAATTGTCAAAAAGGGACAGGGAGGCGGGTAAAACACTTACCCCTGTTGCTGCACATTTTTTAACCAAGCATAGCGGCAAGTGTGACAATCTGCAAGTTATTTTTATTGAGAAGGTCACATTGGGCGGTAGAGGTGGGAATCTCAAAAGAAGACTGGAACAGAGGGAGCTTGAGTGGATATTTAATTTAAATACACGGGCACCTTTTGGAATTAATGAGGATTTTTCATTTTCCTCTTTTTTGGGACGGGATGGTTGATTTGTTCATCACAGGGGGTAGCATTGGTGTAGTTGGTAGCACGGTGTTGGTTCTTTTAATTTTTAATTTTTCATTCACTTTGATTTATGGTGGTGGTATCACAGTCACAATAGTTTGTTTATTTATACTAAGTAACATTTATCATCTAATATTTTAGAGCACATTATCCCTCAGATACTCCCTCAAACAGGAACTGTATATTAGGCACTTTTTTCCTTATCAAGCAGAAGTTCATCAATAGAAGTTCCTTGGAGCAAATGTGGATACCAACAATAATGGAGCTCCTGAGGACTCTTGTCTACGAGAGAGAATGTTCTTGAACCCCCTCGATACCCAATGAGACAGGCATCAATCAAGTTGCACTTAATGGATCATTTGAGGATTCAAGTAACTAGAAGGACAATGGCAGCACTCCTAGCTATTCATTTATGCTTGAAGTTTTTTCATCCATTGAATCCAGTGATGGTACATTGTGGAGAATCTTCATATAACAGCTAGTGATACCTCTTACATATTCAACATCACTTACCTTGATGATTCTAATAACTAGAAGGATATCGGCAGCATCACCAGCTATTTATGCATGGTTGGAGTCTTTTTCCCATTGGACTCAGTGATGTTACAT
This sequence comes from Gastrophryne carolinensis, assembly GCA_027917425.1. NCBI lineage: Eukaryota > Metazoa > Chordata > Amphibia > Anura > Microhylidae > Gastrophryne > Gastrophryne carolinensis. The sequence continues at coordinate 126,608,030 of CM051239.1, forward strand.
TTTGGAGAATTTTCATACAGTAACTAGTGACATTCTTCATATATTTTACATCATTTAGAGAGCCCTTTCGTTTGTGTGATCTGCACTTCATCATGTTTTCACTCCGGGAATATTGTTGTATTGTAACTATTGAATAAGATGTAAGTCACTGATCTTGTGTGTTTATTATGTATATTTAGCCCTGTTTTGATGTATATATATATATATATATATTTTTTGGATGTTATCCGCAAAATTAGGATTATATTAGGAGTCATATATATTTTTATATATAGTACCAGTGTATTGTCTTAGATTAGTAAAATGACATCTATGCATAGTGTACTTGCATCCCTCTGCCTTGGCCTAGCATGTCACTGTGTGATGTCCTGCTTGTAACATCTGAGAAGCGCTGCGCCGGTTGGCCCTGCGCTCGCTCCCGGACGCCTCCTACTGCAGGGGTAGGCGCCCGAGGGTGGACTGCGGGAGCGCGCGCGCGTGCGTCGTGCAGGCGCAGCGTTTTCTCTATGGAAAGGCCCGCCGGATGGGGGCGTGACACCTACAGTCGGCCACGCCGCACTTCCGGATTGGAGTGCGAGCGGGCTAGGGCCTGAGGCCGGTATTGGCCTATTATCATTATCATTTGCTATTTAAGGCAGAGAGATGCAAAGACATGATTACAGCATCCTGAAGAAGTGGGCGGGGCCACGTAACGCGTAGATGCCGGTAACCCCCCGGTGGCACCTGGGACTCGTCTGTATTATGGTGATATTAGAATTGCTTACTTATGCCTGTTTTTACCTATATCTTTATAAATAGTGGTTTGGGAACTGAGTAGATAAGAGGATTGTTTGTCTATATATGTAGAGTTTGCACACCTCACTTTAGATACTTTACAAGCACATAGCACTTTTTGGATATCGCTGGGCTGCTATATTAAGCATGCTTTTGCACACAGTTGTTTAGCACACTGCACTTTTTGACCATATTGGTTCCCCAATATGGTTCACATATAAACACGCAGACCTGCCTTTTTTGGTACTGTGTGTTTATTTATTCATTCTATCTGTATAAGTTGTATTCATATACTTTATTATGAATTGTTCACAAGTGGTCCCAAACATTTATATGAACTTTTCATAGACAGGCAGCTCATATATATGTGTGTAGAGTCAATTATAGGGTCTTGCCACCGGAGGGCACTGTTTTTTCATGTTTTTTAAAGAGTTTTGTCTTTGTATGTATGTATATATTTTTTGTCTTGGTACTTTTTGATATTAAATACATTGAATTATCTTAATTTTGGTCTGTGCGGCCTCATTTTCAAGGCACCCGTTTGAGCCTGTGCTGGCAGACTCACTGCTTTGGTGTGAAAAAAACTAAGAGGCGGATTCATCATTAGCGGCAGGTAGCGACAGATGAGCATCTGTAGCAGGCATTTTCAGAGCGCCCGCTAGTAGTCGCAGTGCTTGGCCGTGAGTCGCTACTTTATAGCAAAAAAACAGCCTCCCAAATCTCTGGCGCTGAAAAATATTTGTTTGAAGCCCAGAGCGCAGGAGGCGGTGTGTTTAAAGTCTGTTCTCAAGCATCTATCAACTAGTAACAAAGCGAAAACATATGGAATTACATTGTAACAACATTGTAATATGAACACTTTAATGCCAGACCTGTAATGTCATTTCTCAGGAAATATATAAAAAATGAAAAAATTATGAAAAAACTGCTATTTCAATGCCAGGTCACAGAATTATTTGTGATTTTTTGTTCGCTGAGGCTGTGAAAATGATGAATCAGACGCTACATGCCGCTATCCCAGTCGCTAAACAGATTCTGCTTGATAAATGTGTAATTGCGTGTCGTATCCGGCGTTGACCAGTCGCTATCTGTCGCTACCTCTCATTAACAAGGCGCTACCTGACGCTATCCCTTCTTAAATAAGGGCCTTATTCTTTAGCATATTCCAATGAGGCTGTTGTTTCCAAACCTTTAAACAATTATTTCCACCCCACTCAAAAAATAATGTACCTACCAGTAACAATGCCTTATCATATGTGCAGGTAATTTTTTTTTTTTTTAGAAAAAATTTGAATAAATATTTTTTATAATACTTTTTATGTGTGAAAGTTAATGTGAAATACCCCTGGATGAGCAAAGTCTAAGCTAGCAAAGAGGAGGGCCAAAAATGTTATTGAGAAAATCACCAAATCAGATCATACCACCGCATACACCACCGAAGACATTAAGCAAGAATTGAAGTTTGATACGTAAATATTTCCCTTACATGACTATTCTGATCTCAATTACAGAGACCACTTTGAAAATATCACCCTACCTTGGATTTTACCCAGAACATAGAGCTCAGTTAGATGAGCCAATTAGCTACCAGCAAATTAAAAGCACAATTTCCAAAATGAAGGCCAGGAAGATGGCTAGGTTCTCCTATGTCAAATAATAACTCTCCAAAAATTAAAGGAATAAACTTTACAATAAAAACTTTAGCTTCCGGCAAGACTACCTTCTGTCATCATTCACCAATTTGGGGATACTTTCAAACATCAAAATTAATCCAGCTAAATCCTGCATTATACCCTTTGGCCTTTCCTTCAACACTAAACACAAACTGAATTTCCCTTTTATCTGGGACGAGAAGACCATGGAAGTTATTTCAGAAGGGATAGTGCCAGGTAGTGCCTCGTAGCGGCAGGCAGCGTCTGGTGAACGCCGGGCGCTGTACGCCAAACCACATTTATGAAAGCGAATCTGGTGAGTGGCTCTAACAGTGCCATGTAGCATCCGATTCATCATTACAGGTGGCTCAGCATATAGCGCCGGTGCTCTAGATTCCAAAACGCCAGGTATTACCTGTCCCTACCTCCATATACAAACGGGGAGGCCGATTCATTAATAGCGCCAGGTAGCGACAGATGAGCGTCAGTAGCGTGATTTTCACAGCGCCAGCTAGTATTCGCTGTGCTTGGCTGGGGTTTGCTTGTTGTCAGCGACTCAGTCGGTGTGCGGTAATGTTGAATACGGGGTTAGGAGTCGCTGTTTCACAGGTTCCGCGTTGTATGGGTGCGCCTGACAGCGAATGGCCAGAGCGAACGGCTTGCTGCAGATCCATTAAAAAACCACGCTCAAAAATTTCTTGCGCTGTGAATTCCTTGTTTAAACCCCAGAGCGCTGGCGGCGATGTGTGTAAAGTAGTTTTTAACCCCCAAACAACCTTTTTTTTATATGGAAAAATTATACAAGTTTTTCTAAACATTTTGTAATATGAATACATGAATATCAGACCTGTAATATCAATTCTGCACAATTTTTATTTTATTTTTTTTTTTACTTTAAAAAAAATCCTAACATTGCAGAAGTGGTCACAGAATTTTTGACATTAAAAAAAAAGCAAAAAACAGTAATAGCAATTAATTATGATTATTTAAAGAATGCTCCATTGACATGCATTGGACCACGCCAGGGAGCGCCAGGTCATACCTGTCGCTGTGATGGGATTAGCAACGGCGCTGTTCATTGCAGTCGGCTACATGATGAATCCCGCGCTAGCTGACGCTCTCGCCGGCGCTAGCCTCATTTAGCGTGATAAATGCGTCATTGTGACCGCTGCCGGGCGTACTTGATTCGGTAGCCGCCGATAGCTGGCGGTACCTGGCGCTCGTCAGACACTACCTGGCGCTAGCCCTTGATAAATTAGGGCCATAGTTATCTGCTGTTAATGGAGGAGGTGAGGAGGAAATTCATGGAATGGAAATCTATTAGATTAAACCCGTATGTAGTATGTCATTAATAAAAATTGTGATTCTTCCAAAGTTCATATTCCTAATCCAAAATCTCCCAATCAAAATTCCAAATATTTTAATGGCAACAATTGTAACAATACCGTAAACTCAACAGTTTCCAGATTTTATTAGTATTTAAAAAAAACAAGAATCAAAAATCTGTTGTGTTGCCAGGTTGGTTTGGGCGGTTTGGGGGCAATTCATTTCTACTACCACTATGTAGTCAATGCGATTGCTAGAGCATTAAAATGGCGACAACAACTAAACAATATGTGGGTAATGGCAGAGACAGGCCAGGCACTTGCTACACTTATTTATACATGGAATATGAAACACGTCATCGAGGCTGCCAAATATATAAACAACCCAATCACATGCAATATATAATTGTAGTATTTAGGAGACTTACCAAGGACAAGCATTTCTCAGCAAATCTCAACCCTATGATCTCCATTGATGACAACCCAGATGTACCTTTATGCGGCAGACTCACAAGAATACGTTACCCAAAATCTCCGCCTGTGTTTAGATTACACGTTACACTTCATACCACCTCAGGGGAAATTTGACCCCCAAAAATGTGATCGAGTTTATCTGAACTTCTTTGAATTCCTTGATCAAGGCCCAGATCCATAACTATATAAGCTCTTAAATTCAATGTATCTGTATTGTATCTGACAAAAAATATCAAAATGATGAATGTCAGATGTCACTTTATTTGTTAAAAATCATGCCCTCTCCAGCCGCATGGTTTTTAACAATTTCCTCCAAGTGAAGCCACTGCTCTGGCCAGCTTATTGCTGGCAGGAACGGCTGGAAAGAAAAAAATGTTCTCCCTTAATTTTCTCCATAAAAATCACCCTGAATCACATGAAATTTAGCTTTTTTGCATAATTTTTTGTTTGGAGTTATCGCCCCCAAACAAAAAATCAAAGACGAGGGGGAAAAAATAGACGAGAATGGGGTTTTAACGGAAAAACTCACCCGATATTGCAAACTCGGGCAACATCTACTCATGTTCCCTTTTCTCCCCGTTTATTTGAATGTGCTTAATGCAAAAAATTACCATAACATATAACATGGCGCCAGTGCTCTAGCTTCCAAAACGCCAGGTATTACCTTTCGCTACCTATCGCTCTCCCATACATTTCAATGGACGTTCTTTTTCTGTTTAAACAAGGTTTTTTTTTTCTCAAATAATTGTGTCACCTCTCCTGGTTTAGAAAGAGGCTCCCTGCAAAGCTGTACTGGTGTTACAGCGCACAACACACATCACATTTATCAATGCCGGCAAGGTTACTAAGGCGACTGAGGCGCCATGTTACAGCGCACAATACCCGCTTACAGCGTCTACTAGAGGTTGCTAAGCGCCGCTATACAGACGTTCATCTGGCGTTAGTAATGAATCAGCCTGCCCATCTTATTTGGTGGCGAAGATTCCTTCTAACCAAGTCTCAATATACAAACATAGTTATCTGCCGTTAATGGAAGAGGTGAGGAGGAAATCCATGGAACGGAAATCTATTAGATTAAACCCATATGTAGTATCTCATTAATAAAAATTGTGATTCTTCCAAAGTTCATATTCCTAATCCAAAATCTCCCAATCAAAATTCCAAACATTTTAATGGCAACAATTGTAACAATACCTTAAACTCAACAGTTTCCATTTTTTACTAGTATTTAGTATTTATGTTGCCAGGTTGGTTTGGGCGGTTTGGGGGCAATTCATTTCTACTACTACTATGTAGTCAATGCGATTGCTAGAGCACTAAAATGGCGACAACTAAACAATATGTGGGTAATGGCAGAGACAGGCCAGGCACTTGCTACACTTATTTATACATGGAATATGAAACACGTCATCGAGGCTGCCAAAGTTATAACCAACCCAATCACATGCAATATATAATAGTAGTATTTAGGAGACTTACCAAGGACAAGCATTTCTCAGCAAATCTCAACCCTATGATCTCCATTGATGATAACCCAGATATACCTTTATGCGGCAGACTCGCGAGAAAACGTTACCCAAAATCTCCGCCTGTGTTTAGATTACACGTTACACTTCATACCACCTCAGGAGAAAATTTGACCCTCAAAAATGTGATCGAGTTTATCTGAACTTCCTTGAATTCCTTGATCAAGGCCCAGATCCATAACTATATAAGCTCTTAAATTCAATGTATCTGTATTGTATCTAACAAAAAATATCAAAATGATGAATGTCAGATGTCACTTTATTTGTTAAAAATCATGCCATCTCCAGCCGCATGGTTTTTAACAATTTCCTCCAAGTGAAGCCACTGCTCTGGCCAGCTTATTGCTGGCATGAATGGCTGGAAAGAAAAAAATGTTCTCCCCTAATTTTCTCCATAAAAATCACCCTGAATCACATGAAATTTAGCTTTTTGCATAATTTTTTGTTTGGAGTTATCGCCCCCAAACAAAAAATCATAGACGAGGGGGGAAAATGGATGAGAATGGGGTTTTAACGGAAAAACTCACCCGATATTGCAAACTCGGGCAACATCTACTCATGTTCCCTTTTCTTCCTGTTTATTTGAATGTGCTTAATGCAAAAATTTACCATAACATATAACATCATTGATTAAAGTCTATGTCCAGGTACACCCTAACTTCCTCCAATCTTATCCCTATTGGCAGCAGTGTAAAATAAGCCATTTCAAAGCATCTCAGAATCTCTGATTATATGTAAATACTCTATGTATTCTAAGTAAAACAGCTTTCTTCGCTTTAATGTCTGTGTCGTGGCTGACCTGGAAAAGATATGTCATGATTAGGGATGAGCGAATCGATCCGGACGAACCCGGATTCGATCCGAATTTCAGGAAAAATTCGATTCGGATCGAATCCGAATTTCCCCGCGATTCGATCACTCGAAGTTTTCCTTTAACATCCATTCATTTACATTACAGGCATTCTAAGATGGCGGGCGGGACATGTCTGGACATGTATCCCGCGCCAGTGCAAGCTGGGGCAGTCACATGCAGCCTATCAGCAGCCAGCAAGCCCGGTGACGTCACACAGCGGTATTTAACGGCGGCCATCTTGCTTTTCCTCATTTCTCTATTGCATTCGTGACAGACAGACAGAACGCTGTGTAGCTGAGGCAGTTAGACAGGCTGGAGACAGGCTGGAGACAGGGACAGACAGGGACAGGCTGGAGACAGGCAGGAGACAGGCAGGAGACAGACAGGAGACAGACAGAAAGCCAGGGAAAGGTAGGAAAAACGGAGCTGGCTGACAGGGAGATTTTTTTTTTTTCATCCAGCCTTTGTTAGCGTTTTCAGGCTGCTTATAGTAACTAACTGTGCATATATACTGAACTGATCTTAAGTCTGCTGTGAGGCATCCCATTCTGTGACTAAAGCAGCCTCTATTTAATAGCATAATAAACATTTGCACTTATTCTCATAGAAATCAGGCCTGATAAAGACACTTTTGCTGTGCATGCTCTCTGGTTTTTGTGGCACTGGCATCCCATTCTGTGACTAAAGCAGCCTCTATTTAATAGCATAATAAACATTTGCACTTATTCTCATAGAAATCAGGCCTGATAAAGACACTTTTGCTGTGCATGCTCTCTGGTTTTTGTGGCACTGGCATCCCATTCTGTGACTAAAGCAGCCTCTATTTAATAGCATAATAAACATTTGCACTTATTCTCATAGAAATCAGGCCTGATAAAGACACTTTTGCTGTGCATGCTCTCTGGTTTTTGTGGCACTGGCATCCCATTCTGTGACTAAAGCAGCCTCTATTTAATAGCATAATAAACATTTGCACTTATTCTCATAGAAATCAGGCCTGATAAAGACACTTTTGCTGTGCATGCTCTCTGGTTTTTGTGGCACTGGCATCCCATTCTGTGACTAAAGCAGCCTCTATTTAATAGCATAATAAACATTTGCACTTATTCTCATAGAAATCAGGCCTGATAAAGACACTTTTGCTGTGCATGCTCTCTGGTTTTTGTGGCACTGGCATCCCATTCTGTGACTAAAGCAGCCTCTATTTAATAGCATAATAAACATTTGCACTTATTCTCATAGAAATCAGGCCTGATAAAGACACTTTTGCTGTGCATGCTCTCTGGTTTTTGTGGCACTGGCATCCCATTCTGTGACTAAAGCAGCCTCTATTTAATAGCATAATAAACATTTGCACTTATTCTCATAGAAATCAGGCCTGATAAAGACACTTTTGCTGTGCATGCTCTCTGGTTTTTGTGGCACTGGCATCCCATTCTGTGACTAAAGCAGCCTCTATTTAATAGCATAATAAACATTTGCACTTATTCTCATAGAAATCAGGCCTGATAAAGACACTTTTGCTGTGCATGCTCTCTGGTTTTTGTGGCACTGGCATCCCATTCTGTGACTAAAGCAGCCTCTATTTAATAGCATAATAAACATTTGCACTTATTCTCATAGAAATCAGGCCTGATAAAGACACTTTTGCTGTGCATGCTCTCTGGTTTTTGTGGCACTGGCATCCCATTCTGTGACTAAAGCAGCCTCTATTTAATAGCATAATAAACATTTGCACTTATTCTCATAGAAATCAGGCCTGATAAAGACACTTTTGCTGTGCATGCTCTCTGGTTTTTGTGGCACTGGCATCCCATTCTGTGACTAAAGCAGCCTCTATTTAATAGCATAATAAACATTTGCACTTATTCTCATAGAAATCAGGCCTGATAAAGACACTTTTGCTGTGCATGCTCTCTGGTTTTTGTGGCACTGGCATCCCATTCTGTGACTAAAGCAGCCTCTATTTAATAGCATAATAAACATTTGCACTTATTCTCATAGAAATCAGGCCTGATAAAGACACTTTTGCTGTGCATGCTCTCTGGTTTTTGTGGCACTGGCATCCCATTCTGTGACTAAAGCAGCCTCTATTTAATAGCATAATAAACATTTGCACTTATTCTCATAGAAATCAGGCCTGATAAAGACACTTTTGCTGTGCATGCTCTCTGGTTTTTGTGGCACTGGCATCCCATTCTGTGACTAAAGCAGCCTCTATTTAATAGCATAATAACCATTTGCACTTATTCTCATAGAAATCAGGCCTGATAAAGACACTTTTGCTGTGCATGCTCTCTGGTTTTTGTGGCACTGGCATCCCATTCTGTGACTAAAGCAGCCTCTATTTAATAGCATAATAAACATTTGCACTTATTCTCATAGAAATCAGGCCTGATAAAGACACTTTTGCTGTGCATGCTCTCTGGTTTTTGTGGCACTGGCATCCCATTCTGTGACTAAAGCAGCCTCTATTTAATAGCATAATAACCATTTGCACTTATTCTCATAGAAATCAGGCCTGATAAAGACACTTTTGCTGTGCATGCTCTCTGGTTTTTGTGGCACTGGCATCCCATTCTGTGACTAAAGCAGCCTCTATTTAATAGCATAATAAACATTTGCACTTATTCTCATAGAAATCAGGCCTGATAAAGACACTTTTGCTGTGCATGCTCTCTGGTTTTTGTGGCACTGGCATCCCATTCTGTGACTAAAGCAGCCTCTATTTAATAGCATAATAAACATTTGCACTTATTCTCATAGAAATCAGGCCTGATAAAGACACTTTTGCTGTGCATGCTCTCTGGTTTTTGTGGCACTGGCATCCCATTCTGTGACTAAAGCAGCCTCTATTTAATAGCATAATAAACATTTGCACTTATTCTCATAGAAATCAGGCCTGATAAAGACACTTTTGCTGTGCATGCTCTCTGGTTTTTGTGGCACTGGCATCCCATTCTGTGACTAAAGCAGCCTCTATTTAATAGCATAATAAACATTTGCACTTATTCTCATAGAAATCAGGCCTGATAAAGACACTTTTGCTGTGCATGCTCTCTGGTTTTTGTGGCACTGGCATCCCATTCTGTGACTAAAGCAGCCTCTATTTAATAGCATAATAAACATTTGCACTTATTCTCATAGAAATCAGGCCTGATAAAGACACTTTTGCTGTGCATGCTCTCTGGTTTTTGTGGCACTGGCATCCCATTCTGTGACTAAAGCAGCCTCTATTTAATAGCATAATAAACATTTGCACTTATTCTCATAGAAATCAGGCCTGATAAAGACACTTTTGCTGTGCATGCTCTCTGGTTTTTGTGGCACTGGCATCCCATTCTGTGACTAAAGCAGCCTCTATTTAATAGCATAATAAACATTTGCACTTATTCTCATAGAAATCAGGCCTGATAAAGACACTTTTGCTGTGCATGCTCTCTGGTTTTTGTGGCACTGGCATCCCATTCTGTGACTAAAGCAGCCTCTATTTAATAGCATAATAAACATTTGCACTTATTCTCATAGAAATCAGGCCTGATAAAGACACTTTTGCTGTGCATGCTCTCTGGTTTTTGTGGCACTGGCATCCCATTCTGTGACTAAAGCAGCCTCTATTTAATAGCATAATAAACATTTGCACTTATTCTCATAGAAATCAGGCCTGATAAAGACACTTTTGCTGTGCATGCTCTCTGGTTTTTGTGGCACTGGCATCCCATTCTGTGACTAAAGCAGCCTCTATTTAATAGCATAATAAACATTTGCACTTATTCTCATAGAAATCAGGCCTGATAAAGACACTTTTGCTGTGCATGCTCTCTGGTTTTTGTGGCACTGGCATCCCATTCTGTGACTAAAGCAGCCTCTATTTAATAGCATAATAAACATTTGCACTTATTCTCATAGAAATCAGGCCTGATAAAGACACTTTTGCTGTGCATGCTCTCTGGTTTTTGTGGCACTGGCATCCCATTCTGTGACTAAAGCAGCCTCTATTTAATAGCATAATAAACATTTGCACTTATTCTCATAGAAATCAGGCCTGATAAAGACACTTTTGCTGTGCATGCTCTCTGGTTTTTGTGGCACTGGCATCCCATTCTGTGACTAAAGCAGCCTCTATTTAATAGCATAATAAACATTTGCACTTATTCTCATAGAAATCAGGCCTGATAAAGACACTTTTGCTGTGCATGCTCTCTGGTTTTTGTGGCACTGGCATCCCATTCTGTGACTAAAGCAGCCTCTATTTAATAGCATAATAAACATTTGCACTTATTCTCATAGAAATCAGGCCTGATAAAGACACTTTTGCTGTGCATGCTCTCTGGTTTTTGTGGCACTGGCATCCCATTCTGTGACTAAAGCAGCCTCTATTTAATAGCATAATAAACATTTGCACTTATTCTCATAGAAATCAGGCCTGATAAAGACACTTTTGCTGTGCATGCTCTCTGGTTTTTGTGGCACTGGCATCCCATTCTGTGACTAAAGCAGCCTCTATTTAATAGCATAATAAACATTTGCACTTATTCTCATAGAAATCAGGCCTGATAAAGACACTTTTGCTGTGCATGCTCTCTGGTTTTTGTGGCACTGGCATCCCATTCTGTGACTAAAGCAGCCTCTATTTAATAGCATAATAAACATTTGCACTTATTCTCATAGAAATCAGGCCTGATAAAGACACTTTTGCTGTGCATGCTCTCTGGTTTTTGTGGCACTGGCATCCCATTCTGTGACTAAAGCAGCCTCTATTTAATAGCATAATAAACATTTGCACTTATTCTCATAGAAATCAGGCCTGATAAAGACACTTTTGCTGTGCATGCTCTCTGGTTTTTGTGGCACTGGCATCCCATTCTGTGACTAAAGCAGCCTCTATTTAATAGCATAATAAACATTTGCACTTATTCTCATAGAAATCAGGCCTGATAAAGACACTTTTGCTGTGCATGCTCTCTGGTTTTTGTGGCACTGGCATCCCATTCTGTGACTAAAGCAGCCTCTATTTAATAGCATAATAAACATTTGCACTTATTCTCATAGAAATCAGGCCTGATAAAGACACTTTTGCTGTGCATGCTCTCTGGTTTTTGTGGCACTGGCATCCCATTCTGTGACTAAAGCAGCCTCTATTTAATAGCATAATAAACATTTGCACTTATTCTCATAGAAATCAGGCCTGATAAAGACACTTTTGCTGTGCATGCTCTCTGGTTTTTGTGGCACTGGCATCCCATTCTGTGACTAAAGCAGCCTCTATTTAATAGCATAATAAACATTTGCACTTATTCTCATAGAAATCAGGCCTGATAAAGACACTTTTGCTGTGCATGCTCTCTGGTTTTTGTGGCACTGGCATCCCATTCTGTGACTAAAGCAGCCTCTATTTAATAGCATAATAAACATTTGCACTTATTCTCATAGAAATCAGGCCTGATAAAGACACTTTTGCTGTGCATGCTCTCTGGTTTTTGTGGCACTGGCATCCCATTCTGTGACTAAAGCAGCCTCTATTTAATAGCATAATAAACATTTGCACTTATTCTCATAGAAATCAGGCCTGATAAAGACACTTTTGCTGTGCATGCTCTCTGGTTTTTGTGGCACTGGCATCCCATTCTGTGACTAAAGCAGCCTCTATTTAATAGCATAATAAACATTTGCACTTATTCTCATAGAAATCAGGCCTGATAAAGACACTTTTGCTGTGCATGCTCTCTGGTTTTTGTGGCACTGGCATCCCATTCTGTGACTAAAGCAGCCTCTATTTAATAGCATAATAAACATTTGCACTTATTCTCATAGAAATCAGGCCTGATAAAGACACTTTTGCTGTGCATGCTCTCTGGTTTTTGTGGCACTGGCATCCCATTCTGTGACTAAAGCAGCCTCTATTTAATAGCATAATAAACATTTGCACTTATTCTCATAGAAATCAGGCCTGATAAAGACACTTTTGCTGTGCATGCTCTCTGGTTTTTGTGGCACTGGCATCCCATTCTGTGACTAAAGCAGCCTCTATTTAATAGCATAATAAACATTTGCACTTATTCTCATAGAAATCAGGCCTGATAAAGACACTTTTGCTGTGCATGCTCTCTGGTTTTTGTGGCACTGGCATCCCATTCTGTGACTAAAGCAGCCTCTATTTAATAGCATAATAAACATTTGCACTTATTCTCATAGAAATCAGGCCTGATAAAGACACTTTTGCTGTGCATGCTCTCTGGTTTTTGTGGCACTGGCATCCCATTCTGTGACTAAAGCAGCCTCTATTTAATAGCATAATAAACATTTGCACTTATTCTCATAGAAATCAGGCCTGATAAAGACACTTTTGCTGTGCATGCTCTCTGGTTTTTGTGGCACTGGCATCCCATTCTGTGACTAAAGCAGCCTCTATTTAATAGCATAATAAACATTTGCACTTATTCTCATAGAAATCAGGCCTGATAAAGACACTTTTGCTGTGCATGCTCTCTGGTTTTTGTGGCACTGGCATCCCATTCTGTGACTAAAGCAGCCTCTATTTAATAGCATAATAAACATTTGCACTTATTCTCATAGAAATCAGGCCTGATAAAGACACTTTTGCTGTGCATGCTCTCTGGTTTTTGTGGCACTGGCATCCCATTCTGTGACTAAAGCAGCCTCTATTTAATAGCATAATAAACATTTGCACTTATTCTCATAGAAATCAGGCCTGATAAAGACACTTTTGCTGTGCATGCTCTCTGGTTTTTGTGGCACTGGCATCCCATTCTGTGACTAAAGCAGCCTCTATTTAATAGCATAATAAACATTTGCACTTATTCTCATAGAAATCAGGCCTGATAAAGACACTTTTGCTGTGCATGCTCTCTGGTTTTTGTGGCACTGGCATCCCATTCTGTGACTAAAGCAGCCTCTATTTAATAGCATAATAAACATTTGCACTTATTCTCATAGAAATCAGGCCTGATAAAGACACTTTTGCTGTGCATGCTCTCTGGTTTTTGTGGCACTGGCATCCCATTCTGTGACTAAAGCAGCCTCTATTTAATAGCATAATAAACATTTGCACTTATTCTCATAGAAATCAGGCCTGATAAAGACACTTTTGCTGTGCATGCTCTCTGGTTTTTGTGGCACTGGCATCCCATTCTGTGACTAAAGCAGCCTCTATTTAATAGCATAATAAACATTTGCACTTATTCTCATAGAAATCAGGCCTGATAAAGACACTTTTGCTGTGCATGCTCTCTGGTTTTTGTGGCACTGGCATCCCATTCTGTGACTAAAGCAGCCTCTATTTAATAGCATAATAAACATTTGCACTTATTCTCATAGAAATCAGGCCTGATAAAGACACTTTTGCTGTGCATGCTCTCTGGTTTTTGTGGCACTGGCATCCCATTCTGTGACTAAAGCAGCCTCTATTTAATAGCATAATAAACATTTGCACTTATTCTCATAGAAATCAGGCCTGATAAAGACACTTTTGCTGTGCATGCTCTCTGGTTTTTGTGGCACTGGCATCCCATTCTGTGACTAAAGCAGCCTCTATTTAATAGCATAATAAACATTTGCACTTATTCTCATAGAAATCAGGCCTGATAAAGACACTTTTGCTGTGCATGCTCTCTGGTTTTTGTGGCACTGGCATCCCATTCTGTGACTAAAGCAGCCTCTATTTAATAGCATAATAAACATTTGCACTTATTCTCATAGAAATCAGGCCTGATAAAGACACTTTTGCTGTGCATGCTCTCTGGTTTTTGTGGCACTGGCATCCCATTCTGTGACTAAAGCAGCCTCTATTTAATAGCATAATAAACATTTGCACTTATTCTCATAGAAATCAGGCCTGATAAAGACACTTTTGCTGTGCATGCTCTCTGGTTTTTGTGGCACTGGCATCCCATTCTGTGACTAAAGCAGCCTCTATTTAATAGCATAATAAACATTTGCACTTATTCTCATAGAAATCAGGCCTGATAAAGACACTTTTGCTGTGCATGCTCTCTGGTTTTTGTGGCACTGGCATCCCATTCTGTGACTAAAGCAGCCTCTATTTAATAGCATAATAAACATTTGCACTTATTCTCATAGAAATCAGGCCTGATAAAGACACTTTTGCTGTGCATGCTCTCTGGTTTTTGTGGCACTGGCATCCCATTCTGTGACTAAAGCAGCCTCTATTTAATAGCATAATAAACATTTGCACTTATTCTCATAGAAATCAGGCCTGATAAAGACACTTTTGCTGTGCATGCTCTCTGGTTTTTGTGGCACTGGCATCCCATTCTGTGACTAAAGCAGCCTCTATTTAATAGCATAATAAACATTTGCACTTATTCTCATAGAAATCAGGCCTGATAAAGACACTTTTGCTGTGCATGCTCTCTGGTTTTTGTGGCACTGGCATCCCATTCTGTGACTAAAGCAGCCTCTATTTAATAGCATAATAAACATTTGCACTTATTCTCATAGAAATCAGGCCTGATAAAGACACTTTTGCTGTGCATGCTCTCTGGTTTTTGTGGCACTGGCATCCCATTCTGTGACTAAAGCAGCCTCTATTTAATAGCATAATAAACATTTGCACTTATTCTCATAGAAATCAGGCCTGATAAAGACACTTTTGCTGTGCATGCTCTCTGGTTTTTGTGGCACTGGCATCCCATTCTGTGACTAAAGCAGCCTCTATTTAATAGCATAATAAACATTTGCACTTATTCTCATAGAAATCAGGCCTGATAAAGACACTTTTGCTGTGCATGCTCTCTGGTTTTTGTGGCACTGGCATCCCATTCTGTGACTAAAGCAGCCTCTATTTAATAGCATAATAAACATTTGCACTTATTCTCATAGAAATCAGGCCTGATAAAGACACTTTTGCTGTGCATGCTCTCTGGTTTTTGTGGCACTGGCATCCCATTCTGTGACTAAAGCAGCCTCTATTTAATAGCATAATAAACATTTGCACTTATTCTCATAGAAATCAGGCCTGATAAAGACACTTTTGCTGTGCATGCTCTCTGGTTTTTGTGGCACTGGCATCCCATTCTGTGACTAAAGCAGCCTCTATTTAATAGCATAATAAACATTTGCACTTATTCTCATAGAAATCAGGCCTGATAAAGACACTTTTGCTGTGCATGCTCTCTGGTTTTTGTGGCACTGGCATCCCATTCTGTGACTAAAGCAGCCTCTATTTAATAGCATAATAAACATTTGCACTTATTCTCATAGAAATCAGGCCTGATAAAGACACTTTTGCTGTGCATGCTCTCTGGTTTTTGTGGCACTGGCATCCCATTCTGTGACTAAAGCAGCCTCTATTTAATAGCATAATAAACATTTGCACTTATTCTCATAGAAATCAGGCCTGATAAAGACACTTTTGCTGTGCATGCTCTCTGGTTTTTGTGGCACTGGCATCCCATTCTGTGACTAAAGCAGCCTCTATTTAATAGCATAATAAACATTTGCACTTATTCTCATAGAAATCAGGCCTGATAAAGACACTTTTGCTGTGCATGCTCTCTGGTTTTTGTGGCACTGGCATCCCATTCTGTGACTAAAGCAGCCTCTATTTAATAGCATAATAAACATTTGCACTTATTCTCATAGAAATCAGGCCTGATAAAGACACTTTTGCTGTGCATGCTCTCTGGTTTTTGTGGCACTGGCATCCCATTCTGTGACTAAAGCAGCCTCTATTTAATAGCATAATAAACATTTGCACTTATTCTCATAGAAATCAGGCCTGATAAAGACACTTTTGCTGTGCATGCTCTCTGGTTTTTGTGGCACTGGCATCCCATTCTGTGACTAAAGCAGCCTCTATTTAATAGCATAATAAACATTTGCACTTATTCTCATAGAAATCAGGCCTGATAAAGACACTTTTGCTGTGCATGCTCTCTGGTTTTTGTGGCACTGGCATCCCATTCTGTGACTAAAGCAGCCTCTATTTAATAGCATAATAAACATTTGCACTTATTCTCATAGAAATCAGGCCTGATAAAGACACTTTTGCTGTGCATGCTCTCTGGTTTTTGTGGCACTGGCATCCCATTCTGTGACTAAAGCAGCCTCTATTTAATAGCATAATAAACATTTGCACTTATTCTCATAGAAATCAGGCCTGATAAAGACACTTTTGCTGTGCATGCTCTCTGGTTTTTGTGGCACTGGCATCCCATTCTGTGACTAAAGCAGCCTCTATTTAATAGCATAATAAACATTTGCACTTATTCTCATAGAAATCAGGCCTGATAAAGACACTTTTGCTGTGCATGCTCTCTGGTTTTTGTGGCACTGGCATCCCATTCTGTGACTAAAGCAGCCTCTATTTAATAGCATAATAAACATTTGCACTTATTCTCATAGAAATCAGGCCTGATAAAGACACTTTTGCTGTGCATGCTCTCTGGTTTTTGTGGCACTGGCATCCCATTCTGTGACTAAAGCAGCCTCTATTTAATAGCATAATAAACATTTGCACTTATTCTCATAGAAATCAGGCCTGATAAAGACACTTTTGCTGTGCATGCTCTCTGGTTTTTGTGGCACTGGCATCCCATTCTGTGACTAAAGCAGCCTCTATTTAATAGCATAATAAACATTTGCACTTATTCTCATAGAAATCAGGCCTGATAAAGACACTTTTGCTGTGCATGCTCTCTGGTTTTTGTGGCACTGGCATCCCATTCTGTGACTAAAGCAGCCTCTATTTAATAGCATAATAAACATTTGCACTTATTCTCATAGAAATCAGGCCTGATAAAGACACTTTTGCTGTGCATGCTCTCTGGTTTTTGTGGCACTGGCATCCCATTCTGTGACTAAAGCAGCCTCTATTTAATAGCATAATAAACATTTGCACTTATTCTCATAGAAATCAGGCCTGATAAAGACACTTTTGCTGTGCATGCTCTCTGGTTTTTGTGGCACTGGCATCCCATTCTGTGACTAAAGCAGCCTCTATTTAATAGCATAATAAACATTTGCACTTATTCTCATAGAAATCAGGCCTGATAAAGACACTTTTGCTGTGCATGCTCTCTGGTTTTTGTGGCACTGGCATCCCATTCTGTGACTAAAGCAGCCTCTATTTAATAGCATAATAAACATTTGCACTTATTCTCATAGAAATCAGGCCTGATAAAGACACTTTTGCTGTGCATGCTCTCTGGTTTTTGTGGCACTGGCATCCCATTCTGTGACTAAAGCAGCCTCTATTTAATAGCATAATAAACATTTGCACTTATTCTCATAGAAATCAGGCCTGATAAAGACACTTTTGCTGTGCATGCTCTCTGGTTTTTGTGGCACTGGCATCCCATTCTGTGACT
This sequence comes from Gastrophryne carolinensis, assembly GCA_027917425.1. Lineage (NCBI taxonomy): Eukaryota > Metazoa > Chordata > Amphibia > Anura > Microhylidae > Gastrophryne > Gastrophryne carolinensis. The sequence goes on from CM051239.1 coordinate 126,625,985, forward strand.
AAAGCAGCCTCTATTTAATAGCATAATAAACATTTGCACTTATTCTCATAGAAATCAGGCCTGATAAAGACACTTTTGCTGTGCATGCTCTCTGGTTTTTGTGGCACTGGCATCCCATTCTGTGACTAAAGCAGCCTCTATTTAATAGCATAATAAACATTTGCACTTATTCTCATAGAAATCAGGCCTGATAAAGACACTTTTGCTGTGCATGCTCTCTGGTTTTTGTGGCACTGGCATCCCATTCTGTGACTAAAGCAGCCTCTATTTAATAGCATAATAAACATTTGCACTTATTCTCATAGAAATCAGGCCTGATAAAGACACTTTTGCTGTGCATGCTCTCTGGTTTTTGTGGCACTGGCATCCCATTCTGTGACTAAAGCAGCCTCTATTTAATAGCATAATAAACATTTGCACTTATTCTCATAGAAATCAGGCCTGATAAAGACACTTTTGCTGTGCATGCTCTCTGGTTTTTGTGGCACTGGCATCCCATTCTGTGACTAAAGCAGCCTCTATTTAATAGCATAATAAACATTTGCACTTATTCTCATAGAAATCAGGCCTGATAAAGACACTTTTGCTGTGCATGCTCTCTGGTTTTTGTGGCACTGGCATCCCATTCTGTGACTAAAGCAGCCTCTATTTAATAGCATAATAAACATTTGCACTTATTCTCATAGAAATCAGGCCTGATAAAGACACTTTTGCTGTGCATGCTCTCTGGTTTTTGTGGCACTGGCATCCCATTCTGTGACTAAAGCAGCCTCTATTTAATAGCATAATAAACATTTGCACTTATTCTCATAGAAATCAGGCCTGATAAAGACACTTTTGCTGTGCATGCTCTCTGGTTTTTGTGGCACTGGCATCCCATTCTGTGACTAAAGCAGCCTCTATTTAATAGCATAATAAACATTTGCACTTATTCTCATAGAAATCAGGCCTGATAAAGACACTTTTGCTGTGCATGCTCTCTGGTTTTTGTGGCACTGGCATCCCATTCTGTGACTAAAGCAGCCTCTATTTAATAGCATAATAAACATTTGCACTTATTCTCATAGAAATCAGGCCTGATAAAGACACTTTTGCTGGCCAAAGCCCTACTGGACCCTGCCAGGTCGATTCCTGCCCGGGGCATCCCATTCTGTGACTACAGCAGCCTCTGTTTAAGACCATATAAGCATTTGCTCTTATCATATTTGAAATTAGCCTGATAAAGACACTTTTGCTGGCCAAAGCCCTACTGGACCCTGCCAGGTCCATTCCTGCCCAGGGCATCCCATTCTGTGACTAAAGCAGCCTCTGTTTAAGACCATATAAGCATTTGCTCTTATTATATTTATATTATAAGACACTTTTGCTGGGCATAGGCTTACTGCTGCCTGCCAGGTGCACTTCTGTTGAGGCATCCCATTCTGTAACATAGCATACCCCTCTTTATTTACACTAAGCAGCTCTCTTATTTACACTAAGCAGGCCTGTTGGAGGCTGAGTGTTACTGCTCACTTTTGGTGTGCATTATATTCTGTTTTATATAGACCCACTGCTGCCTGGGGGTTCTTAAAATATCACCTACTACCACGCCAGTTAGACTATGTCGGGCAGACAAGTGCCTGGAAGTGAAAAGAGGAGTGGCAGAGGCCAAGATTCCGCAGGCAGAGCTCGCATCAGACTGGGGGCCAGTAGCAGCAGGAGTCACGCTGAGAGACCTAATCTGCCAGTATCTGCTAGCGGTCGGGTCTCCACCAGTAACGCATCTGCCGTGGTAGATTGGCTGACGCGCTCATCAACAACATCATCACAACTTACATCTGAGACCCCCAGTCTAGGGTCGGTAGGTTCCTCTGACACAACCCTGAGTTGGCATGCCCCGAGAGCAGTCCCTGTCCTCCCATTGCCTCTGTCCTACGCCGTTCCCTCCCCCAGCGACGTATCCTATGCTTTGGGTTCAGCTCCACTCTTTAGTGAGGAGGACGATCAGATACAGGAGGACAGTCAGCAGCTACTGCCCAGCCAAGAAATGGAGGTGGCTTCTTTAGCTAGGCAGACAAATAGTGATGTGGACAGTGTCGTGGGTGCTGCGAGCGTTCCAGCTCCTGCGCCAGACACTGTTGACGAATCCACGAACATCAGTGACGTACAGCCACAACCCGGTGATGATGATGATGATGACGATGAAGCCGATCGCACTTGGGAGCCGGGTGATGAAGGGGCTTCATCGTCATCATCAGGAGAAGAGGGGCGCAGGTTGCCCCGGAGTCAGCAGCTGAGGCAGCAAGGTGGTAGCAGTCAGCATGGGGGCACAATTCCAAAGGCTGGAGCCGGCCGGGGCCGGGGCCGGGGTAGAGCACCTGCTGTGCGGCAGTCTACCTTATCGGGAGGTAGTGGAGCAGGGGTTCCTGGAGTTGGCAACAGCAGCAGTGAATCAGTGAGGCCAGGGGGTGGGAAAAGTAGCTACTCGGCAGTGTGGCAGTTTTTCCTGAGGCATCCGCAGGAGGGTAACATGGCCACATGCAAGATATGTAGGCAAAAGGTGAAGCGTGGCCAGGGTCCAAATGTTGGCACCACGGCCCTGCGTCAACATATGATGCGTCACCATAAAACGACCTGGGAGAACCGAGGCTCCCAAGGGGTGGTCCAGTCTGCTTCCTCACCAAGTGAGCTCCCAATTTCTGCCAGCCAAGGCTCCAGCACCTCAGCCGAAGGCAGCTGTGCGTCACACCCATCCTCTGTCGCTCCTGCTCCTCCTCCTCCTCCTCCAAGTCATGCATCCCGCCAGCAATCCATCAGCGAAGCCATGTCCAAGAGACAGCAGTATGCGCCCACTCATCCTACGGCGCAGAAGCTGAATGTGCTCCTGTCCAAGTTGCTGGTGCTGCAGTCGCTCCCTTTTCAGGTGGTGGAATCTGCACCTTTCAGAGAACTGATGGCTTGTGCCGAGCCGAGGTGGAGAGTCCCAAGCCGTCATTTCTTTGCCAAGAAGGCAGTACCAGCGCTGCACACTTTTGTTGAACAGAAGGTGGGCCAGTCCTTGAGCCTGTCGGTGTGTAGCAAAATACATGGCAGCGCCGACATCTGGAGCTGTAACTACGGTCAGGGGCAGTACATGTCGTTTACGGCCCACTGGGTGAATGTGGTCCCTTTGCAGCAGCAACTTGGACAGGTCACGCCGCTTCGGCCTCCGCGCTCTCTGCCCATTGGGCCTGTGACACCGTGCGACTCGGCCTCCTCATCCTCCGCCATCTCCTCACCCTCCACTGTAGGCTCAAGTCTCAGTGCCCCTCCAGTCTACCATGTGTGCAGGGCACGGAGGTGTCACGCAGTGCTTCACATGGTTTGTCTTGGCGAACGGAGTCACACAGGGGAGGAACTGCTTAAATGTATTCATCAGGAAATCCAAACATGGCTTACTCCGAGAAAACTTAAAATGGGAATCATGGTTACCGACAATGGGAAGAACATTTTGTCTGCGCTGCGCCAAGGAAGCCTGACCCATGCCCCCTGCATGGCTCACGTCTTCAATCTGGTTGTCAAGCGGTTTCTGAAGTGTTCCCCCCATCTGCAGGACATCCTAACAACTTCACGGAAACTTTGCATGCACTTCAGCCACTCCTACACCGCCAAACACACCCTTCTTGAGCTACAGCGTCAGAATGGTATCCCCCAACATAGTCTGATTTGCGATGTTTCCACCCGTTGGAATTCCACCCTTCACATGTTGGACCGATTATATGAACAGAGAAAAGCCATCACGGATTTCCTGATGATCCAAGCAGATAGGGGGACTCCCCTGTGTAACTTCAATGTCAACCAGTGGCAGCTCATACGTGACACCTGCCGTTTGCTCAGGCCCTTTGAGGAAGCCACTTTATTTGTCAGTCGGCAGGATTACGGGATGAACGACGTGATTCCACTGCTTCATGTACTACAGCACATGTTGGAAACCATGGCTGGTCAGGGCACTGGAGACATGGCGTTTACATCTTACGGCCACATGAACCCCGTTGGAGCTGAACTGGAGGAGGAGGAGGAGGAAGAGGAGGAGGAGGAGTTGCCCAGCGAAACACAGTTTAGGCTTGGCGAAATGGCTGGTTTATCTAGTCAGCGGACAGGAGAGGAGGAGCAGGAGCAGCCAGAGGAGCTAGAGGTTTTTGAGGAAGGAGAGACAGAGGACCCGGGCACACCGTGGCAGTATGCAGTGGAGATGGAGACAGGTAGTCCATCCGAGTCACTTGCGCAAATGGCACGAAGCATGCTCACATGCTTGCGTAGTGACCCCAGAATTGTTTCCATCTGTCGGCGGGATGACTTCTGGCTGTCCACCTTATTGGACCCTCGCTTCCGGCACAAAATGGGGGCATTTTTTAAACCCACCGAGAGGGAGGACAAACTCAACTACTACAAAGACATTCTACGTAGGCAGTTGGCCGATGCCTATCTGCGCCATGGTCCATACTCTCGCAGGTCTGACTCGAGGGGACCTCTGCGCTCACCTTCCACTGCCATGGCCGCTGGGGGGGTTGGCAGCAGCAGCAGCAGAAGCTCCATCAGCAGCAGCCTCAGTCTTCAGTCGCTAATGAGTAGCTTTCTACACCCGCATAGTGAGGCTACTCATGAGCAGCAGGAAGACCTGGAGCAGGACCTGAACCAGCAGGTCATGTCATACTTTGACATGACCATGCCAACACACCTTGAGGATCCGCTGGACTTCTGGGCAGCCAAACTTGATTTGTGGCCGCAACTAGCAGAGTTTGCCCTGGAAAAGCTGTCCTGCCCGGCAAGTAGCGTGCCATCTGAGCGGGTGTTTAGTGCGGCGGGGGCCATAGTTACGGCGAGGAGAACTCGTCTGTCAACTAAAAATGTGGAGAGACTCACCTTTGTCAAAATGAATCAGGGATGGATCAGCCAGGATTTCCACCCACCAATGCCTGATGCATGCGACTAGATTCAGCATGGTGCCACGTTTTACACTTTACAAATGGTGCAAAACATATTTATGTCTTTAGGCCATTTTTTGGGCTCCTGCTGCTGCTACTGCCAACTACTGCCAACTCCAGGGTGTGATTCATCCAATTTTTGGGCTCCTGAAGCCAACTCCAGTGTATATTTGGGCTCCTGCTGCTACTACTGTCAACTCCTGCCAACTCCAGGGTGTGATTCATCCAATTTTTGGGCTCCTGAGGCCAACTCCAGTGTATATTTGGGCTCCTGCTGCTGCTACTGTCAACTCCTGCCAACTTCAGGGTGTGATTCATCCAATTTTTGGGCTCCTGAAGCCAACTCCAGTGTATATTTGGGCTCCTGCTGCTGCTACTGTCAACTCCTGCCAACTCCAGGGTGTGATTCATCCAATTTTTGGGCTCCTGAGGCCAACTCCAGTGTATATTTGGGCTCCTGCTGCTGCTGCTGCCAACTTCTGCCAACTCCAGGGTGTGATTCATCCAATTTTTGGGCTCCTGAAGCCAACTCCAGTGTATATTTGGGCTCCTGCTGCTACTACTGCCAACTTCTGCCAACTCCAGGGTGTGATTCATCCAATTTTTGGGCTCCTGAGGCCAACTCCAGTGTATATTTGGGCTCCTGCTGCTGCTGCTGCCAACTTCTGCCAACTCCAGGGTGTGATTCATCCAATTTTTGGGCTCCTGAAGCCAACTCCAGTGTATATTTGGGCTCCTGCTGCTGCTGCTGCTGCCAACTTCTGCCAACTCCAGGGTGTGATTCATCCAATTTTTGGGCTCCTGAAGCCAACTCCAGTGTATATTTGGGCTCCTGCTGCTACTACTGCCAACTTCTGCCAACTCCAGGGTGTGATTCATCCAATTTTTGGGCTCCTGAGGCCAACTCCAGTGTATATTTGGGCTCCTGCTGCTGCTGCTGCCAACTTCTGCCAACTCCAGGGTGTGATTCATCCAATTTTTGGGCTCCTGAAGCCAACTCCAGTGTATATTTGGGCTCCTGCTGCTACTACTGTCAACTCCTGCCAACTCCAGGGTGTGATTCATCCAATTTTTGGGCTCCTGAGGCCAACTCCAGTGTATATTTGGGCTCCTGCTGCTGCTACTGTCAACTCCTGCCAACTCCAGGGTGTGATTCATCCAATTTTTGGGCTCCTGAAGCCAACTCCAGTGTATATTTGGGCTCCTGCTGCTGCTGCTGCTGCCAACTTCTGCCAACTCCAGGGTGTGATTCATCCAATTTTTGGGCTCCTGAAGCCAACTCCAGTGTATATTTGGGCTCCTGCTGCTGCTACTGTCAACTCCTGCCAACTCCAGGGTGTGATTCATCCAATTTTTGGGCTCCTGAGGCCAACTCCAGTGTATATTTGGGCTCCTGCTGCTGCTACTGTCAACTCCTGCCAACTCCAGGGTGTGATTCATCCAATTTTTGGGCTCCTGAAGCCAACTCCAGTGTATATTTGGGCTCCTGCTGCTGCTACTGCCAACTTCTGCCAACTCCAGGGTGTGATTCATCCAATTTTTGGGCTCCTGAAGCCAACTCCAGTGTATATTTGGGCTCCTGCTGCTACTACTGCCAACTTCTGCCAACTCCAGGGTGTGATTCATCCAATTTTTGGGCTCCTGAGGCCAACTCCAGTGTATATTTGGGCTCCTGCTGCTGCTGCTGCCAACTTCTGCCAACTCCAGGGTGTGATTCATCCAATTTTTGGGCTCCTGAAGCCAACTCCAGTGTATATTTGGGCTCCTGCTGCTACTACTGTCAACTCCTGCCAACTCCAGGGTGTGATTCATCCAATTTTTGGGCTCCTGAGGCCAACTCCAGTGTATATTTGGGCTCCTGCTGCTGCTGCTGCCAACTTCTGCCAACTCCAGGGTGTGATTCATCCAATTTTTGGGCTCCTGAGGCCAACTCCAGTGTATATTTGGGCTCCTGCTCCTGCTGCTGCCAACTTCTGCCAACTCCAGGGTGTGATTCATCCAATTTTTGGGCTCCTGAAGCCAACTCCAGTGTATATTTGGGCTCCTGCTGCTGCTGCTGCTGCCAACTTCTGCCAACTCCAGGGTGTGATTCATCCAATTTTTGGGCTCCTGAAGCCAACTCCAGTGTATATTTGGGCTCCTGCTGCTACTACTGCCAACTTCTGCCAACTCCAGGGTGTGATTCATCCAATTTTTGGGCTCCTGAGGCCAACTCCAGTGTATATTTGGGCTCCTGCTGCTGCTGCTGCCAACTTCTGCCAACTCCAGGGTGTGATTCATCCAATTTTTGGGCTCCTGAAGCCAACTCCAGTGTATATTTGGGCTCCTGCTGCTACTACTGCCAACTTCTGCCAACTCCAGGGTGTGATTCATCCAATTTTTGGGCTCCTGAGGCCAACTCCAGTGTATATTTGGGCTCCTGCTGCTGCTGCTGCCAACTTCTGCCAACTCCAGGGTGTGATTCATCCAATTTTTGGGCTCCTGAAGCCAACTCCAGTGTATATTTGGGCTCCTGCTGCTGCTGCTGCCAACTTCTGCCAACTCCAGGGTGTGATTCATCCAATTTTTGGGCTCCTGAAGCCAACTCCAGTGTATATTTGGGCTCCTGCTGCTACTACTGCCAACTTCTGCCAACTCCAGGGTGTGATTCATCCAATTTTTGGGCTCCTGAGGCCAACTCCAGTGTATATTTGGGCTCCTGCTGCTGCTGCTGCCAACTTCTGCCAACTCCAGGGTGTGATTCATCCAATTTTTGGGCTCCTGAAGCCAACTCCAGTGTATATTTGGGCTCCTGCTGCTACTACTGTCAACTCCTGCCAACTCCAGGGTGTGATTCATCCAATTTTTGGGCTCCTGAGGCCAACTCCAGTGTATATTTGGGCTCCTGCTGCTGCTGCTGCCAACTTCTGCCAACTCCAGGGTGTGATTCATCCAATTTTTGGGCTCCTGAGGCCAACTCCAGTGTATATTTGGGCTCCTGCTCCTGCTGCTGCCAACTTCTGCCAACTCCAGGGTGTGATTCATCCAATTTTTGGGCTCCTGAAGCCAACTCCAGTGTATATTTGGGCTCCTGCTGCTGCTGCCAACTTCTGCCAACTCCAGGGTGTGATTCATCCAATTTTTGGGCTCCTGAGGCCAACTCCAGTGTATATTTGGGCTCCTTCTGCCCCTCATAGTGATGCCACTTCAACTCTCTGCAATTGTGCCGCTCTGCGATTCTATTAGCGATGCCTCTGATCTGCATGTGATATTTCTTCAAAGTATTATTTAACAAACCCAGCACGCATCCTGTGCGTGTTACAGCAAGGCTGAATGGTTTACAACCCTATTGAGGCTGTAGGAGGCTCAGAAATAGCCGTTTTTAATAGCGATTCGTCGCGAATTTATTCGGGTCGAAACGATTTTTGTCGGAAAATTCGGCGAATCAGTCGAATCGAATTTTTCAAAAGTTCGCTCATCTCTAGTCATGATGCATCTTTGCATGAGTCTTGTGAGTGCTCTGCTGTGGTCAGAGCCAGCTGTGGGACATCCATGGCTTGCTGTGCTTGCTCACGATGTGACAGAGTGGCTGTTAGACCAAGCAGGTAAGCTACTTGCTGCCTTATTATTGCTGTTGGGTATACAGTCCCTTTACTTCAGTCTTCTGAACCTTTACCTACATTGTTCCATCTATACCCTTCTGGGCCTGTTTTAGTATCTATTCTGTGTTTAGGCCCCTATATATCTGTACCTGTATCTGTCTTCTACCTAATCCCCTTTTTTGTCACTTCCAGCCATTGTTTTCCCATTGTTAGTTACCCCAATATTAGTTACCCCAATGCCTGACAGCATTGATAGACCACTCAGTACAATAGCAGTGATTGGTCAATGGCAAGTCTGGTTGCAAGTGCCTGCTGTATTATTTGCTGTTGGGTTTTGTGTTCTTGCTCCCTCAATATCTGTTCCAGGTTCTTTTAACCCATTCCTTGTCTGTAGTTATGCTACTTCTTTGTTTATCTCTCCCTGTTTTACTTTTTTTCCAGTGCTTGTTATCAATGCATTTTGGGCTGAATACTTAATTTAGAGGCCGATTCATTAATAGCGCCAGGTAGCGACAGATGAGCGACTGTAGCGTGATTTTTACAGTGCCAGCCAGTATTCGCTGTGCTTGGCCGGCGTTTGCTTGATGACAGCGACTCAGTCGGTGTGCGGTAATGTTGAATACGGGCTGGGGGGTCGCTGTTTCACAGGTCCAGCGTTGTATGTGTGCGCCTGACAACGAATGGCCAGAGCGAACGGCTAGCTTCATATTCATTAACAAATCACGCTCCGAATGTGCTGTCGCTGTCCATTCCTTGTTTAAACCCCAGAGCGCTGGCAGCGATGTGTATTAACTAGTTTTTAACCCCTAAACAACCATATTTTTTGAATGTAACATTATACATGTTTTTAGAATCATTTTGTAATATGAATACATTAATCTCAGACCTGTTAGATCAATTCTGCACAAATTTTTTTTTTATTTTTTTTTTACTTAAAAATAAATCCTAACATTGCAGAAGTGGTCTCCGATTTTTTGACATTAAAAAAAAAAAAAAAAAAAATTAATACCAATTAATTATGAATAATTATAGATTGCTCCATTGAAATGCATTGGACATCGCCAGGGAGCGACAGCTCATACCTGGCGCTGTGAGGGAATTTGCAGCGGCGCTGTTCGGTCCAGGCGGCTTCATGATGAATGCCGCGCTAGCCGTCGCTCTCGCCGGCGCTAGCCTCATTTTGCTTGATAAATGCGTCATTGTGACCGCCGCCGGGCGTACTTGAGTCGGTAGTCGCCGTTAGCTGCCGCTACCTGGCGCTCGTCAGACACTACCTGGCGCTATCGCTTGATGAATAAGGGCATTAGACTTATTATAGTTGTGGACCTGTTCTGATCTGGAAACTGTAATTATGGCTCAGCCCCTTGAGCAATTATACCCATGGATTTATCCGCCCCTGTTCCCATGCCAGTAAATTCCTAACCCCAATGCTTAACATTTAGGCATGGCCGAATATGACACCTTTGGCTTCTGGGCCATAAAGATACAAATAATCTAAATAGAGAATATAAAGAACTGCCCTGTTAGCTTTACAAACATACTTTGTTGTTTACTACATACATTAAAACATTAATTAAATAACAAAGACACGCTGATTCAACATTCAAAGTCCTGCTTAAGACATTTTACAGATCCCTGTAAATAGCATATAGTAAAAATTATGACCTAGAAACACTGCTAGAACATTTGATTTACCGGCACTGACAGCAGATTCATATTCCAGTCACATCCAGAAGAAAAAAGTTTTCCTGCTGAAAATAAATTGCCTGTTTAGCATTCATGTCTACGCTCTCAGGTTCTGATGCATTGACCTGAGCTGAAAGGCCATAAAAAACATTTCCATCTAGACAAATATAACTGCTTTTTTTTCAGATGCCTACGTAATATGTCTGTTGCTTGATAAATCACTGTGAACTGCCACGCAGACAATGTTTTTTAATGGCAAGAGTGGCACTGGTATACTGTGTATCTTTGAAACCCCACAATTTATACCGCAAGGACATTGACAGCTATGATAAGGCAACAATGTTAGCCAAAAGGGTGTTTCATATAAACTTTAACAACTCGTTTTTTATATTTGATATAAACATAAAGTGGGCAGACAATGCTTGACTACATTTACTGTTGGACCACACTAGCCATGATCAGGCACGTCCATAGTCAGAGGCAACTAATATCTAATGCAGGGGGGCATCCTGATTGCAGGTGCCCCTCCGCACATTAATCCAGCAGCTTATCTTTCTTCAGGGTCCCCCAGTAAAATTGAGCGATGTGATTGGCGCCATGGTCACATGGTCCACATACTTCCTCCAGGGTATCTATCCGCCAGCAACCACGTGACCACAGTGGCCAATGACATCGACATCGATTTTGCGGGGGGATCGAGGGGAAAGGTAAGATTTCTACAGTTTAATGGGATGAGCAGGAGGGCACTGGAAATGGGGATGCCCCCTTGCGCTAGGTAGAACCATTTTGTGAAAAATGGGTGTTGTTTCAGTTTAATCAAAATGATTACCAAAAATAACCAAATATTCTGCGCTGAAGCTTAATTCCAGATTTCAGCAGGCAGATTCATGTATACAAATATAAAATTATTCAGAGCGTTCAATAGATACAATTAAAAACATAAAATAGTCACTAAAGATCAAATTATTCAATTCAGAGTCTTTGTATGAATTGGACGAAAAAGAAGTAACATATATCCAAATCAAATTCCCATAGTGTTCTTTAGCAATGATGTATCCAATTAACCATTAGCGCTTAGAAGAAAGACATGGTGACCTTCCAAGAGGTTCCAAATAAGATAAATATTTTTTTCATTACTGATTAATTATCAAGTATCTTAAGAGATACCAATAAACAACTTAGTGTTATTGTTAGTACCCGGAAGTTTAGACTCCAGATTTAGAACCAAATTACTAAACTGGCTCTGAGAAGTATTTTGGCTTATATAAAGTAACATATTCTCTCCTTTACTCCTTTTTCTCCACATTTTTGCTTTTTTTTTCTCTCTCACCCTCCCTTTCTTCTATTTTGTCAATTCCATCTAGTTAAATTGAACAGTAATTATGCTTAATTTTATAACAAGCCATAATTTCATACCCCTTTTACACTAAATCTTAATGGGAGTAATAATAAGGCCTGTCCCACATGCCTCTTCTCAATTTTCTGCAGCTTCGAATGTTGCCCTCCTTTTAATTTCATTAATTCCAGGCCATGCAAGAAAGGGGTCACACAGCCATTCTGTCCATTGGAAGCGACCACTACAAGTCACAGTGGTTCTGCAGCTAAATCTGACAATAGAAGAGCATGCTGATGACTCTGATAAAGCTGCACTATGACACTTCTTACTTACTTCTTACTGCATTGTTAAATTGAAATAGTAGATTCACTGACAGGCCAAAGCTCCTCAGTTGGAAATTGAGTCTTTTGTGTGCTAATACTATCTTAGCACTTCTCTGGCACTATAAAACTTGGGTGATGTTTGTGCCTAAGAATACTGTTTCTATTGCTCTCTTGACTTCAGTGTTGTAGTGCTTCAGTCTGAAGTCACAAATTGCACTGTCTTACCCTTTCCCTCAGAATCTGGTTGTGTTCTCAGTTGTGCACCAGTAGCCTAGCCTTTTGCTCTCCTTGCAATTTGGCTGCTCGTCATGCCCCTGAATCAGACCAATTACATTTTAGTCATTGCATCATTTTGCATGCCCTCAGTAAATGTTTTAAGTGTTAATAACTAACATTATCATTATTAAAGTTTATTTATAAAGCACCATCATCTTCCATGGAACTGTACAATGTGAAATTACAAATAGAGTTAATCAACTATCTTACAATACACGAAAAGCACAAATACATAGTCATACTGAAATACACTAAGAAAGATATTGGCAGCCAGTGGAGGGACTGAGAGGAGCAGCACTAGAGAAGTAAAAGGAGAGATCAATGAATCGAGCTGCAGAGTTAAGAATAGATTGGAGAGGTTCCAGTCCAGAGGTTCCAGTTTGTTGTTAATGGTGTGCAATCTGAACAAAGGCGAGTTACAAGTGGTTCTGTCCTGGGCCCCATTCTTTTTAATATATTTGTAAGTGACATAGGAGAAGGCCTGGTAGGAAAGGTTTGTCTGTTTGCTGATGATACAAAGGTTCGTAATAGGGTGGATATTCCGGGAGGTGTCTGCAACATGGAAAATGATTTAGCTTTACTGGATAGATGGTCAAAACTGTGGAAACTAGAGTTTAATGTCTCTAAATGTAAAATCATGCACTTGGGTAGAAGGAATCCCTGCTCTGAGTACCGTATGGGCAGTACTGTGTTAGCCAGGACCTCGGAGGAGAGAGATTTAGGGACACTGATTACTGATAGCTGCAAGATGAGTGGACAATGTGGCCAGGCAGTGGGAAAAGCAAGCAGGATGCTCAGCTGTATTATTATTACTGTTCCTCCATATGGTTCAAAAAATTACATGATCAGTCACTTTGGGACCAATTGTATATATACTGTATGCTTTTTCTCATAAAATGTAATGGGGTTGGCGTAGGCAGTACTAGTAGTTTTAAAGCGGACCAACTCCATCCGTGGAGAAGAGTGTTGGTGGCCACATGCGCCACCACTAAAATGACACTCTTTTAGTATCCATTTTAGTATCCAGAATGTATCCAGAATGCTGAAGTCCCCCCCCCCAGGGTGCTCATAAACCTTACCTTAACCTTGCTCCCCCACTGGAATCCAGCACCATGATTAGCTGCCCGGCATTCATATTGGCAGTAACAGCCCCACGAATGGCTGCCCAGCGCTAATGTGGGCAGTACATTCTGCAGGCGGATCATCACCTCTCACGTGAGCCCCCGGCAGCCAATCACTACACTGAATTCCCGGCAGGGAAGTGAGGTCAAGGTAAGGTTTATGGGTCCCCTGGGGATTTATGTGGGGGGGGGCATTCAAGATGACCCCCCAGAATGTCATTTTAGTGGTGGCTCCAGCGGCCACTAACACCCTCACCGTGGAGGCTGTTAGTCTGCTTTAAAGCAGTTTGATGGCATTCTAACTACCACTTATGCCAGAAAAGGTCGCAGTAGTGAAAAATATAATTTATATATTTTTTTCACATTTGCACATGTTCCTGCGCTGCAAGAAACAAAGTTACAAAAACATTAGTGGTGCAGCCACAAAATGTATAAATCATCATTTTGCACTACTCTAATTTGTATTGAAATGGCATTGTCTGGCAGAAGTGCTTAATAAATCATGCCTTTAGTAAGGTATATCCCAAGTTGGGGCAATATATGTTTACATTTACAGCCCCCATGGGTATGGGGATGTCTATTGTCTGCCAGTGCACTGAAATAATTGGAGAGGTTAGTTTTAGGGTGTAACATATTTTAATATGAAGTTACCTGCAATTAAGCCTTACTTGTGAGTGTGTCCTGCCATCTCAAGACCCCTAAACAATTGTGTTGTTTACCAAAAGCTAAATTGACAAATATTAAGAAAATGACACCCCTGCTTGGTTCCACTCAGAAGCCTCAATGGAAACAGGAAATCAATGTATATTAGGTAAGATGTCTGAAGAGTGTACGTTAAAGGAAAATTCTTATTTTGTGCACTAACTAGATGATCTATCCAATATATAACGAAGACTAGTACATTTAGTTTGGAAGGCATATTAAATTAGTAGTTAGTCTAATTTTTAATTGTCTGTATTTACTTAAAGCAGCACAAAGCCACACAATGGGCGGCGGGTGCATGTGTCTTTCTGTGTGACGAACATACAGAAACTGGAAGGGCACCACTGGACCACAGCAAAGGTAAGGGTTTGTTTTCTTTGTGTTGTTTTTGGGTGGAGCAGGGAGGAGCCATAGGGAGGAGCCTTCTATACCAGGGCCGGAGTGATCAACGGAATCTTGGAGCAGGGCAGGGGACACCGCACCCCCCCCCATTACCTGCATCCCCAAAGCCCAGGGAGGTTCAGAAGAGCCCGCATGTGTGCTCTGCGGGCTGTAAGCTTACAGGGCTGGCCACCCAGACTCTGCTCTCTGGTCTACCAGCCCCCATAGCTGGTGCCCGGGCTTGTTTACGTAAGAGGCGGACCACATGCCAATTTTTTCAAAAACATTTTAAGGGTTTAACCCTTGATAGTGCGCATAGTAATTGTATTTTATTTAAAAAAAACAGTTGTAATTAGAAGGAATTGTGCTTTTAAACGCAATATGTTTTTATTTTAACACTTACATTTCTTTTTTTTTTTTTTTTTTTTTAATTCTTTATTTAGTTTTTCAATACAAAGCAGACAGGTATTACAGAAGAAAGCGAAACAGTATAAGGTAAGTACAATAGGTACATGTGAACAGTATTAGGGCTGGATGTTACCCATAAGGTTATCCCCCGTGTCCGGGTGTTTGGCGTTCTCTAAGGCGACCTTCTGCCTCAGTAGTGAGCCGGAGGGTCCAGGCCCCCCGAGGGGCGCCAGAGGCAGCTCCCGGAGGACCCCGCCCCCCCCGACCGACTTGTCCTCTGTTCGTGTAATGATGAGGCCAATGTGCCGGGTCTACATTTCAATTTGGAATATATCTATATATCATAAGCAACCTTCACCTAATGGAATGAAGTTGCTGAATTTCAGCTCCGAGAGCTCAACGTGTCAGGGGATAGTTGATCGCGTGTCATTGATATCATCTAGCCCAATGAGGGGAAGAGTGTATGGGGGATAGAAAGAAGGGGGGAAGCAAGTAAGGTGTGGGTATAAGGAGGGGGCAAGAGGCAGGGAAAGTAAGGGGCCCTCCGCCCCCGCGTCCCCCCACGCCCGGGAAAGTTCCGGTAACGGCGGCGTCGGGGTCCCATGCCCATCAGGCCGAGTCACCGCTAGTCGACGGGCCCGTAGGGGGCGAGGAGGAGGCAGGGCAAGCCGCCGGGGACCGGAACACGTACCACGGCGTCCATAGCAAGCGGGTCCTCTCTTCGTTGTCCTGGACCGTGGCCGTCAGCTCCTCCATTTCTCCTATTCTGTCTACTTCTCGGGCCCAATCTTCTTCTGTTGGGACATATTCCGTCTTCCAGTATCTGGGGATTATTGTTTTAGCGGCATTCAGAAAATGTCTCAGCATCGATTTTTTATAAGCTGCTACACTATCACTTGTGTGGTGCAGCAACATGAGGGCCGGGCAGCATGGGACCTGTGATCCTATGATCTTACTCATCGTCGTTGCTATTTTCCTCCAAAAGATTGTGATTTTGGGGCATGTCCACAGGATATGTAATAGCGTACCTTCTTCTGTCTTACATCTCCAGCACAGAGGCGAGGAGCTCGGAAACATCGTGGACAGTCGCTTGGGAGTGTAGTACCATCTAGATAAGTACTTATAGTTCGTTTCTTGTACCTGGGATGAGATCGAAGATTTCTGGGAGAGCAGAAATATCTTTTCCCATTCTTCTCTCGTGAATTCCCTTCCCAGGTCCCTCTCCCAGTCCCCGCAAAAGGGGGGCAGTGTCTCGCTCTCCCCTCCCAGGATTCGGTATATCTGAGATATCACCCTTGTTGGTGAATCTCCCTGCGTGGCCAGGGATTCGAACTGTGTGAGGTCCCGTCCCAGAGACTGTTTCGGTCCCATTCGTTGTAGGAAATGTTGGAAGAGAAGCAGCTGCCAGGGGTCCAAGTGCGGGCAGTCCCAGCGAGTCCTAAGCTCCTCGATGCTGCACCATTCCCGCTGCCTCACTAGGTCTCTCCCTCGAACCGCTCCCAAGTCTCTCCATCCCCCTCTGGCCTGCGGCCTCTGACCAGTGGGTAATTCCGGGTTCCCAATTACTGGGATCAGAGGTGATGGCCAGGGCGAGATCTCTTTGTTCCTCCTGGTCTCGTCCCAGACACTGAGGGTGGCCTTTATCAGTAGGTTAGACCCGCTCCATTGGTTTGAGGTCTCCGTTGCCCATGGTATCTCTCTTAGCGGGACGTCTGTACAACTATCTTCCACATCCACCCACTTTTTCCCCTTCGCATTTCTCCCCCAATCCACTATCCTCTGCAGATGCGCCGCCTGCCAGTACCTCTTCAGGTTCGGGACTGCCAGGCCTCCTCTTGCCCTCGGCAGTTGTAATAAGCCAAAGCGGGTTCTTGGTTTCTTGTTGCTCCAAATGAATTTCAGAATCAGGGAATTGAGGTTCTTAAAATAGCTGGTTGGTATGTGACATGGGAGGGTTTGGAACAGGTATAAGAGTCTCGGGAGTATCGTCATCTTTATGGCGCTCATCCTACCCAGCCACGTGAGCGTTAGGGAATCCCATCCTGCCAGATCTGCTTTAATCTTATTAAGCATAGGAGTAAAGTTATACCTGAAAACATCCTCTATATCCTTCGGGATTTTTGTACCCAAATAAGTCAGCGCAGGTGTGGACCATCTGAAGGGGAAAGAGGACTTGATGGGGGATACCACTGTTTCTGGCAGTCCGACATTAAGTGCTTCGGACTTGTCAAAGTTGATCTTAAAGTCCGAGATACTTCCAAAGATGTCAAATTCCTTCATAAGGTTTGGGAGTCCTACAACAGGGTTGGAGATGAAGAATAGGAGATCGTCCGCGTACGCCGCGATTTTATGTTCCACCTCTCCCACCCGAATCCCTCTTAGGTTCAGGTTCTTCCTTATGTGTCTTAGGAAAGGTTCCACCGCTAGGGCGAAGATGAGGGGGGACAACGGGCACCCCTGTCTGGTCCCATTCGAAATCCGAAAGGGCTGGGAGAGGTGGCCATTTACTCTCACTCTTGCGTGCGGTTCAGAGTATATTCTCAGTATGTGCTCCAGCGCTCTCCCATGAAGACCAATATATTTCAGTACCTCAAAAGCGTATGTCCAGTTCACTCGGCCGAACGCTTTCTCGGCATCCGTGGACAACAGCATCATTGGGGAGTTATCTGTTCGTGACCGGTGTATGAGATTTAGGGTTCTAATCGTGTTGTCCCTGGCTTCCCTGCCAGGGATGAATCCACACTGATCCTCTTCAACTAATCCAGGTAAATAGATAGCCATTCGGTTCGCAAGTATTTTTGTAAACAGTTTTAGATCAATATTCAGTAGCGATATGGGGCGATAGCTTTTGCAGCTCAATGGGTCCTTCCCGGGTTTGTGAATCACTGTGACGTGTGCCTCCAGTGCTTCTTTCGGGAATGCCACCACCGCTTCCCCTTGGTCCGTGGCGTTAAGAGCTCTAAGGAGGTGCTTATGCAGGATCCCCTCAAATTTTTTGTAGTAAGCTATAGTTAGTCCGTCAGGCCCGGGGGATTTACCGTTTGGAGTGGTCCGTATCGCTCTATTCAGTTCGGTTCCTGAAATTGGTTCTCCCAGTCTAGCTATCGCTTCAGGATCCAATTTCGGCATGCCCGAGGCCGCGATGTATTGCTGTATCTTGGCCAGGCTCCCTGGGGAATCCCCTTCGTTTTGCTGGCGCAGGTTATAAAGCTCGCTATAATATTCGCGGAAGACCCTAGCGATGTCAGCCGTTTTGTGCCACTTCTGTTGTTTCCGATCCAGGATTGCCTCGATGAAGTTTAGGGATTGTTGCTTCTTCAGCGCTCTGGCAAGTAGAGCACCGCTCTTGTTTCCCCATTCATAGTAATATCGCCTGCATCTCTTTATGGTGTATGCCGCTTTTCTCAGAAGCAGCGCGCTTAGTTGCTCCCTGCATCTTGTCAGCGTCTGTAAGGCCTCTCGTGCCTGGGTTTCTTTATGTTTCCTTTCTAGGGTTTGAATCTGGGAGATCAATTGATCCCTTTGCGTAGTGTGGGCTTTTTTCAGCCTAGACGCGTGTTGTATAAGTATTCCTCTCACAACCGTTTTGTGCGCTTGCCAGATAGTCATTGGTGTCACATCCCCTGTACAATTTAATTCAAAGTAGTCCTTTAGGGCTACTTGCGTAGCTTCTACCGTTATTGGGTCTTTCAGCAGGCTCTCATTTAGCCGCCATGTCCATGCCCTCCTTCCCTCCTCTCTGGTGGTCAGTGAAATCCACACCGGGCTATGATCAGATAGAGAAGCCAAATCAATGGCTGTTTCAACTACTCTGGGTAAGAGGCTATGTGAGGTTAACACATAATCTATCCTTGCGTATGTCAAGTGCACTGACGAGAAGTGGGAGTAGTCTCTACCTTTTGGATTATGGATCCTCCAGGGATCACACAGCTGCAATTTGTGTAGGGCCTGTTTCACTTTCCGTATTCCGGTGTACGAAACGGAGGACTTCCCAGTCGAGGAGTCTATGAGTGGGTCGAGGGCGATATTCAAATCTCCTCCTAGGAGGATTTTCCCTTCATGGAAATCTGCCAGTTTAGCTAAGAAATGCAGGAGGAAATCTATTTGTCCACTATTTGGGGCGTAAAGGGATGCCATAGTGTACAACTCTCCATATAGTGTGCCCTTTACCATGAGATATCTGCCTTCTGTGTCGATCGAGACCTCCGTCATCTGAAATGGGATCCCTCTGGCTATTAGTATCGCCACTCCTTTAGTCTTGGAGTCCGGCGAGGAGCTCAGGTACCACTGAGGGTAATACCTAGGAGACAACCTGGGGGCAGACTTTCCTATAAAATGTGTTTCTTGCAAGAAAACGATTTTGGCTTTTAATCTCCGAAGTTCCGATATTGTGGCCGATCTTTTTTCGGGGACGTTAAGGCCTCTGCAATTCAGAGACACGACCCTCATGGCCTCCCCCGACGTCCCGCCGTCCCGCCCCGCCTCCATCCCGAACCCGGACAACGCCGATCCACCTAGTCCAGCTATAAGTGGACGACCGCTGCCCCCCTCACCCGGGCGAGCAAGAACCGGGGCAAAGACTCCGAAGGGGGCGAGGGGTAAGATATGAGCGGATAAAAAAAAAAGGGGGGGGGTGCAGGTCAGAGAGGGGAAAGGAAAAAGAAGGGACAGATTCTGGAGAGACCCAAAAGGTAATTGGGTCAATTAGGGTCAGAAAAACGACTAGCCTAATGTAGGTTAGTCTAGCCCAGTGTCCTCAAGGGGTGAGTCTCCAGTAGCTCTCCCCAAAGGTACACTAGGGTCTCCGGGGGAAATGGATGCCAGGCGAACAGGAGACAAAATCAGTCACAATTATAAAAGCAATAACGATTATAAACAACTTTCAATCTATATGTATGTAACTTAGGGGCTCCTCGTTTCCCCCCCTATAACACTTTTAACTGATGAGCGGCAACAACATATAAACAGAACCATAGAAAAAGGACAGAAATAAGGCCTCATGTCATGAATTATTATCAGGAGCCAAAGCATACCCTCTGCTCCCTCCCTCCAAAGCTCCCCCCTACCCTGGGTCCTGACCCGCCCCACCCACCCCCAGCCCGTGGGCCCCCTCTTTCCGATGCTAAATCCAGGCCCGACCTGTATGGGCTACAGTTAATGCAGTCGAGGGCCCCTGCATGATAGGGGGTGTCCAGGCATCGGGCGGGGGGGCGGCCAACCGGCCAAGCTCCATTCAACTGGGAAACGGGTCTCCCCGTGGGGGGTGCCTCCTCCCCCGTGGTCCTCACTGCGGCCCGGTAGGTCCAGGCCGGAGGGGCAGGGCGGGCCCAACCCCAGGCCCGGAGGTAAGACCCTCTATGTCGCCGCCCGTCCACCCGGCACCGGCCACCCGAATCTAGTAAAGTGGGTGAGTCAGTCCCTCCCGGGCAGAGGTAGTGTAGCATACGCTAGAGAGTACTATATAGCAAGGTAAAGAGGGAGCGATCACATAAACATTGTATTCTCTAATCACAATTCAAATTTAAACGACCTGTACTTTCTGTCCACTGAAAAGTATTACGAAAGAGAAAGAGAGAAAGAAAAATGAAAAAGAATAAAAGAGCAAGCAGAAACACAGGCATAACATTGTCTAATCGTCACTGGGACAGAGTTAATAACAGGAACTAATGCACAGCCTCTGCTCCCTCTCTCCAGAGTTCACCTTAACCCCGGACCCCAGCCCACCCCCCCCATTTCCAGCCCACCCCCCCCAATTCCAGCCCGGGGGCCCCCCGTTTTAAGCCCAAGCCCGGGCCCAACATGTATGGGCTGTTACCTTATATTTCAGCTGGGAGGAGAGTCCCGGACGCTACCATGGGCAAGACACTATGTACGTGGGCCCCAGTCCCTCAATCCTTCCCATCCCGGGAAAGCGCCTCATCGAGGCGTCAACAAGAGTGGCCTCTTGGGGCGAAGCCCCGGTAATAGCCCGGAGGGGTATCCGTCCTCTCCCAGTTTGCATAGTCAGACCATCTGCGGGAGGGGACTCCAGCCATCTATTGTTTCACATTGTCCCAGGTGGTTCTCCTCCGTGGTCGCAGGTCATATAACTTGGTCAAGGACTCTCACATGTCAGGGGGGACCCGGGGACCAGGCGGGGGGGCGGCCAGCCAGGTAACACGCGGCCGGGGGGGAGGGGCCCCCCCGCGGCCACACGGCAGCTCGGCAGATCCAGACCACAGAGGCAGATCGGGCCAGGTCCTAGGCCTGGGGGTGAGTCCCCGCAAAGCCGCCGCCCACCCACTCGGCACCAGGCGTCCGAGTCCAACATACATGAGGCGGGCGAGCCGGTCCCCCAAGGTCCACACCAGCTCAATGTAGATCAAGGATCACCACATAGCAGAGCAATGAGGGAGCAAGTAGTCACATAAACATTGCATTATCTAGTCATAATTCAAACGCCTTGTGTCTTCTGCCCACTAATAAACACTATAAAGAAGAGAGAAAAATAAAAAGGAAAAAAGAGAGGGAAAAAAGAAAAGGAGAAGCAAAGGACAATCAGGAACAGAGATATAACATTATCTAACCGTCGGCTAGACAGCGTGTCTTCGAAAATGTAGAGAGAAAAAACTAATTTTAACTGATCTGACCGTAACATAAAGTCCTCTGTGGAGCCATCTAGGGCTCGCATGGGACCCCCACCTTGATCTTACTCAGCGTCTCGGTGGGCCTCAGGGGGGACTAAGTCCTCCCCGCGTCTCGGGACAGGCGGGGGGCCCTGCTGTCGTCTGCGATCCCGTCCACGTCTGCGCTGGCGCTGTGGTAGCAGGTCTGCTCTCCGATCAAGTTCCGGCGCCAGCCAGTCCGGAACCGAAATTGGTGCGGTCCTCAAAAACTCAAACAGTCCCGGCAATTGCGACGGTTCCTTCAGGATGTAAGACCTCCGGTCCTTTCGAACAATCAGCTGAAATGGATGGCCCCACCGGTAGGACGCTCCCTGATGTTGTATCAGATCTAGTAGGGGTCTCATCAATCTCCGCATTTGAAGGGTCCTGCGAGAGAGCTCAGGCAGCAGTGTGATTTGCGCTCCCTCCAGGTCGACCGGGCCCCTGTTCCAAGCTCTCTGCATAATTGCCTCCTTGACCTGATAAAAATGTACTCTGCAGAGCACGTCTCTTGGCCTGTTGGGGGCATCCCGAGCAGGGCCCTGGGCCCGGTGGATTCAGTCAATTTCAATGTGGTCCGAGGGTGGGCGATCTAGGAGGCTGTTGAATATGCTGCAGACTCTGATGGGGCTATCGACTCGGGGATGCCCCTGAGTCGTATGTTGTTACGTCGATTTCTGTTTTCGTGATCATCCTGTTGTAGTTGAATAGAGGAGAGCAGCTGTCTGGTAGCGTCTCGTTCCCATTCCAGAGCTTCCACTCTTGCTTGAATATCAATCTGTACGGCATTATTAGTTTATACTCTGTTGGAGAGATCTGCCACAGAGTTCTGCATGGATGTTATCTCTCTGCGGAATGTCCCTTCCATCCTAGTTATGTAAGTTTCAAAGTCCACTCTGGATGGCAGCGCTTTGAGGGCATCTGCGATATTCAGTCTGACCGATTCTGCGATGGCCGAGATCAAGGCCCGGGGCAAGGTCACCTCTGGGGGCTCCACAACAGCTGATCCTGCAGGACTCTCCTCTGCAATGGATGGTTGGTTATTCCTTTGGAACTCTGATGGAGATGTGCATCGGCAGATATAGGGGGGAGTGGCAGGCATCGGGCCTCGCCAGGTGCCAGCAGTCTCAGCGTCAGACATCAGATCAAGATCGGGGGGCAACTCCCTCTCACTTCTCCCAGGTGCCCGGTCCCGGGCTTCCCACACATCAAGCGGAGGGGACTGGTTGCTGTATGGCAGCGTGAGGGCCTTTGGTGTCTCTTTGGGTCCCTGTGCAGCCCTTCTGGATGTCTGTGCAGAACCATCATGCTCCTGGGCCCCCCTGCTACAGTGGACCATGGCAGAGGTCACCACCTGCCTTCCTCTGTGAGATGGTGCATGCTCCCCTCCTCCACCCTTTTTTATCCCACATGTGTTTAGGGATGTGTCAGTCTCTATGTCCCCTCTCACCTCAGAGATGCTCTCATCCGATCCAGGGCCTCCCCTCACCGCTGGCAGAGTCATTTGTGTTTCAGCGACGGCGGGCTGAGATGCGCTCCTCGGGGTCCAGAGCGCCAGGTCTTCTTCCACGGGCGGCGGCGTCCAGCCGCCCGTCTGCCTCCCTCCCCGTCAGCGCGGCGGCGAATGTATCTCCTCCGCAGCCTGCGGGGGAGAGCAGAGGCTGGTTCCCCGCTCACCGCGCCTCTGATCTGGGCTCAGCGTGACCGCAGGCTGAGCTGTCCGGTCCTTCTCACTCGAGTGAGGCTCGCTCCGCAGGGTGGAGGACTCCCC
Organism: Gastrophryne carolinensis; assembly: GCA_027917425.1. Taxonomy (NCBI): domain Eukaryota; kingdom Metazoa; phylum Chordata; class Amphibia; order Anura; family Microhylidae; genus Gastrophryne; species Gastrophryne carolinensis. The sequence goes on from CM051239.1 coordinate 126,649,157, forward strand.
CCCCGCTCCAGCGAGGTCGGCGCCACACTGCCCGCCTCCTCCCGGGTCGCAGGTCGGCGCGAGGGCGAGGGCCTACAATCCTTCAGCCCCGAGGGCGATCCACAGCCGACGACTCCCTCCAGACTCGGGATCTCAGGTAAGGCTGCTCCTGGGTCGATGGGGGATTCTCCGGTCCCCTCAGCTCCCGGGTCACCAGCCGCCATCTTGTCCAGGGAGCATCCAGGACTTTCCGGAGCTCTAGGTTCAAAATAGGTGGTTATAGGGGCCCCCCTGCGAGCCCCTGGCGTGCTCCTCATCTTCTTCTTCTTGGTCATGTCGTCTGGAAAGCCGCTATTATTAGATAATGTGGACTTTAAAGGGGTAAAGTGAGGAGCCCCGTGACCCGGCGTCCTACTCCTCCATTGGCAAGCCACACCCCCACATTTCTTATTTTTAAAAAATGTGACATTAAAATTATGTAATTGAAAAAAAATTTCATACAAGGCATTTCATGTAAAAGCCCAAACTCTATTGAAAAAAGCAATATATAATTTTTCTGGAAATCCCTGGGAAATTGTCTTGTTGCTATTTTAGCAGGTGTCTTGCAGGGCTGCCTTGACTTGTCAGCCCTTCTCATTTGCTGCAGCTGCTGGGGGTCTTTAAATAGGGGGCTCCTCCCTCCAGCCAGTGCAGCAGCATTTTGACTCCTTGATGTTTCTGGGCTAGCATGAGCTGCTGGGCCCATCCCACCTTTGTTTCCAGCAGGCCACTAGTAATCCAGGTGGCTGCTGGCCCTGTCTTAGTAAACTTTAATCATGTACCTTGTTCAGGTCTAGTCCCTATTTAGTTTCCAGTGTATTATTTGTCTGCATTTAGGATCAGTTTGGTTCCTGCCTAGTTCATGTTTATATTACTTTTGTTTTTTCCCTGTAACCGGAGTTGAGGTTTCTGTTTGCCTTACTTTAATAAACATTTTCAATCTATCTCAGGTTTTCAGTGCCGTCACTGAACCAATCTCTGCCCTAACAGGGGACCTTGCCAGCAAAGCTGCCCATTATTGACAGAAATCTGGCAAAAATCACAGTTAAACAGATATAGCAAAAATGGTGAAAATGGCATGGCAACAGAGGGTGACAAAATCTCTAGGTAAGCTGGCAGTTAAAGGATTAAGGCAGTATTATTATTGTTGGCACCCCTCTGTGTGTGTGTATATTTAAAAGGGGGCCTATAGATTATCACTATTACTATTTTTGGAATATTACTATATGGAGCTTGAGTATTCTTTATAAGTGCATGTTCCTACATTTAAATATATGCAAACACTTTGCAAAGCGTTCTATAAAAACTGGGCAGGACTGGATGTGTGCATTTATATTGAAGTTGTTTTGCTCCATATATTTGTATCTAGCATACATGTGGGACTTGTGCAGTTACAATTGTATTTATTACATCTTGTAAGCACGGGCTATCATTTACAACCTAGTACTGTATACTATTATTTCCATTTTTCTTTTGTTCTAATGGTCATATTTATAATGCTCTCACTATTTGTGTACTACCCTTTGTTTATACCCTTTTAAACACATTTTAAACATTTTAGCTATTAACTTAGCTATTAACTTAGTTAGGCTAAGAGAGGCTAAAATGTTTAAAAGGGTCTGAACAAAGGGTAGGACACAAATAATGAGAGCATTATAAATATGACCATTAAAACAAAAAAAAATGGAAATAATATTAAAGTTAAGTTAGTTTAGCTTAGTACTTTGTTCAGACCCTTTTAAACATTGTAGCCTCTCTTACCCTTTAACATTTTAGCCTTTACTTTTAATTTTATGTAGTTAATTATAAAGCAGTGTACAATATTTTAATAAAATATACCTTGTCACTTTTTACTAGAGTAATAGAGATTTCAAATACACAGTTTTGGAATATGATTTGCACCTTTATTTGTACACCAGATTTCTCGACTTCTCAGACTTGCCAAATTAAAAAAATATAAAAAGACAGGTAAAAAGGCAATTAAAAATGAGCAAGATCTCATCAGAAAGTGCTTTCAAAATATGGTTATAAAATCTGCTTGCTTCTTGTTGAAGTATGTATGCTGTGAATAGAGTATTTTTAAGGGTTTTTCATTTTATAGTTTTGCTTTTCTGGTTTGATTGCTTGAGCTTCTCAATGTCCCAATCAGTTTCTAAAGAGATTCAGTGTTTTCCAAATCCTTAACACCTAATTGGCTATTTAAAGTTGTGAAGCTTGATTTTTAAACTTATTTTACCTTACCTTTAAATAGCCCATGCTGGTTGTCATTTGTGCCAATGCCCAGAGCCATTAAAAGTGAACATCAGACATATTCCTTTTGGTAGCTCCATTATACTGCATGATAACTGCATCAGTTCCACTGTGACATAGCTCCCATTGTAGGTGTTTAGTGGAGGAGGATCAGAATACCCTTGGGCCACTCTACGGATCACAACCCCAATACTCCAATACTACAATATAGGTGAGGTCCAAATTACTTTTAATGGTGTAGCTATTCTATTTGTATATGGAAAAATGGTATATGGGTAATCAAAATGCATTGAGCCTCTTCAAATTCATTTAGATTCCCTGTTGGCTGCTGTTATTTTGTAACTTCTAAGATAAAATATCTATCGCACATGCAAGGCATTTTGGCATTTAAAAAGAAGAAAACTATTTTTATTTCACTTTATTGTGTGCAAATCAAAAAAAGTTTTGCCTGCTTCTCCATAAAAATCTAAAATCATTTGGATAACCGCCTATTTATACATTGAAAAGATTTTTATTTAACATAATATACTTTCTATGCTAAATATTTAATCACTATTAAATATTCATTATGACTTAAGAGAAATTTCTCCATCCTCTTTTATATAATAATATTGGCAGACTGTAAAGCAGCTGAACGTCTGTCCTCTGAGTGTCCTCTGAAATGATGAATGAAGACATCTGTGAAGTATTAATATGGCGTTTGTGTCATTGGGGTTCATGCTAATTATTTAGCGAAGCAAGTTTATATAATTCTGGGGGCACATTTAGGTGTGAATTGCAGCCTGCAGCTTGGTGAGCTTTTTTAACAAACAAAAAAGTTCAATAACATTTTATTTGTTCTAGGTTATCACAAAACAAATCACCTGTACTGCTTAGGTACATCATTTTTCCAATGACATTAGCGGGGCTGTGCTACTCCAGATCCTCAATTTTATCATGTCCCAATTCCAACTCCGACTCCAATGCCTTCATAAATGGCTAGTAATACATTTCTTGTAGTATAATGGTAACATCAGGCTCTTTCTCACTGCTTTATAAGCAACAGAGCTTCTTATATAGAACATAAAGCATATTTATTGAGATACAAATTCTGAACAAATAACTTAAAGATAGAGGGCTCGAACTTTTAAAGAGAGCGGGCCACAATGAATAGGTTTAAAATTTCACATTTTTCATTTTAAATAGCATAACAATGATTTTCTACACCAATCAGGATACCCATTGAATCCACAAACTTTCCACTCCACAATTTGTTTTTTACTCATAGGTCCTTCCACCACACCACCCCATTACCAAATTTATATCTCAACAATCCCCACATGCCACCAATACACATGCTGATTGCCTTATCTCTCCAAATCTATGGGCCCCATATGTATAGCCCATTCCCCCTCAATCTCAAATTTTAACTGTATTCCCAATACTCAACCCATCTAAATACCTACCAGTGCTAAACATACAATTAAATGGGTGATTCAGAGCCTCATTCTTGCCTTGAAGATGAGATGACATCTCCTCACATTTGTGAGTGAGCATAAAACACAAACAAGGACAAAAATTATTGTGTTCATGTTGATCAATATGTAACTCACCACAGAAGGTCCGTGCAGCCCTGATGCCGGCTTCATGTAGTATACTGGAGTACAGGGCCTCCATGTCCAGGGTCCAGAGACAATACCACTTCATCCAGGATCCCCAAAATATGTGTAGTATCTTATACATAAGATCGAAGTTGTTTCACAAATGGCTGCATATGTGAATGCAAATGGCTGCAAAAATGCATTCACATATTGGCTCGTCTTTTTCAGTCAAAGTGCCACAATCGGACACAATCGGTTGTCCGGGCGGCAATAGTACTTTCTTGCGTACCTTCGGTAGCATATAATGTTGGCACTACCGGGTGACTTACTATCAAGTACTCCCATACCTGTTACTTAACTCCCTGATGGTTAAAGGCATCCTGGAAAAGGGCATCATACTCCTTTTTGTCCTCGGCGAGCCTGGACATAGAGACCCTGCAATAACAGTTTTATTTTTTTAGAATTTTAAGGCACGTCATATCCTTCTTTGTCCATGACAATGATTTTCCACCCTTTATCTACTGGTTTAATCTCTATTAGGGGGGTTTCTTTCAATTGTTTCAAAGCTGCCTGGCTCTCCCTAAGTTGCCCATATTGTTTCTACTTGGATTCAATTTTTCAAAATCATGGGACACTGCATTCAAAAATGTTGCGTAAGTATTGAGAGATACTCATATTGAGTATTGACTAAATATCTGGAGTCCATTTTAAAAGCTCCCTATATTGCAATCACAATGGTTTCCTCATCTGTCCCTTCTAGCTCTTCCTCCTCAGCTAACCATTGGTGTAAAACTGTGATTATTGACATATCTGTCTAGTTTTTAACATCCTTTGGTTTAAATGGGTCTTTATCCAAATACTGGTACTTTAGGGTCAGTATCCTACAAAATAAATGTACGTCTTTCACTAAGGTGAAAGCATCACTATTAGTGTCTAGAAAAATATGTAGTCCCAGTGATAACACTTGTATTTGTTTTTAAAGTGGATGTATGATGTATAATAATTATTACAATGGAATATTGCCTAACACTATATTGTTCACCATTGTAGATATTCAGGGGTGGTGACTAAGTCTAATCCTGTGAAAGGTGTTCACCAGATAAGTATTATAATGTATACGTAAACATGGTGAAAATGGCTATTGAAACAATAAAGAAGGGAATCTTTCAATCAAGACTGCAGTCATGTGGAATACCTGAATATGAATTACCTGTGCCTGCACTTCTGATATACACAAGGATAGCGGGAGCTATTATCCTAGATAATCTTGCTTTATATGATTTGTTTTATCCTGAACCTTGTGATACAAGTGATTGAATGTGATTGGTATCTTTAGTTGTATAGCACGAAATGGTGCAGTTCAACAACTGAGGTGCAAATTACTTTCTAATGGGGGAAGATATTTTATTTAAATATTTCTGGGGAGAAAGTTTGGAGGGGCAGTGCTTCTTTTCTCACTCAGCACAAAATGGGGTCGATTCAGAAACCGGTTGACAAATGTTCTCTTGGCCTCTTAGTTGATTCAGCCCTGTGGAAGTTTGGCCAAAAACCAAACTTGTATCAACGCATGTGGAAAATATTCAGATGTTTTTTTTGCAATATATCTTTATTGAGTTTTATAAAGACTTTACATACATAGAGACAATAAGAAACAGTGCAAGAAAAGCGCAAGGCCATAGCGCCTCAAATATACCATGAAGATACACAGCGTAGGCATAATAATAGCAGAACTGGTAAAAGCTTACAGTGATGATATAAACAGTAGTTAGTCCGCTCAAAAACTTCACACTCTCACTATGCATCGATAAAATATTTACAACAGTAATGCCCATAAAAGAAAGCGCTAGGCAAGGAGAAAAGAGAAATAAATGAAGAAAGAAGCGGAAGAAAGAAGAAAACAAGACAAGAAAATGAGGGGAAAAAAGGAGAATGTCCGCATCAACCCATTCTCTCCAGTAGATCTCGGATTTCCGGGGAACTCCTAGACACTTCCCATATTGTCCAGGTCTTATGGTGCTTCTCGGCCCCACCTTCGACACCGTCGAGTGCAAGTTCCTCTATCCTTTTGATATTCTCCAACTCCCCGTACCATTCAATCAAGGAGGGTACAGTATTGGAACGCCAGTATCGGGGTATCACTGATCTAGCTGCCGTAAGCATGTGCCTCAGCATGCCCCTCCCCCCCCACCGCCACTGTGCCCGGAGTCATCGACAAAAGGGTCACCTGAGGGGAGTTAGGAACACTGTCAAGCTTCGTAAGCTCATATACCCTCAACACCCCATCCCAAAATGTGTTAATAGCGGGGCATTCCCACCAGACATGAGTTAGGGTCCCGCGCGCTCTGTTACACCTCCAACAGCTATCTTTCTCCGAGCCTCCGTATCTCACCAAGTCCGCAGGGCTCCTATACCATCTGGTCAGGATTTTATAGTTCCTTTCCTGGGCCCTGCAAGCCATCGAGAGTTTGTGCGTTAAGGCAAAGGCTTTTTCCCAGTCTTCCTTCTCACACGTCTGACCCAGTTCTTCCTCCCATCTCCTACAAAATAGTATGAGCCCTTCCTCCATACCCCCATCCTGGAAGATCCTATATAGAGTCGATATTGCTCGTGGAGGGGGGGACTGAGCCTTAAGGATCGCCCCCAATGCAGTTAAGGGCCGAGATAGGGTAGTCCTGGGGGCGAAAGAACCAAGAAAGGCACTCAACTGGGCATATAAAAACCAGGACAGTTTCCTCCCCCTCCCCCGCTCTCCCCAATCAGATAGCAATGGCAGGCCAGACCCAGAGGTAATCTCGCCCAACCTTGTGTCCCGGGACGCATCCCATATGAGAAATGTCTTGGCACCCAGTCCCGGAGTGAATGCTGGGTTATCAAAGAGCGGGGTGAGAGGGCCAGGTCTATGCGATAAGCCCCTTTGCTTCAGAGACCTATCCCAGAGGGTCAACAGAGGGTTTACAAGATAGGGAAGTTCCCGCCTCTTTGGGCGGAGCTCGGGATCCACCCAAGGCAAGGCAGTCAGACTGATTGGAGAAGTGTCGTTTTCCAGATCCACCCATTGCTTACTCCCCTTATGGTGGAACCAGTCAACAAGCCTCACCAGGACCACAGCCACGTGGTATGCACTCATGTCGGGGACTCCCAGCCCCCCTGCTCGTTTAGGCCTACATAGCGTCCTCCTACTCACCCTGGGCTTCTTCCCGTCCCATACGAAGCTGAAGAAGGCAGCCTGTAGCTGTTTAAAGAACCCCCGTTCCGGCAACAGCGGCAAAGTCTGAAAAACATATAGGAACCGGGGTAGCACGTCCATTTTTAGGATATTGGTTCTCCCCAACCAGGAGTATTGTTTTTTAGTATATGTTTTCAGGCTTTCTAATGTGCTGTTGAGGAGTGGCACATAGTTCAATTTAAAAAGTTTCCCCAGGTCCGTGGACACCTGCACCCCAAGGTATTTTATTGACTCCCTCTGCCACTTAAACGGGAAATTTACCTGGATTAATTCCCGGGCCTGTTCCCCTAGGGAAATGTTCAAGATCTCTGTTTTAGCCATGTTGATTTTAAAGTTGCTTAGCTTACTGAATCTTTCAAACTCCCCAATGATAGAAGGCAGAGAGGTATGTGGAGACGTTATGTATAAGAGGAGGTCGTCGGCAAAGAGGGAGAGCTTATATTCCTTCCCCCCACATGGCACCCCTTTGATGGAGGGGTTGGCTCTCAAGGCGTTCGCCAAATGTTCCATTACCAAAACATAGAGCAAGGGGGACAGAGGACATCCCTGCCATGTACCATTCCTGATGTTGAAAGATTCAGAGAGGGTGCCATTAATTTTAACCCTAGCAGTGGGGTCATGGTAAAGAGCCATGGTTCTATCCATCATAACTGGCCCCATCCCCACCTGGGAAAGTGCGGCCCTCAGAAACCCCCAATGCACCCTGTCGAATGTCTTCTCTGCATCAACTGCCAGAAGGCATGATGGGACTCCCCTTGATTGAGCGAGATGAATCAACGAAACCATTTTGATCACATTGTCCCTGGCCTCTCTTCCCGAGACAAACCCAACTTGATCGTTATGTATTAGCGAGGGCAACAGGGGTTGGATCATGTTTGCCATATAATATATAATAGTAATATTCAGAAAAAAATAATATTCAGATGTTTTTAATTAGACTCTTGCAGCTTGTGTAAATGAATGACAGTATGCAAATTGTGTCTTTTTTATTCAAATTAAAAAGACATGCAGTCTATGTGCATCGGGCTCTCCTGCATTCAAGAGAGGGTGCGGGTAATCTGGCGGAGGTACCAGCCTGTCACCAGCCGGTCCCAGCAGTTGACATACCAGCTGCGATACCCCTTGAACAGGTATTTGGTTCCCCTGTTCACCAGCAGTAGTAACAAAAAAACACCACACAAAAGCATTTATTAGTCTAAATTTCCACATCTTCTACCTTCCCTCCCACACCAGGTGGCGTCAGCTCAGTCCATTGGGTCTTCTGTGTCCCTTGCCCGGTAATCTGGGCACAGCATCCCCATGTGACTTTGACATCACTGGAGGGGGAGGCTCATGGAAGGGAATATTCCAGGAAATCCCCCTCCGTACCACTCCCTGCCAAGATCCCAGCATTACAGCCAAGATGAAAGGAGGGGGGCCTTTGTCTACCCCTCATATGATGCCGAAGCGGCTTTGCTTTAGAAGACCCCATAGAAGAACCAAGAAAGCCCAGCAAGGGAAGACCCCTCGAAGCAAGAAGAGGATGCTACCTGTCAGAAGGTAGAAGACATGGAAAGGTAGGTACTAAAATTTTGACTAATACATGTTTTTTCACTCCTGCTGATGAACCAATAAGGGGTCCAGTGGACCCCTATACCAGTTCCCCTGCCAGGAACCCGAACCCTGTCTTGGGCACAGGGGGGGCAGAAGAGCCTGGAGCCCAGGCCTCCCCCTCTGGAGAAACACATTACAAAAAAACATGTAGAAATGCATCCTTGAACAAGCAGCACATTTGTTTTTTAATGGGGGCTAAATCAAAAGGGTTGTTTTTGGATAGCAATGTAAAATAAAATGTTTCTATACTTCACTATAAAGAAACTGAGAGAGACTAAATTAGGTAAAAGGTAGTTTACAGAATTGGTAACTAGCAGAAAAAAAAACGTAGTATTACTCTAAAAGGAAAGCAGTTATATTTTCTTATTGATGGTTGATTTATAAATTGTGCTATAGCATTGCGACCCAGAAAATCCTGACACAGATGCACAATGAAGATTTACCACTGTGCAGCTGTTTGCTTGTTCAGCATTTATCATTCATATAATTTCAGTTTCTCCACACAGCCATGTGTACCTTCAGTCTGTGAATCAAAAGCTATCCACTTATTCTGTAAAGAAAGAGGACATTTTTCTTTCATCAATGTCAGTAAAAATATTCTCTGATCTGTTGAGCTTTGAAGCAAAACAGATCAAATAAAATGCTGAAAATGATACACCTGAGACACAAAGATTATAGTATAGATTAGATGGCAGAAAATGGACAACAAACCTAACCGTATGTAGGAATCAATCTATTATTTGGATGGTTCTTTGATCAAGCTACATCAGGTAGCCCAACAATATTTCAATCCGCAGCCTATTAATGAGCCACTTTAGGGAGAAACCCATATTAGGCTAAATAAAGTGGGCTTAAAGAGATCGATATTACGCAGACAAAACAAATAGAAAACTAAGCAAACTCATTTATGAACATCAATACGATATAAGATGCAGCAGAAAACCCTGATTGGTAGACACTTTGCCATGCACCACAATAAGGATCCCTTAAGAATGTATTTTCAAGGCCTAGACAGGATCTATAGGAGCCCAAGAGGGAGAAACAAAGAAAAAATGACATTACAACGGGAGACCAGATGGATCTTCCAATTTAAAACATTAAACTACCTGGGTCTCAATTAAACTTCTTTTTTGTGCTTCTTTTTTGTGAAATGAACATATTTCCGATTTAATCACTGTTTCATTTAACCTGTTGTTTGTTAGCTCAATGCATGCTGTGCGGCAACTGTTCTATAGCATACTTATATTTGCATTAGTATTTGTCCTAACTAGGAAAAGGGGAATGAGCCTGTACCCTCTGAGTACTGGTTGTTTAATCCACTAACCCCGCCCAAAGAGAAAAATATCCATTTATTTTAATCCATTAAAAACAGATTAAAATCCAATTTTACATAATTCATCCTCTTATCCTAAGTTCAATACTTAATAATTAGTCCAATTGCCTAGTTTCACAATAAGATTTGCAGTTGTTCACAGTAATCCTCTATGGGGCAGACAAGTTTCGCTGTTTAGCTTCTTCTGTGCCCTCTAGTGGCTATAAGAGGAAATATACATATAACATACAACTTCTGTCTCTTGACTTGTAAATCAAGAAAGATGAGAACAGAGGAATGATGACAAGTTTATTCCAAAAAAATACAGAGGCCAACACAATTCTTAGATCAAGTAGTGCTTAAAGGTGACTATAACGGTTTGGGAAAAACTGGAGATTTGGGTATAGGAGTTACCAAACAAATGGCTCCATGTATGAGAGAAAAAAGAGTGTAGCAAAAAATAAAGGAACAGGAATGTTTGCTCGGCAGTCTCTGAAAAGGCGCCACTAATGTGCTACTTGTACACCCAGTATGTCACTTCCGGTAGATACTGGAAGTGACACAGCTGTGCTCCACTTAATGGAGCACAGATCAGAGGGCACCAGGCTGGCGGTCTTGCATACCAGATGGAGCCACGGCTTGTCATGCCGCAGAGCACCTAAGAAGCAGGAACTATTACTGAATTGAACACCCATCTGCACATATTCAATGCCCAGAGCAGGGGAAGAAAAACCGACACGGCAGACCCTGAAACCCAAACTCATTGATAAAATAGATGTTTTCTATTAATTTATATGACAAAGAGTAATTAGCGGGCACTTAAGGTGGCGCAAGCCAAAGCAATTATTATGGATTACTTTATTGCCTATATAGGCAAGGATTAAGCCTTATTTGTTGAGTCTGGCATACAATGCACTTTGGGTCTCCTACTTGAATTTTGTGATTTCGGAATTGATGTATTATTCACTCTAATGAGCAGAATGCATGAAGCATTAAGAGATGTTACATCCAATGTAAGTTATAATTGTAAGTTATATGTGTATTTCCTCATATTGCCACTAGAGGGCACAGAAGAAGCTAAACAGCGAGGAAACCATAGAGGATTTCAATAAACAACTGCAAATCTTATTCTGAAACCAGGCAATTGGACTAATTATTAACTATTGAATTTAGGATAAGAGGATAAATTATGTAAACTTGGATCATCAACTGTTTTTCAAGGATTAAATAAATATTAAAATAAATATATATATTTTATATTGAAAAGATTTCTTTGGGCAAGGTTAATGGATTAAACAAGCAGTACTCAGAGGGAACAGGTTAATTCCCCCTTTCCTAATTAAATCTATATTAGAATTAACTGGTTCTAATCCAGTTTACTAGCCAATAATCAGAAGGGTAGGGTTACACAAAACAAAACTTTACATATTTTAGAAAAAAATAATAAAGAATTGAAAAAATACCAAAAGAATCATTAAAAACAAAATATTTATAGTTATTATTATTGTTGTTTATTTATATAGCACCATCAGCTTCCGTATAGCGCTGTACAAAGTAGTAAAAAGACAGGGTAGAAGCATACAGTGTATAGACAATTACAAATGCAGCGTTACCGAGTTAACAATGGATATTCTGAATACAAGATACAATAGGAGAGAGAGCCCTGCCCTTGCGAGTTTACAGTCTAAAGGATGAGAGGCGCAGACAAGGGGGAAGTATCACAAATAGCGATTGAGCTTTGTGGCATGTGCCCTTTAGAGAATTGTTTTAAGCCAGATTGTATGCTTGTCAGAATAGGTGAGTTTGAAGGGCACCTTTGAAGGTTTTGAGGGTTGTGGAGTGGCGGATTGGGTGGGGGATGGCATTCCAGAATATTGGGGTTGCACGTGAGAAGTCCTGGAGACATGCATGTGAGGAGGTGACCAGGGTGGAGAACAGGAGAAGGTCAACAGCAGAGCGAAGGCTGCGTCTAGGTTGATATTGTTGGATTAGAGATGAGATGTAGGGAGGGGCCTGGCTGGAGAGCTTTGTAGGAGACAGTTAGAGTTTTGAACAGGATTCGCTGTGGGACTGGCAGCCAATGCAGGGATTGGCAGAGAGGTGCAGAGCTGAAGAAGTGAAAGAAGTGAGAGGAGAGGTGGATGAGGCGAGCAGCTGAGTTCAGGTTAGATTGGAGGGGTGCCAGTCTGTTAGTTGGTAAGCCACAAAGAAGGATGTTGCAGTAATCCAGTCGGGATATGATCAGGGCATGCATTAACATTTTAATGGTGTCAGGTGAAAGGAAGGGATGGATGCGTGAGATTTTTTTGAGTTGGAGGGGACAGGAGGTGGCTAGGGAGTGAATATATGGTTTGTATGAAGGGGCAGGGTCCAGAATGACTCCCAGGCTCCGAGCTTGGGGAGTTGCAGTTATTGTATACTTGTTGACAGAGATGTCGTGTTGGAGAGGGAAGTTAGATGGTGGGAAAATGATTAGTTCTGTCTTGTCCATGTTTAGCTTGAGGTAGCGAAATTACATGAATGAAGAAATAGCTACAAGGCAGTTGGGGAGGCAAGATAGGAGAGAGGAGAGAATGGGGCCTGAGAGGTATATCTGAGTGTCATCCACGTAGAAGTGGTATTGAAAGCCTAGTGAAGCTAGAAGTTTGCCAAGACCATAAGTGTAGACTGAGAAAAGTAGGGGGCCTAGGACAGAACCTTGCAGCACACCGACAGAAAGAGAACGGGAGGAAGAAACCGTGTTAGAGTAGGATACACTAAATGATCTGTCAGAGAGGTAAGAGGTGAACCAAGAGAGTGCAAGACCTTGAACCCCAAGAGAGGAGTGAATATCAAGAAGCAGGGAGCGGTCAACAGTGTCAAAGGCTGAGGAGAGGTCAAGAAGGATTAGGATGGAGTAGTGACATTTGGCTTTAGCAGTGAGCAGATTGTTAGTGACTTTGGTGAGGGCAGTTTCAGTTAATAATTAAATAACATTGTTGTATCTTTCATTAAATATAATTTGCAACCCTAGCTATGTTTACATTATATCCATGTGGGCATCCCAATATAGAAGAATTATGAGCTTCACTTCCCATGCACAACGGAAATGGCAGTAGTGGAGTGTTGACTGGAGAGTGGAGTATGATGACGTACTGCTATGACCTGCCCAACAAATATGCCAAGAGGACGTTGGCACTTGATATAGTAGCAACGCTGGAAGAGGAGACCGACAACACCTACACGTTCATGCAGATCATCCAGCATTGGTCATATCTGAAAAGGAGAAAGAAGTCCCGGGTGAGGAAGGTTTTCAGAAAACTTTTCCCAAATTAATTGACAATTCTTTCCTAAACATTCACTAATACAATTACATCAGGCAGGCTAGTGTTTAAAACAATACTATTCTCTTCCAGTGTCAGAGTTCCGCCAAATAGTGCGGCCCCCCCAATCAGTCTGGCTAATGCTGGGAAGATCTGGTGGACGTGTAAGTGGTGTGGGTCACGTACCAACATCCATACCTTCCGCTGCAGGTGTGCCCCAAACTCACCTGGAACAACCTGCAGAGGAGGAGGCCCAGATGTCGGGCAGGGAGTCCCAAGATTGTGGCAATGATGAGTCAGGTATGAGCATCACACACACACACAGGAAACATGTTCATATGAAATAAATTTGTTTCAATAGCTAATGTTTAAACAAAAGCATATTGGGATATAACACGACTAGATTAATAAATATAATTTATGTCACTTTGACGCCAAAACAATTTGCAAAGAGATGTCTCTGGAGAAATAAATAGGCTTTCTTGCAAAGATGAAGTGCCTCTGGGTTTATGCCCTGTGCATTGTGGGTTATGTCAGATGAATCCAGGCAGCAGCACAGCTGGGATGCTGGGAAAGGAAGCTCCAAAATGGCCATTGCCAGGAGAAAATCGGTAAGGCGGCATTTCAGCTTTGAGTGGGTGCAGCAGAAAATGTAAGTGCTGACAATGATTCAGTATCATGCAAGCAGATGAGCACATTTCTTGCCAAGTCCAGAACAGATCTACCTGAGTATCCATATTTCATATTCTGACTACTGTAAGTTTACTTCTTATGCTGAAGACAAGTGCCTGAGTGTCAGTATCTGCTGAGATATATGGCCTATCAGATTATCTATCTCTACTGGCATTGCTAAATCAGGGGTCCTGCTTGTTACATGTACATCCTTTTAATGCTAATTGTTTATTTTTCAATCACCTGCTTTGATTAAGGTTAATTTTGGTTAATTCAACTAAGAATTATGTGCTGGTCTGGAAAATCATATTAATACGTTCGGTTAACCAGGTGGTCTGCAGGGTTCCGGGACATTTTCTGGGCCCAAAAGGAGAACTCTTCCCTTGAGTCCTGCTGGGAGGTGCTGGGCTACTTCGTGCTTAAAGACAGACAGCAGCCAGGTGTGGGCAATCTCACCTGGGGCTTGTTACATCGCAAGGTGTTCCCGCATCACATGGTGCCCCCACACATCACATCCCAAAGCCTTCAGATGATGGATTGGACTTTGCAGCTATAAATCTGGACTTTGACGCACAAATCACCCCAGAACAAGTACCTTTTATTTCACATTTTTATTTATAGCATTTTTCCAATCGTACAGTATTCTATGAAATTCCCCTTCCCTTCCCCTATCGCTATTCATACTGCACCACTTTTCTCTAGTTTACCATTTTTTTATGCCTTTTAAAATCTAAAAATCATAGTGAGGTTATAGTGCTCTGAATTTAGAAATAAGAAGCCCATGCAGTTATCCAGATTGTAAATTTAATGCACGGGTAAAGCACTCTGTTCCATCCCAGTCTTGCAGTGATGGTGAGACAGATTGGGTTAACCAAATTGTATTATAGTATTACCATTGACACACCGCTGAGTTGTATTTGGTTGCAGCTTCGTTGTGCGACTGACCAATTCAATCAGACAACCAATCGAAAGGTCTGATCATCTCAGTCAGATCATAAACACACCCGTCCTGGAATTATCCCTTGATCCTTCTTGCATTGACTGCCACAAGGCTGAAAAACATTTCATGAATACAAGTCATGAATGCTGCTGTATATCTGTAAGGATAAAATTAAAATGCCACACATTTTGTACACATTTTATAATAATTTTTCATTTTTTTTCTGAAAAAACAAATGCAGTTAAAAATAACTTTCACATCTCATGTAGCCTTTGAAAACCAAGCTCAGACACTGATTATCTTTCTCTGTATTATTTAACCTTTACTTCTTCAATCCATTTTTACAGGAAACAACTGAATGCAATTTAATCAAAGCCAAACAACATCCTATATATAGAGAGAGAGCTGGATGTTACAGTATACCTGAATAAAGCACAAACATGACCAACTACAGTAGAATATAAGGGCACAGACAGATCCAGTACAAATATTTAATCAGTGAATGTGGAACAAAAACCCACCAACGACCTTTGGTTTTACCCGGGGCATCCCATTTTAAAGCAGAAAAGGCAAACAACAACAGCAAACCTAACGCTTTTAGTTGAATGTGTTAATATAGTGCACCACAGGGATGCACAAACTGAGGCATCGGTTGCAGCCCTGGCACCTCTGTCTGCCTCTACTCACCTCACTGATTACTTCTGACCACCGCTTCCTTCTTCATGTCTTCCCCCCTTACCTTTTCCTGCCTGATCCCTGAACACTTCTTCCCACCTCAGCCCTGCCCACTTCTTCCCATTTTATCTTCTCTCCACTTTTTCCCACCTCCCATTTTTCTGCCTCACCTTAGCCCATATCACCTCTTCTTACCTCCTCCCCTTATTCTCACCTTATCTCTGGTCACTTCTTCATACCTCACTTTTTCCTGTCTCACCTTAGCCCATTTCACCTCTTCCTACCTCACCCCATGCCCACTTCCTCCCACCTCACCCCTTCTCACTTCTTGCCACCTCTCCTCTGGCTACTTCTTCCCACCTCTCTCCTGCCCACTGCTTCCCACCTCTCTCCTGCCCACTGCTTCCCACCTCTCTCCTGCCCACTGCTTCCCACTCTACCCCTGCCCACTGCTTCCCACCTCACTCCTGCCCACTGCTTCCCACCTCTCTCCTGCCCACTGCTTCCCTCCTCACCCTATGCCCACCTCACCCTGTAAAGGGAAGGTTGGCCAAGCACGAGTCTTCAAAGAATTTTCCACTCTAAGGTTAAGTCAAAGACATCCCTATAAGCTGTTGGACAGGGGCCTATCTTGAGGCCCCCTATTTAAGTTTACAATGTAAAGAGCACTTTATTAAATCAGAAATAATACATGTGGCACATATCAAGAATAGTTGTTATGCAAATAATCTATTATAGTATACCTTCTAATATTGATATTAAAATTTACAAAGCCATCACTACTTGTGGACACTTGTTTTAGGCTAGTGACTTCAAAGAGTTGTAAAAGAGTAGCAAGCCACTTTAGAGAGATACCCATGTCGGGCTTAAACATAGTGGAATAAAAGAGACCATGGGTACAATGTATAGAACTTTGGCCCTACTGATCCTATAGTATCATTCACTTGTAAGCTACTGATCACAAACAAGCATACGTCCATAAAATATTTTTTTAAGCCAAAATTCGAAAGTGTATGGAAATGTTCTAATTTATCTGGGTGGTGATAAATCTGTAGTAATAGGTAAAGTCAACTAATTCTGCTGCCTACAGCCACCCCAATTATAAATAAAATCCATACCTCATTTCTATCATTGAATCAATTGACGCTGAAAAAACAGTAAGACTAAAGGTCCTATAAATATATTTTTTGTAAACAAAAACAATAAATATGCATTGCTAAAAATGTGAAGCATAACCTAATGCTATTATTTAAAAAAAACACTTCATAAGTAGTGATAGGCTCCAGATCCGGGTTTAAGGTAAAATCAACCCGTATCTGCGCTATTAGATACTTTTCAATGGAACCCAAATTGTTCCAAGATCCTGACGATTTTTAGATGCAGGCCATTTCATCACTGATCTCCACTAAATGGTTGGCAGACAGATGAGGATGGCAAAAGTGCATGTAGACTCCTCTGGCCTTGTCCAGCAGTGGCTTTAAAACTAGTTTTTGCAGCATCATTAAACCACCAGATTCAGAACATGAGCAATGCATCCCTCCCCAGGGCAATCTAGATTGCTGCACATAAAACTGATTTTACCTATTTCCAAATCCTGCTGTGGTCAATTTTAAAAACAAAATGGCAGTTAATGGATGTGAATTGTCAATTATGTCAACTTCCCCCACGTGGAGAAGAAAAGTCTACAATGACATAGAGAGTTGAGGGTTCCAATTTATGTTGTCCAAGGGCCTAGAAAAAAAACATCTAAAATAAAATACTGAATTCTGGAATACAAAAAACTAAACTGAAAATTACAGTTGAATATCTTGGCCAGAATAAGGAGGTTTGTGCACTGGAGGCGCTATCAGACGTCTGAAACACTCTCTAGTATATCTTATTTTACTCCAGCTTTAACCCCATCAGTGCCTCTGTTACCAAAATAGACAATGGAACAATAGTTCTTGTATCAGTTGTACACCTTTCAGCAGGTTATCTTGTATCAGTGGTGGCTGTTTACACTTCTTATGAACTGATTGAGAAGCTATTTCTGAATTTAGATTTCACACTTTTCCATACCATCTGCTTTATTGGAGACAATTAAATATACTATGTTGGGTCTGGGCATGTGTCTCAGAGTAGCATTCAGCTTTACCTTTGCTGCTTTGAGCTCAGAGCTGAATGGAGCGCGTGCCACCGGTCGCATTCCCGTGCAAGCAATTCAGAAATGCTTAGCACAGGTGTGTGCCTTGCATAAAGATATAGTGAGATGCAGCCCTATCCCACACATGCGGAGTGGGATCACCTGGCGAGATTCGTTTACGCATGATTGAGAGGGTCTCAAACATTGGGGCATGGAGTATGTCGCATGAAGAAGGAGACCACCGGCCATAGTGGTCCGACCATAGGCCAGTTGTTGCTCCTCTTTAAAGTGGACTTACCACCAGGATTTTTACTATTCTGGTGATACTGTCAGTCCATGTCCTGGGAGAGCCCCTATTTGGGATGCCCCACTGTGTGAAACCCCCCAAACCTTTCTACCGGGTCCCATGTTACATGTTCAGGCTCTCATCACACAGATACCGGCATAGAGAAAGAGGAGCTGACGCCTCCCTGGTCTGAATAGCTGGCGCAGGAGCGCACCTCAGCCGCGAGATGCTGGGGCTGCAGCTATGGCCCAATCCAGGGGGGAGTTAATTGGCCTTTTAAAAGGCTCCAGGGCATTCATAAACACTTAGGGGTCCACTGTAATGCCTGATTTAGGCTTCCTAAGGATCTTTAACTGTCAAGACATCCCAAAAGGGCGAGTGTTAAAAAGGACAAAGTCATTTTTGATTTTGTTTCTACTTTAAAGACCAATTGTTTAAAAAAACACACACCTAAACCTGACTCTGGGAATGCTTGCTTCTCCCCTTCCATGCCATTAATAATATGCCTGGCATTGAATACTGATTGGATGAAAGTATGCACATACAATGGGGGATTGCTGCAGTGGTAAGAAGAAAGGGTGTTCCTGGGGGTTTCACACAGTGTGGCATACCGGGAAGCCACTAGGATAAGGAACAAAGCCAGAGAGAGTGAAAGAAACTGGATTTTGTTCCTCTTTAAAATGAAAAACAAGCCTGCAAACAGCCTAATTGCTAACTTACTTCCAGGTCTAGTAAAATTGGCACTTCAGTGTCTCAGGTGCATAATGCGCCTGTGTCTTATGTTGTTTAAACCATCCCTGCTGAACCGTATTTACTAAAGATTGTGAGCCACAATATCTAACTTTAAGGGACAGCACGGACCAAAATCCTTGACACCTGTCCATAGAGTCCAAGGCTGCGTGAAAGTCTCAGGGGCCTCCCTATTTGGGATGCCCTGTTGTGTGAAATCTGCAGGCTCACCCATAATCTCACCTTGATTTCTGCTTCTCTGGTGCATGTACTGGCCTCTCGGGGGTATTCCCTATACACCTCCATCCAATGCCCACATATACAGGCATATCTGAATGGATGCAGTGGGAGGGAGCAGAAAGCAGAATAGGCACTGAAATAATTTGTGGTTGGGGTCTTATTACCTCTACCACTTGCCCGAGGGGCATCCTAATTTGCCCGTATTCTCACCTTGGGAGATCACTCAATCACAGGCCACATGCAAGTGCCTCCAGCAGCATCTCCAGCACTCCACTATCTGCACGAACCGGCGTTAGGGAAAGTGTCGTCCTGTGCAAGATTTCGGGATGGCATCGGATTGATATGGGAGGAATGTAGAAAAACGAGAGTAGAGAAGAAAGAGAGAGAAAGCAAGAACATTGAATAGGGCTAGAAAAAAGAAGGGAAAAATAGGAATGCAGAGAAAGCAAAACAAGTAAGAGAAAAAAAGGGCAAGAGAAAGAAAGATAAAAAGAGAGAAAATAAGAGACCAAAAAAGAGAGAAAGAAAGAAAAAAAGCACAATTATGAAGATATGTGGGGAAACAAAGGAGAGTGATGGGGGTGTTTTGAAAAAGAGCGGCCTATTGGTCTAGTTGAGAGCTCCTGACGCACTCTTACAGAGAGGTCGGGATGGCGCGATGTGCGACCACCATTTTTTAATTGCAGACAGCCACCCCTTATTTTATGAAATGACAAAGCAGCACTCAGCTAGAAACTGAGGATGCCCCACCCGGAAGAGACGGGGAGGCCGATTCATTAATAGCGGCAGGTAGCGACTGTTGAGCGACTGTAGCGGCATTTTCAGAGCGCCCGCTAGTAGTCGCTGTGCTTGGCCGTTTTTCGGTAGTTGATAGCTACTCAGTCGGTTTGCCGTAATGTTGAATATTGGGTGAGGAGTCGCTATTTGACAGGTTCCGCGCTGTATGGAAGCGCATGATAGCGACTGGTCAGAGCGACCGGCTTCCATCATATTCATTAACAAATCACGCTCAAAAAATTCTTGCGCTGTAAAATGCATGTTTAAACCCCAGAGCGCTGGCGGCGATGGGTTAAAAGTAGTTTTTTAACCCCCAAACAACCATATTTTTGGAAATATACCGGCCGCTCACCAGTCGCTACCTGTCACTATCCCTTGTTAAATAAGACCCTTATTTAACAAGGGATAGCGACAGGAAGCGACTGGTGAGCGGCCGGTAATGACGGGCCCCGCCACGAGAACGCCGGCTCCCCACCACAATCACACATTTATCAAGCTGATCCTGCTTAGCGACTGAGATAGCGCCAGATAGCCACTCATTCATCATTATTCCAGCCTCAGCCCACAGCGCCAGCATCCGACCTTGAACAGCGACAGGTATGACCTCTCGCTACCTGGCGCTCTCCAATGCATTTCAATGGAACAATCTTTAAATATTCATAATTAATTGTTATTAATGTTTTTTTTTTTTTTTTTTTTTTTTTTAAATGTGAAAAATTCTGTGACCACTTTAAATAATTTTTTAAGGTAAAAAAAATAAAAAAATAAAAAAAATAAAAAAAAAATGTACAGAATTGATATTACAGGTCTGATATTAATGTATTCATATTACAAAATTATTTAAAAAACTTGTTTTTTTTGGTTTCCAAAAATATGGTTGTTTGGGGGTTAAAAAACTACTTTTAACCCATCGCCGCCAGCGCTCTGGGGTTTAAACATGCATTTTACAGCACGAGAATTTTTTGAGCGTGATTTGTTAATGAATATGGTGGAAGCCGGTCGCTATGGCCAGTCGCTATCATGCGCTCCCATACAGCGTGGAACCTGACAAATAGCGACCCCTCACCCAATATTCAACATTACGGCAAACCGACTGAGTCACTATCAACTACCGAACAACGGCCAAGCACAGCGACTACTAGCGGGCGCTCTGAAAATGCCGCTACAGTCGCTCAACTGACGCTACCTGCCGCTGTTAATGAATCGGCCTCCCCGAGGCACTTAAAAGGCAAAATAAAAGTATTTTTAAAGCTCCACATTGCTCCTTTTTCACAACAAAAGGGGGCTATTGCTTGTTTTTTTTATTTACTTCTAGATCTGGCGTGAAAGGATCATGAAAGCAAGGCATAACATGGCTATAAAACATCGTAAAATAATTGACTCACACATTTATTATACTCAAAAACTAAAAAAAAAAATATTAAATCAATGCCATTGTGTGAGCCAGAGAGCAACACAAGCGGATACAATAAATACGCCAGACAAACCCTTTACACAGAGAAACCAGTTTGGTGAAGAAGGCATTACAGAAGTAAAATGTTAAATGCATGAAAGTACACAAAAATGTGTAACTGCACTGCTTATGAGTAGACAATTATTTACCCCCCAAAGTTCCAGATTGCCAGGAGCTTGGGTAGCATGACAAAGCAAATGCCTCACTGCATCATGACCCAGTGCCAGGGATTTCAACATGGCATGGCATTGTTTAAATTCCAAAATATAATAGCATGGAGCAAAACAACTTACAGAGTGTATCCAATAAAAAAGGCTTATCAGTTTATTAATAGGACTGCATCAGTTTCACAAATCAACCTGCGTCCATCAGGTGACGAGAAAATAGCAGCAAGATGCACCTAAGTCTGGCAGAGAGCTGACAGCATTGACGCGTTTCATTGCTTATAGCAATTTTCACAAGAGGCATGCTATGAAGAAGTGATATTTACTACTGTTAGTTTTTGTGTGCATGTTATTAGAGCATTCTTAATTGTTTTTTTAAGGTCTTTTATACAAAGCGCAATATCTTGAGTTGTTATCACCATTGTTTAAATCTTGCTTTACTTTTCTACTCCCAGAAAGAAAACAATCAGAGGGGGGATTAGCTGATTTGGTTTTGTATCACTGGTGGGTTTTGGTCAGCCTTAACAACCTGTTTGGGGTTGGAAGACTGTCAAAGAGAAGGGCAGCAATAATAAAGATACTTGTTTTTGTGTGAAAGCCCTTTTTATGCAAACAAAAAAACTTTACCCCTTTATCCTCGTATGTGCTACGTCATGATCCAGCTGTCTAAAATTCCCCTGATCGCTAGATAGTGTTTCATGGAGTCTGCATAAATCCCTGGTTTTCTCTTTTTTAATTTACACACATTTATACATTTATTTAATTTACAGAGATTGAAAGGACACTTTACTTTCAGAATAGTGACAAAATTCTTGATATCAACATAATAGTTATATATACGCCTGTAGATTATGTGGTGAAATAGCATGTTTCGTTCCTGAACTGCATGGGAGCAGCCATCTTGATACACACCCAACAGCCCTGCTTCTGAAAAACCCAGTCCTACAGTGAAAATCACCTTAAAACTCTGTGCAATAATCCCTTTTTACATAGCAGAAGTAGAAATCCATCAATTGTAGTGACTCATCATTGGTCAGAAAGCTCAAAGAAACTTCATAGCAACTGTTTCAAGAATGTGCTGTTTCTGCCCCATACATAGTTATCACATAGTTACTGTTTTCCATATCACAATATGGATCAATAGGTGTAATTAGGGGAGTGAAATCTCAAAGGTAATCTGTATCATACTTTTGTAAGTTTGGGAAAAAGGGGTCCCCAGTATCAGGTTTTATTTTTAACTGAAACAGAATACATATGGCTAAAGGAAGGCAAAATTGTTCTTTATTTTTAAAAATCAATTTTATATTGTTGGCATCTTTAATTTTTACACACTGCTACAATACAATGCAATACAATATCATACACCACAGACTTGCATACACTAAACACTGGATAAACCAGATTGAAAGACTACTTGTCCAGAATTGGAATTCTATTTCGTAATTCGTATTTTTATGAAAATTAATTGCTTCATTAATTAAGGAAAACTTGCCAGATGAAGGCAATCAATGTGTATTTAATTGAAGGAGATGGGGGGAAGATACGTACTGTTATTTGGAGAAAGGTTTGTTTGTCTGCCATTGATTTTGTCTGACTGGTTCTGAGTTTATTGATGCGTTACTTTTCTTATTATCCTCATATGGCTTTTCCATTACACTGGCCACAGAAAAGAAAACAAGTCTAAAAACACAGTAAGTTGAAATAGTACAACAACCATTATCCTAATGTTATGAATGAATTGCAATGGGTATTTCATAGAGTAAAAACATCTTTAAACAATAATTTTTATGGAATATTCATCTACAAATGTTGGTCAGCACCTGCTTTTTCCAATAAATCTGATGTCTTTATGCTAAGTACGTTGGATTGATATCCTTTGGCAACACAGATTTTCCGACAAAAATCGTTTCGACCCGAATTTATTCGCGATGAATTACTATTAAAAACGGCTATTTCTGAGCCTCCTAGAGCCTCAATAGGGTTGTAAACCATTCTGCCTTGCTGTAACACGCATAGGATGCGTGCTGGGTTATTGAAATAATACTGTAAATAATTATCACATGCAGATCAGAGGCATCGCTAATAGAATCGCAGAGCGGCACAACTGCAGAGAGTTGAAGTGGCATCACTATGAGGGGCCCCTATGTACCTGAAAAACACACCCTGAAGCTGGCAGCAGCAGGAGCCCAAAAATTGGATGATTCACACCCTGGAGTTGCAAGCAGCAGCAGGAGCCCAAACATAGCTTGAAAGACACACTGGAGTTGGCAGCAGGAGCCCAAAAATTGGATAAATCACACCCTGGAGTTGCAAGCAGCAGCAGGAGCCAAAACATAGCGTGAAAGAGACACTGGAGTTGGCTTCAGGAGCCCAAAAATTGGATGAATCACACCCTGGAGTTGCAAGCAGCAGCAGCAGGAGCCCAAACATTACTTTAAAATATCACCAGAATCTCTGACAAAAAGATGTATGGCCTCAGCATGCCATGCTCCCATTGAGATCAATTGGCACCACCAAGCTCGAAAGTGCTCACCGCAATGGTGCCGCAGGTGAGAGATGGTGCAGCATGGGTGTGGGTAAAAGGTAAGTGGGGTGTTTTATGATGGTAAAAGTGGACTTTGCCTTTAAGTATTTTTTTACTTTTTACACAGTCCATAGTTTAGTACATTGTAATTTTATAGATACAGTATACATATACCACTGAGCAAAAGTTTTCGGTAAGTGGGAAAAATGTAGCAAACTAAGAAAGCTTTTATAAATTGAAGACAATGGGTGGTCATGCTATTTATTTTTTGAAGTAGGTTTAATTTCGGGTGCATCACTCAATCTCCTGGGTGTGAACTGAAACTTACATCTTGGTGAGGTTTTATACTTTGACACACAAATAAATACAATAAAAAAAAAATGTTGTGCTAATATTTCACCCAAAAATCTCAGATGGAGCATTTTTCCAGGTGAGGTACATCAGTTTTCCAAGGTAAAGACAATTTATTCAAAGTTTAGAACCAACAGCAAACTATGGGGTTTGCTAAAGATTTTGCCAATTTTTCAGCATACCCTATAGGGTGCTGTTGTTTCAAAACTTTCCCCAAAAATCTGTACCTGCTGGAAAAATTATGTATTTCACCTGGAAAAATGCCCCATTGAGCCCATTGCAGATTTTTTTACTTTCAAACTTTTACTTGTCAAAATATTCCATAAAGACTACAGAAAATATCTTTGGTTATTCTGTAGAAATATTGCGTCAGTGGCAGCAAGTGGCTTCAAGGCAGCCGGACGAGCATGCAGCATCCTGGGGGAGCAGCATCATGGTGGCGCTGGGTAGGTGGTAGTGGCATCCCAAAGGGTGAGCTTCTGACATCACTGGTGTGAACCAACGCAGTCATCTGCCTTTATAGCTCCACCCACCCATCCCATTAACGGTCTTTTCCACGCTGCCTGTACAGACATCAGCTGAATAGGGAGGGACAAAAAAATATGCTGCAGCATGGGAGCGAGGGGGGCTAGGTGAGTAAAAGAGCTTGACCCAAATTCCTAACGCTGTACCCTAGCCCCCAACACACTCCCACAATGCACTAGCCCCCCCCCCCCCCACGTCCATGTCGTGCCTAGCACGTTATTAGCAGGAAGTGCACATTTTCTGCCGACATGCTGAGCACACTATGGACACTTGGAGTTTAATAGATTTTTGACTCAAATATGTATATTAACACAAATGAACCCTTGCATCTTCATAACCATGCATACTAATTACAACCTAATGTATGGGACTGCTTCCATAGAAAAACACTGTAAAGGTCACATATTTATTTCTTAAATCATTTTAACATATTTATTACAAAGTCAAGTGGAAATTCAGCGTATTTATTTTCAGTCTGATATCTCTGAGCAGATAATAACAATTAATGTAAATTGCTTTATGGAAAATTAGTTAACCCTGCAACATACATTCTCACAGCTTATGATGTATCTGTCTGGCGGGGCACTAGACTGATTGGCTTGCATCTTGCCTTGTTTATGGGATCAGCATACCTGCTAGGTTACCTGCTAATTCATTACAATATATCACATCAGTTTAAAGCATCTGACACAGAAAACACTATGGTAGAATACAATTATTTGGCAATACTGGGTTGATATAATCAAAATGAGGAATTTACTAAAAGCAAAGGATGGTATCTAAATGAATTAAGGATTTTCAGGGAAAATATTTCTTACTTTGCATACAATAAAGTGAAATAAAAACCCCTGCACCAGAGAAAAACTCTCACCATCTCTAAAATTCAGCCTCTATACAATGATTTGCCCTGTATCAAAAGGTGGGCAATGGACAAATGAAAGGAGAAATCAGAGAAAGACTGGGCAAGGATTTGGCTAACAACAGCAAAGTGTCCCCAATAATGATTTATCAGTAGGTAAAGCTTACAAATCATTAAACTGGACCAATAGCCTGACACAGTTGAAAAAAACAACTCCCCAAAAAGCACTTTCTCCTTCTGCAAGCCTGATACTGAATCATTTTCAGCACCTACATTTACTACTGAATCATCAGTTTTCTCCTGGTTGTGGCCATCTTGGAGCACCTGGGAGTCTTCTTTCCTGGCGTCTCCATGGCGTCATAATATGGGTTAACTTGCCCCACCTTAGCCCTGACAGACCAACTCGATGGTCCTTCTTTTGTCCTCTTCCCTGAGGACAAAGTAAGTTTGATTTCGCTTATACTAACTGCCAGGTAAGAAGTTGTGTAAGGAATGCTTTGTACAAGCAAATGCACAGGACTCAATTCCAGCAGGCTCCTTTGATGCCCTTAAGCTGTTTATCTTACATGAGATGGATGAATGGGAGAGGCATAAGAATTCAAGTTCAAGAGAAGCGTCTCCCCCTGAGGCAGGATCCTCCCAAAAACCGGAGAACTTATCAGATAAAGAGGAGGAAGTATAGAAGATACTTTCCTCAAGCACTGCCTTCGGGTATTCAAATGTAGAACCTTTTGTGAAGGCCGACAAGTAGGTCTTGAGTTGGATTGAGCAGAAGGATGGTTCTCACAAAGAGGGCAAATACTACCCTTAATTAACCAAGACACCTACCACATTCCCCTTAATGGAAGAAATAGGGGATATTTTCCCTAAAAAATATGATTCGGCAGAGAAATTCCAGTCTATGAAGAACAGGATGTACAAACTATACCCATTCAGGACACAGGTCACCAAGATGCTAGACAATGCAGCTCAGGTAGATGCTTTGGTTCTGAAGTTGGCAAGGCACCTAACTCTGCCTTTAGTTGGCAGTTGGCACTAGAGGAACCTTGGATACTCCAGCAGATGGGCCTCCTAGTCCAGGGGCTGAACATTAATTTGTACCCCCAGAGGATTAACTTGTCGGCATGGTTGCTGAAAGGGCAAGGCTGATTACAAGAGGATGTTCAGCAGACATCATTGCTACACTGCAGAAGGCCAGGAAGACCTATACAAATCAAAAGTACTTATTGGCTTGGAAGAATTTCATATCTTTCCTAGAGGAAATTTTGGAATTTCTCCAGTTTGGCCTTAAAGTGGACCAACACCCAGGATTTTGACTATCCTGGGTGTTGGTCCACTTAGGTGGGGCACCCCGATCGGGGGTGCCCCGCTGTCTGAAACCCCCCCGATCGCCGCAAAAACTCACCTCTCCCCGCTCCCACGTGACCACGTCCGGCCAATGACAGCGCTCAGAGCAGCTCTGGTATGCGCGTCCAAAGCCGCTTGGACGCGCATACCAGAGCGCTGTCATTGGCTGCGTCTCTCGCTTCCCTCTAACAGGGAGCGCGCCTGCGCCGGCCATTCACAAAACGGCCGGCGCGGGAGCGCGCCCTGCTAGAGGG
This sequence comes from Gastrophryne carolinensis, assembly GCA_027917425.1. Lineage (NCBI taxonomy): Eukaryota > Metazoa > Chordata > Amphibia > Anura > Microhylidae > Gastrophryne > Gastrophryne carolinensis. Next base: position 126,676,356 of record CM051239.1, read on the forward strand.
AAGCGAGAGACGCGGCCGCGTCTCGCGCATGCGCCGTTGGATCGCCGGTAAGGTGAGGATTGTGGGCCTCCTGGGGGGTTCCTCCCCGCGGGACATCCCGATTTCGGATGCCCCGCGGGGAGGGATCTGATCGGTCCGGGAATCTTATAGATTTCCGGGCCGATCCCCCCTGGGTGTTGGTCCACTTTAAAGACACTTAAGACACTTTAAGATCAGGTCTCACCCATCTCTGCCATTGATGGGAAAAATGGGCCATATATACTCCTGTGCAATTTATGAAGGCAGTACTTAAGATACGTCCACCTAGAAGAACAATGGACGCTCAGTGGGATCTGGCACTAGTCCTCCCCTAGTGAGGTTCGAGGACTTGCTACTGAATGACCGACTGGGCGGGGGAGCAAGGATTTGTAGGAGTTGGTCCTATTAGGATTAAGGTGGGGCACGTTAACCCATAGTATGCCGCCATAGTGATGCACCAGGAAAGGAAAATCTCAGAAAGGTAATAATTGATTTTCCTATCCCTTTCCCATCATTCCAGCAGTGCAGTTACTTAACGACATAACCCACAGTGTAAAGTGGCAGGAAATCCAATCCACTGGCAGATCTATAGTATGCCATTGGGGGGGGGGGGGAAATCAACCTCGGCAGGAGTTCCTAATTAATTTTTATATGCAGCAATCTGAATTGCCCTGAAGAGGCATGCATATGAACACTGTTTGTTCTAAGAGTGTTGGTCCAGTTTAATGTCCCAACTAGAACTGCACATACCAGAATACTTTGATAGATGTTTTTCAGCAGTGATCCACAACACTCTCCTCAAGAGCCACCAACGGCTCATATTTTGCAAAACTCCACACAGATTCCCAGATGAAACAGCAGAGCTTCAGAGCTGCCTGTGTAGAGATCCACAAAACCTTGACCTGTTGGTGGCTTTAAATGAATAGGTTAGGGAACACTGCTTTAGGGTTTGCAATATATGCCTGGCATCATACATATTTGGCTGTTTGGCTGTGATCCATAGTTTTGGATTTGGTTAATAGTCTGTTTAGTCATTCAGTCAAAAGGAGCCCATGGGTGACCCTTTTGGGTTTCGTGCCATTTTAAAAGAGGTCAAAAGAGTTGCCCTGTGCAAAAATGATGGGACCCCAAACATTAATTCTCAGACAACAACAGAGATAGGCAGTATGAGACGAAATAAAGAGGGAAAGTGAAGATAAAATAAGAGGGTGTGGGCACACCATTTGCACACCCCAAAGGCCCGTCCTGTGTTACAGTGAATGAAGCAGTAATTTTTTCACAGTGACATCAGCAAGGGACCAGTCTCCAGTATCCATCAGTTTGTTTGCAAAGGGCAGATGGACATTAAATAGATTGAAATACATGAGCAGGCCTTGAGACGCTAGAAAGGTAGGATTACGTTTTAATCTTTTGCAAGGTAGCAAAGATGAACATACGTTTTTTATTTGCTCAGACATTCCCTTTAATATGACAGCAAAAGGAAAGCCATACTACAGCTGTTTCTGTAGAATGTGGTTCTAGTCTAATCTACTAAATCCTCAAGTTGGGGATTCACAATATATAGCTGTTAGTTAACAGACCATTTATAATGGTCCTAAATCCTTGTAAGGGCTTTCTGGATGGTTTGCGTATGCTTTAGGGGAGATGTGAGGCTGCCCTCCGATGAGGCCATGTTTGGAAAGGAAGTCTTCCAGGACACAGTGAAGGGTAGGCAATGTACATTTCAATAGGAAGCCCCTATTGACCTCAGGTCCACTTGAAGTTGAAAAATTGCAGCAGGTTCAAGTTCAAGTTCAATAGATTTTATTCACTGGCAAAGTTATTTATTTGGAAATTCACAGTGGGACATCTTTCTTAAGTTCCTCCCAGCTCCTGGGCACCTGGGGAGTGCTCACCACACCCTTTTTGCCCCATCTCTTTCAGAAGGAGTACCACCCTGGCCCATTCTCTAGGACTCCATCTCAGCATGGTGCTCTCTTGTCAAGGCACCCGTAAGGTGCCTAAAATGGAATTTCTGCTCCTTCCCTTCCAGAGGGGCTACTACTCCGGCTAGCCAGTCGAAAGTATCTCCAGGTGGTCAGTCCAGTGTGATTCTCCAGTCTCTCAGCCTGTATCTGTCCTCCTAGGACCCAGGGAGTGCACACTTTGGCCCCTCTTCTGGTCTCATCCTGGGGGGGGGGGGATTCTTTCTGTCTCCTAAAGTTCTTGCACCACACCCTGCCCAGACATGTTCAGCCTTATATAAAGGACTGGAAACAACCAAATCGACAACTTTCTGGATTCCCCTCATCTGGGTCCTACCATTTTAGTGTATAGCAAGGGCAACACCTAGTGTCCACATTTCCTTACTGCACCCAATTCCCCTCATCTTCTAAAAACTGCCTGTGATTTCCTAACTCAAACCTGTGGGACACTAAACATTCCCCCAAAAACTGGAGGCGGATAGAAATGGAAATGGCAACTGGAGGAAATATCTCTGTAATGTGGAGCTTATGGATGGCAGGAGGTGGTGGTAAAGGGTGGGCAGTAGGTAGGTGGTGGGTTGGTTGGTTTACCCACCTAATGCATCACTGTCAGGAAGAGTATGGGCCCACGTTAAAGCTGTACATTAATTGATTGTAGTTATTTAGTGGTTAGGCAAAATGTTGTTAAGGTGAACAAATTTCTTACTATAGGAACATATATTATTTAAAGGGGAACAAAACCCTAAGAGGCGGGCTTTCCCCCAGGCCATCCCAAATCAGGATACCATGCTGCATGAACCCCCCTTAAGTCACAGCAAAACTCACCTTTTCCAGTTGGCTCCCTCTGTGATGTAAACAATTGGGTGCAAGAGCGCCGCCTGCCCGGCATCTCTAGGCTGGGGCACGCTCCCATACCCAACCATTCAGTTTATGCTGGTGGCAGGAGTCTGATAGTGAGAATCTTGTTTTGCTTTGATCTTTTTATTGCTTTGAAGATCTACTCTTTTATTATGTTGTCATTAAATCATTTGGAGGCAATGGGAAAGCAATATCAGTATGGTAACAGAAGGATAGTTCATAGCAATGGAAATAAAAAAAAATACAGTAATAATATTTCATCGACTACAACACGTTTCTACTTTATTCGCCATTTATGAATGATCACAAGCCTCATGCGGATTTCTAGGTCAATAAAACAAACAGCAAATATGACATTTTTCAACAGTTACAGTGTGAGTGCTGCTGTCATTACTGTTCTTCCAGAAAGCCAGAAAGTCTGACCATAGATCTGGGCAAATCATTTACTGAGCACTTAGCTGGTTCACAGTAAAGGTCGACAACCAATCTGACATGATGATGCAGGCTTCATCTTCAGTTTATACATCACTTTTAGTAACCAGTGAAAAAAAAAATGTATTTTCAAGTGGAAATCAAATGGCTTTTTATACTGTAGGGTTAATAACCTAGAAACTGGGCAGCAAAAACTGATCACCCTGTAATCCCCCTCACTCTGCTGAGGAGCTGAGGCACAGGGTTACAAAGATTGTAATACATTTCCAGTGGTCTCACCCAAATACACTAACCATCTGCATCAACAGAAATGAGGTTGAGATAGTACCAGACACTAAATTCCTGGGCACCTACAGCACCCAATATCTGAAATGGAAAGAAATTGAAAAGCCAAGGAAAAATGTATGTTCTGCTATATTTACCAAGGCGAATGTATGCAAATGCATGTAAAAATGACATTCATACTTAAATATGAATCTGCATTCTGTGTCTTTTTTAAACAAAATTACAAAGATTCTCCCCCTTCTCAAAGATACCTGTCAGTGCACCAGGCAAAAGGGCTCGGGTCAGCAAGGCTTGAATGCCTAATAGACGGCTTCCAGTGATGCCAGGACACCAGCCTCTATGCCTTTCAGCACAGGTAAGGTTCTTCCAGGGGTGCCAGAGGAGCCCCACTGCTGGCAAGTGACTTGCTGGCTGCTACTCTTTGAACTATTCTTTTAACTACACTTTGAACATTTGGAACTATTAAATCGGGTCAAAACCCGCACGGCCGGGCCCTGTAATCTAAAAGGTTTAAGGCCTGGTCAGTAGCCTACTCCAGAGGCATCCTACACCAGATGCCCCGGTGTATGAAAAAATGAATGGCTGGGCATGGGAGCGTGCCGGGGATGCAGCCGGCTGCACTTCATCACAGTGGCAATTTTAAAAGAGCCAATAGACTCTCTCAAAATTGCCACGGGGCGTGGCTTCAGTGGTGGAGAAGCCTGTTTTTTTTTTAAAACCGAGCCACTGCCAAGACAACCTGTTTAAATAAAAAAAAGTGGTTCCCGGCTGCTCAGCTGCTAGGGCCCTACACATTGAGCGGTGGACCTAAACATGGGTCTCCATCCGCTTTGAACACCTTACCAGTTCACATGTATCAAAAAGTAGTGACATAACTGATGGCCAGTCCTCCTTTCTACCAGTGCCGGGACCAGTCCTCCTTTCTACCAAAGCTCCAAACATAGGGCAAAGGCCAGAGTGCTTACTGCTAGAGGGCAGATTTGGTATCAAGCAGGCCACACCAATTAACAACTAACAAAGCAGACCTAAATCCTCCATGGCAACCATGCTATTGTGGGCTCCATGTGTCCTCATTAGGAAGATCTTTCCCTTTTTCTTGCAGTGCTCTATCCAACGGCGGCGGATCTAAAAATAAATGCACACCTCTAGTGAACTAGTAGGGCCTGTTACTGGATGAAGCACCAAAAGAGAAACAACTTTTAAGGGTTTACAGGCTGAAGGAGTTGGCAGGCTAACTTGGGTCAGAGTTCTTGGGCAATAGAACCCTTGAGTTGCCAGAAAAGGTTTTGGGTTCCTTTAAAAAACAGTCAAAAAATGATTGGAAGTCGGCCCCCCACCCCATGGCATCACTAGTTCCAAGGACTATGAAGACAAAATCGGGCAGAATTGCTTATGTGTGTCAGATCTCTTCACTGACATTGACACTTTGAAAGCCCACATGACCGCTGGCAACCTATAGGATTAACCAGACATATATGTGCATGACACGTAGATGCTCAACTGGTAAACCAACAATTTCAGGGTTTGTTTTACTGTTAGCATGGCAGAGCATCCCAAATCAGCGGGTGAGTCACACACCTGGGTTTTGGATCCTTTTAGCCTGGCTTCCACATTTGGCACTCCTGCCCCCAGCCTAACTGAATGGTTGGGAGCTGGATCATGCCTCAGATGCAAGCCTGGGAATGTGGCCCGAGAACATGTCATGGGATCAACAGAAGGTAGGTGAATGCAGGCCTATCTGGGTGATGACAAAGTGGGGTATTCCGATTGAGGAGCACTGAGCATTCAGGCCCACCTTAATATTTATGTGCGTCATTTACAGATTTATACATACATATATACAAATATTAAATGGTTAATTAGGGATTAGAATATTTTAAACAAAGAAATAAAAACTCATGCTGCTCTTGGCCCAGAGCCTTGAAGCATGTGATTCAAATTCTAGCACAATCCTAGCATACTGAGAAGCAATAACGTGACCTAACTGACTGAACTAAACCCCTCTTGTTACTTGTTGATAGATCGCTGCAGCATGTGATGCAGACAATCCAGAAAGAATGTGAACTGCAGAGGAAAAAAAAATCATTTTTAATTGCTATAATAGCATTAAACTTTGCTGACATGTTTGCTAATGTAATTGATTAGTTTAGCACAGCTCTGAAAATATAAAATTATTATACAGTTTATTGTCTTTTTAAAGCTTTGGGGGTTGTTTGTCTTGTGTGTATATGTTGCCAGTCTGCGACCCACTCACCTGTCTCCAGGCTGTTACTTTGCCCACCTGTTCCCAAACTGTGACTCTGCTAACCTGTTCCTAGGCCCTTATTTATCAAGGGATAGCGCCAGGTAGTGTCTCACTAGCGCCAGGTAGCGCCAGCTATCGGCGGCTACCAACTCCAGAACGCCAGGCTGCGAACACAATCACGCATTTATCACCCTAAATGAGGCTAGCACCCGCGAGAGCGTCAGCTAGCGCGGGATTCATCATGTTGCAGACTTCAGCGAACAGCACCGCTGCTAATCCCATCACAGCGCCAGATATGACCTCTCGCTACCTGGCGCTCTCCAATGCATTTAAATGGAGAAATCTTTAAATATTCATAATTAATTGATATTAATGTTTTTTTTTTTTTTTTATAAATGTCAAAAATTCGGTGACCACTTCTGCAATGGTAGATATTTTTTTAAAGGTTATAAAAAAAAAAAAAAAAAATTTGTGCAGAATTGATATTACAGGTCTGATATTAATGTATTCATATTACCAAATGTTTATAAAAACATGTTTAGTTTTTTTAACAAAAATATGGTTGTTTGGGGGTTAAAAAACTACTTTTAACCCATCGCCGCCAGCGCTCTGGGGTTTAAACATGCATTTCACAGCGCGATTTGTTAATGAATATGCTGGGAGCCGTTCGCTATGGCCATTCGCTGTCATGCGCTCCCATACAGCGCGGAACCAGTCAAACAGCGACTCCTAACCCCGTATTCAACATTACCGCACACCGACTGAGTCGCTGTCAACAGCCGAACAACGGCCAAGCACAGCGAATACTAGCGGGCGCTGTGAAAATCACGCTACTGTCGCTCATCTGTCGCTACCTGGCGCTATTAATAAATCGGCCTCCTAGTCTGTTACTCTGCTCGCCTGTTCTCAGACCCTGTTTATCTGTCCTCAGATAGTGTCCACTGCTATGGCCTCAGGGAAGGAGTTGTCTGCCTGTCTGAGAGCCGCCTCCCTGTACCGTATCCAATTCCCAAACCAGCATCAATTTTTCAACTTGCATCCCCTGAATCGATCTCCCCATGAAGAGCACATTTTGCTTACTTTCACTGCTCCTGCTTCACTCTAATTCCAGATAATGGTGCGTGTTTAAACTGGAAAGCTCTGCCTCCTCCATTCATTACCACTGTTGAATGTGGCAATGATGTAATTGCCACACTTATGCAATGACTGGTTGCCTGCCATCTTACAGAGAGGGACAGCAAAAAAATCAGTGTTCCAGGATGATTTGAAAAGTTCTTACACTGTAAGAAGAGAGCATCGGCAAGGGTTTTGGCCAAATATATTTCACAAGTTCGATGGGTTTAAGCAGGGCTGCACTGAGATATGTGCACAGAGGTGAGGATGCAGGGATCTTTTTTTGCATTGTCTGTGTGGCTGCCTCTGAGGAACGGCACTGGATTAAGGGCAAGGTAGGAGGTTCTTTTTTTGTAACCCATAACTGGACTTTAAATGGTTTGTCCAGGCATAAACAACAATCTCTCTCTCTCTCTCTCTCTTCTACAAACACCTTTTGGACCCCACAACTCACAATCCCCTGCCTAGTGCTAATCTCCAGTCATAATGAACTGCCACCTCCTGGACAGACTCTTTAAAGGGATTGTCCAGGCTAAAATAAAGGGTATACTCACCTTTTCCCTCAGCAGCTCATCTGTGCAGGTCCGATGGGGCAGCGCAGCTCCTCTGTCCAGCACCAGCATCCTCATACTTACACGTCTACTCCATACATCGCAACAAAGGGGGCGTTCTGAATCTGCCTTGGCTTCGTTGCGATGAATGCGATAGGTGTATTACGGAGTATGAAGCCTGATGGATGCCACAATGTCTGCCCAGTGCTGGAGAAAGGTAATCGCTCATTGGAAAGTAGGAAGATGCCAGTGCTGCACAGAGGAGCTGCAGGGGACAAATGAGAGTATACACTTTTTTTAAATTCCTGGACAGAAACGGGGAGGCCGATTCATTAACAGCGGCAGGTAGCGACAGCTGAGCGACTGTTGAGCGACTGTAGCGGCATTTTCAGAGCGCTCACTAGTAGTCGCTGTGCTTGGCCGTTGTTCGGTAGCTGATAGCGACTCAGTCGGTTTGCCGTAATGTTGAATATTGGGCGAGGAGTCGCTATTTGACAGGTTCCGCGCTGTATGGGAGCGCATGATAGCGACTGGCCATAGCGACCGGCTCCCACCATATTCATTAACAAATCACGCTCAAAAAATTCTTGCGCTGTAAAATGTATGTTTAAACCCCAGAGCGCTGGCGGCAATGGGTTAAAAGTAGCTTTTTAACCCCCAAACAACCATATTTTTGGAAACCAAAAAAAACAAGTTTTTAAAATAATTTTGTAATATGAATACATTAATATCAGACCTCTAATATCAATTCTGTACAATTTATTATTTTTTTTTTTCCCTTAAAAAAATGGCAGAAGTGGTCACAGAAATTTTCACATTAAAAAAAAAAAAATAAAAAATAAACATTAATAACAATCAATTATGAATATTTAAAGATTGTTCCATTGAAATACATTGGAGAGCGCCAGGTAGCGAGAGGTCATACCTGTCGCTGTTCAAGGTTGGACGCTGGCGCTGTGGGCTGTGGCTGGAATAATGATGAATGAGTGGTTATCTGGCGCTATCTCAGTTGCTAAGCAGGATCGGCTTGATAAATGTGTGATTGTGGTGGGGAGCCGGCGTTCTCGTGGCGGGGCCCGTCATTACCGGCCGCTCACCAGTCGCTACCTGTCGCTATTCCTTCATAAATAAGGGCCTAAGAGCTGACCAGGACTATGTCATCAATGTTCTGCAGTAGCCCCAGCCTTGTTGCTGCAAAAACTAGCTACACTGATGCAATCGTAGCCATTGTTGCTTCTTTTGGAGGCATACAGATGCTGCTCTTGTTATCTTGTTCTCCTTCCTTCCTTCAAGGAAACATGCCATCCTAGAACTATTGTTCTGCCACTGCTAAGATGTCTGAAGCCTTTGTATGTAGAGGTCCTCTGTTATGCAGGCCGTGCTATATCTGTATCAAAGCAACTTCAAGTAGGTCAAGCTACTTTGACAAAATACTACTAATAAGCAGTGTTGGGCTTCGGCTTCTTGGCAAAGATAAATTTGACCAGAATTTTGCAAATTCAGCTAAGCCAAAACAAAATATTGTCCAGTTCGATTAGCTCTGTTTTTTATGACTAGTGATCTGTTTGTAAATAATGTCAGAGGTCAACATTAGCCAACTAATGTATCTGAATGTGAAAAAAACAACCCCCTTTAACTATAGTGAACTTCGAAATTATTGTTAGAGGCCCCTTTTAAGTGGACTAAGAGCAGCCCTGCAGTTTATAAGACCATCTATTGAACCAGAGGAGGGCTGGTTCAATAGGTGGTAGGTGGTTGGTCCTCTATAAAGTGGACCAACACCCAGGATTTTGACTATCCTGGGTTTTGGTCCACTTCGGGGGGGCACCCCAATTGCCCCGCTGTGTGAAACCCCCCAGAAAGCCCCAAAAACTCACCTCACCACGCTCCCACGTGACCGCTGCAGCCAATCCCCGCCGATGGACAAGCGGGTGACAGCGACGGACAAGACAGCGCATCCGCCACCGCCTCCCGCACGTCACTCTTACAGGGTGCGTGCCCGCGCCAGCCATTCACATACGGCCGTCGCGGGCGCGCGCACGTCTAGAGGTTTTGGGGGGGTTTCACCCCACGGGACATCCCTATCTCGGATGTCCCGCGGTGAGGGAGGTGATCGGCCCGGGAATCTTATAGATTCCCGGGCCGATCACCCCTGGGTGTTGGTCCGCTTTAAAGAGGAGTGTAGTTGCTCTTCTTTAAGGAGCCATATGCCTACCATGTCTTATAGCCAGCTGGCAAGATGGTGGCGGCAGTACAGCAGCTCCAGTACAGTATGTGCACAGATACAGCTGGCAGAGGGAGGATTCAGCTGTGTGCCCGGCATGGCGTCAGACTGAGGTAGAGCCAGCACGATCAGACATTTCACTCCCAAAAGACAAGCTTACCTGTGTGACTTGATGTGCCCTCACCCTCCTTTACAGCCACTCCCGTCCCTCTGCTAAAGCCCGACAGCTGGATTGTGAATTGTAACTTCAGGTCATATTTTGGGGTAGGGCTTATATTTCTTGCATTAGAAACATTTTTCTAGGGCTTATTTTTGGGTAGGTCTATAATCTTACCTGACCCCGACAGCTCCCGGTGGGCACATCCCTGGCTTCTCTGTAGCTGTGCGTGCTCCCCGCACCTGGCCATTCTGACAGAGCGGACGGGGCGGGGGCGAGAGCACTCACTTCACACTGGAGTCAGGGATGCTGTCGCCGGCATGTAGTTCAAATCAGCGGCATTAGTTTGCACCACATAAAGCGCTGATTGGAGGAGCCTGCGCATGCGCTGTGGGAACGGCGGAAAGGTGAGTGAAAGTGGGAGATCTGGGGGGTTTCACACCGGGGAAGGGACCAATCACCAGGATAGTCAAAATTAAGGGCTTTGGGACTTAAGAGCTTGGCAGAGGTAAACTTACCCAACTCTTCTGCTTCCAGTGCTGTATCAGTTTTCCCAGTCCCCTTGCATTTTTTGCATTCGCAAGTGCAGCGCTGGAAGCGGGAGAGACAGGTAAGCTGGCATGCTTCTGCCGCTGTCGATGCCATTTGACCACTTTGGCCCTTTCACACATGGCTGATTGCCCTACGTTGGAGTAAAGAATAAATAAATAGGCTCTTTCACATCATTGTACTGTGGTTTGCAACACCCTGCCTGCATGCAACGTTCTGCCCGGAATGCATCTGTAACGTGCCCCCATAGAAGTCTATGGGAAACGCAGAAAAAGCGCATGCACTGCGCTTTACCTGCAATGAAGGGCCACACTCACCACACCCTCCTGATCTATTGCCACTAGTCTTCTACCTCTATCCCCACCAGAGCCGCTGACTCGTTCTCTGCCAGAGCCACCCCCTCATCCTCCAGTCGTTGTCTCTTCCTCTGCTGGAGTCGCCACGTCCCCCGTCAGGGTCTTTGCCTCGTCACCTGCTGGCGCCGCTGCCTCTGGCCCTAGGGTGCCTGCACTGATGGGGGGCAGGAAACAACAGCGAGGTGCAGGCTGGTATTTCATGTTGCCCCTGCACCGCATCGAAAGCACTCTTCAACTGCTAATGCCTAAAGCAGACCTCTAAGAAAAATGATTAAGGTCTGCTTACAGCCACAGCTTCCCTCAACCGAATGGCTGGTGACTCCCAAAAGACTCCAGGGCTGGCCTATCAAGTACCCCTGGGGCATCCTGATTCGGCACGCACTACTGTGTGAATCATCTGCGATCACCCTCGCCTTTCTGGCACTCCCATAAGGCGATTGCAGGCTGCATCCCTGGCCTTTCTGCAGCTGCTCCTGCACCCAGCCATTCAGATAGGCTAGGGACGGGAGCAGGTTGCAGAACGCAGGGAGCCTAAGGATGCGGGTGTTACTTTTACGCTACTTTGTCAACGCTCTGTTCCAAACAGAGCTGAATGGAGTGCATTAATATGCAGTGGGTCAAAATGCATGGCCGGGCCCTGAAATGTAAAAGATTCTAGGCCCGGCACCTGTGATCTTACCTGATCCGGCGGGTCGCGCAACTCGGGCTCCAGCGGCGCCGCATACCCGACTTCTGTGTGTCAGTGCACGTTCCCGCTTCCAGCCTTTCTGGGCACGGTAGCGTACATGCCCGAACAGCGTGCTGGGAATGCCAAGCCAAAAAAAACAGGCCACCGCCAAGGCATCAGCAGTGGCTGCTCGGGCGGGGTGCCCCCACACATTGAGGGGTGGACCCAGGGCAGGCGTCAGCACTAGGCATAACCGGGCAGATGCCAGGGCCCCTGCACATGGAGAGGGCCCACCTCATTCCCTCTACTCTGGGCAGCCCCTATGCGGGACACATGGCCGTGCAGTAACCAGGACTAACAGATCACTTCTTCCTGTCAGTCCTATTTTTTGTTTCTTCTTCATTCTTTCTTACTTTCCATTTATTTTTTGTTTCTTTCATCTATTCGTTCGGCTATTCCTTTTCTTTCTTTGTTCTTTTTTTTCTATCTTTCTTTCTTCTTTCCTTCTATTATTTTTTCCAGTCCTTCTGTTCTTTATTTCCTCCTCCAAGTGCCCACATAAACCTAGAGCCGGCCCTGGGTGAACTTAAACCGGACCTTCACCATGTTTTATTGAAAAGCCCAAACCCTAAAACGATTCCCCAGCCCCTAAAATTAACATATTTTAAGTTTTTAGTCACTTGCTTATTATTCCTTCCTCCACTGGGCTGCAACTCTGTTAAGGACTTTAGGATATGGGCGCCGCCATCTTGTACAGGGGGAGGGTCACAGTTGTGCTTTGCTCAGAGCAGAGCTGGGGTCAGGAAAAGGTCAGCAATCCCAGAATGCAGAGCAGCACAGTCACTTCCTGTTTGCAGGCTGCCTGATGTTCCATGAGCCGCCATCTTGGATGTGTAAAGGCTCATAACATGCAGTAGATGCAGGTAGGATGATTTTTAATGTGAGCAATCTGTATGTACAGGGTGTGGGAAACATTTAAGATAGACTCTTATTTAGAGTGAAGGACCGCTTTAAATATGCCACTTTAAAAAAAAGTTTAAAAAAAACGTGTCCACCTCCTGCACCTCACATGGCCTCATTACATGTGCACTCCAGCCTGTGGAAGATAATGACTGGAGGTCCACTTGATTTTAATAAACCGGTAAAATGAGATCATTTTTCTATATAAATGTGATGCCTGAGCCCTGTATATGAAGCAGAAGGAATAGATAGAGTGCTCTGTGTGCCGGGGACAGTGTGGCGGCTGCCAGCAGGAGAGGCGCACTGCCCTCACACACACGCAGCTCTGAGGCGAGCGTCGCCCCGCACCCCCACCTTCGTGCCAGCAGCGGCGGCGGCAGGGCCGAACAAGGAGGCTGCACGCCTGGAGGGGAGCCGGGGATGCGGCGTTTCGTGTAATACCGGCTAAGCCTCAGAGCGGTGACCGGCTCCCGGTGCGGCTGACAGTGTGAGGAAGAAGAGCGGGAGCTACAGGGCGACCATATACATATATACCGCGCCTGCTGAGGGGAGGCTGCCGCTACCCAGACGCCCGTGTTATCTGACAGAGCTCAGCCCGGGGAGGTGCCGCAGCCCAGCATCCAGCCAGCTGCAGTGACTACAGGAGCCCCATCCCTGACTGACTGCGCCCGGCCACCCTGGCACACAGGTACCGCATGTCCGCACCATGGCAGCCGGCCCCATTATTGCCCCATGACAGGGTGTTACAGGAGAGACGCCCCCGCCCGCCACTCTAATGCAGCACAGCGGGCATGGCTGCCCCTATTCAGGGAAGTTTCATGTGGGCAGCATGCCTGTACTGCTGTGCCTAGCAATGTGCCACACAGGGATGCTGTGTAGGGGCGGACTGGAGCCAGAAACCAGCCCTGGATTCTACCAGCCCTTGGCCTGCCTAGACATCATTGCTGAGGTCCCTCTCCCTCAATCATATTGCTGGGTCTATATAATTGGGGCTCCTTGGCTTTTGGCTAAAGTGGGGCTGGGTAAAGGGGGCAGGGATTGCTTTTAATATGGCTATTAAATGCAGCAGCCCAACTGGCCCCAAAGCAGTGCGGCCCATCAGGCATTGTCCCCAGTCTCCCTATGGCCAGTCCGCCCCCGATTCTGTGGATATAGCATTAAATTGCTCAGCCTCCAGCACTGCCAACCTTCCACCAGCTCTTCCTGTGCCACCTGCCCTTCTCTCCCAAATAAGATCACACAGCGATCAGACCTGATCCCAGCAATCACACCTCATGATCAGAACTTAGCAATCACACCCCATGCACACAGTGGGCATCTATCTGATCATACCCCACCCAGGCAATAGGCATCTATCTGATCATACCCCACCCAGGCAATAGGCATCTATCTGATCATACCCCACCCAGGCAATAGGCATCTATCTGATCATACCCCACCCAGGCAATAGGCATCTATCTGATCATACCTCACCCAGGCAATAGGCATCTATCTGATCATACCCCACCCAGGCAATAGGCATCTATCTGATCATACCCCACCCAGGCAATAGGCATCTATATGATCACACCCCACCCAGGCAATAGGCATCTATCTGATCACACCTCATCCAGGCAATAGGCATCTATCTGATCATACCTCACCCAGGCAATAGGCATCTATCTGATCATACCCCACCCAGGCAATAGGCATCTATCTGATCACACCTCATCCAGGCAATAGGCATCTATCTGATCACACCTCATCCAGGCAATAGGCATCTATCTGATCATACCCCACCCAGGCAATAGGCATCTATCTGATCACTCCTCATCCAGGCAATAGGCATCTATCTGATCACACCTCATCCAGGCAATAGGCATCTATCTGATCATACCCCACCCAGGCAATAGGCATCTATCTGATCATACCCCACCCAGGCAATAGGCATCTATCTGATCATACCCCACCCAGGCAATAGGCATCTATCTGATCATACCCCACCCAGGCAATAGGCATCTATCTGATCATACCCCACCCAGGCAATAGGCATCTATCTGATCATACCCCACCCAGGCAATAGGCATCTATCTGATCATACCCCACCCAGGCAATAGGCATCTATCTGATCATACCCCACCCAGGCAATAGGCATCTGTCTGATCACTCCTCATCCAGGCAATAGGCATCTATCTGATCACACCTCATCCAGGCAATAGGCATCTATCTGATCATACCCCACCCAGGCAATAGGCATCTATCTGATCACTCCTCATCCAGGCAATAGGCATCTATCTGATCACTCCTCATCCAGGCAGTAGGCATCTATCTGATCACTCCTCATCCAGGCAATAGGCATCTATCTGATCACTCCTCATCCAGGCAGTAGGCATCTATCTGATCATACCTCACCCAGGCAATAGGCATCTATCTGATCACTCCTCATCCAGGCAATAGGCATCTATCTGATCATACCCCACCCAGGCAATAGGCATCTATCTGATCACTCCTCATCCAGGCAATAGGCATCTATCTGATCATACCCCACCCAGGCAATAGGCATCTATCTGATCACTCCTCATCCAGGCAATAGGCATCTATCTGATCATACCCCACCCAGGCAATAGGCATCTATCTGATCACTCCTCATCCAGGCAATAGGCATCTATCTGATCATACCCCACCCAGGCAATAGGCATCTATCTGATCATACCCCACCCAGGCAATAGGCATCTATCTGATCACACCTCATCCAGGCAATAGGCATCTATCTGATCACTCCTCATCCAGGCAATAGGCATCTATCTGATCACACCTCATCCAGGCAATAGGCATCTATATGATCACTCCTCATCCAGGCAATAGGCATCTATCTGATCATACCCCACCCAGGCAATAGGCATCTATCTGATCACTCCTCATCCAGGCAATAGGCATCTATCTGATCATACCCCACCCAGGCAATAGGCATCTATCTGATCATACCCCACCCAGGCAATAGGCATCTATCTGATCACACCTCATCCAGGCAATAGGCATCTATCTGATCACTCCTCATCCAGGCAATAGGCATCTATCTGATCACACCTCATCCAGGCAATAGGCATCTATATGATCACACCTCATCCAGGCAGTGGGCATTTATCTGATCACTCCTCATCCAGGCAATAGGCATCTATCTGATCACACCTCATCCAGGCAATAGGCATCTATCTGATCACTCCTCATCCAGGCAATAGGCATCTATCCGATCACACCTCATCCAGGCAATAGGCATCTATCTGATCACATCTCATCCAGGCAATAGGCATCTATCTGATCACATCTCATCCAGGCAATAGGCATCTATCTGATCACTCCTCATCCAGGCAATAGGCATCTATCTGATCACATCTCATCCAGGCAATAGGCATCTATCTGATCACTCCTCATCCAGGCAATAGGCATCTATCTGATCACATCTCATCCAGGCAATAGGCATCTATCTGATCACTCCTCATCCAGGCAATAGGCATCTATCTGATCACACCTCATCCAGGCAATAGGCATCTATCTGATCACATCTCATCCAGGCAATAGGCATCTATCTGATCACATCTCATCCAGGCAATAGGCATCTATCTGATCACTCCTCATCCAGGCAATAGGCATCTATCTGATCACACCTCATCCAGGCAGTGGGCATCTATCTGATCACACCCCACCCAGGCAATAGGCATCTATCTGATCATACCTCATCCAGGCAATAGGCATCTATCTGATCACACCCCACCCAGGCAATAGGCATCTATCTGATCACACCTCATCCAGGCAATAGGCATCTATCTGATCAAACCTCATCCAGGCAGTGAGCATCTATCTGATCACACCTCATCCAGGCAATAGGCATCTATCTGATCAAACCTCATCCAGGCAGTGAGCATCTATCTGATTACACCTCATACACACAGCGAGCATTTATATGATCATATCTCATCCAGGCAGTGGGAATCTATCTGATCAGAACTCAGCCATCACAATTCATCCAGGCAGTGTGCTAAAAACTCAGCAATCACGGCTCATCCAGGCTGTGGACATCTATCTATTACACTTCATATAGGCACTGGCAGTGGGCTTCTATCTGATCTGACCTCATCCACGCAATAGGCATCTATCTGATCACATCTCATCCAGGCAGTGAGCATCTATCTGATCACACCTTATCCAGGCAGTAGGCATCTATCTGATCACACCTCATCCAGGCAATAGGCATCTATCTCATCAGAACTCAGCAATCATGTCTCATCCAGGCAGTGGACATCTAACTATTACACTTCATATAGGCACTGGGCATCTGTCTGATCAGTACTCAGCAATCACACTTCACCCAGACAGTGGGCATCTATCTGATCAGAACACAGAAAGTAAACCTCATCCAGGCAATGGGCATCTATCTTGTTATAACTCAGCAATGACACCTCATGCAGACGGAGGGCATCTATTTATACAGAACTAGTGTGTTCTGTGAATGAGGAAAAGGCCATGCTGGCAAGTGACTGTGAAAGATGGACAGGCCCAGAGATCTGTCAATATTTATTGCGTAAATTGTTAATATAATCACTATTAATGCCTGTGTCAACTTTTCTTCTGTACATAAATACTATTCTTCTGTACATAAAGGTTAGATCAAATTAGACCAAATGACCACAGTGCGTATGGTATGCAAACATTAACAATGAATATTCTGTTATCACTATTCTATGTAATATTGTATTAATATATTATGCATCTATCTACCTATCTTTCTATTGTGCATCACTTTAGTAATCTGTAATTTATTAGATATATATATATATATATATATATATCATATATTTTAATGTTACAGTTTCACTCTACAACTCTATATATTTATATATATATATATATATGTGTGCATACATCTAGAATTATATGTAAGTCTATCAATGTTTATACAGTAAATGTTACAGTACAGTTTCATTCTCTCTCTAATGGGTTGATTTATCACTGTGAGTAGGTTTTTTTAAAGTAAATGCTTTTTTTTTCCTAAGTGCAATTCAGCACCATATTTAGCTGTGCAATTTGTTTAAAAAATGCACAGCTAAATATGGTACTGAATTGCACTTAGGAAAAAACAAAAGAAAAAGTGTTTACTGGAGTAAAAAAAAAATTACGGTGATGAATCAACCCATATATATATATATATATATATATATATATATCCGATATCTATAAGTCTATGTTCATACAGTAATGGCATGCATACAGTATAAGATCATTTTGCAGGTACAGTTATAGTGAGGAGTCATTGCGGTGGCCATGAATGGAGCACTCTGCATTGCTGATCAGTCATTCATTCATTCTTACATTTACTACAAGGCACCCCAGGCATCAGTTATGCCCCTCCTCACTGCTCTTTCTGACAGAGAATTTATTCCTATAATGAACAGAATGGTTTTTCTTTATCCTCCATGCAAATCCTGTCAAAAGCAACTATTGCTTTTATAGAGCGCTATGTGATCATAATGGCAAGCTTATATTTTTTGCAGAATTAAAAAAATCTTAGGCACAGTATAAAAGGCAAATGTATGAAGGCTGGCACAGGAGAAGCTGAAGCAGAGTTGGAGCAGATGTTGTGAGGGACTGATACATTTCATAGTCTCTTGTAAAACAGATCAAAGAATTATGTAGCAAAACATTATTATATACAGTAGATCTACTGGATTCTTAATTTGGAATTGGTGAAAACTACTGTAACCTTCCAACATTCCAAACTGGGGTGGAGGGATCTCCAAGATGTCTGCAGTTGGGCTATAAAACCATTTTTTTATATACAAAATATTGAAAAGGATTAGAACCAAATCAATTGTTTAACTGTTTTGATGCAGAAGTATTAGCCCTCGTTCACACCTGTCTGGTACCGCATGTGTTTCTGCATTTGCGGCAGATGCATTGGTACCTCCAAAAATATCCATCAATGGTGCCTCTATGGCTCTTTTCCGACCTCTCTGGCGTGGCAGAGGGGAAAAACACAGCCACAAAACGTCCTGCCTGCTGCATCCTGGCCGCAAACGCATCCCTTGAGACAGGGATGTTATAGCACACAGGCGCAACTGCAAAAAAATGCAAAATGTAATTCTTGCCACGAAATGCAGGTCGCAAACGCAGCCGACAGGTGTGAACATAGCCTTATACTGTACATTTTGCAAGTAATCATGATTTCGGTGGACATTGATGGTAATTTTACATTGCTGTTCAATCAAAGTGGACTTCCAGTAAATAATGACTTAAAGCGGACCTTCAACCTGAATAAGAGCATATCCTATGTTTCCCACACCCTGTACATACAGATCGATCACATTAAAAATTATCCTACCTGCATCAACTGCATGTTATGAGCCATCCAAGATGGCGGCTCATGGAGCATCAGACAGCGACTGTGTCGCTCTGCATTCTGGGATTGTCCTTTCCCTGACCCCAGCTCTGCTATGTCTGTGCAAAGCACAGCTATAACCCACCTCCCCCCTGTACTTTATCCGGCTCTCCTCTCCTCAGTATGTGATGCTTCTGAGGCAAGATGGCGATGCCTGTATCCTAGAGTGCTGAACAGAGTTGCAGCCTGGTGGGGGAAAGAAAAATAAGTGACTAAAAACTTAAAATATATTAATTTTAGATGCTGGGGAATAGTTTTTAAGGGTTTGGACTTTTCATTAAAGCATTCTGAAGGTCCAGTTAAAGGTTTGCTTACAGCCCCACCCCCAGGACATCCCAATTTGTGATGCCTTTTCAATTAAAGGCTAGAGTGAAGCCCTAAACTGGGCAAAACACACATTCCATGGGTGGCTGTTGCTGCTGGTTGTTGTGTTCATCCCTCCTTCAGCAACCGATTGGGTATGTTTTTGTTGAGAGCTGGCCGCAAACTGCATTGGCCACACAGAACTTTTATTTGACCTAAAAGACATCTCAAATGGGATTGTAAGCTGACCTTCATTTTTAAATGAAGGCTGCTGTAAAGTTACTGTCCAGCCAGGAAATCTGGCAAAATGTACCCCTGTCATTTTCCTTTTACCCTTCCCACCAACGATGCCTACTAACAAAATATAACAAAATGTGTTTTCTCTTAAGTAGACGGGGAGGCCGATTTATTAATAGCGCCAGGTAGCGACAGATGAGCGTCAGTAGCGTGATTTTCACAGCGCCGGCTAGTATTCGCTGTGCTTGGCCGTTGTTCGGTTGTTGACAGCGACTCAGTCGGTGTGTGGTAATGTTGAATACGGGGTTAGGAGTCGCTATTTGACAGGTTCCGCGCTGTATGGGAGCGCATGACAACGAATGGCCATAGCGAACGGCTCCCAGCATATTCATTAACAAATTACACTCAAAAAATTCTCGCGCTGTAAAATGCATGTTTAAACCCCAGAGCGCTGGCGGCGATGTGTTAAAAGTAGTTTTTTAACCCCCAAACAACCTTATTTTTGGAAAAAAATAATAAACAAGTTTTTAAAAACATTTTGTAATATGAATACATTAATATCAGACCTGTAATATCAATTCTGCACAAATTTTTTTTTTTTTTTACCTTAAAAAAAAGATATAACATTGCCGAAGTGGTCACCGAATTTTTGACATTTAAAAAAAAAAAACAAAAAAAAACATTAATATCAATTTATTATGAATATTTAAAGATTGCTCCATTGAAATGCATTGGAGAGCGCCAGGTAGCGAGAGGTCATACCTGGCGCCGTGATGGGATTAGCAGTGGCGCTGTTCGCTGAAGTCTGCAACATGATGAATCCCGCGCTAGCTGACGCTCTCGCTGGCGCTAGCCTCATTTAGCGTGATAAATGCGTGATTGTGTTCGCAGCCTGGCGTTCTGGAGTCGGTAGCCACCGATAGCTGGCGCTACCTGGCGCTAGTGAGACACTACCTGGCGCTATCCCTTGATGAATAAGGGCCCTAGCATTGAATGCCGTCTGGCCAGAATGTATGGTTACATTGAACCTTCAGTGCTACTGGTGTTCCTTGTGCATGCTAGATTGTTTCTTTATGGGAGATATTTAAGAAAGGATAACGCCAGGTAGTGCCACGTAGCGGCACGTAGCGTCAGGTGAACGCTGGGCGCTGTATGTGAAACCACATTTAAGAATGTCAATCTGGTGAGCGATTCTAACAGTGGCATGTAGCGCCACATGTATTGCTAAAGGCGGCTCAGTGTATAACGCAGGTGCTCTAGGTTCAGCAGCGCCATGTAGTACCTTTCGTTCAGTAGTGCTCTGCCATACATTTCAATGGGGTTTCATGTGGTTGTGTAAAAATAGCGTGTTGCCCAAGTAAACTGTAATTTTTTTGGCTCAAATCATTGTGTGGCCTCTCCTGCCCTGCAAACAAACACTTTTATTGTTTTTTTTATGCAGAATTGTATGTGCAGGTCTGGCATTGCAGAATCATTGTCACGGTGTTAAAGCAATGTCAGTTGGAGAAATAGACTTTTATTACTAGCTTCTAGTGCTCAATGCTAGAGCGCCCAGTTTTTGAGCGCCAACGCTGGTTGTGTGTAGTTTTTTCTTGAATACGAATACACTTAACTGGCGCTAGCTATCGTTCACTGCAGCATTGTCCTAAGCTAGGTCACAGAACCCGACACCCGCTTGTAGCGTCTACTAGCAGTCTCTCACATGGCAATATGTGGAGCTAGTCTTAAATCAGCCTCTAAGTCGCTACAAAAAAAGGTATATCTGTATCTTTGTGCTAGCATGCCAGCCGCCATCTTGGTACACCTTCAGTTTCCTCTTCTGGACTTTATGACCGCCTCTCACTGTTTAGACAACTTAAAGGCAGTTCTACAGTCTCCTACATCTATTGCCTAGCACAAAAAGAAAGAAAAAATGCACCCAAGCATCAAATAAATGATAGAACATCAGACTCATTTTTATTTACTACAATGAACTGGGCCTCAAGTGTGTTGCCTTCAGATGGACCAGAGGGAGGTGTAATGAGAAAGCCTAGCTTAGACTAAACTGCTTTATTAAGTGATTATTGTACTTGCTCCCCTGACTCTTTACTGTCACTATGACTTACAATGGCCTCATCATGAGAGGCTCATGTGTAGTGCAGGAGAGAATGTTTCAACAAACAACCTCATTAAAGAGTTACTAGCAAATGTAAAATATTTGACAACTTTTAAGAGAAATCTATATCCTATGGCATACAAATGACCAAAAGATTTTTGAATTGGGATTCCCCACTGTGCGTATCCCTGTGGATCGTCAAGTACACTCACCTTGCCGCCTATTCCATTCTACATCCCCGCTGTACTTTTAGCTATGCGCGTACCTACACCAGGCATTTTTGAATGGCTGGCAGCTAGAGGTGAGTGGGGATGTGGCTGGCAGCATGTGCTACATTCAGCTTTCTTGCCACTCTAAGCTCAAAGCAGCAAAGAAAATCTGATGGGAGCACGGGCTGCATTTTCAGATAATCCTGGGGTATACACACCATCCCAATTTGGAATGCCCTGCCAGAGATGCTGGGGTTACGGTTGGCATGGTTTACATTCCCGTGGTATCCAGAGCAAAGGTGAATTTTGTGGCTACCTGGGGGGTTTCCCTCAGAGGGGGGTGGGTCTTTTTGACCCCAGGGTTGGTCATCAAGGGTTTTATTCCACTTTAAATTAATTAAGATTTTACGTGATAGAGCAACACAAAGTAGTGTGTGAAGTGTAAAGAAAATAATGCATGCTTTTCCACATATCTTGTATAATATATTCAGCCCCTGTATTCTGATACCCCTAAATAAAATCTAGAATGACCAATCACCCCCAGAACTCACCTAATTATTAACTGGAGTCCACCTGTATGTAATTTATTCTCAGTATAACTTCAGCTGTTCTGTGAAGGCTCAGGTGTTTGTTAGAGAACATTAGTGAGCAAACAACACCATGAAAACCAATGAACAAACCAGACAGCTCATGATTAGGTTATAAAAGAGCCCAATATTTTACACAGTTCAATCCCCAAATATACAGAGCATCGCAAACCTACCGAGACATGGCTGCCCACCTAAACTGGTAGCCCAAGCAAGGAAAGCACTAATCCAAAAGCTGCCAAGAGGCCGTGGGTCACTGGTGGAGCTGCAGAGGTCCACATCTCAGATGGGATTAGTCATGTACTCCACAAGTCTGGCCTTTTTGGAAGAAACCAAGCCATAAGAAGTCCCCTTTGCAGTTTGCCTCAAGCTAGGTAGGGGACACAGAAAGCATTTGGAAGAGGGTGCTTTGGTCAGATAAAGGAAACTGTTTGTCCTAAATGCCAAATGCTATGTGTGAAGCTAAAATCACCAATCACCCTGAACACACCATTCCCACCAGGAAAGATAGTGGCAGCATCATGCTTTGGGGATGCTTTTTTTCAGCAGGAACTGGAAAGCTGGTTAGAGTTGATGGGAAGATTTATGGAGCTAAATACAGGGCAGTCCTTTAGGAGAGGATGCTGCAAAAATTTTTAGATTGGAGCCACTCTGTCCCTTGTAGTTCTAAGTGTGAGTAAGCATGGAAAGCCAAAATGGTCCCACAGCTGTCTGACCACAGTAGAGCATGCACAAGACTTATAAAGCTGCGCCATAAAAATGCCCTTCTCAGCTCAGCCACAACCCAGAAACTGAAAGAAATATGGCAGCTTTGCTTAGAATAGCCTATGTGCATGTAATCTGAGATTTTGATAGACACTGGTGCACCCTTATCTGAAATATGCCATCCAGTTCTGGGCACTCGTTCATAGAAAGGACGCCCTGATTATAGAAAGAGTGCAGAGGAGAGCCACCAAACTGCTAAGGGGAATGAAGGATCTTAGTTATGAAAAAAGTGTATGGGGGTTATTTAAGAACGGCTAGCGCCAGGTAATGCTACCTAGCGGCAGGTAGCGTCGGGTGAACGCTGGGCGCTGTATGTGGAAGCACATTTAAGAAAGCGACTCTAACAGCGCCACATAGCGTCACATGTATTACTAGAGGCGGCTCGGTGTATAACGCTGGTGCTCTAGGTTCAGCAGTGCCACGTATTACCTTTCGCTCAGTGTCGCTCTGCCATACATTTCAATGGGGTTTCATTTGGTTGTGTTTAAATAGCTTTTTGGGCAATTAAAATGTAATTTTTTGTGCTCAAATCATTGTGTGGCCTCTCCTGGCTTGCAAACAAACACTTTTATTATTATTTTGAAAAATATTTTTATGCAGAATTGTATGTGCAGGTCTGGCACTAAAGTGTTATTGTCACAGTGTTAAAACAATGTGTTAAGAAACAGACTTTGATCACACAGCATCTCGTGCGCTAGAACGCCCAGCTTTAGAGTGCTGACGTTGTGTGTGTGTAGTTTTTTCTTAAAGTGGACCAACACCCTGCCTGATCAGCCCGGGAATCTATAAGATTCCCAGACCGATCAGATCCCTCCCTGCGGGGCATCCAAAATCGGGTGAAACCCCCCAGGACGCCCCATTCACATTACCTTACTCCCGGTCCAACGGTGCATGCGCGTGCCACGGGCGCATCTCGCGCTTCACTCTAGCAGGGCGTGTTATAGGGAAGCGCGAGATGTGGCCGCCAGCGTGCTCGGTGCCGCTGTGGTTGTATGTCCCTTGGACGCGCATACCACAGCGGCTTCGAGCGCGCTGTTTGGACGAGCGGCCGCGCATGCGTCGTAGGAGCGGGGTGAGGTGAGTTTTTCGGGCGTTCTGGCGGGTTTCATGCAGCAGGGCATTGTCCAGCGGAAGTGGACCAAAACCCAGGATAGTGAAAATCCTGGGTGTTGTTCCACTTTAAATATGGTGGGGAGAACTGAGTACCGGACGCACTGAGCTGGTGCTACCTATCGCTTGCTGCAGCGTTGTTCTGTTGTTAGATGTAGCGCAGTCTTGGGCGTTTTGACCTTAGCACACCACCTAGAGTTCTCTATTGGCTCTTCAGTTAATCAGGGAGAAGCACTTCTACAGCACCCACCACACATCAAATTCATCAATGCCGGCCAGGATACTATAGCGACCGCTACGCCAGGTTACAGCGTCCGACACCCACTTACAGCGTCTACTACTACTACTCTAAGCGCTGCCTTACAGACACTCACCTGGCAATATGTGGCACTAGTGAATCAGCCTCCATAAGTATTTTATTTTATCTTGATAGGAAAATTCTAAGGGTGAACATAATTAACTTGCATACATTTATAAATGGCCAATAACAAATAATATGGGGAATTTCAGTTAAAAACCTCTCTAAAGACAAAGGTACACTCCCTCCGCTGGGAAAAATTAATTCTCCAGAGGCAACAATCCTTTTTCCTATAAGGCTCTATTCACACCTCTCTGCTTGTGCTGCATTGGCGAACAAAATCACAACGATATGTGGTGTCTGCCACCGCGCTGACTTCTCTGTTTTACTATTACATGGCCGCCGCGCGCGTCTGTTCCTTCATTTGGATGTCCGCCCGGACGGCGGCGTTACCTCAGACGCTTCTGTGTTATCATTGGCTGCTGTCTGTGGGCTTCGCGCTCTTCGGGGGCCGGGGGCCTGGCCTGGCGCGCTCCGCGTCACGGCCCGCTCTGGCCCACCCTTCGAGGTTCGTTCGGAGCCATTTTGTTGTACAGTTGCGCGCGCGCGTGTGTAACGTTCCCCCCTCCCGCGGTCTTTAAGTGCCCTCGCGGGCGACTTTTATGCTCTTTACTTACGGTGCATGGTTCTGACGCCCCTTCTTCTCATTCTGTCTTTCAGACGAGTGAATCCAGTGGCTTCTCCCGGCCCGGTGTAATTGTATAGTTGGGCCTAGTATAATTACTCCCACTTCCCTAGCGGGTCATTGGGGCATCCAGGGTAGCTTACAGCATCAATCCCTACTGGCCTATTGTGCCTATTAATCACCATATGGAGGCATCCCAGGATAATGTGACCGGGGTTCCTTCGGGACAAGCCCGGCTGTGTGTAGCTTGTGGGGGTCTCACCTATCAGCGGTGACAGCGCATGGGTCTGTGTTCCTTGCGCACAGCAGGCGCTAACGCTGCAACCCGCCCCTCCGGTGGCTGGGCCTGCACCTCGTCTCACTTCACCTACTCCCCCAAGCTTGAATCTCACCCCCATTGAATTGCATACAAGCGGGGATTCTCAACCTGTGTCTGCTAGACTGGCCAGTGTTGAAAAATTGATTGCTAATTCCTTAGCGCGTAAGGCCACCGCTAAAAAGCGTCACTTAACCCCTGATGTCACTCTTTTCCCTATGGAGTCTGATGAGTTGTTGCATCTATATGGCTACACCCCATCGGACGAAGGGGAGCTGTTCTCTGACTCAGGGTCATCTGACGAGAGACCCAGGGGTCATGACGATTCTGGCTCTGACCCCTGGACCCCGGATGATACTGACAGACTGCTGGTTCAGATTTTTGAGGTTTTGTCCATCTCTCCCCTTGTTGCGGCTCCCAGGCAAAGGGGTGAGCTTTTTCATACTGCTAAGGCTCGTTTGGAATTTCCTGAGCAAACCCATTTCAATAACCTCGGGCTTAAAGAGTGGGAACGTCCCAGTAGACTTCCCGGTATACCTAAGAGTTGGGACAGAAAGTATCCCTTTCCTGCTGATATGGTCAAGTGCTGGTCATCGCCCCCGAGGTCGATGCTCCTATTCTAGGGCTGTCTAACACCTCTATTATGCACTCCCCTGACTCTACTACTCTGCGGGATGCCGAGGACCGGCGCATTGACCAATTGGCATGCCATGCCTTTGCATTTGCCTCGGCCATTACATCTGTGGTGCTCAGAGCCCTGATCAGAAGTGTACTTGAAGGTCCTGATGAATTGCCACCTGATATGCACTGTCTAACTGTGATGTGTTTGTAAACTTTATCCTATCTGCCTTGGATGATGCCATTAGGATGTGTGCCAGAACTTCTGCCTTGGCGGTAGCTATACGCCGGTCGGTTTGGCTGCGCCAGTGGGCTGCTGACAATGCTGCAAAGAAGGCCCTTACTGGATTTCCATTTAAGGGGCTACGCCTGTTTGGGGACCGCCTAGACCTTTTTGCTAAAGGAGGTAAGTTACCCCAGCGCAGGCGGCAGTCTCGGCCCTTTCGGGGCCAGGGCCCCCTTTCACTCCCCTACCGCGGTGCTAAGCAGGGAAAAGGGGTGTCCTTCGCTGGGGCTCGTGCAGATTCCTGGCACAGGAGCAGAGGACGACATCCTGGCTCCTCCTGGGGGTCTAAGCCCAAATCCTCTCCCAAGCCCCCTCAGGCATGATGGGGCGCCCTACAGCACTTTGCGCACGTCTGGAGGCACCACGTCTCAGACCGGTGGATTCAGGAGGTAGTGTCCTCTGGTTACAAGATAGAGTTTGCTGTGCGGCCCCCCACAAGATTCATCAGGTCCCGGATC
Source organism: Gastrophryne carolinensis (assembly GCA_027917425.1). Taxonomy (NCBI): domain Eukaryota; kingdom Metazoa; phylum Chordata; class Amphibia; order Anura; family Microhylidae; genus Gastrophryne; species Gastrophryne carolinensis. The sequence continues at coordinate 126,703,114 of CM051239.1, forward strand.
CCCCAGGACCCTGTCTCAGCTCAGGTCTTGATGCAGGCCGTGCAAGGCCTTCTGGATCTGGGGGTCATTTGCAGGGTCCCCTTAAGAGAAAGAGGCAAGGGGTTCTATTCCAAACTTTTCACAGTGCCCAAAAAAGATGGGTCAGTCAAGCCCATTCTGGATTTAAAGATCCTCAACAAGTTTGTCAAGAACAGGCGCTTTCGCATGGAAACTCTGCGCTCGCCCATCGGCTCCCTGCGCCCAGGGGATTTCATGATGTCTGTGGACATCAAAGATGCTTACCTTCACATCCCTGTGTTCCCGGGACACCAAAGGTTTCTCAGATTCGCGTTGGAAGATCAACATTACCAATTTGTGGCCTTGCCATTTGGCCTCACCTCAGCTCCCAGAGTGTTCACCAAGGTGCTGGCAGGGGTGATGTCTCTGGTAAGGTCAAGGGGCACACGCGGGCTGCCCTACCTGGACGACATACTCATCACCTCTCGGTCTCTACAGCAGGCAGAGTTGGACACACAGCTGGTGGTGTCCACCTTGGAGTCCTTCGGCTGGGTGATCAATCACCCCAAGTCCTCTCTGTCCCCTTTCTCGGTGACCCCATTCCTGGGAATGATTCTGGATATGGTTCAGTCAAGGATATTCCTTCCTCAACAGAAGGTGGAAGCTCTAATTGCGCAGGTGAGGTTCCTGCTATCGTGTCCCCAGCCCTCCCTCAGGCAGGGAATGCAGTTGGTGGGCCTGATGGTGGCGTGCTTTGAGGCGGTGCCCTTTGCTCAGTTCCATTTGAGGCCTCTACAACTTCACCTTCTGTCAGTATGGGACAAGGACCCAACGTCCTTGGACGTGGCCTGTGTGCTCCCCCCCTTGGTCAGACGGTCCCTTTCGTGGTGGCTGGACCACAGGAACTTGCTGGGGGGCAGGTCCTTTCTGGTCCCCTCCTGGGAGATGGTCACCACGGATGCCAGTCTGTCAGGAAGTTCTGGAAATTCTGGAAGTCCCTGCGGTTCCAGGGGAGGTGGGGCCCTCATGAGGCCCACTTACCCATCAACATTCTGGAACTACGGGCAATCAGGTTGGTACTGGAGCAGTTGACCAATCACCTGAAGGGTCTGTCTGTGCAGGTGCGCTCAGACAACAGGACGGCGGTTGCCTACATCAACCATCAGGGAGGGACCCGGAGCAGGGGGGCCCTCCAGGAGGTGTCGCGGATTATGACATGGGCGGAAGCCAATGTTCAATGCATTTCGGCTGTGTATATTCCGGGGGTAGAGAATCTACTGGCAGACTCTCTGTGCAGGGGGACCTCTCGTCAGGGAGAGTGGTCCCTCTGCAACAGGGTATTCCAGTCCCTGTGTCACCGTTGGGGTCTACCGGATGTGGATCTGTTTGCATCTCGTCACAATCACAAGCTCCAGGCTTTTGTCTCCCTGTCTCAGGATCCACTGGCCTTGGCCACAGATGCTCTGTCCATGTCATGGCAGGAATTTCGGCTCCTGTATGTCTTTCCTCCATTCCCCTGCTGGGCAGGGTCCTGCGCAAGATTGCTCTGGAAGGGGTGCTAGTGATTCTGGTGGCCCCCAGGTGGTCAAGAAGAGTGTGGTTCGCAGACGTGGTGCAGATGGCAGTAGACCAGTACGTTCTGCCAGGAGTGCCAGATCTGCTCACTCAGGGCCCCTTACGCCATCCCAATTTACAAACTCTGGCTTTGACGGCCTGGCTGCTGAAACCTCCATCTTGATGGAGAAAGGCTTGTCTGCCTCGGTGGTTGAGACCATGGTGAAGGCTAGGAAGAAAACTTCTTCTTCCATCTATTATAGGGTATGGCGTACCTACATTGACTGGTGTGAGTCTAGGTCTCTTCCCTGTCGGGTGTTCTCAGTTCCCAGGGTTCTGGAGTTTTTACAGCATGGGTTGGAGTCGGGTCTACAACTTAATACTTTGAAGGGTCAGGTTTCTGCCCTGTCTGTCTTCTTTCAGAAGTCTTTTGCTCAGCATTCTTTGATTAAGACTTTCTTTCAGGGGGTTACTCATGTGTGTCCCCCACGAAAACCTATGGTCCCTGTTTGGGATTTGAACTTGGTCTTGTCTGCCTTGCAGGGTGCTCCCTTTGAACCTATTCAGGATGCTGCTCTGGCTGTACTTACCCTCAAGGTTGTCTTTCTGGTGGCTATTACTTCGGTCAGGCGTGTGTCTGAGCTGGCAGCTCTGTCTATCCTGCCCCCATACTTTGAGTGACACCAGGATAAGGTGGTGTTTCACTTTAAGTCGGATTTTCTGCCTAAGGTGGTGTCTGCTTTTCATTTGGATCAAGATATTGTTCTTCCTTCATTGTGCCCTAATCCTAGCAAAGCTAAGGAAAGGGTTTTGCATTACTTGGATGTGGCCAGGTGTCTGGCCTAGTAGTAACTGCGTCCTTCAGGAAAACTGATGCTCTTTTTTGTGGTCCCTTCTGGTCCTAGGAAGGGTTTGGCTCTTGCCAAGTCTACTATTAGCAAATGGATTCGTCAGGCTGTGATTCAGGCCTATTCTGCTAAGGGGAAGAATCCTCCCTCCGCCTTACTGCTCATTCTACTCGTGCTATTGGTGCCTCTTGGGCCTTCCAGCACCAGGCTTCTGTTGAACAAGTTTGCAAGGCTGCTACTTGGTCTTCTGTTCATACCCAATGCTGGGGATTTGTGGGAGGTCCCCGGGTATTTGAGGGGCCGAAAGGAGCCTGTTTTACATGTCTCTGCAGTACAGCGCCATCTGGCGGAGGATAACCCAAGTGTAAGTAATGTATCTGGAGCAGGACGTACTGTATACTTATAATACCAATTCTACAGGTGAGTATTTCACAGAATTGTATTATTATTACGTTTCTGATTTGAAGTGCCACAGGAATTAACACCCTGGGCACAAGCTACATGTCCCATGCTGACATCCCGGCACCTCGTCCTCAGGCACCGCCCAGCGAGTCAGCTGGTCATGACACATTATGTGTGACAGAAATAGCTACAGAATACCATGCACAGATCAGGCAAGTACCACTTAGAGGCTGATTCATTACTGACGCCAGGTATAGCAGATGAGCGTCTGTATAGCGGAGCTTAGAGCGACCGCTAGTAGACGCTGTAAACATGTTTTGGGTGCTGTAACATAGTGCCTCAGTCTGTAATAACATGGCCGGCATTGATGAATGTGATGTATGTTGTGTGCTCTAACACCAGTACAGCGCTACAGGGAGCGAAAGGTAGTGCCAGCTCACTGCGACCGACTCTCGGCGCTCCACACCATACTTATCAAAAAAGGACACACACAGCGTCGGTGCTCTCTAAATCTGGTCGGTATTGCATAGAGCGCCAGCCGCTGTGTGATTAAAGTCTGTTTTTAAACACATATACACCAGTAACAAAGCGAAAACACGTGGAATGACATTGTTTCAACACTGTGACATTAACACTATAGTGCCAGACCTGTAATGACAATTCTGCATAAAAATATAAAAAGTTTCTAAAAATGTTTGTTTACAAGCCAGGAGAGGTCACACAATGATTTGAGCAAAAAAAAATAAATAAAAAATGTCAAACATGCTGTTTATTTGAATTGTATGGGAGAGGGACACTGAGTGAAAGGTAATACTTGGCGCTCTGGATGCTAGACGCTATACGCTGAGCCGCCTGTAATAATACATCAGACGCTTCATGGTGCTGTTATTATTTTACCCCTGTATAAGTCACTGGTCAAAGCCCATATGAAATGTTGTGTACAGTTCTGGGCACCAGTGCATAAAAAAGACATATCAGAACTGTAGCACGTTCAAAGGTGAGCCACTAAATAATGGAATGAGGGAACTACAGTACCCTGAAAGATTGTCAAGATTAGGTTTATTTAGTTTGGAAAAGAAATGTGTGAGGGGTGACCTAATAACTATGCATAAATATATCCATTGTCAATACAAATCTGTCTAACGGCCTTATTTATCAAGGGCTAGCGCCAGGTAGTGTCTGACGAGCGCCAGGTACCGCCAGCTAACGGCGGCTACCGAATCAAGTACGCCCGGCGGCGGTCACAATGACGCATTTATCACGCTAAATGAGGCTAGCGCCGGCGAGAGCGTCAGCTAGCGCGGGATTCATCATGTAGCCGACTGCAACGAACAGCGCCGCTGCTAATCCCATCACAGCGACAGGTATGACCTGGCGCTCCCTGGCGTGGTCCAATGCATTTCAATGGAGCAATCTTTAAATAATCATAATTAATTGCTATTAATGTTTTTTTTTTTTTAATGTCAAAAATTCTGTGACCACTTCTGCAATGTTAGGATTTTTTTTTAAGTAAAAAAAAAAAAAAAAAAAAAAATTGTGCAGAATTGATATTACAGGTCTGATATTAATTTATTAATATTACAAAATGTTTAGAAAAACTTGTATAATTTTTACATATAAAAAAAAAGGTTGTTTGGGGGTTAAAAACTACTTTACACACATCGCCGCCAGCGCTCTGGGGTTTAAACAAGGAATTCACAGCGCGAGAAATTTTTGAGCGTGATTTGTTAATGAATCTGCAGCAAGCCGTTCGCTCTGGCCATTCGCTGTCAGGCGCACCCATACAACGCAGAACCTGTGAAACAGCGACCCCTAACCCCGTATTCAACATTACCGCACACCGACTGAGTCGCTGTCAACAAGCAAACCCCGGCCAAGCACAGCGAATACTAGCTGGCGCTGTGAAAATCACGCTACTGGCGCTCATCTGTCGCTACCTGGCGCTATTAATGAATCGGCCTCTAAGACAATCTATTTAAAGCCAGGGCTGTAAGTAAAACTCGGGGGCATCCCCTAAGGTTATAGGAAAGTTGATTCTTAAACCAGCATAGGAGGAGATTATTAATGTTATAATACTTTGCAACAGCTTACAGCTTATGTTTAAATGTCTTTAGACTGTAAGCTCGCAAGGGCAGGGCTCTCTCCCCTATTGTATCTTGTACTCAGAATATCCACTGTCAAATCTGTAAAACTGCATTTGAAATAGTATATGTACCGTATGTTTTTACCCTGTCTGTAATTACTACTTTGTAAAGCGCTACGGAAGATGATGGCGCTATATAAATAAACAAAAATAATAATAATAATGATAAAATGTGATTAGTGACTTTTGCTAGATTTACTGCAGTTGACACCTATGACAAGTTATGACACTAGATGGCGCTGTGACCAACTGTAGAGTCTATGCATTTTACTGCTGTGCTTTTCTTTTGTTCAGTTGCTCTATCGCTGATACTTTCTTCTTTTTTCCTGTCTGTGTTTAGCCACCATGTAAGGTGACATTCTCTTACTGAATTCATGTTGCAGTAAAGCCAGTTCCTGTTACATCTCTAATATCTATCTGGATTACGACTCCACCCAGCACGCACACTCTGCAACAAATTATTTAAGAGCAATGAGTTCAAAGGTGGCCTGGATGCCTTCCTTGCATGTAATAACATTACCAGCTATGGCTGCTAGACCACTAATAAACAGGCTGAATTGGATAGACTTAAGTCTTTTTTCAGCCTTACTATGTTACTAAAAGTCTTACTTTACTAAAACCTTCTACCACCAACATTTTTATTGTTTCTGACTATGCTGTCATTTTAACACGTCTATGAGTGCATGTATTATAAGCTTTGTTTGTAGACAGTATTGGACTAGGGCCCTTATTCATCAAGCGATAGCGCCAGGTAGTGTCTGACGAGCGCCAGGTAGCGGCAGCTAACGGCGACTACCGACTCAAGTACGCCCGGCGGCGGTCACAATGACGCATTTATCAAGCAAAATGAGGCTAGCGCCGGCGAGAGTGACGGCTAGCGCGGCATTCATCATGAAGCCGCCTGGACCGAACAGCGCCGCTGCAAATTCCCTCACAGCGCCAGGTATGAGCTGTCGCTCCCTGGCGATGTCCAATGCATTTCAATGGAGCAATCTATAATTAATCATAATTAATTGGTATTTTTTTTTTTTTTTTTAATGTCAAAAAATCGGAGAACACTTCTGCAATGTTAGGATTTATTTTTAAGTCAAAAAAAAAAAAAATATGTGCAGAATTGATCTAACAGGTCTGAGATTAATGTATTCATATTACAAAATGATTCTAAAAACATGTATAATGTTACATTCAAAAAATATGGTTGTTTAGGGGTTAAAAACTAGTTAATACACATCGCCGCCAGCGATCTGGGGTTTAAACAAGGAATGGACAGCGACAGCACATTCGGAGCGTGATTTGTTGATGAATATGAAGCTAGCCGTTCGCTCTGGCCATTCGTTGTCAGGCGCTCACATACAACGCTGAACCTGTGAAACAGCGACCCCCCAGCCCGTATTCAACATTACCGCACACCGACTGAGTCGCTGTCATCAAGCTAATGTCGGCCAAGCACAGCGAATACTGGCTGGCGCTGAAAAAATCACGCTACAGTCGCTCATCTGTCGCTACCTGGCGCTATTGATGAATCGGCCTCTAGGTGTTTTTCATGTTTTTTTTTTTTGCATTAAATTACTACTGAGGATTTTCTAGCAACTTTTATTTCTGACTAACATCTTGGCTACATCTAAGTGAGATCCTGGATATTGATTGAAATTATTTTTCTATTGGTTGGAAGTTTCCTTCATCTTGATGATCCATATATGCTTTATCATTAGCTGTTTCTGGTTAGAGTTTACTATACCGGTGGAGGGCTATTGGCTGAAGTGCATGCATCATGGGATAATAACTTTACTGGTATATTGAAACCAGTCTATGAGTTTCTGTGCTTGCTCTGTGAAATTTGATAAATATTTACTGCATCTCCAGAAAAAAATGTACTGGGATAATGAGTCTATTGAATAATTCATACCATAATTCATTGGTGTTTTAGCAGATTCTCAAGCAAGATATTTAATCTTGCTTAGCCAGTGAAAATGTTGTGGCCAATGAATTCATCAAGACCTCTTTTGCTAATTTGAGAAAGGGAGAGGCTTTACCCTAACTCACTGTCATAAATCTGATCTTTACTTGGAATGCTTTCTAACTCTCTATGGTCTTATTAGTTTAGGACCAATGCACTGAGTATATTTTTACTCACTTTTTTGAGTCTCATCATTTTCCTCGGTGTAATTCAGCATCATATTTAGCATTGCAAATGTTTAAAACACCGTACAGCTAAATATGGTGTTGTTACCATTCATAAAAATCCTTCTATAACTCTATTTTATGTTCATAATGGCAGACATAACAGTAAATGTATCACCTAATATTACTGACAATGTTACTCTATATCATAGTTACAGCCATCACCGATACCCTATAGGAGTGGTCCCTAACCAATATTTATCATAGGACTTCAGGTAAATGGCTATGGCTATAAAGACAGCTTATTTGCAGACCAGCTGCTTTTAATGTTGACATACCTGGTGGTCTTGGTGCCTCCTTTGTAAAGCTGATTTTGCTAGATTATATGGATTAAAGTGATACTACAGTCAAAGATAATTGTTAGACCATTACATCGGGCTACATTTAGCGCTGTCCTAAACTGTTTTCTGTGTTTAAATTGAAGCAGATATGGCCTAGGGTTTACAGGTTCAGCCAGCGACATTCTCTTTTTCCTTATGTCCCTAAATCAGCTCAGCAGATCGGGACAGGATTGCTGTTCCCACATCCTCCCGCCCCTCCCTCCGCCTCCTCCTCCAGCCCCTCCCTCTGCCTCCACCTCCAGATTTATCACATTGCTGATTATTATGCAGCATTACAGCTTCAAGGGCCAGAACAGAAATCATAAGCTGAACCTGCAAACCTCCATATCTCTGTCATTCATTCTTCTATTTAAAAACGGAAAACAGTTTAGGACAGTGCCAAACGTAGCCCAACGCAATGGTGCTATTCAGATGGAAGCCATTCGCCCACGTGCTCCAGTGGTAGTTCTGTCTGCACCCTGAGGAAGTGGTCTGAAGGGTTTGACCACGGAACGCATGGGTGAATGGCTACCATCTGAATAGCAGCAGGGACACCATCCTGAGCCATCCTGAGCAGTAGGTAACTTAATGTTACTGTATGTGCACTGCCTGGAGATCTTCTTCCTTGTATTACTTATTTGAAATATTTATACTTATTTATTTATTAGCACTATAGACAGCACTTTATTACACTGTTAGCACTTGCATTTTGTATTGAATATTAGAGATAGTTTCACTTGTGGAGTTTTAGTATATTTATTCACTCTTATGGGTATTGTGATTATTTATGCTCAGTTGGCATGCCCCTATGATGGAATGGTTTCTATCATATGTTTTTAATTAAATAAAATAAAATGCTTTATTGGATGAATTGAGGTCATTTATTTGGGACATTTGGTGCCTTTGCATGTTGCCATTATATTTTTTGTGGTTGCTGGGACCACATGCTTGGGTAGTGTTGTGTAGAGTAATGGCACTTGCTAGGCACATTGTCCCTCTTATTATCATTGATTATTAGAACTAGATTGGTGGTGCACAATTTCTTTGTTGTTTTTGAGTACAAATTAACTTAAAGGGGAGCTGCAGTCACCAAGTAAACGCCCCCATCCTGCCACTCTGCTCTGGCACTGAGAGGTTACAAAGAAAAAAAACCCTTACCTTATTCAGGGGCCCGCGCCACTCCTGTGCTCCATACCCAGGGTGCTGCCATCTTGAATGACAACACATAGCCACTTCCCCTGGCTTTGTGCGTGCTCCTGCCCATCTGGGAGACTGGGTGGCGGAAACACATGCGGACCCAGGGGATGCAGCTTCATGTCAATTATGGAGACGGACGCACATCGACCTGGAAACGGCGTGGCCCGAGGATAAGGTAAGGGTTTTTTTCTTGGCAGGGTGGGGGGTTACTTGGTGACTGAAGTTCTGCTTTAACTTTACAGCTAGATATGATCTATTTAGCTCCACTAACTATATAAAAACCTGCCGAAATGGGACTACCCTTAGCTTTCCTGGCTGTAAAAATGGTATTGCATCCTAGAATGCTTTCCTTATTTAGACATCTTCCAATTCCCATTGTACTCTGTGGTAAAGCAAAACTACGGACCATATTCATACAGCAAAAGGCCCCTCTTTGTATCTGAGCTGTGCTGTGTAATATTATATAGGTTTCATTGCTGACCAACTTTTCCTTTCAGTTGCTCAGATACAGTTGCTCCTTACAGTCAAATTTAATCTACCTAGTTTATTTTTAGTTTTCTTTGAATCCTGAGTAAATACATTTATTAATTGTAACACTTGAATACCCGGAAAACGTCCCCATGCCTAGTAAAGTGTTATTCTAAGTGTGCCATACACTCCACTTCGGTCTTCATGACATCTGGGTAATCTCCAGTAGAGGGCGAACTTCTGCAGAGATGAATATGCAAAAAAAAGAAAGCCCCTCCCGGTCCATATATACCTGGGACCTCCCACCAATTCCCCAGTTCCTTCTCTGCAGGGAAGGCGACAAGACAGAAGATGAAGACTTCTTTACTTACAGGTAAGCCGGGCTCGCGCTTCTATTATCCCTATTACTGCCAGGACCCTTCTAAATTGCCCTATATTGAGCCTCCCAGCTTAGGCTGCAGGTCCTGGTGAAGGTAGGAGCACCCTATGGGTGCAGCAGGAGCACTGCTCCACCGTGAGACCTCACTATGGGGTAGGCGGTTATCCAGGTTTCTTGGTGATCCTGGTGTGGGATGCCCCATCCCTTTAGGCTTATGGCCGGCTTCTGGCAGGATTCCCCCCCTTCGGGTCCCTTATTCCCCTCCGGGGGGGGGGTTGCCTGGCCTGGCCGATATTTTGTTTTCCCCACTTTGTGTCCCTGTGTGCTGAGTGTTTTTTACTGTGTGTGTGTGAGTGTCTTACTGCCTTACTGGCATACCAGGGACTAATGGCAGCCTGGGGGAACTTCTCCCCCTCAGGCTGCGTTTAGGAAGGGGGCGGGGCTGCGCTCTTGGCGCCGCAGTGGCCCCGCCCCCTTATTTGGCGCGATTGCTGTGCTCGATTTCTAGGGGTCCGCGTTGCTGGGAGGGGGCCGTGGCCTCGGCAAACGTGCGTTCTGCGCTGGCCCGCCCTTCCCCTGCTCTCCCTCCTCACGCACGAGGCTGCGTGGGGGCCATCTTCTCGAGCAGGCCGCATAGCAATCGGTGTGGTAAGGGCCCGATGGCCACTTCCTTAGCTTGTGTGTGTGGGGGCTCCTCTTTAGCGGGGGCCCCCACTGGTCTGGAACATGTGTGTGTGTGTGTGTGTGTGTGTGCTTTAATTACACTGTCTGGCTGGGATGTGGTATATATATATATATACCTGTATATACATATTGTGTGGCTGCAAGATCAAATGCTGTGGTTTTTTACATGTAAGGTTATGGCCATTTTTACACAGCTCTGCATTTATGTTGCTTGTTTTGTGTGTTACAGGTTGCCCTGTATATGTGCATATTTAGGGGTCCCTCCTGGTCCTGGGGTCCCTAGTGTAAAATTGTCCACCTAAAATCCTCCCACCGGGACTTTTAAGGGGCATCCCGGGTTGCTTATGCGTAATTCCCTGCGGTCTTGCGACTGACCACAAAAATTCACCATATGGAGGCTCCGCAGGATACTGGGCTCGGGATCCCAGCTCTGGGACAATCCGGGCCATGTGTGGGGTGCGGGTATCCCTTACGGGGGAGAATGTGCTGATCTGTATACCATGCGCACAAAAGGCCATAACGCGGCAGTCTGGTACCCAGCCTTCTGGGTCGGCTCCTCCCGCTTCATTGCCTTCCCCTCCCCACCTTATCCGTACCCCAAGTGACATTGGTACCAGTGGGGAGTCGCTTTATGATGTTTGGGCTAGGTTGGCCAGCATCGAGAAAATTATTGCTAGCACGGTGGGCAAGAAGGCCCAGGCTAAAAAGAGACATTTGTCGTCGGCCCAGCCATTGTGGGATATTGACGACGAGTCCGCTGATTTGTCAGATTATTCCCCGTTAGAGGAGGGGGAATTGTATCAGGAATCAGAGGCTGACTATGTTCAGTCTGGGAATTCCAATGTCGGGCAGGCCCTGGGGGATGCCGTAGATACCGCCACTGTTTTGTCACATTTAGTGGAGGTGATGGATATTGAACCGCGCCCCCTCTTAAGAAGTGGGAATTTTTGGGGGCCTGCAAGCCTCGTCTGGAATTCCCTACCCAGGGTCATTTTGATGCGCTGATCCTTAGAGAATGGGAGAGGCCCAGTCGGCTTCCTGGTGTGCCTTAGGGATGGGATAAGAAATATCCTTTTCCGGTGGAGGCGGTTAAGTGCTGGTCTTCTCCTCCCGAGGTCGACGCGCCTGTTTTAGGTTTGACCAACTCTTCTGTGCTGAACACCCCTGACGCCACTTCCCTTAAGGATGGCGAGGATAAGCGCCTTGATCAGATGGCGTGCCACGCATTTGCCAACGTGGGCTCGGCCCTACAGCCTGTTAGTGCATCTGCCCTGGTGTCGCTTGCTACCAGGTCTCTTATCAGGGACTGGCTGAATAACGCTCAGTTTGATCCAGCTGACGCTGAGTTCGCTATCCTTAAGAAATGCGAATTGTTCATGGATTTTGTCATGGCTGCGATGGAAGACTCTATTGTCGTGTGTAGTAGGACATCAGCCTTACTGCTGGCTATGCGCAGATTGGTCTGGCTCCGCCAGTGGACAGCAGACGTTGGAGCCAAGAAGTCGCTCACAGCTCTTCCCTTCTTGGGTTCGCGGCTGTTTGGAGATAAATTGGATGCTGTTGCCAAAGGAGGTAAGTTACCTCAGCGGAGGAAACAGCGCCGCCCCTTTCGGGGGGCGGGCTCGTTCACTCCTTCCTTTCGAGGGGCCAGAGCGACTAGGGGTTTGGCCTTCTCAGGTGTCAGGGGCTCGTCCTGGAACAGAGGCAGTGGTCGGGCATGTCCCGCGCCTGCCTGGGGTTCCAAGCCCAAACCTGCCGTTAAACTGGCTCAGCAATGAAGGGGCGCCCTCACCCGCAAGGGTGGGGGGACGGCTGCGGCTCTTCTTCCAGGTCTGGGCCCGGGAGGTCACAGACAATTGGATCTTGGAAGTGGTCTCCTCCGGGTACAAACTTGAGTTCGAGTTCTGGCCGCCCCCAAGATTCTTAAGGTCTCGGGTGCCCTCGGACCCTCAGGCTGCACAGGGGCTCCTGTTAGCAGTAAAAAACCTTCTGGACATGGGGGTTATATGCCCGGTGCCTCTGTCGGAGAGAGGCAGGGGTTTCTACTCCAACCTGTTCACGGTTCCCAAAAAGGAGGGTTCGGTGAGACCCATTCTAGATCTCAAGGTTCTCAACAGATTTCTCAGAGCCAAAAAGTTCCGCATGGAGACTCTGCGCTCGGCTATCAATTCACTTCGCCAAGGGGATTTTATGACATCCATAGACATCAAGGATGCGTATCTGCATGTTCCGATTTTTCAGGCACATCAGAGATTCCTCCGATTTGCGGTGGAGGATCAACATTATCAGTCTGTAGCTCTTCCCTTCGGTCGGACCTCGGCACCGAGGGTCTTCACCAAGGTTTTGGCGGGCATAATGGCTCTGCTCAGATCTCAGGGCATTCGCATTGTGCCTTATCTGGACGATCTGTTGATATCAGCTTCTTCCCTCCATCCGGCAGAGCTGGACACCCACCAGGTGGTGTCGACCCTGGAGAGGTTCGGGTGGGTGATCAACCGCACCAAGTCTTCTCTCTCCCCGTCTCGTGTGATTTCCTTTCTGGGCATGAATCTGGATACCATTCGGGCCAGAGTGTTTCTGCCCCAGGCCAAGGTGCAGGGGATTCAGGGCCTGATCCGCCTTCTTCTGGCCGGTCCTTGTCCCTCTATCCGACAGTGGATGAAACTGGTGGGTCTGATGGTATCCTCCTTCGAGGCGGTGCCGTTTGCACAGTTTCACATGAGATCTCTTCAACTTCACCTATTGACGTATTGGGACAGGCGCCCACAGTCATTGGATCAACATTTCAGGATGTCTCACCAGGGTTCGACAGTCCTTTCAGTGGTGGCTGGACTCGAGCAATCTGGTGAAGGGCAGATCCTTTCTGGTCCCTTGTTGGAAGACGGTTACCACGGACGCCAGCCTGTCGGGCTGGGGAGGTTATTGGAAGAGTCATCAGTTCAGCGGGGTGTAGGGTCCCCAGGAGGCTCACACCCCCATCAATGTCTTGGAGCTCAGAGCCATTCGACTGGTTCTGGCTCGGCTGACCCCACATTTACGGGGTCTTCCGGTTCAGGTTCGTCCGGACAACCGAACGGCAGTAGCTTACATAAATCACCAAGGAGGGACTCGCAGCAGGAGTGCCCTCAGGGAAGTCTCTCTGATCCTGCACTGGGCGGAGAGCAATGTTCCTTGCCTTTCGGCAGTCTACTTTCCGGGAGGGGAGAACACGGAGGCGGATTCCCTGAGCAGGGGATCCCCTCGCCACGGAGAGTGGTCTCTCAACCCCGAGGTTTTTCTGGATCTTTGCCGCAAGTGGGGGACTCCGGAGGTGGATCTCTTTGCCTCGAAGCACAATCACAAACTTCCGGCCTTTGTGTCTCTTTCTCAGGATCCTCTGTCTCTGGCAGTGGATGCCTTGTCACTGGCTTGGAAGGACCTGGGTTTTCTGTACCTGTTTCCACCTGTGTCCATGCTGGGCAAGGTTCTAGAAGGGGCACCAGCGATTCTGGTGGCTCCAAGGTGGCCAAGAAGGGTTTGGTACGCAGACGTCGTAAGGATGGCCGTAGACTAGTACCGTCTTCCCTTGCTGCCGGACCTGCTATCTCAGGGTCATCTACTTTACCCCAATTTACAAACGCTGGCTTTGACGGCTTGGCTGCTGAAACCTTCATCTTGAAAGAGGAAGGTTTGTCTGAGGCTGTTGTTCAGACCCTGATTAAGGCTAGGAAGCGGTCCTCTTCTGGCATTTACTATAGGACTTGGAGGTCCTATATTTATTGGTGTGAGGCTAGGGCCTTGCCTTGCAGGGTTTTTTCTATACCCAGGATTTTGGAGTTTCTTCAGCATAATCTGGATCTTGGGTTCCAGCTTAATACCTTGAAAGGACAGGTTTCTGCTCTGTCGATTTTCTTCCAGAGGTCTTTTGCTTTACACCCGCTGGTTAAGACCTTTTTCCAAGGGGTGGCGCATGTGTGGCCCCCTCGGAAGGCTGTAGTTCCTGTTTGGGATTTGAATTTGGTTCTTTCGGCTCTGCAGGGTCCTCCTTTTGAGCCGCTACAGGATATTGCTCTTTCGGTTCTCACTCAGAAGGTTGCTTTCTTGGTGGCTATTACCTCTGTTCGGCGTGTCTCTGAGTTGGCAGCCCTGTTGATTCTTTTCCCTTACTTTGAGAGACACCAGGATAAGGTGGTTTTTCGTTTTAAGCCAGATTTCCTTCCTAAGGTGGTGTCTGCTTTCCACCTCAATCAGGATATTGTTCTCCCTTCCTTGTGTCCTAAGCCTAACAATGACAAGGAGAGGGTTCTGCACAATTTGGATGTTGTTCGCTGTGTGAAGTACTATTTGGTGACTACTTCTTCCTTCCGCAAGACGGATGCCTTTTTCGTGGTGCCCTGTGGGCCCAGGAAAGGTTTGGCGCCCGCCAAGTCTACCATTAGCAAATGGATTCGTCAGGCCATTGTTGGGGCCTATTCTGCTAAGGGGAGGACTCCCCCTTTTAGGGTCACTGCGCATTCTACTCGTGCTGTGGGTGCATCCTGGGCTTTTCAGCACCAGGCTTCTGTTGAACAAGTTTTTAAGGCTGCTACTTGGTCTTCCGTTCATACTTTTTTACAAGTTTTACAAGGTTGATGCGCGGGCTTCAGTGGATGCTGTTTTTGGCCGCAAGGTTTTGCAAGCTGCAGTGGTTTGAGTTGGTACATTCTTTACTGTTTCTGGTTCCCACCCATGACGGACACTGCTATTGGATGTCCCACATGTCATGAAGATCGAAGTGGAGTGTATGGTACACTTAGAATAATACTGTTTTGTGAGTACTCACCTTTAAAATGGGTATTATGAGTGTGCCATGCACTCCACTTCGCCCCACCCCTTTTTTCAGGTATTCTGGGGCTTTTATATGGTGAACCATTGGTTTTGATTGTTAAGGTTATAATTGGTTCTTCCTGGTCCCTTTACTGCTTTTTTACACTGGGGAATTGGTGGGAGGTCCCAGGTATATGTGGATCGGGAGGGGCTTTCTTTTTTTTTTTGCATATTCATCTCTGCAGAAGTTTGCCCTCTACTGGAGATTACCCACATGTCATGAAGACCGAAGTGGAGTGTATGGCACACTCATAATACCCGTTTTAAAGGTGAGTACTCACAAAACGGTATTTTTATTTTGTAGCATTACAGGTAGAACATTGAGGTTGATTCAGAGCCTGGTGAGAAATCTCACTTGTGTTTTAGGAGAGAAAACTGCCATTCACTTTTATTGTCTACCTGGTGTAAATTTGCATCTGTCCCTGAATTAGCCCCAAGGTAGACACTGAAAGTGAATGGCAGTTTTCTCCTAAAAAAAGGAGTGAGTTTTTTTCACATGGCTCTGAATCAACCCCATTGTCTCTAAGGTTTGGTTGTGTTGTTCAACGCTTTTTGCACGCACGCACGCACGCATAAAAAGAGTAGTGGAGAAGAAGTCAGAAACTATAAGCCGGTTTGCTTAACATCTGTAGTGGGGAAACTCTTTAAAAAAAATTTTTAATTTAAACCAGACCTTCACCCAGAATAAGAGCATATCTTATATGTTTCCCCCAACCTGTACATACAGATTGCCCACATTAAAAATCATCCTGCATCTACTGCATTTTATGAGCCTTTAAACATCCAAGATGGGGGCCCATGGAGTGCCGATCTGCATTTTGGGATTGGTGTCCCTTTCCTGACCAGCTCTGCTCTGTCTGTGCAAAGCACAGCTATAACCACGCTCCCTGTACCTTTGCCCCCCTCCTCTCCTCAGTATGTGATGCTTCTGAGGCAAGATGGCGGCATCTGTATCCTTGAGTCCTGAGCAGAGTTGCAGCCCAGCGGGGAAACAATAATCAGTAAGTAAGTGTGTATTAATTTTAGATGCTGTGGAACAGTTTTTAAAGGTTTGGGCTTTTCATTAAATGATGCTGAAGGTCCGTTTAATTGCCCTTCTAAAAATTAACAACCTGTTGTACCAGAAACAGCATGGCTTTACTGAGAGCAGATTGCGTCAGGCATATCATATTGATTTCTTTAACAATGTCACTAAAGTGTTGGATGACGGTGGTGCTGTGGTTATCGTCTTTCTGGGTTTTTAGCAAAGCCTTTGACACTGTTCCACATAAAGAGCTCATTGATAATTTTTTGTGGCTTAATACCTGGATAGTTCTGTGGATTTACAGCTGGCTGAAGTATATTTATCATAGTTTTGTTGTTAATGGTTTGCAACGTGAAGTGGTGTTCTAAAATGAATTATGCAGGACTTTTTGGGGGTGATTGCCACACTGGTGTGTGAAAGTGCCCATAGATCTCACTGGCGTTTGCGGGGTGATCTTGAGTGATTGCGATCTCCCTGCTATTGCCCTAGTGTGAAAGTAGGCTTAGAGAAACTTGGCTCATACAAGCATGGGGGACATATCCCAACATATCATAGATGAAAGCATTTCTCTACAATTTTAAAATAGCTCATAACATTGGCTAATATTAAAAAGCTATGTAAACATACCAGATAGTGAGAGGAGGAATTATACATCCCAGCTAAAGAAACGTTCCCACCAAGTCTGTGGTTTCTTCAACTACCATGCTTCCCCAACACAGGTCTTTATGAATTTTTGCTCCAAAAATAGGTGCTAGGGCTTATTTTCAGGGGATGTCTTATAGCTGGCTGACAGCTGGCCAGATGGTGGCAGCAGTACAGCAGCTCCAATGCAGTATGTGCACCGAGCCAGCTGGCAGCGGGGGGATTCGGCCATGTGCCTGACATGGTAGTTGTCTGAGGTAGAGCCAGCAAGATCACACATTTCACTCCCGATAGACAAGCTTACCTGTGTGACTTGATGTGTCCTCACCCTCCTTTACAGCCGTGATGTGCCTTACCCTCTTTTACAGCCGCTCCATCCCTCTGCTGGAGCCCGGCAGCTGGATTATGAATTGTAACTAGGGCCTATTTTCGGACTTCTATTTCACGCATTAGCAAAAATGCTGAAACATCTTACTAGAGCTTATTTTTGGGGAAGGTCTTATTTTTGGGGAATCGGGGTTGTAAGTATAAAATCCAGGGGGTTTTGAGCATACTATTACAATTTTACAGGGAAGAACTGCTCACCTCTCCCTGCTTGTAACCAGTGTTGCCTGTAAGGTGCGCGGGAGCGCGGCCGCGCACCGCCAGCTCCCCGGCCGCGCAGCTCTGCCCGGCGTCCGCGCACGTCATGCAGCTGTCATTTTTTTTTACATTGGTGGCTCAGTGGGGGCCCTACATCCCACCCCCCATCTGTCGCTGGGCTTACATTGGCTGAGCGGAGCCACGATCAGTGTAGTCCCCACCCCCATTCCTCCTGCTGGTCTACTGCCTCCTCTGACGAGGAGCAGCGTGCCGCTACATGTTGGAGTTTTGGAGGGGGGCGCCATTGCACGTGCACGCTGGCTGGCTGGCAGGCCAACCGGCATTATAGTTCAAGGCCAGCAGGTGGCCAATGCAAGGGGACAGCAGAGAGCAGGCGGCCAGAGTGGAAGTGCAGGGCTGATCTATCAGGCCCCAGTGCTCTGCCTGACCGGTAATGAGGGCCGTCTGGAGTCCTTGCCAGCTCGTTATTGCAGAGCGCTGGGCAAGCGGTCTGTATGTTTATCTGATGGATGTGTCAGCTCCTCTGCGCCTGCTGTGAGGTAAGCCGTGCCTGCCCCCCCCCCCCCCTTCTACTTCCCTCTGACAAGTGCAGAGGAATGGGGTCACGACCTGGCCAGTTAAAGTGGTGCGGTGTCTGCAGTCCGTGACTTCCCTCCTCTATTTGCCTCATTGTCCAGGCTCTGCTCCGTATCATCATCAGCCTTGACAACAAGGCCCATGGCCGAATAGGGATCCTGGCCTATCCCCTCTATACAGGTTAGAGATCAGACAGGCTGAGCTTCTGTGTACCTGCCTGCTGTACCATTTGGTGACCAGAGTCTGTTTTGTCTTTCTTCCTCTCTCACCTTCTTCTTTTCTTCTCACTTTTCCATTTTTTTTAATTTCTTTCTTATTAGATCCCTTTCCCTTAACTCCTTTATGGCTTCCTTCCCTCTTTCTTCTTTCTTTCACTCTCTATTACACTTTCTTTACCTTTCTTTTCACACCTTCCTTCTTCTCCCAGCTTTCCCCCCACTTTGTGGAGTACTGTCACAAATCGGCACTTACCTGGGCCCCGGTCCAGCGTTGTCGGCGGCCGGTCGGTCCCAGCAGCTCCTGCCCGGCGGCCGCGCCGTGCGGCGTCTGCTCAGGCGGCGCCGAGCACGGCCGCTCTCCCTCCTCGCTCGCGCGTCATCAGCTCACGTGCACGCGCGCGAGCTCGTGATCTCTTCCCCTGGCTGTAGATTAGCCAGGGGGCACTGGCACGCCCCCTGGTTTGGATTAAAGGGCCAATGAGCCCTAGGTTCAGTGGGGCTTACGCCCCCCTCCTTGTCTGGGCCAATGAGCCCCATAGATGGGATTGGGCACTCCTTGCTCTCCCAATCAGACCTGTGATCCTATGTGCACCAATCACATACACCTTCCCTTTCATGTCTGTCCCTATATAAGGTTTTCCCCCTCAGTTGCCCAGTGCCTGTTATAGCGCCTTGTACCCTGCATAGTCTTGATTTACCTTGTTTGATCTCCGTTGCCGACCTCTGCCTGAACCGACTATTCTGATCTCCGTTGCCGACCTCTGCCTGAACCGACTATTCTGATCTCCGTTGCCGACCTCTGCCTGAACCGACTATTCTGATCTCCGTTGCCGACCCCTGCCTGAACCGACCATTCTCGATCTGATCTCCGTTGCCGACCTCTGCCTTGTACCTTGACCTCGAGCTGTCTCTCCCCTCTGTACCGCTGCGAACTCTGACTTCCCCGTGTCAACCTCTGGCCTGTCTCTGGACTTCCGCTACACTCGCTCTTAGCCATTGGTTCTTCAGACCTCTATACCTGTAAGCTCTCATCCTTTGAGCCATTGAAGTCCTGGGGGCAACCGATCCTGGCCAGGTGTATTCTGCGTCCCGGCAAGCGGGGGCTCCTACAGGTGAAGCTGGCTGCGGAGATTGGGGGTTGAGGGCTTACCTAGAGAGCTGGAGTTACCAGAGCGTGACAAGTACATTGTGGCTGTACAGGGCACCAAAATTCCTAGTGGTGCTTCCCTACATAACCATGCCCAAATTGGTCATTATTTTATGCTGGGAAAGGTGGCAACCTTAGCCGCTGCCGCTGTACACAGGGTTGTACACGCACTCGCTCCCAGTCCCAGGTGCCGCCATCCACTCGCCTATACTATAAAGGCAGTTTTTTCAGCTTTTCTTGTCATATACCACATGAGCAGGACTGGAGAGGAAGACAGCAGCAGATGAGAGAGAGGTTTTCTTGTGCCAGCAAAACATCCCCGTCAGCCCCACCCCCACCTTCCCAATGCTTTCTATACACTGGGGGAAGGCTAGTGGTTAGCTATGGAATCAGTTAGATTCCAGGGTTGGCCATGATGGGTTTCACACAGCACCCTGGGTTGGGATGCCCTGGGGAGGTGGACCACTATCCCAATAGTGAAAATCCCAGCATTTGGTCCACTTTTGGGCAAATGTTTTTTTTTCATTGAAGACAAAAAATTTGTAAGCTTGTATAGGATCAAAACGGGGGGAGCATAATAATAGGGTTATTTGGGGGGATTCTCTACTGCACTGTTTATGTGGTGATTTGGGGGGATTTTCTGCCGGATTGCTCTTTAAGGGGTGATTGGGGGGATTCTGCACACCGCTTATTATCGGGGGGGGGGGGGGGGGTGTATTATATGGGGCCAGACACACTGCAGAAGGGCGGTGTGACCAAAAAAGTCCCGGGCCGTTTATTAACCCCCAGTCCACCCCTGCCCAAAGGTCATTTAATTGGGCCTCTCTAGAGTCTTGTTTGGGGTTCTGATAAGTAATTGTGGGGTCCGGGTAGATCCGAACGTACTATGCCTAATAATTGTGGGCTCTGTTCTTGCACCAGGAGCTTAAAACTGCCGAACGGCCAGACTTCGAAGGTTTTGACTCTTGACTTGACAAAAGGTAAAATGAAGGTAGTTTGGTTAGTGAATTGTTGAAGGTGTTTCATTTTATTATCTCTGGATAAAGCATATTCTGTGCTTTATTTGGGTCAGATTTATTCTGTGTTTTTTTTCTCTGCAAGCTTTCATTTATAAGTAATGCGTTAGGGCTGCAGGAGTGGTATCACCAGGAATGTTTACTATATCCTGGAGATAGGTTCTTGTCCCCGCTGCCCCGCTGTGTGAGACCCCCCAGATTTCCCACACAACCAGCTGTTCCCATGTGTGGGCTCTCATCCAATCAGTGCCGTATGGCGTGCATACCAATGCAATTCTTTTGAACTGAATGCCAGTGCTAGCACACTCAACATCATTGAAGAAGGTTGAGTGTGAAATGGTGTCGATGGGTGGGAAATTTGGTGAGGTATGGGGTGTCACATGGCATTGACGAGGGGGCTAGTACTCTAGTATGTAAATTAACTATTCTATCATATCTTTTTGTTTAATACGTTATTTTGGTTTATTAGTAGATATACCAGTGTTTTTATCTTAGGTTTCCAATTGCCCACCTTTCATGGGACATTGCCCAGCTCCCTCGCTACTCCGCACAGAAGCTGCTCTGGCTTAGAGGGAACATTGCTTGTAACCTGAGACCATCTGCATCGAAGGGTACCATTATTTACTTTAACATCTGCCAAAAGCATTGCATGAGTACAAGCATCTACATACATAAGAAGAGTTATACTATCAATAAGCTATTATTCCTTACACACTACTGCTAGAGGAGTGGGGATGTGGCTGTGGCATTAGGATGCGCCGAGGACTCCAGGAACAGGTCAATCAAGTGATCTGGGAGGTTTCACACAGTGGTGTACCCCAATTTGGGATGCCCCATGGTGTGGGATGACGAAGTTCCTCTTTAATACCATCAACACCCCCCCTCTGTAGATTGGTGATGGTGGGCACTGGTGTGGTATGAAAACCTTAGACACACAAGTTTAACATCTGCTGGGAGATAGAAGACAGATTGTTTCGAATTTGGAAATACTGAATAATAGGGTTATCTTCTATGTCATATTCTTAGTATACAGTACATCCTGCTCCAGATACTTACACTTGGGTTATCCTCCGCCAGATGTTGCTGCACTGCAGAGACATGCAAAACAGGCTTCTCCCGGCCCTTCAAATATCCAAGGACCTCCCACAAATCCCCAGATTTCTCTGCAGTGCTGACTGCGAAGACATGAAGTATCACTCTCTCGCAGGTGAGCGGGGCTATTAAAGCCTGCGGCCCTGTTGGACTACTCCCACCCGTCCTCTTCGTGATGTGCCTCCCAGCCTGGGCTGCGCTGGTCGGGTGAAGGTAGGCAGCACCACGCGTGCTTATGGAGCCATGCTCCACCGCAGTCCCCCACCAAAGGGTAGGCGGTTTAGGCTGATGGTGAGCCTCTAGTGGATGCCCCTCCCGCATTATTGTCCCATACCCCGTGTAGCGGTGGACCCTGTGCAAAGGGTCGCCATCCTCCCTCGTTCCCCCCGTAGCTTGGGGGGAAAGAAAGGGGGGGGGGGTGTGTGTGGTGGTCTTAGTGTATTGAGTTACACGTTATGGCCTTAGTATTGTCCTTGACTTATACACCTGGTGTCAGAGCCGCGCTGCTTGCCTTTTATTGTATATCGGCCGCCGCCGCGCGAGTCTTTTGCCCTTATTGGATGGGCATGCGAACGGGTGGCGGCCTCGCCTCAGACGCTGCGGCGTCTTCATTGGCAGATCTTTTTTTCTAAGAGTATCATACACTCGCGTTTTCTTGTCTGCATTGACTACTGTCTCAGAGCTTCGCGCTCTTCGGTGGGGCGGGGACCTGGCTTGGCGCGCTCCGCGTCACATCCCGCACTGGCCCGCCCTTCGAGGTTCGCTTGGCGCCATTTTGATGCTCGTCGCGCGCACGCGTGGTAACGGTCCTCCTCCTCCCTCGGTCTGTAAGTGCCCTCGCGGGCGATTTTCATCACTCTTGCTTACTGCGCATGGCTCTGACATCCCTATTCCCATTATGTCTTTCAGACGGTCGAGTCCAGTGGCTTCTCCCGGCCCGGTGTAATTGCCAGTTGGACCTAGTATAATTACTCCCACTTCCCTGCGGGTCTTTGGGGCATCCAGGGTAGCTTATAGCGTCAATCCCTACTGGCCTATTGTGCCTATGTGGCACATATGGAGGCATCCCAGGATATTGTGAACGGGGTTCCCTCGGGACAATCCCGGCTGTGTGTAGCTTGTGGGGTCTCACCTATCAGCGGTGACAATGCACGGGTCTGCGTCCCTTGTGCACAGCAGGCGCTAATGGTACTTCCCGCCCCTCCTGTGGCTGGGCCTGCACCTCGCCTCACTTCACCTACCCCCCCAAGCCTGAGTCTAACCCCCAATACAAGCGGGGATTCTCATCCTGATGTGGCTACTAGACTGGCCAGTGTTGAAAAATTGCTTGCTAGTACTCTAGCGCGCAAGGCCACCGCAAAAAAGCGGCACATAATCCCTGACTCCTTTCCCTACGGAGTCTGATGAGCTTTCGCATCTATATGACCATACCCTTTCGGACGAAGGGGAGCTGTTCTCTGACTCAGAGTCATCTGATGAGAAGTATAGGGATCATGACGATTCTGGTTCTGATCACTGGACCCCGGATGATACTGATAAACTGCTGCTTCAGATTTTTGAGGTTTTGTCCATCTCTCCCCCTGTTGCGGCTCCCAGGCAAAGGGGTGAGCTATTTCATACTGCTAAGGCTCGATTGGAATTTCCTGAGCAAACCCATTTCAATAACCTCGTTTGGACAGGAAGTATCCATTTCCTGCTGATATGGTCAAGTGCTGGTCCTCGCCCCCCGAGGTCGATGCTCCTATTCTAGGGCTGTATAACACCTTTATTATGCACTCCCCCGACACTACTACGCTGCGACATTCTGAGGACCGGCGCATTGACCAATTGGCGTGCCATGCCTTTGCGTTTGGAGGGGCGACGCTGCGCCCGGTCTGCGCTTTGGCCATTACTGCTGTGGCGCTCAGGGCCATGGTCAGGAATGCACTTGACGGCCCAGACGAGTTGCCTACTGATACTATTAATGCACTGTCTAACTGTGATGTATTCGTGAACTTTATCCTGTCTGCATCGGATGATGCTATTAGGATGTGTGCCAGATCTTCCGCCTTGGCGGTGGCTATACGCCGCTGCGCCAGTGGGCGGCCGACAATGCTGCTAAGAAGGCCCTTACTGGGCTTCCATTTAAGGGGCTGCGCCTGTTTGGGGACCGCCTAGACCTTTTTGCTAAAGGAGGTAAGTTACCACAGTGCAGGCGGCAGCCTTGGCCCTTTCGTAGCCAGGGCCCCCTTTCAGCCCCCTACAGAGGCGCTAAGCAGGGAAAAGGGATGTCCTTCGCGGGGGCTCGCGCAGACTCCTGCCACAGGAGCAGGGGGCGATGTCCTGGCTCCTCCTGGGGGACCAAACCCAAAGCCCCTCCCAAGACCCCTCAGGCATGATGGGGCGCACCCTCGCCGCCAGGGTGGGGGGACGGCTACAGCACTTTGCGCATGTCTGGAGGTGCCAAGTCTCAGACCGGTGGATTCAGGAGGTAGTTACCTCTGGCTACAAGATAGAGTTTGCTGTGCGGCCCCCCTCAATATTCATCAGGTCCCGGATCCCCCAGGACCCGGTATCAGCTCAGGTCCTGATGTGCTTACCTTCACATCCCTGTGTTCCCGGGACATCAAAGGTTTCTCAGATTCGCGTTGAAAGATCAACATTACCAATTTGTGGCCCTACCGTTTGGCCTCACTTCAACTCCCAGAGTGTTCACCAAGGTGCTGGCGGGGGTGATGTCTTTGATAAGGTCAGGGGGCATTCGAGTGCTGCCCTACCTGGACGACATCCTCATCGCCTCATGGCCTCTACAGCAGGCGGAGCTGGACACTCAGCTGGTGGTGTCCACCTTGGAGTCCTTCGGCTGGGTGATCAACCATCCCAAGTCCTCTCTGTCCCCTTCGTCAGTGACCCCATTCCTGGGGATGATTCTGGATACAGGTCAGTCACGAATATTCCTTCCCCAACAGAAGGTGGAAGCTCTGACTGCGCAGGTGCGGTCCCTACTCTCGTGCCCCCAGCTCTCCCTCAGGCAGGGAATGCAGCTGGTGGGCCTGATGGTGGCGAGCTTCGAGGCGGTGCCCTTTGCTCAGTTCCATTCGAGGCCTCTGCAGCTTCACCTCCTATCAGTATGGGACAAGGACCCCGCGTCTTTGGACGGGGTTTGTGTGCTTCCCCCATTGGTCAGAAGGTCCCTCTCGTGGTGTCTAGACCACAAGAACTTGCTAAAGGGCAGGTCCTTTCTAGCCCCCTCCTGGGAGACAGTCACCACGGATGCCAGTCTGTCAGGTTGGGGGGGATTCTGGAAGTCCCTGAGGTTCTGGGGAGGTGGGGCCCTCAGGAGGCCCATTTACCCATCAACATTCTAGAACTACGGGTGGTCAGGTTGGTACTGGAGCAGTTGACCGATCACCTGCAGGGACTGTCTGTACAGGTGCGCTCAGACAACAGGACAGCGGTTGCCTACATCAACCATCAGGGAGGGACCCGGAGCAAGGGTGCCCTCCAGGAAGTGTCGCGGATTCTGACATGGGCGGAGGCCAATGTTCAATGCATTTCGGCTGTTTATATCCCGGGGGGGGAGAATCTTCTAGCAGACTCTCTGAGCAGGGGGACTTCCCGTCAGGGGGAGTGGTCCCTCTGCAACAGAGTATTCCAGTCCCTGGGGCCTACCGGATGTGGATCTGTTTGCATCCCGTCACAATCACAAGCTCCCGGCCTTTTTCTCCCTGTCTCAGGATCCTCTGGCCTTGGCCACGGACGCTCTGTCAATGTCATGGAAGGAATTTCGGCTCCTGTATGTCTTTCCCCCGTTCCCCCTGCTGGGCAGGGTTCTGCGCAAGATTGCCCTGGAAAGGGTGCCAGTGATTCTGGTGGCCCCAAGGTGGCCAAGAAGAGCGTGGTTCGCAGACGTGGTACAAATGGCAGTAGACCAGTACGTCCTGCCAGAGGCGCCAGATCTGCTCACTGCTCCTTACGCCATCCCAGTTTACAAACTCTGGCTTTGACGGCCTGGCTGCTGAAACCTCCATCTTGATGGAGAAAGGCTTGTCTGCCTCAGTGGTGGATACCATGGTACAGGCTAGGAAGAAAACTTCTTCTGCCATCTATTATAGGGTATGGCGTTCCTACATTGATTGGTGTGAGTCGGGAGGCCGATTCATTAATAGCGCCAGGTAGCGACAGATGAGCGCCAGTAGCGTTATTTTCACAGCGCACGCTAGTATTCGCTGTGCTTGGCCGTTGTTCGGCTGTTGACAGCGACTCAGTCGGTGTGCGGTAATGTTGAATATGGGGTTAGGAGTCGCTGTTTGACAGGTTCCGTGCTGTATTGGAACGCATGACAGCGAATGGCCATAGCGAACGTCTCCCAGCATATTCATTAACAAATCACGCTCAAAAAATTCTCGCACTGTGAAATGCTTGTTTAAACCCCAGAGCGCTGGCGGCGATGGGTTAAAAGTAGTTTTTTAACCCCCAAACAACCATATTTTTGAAAAAAAAACAACATGTTTTTACAAACATTTTGTAATATGAATACATTAATATCAGACCTGTAATATCAATTCTGCACAAATGTATTTATTTTTTTTTTACCTTAAAAAAAATATCTAACATTGCAGAAGTGGTCACAGAATTTTTGCCATTTAACCCTTTTGTTGCCAAGCACGTAACACCTACGTGCTGGCTTGGCTGGGCCTTAAGTGCCAAGCCCGTAGGTGTTACGTGCTTGACTTTCCTCGCTTGTAGTTTAAAAAGTAAAAACAACAAATACTCACCTGACCCCTTGTTGGATCCGGCCGGGTCTCCTCTTTAATATGGTGCCATCCGATCCCCCGTGGGGGGTCGGATGGCTCCAGGAGAGCCCCCGGAATAGGCCGCCCCCCCCCCCCCCCCGCTTCTGCAGCAGCAGCTTCTAACTGTAAAAAAAAAAATAAATAAAAATGACATTCACTTACCTGTGTGTGCGCTGGCTCCCGCTGTCCCTCCTCTTCACCTGGGGGGCCTCCGATCCCCCCCCAGGACTTACCGATCTTCAGGAGAGAGCCTGGGAGGCTCTCTCCTCTCTTCTGCACGATGGCGGCCGCCATCATGCCTCTAAGCCCCGCCCCCTTGGGGGCGGGGCTTATGAAGTCATCCCGGCCCCGATCTCAGGCTTCAGCCTTCTCAGCTTCTCAGATGCCGGTGATCGGCACAGGGGAAGGAGGTGACAGGAGATCCTCTGATCTCCTGCCTTCTCCTTCTCTGGATGCCGATCACCGGCATCTGTCAGCTGAGCGGCGAGGGACAAGAGCTTGCAATCGAAGGTAAGTACAGTAAAAAAAAATTTTTTTTTTTTCTAATAAAATACTTTTTATTATTGTGTGGTGTTTTTTTTTCACATTAACCCTTTGTGAGCTGGTAAGGGGTCCATGAGACCCCTTATACCAGTTCACAAGGCTGGGGGGGTGGCAAGTCACCTGCCCTAGCGGGTGGCTTGCCATTAACCCCCGCACCCCCATTACCTGCCTCCCCAAAGGCCAGGGGGGGGCAGAAGAGCCCGGGCCCACATAGGCTATGTGGGCTCGTAGGCTGCAGGGTGGGGGGGCCACCAAAGCTGGCCCCCCCACTCTGTGCCTACAAGCCCCCATAGCTGGTCCCGGGCTGGTTACTTTGGGTAAGGGGGACCCCACGTCATTTTTTTTTTTGGATTTTGAAGGGTTTTTAACCCTTCAAAATCCAAAAAAAAATGGGGTCCCCCTCCCCGGGAAGGGGGACCCTATGTCATTTTTTTTTTAATTAACCATTTGTCATCCAGCAGCTATAAAAGGCTTCTGGGCAGGAAAGGGTGTCTACCTATACATATGTGGTATCGCTGTAACCGGGAGAAATTGGGGTTTCTCACGCAATAAGATTTTATTGACAAACTTACATTTTTTATTACAAAAAAACTCTACAAATTGTAAAAAAATGTTTTTTTTTTGTTTTTTTTCACACATTTCACCCAAAAAAATTGAGAATACACCTAAAAAATACAAACAAGACATTTCATGTTAAAGCCCAGACTCTGTTGAAAAAAACAATATATAATTTTCCTGGGAAATCCCTGGAAATCCCTTCAAAAATGACAGTTGAATATGTGTAGCGCAAAATGGTGAAACATCGTCTGGCAACAGGGAGTGGCAAATGCTGCAGGTAGGCTGGCAGCGAAAGGGTTAAAAAAAAAAAAAAAAAAAAAATTAATAGCAATTAATTTAGAATATTTAAAGATTGCTACATTGAAATGCATTGGAGAGCGCCAGGTAGCGAGAGGTCATACCTGTCGCTGTTCAAGGTGGCTCGCTGGTGCTGTGGGGTGAGGCTGGAATAATGATGAATGATTCGCTATCTGGCGCTCTGTCAGTCGCTAAGCAGGATCGGCTTGATGAATGTGTGATTGCGGAGGGGAGCCGGCGTTCTCGTGGCGGTGAGCGTCATTACCGTTCGCTCACCATTCGCTACCTGGCGCTATCCCTTGTTAAATAAGGGCCAAGATCTCTTCCCTGCAGGGAGTTCTTAATCCCTAGGATTCTGGAGTTTTTACAACATGGATTGGAGTTGGGTTTAAAACTCAGTACTCTGAAGGGTCAGGTTTCTGCCCTGTCTGTCTTCTTTCAGAAGTCCTTTGCTCAGCATCCCTTGGTTAAGACCTTCTTTCAGGGGGTCACTCACGTGTGTCCCCCACGTAAGCCTACCGTCCCTGTTTGGGACTTGAACCTGGTTTTGTCTGCCTTGCAGGGTGCTCCCTTTGAGCCTATTCAGGATGCTGCTCTGGCTGTACTTTCCCTCAAAGTTGTTTTTCTGGTGGCTATTACTTCGGTCAGGCGTGTGTCTGAGCTGGCGGCTCTGTCTATTCAGCCCCCATACTATGAGAGACACCAGGACAAGGTGGTGTTCCGCTTTAAGTCAGACTTTCTGCCAAAGGTGGTGTCTGCTTTTCATTTTAATCAAGATATTGTTCTTCCTTCATTGTGTCCTAATCCTAGCAACGCTAAGGAAAGGGTTCTGCATTCTTTGGATGTGGTCAGGTGTCTGAAGTATTACCTGGTAGTCACTGCGGCCTTCAGGAAGACTGATGCTCTTTTTGTGGTCCCTTCTGGTCCTAGGAAGGGTTTGGCTCCGGCCAAGTCTACTATTAGCAAATGGATTCGTCAGGCTGTGATTCAGGCCTATTCTGCTAAGGGGAAGAGTCCCCCCTTCCATCTTACTGCTCATTCTACTCATGCTATTGGTGCCTCTTGGGCCTTCCAGCACCAGGCTTCTGTTGAACAAGTTTGCAAGGCCGCTACTTGGTCTTCTGTTCATACCTTTTCGAAGTTTTACAAGGTTGATGTTAGGGCCTCAGCTGATGCTGTTTTTGGCCGCAAGGTTTTGCAGGCGGCAGTGGTTTAAACTGCCTGATGTCACCTTTTGTTGGGGGATCCCACCCTACTTTATGGACACTGCTAATGGATGTCCCAAGTGTAAGTATTATATCTGGAGCAGGACGTACTGTATACTAAGAATAATACAATTCTGTGAAATACTCACCTGTAGAATTGATATTATTTGTATACAGTACATCCTGCTCCACCCCACCCTGGTTTTTGCATTATTCTGGATCCCCTGTATGGTGATTGTTACCATTGTTATAGTTACCAGTTGGTGGTTAATTCTCCCGGCTTCCTGTTCACTGCTTTTCAATGCTGGGGATTTATGGGAGGTCCCTGGGTATTTGAAGGGCCGGGAGGAGCCTGTTTTGCATGTCTCTGCAGTGCAGCGCCATCTGGCGGAGGATAACCCAAGTGTAAGTATTATATCTGGAGCAGGACGTACTGTATACAAATAATATCAATTCTACAGGTGAGTATTTCACAGAATTGTATTTTTTTGCTCCATGGATTATTTGTTTTGTATGGTTTCAAACCAGCTGCTGCATACACTTGTTACCCCCTTCTGTGTTCCCAAACACCCAGTAATAACCCCCTACCCCCTTACCAGTCTTGGGACCCCACTGCACGTTTATGCCTCCATTGATAAATTCATTGTTTGCACAGCGGCACATCCCTCACAGTGTTCTGGCACTGTGCTACCCACTTCCAGGTCTTCTTTCATTGATGCCGCAGCACCACCAATGAGCCCGGTGAGGTGGGCGCCACTGTTCAATCAATGTAAATTAACATAATGGCAGCAAGGTGCTGGTTTGCTCTGGCACTTGACCCAAAGTGCTTCAGAGGATACAGCATATTCACGTTTGCATTTTATATGCAGTATTTCTCCATATATGTACTGGTTTAACCACATTCAGTTGTTCATTGTATCCATCATGCTATTATATTGTATATCATATTGGATATCACACTATTAGTAGGTCCGGCAACCTCCCTCGGAGGACCATGTATGTAATTTTATTATTTTGGTAGACTGACAAGTGGTTCATGAAAGAGAACTTATGTAGGTTGTTATGATCACATTTCAAAGTATATCTTAACCATTGAGATTTCCCCACATTTTTTATAATATATAAAATGTATAACATTTTTTGTATAATATTCATCTGCCAGATCCTTGCCCTGGTTCGGCTCTTCTTGAGAGGTGATCAAACTCAATGCCTCATTTTGGCTTCTAATCCTGTCTGACTTGGATTAGCTTTTGACTAGGATTGTGGACTGGGCTGACCTCTTGCCTTCACTTTTTTCTTAAAAATGTATGTTTTCATGTCAGAAACTGCAATTTACAACCAAGTCTAGCACTGCCATAGTCACTTGCTTAGCAACAAAGTAACCAACGCTATAATTTATAAGAGGTCTTATCCTAATTTAAAAAACTATTTCATTTTGGCAGTCATTCCATAGCATAATTAAGCACTTGGAAAAGATGAGGTGCCCGCTACATGAGATTTGTATAGTACCGCTATTTTTTTTTTTTTTATGATAATGGATATCATTAATGTAACTTCTGTGCATAGTGTTGTAGTGTTAGGTCGTTATATTTCTAGAAGCTGTACACACTGAATTGAGCAGTGTAACAAATCAGCATTATGAGTCATGCGCTGGAACAGAAGATCGTGAAACCATTTGAATGTCTCTAGTGCTTAGTATTAACATTCATGCCAGAAAGTTTTTAGCACAGATTTTGCAGTTAACCAAGTGCTGTTTCATTGCATTTCTAGAACACAAATTATTGCATCGTGCTATAATGTCCTACAGAATAGTAGAGTGTCCAAACTAAGCCATGTCTGGCCATTAATTGTGTGTATGCCCATTCTGCATGTCATCCAACTGACTTAATTAGATCATTGGGCAAACACTTGTATTGTTTGTGCCATTATTGCTTGGTCCTAAAGTTTCATTTCATTTGTTACATGTTTTTATGATCAGATTTATTACAACTGGAACTTCATAAAAAAAAATGCAATTTTTATTTCATTTGTGACCACTAAAACGGACATTTTTGTGTTACATTTACAGTATGTAAAGTATACTTCTACACCAGTTTTCTTATAGGACCAGAGGTGTAACTACAGGGGGTGCAGAGGTAGCAACCACATTGGGGTTCATAACGTACAGTGCACCTTAATTACTACAACTTCACCTTTTATCAGATTTGTGCTCACAAGCAGGCAACGTGTATTTGCTGTAATGAAATCATCTAATTGCATGAAATTTAGTAAAAAAACAAGGTTTTTGCACCAGGGATAGGTCACATTTATTTACACCTCTGAATGAAACATGTCGGCTAATAGGTGGAATCTGAATCTGACCTAACTGTAAACATATACATTTATGTAAAGCAGCTTCTCCAGATATAAACCAAGCCTACAACCTAATGACACCCAACCTTCAGGGTGAGCTGCAGATCTGTATTACCATAAAGTAAACATATGCTCAAAACTATACCAGGTTTCCAAGCAACTAGGCCACGTGACAAAATGCCACACTTTCAAAAATGAATTAATACATTACAAACTAATCACCATTGTTACTCAAATGATTCTGAACCTAATCTAAACCTGTCGGGAAGACCCAAGCTCAAAATCATGCACAACTACTTCTCTATGCCTGGGGACTGATTTATCAAGCACTATTTACCAGACTACATCACATCAGTACAAATGAACATATTGCAAAGTATAATATTTTCAGCATCTTGCGGCACCGCTAATTTTTTAGTTAAAGTGGACTGAAACCGAGGCGGATCGGCCCAGGAATCTATAAGATTCCTGGGCCGATCTATTCCCTCCCCCCAGGGCATCCAAAATCAGGATGCCCCGCTGTGTGGAACCCCCCAGGTCACCCGCTAAATTTACCTTACTTCTCAGTCAATTACACTTGCGCTGGCCGCGGCCGCATCCCCGCTATCCCTCTAGCAGGGCCGCGCCGGCCATTTGTGATAACAGTGTTCACATTATAGCTGTATTTAACATAAACTGTAAGAAAGATTTTCTGCCTGGGAGGGCAAAAACACTGGATTTTAGGAAGGTCAACTTTCCTAGGCTCAGGACAGGACATAGACTGGGAACATCTGTTGAGGAAGGATACAGATGCCAAATGGGAGTACTTTAAATTGTGAGTTCCAATGTTGCTAAATTTATTCCTATGGGTAACAAGTATAAGCGGCTAAAATTAAACCCCCTTATGCGCAATACCTGCGGTTAAAAGGGCAATAAAGAACAAGAAATGGTCATCTAAAAATTACAAGGCTGAGCTCTCAACTGTTACCCTTGAAAAGTATAAATTAGTAAATAAAGCATGTAAGAAAGAAAAAAGGCAAAAACACAAAATGAAAGAGATGTGGCCAAAGAAAGCAAAACAAACCCTAAATGTTTTTGTGAATGTAAATCAGCACAGGTAGGGCCCCCAATAATGATAATCGGGACATGGTCATGGGGGATGAAGGGATGAAGAGAAGGTGGAGCTGTTAAATAGATTCTTTAGCTCTGTGTACACAAAATACTCAACAAGCTAAACATGGATATCATCCAAGAAAGACTAAATCATTTAAATGTGAATAAGACTGCAAGACCAGATGGACTTCACCCAAGAGTTCTTAAAGAACTCAGCTCAGTTATCTCATCACCCCTGTTCTTGATCTTTAAAGACTGATATAGTGCCAAGGGATAGATGCAAGGCAAATGTGGTGGCCATTTTTAAAAATGGGCTCTATGTCTTCTTCTGGCAATTACAGACCTGTAAGTTTAGCATCAATTGTGGGAAAATTGCTTGAGGGGGTATTGAGGGACTACATACATGAATATATAACTATGCATAATATTATAATCCAAAAAAGTTTTTTTTTCTCAATGCACCACTTAACTAAATTTTGTATATTTACAATATATGTGTATAGGTGTGCCTTAGAGGAATCCCCAAAAGAGTATATCCAAATACAAGCACACAATATATGTGGCCCCAGCTGCCACCGGGGACAACCTCAGGCACCACCAAATCAAATAACTTAAATCAAAAATATATCATAAATAATCAATATTTATTAATGGTTATATATACACCATCACGTATATATTTTTAAAAACAAGAATCCAATAGCAGGGACACAGACAATCATCCCTCTTCCCCCTTATGAAAGATAGATCCCTATCACACAATGTATAGTACAAAAATGAATAAAGTGACTAGTGCAATGTTAAAGTGCTAGATACTAATCTACAAAAGTGCTACAGTGCTATAATATGACAATCAAAAATATATGTTTATCCCATATAGAAAGAGAGAACAAATAGAGAACAAATGGCCAATCAACTTGCCCCAAGAGAGATTAGTTATAGATGGTTAAAGTGCAAAAGATATCACCAGATCGAAGGCTTAGAGGGGTCCCTGCTAGAGACTGGCGTCCTGATCCCCCACGCGTTCCGTGAGACAAGCTCACTTTTTCAAAGGTGCCAGACTTTGTTCTCTCTTTCTATATGGGATAAACATATATTTTTTGATTGTCATATTATAGCACTGTAGCACTTTTGTAGATTAGTATCTAGCACTAGTCACTTTATTCATTTTTGTACTATACATTGTGTGATAGGGATCTATCTTTCATAAGGGGGAAGAGGGATGATTGTCTGTGTCCCTGCTATTGGATTCTTGTTTTTAAAAATATATATGTGATGGTATGCATAATATTATAAGTAAAATCCTGGGAGGTGGGCATGGCTGTATACTATATACGATCCTATAGTGCTTACATTACATAGGGGCGGTCTATAAGTCAACTGAATCAAAGGAGCACTATTGCGAAAGTATGCAATTTTAAAAATCCATATAAACACATCGACTAATGAGCGGAGGGGTCACACACCTTAACTGAATAAAACTCTCACCTCCCACCCCTTATTTCCTCTTCCTTCCATTAAAATAAAATAAACAAGCCTGGCTGGATATTTCTTGATGCCGTGTATATAAGTGACCCCTCCCCTGCCATCCAGCATGTTTATATAGATTTTTATAATTGAGCCATTTTTCGCGATAATGCTCATTTAATGTCCCCAGGATGTGCAAAGATTCATAACTTAGGACAAAGTTCAAATTGGAGAAAGGAAGATGGATGTCAGGAAGATAAGGCTGTGGGCATACTTAGTTTATAAGCTGAGACAGAAATGAACAGCCAGAGCAGGAAGAGTCTCTGACACAGCTCAGAGACCAGCAGGGGGATATGCAAATAAGTAGAAAAGAGGGGAAAGAGGGCTCAGAGAATGCCCAGCTGCATATTCTTACAATGGTGGACAGACTCTACTGAGGGACACAAATGGGACAGCTTTATGCAGCCAGAAAACAGGCACAGAACGAAGCCTGAAACAAATGAACTGCTGCTTTATACCAACCACCAGGTAAGAAACAGGCTGGGAAAAATACCATTTGGGCGGTCATTCCCTTAAACAGGTGTGTATCTATTCTCTAAAAGATAAATTCTGGCTTTATATAAATATACAAATACGTAATTGTCTCCCAAGCTAAAAAGTAAAGAGCTTTCTTATAACAGAATGTTTTGATGCTTATAGACCAAGATCCACAGAATGAGTCAGTGCAGCCATTCCCGTTGTCTGTTTAAGGCCCTTATTTAACAAGGGATAGCGCCAGGTAGCGACTGGTGAGCGAACGGTAATGACGGTCACCACCACGAGAACGCCGGCTCCCCACCACAATCACACATTTATCAAGCCGATCCTGCTTAGCGACTGAGATAGCGCCAGATAGCGACTCATTCATCATTATTCCAGCCTCACCCCACAGCGCCAGCGAGAGACCTTGAACAGCGCCAGGTATGACCTCTCGCTACCTGGCGCTCTCCAATGCATTTCAATGGAACAATCTTTAAATATTCATAATTAATTGTTAATAATTTTATTTTATTTTTTTTTATGTGAAAATTTCTGTTACCACTTCTGCCATGTTAGATATTTTTTTTAAGGTAAGAAAAAAATTTAAAAAAAATTTGTGCAGAATTGATATTACAGGTCTGATATTAATGTATTCATATTCCAAAATGTTTTTATAAACTTGTTTTTTTTGGTTTCCCAAAATATGGTTGTTTGGGGGTTAAAAAACTACTTTTAACCCATCGCCGCCAGCGCTCTGGGGTTTAAACATGCATTTCACAGCGCGAGAATTTTTGGAGCATGATTTGTTAATGAATATGGTGGGAGCCGGTCGCTATGGCCATTCGCTATCATGCGCTCCCATACAGCGCGGAACCTGTCACATAGCGACTCATCACCTTGTATTCAACATTACTGCACACCGACTGAGTCGCTGTCAACAACCGAACAACGGCCAAGCACAGCGACTACTAGCGGGCGCTGTGAAAATACCGCTACAGTCGCTCAACTGTCGCTACCTGGCGCTATTAATAAATCTGCCTCCCCGTTCGTGGTGTTCATTAGTACATGGCCAGAGACTGATTGCTGTATGGAAAGTGAGACTTGTGAGAGTGTCAAAACATAGTCACAGGCCAATTTAGGGAGAGACGCAGTATGGGCATGCTATAGTGTGATAGGGAGCATCTTTCTCTAAAGTGGTTTGTGACTATGTTTCAGCTCTCAATATGATATTCAAGGGGGGGGGGAGCTTTCAAACAGGGGGTGAAGGAACCAAGCAGGTATAAAAAAAGATTGTGCAGCCACACAAGTTGCACAACGCAAGCTGTTTTGCAAGCTCAGGTATAATGTCCTCTGTGAAAAAACATAGCCCACTTTGACCTATAGGTGTGCAAATATGGGACGAACTTGCCAGCAAACAGTGATGCAGCAGGATTCATTTAAAACCAGATTCATGTCAATCAGGTCATCTTTACAGTGCATGATGTAAAAACTGCAGAAGTGTCAGAGCATGCAGGAAAAATAAATGCACAGCCTGTACAGCAGTGCCTGACTTTGAACTCCTAAATGGTTACATTACTCTTAAATGGTTACTTGTGACTCTGGCACAGCCAGAGTCTAATTAGCTTCTAGGTTTGTGGTTAGGGATAGTCATACTACCTTTACATTGCTAATCCATCACTATTCTGGGTAAATATTAGAGGACAAGTCCTTTAATAATATACATATATTTCATTTTATTTCACTGTCAACCGGTACACTTGAATGTCGCAACAAAGCAGGAGGTTTCGCATTTCACCCCTATAGGAGAACAGCAAAGCTCTGTTTGGAGTTTGTAAATGGACTCAGGATCATATTTGGTTCATTTTGGTTTATATTTTGCATGATACATGTACATAGCTTTGTCATGTATCTGTGAGAGCCATCCATGGTCATTTTTTCCATCATCTTCCTTGGTTGAACTCAACCGACATATGCTGTGCTGCTGCTGCCCCTTGCCATCCCTGCCATGAGACCTGAGGCTGTTCATCTGATTCCGGCGCAAAGGTCAGATATTCTTAGTATACAGTATGTCCTGCTCCAAATCTAATACTTACAGTTGGGATATACTCAGCCAGATGGCGCTGGACTGCAGAGACATCGAAAATAGGCTCCTCCCGGCCCCTCAAATACCCAGGGACCTCCCACAAATCCCCAGAATTTCTCTGCAGTCTGGCTGCGAAGGACAAGAAATTGGCTCTCTACTCGCAGTTGAGCGGGGTTATTAACCTAAAGTCCTCTTTAAAGTCCTTCCAAATGCTTTTATAAATCCACCATGTGCATCAGAAATCCAATAGTGCCGGCTCCCAACGCGTTTCGTCGCTCAGCGCGACTTTCACTAGGTGAGAGACAGTCACCTAGTGAAAGTCGCGCTGAGCGACGAAACGCGTTGGGAGCCGGCGGTCCTTATTCTGGAATTCAGCAGCGTGAGTTGGCTTATGGCCTTGCTTTGACGTGCGAGTTTTAATCTTTTGTATTGTGAGTATTTTATTGGCTTGATTAAAAAGAAATTGTAGTATGCAATATTGCGCTATGGTTCTTTTATTCCTTCTTGCATGAATATGCTGTGGAAATTTCTGCTGGCCATCTTATATCTGAGAAAACGGATCCCAGGTGGTGGAATTGATTGGAGGAATTTTCTGCTTGATTGTTGAAATTGCTGGTTGATTCAACTACATCTGGTAAGGGTACCAAATCGTTGTGGTGGTGCACTATTGGATTTCTGATGCACATGGTGGATTTATAAAAGCATTTGGAAGGACTTTAAAGAGGACTTTAATTTAATATATATTAGCTCTGTGCCTTTTTATTTATTGTTGTCTATGTACTTAATGGTGGGATTTAAGTAAAGCACGTGGTAGCTCGTGTAAGAATTTTTTACGTTTAAACAGATCTTTTCACGATTGATTAATTGCTATTAATTTAAATCACAGCGCGGTATTTAGGATATATATATATATATATATATATATATATACATTTAACTTTGGGGTTATTAACCTGTGGCCCTGTAGGA
Organism: Gastrophryne carolinensis; assembly: GCA_027917425.1. Lineage (NCBI taxonomy): Eukaryota > Metazoa > Chordata > Amphibia > Anura > Microhylidae > Gastrophryne > Gastrophryne carolinensis. The sequence continues at coordinate 126,740,310 of CM051239.1, forward strand.
CTATTCCCACCCATTCCACTAGTAATATGCCTCCCAGCCTTGGCTGCACTGGTCGGGTGAAGGTAGGCAGCACCGCCGTTGGTGCTTAGGAGCGCTGCTCCACCGCAATCCCCCACCAAAGGGTAGGCGGTTCAGGCTTATGGTGAGCCTCTATGGGATGCCCCTCCCGCACTATTGCCCCTTGCCCCTGCCTATTGGTGGGGCCTATTTAAGTGGCTGCTGTCCTCCCTCATCCTCCTTGTAGTCTTCGGGGGAAAAGAGGGGGGGGGGTGTGTATGTGTATAGATATGTATGTTATGCAGTCTTTGCTTTCACTTTTCACATGTCTTTATTGCTTTTAAATTTACCGCCGCCGCGCGCTGACTTTGTTCCGCGCTTGGCAGCGGCATTACCTCAGGCGCTGGTGCGCCATCATTGGCTGTTGGAATTCTGGCTTCGCGCTCTTGGGGGGGGCGGGGTCAGGGTTCCTTCTCTTCCCCTTACCGCGGTGCAAGACAGGGAAGGGGGGTGTCCTTCCCTGGGGCCCGGGGAGATTTCTGGGGTAGAGGCAGAGGACGTGGACGTCCTGGCTCCTCCTAGGGTCCCAAGGCTAAATCCTCCCCCAAGCCCCCTCAGGCATGATGGGGCGCCCTCACCCATCCGGGTGGGGGGACGGCTGCAGCACTTCGCTCACGTCTGGAGGCTTCATGTCTCAGACCGGTGGATTCAGGAGGTAGTGTCCTCCGATTACAACTTGGAGTTTGCTGCCGATCCCCCTCCAAGATTCATCAGATCCCGGATTCCTCAGGACCCTGTGTCAGCTCAGGAGCTAGTGCAAGCAGTGCAAGGCCTCCTGAAGCTGGGGGTCATCTGCCAGGTCCCTTTAAGAGAAAAAGGCAAGGGCTTTTATTCCAACCTATTCACAGTACCCAAAAAGGATGGTTCTGTCAGGCCCATCCTGGACTTAAAGATTCTCAACAAGTTTGTCAGGGGCAGGCGCTTTCGCATGGAGACTTCTGTGGACATCAAAGATGCTTACCTTCATATTCCTGTGTTCCCAGGTCATCAAAGGTTCCTCAGGTTCGCTCTGATGGATCAACATTACCAATTTGTGGCCTTGCCCTTCGGCCTCACTTCAGCTCCCAGGGTGTTCACCAAGGTGCTGGCTGGCGTGATGTCTCTGCTCAGATGTCAGGGCGTCCGCGTGCTTCCCTATCTGGACGACATCCTCATCACTTCCCAGTCTCTACATCATGCAGTTGGATACTCAGCTGGTGGTGTCCACTCTGGAGTCATTTGGATGGGTGATCAACAACCCCAAGTCCTCACTTTCCTTGGTAATTCCATTCCTAGGAATGAATCTGGATACAGTTCAGGCAAGGATCTTCCTTCCTCAGCAGAAGGTGGACAGTCTGATTGCACAGGCTCAGTCCCTCCTAGCTTGTCCCCATCCCTCCATCAGGCAGGGGATGCAGCTGGTGGGCCTGATGGTGGCGTGCTTCAAAGCGGTCCCTTATGCTCAGTTCCACTTGAGGCCTCTGCAACTTCACCTATTGTCTGTATGGGACAAGGACCCAGCGTCCCTGGACAGGGTCTGTGTGCTCTCCCCCCTGGTCAGGAGGTCCCTCTTGTGGTGGATGGACTCAAGGAACCTGTTGGGGGGCAGATCCTTTCTTGCCCCTTCCTGGGAGACGGTCACCACGGATGCCAGTCTGTCAGGTTGGGGGGTTTCTGGAAGTCCCTGCGGTTCCAGGGGAGGTGGGGCCCTCAGGAGGCCCACACTCCTATCAATGTTTTGGAGCTGCGAGCGATCAGGTTAGTTCTGGCTCGCTTGACTACTCATCTTCAGAGCCTGCCTGTTCAGGTGCGCTAGGACAACCAGACGGCAGTTGCCTACATCAATCATCAGGGAGGGACCCGGAGCAAGGGGGCCCTCCAGGAAGCATCTCTGATCCTGACTTGGGCGGAGGCCAATGTCCCCTGCATTTCAGCTGTGTACATCCCGGGGGGTGGAAAATCACCTGGCGGACTCTCTGAGCAGGGGGACCTCTCGCCAGGGAGAATGGTCCCTATGCAGCAGGGTGTTTCAATCTCTGTGTCACCGTTGGGGACAACCAGATGTGGATCTGTTTGCGTCCCGCCACAATCACAAGCTTCCAGCTTTTGTCTCTCTGTCCAGGGATCCTCTGGCTCTGACCTCGGATGCGCTAGCAATGTTATGGAAGGACTTTCAGTTCCTGTATGTCTTCCCCCCCAATTTCCCTGCTGGGCAGGGTTCTGCGCAAGATTGCTCTGGAGGGGGTGTCAGCAATTCTGGTGGCCCCCAGGTGGCCAAGAAGAGTGTGGTTCGCAGACGTGGTACAGCTGGCAGTAGATCAATACGCTCTGCCCTTGGTGCCAGATCTGATCACTCAGGGCTCACTACGCCATCCCAATTTACAAACTCTGGCTTTGACGACTTGGCTGCTGAAACCTCCATCTTGATGGAGAAGGGGCTGTCTTCCTCAGTTGTGGATACTTTGATTAAAGCTAGGAAGTCTTCCTCTTCCATTTATTACAGGGTTTGACGTGCCTACATTGACTGGTGTGAGTCTAGGTCTCTTCCCTGTCGTGTGTTCTCTATTCCCAGGATTCTGGAGTTCCTGCAGCATGGGTTGGAGATGGGGCTCCAACTCAGTACTCTGAAGGGTCAGGTGTCTGCCCTGGCTATTTTTTTCCAGAAGTCCTTTGCTCAGCACCCTCTGATCAGGACTTTGTTCCAGGGGGTCACTCATGTGCGTCCCCCACGTAAACCTATGGTGCCTGTTTGGGATTTGAACTTGGTTCTGTCAGCCTTGCAGGGTGTTCCCTTTGAACCTGTGCAGGATGCTGCCTTGGCCATTCTTACGCTCAAGGTTGTGTTTTTGGTGGCTATCACTTCTGTCAGGCGTGTGTCTGAGTTGGCGGCGCTGTCCATTCAGCCCCCCTACTATGAGAGGCACCAGGATAAGGTGTTGTTTCGTTTCAAACCTGATTTTCTGCCTAAGGTACTGTCTGCCTTTCATTTTAATCAGGATATTGTTCTTCCTTCGTTGTGCCCTAATCCTAGCAATGCTAAGGAGAGGGTTTTGCACTCTTTGGATGTGGCTAGGTGTCTGAAGTACTATCTGGTGGCTACTGCACCTTTCAGGAAAACTGATGCTCTTTTTGTGGTCCCTTCTGGTCCTAGGAAGGGTTTGGCTCCTGCCAAGTCTACTATCAGCAAGTGGATTCGTCAGGCTGTGATTCAGGCCTACTCTGCTAAGGGGAAGAATCCTCCCTTCCGCCTTACTGCTCACTCCACTCGTGCTATTGGTGCCTCTTGGGCTTTTTCAGCACCAGGCTTTTGTTGAACAAGTTTGCAAGGCCGCTACTTGGTCTTCTGTTCATACCTTTTCAAAGTTTTACAAGGTTGATGTTAGGGCCTCAGCTGATGCTGTTTTTGGCCGCAAGGTTCTGTAGGCGGCAGTGGTTTAAACTGCCTGCTGCTAATTTTTCTTGGGGATCCCACCCTACTTTATGGACACTGCTATTGGATGTCCCAAGTGTAAGTAATCTATCTGGAGCAGGACGTACTGTATACTAAGAATAATACAATTCTGTGATTACTCACCTGTAGAATTGGTATTATGAGTATACAGTACGTCCTGCTCCAACCCACCCTTGGTTTGCATTTTCTTGGATCCCCTGTATGGTGATTGTTATCATTGTTATAGTTGATAGTTTGGATTGTTTAATGCTCCCGGCTTCTCCTTAACTGCTTTTCAATGCTGGGGATTTGTGGGAGGTCCCTGGGTATTTGAGGGTCTGGGAGGAGCCTATTTTCGATGTTTCTGCAGTCCAGCGCCATCTGGCGGAGTATATCCCAACTGTAAGTATTAGATTTGGAGCAGGGCGTACTGTATACTCATAATACCAATTCTACAGGTGAGTAATCACAGAATTGTATTTTTACTTCTCTGGGGGTTATTGCATATGTGTGTTTGTCTTTTCTAGGGCCCATTGCCACATCAGCGCCAGACCCTGAGCCCTGCTCAAGCGGGAGAGCGGGGGGGGGGGGGCATAGCCTTTGCGGATGCCTTGATTACAAAATACAAAGGGGTCTGAAGCCTGTGCCCAGCACAATGTATTCCTGGCATGCACTGTAGCCACTCCTGATCAGGAGGGTTCAGAGCTCTGTAGGCAGGACGGGGAAAATCGAGCCAAGGGGCGCAAGGAAAAAGGCAATGTCATATGCGCTGTTTCTTCTAGCTCCATGTCGCCATCAGGGATCAGCCCCTCTGCTCCTATCCAGTGCCCTGTGCTGCTGACTTAAGACAGAGTTGGGACACCAGGCAGGTCATGCACCGAATGCATGTCACCTGCATAGGGAATTATGTAGGACATACACCATGTGGGACATGGGCATTGCAGCCCCCCCCCCCCCGTGTCTCTCTTCTAAGGAGCATTCACTGCCTACAGATCCTGAGGCAGCAGAGGATGCCTCGTTCTCCACTCTGGGCAAACCTTATTCCCTCTGTGGACAGTGCATCAGTCAAGGATGCCTCTAACAAGGAAGTGGAGATCATGTCCAGACAGATATTTAACCTAGCGGGAGCTGCGCTTCGCTGGCTTTTGCTGAAAATTAGTCACCGTGGTCTCAGGCTCTGGCTGAAAGCCCTGGACAAGGATATTCCTGACTTGGCTTGGATATCTGAGATATCCGAGTACATGCAGAAGATGGAATTCCATCAGCAAGCCATGACTGATGCAGCAAGGCTTAAACTTTACATCCTGGCAGCGACATTTTGCATAGATGCACGATTGGCAGAAGCAATTTTCTGTGTTGCTATCACGATGCAGAAGCTGACCACAATTCCCTTTTTGGGTAGCTGCACCTTGGGGAGGCTCTGGTCATGTTGATTAAGAGAGTGACAGGCGGAAGGTCCTCCGAGTTTCCTTAAAGGCGGTGAGACAGGCTATCCTTTAGGAGAGCTCCCTCTATCCACCTTTTCGCAGGTCTTAACAAGTGAATAGGGACAAGCCGCATCAAGTCACAGGGACCCAGCGTCCTTTTCAGCGTAACCAGAAGGCACCATGTCTTCATAAGCAGAAGGCCAACACCCACCAAGCATAGGGGTCCCCCACCAAACATGAAGAAATGCCAGCAGCCCTACGCTGAGGTATGTCTGGCTCAATCCTCAGAGGCCTGTGGCAGAGGGGCGTTATCATGCAGGAAGCAGTGCCACATCTCCTTTCCATGGGGGTGAATGAGCCAGTACCTCCCATAACCTCCCACAACTTGGAAAAGTTTGCATGGAATCGATCAGGTCAGTGGGGCGTTCCTGGATCCAGGAGAATTCTGGCGTCTGTAAATATCTAGGACACAGACCATGTTCCGATTTTCCCCTCCAATCAACCATTACTTTGTTTTGCAGTGGGGAGAGATCATTTTCAGTTTGTGACTCTGGCATTGGGCCTGGCAACAGCACCGAGAGTGTTCATCAAAATGCTGGTAGTAGTCATGGTGGTGCTTCACTAGAAAGGCATCCGTATCATCCCCTACCTGGACTACCTCCTGATCTGGGCGCCATATTTTAAGGAGGAGCAGTGATCTCACGGAAGTAATCTCCACTCTAGAACAATTGGCTGGTGGATAAACTGGGAAACTGACCTTATCCAGATCCATCACGCTCTGAGGGTGCAGTGCACTATGAAATAGTTGAGAGCACCCCCACCTGATGTTCAGGGAATCTTTTTCCACACCCCCCTGGCCCTTCAAGCAAATGGCTGGTAGGCCTGACGGTCTCAGCTATGGAGGTGGGGCTCTGGCACAGCTTCATCTACAGTCCCCCACGACCGCTGTCAGACTGAGGGGATGGGGAGATATTTTAGGGTATAGTTTAGCATTTTCTGATGGTGTTCCCACAAATGGATGGATACATATGTCCTGGTATATGGTCACTGTGTCAAAAGACAGGGTGGGTTCATCGTTCAGACCACCCAATTTTAGAAACATTTAAAAAATATATAAAAGGTGGTATATATTGTGTTGTAGCTTGTCAGTATATACTGTACCATGTGTATTTAGTGCGTATTGCTTGTTTTTAGAATGTCTTGTAAGATTCTTACTTTTATTCAGTTCAGTTCAATTTATTGGTTCACCACGTACATCACGGAATGCTTTTTGGCATGTTAATTAAAATACAATTGTCGTAGAAAGAAACTGAATACAAGAGACTTGTACAAATACCTTCAGGCCTAGGCCTCCTGGCTTTTGTTTGGGGGCGGACAGCCAGAGGAAAGAGACCATTTCTAGAAATCCTACATGCTGGTACTGCAGAATGTTGCCCAGATGGTACTGTATTATACTGGAAAAGGGTATGTCCATGGTGGGAGGGGTCGAGAAGAATCTTTTCCACCCTTGACTTAGTTCTAAGTTTATTTAGTTCCTGCAGGGATGGTAAAGGTGCTTCATTTATTCTTCATTCTTTCTGCAATATTGATAGTGCTTTGAAGTGTAAACTTGTCTCTCTTAGTTGCGCCAGAATGAAAATGAAAAATATAATAAGGTACCTGGCAGTCCAGCCCTCTTCAGTTGCCTTAGGAATCTGAGGGGTTCTTTTTCCAGCCAAGGCTGTCAGAGATGACCACGCATAGAACATTTGTTTCTTTTGCTCTTCCAAACTGTTGATGGATAGGGGAGACGTGGGCACAGGGTTCCTCCTGAAGTCCACTCTCATCTCAAGAGTTACTGTTGAGTTTATCACCATATTATGTCTAGCTCACTCGCTGACAAGCTTCTTCTTCATTACCATTCTTGACAAGACCTATAAAGTTTGCCAAGGAGGTGCAGTCATTGGTGTAGATGGAGAACAGGAGGGGTGACAGAATGCAACCTTGAGGGTCACCAGTGTTAATGTACATGAGTCTAACTATATGGGATCTATATGTTAGGAAGCTTCCTATCCGGGTGCAGATGCTGTGGAGAATTTTGAGTATAGTCATCTTTGCAACTTGCAGGCTTGGACTTATGGCAAAAACTGAACTAGAATCCACAAAGAATAGTCTTTGTTATCAAGATGCTCATACATAAAGTGATGGGCCATATTAACAGCACCTTCGGATGATCTGTTTGCTCTGTAAGTAAATCGAATAGGGTCCATTATACTGCCAATGATCTTTTAAAAAAACAGATGTATGTGCAACTGTTCTGAAGTCGTTCATCTGACTAGCTGATGGTTTCTTTGGAAAACATAGTAGATCTTTTTTTTACTAAAATGTATACATAACTGCACTATTCATAAAATATGTGCAAAAACATACCTATCTGATAGGAATGTGTACAAATACATAGATTTTTAGTGTTGCAGTTATGAGTGATAAAAAAAGGACAAATGTGTATAATTACCCATTAACAGTATATTTTACGTGCTCATCCTAATAATTCATGCTGTTAGTTTCAAAGTAAATGTCAAAAAGTCAGGGAGACAATACAGTTCAGAAGAGTTTAAGAAAAGCTGTCTCTTCTCTCCCTGGAATAGCCCTGCAGAGATAACTACAGTATTCTCATTTGTAGAAAATCTGCATGCACAGCGCCATGTACTCTGCTATGATTAACCTCCTCAGGAATGCCATGCAGACCTGGCAGCTGATGAAAGTTTTTAATGGCTGAAAATCATGTTCAAGCTAATATGCTGCTCAGTCAAGCAGAAAGGCTAGCAAATTATTATTTTAAATAGTGTATTTTAGTACAAGAACAAGCAGATACTACTATAGGAGTCTAGCGCAAAAAACAAAAATGTAGCCCTTGTTTATTGAAATATCTGGAATTAAGGCTGCTTTTGAGATTATGACAGTGGGCTACCATAAACCTGAGTGCATGCCATCACAGCTAGTGATGGGAAAAGAGAAGAGTGGGCCTAAACATTATCAGTTTTCAGGAAATATTTGGAGAATCTCAAATTAGGTAACTGTAGCCAAACTACCGGTAAGATATTTTTTGGCCCTCGGATGCCTGTCCACTGGAAGTTGCATAAGAAGGCTGAAAATCAGCATACATCTTATATCTGTTTAGTACACGCGTCCCATGTGACTGCAGGCAGCCAACGTTTTTTGCTATGAGGGTGTGGATGTGGTTGGGATTTGCTGAGTGGGCCAACCCTTTTGGTCTTTAGTGGTGTGATAAATAAATGGACACTACTATAAATAACATTAAAATAGCTACCCCATGCTAATACTATTGAGTCAATTCATTCACATCAATTTTTGGATTTCTCAAAACATTTAAAAAGGATTGTATCACAGTCCCAGACAATCAGTAAAACCGCATAGAAACAGAGCAATAAAAATTCAAGGCAACAGTCCTATATTCTTAGTATACAGTACGTCCTGCTCCAGATAGATTACTTACACTTGGGTATTACTCCGCCAGATGGTGCTGGACTGCAGAGACATCGAAAATAGGCTCCTCCCGGCCCCTCAAATACCCAGGGACCTCCCACAATCCCAAGATCTTCTCTGCAGTCTGGACTGCGAAGGACAAGAAGATGGCTCTCTCTTCTCGCAGGTGAGGGGGGCTATTAGCCTGTGGCCCTGTAGGACTATTCCCACCCGTTCCATTAGTAATTTGCCTCCCAGCCTTGGCTGCGCTGGTCGGGTGATGGTAGGCAGCACCGCTGGCAGGTGCTTAGGAGCGCTGCTCCACCGCAATCCCCCACCAAAGGGTAGGCAGTATAGGCATATGGTGAGCCTCTATGGCAGGGGTACTCAAATGGCGGACCGCGGTCCGAATCCGGACCGCAGACGCCATTTGTCCGGACCGCTGCCCAGGGCTGTCACATCAGCCCGGGATCCGGCGGTGCCGGTGACAATTGCCGGCCATTGCCGGCCGGGGCTGTCAGTGCTGGGGGCGGGCACATGGGCGTGGCCAGGCCGGTGGAGGTGGAAGTGTCTCGGGCCTCGTAGATGGCGGGGGAGGAGTGGAGACGAAGAGGCGCGGGAGGAGGAAGAAGCCGAGAGCGCGGAGCTGGCGGAGGCTTCGGGCGGCAAGCAGAGCCCGCTGCACACACCTGGAGGCCCGGCATCAGAACACACTGCTGCGCTGGCTGGAGGAGCGGCTGGCCCGGGGCGAGGAGGCCATTACCCGGGGAGCTGCTGAGAAAGTGCAAGGAGGTGAGATTCCTGTCCCCCATTTACTTCATGTGTAGAGTGCAAGCTCCTCAGCCAACCTGAGCAATGAGCTTTCCTGTCCCCCCACCCACCTGTCATTTACTTCCTGCTTCTCGCCCTTCTGTGTAGAGTGCAAGCTCTTCAGCTAACAACAGCTGATATGGGGTGGGGGGTGTAAGTAAGAGTGCATGTCAGCTGTTGTTAGCTGAAGAGCTTGCACTCTACACAGAAGGGCGAGAAGCAGGAAGTAAATGACAGGTGGGTGGGGGGACAGGAAAGCTCATTGCTCAGGTTGGCTGAGGAGCTTGCACTCTACACATGAAGTCATGCACTCTTACTTCCCCCCCCCCCCGGACCTTCATCCCACGGCAGACCCTGGTAAGTGGACCTCCACTGACCGTAATTGAGTACCCCTGCTCTATGGGATGCCCCTTCCGCACTATTGTCCCTTGCCCCTGTCTATCGGTGGGTCCTGTTAAGTGGCTGCTGTCCTCCCTCGCTCTCCCATGTAGCCCTCGGGGGAGGGGGGTGTGTGTATGTGTATTGGCCTTTGTGCTTCACTGTATTATGTTATTATAATTGGTGTCAGTCGCCGCGCTGACTTGGTTGCACTGATTGTCTTTCTTAAATTTGCCACTGCCGCGCATGCTTCCGCTGTGTTACGCGCTTGGCGGCGGCGTTACCTCAGGCGCGGGTGCGCCGTTATTGGCTGCTTGTCACGTGTACGGCTTCGCGCTCTTCGGGGGGCGGGGCCCGCTTTTGGCACATTCCGCGTCACTGTCCCTGCGGCCCGCCCCTCGACGCCATTTTTTCTTGGTTCCGGCTGCTACGTGACGGGGATCTACCTACCGCGGTCCGAGAGTTTATTTGCCGTTGTTATTTACTTGTCACTTACGGCTCCCCTTTGCTTATGTCTTTCAGACGGGCCGAACCCTCTTGGCTTCTCCTGGCCCTACTCCCTCTATTTAGTTAATTAACTTGTGAGGCCTAGTGTTAATTACTCCCACTTCCCTAGCGGGTTATTGGGGCATCCCGGGTTGCTTTTATAGCGTCAATCCCTATCGGCCTATTGTGCCGCTATAATCACCATATGGAGGCGTCTCAGGATAATGTGCTTGGGGTTACTTCGGGACAAGCCCGGCTGTGTGTAGCTTGTGGGGTGTCCCCTATTAGCGCCCTATTAGCGCTGACAATGTGCGGGTCTGTGTATCTTGTGCCCAGCAGGTGCTTGCGCTGCAGCCTGGTTTTCCAGTGGCTGGGCCTGCGCCTCGTATGACTTCACCTACTCCCCCAAGCTTAAATCTCACTCCCACTGAGTTGCATACAAGTGGGCATTCTCAGCCTGATGTGTCTTCCAGACTGGCTAGTGTTGAGAAATTGATTGCTAATACCTTGGCGCGTAAGGCCTCTGCAAAAAAGCAGCACTTAATGCCTGATGTCACTCTTTTCCCTATGGAAGCTGATGAGTTTTTGGAACTGTCTGGCTATACCCCTTTGGAGGAAGGGGAGCTATTTTCTGACTCAGGATCATCTGATGAGAGGCCCAGGGGTCATGACGATTCTGGCTCTGACCCCATGGGCCCCAGATGATACTGATAGACTGTTGGCTCAGATTTTTGAGGTTCTGTCTATTTCTCCCCCTGTTGCGGCCCCCAGGCAACAGGGGGAACGGTTTCATACTGCTAAGTCACGCTTGGAATTTCCTGAGCAAGCCAATTTTAATAACCTTGTGCTCAAGGAATGGGAGCGCCCCAGCAGGCCTCTCGGTGTACCTAAGAGTTGGGATAGGAAGTATCCCTTTCCTGCTGATGTGGTGAAGTGTTGGTCATCCCCTCCTGAAGTGGATGCCCCGGTCCTAGGGTTATCTAACACCTCTGTCATGCACTCCCCTGACTCTACTACCTTGTGGGATGCTGAGGATCAGCACATTGATCAGCTGGCATCCCATGCCTTTGCATATGTAGGGACGGCGCTGTGCCCAGTCTGTGCCTCTGCAATTACGGCTGTGGCTGTTAGGACCCTGCTCAGCAGTATCCTTGATGGTGCCCCTGATGATGTGTCTAGGGAGGAGTTTAATGCACTCTCTAGTTGTGATTTGTTTGTGACATATGTCCTCTCTGCCTTGGATGACACCTCTGCCCTTGTGGTGGCTATACGCCGCTCGGTTTGGCTGCGCCAGTGGGCTGCTGACAACACTGCCAAAAAAAGCCCTCACTGGTTTTCCATTCAAAGGACTACGCCTGTTTGGGGACCGCCTGGACCTGTTTGCTAAGGGAGGCAGGTTACCTCAGCGCAGGCGGCAGTCTCGGTCCTTTCGGGGTCAGGGCTCCTTTTCCTCCCCCTATCGTGGTGCTAGACAAGGGAGGGGGGTTCCTTTACTGGGGCCCAAGGAGACTTCTGGGGTAGGGGCAGAGGATGTGGACGCCCTGGCTCCTCCTGGGGCTCCAAGCTTAAGTCCTCTCCCAAGCCCCCTCAGGCATGAAGGGGCGCCCTCACCCATCCGGGTGGGGGGACGGCTTCAGCAATTTGCTCACGTCTTGAGGCTTCATGTCTCAGACGGTGGATTCAGGAGGTAGTGTCCTCCGGTTACAAGATAGAGTTAGCTGCCTGCCCCCCCCCCCCCAAGGTTCATCAGATCCCGGATTTCTCAGGACCCTGTGTCAGCTCAGGATCTAGTGCAGGCGGTGCAAAGCCTTCTGGAGCTGGGGGTCATCTGCAAGGTCCCTTTAAGAGAAAGGGACAAGGGCTTCTATTTCAACCTCTTCACCGTGCCCAAAAAAGATGGGTCAGTCAGGCCCATCCTGGACTTGAAGATCCTCAACAAATTTGTCAGGTGCAGGCGTTTTCGCATGGAAACTCTGCTCTCTGCCATCAGTTCCCTGCGCCCAGGGGATATCGTGACGTCTGTGGACATCAAAGATGCTTACCTTCATATTCCTGTGTTTCCAGGTCATCAAAAGTTCCTCAGGTTCGCCCTGGAGGATCAACACTACCAATTTGTGGCATTGCCTTTTGGTCTCACTTCAGCTCCCAGGGTGTTCACCAAGGTGCTGGCAGGAGTGATGCCTCTGCTCAGGTCTCAGGGCATCCGCGTGCTGCCCTACCTGGACGACATTCTCATCACTTCCCAGTCTCTATATCAGGCAGAGTTGGATACTCAGCTGGTAGTGTCCACCCTGAAGTCATTTGGCTGGGTGATCAACCACCCCAAGTCTTCTCTGTCTCCCTCCTTGGTGACTTCATTCTTGGGAATGAATCTGGATACAGTCCAGGCAAGGATTTTTCTTCCTCAGCAGAAGGTGGACAGTCTGATTGTGCAGATCCAGTTCCTGCTATCTTGTCATCATCCCTCCATCAGGCAGGGAATGCAGCTGGTGGGCCTGATGGTGGCATGCTTCGAGGCGGTCCCTTATGCTCAGTTCCACTTGAGGCCTCTGCAACTCCACCTCTTGTCAGTATGGGACAAGGACCCTGCGCCCTGGACCAGGTCTTTGCGCTTTCCCCCCTGGTCAGGCGGTCCCTCTCGTGGTGGCTGGACTCCAGGAACCTGTTGGGGGGCAGATCCTTTCTGACCCCCTCCTGGGAGATAGTCAACACGGATGCCAGTCTGTCAGGTTTGGGGGGGTTTCTGGAAGTCCCTGCAGTTCCAAGGGTGGTGGAGCCCTCAGGAGGCCCACACACCTATCAACGTCTTGGAACTGCGGGCGATCAGGTTGGTTCTGGCTCAGTTGACTCATCACCTTCAGGGCCTGCCTGTTCAGGTGCGCTCGGACAACCAGACGGCAGTTGCCTACATCAATCATCAGGGAGGGACCCGGAGCAGGAAGGCCCTCCAGGAAGTGTCTCTGATCTTGACCTGGGCGGAGGCCAATGTTCCCTGCATATCAGCGGTGTACATCCCGGGGGGGGGGAATCAATCTCTGTGTCACCGTTGGGGCCAACCAGATGTGGATCTGTTTGCGTCCCTTCACAATCACAAGCTCCCGGTCTTTGTCTCCTTGTCCCAGGATCCTCTGGCCTTGGCCACGGATGCCCTAGCAATGTCATGGCAGGACTTTCAGCTCCTGTATGTCTTTCCTCCATTCCCCCTGCTGGGCAGGGTTCTACGCAAGATTTCTCTGGAGGGGGTGCCAGCAATTCTGGTGGCCCCCAGGTGGCCAAGAAGAGTGTGGTTCGCAGGCGTGGTGCAGCTGGCAGTAGATCGGTACGTTCTGCCCAGGGTGCCAGACCTGCTCACTCAGGGTCCCTTACGCCATCCCAATTTACAACCTCTGGCTTTGACGACCTGGCTGCTGAAACCTCCATCTTGATGGAGAAGGGGCTGTTTACCTCTGTTGTTGATACCATGATAAAGGCTAGGAAGAAGTCTTCTTCTTCCATTTATTACAGGGTTTGGCGTGCCTACATTGACTGGTGTGAGTCTAAGTCTCTTCCCTGTCGTGGGTTCTCTATTCCCAGAATCCTGGAGTTCCTGCAGCATGGGTTGGAGATGGGGCTCCAACTCAGTACTCTGAAGGGTCAGGTTTCTGCCCTTGCTGTTTTCTTCCAGAAGTCCTTTGCTCAGCATTCTCTGTTCAGGACTTTTTTCCAGGGGGTTACTCATGTGCATTCCCCACGTAAGCCTATGTTGCCTGTTTTTGTCAGCCTTGCTGGGTGCTCCTTTGAACCTGTGCAGGATGCTGCCCTGGCCATTCTTACTCTCAAAGTTGTCTTTTTGGTGGCTATCACCTCTGTTAGGCGTGTGTCTGAGTTGGCAGCGCTCTCCATTCAGCCCCCCAACTATGGGAGACACCAGGACAAGGTGGTGTTTCGCTTCAAGCCAGACTTTCTGCCTAAGGTTGTGTCTGCCTTTCATTTGAATCAGGACATTGTTCTTCCGTCATTGTGCCCTAATCCTAGTAATGCTAAGGAGAGGGTTTTACATTCTTTGGATGTGGTTAGGTTTCTGAAGTACTATCTGGTGGCTACTACACCTTTCAGAAAAACTGATGCTCTTTTTGTGGTCCCTTCTGGTCCTAGGAAGGGTTTGGCTCCTGCCAAGTCTACTATCAGCAAATGGATCCGTCAGGCTGTGATTCAGGCCTACTCTGCTAAGGGGAAGAATCCTCCCTTCCGCCTTACTGCTCATTCTACTCGTGCTATTGGTGCCTCTTGGGCTTTTCAGCACCAGGCTTCTGTTGAACAAGTTTGCAAGGCCGCTACTTGGTCTTCTGTTCATACCTTTTCAAAGTTTTACAAGGTTGATGTTAAGGCCTCAGCTGATGCTGCTTTTGGCCGTAAGGTTCTGCAGGCGGCAGTGGTATGACCTGTCTGCTGTTACCTTTGGGGATCCCACCCTACTTTATGGACACTGCTATTGGATTTCCCAAGTGTAAGTAATCTATCTGGAGCAGGACGTACTGTATACTAAGAATAATACAATTCTGTGATTACTCACCTGTAGAATTGGTATTATGAGTATACAGTACGTCCTGCTCCACCCCACCCTTGGTTTTGCATCATCTTGGATCCCCTGTATGGTGATTGTTATCATTGTTATAGTTACCAGTTTGGGTTTGTTTTAATTCTCCCGGCTTCTCATTAACTGCTTTTCAATGCTGGGGATTGTGGGAGGTCCCTGGGTATTTGAGGGGCCTATTTTCAATGTCTCTGCAGTCCAGCGCCATCTGGCGGAGTAATACCCAAGTGTAAGTAATCTATCTGGAGCAGGACGTACTGTATAGTCATAATACCAATTCTACAGGTGAGTAATCACAGAATTGTATTTTTTTTTCTAATAACCACACCAATATGTGACCAAGAGAATGGGCTCAATTCAGCAAACAAGATATTCATCTGTTTTGAACACATTTTTTACACCTGCCCTGAGCAGGTGTAAAAATACTTGGCACATTGTTTCTATTTTATAACTAAAATTAGGACAGAAATTGCCAGAATGTTTTTTTGTGAAATACACATGTAGAATTAACGTTATATATATTAATACAGTTTTACATTCAAAGATTTCCATCAACACCCAAGGAAAAAGTTGACCCTGGGCTTACTATGCCTGGTGCACCAGTCTGGTAACCTGGAGGGAGGGGCCATAATTTTCATTTAAAAAAAAACAGCAAAAAATAAAATAAAATTAACTCCTGCAGGTTGGTAGGAATAAAGCTAAGCAACTGCAATAGCTATTTTAACTACTTCAACACATTTCATAAGTTATCCAGCTAATTAATTCAATAATAGTCCAGCACTCACATAAATAAAGAACAAGGAATAAAGCAAAATATAGAGAGGTGCTGCAACATCATATAGAGGATATCCACATTAGACTCCTCTCTTTGAACAATAAAGATCAATGAAATGCGCACACAAAATTTACAAGTTTCATCAAATACTATTTATTAAATATTTAAAAAGATTACTCTATATACAGATCGTCCTTATATGAACTCCATAAGACATGTAAACAGAACACCACGCTGTGGCCGTGAGTAGCTATGCATATTGTATCATAAATCTAAATTCATCAAACAGTTATAAGAAGATGTAACAGCCACAGCTACCACATTATATCTGCTTTGATAACATCATGCCACTGTGTCTCTGCATGATAGCATTGTATTGTATTTTAAATGGTTACAAAACTTGCCGTGATCAGCATTGATACAAGGTATTCAGAATCCACACCTCGACAGCAGCATATTGCACAAGCCCTCCAGCATTTAACAGTGGCACACATGAATCGTCTCAGATATCTCACTCCCGGTCACAGACAGGTGTATACATACAAATCGGCTACAGCGCCGCACACAAAACATTGATTTACCTTCAACATAGATCCTATGAACATCTAACGCATCTCCACCTGACGGCCGTTTCGGGCCCTTGCGGCCCTTCCTCAGAGGTCTGCTAATCTGTCTACATCCCCCGTCCTGTTTAAATACTACTGGTGCCTCTCCCTTTTGGCGCCATGTGACGCGCGATGACGCGGTCGTACTACCGCGTCATATCACGTCACTTCCTGTCGCTACTCGGTCCCGGCGTACGCGCCAGCCACCTGTCACGCAGGATCACTCCTGCCAACCACAGTATGGCCACGCGCACGCGCACGGGGCCGATCGCGGCAGGTATCGCAGATATTAATAACAGCTTACACCATTTTACTATGTACAAGAACTCTATATCATCAGTGTTCTTCAGTCTGCAATATAGGGATTCCGAGGCTTTCAATTCTTCTTTCTTTTATACAGCGGAGTGGCACCAGTCCAGAACTTCCTCTCGCAGCTCAGCTGTCAGTCTACAGGGGGGATCAAACATAATATACCATTAGCGTTGTATATCAAAAGGATCAGTTTCCATCCTATCTTGTATCCAATATCTATTTACATATTATGGAGACACACCCCCCTCCCTCCCATACTGAACCTTCTGCCACACACAAGCTTACCTAAACTACCTATTCTCGACTCATTGTGTCAATAATTTCTACCCATCATCGGAGCAAAACCAAACCGGGGAGAGTAACCTAGTAGTGAATATATCAAATATATCGCTCACAGTGGACGAAGAGAGGGTTCTCAATAGGGGATTGGGTTTTGTCCCGACCTTTTTTGGGAACCCTCTAGCACTGGATGTGGAACTTCAAAATTTCTTCCGTTTGTTACGCATTAAAGCGTTCTTTGATTCTTCCCAATTAGATCTTCAATCACGGGATGCCCCACAACAGATACAAGGTATGCATCTCCCAGCTGGGATCGATTTGACTCAATGTAAACAGAAAAGTAGATGGCAGCCACCTCAACAGTTCCACGCTGTGGAAACTTTTATTAAGATGGTGCAGAGGGACGTGTCGATGATCAGGTGGCGCCCCCCGACAGGTAAAGGTAAGAACAATTTGAGTAAGGGTGAGAGACAAGCATTGGCAAAATTAAAGGAGGATATGTCAATAGTGATCAAGCCTGCCGATAAAGGGGGCGCCACCGTGATCATGGACAGGTCCCTCTATGAACAAGAAATCGAGTCACAGCTGGCTGAGATAAATGTTTATTGTAAACTGAATGGGGACCCACTGGTAGCAATTAAAGGGGAAATTGATCACATAGTGCTGGATGCATATGATTCACATCTTATTGATAAAAAGCTCAAAGACTTTTTGATTACCCCCACTCCGGTTACTCCGGTATTTTACATCTTACCGATAATCCACAAGAGCGTCAATAAACCACCAAAAAAAAAAAATCTTTTATTCTGTTCTGCAAAGCGCTGAGTATTGGAAATGACCCAGACATCTATGGGTCAAGTACCTTAATTGGAACACTGCATATTGGTGCTCAGGCAGTGGAAACATGCCAGGACCTGAAGAAAATATGCTTGCACATCAGATTGTGTTGCTGTAGAATGACCTGAGAGGCAAGTGTAATTAAAATCATCCTACTTCATTTTTATGGAGTAAATGTGGACCTTCCATTGCTGGAGTATTATAAACTCCATACAGAATTGTACAGTTTGCTATCAGATGATCTACTCATGTACAGGTAAAACCTTCCATAAACAACTTCATGAGGCACAAAGCCTCAAACAGAACAGTTTGATCTGTTGGCCCTTGATATTCATGTATAGCTGAGCTTTTATGGTGCAAGTCTCTGCTGTCATGAGGATTCCCTGCTTCTTCTTTCTTTTTCCCCTTTTCCTTTCTTTGTTTCTCTACCTTTTTGTTTCCACATTTTCCTCTATTTCCTTATCTTTATTCTCTCCCTTTATTCCTGTTACTAATAATTTTTTACCTTTATATTTTTTTACTTACTCCCATGGGTTCAGTTATTTATTTGTGATTAGCATGGAATAAAATTAAAAAGTACGGTAACTTCATTCATATGTTGATGCCTATAAATCTGTTTTGAATGTTTGTTGAACACGGATCGCTTGATGGACCCTTTATTACTCTTGTCTGAAAATTGTAGGTCTTGTACCAATGCAAAGTTTTACATATGTTTTTAAGCAGTCACTCAAGGTCCTAGCAGCTGGCATACAGGGTTCGGGCATAAACGGAGGAGGATTGCAGCAAGCAGGTATTTTTTAAACTCACTTTCCTTTTTTGGGCCTTCGCTGGTAGTGAAGGGGGAGGACCTGCTTTAAATAATGGCATGGTTCAGAAAAGAGAGAAAATGACACATTGGTAATAAATATTTTAAAGTACGCATATGTTTGGTATTAACAACCCTCATTTTGGATTGATAAAGTGAAACTACAGTAATTCAACCTGCAGATTTGGTCCAGGTCCTGCCATCCTGGATACCTGCAAGATCTGGGTCGAATAATCCGGCATGCCACCTACCGATGCTGGCAGGTGACATGTCAGCCATCACTACCCTATGAACTGGTATGTGGTCCACCGTGTTGGGGAGTGCCTCCTTGTTCGGTGGGATGTGATCTTTTGATGGCAGAGATGCCCTGCTGGCATCTGTACTGAAAGGGAACACAGCCCCCCCTTCCTTGGTTCTGCCAAGCTAGGGCTGGGCAGCAGGGGCAGGAAGAGTGTTATACCACAAAGTAATCCCCCCATGTGACTAATGACATTGCTGGAGGGGAGGGACAAGGAGAGGATTTTGCCTGAGAATACGTTTCTGATAAACAACGAAGTGCTCTGTCTTCAAATAACACCTTTAATATAGGTTATGTTAAAGCAGAACAACCCCGCTGTTTATAACCCACCGGGGCGTTGGTAGTCACTCACCTTTTCCCAGTCCAATGGTGCATGCGTGGGCTGTTACTGTTTTTATTTAATTCAGTCATAGGCTCTCATTGACTTCAACGGGGAGCACAAGTGGCCGCATCCCCAGTGGTGCGCAAACTCTTGTCCCAGCTTATCTGAATCTGGTGTGGGAGTGCGCACTTAGCCCAAGACTGCAAGGAAGAGCCACTTGCCGTATGGCAATGCATAAGCACGACAAACGGCTCTAATGGTTCATATGCAACTGGACCAGGGAAAGATGAGTGAATACTGGCAACACAGCAGGGCATGCTAATTCGGTATGCCCCAAGGGAAGACAATTGACTGGCCCTGGAATCTTTTAGATTCCAGAGCTGGCTGGGTTGGGTTTTGTGGGTCTCAAACATAAAATACCAAACAAGTCTACTGCATTTAAAGAGAAGTGCCCATTTAAAAAGCTCAAACAATCCTCATAGCTCTGTTCTAATTATATTGCACCACAATGTTTGTGACTTACAACCACCTTAAGAAATATGCATATCAACTATTTTCATGAATCACACTTTAGAATTCCTGTGCACTCTACCGCCTTCAGATACTTAGCAGCAATGATGGTCAGTGCCCAAAGCTGGCACAGTAGCAGCCCCAGGTAGGGCTGTTTCAGATGATCACCGTCTGAAACCAGGGACCCTAAGAGTGTCAATCTAAGAAGTGGGGTCAACATGGGACAGCCTTAGTAAGGTGACTTTTCTTGGAATGGAGTTTATTTGTTTACTATTCACTATATGACATTGGTATTGGCAATGTAGACATGTAGAAAGCATGCCAGTTGCTTTTACATATACTGTCATCTACTTATGATATAAATTGTGTACGAATGTTGCATAGTGACTAGAATGGTGTTGGAAAAGTGGGTTATAGCTTTTATTGTTTTGTTCTACTTATGATATAAATTGTGTGCGAATGTTGCATAGTGACTAGAATGGTGTTGGAAAAGTGGCTTATAGCTTTTATTGTTTTGTTTCTTGTGTAACCTCATGTCTAACGGAGTGAACCAAGCAATCTTAATAGTTTGCCATCTTAAAATGAACACAGAGAGACTCTTGACTGCAGATCTTTCTATTTATATAACCTGGGTTTTATTATAATGTATATTCCCTTTTTATTGCTTTAAGTCATTTTACTGTTGTAAGATGAGATATTCATTTCCAGTGAGTGGTAACTGGTGACGTCCATCCATGAATCAATCATTAGCTAAGCTGAGGTGGAATCATTTCTAAGAACCAATTACATTTTATAAAATGATATATGATTCCACCTCAGCTTAACTGATTATTCAGCATCTTCACAAATTTTTCCTTGCGAGAATATATTTTTAACGTTTATTCAGTGATACATACCACTTCCTCATTCACATGTTTGGTAGCAAATGGCAGCCAGCCATCAGTAATCATTCAGGCTTGATGTTCAAGACCACTCGGGACACTCAATAGGTTACCATCTGATTTGTGATAGGTAGCCATGTAGCCATGCAGTAGGGGTTATGCTAATTTTTTGGTGAACCAAGTTTTACTTTGGGTGTGTTTTTGGGTGTTAGCTGATCGTTACATGTAAATGAAATTTTTAATTGCGATTAAATTTTTTTGTTCAAATTTTCCCCCAAAAAATAATTTGTGCCTGTAATGGGAGATCTTTACAGAGGGGGTTCATCATTTTTCCAATAAAGTAAGAATCATTTTTGAAAGTTTGGAAATTACAGTGCCCCATGGCACCAATAGCTCATGTTTTGTGGATCTCCACATACCTCCCTCTATTGCTTCCTCCATCCAAGTAAAGTCCCACAGCAATAAATAATTATAAAGCACAGAGCAAAGGGAGAGCAAAGCTTATTCAAACAATAAGAAGATTTTTTTTTTTAGGTATCCCATGGTGCATGCACATCAACAAAGTTATCTTGACACACGTGCCCACCACCTTAACGGGTAAGCGCTTACCAGATCTACGAAATCAAAAAGCCTTAAAACAGATTCATCTGGTGGAGAATTCCGTGATTTCCAATGCTTCAATCATAAGTTTGAAAATCACTCCTCACAATCGTATATAGGATCCATGCATAGATTAAAAAGAGAGCACAAAAAAATCTAGTGCAACCCCGTCAGGAAGTTTAAAAACTATAGGAATTACAATCCAGAAGGGAGTCCTTTCTTCCCTTAATACCGTGCATTTATCAGCAAATAAGCCAATCATGTGTGTATGTTCAAAGTATATGAACTAACATCCCGTGGCCGCCGTCTCCTACCTCCTAACGTGTTTCGTCGCGTGCGCAACTTTATCAAAGGATGAGCGGCGCGGCTGATGACGCTGTATTTATTGAGTAAGCGGATCCTACCCATTGGCATGTTAACCAATAACAATATCAGGCAGTGAATATCATTAACGTACGTGTTGGTTGCTGAGAGCGGGGCATGCACAGCCCGGCTTTCTGGTATTAGCCAATAGAAAACTTAGGCAGTGAATATCATTAATGAGGGTGCTCGTTGCCAGGGGCGGGACAAGCGTGGCCTGACCGTGAAGGTTAGACCAATAAGAGAGAAGCCCAATGTTATTCAGTGCTGCTACAATACGCTTGCAGCCGTCTCAATGTACAACATCACGGGCATGCTCCTTTCCATGGAGCAGGGGAAAAACAAAAAAAGGCTGAAAAATCCGGTCTCTAGGGAAAAATTCTACAGTCATATACCGCTTCTTCAGCGCAATGTCAGCTGTGATCATAAGTGCCGCTGACTGAATAAAGAAGTGAGTGCGCTTCATGAGATTAATAATCACTAACTAAAGTGCCTATTTAATTTTCCAGAATAGAAAAAACCTGGCAATCCAGGGGGAAGGATACCAATACATTGCAAACCCAATGTGATTTTTAAAAGAGTATACTGTTAATATAGTCTGTCATTCAAAGTATATAAATTTGTTAAAAGATGAATACAATTTTCAAAGTTTTGTTAAAAATCCAAATTAAAGGGGGAGGAACGGGCATGTCTGATACATTTTGTAGATGGGCGTGTCTGATAATTTTTTGTGGATGGCTCGCACGGAAATGAGGGTAGGAAAGAACACCCTCCATAACCCAAAATTTAAAAACGGTATGCTAAAGAGTTTGCAAGCTCAGCTAATCAGTGCATATGTGCATATATGGGGTTTTACCCCAGCCTGTGCCAAGGGAATTCCAGAAAGGTGAGTGTAATGGGTGACCTGTGGAGATAAACACAGTAGCACATCCTTATTCGGGATGCCCCATCTGAGTGGAACAACACATGGGAAAGTGAAATTCCTGTTTGTTGTTCCTCTTGAAAAAGCTCGTTAAGATGCAGGTTGCAATTTACACCCACCCAACTGTGCGCCCAGAGTTAAACTCGCTTCATCAAATAAATAGCATCACCTCCTATAAATTTTGTCTGACATGACTATAGTGCCGATTTATTTTAATATATCTTTATTGAAATTTTACAATTTATACATAACATAAGATAGAAACAGTATCAAAGAGGATCACAGGGCAAAAACAACACAGCAGCTCAACAAAAGCATTGCATTCTTGTTCGGCCTAGAAGGGTCCGAGCGAGCCACGCTCCCCTCAGGGCACGCTGAAATATCGGACACAGGGCATCCGTAGACAACGCCCAGCGCACCCACCGGATCGTCGCCCCAAGAGGAGGCACTCCCCCGCCTATGGGCCCATCTCCTCTGCCGTTTCCTGTATATAGCAACCGTGCCCATCCCCCCGGCGATCCTAGAGAGAAAAGTGGTGATAGAGAGAAATACCAAAGGGAGAATAGAGAAAAAAGAGAACAAGAAGAAGCAAAGAGCAAAGAAGAAGGAGCAAACATAAGAAAAGATAGCAAAAGGAAAAAAGGGGGAAAGGAGGAAAAAAGGAGAACAGGAAAACAGGTAACCCTGGGGCCCAGCGTCCCGCATCCCCAGACCCCCCCAGCCTTGTCAGGTCCCAATGCGTCCACTAAAGGTCAGGCCCTCCCCCAAGACACCCCCCCCCCGGCATCACCCACGCTCCAGTAGCAGGAGCGGGTCATAATTAAGTTTGTATAGCTTCCCCAAGTCAGAGGGCAACTGGACACCCAGATACTTTATGGCCTCTCCCTGCCATTTAAAGGGAAAATTTACTTGTATGAGGCGTTGAGTCTGAGTATCCAGCGAGACATTCAGGATCTTTGTTTTAGATAAGTTCACCTTGAAATTGTTCAATTCGCTAAAGCGCTTGAACTCTGCCAGAATAGAGGGCATAGATATGTGAGGCGAGGTTATATACATGAGCAGGTCATCAGCAAAGAGACCCCGCAGACAACCCCTTTGATAGACGGATTAGCCCTCAGCACATTGGCAAGGTGCTCCATCACTAGCACGTAGAGCATCTATCTGGGGTGTCTTGTGGAGCTCCGATCCCCCCCTCCCCTAATAGTAGGAACAAACGTGCAACTCTGTCTGGGGTGGAGAGACCTAGCTAGCAACCTGCCACATTTGTCAGAGTGTTCATGGATACGGGCTTTAAATCTATCACGATATTTGAGGAAGCACTGATCGTACAGGCTCTTCAAACCCTGCCTGGTGTCCAATAGCTCTCTCAGGACAGTGTGCGTGGGGGTGATTTTGTGCGCCTCCTCCAATACCCCAATGCGCGCCAGGGCAGCCCCAATCTGTTTCACCCTTTCCCTCTTGAGCCTGGACCCGTGCTTAATGAAGACCCCACGAAGCACACATTTGAGGGCCTCCCACTGCAATGGAAGTGGAGTTGGGTCGTTCACATGATCAGAAAGGAAATTAGTTACAGACGACTTGATTTCAGCCAGACATACAGCGTCCTTCCACAAGTTATCGTTCAGACGCCAATTGTATTGCCTAGGGGCTACTTCCGGGATCGGGAGGCTCAAGAAGACAGGGGCATGATCTGACCATAATATCTGCCCAATAGAGGTATCAGGATCACGCGCGAGCGCGTGGTGACTAAGGAAGATGTGATCCAATCTACTGTACGTATTATGGGGGTGGGAGAAGAACGTGTAATCCCTTGTCCCCCCATGTTGAATCCTCCAGGTGTCAACTACCCGAAGAGCGCGGAGGGCACCGCGAAAACGATTTAATCTAGAGAAGGGTATCACCGATTTGCCCTGAGAGGAATCAAGCCTCGGGTCAAGAACCAAGTTGAAGTCTCCCCCTATTACTAAAGTGCCCTCTGTAAACTCCTCCAGCGTGCGTAGCATCCTAAGACCAGCCTCCACCTGGGCCTGATTGGGTAAATACAAGTTAGCAAGAGTGTACCTAGCCCCATACAGTGTAAACTGGAGGAATAGGTATCTACCGTTCCATTTTCGATTCCAAAGGCTCCAGAGGGACAGCCCTATGGAAAGCGATGGAAAACTCCCTTGGATTTGTTCTCCGGATTAGGGCTGTGGAACCATCTATCATAATATTTGTTCTTGATTTCCGGGATTTTCCCCTGACAAAAGTGTGTCTCTTGCAACATAAGGACATCCACCCTTTCCTTGTCGAAACCGTACAGTATTTTCGCCCTTTTTTCAGGGACGTTTAACCCCTTAGCGTTGAAGGTGCAAATCTTGAGGCTCGCCATGTCTGCTCAAGGGTTAGAGCTACAACTCGGGAAAGGGTGCACTGCGGCAGCCAAGAGGGTTAAAGGCCACTTCCAGATGAGAGGTACCAAATTTGCGGGATCTGGGATGAAGGCTGCACCCCAGGGAAGGACAGAGATAGGTGCAAGACAGACAAAAGAAAGAAAGATTAAATGCCCCAATGGGGTACAAAAACAAGGGAGGAGTAGAGAGATAAGAAGAAGAAACCCAAAGAGCCCTACCTTACAGAGGAGGGCAGTTAAAAATACCGAGGACGATGTCCTCAAACACCACGCGCTACCCGTCGGTCGATGTCCGACAGGACAACGCGGGAAGGTTGTTGCGGAAGGTAGCCTAAGCACTCAGGAGCCAACCCCAATTTGTTCAAGGTTACCGTTCAGGCTCCCCTTTCCCCCCTCCCATCCATAAAGCAGTAGACCTCTGGCATCGCCAAGAGAGCACCCAACGCAACTCCGGGGAGCGCCCCCAATTCTCCCCAACAAGCCAAGAACTAGCCTACTGAACAACAACAAACAACAACCTCAGGGTGACCCCCAACCGGGACCCGTGCGCAACTAGATCACGGCAGTAATAAAGAGCCTCCCCCCCTCCCACCGGAGCCAATGACATAATACTACATTGTACCCATTCGCCCCAGCCGCTGGCCAGCAAGCAGCCCCCCACACAACCCGGGGGGGGGGGGCACGCCCATACACCCATCCCACCCCCAACCCCCACCCAAGAGCCAAAGAACTCAGATCAATGCGATATATGAAAGTCACTCTGGAACAAGAAGTCCTCAGTAGAAAGTCAACAGGGTGCAGAAAATGGGGGCGGGGGGGGGGCGACAGGGAGAAAGACAACACCTCCAGATGCGTCATCAGGGTGAGAGGGGCAACAAAAAGGCAAGAAGGAAGGGCTCAACGATCCCGGATCGCCCCGAGGGCATCCACCCTCCGGCCCCCGGCCATCCGGGGCCCCCGAGGCACCCTCTGCGGCATGAGAGGTGGGGGGGTCAAACACCAACCAGTCCGGGACCGGAAAAGGATCCAATCCCAAGAAAAAAAACAATCCCGGGAGGTCCGCCTTGCTTCTGAGGGTGGACGTAGAGTTGTCCTTGCGCACTATAAGGTGAAATGGGTGGCCCCATTTGTAGGAGGCACCAACCTCACGTATCCTGTCGAGAAGAGGTCGCAGCACACGTCTCATCTGTAAGGTGCGACCCGACACGTCCAGCAAAATTTTGATTTGCGAGCCCCTCCACCCAGTTCTTCCCCTCTCCCAGGCCAAGCGCAGGATTTCTTCCTTGGTGAGAAAAAAATGGATTCTGCATAAAACGTCTCATCGGGAGTCGCGGGAGTCCGCATCGGCGGTGGATGGTACGACAGGACTCGAGCTTCCTGTGTCGTCTCCAAGGTCATGAACCGGAGATAGACCACTTGGCAGGTCAATGCCAGAGCCCGGTGACCACTCCAGCGGTAAAGCTTCTATGGCAGGTTGAGGTGGAGCACAGCGGGTCCCGAAGCCCCCAGGGGCCGAATGAACATCTGACCATATAATCTGTTTGCTCTTTTCAGGGCTGTTTCCCCAAATGTGGGGTGTGTGAGTTGGCCGGGCCGGGGGTGGCCACTCAGGGGCCGAGGGGTCGAGGGGTTAAATTTTGAAGGAGATACCAAGGTGGTGTGGCCCTTTAAATCTCTGTGCATGGAGTGTATCCCTCTACCCAGGCTGCCCTCATTTTTATTTTTATTGTTGCTGCTGTGTGGCTGGGGAGGATCTGAGGCAGGAGACGCAGGTGTGGGCAAAGGTGGGGGCTCAGCACAGCCCGTACTCCGAGGCACCGGCCTGTCTTCAAAGACGATACAGTGATCCTCCGGCGCCTCCCCCCGACAGCCGCCGACCGCAGCAGGGATGATCTCCGGCAGGGCCAAGGCAGGCTCGGCTCGGCGCGTCACCGCCAGGTCAGACCCCGAGCCGCTTCGAAGCTCCCCGCGGTTCTCCCCCGCCTCACCGACATGCCCGCCGTTCAGTGACGTCACTCCAGGCCCCGGGCGGGTCGCGGCCGCATCGCCCGCTGAGCTCGCCGCTCCAGAAACAGGATCAGAGGTAGGCTGCAGGCTGTGAAGACTGAGGGGCTCCCCGCACTCCATCGCTGCCTCTACTGTCTTGCGGCGATTTCCCATGCGCTCCTCTTCCTCACAGGGTCGGCTGGGCGCCATCCTGAGTGACTGGGCTCTCGGGTCCCGGCGGCCAAAAAAGCTGCCAATATCCTTCTTTGGGGTTTTTTTGACGAACCCCCCAGCTCTCTTCTTTCTTCCGCTCCCCATCACACTAGGTTACGGGGACTTTGGGAGCCTTAATCAACTGGAAAATAAGGGGTTATGGCAGACCTCGCAGCCTCACGTCCTCACTCCTTCATGGCCAGGCCACGCCCCCCCATAGTGCCGATTTAAAGTTGATCTACTCCCTCCATGTCTTCTCTAGGCCAGGGAGTGTCCTGGTTCATAGGGATACTAACCTAACCTACCTCCTCACACCACTGATGAATGGGAGGAAGGAAACTGTAGCAGACACACGTGACAGCCATAACTCCCTCCAGCGTGGAGCTACTTCCTTCTCACCCATCAAACAAACGTCAATGTTGTGTTTATTTAGGCCTCTTAAGCATCTCTAACTGATAGAGCATCCCAAGACAGGATCCCCTTTGTTGATTGTTAAAAGGGAAAGATAGTCTTGACTTACAAAATACTGTAATAAATAACTTGCACTGATTCACCAAAGATCAATAAACATTCAGCTCAGGTGATCCAAAGAATTTCACTTGTACATTTCTGTGCAAATTCAAGGTGATTTTTTATCGGCTGCATGCCAACTTCTCATTTGCTGGCATGAGATGAATGGGAGCATGTAATGTCTGTGTGCTGGCTTTACAGTGGCAAGCTTCTCCTGTGACAGGCTTGGAATTGCAAGTGTTTTTCTGGAACCCTTTGCTTGCTGTTGTGTGAAATTAGTTGGGCTGTATCAGTAGGTCACCTGCCAGCTTAGGGTCTTCTTGGGGACCCCTCACCAGTTCACAGAGAGTTAGCTAAAAACACAGATGCACCATTAAAAAAAATACAATAAACCAACTCTACTCACCTCTGGTGTCTTCATCTGTCCTGTAGCAGTTGGAATCCTCTCTTCTGTTCCAGCTACAAGTCCTCTTCTGAACTTGCCATCTGAACTGCAGGGGGACAGATGCTGATGCCCTGCCACAAAGGGTTTGGGGCTTACATATAAAAAGTCTACACACCATTGTTACAAAGGAAGGTTTCTGTCATATTAAAATGTCAGACCAAGAAGAATCTATTTATAACTTTCTTTTGTTTATGCTTTGAGTCATTGTAATGTTGAAGCATCATATTCCTCTAAGTATGTTTTTTGGGTTATGTGCAGCGTCAGCTTTGCGCCAAATTATCTTTTTCAATTATGGTTAAGTTCACCCTTGGTCTTATCAGACTTTAAAGCGGGTGAAAACCCGCTCAGCATGCCCCTGGAATCTAAAAGACTCAAGGGCCTGCCATTAGCCTGCCCCGGGGGCATCCTATACCGGGGTTCCGCGCTGTGTGACAGCCCCCAGGTCACCGTTAAACTCACAAATCAATCCCTCTATAACAGGCAGTGTGCTGAATTCCCTGTTCCCCTGTAACAAGCAGTTAGGCAAAGCCCCCGAACCCCCTATAATAGGCAGTGTGGCAGCTTCCCTCCCAATCTCCTATAATAGTCAGTGCAGCAGAATCCCCCCAATCACCTACAAGAAGCAGTGCGGCAGGACACCCCCAATCCCCTATAATAGGCAGTGTGGCAGAATTCCCCCATTCCCCTGTAACAGGCAGTGTGGCTGAATCCCATTAATCCCCTGTACTAGGTATCCCTGTAATCCCCTGTAATAGGCTGCGTACAGAATCCCCAAATCTCCTGTAACAGACAGTGTGGCAGAGTCATCTCAGTCCCCTATACTAGGCAGTGTGGCAGAATCCCCTAACCCCCTATAATAGACAGTGCCCCAGAATTCCCCCAGTGACCTATAATAGACAGTGTGGCAGAATCTACTCAATACCCTATAAAAGTCAGTGTGGTAGAACCCCCTCAATCTCCTATAATAGGCAGTTTGGCAGAATACACCCCAATCCCCTATAATAGGCCATGTGGGAAAACCACCATTTTCCCTATAACAGGCCCTCTGGTCCCCTTGATCCCTTTTAACAGGCAGCATGCAGAATCCCCCCCAATCCCCGATAATAGGCAGAATGCAAACTCCCTCAAAAGTCTTAAAGGAGCCGCAGCCTTAAGATTTTTGTATCATAATTTCCCTGCTAACGTGCACCTCCCAGGTTAGTTATAAAATGGTCTGAGCGGCTGCCACCCCTCCTTTGTTTCTTTAGAATGCAAACTCCCCCCAATCTCCTATAATTGGAAGCGTGTAGAATCCTCCCAGTCGAATATAACAGACTGTGTGTCAGACCCCCCCCCCCCCCCACATATCACCGCTCTAAGGTAGTTACTGGGAAGAACTTCTTACCTCGCCATCTATGTCAGCAGTGCACACAGGCAGCCATAGACTGTTCAAAGAGTTGTGCACATGCTTGCCCTCTCAAATAAATAGGCAGACGGTGCTACGCACTGAGCAGCAAAACCAAGATGGCTGTGCCCAACCTCTGGACTGCCAGCAGTCTGGAGCAACATATACCGTATTTTTCGCCCTATAAGACGCACCTGCCCATAAGACGCACCTAGGATCTGGGGAAGGAAAACTAGAAAAAAAATATTCTAAGCCAAATGTTGTGCTAAAACACCCAGTTACAGACAGTGTGGCGTTCCCCCATCCCATTCCTGTAGGCAGTGTGGCATTCCCCCCTTCCTACTCCCCATAGGCAGTGTGGCATCCCCCCATCCCATTCCCCATATAGTGAGTGTGGCATCCCCCCTCCCATATAGGCAGTGTGGCATTCCCCCTCTCATTCCCATATAGGCAGTGTGGCATCCCCCCCTCCCATTGCCATATAGGCAGTGTGGCATTCCCCTATAGGTAGTGTGGCATTCTCCCCCCTCCATTCCCCATATAGGCAGTGTGGCACCCCCCTCCATTCCCCATATAGGCAGTGTGGCACCCCCCTCCATTCCCCATATAGGCAGTGTGACACCCCCCCTCCCATTCCCCAGTTAGGCAGTGTGGCATCCCCCCTCCCATTCCCTGTATAGGTAGTGTGATATCCCCCCCCCTCTTCCATTCCCTGTATAGGTAGTGTGGCATCTCCCCTCTTCCATCCCCATATAGGTAGTGTGGCATCCCCCCTCTTCCATCCCCTTATAGGTAGTGTGGCATCCCCCCCTCTTCCATCCCTGTATAGGTACTGTGGCATCACCCCCCTCTTCCATCCCCTTATAGGTAGTGTGGCAACCCCCCCTCTTCCATCCCTGTATAGGTAGTGTGGCATCACCCCCCTCTTCCATCCCCGTATAGGTAGTGTGGCATCCACCCCTCTTCCATCCCCGTATAGGTAGTGTGGCATCCCCCCTTCCATCCCCGTATAGGAAGTGTGGCATCCCCCCCTTCCATCCCTGTATAGGTAGTGTGGCATCCCCCCTTCCATCCCTGTATAGGTAGTGTGGTATCCCCCCTTCCATCCCTGTATAGGTAGTGTGGCATCCACCCCCCTTTCATTCTCCATATAGGCAATAGCAAAAAAAAAAAAAGTAAACTCACTTTTAAATCCTTCCCGCTGTCCCCGCCGTCTTCACACACAGACACACACAGCGGTGGGCCTAGCCGACGCTCGAGCATCGGCCACGCCCACCTCTGTATAGTCCGGGTGTCTCTGTCTGCTGGGGCCGTTGAGAAGTGACAGGGACAGTGCGAGCGACAGAGGTATCGCCGCTCGCACTGTCCCTGTCACTTCTCAACGGCCCCAGCAGATAGAGACACCCGGACTATACAGCGGTGGGCGTGGCCGACGCTCAAAATTTTTTGGGAGGTCTTGCTACCAAACGAAATATCTTGCAAACATGAAAACATTTCACACAAAGATTCTCGCCGATAAAAGGGCTTTGCTAAATCAGACGAGAGGGAAAATGGATGAGAACAGAAATTTTCACTCAAGAAAATGGCAAGAAAGAGGCTCTGAATCAACCCTAATGTATTTGTACAGAACTTGCATTTGTGACTTATCAAAATGTAAACACAGGATAGGATGTCCCCAAAGGTAATTTTTTTATTTTCTTTTAAAATCATTTTTAAGGCTTATTATTCATACCAATGTCTACTTTGCAGCACAACAACTAAAACGCAGGCTAAATGCACTGTACATTTTTCCTCTTTGTTCACGGCAATGGTATCTTCCAATTGTAATGATTAAATACAGCGCCAATCTTTTCAGCGTGTCATCAAAAACGACAGTGCTCGGCACCTACAAGTAACAAGCTGATTATTTAACATTGGACATTGTGAATTGCAACGTCTACTTAACCTACATTGTTGAAGGGACTTTCCAGGCAGAAGAAACATATACTCAACTTTTATCTCCTGCAGAGGATTTTGCCTATTCTGGTGCTTGGAAACTCACTAGATCATGTCCAGTGCAGCTGGCCCCTCGACACTGTCTCCAGGAGAGACAGCCCCCCTCTATTTGTCGCAATCATACCACCATGTCTATTCCATTCACTGCAAAGGAGGTGACATGTCTGTGGCCTGACCCATCCCCATTGTTGCTGTGAGCATGGTTGCATCACTGTGACTGATGGCGGGAGGGCGTGGGTCTGTCACAAAGATGAGGTTGAGGGCCAATGGTGCTGGATTGGATCTAGCAATTGTGTGGTTTTTCCAAGCACTGAAATGGAAGTGATAAAAGGTGAGTGTAGGTGTTATTTCTTATTGTCTGGACAATTACTTTTATTACTGGTTAAAAACTATTTTACTTAAATATAATCCAACCAGACCAATAATGTAATTGGAGACAGTAAAGGATTTATCAGATTTTTTTTCCACTTTGGTGAATGATTTTAAACTTTCCTTAGCACAGTATAAGTGTAACTGTATGTTTTCTACTGTTATTGTATTTCAGTGCACTTACCACTGTCTACTGTAGTGGTTATGAGGGTACAAACAGTAGACAGTAGACCAAACTACTATTTTATTCAGGTTGACTTATAGTCACCTATTACATCGTACAAGTAAGTACTTACTGGCTTTATTAGTAATAAACAAATTGTACATCTGCCAAAACAGGTGCTAATAAAGGACAAGATATTTTTTCATAAACAAGGTCATGATTAAAAGGAGCATTAAGCAAGGAGTGAGAATATTCAGTTTTCCTAATAGATAGTCCTCCAACTTATACATACAGAAATCTTTTTTTCTAGTTTAGATCCTTTATTAGTTTGCAATTTGCATTAAAGCTCCAGCTGTATATCCAGGATGTTTACTTGTCTCTTGATAATAATTTAGTAAATTGGCTGTTTAGAAACATAGAAATTAGTACCAGATAATTACTTAACTTGCATCATTTGCCAGTTTTCTTCTTACTGCGATACCCCAGGCTTGTTTCGTTTATTGTGCTGTCTTCTATAGTAAATCCTTTAGCTTTTATTCCCCCTGCAGCTGTAATTCACAGGTTAAGTCTATACTTAAACTGGAATAAAGCTGATATGAGAATGGCTTTTTACCCACTGAGGCATATAATAGGGTATCTGTCAAGATCACAGAGAGTCTTCTGCAGTATTATTGGGTTACCTACTTAAAAAATGCTTTCTTTTTGCTGTACTTTACTGTATCATTATATGTATGCATTGACAAGGTCATTGTCTGTCTTGTTTCATCTATTAAAGTGGAACTTCAGTCTAAAATTGACCCCCGCCCTGCCACTGTTATTGTGATAGGACAGGGGTTACAAAGAAAAAAACCCTTACCCGACCCTTGGGCCACCGCTGCACCACCATTTTGCTGGAATGACACAAAGGCTCATCCCCCGCTTGTTTGCCTTTTCAAGTGAATATGCGGTGGGAGCATGTGTGGACCCAGGGGATGCGGATCTGTGTCATTTTCAGCAGTGTCCGCACAGAGACCGGGAGGAGCGCCACTGGCCCAATGATAAGTTAGGGTTTTTTTCTTCTTTTCTTAGGGTTTCTAGCGGCCCATGTGGGTTTTGGTCAACTTTAACGACGGGTCTCTTCTCTATTATTTTTTTAGAGACCAATGGCAGAGTATCTTTCTATTCTAAGTATGTCACACACCCCGCTTCAAAACATTCATTACATGTGGGTTATACTGACCTGTAGATGGCGATCTTGCAGAAATGTAAAGGAAAAAAGAGAGCCCCTCCCGGTCCATAAATACCTGGGACCTCCCACTCATTACCCAGTCTTTCATTTCTGCAGACGGCGAGGAAGACAGAAGATGATGTCTCCTCCTTGCACAGGGGGATTTCAGGTAGCCGGGATGACCCCCGGCCCGTTTCCCTGTTTTGTCTTACCCTGCCTCCCAGCCTAGGCTGCTGGTCCGGGCGAGGGTAGATGGCACCCTAGGTGCTTAGGAGCTAAAGCTCCACCGTGAGACCCTATACTAAAGGGTAGGCGGTTAACCGGGTTGGTGACCCCGGTTTTGGGATGCCCTGTCCCTTGGCCTTCCACCCTGGTGGTTTTCTCCCCTCTTCCGGATGCCCTTCTCCTTAGAGGGGGGGGGGCGACTCGTCTCCCGCAATGTCAGTTAGTTTTATTTTTTATGCTTAAAACATTTGTGTGTGTGTGTGTTTTGGCTGACCGCGGCACCGGCCGTTGCAAGCAGCCGGTATTGGAGGAGCTTCTCCTCTCCGGTGCGGTGGTTGAAGGGGGCGGGGCCGAGCGTGACGCCGCGGCCCGCCCCCATGCGGCTGGCGCCGCTGCGGAGCCCGGCCACTGGCTGGGAACCGCACTGTGTGGAGGAGGTGGGCGGAGTAGGGCGTGATGCGCGAACCACGCTGGCCACGCCCCCCTTCTCCTCTCTCTGGCCTCTCCTTTCAGCATAGTGGGATCAGCGTAGACGCCATTGCAGCTCTGTGAGTGGCCCTGTGGGCCTTCTTTAATGGCATATATGTGTGTTGTTTATGGCCCTATTCTTGTGTCTTCCAGGTGGACCTACATTGTTTATTAAGGGGGTTCTCCCGGTCCTAGGGTCCCTGGGTTCAATTGGACTTATATGTAAATCCTCCCACTTGGGACATTAAAGGGGCATCCCGGGTTGCTTATATGCGTAATTCCCTTGGTCATTGCGACTACCTATAAGATCACCGTATGGAGGCGTCCCCGGATACTGGGCTTGGGCTCCCCTCGGGGCAATCCCGGCAGTGTATGGGGTGTGGGGTATCGCTTACGGGGGATGATGTGTTTCTTTGTATACCATGTGCGCAGCAGACTATTACGCGGCAGTCCGGACCCCAGGCGTCTGGTTCAGCACTGCCGGTCTCTTCTCCTACCCCTCCCCGACTGATCCGTGCCCCATGTGACATTGTCATGGGTGGGGCGTCGCTATCTGAGGTGTGTGCCAGATTGGCCAATCTTGACAAATTATTTTCTAGCGCAGTTGCCAGAAAGGCCCTGGCTAAGAGAAAGCACTTGTCTCCAGCCACGCCGGCTGTTGATTTTGATTAGTTTGATTCTCTGGACTGGTCCGATTACTCCCCCGCTAGAGGAAGGGGAGCTATTTGAGGAGTCAGATGATTCTGACGATCAGCAGTTTGTTGGCGCTGATACTGAGCGGGGGATGGGGGATTCCTTGGATACCCCTAAGTTTCTGGCTCAGATGTTTGAGGTTCTGGCTATTTCTCTTCCTGAGGTGGCTCCTCCGCAAAAGGGGGAGTTTTTCGAGGAGTCTAAGCCGCGCTTGGAATTCCCTAATCAAAAGGATTTTGATGGCATTATTACTAAGGAATGGGAGAGGCCTACTCGGCTCCCAGGTGTTCCTCCGGGTTGGGATAAGAAATATCCCTTTCTGTTGGATGCAGTAAATCGTTGGTCGTCCCCTCCCGAGGTGGATGCCCCGGTTTTGGGGTTGTCCAACACCGCTATTTTGAATTCTCCTGATTGTTCCACTCTTAAAGATGGTGAGGATAAACGCATTGACCAGATGGCTTGTCATGGTTTTGCCAGTGTCGGGTCGGCCTTGCGGCCTGTTTGTGCTTCGGTGCTTTTAGTGGTAGCTACCAGGTCGGTTGTTAGGGACCTGTTGACTACTTCCAGGCTCGATCCGGCTAGTGATGAGTTCATTGCTCTTAAACGGTGTGAATTGTTTTTGTCATTTGTACTAGCCGCTTTGGATGACACATTGGTGATGTGTGGCAGAACGTCGGCCCTGCTTGTGGCTATTCGGCGTTCGGTTTGGTTGCGCCAGTGGGCGGCTGATTTTGTGTCCAAAAAGTCACAGCACTTCCCTTTGTGGGGTTGCGGCTCTTTGGAGAAAAATTGGATTCGGTCGACAAAGGCGGTAAGTTACCTCAACGAAGGAAGCAACATCGTTCCTTTCATGGGGGCGGCTTCCTTTACCCCTTCCTTTCGTGGGGCCAGAGCTGGCAGAGGATTGGCTTTCTCCTCATCCAGAGGTGATTCCTGGAACAGGGGACGTGCCCGTCCAGGACACAGTTGGGGCTCTAAGCCCAAAGCCGCTGCCAAGCCGGCTCAGCAATGAGGGGGCGCCCTCACCCTTATGGGTGGGGGGACGGCTGCGACACTTCTGCCAGGTCTGGGACCAGGAGGTCTCGGACAGATGGATTCGGGAAGGGGTGTCTTCCGGCTACAAGCTGGAGTTCGAGATCCGGCCCCCTCCCAGATTCTTCAGGTCTCGGGTGCCTTCAGATCCTCTGGCCGCGCAGGGGCTCTGGGCGGCGGTAAAAAATCTTCTAGATATGGCTGTCATTTTCCCGGTGCCTCCCTCGGACCGGGGCTGGGGTTTTTATTCCAATCTGTTCATGGTGCCCAAGAAGGACGGCTCTGTTCGGCCCATCCTGGATCTGAAGATCCTCAACAGGTTCGTCCGTCCCCGGAAGTTCCGCATGGAAACGCTGCGTTCAGCCATCTACTCTCTTCGTCAGGGGGACTTCATGACGTCCATAGACATCAATGATGCTTACCTGCATATTCCAATCTTTCCGGCGCACCAGAGATTTCTCAGGTTCGGGGTGGAAGATCGGCATTTTCAGTTTGTGGCCCTTCCTTTCGGCCTTACCTCGGCTCAAAGGGTTTTCACCAAGGTGCTGGCAGGGGTGATGGCTCTCCTCAGAGCCCAGGGTATCCGCATCGTGCCATATCTGGACGATCTTCTCATTATGGCGTCTTCCTTCAGCCAAGCGGAGTTAGACACCAGGACTGTGGTATCCACTCTGGAGAGATTCGGTTGGGTGATCAACTACCCCAAGTCCTCCCTTTCTCCGTCCAGGGTGGTGTCTTTTCTGGGAATGTCTCTGGATACTTCTCAGACCAGGGTGTTTCTTCCTCGGTCCAAGGTTCTCTTGATTCAGGAATTGGCTCTGCTTCTCCTGTCCATCCCTCGTCCGGCCATCAGGCTGGGGATGAGGCTGGTGGGATTGATGGTGGCTTCCTTCGGGGCGGTTCCTTTTGCTCAGTTTCACACAAGGACGCTCCAGCTCCATCTGTTGGCGGCCTGGGACAGGTCTCCGCTGACGTTGGATCAGTCTTTTCTGATGATCCCCCGGGTTCGGCGTTCCCTTCAGTGGTGGCTGGATCCAATCAATCTGTTGAGGGGCAGATCCTTTCTGACTCCTTGTTGGGAAACGGTCACCACGGATGCCAGCCTGTCAGGATGGTGGGGGGGGGGTTCTGGAAGGATCGTCAGTTTCGGGGTCTGTGGGGGCCTCAGGAGGCTCACGAGCCCATTAATGTTCTGGAACTGAGAGCCATCAGGCTGGTTCTGTTTCACTTGACTCATCAGTTACAGGGCTTGCCGGTTCAGGTTCGGTCAGACAATCGGACGGCAGTCGCCTACATCAATCACCAGGGAGGGACTCGCAGCAGGAGTGCCCTCAGGGAAGTGTCTTTGATTCTGGCCTGGGCAGAGAGACATGCATTTCGGCAGTTTACATTCCGGGAGTGGAGAACACGGAGGCGGACTCTCTGAGCAGGTTCTCATGTCGCCGGGGGGAATGGTCTCTCAGCCCCAAGGTGTTTCGCTCGATTTGCCTCAGGTGGGGGTCTCCGGAGGTGGACCTCTTTGCTTCTCGGCACAATCACAAGCTTCCGGCCTTTGTGTCTCTCTCGTGGGATCCGCTGGCTCTGGCAGTGGATGCGATGTCTCTGAACTGGAGGGATCTGGGGTTTCTGTACCTGTTCCCTCCGTTTCCCATGGTGGGCAAGGTGGTGCGCAAGCTGGCCCTAGAGGGGGCGACGGCAATCCTGGTGGCTCCAAGTTGGCCAAGGCAGGTTTGGTTCGCAGACGTCGTGCGGTTGGCAGTGGATCAGTTCGCTCTGCCCCTGCTGCCGGATCTGCTCACTCAGGGTCAACTACTTTACCCCAATTTTCCAACGCTGGCTTTGACGGCGTGGCTGCTGAAACCTCCATCTTGAAGGTGGAAGGTCTTTCCGATGCTGTGATTCGGACTCTTGTTAGCGCTAGGAAGCGGTCTTCCTCTACCATCTACTATAGGAGGTTTTATATTGATTGGTGTGAGGCCAGGGCCTTGCCTTGTAGGGTATTTTCTATCCCTAGGATTTTGGAGTTTCTGCAATATGATCTGGACTTGGGGCTCCAGCTTAGTACGCTGAAAGGGCAGGCCCTGGTGGTTTTCTTTCAAAGGTCTTTTGCCCTTCATCCTTTGGTTAAGACTTTTTTCCAGGGGGTTACGCATGTGCGGCCTCCTAGGAAGCCTTTGCTCCCAGTTTGGGATTTGAATTTGGTTCTTTCTGCTCTTCAGGGTCCTCCTTTTGAGCCTTTGCATGATATTGCATTGTCTTCGCTTACGCAGAAGGTTGCATTTTTGGTTGCTATGACTTCTGTTCGGCGCGTCTCTGAGTTGGCGGCCTTGTCCATTCAGGCCCCGTACTTTGAGAGGCATCAGGACAAGGTTGTTTTCCGATTCAAGCCGGATTTCCTTCCTAAGGTGGTTTCTGCTTTTCATCTTAATCAGGACATTGTTCTGCCCTCCTTGTGTCCTAAGCCCAGCAATGACAAGGAGAGGGTATGGCATTCCTTGGATGTGGTTCGCTGTGTGAAGTACTATTTGGTGGTTACTTCTTCCTTTCGTAAGACGGATGCTTTTTTGTGGTGCCCTCCAGGCCCAGGAAAGGTTTGGCGCCCGCCAAGTCTTCCATTAGTAAATGGATTCGTCAGGCCGTTGTTGGGGCCTATTCTGCCAAGGGGAAGGTTCCCCCTTTTTGTGTTACTGCTCATTCTACTCGTGCTGTTGGGGCTTCCTGGGCTTTCTTGCACCAGGCCTCTGTTGAA
Source organism: Gastrophryne carolinensis (assembly GCA_027917425.1). Classification (NCBI taxonomy): domain Eukaryota; kingdom Metazoa; phylum Chordata; class Amphibia; order Anura; family Microhylidae; genus Gastrophryne; species Gastrophryne carolinensis. The sequence goes on from CM051239.1 coordinate 126,778,252, forward strand.
CAAGTTTGTAAGGCTGCTACTTGGTCTTCTGTTCACACCTTTTCCAAGTTTTACAAGGTTGATGTGCGGGCCTCAGCGGATGCTGTTTTTGGCCGCAAAGTTCTGCAAGCTGCAGTGGTTTAAGTTGTGCTTTATTGCCTTGTTTGGATCCCCGCCCATTATGGACACTGCTATTGGATGTCCCACATGTAATGAATGTTTTGAAGCGGGGTGTGTGACATACTTAGAATAATACCATTTTGTGAATACTCACCTGTAAAATGGGTATTATAAGTATGTCACACACCCCGCTTCACCCTGCCCTTTTGTATTCTGGATCCTTTATATGGTGAACTTTTCGTTGTTATGACTTATATTTGGCTCTTCCTGGTCCCTTACCTTACTGCTGTTCTTATACTGGGTAATGAGTGGGAGGTCCCAGGTATTTATGGACCGGGAGGGGCTCTCTTTTTTCCTTTACATCTCTGCAAGATCATCATCTACAGGTCAGTATAACCCACATGTAATGAATGTTTTGAAGCGGGGTGTGTGACATACTTATAATACCCATTTTACAGGTGAGTATTCACAAAATGGTATTTTTAAGTCCATTCTTCAGGGAGCAGAACACATACTCTGTAAATCAACTGAGCCTTGGTACCTGAACCTGATTTTATTGGCTCTTTAGTATGCCCCTTTTGAACCTTTAGACTCTCTACAACATTTCTTGTCCCGAAAGCTAGCGTAACATTCATTTGAAGAGTTGCATTTCTTTTCATTACATCATTTACATCATTTTTCACAAAGCAGCAATTCCACAAAGCACATGCATGCTCATGTGGCTAGCACTCCATTCAGCTTTACTAAGACTGAATATAGAGCTAACTATTGGTCCCTTTTTCTGGTTGTGCGCACTCACTCCAGCCATTGATAAATGCCATTTTTCTAAGTATTGTAAGTGATTTGAGGGATTTCCCACAACGAGGCAGCCCAAATTGGCATGACCCTGGGATCTGGAATCGCCTGGCACTAGAGTCTTTTGGACTCCTGGGCCAGCCAAATGATGTGGTTACAATAAGTAATATGGCTAAAAAACATGGAGGCTGATTTAACCCTTTAAACGCCAGCCACGTAAAATTTACGTGGTTGCCTCCCCTGCAGTTAACCGCCAGTAAATTTTACATGCCTGACTTTCCCCACTAATAGCATAAAAAGTTAAAAAAAAATCACTTACCTGACCCCTCGTTTGATTCGGCCGGGTCTCCTCTTTAACATGGTGGGCTCCGATCGTCCGTCGGACCTCCTCCGGCTGCAGGACCTCCGATGAAGGTGATGGCTCCCCCCTTCTCTGCCCAGCCATCCCCTGCATCGGATCGCCGCGGGACACTGCATATGAAGATCGGAGGTAAGTAAAGGTAAATTTTTTTTTTTAATAAACATATTTGAAAACTGTGTCTGTGTTTTTTTTTTTATACTGTTAGCCCTTTGTGAACTGGTAAGGGGTCCATGAGACCCCTTATACCAATTCACAAGGCTCGGGGGTCTGGCCCCCCAAATTACCTGCCTCCCCAAAGCCCAGGGAGGGGGCAGAAGAGCCGTGGCCCTAGGCTATGAAGGCTTGTAGCCGGCAGGGCCAGGGGCCACTAACTGGCCCCTGCGCCCTGTTCTACAAGCCCCCATAGCTGGTCACAGGCTGGTTACGCTGGGTAGGGGGGACCTCACGCCATTTTTTTTTTTTTTTAAGGGTTTTAACCCTTAAAAATCCCCAAAAGAAATGGGCCCCCCCCTCCCTGGGAGGGGGGACCCTATGTAATTTTTTTAAAATAACCCTATGTTACCTGTAACCCAGTAGGTATAAAAGTTATTTTTAAAGTGTGTCTCTGTGTGTGTTTTTTTTTACTTTTAACCCTTTGTGAACTGGTAAGGGATCTATGAGACCCCTATACCAGTTCACAAGGCTCTCGGTCTGGCAAGTCACCTGCGGCTAGTGGGTGACTTGCCATTAACCCCGAGACCCCCATTACCTGCCTCCCCAAAAACCCTCAAAATTCCCCCAAGAAATGGTGTTCCCCGCCCCCCCCCCCCCCCCCGTGAAGGGGTACCCCACACCAATTTTTTTTTATTTAACCCTTTATTATGTGGATAGTAGTTGTATTTTATTTGTAAATGTTATAAAGTGCTCTTTTCAGTTTAGGGGATCACCTGGACAGGAACGGGGGGATATGTGGTATCATTGTAATCGGGAGAAATGGGGCTTTCACATGCAATATGGTTTTCTTTAATAAAGTAAATGTTTTTGTTAAAATAAAAGAGACAATTTAAAAAAAAAAATTTTTTTTATTTTTTTTTACTTATTTAGTTAAAAATATATTTAAAAAGTAGAAAAAATACAAACAAGACATTTCATGTTAAAACCTAAACCTAAAAATATGCCATTTTCTTGGAAATTCCTGCAAAAATCACGGTTAAACATAGCGCAAAATTGTGAAAAATATCCTGTCAGCAGAGGGTGACAAAATCTCAAGTAGGCTGGCAGTTAAAAGGTTACAGGTACCTATGCACGTTGGGTATTGTTCTGCTCGGGGGACCTTGCACTTTCATATTAAGCTTGTTTTTTCTTATTTGCATATTGATATTTTGGGAAAAGGTGTTTTTTATTATGCTTTTTTATACATTTTTTTGTGAAACCCTGTGCAACCTACGAATTCTTTGAGATATTACTTCCAGAAAGGTGAGCCCACTACAACATGCTGGGTACGCTTAGAAAGCTTACCATGTGTACTTTCAGGGAATATATGGTTTATTGGGGATATTCCAAATGTAAAGGGTTGTTTTGGTAGAAAAAGCACAAGGTGCGCACTTTGTCAGCAGAGCTGAAATTTTGAAGTAAAATTACCGTTATGCGCATGCTTTACTTTGGTGTGTTTGGCAACTCTTTCCTTGACAGAACCTAGGCATGTTGGGTATTGTTCTGTTTGGGGGATGTTGCTTTTTCAGATTTTCAGTTTTTTTCTGGTTTGCATATATTTTTTTTAGGGAAATGTGGTTTTGATTCTGCTTTTTTATTCATTTTTAGGGAAACCCTGTGCAACCAAAGAATACATTGAGGGATTACTTCCAGAAAACTGCACCCATGTCAACAAGCTTGGTACGCCTAGAAAGCCTGAGGTGTATAGGTCTAGGGAATATATAGTTTGTCAGGGGTATTTCAAATGTAAAGGGTTGGTTTTCTTGAAAAACAGCAAGGTGCGCATATTGCATAGCATAGTTGTATTTTATCTGAAAATCTCCTAAAGCATTGTTTCAGTTTGGGGGAGTCTACCTATACATATGTGTATCGCTGTAACCGGGAGAAATTGGGGTTTCACACGCAATAAGATTTTATTGACAAACTTACATTTTTTATTACAAAAAAACACTACAAATTGTAAAAAATAGTTTTTTTTTAATTCTTTGCACAATTTTCACCCAAAAATATTGAGAATACACTTAGAAAATGACAAACAAGACATTTCATGTTAAAGCCCAAGCTCTGCTGAAAAAAAACAATATATCACTTTCCTGGGAAATCTCTGGAAATCCCTTCAAGAATCACAGTTGAACATGGGGAGCGCAAAATAGTGCAAAATGGTCTGGCAACAAAGGGTGACAAAATCTCAAGGTAGGCTGGCGGTTAAAGGGTTAATACTAGCGCCACGTGTCGCCATGTGAGTGTCTGTATAGCGGTGCTTAGAGCAGCTGCTAGTAGACGCTGTAAGTGGGTGTCAGGCGCTATAACCTATCTTAGCAGGCAGACAAGTGGTGCTGTACTATCTCGTCCAGCATTGATCAATGTGATGCCTGGTGGGTGCTATAGAAGCGCTCTCCTTGATTCACTACAGAGCCAATCGCGAACGCTAGGTGGTGTTCCAAGGTCATAGCTGCCAAGACTCTATGTTACATCTAACAACAGTACAACGCTGCAGTGAACGATAGGTAGCGCCAGTTAATCGCGTCCAGCACTCAGTGCCGAAGCCCGTATTCATGAAAAAACTACACACAACCAGTGCCAGCGCTGTATAGCTGGGCGCTCTAGCATAGAGTGACAGCCGCTGTGTGAAACACATACGGTACACACCAGCACCAGAGTGAAAACATATGGAATTACATTGTTTTAACACTGTGACAAAGATACAATTCTGCATATATAAATAATAATGAAAAAAAACAATAAAAGTGTTTGTTACTATAGCAAAACGCTATTTAAACACAACCAAATGAAACACCATTGAAATGTATGGCAGATCGCTACTGAGCAAAAGGTATTACATGGCGCTCCTGAACCTAGAGCGCCTGCACTTTACACTGAGCCGCCTCTAGTATTACATGTGACGCTACATGGTGCTGTTAGAGGCGCTCACCAGATTTGCTTTCTTAAATGTGGTTTTCACAGGACGCCCGCTAACCTTACCTTACTCCCGGTCCAACGGCGCATGCACGGGCCGCGGCCGCATCTCGCCCTTCTTTCTAGCAGGGCACGTGCCCGCACCGCCCATTTGTGAATAGCCGACATGGGCAGATTCCCTAGTTAATTAGAGCAGGCATGCCTGCCTTACGAACTATGATAAGGACACTTTATCTGTATGGTCAGTTTGCTGGCAGTAGGAGTATGAATCTAACTAAACACCAAGAACTTGAATGCCAAGCATAAGCCTGGACTGCCCTAAATGGAAGCTAATCATGCTTTGAAATTGCAAACCTTTTCTAGGAGACATTCAGGATTCATTACTAGCGCCAGGTAACAGCAGATTAGCGAGTGCTAGTGGTTGCTCTCATCGGCCGTGGGTCGCTATTACAGAGCGCCTCAGCGAACTGTAGCGACTGGTCGGTGCAAGCGACTCAAATCATATTAATCAAAAAAACAGCCTCACACAGCGCCGACACTCAAAATAGGGTCGCTGTAGCCCAGGGCGCCAGAAGCTGTGTGTCCATTTTTGAACACATATCCACTATTAACAAAGTGAAAACATTATTATAACATTGTAACACTTTAATACTAGACCTGTAATGAGAATTCTGCATAACAATATTAAAAAAAAAAGTTTTCAAAAATTACTTTAAATAGGTCAGGAGAGGTCACACAATGATTTGATACAAAACAAAAAAAAAAAAATATAAAACCCTGTTTAAAGAGAAGAATGGTAATGTCTATTGAAATGTATGGGAGAGCGTCAGGTAGCGACAGGTAATACCAGGCGCTCTGAAAGCCAGAGTGCCGCAGGGATCTGCTGAGCCGTCTGTGATGATGAATCGGTCGCTACGTGATGCTGTAAGAGGCGCTCACCAGAATCGCCTTCAAAAATGTGGTATTACGTGCCGCAGCCGGCGTTCACCTGCCCCTACCTGTTGCTTACAAGGCACTACCTGTCGCTATCCCTTGATGAATAAAGCCCATAATGTCCAATTTGCTTCATTTCCTCCCTTTTTTGGTTTAGTTCCAATACACACAAAGGGAATAAACATGTGTATAGCAAAACATGTGTTACTGCAATCCTTTTCAGTGATAAATACTTCATTTTCTAGAAAAATTTCATGAGTGCCAACAGTTACAGCCATGACTGTATATTCATAGAACCAAGGATATCAGAAAACCTGATTCCCTCTTCGCATTGCTGGATGGAGTTCAAAGGAGGACTATCATGAAATGGATCAAAATGGCCATTGTCAAATCTTATTCGGCCAAGAGAAAGCAGCTGCCTTTGAATGTCAGAGCTTATTCCACAATATTGGCTCTTCATGGGCCTTTTATCATCAAGCTTCTGTGGAGCTGGTCTGCAGTGCAACTACATGGTCCTTGGTCCTTCCTTTACAAAATAGAAAAAATTGGGTGTGGCATCGGCTGAAGTGGGCCAAAATATCTTACGTACTGTTGTCTTGTAAAAAAAGAAATGAGATGAATTCTTATTGTGGAGTATTTGTATTTGGCAGTCAATGGTTAATTGAAGCTCTTTGAATTTCCGGGCTATTTCCTACAGTTTAGGACACCCCATCTTTGAAAACAAAGAAGAATGCTGGGTCCTCCACATGCCCAGAAGAAAAGACCTTTACAGTGAATACCAAAACTCTATTTTTTTTGGTCATGTAGTGCACATTTTTTCAATGGGTCTAAAATGTTACACAGTACCTGGAATATGTGATGTTAAGTTACATTAAAGGAGATATGCAATCAAAACCCAATAAAATAAAACTCATTTTATTCCCCTGCAGCAGCTCCCTTACGATCCTGCCTGACCCACGCAAGCCAAGAAAAGGTTCTGCAGTGGCTGGAGCATGCCCACTTCAATTTTCTGCAATGGAGGGTGTATGTGAAGCATTGCCTCAGCATGTCCCAAACTCAGATTAGAGTACTGCACCCGAAGGAAGCTGCTGGGGGAGGGGGGGGAGATATGGGGTCTTTGGTTTTACAGTTCCTTTAAGTCCCGTTTATTTTGGCTTAATAAATTAATTCTGCTGTTCAAAGTTGAATTCAAGTCAACCAACGTTTTTCTGTTTAGTTTAATCTTAATTTAAATATTACACAAATGGGGGTGCACCACCTATTATTTAAAATGTGCTCACTAAGAATCCACAACTATAGCCACAAGAGGGACAGTTCCTGTTGTGGCTTCATTTTAAATATTGGCGAAGTTCAGGTGAAATACATTATCGATAGATTTAAGAGTAAAATGATCAGCTAACATATAAACAGTCTATACACAATGCTAGAGAAATCCCTTAAAATGATTAGTTTTTATGTAGACAAAGCTTTTGGTTCTAATGCATTTTTTTATATTGTCTCAAGCTTTCGTATTTGCTCATTGAGAAAATAAACAGTTTGTACATTTTGGCAGATATGAATGTCATGAGAGTAATACATTCACAATTAATCACAAATACATTAATATTTAAATGACCATTGGGGAAAATTCACCAGAAAACCTTTACATATTGTAAAGAAGTAAGAATGTAATTAAACTTTATTATTCTTAGTGTACATCCCGTTCTGTTCCGAAAGATATCCTTACTCATGGGTTAATCATCTTCAGATGTCACGTGACTGCAGAGCAGAAAAAGTGGCCCCTCCCGGCCTATATATACCGAGGCACCTCCCACAGAACCCCATTTATTCTTAGAGGCCGATTCATTAATAGCGCCAGGTAGCGACAGATGAGCGACAGTAGCGTTATTTTCACAGCACAAGCTAGTATTCGCTGTGCTTGGCCGTTGTTCGGCTGTTGACAGCGACCCCGTCGGTGTGCGGTAATGTTGAATACGGGGTTAGGAGTCGCTGTTTGACAGGTTCCGCGCTGTATGGGAGCGCATGACAGCGAATGGCCATAGCGAACGGCTCCCAGCATATTCATTAACAAATCACGCTCAAATCACGCTCAAAAAAAAGTGAAATGCTTGTTTAAACCCCAGAGCGCTGGCGGCGATGGGTTAAGTCGTTTTTTAACCCCCAAACAACCATATTTTTTGAGAAAAAAAAACATGTTTTTCAAAACATTTTGTAATATGAATACATTAATATCAGACCTGTAATATCAATTCTGCACAAATTTTTTTTTTTTTTACCTTAAAAAAAATATCTAACATTGCAGAAGTGGTCACAGAATTTTTGACATTTAAAAAAAAAAAAAAAAAAAAAAACATTAATAGCAATTAAGAATATTTAAAGATTGCTCCATTGAAATGCATTGGAAAGCGCCAGGTAGCGAGAGGTCATACCTGTCGCTGTTCAAGGTCGCTCGCTGGCGCTGTGGGGTGAGGCTAGAATAATGATGAATGATTCGCTATCTGGCGCTCTGTCAGTCGCTAAGCAGGATCGGCTTGATAAATGTGTGATTGCGGAGGGGAGCCGGCGTTCTCGTGGCGGTGAGCGTCATAACCGTTCGCTCACCATTCGCTACCTGGCGCTATCCCTTGTTAAATAAGGGCCTTAGTATACAGTACGTCCTGCTCCAGATAGATTACTTACACTTGGGGTTATCCTCCGCCAGATGCCGCTGCACTGCAGAGACATGTAAAACAGGCTCCTCCCGGCCCCTCACATACCCGGGGACCTCCCACAAATCCCCAGATTTCTCTGCAGTGCTTACTGCGAAGACATGAAATTATCACTCTCTCGCAGGTGAGCGGGGCTATTAGCCTGCGGCCCTGTTGGACTATTCCCACCCGTCCTTCGTGTGATGTGCCTCCCAGCCTGGGCTGCGCTGGTCGGGTGAAGGTAGGCGGCACCATGCGTGCTTATGGAGCGCTGCTCCACCGCAGTCCCCCACCAAAGGGTAGACGGTATAGGCTGATGGTGAGCCTTTATGGGATGCCCCTCCCGCATTATTGTCCCATGCCCCGGTAGCGGTGGGTCCTGTACAGAGGGCCGCCATCCTCCCTCATTCTCCCTGTAGCCTTCGGGGGGGAAAGAGGGGGGGTGTGGGTGAGCGTGTATCGTGCATACGGCCTTTTGTCATGTTTTTTGACTAGTATATGTGGTGTCAGCCGCCGCGCGGACTTGCCTTTTTACTATTGCAAATGCCGCCGCCGCGCGCGTCTTTTCCTTCATTTGGATGTTCCGCGCTGGGTGGCGGCGTTACCTCAGACGCTTCTGCGTTCTCATTGGCTGCTTGTCGGTTGACTTCGCGCTCTTCGGGGGGACGGGGCCTGGCTTGGCGTGCCCTGCGTCAAGGCTCGCTCTGGCCCGCCCTTCGAGGTACTCTCGGCTCCATGTTGTCAGGTCGCGCGCGCGTGCGTGTACTTACCGCGGTCCGCAAGTGTCCTCGTGGGCGGTTTTATACTCATTGTAGTGTTTTTGGTTCTGATACCCCTCCTTCTCATTGTGTCTTTCAGACGGGTGAATCCATTGGCTTCTCCCGGCCCGGCCCACCTGTAATTGATAAAGTTGGGCCTTGTAAATTTACTCCCACTTCCCTAGTGGGTCATTGGGGCATCCAGGGTTGCTTCATAGCGTCAATCCCTACTGGCACATTGTGCCTAATAATCACCATATGGAGGCATCCCAGGATAATGTGACCGGGGTCCCCTTGGGACAAGACCGGCTGTGTGTAGCGTGTGGACAGCCTCATGCTGACGCTGATAAGGCGTGGGTCTGTGTACCCTGTGCTGAGCAGGTGCTTGCATTGCAATCTGGCCTGCCAGTGGCTGCACCTTGTTTCACTTCACCTACTCCCCCCTGCTTAAATCTCACTCCTGTTGAGTTGCATACTTGTGGGGATTCTCAGCCTGATGTGTCTTCTAGACTGCCTGCTGCTGAACAGATTATTGCAAGGTCTTTAGCGCGTAAGGGCCCCGGTAAGAAGCGGCACTTGACGTCTAATGTATACCCCTTCTGATGAAGGAGAGCTCTTTTCTGACTCAGGCTCATCTGATGAGAGACCAGGGGATCATGACGATTCTGGCTCTGACCCCTGGGCCCCGGATGACACTGACAGATTATTGACCCAGATCTTTGAGGTTCTGTCTATCTCTCTCCCTGGTGAGGCTCCTAGGCAAAAAGGGGAGCATTTTCATACAGCAACATCACGTTTGGAATTTCTAGAGCAGGCACATTTCCATACCCTTGTGCTCAAGGAATGGGAGTGCCCCAGTAAACTTCCCGGGGTTCCAAGGGATTGGGATAGGAAGTATCCTTTTCCCCCTGAGGTGGTTAAATGTTGGTCATCCCCCCCCCCCCCCCCCCCGAGGTGGATGTCTCGATCCTAGGGCTATCTAACACCCCTGTCATGCATTCCCCTGATTCTACTACCCTGCGGGATGCTGAGGATATTGCATTGACCTGCTGGCCTCCCACGCCTTTGCATGTTTCGGGGACGGCGCTGCACTGGTCTGTGCCTCTGCCATTACTGCTGTGGCCACTAGAACCCTTATCAGAAAAATGCTTGATAGTGCCCCTGATGATCTCCCTTGTGAGGTGTTTAATGCACTCTCCAGTTGTGATGTTTTTGTAAATTTTGTCCTATTAGCATTGGATGACACCATCAGAATGTGTGCAAGAACGTCTGCCCCCGTGGTGGCTATACGCCGCTTGGTTTGGCTGCGACAGTGGGGTGCTGACCATGCTGCGAGGATAGGCCCTCACTGGGCTTCCTTTTAAGGGGCTACGCCTGTTTGGGGCCCCTCTAGACCTGTTTGCTAAGAGAGGTAAGTTACCCCAGCGCAGACGGCTGTCTCGGCCCCTTCGGGGCCAGGGCCCCCCTTCACCCCCTTACCATGGTTTTAAACAAGAAACAGGGGTGTCCTTCGCGGGGGCTCGCGCAGATTCCTGTCACAGGAGCAGAAGACAACGTCCTGGCTCCTCCGGGGGGGCTAAGCCCAAATCCTCTCCCAAGTCCCCTCAGGCATGATGGAGCGCCCTCGCCCGTCAGGGTGAGGGGACGGCTGCGGCACTTTGCTCAAGTCTGGAGGCATCACGCCTCAGACCGGTGGATTCAGGAGGTAGTGTCCTCCGGCTACAAGATAGAGTTTGCTGTGCGGCCTCCCCCAAGATTATCAGGTCCCGGATACTCCTCGTCCCTGCCTCTGCTCAGGTGTTGGCGCAGGCCGTGTAAGGCCTGCTGGGTCTGGGGGTCATTTGCAGATTTCCCTTAAAAGAGAGAGGCAAGGGACTCTACACCAACCTTTTCACAGTTCCCAAAAAAGATGGGTCAGTCAGGCCCATTCTGGATTTACAGATCTTCAGCAAAATTGTCAAGAACAGGCGTTTTTCACATGGAAACCCTGCGCTCGGCCATCAGCTCCTTGCGCCCCGGGGGTTTCATGACGTCTCTGGATATCAAAGATGCTTACCTTCACATCCCTGTGTTTTCAGGACACCAAGGTTCCTCAGATTCGCGTTGGAAGATCAACACTGCCAATTTGTGGCCTTTGCCATCTGGCCTCTCTTCAGCTCCCAGAGTGCTCACCAAGGTGCTGGCAGGGGTGATGTCTCTGATGAGGCCAAGGGGCATCCGCATGCTGCCCTACCTGGACATCCTCATCACTTCCCAGTCTCTACATCAGGCAGAGTTGGATACTCAGCTGGTGGTGTCCATTCTGGAGTCATTTGGATGGGTGATCAACCACCCCAAGTCCTCACTGTCCCCTTCCTTGGTAACTCCATTCCTAGGAATGAATCTGGATACAGTTCAGGCAAGGATCTTCCTTCCTCAGCAGAAGGTGGACAATCTGCTTGCACAGGCTCAGTCCCTCCTAGCTTGTCCCCATCCCTCCAACAGGCAGGGGATGCAGCTGGTGGGCCTGATGGTGGCGTGCTTCGAATCGGTCCCTTATGCTCAGTTCCACTTGGGGCTTCTGCAACTTCTCCTATTGTCTGTATGGGACAAGGACCCAGCATCCCTGGACAGGGTCTGTGTGCTTTCCCCCCTGGTAAGGAGGTCCCTCTTGTGGTGGATGGACTGGGGGGCAGACCCTTTCTTGCCCCTTCCTGGGAGACGGTCACCACGGATGCCAGTCTATCAGGTTGGGGGGGGGGGGGTTTCTGGAAGTCCCTGCGGTTCCAGGGGAGGTGGGGCCCTCAGGAGGCCCACACACCTATCAATGTCTTGAAGCTGTGAGCGATCAGGTTAGTTCTGGCTCGCTTGACTACTCATCTTCAGGGCCTGCCTGTTCAGGGGCGCTCGGACAACCTGACGGCAGTTGCCTACATCAATCATCAGGGAGGGACCCGGAGCAAGAGGGCCCTCCAGGAAGTGTCTCTGATCCTGACCTGGGTGGAGGCCAATGTTCCCTGCATATCAGCGGTATACATTCCGGGGGTTCCCTCTGCAACATGGTGTTCCAATCTCTGTGTCACCGTTGGGGCCAACCAGATGTGGATCTGTTTGCGTCCCGTCACAATCACAAGCTTCCAGCCTTTGTCTCCCTGTCCTAGGATCCTCTGGCCGTGACCACGGTTGCCTTAGTAATGTCATGGCAGGACATTCAGTTCCTGTATGTCTTTCCTCAGTTCCCCCTGCTGAGCAGGGTTCTGCGCAAGATTGTTCTGGAGGGGGTGCCAGCAATTCTGGTGGCCCTCAGGTGGCCAAGAAGAGTGTGGTTCACAGACGTGGTGCAGATGGCAGTAGACCAGTACGTTCTGCCAGGGGTGCCAGATCTGTTCACTCAGGGCCCCTTACGCCATCCCAATTTACAAACTTTGGCTTTGACGACCTGGCTGCTGAAACCTCCATCTTGATGGAGAAAGGATTGTCCGCCTCGGTGGTTGATACCATGGTGCAGGCTAGGAAGAAAACTTCTTCTTCCATCTATTACAGGGTTTGGCGTACCTACTTTGACTGGTGTGAGCCTAGGTCTTCCCTGTCAGGTGTTTTCAGTCCCCAGGGTTCTGGAGTTCTTACAGCATGGGTTGGAGTCGGGACTGCAACTCAGTACTCTGAAGGGTCAGGCTTCTGCCCTGTCTGTTTTCTTTCAGAAGTCTTTTGCTCAGCATTCTCTGATTTAGACCTTTTTTTCCAGGGGGTCGCTCATGTGCGTTCCCCACGTAAACCTGTGGTCCCTGTTTGGCATTTGAACTTGGTTTTGTCTGATTTGCAGGGTGCTCCCTTTGAACCTATGCAGGATTCTGCTCTGGCTGTTTTTACCTTCAGGGTTGTTTTTCTGGTAGCCATTACTTCGGTCAGGCGTGTGTCTGAGTTGGCGGCTTTTTCTATTCAGCCCCCATACCTTGGGAGACACCAGGACAAGGTGGTGTTCCGCGTTAAGCCCGATTTTCTGCCTAGGGTAGTGTCTGCCTTTCATTGAATCAAGATATTGTTCTTCCTTCTTTGTGCCCTAATCCTAGCTACGCTAAGGAGAGGGTTTTGCATTCCTTGGATGTGGTCAGGTGTTTGAAGTATTACCTGGTGGTCACTGCGTCCTTCAGGAAAACTGATGCTCTTTTTTGTGGTCCCTTCTGGGCCCAGGATGGGTTTGGCTCATGCCAAGTCTACTATTAGCAAATGGATCCCTCTGGCCGTGATTCAGGCCTATTCTGCTAAGGGGAAGAGTCCTCCCTTCGCCTTACTGCTCATTCTACTCGTGCTATTGGTGCCTCTTGGGCCTTCCAGCACCAGGCTTCTGTTGAACAAGTTTGCAAGGCCGCTACTTGGTCTTCTGCTCATACCTTTTCAAAGTTTTACAAGGTTGATGTTAAGGCCTCAGCTTATGCTGTTTTTGGCCGCAAGGTTTTGCAGGGGGCAGTGGTTTAAACTGTCTGCTGTTACCTTTTTTATTGGGGATCCCACCCTACTTTATGGACACTGCTATTGGATGTCCCAAGTGTCAGTAATCTGTCTGGAGCAGGACGTACTGTATACTAAGAATAATACAATTCTGTGAAATACTCACCTGTAGAATTGGTATTATAAATATACAGTACGTCCTGCTCCACCCCACCCTGGTTTTTGCATTATTCTGGATCCCCTGTATGGTGATTGTTGTCATTGTTATAGTTACCAGTTTTTGGGTGGTTAAATTCAGCCCGGTTTCTTGTTCACTGCTTTTCAATGCTGGGGATTTGTGGGAGGTCCCCGGGTATTTGAGGGGCCGGGAGGAGCCTGTTTTGCATGTCTCTGCAGTGCAGCGCCATCTGGCGGAGGATAACCCCAAGTGTAAGTAATCTATCTGGAGCAGGACGTACTGTATACTTATAATACCAATTCTACAGGTGAGTATTTCACAGAATTGTATTTTTCTCTGCAGTCTCGGACTGCCAGGACGAGAAAGTGTCTCTCTTTTTCAGGCAGGTGTCTTTGGCCCTATGGACCTGTTGAGCTATTCCCACCCGTTCTGTTTTTTACTATACTGCCTCCCAGCCTTGGCTGAAGCGTTGGGGTGATGGTAGACAGCACCATATTTAGGTGCTAAGGAGCTATGCTCTGCCGCAAATCCCCCACCAAAGGGTAGACGGTTCAGGCCATGGTGAGCCTTATGGGATGCCCTGCCCGCATTTTGTGTGCCTGTCACCCCCTATCCCTCAATAGTGGTTCCCTTGTGACTGCTGCCTCCCCTCGTTCCTCTGAGTCCCTTAGGGGAAGGGGGGGGTGTTCCTTGTATTAGATGTTGTGTATCATGTATTGTGTGGCACCTTTTGTTTTTTATGCTCTGGCTCCTGCGGAGCGCATTATGCAGTGATCCCGGTTTGAATTGGTTGCACTGTTTTCTTTTCCTCTAATATCGCGCTATTGTAAACCACTTTGTATAGGGCGCCGACATTTACCTCAGGCTCTTTGGCGCAGCCACTGGCTGTTTAGGTCATGTGGGCGCGTCCTTTTCGCGCTCTTCGGAGGGAGGCGGGCGGGGCGAGTGATGCATTTTGCTCTCCCCCGTGGCCCACCCCTCGAGGTATATGTCTGGGCGCCATCTTGTCTCGGCGGTGCGGCGCGGCTGATGCCCGTGTGCGGTCTGTAAGTGCCCTCGCAGGCTATTTTTATTTTATTTATTACTGTGATATATCTTGTGCTTACGGGATCCTCTCTTTGTCTTTTAGACCTATAGAATTAGTGGTTTCTCCAGGCCTTTACATTGATAAGGAAATTTGTCGAATATCTTAAAATCCTCCCACTTCCCTTGCGGTGCATTGGGGGCATCCCGGGTTTGCTTCGGCATTATTCCCATTTGGCCTTTGTGAGCCACAATAATCACCATATGGAGGCTTCTCAAGACAATGAGTCCGGGGTTCCTTTGGGACAAGGCCGGTTCTGTACTGATTGTGGGATTTCCCCTGTACCTGGTGACTTGAAGGTCTGTCTCTCTTGCGCCCAGCAGACGGTTGCACGGTTGTCTGGGATGCCCCTGCTGAGGGCCGCTTCCCCTGAGGCCTTGCCTACTCCCTCTCTCTTGCATTCGGCTCCGGTTGTGGCGCATGCTACCGGGGATGCCCAGTCTGATTTTGCTACTAGATTGGCTGATCTGGAGAGGCAGATGGGTGGTTATGAGCCGCGCAAGGCTATTGGCAAGACACTGCATTTGATTGATGATACATATGTTTGCCCTATGGCTTCTGAAGCGCTGGAAGACATTTTTTCTCCTGAGGGGGAATTATTCTCTGAGTCTGAATCTGAGGATCAGAATTGGTCTTTTGATGATCCAAGGACCGGCTCCAAGCCTTGGGATGCAGCTGATACTGACAGGCTACTTGTCCATTTATTTGAAGTGCTTGAAATATCTCCCCCTGTTGCCCCCCCCCCCCCCCCCGCAGCAACAGGGAGAATTATTTTATGCTGCTAAACCGCGCTGGGAGTTCCCTGCACAGGCACATTTCAACAATCTCGTTTTACAGGAATGGGAAAAGCCTAGTAGACTTCCAGGTGTACCTAAAAGCTGGGACAAGAGGTATCCCTTTCCCCTGGATACAGCTAAATTATGGTGTTCCCCACCGGAGGTTGAGGCACTAATACTTGGACTATCTCATACCTCTGTGGTACGCTCACTTGATACTACCACCTTAAAAGATGTGGAAGACCGGAGCATTGATCAGCTGGCCACCCATGGTTTTGCCTGTGCGGGGACCGCGCTGCGTCCTGTGTGTGCATCTGCTATTACAACTGTGGCGATTTAAAGATTGATCAGAAGTGCCTTAGAGGGTGGTTCTGCGGCTTTGGGCAGAGATGTATTTAACTGGTTTATGTATTGTGAGGAATTTACTTCATATGTTCTTGCTGCCCTAGAGGATGCCATTAGAACCTCTGCAGAACCTCTGCTCTGCTGGTTGCAGAACCTCTGCTCTGCTGGTTGCTATACGCCGTTCTGTTTGGCTGTGCCAATGGATGGCTGATATTGCTGCTAAGAAGGCTCTTACTGGGGCCCCATTTAAAGGACTGCGCCTCTTTGGAGAACATCTGGATCTGTTTGCCAAGGAAGGCAAACTGCCTCAGCGCAAGAAACCACTAAGGCCCTTTCGGGGGTCTAGAGTTGCTCTGTCCCCCTTTTATTCCCCCACAAGAGGAAGGGGGGCTCCCCCCTGCGGGAGGCCGTGGTGAGTCGGGGGGCAGAAGCAGAGGACGTGGCATGCCCGGTCCTTCCTAGGGTTCTAAGCCAAAATCCTCTCCCAAACTACCGCAGGCATGAACCTACCCGGGTGGGGGGGGCGGCTTCGGTTTTTTGCTCACATCTGGAGACGTCTTGTCTCAGACCGGTGGATTCAGGAGATAGTCTCCTCCGGTTACAAGATAGAGTTTGCAGCCTGGCCTCCCCCAAGATTCACAAAATCACGGATGGCTCAGGACCCCCTGTCAGCTCAGTGTCTGTGCTTGGCTGTTCAAAATCTACTGGAATTGGGGGTCATTTGCCCGGTCCCTCTGCGGGAAAGGGGCTTGGGCTACTATTCCAATCTTTTCACTGTTCCAAAAAAGGACGGATCAGTCAGGCATATCCTGGATTTAAAGCTCCTCAACAAATTTGTCAGATTCAGGCACTTTCGCATGGAGACTCTGCGTTCTGCCATAAATTCTCTTCGCCCAGGGGACTTCTTGGCCTCTATAGACATCAAGGATGCTTACCTTCATGTGCCAATTTCTGCAGGCATCAAAAATTTCTCAGGTTCGCAGTGAAAGATCAGCATTAACAGTTTGTGGCTCTGCCATTCGGTCTTCTGCTCCCAGGATGTTCACCAAGGTGTTGGCCGGAGTAATGGCTCTGCTGAGATCTCAGGGCATTCGCATTCTTATCTGGACGACATTCTTGTAGTCTCTCAGACTTTGCAACAAGCAGAGTTGGATGTTCAGATGGTGGTATCCACTCTGGAAAAGTTTGGCTGGGTGATCAATCTTCCCAAGTCTTCCCTGTCTCCTTCCAGGGTAAAGCTTTTTCTGGGCATGACTCTTGGTACCTATCAGGTCAAGGTCTTTCTCCCTCAGCTGAAGATAGAGGGTCTTCAGGCACAAACACAGCTCCTTCTGTCTTGCCCTCATCCGTCCATCAGACAGGCTATGCAGCTGGTGGGTGTGATGGTGTCCAGCTTCGAGGCTGTCCCATATGCTCAGTTTCACATGAGGCCTCTCCAGGTTCATCTCTTGTCGGTATGGGATCGGGACCCAGGGTCCCTGGATCAGGTATTTGTTCTGTTCCCTATGGTCAGGCGGTCTCTGTCATGGGGGCTGGACCCAAGGAATCTGCTAGTGAGCAGATCTTTTTTGACTCCCTGCTGGGAGGTGGTCACCACGGATGCAAGCCTGACAGGTTGGGGGGGTTTTTGGAGGTCCCTGAAATTCCAGGGGCAGTGGGTCCTCAAGAGGCCCATGCCCAAATCAACATTCTGGAACTGAGGGCAGTAAGATTAGTGCTTTACCAGCTAACATAGCGGTTCAGATCCGCTCAGACAACAGGACAGCGGTTGCTTACATCAATCATCAGGGAGGAACCAGGAGCAAGAGGGCTCTCAAGGAAGTATCCCTGATTCTGTCCTGGGCAGAGGACAATGTTCCCTGCATCTCAGCGGTGTACATTCCGGGAGTGGAGAATCTGGAAGCAGACTCTCTGAGCAGGGGGGCCTCTCGCATGGGAGAATGGTCCCTCAGCAACAGGGTGTTTCACTCTCTGTGTCTCTGTTGGGGCCAGCCGGATGTGGATCTCTTTGCATCACATCACAAACTTCCAGTCTTTTTATCCCTGTCACAGGATACCCTGACCCTGTCAGTGGATGCTCTGGCAATGTCTTGGAAGAGCTTTCAGCTCCTTAATGTTTTTCCTCCGTTTCCTCTGCCGGGCAAGGTGCTGTGCAAAATAGCCCAGGAGGGAGTGCCAGCCATTCTGGTGACCCCGTGTTGGCCAAGAAGAATTTGGTTCGCAGAAATTGTACAGTTGGCAGTAGATCAGGTCGTCCTGCCATGGTACCGGACCTGCTCACTCAGGGCCACCCCAATTTACAAACGCTGGCTTTTACGGCCTGGCTGCTGAAACCTCCATCTTGATGGACAAGGGGTTGCCGGCCTCTGTGGTTAATACTATGATCAGGGCTAGGAAGAAGTCTTCCTCTACCATTTACTACAGGGTTTGGCGTGCTTACATTGACTGGTGTGAGTCTAGGTCACTTCCATGTCGGGTGTTCTCAATTCCCAGGATATTGGAGTTTTTACAAAATGGCTTGGATATGGGTTTTCAGCTTAGTACTCTGAAGGGCCATGTCTCTGCTCTTTTTTTTTCCAAAGGTCTTTTGCTCAGCATCATCTGGTTAAGACCTTCTTTCAAGGTACTACTCATTTGCGTCCTCCACGCAAGCCCATGTTACCTGTTTGGGATTTGAACTTGGTTTTGTCTGCCATGCAAGGGTTGAGCCCTTGCAGGAGGCGGCTTTATCCACTCTCTCTGTCAAGGTAGCCTTTTGGGGGCTATTACCTCAGTCAGGCATGTTTCTGAATTGGCGGCGCTTTTCATCAAGCCTCCTTATTTTGAAAGACATCAGGACAAGGTGGTGTTTCGCTTTAAAACTAACTTTCTGCCTAAGGTTGTGTCTGCCTTTCATCTCAATCAGGACATTGTGTTGCCTTCTTTGCTTCTTTGTTCCCTAACCCTGGTGACCCCAAGGAAAGGGTGTTACACTCTCTCGATGTTGTTAGGGCTGTGAAGTTCTATTTGGTGGCTACTGAACCCTTCAGGAAGACTGATGCTTTCTTTGTGGTTCCGTCTGTCCTAAGAAGGGCCAGGCTCCTGCTAAATCCACTATCAGCAAGTGGATCCGTCAGGCCGTGATTCAGGCCTATTCTTCTAAGGGAAAGAAACCTCCTTTCCGTCTTACTGCTCATTCTACTCGTGCTATTGGTGCCTATTGGGCTTTTCAGCACCAAGCTTCTGTTGAACAAGTTTGCAAGGCCTTCTGTTCATACTTTTTCTAAGTTTTACAAGGTTGATGTTAAGGCCTCAGCTGATGCTGCTTTTGGCTGCAAAGTTCTGCAGGCGGCAGTGGTTTAGACTGCTTGTTGTTGCTTTTGGGGATCCCACCCTACCTTACGGACACTGCTATTGGATGTCCCATGAGTAAGGATATCTATCGGAATGGGACGGGATGTACACTAAGAATAGTAGATGTAGAATTGATATTATGAGTGTACATCCCGTCCCGTTCCGCTCCACCGTTGTTGTTCTTGTTACCTCTTTATGGTGATTGTTGGTTATTTTCTCCTGGCTTTTGTTAACTGCTTTTTAAATACTGGGGTTCTGTGGGAGGTGCCTCGGTATATATAGGCCGGGAGGGGACACTTTTTCTGCTCTGCAGTCACGTGACATCTGAAGATGATTAACCCATGAGTAAGGATATCTTTCGGAACGGGACGGGACGGAATGTACACTCATAATATCAATTCTACAGGTGAGTAATCACAGAATTGTATTTTTATTTAAAAAAGCAAACCTATGACAAATTGGACAGGTATTAACCTACAGTATATATATTCCAAGTATGTCACACACCCCGCTTCCACTATTCATGACATATGAGTTATGGTCCAGTAGAGGACGAACTTCTGCAGAGATGAAAGCAAAAAAGAAGCCCCTCCCGGTCCATTAATACCTGGGACCTCCCACACATTCCCAGTTCCTTCTCTGCAGGACGGCAAGCAAGTCAGAAGATGTCTGCTTCTCTTCCTTGCAGGTAAGCCGGGCTTACGCCCAGCCATTTTTTGCCCTATTTCTGCCCGGATCTTTATACAGTAAGCCCATTATTAGCCTCCCAGCCTTGGCTGCAGGTCCGGGCGAGGGTAGGAATCACCTTAATAGGTGTTTAGGGAGCCATGCTCCCCCGTGAGACCCCATATAAATGGGTAGGCGGAATCCGGGTTGGTGATCCCGGTTTGGGATGCCCTGTCCCTAATTGCATAGATATATATATATATCCCTTACATCATATTTGGTTTGGGATTATCCCCCTTCCGGGCCCCTCTGTTAACCTTCCAGTGGGGGGGGGGCGGTCTTTTCCTCTTTATTTCTAGTGTGAATGTATGTGTGTTTGGTGCTGCACTTTACTGGCTGGTCGGCATTTTTGACTTCTCCTGAGGGGAGCTTCTTCCCCTCAGGTTGCGGTGTTAAGGGGGCAGGGCTGGGTGCTCACGCATTGCCGCGGCCCGCCCCCCCTTCTGGTTTGGAGCCAATTGCGGAGCCCAGCCCAAGGCTGGGAACCGCGCTGCTGGTTGTGTTAGTAGGGGGGGCAGGGACAGGTGCGGCGCGCGATCCGCGCTGGCCTGCCCCTTCTTCCTCTTCCTCTGAGCTGATGAGTGGTGGCAGCCATCGTACAAAGCACGTGAGTGCCCTCCCGGGCTCTCCCCTTTTATTTACCTGACTTAGCCTTGTGCCCCATTCTGTCAGGGGACAGCGCTAGTCCTTGTCACCTTTTCCTTGATTATGATGATATAGTTAATATATATATATATATATATATATATAGTGTGTGTGCATGTGCTTATGGCCACTCCTTTGTGTCTTTCAGGAGGACTCCCTGTGCCTTGCTTAAAAGGGGGTTCTCCCGGGCCCTAACAGAAATTTGGGGCACTTAAAAATCCTCCCACTTGGGACTGAAGGAGCGTCCCGGGTTGCTTACCGGCGTAATTCCCTCGGGTCATTGCGACTACCTTAAAATCACCATATGGAGGCTCTGCAGGATACCGGGCTCGAGCTCCCCTTGGGACAATCCTGGCTATGTGTGGGTTGTGGGTTATCCCTTACGAGGGAGAATGTGCTTATTTGCATACCATGTATGCGCAACAGGCCATAACTCGGCAGTCGGGACCCCAGGCGCCTGGGTCAGTGCCGCCCGCCTCTCCTACCACACCCCGCGTCATCCGTACCCCAAGTGACACTGTCATTAGTGGGGAGTCGCACTCGGATGTATGTGCCAGGCTGGCCAACCTCGAGAAAATTATTTCTAGCTCAGTGGGCAGAAAGGCCACTGCTAAGAAAAGGCATCTGTCACCGGCTACGCCGGTAATTGATTTTGGTGATTATGACTCACCTGATTGGGCTGATTATTCCCCGCTTGAGGAAGGGGAATTGTTTGAGGAATCTGAGACTGAGGAATTGCAGTTCTTTATTTCTGATGCCGGGCAGGCGCTGGGGGATGCTGTTGATACCCCCAGGGTCCTGACCCATCTGTTAGAGGTTCTGGATATTTCCCCACCAGCGAAGGCCCCTCCGAAGAAGGGGGAATTCTTTGGGTTCTCTAAGCCCCGCTTGGAGTTTCCAAATCAGGATCATTTTGACAGCATGAGTCTTAGAGAATGGGAGAAGCCGTGTCGCCTTCACGGTGTTCCTCAGGGATGGGATAGGAAGTATCCCTTTCTGATGGACGTGGTCAAGCGCTGGTCTTCCCCTCCCGAGTTTGAAGCGCCCATTCTAGGATTGTCCAACACCTCCGTTGTACATACTCCTGATGCCACTACCCTTAAGGATGGCGAGGACAAGCGCATTGATCAGATGGCATGTCATGCCTTTGCCAGTGTGGGTTCTGCCTTGCGGCCTGTCTGTGCATCTGCACTCGTGGCTGTGGCCACCAGGTCGGAGATCAGGGACATGTTAAATGGGTCCCAGCTCAGCCCGGACAGCGTTGAATTCACAACCCTTAAGAGGTGTGAATTGTTCATGAATTTTGTTTTGTCGGCTATGGACGACACTATTACCATGTGTAGTAGAACTTCGGCCCTGTTGGTGGCCATGCGCCGATCGGTCTGGCTGCGCCAGTGGGTGGCTGACATTGCGGCCAAGAAGTCACTTACAGCTTTGCCCTTTTTGGGAACGCGGCTGTTTGGAGACAAATTGGATTCTGTGGCGAAGGGTGGGAAGCTACCTCAGCGTAAGAAGCTGTGTCACTCCTTTCGGGGGGCAAGCTCCTTTAATCGTTCCTTTCGCGGTGCCAGAGGGGGCAGAGGTCTTGCCGACTCTGGCTTTAGAGGTGATTCCTGGAACAGAGGTAGAGGACGTGCCCGTACAGCCTCTACTTGGGGTTCCAGGCCCAAGCCCGCTGCCAAGCCAGCTCAACGATGAAGAGGCGCCCTCACCCTTGTGGGTGGGGGGACGGCTGCAGCTCTTCTTTCAGGTCTGGGCCCAGGAGGTCACAGCCAAGTGGATATTGGAAGTGGTCTTGTCTGGGTACAAACTGGAGTTCGAGTCCCGGCCTCCTCCCAGATTCCTAAGGTCTCGGGTGCCATCGGATCCTCGGGCGGTGCAGGGGCTCCTGTTGGCTGTAAAGAATCTCCTGGACATGGCGGTCATATGCCCGGTGCCTCTTCATGTAGGATGCTTACCTTCATGTACCAATTTTCCCAGCACACCAGAGATTTCTCAGGTTCGTGGTGGGAGATCAGCATTTTCAGTATGTGGCCCTCCCGTTCAGGCTGACCTCGGCACCAAGGGTGTTTACCAAGGTTCTGGCGGGCATAATGGCCCTGCTCAGATCCCAGGGCATTCGCATTGTGCCGTATTTGGATGACCTACTCATTACAGCTTCTTCCCTCTGCCAGGCGGAGTTGGACACCAGGACGGTGGTGGCGACGCTGGAAAGGTTCGGATGGGTGATCAACCACCCCAAGTTTTCTCTCTCCCCATCAAGGGAGATCTCCTTTCTGGGCATGAATCTGGATACCAGCCAGGCCAGAGTGTTCCTACCTCAGCCAGGTGCAGAGAGTTCAGGATCTGATACGTGTTCTCCTGACCAACCCTCGCCCTTCCATTCGGCTAGGGATAACTCTGGTGGGTTTGATGGTGGCCTCCTTCGAGGCAGCCCCCTTTGCTCAATTCCACATGAGGTCGCTACAACTCCATCTATTGTTGAAATGGGACGGATGTCCACAGTCCTTGGATCAGTCATTTCTGATGTCTCCCAGGGTTCGGCAGTCCCTTCAGTGGTGGCTGGAATCAAGCAATCTGATGAGGGGCAGATCGTTCCTGGCCCCTCGTTGGGAGACGGTTACCACAGATGCCAGCCTGTCGGGCTGAGGAGGTTTCTGGAAAGATCATCAGTTCCAGGGGTTGTGGGGTCCTCAGGAGGCTCACAACCCCATCAATGTCTTGGAGCTCAGAGCTATCCGCTTGGTTCTGTCGCGTCTGACACTTCACCTACAGGGTTTACAGGTTCTGGTTCGATCAGACAATCGTACTGCGGTAGCTTACATCAATCACCAAGGAGGGACTCGCAGCAGGAGTGCCCTCAGGGAAGTCTCTCTGATTCTGACATGGGCGGAGAGCAATGTTCCTTGCATCTCGGCAGTATACATTCCGGGAGTGGAGAACACTGAGGCGGACTCCCTGAGCAGGGGATTCTCTCACCGAAGGGAATGGTCTCTCAACCACAGGGTGTTTCGGGCCCTGTGTCACAAGTGGGGGACTCCGGAGGTGGATCTCTTTGCCTCTCGGCACAATCACACGCTCCCAACCTTTGTATCTCTGTCTCAGGATCCTCTGGCCCTGGCAGTGGATGCCTTGTCCCTTGCCTGGAGGGATCTGGGGTTTCTGTACCTGTTTCCCCCCTTCTCCATGGTGGGCAAGGTAGTGCGCAAGCTGGCTCTAGAGGGGGGCACCAGCAATTCTGGTGGCCCCAAGGTGGCCAAGACAGGTTTGGTTTTCAGACGTCGTAAGATTGGCGGTAGATCAGTACAGGCTGCCCCTGTCTCCGGATCTGATCTCTCAGGGTCAACTACGTTACCCCAATTTACAAACGCTTGCTTTGACGGAGTGGC
This sequence comes from Gastrophryne carolinensis, assembly GCA_027917425.1. NCBI lineage: Eukaryota > Metazoa > Chordata > Amphibia > Anura > Microhylidae > Gastrophryne > Gastrophryne carolinensis. Next base: position 126,801,897 of record CM051239.1, read on the forward strand.
TGCTGAAACCTTCATCCTGAGGGAGGAAGGTTTGTCTGAGACGGTTATTCAAACCTTTATTAGAGCTAGGACTACCTCCTCTACTATTTGCTATAGGACTTGGCGGTCCTATATTGACTGGTGTGAGGCTAGGGCCTTACCTTGCAGGGTGTTTTCGATTCCTAGGATTTTGGAGTTTCTACAACACGGTCTGGATCTGGGGTTCCAGCTCAGTACTTTGAAGGGTCAGGTTTCTGCCCTGGCTGTCTTTTTTCAAAGGTCTTTTGCTTTGCATCATCTGGTCAAGACTTTTTTCCAAGGGGTCACTCATGCTCGGCCCCCTAGAAAGCCTAAGGTTCCCGTTTGGGACCTAAATTTGGTTCTTTCGGCCCTCCAGCAGCCTCACTTTGAACCGATGCAGGATGTGGCTCTTTCTGTGCTTACTCAAAAGGTTGCCTTTTTGGTGGCTATTACCTCTGTTCGGCGTGTCTCTGAGTTGGCGGCTCTGTCTATTCAGGCCCCTTACTTTGATAGACACCAGGATAAGGTGGTTTTTCGCTTTAAACCAGATTTCCTTACTAAGGTGGTTTCTGCTTTCCATCTCAATCAGGATATAGTTCTCCCTTCCTTGTGTCCTAAGCCTAGCAATGACAAGGAGAGGGTTTTGCACTCTTTGGATGTTGGGGCTTCCTGGGCTTTTCAGCACCAGGCTTCTGTTGAACAAGTTTGTAAGGCTGCTACTTGGTCTTCCCTTCATACTTTTTCAAAGTTTTATAAGGTTGATGCGCGGGCCTTAGCGGATGCTGTTTTTGGCCGCAAGGTTCTGCAAGCTGCAGTGGTTTAAATTGGTGCATTTTTTTTCTGTATTTGGATCCCCACCCATGACGGACACTGCTATTAGATGTCCCATATGTCATGAATAGTGGAAGCAGGGTGTGTGACATACTTGGAATAATACCATTTTGTGATTACTCACCTTTAAAATGGGTATTATAAGTATGTCACACACCCTGCTTCATCCCGCCCTTTTGTATTCTGTATTCATATCCTTTATATGGTGAACCTTTTTATGGTTAAGAACATTTTATTAGCTCTTCCTGGTCCCCTTACTGCTGTCATATACTGAGGAATGTGTGGGAGGTCCCAGGTATTTATGGACCGGGAGGGGCTTCTTTTTTGCTTTCATCTCTGCAGAAGTTCGCCCTCTATTGGACCATAACCCATATGTCATGAATAGTGGAAGCGGGGTGTGTGACATACTTATAATACCCATTTTAAAGGTGAGTAATCACAAAATGGTATTATCCAAGCTTATTTAACACCAGACATTGTAAGGATGTTGTGACTTGCAGCGCTATTCTGTACAAATAGCAGCGCCAAAATAGAAATTGATGCCAGCATTTAGAAAAATGGGCAGTATGCCAGCAAAATGATCCTAAACGGTACACTTCTAAGGCCCATAATATGGAGCAGAGCATATTGAGGGACATGGTGGGAGATTCCATAGGAAATACCCCTCACTACAATTATTTTTGTAATTTAAACTGTTAAATAACTGTCCGAGAGACCCCTTATACCAGAATGCTCCCTGTCTAGATACTCTCAATGGCACTGGTGTAAAAATACTTTAGCATTAGGGAGAACAGTCTAAAGCAGTAAGCAGTCTAAATCATTCAATCAGAGGGGTGTTAACAGGTTTATTCAAGACATTCAGCACCCAGACTGCAGTTTTAATAAATAATTAGATAGAAAAGAAAAGTCATCTCTACCTTAAATGTTCAAGACCTTGATAACAAGAGCAATATCATCCCCTGTGCTCGGCTACAGGTGCTCCACTCCAGATCCAAGTATGTCAAAAAATTTGCCAGCCAGGAGATAATATCTATAGTCTTCAAATGTTATTGTAGAAATCCCTAAAAATCATCATCATCATCATAGGTAAGATCTCATACAAAAAGTCCATGAACTGTCTACGCTTTTTATTCATGACTCATGATTTTTACAGATTTACTGAGTTCTACAATAAAATGTGAAGATTTTAGATATTATCTCCTTGCTTTTTGGTGTAATAAATGATTAAACTGCATAGGATTAAAATTCATTTAACTTCTCAGATGGTAGTTGCTGTGTTTATTGTCCCTGACCCGGGGGCAAGGCATTTTGGGGCTATACCCCTTACTTTTGCTGAAAAAATTACCTGCCCTTGCATTCCTTAAGGGGCTGGGGGAGAGGAGGTGGCACTGTCTCAATAGCAGCGTGGCTGTGGAGGGTCCCCTGTCCAGAAAAGCCAGGGTTGTCCGCGGTGAAGATCACTGCCCAACTGGCAGAGACCATCTTGGAGGAACACACCTCCATAGGTAGCCAGGAATAAACGTCTGTCAGGGCTGTTTCCCCGATTGTTTCAATAAATGTCACACACATAATCATTATATGGAATTATGGCATTATAAGTAGTGACGTTCTTTGAATCTGGGTTGAATCTTACTTGGGCTTGGTTTCAAAGCCCCATCACTATCACATGGAATTTGGTCTGGTTCACCCATCCTGGATAGTGGCAAGATCCAGTTCAAATTATACCTGTCATTACTAATATGTAAACTGATACAGGGGTTCCTTGAAATTAAAAAAAAAAAAGATAACTTTTAAAATAAAAAAGAACTCACTGCTGCTGCATCTTCCTTCATCTTTGCCCCACTGCATGACGTCCTCTCTGCAGATCCCCTGGGTTGAGGGGGTCTCCCTTCTCATCTGAGGGGGGCAAGGTCCAATGCTGCTTTTGCTGCCACACCATCAACATCTGTAGGGAGGGGAAACACAGGTCCTCCTTCCTTGGCATCCCGCCAAACTAATACCAGGCCTGGAGACTTTTATACCAAAGAGGAGAAGCTTTTGTGGAATCTAATGACATCAATGGAGGGGGGAGACATGGAGAGAGTCCACAGGAAATACCCCTCACTACAATTATTATTTTTTATTATTTTAAAACTATTTAACTGTTCAAGGGCTCCCTTCCTATACCTATACATATTATCAGGCCCGAGGGCTTCTGAATGACTAATTATGGGGAATTACGTGCTAACTTCTGTGGTGAAAAATTAGTCTTTAGCTTTTATTGAGGTTTTGGATTGTCTAACCCTCATACTGGTGGTTACATTCCATACAGGTTACCACAGGTTAGCAGGTACAGGTGAGCAGTGACTTGTATGCACTAGCATGCAGAGCGGTGGACGCGAGGATGGCACTGCTAAGGAGTGATCTATTAATTGCCAAGGTCACCCCCCCATAAGTTCCTGGAAGTGGGTGAGTATAAAGCATGGGTTGAGGTGTTTTAATAATTGAACACTGTGAGGGAATCCCAAATCTGGATGGCCCCTGAGGACCATGCTATTTTGAACAAAGGCTATAGTTTTGGTCCACTTTAAAGCACACTAGACCTCTTCCAACCTGATCCTGGATCCTGAAGAAGCCAGGTTAAAAGATGCCCCCGGCTGTGAAACCCCACCGTTTGCTTATTACTTTCCTTCTTCGCCAGTTTGAGGTGGTGCCCAAACTGCAGGATTTGTTTCATACACAGGGGCAACACAAATTGAGATGTCCCTGTAAAGAGCATCCTAGGGGATCCGAGGTGTTGGTCCGCTTTAAATAGCAGTAGCTGATCTTTGCAGTGCGTTTGTTTCCATAGTGGTCTCGGTAGTGGCATCCTCACTCCCTCTGCTCTGAGCCCTACAGATACACCTGGTAACCTGATGGTCTAATAAATAGTAAGAAAAAGGTTATTATTGCGAGTTGTAAGGGGGCTTTTTAAATGCAAGCTGTTCAGTTTGCCTACAATTGTCTAAAATGTAGGGTAAAATAATATATATATATATATATATATATATATGTGTGTGTGTATACAATCTTCCTTGTTGCTATGGTTGTCTTTTCAGCTTGTGAAGACAAATGCTATTAACACTAGTGTACGCCACTCCTAGGCCATAGACAAGCATGCTGTCATTCTGTGGCTGGCGTATCAGACAGGGTACATACTCATTCATTTAGATTTTTGAGAATTTGTCCTATAAATTTCTGTCATTACTTTTTTTTATTTTTATTTCATACAGTCAAGAAATCTCAAGTTATTGCTTTCATTATAGCAGCCTCTCACAAATGAGGGCAGTTAAGCTATTTTCTGCAGATGCTAATTGCTTTTATTGTGCATGTAACTGGAATAAAATATTTATAACAACTATAATTAGCTGAAGCGATTAGCGTCTTTCCAGGTGGGGAAGTGCTGGTGAAATCTGCGTGATTTACAGCGTCTCTTAATTGCTTTCAGAATCAAGAAAGACATGGGCAGGAAACTGGATCTTTCTGGTCTTACTGAGGATGAGGCTGAACATGTCCTTCGGGTTGTCCAGCGAGACTTTAGCCTCAGGAAGAAGGAAGAGGAAAGGTTAAGGTAGGGCAAATGTTCTTGATCATTTGTTCTGATGTGTTCATGTACAGTATGTGGAAAATTATATATATGTGTTATTTTTATGTGCTATTTCATTTAGCCATTTTAAATAATTAGATGATCTCTGATCTGATAACTGATCTGGTGGGTGATGGAAACATCGGCATTGTAGAAATGCTTACAGATATTGCAAACTGCAGAATAAAACCTTAAAAGGACTATAAACCCTCATTAATACAAAGGGTTCTCACATTTGACCCCCCCCCCCCCCACACACACACACACACACACACGCACACCAGCTTCTGGGCGACCCAGTGTTCCCATCACCCCTGAAGTAATTCACAGTGAATGTGCACCCTTACTTCATTCAGTACAATCGAGGGGTTTGCCAGACACTGCCATGCCAGACCCCCTCCATTGCAGTAACTTGAGTTGAATGTGCCCAGGCACGATGATGCAGAGGTTGAGCCACGTCAAGCAGCAAATATTGGTCATGTTGCTAAGAAAGTTTGGACACATGCTTGTAGCAGCACAAGGGATGTTTCTGAGCACCACCAGTTAGACGCTGTTGGATATCCCTGGGTTCTACAACCTTTTTTTTATCAAGAACTATAATCAATTTTTTACTGCCCCAAATGCCAATCAGCAAAAACTGTTAACATACATAAAACCGCCTTTTAAAATGTATAAAATTAATAGTTTGTATCGCATTTTGGAGCAGTTTTGTACTTATGGAGCAAATCAGGTTTGGGTAAAGTATAGATGGCAGCAGATTAGGTCGAGATACAGCCTCATACTATCTGATGTGATCTTGAGTACCACCACAAGCACCCCTGGTTGGAAATCCCTGGGATATTCCAAAATGTATTATAATAATATAGTTTTTATTTGTGTTTATAAAGGTTAGCATCAAATACAGCACATCCTTTAAGGGGATTATCCTCATGGGATATTGTATGTTTAACTTTGTTTAGTTCCCTTGGCACTTACATTTCCTCATAAGTCTGTTCATGTACTGACACTGGAAAATGATGTTAGTTGTATAAGGTAGTAAAAATCTCTTTCGGTAGCATTCTAATGACATTTCAAAAAGGTTCCCATGCTTTCTTTTTTTAAACAGTTTTGTTGCAGTTGTTTTTATTCACCCTGAACTGAAGGGGCATTCCAGGTAATGGCAACAATATGGCAGCAAGGAGCTCATGTGAAGCTTGTCCCATGATGTCTTGAATGTTTGCCCTTTCCTTTCCATTCAATTTTCCCACCACCAAGCTTCAAATATGGTCATATGACCATCCTTGTCCCTTAGCACTCCCAGGGTGAGCAAATCCAGCAAGAGTAACCACTATGGCTTGCCAGTGCACTGAGGGACAGGGGAGGCCATAAAGTAATGGAAAAGAGAGGCTAACTTTGGAAACCTGCTACTGCATCCACAGTGAGCTGCAGGAAATGGAGACAAGGAACATGGGACAGGACAGGACTGAAGTGAGTTGCTTGCTGCCTTATTATTGCTGTTGCCTGGACTGTCCCTTTAATGATTCATGTTTGTGAAAGAATAAAGAGATTGCCTGGACATATAAGGTGGTATCTTATGATCTGATGTATTGATTGAATTGATGAATTGATTTACCTGTTATTTGGTCAGCTAATAAAAGATGACATGGCCATACCTGTATATGTATATTCTCGCTCATTTTTAAACCTTTCAAGGCCGATACTACATTTAAAAAATTACACTAATAGGGGAGACTGTTTAAAGCCCATCTTTGGGAAAATAACTAGAACCCGGCACGAGGTTCAAAGAGGTACGAAACCCAAGGTTCTCCGCTGTGTGTATCCCTGGGATCAGAGAGGCTCATTTCATTCAGATTTCTTGAACTCAGAGTGACAAGAAAATCTGAATGTAATGTGTACGTGCCAGCCATTCAGAAATGCCTGATACAAGTACAAGCACATCTAAATGTATAGCGGGGATGTGGCTATGGCCTCAAGATGCGGTGTGGACACGCGGAAAGGTAAGTGTATCAGGCAATCCACAGGGATTCACACAGTGAGGTATCCCAATTCAGGATGCTCCAAAAAGATGGAGACCACCACCTCTAGTCTTAGGCAGGTGGTTGTTCCTCTTTAAATTTAGTATGGAAAAGCTATTTGGCATTTCTAAACCAAAAAGCCTGGAGCCAAGATACTACTAGATTAAAGACATTTATCTATTCCTGTTCTAATACTCTATAAAAGTTTAAGGCTGCAGGGACTGGGTTTAGTACAACTAGATTTAATAGGCAGGCTATTGAATGTGTTAAGAGATTTATTTATGATTGTTTTTTACAGCATTGCACCACAGCATATTAGAGTAGGTTAGCTATATAAAAGGTGTATTGCAATTAGTTGATTTTTTTGTACTGTATATTGACTGGCTGTTCACTAGGTGCTTTTTGTAGTGGGAGAACATTTGACTGCCTTGACATTTTAGTTAAGCATCTCAGAGGTAAAGTGAATCTTATCATTGATCAGAAAATCTCAGGTTAGCAGTTGGATGTGTCCGTGGCCACAGCAACATGTATATGTTCAAAATAGTATTTTCTGAAATACAGCATAAATGCACATCTACATCCTCTGTGACTGCTTTGCCCAAGGAGGGTGTAGATCGAGCCTATCATTTGGCTTAAAGCAGACCGAAAACCACCAAACTTGTGAAATACATTTGACCAAAGCCCCTGCCGATATTCCCTTCTTAGGGTGTAGAACTAGAAATGGATATTTTCACTTTTCGTATCTTCCTTGAACACAGTTTTTTTGCAGTCCCTCTCTATGAGATTGCAGGTGATCAGTTATTGCATTGACCCTGAATAAGAGCCAATCTTATATGTTTTCCCCACCCCGTCCATACAGATTGCACACATTAAAATCATCTTACCTCCACCTAGCTCTGTTTCTGAGCCCCTTTAAATGTCCAAGATGGCAGCTCATGGAGTCTCAGGCTGCCTGCAGACAGGAAGTGTCTTCTGACTGTGCCGCTCTGCATTCTGGGATTGCTGTCCTTTTCCTGACCAGCTATGCTCTCTATGTGCAAAGCACAGCTATAACCCACCCCCCTGCATATTCAACCCCCCTCCTCTCAGTATGTGATGCTTCTGAGGCAAGATGGCGGCACCCATATCCCAGAGTCCCGAAGAGTGTTGCAGCCCAGTGGGGGACAGAATAAAAAGTAAGCGACTAAAAACATAAAGTTTATTAATATTCTAAGTATACAGCACGTCCTGCTCCAGAGATAATTCCTTACGTTTGGGTTATACATCCACAAGATGGCGCTGGACTGCAGAGACAGCAAAAAAGTGGCTCCTCCCGGCCCCTTATATTCCAGGGACCTCCCACAAAATCCGCAGTTGCGAAGGCAAGAAGATGGCTCTCTCTACTCGCAGGTGAGCGGGGCTATTAGCCTGCGGCCCTGTAGGACTATTCCTACCCGTTCCTCCTTTTTCTGCCTCCCAGCTTTGACTGCACTGGTCGGGTGACGGTAGGCACAAGGTTATTAAAGGGAGTTTGCAATCCCCCACCAAAGGGTAGATGATATAGGCCCATGGTGAGCCTTATGGGATGCCCCTCTCGCGCCCCTTGCCCCTGTCCATCGGTGGGCTCCTGTTAGGTTGGCCGCTGCCCTCCCTCGCTCTCCCTGGTATTTCTCGGGGGGGGGGGGGGGGGGTGTATGTGTATTCTTCATTCTTCTGGGATTGTATGCTTGGCTTGTGTTGCCGTGTGTGTTGGTTGCACTGGTTGCTCATTAAAAAATACAGCCGACCTCAGGCGCTGCTGCGCCATCATTGGCTGACATGGTCACGTGGGCGCCTTCGCGCTCTTGGGGGGGGGGCGGGCCTTGCGGATGGCGCGTTCCGCATCACTGTCTCCGCGGCCCGCCCCTCAAGGTATCTGCGGGCGCCATTCTGCTCTCCTCGTGTTGCGTGGCTGGCGTCTACCTACCGCAGTCTGTAAGTGCCCCTGCGGGCTGGCTTATTTTTTATATATATTATGCTTGCATACTGCTTACGGGACCTTTCTGTTTATGTCTTGCAGGCGGGTCAAACTTAATTGTGGTTTCTCCCTGCCTATCCCCTCTATTTAATTTGCTATTAGAGGCCCATTCTGCCTTAACTCCCACTTCCCTAGCGGGTTATTGGGGCATCCAGGGTAGCTTACAGCGTCAATCCCTACTGGCAAATTGTGCCGATTAAATCACCATATAGAGGCATCTCAGGATATTGTGAACGGGGTTCCTTCGGCACAAGCCCGGCTGTGTGTAGCTTGTGGGGTCTTACCTAGCAATGGTGACAATGCACGGGTCTGTGTTCCTTGTGCGCAGCAGGCGCTATCAGTGCTTCCCGTCTCCTCTGAGGCAGGGCCTGCACCCCGCCGCACTTCACCTACTCCCCCAAGCCTGAGTCTAACCCCCAATACCAGTGGGGATTCTCATTCTGATCTGGCCACGAGGCTGGCTAGTGTTGAAAACGTACTTGCTAATTCCCTAGCGCGTAAAGCCACCGCCAAGAGGCGGCACTTGAACCCTGAATCGACCCTCTTCCCTGTAGAACCTGACGATTTGTTGTATTCCTATGCCCATATCCCCTTGGACGAAGGGGAACTGTTCTCTGACTCAGGGTCATATGACGATGAGTCCAGGGGTCAGGAAGAGTCTGGCTCCGAGCATTGGTCCTCGGATGATGTCGATAGACTGCTGGTTCAGATCTTTGAGGTTCTGTCCCCCTCTCCCCCTGCTGCGGCTCCCCGCCAAAGGGGTGATCTTTTCCATACTGCTAAAGCTTGGAATTCCCCGAGCAGACCCATTTCAATAGCCTCGTGCTTAAAGAATGGGAACATCCCAGCAGACTTCACAGGGGGCCCTAAGAGCGTGGATAGGAAATATCCCTTCCCTGCTGACTTGGTTAAGTGCTGGTCATCGCCGCCCGAGGTCGATGCTCCTATTCTTGGGTTGTCCAACACCTCTATTATGCACTCCCCTGACACTACTACGCTACGGGACTCTGAGGACCGGCGTGTTGACCAACTGGCATGTCATGCCTTTGCATTTGGGGGAGCGACTCTGCGCCCGGTTTGTGCCTTAGCCATTACAGCGCTAGCGCTCAGGGCCGTGGTTGGTCGATGGCACAGATGAGTTGCCTCCTGATACTGTCAACGCTCTGTCCAGCTGTGATGCGTTTGTGAACTTTATCCTGTCTGCATCGGACGATGCTATTAAGATGTGTGCCAGGTCATCAGCCCTGGTGGTTGCTTTACACCGCACGGTCTGGTTGCGCCAGTGGGCCGCTGACAATGCCGCCAAGAAAGCCCTCACGGGGCTGCCATTTAAAGGGCTGCGCTTGTTTGGGGATCGATTAGACCTCTTTGCCAAGGGAGGCAAGTTACCCCAGCGCAGGCGACAGATTCGACCTTTTCGTGGCCAAGGCTCCCTATCAACCCCCTGTCGTGGGGCCAAGCAGGGTAGAGGGGCTTCCTTCGCAGGGGCCCACGCTGATTCCTGGCCCAGGAACAGAGGACGCCGTTCAGGTTCCTCTTGGGGAACCAAGCCCAAAGCCCCTCCCAAGGCCCCCCAGGCATGAGGGGGTGCCCTCACCCGTCAGGGTGATGGGACATCTACAGCACTTCGAGCACGTCTGGCGGCACCACGTCTCAGACCGGTGGATTCAGGAGGTAGTGTCCTCCGGCTACAAGATAGAATTTGCTGTACGGCCCCCCACCAGGTTCATTGGGTCTCGAATCCCTGAAGACCCTGCCTCAGCTCAGGTCTTGTTGCTGGCCGTACAGGGTCTCATGGACCTAGGGGTCATTTGCAAGGTCCCCCCTGGAGACAGGGGCACGGGGTTCTACTCAAACCTTTTCACAGTACCCAAGAAGGATGGGTCAGTCAGGCCCATTCTGGATTTAAAAATCCTCAACAAATTTGTCAAGAACAAGCACTTTCGCATGGAAACTCTGCGCTCAGTCATTGGCTCACTGTGCCCAGGGGACTTCATGACGTCCGTAGACATCAAGGATGCTTACCTGCACATCCCGGTGTTTCCGGGACACCAAAGATTTCTCAGATTTGCACTAAAAGATCAGCATTATCAATTTGTGGCCCTGCCATTCGGCCTAACGTCGGCTCCCAGGGTGTTCACCAAGGTGCTGGCAGGGGTGATGTCCCTGATAAGGCTAAGGGGCATATGCATGCTGCCCTACCTGGACGACATTCTCATCACCTCTCGGTCTCTGCGACAGGCAGAGTTGGACACTTGGCTGGTAGTGTCCACCCTGGAGTCCTTCGGCTGGGTGATCAATTACCCCAAGTCATCCCTGTCCCCCTCCTCGGTGACTCCGCTCCTGGGAATGATTCTGGATACAGTTCAGTCAAGGATATTCCTTCCTCAACAGAAGGTGGAAGCTCTGACAGCGCAGGCGAGGCTCCTGCTCTTGAACCCACGGTTCTCCATCCGGCAGGGAATGCAGTTGGTGGGCCTGATGGTGGCGAGCTTCGAGGCGGTGCCCTTTGCCCAGTTCCACTTGAGACCTCTGCAGCTTCACCTTCTGTCAGTTTGGGACAAGAACCCAGCGTCCTTGGACGGGTTCTGTGTGCTTCCCCCCTTGGTCAGACAGTCCCTTGCGTGGTGGTTGGACCACGGGAACTTGACAAGGGGCAGGTCCTTTCTGACCCCATCCTGGGAGACGGTCACAACGGAGGCCAGTCTGTCAGGTTGGGGAGGATTCTGGAAGTCTCTGCGCTTCCAGGGGACGTGGGACCTTCAGGAGGCCCATTTGCCCATCGACATTCTGGAATTACGGGTGGTCAGGTTGGTACTGGAGCGATTGACCCAACACCTGAGGGGTCTGTCGATCCAAGTTCGCTCAGACAACAGAACGGCGGTTACCTACATCAATCATCAGGGAGGGACCCGGAGCAAGGGTGCTCTCCAAGAAGTGTCTCAGATTCTGACATGGGCGGAGGCCAATGTTCAATGCATTACGGCTGTTTACATTCCGGGGGCGGAGAACCTGCTGGCGAACGCCCTGAGCAGGGGAATGTCCCGTCAGGGGGAGTGGTCCCTCTGCAACACGGTATTCCAGTCCCTGTGCCAACGTTGGGGTCTACCGGATGTGGATCTGTTTGCTTCCCGTCACAATCATAAGCTCCTGGCCTTTGTCTCCCTGTCTCAGGATCCTCTGTCCATGGCCTGTATGTGTTTCCACCGTTTCCCCTTCTGGTGAGGGTTCTACGCAAGATTGCTCTGGAAGGGGTACCTGTGATCCTGGTGGCCCCCAGGTGGCCAAGAAGAGTGTGGTTCACAGACGTGGTTCAAATGGCAGTAGATCAGTACGATCTGCCAAGCGTACCGGATCTGCTAACCCAAGGGTCATTACGCCATCCCAATTTGCAACTCTACTCTGAAGGGTCAGGTTTCTGCCCTATCTATCTTCTTTCAGAAGACCTTTGCTCAACATCACCTGATTAAGACCTTTTTCCAGGGGGTCACTCACGTGCGTCCCCCTCGAAAGCCTACAATCCCTGTTTGGGATTTGAATTTGGTTTTGTCTGCCTTGCAGGGGGCTCCCTTTGAGCCTATTCAAGAGGCTGCTCTGGTCATTCTCACTCTCAAGGTTGTCTTCTTGGTGGCTATCACTTTGGTTAGGCGTGTGTCAGAGCTGGCCGCTCTATCTATTCAGCCTCCATACTATGAGCGACACCAGGACAAGGTGGTGTTCCGCTTCAAACCGGACTTTCTGCCAAAGGTGGTTTCAGCATTTCATTTGAACCAGGATATTGTTCTTCCTTCTCTGTGTCCCAATCCTCGCAACGACAAGGAGCGGGTTCTGCATTCCTTGGACGTAGTCAGGTGCTTGAAGTATTACCTGGTTGTCACTAAGGCCTTCAGGAAGACTGATGCTCTCTTTGTTGTGCCTTCGGGGCCTAGGAAAGGTTTGGCTCCCGCCAAGTCTACCATCAGTGAATGGATTCGTCAGGCTGTGATTCAGGCCTATTCTACTAAGGGGAGCCTCCCCCGTTCCGCCTTACAGCTCACTCCACTCGTGCTATTGACGTCTCTTGGGCTTTTCAGCAACAGGCCTCTGTTGAACAAGTTTGCAAGGCCGCTACTTGGTCTTCTGTTCATACTTGTTCTAAGTTCTACAAGGTTGATGTTAATGCCTCAGCTGATGCTGCTTTTGGCCGCAAAGTTCGGCAGGCGGCAGTGGTTTAAACTGTCTGCTGTTACTTTTGGGGATCCCATCCTACCTTATGGACACTGCTATTGGATGTCCCAAGAGTAAGGAATATCTTCTGAAACAGGACGGGCTGTATACTTAGAATAATACAATTCTGTGATTACTCACTTGTAGAATTGGTATTGTATGTATACAGCACGTCCTGTTCCACCCCACCTCTTTATGGTGATTGTTTAATTTTTTATAATGGTTATAGTTCTCCTGGTCTCATTTTAACTGCTTTTCAATACTGGGGAATTTGTGGGAGGTCCCTGGTATATATGGGCCCGGGAGGAGCCACTTTCCTGTCTCTGCAGTCCAGCGCCATCTACTGGATGTATAACCCAAGAGTAAGGAATATCTTCTAGAACAGGACGTGCCGTATACATACAATACCAATTCTACAGGTGAGTAATCACAGAATTGTATTTTTCCTCAGCCGTAGGAACCGGCAGCGTATTCCAGTGAAAACGATAATGAGAAAACAATGACTTCAGTGTGTCTTGCTTGGCGCTGCCCCAAACTAGAATGACTTCACTGGGTACATTATTTCACTTTTTTTCACCCCCTTTTCAATTGAATTCTACAAATTAAAGGTTTGTAGAATCATTTTAAAACTTTAAAATTTGATTCTTTACATTAAAATACTGCCATTTTAACAGGGATGTGTAGACTGGGTAAAAGCACTGTATTTATGCCTAGCTTTAACTTTACTGCTGGACGCTTGAGAATAATAATGCAGTACTAAGCCGGTAGCAATTGTCAACAGATTAAATACATAAAATATCTGCCAAATCCTCTAAAGCAGTGTTTGTCAACCTGCGGTACACATACCCCGGGCGATTGAAGGGGTATGCAAAGAAGTTCACGGGTGCACCAGCATGGTAGGTCTGATGGGTTTGGTATATCATTATCATAACAGTAATACATTATTCCTTCTTACATTAAAAGTGTTACAAAGTGTTACAAGGCCCGTGAGCTACTTATGTTGGTAACATTTTAAGATATCCCCTCCTTTGGGGTGCTTGATTTCGATTTCTTTCTTTCACTGTTCTAAAATAGACAAATTCCTTACTGTTGCTGGTGGACAGATATCATTACTATTAGTGATTTATTGTTCTGCATTAGCCATAAAGAGTAAAGAAACAGGGCATTACTTTCAATCAGCTGAGTATTTGTGAACGTGAGTATAAAACCCTGAAAGCACGTGTTTGGCACAAGAATGAATAAGTATATTCCAGCTAATTAAATGTTCCCAAGTGATATACATATTCATGTTTTTTTCCTTTAGTATAATAGGTAAACTACTCTTTGAAATATGGACTAGTTGTTGGTGTTTTGCCCTTCCCCCTGTCTTCGGCCTTTCAGAAAACAACTGGTGACTGAAACAGTCTGAAAAAGATGTTAGCTGCTCAGCCAGTATATGATGTACCTGGGCGGTGTATGTAGGCAAGGCAAATAGCCAGGGAGGATCACGCTAATTAGGGGGTCATTTACAAAACTTTTGTCGGCCATTCGCCATGCATTTGCTAGTTTGCTGCATTTGCTATTCTAAAAATGGCCTATTTAGGCTAAGGCTGTGTTTGCCATACCTAAGTCCCTTTGTCTTCAGTGCGTCAGCTTTTACTGGTAAACCCCATAGGAATCAATGTTATTTTTGGCAAGAACGGCTGTGTGATTTTTACATATGTCACTAATACATCGAGCGTGAAGGTCAGATATATTACTATTATTGGAGTTATATTACTATTATTGGACTAATAAAATGTTTTTTTTAAACTATTTTCTGAAGGCTTCCTAAACAACCCAGACACAACACATACATTCTGAGACAAATTCCATGCTATCCTAAGCTGTTAAAGCGGACCAAAACGCACATTTTAAACTAGCATATCCTGAATTGCTCCCCCATGAAGAGTAACTTTTGCCAATTTTTACTGCTCCTACTTCACCCTAATCCCAGATAATTCTGCCTGTTTTAGCTATAATTCATTGCTACTATTGTGTGTGGCAATTATGTAATTGCCACAACTATGCAATGACTGATCGCCTGCCATCTTACAGAAGGACAGCAAAAAAAAAAAAATGTTCCAGGACAATTCAAAAAGCAAAAAACATCCATTTTTAGTTCTACACACTAAAAAGAGAGTATAGGCGGGTCTTTGGCCAAATGTATTTCATAAGTTTAGTGGGTTTTGGTCTGCTTTAAGTGGGTTTCCAGCATAATTTCTGGTTTTGGAGCAGCAGATTGCACTGCCATAGTTCGACCACTGTCAAAAGCACCCTGTTCCCTATTAAATACTACACATTTTGACCAGAAAACTGCAGCGAAGATATAGCAAAATCCACCAGAAGGTTAGTTGTTCCCTGCATTTGCCAGTGCAAAATATCTTAAATCGCTGTGTTATTCCACATTCCCAGTAAACATGGGCACCCAGCCAGACGTAAACTGGCGAACAGGCGCTATTGTAGTAGATGACCTCCTTATTTGGTAAAGCAGGGTGCATCAGCAGTGGTCCTTGCAATGTGAATTGCAACCTGCATGTCGTTGAGCTTTGTAGTTTTAGCACACAAGGAAGTGCAATAAAATGTTTTTGTTTCATTATTTTCCCAAAATATCACCTGTTCCTGCAATGGGGCATTTTTAAATGTGATAACTCACCTATCCTCCAATGGCATTATCTTCAACAACACATGCATCTCGGATGAGTCAGCGTAATGGGAGGCCACCTCCCGGCCCAGGAGTAAACTCTCTGTCCCGGCCCTGCCATTGGCCAGAAGGTGGTCTCTCACTACGCTGACTCGCACAACATTCTAGCGACCCGAAACGCGTCAGTCCGAGCATGTGAGTGTTTTATAATTAATGGAACGTGTGCATTTTTAATGGTATTATTAAACATCAATTTTTAGACATATCTGAGTGCTGGACAATATAAAAGAGGTTTGCAGCGCATGGGTATCCTGAATGTGCAGCTGTTCATGTGGCTGCCAGCAGCCTATCTTGCTATACGCTAGGTGAGCCTCATAGGCTGCCTGCAGTCACATGGAAGCAGTAAGTATCACCTGCCCTAACCTAGCACAGGTTTGTAGCGGGGCCTATTCAGGATGCCTCTGTCCTGCAAACTGAAAGGGAAGTTCAGTCATTTTGTCCTCCACCTCCAGTCATATAGTAATAGGCAGTCACATGATGCAGTAACTTATGGCAACCTGCAAATTGTTTATTATAACATTACAGTATATGTACTACAGTATACAAATGCACCATACAGTGGATTTAGCCAATATGATAGATTAAAAGGATGTCATGGCTGTCTAGAAGAAAGTGAGGCTGAATGTTCTCAACTGGTGCACAGTTAAGCAATAAAATACGGACCCTTCTTATCATGTGCAAAATGTAATACAAGTTTTATGTGAGGTTGTATTTTATTTCATTTGGCTACTAAAAAAAATTAAAGCATATTCTTTAGGGTCCTTATCTTCAATGCTCCCATGGTCAAGGGATCCAACCCTGTGATCCATACATGCTCCTTACTGCCTTCAACAGAGGGAATGATCTGATACATGCCTCATCTGCGCACAGAAGCCAGTGTTAATGTACACCACTAGTGTGGAGCGCACATAGATTGCAGGAGCCAGATCTCCTCACTAGTTTAATTTGTTGGATGGGGGTATACTAAGCTAGAGGAATACTGGGGATACGCCTCTTCCCACCCTCTGTGCCATAAAGCTCTAATTGGAGAAGAGCCTGCAAAGTTTGTTTAGTTGATTTATATAACAACTATTGCTGCCTTTTTATTAATAAGCTGTCATGCTTAGCAAGACAAGGCTTCTAAACATCACAACTGAATTTGGAAACATGTTTAAAAGCGCTTTGTGTCAACTGAGGACAAACTTGTACACTAGCATTCAAAAAGGTTTAGGAACAGCTCAATTTTTTTCAGTTTATTTACATTAACACAGTTCAAGTACAGTGAATTATGTGAAGTGGCTCAAAGGTCAAAAGTACATAAAAACATACAACAATAGTCAGAATTTCTGAATTTTAACCAATGTATTTTTCAGGAAGGACATCAAAGACACCTGCTCTGAATCACAGAAAACAAATTATAGTTTGAAATTGGATGCAACGTATTTCCATATGTGTCTCAACTGTCATAGATTGCTCTCAAAACCTCTGATTATAATATACCTAGTTTTGGGATAGGCTGCATTACAACATCCTCTAGGGTAGAAATTGGTCAGCTTTGCTTTTCAGGACAAAGCACATTGCAATCATAAGGGCATTAAAAAGGCAATTTACCAAATGAGACACACAAACAGACAATTATAGCCCATAGATGTGTAGGTCTTGCATAGTTTGCAAGTAATCCAGTATAATTTCCTATACCATTAAAACAGAGGAAACTCTGACAAGAAGATGTGTGGCAGGTCAAAGGCTAATACAAAATCAGATTGAAAGTTTTTGAGAGTCAACAGGATGTGCCCACAGCACAACAAGTCTCCATTTTAACTGTGAAGAGAATACATCAATCGGCAGATGTAAGAAAGCCACTGCTAAGATTTCAAAATAAATGAAAAAACTCTACTGGGCCAAGCAGAACCTCAATCGGAAGAATTGAATACGGTCTTATGTACTGATGAATGCAAGTTTTACATATCTGGTACATCAAGCAGAATTTTTGTAGAATATTGTGTAGCTGAAAGGATGGTTCCTCAGTATGTGGCACTAACAGTCAAATAAGAGGAGGATAGTCTGAGGCATATCACTGGATCCAGATGTAACGTCACACCTAGGAACTAAAACAACATACCATTATTAAGCACCGAGGAGCTTAATGGCTGCCTGGTGCTGGCACACATGGCAGGTGGTGCAGAAAACAGTCCAAGATCAGATGGGCCTGCTGAGAAAAGGCCCACGAGTAGCATCTGGTGGTGGATACAGTATAGAACAAAGCAGCCTGCTCTCAGGAACCACAGGTAGCAGCTAGAGCTGATTAAGTGCCCTTTGTGTTTTAGGCTCAATGGCCGGGCAGACAAGGGCAAGAGCAGCAGCATGGTCATGTGTAGCAAGGTATGCAACCAGGCTTGGTATGTGGACATGGTCAGTTGAGCAATGGTCAGCAGTCGAATTTGGTACTCACACTTAGGCATACAAGTGGTGGCAGCTGTGCTTGGCCCAACGATGCAGGCTGTACTGTTCTTTAAGGCAGCTTTTGCAAAAGCCACTGAGACTTGCTGAGACCTCACTGCCAGCGCCCCATTGTTGCTAGTTAACAGAGACACTGGTTGCACTGTTGGTGGTTGCCAAGTGACAGAGCTGCTTGCCTCCACACCAGCCAAGGAGCAGCATGGGAGCAACAAGGAAGTAAGTACCAGCCAGTGGCACTAGAGTTGGAAGCTTGTGTTGGATGCAAGTCTAGGTTATGTCAGAACGACTTAGAAAGTCATGAAGAAGCTGTTATGCTTTAAAGAATAGAATGAACGGAAACAGGTACTAAAATGCGGTGAATGTTAGACATGTGAGAAATGTGTGAATTGTGAGACAGGCCATACATACATTATACAAGTAACAGGATCACATTTTGTCAGGGACCTCACTATTTACATAAATGTAGTTTAAATATTTATTAAATGTGTAATATTCACCCACATCTGACGAAACAAATGGAAAAACTTCAGACTGAGTCAACTATCGTGGATGATAGTCAACCAGTGTGGTATCAGCTTCCAGAATACTAATGAGGACATGAGTCTCTTTTAACCAGAATAAATAATAAAACAATTAGAGGTTGCTTTTCATTTTTTGAATCTATTAAACTAATCAAATGAGAAATTGCATCTATGCAGAACATAAAGCTTTACTTTGTGGAACATATAAACAAGCTTGGCAATTATATCATATAACTGAGTTATTAAATAACAGAACCAATTTTTCAAAGCAATTTTAACAGTGCAGATGACATTTATGGAGATAAGTATATTCCTTATATTTTTGAAATAGTAATGGCTTTTAAAGCGTGGGCAGTATACAGAGAAGACATTTTGTGAGGATGTGCATGACCTGGGGAACCGTTTGATGTTTGTGACTTCTGGATGTGTCATTAGTTCAGTTTCTTGCGCTCCTCTGCTTTTCATTGAACTTTCACTAACATCCACGAAAAGCTAGGTTTGATGTCAATGTAAGTTGACATCATGGTCATTGATGCAAAAACATTTTTGTTTCAACATAGAAACATAGAAGGTTGACGGCAGAAGGAGACCATATGGACCATTTATTCTGCTCTTATGTGTATACTGTATGTACTCTTTATCTTAGGATAGATGTATGCTTATCCCAGTCATGTTTAACCCTTTAAGTGCGAGCCTACCTGAAGCTTTTGTCACCCTCTGTTGCCTGACAATGTTTCACTATTTTACGCTACACATGTTCAACTGTGATTTTTGAAAGGATTTCCAGGGATTTCCCAGTAAATTATATATTGTTATTCTAAGTGTGTCATACACCCCGCTTCCACCATTCATGACATCTGGGTAGTCTCCAGTAGAGGGCGAACATCTTCAGAGATGAATGCAAAAAAGAAGCTCCTCCCGGTCCATAAATACCTGGGACCTCCCACTAATCCCCCATTTCCTTCTCTGCAAGAGCGACGAGCAAGTCAAGATGAAGACTTCTATTCCTTGCAGGTAAGCCGGGCTCACGCCCAGCCATTCTTGCCCCTATTTCTGCCTGGACCTTATTCCATTGTCCCGTATGAGCCTCCCAGCCTTGGCTGTAGGTTCTGGTGAGGGTAGGCAACACCTTTGTAGGTGTTTAAGGAGCATTGCTCCTCCGTGAGACCCCATTGCAAGGGGTAGACGGTGTCCGGGTTGGTGACCCCGGTTTGGGATGCCCTGTCCCTTCTGCCGTATCCGTCCACCAGACTCTGGTTCCGGATCCCCCACCTTCCGGGTCCCTTCCTTAACCATCCAGCTGGGGGGGGGGCAGGCTTGTCCCTCACATCCTTTATTGTGTGGGTGCTTACAGTGTGTGTGTGTGTGTGTGTGTGTGCGCGTGTTGCGGTGTACTGTCACTTTGCTGTGGGTCTGCACCATGCTGTGCAGCGTTTAGCAGAGGGAGCTTCTCCCCCTCAGGCTGCGTGTTGGGGGGGCGGGGTCGGGCCCTCGGCACAGCCGCGGCCCGCCCCTTCACCTCGTTTTGGCGCCTTGCTGAGGCTCAGCCCACGGCCTGGATCCGCGTTGCTGGACTTGCGGGAGGGGGCGTGGCCTAACGAGCGCGCGTTCTACGCTGACCCGCCCCTCTTCTCTTCACTCCCTCCAGGCAGGGCTGTGCTGGGCTCCGGTGGCCATCTTGTTCTTGTTGCTGCTGCGGACAGCTGTTTTGTGAGTGCCCTGTGGGCCCCCTCTCTTCCTGTTATGGCAGCACCCCTCTCCGCAGGGGGCTGCGCTGTCCTTTTTGTACATATTGTGTATATAGATGTATCTATATATATATATAGGGGGTTCTCCCGGTCCTAGGGTCCCTAGCTTTAAATTTCACCTTTTACAAATCCTCCCACTGGGACTTTAAAGGGGCATCCCAGGGTTGCTTACCAGCTTAATTCCCTAGGGTCATTGCGACTACCCCAAAATATCACCATATGGAGCTTCGCAGGATACTGGGCTTGGGCTTCCGTCGGGACAATCCCGGCCGTGTGTGGGTTGTGGGGTACCCCTTATGGGGGAGAATGTGCTAATTTGTATTCCATGTGCACAAAAGGCCATATCACGGCAGTCTGCTTCCCCAGCTTCTGGGTCAGCACCGCCCGCTTCATCGCCTACCCCCCCGTCTTATCCGTACCCCAAGTGACATCGTCACTAGTGTGGAGTCGCACTCTGATGTTTGTGCTCGCCTGGCCAGCATGGGGGGTTTCCTTCCGGCGCAGTGGGCAAAAAGGCCCATGCCAAGAAGAGACATTTATCCCCGTTAGAGGAGGGGGAGTCGTTTGAGGAATCAGAATCTGACGATGTGCAGTTGTGTGATAATGGTGTTGGGCAGGCGCTGGGGGATGCCATTGACACTTCTAAAGTTCTGGCCCATCTCCTGGAGATTTTGGACATTGCCCCACCGGAGGCGGCCCCTCTCAAAAAAGGGGAATTTTTTGGGTCCTTTAAGCCCCGCTTGAAGTTTCCCACGCAAAGTCATTTTGATGCATTGATCCTTAGGGAATGGGAGAAACCGAGTCGGCTTCCCGGCGTTCCTCAGGGATGGGATAGGAAGTATCCCTTCCCGGTTGATGCGGTAAAGCGCTGGTCTTCCCCTCCCGAGGTCAACGCGCCTGTTTTGGGGTTGTCCAACACCTCTGTGGTCCACACCCCTGATGCCACTACCCTCAAAGATGGTGAGGATAAGCGCATTGATCAGTTGGCTTGCCATGCCTTTGCCAGTATGGGTTCAGCCTTACGGCCTGTGTGTGCATCTGCGCTAGCGGCTGTGGCTAATAGATCCCTTGTCAGGGAGTTTTTAAATAGTGCCCATTTTGATCCGGCCAGCGCTGAGTTCGCTGCACTTAAAAGATGTGGATTGTTTATGGATTCTGTCTTGGTAGTTATGGAAGACACTATTGTTATGTGTAGTAGAACTTCGGCCTTATTGGTGACCATGCGCTGATCGGTCTGGCTTCGCCAGTGGGCGGCGGACTTTGCAGCCAAGAAATCGCTCACCGCTCTTCCCTTCCTGGGCACGCGGCTGTTTGGAGATAAGTTGGATGCGGTGGCTAAGGGTGGTAAGCTACCCCAGCGTAAGAAGGGGGGTGAGCTCCTTCAACCCTTCCTTTCGAGGTGCCAGAGCCCTCAGAGGTTTCGCCTACTCAGGCGTCAGAGGTTCCTCCTGGGGCAGAGGCAGAGGACGGGCATCTGCCTGGGGCTCCTAACCTAAGCCCCCTGCCAAACCAACTCAGCAATGAGGGGGTGCCCTCACCCGTACGGGTGGGGGGACGGCTGCGGCTCTTCTTCCAGGTCTGGGCCCAGGAGGTCACAGACAGATAGATTCTGGAAGTGGTCTCGTTCGGGTACAAGCTGGAGTTCGAGTACTGGCCCCCTCCAAGACTCTTAAGGTGCCCACGGACTCTCAGGCTGCACAGGGGCTCCTGTTGGCAGTCCAAAATCTTCGGGACATGGGAGTCTTATGTCCTGTGCCTCCCTCGGAGAGAGGCAGGGGCTACTGCTCCAATCTTTTCATGGTCCCCAAAAAGGATGGATCCATAAGACCCATTCTGGATCTAAAAATTCTCAACAGGTTCATCAGAACCAAGAAGTTTTGCATGGAGACTCCAATCTTCCCAGCGCACCAGAGATTTCTCAGGTTTGTAGTGGAGGATCTTCATTTTCAGTTTGTGGCCCTCCCGTTCGGGCTGACCTCAGCACCAAGGGTTTTCACCAAGGTTCTGGCGGGCATAATGGCCCTGTTCAGGGCCCAGGGCATTCGCATTGTGCCGTATCTGGACGACCTGCTGATTTCAGCTTCTTCCTTCCGTCAGGTGGAACTGGACACCAAGACTGTGGTGTCGACTCTGGAGAGGTTCGGATGGGTGATCAACCACCCCAAATCCTCTCTCCTTCCAGGGAGATTTCATTCCTGGGCATGAATCTGGATACCACTCAGGCCAGAGTGTTTCTACCTCGACCCAAGGTGCAGGGGGTTCAGGATCTGATTCGCCTTCTTCTGGCCATTCGTTGCCCCTCTATCCGGATGGGGATGAAACTGGTAGGTTTGATGGTGGCGTCCTTCAAGGCAGTCCCCTTTGCCCAGTTCCACATGAGGTTGCTCCAGCTTCACCTGTTGTTGCATTGGGACAGATGTCCGCAGTCCTTGGATCAGTCCTTCCGGATGTCTCCCAGGGTTCGGCAGTCACTTCAGTGGTGGCTGGAGCCAAGCAATCTGTTGAGGGGCAGGTCTTTTCTGGCCCCTTGTTGGGAAACGGTGACCACGGATGCCAGCCTTTCGGGCTGGGGAGGTTTCTGGAAGAGTCATCAGTTCAGGGGGTTGTGGGGTCCTCAGGAGGCTCACACCCACATCAATGTCCTAGAGCTCAGAGCCATCCGGCTTGTTCTGTCAAGACTGACACCTCACTTACAGGGCTTGCCGGTTCAGGTTCGATCAGACAATTGAACGGCCAATTGGCCTACATCAATCACCAAGGAGGGACTCGCAGCAGGAGTGCCCTCAGGGAAGTCTCTCTGATCTTGACTTGGGCGGAGAGCAATGTCCCTTGCATTTCGGCAGTTTACATTCCGGGAGTGGAGAACACGGAGGCGGATGCCCTGAGCAGGGGCTTCTCTCGCCGAGGGGAGTGGTCTCTCAATCTTGGGATTTTTCAGTCCTTGTGTCACAAGTGGGGGACTCCGGAGGTGGATCTCTTTGCCTTACGGCACAATCACAAGCTTCCATCCTTTGTGTCTCTATCTCAGGATCCTCTGGCTCTGGCGGTGGATGCCTTGTCTCTTGCCTGGAGGGATCTGGGGTTCCTGTATCTGTTTCCCACCTTCTCCATGGTGCGCAAGGTAGTGCGCAAGCTGGTTCTGGAGGGGGCGCCAGCAATTCTGGTGGCCCCAATGTGGCCAAGACAGGTTTGGTACGCAGACGTCGTAAGACTGGCGGTAGAGCAGAACAGGCTGCCCCTGGTTCCGGACCTGATATCTCAGGGTCAACTACTTTACCCCAATTTACAAACGCTGGCTTTGACGGCTTGGCTGCTGAAACCTTCATTCTGAAGGAGGAAGGTTTGTCTGAGGCTGTCGTTCAGACTTTGATTAGAGCTAGGAAGAGGTCTTCCTCTGGTATTTACTATAGGACTTGGCGTTCCTATATTGACTGGTGTGAGGCTGGGGCTTTACCTTGCAGGGTGTTTTCGATTCCTAGGATTTTGGAGTTTCTACAACACGGTCTGGATCAGGGTTTCCAGCTCAGTACTTTGAAGGGTCAGGTTTCTTCCCTGGCTGTCTTTTTTCATAGGTCTTTTGCTTTGCATCATCTGGTCCAGATTTTTTTCCAAGGGGTCACTCATGTTCGGCCCCCTAGAAAGTCTTTGGTTCCCGTTTGGGACCTAAATTTGGTTCTGTCGGCCCTCCAGGGGCCTCCTTTTGAACCCGATGCAGGATGTGGCTCTTTCTGTGCTCACTCAAAAGGTTGCCTTTTTGGTGGCTATTACCTCTGTTCGGCGTGTCTCTTAGTTGGCGGCATCTATTCAGGCCCCTTACTTTGAGAGACACCAGAATAAGGTGGTTTTTCACTTTAAACCAGATTTCCTTCCTAAGGTGATTTCTGCTTTCCATCTCAATTAGGATGTAGTTCTCCCTTCCTTGTGTCCTAAGCCTAGCAATGACAAGGAGAGAGTTTTGCACTCTTTGGATGTGGTTCGTTGTGTGAAGTACTATTTGGTTGCTACTTCTCCTTTTCGTAAGACGGACGCCTTGTTCGTGGTGCCTTCCGGGCCCAGAAAAGGTTTGGCGCCCGCCAAGTCTACCATTAGTAAATGGATACGCCAGGCCATTGTTGGGGCCTATTCTGCTAAGGGGAGGACTCCCCCTTTTAAGATCACTGCGCATTCTACTCGTGCTGTTGGTGCGTCCTGGGCTTTTCAGCACCAGGCTTTTGTTGAACAAGTTTGTAAGGCTGCTACCTAGTCTTCCATTCATACTTTTCCCAAGTTTTACAAGGTTGATGTGCGGGCCTCAGCGGATGCTGTTTTTGGCCGCAAGGTTCTGCAAGCTGCAGTGGTTTAAGTTGGTGCATTTTTTTTTTTACTGTTTTTTTGTCGGTTCCCACCCATGACGGACACTGCTATTGGATGTCCCAGATGTCATGAATGGTGGAAGTGGGGTGTATGACACACTTAGAATAATACCATTTTGTGAGTACTCACCTTTAAAATGGGTATTATGAGTGTGTCATACACCCCGCTTCACCCCACCCTTGTTGTATTCCGGATCCTTTATATGGTGAACCTTTTTTATTTTTGTTGTTATATTGGTTCTTCCTGGTCCACTTACTGCTATCATACACTGGGGGATTAGTGGGAGGTCCCAGGTATTTATGGACTGGGAGGAGCTTCTTTTTTAAATTCATCTCTGCAGAAGTTCGCCCTCTACTGTCTAATGTCATGAATGGTGGAAGCTGGGTGTCTGACACACTCATAATACCCATTTTAAAGGTGAGTAATCACAAAATGGTACTTTTTTCAACAGTCTGAGCTTCAACATGAAATGTCTTGTTTGGCCTTTTTTTTGTGTATTCTCAATACTTTTTGGTGAAATATGTTAAAAAAAAAATAATCTATTTTTTTGCAATTTGTAGTGTTTTTTTGTAATAAAAAATAAATTTGTCAATAAAATGTTATTGTGTGTGAAACCCCAATTTCTCTTTCCCTTTCCTGCCCAGGAGACTCCCCCAAACTGAAACAGAGCTTTAGGAGATTGTCAGATAAAATACAACTGCGCTATGCGCACCTTGCAGTTTTTCCAGAAAAACAACCATTTACATTTGAAATACCCCCTACAAACTATATATTCTCTGGAAGTACACGCCTCAAGCTTTCTAGGTGTACCAAGCTTGTTTATGTGGGCTTAGTTTTCTTGAAGTAATCTCTCAATGTATTCTTTGGTTGCACAAAGTTTCCCTAAAAATGAATATAAAGGAAGAATCAAGGCACATTTTCCTAAAAAAAAACAACTAATGCAAACAAGAAAAAACAAGTAAAATCTCAAAAAGCAACATGCCCCAAACAGAACGATACCCAACATGCATCGGTACTGTCAAGGGAAGAGTTGGCAAACACCACA
Source organism: Gastrophryne carolinensis (assembly GCA_027917425.1). Taxonomy (NCBI): domain Eukaryota; kingdom Metazoa; phylum Chordata; class Amphibia; order Anura; family Microhylidae; genus Gastrophryne; species Gastrophryne carolinensis. Next base: position 126,827,377 of record CM051239.1, read on the forward strand.
AAGTAAAGCGTGCGCATAACAGTAATTTTACTTGAAAATTTCAGCTCTGCAGACAAAGTGCGCACCTTGCAATTTTTCAACCAAAACAACCCTTTACATTTGGAATATCCCCGATAAACCATACATTTACACAAGTACACGTTAAGCTTTCTAAGAGTACCCAGCTTGTTGTAGTAGGCTCACCTTTCTGGAAGTAATCCCTCGAAGAATTCTTAGGTTGCACAAGGTTTCCCTAAAAAAATGATTTAAAAAACTGAATAAATAACATGTTTTCCTAAAATATAAATATGCAAACAAGAAAAAACAAGATAAATCTGAAAGAGCAAGGGCCCCCAAGCAGAACAATACCCAACATGCATAGGTACTATTTACCCCTTTAGTATAATCAAACTTTATTGGTTTTTAGAGAAAAATGGAGGGTAAGTTGGGGGTACAGAAGGTAAGGGGGGTAAGGGAGGGGAAGGGGGGTACAACAAGAGTAATTCACAGTTATATATGTAACACCAGTTATACATCTTGTCGTCTACAGTATTAAGCATATAGATTTGTTGTCAATGCATATACAAGGGACATGTTAGATCACATTATGTAGCAGTGGCTCATGATGCTTGTGTCAATTCCCGATGGGGAACCTCTCGGGTCAATCCTAGTTACGCGTAGCTCCTACCAGTATCAATTGTATACTACCGAGGATCTAGCAACCCCAATATCCCAGTATCTGCATGAACTCTACTCACAGGGTTGGTAGGGGGCTAGTGAGGAGGAAGTGGGCATTCAGGCTAGGGAAGTAAATGGGCTTTGGTAAATGGGGAGGTTTCTGGAAGAGTCATCAGTTCAGGGGGTTGTGGGGTCCTCAGGAGGCTCACACCCCCATCAATGTCCTAGAGCTCAGAGCCATCCGGCTTGTTCTGTCAAGACTGACACCTCACAGGGCTTGCCGGTTCAGGTTCGATCAGACAATTGAACGGCCAATTGGCCTACATCAATCACCAAGGAGGGACTCGCAGCAGGAGTGCCCTCAGGGAAGTCTCTCTGATCTTGACTTGGGCGGAGAGCAATGTCCCTTGCATTTCGGCAGTTTACATTCCGGGAGTGGAGAACACAGAGGCGGATGCCCTGAGCAGGGGCTTCTCTCGCCGAGGGGAGTGGTCTCTCAATCTTGGGATTTTTCAGTCCCTGTGTCACAAGTGGGGGACTCCGGAGGTGGATCTCTTTGCCTTACGGCACAATCACAAGCTTCCATCCTTTGTGTCTCTATCTCAGGATCCTCTGGCTCTGGCGGTGGATGCCTTGTCTCTTGCCTGGAGGGATCTGGGGTTCCTGTATCTGTTTCCCACCTTCTCCATGGTGCGCAAGGTAGTGCGCAAGCTGGTTCTGGAGGGGGCGCCAGCAATTCTGGTGGCCCCAATGTGGCCAAGACAGGTTTGGTACGCAGACGTCGTAAGACTGGCGGTAGAGCAGAACAGGCTGCCCCTGGTTCCGGACCTGATATCTCAGGGTCAACTACTTTACCCCAATTTACAAACGCTGGCTTTGACGGCTTGGCTGCTGAAACCTTCATTCTGAAGGAGGAAGGTTTGTCTGAGGCTGTCGTTCAGACTTTGATTAGAGCTAGGAAGAGGTCTTCCTCTGGTATTTACTATAGGACTTGGCGTTCCTATATTGACTGGTGTGAGGCTAGGGCTTTACCTTGCAGGGTGTTTTCGATTCCTAGGATTTTGGAGTTTCTACAACACGGTCTGGATCAGGGTTTCCAGCTCAGTACTTTGAAGGGTCAGGTTTCTTCCCTGGCTGTCTTTTTTCATAGGTCTTTTGCTTTGCATCATCTGGTCAAGATTTTTTTCCAAGGGGTCACTCATGTTTGGCCCCCTAGAAAGTCTTTGGTTCCCGTTTGGGACCTAAATTTGGTTCTGTCGGCACTCCAGGGGCCTCCTTTTGAACCCGATGCAGGATGTGGCTCTTTCTGTGCTCACTCAAAAGGTTGCCTTTTTGGTGGCTATTACCTCTGTTCGGCGTGTCTCTTAGTTGGCGGCATCTATTCAGGCCCCTTACTTTGAGAGACACCAGAATAAGGTGGTTTTTCACTTTAAACCAGATTTCCTTCCTAAGGTGATTTCTGCTTTCCATCTCAATTAGGATGTAGTTCTCCCTTCCTTGTGTCCTAAGCCTAGCAATGACAAGGAGAGAGTTTTGCACTCTTTGGATGTGGTTCGTTGTGTGAAGTACTATTTGGTTGCTACTTCTCCTTTTCGTAAGACGGACGCCTTGTTCGTGGTGCCTTCCGGGCCCAGAAAAGGTTTGGCGCCCGCCAAGTCTACCATTAGTAAATGGATACGCCAGGCCATTGTTGGGGCCTATTCTGCTAAGGGGAGGACTCCCCCTTTTAAGATCACTGCGCATTCTACTCGTGCTGTTGGTGCGTCCTGGGCTTTTCAGCACCAGGCTTTTGTTGAACAAGTTTGTAAGGCTGCTACCTAGTCTTCCATTCATACTTTTCCCAAGTTTTACAAGGTTGATGTGCGGGCCTCAGCGGATGCTGTTTTTGGCCGCAAGGTTCTGTAAGCTGCAGTGGTTTAAGTTGGTGCATTTTTTTTTTACTGTTTTTTTGTCGGTTCCCACCCATGACGGACACTGCTATTGGATGTCCCAGATGTCATGAATGGTGGAAGTGGGGTGTATGACACACTTAGAATAATACCATTTTGTGAGTACTCACCTTTAAAATGGGTATTATGAGTGTGTCATACACCCCGCTTCACCCCACCCTTGTTGTATTCCGGATCCTTTATATGGTGAACCTTTTTTATTTTTGTTGTTATATTGGTTCTTCCTGGTCCACTTACTGCTATCATACACTGGGGGATTAGTGGGAGATCCCAGGTATTTATGGACTGGGAGGAGCTTCTTTTTTAAATTCATCTCTGCAGAAGTTCGCCCTCTACTGTCTAATGTCATGAATGGTGGAAGCTGGGTGTCTGACACACTCATAATACCCATTTTAAAGGTGAGTAATCACAAAATGGTACTTTTTTCAACAGTCTGAGCTTCAACATGAAATGTCTTGTTTGGCCTTTTTTTTGTGTATTCTCAATACTTTTTGGTGAAATATGTTCAAAAAAAAATAATCTATTTTTTTGCAATTTGTAGTGTTTTTTTGTAATAAAAAATAAATTTGTCAATAAAATGTTATTGTGTGTGAAACCCCAATTTCTCTTTCCCTTTCCTGCCCAGGAGACTCCCCCAAACTGAAACAGAGCTTTAGGAGATTTTCAGATAAAATACAACTGCGCTATGCGCACCTTGCAGTTTTTCCAGAAAAACAACCATTTACATTTGAAATACCCCCCACAAACTATATATTCTCTGGAAGTACACGCCTCAAGCTTTCTAGGCGTACCAAGCTTGTTTATGTGGGCTTAGTTTTCTTGAAGTAATCTCTCAATGTATTCTTTGGTTGCACAAAGTTTCCCTAAAAAAGAATATAAAGGAAGAATCAAGGCACATTTTCCTAAAAAAAACAACTAATGCAAACAAGAAAAAACAAGTAAAATCTCAAAAAGCAACATGCCCCGAACAGAACGATACCCAACATGCATCGGTACTGTCAAGGGAAGAGTTGGCAAACACCACAAAGTAAAGCGTGCGCATAACAGTAATTTTACTTGAAAATTTCAGCTCTGCAGACAAAGTGCGCACCTTGCAATTTTTCAACCAAAACAACCCTTTACATTTGGAATATCCCCGATAAACCATACATTTACACAAGTACACGTTAAGCTTTCTAAGAGTACCCAGCTTGTTGTAGTAGGCTCACCTTTCTGGAAGTAATCCCTCGAAGAATTCTTAGGTTGCACAAGGTTTCCCTAAAAAAATGATTTAAAAAACTGAATAAATAACATGTTTTCCTAAAATATAAATATGCAAACAAGAAAAAACAAGATAAATCTGAAAGAGCAAGGGCCCCCAAGCAGAACAATACCCAACATGCATAGGTACTATTTACCCCTTTAGTATAATCAAACTTTATTGGTTTTTAGAGAAAAATGGAGGGTAAGTTGGGGGTACAGAAGGTAAGGGGGGTAAGGGAGGGGAAGGGGGGTACAACAAGAGTAATTCACAGTTATATATGTAACACCAGTTATACATCTTGTCGTCTACAGTATTAAGCATATAGATTTGTTGTCAATGCATATACAAGGGACATGTTAGATCACATTATGTAGCAGTGGCTCATGATGCTTGTGTCAATTCCCGATGGGGAACCTCTCGGGTCAATCCTAGTTACGCGTAGCTCCTACCAGTATCAATTGTATACTACCGAGGATCTAGCAACCCCAATATCCCAGTATCTGCATGAACTCTACTCACAGGGTTGGTAGGGGGCTAGTGAGGAGGAAGTGGGCATTCAGGCTAGGGAAGTAAATGGGCTTTGGTAAATGGCTGGTGTGCGCCGGTGGCCGAGCGCTGAGTTCTGAAAGATGGGTTGGGGGGAACCTCTGAAGTAGGTTCCGAGTCCCTGTCCCAACAATAGTATGGTTCTGCGCTGTCTAAGGACCCAGAGAGTGAATCAAGATGGTGGAGAGTCACAACTCTTGAGTCCTTCCATTCGGTTATATCAAGTCAGGGAGGTGTGAGTCTCGGTAGTCCAACCAGCCCGCCCAAGTCACTATATATCTATTTGTGGCTTCTGTTTCCTTAGCAATCAGGCTTTCCATATAGTGAATTGTAGGAGGAGTCTGCTTTTTCCATTGTCTTGGGACAATGGCCCTCATAGCTGCCATGAAATGTCTCAAGATGTCCTTTTTAGAGCTGGCTATAGAGTTCTGGAAAAGGGACAGGAGTGCCATTTGGGGTGTGTTGGTCAATTTACTCCCAGAAACCTGCCCGTAGATGGAAAATACTTGGTCCCATAGGGCCTTATAGAGACATGCTATATAACACAGAGACATGCTTGGTCCCATAGGGCCTTAATGGTTGGGCAACCCCACCAGATATGGGTCATGTTGCCCACCTCTTTCTGACATCTCCAGCATGTGTTGGTGAAAGGTCCAGTGAACCGGTAAGTGTCTGCTGGGCACTTGTACCATCGGGCTAATTAAGTGTTCTTGCATGGCAAGATCACTTATTGTTCTCTCACATATATATTATGAAGTGTTCTTGCATGGCAAGATCACTTATTGTTCTCTCACATATATATTATTCTTATTATAGCCATATTTTGCACTGTAACTCCTCCCACAGTTTTTACACTACACAGACCATAATATACCAAAACGTGCGGATCGTTCCCGAATGGTGTGCTATTACTTTGTGGAACATTTCGCCAAACGGTTTCCGAAATATTGGCGTTTTTCTGGCGCAATTTTCCCATAAGAATGAATGGGAGGAATGATTTCTAAACTGCGACCTCTCCCTCATTTTTAAGCCCACCTACACAAATCTTATATCAAAACGTTCAGCTAACCCTGCTGCCGCTAAAAATGCTAAGCCAAGGCTAAGCCATAGCCCTAACAGTTTTCACAATATGACCTTTTGTTTGCAACTCACATCTCCCATTGACATTCATTTAAACTCCACTCTAGACACCACAAATTTGAATGGCAATTTCTAAACTGCGACTGTGCCTTCATTTTTAATATTTTAGATTGCTAGTCAACACATTGTAGGCCTGGGTCTTGTGATTCTTACAGTATAAAGCTCTTTGCTGTAAGATGTATACTTTTGAAGCTACAGCCCTTTGAATATGGCAACCACCAGTGAATTAGAAATGTGTTTTAAAGTGCATTCTCTGGCTACCTCAGAGTGAGTTGCCATAGGAACACACGTGCAGCCATGCTCGTTACATTCATTTTACAGCTGCTCCGCCCACACAGCCAGTCTCAGGAAGACTCCCCATGAAAACATGTTATGGAACATGTTACAGGTTAGACAAATGACATAGCCAGTCATTTAGCAAGATAGAAATACTTCATAATTTAATGCCTACTATCTTTACTCACTCCATATAGCTACTCTGCCCAGTCAAACCTTTCCACAGTTACTCCAGCCACTCCAACCACACAACAGTTACTCAAGTCACTCCACCCAGTTACTCTGCCCACTCCAGTTGTAGAGAACTGGCAAGAACACTTCACACAATTTCCCCAGAAATTGCACTTTGTCTAGTATCTCATAGTTTCGTTCTTGTACAGAATTAGCTATTGAAGTGCCGTGGGTACAGGCATATATTTTGGTTAGGTCCGCTTCTGAGAGATTAAGTCCCAGCTCCCTTTCCCAACTTTCCATATTAACCCTTTTAATTGCCAGCCTACTTGAAGTTTTGTCACCCTCTGCTGTTAACCATGATTTTTGCCGGAATTTCCAGGAAAATTATAGATATATATTTTGCAGCAGAGTTTAGGCTTTAACATGAAATGTCTTGTTTGTAATTTTTCTACAGTTTTTTTAAATATTTTTGTGTAAAAAAACGAAAAAATAAATATGTTTTAGACAATTGTCTCCTTTATTTTAAATAAAACATTTTCTTTATTAGAGAAAACCATATTGCACGTGAAAGCCCAATTTCTCCCGATTACAACGGTACCACATATGTATCGGTAGCCCCCCCATTCTTGCCCAGGAGACCCCCCAAACTGAAAATATCACTTTATAACATTTACAAATAAAATACTACTGCTATCCACACTATAAACATAAGGGGTTAATTAAAAAAAAAAGACATAGGGGGCATTTTTTTTTGGAATTTTAAGGGTAAAAAACCCTTAAAAATACCCCCCTAAAAATGGGGTCCCCCTTACCCAGCATTACCAGCCCGGGACCAGCTATGGGGGCTTGTAGGAACAGTGGAGGGGCCAGCTTTTGTGGCCCCTCACCCTGCAGCCTACAAGCCCACATAGCCTATGTGGGCCCGGGCTCTTCTGCCCCCCCGGGCTTTGGGAAGGCAGGTAATAGGGGTGCCGGGGGGTTAATGGCAGGTCACCTGCTAGCCGACTTGCCAGCCCCCAGCCTTGTGAAATGGTATAGGGGTCTCATGGACCCCTTACCAGTTCACAAGGGGTTAAATGTAAAAATGTCATCCTCTGTCCCCCGGCGATCTGCGATGACAGCTGACAGTCTGCTCGGGTGTTTGGAGGAGAGAGCCTGGGGAGGGGGCGATCACAGCCCTCTCCCCCTCCCCACCTCTCTCCTCCAAGCACCCGAGCAGACTGATTCAGAGTCTCGAGTGCCGGTATTAAAAAGCCGGCTGCTGCTAGCAGTCGCGATCCAGGAAGTGGAGGGGGAGGGCGATTTCTGCCCTCTCCTCGCCATGGAAGAGCCTGGGGGGCGATCGAAGCCCCCCCCCCCCAGTGAAGAGGAGACCAGTCGAGAGGCAGCGCGGGCACAGGTAAGTAAATGCCATTTTTAATTTTTTTTTTTTTTTTTACAGTTGCTGCCGAAGCGGGGGGGGGGCGCTATTCCGGGAGCTATCCTGGAGCCATCCGAGCCCCCACGTCAATATCCAAAAGGCAGTGAGGGCGGTGGGAGGGATGTTTAAAGAGAAACATCAGAAATGGTCTGATGTTCCTCTTTAAATTCACTTGCTGTCGAATTTTCAACTTCCTCTGCGTGGTAGTTTGTTCCAAGCATCTACTACATTTTTTTTACTTTCTGTAAAATAATGTTTTCTAACATTACTCCTGATCTTCCCTCTGACTAGATTCAGGTTGTGCCCCATTGTTCTATCACTTAAGTTTATAAAAAACACTTCTCTCCTGAATTTTTTTTAATCCTTTCACATATCTCAATCATGTTCCCTCTCCCCCTTCTTTCCTAGACTGTACAAACTTTCTTTAAGTCTCTCCTGATAAGTTTTAAGTCCTTCAACCATTTATGTTGCCCACCTTTGGACCCGTTCCATTTAATGATGACTTTTTGCAGGTAAGGTTTCCCGAACTGCACACAGTATTTTAGCTGTGGCCTCTATACAGTGGCATCACAACATCCTTCTTGTGTCATCCTCCTCAGTCTTGGGCATTCAGTTTGCCTCCCAATGATGCCGCCCTGCATTCAGTTACGGCTTTTTTTTTTTAGCTATGGGCGTGTTATATACTGACCTGGACCAACAGTCTACAGCCAAAAACAGGCTTCGGGGCCTGAAGCAAGGGCGGAATACGGCGGAAGACTAGCTCTGAGTTCCGTCGTTGGGCGGTAGAGTCCAGGTGGAATGACCCTGCCTTGTGTAGCCAATATCGAATGGGCCTTTCTGAGAGCATTAAAGATGCACTAGTGAATTTCTCTCCTCCTTCAGATCTAGACCAGTTAATGCAGGTCACCATCAAGATAGACCGTTGCCTTAGGGAGAGAGCTAGGGTTCCCACATCCTTAAGACCCTTCTAAAACCCTAACCCACCGTCTTCTCTTAGGGAAAATACACCTTCTTCCTCTCAGGAGGAACCCATGCAGGTTGGGAGAACTCACCTTTCCCAAGATGAGAAGCAGCGTAGACGCTCCCTGGGGTTATGTTTATATTGTGAGAACCTGGGACATCTTGCTAGATCCTGTCCTAACAAGGGGAACTCGGCGGGAAACTTTCACGCCTAGATCAGTCTGTTTGCCACTCTCGCTTGAATAAAATGTTAATTCCTGTAGGCCTTTCCTGGGTCTCTTCCAGAAAGTCAGTATCTGCTTTTGTTGATAGTGGAGCTGCAGGCAACTTCCTTGATAGAAGCATGATCTCCACCTTTGGGATTCCATTAGTGCCCCTTGAGAAATCTCTTCAGGTCCTGGCCATTAATGGGAAGGCCATTCAGGGGGGTCCGGTCAATTCTAAGACTCCACCTCTCAAATTAGTTGTTGGGTCCTCCCATTCTGAGTTCATTGAATTTTTCATCTTTGATTGTCCAGAAACACCGGTGGTTTTGGGATACCCTTGGTTAAAACTCCACAACCCCATTCTAGACTGGCAGGCTGGGGAATTAGTTAAATGGAGTAACTTCTGCATGAGTCATTGTTTCTCCACTGCCCTCAGAAGTTTTCAGATGTTACCCCAAGGGTTACCTCAGCCGTACGCTGATTGGGCTGACGTCTTTTCCGAACGTTCTGCTGACACTCTCCCCCCACATAGGGCCTATGATTGCCCCATTGACTTGCTCCCTGGAACCATTCCACCTAGAGGTAAAATCTACAACCTTACCCGGCCTGAGGAGCAAGCAATGAGGGATTACATCTCTGAGAATTTGAGTAAGAGGTTTATCCGCCACTCGACATCGCCTGCGAAGGCTGGGTTCTTTTTTGTGGAAAAAAAAGATGGCGGTTTGAGACCTTGTATAGATTACAGGGCCTTGAACAAAATCACTGTAAAAAAACGGTATCCCTTACCGAGGATTTATTTAATCAAGTTGTTGGCGCTCGGATCTTATCCAAATTAGATTTAAAAGGGGCCTACAACTTGATTCGTATTCGGCAAGAAGAAGAGTGGAAGACAGCATTTAACGTGAAGGACGGCCATTATGAGTATCTGGTCATGCCCTTCGTAAATGATGTTTTTCGAGATTATTTAGGTAGATTCGTGGTCATTTACTTAGACGATATTCTCATTTTTTCTAATTCATTGTCTGAGCATAGACATCATGTAAAACTGGTTCTTCAAAAATTAAATGCATGTTTGAGGTCACCACTGTTCCCTTCTTGGGATATGTAATATCTAACCAGGGTCTGGAGATGGATGCTGTTAAGATTTCGGCAGTGCGGGATTGGGTACAACCCAAGACATTGAAAGAGTTACAGCGTTTCTTAGGCTTCGCAAATTTCTATCGACGCTTTATCAGGGGTTTTTCCCATATTGTGGCACCTCTTACTAGCCTTACCTGTAAGGGCGCCTTTACTGAAAAATTGGTCACCGTCCGTCAAAAGGGCTTTCCTGACTTTGAAACCGGCTTTTACCTCAGCGCCTGTTTTAATTCACCCTAACGTAAACAAGCCCTTTGTCATTGAAGTAGATGCTTCCGAGTTGGGCGTGGGAGCAGTTTTATCACAATACTCTGGCCATCCTGAGCGTTTGCATCCCTGCGCCTACTTCTCGCGGAAGTTTAGTGCCGATGAGCAGAACTACGATGTGGGGAACAGGGAATTATTGGCAGTAAAATTGGCCTTTGACGAATGGCGTCACTGGTTGGAGGGTTCATTGCATCCGATCACGGTCTATACCGATCACAAGAACCTTGAATACATCAGTTCAGCAAAAAGACTAAACTCTCGCCAGGCGCGCTGGGCATTATTTTTCTTGTGGTTCATCTTCATAATCACATTTAAGCCAGGAGCTAAAAATACTAAAGCAGACGCCTTGTCTCGCATGTTCGGGGACTGTAAAGATCGGGGTGATATGGGTGAACTAATTTTGACTCTTAGTTGCGTGGTGAGGGCATTACTTCCTGATCTATCAGATACTTTGGCGCCATTCCAGAACGAATCTCCTGTAGATGTTCCTTTGGGGTGTCAGTTTGTTCCACCGTACTTGCGTACCGATGTTATCCGCAGGTTTCATGATGCAAAAACTGCCGTTCATCTGGGGAATCGGAAAACGTTTACTCTAGCCTGACGCCATGTATGGTGGCCCACTATGCGGCGCAACATCTCCTCCTTTGTCGGTGCATGTGCTGTGTGTGCGTGAAGTAAAGGGTTACACAAGGCCCCTAGTGGGTGTTTGGTTCCATTAGAGATTCCTAAAGAACCTTGGACTCATATCTCTATGGACTTCATAGTTGATTTGCCACAATCACATGGAAACTTTGTTGTTTAGGTGGTCGTCGACCGTTTTAGTAAGATGGCACATTTTATTCCTTTACCTAAACTCCCGTCGGCTCCTGAGCTTTCGCGACTATTTATTTCACATATTTTCTGTATCCATGGCATACCGTCTAATATAGTCTCCGATCTTTGTCGTCTGCATACCATTTTCAAACCAATGGTCAGACTGAAAGAACCAATCAGTCTTGAACAGTACTTACGGTGTTACATTTCTGACGCTCAAGAACAGTGGTCAGAATTCGTTGACTTTGCTGAATTTGCATACAATAATTCACCGAGTGAGAGTACCAAAGTGTCCCCGTTTTTCAGCAATTTTAGGAAAAATCCCAGAGGTTCTTCTCTCTCAGGGTCTCCTTCCGATTTACCGGCATTGGAGGAGTGGCTCCAAGAGCGGTAGAACATCTGGACCCGCGTCCAAGAGACTTTGAATATTGAAATACAAAAGGTTTGCTGATCGCCGCAGGTCTCGAGAACCCGCTCTTCAGATTGGGGACCTCGTTTGGGTGTCTACTAAAAACATTTCTCTCCGGCAACCTTCCAGTAAGTTGGGGCCCATTCCCTATTACTCAGAAATTAAGCAATGTAACCTTTAAGGTCCAACTTCCACAAACTATGAGAATCCCAAATTAATTTCATGTGTCGCTACTGAAACCAACTAAGAATGCTCCCCTTCCATCCCCGTCACCAATTCTAGTTGATAACGAACCAGAATATGAAGTTAACAAGATTCTTGATTTGCGTAGGGTCCGTAATTCGTTGCAATATTTGATTGACTGGGTTGGCTTCGGTCCCGAGGAGAGATGTTGGGTTGCAGCTAAGGATGTGCATGCTAAGATTCTTATTTAAAAATTCCATCGCGACAATCCAGGGAAACCTGGTAAGGGTCCAGAGGCCCCTCGTGAAGGGTAGGGGGTAGTGTCACGACTAACTCAGCTGCGTCCCAGTCCCGCGCTGTCTCCGGGTGGCCGGTCGCAGCCCCTCCTGTTCGGCGGCCGCGGCGGCTCGTGTGGCGCCGAGCACGGCTGCTCTCCCTCGTAACTCTTATTCCCTCCGGCGGCCCTGCAAACAGCGCGCCTGCCGGAGGCTAAATAAAAGGGCCAATGAGCCCAAGGTGTGTGGGGGCGAAAGCGCCCCTTGTGCTGAGTTTGGGGCCAATGAGCCCAAAGGAGGTTTTGGGCTATACACCCTTTTTTGTATTCAGAGCCAATAATAGTGAGAGTTCTAGTAAGCACCAATCATACACTCACTCCCCGTCTCCAATCGTACCTGGAATCCTATAAAGCCTTCACCTTGTCAGTTACTCAGTGCTTGTGATAGAGCCTAGTTAGACCTTGCTTATCTGTTGAACTATTCTCTGATTGATCTCCTGTTGCCGACCCTTGCCTGAACCGACTACTCTCCGATTGATCTCTGCTGCCGACCTTTGCTATCTGCGACCATCCTGACCACTGCCAGCCTTGACCCCTGCTTCGTACCTTGATCTCGAGCTGCCTTATCCCATTGTATTGTCGCAATCTCAGCTTACCCGGTGTTGACCTCTGGCCTGTCTCGGATTTCCTAGTACTTCCTGCTTCATCTCTGAGACTCACTCTGATTCCGCTCTTCGTTATCGGTTCTCCAGACCTCCACCCAGTAAACTCCCATCCTTTGAGCCATTGAAGTCCTGGGGGCAACCGATCCCGGGCAGACGTATACTGCATCCCTTGCAAGCGGGGGCTCCTACAGGTGAAGCTGGCTGCGGATATTGGTGGTTGAGGGCTTACCTGGAGGGCTGGAGTTACCTGAGCGTGACATTGGAGTTACCTGAGCATGACATGGAGGCTTCTGGGGATAGCTCGCTTGGGGGCCCTTCGGGGCAAGCACGGCTGTGTTCCATGTGTTTGGGTATCCCCTGTGAGTAACATTGTCACGGTGTGCATGCTGTGCGCTGAAAGTATCCTTGCGCTTCAAGCTGGTTTTCCTGCTTCGCTTCCCAGCTCTGCGCCTCACTCGGCTTCACCTACTCTCCCGCTCCTGCAATTGGGCCCCAGTGAGGGGAATGTTGGCAGGGAGTCACATTCTGATTTGGCTCTGCGGGTGGCTAACATTGAAAAGCAGCTTGCCAGCAATGCTCCTAGGAAGGCCTCTGGCAAGAAGAGACACATGGACCCCAGGCCTGCTCCCCCTACTGAGATGTATGTGGGGATTGATTAGCTTGGTGACTCTCACCCCCTTGAGATGGGGGAGCTCTCCCAGGACTCTGACTCTTCTGGGAACCAGCAGGAGGGTTGCGATAGTGACCCTGGGTCTGCGTCCGGAGAGGAATCATGGTACCCTGAGGACACTAATAATCTGCTGTCACATATTTTTGAAATGTTGCACATTGCTCCCCCTGAGGTAGCTAAAAGAAAGCAGGGGGAGCTTTTTCGCCCTGGTAAACAGCGTCTAGAGTTCCCTGAGCAGGAACATTTTACCACCTTGGTGCTTAAAGAATGGGAAAGTCCTAAAAAGTTGCCTGCGGTGCCCAAGGGTTTGGATAAAAGGTATCCCTTTTATCTTGTTAAGAGGTGGTAATTTCCCCTGAAGTAGACGCTCCCGTGCTAGGCCTGTCCAATACTTCGGTCATGCCTTCCCCTGACACTACCACTCTGAGGGACGGTGAGGACCGGCGCATGTATCAAGTGGCCTGCCATGCTTTTACCTGTGTGGGGGCTGGCTTGCGCCCTGTATGTGCTGCCGCCATTACTGCTATTGCCCTTAAGAACTGCTTAAGCGTCTCCGTGATGGCACAACAGCTGGTAGTGTGGGGGAGGAATATAGGACTCTCTTACTTTGCATTGATTTTGTGGCCTTTATCCTTACTGCTATGGATAATGCTGTGCGGCTGTGTGGAAGGACCTCTGCGCTCTTGGTGGCTATGCGCCGCTCTGTCTGGTTGCGCCAGTGGGCAGCTGACGCTGCTGGCTAAGAAAGCTCTCACTGGCCTCCCCTTTGTGGGGCTGCAGCTGTTTGGTGATGTTCTTGATGTTCTAGCCAAGGATGGAAGGCTGCCTCAGCGTAGGAGGCAGTCTCGGCACTTTCGGGGGTCCTCTGCCCCCCTCCCATCCTTTCACATTCCCAGAGGGGGCCGTGGCTCCCTCCTCTCCAGTGGTCGCAGAGATTCTTGGGGCCGTGGCAGAACCCGTGGACGTCCCGGTCTCTCCTGGAATCCTAAGTCCAAACCCTCTCCCAAGCCCCCTCAGGCATGAAGGGGCGCCCTCACCCATCCGGGTGGGGGGACAGCTTCGGCTCTTTGCTCACGCCTGGAGGCTTCACGTCTCAGACCGGTGGATTTAGAAGGTAGTGTCCTCCGGTTACAAGATAGAGTTTGCAGCCTGCCCCCCCACCAAGATTCATCAGATCCCGGATGTATTTAAACCCCCTGTCCGCTCAGGGATTGTTTCTTGCTGTTCATTGCATGTTAGAGTCTGGAGTCATTTGTTGTGGTGCCTCATCAAGAAAAAGGTCAAGGGTACTATTCCAATCGGGAATAGGGCTCTCTGAGGCCCATTCTGGATCTGAAGGGCCTCAACAAATTTGTCAGATTCAAACATTTTTGCATGGAGACGCTGCGCTCTGCTGTCAGTACCCTTCGCCCAGGCATCTTCATGACCACTGTCGACATCAAGGATGCTTATCTTCATGTGCCTATCTTCCCAGTTCATCAGAGATTCCTAAGGTTCGAGCTGCAGGGTCAGCATTACCAGTTTGTGGCTCTACCCTTTGGTATCACCTCGGCACATTGGGTGTTCACCAAGGTGCTGGCGGGAGTGATGGCTCTGCTAAGGAACCAGGGCATCCGCATCATTCCTTACCTGGGCGACATCATGATTGTGGCCGAGTCTTTTCCTCAGGCCGAGCGGGACACTCAAATGGTGACATACACTCTGGAGTCTTTCGGCTGGGGGATCAACTATCCCAAGTTATCTCTGTCCCCGTCATTGGTGAGGACCTTTCTGAGCATGACGCTGGATACCTCTCAGGTCAAGGTGTTCCTTCCTCAGCAGAAGGTGGAAGGTCTTCAGCTGCAGACTCGGGCTCTGCTGTCGTGTCCTCTTCCCTCCATCTGTCAGGGGATGCAGTTGGTGGGCCTGATGGTGTCCTGCTTCGAGGCAGTCCCCTTTGCTCAGTTGCACATGAGACCTCTCCAGTTACACCTCTTGTCAGTTTGGGATCGGGACCCTGTGTCCCTGGATCAGGAATTTTTTTCTGTCTCCACTGGCCAGACGGTCTCTCTCGTGGTGGCTGGACTCAAGGAACCTTCTGGGGGGCAGGTCCTTCCTGCCCCCGTGCTGGGAAACGGTCACCATGGATGCCAGTCTCACCGACTGGGGAGGCTTCTGGAAGTCCCTGAGGTTCCAGGGTCGGTGGGGCCCACAAGAGGCCCATGCTTCCATCAACGTCCTGGAACTGAGGGCGATCAGGTTGGTTCTTTCTCTCTATTCTCTCACCTCCGGGGTCGGGCTGTTCAGATTCACTCAGACAACCAGATGGCGGTTGCCTACATCAACCATCAGGGAGGAACTCGGAGCGAAGCGAGCCTTCAATGAAGTGTCCCTGATTCTGTCTTGGGCGGAACAGCATGTTCCCTGCATATCAGCGGTTTACATCCCAGGGGTGGAGAACCAGGTAGCGGACTCCCTGAGCAGGGGGACGTCTCGTCTGGGAGAGTGGTCTCTCAACAACCAGGTGTTTCTCTCCCTCTGTCACCGCTGGGGTCAGCCGGACGTGGACCTGTTTGTGTCCCGTCACAATCACATACTTCCCAGATTTGTCTCTCTGTCTCAGGATCCTCTGGACTTCGCCACAGATGCCTTGGCAATACCGTGGACAGAGTTTCAGCTTCTCTATGTGTTCCCTCCGTTTTCCCTCCTGGGCAGGGTCATGCGCAAGATAGCCCAGGAGCGGGTACCAGCTATACTAGTGGCCCCTTGTTGGCCAATGGTTCGCAGATGTCGTGCGGTTGGCATTAGACCGGCACTTCTTGCCCAAGGATCCAGATCTTCTCACCCAGGGGCAACTACGCCATCCCAATTTACAAACTCTGGTTTTAACGGCTTGGCTGCTGAAACCTCCATATTGATGGAAAAGGGGTTGCCTGCTTCTGTTGTTGATACCATGATTCGGGCTAGGAAGAAGTCCTCGTCCTTTATTTATTACAGGGTCTGGCATGCTTACATGGTGCGCGCCCTGCTAGAGGGAAGCGTGAGACGCGGCCGTGCATGCGCCATTGGAACGGGGTTAAGGTAAGGTTTGTGGGCGTCTTGGGGGGTTTCACCCCGCGGGACATCCCGATTTCATATGCCCCGCGGGGAGGGATCTGATCTTTTAGATTCCCGGGCCGATTCCCCCTGGGTGTTGGTCCACTTTAAGGTAGCCTTGCTGGTGGCTATCACTTCTGTAAGGCGAGTTTCTGAACTAGCAGCATCAAACCTCCTTATTTTGAGAGGCATCAGGATAAGGTGATGTGTCAGCTCAGGCCAGACTTCCTGCCAAAGGTTGTGTCTGCTTTTCATCTTAATCAGGACATTGTCTTGCTTTCATTGTGTCCTAATCCTGCTAATTCCAAGGAGCGGGCTCTGCATTCCCTAGATGTGGTCAGGGCTCTGAAGTTTTATTTGGTCGCCACTGAGCCTTTCAGGAAGTCTGATGCTCTTTTTGTTCTCACTTCTGGACCTAAAAAGGGTTTGCCTCCGGCTAAATCCACTATCAGCAAGTGGATCCGTCAGGCGGTGGTTCAAGCCTATTCTGCTAAGGGAAAGGAACCTCCCTTTAGGTTTACTGCTCTCTCTACTCGTGCTATTGGTGCCTTATGGGCTTTTCAGCACCAAGCTTCTGTTGAACAAGTTTGCAAGGCCTCTACTTGGTCTTCTGTGCATACTTTTTCTATGTTTTTTTTTTTTAAATATATTTTTATTGACATTTTGCAACCAAGTAAGGCATAAGATACAAAAGACAAAGCTGAGACAAAGTATACAAGGCGACTCGCCGACACAATACATTTCTTTGCATCCTGACTACACAACTGGGAGCCGCTTAGTAGTGTTCTATGAGCACCTAGAGCCCGGAGCTTGCCCCGAACCCCAACTTGGGCCCATCAACGCCAGGGCAGGTAAACTAGTCTTGACCAGACATCTACGGTGGAGGATCCCCCCCGCTCCCAAGCAGCCCCCGCGAGCACAAAGCTGCAATATGTGCCGGCCTCTCCGCCCTGCCTGTCTTTCGAACAAAAGGATAAAGCAAGAGAGGTAAAGCTAATGAGAACACAGATAGAACTCAGCACAGCTAAATAACTCAGTCGGTGTGCGGTAATGTTGAATACGGGGTTAGGGGTCGCTGTTTCACAGGTTCCGCGTTGTATGGGTGCGCCTGACAGCGAATGGCCAGAGCGAACGGCTTGCTGCAGATTCATTAACAAATCACGCTCAAAAATTTCTCGCGCTGTGAATTCCTTGTTTAAACCCCAGAGCGCTGGCGGTGATGTGTGTAAAGTAGTTTTTAACCCCCAAACAACCTTTTTTTTAATGTAAAAATTATACAAGTTTTTCTAAACATTTTGTAATATGAATACATGAATATCAGACCTGTAATATCAATTCTGCACAATTTTTTTTTTTTTTTTTTACTTAAAAAAAAAAACCTAACATTGCAGACGTGGTCACAGAATGTTTGACATTAAAAAAAATAAAAAATACATTAATAGCAATTAATTATGATTGTTTAAAGATTGCTCCATTGAAATGCATTGGACAACGCCAGGGAGCGCCAGGTCATACCTGTCGCTGTGATGGGATTAGCAGCGGCGCTGTTCGTTGCAGTCGGCTACATGATGAATCCCGCGCTAGCTGACGCTCTCGCCAGCGCTAGCCTCATTTAGCGTGATAAATGCGTCATTGTGACCGCCGCCGGGCGTACTTGATTCGGTAGCCGCCGTTAGCTGGCGGTACCTGGCGCTCGTCAGACACTACCTGGCGCTAGCCCTTGATAAATAAGGCCGCAAGACATAACAATAAAATCAATTAAAACCACACTAAGGCTGGTCTAGAATGATGGGACTAAATGAGTAACAGTCTAAGAAGGTTAACAGTATTATTATATTGCACGCTGCCCTATAAATCAATTCAAATGATATTCCATATCTAACCCCTATGGTGCAAATTAACAAAAATAATACAATTGTGCTGAATTCAAAAAAGTGCACAGTGCCAGTAATACAAAAAATACATATATGTACACTAATAAATTAGAAGTGCTGTGAGATACCAACAAAAACCTTTAGTCCCACACTAATTAAGTGGGTACATCTATAAGGTACTATGTGCCAAACTGATTATAGTGGATCAATGAAACCAATAATATCAACATAAAAATAAAGGGGGGTGCAGCTGCATAATATATAAAGAAATTACATCACCATAGTTAAGGAGTCCCTCTCTGGATCAGCCAAACTCACATCGACGCGTTGCGTGGGTACAGGACGTCCCACTTCATCAGGATGAGATGTGGTAATGTCCAATTGACCCTTTTATGCCCCCAGTCATGATATGCGCTGTACGGTCGGCGAGCACGACCCGGCGCCAGGACACGCCCCGTCCGCCATCACTTTCGGGACAGCGTGGGGTTAGCATATCCGGCGCCGGCCCCTCACCGGCCGTGGAGCGCATAGACTCTGACCGCGGCACGCTGCGCGCGCATGCACCCTTCGCCTCGTGTCTGGGTGTTCTCCCCTGCAGTGGGAGGCACCCAGACGTCGGCTCCAGCCTGACATGCGCCAGCCTCCCAGCCCGCAGCTGTCATAAGGAGAGCTGAGGAATGACAGCGGGGGGAGAGGCATATGCTTCAGCGTAGACAAGAATGGACAACTATCAACACTTAACTAGGACCTTTCTAAATTACAAAATAAATACATATATACATGTAATTTATCAATATCTACATAATCACATTTAGAAGGGGTCAGCGTACAAAAGGCAAAAATTGCCAATAGACAATCCATTGGGAGGATCCTTTATGTGATTAATAATCGGGGCCAGCCACATTGCATTTTTAATAGCATGTAGAAGACATTAAGTGCTCAATATTCAATTATATCTATAAATATTACAAAAAAAAAGAAATGTATTCCAGCCCATAATAGTAATTAATGTCAAATGGGCTGGAATATTCACAAAAGAAATGTACCCACATATGCATGGAAAGTATTTGTTTGAATCAAGAGTTTTTAAAGGCAGTAGCGGAGTTTATACATGCACTTTAATTGCATAGCCAAATCACTCACTGCTGGAGTTAATGCAGTGGGGTAGGCAGGTAAGTATAGGTGATCAACATGTATAATTCCATCCAAAATGCAAACCTGCTCCTGTCCATCCACTACCGCTATTTAGGCTAAGATATTTGCATCAGTAATAAAGGATCCCCATGTACATAAGACATGCAACAACCTATATATATATGTCCAATAGCCTTTTAATCACAATATTGAAATATTGGATGGACACCTAAATAAGCTGTCAATGCAAAACCAGATTACAAACCACTAATTATATGTACATGGTGGGGACAACAGGTGAGTATGAGTTGCAGGGAGGTATCAGAGTCTTCTTCCTGATTCTTCAACTCTCCGATGGTAATACGATGTAGAATCTGTTCATTTTGGACAGAAGGAACCAGGCCATATCACGGTGGAATCATTCATAACTAAGTGAAAACAAAGTGAAAACAAAGCACAACAGTGAGTGAAGCAAGACCAATTGATGAGACCCAACCAATTCAAACACGTGCCAAACCTATAATGTGTCCATAAGTGTTACCCACCATTTAATCCTCCCGTCCTAAGAAGGAAATAAAACTAAAATCCTCATTTATCCCATAAGGTGCCCTAGTGTTTAAATTGTAGATCCACCGCAATTCCAAGCGTCTTTTAAGATTACCTCCTTTCCCTCCCAAACTCACCTTTTCGATGAAAAGAATACGTGTCCCCTCCATGTTACCATCATGCTGTAATAGAAAGTGAGCAGCCACGGGAGTTAGGGTCTTCCCTGCATCCTTATCCCGCTTAGCCAATTTGATATTCGATACATGTCCTTGTATCCTCACTTTCGCTGCATTCTTTGTTTCACCTACGTATTGTTTAGGACAGGTGCATTGTATTAAATAGACAATTCCTTTAGTTCTACAGTTCATATGTTGTTGAATACGGTATTCCCTAGAAGAATAGAGTCCACTAAAGCTATTACAGCTCTCAACATATTGGCAAATACTACATCTGCCGCAAGGTCTACGCCTGATGCATAGCCTCCACCGATCTGACCTTATTTTGTTCCGTTTTTCCTATGGCCCGTTTTCCTTCCGTTTGTCTCGAGGTCCAAATGTGATTCAGAGCCGCCGTCGGGAGAGCTCCGTTACTGTTCCGTTTATGTGTCTTCAATCGGGAAGTGTTTTTTCCCCTCACGGGTGCTTTCCATGTGGTTGTGGGTTCCGTTGCCGTTCCCACAGACGATCCGTTTTTTGGTCCTTTTTCTTGCGTTTCCAAACGTAGCTTCGTGCCATCTGTTTCCGTTTTCACCCAGATTCCGACTGTTTTTCCGTGTATACTTACATTTCCATGGTTTTCCTGTTGTCAATCTGGGTCCACGCAAGCGCACATCCCTAGTCCTCCCTCAAGATTTCACCATACAACAAACTGACACTTTTAGCAACACCGAAACTTACCTTCAAATAATATCCTTCTTCTTCTCCTTCCTCCTCTTCCCTGTGTTTAATGCTTACCTTAATCTGTTCTTCTTTTTCTTCTTCTTCTTCCTATTCCTTGTCCCATATACTTACCTTTTGGGACATGTAAGTGTATGTTCATGTTGTGAGAATGTACAGTGCCAGGAAAGAGAACACCCCATTTTTTTTTTTTTTTTTTTATAGAAACTTTAAAATCTTAAAATGAATTCAAACATTAAAATGTTGCCAAGCCACCCAGGAGGGTCTTCTGGGTCTTCAATTGGGCCCTTTTCTTTGATCTGTGAACGAAAAACATCATCAGTTTTGCCTTGTAAGTATTTCTTGCTTATCTATGGGTTTTGTTTTGGGCCATTTTTAGGGGTAATGTTATTTAATTACTGTGTCTTAGATCCTTTTTTTGGGGGGGCCCAGGAGTTTAAAATACATGTATTATATATTGAAAAAACTTACAAGGCTTGCGGCCAACAGGGCATCTGGAGCGCAGCCTCCTCCCTGGGTCCACCAGAATGTCCGGCTGTGAAGCTGTTTGTATCAAAAACACAAGGATATTATTGACTCTTTGTGCCTCCTGAATGTCAGATTAGGTTAGGCTTCTATGCATCAAATCACTCACCTTCCCCAGGCACCTCTTCAGCTTGCCCAGCTTCCTCCACTATTCTTTGGGATGGGCCTGCGACGTCCTAATCTACAAATAACAATAGTGCACATTAGTATATGTCTTGTTTGCATGTATCTGGACATATGTAGGTTTGAGAGTCTTACCGGAGTCAGGTTGCTGCTGTGTCTGTATTGACTCCCTGCCTTGCGATTCCCCCCCCCCGTATCCTCAGGTCCAATGGTTCCTTAAAGTCACTGGCAGAGGAGGGGGTGGGCGTTGGCACTGGCGGGGCACCACCTATACCTTCATCAGTACCTCCCAACACTGGGCTGCGGGCTCTTGTCCGGGTGGGGCGGAACCGCATATTCCATTCATGCGCTGCAATATAAACACAATCATAAACACAGGCCTAGGCAAGGGCAGTGTGATTATTGCATGTCAAGTAGCAAGACTTACCTGGTAAGTGCTTGGAAAAGTACCGCCTCACCCGGGGCCTATGCCTCCTCTTCAAGTCAGACCAGTGTTGGGCGATCTGTGTGAAGGTATAGGTGGTTCCTGAAATCCTGGCAATCGCGTCCACCACCACCAGTGCCAACGTCCTCTTATCGAAATCGCACGGCAGGAAATCGTAACGGTTTCTCAGCATCGTCTGTTTTGAATAAACACAATGGTACAGCATTAGTCACACAAATAGATGACAAAGTCTCATGCCCTATCTAAAGCAAGTATCTAACCCTCATTCCGACGCACATGGGCCTACTTAGTCTATCTGCCTCTAGGCTAGTGTGCTGCTTTGCACATGTTTAAAACTAAGATGGGCTAGTAGTTTAGTTTAACAAGTCAGTTGGTCCTCACTACTCTTGCCCTGCCATAGCTATTTTTTGTTTAGCGGCTTGTGCGCGCACATAAACGCTCGCCTACTCACATACATTATAATTTTGTCCTGCTCCTCGGTGTAGATGGCTGGCAACATATTTCTGTATCTTCCGGGTGTGGTTATGACGTCCTCCCGCGGTGGCGTGCGTGCACGCGCGCACGCAGCCACACACGCTGCAGCACACGCCCACACGGGAAAACTATTTAAAGGTCAATGCACTCAGCTCTGTGTTGGTTACCATATCACTACGCCCAGACCAAAAGGGAGTCATAAGACCCCAAAAAGCCCAGAGCAACATGCTCGCCGCACAGAGAGACATCAGGAACAACCACACAAGAGCAGGCACAGGAGCCGGACAGACATGGCCATAGTCAAAGGGGGGATAAGCCAGCCAAACAGGCTGCTGGGATCAAACGCAGTAGCAAGGAGCCCTTGGCCCAGTCGCCCCCACCTGCTAAATCATCCAGGGCTCACAAGGGACACCAAGCTCGAGCAACCTCCACCTCCTCCACACAGAAAGCATGTGGCTAAATCCAGCCACACCACAAAGGGTAAGCGTAGGGCCAAAACCACTAGCCCACCCAGCCCAACCACCCCTCCTCCTCGACACTCTGTGTTCCCAAGTACCACCAGCACGGGGTCAATAGAGAGCCCCACAGGTGCCAGTTCGACAGGCACCCTGCCATTATCACATAGCACCCCCCACAGTCCTTCACAGTCACCCATCAGCCCAAGAATCCGAAACTACTCCCCAGACAGCCAGCCATCAATGTCGTCTGCTGCCGGGGACACCACACACCCATGTGGGCGCCAGCTGTGACGTGGCTCACTTACAGCCCGTTTCTGTGATGTGCAAAGCATGGCTGTAGCCACTGGTGTTTGTGAGCACTATGATGCCCTATTTGGGCGTTATTCCAAGTCAACCCCAAAGCAGGCCAAGCAGGAGATGTGGGATAAGATTTGCCGGCAAGTGAATAGTGTTGGTTCTGTGAGGAGGGATGTTGAGCAAATTAAACGTAAATATTATGGGAAAAAAAATGGACATGCGCCGCCAGCAGAGGTAAAGCCCATTTAGAGTGTAACTGAATGGACAGCCTGCTTTGTAGCAGTATGTAACACTTATTAGGTGTGCTTTACTCTTCCCCAGCCTGCAGACAGGGGGTGGTATCCCTACTAAAATCCTCCTAACACCAGCGGAAGAGCATGTGTTGACCTATATTCACCCACCCAAATGAAATAGCACTTGCCTATATTTAAGTTAAAATAGTGGCCTCACTACCTGCTACCTTTCTTGGCAGACCCTACCCAGCCCACCCATTATTGAAGTAATTCGGGATTTGGAGGAGGAGGACACAAGTCTGCTGCAGCCAAGGCCACCAGACCCAGTGGGACAACATCCAACACACCAGCCCCAGCAAGTGCAGCCCCTGATGTCCACTACCCATACCTCAGGGGCACAAACCTCTGCTGCCATGGACATTGGCCGCACAACAGACTCTACGCCCAGCCAGCCACCTGCAGCCACTCAATCAGTACCAGACGCACCCACCCGTGCCAGTGGCGGAACCCAGCAACGTCGCCATATCAGCCAGAGGAGACATCTGCAGATAATGGAGGAAGCATGGCACCAGGAAAACGTGGAGTTTGCAGCTAACACACAGAGGTTTAATGAGACAGTGTGTTCACAAATCACCTCTATGTCACAACAACTAGAGGTTTGGAATCTAAATGTGTCCGGCCTGCTTGCAGAAACAAAGCAGGCATATGGCGGAAATGGTACAGCAATGGCAGTTAATGAATCAGAGCCTTGCTCATATTGCCGCTAACATGCAGCAACCCCATCCATCATTTTCAACCTCCTACTCTACCTACCACTGAAGGCATGTGTTTATGCATTGATTCTGGGGAGCAGGACACAAGACTACCGTAACCCCAAACACATGCTCTTCCACAACCCCACATTAACAGCCTAAACATTTTTCCACAATGTTAGTCCCTTTTTTTTTTGTGAGGATCACACAAAATAAAAAAGGCACACATTGCCTAAAATGCATGAAAATAAAGCGAAAACATTGTCACAAGCTGGGAACGGATCGCCTGTGGTGAGCCACTTTGTGTTCCACAGTAGGGAGGTGTTACATCTTCTGAAATGACTAAAGCGTCCTCAGCCAGGTCACTGTATCTGGGAACCCGGCTACGGAAGGCGATGTTGTGCAGGACCCCACACGCAACAATTAATTGGAGGACCTTGGCGGGCTCATACTGCCAGGCACCCCCAGTCTGGTCCAGACAACGGAAGCGCATCTTCAACAAGCCAAACGTGCCGTTCCACCACTGAGCGAGTCCTCCTATGTGCAGTGTTATACCGCTTCTGGGCCTGCGAGGATGGGTGGAGGATGGAGGTGAGTAACCAGGGGAGCAATGGATAGCCAGAATCACCTGCCAAAAAAGATACAAAAAATAAGCACACACCATAATACAAAAAACACATGACATATGGGCCCCTTTGCCACATATGTAGTGGCAGGCCCCATAACTAGCCGAGACAGAGAAACCTAAACAACAAACATCTAAAGTGTATCTAAACAAGTACCATCATGCTACTAAGGAAGAGCCACAAGTACCTTACATGCTACTTACAAATACGGTATGTTAGGTTACTTTAAACTGCTAAGAACAGGGAACAACAGAGAGAGGCCTAAGGGGAAGAGGCTCAATAATGTGCTGTTTAGCATTCCAGCATTAGTGAACAGGGACAATAGGTCAGCTGGGCAGTGTCAGTGCAAAGCACAGTTCTGATGAGGCAACATGCACATCCACCCAGCACACTCCTGTACAATGACTCTGGGATGAAACATAGCTAAGAGGGCCAGGACAGAAAGGTATAGTGACGAATCGCAAACAAAGCCATAGGAGGAAATACTGGTAAGTAAGTGAGGGTTAACTTCTACTGTTTCATTGGAGTCTATAACAGATTAGTGGGGTACAGGCACAGACCAATCAGAAAAATCATGCTGGACGGCAACAACTATTTTTAAACACATATACGTTGGCATGTCGGCTATATTATAAAAGCACAACTTAACCGCATTCCAGGCTTCCGCTGTGTCAGGGAAAAATATATATTTTGGTGCCAGGGTAGCCATGCCATCCAAAAACTTGGTAAGGCTGCGGCTCAGCGTAGACTGGGACATCCCCACGGAGAAGGCACCCAGTCTCTGGAACGAGCCGTTTGCCAAAAACTGCAGGCAGCCAACCAATTTGGTCATACCTGCAATTGCATGCCCCTTCCTTGTGGTGCGGGCTAACCATGGCCACAGCTGCCTATACAAGTCCTGGAGAGAAACACGGTTAAGGCGGGTGAGCTCGAATAGCTCAAGGTCATGCATGCCATCGATGTCCAGACGTGTTCGGTGCAGCCTGGTTTCTGCCATGCTCAAAAGAACCAGGCCGCGTAGCTGACGCCTTTGATGCTCACGCACAGCAGAATGCATTTCCAAGTCACAAAGATCAAATATGGCTGCTAAGACTGCCCGTAAGTGAAGCGTCGAAACCCTCGTTAAATTGGAAATCAAGGCTCTGAATCAATTTAAAAACGGACCAATCAACGTCCAGTCCATTTTCACGGAGTTCAGCCTCTTGCGAGCCGTCAATCGGAAAGGCGCCTGCAGAAACACCTGAACGCATACACGCACACAAAAAGCAACGTAGCACCCTTTCCTGACCCGATCACAGCCCAAAAACCACGGGAAACCGCATGGGATAGCTGAACGAGGAGGCTCTGCATCAGGCCAAATGTCCCTGAGAAAGCCTTAGAGATGAATTACATGGCACCTCTGCGTCCATGGCAAGAAAATAATCACAGCCATATTCACAGTATTGTGAATGTCTTAACTATTTAAATATATGTTAATGGATTTTATCAGATTTAATTTGAGTCTATGTTTTGTTTTTGTATGCTTTCTTAAAGGCCCTCTTTAGCGTCTTCCTCTGCTGCAGA
The DNA here is from genome assembly GCA_027917425.1 of Gastrophryne carolinensis. Lineage (NCBI taxonomy): Eukaryota > Metazoa > Chordata > Amphibia > Anura > Microhylidae > Gastrophryne > Gastrophryne carolinensis. The sequence goes on from CM051239.1 coordinate 126,853,387, forward strand.
TCCAGATTTAAATACCCACTTTCTTTGAAGATCAAGCTGCATGGTCCACACATGTACCTCTGAATCTATGAACATTTTTCCACACCACTTTAACCCTTCTATTGCCAGCTACGTGAGTCTCACGTAGCACCCTCTACTCCACTTAAGTGCTAGCTAAGTAAGACTCACGTAGCTGGCTTTAAACCCCCACAGTAAAAAAAATATAAAAGTAAAAAACTCACCTGACCCCTCGTTGGACCCAGGAGGGGGGGGGGACCCTATGCCATTTTATTCTTAGTATACAATATGTCCTGCTCCAAATCTAATACTTACAGTTGGGATATACTCCGCCAGATGGCGCTGGACTGCAGAGACATCGAAAATAGGCTCCTCCCTGCCCCTCAATTACCCAGGAACCTCCCACAAATCCCCAGAATTTCTCAGCAGTCTGGCTGCGAAGGATGAGAAATTGGCTCTCTAATCGCAGGTGAATGGGGTTATTAACCTGCGGCCCTGTAGGACTATTCCCACCCGTTCCACTAGTAATATGCCTCCCAGCCTTGGTTGCGCTGGTCGGGTGAAGGTAGGCAGCACCTCTGTCAGGTGCTTAGGAGCGCTGCTCCACCGCAATCCCCCACCAAAGGGTAGGCGGTTCAGGCTTATGGTGAGCCTCTATGGATGCCCCTTCCGCACTATTGCCCCTTGCCCCTGTCTATCGGTGGGCCCTATTTAAGTGGCCGCCATCCTCCCTCATCCTCATAGTCTTCGGGGGAAAAGAAGGGGGGGTGTGTATATGTATAGATATGTAGGTTATGAAGTCTGTGCTTTCACCTTTCACATGTCTTTATTCTTGTGTCAGCCACCGCGCCGACTTCTCTTTATTGCTTTTAAATGTATCGCCGCCGCGCGCTGACTTGGTTCCGCGCTTGGCGGCGGCATTACCTCAGGCGCTGGTGCGCCATCATTGGCTGTTGGCCTTCTGGCTTCGCGCTCTTCGGGGGGGGCGGGGCCCGTCTTTGGCGCCTTCCGCGTCATCGCTGTTACTGGCCCTCGAGGTATACCGACGCCATCTTTTCTGACTTGGTTGGCATATGCGCGACAGACCCCTACCTATCGCGGTCTGTAAGTGCCCTTGCGGGCGGCTTCATCTGCTTCACTTTTGTTACGATGTACTTAAGGTCTTGTCTGCTTATGTCTTTCAGGCGGGACGAACCCTTCTTGGCTTCTCCCAGCCCTGCTTTTAGTATATTACTTGTAGGCCTTGTAAAATGTATACTCCCACGTTATTGGAACATCCAGGGTTGCTATATAGCGCTATTCCCTATCGGCATATAGCGCCGCTATAATCACCATATGGAGGCATCTCAGGATAATGTTACCGGGGTCCCTTTGGGACAAGACCGGCTGTGTGTAGCTTGTGGGCAGCCTCATGCTGAGGCTGACAAGGCACGGGTCTGTGTGCCCTGTGCTGAGCAGGTGCTTGCATTGCAATCTGGCCTGCCAGTGGCTGCACCTAGTTTCACTTCACCTACTCCCCCAAGCTTAAATCTCACTCCTACTGAGTTGCATACTAGTGGGTATTCTCAGCCTGATGTGTCTTCTAGACTGGCTACTGTTGAACTGATTATTGCTAAGTCCTTAGCGCGTAAGGCCCCTGCTAAGAAGCGGCACTTGACGCCTAATGTGACTGTTTTCCCTATGGGAACTGAGGAGTTTATGAATCTGTGTGGCTATACCCCGTCTGATGAAGGGGAGCTCTTTTCTGATTCAGGCTCATCTGATGAGAGACCAAGGGGTCATGACGATTCTGGCTCTGACCCCTGGGCCCCGGATGACACTGACAGATTATTGACCCAGATTTTTGAGGTTCTGTCTATCTCTCTCCCTGTTGAGGCTCCCAGGCAAAGAGGGGAGCTTTTCCATACAGCAAAATCACGTTTGGAATTTCCAGAGCAGGCACATTTCCATAACCTTGTGCTCAAGGAATGGGAGCGCCCCAGTAAACTTCCCGGGGTTCCAAAGAGTTGGGATAGGAAGTATCCCTTTCCTGCTGAGGTGGTTAAATGTTGGTCATCCCCCCCGAGGTGGATGCCCCGACCCTAGGGCTAGCTAACACCTCTGTTATGCATTCCCCTGATTCTACTACCCTGCGGGATGCTGAGGACAGGCGCATTGACCAGTTAGCGCCTTTGCATGTGCGGGGACGTCGCTGTGCCTCTGCCATTACTGCTGTGGCCACTAGAACCCTTATCAGAAATATGCTTGATAGTGCCCCTGATGATTTGCCTTGTGAGGTGTTTAATGCACTCTCCAGTTGTGATGTTTTTGTAAATTTTGTCCTATCAGCATTTGATGACACCATCAGAATGTGTGGCAGAACTTCTACCCTCGTGGTGGCTATACGCCGCTCGGTTTGGCTGCTGACAATGCTGCCAAGAAGGCCCTTACTGGTTTTCCCTTTAAAGGACTGCGTCTGTTTGGGGACCGCCTGGACCTGTTTGCTAAGGGAGGCAGGTTACCCCAGCGCAGGCGGCAACCTCGGCCCTTTCGGGGTCAGGGTTCCTTCTCCTCTCCTTACCGTGGTGCGAGACAGGGAAGGGGGGTGTCTTTCCCTGGGGCCCGGGGAGATTTCTGGGGTAGAGGCAGAGAACGTGGACGTCCTTGCTCCTCCTGGGGTCCCAAAGCTAAATCCTCTCCCAAGCCCCCTCAGGCATGATGGGGCGCCCTCACCCATCCGGGTGGGGGGACGGCTGCAGCACTTCTGGAGGCTTCATGTCTCAGACCAGTGGATTCAGGAGGTAGTGTCCTCCGGTTACAAATTGGAGTTTGCTGCCGATCCCCCTCCAAGATTCATCAGATCCTGGATTCCTCAGGACCCTGTGTCAGCTCAGGAGCTAGTGCAAGCAGTGCAAGGAGTGCTGGGGGTCATCTGCCAGGTCCCTTTAAGAGAAAAAGGCAAGGGCTTTTATTCCAACCTATTCGCAGTACCCAAAAAGGATGGTTCTGTCAGGCCCATCCTGGACGTAAAGATTCTCAACAAGTTTGTCAGGGGGAGGCGCTTTCGCATGGAGACTCTGCGCTCTGCCATCAGTTCCCTGCACCGAGGGGATTTCATGACTGCTGTGGACATCAAAGATGCTTACCTTCATATTCCTGTGTTCCCAGGTCATCAAAGTTTCCTCAGGTTCGCTCTGATGGATCAACATTACCAATTTGTGGCCTTGCCCTTCGGCCTCACTTCAGCTCCCAGGGTGTTCACCAAGTTGCTGGCTGGCGTGATGTCTCTACTCAGATGTCAGGGCGTCCGCGTGCTTCCCTATCTGGACGACATTCTCATCACTTCCCAGTCTCTACATCACGCAGAGTTACATACTCAGCTGGTGGTGTCCACTCTGGAGTCATTTGGATGTGTGATCAACCACCCCAAGTCCTCACTGTCCCCTTTCTTGGTAACTCCATTCCTAGGAATGAATCTGGATACAGTTCAGGCAAGGATCTTCCTTCCTCAGCAGAAGGTGGTTGCACAGGCTCAGTCCCCCCTAGCTTGTCCCCATCCCTCCATCAGGCAGGGGATGCAGCTGGTGGGCCTGATGGTGGCGTGCTTCGAAGCGGTCCCTTATGCTCAGTTCCACTTGAGGCCTCTGCAACTTCACCTATTGTCTGTATGGGACAAGGACCCAGCGTCCCTGGACAGGGTCTGTGTGCTCTCCCCCCTGGTCAGGAGGTCCCTCTTGTGGTGGATGGACTCAAGGAACCTGTTGGGGGGCAGATCCTTTCTTGCCCCTTCCTGGGAGACGGTCACCACGGATGCCAGTCTGTCAGGTTGGGGGGGGGGTTCTGGAAGTCCCTGCGGTTCCAGGGGAGGTGGGGCCCACAGGAGGCCCACACTCCTATCAATGTCTTGGAGCTGCGAGCGATCAGGTTAGTTCTGGCTCGCTTGACTACTCATCTTCAGGGCCTGCCTGTTCAGGTGCGCTCGGACAACCAGACGGCAGTTGCCTACATCAATCATCAGGGAGGGACCCGGAGCAAGGGGGCCCTCCAGGAAGCGTCTCTGATCCTGACTTGGGCGGAGGCCAATGTCCCCTGCATTTCAGCTGTGTACATCCCGGGGGGTGGAAAATCGCCTGGTGGACTCTCTGAGCAGGGGGACCTCTCGCCAGGGAGAATGGTCCCTATGCAGCAGGGTGTTTCAATCCCTGTGTCACCGTTGGGGCCAACCAGATGTGGATCTGCTTGCGTCCCGCCACAATCACAAGCTTCCAGCTTTTGTCTCTCTGTCCAGGGATCCTCTGGCCCTGACCTCGGATGCGCTAGCAATGTCATGGAAGGACTTTCAGTTTCTGTATGTCTTCCCTCCAATTCCCCTGCTGGGCAGGGTTCTGCGCAATATTGCTCTGGAAGGGGTGCCAGCAATTCTGGTGGCCCCCAGGTGGCCAAGAAGAGTGTGGTTCGCAGACGTGGTACAGGTGGCAGTAGATCAGTACGCTCTGCCCTTGGTGCCAGATCTGATCACTCAGGGCTCACTACACCATCCCAATTTACAAACTCTGGCTTTGACGGCTTGGCTGCTGAAACCTCCATCTTGATGGAGAAAGGGCTGTCTTCCTCAGTTGTGGATACTTTGATTAAAGCTAGGAAGAAGTCTTCCTCTTCCATTTATTACAGGGTTTGGCTTGCCTACATTGACAGGAGTGAGTCTGGGAGGCCGATTCATTAACAGCGGCAGGTTGCGACAGTTGAGCGACTGTAGCAGTTGGTGTGCAGTAATGTTGAATACGGGGTGACGAGTCGCTGTTTGACAGGTTCCGCGATGTATGGGTGCGCATGATAGCGACTTGTCAGAGCGACCGACTCCCACCATATTCATCAAAAAATCACGCTCAAAAAATTCTCGCGCTGTGAAATGCATGTTTAAACCCCAGAGCGCTGGCGGCGATGTGTTAAAAGTAGTTTTTTAACCCCCAAACCACCATATTTTTGGAAACCAAAAAAAAAAAAAAAAAATTTAAAGAATTTAGTAATTTGAATACAATAATATCAGACCTGTAATATCAATTCTGCACACCTTAAAAAAAATATCTAACATGGCAGAAGTGGTCACAGAATTTTTCACATTTAAAAAAAAAAAAAAAAAAAACATTAATAACAATTAATTATGAATATTTAAAGATTGTTCTATTGAAATGCATTGGAGAGCGCCAGGTAGCGAGAGGTCATACCTGTCGCTGTTCAAGGTCGGACGCTGGCGCTGTGGGCTGAGGCTGGAATAATGATGAATGAGTGGCTATCTGGCGCTATCTAAGTCGCTAAGCAGGATCGGCTTGATAAATGTGTGATTGTGGTGGGGAGCCGGCGTCCTCGTGGCGGTGCCCGTCATTACCGGACGCTCACCCGTCGCTACCTGTCGCTATTCCTTCATAAATAAGGGCCTAAGTCTCTTCCCTGTCGTGTCTTCTCTATGCCCAGGATTCTGGAGTTCCTGCAGCATGGGTTGGAGATGGGGCTCCAACTCAGTACTCTGAAGGGTCAGGTTTCTGCCCTGGCTATTTTTTTCCAGAAGTCCTTTGCTCAGCACCCTCTGATCAGGACTTTTTTCCAGGGGGTCACTCATGTGCGTCCCCCCGCGTAAACCTATGGTGCCTGTTTGGGATTTGAACTTGGTTCTGTCAGCCTTGCAGGGTGCTCCCTTTGAACCTGTGCAGGATGCTGCCTTGGCCATTCTTACGCTCAAGGTTGTGTTTTCGGTGGCTATCACTTCTGTCAGGCGTGTGTCTGAGCCCCCCTGCTATGAGAGGCACCAGGACAAGGTGGTGTTTCGTTTCGAACCTGACTTTCTGCCTAAGGTAGTGTCTGCTTTTCATTTGAATCAGGATATTGTTCTTCCTCCTTTGTGCCCTAATCCTAGCAATGCTAAGGAGAGGGTTTTGCACTCTTTGGATGTAGTTAGGTGTCTGAAGTACTATCTGGTGGCTACTGCACCTTTCAGGAAAACTGATGCTCTTTTTGTGGTCCCTTCTGGTCCTAGGAATGGTTTGTCTGGAATGGAAAGTCTACTATCAGCAAGTGGATTCGTCAGGCTGTGATTCAGGCCTACTCTGCTAAGGGGAAGAATCCTCCCTTCCGCCTTACTGCTCATTCCACTCATGCTATTGGTGCCTCTTGGGCTTTTTCAGCACCAGGCTTCTGTTGAACAAGTTTGCAAGGCCACTAGGTCTTCTGTTCAAACCTTTTCATAGTTTTACAAGGTTGATGTTAGGGCCTCAACTGATGCTGTTTTTGGCCGAAAGGTTCGGCAGGCGGCAGTGGTTTAAACTGCCTGCTGCTGATTTTCTTGGGGATCCCACCCTACTTTATGGACACTGCTATTGGATGTCCCAACTGTAAGTATTAGATTTGGAGCAGGACGTACTGTATACTAAGAATAATACAATTCTGTGATTACTCACCTGTAGAATTGGTATTATGAGTATACAGTACGTCCTGCTCCAACCCACCCTTGGTTTGCATTTTCCTGGATCAACTGTATGGTGATTGTTATCATTGTTATAGTTGATCATTTGAATTGTTTAATGCTCCCGGCTTCTCCTTAACTGCTTTTCAATGCTGGGGATTTGTGGGAGGTCCCTGGGTATTTGAGGGGCCGGGAGGAGCCTATTTTCGATGTCTCTGCAATCCAGCGCCATCTGGCGGAGTATATCCCAACTGTAAGTATTAGATTTGGAGCAGGACGTACTGTATACTCATAATACCAATTCTACAGGTGAGTAATCACAGAATTATATTTTTTTAAATTAACCCCTTATGTTTATAGTGTGGATAGTAGTATTTTATTTGTAAATGTTATAAAGTGCTATTTTCAGTTTAGGGGGTCTCCTGGGCAAGAATGGGGGGGCTACTGATACATATGTGGTACCGTTGTAATCGGGAGAAATTGGGCTTTCACATGCAATATGGTTTTCTCTAATAAAGTAAATGTTTTATTTAAAATAAAGGAGACAATTGTCTAAAAAATATTTATTTATTTTGTTTTTTTTACACAAAAATATTAAAAAAACAGTAGAAAAATTACAAACAAGACATTTCATGTTAAAGCCTAAACTCTGCTGCAAAATATATATCTATAATTTTCCTGGAAATTCCGGCAAAAATCACGGTTAAACATGGCGCAGAATGGGGAAAAAATGACCCACAGAGGGTGACAAAACTTCAAGTAGAATGGCAATTAAAAGAGTTAATAGTACCTATGCATGTTGGGTATTGTTCTGCTCGGGGGACCTTGCTCTTTCAGATTTAGCTTGTATTCCAAGTATGTCACACACCCCCCGCTTCCAATATTCATAACATGTGGGTTATTACCTGTAGAGGGCGAACTTTTGCAGAGGAAGGAAAAAAGGAAGCCCCTCCCGGTCCATAAATACCTGGGACCTCCCACACATTCCCCAGTTTTTCGTCTCTGCAGACGCGAGCAAGCAGAAAATGGCTGTGTCTCCTCCTTGCAGGTAGCCAGGTTACATCCGGCCAATTTGTTTCTATTGCTGCCCGGACTCTGTTATTTAAACCCTTATTATGCCTCCCAGCCTTGGCTGTGGGTCTGGGCAATGGTAGGCAGCACCTTTGTGGTGTATGTGGTGTACCCTCGCCGCGGCCCGCCCCCCCCTTGTTCACTGTCGCCATCGTGGGGCCCAGCCACTGGCTGGGAGCCGCGTCTTCCTGCGCTGAGGGTAGGGGGTGGGGCCAGGCGCGGCGCGCGATCCGCGCCGGCCCGCCCTTCTTCTCCCTCTCTCCGGTGGTCTGTGCTGCGTGCTGGACGCCATTACGATGCTTTGTGAGTGCCCTGTGGGCCCTTTCCTTATTTTTACGTATAGCGCTGTGTCTGGCTATTTGAGTGCTTGGGGCAGCTTCCCAGGTCTAAATATATATATATAATTATGCTTTTATGCCTTTCTTAGCTGCATATAAGTATGTTGATTGTGTGTCCGATTGTGCCTTATGGGTCCCTGCAATTGTGTCTTTCAGGAGGACTCCCTATCAAGTGTTAAAAAGGGGGGTTCTCCCGGTCCTGGGGTCCCTTGGTTTTAAATTGGGGTATCATTCAAATCCTCCCACTCGGGACTTAAAGGGGGCATCCCGGGTTGCTTAAACAGCGTAATTCCCTCTGGTCATTGCGACTACCGTAACATCACCATATGGAGGCTTCCCAGGATACCGGGCTTGGGCTCCCTTCGGGGCAATCCCGGCAGTGTGTTGGCTGTGGGGTATCCCTTATGGGGGATAATGTACTGATTTGCATACCATGTGCTCAGCAGGCCATAACGCGGCAGTCGGGGTCCCAGGCGTCTGGGTCAGTGCCGCCGGCATCATCACCTACTCCACCCCGCCTGATCCGGACCCCGAGTGACATTGTCATTAGCGGGGAGTCACAATCTGATGTATGTGCTAGGCTGGCCAACATCGAGAGAATGATTTCTAGCTCTGCGGCCAGAAAGGCCCCGGCTAAGAGAAGGCACCTGTCTCCGGCCGCGCCGGTTCTTGATTTTGATGACTATGATACCCTTGACTGGTCGGATTATTCCCCGCTTGAAGAGGGGGAATTGTTTGAGGAATCCGATGGATCTGAGGATCAGCAGTTTGTTGGTGCTGATGCTGAACATGGGCAGGGGGATGCCGTGGATACCCCCAAGGTCCTGACCCACTTGTTTGAGGTTCTTGCTATTTCGTATCCAGTGGAGTCCCCTCCGCAGAAGGGGGAATTCTTTGGGACCTCTAAGCCTCGAATTCGCCGGTCGGTCTGGTTGCGCCAGTGGGCGGCTGACATTGCGGCTAAGAGATCACTTACAGGGCTACCCTTCCTGGGGTTGCGGCTGTTTGGAGAAAAATTGGATTCGGTCGCGAAAGGAGGAAGGTTACCTCAGTGTAAGAAGCAGCGTCGCTCCTTTCGGGGGGCAGGCTCCTTTAATCCTTCCTTTCGCGGCGTCAGAGCAGGCAGAGGTTTGGCCTACTCTAACTTCAAAGGTGATTCTTGGAACAGAGGCAGAGGACGTGCTCGTCCAGTACACAACTGGGGTTCCAAGCCCGCTGCCAAGCCTGCTCAGCAATGAGGGGGCACCCTCACCCTTGTGGGTGGGGGGACGGCTGCGGCTCTTCTTCCAGGTCTGGGACCGGGAGGTCACGGACAAATGGTTCTTGGAAGTGGTGTGTTCCGGTTACAAGCTGGCGTTCGAGTTCCAGCCTCCTCCCAGATTCTTCAGATCTCGGGTCCCCTCGGATCCCCGGGCTGTGCAGGGGCTCCTGTTGGCTGTAAAGAATCTTCTGGACATGGAAGTCATTTGCCTGGTGCCTCCCTCGGAAAGAGGCCTGGGCTGCTATTCCAACCTCTTCACGGTCCCCAAGAAGGATGGCTCCATAAGACCTATTCTGGATTTGAAGCTTCTCAACAGGTTCATCAGAACCAAGAAGTTCCGCATGGAGACTCTGCGATCAGCCATCCATTCTCTTCGTCAGGGGGACTTCATGACGTCCATAGACATCAAGGATGCTTACCTGCATGTACCAATCTTCCCGGCACACCAGAGATTCCTCAGGTTCGTGGTGGGAGATCAGCATTTTCAGTTTGTGGTCCTTCCTTTCGGGCTAACCTCGGCACCGAGGGTGTTCACCAAGGTGCTGGCGGGTATAATGGCCCTTCTCAGATCCCAGGGCATTCGCATTGTGCCGTATCTGGACGACCTTCTCATTACGGCATCCTTTCTCAGCCAGGCGGAGCTAGACACCAGAACGGTGGTGTTCACGCTGGAGAGGTTCGGCTGGGTGATCAACTACCCCAAGTCTTCTCTTTCCCCATCAAGGGAGGTTTCCTTTCTGGGCATGACTCTGGATACCATTCAGACCAGAGACCAGTGTTCCTACCTCAGTCCAAGGTGCAGATGGTTCAGGATCTGATATGGCTTCTCCTATCCAACCCTCGCCCGTCTATACGGCTGGGGATGAGACTGGTGGGACTGATGGTGGCTTCCTTCGAGGCAGTTCCCTTTTCTCAGTTTCACATGCGGACACTCCAGCTCCATCTTTTGGCGGCCTGGGACAGGTGTCCGCTGTCTTTGGATCAGTCGTTTCTGATGTCTCCCCGGGTTCGGCAGTCTCTTCTGTGGTGGCTGGAACCAAGCAATCTGATGAGGGGCAGATCCTTTCTGGCCCCTTGTTGGCAAACGGTCACCACGGACGCCAGCCTGTCGAGCTGGGGGAGTTTCTGGAGGGAACATCAGTTCGAGGGGCTGTGGGGGCCTCGGGAGGCACACACCCCCATCAATGTCTTGGAGCTGAGGGCCATTCGGTTGGTTCTGTCTCGCTTGACTTTTCATTTGCAGGGCTTGCCGATTCAAGTTCGATCGGACAATCGGATGGTGGTCGCCCACATCACCAAGGAGGGACTCGCAGCAGGAGTGCCCTCAGGGAAGTGTCTCTGATTCTTGCCTGGGCGGAGAGCAATGTCCCATGCATCTCAGCTGTTTACATTCCGGGTGTGGAGAACACGGAGGCGGACTCCCTGAGCAGGAGATCCTCTCGCCGAGGGGAATGGTCTCTCAATCACAAGGTATTCCGGTCCCTTTGCCACAAGTGGGGGACTCCGGAGGTGGATCTCTTTGCCTCACGTTGCAATCACAAGCTTCCTGCATTTGTGTCTCTGTCTCAGGATCCTCTGGCCCTGGCAGTGGACGCCATGTCTCTGGCCTGGAGGGATCTGGGGTTTCTGTACCTGTTTCCCCCCTTCTCCATGGTGGGCAGGGTGGTGCGCAAGTTGGCTCAAGAAGGTGCGCCAGCAATCCTGGTGGCTCCAAGGTGGCCAAGACAGGTTTGGTTCGCCGACGTCGTACAGCTGGCGGTAGATCAGTACAGGTTGCCCCTGTTTCCGGATCTGATCACTCAAGGTCAACTTCGTTACCCCAATTTGCAAACGCTGGCTTTGACGGCGTGGCTGTTGAAACCTCCATCTTAAAGGAGGAAGGTTTGTCTGATGCTGTGATTCAGACTCTTGTTAGAGCTAGGAAGGGATCTTCCTCTAACATCTATTACAGGGCTTGGAGGTCCTATATTGACTGGTGTGAGGCTAGGGCCTTGCCTTGTAGGGTGTTTTTGATTCCTAGGATTTTGGAGTTTCTTCAACACGGTCTGGACCTGGGGTTCCAGCTTAGTACCTTGAAAGGGCAGGTCTCTGCCCTGGCGGTCTTCTTTCAGAGGTCTTTTGCTCTGCATCCTCTGGTTAAGACTTTTTTCCAGGGGGTCACTCATGTGCGGCCCCCTAGGAAGCCTTTGTTCCCGTTTGGGATTTGAATTTGGTTCTGTCCGCCCTCCAGGGGCCTCCTTTTGAGCCGGTGCAGGATGTTGCACTTTCTATGCTCACTCAAAAGGTTGCCTTTTTGGTGGCTATTACTTCTGTTCAGCGTGTCTCTGAGTTGGCGGCTCTGTCCATTCAGGCCCCTTACTTTGAGAGACACCAGGACAAGGTGGTTTTTCGCTTTAAGCCAGATTTCCTTCCTAAGGTAGTTTCTGCTTTCCATTTCAATCAGGATGAAGTTCTCCCTTCCTTGTGTCCTATGCCTAGCAATGACAAGGAGAGGGTCTTGCACTCCTTGGATGTGGTTCGTTGTGTGAAGTACTATTTGGTGGCTACTTCTCCTTTTCGTAAGACGGACGCCTTTTTCGTGGTGCCCTCTGGGCCCAGGAAAGGTTTGGCGCCCACCAAGTCTTCCATTAGTAAATGGATCCGCCAGGCCATTGTTGGGGCCTATTCTGCCAAGGGGAAGGTTCCCCCTTTTCGGGTCACTGCTCATTCTACTCGTGCTGTTGGGGCTTCTTGGGCCTTTCAGCACCAGGCTTCTGTTGAACAAGTTTGTAAGGCTGCTACTTGGTCTTCCGTTCATACTTTTTCCAAGTTTTATAAGGTTGATGTGCGGGTCTCAGCGGATGCTGTTTTTGGCTGCAAGGTTCTGCAAGCCACAGTAGTTTCAGTTTGTGCATTGTTGCCTTGTTTGGTTTACCACCCATGACGGACACTGCTATTGGATGTCCCACATGTCATGAATATTGGAAGCGGGGTGTGTGACATACTTGGAATAATACCATTTTGTGATTACTCACCTCTAAAATGGGTATTATAAGTATGTCACACACCCCGCTTCATCCCGCCCTTATTGGTATTCTGGATCCTTTATATGGTGAAGCGAAATTTTCAAGTAAAATTACTGTTATGCGCACGCTTTACTTTATGGTGTTTGCCAACTCTTCCCTTGACAGTACCTATGCATGTTGGGAACCGTTCTATTCGGAGCATGTAGTTTTATGAGATTTTACTTGCTTTTTCTTGTTTGCATATAGTTTTTTTTTTAGGAAAATGTGGCTTGATTCTTCCTTTTTATTATTTTTTAGGGAAACTTTGCGCAACCAAAGAATACATTGAGGGATTACTTCCAGAAAACTAAGCCCACATAAACAAGCTTGGTACGCCTAGAAAGCTTGAGGTGTGTACTTCCAGAGAATATATAGTTTGTGGGGGGTATATCAAATGTAAAGGGTTGTTTTTCTGGAAAAACTGCAAGGTGCGCTTAGCGCGTAGCATAGTTGTATTTTCTCTGAAAATCTTCTAAAGCTCTGTTTCAGTTTGGGGGAGTCTCCTGGGCAGGAAAGGGTGTCTACCAATACATATGTGGTACCGCTGTGACCGGGAGAAATTGGGGTTTCACACACAATAACATTTTATTGACAAACTTACATTTTTTATTACAAAAAAACACTACAAATTGCAAAAAATATATATTTTTTTTTATTTTTTTGCACATTTCACCAAAAAGTATTAAGAATACACTAAAAAAAGGCCATACAAGACATTTAATGTTGAAGCCCAGAAAAACAATATATAATTTTCCTGGGAAATCCCTGGAAATCCCTTCAAAAATCACAGATGAACATGTGTAGCGCAAAATAGTGAAACATGGTCTGGCAACAGAGGGTGACAAAAGCAAATAGCAGCCACACTCCTTGGTGCTGTCAGCGTAAGACTGGTAAACCACAGTTGTTGCTGACCACAGCAGAGCATGCTCATGACTCATAGAGCTGCACCAGGACACTCTCTTCCCTGTTCAGCCACCACCCTAAAACTGAAGTCAAGCTATGCTTAGAAATCAAGACATTTACAGTACATATAATCTTGAAATGCTTTGAAATGGCTTATTTTACATTGTCCCTATAGAGATGCAATAGACACCACTGATCTGAGGTGTAAGTCACTCACCTGCTCCAGGTTCCAGCTGCATCTTAGATGCCAGCTCAGGCAGAGCTGCACTCATCTTCCTTCTCCAACCGCATCTCCGGCATCTTCTCTTGTGTATGTGGGCGCATGTAAATGAATCCTTTATGTCTTCCGGTGGTCGCAGAGCAAGAATTAAATGGGCCAATAAGCCCCAACAATATTCATAGGGCTAGCAGCCCTTAATCAGGATAGGCTAATCAACCCTGTGGATGTTGCTGGGCCAATGAGCCCTCAGTTGCCCCAGCCAATCTCCTGCACCCCAGCCCTTTATAAGTGTCCCAAATCAATAATTCACTGCCCCTGTTAGTCGTAACTTAGGGTGTGTTTAAAATTCCTTTGTGTATGACCCGGATTACTATTTGACCCCGCCTTGCCTGAACCAATGTGTTGTGACCTCTGCACTTGTGTTTTGGCCCCGGACTCAACTTTGCCTCTGCCTGCCCCCTGGTGTATGAATCTCTTCCTTTCTACTGATTCTGTTTCCCTCTGCCTTGATGCCAGTTTGGACTGACTTCCTATGAAACATTTGTGAGCACTCGCCCATCTGTAGATTCAGCGCTCAGTGAGTGTTGTTTGAGCTATTAAGTCCTGGGGAGTTCTAAGGGTGAAACTAGCAGCAGAGATTGGGTAATACTCACTGAACTGGATTTGGTAACTGGTCAGCCTTACATGAGGTACAATAGTAACTTCCACAAAACAGGACTTTCTTTTTAAGATGATCAGGGTCAAATGGAAGGAAAAAATCTTGGAGCTCAGCTTTAAAGTGATTCTCAAGTCAAAAGGTAAAAAAATAAATATCTATAGCTTACCTTACATTGAGTCCCTCCAGCACTCTCCTTCCTGTTATGTCTGTCTAGCCAGTTTGGACTGACTTCCCATGAAACATTTGTGAGCACTCGCCCATCTGTAGATTCAGCGTTCCGTGAGTATTGTTTGAGCTATTAAGTCCTGGGGGGTTCTAAGGGTGAAACTAGCAGCAGAGATTGGGCAATACTCACTGAACTGGATTTGGTAACTGGTCATCCTTACATGAGGTACAATAGTAACTTCCACAAAACAGGACTTTCTTTTTAAGATGATCAGGGTCAAATGGAAGGAAAAAATCTTGGAGCTCAGCTTTAAAGTAACTCTCAAGTCAAAAGGTAAAAAAATAAATATCTATAGCTTACCTTACATTGAGTCCCTCCAGCACTCTCCTTCCTGTTATGTCTGTCTACTCAGTGAGTAAATTGCTTCCTCATTCATCTTTCAGTCTTCACCCCGCTGACCTGGTTCTTCAACCTGGTCCGAGAACACCCCCACTCGCTCCCCAGATGTCGTGATTGGCTCCTTCTCTCTGCAGCTATGAATCCCTGCCCTCTGATCACACTATGTGCTGGCAGTAATAACTAGAGGCACAACAATGCACTTACTTTTGTACTATGATATATGTAAAGCACACAGTGTGCTTACATCACATCGATGTTGCCACTCCCACTGTTTCCCATGTTTTCTCTGCGTCTTCAATGCTCTAATACTTTTACAAATAACTACAGGGTCTTTTTGAAAATAGATTGAAGTTTGGGCCAGTGCAACGTGTAGCCTGAGACAATGGCACAACAATTGGGCTTGCCTTTATTATAACTTTCATTGATTTGCTTAGGAATGCATGTGCACCATCTGCCATTATTATGTTAGACTCACTGTTGGTCATGGAAAATGCATCGGTCCCACATTGTACTGTACATTGAATTAGGCAGTGCTTGTGTTGCCATAGAAAAAGGTACTATATGTATGTATGTAAATATGATGGTTACAGCAATGACACTTGTCCAACAGGCCACTTTATGAGCTGTGTGATGAGATTATCAATTGGAGCTACATGAACACAAGTCCAAACGATTTATTCTTATACTTGTGTAACAATTTCCAGCACCTTGTGACGATGATATAAATTGATGCTAGAACAGCACTGTAACTCATGTGGAGTCTTAAATTGATTAGTGAGCTACATGGATAAGAAAAATATGACAGCATCATGTTCATGAGTCAGAATAGATGAGACTGAGAAACAGATTTTGTTTTTGTAACCTGCTATTTAAACAGATAATTAGCCTGCCATTCTCCAGTAATTTAACAGATGCTTTGCAACCTGCAAAAAAGGAACCCTGCTTAGAAAAGAAAAAAGTTCCAGTTTTATAAATATCTATTTTTGATATGTTAATTCTAAGATATACAATACTATATATATATATATATATATATATATATATATATAAATATAAACATGTTAAATAAACAGTAGGGTCAATACGGTCAGCCAATATAGTCAAACTAAAATAAAATTGTATACTCATCTTCTCTACTAAGCAGCATCTTTTTCAGGTCCTTAATTTATAAAGCTCACTCATCTTTAAAACTGGTCAACCAATTCATACAGAAAGAGTGCACTGAGGCAGGGCCTTGACTTCCTCCTCTCTTACAGTTAATGGTGTGTTGCATCACTTTTATTGTGACAGTGCAGGGAAGTGAAGTCCCATCCACTAGTTTGCTGGCAAAAGGTAGATGGCCTCCAGATTAATTGATGAGTATTTGCATATGGTGGAACCCCGTTTTCAAGGCAGCTAAGCTTTAAAGTGATCCTAAACTATTTGGACAATAAAAAACTCGCCTGGTCCTGGATAGTGATGAGCGAACCCGAACCGCAAATTCCCAAACACAGACTTAAGCCAGAGACCTGTGTTCAAGTTTGGCGTCCATCCCCAACACGGAAAAGCTAGCTGATGGGCTGTTGATCAGCCCATCAACCCGCTTCATCTAAGGGTGCAGCAGCAGGAAGCTGCTGTAACTCACCTTTGCCCCAATCCGCGGCCCCTGGTCAGATGGCTGCTTCCCATGAGTGAGGACACTCCTAGTGCCAGGAAGAGGATTGCAGTGCTGAGGTAAGTTTTACAGCAGCACTTCTTGCTGCTTACTCTTTGCCCCCCAAAGTTCAGGTCCCCATTGATTTCACAGGGGACCGGGATCGGGTCCCCAAACCCGAACACTTATTCGCTGAACTTGCCGGATCCCAAACTTTGGTGGGTTCGCTCATCCCTAGCCCTGGAGATAGGTCCTCTGCCAGCCGTTGTATATTGTGAGTGACAGTCTTGTCGGCCATTCGCGACAGCAGTAGTTGAACTTTGAGTGGGATCACTCACATTTTGCAGTGCCACAGAAATCCAGAAGCTTGGAGCTCCTTGCGTGGAAGTGGGTGAAAACCAGGACAAGATAAGTGTTTTTTTCTTCAATACCCTAAATAGGACAAGTGTGGGGGAAATGAATGCAGGGGGTACATCAGCACGCACTCCTCATTAAATTTAATGAGAACCATTTTGCGAATGACATAGTAACAGCAGACGGCTCTCATAGGACGACATCCTGCGCATGTGTCATTGGAACCAAGAAGAGAGGTCAGTGAAAAGTGGTGTTCTGGGGGGTTTCACACAGTTTGGAATCCCAATGCTCCAGGGGAGCAGAACGAAACCCATGAAAGTCAAATTGATGAGTTTTGTTCCGCTTTAAGGGCTATAGCATTTCAAATAAAGTATCCTTGTCTTGTTTCAGACTGTGGTACCATAAGCAAAGATATCTGATCATATGGTATGTGACTTGCAGTGCACATTGTGGTGTGGATTTCAACTTGTATCCTGTGAGCTTTTTAGAGTTTAGACACAACATAGTGCAAAAAATGTTTTTTCTTCTTTTTTCCCCAGGGATGCAGTAATCACACTGGAAGTCACACTGGCTTCATCAAATAATTAGCATGACCCTCCTAGACATTGGGGGTCATGCTAATTATTTGGTAAGGCAGGATGCACCAGCGGTGTGCCTTGTAGTGTAAATTGCAACCTGCATCTCTGTGAGCTTTTTTATGCAGTCAAGAAAGTGCAATAAAATGTTTTTGTTTAATTTTTTTGCGGAAATAACAGTGCCCTGTGTGCTATTTTGTCATTTTTTTCTGCATACCCCATAGACCCATGTTGTTTCTAAAATCCTAAAAAAAAATAACCATATCTCATTGGAAAAACGATGTATCTTATCTGTAAAAATGCTTCATCACAGTTGATTTATTTGGGAAAAAAATGGAAACAAACATTTTTATTTATTGCGTGTTGTTCTTGTGTGTTAAAATAAAAAAGTTCACCAAGATGCAGGTTGCAATTCAAACCACAAGACACACGGCTGGTGCACTATGCTTTACCAATAAATTAGAATAACCCCTCTAATAAAATTTAATGAGCTGAGATGGACATGGCAAAGCTTCTCTATGGGGTCATGCTTAATTTTTGGTGAAGCCAGTGGGGCTTACGGTGTGGATCGTAACCTGCATCTCGTTGAGCTTTTCAGCATTTTGACACAAAAAAGTGCAAAAGAAAATGTTTATCAAACCTTTTCTCCAAAAATCACATATACTTGTAACAGGCCTTTTTACAGATGAGATATAATCTTTCCTATGAAATTCGGAGGTTCGAAGACGATCAGATACCGTCGTAGTTCCGACCATACATGATGCCGACCAGCGATCCGGCGGCGTTATTCCCATTTGGTAATAAAGATTTTGTATACGAAAATTGTTACTTTTGTGGAGTGCAAGTGTTAGTCCCCTGGGACCCGTGTGGGAAGTATCTGGAGGGTTTCCCAATAGCTTTCATTTCCTATGAAATAAGAATATTTTATTTAACTTTTGGAAACAACAAAACCATGTGGGCTATGCATAAAAAAAATGGCAAATTCTTTAGCATAGCCCTTATTGGATATATGATATACCTTGCCTGTAAATATGCCACATCCCAGGTACAGGTGATTTTTGGGGGGAGAATGTAGAACAAGCTTTTTTTGCACTTTCATGTCTGTTAAAGCTAAAAAGCTCACTGGGATGTAGGTTGCAATTCACACCACAATGCACACCAGAAGTCAAAGGGGTCATGCTAAATATTTGGTGAAGCCAGAGTGACTTGCAGTGTGCATTGGTGTGTGGATTGCAATCTGCATCTTGGCGAGCTTTTTAGTGTTTAGACACAAAAAAGTGCAATAAAAATATTTTTCTACCCTTTTTCCCCGAAATTAGTAAAATCTTTAGCATAGCCCATAGGGTGCTGTTATTTACAAACTTTAAAAATATATCCTTACCTCATAGGAAAAATGATGTACCTAACCTGTAAAAATGAGGGGTACCGGTAATTTTGGGGAAAAATATTCTTTGCACTTTTTTGTGTCTAAACGTAAAAATGCTCATCAAGATGCAGGTTGCAATCCACACTGCAATGCATACTGCAAGTGACACTGGCCACTGGCTTCACCAAATAATTTGCATGATCACCCCCCCCCCCCCCCCCAGTGGTCTACTTTAAAAGTGGATATATTCAGCCAAATCCCTAAATACTACCCCCTTATTCCAGATGCAGTACATACTTTCTCATTAACCTCTGGCCAATCAGAACTTTCTTGAGCCTAGACCTGTACTGCAGTGTCCATTTAAAGCCAACCTTAAGGTAGTCTTGGATAAAAAGCCAGACTTCACATGGGTTTACCTGAGCTTGACAGGTGGTGGTGTCTTGTAAATGTAATTGTGTGATCCATGCACCTTTTCAATTGTCTTTCAAAGAAGAGCTAAACACATAGCAATTACAGTACCTATGCCATACTGAACATCCATTGCTCAGGAGCCCCTATCTGTCAACTCTTTCACATTTTAGAATTGTTCTCTGGAGCTGATGTTTTCCCAAAACTTGGAACAGTTCATTCTAGTCACAGATGAACTTACAAGCAACATTGCTAATGTGCTACTCAAGCTTCAACAAGACCAATCAAGATCTGCAAATCAGTGATATGACTGATGTTACCAGCCATGGGAATTTCTTGACCAGGCCAGCCAGGACCCTATGAGACCAGGCCCCCTAGTAGTGCCTTGATTTATAACTAGGATCCCATATAAGAGTGAAATGGCAAGGGCCCATGTAAACTAATCTAACTTTAATTGAAGTAGGGAAATTTTAATAGACATTTGTATTGTATTAATCATTTACACTGTCACTGTTGCCATGCACAATGAAATATAAAAGAAAAAAATGATATCTGGAAGTTGAAATTTAAGACTACTGAAGAGTTGGACATACTGGGTATGTCAAACTGGACATAGGGGCCCCACTAGGGGTATCTCAGAATGTTCAGACTCTCAAATGATATTGTGTTCCCCTGCCCTCAATGACCCAAAGCATTGCCTGTGAAATGGCATTCTTAGTCTGTTACACTTGGCCACATTTATAAAAACATTATATACAAAATCTAAAGCAGTGTAGAGGTAAAACATTTTAAAAAGCTTGGTTGGTAAGAAGCAACACCTTTTTTTTAACTGTATAATTTTCCAGTATCACCTGTTTAGGGCAAACTTTACGCTGGAGGCATAAACCAGCTTGCAAACAAGATACTGGATCCCAGGCAACAATGTATGGGTACCCCTGCAGCCCCCTCACACAAGGTAGCTTCTCACTATCATGACAATTTTGCTATTCCTTAGGCTAACTAAAGAGTTTCATTACAATTACAGAATTACAGAAGTTCCTCCAGTTGGTACAAATTATAACTTGCATAGGCGATATCTATTCAGACTATAATTATATAAGGAATCCCCATCTTTTAGGATTTCTAAATCCTAAACCTCCAGCTGTTTACTCCTATCTGGCCTTAACTATCATATTCTAATTTTGGGGGTTTTACCTGTCCACTACTTGTACCCAAGACCCTTCCAAGTGGTGGTTTGGATTGGGTGCCTGGGTAGGGTAGGTTGTTCTTAGTAGACCCCCTCATCATCACTTTCATCAACTTCATCATCAACCTTTTTATGTATATTCCTACTAGCTATACTCGTTTTACTTCACTTTCTTAGATTGGGTTCATGTATCATCCTTCAATCAACAGTATTCAAACTTGGTTATATCCAGGTATATGCAACAGGGGGGTCATGCTAAATATTTGGTGAAGCCAGTTTCACTTGCAGTTTGCATTACGGTGTGGATTGCAACCTGCATCTCAATGAGCTTTTTAGCTTTTAGACACAAAGAAGTACCAAAAAAATTTTTTTCTACCTTTGACCTGTACTTGTGATGGGGCATTTTTACAGGTTAGGCACATCATTTTTCCAATGAGTTAAGGATATTTGTTTTTAAACAACAGAACCCTATGGACTATGCAGAAGAATTTGGTGAAACCTTTAGCATAGCCCATAGGGTGGTGTTGGTTCCAAACTTTAAAAACTTATCCCTACATCACTGGAACATTAATGTACCTAAACTGTAAAAATGTGTCATCACAATTGCAGATGATTTTTTTTAAGGGAAATGTAGGACAAAGACTTTTTTTGGCACTTTTTTGGGTGGTATCTTTAAAAAGTTCACCGACATGCAGGTTGATCCCCATTATCAGCATTTTTAGTTAGCTTCTGAATTCACAGTACAGATAACTTTTATTGTCTGGTTTCTTTTCTGTCTTTTTTTATAGTTCCATACAGTTGACCAAAAGTCTGGAAAGACTTGCCAGTAACGTATTATTATTAAATGTTAAATACTATTGTAAAAAATCAATACCTTACTACATAGGTTAAGTTGTCCCCTCTGTGAATACCACAAATCTGTTCCCCATCAGGAATCTGAACAAGATCAAATGTAGCTCACACCTTACAAATGATTGACTGTTTATCGACTGTTCTAATAGTTCGACTCTTTTTATCTGTAAAATATCATGTATGCCTTGGTACTCCCCATATACTCCCATAGCTGACAAAGCTAACCATGAAGGGATTGCAACTTGGCCTCAGGGCAATGTATTGCCTGCAGGAAGCACACAGTCTAGACAACTGGATCTTCTACAAGAGGAAGCAAGGCTGCTGGAGTGTGTGCAGCTGTTTCCTGTCAAGTATCTGACATAGTATATACAATAGGGAACTAGGGATCAGCAAGCGAAAGGGACAACACAGTGCAAAGTGGTATCTTGTCTCACAGTAAAACAGTGCATATATTGATTTCTAAGACTAATGCCTAACAACTCTCTCCACAAACTCTAGCAAGAGTAAAGGTCTACAGTGCTGATACATGAGATGGATTGTTTTCAGGTTATTAAGGTTCTTTTGTATGATATCGAACACAATTATCTAGGACAAATGTAGTTGAAGGTAGCTCACCATTATATCATAGAAGCCATATTGCATGATAAACATTATGTAACAGATAAACATGAACGGTCAGGCTCGTAAAGCTTTACATTACATTAAATGATTAATGTAATGTGTAATTATTCTATTAATATGCCATAATGGCCTATTAGAGGATTCAATGCAATTAATAATGATGAGTTTGATTTATCTTGCAGTTACTTAACTGAAATTGGTAACGCATGGCCATGCTGCTGTGATTGCCATGCCTATTAGCTACAATCATCACATCCGCAACTGGACTGGACAGATTGAATAAACAGCATCTATAATGAAAATCCTGTTGCTAGAATATATATATATATATATATATATATATATATATATATATATATATATATATATCATATTAGCTGGAAAGGGGTTTATTATTTTTTTTTTATTAATAACTGTGGTGAACACAAAAAGCCTGTGTGCTAATGCACATGACTCCAAAAATCAATACACGGCAGGCTCCTGGGCTGGTAAATGAATTAAATAACAAGCATAATTCATATCTATGGCAGCCTTTGGAGGAGGCTTAAAATGATTACAGATGAAAATTGGAAATTTGCTGTTAGGTATTTTGTTTTACAAAGCTCTGGCTATAGAGCACATTGTATATTCTAAGTATACAGCACGTCCTGTTCCAGAAGATATTCCTTACAATTGGGATATACGTAGATGGCGCTGGAGTGCAGAGACAGAAAAGTGGCTCCTCCCGTCCCCATATATACCAGGGACCTCCCACAAAATCCCCAGTTCTTCTCTGCAGTCCTGGCTGCGATGACTAGAAGATGGCTCTCTCTACTCGCAGGTGAGCGGGGCTATTAGCCTGCGGCCCTGTAGGACTGTTCCCACCCATTTCCTTTTACTGCCTCCTAGCTCAGGCTGTGCTAGTTCGGGTGAAGGTAGGCAGCACCGCTGTCAGGTGCTAAGGAGCGCTGCTCCAACCGCAGTCCCCCACCAAATGGTCGGCGATATAGGCCCATGGTGAGCCTTATGGGATGCCCCTCCCGCATTTCTGCCCCTCGCCCCCTGTCCCCACAGTTGGCTCCCTTTAGGCTGGCCGTCCCTTCCCCTTCGCTCTCCCTTGTAGATCTCGAGGGGGGGGGGGTGCATGTCTTTACTATATGTAGTGTATTGTGTTTGATCCCTTATGAATTGATTGCACTGGTTTCTTTTGCCACCACTGCATGCTTGTACTACGCTCCGCGGTCGGTGGCGACATCACCTCAGGCGCTGCTGCGCCATCATTGGCTGGCCTTCTCAGGTGGGCGCGTTTTCACGCTCTTCGGGGGGGCGGGCCTTGCGGCTGACTCGTTCTGCATCACTGTCTCCGCGGCCCGCCCCTCGAGGTATATGCGGGCGCCATATTAGTTCTCTGCTGCGTGTCCCTGGCGTCTCCCTACCTGCGGGCTGATTTATTTCTATATTTCTCTGTCTTGCATATTCCTTATGAGATCTTTGCTTATGTCTTGCAGGTGGGTCAAACTTTGTGATTTCTCCCGGTCCTATCCCCTCTATTTAGTGTTAACTCTTATTGAAGGGCTTTTATATTTCATTACTCCCACTTCCCCAGCGGGCTATTGGGGCATCCCGGGTTGCTATTATAGCGTTAATCCCTTTTGGCCTGTTGTGCCGTGATAATCACCATATAGAGGCTTCTCAGGATAATGTGCTTGGGGTTCCTTCGGGACAAGTGAGGTGCATACCAGTGGGGAGTCTCAACCTGATTTGGCTACCCGGGTAGCCAGTATTGAAAGGCATATTGCTGGGTCTGGTCCACGTAAGGCTCCTGCTAAGCGGCGGCATCTGGCACCCGGTGTCACTCTCTTTCCTGTGGAAGCTGAGGAATTTTTTGATATTACTGGCTATACCCCCCTGGAAGAAGGGGAATTATTCTCTGATTCAGAATCAGCCTAGGGGTTATGCTGAGTCTGGGTCTGACCATGGGCTTCAGATGATACTAACAGACTTTTGGCTCACATTTTTGAAGTGCTATGTATCTCCCCTGCTACCGTGGCCCCGCGGCAGCAGGGGGAGTTGTTTCATACTGTTAAGCCACGTTTGGAGTTTCCTGAACAAGCTCACTTTAATAATCTGATTCTCAAGGAGTGGGAACCGCCTAGCCGGCTTCCCGGGGTACCAAAGAGTTGGGATAAGAGGTATCCCTTTCCTGCTGAGATGGTTAAACGTTGGTCATGTCCTCCAGAGGTAGATGCACCAGTTCTGAGGTTGTCTAACACATCTGTCATGCATTCCCCTGACTCTACTACACTGAGGGATGGGGAGGACAGGCGCATGGATCATTTGGCTTGCCATGCCTTTGTCTGTGTTGAGACCGTGCTCCATCCGGTCTGTGCCTCTGCTATCATGGCTGTTGCTATTAAAAGCCTGCTCAGGGGTATCTTAGATGGGGCCCCTGATGATGCTGGCAGTGAAGAGTATAGAGCTCTTCTGCGTTGTGAGGAATTTGTTGCATATGTTCTCTCTGCCCTGGATGATACCATTAGAATGTGTGGTAGGGCATCTGCCTTGTTGGTGGCGATACGCTGCTCAGTCTGGCTGCGCTAGTGGGCAGTTAACAATGCTGCCAAAAAGGCTCTCACTGGGTTTCCCTTCAAAGGGCTGCGCCTCTTTGGGGAACGTTTGGACTTGTTTGCTAAAGGTGGCAAGTTACCTCAGCGTAGAAGGCAGCCCTGATCCTTTCGGGGTTCAGGTGCCTTTATTCTAAGTATACAGTACGTCCTGCTCCAGATATAATACTTACACTTGGGTTATCCTCCGCCAGATGGCGCTGTGCACTGCAGACATGCAAAGACAGGCTCCTCCCGGCCCTTCATATACCCGGGGACCTCCCACAAATCCCCAGATTTCTCTGCAGTGCTGACTGCGAAGACATGAAGTATCACTCTCTCGCAGGTGAGCGGGGCTATTACAGCCTGCAGCCCTGTTGGACTATTCCCACCCGTCCTCCTTGTGATGTGCCTCCCAGCCTGGGCTGCGCTGGTCGGGTGAAGGTAGGCAGCACCATGCGTGCTTAACGGAGCCATGCTCCACCGCAGTCCCCCACCAAAGGGTAGGCGGTTTAAGCTGATGGTGTCCCTCCCACATTATTGCCCCATGCCCCGTGTAGCGGTGGGCCCTGTGTAAAGGGTCGCCATTCTCCCTCGTTTTCCCCCGTATTCGGGGGAAAAGAAGGGGGGTGTGTGTGTGTTTGGCGGTCTCAGTGTACTGTGCAGATAAAGTACAGAGCTCCACATATATCAACAACAACAGTGTCCTTTGTTGAGTAAAAATCTCTTCTTAATTCACCCAGTGCGTGGATAAATCACTTTTCAGTGCCGGCCACCACCATAGATCAATTAGCCTCTTACCAGATTTTTTATGGGAAAGGGCCTTGTATAAAAATATCCTTCTGGGGATGGCTCTCATCCATACAACAGCTTCTTTAAATCCTCTTTAAGTTTGAACCACTTCACATCAGGTTAACAGCACATAAGGCTCAGTGGTGTTATAAAACAAATGATTGAAGCATAAAAGGAAAGAGGAAGAAAAAACCACATCTAGCGTGACACCGTTTGACAAGTTGACATGTGGTTTTATTCAACACTAAATGCACTCACACTTTAAAAGTTAAATTCCAACATTCAAAAATAAAGGTGATACGTCTCACCTGCTCCTCACAGTACTCCACCGCTATGTCTCAGCACATACCAGCTCCAACGCGTTTCGTCCCCGATTGGGACTTTGACCCGGATGCTAGTACGGTGGAAGCCTCCGTTTTTTATATCCGAAGGGCCAGTGAGTCACATGACAGCGGGAACGCGTCATAAGTCACATGACAGCGGGAGCGCGTCATGTGTTACCAAACGGGCGTCTAAAGTCCCGCCCCGCCCGTCAGTCACATAGCAGGGAGTGAGGACCAATAATAAAGGAGATTAGAAAGACGTCAAAATGCAGCACCTAACAGGGCTGCACTTGTTGTCTAGGCAACCCAGGAGTGTTTTGACAGTTGCCGGGAACAGCGCAGCGAGACCTGCACGCAGCAGCGGGTCTCATACTTCTAAATGCGCACACTAAAAACAGTCCGGACAGACTAACAGTAACCTTATATCTGCCAAAGCAGAGACTTATTCATAAATTTCACCCCAACGCAATACATTTAACTGGCTTCGCCAGACATTCTCATATCAGATCCTATGAGGTTAAGTAAAGATGGTGCACGGAAGCCTAACATGTTAATCAAAGACTGGCTGTAATTCAATCCAGCCAGTTTGTGATCACATACCCTAGTAGCATCGCAGAATAATCCGCAGAGCAACTTCACAGCATTTAAGCTGCATCAGCTTCCAACACTAAAGAGCAACTAAAGGCTAAAACAGGTTCTAAAAAATTTTTTATCCTAAATTTTCATTATAAAAAACCAGTAGATCCCTCGGCGGTGAAACGCCGCTTAAAGGGCCCGGACTTCATAAAAACTACAATTTAAAAAAGGATCCAAATATGTGCCGAACAAACGGAGGAGAACAGCGAGGAGATGTGAGAGGCATCAAGACACACTCGAGCATTATAAAACCACAATAAAACACAATAGATGAAAAGCATTAATACCATCAAGGCACACTAAAACAGTAACAATAAAATCACAGTAAAACACACTAAGTAAGGGACATTATACCAGAATAATTGGAAATCACAGAAAAAACAAACCTAAACCGTAAAAAATTTTTTTAGGAACTATCTATAAAGCAGTTCAAGTCGAACTCTACATTTAAACCATTCGGGTGTAGGGTATCCAGATTAAATATCCAACGTCCCTCTTTTTGCGAGAGGTCCCTAACTAAATTAGAGCCACGCCAATGGCGTTCCACTCTCTCAATACCTTGAAAAGAGAGACAGCTTGGATCAGACGCATGATCACGTTTGAAATGTAAAGATAAATTGTGTGCATCGTAGCCCCTTTTAATATTGTATATATGTTCTCTAATCCTAGTCTTTAGTGTCCGGGTTGTTCTACCCACATAAACCAACTTACAAGGGCACCAAATAGCGTATACAACATATTTAGAATTACACGAGATGAAGTTGCGTATCTTGTATTCTCTACCGGATCTTATATCTACAAATGACTTGGAGGACCTATCCTTCATCTGACTTATTTTACAGCCACAGCAGGTCCCACACCTAAAAAAGCCCGTAAGAGGTTCAGATACTAAAGATATAGTCTTGGGTGGATCTATATTGCTAAAGACCAATTTATCTAGCAAATTAGGAGCTCGTCTAAAAATGCATTTTGGCTGATTAGGTAGAGCAGGGCCTAAGATAGGGTCATCTTGTAGAATATGCCAGTGTCGATTCAGGACCTGTTTGATCTTGTGATGTTGCAAATTGTAACCAGTGAGGAAAGCAAACTGTGTAATATCCTCCCTGCTGCTATGTTGTCTATCTGGTTTAAGCAAAGTATCCCGTTCTAAGGCCCTTACGGCCATATTTTGTGCCCTAATAGATTCAGCCTCGTAACCTTTCTCAATGAATTTTGCCGATAGATCTTTAGCTTGCCTGTCATTACTACAATTACGTCTCAGGCGTAAAAATTGGCCTTTGGGAATAGTCTTAAGCCATGTAGAGTGATGACAACTCTTTTTTGGGACGTATCCATTTCTATCTGTAGCCTTAAAAAAGGTACGAGTAGAGAAAGAGTTTTCTTCCAGCTGGATAGTCAGGTCTAAGAAGTTAACTTCCCTACAATCTATCTCCGCAGTGAATTATAAGTTGTAAGTATTATCATTAACAGCTTGAAAAAATTCATCGAGAGATACTCTTGACCCCTCCCACACGATAAGCACGTCGTCAGTGTAACGACGCCAAATCTTCAATGCTGGCCATTCTTTACCATAAATGAAACGTTCCTCCCAGTACCCTACATATAAATTTGCCATGCTGGGGGCAAATTTCGCCCCCATGGCTACACCCGTGACCTGCAAATAAAATTTCCCCCCAAACCAAAAATAATTATGGTTCAAGGAGAAATTTAAACAATCAATCAGGAAATCTATTTGTTTTTGCGGTAAACCTGATTTCTGTTCTAAAAAATAGCGCACTGCTAGAACCCCTAAACCATGAGGTATTACCGTATATAAAGAGGTAACGTCCGCAGTGGCTAGTAAACAACCTTCCGAGGGGTTTAGCGTCTGGCATAATTCCAATACCTGACTAGAATCCCGAAGATAAGCCGGCAACAAGGATACCAGAGGCTGCAAAAAACTATCTACATATTCCCCCAATCTACAAGTTAAAGAGTTAATCCCACTGATAATTGGTCGTCCTGGGGGTTTTTCAACATTTTTATGAATCTTTGGTAGATAGTATATAGTGGGAGTTTTAGGGTTTCTAACATTGAGATAATCAAATTCTTTTTTTCCCAAAACATTCAATTGTTGACCCTTAGATATAAGTAGAAGGAATTCCTCTTGATATTCCCTAATGGGATCCTTATCTAAAGGTTGATAAGTCTTAGTATCACCTAATAGACGCCTCATCTCCAATACATAGTCATCCTTATCTAAAATGACTAGTCCTCCACCCTTATCTGCGGGCTTAATTACCAAATTATTCATCTGTTCCAAATCCTTGATACCTTGTGAAATCCAATGAGGATACTTCACCTTATCAGGTTGAATTTTTTTCAAGTCTTTTGTGACAAGGTTTTTAAAAACATCTAATTGGGAGCCCATTAGTGGTGGGTTAAACACCGATTTGTTTTTTAAAGAGGTATGCCTAACTTGTTCCTCACTGGGATTTATTACAGGTTCCTGTGCTGATCCGAATGTATCTTCTAATATTATCGGTTCAGTGTCCACCATAACCTCAGATTTTTTACTTAAAAAACATTTTTTAATAGAAAGCTTCCTTACAAATTTTTGGAAGTCTATGTGTACTTCAAATCTATCTACTTGTTTTGGGGGGGCATATTTTAAACCCTGATCCAATAATCTTAGCTCATTTTCTGTTAATGTCACTGAGCTTAGATTAAATATCCCTTGGCCTAATGGAATCTTTGCCTTCTGATGTTTGGCTCCCCCTCGTCTTCCTCGTTTTCCCACCCTTTTCGTTTGACTGGTGCTCTGCCCTGATTTGGGGTATCGATAAATTTCCCCCTGTCTTTCTGTGCAAGCTCCCAGTCTCGAAAGCGTGGACCCCCTGGACTCCGAAAAGGGGTAGATAAAACCTCTAATTGTCTCGTTGGGGATTGTCTATTTCTAATATGTAGAGGATCATGCCTTGTTGTAGTCACCTCACCATTTTTATGATGCCAGGGTAATGATTGCTTGCGCCAATTCAATCCCTTAGTATTATCAGTGGCCAGATACTGTCCTCTCCGGTCCCGTGTTTTTCCCCCTGAACTGGGATTTTGCCAACGATCTGTTCTTCTTTGTGTTGGTCGAGATGTATATCTCACCGGGGTCTTCTGGATTCCCGGTGCTAAGGGTCTACCCACTACCTCATTCTGGGAAACTCCCTCCAAAAATTGCCACTTAAACACTTTGTTATTTGTATAATCCTGTATATCTCTATGCAATTTTCTGATCTTCCTACCCCTAATTAAATTCTCATCCTTTTCTAGTCTTATTTTTAATTCACTAGATTTGGAGATAAAGGAATCAGAAGAGCTCACTGGTGTGAGTTGATGTTTAAGATCCACTTTGACAGATTCCAACTTATTTAACTGGGCCTTTTTCTTGGATATTAATTTATTGACCAACAAAAGGCCACACTCATTAAAGAACTCAAACCACTCTTTTCTAGAGTCCACATTATTATCCCCATCGTGGATTTGTAAAGTCCATCTGAGTTGCTGTGGTACCATTTTTTTGCTCAGATATTTCTCTAGAGTGGCTATATCCCACTTAAGCCTCAGTTCTTTATTTAGAATTTTATAAAGATCTTTGAATTGGTTATCCAAGCTAGGTTCAAGCAAATGATCATTTACACCATTGTTTAACTCTCCAAAGTCAATACCTCTTTGGGTGTTAAAACAAAAGATATCCATTGCTGGATAGTGTGCTGCAGGTAAATGGAAGGAAAGAAACAAACAATAATATAAAGAGAAATTACCGCGCTACACAGAATAATACAGAGATACAAATCCCTGGAGCCATCCCCAGAAGGATATTTTTATACAAGGCCCTTTCCCATAAAAAATCTGGTAAGAGGCTAATTGATCTATGGTGGTGGCCGGCACTGAAAAGTGATTTATCCACGCACTGGGTGAATTAAGAAGAGATTTTTACTCAACAAAGGACACTGTTGTTGTTGATATATATGGAGCTCTGTACTTTATCTGCATTTTATGATATAGAGAGGGAGGACTTCTTGTTAATACGTTGAGCTCCAGGGATTTGTATCTCTGTATTATTCTGTGTAGCGCGGTAATTTCTCTTTATATTATTGTTGGTCTCAGTGTACTGTATTGTCACGCTTATGGCCCTAGTTTTGCCCTTGACTGGCAACTGGGTGTCAGAGCCGCGCTGCTTGCTCTTTCTATTCTGGCCGCCGCCGTCTTTGCCTTCTCATTTTTTAATTAAAATTTACTGTGCTGGGTGGCGGCGGCGTCAGACTACGAGTATCTAATGCGGCTCCCAAGCCAAGAGGGGAGCGTTTCCATACAGCGATACCGTGCTCACTTCCATGCTCTTGTACTCGAGGAATGGGAACACCCCAGTAAACTTCCAGGGGCCCCAGGGGACTGGGATTGGAAATACCCTTTTCCCCCTGAGATGGTTGATCGTTGGTCATCGCCCACTGTGGTAGATACACCGATCATTGGGGTTCCTAGCCCCCCCTTTAATGCAGCTCCTGCTTATAGTACCCTTCGGGATGCTGAGGACCGGTGCATGGATAAGCTGGCTTCCCACGCCTTTTCTTGTGCAGGAACGGCGCTGGGCCCGGTCTGTGCCGCGGCCATCACTGCAGTGGCCGCCAGAACTCTCATCAGAAAGATGCTTGAGCATCACCCTGATGATCTTCCCTGGGATGTGTTTAATGCACTCTCCAGTTGTGATGTATTTGTAAGATTTATCCTTTTAGCGATGGATGACACCATTAGAATGTGTGCGAGGACTTCTGCCCTTGTGGTGGCTATACGTCGCTTGGTCTGGCTGCGACAGTGGGGTGCTGATGATGCTGCTAAAAGGACTCTTACCGGGTTCCCCTTTAGAGGGCAACGCCTGTTTGGGGCCCGTCTGGACCTGTTTGGAAAAAAAGGGCAAATCACCCCAACGCAAGCGACCGTCTCGGCCCCCTCGGGACAGGGACACCCCTCCCCCTCCATACCATAGCGTTAAACAAGAACCCGGGGTATCCTTCCGGAGTCTTAGTGCAGACTTCTGCCCCACGAGCAGCAGACAACGCTCTTCGCCCTCCGGCGGGGCTAAACCTAAATCTTCCACCAAATCCCCTCAAGCATGATGGGGCGCCCTCGCCCGCCTGGGTGAGGGGTTGACTGCAGCAGCTTGCTCCTATCAGGAGGCATTTTGCCTCATTCTGGTGGATACAGGAGGTAGTTTCCTCCGGATACAGGATGAAGTTTGCTGCGCGGCCTCCCCCAAGATTGTCAGGGTACTCCTGGTCCCTGCCTCTGTTCGGGTGCTGGTGCAGACCATGCACGGCCTGCGGGGTCTGGAGGTCACTTGCAGTTTGCCCGTAACAGGCAGAGGCAGGTGCCGCTACACCAACCTCTTCACATTTCCCCAAAGGGATGAGTCAGTCTGCCCTTCTGATTTCACAGGTTTTCGGCAATTCTACTATTGCAGGCAGTTTCTGCATGAAAATTCTGAGATGGGCCATCAGCGCCTTACACCTAGTAGGCCCTTGCCGTCTGGGGAGATCAAGGATGCTTATGCTCACATCCCTGTGTCTTCTAGACACCGAGGCTCTTCAGGTTTGTGTTGGAAGTTCAACACTGCTAATCTGTGGCCTTGTTATCTGGCCTCTCTTCTGCCTCCAGAGTGCTCACCAAAGTACTGATGGAGGCTCGTTCTTTTTCGTTTCCCAATCTCTACGTCAGGTCGAGTTGGCTACTCGGCTGGTGGTGTCCATTGGGAGTCATGTGGAGGGTGTTCATTCACCTCAAGTCCTCCTTGTCCCCTTGATTGGTATCTCCATTCCTAGGGATGAACCTAGATTTGGTTCAGGCGAGAATCTTCCTTCCTCAGCAATAAGGTGGACAATCTGGTTGCGTGGGCTCAGCCCCTCCTTGCTGTTCTCGTCCCTTTACCAGGCAGGAATGCAGCTGGTGGGCCCGTTTGGTGAATTGCTTAGCAGAAGTCCCTTATACTCTTCTACCTGGGGCCCTTCTGCAACTTCTATTGTTAATACTGGACAGGGACCCAGCATCCCTGGAGCAGGGTCATGTGTGCCTTTCCCCCTTGGTTAGGAGTCCCTCTTGGAGTGGATGTACTCTAGGAACCTGTCTGGGGGCAGTTCCCTTCTTGCCCTTCCTAGAGACGGTTACATGGATGCCAACCTATCAGGTTGATGGGGAGGTTTTCTTCTGTAACCCCATGCGGGTACGGGGGCGGTGGGGCCTTTAGGAGGTCCATGCACCTATCAATATTTCAGGTTGACACTATCTCGCTTGACTTCTCCTCTTCACGGCCTGCCTGTTTGGCGGCGCTCGGTCTGACGACTTTGACCTACCTTAATCATCTGTGTGGGACCTGGAGCAGGATGGTCCCCCAGGGTAATGTTTCCTGCATATCAGTGGTATTCGCTCCGGTGGAGGTCCCTCTGCGACAGGATGTGCTAATTCTTGTGTCACTATGAGGTTCAACCAGTGTGGATCTGTTTGGTGCCCCGTCACTATTTCAAGCTCTCGCCACTCGTTTCCCTGCCCCTGGATCCTCTGGCCGTGGTCATGATGCTTTAGTAATGTTATGACAGGACATTCTGGTCTGTATGTCTTATCTCCGTTCCCCCTGCTAGGCGGGGTCCTGCGCAGAATTGCTCTGGTAGGGGGACCATTGATACTGGTGGCCCCTGGGTGGCCTAGTGGAGTGTGGATTCGCAGACGTGATACCGAGGGTAGTAGATCTGTACGTCCTGCTAGGGGTGCCGCTCTGTTCGCTCAGGGCCTCCTTTACGTCACTCCAATCTACAGTCTCTGGCCTAGCCGGCCTGACTGCTGATTCTTCTGTCTTTATGGAGACAGGCTTCTCTCCTCTGTGTTCGTGGCTATTGGAAGTCTAAGAGCTGGCCTCTTCTTCTTCTTCTTCCATCTCTTATGAGGTATGGCGTACCCATATGGATTGGTGTTAGTCTAGGTCTCTTCCCTATTGGGCGTTCTCTGTTCCCAGGGCTATAGAGTTATTACAGCATGGCTTGGAGTTGGCTCTCCAACTCAGTACTCTGAAGGGTCAGGTTCTGCCCTGTCCGCCTTCCTGTAGAAGTCTTTTGCTTATTTTCCTTGGCTAAGCATTCTTTCGGGGGTTGCTCATTGCGTTCCCCACGTAATTCTATGGTTCCTGTTGGGATTTGGATTTTTATTCTGTTTGCCTTGCGGGGTGTTCCTTTTGGACCAATTCAGGATGCTGTCTGGCTGTCTTTTACCTTCAAAGTTGTCCTTCTGGGTCTGTTACTTCAGTCAGACGTGTGTCTGAGCGGGCGGCTCTGTTTAGCTAACCCTCGTTCCTTGATATGCACCAGGATAAGATGGTGCTCCGCTTTACGCCAGACCTTCTGCCTATGGTGGTGTCTTAGGCTCATGTATTTAAGACATTGTCTTTCTTCTATGCTTTATTCCTAGTAACGCTGAGGCAAGGGGATCTACTTTCCCTCATCAGGTGCTGGAATTTTTTTCCCTGGATTGTCTCTTGTCCCTTAGGGGGACTGATGTCCCTTGGGGTTTGTGGGCACCTATATGTATGTGCCGGTTCTCGTCTGCTTCTAGGGGTTAAGCGGCCCTTGGCCTCGCCTTTACTTGGATGGTTGTCCCTTCTGGTCCTAGGGAAGGTTTGGTTGTTGGCGTTTGATCTTGTCAGGCTGTTACTCAGGCCTATTCCTTTAAGGGGATGAGTTTCTTCTCACTTTACTTCTGATTCTACTGGTGCCTTGGCATCCTTGGGCCTTTCAGCACCAGGTTTTGTTGAACAAGTTTGCTAGACCGCTACTTGTTTTTTGTTCATACCTTTTCAAAGGTTTTTATGATGTTGACGTTGGAGCCTTTGCTCATGTCGCTTTCGGTGGCAAGGTTTGCAGGTGACAGTGCCTTTTCTGTCTGCTGTGCCTTTTTTGTTGGGGATCCCACCCTACTTTATGGACACTGCTATTGGATGTCCCAAGTGTAAGTATTATATCTGGAGCAGGACGTACTGTATACTTAGAATAATACAATTCTGTGAAGTACTCACCTGTAGAATTGGTATTATACGTATACAGTACGTCCTGCTCCACCCCACCCTGGTTTTTGCATTATTCTGGATCCCCTGTATGGTGATTGTTGTTATTGTTACCATTACCAGTTTGTTTTGGTGGTTAACTTCTCCCGGCTTCTGGTTCACTGCTTTTCAATGCTGGGGATTTGTGGGAGGTCCCCGGGTATATGAAGGGCCAGGAGGAGCCTGTTTTTGCATGTCTGCAGTGCACAGCGCCATCTGGCGGAGGATAACCCAAGTGTAAGTATTATATCTGGAGCAGGACGTACTGTATACGTATAATACCAATTCTACAGGTGAGTACTTCACAGAATTGTATTTCTCCTTCCTTCAGGGGCTCCAGAATTGGACGGGGAGCTTCCTTTGCTGGAGCCCGTGGAGATTTTTGAGGCATGGGCAGAGGACGTGGCTGCCCTGGCCCCACCTGGGGTCCAAGACTAAGTCCTCCCCCAAGCCCCCTCAGGCATGAAGGGGCGCCCTCACCCATCCGGGTGGGGGGACGGCTTTGGCTCTTGGCTCACGTCTGAAGGCGGCATGTCTCAGACCGGTGGATTCAGGAGGTAGTATCCTCCGGTTACAAGATAGAGTTTGCAGCCTGGCCGCCCCCAAGATTCATCAAATCTCGGTTAGCTCAAAACTCCTTGTCAGCTCAGTGTCTCTCCCTGGCTGTCCAAGGCCTTCTAGACCTAGGTGTCATCTGCCGGGTGCCCTTGAAGGAAAGGGCAAAGGCTATTATTCCAATCTTTTCATTGTGCCCAATAAGGATGGGTCCATCAGACCTATCCTGGATTTAAAGCTTGTCAACAAGTTTGTCAGATTCAGACACTTTCGCATGGAGACTCTGCGCTCAGCTGTGACTTTCCTACGCCCAGGGGACTTCATGACCTCTGTAGACATCAAGGATGCTTACCTTCACGTACCTATCTTTCCAGGTCATCAGAGATTCCTCAGGTTCGCTCTGGAGGATCAGCACTACCAATTTGTGGCCTTGCCCTTCAGCCTCACCTCGGCCCCCAGAGTATTCACCAAGGTGCTGGCAGCAGTGATGGCCCTGCTGAGATCTCAGGGCATTCGCATTCTTCCCTACCTCAGCAGAAGGTGGAGGTCCTTCAGGAGAAAGCTCAGCTCCTGCTGTCTTGTCCTCATCCATCCATCAGGCAGGGAATGCAGCTGGTGGGCCTGATGGTGTCCTGCTTCGAGGCGGTTCCATATGCTCAGTTCCACATGAGGCCTCTTCAGCTTCACCTCTTGTCAGTATGGGATCTGGACCCTGTGTCCCTGGATCAGGTGTTTGTCTTGTCCCCTCAGGTCAGGCGGTCTCTGGTGTGGTGGCTGGACTCAAGGAACCTGCTGGGGGGCAGGTCCTTTCTGGCCCCCTGCTGGGAGACTGTAACCACGGATGCCAGTCTGACAGGTTGGGGGGGATTCTGGAAGTCCCTGAAATGCCAGGGTCAGTGGGGCCCCCAGGAGGCCCATGCTCCTATCAACATTCTGGAATTGAGGGCAATCAGGTTGGTTCTTGCCCACTTAACCCCACACCTGAGGGGTCGGGCTGTTCATACGGCTGTTGCCTACATCAATCATCAGGGAGGGACCCGGAGCAAGAGGGCTCTCAAGGAAGTGTCCGTGATACTGTCCTGGGCGGAGGAAAATGTTCCCTGCATCTCAGCTGTGTACATCCTGGGGGTGGAGATTCTGGAGGCAGACTCCCTCAGCAGGGGGACCTCTCGTCTGGGAGAATGGTCCCTCAGCAGCAGGGTGTTTCGCTCCCTGTGCCAACGCTGGGGTCAGCCACATGTGAATCTGTTTGCATCCCGTCACAATCACAAGCTTCCAGTCTTTGTCTCTCTGTCCCAGGATCCTCTGGCCTTGGCCACGGATGCCCTGGCTATGTCTTGGAAGAGGTTCCAGCTCCTGTATGTGTTTCCCCCGTTTCCACTGATGGGCAGGGTGCTGCGCAAGATAGTTCAGGAAGGGGTGCCAGCCATCCTGGTGGCCCCCTGTTGGCCAAGAAGAGCGTGGTTCGCAGACATCGTGCCGTTGACAGTAGATCAGTACGCCCTGCCATGGGTTTCAGATCTGCTCACTCAGGGAAACCTACGCCACCCCAATTTACAAACGCTGGATTTGACGGCCTGGCTGTTGAAACCTCCATCTTGATAAAAAAAGGCTGCCTGCCTCAGCGGTGAATACCATGATCAGGGCTAGGAAGAGGTCCTCTTCTTCCATCTATTACAGGGTTTGGCGTACTTACATTGACTAGTGCGAGTCCCACTTGCTTCCCTGTCGTGTGTTTTCTATTCCTAGGATTCTGGAGTTTCTCCAACATGGTTTGGATATGGGTCTTCAGCTCAGTACTCTGAAAGGCCATGTGCCTGCTTTGGCTATTTTTTTCCAAAGATCCTTTGCTCAGCATCCCCTGGTCAAGACTTTTTTCCAGGAAGTTACTCACGTGCGTCCCCCACGTAAGCCTATCTTACCAGTCTGGGACTTGAACTTGGTCTTATCTGCCCTGCAGGGGGCTCCCTTTGAGCCCTTGCAAAGGGCTCCTTTGTCCATTCTCACGCTTAAGGTGGCCTTTTTGGTGGCTATCACTTCTGTTAGGCGTGTTTCTGAGTTGGCGGCGCTTTCCATCAAGCCTCCTTATTTTGAGAGACACCAAGACAAGGTGGTGTTTCGTTTTAAGCCAGATTTTCTGCCTAAGGTTGTTTCTGCCTTTCATTCAATCAGGATATTGTTTTGCTTTCTCTGTGTCCTAATCCCAGTAACCCTAAGGAAAGGGTTTTGCATTCTTTGGACGTAGTCAGAACACTGAAGTTCTATTTGGTGGCTACTGAATCCTTCAGGAAGACTGATGCTCTTTTTGTGCTTCCGTCTGGACCTAAGAAAGGTCTGGCTCCAGCTATCTATCAGCAAGTGGATCCGTCAGGCTGTGATACAGGCCTACTCTGCTAAGGGGTGTAAGTGTAAGAAATATTTTCTGGAACAGGACGTGCTGTATACTTAGAATAATACAATTCTGTGATTACTCATCTGTAGAATCGGTATTATATGTATACAGCACGTCCTGTTCCACCCCACCCTTGTTATCATTATCTTTAGTTACCTCTTTATGGTGATTGTTCTTATGTTCACATTTTCATATAATGGTTATAGTTCTCCCGGTCTCATTTTAACTGCTTTTCAATGCTGGGGATTTTGTGGGAGGCCCCTATTATATATGGGTCCGGGAGGAGCCACTTTTCTGTCTCTGCAGTCCAGCGCCATCTACTGGATGTATATCCAAAGTGTAAGCAATATCTTCTGGAACAGGACGTGCTGTATACATATAATACCAATTCTACAGGTGAGTAATCACAGAATTGTATTTTTTCCATTATCTGTTTGCTGAAGCTCTATTAAAGTAAGGCTGTAGTCAAAATGTTTTCCTAAAGTTCATATGCCATCTTTTAGGGATAGATTTTAAATTTTAGGCCCTAGGCACTGTTTATCACTCCCAAAAGTGGGGGGGAAAGTTTGAGTGTTTTATGGAGCAAATGTAAAAAAAGAATATAAGATGTGATAGTATGCGTGTGTGTGTCATTGGAGGACCCACTCAGGAATTTTGGGCTTTGTTTGTAATTTTTTAGTGCTTTATCAATATTTTTGGGTGAAATATGTGGAAAAGAATTTTTTAAAAATGTATTTTTTTTTGGTTGCTTGTAAAATCCCCATTCCTTCCCCCCACCCCCCATTACAAGGTACTACATATATATCAGTAGACACCTGTTCCTGTCTAGGAGACACCCCAAACTGAAATGATATGAGCTTTTCAAATAAAAATACAACTACTATGTGTGGATGGTCCCTGGCCCTGAAGGCTTCCAGCCCGCGTAGCCCACATGGGCACCGGGCACTTTTGCACCCCCCTGGCCTTTGGGGATGCAGGTAGTGGGATGGGGGGATTTTGGCAAGTCACCTGCTTGTAGATTCCCTACCTTGTTGAAATTGCTCGGCCCAAAACTTTATTTGGTAGGTGGTGTCATCACCATATGCAGCAGCCATCCATTTATGACTTCTTCTTCATTGTAGCCCTGCACTGTACTGCACCTGCCATCCTGTCACTTTCAATTCTTTCATACAATAAGCTGCTACTGTGTGTGTTGCATGTCCAACCTGCACCGACAAGCTCAGCTCTTTAACACTGCCAAAACATACTCCCCTCCCCAGAACCCGTCGTAACATGCTGCTTGTATGCAAGAGTTCGGCATAGAGCACTGGTAGTGGCCTGCATCCCTTCGGCTGCTCCTCTCTGGCTGTGCGTACCTGCACCAGCCATTCAATTACGCCTGGTGAGAGTGTATGCATCAGCCTGAGAAATACAGCTGTGGCTTGGACATGGAATTTGCCTGCCCTGGAGTCTTAAGACTGTAGTAGCAACTGTGCAGAGTTTTGGTTTACTTGAAAAACTAGTGAAATAATGCTTGCAAATATTAATGCCTTTCATCCTCTTTGTGTATACTAAAGCCCCTTTTTAAAATGCCACCACAAGATTGATCGGCCATTTTCTCTTTGCTGCAGAACAGAACACTTGGGCTGCTGGTTTTGTATAAACAGCTCTATCACTATTCACTGTGCTTGGAGCCCGGATCAACATAGATGCATAGAGAAACTTGTTCTGCTTCTCCAGTAAAGTTGCAAGGACCCGTCTGCAAAACTCACAGGTGACGCATTTCGAGGTATATTGCTGTCACACAGGATATGGACTTTTAACGTTTGTTTGGCAAAAAGTTATGTGTTATTGCAACTTCGCGAGATGGACAATATTTTCTTTGCATCTATGATGGACCTGTAACCCACTTTTACGAAGGATTGGGCATTTAATTTTTAGGGAGCAGGTGACCACCATGGAAACAAGGCAGCATCCACTGGAGTAAAACAGTGGCTGCATTTTCACTGACCAGTAACATGACCTCCAGCATGAGGCTATGTTTTCGAAAATAAGCCACTGTTCCTAGGGTGGAAGCATAGGCTATAACGACCAGCTATTGTTAAAATGAGGTGTAACTTGAATGCACATATATACATAATGGTTTCTCTTATGCAGATCATATAATGTGTCTGCTAAAACTGAGTTGGGCTTACACGTTCTGTTGTGCACTCATTTCAGCAGCCATAGGGCAGGCAGTGATGCTGTGATGTGCTGCATTTCTTAGACAAACTCAGAACATCAGTTTCAGCTTCCTTGCCGAGTAGCAGCCAGCCCCGCTGATTTTCAGCTCAGATCTCCAGAACATAGAAGAAACACAAGGCACGGCCCATTTCCTTTAGCTTGGCATTCTTTGGAAATGAAAGGTCAGCAAAGATCTGAGTTAGCTTTTCTTCCTCAGGAAGAGTTTTACTGCAGCACAACACAAAGGAGTCTCACAAGCTTCCAGATTTACTTTATGTGAAAATAGTGTTTGACAGTGAGCGGGTCCTTGGAGATTTCCTTCACATTTTGTTGCATTCATACATATTTGACTAGCCATATAAAAATGGCACCCTTCATGTGATATTAAAATGTTCAACTCTGCAGTATGGGCGATGTGACCTTAACTTTCAAGCATGTATAATTGATTGTGCTTGAAGATGCATTAATCTTGCTTCAGAGCACTCCTCCTTTGTGTTTAATTTGGGGGTATTTTCTTAAAGAATTTAAAGAAGAAGAGACACTAACAATCATGCCACCAACAACATTTGGTGCAATACAGCAAATTTATATAAAACAACAGCTCTTATGTTCTAAAACCGACTCCTTATAAACATATACACACACACTTGATTTGAGAGATTTCCCTTGACTCTGGCAAGAACATTTTTTCTCCACTTTCAGGAAGAATTCTCTATCTGACTCCAGATAAAGCCCTGAGCAAGCACTCCATACACCCTCCTCTTTTTGTGTTTAGGAAAAGTCTGAAAAGTTTTGAGGAGTCAAGACCGAATGAAGGGAGCATTGCCTCCAGAAACTTTGAATCTCCTCTCAAGTCCTTTTATCTGTTTTTATTTATAACTCCTTTAAGGGTTTTTTTTTAATTTTCACAAGAATAAGAGGAGAGGAGCTTGCTTAATTGCAACTACATTCATAAATCTAGGACTTGGAGGATCCTTTTTTAGAGGGTGGAAAACTGGACAATTGCCTAAGCTCCAATCGCCAAACACAGGACTGATCTTGACCAGGGTTTCCCAACTGTGCTACACCCACTGTTGGGAGCCTTGTGCACAGCCCCAATTCTTTGTTTTTCTGTTCCATGTCAGCTGAGCTCAATGGTTGTATGTTGTCTCCTAGAGAGAGTGTATAATTGGATTCTGATGAGGGGTGCCAATGGGGGGGTGGATGTAACTATGCTGTTGGTACAGT
The DNA here is from genome assembly GCA_027917425.1 of Gastrophryne carolinensis. Taxonomy (NCBI): domain Eukaryota; kingdom Metazoa; phylum Chordata; class Amphibia; order Anura; family Microhylidae; genus Gastrophryne; species Gastrophryne carolinensis. The sequence continues at coordinate 126,893,694 of CM051239.1, forward strand.
ATTTTTGAACCTGGGCCCACTATTTTCTAAAACCCTGCTTGTATATAACGTCTCTATATCATTCTTGAATGCAGAGTCTCTCTTTTATTTTATACAAGGAAAATACTAAAAAGCTTCTGGGAGTCACTCCTGCCCTTAGGAAGGAAGCCTCGACTACCAAAAGCTTGTCAGCCTTTATTTTTTTCCCAGGCCAAAGGTTACAACATTAATTTCTTCAATATACATAGGGTATTCGTTTTTCCACCACACTAGAAAACTATTTTAATTAATGTCATTCACCAATGCAGAATAACATTTACCAGTCCAAGTATTCTTGTTATTGTTTCACCTGAAAACCCCAAAAAGCCACAAAAACAAAAGTTAGCCTTATAACATCAAATAGCTTGTTAAATTAATCTGTATTCCATTTGATAGATTTTTTTTGGATTAATTAGATTTATATTAATGTGTGGTTAGTTGCTGTTTGATTTTAGAAACCTTAGAGACCTTTTGATTTTAGAGACCTTTAGAAAGATTCTAAACCCAATGGCAAAAATTAGCCAGCAAGCATTTGCCCTTATGCCTGTCTCATATGCCTCTCCAACATTTCCAGCTGCTTAGGGTAGAAGCCATAACATGTCTCCAAAGTTTGCAATGTTTTTAATATTGTTTTTCCAGAACCACTTAAAAAATGCATTCTACAGCTGCTCACAAGGAAAGTCTGTGGATACAGTGGAGGAGTTGAAGATGAAGTATTCTTGACATTTGGAAAAGTTTATTATAATAGCAGGTTGGCTACTGTTACTGGTAGCTAAATATATCCCGTAAGTAGGAGTACTGGTGGAGCTCCATTATCTATGTTTAAGAGGTAGGCTGGTTAAATCTTGATCTCAAGGTCATATTTTATCTTAAGTGTCCCAAAATGTGTGGGCATCAGTACATTCCTACCATGTATGAGCCACTGTCGCCTTACCTGTTCCATACCACCAGCATGTTATTGGATATTGAATATTGCTAAGGTACCTGATCTATGTATTGCTTGGTTTTTGCATACACGTCTCCACTGATCTATATCTCGATGCCTAGATCTCTTTCCCATTTCTGTATAAAATACTTAGGGGGCAAAGATTGTGCTTCCATAAAAATGCTATAAAAGAAAGATAGCAGTATCTTGCTAGGCGTTGGCTCTGTGAAGCATGCTTCAAATGGACTTAATGGATAACTATCAATATATTTCACACCTAGTGAGTTATAATATGACTCCAGCTTGGCTTGTTTTAAGAAATCTAATCCTATTGATGCCTTTTTGCCCATTAATTCCTAGTACGTCCTTTCCCATCCTACTTTATGCAGGAGATCAGCCTGAGGAGTTTTCCCCCTGCATTATCTCTGGAGCTGATATGAAGAAAATTGTTATAGACTTTAATAATCAGGTTCCTATTGTTCTTCATCTGTTTCTCTCTGAATTTTAGATTCCATGTATGGATGATGTAGGGGAGTATCCCCAGTTCAACTCTGACCCAGTTTTTTTCCTGTTCCTCACGCCATTTAAATGATCATTGTACTAGATTTGCCTGGTAATATGTATATAATTTAGGCAATGTTAGGCAATGTTAGTGATTTCTGTGGTCTGTATAGCATAATAAGAGGCCGATTCATTAATAGCGCCAGGTAGCGCCAGATGAGCGACTGTAGCGTGATTTTTTCAGCGCCAGCCAGTATTCGCTGTGCTTGGCCGGCGTTTGCTTGATGACAGCGACTCAGTCGGTGTGCGGTAATGTTGAATACGGGCTGGGGGGTCGCTGTTTCACAGGTTCAGCGTTGTATGTGAGCGCCTGACAACGAATGGCCAGAGCGAACGGCTAGCTTCATATTCATTAACAAATCACGCTCCGAATGTGCTGTCGCTGTCCATTCCTTGTTTAAACCCCAGAGCGCTGGCGGCGATGGGTGTTAACTAGTTTTTAACCCCTAAACAACTATATTTTTTGATTGTAACATTATACATGTTTTTAGAATCATTTTGTAATATGAATACATTAATATCAGACCTGTTAGATCAATTCTGCACAAATGTTTTTTTTAATTTTTTTTTACTTAAAAATAAATCCTAACATTGCAGAAGTGGTCTCCGAATTTTGGACATTAAAAAAAAAAAAAAAAAAATTAATACCAATTATTTATGATTAATTATAGATTGCTCCATTGAAATGCATTGGACATCGCCAGGGAGCGACAGCTCATACCTGGCGCTGTGAAGGAATTTGCAGCGGCGCTGTTCGGTCCAGGCGGCTTCATGATGAATGCCGCGCTAGCCGTCGCTCTCGCCGGCGCTAGCCTCATTTTGCTTGATAAATGCGTCATTGTGACCGCCGCCGGGCGTACTTGAGTCGGTAGCCGCTGATAGCTGGCGGTACCTGGCGCTCATCAGACACTACCTGGCGCTAGCCCGTGATAAATAAGGCCCTAAGATTAGCTTTGGGGCGCATATCCTTCCGTAACAATTTATTTAACAGTGATTTGGTTTCTGTAAAGTAAGTTCATGGCAGAGCAAAAGGAATATTTTGTAATAGAAATATAAACTGTGGAAGAACGATCATTCCTCCCTTATATGTTAAGATTAATTAGTCCACCTTTTGTTTTAGTTCATTACATATATTGCTGGGATATTGATACTAAGGTATTTGATAAACATTTCTTTCCATGCCAGGGGGTAATCATGCTTTATTAGTGATATACTCTGTTGGTCCATGTTATATGTTATTGCTGATGACTTGTTTATGTTAATTTTAAAATTAGAGTATCTGCTAAACGGATTGATACATTGCATACAGGTAGCTACTGATTGCAGGGGCTCTGTCAGACTTAGTAGAAGATCATTTGCCTATTCCAGTATTTTTGTTCCTAAATATTTGTTTTTATCCCTCTGATTCTTTCATTATTTAGGATTTGGTAAAACATGGAGGTTAAAAGGCATTAGGGTCAAGTACCATTAGCTATTGTTATCCTTATTGTTTTAGAACCATTGATCTTTAATCTGACTGATTGGTTACTGTAAAGTGACATTGCTTTACTTATACATTTTTCGCCTAATCCAAATGCCCTTAAGGTCTGAAATATCTGCCCATGATACCTTATCAAACACCTTTTCGGTGTCTACCGTCATAATTACTGGCGGTAAACATTGTTTTTTTGATTCGATAGATTATGCTTATTATACTAGCAATATTCTGTATGGCATTCTTCCTGTCATAAAGTCTGCTTGAACTAGTGATATTATAACTGTGAGCATATGTTCTAATTTTAGTGCCAGCATTTTAGAAAACAATTTCATATCACAGTTGATCAGTGCAATAGGTCTATAATCGGTACATTGTGTCAAGTCTTTCCCTAGTTTAGGAATAAGCATCGTAGCCTCACCAAGAGCTTTGAATGGTGGATTATCCAAGTCTATAAAACTGAAAACGTTGATTAAATGTAGTCGATGTTTGTCTTTGAATTCCTGATAAAATTGAACTCTTACCCATTTTCAACTTTTTTCCGTATTTAATTCTTCTATATGTTTGCTTGATATTTTGGGTAAATGTATTATTTGTAAATATGTTGTGCAATTTCTAATTTGTCCCTCTGGTGAGTTATATATTGTGTTATTAAAGCTATAGAATTCTTCTTTGATTTCTTCTAAAGAGTACAGTACAATTTTCAGTGTTGCTAGTTTTTTCCCTACCATTGTTCTTTATCCTATTTTAGATTTTTTTTTTTCATTTGGCTGTGGATTTGTCTGTGATTTAACAAGTTTATCCAATGTATCTTAAATGGTGGTCATTTCTCTAGATATTACCTCTTTCATACCTCTTTTGTGTATAGATTTCAGATAACTGAGGCGATTAATTAGTTATATGTTTCATTATATGTTTCATTTTTTTCTCTTTTCTAGGCATCATTTACACATAGTCCTCTTATATAGCACTTATTGGGTTCCCATAAGATAGATGGAGAAGTTACAGAGGTTTCATTTATTTGAAGTCCTTATCTAGTCTCTGGATCCCCCAACCATCTCTTAAATGACCAGTCTGTTTCTTCTCTGGCTGTAGCCTGCCATGACATTGATAATGTTACTGAGGCATGGTCTGAAATAGTTCTATGTTCAATCTGGCAATGCACCACAGTGCCTAGTTCATTCTGCGGAATAAAAAAAATGATTCAAAAGTAGGTCTTATGCGCTATATTTAAGCATGCAAAGTCTTTGGTATTGACATTGGTCACTCGCTATACATCAACATAATTTTCCATGTTTTCCTTACCCCTAGGGAAATTGGTCCTTGTGGTGGGGGGAGGGGGGTTCCAGTGGTATCCATTATAGGATCTTTGATTATATTTAAGTCCCCTCCCAAGATTATCATACCTCTGCAGATTTTCTTAATTTTTTCTAGTATTGAGACAATAAAAGTGTGCTGTTTTTGTTTGTGGCATAAACATTAGTTATAACTGTTTTATGAATCTGGTATGTTTGTTAATTAGTATAGCTACTCCTTGTGCTTTTTTGTTATGGCAGGAGAGCTAGCTTGTGCACTTTTTAAAGTGGGTCTCCTGCATAAAAGCCACATTGATTTGCATGCATTGCAGTATCCTTTATTGCCTGAATTTGCCCTCTAACATTGTGTCTAAAATGTGCAAAAATCTAGTTCTTCCCTCCCTCCCTACCTTAACCTACCGCCATTTTCCTTACCCAACCTCTGTCTCCTACCCAGAGATTTAAGAGATTTAAGGTTGCTTGTTTTTTTAGGATCCATTCTTGTCTACAGATTTGGGTTGGTTGTTCACCCCGTTTTCTCTGTGACTTGTTATGGCCATATCCTTGTGTTACTCTGTTTCCTATTCTGGGATCGTTATAAGTGCTATCTGTAAATTTTCCGTAAGGGTCTTATGGGATCATCATCTCTCAGGATAAATGTTTGCCCATATTTTTTAACCAGCAGACATGGGGTGGGTTTGAATAGCCTTCTGCTGGATAGTGTATATGATGATACGTCCTGGAAAATATTCAACTCATTCCCATTTTCATTTTTAATTCGGCCCTCTTTGCTTTGTAAATATGTTCTCTGTTCAAAAGTGGCATCTCATACTGTTTTGGTGCCCTCTTTGTATTTTTTACCCATTCGATCTATTTAGATAGACACTTTTTCCTGTTTCTTGTTTTAGCAAATATTCCCTGCATATAAAAGTTTAACGAAAGGATATTAGTGGGGATCTCTTTAGTCTTTAAGTTTTGTCTACGCAAGTGATTTTCTAGGTCATCTACTTTAGATAGTAACTAGCTGATGTTTCTTTAGTTTTCTAGTATAGTCTCCCCCCTGCTTTGACTTTCTGCTCTCAGGGCCTCTACATCTTCCTCGAATAATTCTCCCTGGTGTGATAGTTCTTTAATATCATTCCTACTTTCTAAATTATAAATTCAAATGTGAAAAGCTAACCTTGTGGGTTTCATACGCGGTACAGTAATCTAGTATTGAATTAGCCATTTCATTACCAAAATGGTAATTAGAGGCCGGTTCATTAATAGCGACAGATGAGTGACAGTAGCGGCATTTTCAGAGCGCCCGCTAGTAGTCGCTGTGCTTGGCCGTTGTTTTGTTGTTGATAGCGACTCAGTCGGTTTGCCGTAATGTTGAATATTGGGTGAGGAGTCGCTATTTGACAGGTTCCGCGCTGTATGGGAGCGCATGACAGCGAATGGCCATAGCGAACGGCTCCCAGCATATTCATTAACAAATCACGCTCCAAAAATTCTCGCGCAGTGAAATGCTTGTTTAAACCCCAGAGCGCTGGTGGCGATGGGTTAAAAGTAGTTTTTTAACCCTCAAACAACCATATTTTTAGGAAAAAAAAAACCAAGTTTTTCAAAACATATTGTAATATGAATACATTAATATCAGACCTGTAATATCAATTCTGCACAATTTTTTTTTTTTTTTAACCTTAAAAAAAAAAAACTAACATTGCATAAGTGGTCACAGAATTTTTGACATTTAAAAAAAAAAAAAAAAAAATTAATAAGAATATTTAAAGATTGCTCCATTGAAATGCATTGGAGAGCGCCAGGTAGCAAGAGGTCATACCTGTCGCTGTTCAAGGTCGCTCGCTGGCGCTGTGAGGTGAGGCTGGAATAATGATGAATGATTCACTATCTGGCGCTCTGTCAGTCGCTAAGCAGGATCGGCTTCATAAATGTGTGATTGCGGAGGGGAGCCGGCGGACTCGTGGCGGTGACCGTCATTACCGTTCGCTCACCATTCGCTACCTGGCGCTATCCCTTGTTAAATAAGGGCCTTATTGAATATGCAAAAAGAATGTAAATTGTAAACTGTACATGTGTTATTCAACATAATTCAATGTGTTTTATTTGAAAAAAATGTAATAAATGTTAAGTGATTGTTTTAAAGCAAGCAAGCCTGAGTGCTATTTAATAATGTCTGAGAAGAAAGGGAATAAGGGTTAGGCTGCATATAGCCAGGAAGCAGTACTATTTTGCTAAGACTGCTTGGGCACCAGGTCTTTTCAAGTCTCCCACTGCTGTACCTGATTAATAGATATGGCAATATAAAACTGTCAGCCATGGGGAGGGTGGAGTGGGATGTCCACACTTCTCGAATCCTCCAAAACATACCAGGCCCTAAAACCTGGTTATCCCTAAATCAGAGAGAAAAATATTGCCATAAAGGGATGAATGCATAAATCTAGGTGAAATAAACTCAATCTACAGTACCACTTAACCACACTGTCCGTCACTTACATATACCTACATATTATTCCAAAATTATGTGTAAGCATTCATAAACTGTAGCACGTGATGCACAAATGAGCCATAGTGTTATGTGACTTTGGAAGAGTTAGAACTTAAAAACTCTGCTTGGATATTTCTTGAAAATAGAGCCAGGGAACTTAAACAGTTGTATAGGCAAATTATTTTGTACATTCCTAAATGGCCTGCACTGCTTTTATTCCGGGCAAGTTTTTCCTTTGCATTAATTTTTCACTTACCTGGCAAAATAAATGTTCCTAAATATTCTAAAGATGTCTGAATTATGCTGCTGACTCGCGCCTTTTCCCTTGATATATAAAGGCCCTGTAGTAGTGTACTCATATCCTGCTGTTTGCAAGCTTTTAATACCTGCTGGCTTCCATTTCTAATGCAATTCAAATCCATCATTATATGAGGCTCCCTTCTGGCTTTTCCTTATTCAAACCACTGAGTCAACTTGTATTGATCTATAAAATATCAAAAATTAACATTGCAAATACATTGTGGAAAACTGTTTAGAAATGAAAAACATTTGGGAAACATAACAAGATTTAAAAAAACATTTTGTTTATGCTGTGTAGATGATATAAAAAACATTATATATTTAAAGTGGACCAACACCCAGGATTTTGACTATCCTGGGTCTTGGTCCACTTCGCTGTGTGAAACCCCCCCGAACAACTCACCTCTCCCCGCTCCCAGCGCCGACGGACAAGCCGCGGACAAGCGGCTCCTCCGCCGCCGCCTCCCGCGCGTCCCTCTTGACGCGCGCGTGCCCGCGCCGGCCATTCACAGACGGCTGGCGCGGGCGCGCGCACGTCTAGAGGGGCGCGAGGGAGGCGGCGGCGGCCGGCCGCCGCCGAAGATAAGGTAAGGAGTTTGGGGGGGGTGTCCCGCGGGGAGGGAGGTGATCGGCCCGGGAATCTTATAGATTCCCGGGCCGATCACCCGTGGGTGTTGGTCCACTTTAATGTGGACCATCAGCCAAAAATGACTTAAAACAAGATCAGCAAAACAAACGGTGCTCATATGCAGGGCAATTTAGATTGCTGCATATAAAAACATAATTTACCTTTTTCTAACTCCTTCTGTAGTAAATTTTAGAAACAAAATGGTAGCTCATGCATTTGTTGGCCACCTGCAAACACGAAGTGCTTCTGTGCTTCCCCTTGCTTTGCATTGTCAGTTATGTCAGTTGAATCCAGGCAGCAGAATGGCTGAGATGCTGGGTGAGGAAGCTCCAAAATGGCCACTACCTTTCCTTTTCCAATTGTGCCAGGCTGTTGGTCCTGTTTAAGGAAATGTATTTTTCAGTGAGCCACTTTGATTCTTGAATTAAACCATGTTTTTTGCACTTTTGACTTGACTTGACTACAGCTCAAGGCTACTTTTACACTGTGCATTTCCATTGCATTGTGGTGGAAACAGCTATTTTGTAGTGCTTTGTGCCTCCATTCATGTGCGGTGGAAGGCCTATATGTCCCCCTGCACTCTCTGTTGTTTCTTGTCCCCCATCAAGAAGCAGAAGGTTTAGGGAAGGTTTAGGGGGGACATGGCAGCATAAAGGACCTGGTAGTGATGGAAGCAGCAGCAGAAACACATGGTGAAGGAGGCGGTGACAGTGGGTCCTTGTGGAAGTACCCAGTGACTGAAGATGGGGCTTCAGCGGATGCTGGTGAGGAAAGGTGTGAGATTCACAACCTACTACAGTGGATCTAAACCCTCTATTGTAATTTCACAAAAAGGTACGTAATTGTTAGGCTTATCAACACAAGAGGTGGTGCTAAGGATCAAGCCCTTTCCTGGCACAAATTTGTCATGGGAGGTTTAAGCCTGCTTTAATAAACAAATGATGGAATAAAATGGTTAACACCCTAATTCATGATTGATATTTAAAGCGGACATCCAGTAAAAAATTGACAGAGGTCTGCTCACCCCTGCACCATTGGGGTAAAGCAATAGACGATACAGAGTGTATTGCTGATTCAAGTTGGGTAAGAGACAAAATACTACAGCTTCTAAAGAGTAACACAACCCAAGAATTTCACTTTGTAAGTTTTCATTTCTCCCTGGGTGTATCCCCAGGAATATCCGGAACACTCACCTCTTCTTGGTTCCAACATGGGGCGCTCAGCCAGTCGGTGGTGCTCGTTCATTTAAAATTACCTTTGCAGCTCAAATCTCAGTGCCGCAAGGAAATCTGCATACTTCAAGCACTGTTGGCTGCGTCCAGAATTAAATGCCATTGAGAATATGTTACATGACTTGATAACTGCTTTTAACAAACCCCCTCTATCCAATCTGACTGAGCTAGACCTGTTTTGTGAACAATGGGCAAACATGTCAGCCTCTAGATGTGCAAAGCTGGTAGAGACAAACCCCAACAGAGTTACAGCTGTTATTGTAGGTAAAGGTGGTTCTACAAAATATTGACTTGGGTCTGAATACATGTGCATGTAAGATTTTCCTTTTTTTATAATTTTCTTTACAATTCACAAATACTCGCTAATATGTTTTGCTCTGTCATACAGCTCAATAAAATACATTTAGGTTTGTGGCTATAATGTTTAAAATTTTGAAAAAGTTCAAGTGGTGTAAATTATATTAATTCAAGCGGACCTCCAGTCAACAAAATTGAGTTCAGTAAGTTGCTCCCCTTAACTCGTCCTTTGATGATCAGTGACATAAGCAGTTTAAGAGGGCTTAACCCCATACAGATGTTGTGGAATAGTTGAGCTCCTGAATTACATAGGAGTGGCCGTCTTACACACTGACAGTCTTGCTTACACATGATCATGAGAGGGAGGGGGGGTGCTGTGCCAGCAGCAACTCACACCAAACTGGGAGAGATATATGCAGCTACTGGAAGAAATATATGTGAGGGGAAGTTGTTACATTTGTTTCTTTATATTATGTCAATCATGTGGCAGGCAAAATGGAGCTGTCTGCTGTGTGAAGAGCAATTCTGAGCCATTACAGCTGATGACTTACTACTTCTGGCTAGAAATAATAGTTAATTGCACAGAGATTTGAGGCAATATTTACTGAGTTTTTCAGAAGCAGGCAGCTCCCATGTAGTTCAACAGCACATATGTATGGGTGTAAGTCCTCTCCAATAGCTTACGACACTGATTGCCAGAGGGAGGCTTTAAAGGAGCAATTTACTAAGCTTTGACTGGAGGTTTGATGAGTGAAAAAGTTAATTTAACTAATGATTATGTTATTAATACATATTAATCGTTTACATCTAGCAATTATATACATACAATATGACATTACAGCAGTTGATAAACTCCAAAACACAAAGGCTTTTATTCTTAGTATACAGTACGTCCTGCTCCAGAAGATTAATTACGCCTGGGTATTACTCCGCCAGATGGCGCTGGACTGCAGAGACAGCGAAATTGGCTCCTCCCGGCCCCTCAAATACCCGGGACCTCCCACAAATCCCCAGGTTTTCTGGGACTGCGAAGGACAAGAAGATGGCTCTCTCTTCTCGCAGTTGAGCGGGGCTTCTAGCCTTCGACCCTGTAGGACTATTCCCACCCATTCCATTGTCAATGCCTCCCAGCCTTGGATGCGCTAGTTCGGGTGATGGTAGACAGCACCGCTGTCAGGTGCTTAGGAGCTCTGCTCCTCCGCAATCCCCCACCAAAGGTTAGGCGGTATAGGCACGTGGTGAGCCTTTATAGGTTGCCCCTCCCGCACTATTGCCCCTTGCCCCTGTCTATCGGTGGGCCCTACGTTAGGTGGCCGCTTCCCTCCCTCGTTCTCCCTTGTAGTTCTCGGGGGGGGGGGGTGTGAGTTTGTGTCTTTGTACATTCTCCTTGTGTAGGCTGTGCTTGGTTATGCCTTCCTGAAATCACCATATGGCGGCACTGGTTGCCTTTTTGAATATGCCGCCGTGCGCTTGTACGCAGTTCCGCGGTCGTCGGCGGCATTACCTCTGGCGCTGCTGCGCCATCATTGGTTTAATTTGTCACGTGTGCGGCTTCGCACTCTTCGGGGGGCGGGCCTTGCAGATGGCGCGTTTTGCATCACCGTCTCCGCGGCCCGCCCCTCGAGGTATTCTCTGCACCAATGGGCTTCCTCGTGCTGCGTGGCTGGCGCCTACCTACCACGGTCCGTGAGTGCCCCTGCGGGCTGTTTGCTTAATTTTTTTTATGTTATGTATGCATGTCGCTTACGGTGCCCTTTTGCTTATGTCTTACAAGCGGATCAAACTCAATTGGTTTCTCCCGGCCCTGCCCCCTCTATTAGTTATTAAACTTATTATTGAGGCCTAGTGTGCTATTTCCTCCCACTTCCCTATCGGGCTATCGGGGCATCCTGGGTTGCTTTTATAGCGTGAATCCCTATCGGCTGATTGTGCCGCTATAATCACCATATGGAGGCGTCCCAGGATAATGTGCTCGGGGTTCCTTCTGGACAAGCCCGGCTGTGTGTGGCGTGTGGGGTGTCCCCTACAAGTGTTGACAATGTGCGGGTTTGTGTACCTTGTGCCCAGCAGGTGCTTGCGCTGCAGCCTGGTTTACCGGCAGCTGGGCCTGATCCTCGTATGGCTTTGCCTACTCCCCCACACTTACATCTGACTCCCAGTGAGCTGCATACCAGTGGGGAGTGTCAACCTGATGTGTCTACTAGACTGGCTAGTGTTGAAAAGTTGCTTGCTAATACTATGGGGCGTAAGGCCTCTGCTAAGAGGCGGCATTTGGCGCCTGATGTTACTCTTTTCCCTATGGAGGCTGAAGAGTTCTTGGATCTGTGTGGTTATACCCCCCTGGAAGAAGGGGAATTGTTCTCGGTCTCAGGATCATCTGATGAACGGCCCAGGGGTTATGCTGATTCTGGCTCTGATCCCTGGGCCCCAGATGATACTGATAGGCTTTTGGCTCAGATCTTTGAAGTGCTTTCTATCTCTCCCCCGGTTGCAGCTCCTAAGCAGCAGGGGGAATTGTTTCATATTGCTAAGCCACGTTTAGAGTTCCCTGAACAATCTCATTTTAATAATCTTGTGCTCAAAGAAGTCCCTAAGAGTTTGGATAAGAGATATCCCTTTCCTGCTGATGTGGTGAACGTTGGTCATCCCCTCCCGAAGTGGATGCCCCAATTCTGGGTTTGTCTAACACCTCTGTCATGCATTCCCCTGACTCTACTACCCTGAAGGATAGTGAGGACCGGCGTATTGATCAGCTGGCTTCCCATGCCTTTGCCTGTGTGGGGACGGCACTGCGCCCGGTTTGTGCCTCTGCCATTACAGCTGTGGCTATTAGGACTCTGCTTAAACGTGTCCTAGATGGAGCTCCTGATGATGTTTCTAGTGAAGAATATAATGCACTCTCATGTTGTGAGGTATTTGTGGCTTATGTCCTCTCTGCCTTGGATGATACCATTAGGATGTGTGGCAGAGCCTCTGCCTTGGTGGTGGCTATACGCCGCTCGGTTTGGCTGCACCAGTGGGCAGCTGACAACGCTGCCAAGAAGGCTCTCACTGGTCTTCCCTTCAAAGGACTACGCCTATTTGGGGAACGCCTGGACCTGTTTGCTAAGGGAGGTAGGTTACCCCAGCGGAGAAGACAGTCTCGGCCCTTTCGGGGCTCGGGCTCCTTTTCTTCCACCTACCGTGGATCCAGAATGGGGAGAGGGGCCTCCTTTACTGGGGCCCGAGGAGATTTCTGGGGTAGGGGCAGAGAATGTGGACGCCCTGACCTATCCTGGGGCTCCCCCTCAGGCATGAAGGAGCGCCCTCACCCATCCGGGTGGGGGGGCAGCTTCTGCTCTTTGCTCACGTCTGGAGGCATCATGTCTTAGACCGGTGGATTCAGGAGGTAGTGTCCTCCGGTTACAAGATAGAGTTTGCTGCCTGGCCGCCCCAAGATTCATCAGATCCAGGATGTCTCAGGACCCCATGTCAGCTCAGGCTCTGATTCTGCCGGTGCAAAGCCTTCTGGAGCTGGGGGTCGTCTGTCAGGTCCCCTTACGAGAAAGAGGCAAGGGTTTTCATTCCAATCTTTTCACCGTGCCCAAGAGAGATGGGTCAGTCAGGCCCATCCTGGATTTGAAAATTCTCAACAAATTTGTCAGATGCAGGTGCTTTCGCATGGAAACTCTGCGCTCTGCTATCAGTTCCCTGCGTCCAGGGGACTTCATGACCTCTGTGTACATCAAGGATGCTTACCTTCATATTCCCATCTTTCCTGGCCATCAACGATTCCACAGGTTCGGTATGGGGGATCAGCACTACCAATTTGTGGCATTGCCCTTCGGTCTCACTTCGGCTCCCAGAGTGTTCACCAAGGTGTTGGCAGGAGTGATGGCTCTGCTCAGGTCTCAGGGCATTCGCATTCTGCCCTATTTGGATGACATTCTCATCACTTCTCAGTCTCTCCAATAGGCAGAGCTGGATACTCAGCGAGTAGTGTCCACGCTGGAGTCATTAGGCTGGCTGATCAATCACCCCAAATCTTCCCTGTCTCCCTCCCTGGTGACACTATTTCTGGGAATGAATCTGGATACAGTTCAGGCAAGGATCTTTCTTCCTCAGCAGAAGGTGGACAGTCTGCTGGCGCAGGTTCAGTTCCTTCGGTCTTGCCCTCATCCCTCCATCAGGCAGGGAATGCAGCTGGTGGGCCTGATGGTGTCGTGCTTCGAGGCGGTTCCTTATGCCCAGTTTCACATGAGGCCTCTGCAACTCCACCTCTTGTCAGTATGGGACAAGGATCCTGCGTCCCTGGACCAGGTCCTTGTTCTGCCCCCCCCCCCAGCCAGGTGGTCCCTCTCGTGGTGGCTGGACTCCAGGAACCTGCTGGGTGGCAGGTCCTTTCTGGCCCCCTGCTGGGAGACAGTCACCACGGATGCCAGTCTGACAGGTTGGGGGGGCTTTTGGAAATCCCCACAATTCCAAGGGCGGTGGGGCCCTCGGGAGGCCCACGCCCCTATCAACATTCTGGAACTGAGGGCGATCAGGTTGGTTCTGGCTCACTTGACCCAACACCTTTGGGGCCGGCCTGTTCAGGTACGCTCGGACAACCAGACGGCGGTTGCCTACATCAATCATCAGGGAGGGACCCGGAGCAAGGGGGCCCTCAAGGAAGTGTCTCTAATGCTGTCCTGGGCGGGGGACAATGTTCCCTGCATCTCAGCTGTATACATTCCGGGGGTGGAGAATCTGCAGGCAGACTCTGAGCAGAGGGACCTCTCGCCTGGGAGAATGGTCACTCAGCGACAGGGTGTTTCACTCTCTGTGTCAACATTGGGGTCAGCCAGATGTGGATCTGTTTGCGTCCCGTCACAATCACAAGCTCCCAGTCTTTGTCTCCCTGTCCCAGGATCCTCTGGCCTTGGCCACCGATGCTCTGGCAATGTCATGGCAGGACTTTCAGCTTCTGTATGTCTTTCCCCCATTCCCCCTGTTGGGCAGGGTTCTGCGTAAGATAGCTCAGGAAGGGGTCCCGGCAATCCTGGTGGCTCCCTGTTGGCCAAGAAGAGAGACAAAACTTCCGTTTGAGTGCCGATCTGTTTTTTTTGTGAAATGTTTGCGTTCTCGTATGAGTGTACAAGCGATTCTATGCATGCATTGAAAACCTGCAAAGTTTCCGTTCGTACGGCAGATTACGAATACGAGGATGTCATTTTCCAGCTTGACTTTTCCGTTTCATTTTCACATGTTACAACATAGGCTTTCGTTTTTGCCCTTTTCCCATCGTATCCTCCAACGAATCCTTTACATTTCCCGTTCGATTCTGTTTCCCCTTTTCAATAAATATTCATCCAGACGGAAATCCTTACGATCTAGCGCCTGCGCACTACAAACTTAACTCATTAAAGTGCTCGCCTACATATTTGCCACCCTCACTTCTACTACAATGTTTAGCTAAATCACTTAGCACTATCCTCCATCTTCCCTTTTGGACCCTTAAAGCTCACCAAAATCACTTCTCGGTCATGTGAATATTCATCTTTAAATATTTCTGGGCCCATTAGTTTTGTGTTAATGTATTTTGTTAATGAAATGGCACTGTAACATTTTTTTTTTGGATTCCATCATAAAATATAAAATTTTAAAAAATGTCGAAAATGTCTTTTTACAACTATAAAAAACAAAATACATAGCAATGGCAGGCCACAGGACATTATTCTTCATCTGTGGTCCCCAACGACTTGCGCAGCTCCTGCATCTCGCCCACCAACTGAAGGACCCTGACACTCAGTTGTGCCACTCTGGCACGTGTGGTCCCTGTTAAAAAACTTAAATTAAAATATTGGTATAACCTTGTTGGGGTTATACTGCAGTGCCCCCCCCCCCCCGTATGGTCCAAACACCTAAATCTGGACTTCAAAAGCCAGAGGGCCCTCACCACCACGGGTTTTGCATAGTGCCGAATTAGAGAACCCCTGGCCCGCATTCTGCAGGCAAAGAACGGGCATCAGGAGCAAGGGCAGAAGTGGATATCCAGAATCCCCTGAAAGAATTTAAAAATAATAACATAAAATACACATTCTAAGCTACAATATTGTTGAACATGTCATCAAGGGCTAAAAACAGCAATAGGTTAAGTCATGAGTCATCAACTATATTCATTGCCATACGGTGAAAATGAATTGATGGAATGTGAGCAAACTTACCCAGGAGCCATCTACCAGATAATTCTCCTGACTCAAACTGATGAAATAAGCCGGAGCTCTGCAATATATAAGCATCATGGGACGACCCTGGATGCCCTGCAAGAACACTGAGGAATCGCATAGCTGGACCAAAGACTGCTTGTATGTTGTGTGAGTGGCACATCTTGCGGTTCCTGCAACCAAATATAAAATAATTACACAAAGCAAAGGTAACCGACTAAAACAATAACTCCTACAACAAATTAAGATTCAAGTTCAACAATCCAAATATAATTCACAAAGGACATAAGTCTAAAAAAATATAGCAATTATATGGATGTGTGGGAAAATAAATGTTTACGTGCTAATGACTAATTAAGGTCAGCATTAAAATGCATCTATAAGGCATACATGAAATGTATTGATTCAGGTATGCATTGCTATACAATTTATATCTCCGGCCATGCTGATACATGCAATGCCTTGGTGCTAAAGGCGCGCAGACTCCTCCACATAGCCGTAAAACATGTTCAACAATAGCAATCCGAGCCCTCAAAGGTCCCGTAAGTGGATCGGAAATGAAACGATTTATAGGGTGGTGGTCCGTCGCAAATCAGCTCTGTGAATCAGACGGAAACCCATCCCAACAACGGAAGTTATCTGAACGAACGAAAAATTTCCGATTTGCTCCCGTTCATCGAAAGCGCATATACACATTTTCCCGAACGTTCATAGGAATGAAAAATGAACGAAAAAAAGCAAAAAAAAGACTATCACCCACCCAAACTTTCACAGACAGCTACGGAAGTCCGGACGAATGTGTCTTTGAATCGAGGCTATAGTGCAGCTGGCGGTGTTTCGCTTTAAGCCAGATTTTCTGCCTAAGGTTGTGTCTGCCTTTCATCTTAATCAGGACATTGTTTTACCTTCCTTGGGCCCTAATCCTAGTAATGCTAAGGAGAGGGTCTTGCATTCCTTGGATGTGGTCAGGAATCTGAAGTTCTATCTGGTGGCTACTGCACCTTTTCGGAAAACCGATGCTCTTTTTGTGGTCCCTTCTGGTCCTAGGAAGGGTTTGGCTCCTACTAAATCTACTATAAGCAAATGGATCCATCAGGCTGTGATTCAGGCCTACACTGCTAAGGGGAAGAATCCTCCCTTCCGCCTTACTGCTCATTCCACTCGTGCTATTGGTGCCTCTTGGGCTTTTCAGCACCAGGCTTCTGTTGAACAAGTTTGTAAGGCTGCTACTTGGTCTTCTGTTCATACCTTTTCCAAGTTTTACAAGGTTGATGTTCGGGCTTCAGCTGATGCTGTTTTTGGCCGCATGGTTCTGCAGGCGGCAGTGATCTAACCTGCCGTTGTTGCCTTTTGGGGATCCCACCCTACTTTACGGACACTGCTATTGCATGTCCCAGACGTAATGAATCTTCTGGAGCAGGACGTACTGTATACTAATAATAATGCAATTCTGTGATTATTCACCTGTGGAATTGGTATTATGATTATACAGTATGTGCTGCTCCACCCCACCCTTGGTTTTCATTATTCTTGGATCCCCTGTATGGTGATTGTTCTCATTGTTGGTTTAGTTAATGGTTCTTGTTAACTGCTTTTCAATACTGGGAATTTGTGGGAGGTCCCGGGTATTTGAGGGGCCGGGAGGAGCCAATTTCTCTGTCTCTGCAGTCCAGCGCCATCTGGCGGAGTAATACCCAGACGTAATGAATCTTCTGGAGCAGGACGTACTGTATACTCATAATACCAATTCTACAGGTGAGTAATCACAGAATTGTATATTCTAAGTATGTCACACACCCCGCTTCAAGATATTCATAACCTGTGGGGTAATATGGTCTGTAGAGGCGATCTGCAGAGATGATTGGAGGAAAGAAAGCCCCTCCCAGTCCATAAATACCTCGGACCTCCCTCTCATTACCCAGTTTTTCATCTCTGCAGACGCCGAGCAAGTCAGAAGATGATTGGGTTGATTCAAAGAAACATGTAACAGCTTGGATTTGGCTCACGATCATCCTATTTTTCACGTCCGCTCGTGCGTTCGTATGAACTTGCGAGTGATTCAATAAGCAAATACGTTTCTCTCCTAAAATATACGTCCGTTCGTATGGCAGTTCGGGAATCAGACCTATGTCAGTTTCCATCCTGAATTTTCCGTTTCATTTCTCAGGTTGCAACATTGGTTTTGCCCTTTTTCCTTTTTTGTCTGGACGTAAATCCTTCTGATCTTGCGGCTCCGCACTACAAACTTACCTCATTAAAGTGCATTCTAAATATTTGGTCTTTTATTTTTCTTTATTTCATTCATTTTGCAGTAACCAACCATTAATGAATGCATTTGCATAAGTAAATCTTACTTTGTTTAATTTTTACTTAACTTGCATTTTTTACTTGTGGATTTAATTTTAATATTTATGCTTCAAATGGTACAACTTTAAATTTTTAGTGTGGTTACCCACACCCTCTACATACAGATTGCTCACAAATATTAAAAAACACCCAGCAACTTCTGCATGTTATGAGCCTAGAAACAGCCAAGATGGCGGCTCAGGTATTCTCGGGCAGCCTGCAAACAGAAAGGGCATTGTGACTGTGTTGCTCTGGATTCTTTGATTTCTGACCTTTCCATGCCCCCAGCTCTGCTGTGTCTGTGCAAAATACAGCAGTAACCCACATCCTGCACTTTATCCCGCTCTCCTCTCCTCAGTAAGTGTGATGCATCTGACCAAAGATGTGCTTAAATAATTAAACAAAGCAAAGGTAAACAACTACACCAATAAATGCAATCTAAAAATATTATTCTAGGACCTCAATTTTAAAATAAATAACAAAGGACATAAGTTTCTTTAATTAACGCAAATATATTGCAAAATAAAGGTTTACATGCAAAGGACTAATTAAGGTCCACATTAAAATGCTTTTATAAGGCATACATGAATCAGGTATGCATTGCCATACAATTAATGGCCTCGGCCATGCTGATACATGCAGTTCATTGGAGCACAAGACGCGCAGACTCCTCCACATAGCCAAAAAACCTGTTCACGAACAGCAATCTGGCTGCTAAAAGGTGTCGGCTGTGGCTTTCTTTTAAAACGCGTTTAGAGGTTTCTCTGAATCACACCTAAACACATCCAATTAACCTAAGTTTTACGTTTTGATCGTAAGTTTTAGGATTTGATCCTAAGTTTTACGTTTTGATCCTAAAATTTAGGAACGAACTTCCGCTGATCGTAAGAGCATATACGCATTCGTACGTAGGCTCGTGCGAGTCGTAAATGGCCAAAAAAACAGGAAAAAATGACTAACACCCACCCAAACTTACGATTCTCGATACGAAATCAATTAACTTTTGCTCTTTGAATCGAGGGGCATGTCTCCTTCTTGCACAGGGGGATTTCAGGTAGCTGGGTTTAATCCCGGCCCGCTTTTCTCTCTATTTCCACCCGGATACTTTTATAAGTCCCATACACATGCCTCCCAGCCTAGGCTGCATCCCGGGTGAGGGTAGAATGGCACTTTAAGTGCTCTGGAGCCATGCTCCACCGCGAGACCCTGTACCAGAGGGTAGACGGTTATCCGGGCTGGTGACCCCGGTTTGGGATGCCCTGTCCTTTGGCCATTTCACCCTAGCTGGTGTTCCCCTCTCCTGATGCCCTTCTCCTGGGGGGGTGGGGATAGGAAGTCGGGGGCCCCCATTTTTTCCTCAGTGTTAGGCTTTAATGTTTTAGGTCAGTGCTTGTGGTACTTCTTTACTTTAGCAGCGGCGCCGGACGCTCCCGGCGCCAGGGCTGAGGAGAACTTTTCTCCTCAGATGTTGTTGGTAGGGGGCGGGGCCGGCCGTTGGCGCTTCGCCGCAGCTCGCCCCCCTGTCTTTGCTACCCCTTGCTACTGTGGCCACCGCTATGGCCGCGGCGCAGGTCCTTTTACCGGCAGTATTACGCTGGTGAGGGGAGATCTCCCCTCACACACTGGGCACAGGGGGCGGGGCCGGGCGTTGGCGCGTCGCCGCGGCCCGCCCCCATTACTTTGCTTTGTTCTTTACTGTTACCGGCGCCGCGGCTGCTGCTATGGCTGCGGCGCCGGTATCTGTGTGCGCGCTGTATAGTTGTGAGGGGTGATTCCCCCTCACGCATTGGATATAGGGGGCGAGGCCGGGCTTTCGAGCGGGACGCCACGGCCCGCCCCCGTATTGCAGGCGCCACTGCGGAGCATGCTATCCGCCCTGGAAGGGGGCGGAGCTACGCACATCGCGCACTCCGCGCTGGCCACGCCCCCCTGTTCCTCTCTGTCTCCATGAGCTGCGTGTGGTGTGGACGCCATTTCCTCTACCAGGAAGGCACAGTGAGTGGCCCTATGGGCCCCCTCTATTGTATATATATAGTTATAGTTTATATATACACTTTTTATGCCTGGCAGTCACTTTTATGCTTATACTCCTTTTCTGTTGGGTCTTTCAGGTAGACTACTTTAGGTTTTAGGGGGTTTTCTCCCAATCCTTAGGTCCCTGGGTTAAAACTTTCTGATTAAAAATCCTCCCACTTGGGACAATTAAAAGGGCATCCCGGGTTGCTTATATGCGTAATTCCCTCGGTCATAGCGACTACATATAAGTTCACCGTATGGAGGCATCCCCGGATACCGGGCTCCCCTCGGGGCAATCCCGGAAGTGCATGGGTTGTGGGGTATCCCTAACAGGGGATGATGTATTTTTATGTATACCATGTGCACAGCAGACTATTACACGGCAGTAAGGACCCCAGGCTTCTGGGTCAGCACCGCCGGCTTCATACCCTCCCCCTCCCATCTTGGCCCGTGTCCCGTGTGACGTTGTCATGGGTGGGCAGTCGCAATCTGATGTGTGTGCTAGATTGGCCAATATTGAAAAATGTATTTCTACCGCGGTTGCCAGGAAGGCACCGGCCAAGAGAAAGCATTTGTCACCGGTCACTCCGGCTTTTGAAAACGATGATGATGTGGACTGTCTCGACTGGTCAGATTACTCTCCTCTAGAGGAAGGGGAGTTATTTGAGGAATCGGATATATTCAGATGATCAGCAATTTGTTGGCGCTGATTCCGAGCGGGGGTCTGGGAGTTATTCGGATACTCCTAACGTCCTGACTCAGATGTTTGAGGTTCTGGCTATTTCTCCTCCAGCGGCTGCTCCTCATCAACAAGGGGAGTTTTACGAGGAATCCAAGCCGCGATTGGAATTTCCTAATCAAAAGCATTTTGATAAGATTATTTCTAAGGAATGGGAGAGGCCTGCTCGGCTCCCAGGCATTCCTCAGAGTTGGGATAAAAGATATCCCTTCCCTTTGGATACGGTCAAGCGCTGGGCGTCCCCTCCCGAAGTGGACGCACCAGTTCTGGGGTTATCAAACTCAGCCGTTTTGAATAACCCGGATTGTTCCTCGCTTAAAGATGGATAAACGCATTGACCAGATGGCTTGTCATGGTTTTGCCAGTATTGGGGCAGCCATCCGGCCGGTTTGTGCCTCATCGCTGTTGGGGGTGGCTACCAGGTCGGTGATCAGAGACTTGTTGTCCTCTTCCGGTTTGAATCCGGACAGTAATGAATTTCTTGGACTTAAACGATGTGAGTTGTTTTTGTCCTTCATGTTAGCCGCTTTGGATGATTCCTTGATGATGTGTAGCAGAGCTTCCGCTCTGCTGGTGACTATCAGGCGTTCAGTTTGGTTGCGCCAGTGGGCGGCTGATTTTGGGTCAAAAAAAAAAAAAAAAAGTCGTTAACGTCTCTTCCCTTTTTGGGGTTACGGCTTTTTGGAGAAAAATTGGACTCTGTCGCTAAAGGTGGTAAGTTACCTCAGCGCAAAAAGCAACGACGCCCCTTTCGGGGAGCGGCGTCTTTCAATCCTTCCTTTCGGGGATCCAGAGCGGGAAGAGGATTTTCCTTCCCTTCTACAAGAGGAGATTCCTGGAATAGGGGCAGAGGACGTGCCCGTTCAGGATACAATTGGGGCTTAAAGCCCAAACCCGCGGCCACGCCTGCTCAGCCATGAGGGGGCGCCCTCACCCGTGCGGGTGGGGGGACGGCTGCGACACTTCTCCCAGATCTGGATTAGAGAGGTTTCGGACAAATGGATCCGGGAAGTGGTGTCTTCCGGCTACAAGCTGGAGTTCGAGTCCCGCCCCCCTCCGCGTTTCTTCAGGTCTCGGGTACCCCCGAACGCACTGGCCGCGCAGGGGCTCCGGGCGGCGGTGAAGAGTCTTCTGGAGATGGCGGTCATTTGTCCAGTGGCCCCATCAGACCGGGGTCATGGTTTTTACTCAAATCTGTTCACAGTCCCCAAAAAGGATGGCTCTATCCGGCCCATTCTGGACCTGAAGATTCTCAACAGGTTCGTCAGGCTGAGAAAATTCCGTATGGAAACGCTGCGCTCAGCTATCCATTCTCTTCATCAGGGGGACTTCATGACGTCCATAGACATCAAGGACGCTTACCTCCATGTTCCGATTTTTCCCGCGCACCAGAGATTCTCAGGTTCGTGGTGGAGGATCGGCACTTTCAGTTTGTAGCTCTTCCTTTTGGTCTCACCACAGCTCCAAGGGTTTTCACCAAGGTGCTCGCTGGGGTGATGGCTCTCCTCAGAGCGCAGGGGATTCGCATAGTGCCATTTCTGGACGATCTCCTCATCATGGCATCGTCATTCAGCCAAGCGGAATTGGAACGGTAATATCCACTCTGGAGAGGTTCGGCTGGGTGATCAACTACCCCAAGTCCTCCCTTTACCCGTCCAGGATAATGTCCTTTCTGGGAATGGCTTTGGACACGACTCAAGCCAGGAGTTTCTTCCTCAGTCCAAGGTTTTTTTGCTTCAGGAGTTGATTCAGTTGCTCATGTCCACCCCTCATCCGACTATCCGTCTAGGGATGAGACTGGTGGGGCTGATGGTAGCCTCCTTCGAAGCAGTCCCCTTTGCTCAGTTTCACACAAGGACGTTACAGCTCCATCTATTGGCTGTCTGGGACAGGTCTCCTCTGTCGCTGGATCAGTCTTTTCTTATGTCTCCACGGGTTCGCCGCTCACTTCGGTGGTGGCTGAACTCAGCTAATCTGTTGAAGGGCAGATCCTTTCAGACTCCTCTTTGGGAGGTGGTCACCACGGATGCCAGCCTTTCAGGATGGGGGGGCTTCTGGAAGGATCTACAGTTTCAGGGTTTGTGGGGACCCCTGGAAGCCCACGAGTCTATCAATGTTCTGGAATTGAGAGCCATCAGGATGTTTCTTTTCCGATTGACTCATCACCTGCAGGGCCTGCCTACATCAATCACCAGGGAGGGACTCGCAGCAGGAGTGCCCTCAGGGAAGTGTCTCTGATTCTGGACTGGGCGGAGAGCCACGTCCCGTGCATCTCGGCGGTTTACATTCCGGGAGTGGAGAACACGAAGGCGGACTCTCTGAGCAGGTTGTCAGCTCGCAAGGGGGAATGGTCTCTCAGTTCCGAGGTCTTTCACTCGATGTGTCTCAGGTGGGGATCACCGGCGGTGGACCTCTTTGCCTCCCGTCACAATCACAAACTTCCAGCATTTGTGTCTCTGGCGAAGGACCCGCTGGCTCTCGCGACGGACGCCATGTCCCTGAGCTGGAGGGATCTGGGGTTTCTGTACCTGTTCCCTCCGTTCCCCATGGTGGCCAGAGTAGTGCGCAAGCTGGCTCTGGAGGGAGCGTCAGCAATTCTGGTGGCTCCAAGGTGGCCAAGACAGGTTTGGTTCGCAGATGTGGTAAGGTTAGCAGAAGATCACGTTCTACCCCTGCTACCGGATCTGCTCACACAGGGTCAACTACGTTACCCCAATTTACCAACGCTGGCTTTGACGGCGTGGCTGCTGAAACCTCCATCTTGAAGGAGGAAGGTCTTTCTGATGCGGCGATTCAGACTCTTATTAGCGCTAGGAAGAGGTCTTCTTCTTCCGTTTACTATAGGACTTGGAGGTCTTACATTCACTGGTGTGAGACTAGGGCACTCCCTTGTAGGGAATTCTCTATTTCTAGAATTCTGGAGTTCCTTCAACACGGTTTGGATCTCGGGCTCCAACTCAGTACTCTGAAGGGGCAGGTTTCTGCCCTGGCGGTGTTTTTTTCCAAAGATCTTTTGCGCTTCATCCTTTGGTTAAGACTTTTTTCCAAGGGGTTACGCATGTGCGGCCTCCCAGGAAGCCTATGATTCCGGTTTGGGATTTGAATTTGGTTCTTTCTGCTCTTCAGGGTCCTCCTTTTGAGCCTTTGCATGATATTGCCTTGTCTTCCCTTACGCAGAAGGTGGCCTTTTTGGTAGCTATCACTTTCGTTAGACGTGTTTCTGAGTTGGCGGCTCTGTCTATTCAAGCCCTGTATTTTGAAAGACATCAGGACAAAGTGGTTTTCCGTTTTGAGATGGACTGCCTTCCTAAGGCGGTTTCGTCCTTTCATCTAAATCAGGATATTGTTCTGCCCTCTCTGTGTCCTAATCCCAGCAATGACAAGGAGAGGGCCCTGCATTCTTTGGATGTGGTTCGTGTTGTGAAGTATTATTTGGTGGTTACGTCTGCCTTTCGCAAGACTGATGCATTCTTCGTGGTGCCATTTGGGCCCAAGAAGGGTCTAGCACCCACAAAGTCTTCCATCAGCAGGTGGATTCGTCAGGCCATTGTCGGGGCCTGTTCTGCTAAGGGGAAAAATCCTCCCTTTCGTGTTACAGCTCATTCTACTCGTGCGGTTGGGGCTTCCTGGGCTTTTCAGCACCAGGCTTCTGTTGAGCAAGTTTGCAAGGCCGCTACCTGGTCTTCTGTTCACACTTTTTCAAAGTTTTACAAGGTTGATGTTCGGGCCTCAGCGGATGCTGTTTTTGGCCGCAAAGTTCTGCAGGCTGCAGTAGTTTAAGTTGTGCCTTGTTGCCTTGTTTTGGATCCCCACCCCTTATGGACACTGCTTTTGGATGTCCCACAGGTTATGAATATCTTGAAGCGGGGTGTGTGACATACTTAGAATAATACCATTTTGTGAATACTCACCTTGTAAAATGGGTATTATAAGTATGTCACACACCCCGCTTCAACCCGCCCTTTTGTATTCTGGATCCTTCATTTTGTGAACTTTGCGTTGTTATGACTTA
Source organism: Gastrophryne carolinensis (assembly GCA_027917425.1). Taxonomy (NCBI): domain Eukaryota; kingdom Metazoa; phylum Chordata; class Amphibia; order Anura; family Microhylidae; genus Gastrophryne; species Gastrophryne carolinensis. The sequence continues at coordinate 126,918,213 of CM051239.1, forward strand.
TATTTGGCTCTTCCTGGTCCCTTATCTTACTGCTTTCTTGATACTGGGTTATGAGTGGGAGGTCCCAGGTATTTATGGACTGGGAGGGGCTTTCTTTCCTCCAATCATCTCTGCAGATCGCCTCTACAGACCATATTACCCCACAGGTTATGAATATCTTGAAGCGGGGTGTGTGACATACTTATAATACCCATTTTACAAGGTGAGTATTCACAAAATGGCCTGTGGCCTGTGGCTTGGATGTGGTTCAACATGTGACCTCCGTTGATAACCCGTGTGTTAATGCAGTTTTTAGAATTCAAAATAGCTAGATGAAATGACTCGGGGTAAGACACAATTCAAATCCTGAACATGGGCATGCATTTAGTGTTTCAGGGTTCTAAAATATGTACTAAATATCTATGGCTGGTGAACAATGTAAAGGTAAATGCCTAATTATGTGTATTTTGTTTGAAACCCTGTCTGGTCAATCATTCGGGTACCACAAATGGCTAATTGCCAAGCTCATATGCAGCAGCAAGTGAGCTGTGATTATTTATATGAGATTTACCAAGCACTAATTTTCTTCCTGTAGTGAGTGTTGCAGTTGCAAAGATAGCACTTATCCTAAAAGGCTGGCCGGAAAGTGCATCCTCCAGCAGAGATGCTCCACTTTATTCTTCAATAAAGAGCGATTCATTCAGCTGCTATGTCTGGCAGTACACACAATCCCCTCGATTCAAAGAGCCAAAGTTAATTGATTTCGTATCGAGAATCGTAAGTTTGGGTGGGTGTTTGTCATTTTTTCTTGTTTTTTTGCCCATTTCGTATTCGCACGATCGTTCGCGCATAGACGTATATGAACATACGCATTTCGTACGAGAATCGTATAATTTGCGTTAGTTCGTGTGTTTTTCCCGTCCAAATCGTATTATTTGCGTCCGATCCTATTTTTTACGTCCTTCACATGGGCTTGCGACCAATTCAGAGAGGTGATTGCTAATTGTTTGGAAGCCCATTAAAGAGCTGCTTTACGAAATGTTTGCCGGCAGCTATTTGGCCTCGGGAGTAGGATGGAGCGGAGCGAGTTTGTGGCACATCAAGGGCTTATGCTTTTTGGCATTGAGTTGATCGAGATGTCTGAGAGCAGATTGCCCCTGCGTCGTCGCATGAACATCGATAGCATGAATGATGTTGAGCTGTTCGAGCTGACCAGGCTTAATCGCGCTTCCCTCCATAAATTATATAGTGAGCTGCGGCCATGGTTAGCCCGCACCACAAGGAAGGGGCATGCAATTTCAGGTATGACCAAGATGCTTGGCTGCCTGCAATTTTTGGCGAACGGCTCGTTCCAGAGGCTGGGTGCCCTCTCCGTGGGGATGTCACAGCCTACGCTGAGCCGCGCACTCTCTAAATTTTTGGAAGGCATGGCTGCCATAACTCCAAAATATATTTATTTTCCGGATGATATGGCAGCCAGAAACGCCATTAAGCTTGGGTTTTATAATGTGGCCGACATGCCCAACGTTATTGGTGCTATTGACTGCACACATGTGGCACTCGTACCTAGGGCAGCCGACGAGTATATATATAGGTATTGAGATTGGTTATTATGTTGGCCAACGTGTAATGTAACCTGTTTTCCTTTGCGGCAGCATATTTGTTTATCCCTCATTTGTGTAGCTGCTTTATCTAGGCTTTTCATTAGTATTTCCCAATAGAGTGCAGACATGTTTTGTTGTTAATTTTTTATTTTGGGTCAAATATCAATTACCCTTTTTGTATGTTTTTGCCTTAAGGAATCGTAAAATGGGACACTCCCTTAATGTCCAGGCCGTGGTTGGTCCGGACATGCGTTTTATGAGTGTCCTTGCCGGCTACCCAGGATCGTCCCACGACTCCTATATCCTCAGGCGATCTGGGTTGTTTCGGAGATTTGAGGCAGGTGAATTTTCGGGGGCATGGCTGCTTGGTAAGTGTGTCCTATTTGTGTGCTATTAAATGTTGCATTAATCTTGTATTTGTTGATATGTTAGTATTTGAATTCTTTACATAAGCCTCAAACTGCCTTTTTCTTGGGTCATATATTATGAACTTCCAAAAAAAATGCTTGCCTCGCTTTGTCCTTCAGAATGTTTTCCCTTTAGTTAGGATGTCTGTAAGTTCCATGTCCCTAAATATATTGGTTTTGAGTTTATACCCAAGGATCTTTGAGCTTTGGCTCCTTTTGTACTATTGGTCTTTAAATGTCAAAGTGGACTTAAACTGCATACATTGTAGTTTCCATATAAATGTGGATAGCCCCTCAGCAGCATCCTAATTGTAACATGTCTGAAAACTAAAAATATCTTTAAATTCCAAATACCCTTGGCCGTGCAGATGTTTGTTAATTAATTGGTATATTGAAGTGCCATTTATAATGAGGTAATACATTAGTGGAAAGATTTATTTTGCTAATGTGCCCTGTTTTTTTTTTTGGCCACTTTACCTTACATCATTATGATATATGTTAAATTTTTTGTGTTTGTTGTGTTGCCTTTTTAATTTTGATTACATTTAATTCTCTGTTTAAGGTGATTCCGGGTACCCACTTCTACCCTGGCTCATGACGCCTGTGCTGCGGCCCCAGGATGCCTCTCAGGAAGCGTACAACCGTGCGCATCGCAAGACCCGGGCTGTTGTGGAGAGGGCCTTTGGGCTGCTGAAGACACGTTTTCGTTGCCTTGACCATACTGGGGGCGCCCTGCAATATGATCCCAAGAAAGTGATCGACATTATCATGGCATGTGCTGTTTTGCACAATTTTGCCATCCTGGAACGTGTCCCACGTTATGTGGATAGCCTGCCCTCTTCAGCCGTAGAGGATGATGTCGAGAATTTTGTGGGGCCACCCAGTGAGTCTGGCCAATCAGTTAGAGCCAACCTGATCTTGCAGCATTTTACTTAATTTTTTTTCCTGTCTCAACATTCTGTGTGTCTGTGTTATCCTTTTTGTTAAATATGTTGTTTTGCCGTAATGTGGCATTACCTCAAAGTAAAACATTTTGACCTTAATTGTTGCCTAATGTATTTCATGTAGTTTCCTTAGCTTTAGATTTGCATTGTTACACCTCTTCAAACCAAAATTATCTGGTTTAGCCCAAGCTGTTTAAAATGTGTTCCCACTAAAAACGCCACAAGTATTGTAAGTGAGATTATTTTTTTACTTAGAAAATTAAAAATTATAGTGCTTAACAGAAAACATTCCACATACATCTGTGGTTACAAATGGATAACATTACAAAAAAAACATCGAGCACATCTACACCTGGAAGTGAGTGGCACAACCAAACAAGGACACCCAGTCCAAAGGCCAGCCTAGTCCAGTCATTAATATTGCCTGTGCCCAGGGATATTTGGGCATGGCCATAATGTCACACAAACATGTCTGCAAACAGGAGGAGCACCAACCAAATCCATATTTAAAGCCATAAGTGGCCAGATACCCTCCACATAGACCTATGGCATTGGCTAGTGGCCTTAAGCATTACTCTAAGGAGCTATATGGGAGCAAATACAAAACACAACCTGCATGAGCAACACAAAATGGATTGTTTGAAACCTCAAAGGACAAGTAAATACAGTGGGGGTTAAGAGAAAAGATGTCCCACACACCCATGGCTTAATAGGGTGGCTGCCCATAATACCCAGGTGGAGGTCCAGGTGGAGGTCCATGTGAATGGGACCTAGCCTGGGCCATGGCAGCATTGTGAATTTGAAACTGCTCCACAATGTTTCTCTGCATATTGGTCATCTCAGCCATGGCTGACTGGATGCCATTACTTGCATTGACCACGTTGCTGTTGAGGGTACGCAACTCCGCGAGGATGCCCTGTAGACTGGTATGGATGTTGACCATGTCGGCATGCCTTTGCTCACGCTCTGTAACGAGCTGTGCCTCATAAGAGTCCCTTTGTTGGGTCCATAATTGAAGCAGGGCACTCTGCCTCCCCTGGGAAATTGTGGGGCGGCGTAAGGGAGTCCGCCGCACAATTACCCTGGCTCTTGGGCGTGCCCTGCCGCGTGGTGTCGTCCCCTCAACAGCAACAGGCCTGCTTTGCAAATCCTCAGCAGCAGAGTGAACACTGGGGACTGTAGTGTCAGTCTCCCCATGTGCATGCACAATGGATGGAGATTCACTCTGCTGCTGAGGATTGGCCAGAGAAACATTATGGAGCAGTTCCAAATTGGGACCCAGGGGGAGGTCATCCGACGTGCCCTGCATGGAGACATCATCATCTTCCTCCATGTCCTGGATCTCTTCCATGAGTGTGCGGGTCTGTAGGGACATATAAAAAAAAAAGTGTAAGTTGGCGTCCAAATTTGGGATTCCAACAGTTTAACACATTCTTAAGCACTTGGTAGTATTTATGGTACTAAATTAACTTACCGGAAATCTCTGATCTGGGCTCCTATGCTGTACGGACCTGGTAGGCATAACCAAACTGGGGGGTGAGTTTACCCTTGCTGAGGGATCATGCTGGGCTGAAGAAGAGAAAAACAAACCACGTAAACACACACATAACCATTTTTGGGATAGGTAATCAAATAAACCTCTATTTGTAATATTAATCAACTCTAGAGCAATGGGGACATTTGTTCAAAGACACGCAAGTTTAGATAGGTGCAATGGCTCGCGAAAACTGCTAACTGACCTCAGTTCTAAGTCAGGAAGTGTACCCAGTCAGCATACAACTTTCAACGCACATTTTTGGATTTAGACTACCATTCGCTAGGTCCGGGGTACTCAAACAATTGTTGGAAAGGTCCATTTAAAGGTATGTGGTGAGAGGTGAATGTCTGGCCATGGGGCTGACGCAGGGGGTGTCTAGTTAGAAATAAACACACTGGTGGAGGGGCTGGAGATTTCCAAGTGCAAACTAATAAAGGCTGCTTGCCCTTGCTGGGCTGGATGGGGCAGAGCTGAGGGGACAGGGATTGGATGGCTAAAGGGGGGAGTTAACGTATTGATGGTGATGGGATGGATGGAGCAAATCTGTTACAAATGTATGGGGCTTATGTGGGGGGGGGGGCATGGGGGGACTGTGGCAGATGGGCCAGAGCAGGGGCAGCGGGACACGATTGTGCCAAGAGAAAGTTTTACCAAGTTACTGTGTACCTTGCAATGCCACTTCCTGTGCAGTACTTCATATTGCAATGCTATATTTCAGGGAGCCATCACATTGGGCAGGAGAACAACCACTACATCGCCGATCAAGGGGGCAGCTCTGAGCACGTCAACACAGAAGTAACTGAGTGCAGGGCTGTCTGGGCAGGGGTCCTGGAATCTGTTGCCAAGGTCCGCATTGGGACCCCGGGCCGCCAGTTGAGTCTCGCTGCTCTAGGTCAGATATGTTTGGGGGTGGCTAATTACATTGTTAACTCAAACACAACTCACACAACAAAAAGGCAGCCCATACATAATGATGTGTGTTTTGTGATTGATTCCAAATATATCACTTTTCTGGAGAAACTTCATGACTTTACCAATCCAATTGGAAATTTGATCTTTGCCATAATGGATGTGGGCCTAAATGTGTGTTTCCCAGGGACCAAAAGAGGACACAAACAGGCACAGTAGTGCGAGGCCAAGCAAGCCAAACCATAGGGGCATCCCGTTATCTTGTTACTAGTGAACTGTAGATTATTTAGCAAACAGGCAAACATGCAGATTTAAGAGTACTCACCGTGGGTACGGGTCGGTGAGTCTGTGTCCCTTAGACCAGCATGTCCACCGACCGCGACCGGATGGAGAAGTCCCAGCACAATCTCCTCAGCAGGGGTAAACTCCAATTTAGAAGGAAAGCCACCTCCAGTTTTCAGGCTGAAAAGAGAAAATCGTTTGGTACTCAGAAAAGGTGCATACAGTACATCCTAAACATTATATTTTGAGAAAACATTTATTTACCTGTAATTATGCCTTTTAATTTCTTTTTGCCGTACAGCATACTTCAGATCAGAGATTTTCTTCTGAATTTGGGACACATCTTTCCTCTCTTCCCCCGCTGCATTTACTTGTCGTAGGATGGTTTCAAACAATTCCATCTTGCGCTGCTTTGTGGTGTGTTTTGATTTGCTCCCATAGAGCTCGTCATAGTATAATGTAAGGCCACTAGCCAATGCCATATTTTGGTCATGGGAGAATCTCCCACTCAACTGGCCGCGGCGCAATGTGCGGCCAGATGGTTGGCTTGGCTGCTCCTCCATGTGTGCAGACACATGTGGTGACATTATGGCCTGGGGCTGGGTAGGGGAATGGCCGGATTGGTGGCTTCCCAATGACTGGACTGGACTGGCCAAGGGACTGGGTGTTCTGGCGTGGCTGGCCACCGAACTTCCAGGTGTAGATGTGGTCATGGTTGCAATTCTGGGCCCTCTTGGGGGGCTATGTTCCCGGCTGGTGCCAGGTCGGGGGCTCTGTTCCCGGCTGGTGCCAGGTCGGGGGCTTCTGGCCCTGGATGGGGTTCTTCGGGCCCTGTAGGGGCTTCTGGCCCTGGATGGGGTTCGGCGGGCCCTGTAGGGGCTTCTGGCCCTGGATGGGGTTCGGCGGCCTCTGGCTGGGCTTCTGGCCCTGGATGGGGTTCGGCGGCCTCTGGCTGGGCTTCTGGCCCTGGATGGGGTTCGGCGGCCTCTGGCTGGGCTTCTGGCCCTGGATGGGGTTCGGCGGCCTCTGGCTGGGCTTCTGGCCCTGGATGGGGTTCGGCGGCCTCTGGCTGGGCTTCTGGCCCTGGATGGGGTTCGGCGGCCTCTGGCTGGGCTTCTGGCCCTGGATGGGGTTCGGCGGCCTCTGGCTGGGCTTCGGGCCCTGGATGGGGTTCGGCGGCCTCTGGCTGGGCTTCGGGCCCTGGATGGGGTTCGGCGGCCTCTGGCTGGGCTTCGGGCCCTGGATGGGGTTCGGCGGCCTCTGGCTGGGCTTCGGGCCCTGGATGGGGTTCGGCGGCCTCTGGCTGGGCTTCTGGCCCTGGATGGGGTTCGGCGGCCTCTGGCTGGGCTTCTGGCCCTGGATGGGGTTCGGGCCCTGCTGCGGGGCCTGGGTTGCCGAACTGCCCTACTTGAAGCCATGGCCGGTGTGGGCTCCCTTGTGCGGCCTCTTCTGGGGGCAGAGGTGGTGGGTGCTGCAGTTGGCTGCTTTTTGGCTGCAGGGGCACGTGGCTTGGGGCCCCTTTTTTGGGTTCCTGAGGGTCCAGGGTCCCTTGGTGGGGCCAAGGTGGTAGTCTTGCCTCTCTGCTTTCTCCTACCTTGCTGGGACCTTGTTGTTGGGCCCTCCGCGGTCTTGCTTTGCTGGGGTCGCTTGCTCATAGGCTTTTTAGGTGCCATCTTACACAAATGCTCAAAGAGAATGAGCTTTGGGTGCAGGGACCTTTAAATAATGAGCCCAGCGTGTGACGCCTATGCGCACGACTACGCGCTCGTACGAACGTACGTTCGAGCGGAACCAGGAAACCGCTGGGGTTTCACTTATCTGCTGCCTTGAAGAAGCATAAAGATGGCGCCCACTATCTTCACCCGTCAACAGGAAGAGATCCTCATGCTGGTAAGTGGCTGCCTGTGCATTTTAATCTAATAGTCAATGATGGCCTAAATGTAAATGATGCGTTTGGAACTAGTTTGGGGTCTCTTAATGTTTAATCACTGGCTCCTCACACTTCATCCTCAAGGGCCGAGCCTGGCCACGTTTTCACCTGTCTATGCTGATGTCCTAATTCGGCCAATTGCTCCGGCTTAGCAACAGTTAATTAACCTGTGGAGTAGCGGGGCTAGCTGGCAAACCTGGCCTGTCTCGGACCTTGATGCGGATGTTTGAGGAACACTGTTTTCCTAAGCCATAAAAACACAACGGGAAGCCACACACGTGGTCCAAAAGCCTAAGCATTAGCCTACATCTTGGATGTTTAAACCATCCTAACATGCCATAGATGCAGGTGGGCTGATTCTTGATGTTGGCTATTATCTGTATGTACATGGTGTGTGATACATATAACATAAGACCAGACTCTCATTCACAGTCAACGTCCTCTTTAAGGCACTCCCCAAAAATGGCTGCCACTCGAAATGTGTGTGTTAATGACATGAAATTCTCAACTTGTGATGCAACACATATGTGTGTGTGTGTAAAAGTAAAATCTCTGTGTCCATTATGTTTTTCAGATCATGCTTCAGCGCCGGTATGACTTCGCGCCCAATGTGTGTGAGAAAAGGGACATCGCCCGGGAGATCATCGCGGAGATACACCGTGTGACTAGCACCACCTTCGCTCACACCCAGATAATGCAGCATTGGTCGGACCTGAAACGTCTGCACATGCCCCGGGTGCGGAGGTTTTTTGGAATCCATTTCCCAAGTAAGTACAAAGCAATTGCATGGTATATGTTACAAATGTATAAGTTATGCCTTTATTTATAATGACTTTTCTTTGGTAGTGTTGGAAATGGATTTCAGAATTCGCCGCACCCGGAGGCGTACAGGCCGACCAGTGCTGCATGAGTCTGCATCTGTGAGTGAAGGTGGTGGATCTCCCGGGCGACGGACCTACCCCTCCTCTGTGGACTCCTCAGACCAGCCCCTGGACCTTACCACAGAGGAGGGGCCAAACCGCGTGGGCGTGGAGTCATACCTGGCCAGGCATGGGGAAGGCTCTGGTATGTCACTCTTCATGTATAGGCACAAAGATATACATGGCAGGCCAAAAACTAAGTTATCCTTTATTATGTATTTGTAGAAGCTTCTGGTGCGGGTGAAATAGTGGAGGAGGAGGCAGCAGAGATGCTGGAAGTCGATCCTGGCGAAGGTGAGTGATGTCAGCCAGACTGGGAGCCAGATATGTTGGGAATAGTGACTCTCTACAAGTACTAACCAAATGTCACATGTTTCTCCAGGGACTTCTTCACAGCATAGCCAGGACCAAGGGCAGCCTGTTGGCCCCAACCAGCCATCTGTCGGCCACCAACTCCGTAAGTCTCCATGCCATTATTCATATTAATGTTTGGTTAGCTAATAACACACACATAACTAAAGGCGTAGCCAATGTGTAGTTCACACTTTCATGTGGGCACTTCGTTAGCTTAAAGAGGACCCTAACTTGTATTAAGAACCAAAGAATTAGCCATCACACTGTACCTACAGATTAGAAACATGGAAAAACACCCTTCACCCATCTAATGCATGTTATTAGACTGAACAAAACCAATATTGGGGAATATGGAATGCGCAATATTTACAGGCAGCATGGGATACAGATTGAAAAAAGGAAGGTGCTGCCATGCATTGTGGGAGTGATGACCTTTCCCTCAACCCAGCTATGCTCTGGATTCCCAACGCACCACTGTAACCTACTCCCCTGTACTTTATCCAACTCTCCACTCCTCATTAAGTGTTATGCTTCAGAGTCCAGATGGCGGCGCTGTAATCCCAAAAAAACCCAAATTAACTTTGATCTGGTGCAGAATCATTTGTGAATAGTTATTGGTTTTCATTAAATAATGTTGAAGGTCCGGTTTAAGGAGTTTAAACACTTACCTGTGGGAAATGCATTAACTGTATCCCTTGGAAGAATGACATATGTCATGCATTTACATGTATTTGATTAACCCTAAATCTATTTCCAGCATACAAACCGGTCTGGGACTCCTATTTATGTTTCTTTCTCTATTGGTTACAGGGATGATCCCCCAAACATTGGCGGGCAAAAAAAAAAGAATGAAGGAGTTGGTGGCCGAGCTGCTGGCCATACAGGCGACGTTGGGGCCAACAGATGAAGAAGAGGATGATGAATAGTGCCCTTGGTCCTGGCTCCTTTCTTTAACTTGTTTTTATCGTTGTTCCAATTTTAAAAAGGGTTTTATGCTTGTTAAAAAAAACAAAAAAATATGTTTTTAAAAAAAAAAAAAAATACAAAAAAATTATATGTGTTTTACGCTCAAAAAAAAAAAAAAAAATTATATGTGTTTTACCGAGAAAAAAAAAAAAAAACTAAGTTTTAAACAAAACAACCAAAAAAAAATAAGATGTTTTGAAAATTACTAAAAACAAAACAAAGCAAATAATTTAAATAAATTATATTTTAAGCCTTCCTAAATGTGTCTTTTCTAATATGCACACACCCAAAAAATTACACAAACCAGAAACAACACGCTTAGAAACATATAGACATATGTACATTATGTGATTTTCTTACGTTTTAGGGACCGAGAAATGAAGTTGGATGCAGGCGCTAAGAGGTTTAGGTAAGTTTGAGGGACCGAGAAATGAAGTTGGATGCAGCCGCTAAGGGGTTTAGGTAAGTTTGAGGGACCGAGAAATGAAGTTGGATGCAGCCGCTAAGGGGTTTAGGTAAGTTTGAGGGACCGAAAAATGAAGTTGGATGCAGCCGCTAAGGGGTTTAGGTAAGTTTGAGGGACCGAGAAATGAAGTTGGATGCAGCCGCTAAGGGGTTTAGGTAAGTTTGAGGGACCGAGAAATGAAGTTGGATGCAGCCGCTAAGGGGTTTAGGTAAGTTTGAGGGACCGAGAAATGAAGTTGGATGCAAGCGCTAAGAGGTTTAGGTAAGTTTGAGGGACCGAGAAATGAAGTTGGATGCAAGCGCTAAGAGGTTTAGGTAAGTTTGAGGGACCGAGAAATGAAGTTGGATGCAGCCGCTAAGGGGTTTAGGTAAGTTTGAGGGACCGAGAAATGAAGTTGGATGCAGCCGCTAAGGGGTTTAGGTAAGTTTGAGGGACCGAGAAATGAAGTTGGATGCAGCCGCTAAGGGGTTTAGGTAAGTTTGAGGGACCGAGAAATGAAGTTGGATGCAGCCGCTAAGGGGTTTAGGTAAGTTTGAGGGACCGAGAAATGAAGTTGGATGCAGGCGCTAAGAGGTTTAGGTAAGTTTGAGGGACCGATAAATGAAGTTGGATGCAGCCGCTAAGGGGTTTAGGTAAGTTTGAGGGACCGAGAAATGAAGTTGGATGCAAGCGCTAAGAGGTTTAGGTAAGTTTGAGGGACCGAGAAATGAAGTTGGATGCAGGCGCTAAGAGGTTTAGGTAAGTTTGAGGGACCGAGAAATGAAGTTGGATGCAAGCGCTAAGAGGTTTAGGTAAGTTTGAGGGACCGAGAAATGAAGTTGGATGCAAGCGCTAAGAGGTTTAGGTAAGTTTGAGGGACCGAGAAATGAAGTTGGATGCAAGCGCTAAGAGGTTTAGGTAAGTTTGAGGGACCGAGAAATGAAGTTGGATGCAGCCGCTAAGGGGTTTAGGTAAGTTTGAGGGATCGAGAAATGAAGTTGGATGCAGCCGCTAAGGGGTTTAGGTAAGTTTGAGGGACCGAGAAATGAAGTTGGATGCAAGCGCTAAGAGGTTTAGGTAAGTTTGAGGGACCGAGAAATGAAGTTGGATGCAAGCGCTAAGAGGTTTAGGTAAGTTTCTGGTTGAGGGTGCGCATGCGCAAGATCTTATAAACATACGAACGCACGAATCTAAGAGGCCAAAAACCAATGAAAGCCAGAGGCAAACGCAAGTAATTGGAAGAGGTGGACGATGGAAGCAGCCGAAAAAACAGGCTGCCGCCGCAACAGGTGAGCACATGAACGTGATTTTTACGATTGGCAACTGACTGAGGCAAGTTCGGGAGATATCATACGAACGGACGTATCTTTTAGGATAGAAACGTATTTGCTTATTGAATCACTCGCAAGTTCATACGAACGCACGAGCGGACGTGAAAAATAGGATGATCGTGAGCCAAATCCAAGCTGTTACATGTTTCTTTGAATCAACCCTAATGCCTCCCAGCCCCATGGGAATTTTTCAATTTTTAGTGACTCTGATAGACTTTAATGTTTTTGAAAATAATTTTAACAGCTATTTTTATACTCTACAATTCATAGTATAAATAGACAGACCTTTCAAAGGTCAGGAACAACATTGGTGAGTAGCAGTGTTTCTTATTAAATATAACAATTGTTTACACAGGGTTTAGTGAGGAAGGTTATTAAATAAGAAAATGATTATGCAAGTTGCATGTACTTAGAACTGTGTCTATAAGAAATCCACGGTGGTGTGCTATAAACTTTACCTTCTTTTTTTAGATAAGATTTTTACATTTTTCACTAAAATTAAATTCAGAGCTGGGATGGGGCTATGCCTAGAGTGTTTTGATACATAACAAAGATGTTTGATGCCCATCAAGCCAGTGCATAATGCAGGCCAGTTAAAGCAGAAGTCTAGCCATTTTAAAGTCCTCACCCATCTCCCTGTGCAAAATTTGATTTGATCATTAAAATGAAAATTCACGCCATCGTTGCAAATCTCCTTTGACGCCTGGGGGGGGAAGAAAGTTGGGGCCTTGAGTGACAGTGGCAGCTTGCCATGACTCGCGCCCCCCTTCCCCCGCCAGCATTGAAGGAGCATTGCAACAATCAGGTTAGTGTTTTTTTTTTTTTATTTTACTTCCTGAATGAGAACTTTTAGATAACATACCTCTTTAAGATGTTCTACAACAGATTCAATAAACTATTTCATTTGACCTTTCACTTGGGTCACATAATGGCAGCCACATGGGTCACAGCGTCATAGGATTTAAGCAGCCCTGAGTGCTGCTGAGTTTAGGTCCTATGTAAAGCGGAACAAAACCCAACACATAAAACATAACCCACTTGCAGTACTTACTTTTGCACACAATGATCATAGGCTTCAATGCAGTGTCTTAACGCAATTCACAATACTTTAAATTTGCTTTCATTGGTTCCTGAGACAGCTTGGTGCAAGGTATCAAGTTTAAAGAGGAACTCCTGTCAAAAATAATTAATGATAAATAATTAGGCAGATTATAGAGCTGATGCTCACCACTTTTCCTAGGTAAAAAGATAGAAAACTGAAAAAAGACAGCTGTCACTCCCCCACCCTGATGAAATCCCAGAGAGGCGGGACTAAACACGTAGATGGTTATGCCCCCTGAGTGCCTGTCTGCCATGCACAGATGCCATTACCAGATAGTGATTGGCATTATGAAGGAGGGGTGTAATTTTGCTGCTTGGAATCCAGGACTGAAGGGGTGAGGAGAATTGGTATCTTAGCATGTGTGTTTCTTTGTGTGTGTGTGTGTGTGTGTGTGTGTGTGTGTGTGTGTGTGTGTGTGTGTGTGTAAGGGGAGTAATGGATGCTTTTATTGTTGCCTAGTCCTGGAGCAGCCACTCTTCAGAACTTCTCACTAAACAGGAATGTAGATGGTATAAATTAGGTCTGACTCTGGTTTGCCTAATAAACACATCCGTTCAAATGTGGTCAGGTTACTGTCAGGAAGTTTATTGCGCAATAGTCCCAAAATCCAGTATTTTAGATGGACATATCTAAAGCTTTCTGCTCGGGGTAAATTATGTTTCTCTATGAGACTCTCCAATGATTTCACTCAGGAATTGTTTAGGAGATGGTAGATCTTAATGTTGCTATTTGATACCCACCAGCCAAATGCTCCCTTAGTCTACCTCCCTGCTGTTAAGATGTTCATGAGGGGTAGATGTGGAGATGCCAAGCTCCTGTAATACTTAACTGAGTCCCATATATATAGTGAATGCTGAACTATAGGGCAAGAAATAGGAGGTCTTGATAGAGGAGGCATCCAAAGCATCCCGTCTGATGAGACTGGGGCCTGTGGTGAAAAGCTTTAAATGCAGGTCCCTTAACAGCCTGCCTGACGTAAGGTGCAGTAATCTAGCTGTAACTTAGTAGTAAGATAATTGACTTTGATAGGAAGGGGCAATGTAAGGGGGCCTGGGTACCACTGCTATGGTCCTACTAAGTTAAATATTGGTTTGATACAGTGGTGTATTTCCGGCTGCTACATAAAATGTTGATAATGAGTTAGTATGCAAGCATAGGCATAGGCAAATTTAAAAAAATAGCCCTAAATGGAAATGGCATAACTTGGAGGTGACTGCTAACAAACTCTGGAATCCCCCTTTTACAGAGAGAGTGTCCAGAACCGCAGTAATAGGGAATGGCCCCATCATCCCAACTCCAGACTCCCATGTAATGACAGGACAGATGAGTTTTTGTTTATGTTTTGTGGGTCAGTGGAGATGGGAGGTTAATTTCCGTTTTATTGGGCCAAATATGAATGACATATAGTGATGATCTTTATTTTTATTGTGCCAACATATTCCACTGTGCTTTACAATCAGAGGATTCAATAGAGGAACACCAAATCTAGAAACACGCTGGGTGCAAACAAAGACTTAGTATGAAAATGCTGTAATAACAAATATTAAACTTGTCATTATGTTTTTACAGGGGAAGACTGCTGTCCATTAGCTCAGGGGCTAGTCAGTTACAGGTCAGCAGTCTACCTCTGTAAACGGCAACAGCTTATTCACTAAAGACATGTCATCCTTTGTACTGTATTGCTTCCTACCAGGAAAAAAATACATTTTGTGTAATTTTTCTCATCATTTTCATATTTTTGCTTTACATTCAATATAATGATGCTTCTAACACTGGGTTTAAAGTTATAAATAACCCAGGATTTTCATTTTGTTACATATTTGCTTTGCTGGCTAATTGCATCTGCCGTGTCGCCTAATAGACATTTGCTAAAGCTCTTATGAAGCGTTAACATGTTCTTGCTTGCTGCAATGAGGAAATGTTGACCTCGGTCTAGGGTATGCTTTGTACTGTCAGGCCCCGGCATCATTTTCTGTGTAACGAGATAAAGGCTTTGTTAGCCAGCTAACTGTGCCTGGGAAGGAAGTCTGGCTCCACTCTAATGAGGCTAAGAATGTAAGTAACAACAAAATCTGTGGCAAGTGCTGAAAAAAATCTCAAGATTGTTTTGGGTTAAGAAGCTTTGACTTTTTAATGTGTGTTGACAAAGTTACACTGTTTAGTGCCAGTTATCCAATAGACCCCACTGTACAGTATATATTACATATGCAAACCTCTTTTATATGCAAACAAATGTTTACATTTGTAACCGCTGCTGATGTGACTACTGGAGAAATGTTCCTGTTATATTATTCTAGATTGGTTTGTCTATCGGGAATCAAGACAACTCAAATCTTAAATCAATTGCCTTGATTCAGTAAAGGCCGTGCACAGGATCCACATGAGTTTCGGCTGCCCCCAGTAGTTACTTTGAGGGTGTAGTAAAGTGTATCAGACATCACGACTCAAACCCAATAAGCCTTGATTCAGTAAGCGCCATGGGCCAAGGCTAATGGTTTGGGTTGGATGCAGGTGATCTATGTAACGGTCTACATGCATACTACACTTCATCAACTCAGGGATACACTCGTGCTTTGTTTATAAACTGTATGCTATAATTTTATTTTAGCAATTAGGAATTAGGTTAACACACAAATATTATAGGAAGGGGAGACAGGTAATCTTATTCTCATGCTCCGTGGAACACCCATGCAAGCGCAGTTGTGAATAATTGAATCAACTTTCTGTCCTTTTGCAACATTTATAGCTTAGAGAGGAAGTCCAATGATTCCACCCACCCGTTCCCCTCTCTATGCTAAGCCCAGTTTGCCCAGTTTTACTGGGGGAGCAGGTACTGCCATGCAAAGCCCTTCTCCCCACATGGCTTCCAGGGAGGATTGTGGTCTTTAGATGAGTCGTTTTATTATTGTAACACCCAAATCAGGCTTAATACAGGGCAATAGACAGGTGGCTGGGGGACTGTTATACTTTCCTGGTTACATTATAAAGTGGACCAAAACATGGGACTTTCACTATCCCGCATTTTGGTCCTTCCCCATGGGCACCCTAGTTTGGGTTGCAGAACTTACTCACCCCTCTTCGAACTCACGCTGCGACTAGAGCTGCAGACTGGAACTCATAGCTGCAATTGCAAGCGGCTCGTGGAATCACTTGGCTCCCTTCGGTTGTGCTCGGCCCCGCACAGCCATTTAGTTGCGACGGGACAGGGCTGCGCACAGCCATGAAGGGAGGCTAGTGATGCCGGCACCAGCCACGCATATTCCTTGGGCTCAGGGAGAAAGGTAAGAATATCGGCACCCTGGGGGGTTTCACACAGTGGGGCATCTCAGTTAGAGGCGTAATCCTGCCCTGGAGTCTCATAGGCCCCAGGGTGGGTTTTGGTCCACTTAATTTTTAAGGCTATAATACATTAATATATAATATTAATAAAAATATATTTTTTTCTTTGGAATTTATTTTAAGCACTTTTAGATATTTGTAAAAAATGTTGTGGGTAAATATTTTTGTAGGCAACTGCATTTGTTCAAGTAAATTTAATTTAATTTAATTTTTAGTACTTGCTGAATTTCAGTCTTTATCCACTTTATTATTTCTCGTGGGCAATGTTATAAAAAAGGTAAAATGGGAAACTGCTGGGTCAGCTGAAAACTAAAGAACAAAATGCTAATTTTAGGAAAAAGCAGACAAATAAATGGCTTAAGACAAACTGCCAGAGCTTTAAAGATTCTAGGCTGACTTGTGCTCTTTTTATTCTGACTGCATATCAGATGCAAAAATACTGTGGGAGACAACATCATTGATGCCTATGCGGGGGGGGGGCTGTGTTTCCTAGTCCATGGGTAGTCTAATGGCTCAACATTTCACAAAAAGGGCCACCAAGCAGGTGTGAGGAACTTAGGCTAATTAAAAAAAAAGTTCTCTGCTTGCATGATGTGTCGACTTCCTGGGACTGTAGGCAAGTTGCAAAAATATTTTCCACCATTTTGGTATTGACGAATGATGATTGACAAATTGACGAATGACCATGCCGGTCTTTTACCTTGTACAAGCTGCACGTCTTCTCAAACCTTTGATCCGTCTTGTGATGTTGTGATGGTGAGGAGTTTCTTAGCAAATTTGGTCTAGAAATGTCTTGGTCATGAATGAAGTTTTTGCATACTCTAGAACACAATACACTTTTTCTTGTGAAGATGCCACCATTTTGAATAATAACAGGACCTGTAGTGAGCATTTTGGTGAAGATTTCAATGCCACCAGGTTTCCATGCAATAGCTATATTAGGCTTTATGCTTGCTGCACCGGGCTTTAAAAGCCTTGCATTGTTTCTTTATAACAGGGTAGGGCAATTCTTTTTATGCTCTATGCCTGCCCAGTGCTTATAGGTAAAGTAAGTAAAGTGAGACACTCCTTGCAGTAGTGGGCTTTGGGGTTTAGGACCTTGTCATCACCCCTGGCATCCGCTGGCCTCATTCTCATCCTCCAACATAAGTTGTTGGGCATCTGGGAACCCTAGGTCTGCAACTGGGGCAGATGCACATGGTATCCCAGCTAGGAGTGTCATCATAGAGCATTAGTGCTGGGACGGCCTTGCTGATTCTAAGGGGGGTGAGGTGCAGGGCACAGCACTCTCAGCAGTAATGGAGTGGGTGAAAGACAATCCCATGGAACTGGTAGCACTGCATACCATATAATCTACAACTGCATTAACATGTGCTGGCATCACCACTCAACACAAAATGTGTTCCAAACCCTGGCGCCTGCTTGTGCTAAAGGAAGGTGTAGCAGGCAAAGATGAAACAGCAGCAGCAGAAGCACCACAGCCATGTCCTTGTCCCTTATTTTCTGCTTTCTGCATTGTTAGACACCTGCAGCTACAGCAGCCTGAAATGGACAGTTAAAAAAATAACAGGAAAATGACACCCAAGTGGTTTGAATATGTGGTGTTAAGCAGTGGCACTAGTGCCCTGAACCAGTGGATACTCCTCTAACAACTGGTATTAAACAGTAGCGACATGCAAGTGCCCTGACCCAGTGGACACTACAGCATTTTTTTTCAAAAGAGCCTTAAAGGGCCACTCTAGCCCCTTCCTGAAACTAAACATAACCCCCGCCCTGCCCCCTCCAAATAGTGATCCTGCTAATATAATAATAAGCGGCCTGCCACTGGCAGCAGATGCTCTCTGCATTGCGTGGGCTCCTGCCCTTCCATTCACATTCAAATCGGCGGCTGGGAGCACAGGCAATGTGGAGAGCACTGCTCCCAGCAGCCGCCCGGGATTTCAGGAAGATGGTGGAGGGCGTTCAGTGCCGCCAGCTGTTGACTTCGGTGGCTGTATTTGAGGTAAAGATGAGTGTCTTTTTTTTCTTTTGTTACATTAGCAGGATCACTATGAGGGGGGGGTGGGAATTATGTTTATTTTCCAGGAAGGGGCTGGAGTGGCGCTGGAGTAGCACTTTAGATTCCCTGAACCAGTGGATTCTCCACTTACAATTGGTATTAAAGAGTAGTGGCACCCAAGTGGTTTGATCAACTGGATACTTCACCAACAATTGGGTTTAAAGAGCAGTGAACCCCAAGTGGCCTAAACAATTGGTATTAAAGAGCCGTGATCCCCAAGTGGTTTGAGCAAGTGGTATTAATGAGCAGTGACACACAAGCAGCCTGAACCAGTGAATACTCCAATAACAATTGGTATTAAAGAGTAGTGACATGCAAGTGGTTTGAGCAAGTGGTAAGAGTAGTGTCACACAAGTGCCCTGAACCAGTGGATACTTTACTAACAATTGGTATGAAAGTGCAATGACCCCAAGTGACCTGAACAATTGGTATTAAAGAGTAGTGACACCCACGTGGTTTGAGCAAGTGGTATTGAAGAGTAGTGACACACAAGTGCCCTGAACCAGTGGATACGCCACTAACAATTGGTATTAGAGAGACACCCAAGTGGTTTGAGCAAGTGGTATTAAAGAGTAGTAACACCCAAGTGGTTTGAGCAATTGGATCCTTCACTAACAATTGGTATTAAGGAGCAGTAACACCCCAAATTGTCTGAGCAAGAATATACCCCAGTATTATTTGATTTTAAACTGTAGTTACAGCCTGAATTTGTGGACACCGAATTACTCTTTGTGATTAAGGAGAGAAAAAGGGCCTGAGGTGGCCTCACCTAAATGAAACCCTCACTCTGAATAAATGTTCTGAGGATGACAATAGCATGCTTTAAAATCAGGGGGTAACACCAGGGAGATTGCCCTGCGCAAAGTAGGGTAGGGAAAATACTCAAAATAATCACAAAAACCTAAAAAAAAAATAAATACATTTAAAAGAAATATAGAAAAATGAAAATATTTTTTAATGGCTGTCAGAGGGAATATCAGGAGTAACACCAGGGAGATTGGCCTTCACAAAATGGGGTAGATACAGTACTAATATTATGTATCCTTTTATATTAAGAATGCCCCATAAACCTTTAACAGGCTATGTGACAGAATCACCCCATAGCAGACCGTGTGACAGAGCCCCCCAAGTTTCCTCATAAGTAGACTGTGACAGAATCCCCTCATCACCTCATAGCAGACTGTGACAGAGCCCCCCATCATCTCCATAGCAGACTGTGTGGCAGAACAACCCCCATCATCCCTATAGTAGACTGTGTGGCAGAACAACCCCCATCTTCCCTATAACAGACTGTGTGACAGAATCCCCTGTCATCCCCATAGCAGACTGAGTGGCAGACCTACCCCCATCATCCCCATAGTAGACTGTGTGATAAAATCCCCCATCATCACCGTGCTGGGTGCTGTGACTCAGTTTGTGGCCTCCCCCCTTTAGCAGCCTGGCCCCGCCCACTCCCCTTTCTGATTGGTTGGGGGTAGGGGTCAGCAAAATGGCCAACCTGATTGGCTGTGGGGAGGGTAGATGCTGGATGATGGGCTGCTCAGAAGAGCAAAGTTCAGCACCAACACGGCTCTAGTTTGCTCCACACGTAGTGACAAACTTATTGACGCATGGAAACAAAATGGTTTTTTGACCCAGACAATGCAGCAGCTGAGCCAACTGCTGGTTGTTGTACAGCTCAGGTGGAACATTTTTTCAAAATTTAATCACGGGTGGGGGATGGGGGGGAAATGGCAGTGCAGATCTTGTAGTCCTGTAGGCCTGATTTAAGGATTGCAGTACAATATGATTTTTCAGTCACCTTTATAGTTTTAGACTGTACGACTATACGAGCAGGGCTCTCTCTTTGTTAATATACTGTTTTCTTCGCAGGACCTTCTTCAGAAGAAAGAGATTGGTAATGGAAGCCTCATTATTTTCATATTACATCTAAGCTCTAAATTTTATTTATTTAACAGAGCAACAGTTTCTTCTAAAATTCTCTTCCAGATAATAAAGGGTGGATGGCAGCAAATGTTTCCAAGCCGGTGGTGTAGTTTTAATACAGGAGCTATAGTTTTAATTTAGAGGCTGGATCCTCAACAGAACATGCAGGACTGTATCCATTATTTCCTTCAGCTTCCCCTGAGTCCAGTAGAGTAGCTGGATTTGCTTAGGATCATTAATCAGCCCTCGGGCTCTTGTGTGGCGGTGCTCAATGTTCTACAGTACCTGTTTTTGTTTGCTCTTGCTTGCTACATTGCTGCCACGAGTCATTAGTCACAAAGCTGTTTGATTCAGCAGTAAATCTTGCCCCATCTTGTTGTCATCAGCTTTTAAAGAAGATTGAACCCTGTGCAGGGAATCGCCAGGGCGTCTGTTACTATGGCCAGAGGGTCTCTTGATAGAGATACAAAACTTGGAAGTTTGTGATTGTGTCTGGACGCAAAAAGATCGACGTCCGGTCGACCCCAGCAGAGGCACAGACCTTGAAAGGCCTTCCTGCTGAGAGACTATTCCCCCAGACGCAAGGACCTCCTGCTCAGGGAGTCTGCCTCTTGGTTCTCTACCCCCGGGATGTAAACCGCCGAGATGCAGGGAACATTCTCCTCTGCCCAACTCAGAATCCGGCTTACCTCCTTGAGGGATCCCTTGCTCCGAGTACCGCCCTGGTGGTTGATGTAGGCTACAGCCGTCCGATTGTCTGAGCGGACCTGAACCGCATAGCCTCTTAAATTGGGGGTCAGATGTAGGAGAACAAACCAAATTGCTCTCAGTTCCAAGAGATTTATGGGCAACCGGTTCTCTCTCGGACCCCACTGACCCTGGATCTTATGGGTCTGCATATGCCTCCCCAGCCTGTAAGACTGGAATCCGTGGTAACTATCTCCCAATAGGGAGTTTGAAAGGACTTGCCTACCAGCAGATGCCAAGGATCCAACCATCACAAGAGGGATTGCCTGGCCGGGGGGACCACACAATCCTTGGTCCAGGGATTCGGCAGACCGGTCTCAGCTAGATAGTAGGTTCAGCTGAAGAGGCCTCATGTGGAATTGGACAAAGGGCACTGCTTCGAAGCAAGCCACCATAAGGCCACCAATGTCATTCCTAGGCACACCAATGGCTGTTGACAATCCAGCAAGGCCTGTACCTGCGTCTAGAGACACAAGACCTTCTGCTGTGGCAGAAATACCTTGACTTGAACGGTGTCTAGGGTCATCCCCAAGAAGGATCTCACTGTTGACGGCTTGACATGCGACTTGGGGTAGTTGATCACCCAACCGAAAGCTTCCAGAGTTGACAGCACGTTCCGGGTGTCGCTCTCTGCCTCCTGAAGGGACGGGGCCAAGATCAGAAGGTCGTCCAGATAGGGTAATACACAATTACCTTGACCCTTCAGGATAGCCATGATGCCCGCCAGCACCTTGGTGGACACCCTGGGAGCTGAGGATATGCCGAAGGGGAGTGCCACAAACTGGAAATGCTGACCCTCCAATGCAAACCTCAAAAACTTCTCATACCCCGGGAAAATGGGGATGTGTAGATACACGTCCCTGATGTTCACCGTAGCCATAATTTGCCGGGCCGAAGCAACCTCCCGACCGCAATGTTTCCATGCGGAATACCTGACCTTTATAAACTTGTTGAGGCCCTTTAGGTCCAAGATCGCCCGCACAGATCCTTCCTTCTTGGGAACCGTGAATAGGTTGGAGTAAAAACTCTGGCCCTGCTCCTGCCGGGGCACATGACAAATCACGCCTATCCGCAGGAGGTGCCGAACAGTGGCTCTCAAAGCCTCCGCTTTTAGCAGGATGCCCTTAACCATAGAAATCTTGCGGGTGGTCTGGCTGCCAGCTCGATTTTGTAACCTGACGACACCACCTCCTGAATCCAAAGATCCGAGACCGGATGCCTCCAGATTGGAGCAAACAGCAGTAGCCGTGCCCCCACCCGTACAGGTAAGGGCGCCCCCTCATGCCTGTGTAGGTTTGGCTGGAGGTTTGGGCTTAGCTCCCCAGACGGGATTGGAACGACTGCGGTACCTACCTCTGCCCCAAGAATCTCTGCGGGCACTGGGAAAGACAGAACCTCTTCCCCCCCGAAAGGAGCGGTAAGAAGAGGAGTGCCAAAAAGGCAGAGTAGGTGTCCTTCTCTGAGGGAGCTTACCATCCTTGAGCAAAGGGTCCAGCCACACCCCGAACAGCCGCCCCCCCACAAAGGGTGAATTAGTGAGGGATTTTTTGCCGTCCGCATCGGCCAACCACTGCTTCAACCACAGCGAACGGCGTAATGCTACAAGCAAAGCCGAAGTCTTGGCACCTAACCTGACTACATCATCCATGGCAGTAACAACAAAGCCGATGAAATCCAAACAGGCGCTGAGTTCCCTAGAATCCTGCGCCTGTTTGCGAGACTTAGCCTTAGCCACAAGCTGCCTAACCTTTTTCCTCGTGGCTAGGGAAAAAATTGCCATGGCACACGCAGGATGTAAAAGGGAACCTGCCAGGGCAAAAGCATGGCAAGCCAACTGATCTATGCGTTTGGCCGCAGGGTCTCTTAAGGAAGCATTATCAGGTGACGGCATAATAGTGGTGTTGGACAGACCATAATTTAATCAACTCAGCGGCGAAAGGATACTGTCTCTCCAGGCCCTTAGTAACCGACGGCAGCTTGTTAGGCCTTTCCCACTCCTTAAACGCCAACTTAGAAAAATGCAGCTGTTCAGGAAAAACCTGCCGCTGACTCTCAGGCCGGAACAAATCATCCTTCCTTCTCTTGGCCACTTTTGGAGGAACAATGTGTAAAGTGTCAAAAACAGAGGAAAGCAAGCTTTCTGCATTGTCTGGGAGTAAGCAGAGTTGCTGTCTTCTGCACCGGAGAGCAACTCACCTTCCGAGAGTGGTTAAACTGCCGACTCCCCGTCCTCCACGGAACCAAAAGAAGCATACACATCTTCATCTGAGTAAACCGGCTCCAAGTGCCACTTCTTACTCGAGGCTTTTTTAGGGGCTGCCAATGAGAGCTGTTTCTCGAGGCTAGCCGGCCTCTGCTCCAAATCTGAGTGTGTCCTCCTGCCGTCTCCCCCTTCTCTAGGGGCTAACTGCAGCAGTGGGGGAGCCGGAGAGGCTGTTACTGACGCAGGACTAGGGGCGGAAGCGACAGCCCTCTCATGGTCCGAACAATGCCTCTGGCGCAAGCGTAACAAATGGTGCTTAACCCGCCCAGGGGATTCTGTCAGCACAAGGGGCAGAGCCTGTCTTACCCAAGTGGGGTGCCCGGCTCACTCCCCTGATGACTCTATCATGGTGATTTTTGAAATATTCAATATTTGTGAAAGGCAAAATAGACTGTAATGTCCTAAGCCTATAGCCGATCCCTTACAATGGGGACCGGGAGAAACCACAACCCTCAACCTTCTTCCCACAATGTCAAATCAAAAAAGAGAGACAGTAATCAAAAATGGCCTACACTGCAACCCGCGCCCCCGAGCAGGGAACCTCACCAGTGGCGAGGGAACAAGGGTGGTAAGTAAATGGGAGGAGAGGCCGCAGACCGCTCCTCGCTGTAGGCAGCTATGGCGACGGAGCGCTCTCTGGCGCTCCCCCACAAAGTATGTAAGCACAAGCACAACACATAACAGAACATTAAAAAATACATGTGGGAAGAAGAGAGGGACACATAAAAATATATCAGGTTACTAAGTAGACCGTTCCTTTTGGCCTTTAGTGCAGCTGAGCAGGAGGGTGAACCTATGTTAATACCAGCAGAAACGCTGGAGGCCGTTGTGACAGTAATTCACAAGCCAGGGAAAGACCCGCTAAGCTGTAAAAGCTACCGGCCAATATCATTGCTGAACGTGGATCTCAAGCTATTTACTAAAATGATAGCGACTCGGCTGGCGCCATACTTGCCCAACTTCGTTGACAAAGATCAGTGTGGATTTGTCACTGGCAGGGGAGCCAGGGACAATACGATTAGGACCCTGAACCTCATACACAGATCACGTACGGATAATCTCCCGATTATGCTTCTATCCACTGACGCTGAGAAAGCGTTTGACCGGGTGGACTGGGGCTTCACGTACGAGGTCTTGAAACATATAGGCCTTCAGGGCAGGGCACTGAAATACATCCTGGGTATATACTCTAGGCCGCAGGCGAGAGTAAAAGTGAATGGCTGCCTTTCCCCGCCCTTTCAAATAACTAATGGAACTAGACAGGGGTGCCCACTGTCCCCCCCTTATTTTCGCCTTGGTGGTAGAACCCTTTCTAAGGCACATGAGGGAAAATGCAGACCTGAAAGGGATTTGGGTGAAAGACATGGAACACAAGGTGTCCGCATACACGGACGACCTTTTGTTTTTTATATCTAACCCAGTAGTTGGACTCCCGGTCCTTATGAAGGGATTTGAAACTTTCGGGCACCTCTCCAATTTTAAGATAAACTTTGATAAATCTGAGGCACTTAATGTGGGACTCCTGGAGATGGTACTATCTCCCATAAAGAATTCTTTCCCATTCAAATGGAATCCGTCAACATTGACGTACCTGGGAACAAAAATCCCAAATATTATCGGGGATGTCTTTCGACATAACTACGTCCCGATGTTAAACAGAATCAAGTCAGACCTATCAGGATGGAACGCTCTAACACTCACTTGGTTTGGACAGATGGGGGCTGTAAAAATGACAATCCTCCCCAGAATTCTTTACCTATTCCAAACCCATCCATGCTACATACCAGCAAGTTACTTCAGAAACACAATACTCATTAAATTTATATGGGGGAATAAGAAACCAAGAATCAGGTTTGGACTACTGCAACGGCCTAGGATCAGAGGAGGTCTAGCGGTGCCAAACCTGAGGAGATACTGGCAAGCGACCTACCTACAGAGAGTGGTAGACTGGGTGAGGAATGATGACACTAAGAAATGGGTAGGTGTGGAAGCAAACTGTTCAGAAACCCCATTAAGAGAGATCCCCTGGGCCCCAGAGAACTCAAGCAAATGGTCGGGACCTAACCCGCTGATCAAAGCCATCCTCAATGTCTGGGACAGAACTAGGGGAATGGAGATCTCGCCCTGGCCGTCACCTTTGATCCCAGTTGTAGAGAACCAGAACCCAGAACTACCCCCCAGCCAGAGACCCCAAGTCTTAGAGAACTGTAAGGAGCTGGGAATGATAAGAGGACGTGACCTGGTGAGAGGACAGGACTGGTGTCACATAGAAGAACTCAGAAACCAATGGGGTAACCCCCGTTTGGATCCATGGTACCTCATGTTCTCCCAACACTTTTTGCAAAAGATGGGATCAAAGGGCTCATTGGAACAAGGTCTCACACAATTTGACGCTGGTCATGAGCAAAGACCCTCCCAGAGGGGTGATTTCGCAGATATACCAGCTTCTGGAAGAAGGGCGGGAGCTGACTCCTACCTTCTGCACAGAGTGGGAAAGAGATCTGAACAGGAAATTCTCAGAAGACGAATGGGAGAAAATATTCACGCTCACCCACAAATCTTCAATTTCAGCACAAATCCAGGAAACCAATTATAAATACTTAACAAGGTGGTACTACACTCCAGAGCGAATAGCATCTATGTTCCCAGGATCCCCATCCACTTGCTGGAGATGCGGGTCGGAAAAGGGTCGTTCTTTCATATCCTATGGACGTGCCCCAGAATCAAACCGTTCTGGATGAAGGTGACAGAGATTATGACCAAAGTTGTGGGCATGCAGGTCCGGACCTGTCCAGCCCTTATGCTCCTGCATCATACCAGCAGTGGAGTCGCAGAATATAGGAAGCCGGTCCTAAGGCACATGATTAATGCAGCCAAAGTGTTGATCCCCAGACTCTGGAAAACCGAACAGACTCCTATGGTAAAGGACTGGCTCTGTGAAGTGGACAAGATACAAGAAATGGAGGACTTACAGCAGCGGTTCATGATAAGGAAGATGAAACTCGAATGATGTGGACTTCATGGCTTGTAACCCGAACATCGTTAGAGGGGAAAACCAGGCCCATCCTTGACTCGGATACTGTGGGTCGTTCGTGAACCGGGGAATGGTCGTGAACGGTCTTGTAGCTTTGGGTTGTGACCTCGGCCCTCCCCACTCCTCTACTTGCTGCTGCTGCCTCCCCCCCCCCCCCCCCCACTGGCTACTGACAGCAGATATTGCGATTTAGGTGCCCCCCCCTTTTTCCTCCCCTTCCTACCCCCTCATTTCTCTCCTCTTCTTATCACTTCTTCTCTCTTTTTCATCTTATATGCTTCTCTACCTGCTAAACCTATGAGACCTAGCCCCGGTCGAGGACGCCCCTGGGAGCCCCCTGAATTATCAAACGCTTGATCTGATTCAGAACAACCCACACCTAAAGAGCGCCGGATCCTATAAGGTCCCCCCTAAATGAGAGTGAGAGGACCAGAGCGGAGACAATAGGTCTGGAAAAAACGAATAGGAGCTAAAATCGCCCTAAGGGTGAGACGGGGTAGAGATATAAGGATTCTCTTCGGGGTCCCTCACAGAACCCAAACACAAATGCTGCACTGGGAAGAGAGGATCCTAAAGCGTTCTCAAGCGGAGGGGACTAGTCAGACGGGAGGTGGGAGCTAACAGATTGAGCTGGGTCTCAATGCTAATACTTTGCTAATTTTACCTGTACGCTATATCTATAGTTTCCTGTAATGTCTGTATTGTTGGTATATACTTGTACTCTCTTGAAAACTAAATAAAGAATTAAAAAAAATATATATATATATCGGGTTTCCTAGCAGGTTCACCAGATAAGACCTGCGGCTGTGTTGCTTGTTTTAGAGAAGCCTAAACCCAGAGCAGGAATGCCCTGACAAAATGCCCCAGACCCCGGTGTTTCACCCTACCGTCACGGATCCCAGGAAAAACAGCCAAAGCTGGGGAGGCATCAGATGGGTCAGAGGAATCCGTGGAAATAGGGTCATGCAGCAAGCCGACAGGTTAGAGGCCCCGCTTTGCTGCTAAAATCCCTGAGAGAGAGCAAGCGATCTTCACAGTACCACTGCAAGAAGTAGACTGGGCGTGGTTAAGAGGCAGCTGCTTTTATAGGGGGCCGGGAGGAGCTACATCTTTGATCTTGCAGTCCACGCCCCTTCAGGGCAAAGAAGTCCCATATGTGAAGAAGAAGGGACGGCCTGGAATGGATTGGAAGGAAAACATTTCATGTTAAAGCCTAAACTCTGCTGCAAAATATATATATATATAATTTTCCTGGAAATCCCGGCAACAAATCACGGTTAAACATGGCGCAAAATGCGGAAAAATGACCTGTCAACAGAGGGTGACAAAATTGCCAGTAGGCTGGCAATTAAAAGCGTAAATAGTACCTATGCATGTTGGGTATTGTTCTGCTCGGGGGATCTTGCTCTTTCAGATTTAGCTTGTTCTTGTTTGCATATTGATATTTTAGGAAACCATGTTTTTTATTCTGCTTTTTTAGACTTTTTTTAGGGAAACCCTGTGCAACCTTAGAGTTCTTCGAGGGATTACTTCCAAAAAGATGAGCCCACTACAACAAGCTGGGTACGCTTAGAAAGCTTAACATGTCTACTCTCAGAGAATATATGGTTTATGGGGGATATTTCAAATGTAAAGGGTTGTTTTGGTTGAAAAATTGCAAGGTGCGCACTTTGTCTGCAGAGCACAAATTTTTAAGTAAAATTACCGTTAATCGCATGCTTTACTTTGGGGTGTTTGCCAATTCTTCCTTTGACAGTAGCTATGCATGTTGGGTATTGTTCTGTTCAGGGGATGTTTCTTTTTCATATTTTACTTGTTTTTTCTTGTTTTTTTTAGGAAAATGTGGCTTTGATTCTTCCTTTTTATTCTTTTTTTAGGGAAACTCTGTGCAACCAAAGAATTGATTGAGGGATTACTTCCAGAAAACTACGACCCACATAAACAACGCCTAGAAAGCTTGAGGTGTGTACTTCTAGAGAATATATAGTTTGTGGGAGTATTTCAAATGTAAAGGGTTGTTTTTCTGGAAAAACTGCAAGGTGCGCATAGCAACATTTCATGTTGAAGCCCAGACACTGAAAAAAACAATATATAATTTTCCTGGAAAATCCCTGGAAATCCTTTCAAAAATCAAGACTGAATATGTGTAGCGCAAAATAGTGAAACGTAGTCTGGCACTTATAGGGTTAAGCAGGGGGAGTCTTCATACTACTCCATGCAATACAGCACTGCTGATTTGAGGTCCACCAGTCTAGTTTTTGTTTTACATAACCGAAAGGTACACTTGGTTACTTTCATACGGAAGCAACAGATATTTTAGCAGCTACCAGTATGGCTGATTGCTGATAACAGCTTGAGTACTTCCCATAAGGCCTGTCTGCCCAGTTTCTGGGATTGCCATGATATTTGTGTGTGTATTACAGGCCTCCTTTTCTTCTATTTTCATGTCTGTGTAAAAATGTTGTTTGTTTACATGTCCTTTTAAATTTAGACTCTTTGACCTCTAAATGGAACTTTAAAAAACGTTTTGATCCTTCAATTCTTATTTTATACTTTTATTCTGTTGGAAGCATTTTTTACAAAATTTCATTTAAAGTAAAAAATGACTTAAACCAATCCAAAACAACAAAGAGTGCCCATATGCATCCCTCCACGGGGCAATTTAAATTGCTGCACATAAAAATGAAATAACCCTTTTCTAACTCTTGCTGTGGTAAATTTAAAAAAAACAAGATGGCGGCTCATGCACTTGCCAGCTGTTTGCAAACAGGAAGTGCTGCCGGGCTTTCTGTTACTCTGCATTGTCAGTTATGTTGAATCCAAGCAGCAGCATGGCTAAGACGCTGGGAAAGGAAGCTCCAAAATGGCTGCTACCTTTCTTTTCCATCTGGCCAGGCCATTGGTCTGGTTTTAGAAGAAATATGGAAGACATACTTTGGCTGTATTAACAAAGATGGAAGCGGAAAAAAACAGGATTTTGACTTTTGTTCCTTGCCTGCACCGTAGGTCCATGGAAAGGTCTATATAGGTGTTCTGGGGGTTGGCACACAGTGGGGCATGCCAAGTCAGGATGTCCTCTGTGTGACACCCCCCAGAACGCCCATACAAACTCAACTTACCCTGGCCTTACAGTGCATGCGCAGGGTCTCATCCAATTAGAGCTATTTGCCATGTGTGGCAAACAGCTCTGTTTACATGCAGAGCTTTGGCAACTGGGAGCGCAGGAGGTCCAGCCTATTTGAATGGCTGAGGTAGAAACGCACTCACAGCCTGAAGATGCGGGATGTTAACATTACCAAGGTTGTCAGAAAGCAGGTGTGTTCTGTGGCACCCGAGGGGTTTCACACTGCAGAGCATCTCGATTCAGGGATCCCCCTTTGGAAAGGCCTGCGGCCGGGCCACAGCGGGTTTTGTTCAGCTTTAAAGGATGCAAGGTTTCATGAAAAATATAACTATACTTAGTAGCTCACATTATGTCATACCAGCTTTTTCTGTACACATTGTTTAAGGCAATAATGTCATATGAAATATATTGTAATTCACTTACGTATATCTTCTAAAGTTTGTTACATATAAACTTTTGAATAAAAATATTGTGAAAGAAAAATAAAGCTATAGCTACCCTAGCACCCATGGGCTCTATCTCAGTCATGCATGCTGAACTGGCCCTGTTCTTGCACTGTCAGCTTCTGATACTGACAGCATGCACTCAATATACCTATGAGCATCCATCACTGATATTAGTCAGCCTTTAGCCCTCAAGACTTTAGCCCTTTAACTACCAGCCTACCTAACATTTTTGTTACCCTCTGTTGCCAGACCATTTTTCACTATTTTGCGCTACACATGTTCAACTGTGATTTTTGAAGGGATTTCCAGGGTTGTTTGTCATTTGTTAAGTGTATTCTCAATTTTGGGGTGAAATATGTTTTTTTACAATTTGTAGTGCTTTTTTTGTAATAAAAGTAATACACGTTTTTTGATGAAATCTTATCGCATGTAAAAGTCCCATGTCTCCCGGTTACAACTGTACCACATATGTACAGGTAAACATCCTTTCCTGCTCAGGAGACTTCCCCAAACTGAAACAGTGCTTTAGGAGATTTGTAGATAAAATGCAACTGCTATGCGCACCTTGCAGTTTTTTTAAAAATATATCCCTTTACATTTGAAATACCCCCCACAAACTATATCTTGTCTTAAGCTTTCTAAGCATACCAGGCTTGTTGACTTGGGCACAGGTTTCTGAAAGTAATCCCTCAATTAGTTCTTAGGTTGCAAAGGGTTTCCCGAAAAAAGCATAAAAAAACACAATCAAAGCCACATTTTCCTTGAAAATCAATATGCAAACAAGAAAAAACAAGATAAATCTGAAAATTGTCTCATTTATTTTAAATAAAACATTTATTTTATTAAAGAAAACCCTATTGCATGTGAAAGCCCGATTCTCCTGATTACAACAGGACCACATATGTATCAGTAGCCCCACCCGTTCCTGCCCAGGAGATCCCCAAACTGAAAAGAGCACTTTATAACATTTACAAACAAAATACATCTACTATCCACACTATAAAGGGTTAAATAAAAAATGGCATGGAGCCCCTTCCTGGAGGGACCCTTTTTTCATTTTAAAGGTTAAAAATCATTAAAAATGCCCCAAACAATGGCATGAGGCCCCCCTTACCCAGCATAACCAGCCCAGGGACCAGCTATTGGGGCTTGTAGAACAGGGCACAAGGCCAGCCTTGGTGCCTCCCCCACCCTCCAGACTACAAGCCCACACAGGCTAAATGGCCCCTGGGCTTTAGGGAGGCAGGTAATGGAAGAGGCTGGGGGTTAATGGCAAGTCACCCACTAGCTGCAAGTGGCTTGCCAGCTCCCTAAGCCCTGTGAACCATTAAAAATCCCCCAAAACTTTGGTGGCCCCTACCCTGCCGCCTCCACACCTACACAGCCTAATAGCCCAGGCTCTTCTGCCCCCCCCCCCCCCCGGGTTTGGAGAGGCAGGTAATTGGGGGAGGGGGTTAATGGCAAGTCACCCACAGGTGCCAGACCCAAATCCTTGTGAACTGGTATAGGGGTCTCATGGATCTCTTACCAGTTCACAAAGGGTTAAATGTAAAAAAACACACTACACATAGTGAAAATTACTTTATTAATAAGAAAAGAAAAATTTCTAAACTCACCTCCAATCGTCAGCTCCTGTATCCCTCGCCAATCTCGATGACAGAAGCGATGATCACCGGAGGGGGGGAGGCAGGGCATCAGAGGATGCCATGCCCCTCCACCCCTCTGGCTGGCAATCATCACATCTGACAACTGTCAGGCCTGGAGCGGGATGATGTCAGCAGGGTGACGTCATCTGCCCTATTCTAGTCGTGAAGATGGCAGGGCTCATGGTGGAAGCAGGGGGAGAGGGCCTGTCCAGGGAAGGGGGATCTGAGGTCCTCTGGCGAAGGGGAAACCTGGCAAAAGGAATTGTGTATGGAGGTGAGTAAATGTCTTTTTTTTTACAGGAAATGGTGGCGGCTGAAGTGGGCGGCGCCTATTCCGGGCAATTGCCTGATGCCTGAGAAGTCCCGGCGAGGGGGAATGGAGGCATCCCGGGTGAAGGGGAGACCTGGCCGGATCGATTAAGGGGTCAGGTAAGTGGCTTTTTTTAATTGTTTGGCCGCTAGCCGGGGAGAAATTCAGGCACGTAATTACGTGGCTGGAGTTTAACGGTTAGGAAGGCAGCCACGTAAATTTTATATGGCTGCCAGTTAAAGGGTTAAGGGATGAAGCCTTTGGGTGGTAAGGTAAGTAAAACTTTATTTTAGTTGACTAACTGAAAAAGCAGTTAGAATATGATTACTATTTACTACGATTCCCAGGCCGATCAATTCCCTCCCCGGGACATCCAAAATCGGGGTGCCTCACTGTGTAAAACCCCCCAGGTTACCCCATACACTTACTTTGTTTCCCAGACCAACGGCGCATGTGCGAGCCATGGCCGCATTCTTGCTATCCCTCTAGTAGGGAAGTGGGGGATGTGACCGCGGGCACGCTCGGAGCTGCTAGCCTTTGACGAAGGCTTAGAGGACGTAATGTCAGTGGCTCCGAGCGCGCTGATTGGACGAGCCATAGGACCGGGAAGAGATGAGTTGTTTTCTGTGATCTGGGGGGTGCCCCGGGGGAAAAGACCAAAACCCATCATAGTCAAAATCCTGGGCTTTGGTCCACTTTAAATTACCTCTATGTGTTTCCTAAATTCTTGCCCTCAGTCTGCCTGACACAATAAGTGTGATCCAATTTTGGGTACTTATTAGTTAACAGCAACTGTGTTCTGTCCTATCAACAGTATGCTGTGTCACCAAGACACAGAATTTACCAAAATGGTCACCACTTAGAGGCAATAATTACAGACACCCTAACATAAATGTTACCTTGTAGTATTCTTAGTGTTTAGATCAACCTGTGGCCCAGTCCCACATGTGGACCTCAAAGCCTTCTGATGCGGTCTCCAACATAAAAAAAATGAAGGTGGGGTGCAGGGTAGACAGGAATATTTTGCAAGGAAGAAAATAAGCACTCTGCTGTGGGAAAAGTGGGAAGAATGAATAAAACTGGCACATGTGCCCTGCAGGCTACAAGCCCACATAGCCATTGCAGCCCCTGGGGCTCTTCTGCCCCCTCTGTGCTTTGGGGAGGCAGGTAATTGGGGGGCTGGGGGTATAGGGGTCTCTTAGATTCCTTACCAGTTCACAAAGTGTTAAATGTAAAAACAAACACATAGGAAAATGAAAATGTATTGTTATTTTTTAATACTTACCTCCCATCCATCCACAAGCACTGTGTTCCATGCCGACCATTCTGTTCAGGCTGCTCTCCCGCTGCTGCTGAAAGCCTTTTATAAATGCTAGTTGACAGGAGACAATGGGTTAATTGAAAAAAAATGCATAAAATCCCCCTCCGGGCGGGGGGGGCATTTTGCGGAGGATTTTTAAGGGCTAAAAACTATAAAAAATCAGCCGAAAATGGTGTGGGGTCCCCCCAACCCAGCATAACCAGCTCGGGGATTAGCTATGCAGGGCCTGTAGAACAGGGTGCAGGGGCCAGCCTCGGTGGCCCTCCGCCCTGCAGGCTACAAGCACGCACAGCCTTAACGCCCCCCCGGGCTCTTCTGTTCCCCCCCGGGCTTTAGAGAGGCAGGTAATTGGGGGCTAGGAGTTAATGGTAAGTCACCTGCTGGATGCAGGTAACTAGGCGAACCCTCAAGCCTTGTGAACGTGTATCATGGATCTCTTACCAGTTCACAGAGGATTAAATGTAGAAATGACAACACACAGCAAAAATGTATTGTTATTGTTTTTTTACACTCACCTCCAATCCTGTGTCCTGTTTTGGGCCCTCTCCTTACCGCGGAAGAGCCTGGGGGTAATTGGAGGCCAGGCAGGAGGGATCTTGACAACAGGGGAGTAAATGTCTTTTTTTTGCAGATGTCAGCAGTGGAAGCCGGAGGGGAGCTCTTTCTGGCCCGCTCCTGAAGCCGGAAGAGCCTCGGGAGGGGGGGGGGGGGGGTTGAGTGCCCCACTGGGTGAACAGAAGACCCGACCAGATCTATTTAGAAGTCAGGTGAGTTTTCACCCTTTTTAGTTTTTATTCTATGAGGGTAGTCAGCAACATGAGTCTCATGTAGCTGGCACTTAACTGTTGTAAAGGCAGCTATGTGAGACTCACGTAGCTGGCACTAGAAGGGTTAAACCTAATGGTAATAATGAGGCAGCAACCAGCTCACCTTTTCCCTGCCCCATGTGCCTCTCTTTCATTTTCTGCAGCACATAATAGGAGCTGTAACAGTGCTCCACAATTTGCCCTTCTTTCAGTTTCTTTACTCTAGGACCCAGCAAAAAAGTGGTCTAACGGACACAATGTCCTTTGGTTTTTTCAACGTGAGGGAGTATAGCATGTCACAGTGGTTCCACAACTTTCTATGACCACAGCAGAGCAAGTTCATGACTCATAAAGCTGCAACATGTCACACCATTTCCAGCACAGCCCCAACCCAGAAATTGAATCAAAGAAAGTGGCTTTGCTTATTTTACATAAGATATTCACATATACTCAGAATCCTTAGGTCTAAGTCTGCATTTAGTGGCTTTTATATTGATCATGTTGCTGACCTGTTTACATTTCCTGACTATCCCAATTTTCCACCCCCACTGACCTTGGCTTGATCCGACCTTGAACCAGCTTAGCACTCAGACCACCCCGAATTTGTCTGGAAATTAAAAAAAATCACAGGAAGGTCAAATGCACATATTTTTGTGCTCCTTCCCCCAAAGACATGGACAAGATCTGAATAAAAATAAAAGGTAAAAATACTATGCCTTCTTGATCCCTGTCCCATGTGACTCTGTTCCATTTTCTACAGCTCCTGCAGAAGCATTAGCATAGCTCCAAAGTTTGCCCCTTCCTTAGCATTTCATTTCTCCATGACCACACTCGTTGTTGTTGTTGTTGCATAGCCACTTCTTTCCCATGGTGCTCCTGGGATCAAGTTTTTGATACACTTTGAATTGGCTCATTGTACAGTGTTCCTACAAGGGATAAGGGGGAGAAAAATAGCGAGTTTCCGGACAGGGACTTTAACACTATTATATCCTATGCAAGAACTGCACCAGCTAAACCAGTCGTACTGGCCAGTTAAAGGGTTAAGGGATGAAGCCTTTGGGTGGTAAGGTAAGTAAAACTTTATTTTAGTTGACTAACTGAAAAAGCAGTTAGAATATGATTACTATTTACTACGATTCCCAGGCCGATCAATTCCCTCCCCGGGACATCCAAAATCGGGGTGCCTCACTGTGTAAAACCCCCCAGGTTACCCCATACACTTACTTTGTTTCCCAGACCAACGGCGCATGTGCGAGCCATGGCCGCATTCTTGCTATCCCTCTAGTAGGGAAGTGGGGGATGTGACCGCGGGCACGCTCGGAGCTGCTAGCCTTTGACGAAGGCTTAGAGGACGTAATGTCAGTGGCTCCGAGCGCGCTGATTGGACGAGCCATAGGACCGGGAAGAGATGAGTTGTTTTCTGTGATCTGGGGGGTGCCCCGGGGGAAAAGACCAAAACCCATCATAGTCAAAATCCTGGGCTTTGGTCCACTTTAAATTACCTCTATGTGTTTCCTAAATTCTTGCCCTCAGTCTGCCTGACACAATAAGTGTGATCCAATTTTGGGTACTTATTAGTTAACAGCAACTGTGTTCTGTCCTATCAACAGTATGCTGTGTCACCAAGACACAGAATTTACCAAAATGGTCACCACTTAGAGGCAATAATTACAGACACCCTAACATAAATGTTACCTTGTAGTATTCTTAGTGTTTAGATCAACCTGTGGCCCAGTCCCACATGTGGACCTCAAAGCCTTCTGATGCGGTCTCCAACATAAAAAAAATGAAGGTGGGGTGCAGGGTAGACAGGAATATTTTGCAAGGAAGAAAATAAGCACTCTGCTGTGGGAAAAGTGGGAAGAATGAATAAAACTGGCACATGTGCCCTGCAGGCTACAAGCCCACATAGCCATTGCAGCCCCTGGGGCTCTTCTGCCCCCTCTGTGCTTTGGGGAGGCAGGTAATTGGGGGGCTGGGGGTATAGGGGTCTCTTAGATTCCTTACCAGTTCACAAAGTGTTAAATGTAAAAACAAACACATAGGAAAATGAAAATGTATTGTTATTTTTTAATACTTACCTCCCATCCATCCACAAGCACTGTGTTCCATGCCGACCATTCTGTTCAGGCTGCTCTCCCGCTGCTGCTGAAAGCCTTTTATAAATGCTAGTTGACAGGAGACAATGGGTTAATTGAAAAAAAATGCATAAAATCCCCCTCCGGGCGGGGGGGGCATTTTGCGGAGGATTTTTAAGGGCTAAAAACTATAAAAAATCAGCCGAAAATGGTGTGGGGTCCCCCCAACCCAGCATAACCAGCTCGGGGATTAGCTATGCAGGGCCTGTAGAACAGGGTGCAGGGGCCAGCCTCGGTGGCCCTCCGCCCTGCAGGCTACAAGCACGCACAGCCTTAACGCCCCCCCGGGCTCTTCTGTTCCCCCCCGGGCTTTAGAGAGGCAGGTAATTGGGGGCTAGGAGTTAATGGTAAGTCACCTGCTGGATGCAGGTAACTAGGCGAACCCTCAAGCCTTGTGAACGTGTATCATGGATCTCTTACCAGTTCACAGAGGATTAAATGTAGAAATGACAACACACAGCAAAAATGTATTGTTATTGTTTTTTTACACTCACCTCCAATCCTGTGTCCTGTTTTGGGCCCTCTCCTTACCGCGGAAGAGCCTGGGGGTAATTGGAGGCCAGGCAGGAGGGATCTTGACAACAGGGGAGTAAATGTCTTTTTTTTGCAGATGTCAGCAGTGGAAGCCGGAGGGGAGCTCTTTCTGGCCCGCTCCTGAAGCCGGAAGAGCCTCGGGAGGGGGGGGGGGTTGAGTGCCCCACTGGGTGAACAGAAGACCCGACCAGATCTATTTAGAAGTCAGGTGAGTTTTCACCCTTTTTAGTTTTTATTCTATGAGGGTAGTCAGCAACATGAGTCTCATGTAGCTGGCACTTAACTGTTGTAAAGGCAGCTATGTGAGACTCACGTAGCTGGCACTAGAAGGGTTAAACCTAATGGTAATAATGAGGCAGCAACCAGCTCACCTTTTCCCTGCCCCATGTGCCTCTCTTTCATTTTCTGCAGCACATAATAGGAGCTGTAACAGTGCTCCACAATTTGCCCTTCTTTCAGTTTCTTTACTCTAGGACCCAGCAAAAAAGTGGTCTAACGGACACAATGTCCTTTGGTTTTTTCAACGTGAGGGAGTATAGCATGTCACAGTGGTTCCACAACTTTCTATGACCACAGCAGAGCAAGTTCATGACTCATAAAGCTGCAACATGTCACACCATTTCCAGCACAGCCCCAACCCAGAAATTGAATCAAAGAAAGTGGCTTTGCTTATTTTACATAAGATATTCACATATACTCAGAATCCTTAGGTCTAAGTCTGCATTTAGTGGCTTTTATATTGATCATGTTGCTGACCTGTTTACATTTCCTGACTATCCCAATTTTCCACCCCCACTGACCTTGGCTTGATCCGACCTTGAACCAGCTTAGCACTCAGACCACCCCGAATTTGTCTGGAAATTAAAAAAAATCACAGGAAGGTCAAATGCACATATTTTTGTGCTCCTTCCCCCAAAGACATGGACAAGATCTGAATAAAAATAAAAGGTAAAAATACTATGCCTTCTTGATCCCTGTCCCATGTGACTCTGTTCCATTTTCTACAGCTCCTGCAGAAGCATTAGCATAGCTCCAAAGTTTGCCCCTTCCTTAGCATTTCATTTCTCCATGACCACACTCGTTGTTGTTGTTGTTGCATAGCCACTTCTTTCCCATGGTGCTCCTGGGATCAAGTTTTTGATACACTTTGAATTGGCTCATTGTACAGTGTTCCTACAAGGGATAAGGGGGAGAAAAATAGCGAGTTTCCGGACAGGGACTTTAACACTATTATATCCTATGCAAGAACTGCACCAGCTAAACCAGTCGTACTGGCCATTGCTGTGCTGCTATGCACTGATGGTTTAGTAAATGCACGTCCACCATCTGGTACAGTCTGGGATGGTAAATCATGCTCCAATTACCATTTTTGTATTCTTTTAGAATTGGGGAGCAAAACACATTTTTCATTCCCTTTAATCTCCCCTATAGTCTTGCAGACTCATTGTTTGCAGTCATGTATAGAATTGTTCAGGCTGTTGCTACATGATTAATGCAAAAGATGTAATTTTGCAGCAATATTGAAAGACAGCACAATTTCCCAGCAGTCTTGTAAAGGGCCGATTCATTTCTTGCTCTGTTCATGTAGGAAAGAATAATTAATTGTGGAAGGTTTATTCAGCCTGACTAATTGCTTTATTGAATAACCATGCTTGAATAAAACCTGAGGAATTATACTCCTATATATGCGAAGACTTCCATAATACTAAAACTACTGATCTTTCCTCACTACTAATTAAAAATATCCGTCATCACAGCTGCCTTTTTTTGTATCATTGTAATGTATTATTATACTGTATGCTTTGTTTCTTAATCCACGCACATCAAATATTAGACAGACAAAATTGCATGTCAGTTTGGACATCAGTCTTGCTCACTGACACTGTGATACCAGATCATTTCCTCACAGCTCATGCCAGAGTTCATGAGACATCTGTGCAGTGAAATTCTTCATAGTCTCTAATGGATAAGGTTCCCATACTTGTATTATTCTGTATATTGCAAAAAAAAAAAAAAAAAGAAAATATAAAACATCTAGTATTTTCCCTCTTGTCCCTACTTTGTGGTTGCCTCACCACCTTTTTTTGCAGTTTCTTTCGGGTGGATGGGTCGCCCCCTTCCCTTTTGCTGCCTGCTTTTTGCTACCGGCTTTACTGCATTTTCTAATGGTTTCTTCATCACGCTTGAAACACTATTGAAAACTTCTCTTCTGCTTCTGCTCTGTTCTTTTGCTTTGCTACTTTTTTTTCTGCTGGGTGTTTCAACTCCCATGGCTGCTTTTTGCTTATTTGTACTTCTGTTCTAAAGCAAAACGGGGCCCATACTACATTTTTGTACAAATATTACCTTATATTTACCTTAAACTTTATATTTTGGCTCCATGTACACAGACATTGCGCCAAACTGTACTGTCTGTGTTCACTAATCCTGTGCCTTTTTTCCTTCATTTGTGTGTTTAACAGCAATGTCATTGCTATCTCCCATTGTGGTGCATCTATTGTCCATCAGAGGGTGTTAAGGGTGAAAGATAATATCCAGCACTGGTACTTTCTTTCATGCCAGTGGTACAATGGATCACTTTATGGCTGTATTACCATGCTCTAAACGATTAACCTAATTCCTATTTTTTAAAATATTCTTTTGGTGCTAATTTGCAGCTGAATTCTTCTATATTACATTACGGGGAGGCTGATTCATCATTAGCGGCAGGTAGCGACACATGAGCGTCTGTAGCAGGCATTTTCAGAGCGCCCGCTAGTAGTTGCAGTGCTCGGCTGTGAGTCGCTACTTTATAGCGACTCAGTCGCTGTTCAGTAATGGTGAATACATTGTAAGGAGTCGCTATTTGACCAGTACAGCGCTGTATGGGAGCGCATGTTAGCGACTGCTCATAGCGACTGACTCACACCATATTCAGGAATAAAACAGCTTCACAAATCTCTGGCGCTGAAAAATAGTTGTTTGAAGCCCAGAGCGCAGGAGACGGTGTGTTTAAAGTCTGTTTTCAAGCATCTATCAACTAGTAACAAAGCGAAAACATATGGAATTACATTGTAGCAACATTGTAACATGAACACTTTAATGCCAGACCTGTAATGTCATTTTTGAGGAAATATTTAAAAAATGAAAAAATTATGAAAAAACTGCCAGAAGAGGTCAAATGATTTTTTGGAAAAAAAAAAAACAGTTTAAAGAGAGGAAAAGGATCGTCCATTGAAATGTATGGGAGAGTGCCAGGTAGCGAGAAGTCATACCTGGCGCTGTGCAAGGCTGAACGCTGACGCTGTTCGCTGAGGCTGTGAAAATGATGAATCAGATGCTACATGGCGCTATCCCAGTCGCTAAACAGATTCTGCTTGATAAATGTGTAATTGTGTGCCGTGTCCGGCGTTGACCAGTCGCTATTTGTCGCTACCTCTCATTAACCAGGCGCTACCTGACGCTATCCCTTCTTAAATAAGGGCCTACGTTTTTTAAGACTGGTACATTTTTCACGGGATTCAGTAGCAGCTGTGTAAAACTCCATTTACTGCTGCTCCCATGACACTGTTTTCACCAGCTGTCTGATCCC
The DNA here is from genome assembly GCA_027917425.1 of Gastrophryne carolinensis. Classification (NCBI taxonomy): domain Eukaryota; kingdom Metazoa; phylum Chordata; class Amphibia; order Anura; family Microhylidae; genus Gastrophryne; species Gastrophryne carolinensis. The sequence goes on from CM051239.1 coordinate 126,958,187, forward strand.
CTGGATCCCTGTAGCTGCCGTCATTCAGATAGGCTGGGGTGGGAGCGCAATTACACAAAAAGAAAGCCGCTTTGCACGCACTCTTGAGAACAGGTCCCTACAGTAAGCACAAGAAATGGCCAGTTTGAACTATCATGCACAGTTATAGGAACAATGAACCTACAGTATGTTTTTATTGTTACTAATAAACAGTATACTACCGTACGGGGTGACCTATTAATGGTACCCCAACAGTGTGACCCTTCCATCTCACAATCAAGTTGGTACATGATCAAGCTTCATGAACAATCTACTGACTCCGGGTTTAGGCCGTTCCCGGTTCTAAACAAAAACGCTTTTGACCATGACCACACTACTTATATACAAAAATATTTATTTATACACATTTCATCTTAAAAGACATACAAATAAAATATGCTAATTAATTTCGTATACATCAATTCATAAATACCTATGTGGTATACATCAATTCATATCTTCTTCATATATCAAACATTGATTACACGAATTCTGTCATTGCATTACATGCTCCCTTATTTAGAGGCCGATTCATTAACAGCGGCAGGTAGCGACAGTTGAGCGACTGTAGCGGCATTTTCAGAGCGCCCGCTAGTAGTCGCTGTGCTTGGCCGTTGTTCGGTAGTTGATAGCGACTCAGTCGGTTTGCCGTAATGTTGAATATTGGGTGAGGAGTCGCTATTTGACAGGTTCCGCGCTGTATGGGAGCGCATGATAGCGACTGGTCAGAGCGACCGGCTTCCACCATATTCATTAACAAATCAGGCTCAAAAAATTCTTGCGCTGTAAAATGCATGTTTAAACCCCAGAGCGCTGGCGGCGATGGGTTAAAAGTTGTTTTTTAACCCCCAAACAACCATATTTTTGGAAACCAAAAAAAAACAAGTTTTTAAAATAATTTTGTAATATGAATACATTAATATCAGACCTGTAATATCAATTCTTTACTTTTCATTTTTTTTAATTTTTTTTACCTTGAAAAAATTATTAAAAATGGCAGAAGTGGTCACAGAATTTTTCACATTAAAAAAAAAATAAAATAAAAATTAATAACAATTAATTATGAATATTTAAAGATTGTTCCATTGAAATGCATTGGAGAGCGCCAGGTAGCGAGAGGTCATACCTGTCGCTGTTCAAGGTCGGACGCTGGCGCTGTGGGCTGAGGCTGGAATAATGATGAATGAGTGGCTATCTGGCGCTATCTCAGTCGCTAAGCAGGATTGCCTTGATAAATGTGTGATTGTGGTGGGGAGCCGGCGTTCTCGTGGCGGGGCCCGTCATTACCGGCCGCTCACCAGTCGCTACCTGTCGCTATTCCTTGTTAAATAAGGGCCTTATTCTTTATTGATCAGTCTTGTCCTGAGGACCTTTCTGATGAGCAGACATGTTTCGCCTGTTTATCTGACTTTATCAATGCCCTTGTATTAGAGAAAAGGGAGTAATAAGAGACTGTATAGGTTGCGAATGATTATTCATTTATACGAATAAAATAAATTAAATTGTGTGTACCTCCTTAGAAAATCCACAGGTGCATATTTCATTTATCTTAGTGGTAATTAGGTTTATACACGATTCATTGTCCTTATTTTTCCCAAGAGGAACGTGGCACAAACACCATATTGATATAAGATCATCGAGGACTGGCCCTTTAAAAGAAATTGTATGCCATTCAATCCTATGTTCTACACGTATATTATGCTGTATAGTTCCCATGCATAAATTTGCATTCTAATTACTAAATAAGTATAATGGAGTTGTGAAAAGTTTTCAATAGAAAGCTGGCATTGGGTCAGTTTTGAAAGTTTCTCCTTATGTGGGCACTAAAAGGAATTAGCAAGATAAGACCATTATTAAGACCATCCATCCATCGCTGTATAGTGTATAGGATTAAAAGTATTATGGCGTGAATGCACCTTAAAATGCGCACGCCGCGCGCTGGCTGCAGTTGTGGCGTCCTAAAAAAGTTCCCCCCTCGAGAGTATGCCCAGCTCCTGTCAGGCTTCCTTTCTTCCCCTCGCTGTAATGCTCGTCAGTCTAGGGGTACGTGCGACGCCACTCCAGCGAAGCTTTTAAGCCCTCCGGGGTCCCTGCCGGTCTTAGCCGGAAGTGACATCGTGTGCTCCGGAACGCATGACTCGTCCACCCGGCTCAAAGCCGGATGTGACGTCAAGTGTCGCCGGATCGGCTGCGCAAAGACGTGAAAGCCTCCTTTCCGGCTCCATTTTGTTGGAGCCCATCTAACACAGAAAGCTTCCTTTCCGGCTCCATTTTGTTGGAGCCCATCTCGCGCAGTCAGGCTGTGTGTCCAGAGGGACGACTCCATTTTATTGGAGCCCATCCAAAACAATTTGTCTGTTCTCGTAGTCTATCTGTCCTCATAATTATTCCTTGCCACCAAATAAAATAAACAGCAGCAATGCCATACATAATGTTTATCTAAACTTTGATGATTTTTATGTACATATGTATATCCCCTAATGTCTATACTTGCCCACTCATAAGGGACAATATGCAGGGGAAAGTACATGACATGGGGCGAACTAAGGCTCCAAAAAAAATATATGTATCTGAAAAATATGACATTTGGTGCAATGCAAAAAAATGCATGAATGGGACATTACTCGTGACATAAAACAGGAAAACACAGTCATGCTGAAACTGCAGTGTACGGTATATATACTATACTAGATTTTCATTTTATGCGCTTGCATGTTGGATGTATCAAATGTGGTTTGCCAATAAGAGCAAATTCGTTTTTCTCTGGTGTTTGTCCAGATGTTTTTCCCATGATATACAGTGGGTTTGTTATTTGCGTGGGATGCGGTGGGTCTATAGGAATGGGGCAAAACTAAGAGTATCATTGAGTCCCGGAAACCGGGATGCCCCCAATCTATAGATCCAGCGCGTTTTGGCCTGCAAGGTCAGGATATAGCTCCCCCCCCCCCGTTGGGGGTTATGTATGCGATCTAGCCCTTGAAATTTTAGAGAACTGGGGTCCTTATTGTGGTACAGTGTGAAGTGGTAACCTACTGGTGTTTTATGGTTGCCAGTTTTGATATTATATTGGTGTTCATATATTCGGCGCCTAAACTGGCGGTTAGTTTTCCCTATGTAAAAGCGTCCACAGTCACACGTCAGGATATAAATTACATCAGTTGTGGAACAGTTAATAAAGTGTTTTGTTCTGTATTCTCCATTTTTCTCCGCATTTACTGTGGTACTTAGTGCTGTGTAACGGCACATGCTACAGCCGCCACACCGGTAAGTGCCCCTTTGTTTGCAGCATTGCTCTTTCCTGCTGACATTATAATGACTATGTACTAGCCGGTCCCTTAAGTTTGGAGATCTCCTAAATGTTACCTTAGGTTCCTTAGGTAAAAAGGTTCTAAGATATGTGTCATTGAGAAGGATCGGCCAGTGTTTCTTCAAAATTTGACGTATGTGTCTATGCGACTCTGTATAGGTCAAAATAAAGGCCGGACCTTGTTGATTTTTTTTTTTAAACATACTCATCTTTATTGAAGGTTTTCAGTACAATACAATACAGAGACATGAAACAAATATAAATTGTCCAGGTATTATTTGGCATCAAGACTGTATAACATCATTTGTTTACATTGCATAATATAAAGAGCAGAAAGAAATCCTATAACACATATGGGGAGATGAACAGGCAGGAGTACCCCAGGGGCACCACCCCCGGGAAACCAAGGGGCCCTGGTCATATTAACGGAGGGGGGGCCGATCCAGTGTCTCACTCCCACTCTGTAGCACCCCCGTCAAAGCAAACGAGTCGTTCCTCAGGCCTTCCAAGCGCCCACATCCCAGGGCTGGGCACCCAGGGCCATCCCCCATCCCAGCCCACCTGGGCCAGGGATTGATCGCTGCCCCAGTGCATATGGTCAAAGGGCTGAGGTCTGGACATGGGGTTGAACATCATCTAAGTGACATTTAACATAGACCAACCGACAAAACAGACTTAAGACAGATACACAGGAGAACATAAAAAGAAGGCACAGAGGGCTTGAGGGGGGGGAGAAAAGGAGTAGGGGGGGAGAGAGGAGCAGAAAGACCTAGGTAGGTAGTCAGGAGAGGGGGGGGGGGGGGGAGGGGGTGGTAGGCAGGTGGGGGTGAGGGAAGAGGGTAACGCTCATCCATCTGTCCCCGTTGATGTTAGAGAGGTACTTGCAACTCCTGTTCAGAGGTTTTCCAAGACGGGACCCAGAACTCCCGAATAATATTTTGTAAGTCAGCGCTGGAGCAGTCTAATTCCATCAAGGATCCCACACCCGCTTGTAGGTAACGGAGTCCTTAAAGACCACCCAGATCGTCCAAATATTCAGGTACGCAGCTATCCTATCCTGTTTGGCATGGCAGATTTCCTCCATTACTTCCACATGGTTTATCTGCCTGAACCAGTCCTTAATAGAGGGCGGTTTTTGGGATCTCCACTTCCTTGGAATCAGTACTTTAGCAGCATTTAGAAGGTGCCTTCCTAAGGGAGCGCCCCCTGCTATGCCCCTGCCGTCCGATGACCACCCCAGAAGGACACTCTCGGGGCTCCAGTCCATAGGTTCACCCAGAACCTCAGTACAGATGTCTCTCACCTGCTCCCAATAATCACGTATCCCAGGACAGGACCACCAGATGTGAACCATCGAGGCGCCCGCCGCTCCACATCTCCAACAGACATTTGGAATTGCTGGAAAAATTGAATGTAACAGCTCAGGGGTGCGGTACCATCGTGTGACCAATTTGTAATTAGCTTCTTGCATCGAGCTACTCATTAATCCTCTGTGGACGCTTCTGTATATGTTCTTCCAGTCATCTTCACATAGGGGCCGACCAATATCCGCCTCCCATTTTGCTTCCCATGGTTTAATGTCCCGTTTCCTCTTACTCCTGATCAGGTTATAGGCCCATGACAAAAGATGCGCTTTGGGGCCTTGGCCTAGGCATACTCTCTCAAACTCTGTCAGCTCTCTCTTCAGGCTGTCTTTCACGGCCTTCGATAAGAAAAAGTGTCGTAGCTGAAAATATGTAAAGGCGGGGATCTCTGCCTCAACTACTTCTTGTAGACTCAGTTTGTCCCGGAACACGCCACCACTCTGGAGATGAAAGGCTCGCAGAGGTCTGGGGCCCCCACAATCGTGCAGTTTAGATGGCTGTCTACCCGGCGGGAAGGCCGGGTTGCCCAAGATTGGGGATAGAGGACCAGGAAACGAGGTCAGAGCAGGTTCCCCCTTGCAGAGGAGATGTAGCACAGACAATGAAGTGCCTATGTAAGGATGAGACCTGGCCTCTATCGGGACATCACACCACCTCAGATTGCACACCGAATCAAGACCCCCTCCCGTGGCAGCCTCACCCTCAATTCTCACCCAATCCTTCTGTGCCCCATTAATCTGCCAGTCCACCACTCTCCCAATATGGGCGGCTTGGTAGTAAGATTTCATACATGGCATGCCCGACCCCCCCTGATCTCTTGGGAGCAGAAGGAGGTTGCGTCTAATCCTGGGCGGTTTGCCTGCCCATACAAAAAATCGCAGGCCTCTCGACAGAGAATTGAAAAATGAGTCTGGCAGCTTAATGGGTATGCACTGCAACAGATATAGAATCCGCGGAAGCACGTTCATTTTTAGGACTGCCATACGCCCGAACCAAGAGAGTCTCAGACTGGACCATTTATTCAGATCTTTCCTAATCCTAGATTCCAGAGGCATGAAATTCAGCTGCAGCAGACTGGAGGGATTGACCGGCAGCAGAACCCCCAGGTATTTGAGGCACTTCAGTTCCCAGCTAAATGGGAATAAGCTTTGAAGAGCTTTTGCCTCTATCTCTGGCAGAGATATGTTCATGGCGCTAGATTTGCTGTAGTTAATTTTCAGGTTTGAAAGCTGACCGAAAACCTCAAATTCTTTAAGTAGATTGGGGACCGTCACTCTCGGTGAGCGCAAAAAGAAAAGCATATCGTCAGCGTATGCAGCTACTTTTCGCTCTCTGTCCCCTATCAGGACACCTCTGATACTATCACATAGATCAACCTTCCGCAGGAAGGGTTCCAGCGAGAGCGCAAAGATCAATGGAGACAGCGGGCATCCCTGTCTGGTCCCGTTTCGGATGTTGAAGGTGGGAGAGGAGCACTCATTGACTTTGACTCTGGCAACGGGGTTTGAGTATAAAGCCAAAATTCTATTTCTGGCCGCCTCACCTAAGCCGACATGTTCTAAGACCTTCTCTATCCAGCCCCAGTCCACCCGATCAAATGCCTTCTCGGCGTCGGTCGATAACATCATGGCCTGCACCCCCTTGGATCTGCACCACCACTGGATATTCAGGGCCTTAGTTACATTATCTCGAGCCTCTCTTCCAGGAACAAAGCCCACTTGGTCCTGACCTACCAGGGAAGGCAAGAATTCCCTCAGTCTGTCCGCCAGTATCTTTGCAAAAATTTTTATATCAACGTTCAAAAGAGAGATTGGTCTGTAACTCTTACAGTCTGAGGGGTCCTTACCCTCCTTCGGAATCACCACGATCCGTGCTTCCAGAGCCGTGCCCGGCAAGACACCCGAAGAGGCAGTAGATTCAAAAGCACGGGCCATGAGAGGAGCCAATCGGTCAGAGAACATTTTGTAGAACTGAGTAGGGAAACCATCAGGCCCGGGGGCCCTCCCAGGTCTGGAGGCCTTAATTGCCCCGTGAACCTCAAGGACCGATATAGGCGCTTCAAGCTGCTCTACAACTTCTTTTGGCAGAGATGGCATCATGGACTCTCTTAGGTAGATTTCCATGTCGCAATCCCTAGCTCTCGACCTCCCACATCCCGGCAAGTTATACAGGGAGGAGTAATAATCACCAAAAGCTCCTGCAATATCTTTGTTTTTCTGGAATATAGCTCCATCAGGGCCTCTTATACCCTCAACCCTTGACCGTGTGTGTTTCGGGTGGATGGCTCTAGCCAATAAACGCCCCGACTTGTTACCTTGCTCATAAAACAGTCCACAGCGTCGGGTGAAGAATCTGCCCGATTCCCTGGTCAAAAGATCTTTCAATTCCTGTCGCTTGGAGTCCAGCTCCTCTAAATGTTTCAGCAGAAGAGAGCGCTTGTGTTGAGCCTCCAGGTCTGCTATCTGCCTATTCAATCCCTCCAGCCTCATCCCCCTCTCACGCTTAAGTCTCGCCCCCTCCTGGATCAGAACCCCCCTTAATGTGCATTTCTGAGCCTCCCAAAGAGTCAGAGGGTCTACGTCGCCCGTATCATTTTCTTTGATGTACCATGAAATGGAATCTTTGAGCTTCTCGACTACGCCGGGCTCTTTCAGAATACTTTCGTTCATTCTCCAGTTCCATTCCCTCCACTCTCTGAATGGAAGGGTCAGGGAGAGCGAGACCGGGGCATGATCAGAGAAAGAAATGTTTCCGATCCGCACCGAATCCACTCTCTCAAGGTCCCTCTGGGATAAGTAGATATAGTCAATTCTGGAATATTTGGTATGTATGGGTGAGTAGTAGGTGTAGTCTTTAGTAGACGGGTGCATCATACGCCACGTATCTACTAACGTAAGGTCCTGTAAAGCCCTTTTAATTTGTTTCAGTGCTCTGTAGGATATGGCTGTTTTAGCGTCCGAGGTGTCCATCAGGGGGTTCATGGCACAGTTCAGATCCCCTCCAAGGATCAGAATTCCCTCCTGGAAATTCCGTAGCCTCCCGAGGACCGTCCTACAGAAAGTGTGTTGGTCTCTATTGGGAGCATATATACTGGCCACAGTGATCACCTGATCATTAGGGAGTTTCCCTTTTAAGAATATAAATCTGCCTTCCTGATCCCTCTCGACCGCAAGCACTTTAAGGCCCACCTCCTGGGCCACTAGAATAGCAACCCCTTTAGCTTTATTGTTGGGGGAAGGGGATGAGTGGCAAGACGTGTACGTTCTGTTACCCAAGTAGGGAGCCTTATGTCTTTGGAAATGGGTCTCTTGTACCAATGCAATATGTGCCTTAAAGTTCCTGAGTTCTCTAAATAGGGCGTGACGTTTTTGAGGGAAATTCAACCCTTTGGCATTTATAGTCACCACATTTAGACACAGGGGCCCCATTATCTTAGAACTGGCCACAGAGTGGCACCCCACTCCGCAAATATCTCGGTATAAATCGGGTTCGTTCTTTCCTCAACCACCCCCACCAGCCCAGGGAGGTATTAGGGGGAGGCAAGGTAGGGAGAGAAAGTTAGAAATAGAGGGAAAAAGAAGAAGAAAAGGAAAGAGAAGGAAAGAAAGGGGGGGGTACAGACAGAGAACACTGACAACACACCAACAACCAAAAAACGCAGACCAAGACAGGGACAAGTAACAGATATTGGGAAAGGTAAAAAAGAAAAAAAAACAGAGAAAAAAAAGGGAAGGAGGCAATGAGGGGCAGATCCCCTCCTTAAGAGTGGTGGATGCTCTTGGAACAACTGTTAAGGGCCCAGAGGGCCAGCCTCCTCAGCTGTCCCCCACGATCTGGGGCAAAGCCCACAAGACCCTATCAGAGGAGAGCGCTGAGACCGGCTCTCCCCTGCACCACTATAACGTGTTGCCCCTTTTGGGGGAACTGTGAAAGGCCGAAGAGCGAGACACACCGTCCAACTACTCAAGTCTATGTGAGATAAGAGCAGGGGGAAAACAGAAGTGCTGGCGGAGTCCCCACTCCAACACCTAGAAAGAAAAAGGTAGCAGATAGGCACCATTTCCGTGGACCTGCGCCCAAGCCCGTACCGCCCAGCCTATGTAGGTATCCCTTTTTATTATTTTTGAGAGGTGACTCCCAACTATAAGGAGAGCAGGTAGAATTGGCTCGTTGCCCCCCCTGCTTCACTACTCCCCCCCCGCTCTCCAAGCTCCAGACTGGGATTTAGGCATTGAGAGCGCCACTATGAGTATAATAAGCTAGGTGACACGTGCATCCATGGGGTGTCTTGTGCGGATAGAGTATGGTACATCACCCATAGACCTTCAAGTGAATTCACCTCTCCAACCCCAAGTAGACATTAAGCAGGGTCATAACCATGGCATGAATTGGCACAAAAGAAGGGTGTACATGCTATGTTAAATAAACCGCCTGATAATTCAGATAGGTGTTCAGTACATCCAATAGGTCACCTCTGCAATGGAGATCCTTAGTGCTGTCACTGTGGTCACCGCCGAAGCACCCACACCAGCCGAGCGCGGCCGGGGGATACCGCCGCGGAGACCCCAGGGAGGCAGATATCGCAATTACCTCTACATATAAGCAATAACATGCAATTCTCAAGACAAGCGAGAGACAGGCTACGACCAGCACGACCGCAGGCCAGTCAATCATCACAGATGGGGAGGCGGCCCGCCCCAGAGCCCCATCCATAAGGATCCCCAGCCGCGCCCCAGCCGGAGGAGGATAAACAGAGCGGCATCTTTATTGATATTGCCCTGTCACAGCTCTAGGACAGCCCGTCCCGCCGCCCGGGAGGGAGGGGCCCCGGTCTCCGTGCGTCAAGTGAGTAGCGGGACAAAAGGTCACAGAGCAGCCCGGACAAATAAGCAGAGTATAGTCTCTCTAAGCATACAACAGTATGCACCCCTCACACTTTAATGACTGCTCCCCGATCTCTCCCCAGCACCCCCCGGGGGTCGCCACGGGGGAGCGAGCGGGGGAACAGACCACACAATAATATTTTTACAATAGAGTTGGCCATATTATCTACACCATCTCAGCAGGTGGTCTTTGGCAATAGGTGTCCATTGAATCCCATGTATCCCATTTGAGGAGAACGGGCCGCCCCGAAGGAGCCACCCAGGCCCCCCAGACGCAGCGCAACTGGTCTGCCCAGCGCAGGGCCCCCAGGGGGGTGCCAGTGCCGCTAACGTTGTTCAATGAAAAGCCTAGGGACCCCTCCAAGGCGGCCCGCCCCGCAGCAGGAATGGGGGGGGGGCAGGGTCGCGAGCTCGGGATGTCCGAGAGGGTGTGGGCCGTCAATACCCCACATCGCCCAGTCAATTAGACATATTATCCTGCTATTAGATCGTGAGCACCATGTATATCAATGTCTTTGTTGCTGTCGCCATGGACCCTTCCATAGCGCCCGCACTACATGCGCAGAGGGCCACGAAGGATACCATAGGAGAGCGAGGCACACAGCAGCTGCCTACATGATAGAGTTAACAAGCATACATAATCAAAGGATTAAGCGATAGGTGGCCCATGTCACAGACGTCATTATAAGCAAAACCATTAGAGAGTAGTGTCACTATGACGGAGGGGCCAACTGCAGTCTGTGCAATAAAACCACTAGCAGCATGTGCCCCAAACCTCTTATTGCCATCACCATGGTCCCCACCAAATCCCCCACGCCACATGCGCCGAAAGCCCCGGTGAGAACCATAGGAGAGCGAATCTTACAAAAACTACTATTCTGCCAGGGTTAACAAGCCTACATAAGCTATAGCTAAGTAGAAAATGGCCTACGTCAGAAGCATCGACCTAGCTATATACAATACAGCAAGATAACCATACACATCACGTATAATGTCGGTTTGGCATTCTAGTTATGTACATCAATGTCTTTGTTGCCGTCGCCATGAATCCCTCCATAGCACCCTCATTACAAGCGCAGAGGGCCACGGGGGATATCATAGGAGAGCGAGGTACACAGCAGTTGCCTACATGATAGAATTAACAAGCATACATAGTCAAAGGATTAAGCAATAGGTGGCCCACGTCACAGACGTCATTATAAGTAGAACCATTAGAGAGTAGTGACCCTATGACGGAGGGACCGATTGCAGTCTGTGCAATAAGACCACTAGCAGCATGTGCACCAAACCTCTTATTGCCATCGCCATGGTCCCCCCCAAATCCCCCAAGCCAAATGCGCCGAAAGCCCCGGTGAGGACCATAGGAGAGCGGATCTTACAAAAACTACTATTCTGATAGGGATAACAAGCCTACATAAGCTATAGCTAAGTGGAAAATGGCCTACGTCAGAAGCATCGAGCTAGCTGTATACAACACAGATAGTTAACTATATACATCACGTATAATGTCGGTTTGGCGTGCTAACTGGCTGCAAACTGTTCATCTACGTTGTCCAGATCTGCTTCGTTCTCTCCCGTCTCGCGGGGGGGAGACCTCCGGAGCCCGGCCGGGGGAGGCGTCGACACGGCCCCGGCGTCCCGCTCTCTGCACCAGCAGGGGGATCGAAAAGTCGCTGAGCCAATCTGGCACGGAAATCTGTGGAAGGTGTAGCAACTCGCAGAAGTCAGAAAGATCCTCAGGTGAGCGTAGGACACCAGACCTACCATTGTAGGAGGCGGAAAGGGCAAACGGGAAGCGCCATCTGTAAGGGATGCCCCTTTCTCTTAGGGCAGCAGTGAGAGGTCGTAGGGCCCGACGTTGTTGGAGTGTGATTAAGGAGAGGTCCTGGTAAAGTTGCACTTCACTGTTATTGAAGGTGATCATATCTCTGTTCCTGGCCTTAGAGAGTATGTCCTCTTTGAGCTGGAAGCTCTGTAAGCAGCATATAATATCCCGTGGGGAGGAATCCCCCGTGCTCCGCGGGCGGAGGGCTCTGTGTGCTCTCACAAAATCTATTGGGGTGTCCGGGGGCCTTTCCAACAGCGAATTAAAGATGGACGTCAGGGCCTCCTGGGTTTGGTCCGGTGCGACCGCCTCTGGGACACCCCTCACTCTGATGTTGCATCTTCTGTTGCGGTTATCTAGGTCCTCTAGATGTCGGTGAAAGCCCAGTAAGTGCTGATTATGAGCCAGGACCACCTCTTTAACCTCCGTAAGTCTCTTGCTGGTGTCGGCCTCCTCGCGCTCCACCTTGTCGATGCGGTGGGAAAGAGACCGCATGTCTGCCTTCAGATCTGCGACCGCCTCCGCAATGGAGGACTTGATGTCTCGAGCGAATGTGGCCAGTTCGCTGCGGGTAGGTAGCTGGCTTAGTTGAGCCGCCAAGCCCTGTTCCTCGTCGTCTGAGAGCATCTCGTCTCTCCTGTCTGGAGAGCCATGAGGGGAGGAGGCGTCCGCCATTTTAGGCCCACGAGGAGCTGCGTCTTCCGAGCGCTGACTAGAAAACATCTCCTGTAAGTTTCTGCTCCCCGATTTTGCAGTCTGCGAGGGTCGGGGGGTCTTTGCGGGAGCCCCGGCTTTGCTAATTCGGCCCATCGCCCGTCAGAAGTATTCAAAAAGCTGCGTTAGTGGAGACTCCGCCAAGAGCACACAGTTCAAGCAGCCATTCCGCTCTCCGGCCAAGCCACGCCCCCCCCTTGTTGATTTTTGACCCGCTTTGGTCTGTATAATAAAGTCTGCCTATCTAGTTTTTTGGCTTTTTGATACGCTTGCTTCAGGACTGATTGTTCGTAGCCTCTTTCTGATAGCCTATGCCTGATTATAGAATAAAATTAGCAAAACCGCGCAACACTTATAAAGCAGATCAAGATATTTTGCCGAAGCTCAACGTGTGAAAAAGAGTCCTTCCACTCAATATGTCATAAAAAGTTCATCAGTAATACACAGAGCTATAATGATAAGATAAGGGAGGTTGTAGTTCCACTTTAAAAATTCTTCAGACCGATTATTTCCACAGTGCAGAAAAAGACAAACTTCGTGCTTAGACACTCTCCGCCACCTGAATTGCACAGCCTCTTACCAGATTCACAGTAGAGATGAGCATAAATAAACAGGTGAATGGAGCTTTCACTTTAAAAATTCCCACCGGTAGTGCAGGCAATATAATCCACTTCATACACTTCCACAGCGTTTCTCCAAAAGGGCATAAGTCATAAATGCAATGCCCCGATATTATAACATAGGTGAGGAGATCTGTTTTCTATTTATCATTGTGAGTGCATACCTATCTCATTAAATTGTTATTAGTTTAAAAAGGTGTTGCACTAGATCCTTTTCTTTTTCTAATAACAATTTAATGAGATAGGTATGCACTCACAATGATAAATAGAAAACAGGCTTGTCACAACACGGCTGGTCTTCAGTGTGTCTCTCCACTATGGTATTCAGCTGCCCCTCTCCGCAGATGTATCCTCAAAACGTATATAAACTTTTAAGCTATAAGACCGCCAGACGTCCCTACACGTTCACAGCACGGGGACTTGAACCCGTTATAGCGGCTCCTCACAATGTATTCAACATTACTGAAAACTAGCGACTCACGGCCGAGCACAGCGACTACTAGCGGGCGCTCTGAAAATGCCTGCTACAGACGCTCATCTGTCGCTACCTGTCGCTAATGATGAATCAGCCTGCCCGTGGCAGCATTGCCTAAGCCGTATAGGTGCTACACCATTGAAAGTTGGCTTTAGCTATTTTTAGAAATCAAACATAGATGAATAAAACTTGGTTATATTTACCCAATGTGCTTTGTATTTAAACTATTTAAACGGGGTGGCGGAACATTATGGAACGTGTGGTCCCGCAGGGGGGTGGCGCTGCTGGAGGCCCTATGGCTATGTAAGATTGATGCTGCATTTTTTTAAACCCTTTTCTTCCTTCACTTTACTGTGGTCTGACTTTATTTGATCAGCACTTTGTAGGATATTGTAGTTCATATTGGAAATTGATGCATTTTATATGTATATACTTGGTTAATTATTGGGGCACATGCACTTTACAATATTATGGGAGATTAAAGGGATTTATAGCATATATCCTTGAATGGGCCATGGGAGCATATTGGCAGCGCTCCTCTGTGTTTGTGTTATATGTGTTTTTTAAAGGTTTTTTTTAGCATTGTTTATGTGTATTGTCTGCTTTGGCTAATAAAGATTTACTATTAACTTTGATTTGTTTTGTATTTAAACTACAGAACATTTTAAGATTCCTGGGCCGATCAGATCCCTCCCCGCGGGGCATCCGAAATCGGGATGCCCCGCTGTGTGAAACAACCCCGGGACGCCCCATTCACCTTACCTTACCCTTTTCCAACGGTGCATGCGCGGGCCGCGGCCACATCTCGCGCTTCTCTCTAGCAGGGTGCGCGCCTGCGCCGGCTGTTTGTGAATGGCCGGCGCGGGCGCGCTCCCTGTTGGAGGGAAAGGCGAGATGCGGCCGCCAGCGTGCTAGGAGCCGCTGTGGTTGTCCGTCCCTTGTACGTGCATACCACAGCGGCTCTGAGCGCTCTGATTGGACGAGGCCTGCGCATGCGCCGTAGGAGCGGGGTGAGGTGAGTTTTTTCTGCCATTCTGGGGGGTTTCACGCAGCGGAAGTGGACCAAAACCCAGGATAGTGAAAATCCTGGGTGTTGGTCCACTTTAAGGAGAAAAAGTCTCTAAGGAGTACACAGTACACAGTATTGAATTCTGTAATTCACAAAGAGTATAGACACTGCTAGACAGAAGATTATGGAACTTCAATTACTTGATGGATGCAACAGTAAGCTGGACTGGACCCAGGTTCAAGTAATTGTCAGTATGATCAGAGTGGATGCAAGACATGGCTGAATGCAGGATAAAGGAACACAAGCTGCATACTGGAACACAGAGGATATGTCAGGCTTGAAACTCTCCATATATTCTGCAGCACGTCCTGTTCCAGAAGATATTCCTTACTCTTGGGTTATACATCCAGTAGATGGTGCTGGACTGCAGAGAACAGAAAAGTGTCTCCTCCCGGCCCCATATATACCAGGGACCTCCCACAAATTCCCCAGTTCTTCTCTGCAGTCTGGGCTGCGATGACTAGAAGATGGCTCTTTCTACTCGCAGGGGAGCGGGGCTTATTAGCCTGTGGCCCTGTAGGACTATTCCCACCCGTTCCTTTTCACTGCCTCCCAGCTTAGGCTGCGCTGGTCAGGTGATGGTAGGCAGCACCGCTGCTAGGTGCTAAGGAGCGCTGCTCCAACCGCAGTCCCCCACCAAAGGGTAGGCGGTACAGGCCCGTGGTGAGCCTTATGGGATGCCCCTCCCACAGCCTTTTGCCCCTCGCCCCCTGTCCCTTCAGTTAGGCTCCCCTTAGGTCCGCTGCTTCCCCTTCGCTCCCCCTGGGTAGATCTCCGGGGGGGGGGGGTATATATTACTATGTGTTTTGCTAAGTGTTTTACATTGGTTGCACTGGTCTTGCTATTGCCGCCGACGCGCGCTTGTAGTCCGCTCTGCGGACGACGGCGACATCGCCTCAGGCGCTGCTGCGCCGTCATTGGCTGGCCTTGTCACGGGGGCGCGTTTTCGCGATCTTCGGGGGGGCGGGCCTTGCTGATGATGTTTTCCGCATCACTTCTCCGCGGCCCGCCCCTCGAGGTATATGCAGGCGCCATTTGGAGCTCTTGTGCTGCGTGTCTGGCGTCCCCCTACCGCGGTCCGTAAGTGCCCCTGCGGGCTGGCTTTTCTTCATATTTCATTGTATTATGCTTACGGGTTCTTTGCTTTATATGTTACAGGCGGGTCAAACTTTTTTGTGGTTTCTCCCGGTCCTATCCCCTTTTACCGTTAACTCCTTATTGGAGGGCTATTGTAGTTGTATATCTCCCACTTCCCTAGCGGGCTATTGGGGCATCCCGGGTAGCCTTATTGGCGTCAATCCCAATTGGCCTATTGTGCCACAATAATCACCATATAGAGGCTTCTCAGGATAATGTGCTTGGGGTTCCTTCGGGACAAGCCCGGCTGTGTGTGGGGTATCCCCTATAAGTGATGATGTCAGGGTGTGTGTAGCCTGCGCCCAGCAGATGCTTGTGCTGCAGTCTGGGTTATCGGTGGCTGGGCCTGCGCTCCCTCTGGCTTCGCCTACCCCCCCACGCTTACATCTGATTCCTAGTGAGGTGCATACCAGTGGGGAGTCTCAACCTGATTTTGCTGCACGGTTGGCCAGCATTGAGAGACATATTGCTTGCTCTGGCCCGCGTAAGGCTTCTGCTAAGAAGTGGCATTTATCACCTGGTGTTTTGACGTTACCGGTTATACTCCCCTGGAAGAGGGGGAATTCTTTTCTGATTCAGAATCATCTGAGGTACAATCTAGGGTGTACGGTGCCGGTTCTGGGTCTGACCCCTGGGCTTCAGATGATACTGACAGGCTTTTATCTCACATTTTTGAAGTACTCTGTATCTCTCCTCCTGCCGTGGCTCAGCGGCAGCAGGGGGAGCTGTTTCATACTGTTAAACCACGCTTGGAGTTTCCTGAACAAACTCATTTTAATAATCTGGTGCTCAAAGAGTGGGAATGGCCTAGCCGGCTCCCTGGGGTGCCAAAGAGTTGGGATAAGCGGTATCCCTTTCCTGCTGAAATGGTTAAACGGTGGTCATGTTCTCCCGAGGTGGATGCACCAGTTCTGGGGTTGTCCAACACATCCGTCATGCATTCCCCTGACTCTGCTACACTGAGGGATGGGGAGGACAGGTGCATAGATCAGCTGGCTTGCCATGCCTTTGCCTGTGTGGGGGCTGCGCTGCGTCTGGTCTGTGCCTCTGCTATTACGGCTGTTGCTATTAAGAGCCTGCTCAGGGGTCTCTTAGATGGGGCCCCTGATGATGCAGGTAGTGAAGAGTATAGAGCTCTTCTGCGTTGTGAGGAATTTGTTGCATATGTTCTCTCTGCCTTGGATGATACCATTAGAATGTGTGGCAGGGCTTCTGCCTTGTTGGTGGTGATACGCCGCTCGGTCTGGCTGCGCCAGTGGGCAGCTGACAACGCTGCTAAGAAGGCTCTCACTGGGTTTCCCTTCAAGGGGCTGCGCTTCTTTGGTGAACGTCTGGACTTGTTTGCTAAGGGAGGCAAGTTACCTCAGCGTAGAAGTGCTTTCGGGGTTCAGGTGCCTTTCTTCCTTCCGGGGTTCCAGAATTGGACGGGGAGCTTCCTTTGCTGGGGCAGAGATTTTTGGGGCAGGGGCAGAGGACGTGGCCGCCCTGGCCCCTCCTGGGGTTCCAAGCCTAAGTCCTCTCCCAAGCCCCCTCAGGCATGAAGGGGTGCCCTCACCCATCCGGGTGGGGAGACGGCTTCGGCTCTTGGCTCATGTCTGGAGGCGTTTAGAGTTTGCAGCCTGGCCGCCCCCAAGATTCATCCAATCCCGGTTAGCTCAAAACCCCCTGTCAGCTCAGGGTCTGTCCCTGGCTGTCCAAGGCCTTCTGGAACTGGGTGTCATCTGCCGGGTTCCCTTCAGGGAAAGGGGCAAGGGCTATTATTCCAATTTTTTCATTGTTCCCAAAAAGGATGGGTCCATCAGACCCATCCTGGATTTAAAGCTCCTCAACAAATTATTCAGATTCAGACACTTATGCATGGAGACTCTACGCTCCGCAGTGAATTTCCTACGCCCAGGGGACTTCATGACCTCTATAGACATCAAGGATGCTTACCTTCACATACCTATTTTTCCAGGTCATCAGAGATCCCTCAGGTTCGCTCTGGAGGATCAGCACTACCAATTCGTGGCCTTGCCCTTCGATCTCACCTCGGCTCCCAGGGTATTCACCAAGGTGCTGACAGGAGTGATGGCTCTGCTGAGATCTCAGGGCATTCGCATTCTTCCCTACTTGGACGACATGCATATCGCTTCTCAGTCCTTCCATCAGGCAGAGCTGGATACTCAGCGGGTGGTGTCCACACTGGAGTCATTCGGCTGGGTAATCAACCACCCCAAATCTTCCCTGTCTCCTTCCACGGTGAAGTCTTTTCTGGGCATGATTCTGGATTCAGCTCAGGTCAAGATCTTTCTTCCTCAACAGAAGATGGAGAGTCTTCAAGAGAAAGCTCAGCTCCTTCGGTCTTTCCTCATCCATCCATCCATCAGGCAGGGAATGCAGCTGGTGGGCCTGATGGTGTCCTGCTTCGAGGCGGTTCCATATGCTCAGTTCCACATGAGGCCTCTTCAGCTTCACCTGTTGTCAGTATGGGATCGGGACCCCGTGTCCTTGGATCAGGTGTTTGTCCTGTCCCCTCTGGCCAGGCAGTCTCTGTCGTGGTGGCTGGACTCCAGGAACCTGCTGGGGGGGCAGATCCTTTCTGGCCCCATGTTGGGAGACTGTCACCACAGATGCCAGTCTGACAGGTTTAGCGGGCAGTCCCTGAAATGCCAGGGTCAGTGGGGCCCTCAGGAGGCCCATGCCCCTATCAACATTCTGGAGTTGAGGGCGATCAGGTTGGTTCTCGCACATTTAGCCCCACACCTGCGGGGTCGAGCTGTTCAGGTCCGCTCGGACAACCAGATGGCGGTTGCCTACATCAATCATCAGGGAGGGACCCGGAGCAAGAGGGCCCTCAAGGAAGTGTCCCTGATACTGTCCTGGGCGGAGGTGAATGTTCCCTGCATCTCGGCTGTGTACAATCCGGGGGTGGAGAATCTGGAGGCAGACTCCCTGAGCAGGGGGACCTTTCGTCTGGGAGAGTGGTCCCTCAGCAGCAGGGTGTTTCGCTCCCTGTACCACCGCTGGGGTCAGCCAGATGTGGATCTGTTTGCGTCCCGTCACAATCACAAGCTTCCAGTCTTTGTCTCTCTGTCCCAGGATCCTCTGGCCTTGGCCATGGATGCCTTGGCACTGTCTGGGGCGAGTTTTCAGCTCCTGTATGTGTTTCCTCTGCTGGGCAGGATGCTGTGCAAGATAGCTCAGGAACGGATGCCAGCCATACTGGTGGCACCCTGTTGGCCAAGAAGAGTGTGGTTCGCAGACATCGTGCAGTTGGCAGTAGATCAGTACGCCCTGCCCCTGGTTCCAGATCTGCTCACTCAGGGGCACCTACGCCACCCCAATTTACAAATGCTGGCTTTGACGGCCTGGCTGCTGAAACCTCCATCTTGATGGAAAAGGGGCTGCCTGCCTCGGTTGTTAATACCATGATCAGGGATAGGAAAAGGTCCTCTTTTTCCATCTACTATAGGGTTTGGCGTACTTACATTGACTGGTGTGAGTCTAACTCGCTTCCCTGTCGTGTGTTTTCTATTCCTAGGATTCTGGAGTTTCTGCAGCATGGTTTGGATCTGGGTCTTCAGCTCAGTACTCTGAAAGGTCATGTTTCTGCCTTGGCCATTTTTTTCCAAAGATCCCCTGGTCAAGACCTTCTTCCAGGAGGTTACTCCCGTGCCTCCCCCACGTAAGCCTATGTTACCAGTCTGGGACTTGAACTTGGTCTTGTCTGCCCTGCATGGGTCTCCCTTCGAGCCCTTGCAGGGGGCCCCCTTGTCCGTTCTTACGTTTAAGGTAGTCTTTTTGGTGGCTATCACTTCTGTTAGGTGTGTTGCTGAGTTGGCGGCGCTTTCCATCAAACCTCCTTATTTTGAGAGACACCAGGACAAGGTGGTGTTTTGTTTTAAGCCAGATTTTCTGCTTAAGGTTGTTTCTGCCTTTCATCTCAATCAGGACATTGTTTTGCCTTCTCTGTGTCCTAATCCTAGTAACTCTAAGGAGAGGGTTTTACACTCTTTGGATGTGGTCAGGACTCTGAAGTTCTATCTGGTGGCTACTGAACCCTTCAAGAAGGCTAATGCTCTTTTTGTGCTCCCGTCTGAATCTAAGAAGGGTCTGGCTCCAGCTAAGTACACTATCAGCAAGTGGATCCGTCAGGCTGTGATACAGGCCTACTCTGCTAAGGGGAAGGAGCCTCCCTTCCGCCTTACTGCTCATTCTACTCATGCTTTTGGTGCCTCTTGGGCTTTTCAGCACCA
Organism: Gastrophryne carolinensis; assembly: GCA_027917425.1. NCBI lineage: Eukaryota > Metazoa > Chordata > Amphibia > Anura > Microhylidae > Gastrophryne > Gastrophryne carolinensis. The sequence continues at coordinate 126,977,837 of CM051239.1, forward strand.
AGCTTCTGTTGAACAAGTTTGCAAGGCCGCCACTTGGTCTTCTGTTCATATTTTTTCTAAGTTTTACAAGGTTGATGTTAAGGCCTCAGCTGATGCTGCTTTTGGTCACAAAGTTCTGCAGGCGGCAGTGGTTTAAACTGTCTGCTGTTACTTTTGGGGATCCCACCCTACCTTATGGACACTGCTATTGGATGTCCCAAGAGTAAGGAATATCTTCTGGAACAGGACGTGCTGTATACTTAGAATATTACAATTCTGTGATTACTCACCTGTAGAATTGGTATTATATGTATACAGCACGTCCTGTTCCACCCCACCCTTGTTATCATTATTTTTAGTTACCTCTTTATGGTGATTGTTCTTATGTTCAATTTTAATATAATGGTTATAGTTCTCCCGGTCTCATTTTAACTGCTTTTCAATACTGGGGAATTTGTGGGAGGTCCCGGGTATATATGGGGCCGGAAGGAGCCACTTTTTTGTCTCTGCAGTCCAGCGCCATCTACTGGATGTATAACCCAAAAGTAAGGAATATCTTCTGGAACAGGACATGCTGTATATGTATACCGTATATACTCGAGTATAGGTCGACCCGAATATAAGCCGAGGCACCTAATTTTTCCACAAAAAACTGGAAAAGCTATTGACTCGAGTATAAGCCGAGGGTGGGAAATGCGAGAGACTGCACATGGAGTAAAGGAGAAATCTAGCAGCACTGGGGGCTTCACACACAGGGTAAATACCAAATCTGGGTGTTTCACCGCAGAACACATTGAATGTACTGCTTTTGTACTGGACCTCGGCTTGCCCATTTAGTTGCTGCCCTGAACTAGAGTCATGGTTAAACAATATGCTGGTAGGTGTGGGTTGCTCAAGGGTTAATAAGCCCCCTCTCCCTCACCCCCCTTCCTCCCCGCACTCCTTGCTGACAGTGTTACCTCACTCCAACAAGCAGCCTCCGCTCCCGCCATCCACTGCCTGACAAGCAGCGCAGAGGCGGCTGGGAGAGGGTGACGTCACTCCCAGCAGCGCTGCTCGTGGAGACGGTAGATGGCAGAACCGGAAGCTGCTCGTTTACTTGGAGAGAAGTAAAGATTGTCAGCAAGGAGTGCGGGGAGGAAGGAGGGTGAGGAGGAGGGCTTATTAACCCCTGAGCTACCCATGCCTAGCAGCGTAGCGTTGTGACTGTCCTTCTGACTCGAGTATAAGCCGAGGCGGCTTTTTTCAGCCCAAAAAGTGGGCTGAAAAACTCGGCTTATACTCGAGTATATACGGTAATACCAATTCTACAGGTGAGTAATCATAGAATTGTATTTTTCCTGGCCTTTTAGAGACCCCAGACATATACTGTCCTGACTTTATCTCTGCTGGCAAACTGATTTGATAGTGCTGAATGAATTAAGTTCTGTCCCTCCCGGGTTCCTTCCCTGCCATCATCTATCTTTCCTTCCCTTGCTACTCTCTCTCTCTACATATTCATTGTGCATCCTTCGCTTTACCTTTTCTCTTTTCTTCTTTTCCCTAATTTGCAAGTGGTCTCTGATTTAATTCCTTCCTGCCTCCACCGGTTCTGGTGTTCTTGACCAAGCCAAATGATTCAGATTTGACATGTGTGGTAACAACTTTGGAATGCCTTCACATATCCTAGTGAATCTGATATTGTTTTTTTTATTCACTGTGCTTTATAATAGCTAAAATCGTAGGTCCATATAAATTGCCCAGCAGTTGCAGTGATTGCCATTGGATCAGGGGTGGTGTTACTGACACCAGCCATCTTTAGATGGTCACTCTTTTACAATGATCGTACATGCGTTTATTGTACACCCATTGGCAGAAACACCTGCCCAAATGGGACTTAACAGTGTTGGGGAAGGTGTTTAACAGTTTACCAGACATGCAATAGATTTAACCCTTTCGCTGCCAGCCTACCTGCAGCATTTGCCACTCCCTGTTGCCAGACTGAGTTTGACTGTTTCGCGCTACACATGTTCAACTGTCATTTTTGAAAGGATTTCCAGGGATTTCCCAGGAAAATTATATATTGTTTTTTTCAACAGAGTCTGGGCTTTAACATGAAATGTCTTGTTTGTATTTTTTAGGTGTATTCTCAACATTTTTGGGTGAAATGTGTGAAAAAAATTAAAAAAAATATATTTTTTTACAATTTGTCGAGTTTTTTGTAATAAAAAATGTAAGTTTGTCAATAAAATCTTATTGCGTGAGAAACCCCAATTTCTCCCGGTTACAGCGATACCACATATGTATAGGTAGACACCCTTTCCTGCCCAGAAGCCTTTTATAGCTGCTGGATGACAAATGGTTAATTCAAAAAAAAAAATGACATAGGGTCCCCCTTCCCGGGGAGGGAGACCCCATTTTTTTTTGGATTTTTAAGGGTTAAAAACCCTTAAAAATCCAAAAAAAAAAATGACGTGGGGTCCCCCTTACCCAAAGTAACCAGCCCGGGACCAGCTATGGGGGCTTGTAGGCACAGAGTGGGGGGGCCAGCTTTGGTGGCCCCCCCACCCTGCAGCCTACGAGCCCACATAGCCTATGTGGGCCCGGGCTCTTCTGCCCCCCCCTGGCCTTTGGGGAGGCAGGTAATGGGGGTGCGGGGGTTAATGGCAAGCCACCCGCTAGGGCAGGTGACTTGCCACCCCCCCAGCCTTGTGAACTGGTATAAGGGGTCTCATGGACCCCTTACCAGCTCACAAAGGGTTAATGTGAAAAAAAAACACCACACAATAATAAAAAGTATTTTATTAGAAAAAAAAAAAATTTTTTTTTACTGTACTTACCTTCGATTGCAAGCTCTTGTCCCTCGCCGCTCAGCTGACAGATGCCTGTGATCGGCATCCAGAGAAGGAGAAGGCAGGAGATCAGAGGATCTCCTGTCACCTCCTTCCAGGGCACCGATCACCGGCATCTGAGAAGCTGAGAAAGCTGAAGCCGGTGATCGGGACCGGGATGACGTCATAAGCCCCGCCCCCAAGGGGGCGGGGCTTAGAGGCAAGATGGCGGCCGCCATCTTGAAGAAGAGAGGAGAGAGCCTCCCAGGCTCTCTCCTGAAGAACGGTAAGTCCTGGGGGGGGATCGGAGGCCCCCCAGGTGAAGAGGAGGGACAGCGGGAGCCAGCGCACACACAGGTAAGTGAATGTCATTTTTATTTTTTTTTTTTTTACAGTTAGAAGCTGCTGCTGCAGAAGCAGGGGGGGGGGGGGCTATTCCGGGGGCTCTCCTGGAGCCATCCGACCCCCCACGGGGGATCGGATGGCACCAAATTAAAGAGGAGACCCGGCCGGATCCAACAAGGGGTCAGGTGAGTATTTTTGATTTTTATTTTTTAAACTAGAAGCGAGGAAAGTCAAGCACGTAACACCTACGGGCTTGGCACTTAAGGCCCAGCCAAGCCAGCACGTAGGTGTTACGTGCTTGGCACCAAAAGGGTTAAAGTGCATCTATACTATGAAAGGAACTTTATGTGGTCACCTTCCATCCCAAGCCCTGTGCCCCAAAACAGCCTGTGTTTCTTTTTTACCTCAGCCTCTGCCCAATATTCATAAAAACGCCCTGGAAAAAACAACAGGAAGTACTATTAAGGTGAATGACTTGCCATATGCTAATTAATTCAGTTACAACCAAACTGTCACATAATGGCAGTTAGGTTGAAGTGATCCCCATTGCTGAGCTGTGTGTACTCTAACTGAGTGCATCATCACTGGGGGTGTGGCTGCTCGCCCAGGGAGCAATATGGCCTACTGCATCCAGCTCATTTTGTTATGAACATTGGGCAAAAGCTGATGTAAAAAAAGAAACACAGGCTGTTTTGGGGCACTGGGCTGGGGATAGAAGGTGACTACATATACTTCCCTCTGAGTATAGGTGCACTTTAACTAGAAAATGGGTGGCATTTTTTTCCTTTAGGTGTCCACATCCCTTGTTTCAGATTAATAACCTCCTCCCCTTCACAAAACATCGAATGTCTTATAATTTATCGTAAATGCATTTTGTTGAACAGCAGAGAAATTGCCTCCAGCTAGTAGATTCTATTCTGGACAGACACTTCAGTTCACCAGGAGTTCAGGAGATTGCTCCTGACATTGGCATATGTTTGGGGATGGTCAGTGAAATGCATTTTGTTGTTGTATAATCAAAATATTCTAGTTCTGTAAGGAGTTTTGTTGGCCTGGTGTATGCCCATAGATAAATATAGTGGACATAAAATATTTAACTGCATTATTGCTGAATACATTATGTCTGTCTTCCATATGTTCACGTCTGGAGTAACACATCATAACAATACATAACATGCCAAAGCGCAGCTTTGTAATTGTCTATTTTGAGGCATATTGGCTTAGCATTGAGATAGATAAATTTAATTAGCAAAAGCCAGGCAGATATCCAAAGATATCCAAACTGCTTGATAATGTTGTTCTATGTGTATTTCTTCAGTTAGCTCTTTCTTTTGTAACATAATAAGTATTGCATAGTCTTAGTCTGTAACTTTGAATTTCAACCTTCAAAAAATGTTCATAAATAAAAAATGTTTATCTCTTGTGAACAGAAGAGACTTAGTCTAGCCGAGCTGTGTTTACATAGAAGCTTTTTCGGAGGAAGCCAAAGCCTTTCATGACTCTTGTATCTCTGCACAGCGTGAGAAGATCTTTGGCAGAGTATTTGCGTTACAAACAACACTGAAAATTGGACCATATTTTTAGATAATAATACACAACTGTTGACTCCTTTTAGGCAATGATGCTCATATAATCTGACTTATCTATGAATCAAATCCAGAAACGATATTTAGTTGTGGGTAGACCTCAGTGGGTTGTAACCACCCACTGGTCTCATTTAGAATTTATTGTACCCCCCCCCCCCCCCCCCACCAATCCTGCAAAAAGACTAGGATGGCTTTTATCCAGCATAAAAAATAAGGACACCTTGTCAGCAAGTTACATATAATAATAACTTAATAATAACTTTTAGTATAATGCGCATATGTAAATTACAAAGGGGTTCAGGAACGGCTTCCCTATTTCTCCTACTCCTTAACTAGACATAACTGAATCATGTTAAAGGTTCAGTGTTTGGCATGTTTGTGTAAACTGATAGGATGTCCCACATTCAGTTGGACAGTCCACTTTGAGGCATTTTGCCCCATTGTCCCCCCAAAAACTCTGGGGACACCTAAATGTCCCACTTTGCTGGCATCAGTGGGGCTCTGCTCCAGCTCATTGGTGGTGGAATGTATGGATTGGCTCAACATTAGGTCAATCACCAACATCCTTTATGGACCATAGAGATATCCAAATTTTGCATCAAGCATATATCACACTCCCAAACCACACCCTGGCCACACCCATTGCTATTTAAAGGGGTTTAACTAAGTGTCTCACTCACTGGGTCCCCGAAAAAATGGTCAGTTTATGTTACTGCCTAATGTGACAGTTCTCAGCTGACACCGTACTCCATTTACATTTAGATTGTGTGTTATAAATTCTGAATTGGAAGAAAAAGAGAGAGAAAAGTAATTAATGCAGGGTTTACACGCACAGATAAATTGCCCAACTATACCAACCATACAAACCTGTGATTGAGCGACTGCGTTCAGGCGCCAAAGATTTTTTGGTCAATTGGTCACTAGAGTCTTAAGGCATTTCATTCCGGCCTTGATGGCAATTATTACTAGGCAGTGGACGACCCCAACTTCTCCTTCGCTTATGGAATGGGTGCGGGATGGGGAACTAATATGGTGAATGGAGGAGTTGGCCTCAGAACCATTGGGAACTCAAGAGAAGTTTACAACTTGGTCGCGCTGGATGAACTACAGGAACACTCACCTGGTTGTAGAGGTGTAGTCACTTCCAAGTGGATACCTGTTCACATCTCTATTTCCTTTATTCCCCCATTCCTACCTACCTAACCCTCTCCCCTTCCTTTTTTGGATTTTCAGAATTTCTTTGCTTTCTAGTACTTCTCTTACCCCTACTACTATCCTCACATATTTCCTTACTCCTTTCCTGTTTGTCATTTTGTTTCTAATAGATGCTATGCGTTTGGTTTTCAGACTAGTCTTAGACGGCCAAAATTAGCCCCCTAAAGATAGTATGTCAGATGATTAAATGCAGACCTAAAACAGAAGTGAATGCTAATGGTCCCTTCTTGTATGCACATTGACAGAAAATCGTCTCAACCCTGGCTACTCACCACCCAGCAAACCATGTCTGGAAGCGGTGTCTGTGCTGCAAAATCCAAAGAAACTCTTTTTTGTGAGTGCTTGGCTGTAATTTTGTACACCTGTTGTGGTTTATTTTCTGTGGTGGTACAGCTTATATCTGTTGTTCCAAGGAGAAGTTAGTTTCCAGCACTGGTTATCATTAGGTAAAAAATCCATACTTTAATGAATCCATATTAAAATGATAATACAAAAAAGTAGCAAAAAAACAAAAATAATGGCAAAAAAAACAATGGTAGCCTGCCTGAATGCATTTCGGGTACTGCCTTTTATCAACAAATATACAAACATAGACTCACCACTTTTATAACAGCCCGAAAACAAGAAAAACTGGAACCAATGTCAGTGTGACCAGCTGATGACCTAACTAGGGAGCTGTGCGGCAGCCACCCTGGCAGCACCAGAAGGGAGAGAGAAGCGTCACGTCAATGTCAGCGTCAAAAGATAATAAGCCACCACTCCGTACATCAAACGGAACTGGCTGAACCACGCCCCATGCCATTGGAGGAAACACCGCCATCGCAACGGGCATGAAGTCCCAATGTAGAGGCAAAACAAGGCTCAGCACACCAACAAACAAAAGCTGTGTGTGAAACAGGATCCAATGGCTGTATACATGATTAGAAATATGATAAACAAATAAAGTAACTATGAAGTTGACGTATAAATTATATATAGAAAAGGTGAGTGCTGACATTGATCATGGAAATATGATGAGGTTATTGCTCCTTGATGTTACCATGGCATTCATATATTTCATTGTTATGCATCATTATCATGCCAGTATGCACTTTACTGATATATTAATCAGTTGGCAATTTAAGCAGTAACTTCATCATATTTTCATGATCAATGTCACCACTCACCTTTTCTATAGATAATTTATACATCACTTATATAGTTGCTTTATTTATCTCTTTATCATGTTTCTAATCATGTATACAGCCACTGGATCCAGTTCCATGCACATGCTGCTGTTGTGCTGAGTCTTGCTGTCCCTCATTGGGACACCGTGCCCATTGCCATGTCTGTGTTTCCTCCAGTGGTGTGGATGGCATGGTTCAGACAGTCCTGTCTGAAGTGCGGCATGGGGGCGGCTTCCACTCTCATTTGATTTAGGGGTGACGCAGCATAGTGCTGCTGCTCTCTCCCTCCTGGTGTGGATAGGGTAGCCGCCATGCAGCTGTGTCTCCCTAGTTATGTAATTGGTTGGTCATGCTGGCGTTGGTTCCAGGTTCTGGACTCTCAGAAGTGAATCCAGATGTACTAAGGTTCGTTTTTGGGGTCCCTGGCTGATATAAAAATGGTGAGTCTATGTATATTTGCTAAAAAGGGGCAGTGTCTGAAACACATCCAGGCAGGCTGCAATTGTTTTTATAGATATTTTGCTACTCTTTTGTATTATCATTTTATTATGGAATTATCAAAGCACTTGAAACCTGATTACAACCAGTGCTGGAAACTCACTTCTCCCTTCTGGACCTCTGAGCATTTTTACATAGACTTTTTCTATATAAGATACAATAGAATAAGGAGTTATATTATTACATATTAGTATGCCACATACATACGGAACAATGGTGTGTATTGCTGTTCTGCTTTGATACTGCTTTAATACTGCTTTGTTTAAGTATGGTGCCTAGGATGATGGGCCACCTAGGATGAGGGAATATTGTGCAGCTGCTCCATTCGAACAGCCCAAAGGCTTGCCATGTTTCAGATTAAAAATGTACAGTTACTGATATTTCTTCTCTCATACACAACTGAACTGTGAAAAAAGAGAGGATTTAGTATTGTAGGGTCAGGTAATGTAGCAAGAGTGTGTATACTTCCCTCAGACATTTTGATGAGGCTATATAGCAGCGGTACTCAACTGGCGGACGGGGGTCCGAATGCGGACCTCGGTGCCAGATATTCAGACCCCTGCCAGTCCTGCACTCAGTTGCTTCTGTGTTGCCATGCTCAGACCTGCCCCCTTGATCAGCCAGTGTCATGGCTCCCTGGTACCTAGCATTGAAATATGAAGTACTGTACAGGCGGAAAGTAGCATTGCAAGTTACACACAAACTTTGTTTCTCTGTCTCTTTACCCCATGCAATCCCCCCGCCAGCTCAGCCTCCTCTATTCCTGTCTCACCATCTTGTCCCCCCAGATCAGCCCCATTTATTCTTGTACCCCCCAGTCCATCCCATCCGCATCCATTCTTGTCTCCTTTCTTGTCCCCCTAGCTTTGCCCCATCCATCCCTGTCCCCTCAGCTCTGCCCCATCCAGCCTAGTCTCTCTGCCCCATTCATTCCTGTCCCCTCAGCTCTGCCCCATCCAGCCTAGTCTCTCTGCCCCATTCATTCCTGTCCCCTCAGCTTTGCCCCATCCATCCCTGTCCCCTCAGCTCTGTCCCATTCAGCCTAGTCTCTCTGCCCCATCCATTCCTGTCCTCCCAGCTTTGCCCATCCAATCCCCGGCCTCCTAGCTTTGCCCCATTCATTACTCTTTCTTCCAGCTCTGGACATCTAACTCACCTAGTGTTGCCCATTTATTCCTGTCCTTCTAGCTCTGCCCATCCATCCCTTCTCCCAGCTCTCTCTCCATCCTTCCCTGCCCTTCATGTTCTGTCTATCCATCCCTCTTCCTTACAGCTTCTCTCCCATTCATCCCTCTCCCTCAAGCCCTAATTATTCATCTTTATTACCAGACCTTATTGCCAGTAACATTTTGGGCCCTAGTCCTCTACTGTACATAGCCTGCACAGAATGCAAGTGGGGGGGGGGGGGGGATAAAGCAATGTGCTGTGGGTCAGAGATGTGGGTTCTGTGGGACCAAAAAAAATGCTCCTGTTTTTCCCAGTGCCCAGTAGGATTTTTGGGGTGGGGCAAGCAGCCTTTTTAAGTTTTGCTGATTTCTAACTATCCACCTCCCCACGACAGCTCTCCATCCGGACCTTCAGCTCTTACCCAATGCCTTTAAATGGACCTTTACAAGAAGTGGTTGAGTATCCCTGGGCATTTCCGGGGCAAAGCTGCCCCCAAAGCAGTGTTGGCCACTTGGGACTTCTCACGGTTTTCCCTATGGCCAGCCTGCTCCTGTATACCTGACAGCAATCAACCTGATTCTGATACAAGGAAAAGCACAAATCACACTGTAGGCCAAGTAACTGTAAGGTCATTTGCACTCTACCTGGCTACACTACTAAACCAAATAGAATCCTGCTATTATTTGTTGTTTACACTGCACAATGCAACACTGGCCACAACATATAGATTTTAATGTCAGGGCATGGAAAAGAACAACTTTGTGTGTTTTTACATTTTGCCCTAGGGGAGACAAATTGTCACACAGTGCAGAATTCCCTTTACCTCCCCCCAGTAGAGTGCAGTGGCTGGGTGTGAATCTAGCCCCATAAAGCACAGGGTAATGACAGCAATGAGACAGAACTGCATCCAATTTGTAATTTGATTTTCTCGAATGATTTTTTTCCCTACAAAGGTAAAAAATGATTTTGCTATTCTTTCAGCATTTATTTAGACAAGAAGCTGTAAGCAGTGTCATTTAGGCAAAGTATCTTCTTGTATCTGGCTTGTAAACTGCAATGATTAGATTCTGTTCATATCCTCCAGTTATATCCTCCATAGAAAATGGCTAAATAGCCCTAAATCTTTTAAAGGCAAATTTAAATGCCTAGCCCTCCGAAACCTTCACAAGCCACTTAAAGCCCACTTTTCCATTTGTAGTTCTGTTGAACTACCTCCTGGATTTTCATCAGATTGCATTTTATCAAATTGCATAAAAGACTCCTGGCCCGTCCGAGTTCCTGTCCTTGGGGCTTCCTGTAGAAGAAGCTATATAAAAGAGCTGTATAGAGCATGTGGCTATCTAATGCAATCTCACGAGGCATGATATAGAACTATTAGTGTCTCTTCTGGATTATGACCGGAGATATCTTACTTTAGGACTATTAACCCTTTAACTGGCAGCCTACCTGGAAATTTTGTCACCCTCTAATTCCAGACCATTTTTCACCATTTTGCACTATATAGGTCTAATTGTGATTTTTGCAGCGATTTCCAGAAAAAATATATATTGTTTTTTTGTTCTGCAGAGTTTGGGCTTTTCAGTGCTTTCATAATAATTTTGAGTGAAATATGTAAAAATTTATATATAAGTGTTATCTTTTCAACTTACCATTTTAGAATTAGTCCTAATATCTGAAAAAGAGTGGCTTTCCTAGAACGGAAAGTATTTGCACAGTACCCAGTCCAAGGACAGATAGCATTACCCATCTACCCTTGCAGTAGGCAGAGCTATGCAAATCATCTCTTTACATCTCTGTGCCATCCAAGGCCCTTAGAGCCGCTAAGGGTGCAATGCCAAGGATTAGCTTTACATTTTATACAGCCAGACACATCCAACTAGTGGACACGTGTTTCGAGCTTTAGGCTCTCGTCAGCACTAGGACAGATGCCTCTTGCTGTATGGGGGGTGAGACTTGGTGAGAACCAAAACATAGTCGCAAGCCAGTATGTGGAGAGACCCATGTTAGGCTTTATACAGGGGGCTAAAGAGACCAAAAAACCCTCTACTTAGCTAAAGGAAAAGAGTGGCTTTCCTAGAACGGAAAGTATTTGCACAGTACCCAGTCCAAGGACAGATAGCATTACCCATCTACCCTTTTTTGGTCTCTTTAGCCCCCCTATATCAAGCCTAACATGGGTCTCTCCACATACTGGCTTGCGACTATGTTTTGGTACTCACCAAGTCTCACCCCCCATACAGCAAGAGGCATCTGCCCTAGTGATGATAAGAGCCTAAAGCTTGAAACACGTGTCCACTAGTTGGATGTGTCTGGCTGTATAAAATTTAAAGCTAATCCTTGGCATTGCACCCTTAGCAGTTCTAAGTGCCTTGGATGGCACAGAGATGTAAAGAGATGATTTGCATAGCTCTGCCTACTGCAAGGGTAGATGGGTAATGCTATCTGTCCTTGGACTGGGTACTGTGCAAATACTTTCCGTTCTAGGAAAGCCACTCTTTTCCTTTACGTAAGTAGAGTTTTTTTTTTGTCTCTTTAGCCCCCCCCTATATCAAGCCTAACATGGTTCTCTCCGCATACTGGCTTGCGACTATGTCCTAATATCTGAAAAGCCTTAGGACCTAATATCTGAAAAGCCTTAGGACTTTGGTTCCTTTCCCACGAATTGCTATTAAGAGCAAGCGTTTTGTAAATATGTCAGGGGGCATTGTATCAAAACAAACACAGCACTTCTGATGCATTAGACATGCATTTGCGTTGTGTTTTTTAAAAGAAAACCATTTTTGCATAATAAGTAAGTGGTAAAGTCTATGGCAATGTAAACACAACACAGGTACACTGCGTTATACGGGCGCTGCTCTTGCGTTGCCATAGAATGCTGTTGACCAGCGCTGTTACAACATTGCACAAGGCAGCGCAGATATTTGAACTATCTTATCTAGAATAATGTACAATGTTTCCTCTGTGTTGTAACTGTGTTGCAACGCAGTGCAGTGCAACAACACATGGAAAACACAGGTGTGTGAACAGAGCCTACCGTTTTGCAAAAAGGGTGCTGGACTGCATCGGAACAAGCGCAGCTGGGCATACAGATTGCTGAAGTCCCCTGCACAAACTGAGGAACTGAAAGAATATAAAATTATAATTAAATACTGTCTCGTGGATTACTTAGGTTTTGGGGTATTTGGGTCCATGACAATAGTATAACATTTAGAAATCTCATGGAGATCAGATGTGATAAAATACCGGGCACTGTGACGCCCTGGACATGGAGGGGTCAGCAGGATGCTATCATAGCTCATATTATGGGACAAATGAATTGTAGGTAATATTTTATTTAGCTCTAAGCTACAAAACTGCACCCCTCAATCAGTCATTGTAAATAACTAGAAAGTGCTGAACCTATATTTACAGTCCCTGTGATTACAGGGTCTCTGTAGAACCAGGCTTGTGCAATCAATGGATACTTTCACTAGGCCATCTGTTTTTTGGAAAGTAAGGGGGAAATGGAGGGAGAGGGTATTGACAATGCATAAAAACATGACTCAGAATGTCGCAGCAGGAATTTATTTTAGCCCCAACATTAGGCTTATAATTTACCTTTAGACTGCTGGGCATCAAATCAGGATGCCCCTGAAGGGGGTACCAAATTGAACCAAAATTTTTATTAGCTTTTATTGAAACTATAGATTTGTCCTTTTAACCGTTACAGTTCCCTTGCTACATTTAACATCTCTTTTTTCATGATTCCACCCTGACGAAATATGTGGATGATAATAAATGAACAATTAGCTTGAATTGCTATAATCATTTCATACACGTTTGTTTCTGGGAGGACAAGCAATACACTCAGTGCTCACACTGCCAAGCCATCTGAAAACAGCTGGTACAGCCTGCCATTGAAATGTATGGGATAAGGCCACAAAGTGCAGGGTGAGCGCCTGGTCTTATCTGCCACTGTAGGGAACTCAGCGCCAGCAGTTATCAAATCGCCCACACTGATGATAGATGGGACACTACCTGGCACTATTTGGGATGCACTGTTGTGTAATAACCTCTTACACGAACCCACGCTGCATTTGCAGGCTCTCCGCCAACCAACATTCTTTATGCCTGTGCGCACGTCAGCTAAGAGGATGCAGGGGATTCTGTTGAGCATGCATCTGGGCGTCATCATATATTTCAGGGGGGGTTAAAAAGGAGAAGGAGACTGCTGGCCCTGGAATGTTATATTCTGTCAAACATAAACGGCCTATAATCACTATACCCCCGAAAAAGCTGATCCAGCACAGTGCTGACAGCAGAGGGTGTCTTTGGCACTGTTATCTAACTGCAGCAGATAGAGAAAGAAGAGACATGAGCAATAAGCGTGAAAACATTTGATAACAGAAGAGAGAGATCTCTTCTTTTGTCAGGGTTAGTTTTAAATCAGCAATGAGGTAAGCTGAGTATAGGGTGTTTTTATTTTTTCTCACAAGTACAATATGTAGAAAAACACAAAAATATATAACTCACATATGATATTAGATATGGGTTAAAAATTATCCCATGAGTTAGTAAATATCACTTGTGAGCACCAACTATGGGAAAAAAGAAAACCGAAAAGGACAGCTACACCAGCTTCCCACTCACCCTCATGAACACTGTGCATGGAAGCCAATGTCACGCCAACTTCATTATAGAAATGATAATTCAATGTGTATGTTCAGAAATATTCACAGGCATGTGATGTAGATGTAACAGTCTCACCAGAAATAATTGAAATACTGCCATCAAGTGGGCATATTAGAAAGTGCACTACTATACCATTTTATGACAACTAAACTTCTCAGTATTTCAGACCTATATATTTTAATGACTACTACTGGCTGGCAGAATCACATTGCAATTAGGTGTTAGATGTGTATACACTTTCTTTTAATCAGGATTCAGGAGCATATTTCATTTTTTTTTTTGTTGGATTGTCTTAAGACTCTTACATAACAGTTGTTTCATCAATGTCTGAAGTATTGCTACCCACTGGCACCGACTGTCATCATGCTTAGTACATTTCATTTGTCAGCAACCCATCCTCAACAAACCCAGCACAACACAACACTCTCCAAACTTCCAAACTCGATGAGGCAGCTCCTGTCTTTCAGCAATGGTACATCCAGGCAGATCTCTCTCTATATGTGTGTGTGTGTGTGTGTGTATATATATATATATATATATATATATATATATATATATATATATATATTATTGTGCAAGCATTTGGCGTGTGTCACAATGTCACAAGCTTATATTTTTCAAGAAAAAAATGGAAAAGGAATGAACAGAAGATAAATCTAAATCAAAGCAATAAATCAATATTTGGTATGACCAACCCTTGCAGCAGCATCAAATCTTTTAGATACATTGGTGGTCATGCTAAATATTTGGTGAAGCCAGTGTGATTTTTGGGGGGAAAATGTAAGACAAACATTTATTTTTGCCCTTTTTTCTGTGTTATTGCTAAAAAGCTTACTGTGTAAGGTCTAGGAGTCTGCCACAACCCAGAAACTTGCAGCTCCCCTGTTACACCTGCTGGTGGTTCTGCTTCGCAGGACTCTAGATGTAACACCACCAAGTGCCTCTGCAGGGCTGAATTTGGGTGAGGCAAAGATGGCAGTTGCCTGAGACCCCAAGGCATACAGAGCCCAGGACACCTTGGACACTGGAGCTGAGACCCAGAGCTCACAGATCAGGGCCCCAGAGTGCCGCTATCACTTTCCAGGTGACTGCATGTTGTTACTGTGTAGTGTACCCCCTTCGTCCTCTGCAGCATTGCTTAAGCAGCTCCAGGCGACTGGGAGTGATGTCACTCTCAGCAGCCCGCTCCTCACAGACAGGGTACTGTGCGGTTAATCTGTCATGCTGCACCCCTGAGAAGAAGGCTTGTTGCTACACATTTCTTATCTCTCCCCCAGAGGTTAAAGAGAAACAAAACCCCTACCATTGGGCCTTAGAGCCTCAAGGACTCTGGGGCAAGATGATAGTACTTCCCTGGGGCATGCAGATTTGTGATGCCCAGCAGTGTGAAACCCAGTGCAGTCACCAGTTTTCTTAGCTACCTAGAGATCCCACAGTGCATGCACAGGCCACACAAGCGGCCCATACATCCCTCTACCGAACGCATGGACCCATACCAGGCATATCTAAATGCCTGATGTGTGTATGCACAGTTGGAGGGGAGCAGTCAGCAGGAGGCAATGGCCTAGGTTCCAGTCAGGATTTTTAGACACACATAAAATGGCTAGAAAACCTCACTGGAAGACTGCCCAAGCATGCATGAAACAATCAACGAGCAGGTAACAATACGCCAAGACCAGGGGGTTTCATACATTAGGGTATCCCAAATTTAGATGCCCCTTGGAAGAGAAAAAAAACAGGATACTGAATATCCTGTATTCTAAGTACACAGCACGTCCTGTTCCAGAAGATATTCCATACACTTGGGATATACTCTCCAGTAGATGGCGCTGGACTGCAGAGACAGAAAAGAGGCTGCTCCCGGCCCCATAAATACCCGGGACCTCTATAAAATCCCTAGTTCTTCTCTGCAGTCCTGGCTGCGATTACTAGAAGATGGCTCTCTCTCTACTCGCAGGTGAGCAGGGCTATTAGCCTGCGGCCCTGTAGGACTATTCCCACCCCTTTCCTTCTACTGCCTCCCAGCTCAGGCTGCTCTGGTTCGGGTGAAGGTAGGCACCACTGCTGTCAGGTGCTAAGGAGCACTGCTCCAACCACAGTTCCCCACCAAAGGGTAGGCGGTATAGGCCCATGGTGAGCCTTATGGGATGCCCCTCCCGCACTTTATGCCCCTCGCCCCCTGTCCCCACAGTGGCTCCCTTTAGGCTGGCCGTGGCGGGGGTGCATGTACTTGTATTATTATCGTGTGTGTATTTATTCCCTGTGAATTGGTTACACTGGCTTCTTTGCTGGCGCCGCCGCACGTTTGTACTGTGCTCCGCGGTCTGCGGTGACATCGCCTCAGGCGCTGCTGCGCCATCATTGGCTGGTCTGGTCAGGTGGGCGCGTTTTCGCGCTCTTCGGGGGCCTTGCGGATGACGCGTTTTGCATCTAGAGGCCCGCCCCTCAAGGTATATGAGGGCGCCATTTTACTTCTCTGCTGCGTGTACCTGGCATCTCACTATCACGGTCCTTAAGTGCCCCTGCGGGCTGATTTATTATCTGTATACTGTATATTTGGCATTTCGCTTATGGGATCTTTTGCTTATGTCTTGCAGGCGAGTCAAACTTGTGGTTTCTCCCAGCCCTATCTCCTCTATTTAGTGTTAACTCTTATTGGAGGGCTATTGTATACCATTACTCCCACTTCCCTAGCGGGTTATTGGGGCATCCCGGGTTGCTTTTATTAGCGTCAATCCCTATTGGCCTGTTGTGCTGTGATAATCACCATATGGAGGCTTCTCAGGATAATTTGCTCGGGGTTCCTTCGGGACAAGCCCGGCTGTGTGTGGCGTGTGGGGTATCCCCTATAAGTGATGATGTCAGGGTGTGTGTACCCTGCGCCCAGCAGGTACTTACCCTGCAGTCTGGTTTACCTGTGGCTGGGCCTAGTGCTATGCCCCCTCTGGCATCGCCTACCCTCCCCCGGCTTACACCTGACTCCCAGTGAGGTGCATACCAGTGGGGAGTCTCAACCTGATTTGGCTACCCGGGTAGCCAGCATTGAAAGGCGTATTGCTGGTTCTGGTCCGCGTAAGGCTCCTGCAAAGCGGCGGCATCTGGCACCCGGTGTTACTCTCTTTCTTATGGAAGCTGAGGAATTTTTTGATGTTACTGGTTATACCCCCCTAGAATTATTCTCTGATTCAGAATCATCTGAGGATCAGCCTAGGGGTTATGCTGAGTCTGGGTCTGACCCATGGGCTTCAGATGATACTGACAGACTTTTGGCCCACATTTTTGAAGTGCTCTGTATTTCTCCTCCTGCCGTGGCCCCGCGGCAGCAGGGGGAGCTGTTTCATACTGTTACGCCACGTTTGGAGTTTCCTGAACAAACCCACTTTAATAATCTGATTCTCAAGGAGTGGGAAAGGCCTAGCCCGCTTCCCGGGATACCAAAGAGTTGGGATAAGAGGTATCCCTTTCCTGCTGAAATGGTTAAACGTTGGTCATGTCCTCCAGAGGTGGATGCACCAGTTCTGGGGTTGTCTAACACATCTGTCATGCATTCCCCTGATACAACTACCTTGAGGGATGGGGAAGACAGGCGCATGGATCAGCTAGCTTGCCAGGCCTTTGCCTGTGTTGGGACCGCGCTCCGTCCGATCTGTGCCTCTGCTATCACGACTGTTGCTATTAAAAGCCTTCTCAGGGGTCTCTTAGATGGGGCCCCTGATAATTCTGGTATTGAAGAGTATAGAGCTCTTCTGCTTTGTGAGGAATTTGTTGCATATGTTCTCTCTGCCCTGGATGATACCATTAGAATGTGTGGCAGGGCTTCGGCCTTGTTGGTGGCAATACGCCGCTCGGTCTGGCTGCGCCAGTGGGCAGTTAACAATGCTGCCAAAAAGGCCCTCACTGGTTTTTATTTCAAGGGGCTGCACCTCTTTGGGGAACGTTTGGACTTGTTTGCTAAAGGTGGCAAATTACCTCAACGTAGAAGGCAGCGCCGGCCCTTTCGGGGTTCAGGTGCCTTTTCTCCTTCCTTCAGGGGCTCCAGAATGGGATGGGGAGCTTCCTTTGCTGGAGCCCGTGGAGATTTTGGAGCAGGGGCAGAGAACGTGGCCGCCCTGGCCCCCCCTGTGGTCCCAAGACTAAGTCCTCTCCCAAGCCCCCTCAGGCATGAAGGGGCACCCTCACACATCCGGGTGAGGGGACGGCTTCGGCTCTTGGCTCACATCTGGAGGCGTCATGTCTCAGACCGTTGGATTCAGGAGGTAGTTTCCTCTGGTTACAAGATAGAGTTTGCAGCCTAGCCGCCCCCAAGATTCATCAAATCTCGTGTAGCTCAAAACCCCTTGTCAGCTCAGTGTCTCTCCCTGGCTGTCCAAGCCTTCTAGACCTAGGTGTCATCTGCCGGGTGCCCTTGAAGGAAAGGGGCAAAGGCTATTATTCCAATCTTTTCATTGTGCCCAAAAAGGATGGGTCCGTCAGACCTATCCTGGATTTAAAGCTTCTCAACAGGTTTGTCAGATTCAGACACTTTCGCATGGAGACTCTGCACTCAGCTGTGACTTTCCTACGCCCAGGGGACTTCATGACCTCTGTAGACATCAAGGATGCTTACCTTCACGTCCCTATCTTTCCAGGTCATCAGAGCTTCCTCAGATTCGCTCTGGAGGATCAGCACTATCAATTTGTGGCCTTGCCCTTCGGCCCCCAGGGTATTCACCAAGGTGCTGGCAGGAGCGATGGCCCTGCTGAGATCTCAGGGCATCCGCATTCTTCCCTACCTGGACAACATGCTTATTGCTTCCCAGTCCTTCCATCAGGCAGAGATGGACACTTAGAGGGTGGTGTCCACACTGGAGTCATTTGGCTGGGTGATCAATCACCCCAAATCTTCCCTGTCTCCTTCCATGGTGAAGTCTTTTCTGGGCATGATTCTGGATTCAGCCCAGGTCAAGATCTTTCTTCCTCAGCAGAAGGTGGAGGTCCTTCAAGAGAAAGTTCAGCTCCTGCTGTCTTGTCCCCATCCATCCATAAGGCAGCTGCTGGGAGACTGTCACCACGGATGCCAGTCTGACAGGTTGGGGGGGGATTCTGGAAGTCTCTGACATTCCAGGGTCAGTGGGGCCCTCAGGAGGCCCATGCCCCTATCAACATTCTGGAATTGAGGGAAATCAGGTTTGTTCTCGCCCACTTGACCCCTCACCTGAGGGGTCGGGCTGTTCAGGTCCGCTCAGACAACCAGACGGCGGTTGCCTACATTAATCACCCGGGACCCGGAGCAAGAGGGCCCTCAAGGAAGTGTCCCTAATACTGTCCTGGGCGGAGGAAAATGTTCCCTGCATCTCAGCTGTGTACATCCCGGAGGTGGAGAATCTGGAGGCATACTCTCTGAGCAGGGGGACCTCTCGTCTGGGAGAGTGGTCCCTCAGCAGCAGGGTGTTTCGCTCCCTGTGCCATCGCTGGGGTCAGTCGGAACGTGGATCTATTTGCGTCTCGTCACAATCACAAGCTTCCAGTCTGGAATTGTCCTGGACGGGGTTCCGGCTCCTGTATGTGTTTCCCCCATTTCCACTGCTGAGCAGGGTGCTGCGCAAGATAGTTAAGGAAGGGGTGCCCGCCATCCTGGTGGCCCCCTGTTGGCCAGGAAGAGTGTGGTTCGCAGACATTGTGCAGTTGGCAGTAGATCAGTACGCTCTACCACTGGTTCCAGATCTGCTCACTCAGGGACACCTACGCCACCCCAATTTACAAACGCTGGCTTTGACGGCCTGGCTGTTGAAACCTCCATCTTGATGGAAAAAGGGCTGCCTGCCTCAGTGGTGAATAAAATGATCAGGGCTAGGAAGAGGTCCTCTTCTTCCATCTATTACAGGGTCTGGCGTACTTACATTGACTGTTGCGAGTCCCACTCGCTTCCCTGTCGTGTGTTTTCTATTCCTAGGATTCTGGAATCTCTCCAACATGGTTTGGATCTGGGTCTTCAGGTCAGTACTCTGAAAGGCCATGTTTCTGCTTTGGCTATTTTCTTCCAAAGATCCTTTGGTCAGCATCCCCTGGTCAAGACTTTTTTCCAAGGGGTTACTCACGTGCGTCCCCCACGTAAGCCTATGTTACTAGTCTGGGACTTGAATTTGGTCTTGTCTGGCCTGCAGGGGTCTCCCTTTGAGCCCTTGCAAGGGGCCCCTTTGTCCATCCTTACGCTTAAGGTGGTCTTTTTGGTGGCTATCACTTCTGTTAGGCGTGTTTCTGAGTTGGCAGCGCTTTCCATCAAGCCTCCTTATTTTGAGAGACACCAGGACAAGCTGGTGCTTCGTTTTAAGACAGATTTTCTGCCTAAGGTTGTTTCTGCCTTTCATCTCAATCAGGACATTGATTTGCCTTCTCTATGTCCTAATCCTAGTAACCCTAAGGAAAGGGTTTTGCATTCTTTGGATTTAGTCAGAACTCTGAAGTTCTATTTGGTGGCTACTGAATCCTTCAGGAAGACTGATGCTCTTTTTGTGCTTCCGTCTAGACCTAAGAAAGGCCTGGCTCCGGCTAAGTCCACTATCAGTAAGTGGATACGTGAGGCTGTGATTCAGGCCTACTCTGCTAAGGGCAAGGAGACTCCCTTCCGCCTTACTGCTCATTCTACTCGTGCTATTGGTGCCTCCTGGGCTTTTCAGCACCAATCTTCTGTTGAACAAGTTTGCAAGGCCGCTACTTGGTCTTCTGTTCATACTTTTTCAAAGTTTTACAAGGTTTATGTTAGGGCCTAAGCTGATGCTGCTTTTGGCTGCAAGGTTCTGCAGGCGGCAGTGGTTTAAACTGTCTGATGTTACTTTTGGGGATCCCACCCTACCTTACGGACACTGCTATTCGATGTCCCATGTGTAAGGAATATCTTCTGGAACAGGACGTGCTGTATACTTAGAATAATACAATTCTGTGATTACTCACCTGTAGAATTGGTATTGTATGTATATAGCACATCCTGTTCCACCCCACCCTTGTTATCATTATCTTTAGTTACCTCTTTATGGTGATTGTCTTTATGTTACAAATTTTCATGTCATGGTTATAGTTCTCCCGGTCTCTTGCTAACTGCTTTTCAATACTGGGGATTTTGTGGGAGGTCCCGGGTATTTATGGGGCCGGGAGGAGCCTCTTTTCTTTCTCTGCAGTCCAGCACCATCTACTGGAGAGTATATCCCAAGTGTAAGGAATATCTTCTGGAACAGGATGTGCTGTATACATACAATACCAATTCTACAGGTGAGTAATCACAGAATTGTATTTTTTTTCTCTATAAGTGATCATTGGGCCTTTTACTGCTCACTGCTGCCCCCAGGAACTTTTGATCTCCCTCCAAGCTGTTATTACTGGATGGCAGTCTTCATTGTGCCCCTTATGATCCTATTTAAAGTCACAAAATAACTTACCCCCCTTACCTCCACAGCTTGGAGGAATTTGCAGTGACCTACTGCATCTTCAATTTGCCAGAAGCTCAGCACATGGACAGGCACATACTTAACCTTCCACCTTCCCTCGGTATGGCAGTCAATCAGTGACTGACAGCCCCCTCTTATAAGTGGTATGTATGGTGCTGGGCAGTCTCAGACTTGCAGAACGCGCCCTTGCTATTGGGGTGAGGGAAAGTAAAGGCTTGAGTGACTATACCCAGTTGGTTTGTGGACATGAACATGCCTTTTTATTCAAACAGGTTCATTTAAAATGAATCTAAACCCTCCTGGCAAGGACCCTAAAAGTGATGCTTCTACATTACGCCAATAGACACCATTTGCTTAGGGAGCACTGTATGATAGAGTACAGGAAAATGCTGCACACTTCACTGATAAATGCATGTGTGAAGTGGTTTCTTCTTCCCCGATGGATGGAGCTCTGCTAGTAAAAAGAAAATCTCCCCACTGTAGAGCTTAATGATAGGATAGGCGAGTTTCCTGTGGAACAGGGCCATTCTTGGCACAGAGCTTCAAAGGAAGGTTTAGGTTTGCTTTAGCCTTAAACAGCCTGTGAAATTCACGTGGCTGCCCCAACCGGTAAACGCCAACCACGTGAATTTCATGTGCCTGGCGTTTCCCCCAAATGCTCACCTCCACCCAGGATCCAGTGCCTGGGGTCTTCTTTTTCTCCGGGGAGCCTCTGACCCCCCTCCCCCAGTGGCAGGGAATGGGTGCCACAGATTCTGGCATCTCGCCTGCCGCCACATTTATAGGAGGACTGAGATGATGTCATCTCATTCCTTTGGTATAAAAGGTAACTTTCAACACTGGAGAGCTGTCAGAAGCGTGTAGTGATCAGTGAAGGCCTGAGTACCTGAGGGCAGTAAAGAATAAAAAAGGACTTTTTAATAAATTACTTTTTCGCTGTGTGTGTCTTTTTTTACATTTAACTTTTTGTGAACTGGTAAGGGATTTGTGAGGATTCTATACCAGTTTAAATACTACGGGGGGCTGGCAGGCTACCTGCGCCAAGTGGGGGATTTGCCATTAACTCCCTGCCCCATTACCTTTCCAAAGCCCTGGGGTGGGGGGGGGGGGGGTATACAGAGCACACTGCCCATGGCTTCTATGCAGGCTGGTACCCTTCAGGGCCGGAAGAAATGGGGCTTTCATACACATACACATACACATCTTTGCACATTCTTGCATATTTTTACCAAAAAATATTATGAAAGCACTGAAAGAAATACAAACATTTCATGTTAAAGCCCAAGGTCTGATGAAAAAAACAATAAAGAAAGTTCCTGGGAAATCCCTGGACATTACTTCAAAAATCACAGTTAAACATGTGTAGTGCAAAATGATGAAAAATGGTCTGGCAACAGAGGGTGACAAAATATCTAAGCAGGTTGGCAGCGAAAGGGTTAAAGTACCTCCTAATCAAAACAGACAACACCTCAAGTTTTTGAACTTGGACACTGCTTGTCACCTGCACCCTGAGCAACCCTTTCTATGTTTGGCCCCATCCCTCCCAAGCACCCCATTCTGACACCCTTCCCTGCAGTTAGGTTTGTGCTACCACTGCTGTGTTTGCAATCCATACGTTTTGCATGCATTACACCTGTGTAACTCCTTCCTTCAAAAACTTCACTTCTATTATTGGTCACCACTCTGTGGGACCCCATCCCTAGGAATCACTGAAACACTCACTGAACACAGAGGAGGTTGTTCCAAGCCACTTGGAGAACTAACCACAAATTTTCTGTGAATATATGCTTGCTCA
The DNA here is from genome assembly GCA_027917425.1 of Gastrophryne carolinensis. Lineage (NCBI taxonomy): Eukaryota > Metazoa > Chordata > Amphibia > Anura > Microhylidae > Gastrophryne > Gastrophryne carolinensis. The sequence goes on from CM051239.1 coordinate 127,000,490, forward strand.
AATCCCTCTAATCGTGTAATCCCAGATAGACTTGATAATGCTGAGATCAGGGCCCTGGAGGCCATATAATCACTTTCAGCACTCGTCATGCTTTGTTATAGTGAAGATAGATCTTACAGGGATAATCCAAGCAACACTAAAAAAGCCTATAGTCACCTTTTGTCCCCTGCAGCTCCTCTGTCCAGCACCGGTGTCTTCATATTTACCAAGGGCAGGGATCAAGCTATTCCATCGTCCAGTGCGGTTGATATGGAATATTGTTTAAAGATTTGACCAAATCCACTTTTAATTCAATTCAATTTGATTTCAATTTAATTTCTAGTCAGCAGAGTCCTAGTTTTAAAGCTTAAAACTGTAAGAGTAGCCTTGGAGCTAAATGTATATATAGCTTTTCTCGGCTAACACAGTAGCAGAGCAGCTGTCATGCATCTATCTCAAGTACATACACTGAATGAGTATAGAAATGAAAAAAAGCAGACTGATGTCATATGTACTTGAAGGCTTGTACTGTGACTGGCTACAACACACTTTGTGTCCATAAATGTTTGCTGTGTTTTACTATAATAAACCTTCAGTACGTCGTCTATGGACAGACGCTCTTCAGAAGTATGCTATTGCATGTGGAGTCTGTGTGATGCTTCTGTCCTGAATCAAAAAACCAATGACATAATCAAGATGACATGGCCAATTTCCCTGACACGGTGGCCTTGCATAGTGGCATCCGCAGTGCCTTCTTTCTGTCCCCGCACGCCATTCATTGCAATGAAGTTGTGTGGCAAGGAGGTTTCGGCACGTCCTGCCTAAGCATGCCCTCTCCATTGCAATGAATGGAGTAGACATGTTAAGAGGTGACTAGAGACTTTTTGTTTTAATGCCTGAACAAAAAACTAGATCAGCTCAGCACCTTAAGGACATCATTTTAGCACACACAAAATATACACTTTCAAAAAATTCCATTGGACTTTCCCTTTAAAAATCTATGTACATTCGATGAGTCATTAGTACAGACGAGATGCAAATAATTTTTAATGGCATAAATATTTTATTTTAGAAGCTACAAAATAACAGCCTACAGTAAATTCAAACACACTTTTTAGGCTAATTTTGAATGTGTTTGGATTTTCCATAGGCGGCTGTAATTTTGTAAATACATATCTACCCTAATAATAAAAAATATTTTGTGCCATTACACATGCAAGGGATTTTGGAGTAGTATAAAACTATTTTCAATGAACTTTATTGTTTGCTAATTAAGAAAACCTCTTGACTGGCTATCCACATCAGTCTCTCTAGAACAATCCAAAATAATTTAGAAAGCTTCCCAAATTTCACCCTGTAAACATAGATGGATCTGATTACTCTGGGCATCTTCTTTAAATGGAAGTCCAGTCTACCTATAACTCTCTCACCCTGCCACCTTCCCCTGCACTGAGGCTGGGTGGGTAGGTTACAACTAAAAACCTCCTTACCTCATCCAGGATCCAGCCTGGTACACTCGGCAACTCTGGCACTGGGCACAGCCATATTGGACAGACTGCACAGTTGCCGCATGAGCACTGGTGGCATTGCAGGATCACAGGAGGTAAGGAGTATTGTTTTTGTTGTTAGGTAGACTGCACATCCACTTCAATCATGATCCACCTATTCTTAGTATACAGTACGTCCTGCTCCAAATCTAATACTTACAGTTGGGATATACTCCGCCAGATGGCGCTGGACTGCAGAGACATCGAAAATAGGCTCCTCCCGGCCCCTCAATTACCCAGGGACCTCCCACAAATCCCCAGAATTTCTCTGCAGTCTGCCTGCGAAGGACGAGAAATTGGCTCTCTACTCGCAGGTGAGCGGGGTTATTAACCTGCTGCCCTGTAGGACTATTCCCACCCGTTCCACTAGTAATATGCCTCCCAGCCTTGGCTGCGCTGGTCGGGTGGAGGTAGGCAGCACCGCCTTTGGTGCTTAGGAGCGCTGCTCCACCGCAATCCCCCACCAAAGGGTAGGCAGTTCAGGCTTATGGTGAGCCTCTATGGGATGCCCCTCCCGCACTATTGCCCCTTGCCCCTGCCTATCGGTGGGCCCTATTTAAGTGGCCGCCGTCCTCCCTCATCCTCCCTGTAGTCTTCGGGGGAAAAGAGGGGGGGGGGTGTGTATGTGTATAGATATGCTTTCTCTTTTCACATGCCTTTATTCTTGTGTCAGCCACCGCGCTGACTTGTCTTTACTACTTTTTAAATTTACCACCGCCGCCGCCGTGCGCTGACTTGGTTCCGCGCTAGGCGGCGGCATTACCTCAGGCGCTGTTGCACCATCATTGGCTGTTGGCCTTTCTGGCTTTGCGCTCTTCGGGGGGGGCGGGGCCCGTCTTTGGCGCGTTCCGCGTCATCGCTTTTACTGGCCCGCCCCTCGAGGTATACCGACGCCATCTTCTCTGCTTGGTTGGCCTATGCGCGACGGACTGCTACCTACCGCGGTCCGGAAGTGCCCTCGTGGGTGGCTTTATCGCCTTCACTTTTGTTACGATGTACTTAAGGTCTTGTCTGCTTATGTCTTTCAGGCGGGACGAACCCTTCTTGGCTTCTCCCATCCCTGTTTTTAGTATATTACTTGTAGGCCTTGTAAAAATTATACTCCCACTTCCCTAGCGTTGCTATATAGCGTTATTCCCTATCGGCGTATAGCGCCGCTATAAAGACCATATGGAGGCATCCCAGGATAATGTTACCGGGTTCCCTTTGGGACAAGACCGGCTGTGTGTAGCGTGTGGGCAGCCTCATGCTGACGCTGACAAGGTGCGGGTCTGTGTACCCTGTGCTGAGCAGGTGCTTGCATTGCAATCTGGCCTGCCAGTGGCTGCACCTCTATTCACTTCACCTACTCCCCCAAGCTTAAATCTCACTCCTGCTGAGTTGCATACTAGTGGGGATTCTCAGCCTGATGTGTCTTCTAGACTGGCTACTGTTGAACAGATTATTGCGAAGTCCTTAGCGCGTAAGGCCGCTGCTAAGAAGTGGGACTTGACGCCTAATGTTACTGTTTTCCCTATGGGAACTGAGGAATTTTGGAACCTGTGTGGCTATACCCCGTGTGATGAAGGGGAGCTCTTTTCTGATTCAGGCTCATCTGATGAGAGACCAAGGGGTCATGACGATTCTGGCTCTGACCCCTGGGCCCTGGATGACACTGACAGATTATTGACCCAGATTTTTGAGGTTCTGTCTATCTCTCTCCCTGTTGAGGCTCCCAGGCAAAGAGGGGAGCTTTTCCATACAGCAAAATCACGTTTGGAATTTCCAGAGCAGGCACATTTCCATAACCTTGTGCTCAAGGAATGGGAGCGCCCCAGTAAACTTCCCGGGGTTCCAAAGAGTTGGGATAGGAAGTATCCCTTTCCTGCTGAGGTGGTTAAATGTTGGTCATCCCCCCCCCCCCCCCGAGGTGGATGCCCCGATCCTTGGGCTATCTAACACCTCTATCATGTATTCCCCTGATTCTACTACCCTGCGGGATGCCGAAGACCGGCATCCCATGCCTTTGCATGTGCGGGGACGGCGCTGCGCCCGGTCTGTGCCTCTGCCATTACTACTGTGGCCACTAGAACCCTTATCATAAATATGCTTGATAGTACCTCTGATTTGCCTTGTGAGGTGTTTAATGCACTCTCCAGTTGTGATGTTTTTGTAAATTTTGTCCTATCAGCATTGGATGACACCATCAGAATGTGTGCCAGAACTTCTGCCCTCGTGGTGGCTATAGGCCGCACGGTTTGGCTGCGCCAGTGGGCTGCTGACAACGCTGCCAAGAAGGCCCTCACTGGTTTTTCCTTTAAAGTGGACCAACACCCAGGATTTTGACTATCCTGGGTTTTGGTCCACTTCGGGGGGGGCGCACACGTCTAGAGGTAAGGTAAGGTTTTTTGGGGGTTTTGGGGGGGTTTCACCCCGCGGGACATCCCGATCTCGGATGTCCCGCGGTGAGGGAGGTGATCGACCCGGGAATCTTATAGATTCCCGGGCCGATCACCCCTGGGTGTTGGTCCACTTTAAAGGACTGCGTCTGTTTGGAGACCACCTGGACCTTTTTGCTAAGGGAGGCAGGTTACCCCAGCGCAGGCGGCAATCTCGGCCCTTTCGGGGTCAGGGTTCCTTCTCCTCTCCTTACCGTGGTGCAAGACAGGGAAGGGGGGTTTCTTTCCCTGGGGCCCGGGGAGATTTCTGGGGTAGAGGCAGAGGATGTGGACATACTGGCTCCTCCTGGGGTCCCAAAGCTAAATCCTCTCCCAAGCCCCCTCAGGCATGATGGGGCACCCTCACCCATCCGGGTGGGGGGACGGCTGCAGCACTTCGCTCACGTCTGGAGGCTTCATGTCTCAGATTGGTGGATTCAGGAGGTAGTGTCCTCCGGTTACAAGTTGGAGTTTGCTGCCAATCCCCCTTCAAGATTCATCAGATCCTGGATTCCTCAGGACCCTGTGTCAGCTCAGGAGCTAGTGCAAGCAGTGCAAGGCCTCCTGGAGCTGAGGGTCATCTGCCAGGTTCCTTTAACCCTTTAAACGCCAGCCACGTAAATTTTACGTGGCTGCCTCTCCAACAGTTAAACGCCAGGCACGTAAAATTTACGTGCCTGACTTTCCCCAGAAATAAAAAAAAAAGTAAAAATAAAAGACTTACCTGACCCCTCGTTCGATCCGGTCGGGTCTCCTCTTCAGCCAGAGGGGCTCCGATCGCCCATCGGGGCTCCTCCGGCTGCAGGGGAGGGCCCGGAACAGGGTGCCCCCCCCCCCCCGTTTCAGCAGCCGCCCGATTTCCTGTCATAAAAAAAAAAAAAAAAAATGACAGTTACCTACCTTTGTCCCCGCCGGCTCCCGCAGGCTCTCCTCTTCACGGGGGGGGGGGGGGGGCTCCGATCCCCCCTCCCCGCTCTTCCGTCTTCTGGAGGGGGCATAACAGCCCTCCTCTCTTTCTGTCTTACGATGGCGGCCGCCATCTTGGTGACGTCATGGGGCGGGGCCAGATGACGTCACCGCCGGGTGTCATCGGGGCACCCGGCAGTTCAACTCTCAGATGCCGGTGACGGCTGGCCTGCCTCCCCCCTCCTCTGCCCAGCCGTCACTGACAGCAGATCGCCGTGGGACACAGAAGCTGAAGATCGGAGGTGAGTAAAGTAAAAGTTTTTTTTTTTTTTTTAATAAACTTATTTTCAAAAACGTGTCTTGTCTTATTTTTTTACCTTTTAACTCTTTGTGAACTGGTAAGGGGTCCATGTGACCCCTTATACCAGTTCACAGGGCTCGGGGGTCTGGCAAGTCACCTGCGCTAGCGGGTGACTTGCCATTAACCCCTGGCCCCCCAAATTACCTGCCTCCCCAAAGCCCAGGGGGGGGGCAGAAGAGCCGTGGCCCTAGGCTATGACGGCTTGTAGCCGCTGGGCCAGGGGCCACTAAAGCTGGCCCCTGCGCCCTGTTCTACAAGCCCCCATAGCTGGTCACAGGCTGGTTACGCTGGGTAGGGGGGACCTCACGCCATTTTTTTTTGGATTTTTAAGGGTTTTAACCCTTAAAAATCCAAAAAAAAATGGGGTCCCCCTCCCTTCAAGGGGGGACCCCTATGTCATTTTTTTTTTAATTAACCCTTTGTTACCTGTAGCCCAGTAGGTATAAAAGGCTTCCAGCAGCAGCAGGAGAGCAGAAGCCTCAGTGATCAGCGTGGGACACAGGGATGGATGGGAGGTAAGTATTAAAAAAAAATATTAAAAAACATTTATTTTTTTTTAATAAAGATATTTTTTAAAAAGTGTGTCTGTGTGTTTTTTTTTACTTTTAACCCTTTGTGAACTGGTAAGGGGTCCATGTGACCCCTTATACCAGTTCACAGGGCTCTGGGGTCTGGCAAGTCACCTGCGCTAGCGGGTGACTTGCCATTAACCCCTGGCCCCCCAAATTACCTGCCTCCCCAAAGCCCGGGGGGGGGGCAGAAGAGCCGTGGCCCTAGGCTATGATGGCTTGTAGCCGCAGGGCCAGGGGCCACTAAAGCTGGCCCCTGCGCCCTGTTCTACAAGCCCCCATAGCTGGTCACAGGCTGGTTATGCTGGGTAGGGGGGACCTCACGCCATTTTTTGGGGGGGATTTTTAAGGGTTTTAACCCTTAAAAATCCCAAAAATAAAATGGGGTCCCCCTCCCTTTGAGGGGGGACCCTATGTCATTTTTTTTTTAATTAACCCTTTGTTACCTGTAACCCAGCAGGAGAGCAGAAGCCTAAGTGATCAGCGTGGGACACAGGGATGGATGGGAGGTAAGTATTAAAAAAAATAATTAAAAAAATATTTTTTTTTAATAACGTTTTTTTTTAAGTGTGTCTCTGTGTGTGTTTTTTTTTTTTTTTTTACTTTTAACCCTTTGTGAACTGGTAAGGGGTCCATGTGACCCCTATACCAGTTAACAGGGCTCAGGGGTCTGGCAAGTCACCTGTGGCTAGTGGGTGACTTGCCATTAACCCAGAGACCCCCCATTACCTGCCTCCCAAAAAAACCTTAAAATTCCCCCAATAAATGGTGCCCCCCCCCCCCCCCTGTGAAGGGGGACCCCACACCAATTTTTTTTTATTTAACCCTTTATTATGTGGATAGTAGTTGTATTTTATTTGTAAATGTTATAAAGTGCTCTTTTCAGTTTATGGGATCACCTGGACAGGAACGGGGGGCTACCGATACATATGTGGTATCATTGTAATCGGGAGAAATGGGGCTTTCACATGCAATATGGCTTTCTTTAATAAAATAAATGTTTTTGTTTAAAATAAAGGAGACAATTTAAAAAATATATATTTTTTTATTTTTTTATTTATTTATTTATTTGAAAATATTTAAAAAAGTAGAAAAAATACAAACAAGACATTTCATGTTAAAGCCTAAACTCTGCCACAAAAAGAAAATATGCCATTTTCTTGGAAATTCCTGCAAAAATCACAGTTAAACATCACGCAAAATGGTGAAAAATATCCTGTCAGGAGAGGGTGACAAAATCTCAAGTAGACTGGCAGTCAAAAGGTTACAGGTACCTATGCATGTTGGGTATTGTTCTGCTCGGGGGACCTTGCGCTTTCAGATTTAGCTTGTTTTTTCTTATTTGCATATTGATATTTTAGGAAAATGTGTTTTTTATTCTGCTTTTTTATACATGTGTACTTTCAGTAAATATATGGTTTATGGGGAATATTCCAAATGTAAAGGGTTGGTTTGGTAGAAAAAGCACAAGGTGCGCACTTTGTCTGCAGAGCTGAATATCTGAAGTAAAATTACCGTTATGCGCATGCTTTACTTTGGTGTGTTTGGCAACTCTTTCCTTGACAGAACCTATGCATGTTGGGTATCATTCTGTTTGGGGGATGTTGCTTTTTCAGATTTTCTGTTTTTTTCTGGTTTGCATATAGGTTTTTTTTAGGAAAATGTGGTTTTGATTCTGCTTTTTTATTCATTTTTAGGGAAACCCTGTGCAACCAAAGAATACATTGAGGGATTACTTCCAGAAAACTGCACCCATGTCAACAAGCCTGGTACGCCTAGAAAGCTTGAGGTGTGTACTTCTAGGGAATATATAGTTTGTTGGGGGTATTTCAAATGTAAAGGGTTGTTTTTCTTGAAAAACTGCAAGGTGCGCATATTGCAAAGCATAGTTGTATTTTATCTGAAAATCTCCTAAAGCGTTGTTTCAGTTTGGGGGAGTCTCCTGGGCAGAAAAGGGTGTCTACCAATACATATGTGGTACCGCTGTAACCGGGAGAAATTGGGGTTTCACACGCAATAAGATTTTATTGACAAACTTACATTTTTTATTACAAAAAAACACTACAAATTGTAAAAAATAGTTTTTTTTTATTTTTTTGCACAATTTTCACCCAAAAATATTGAGAATACACTTAGAAAATGACAAACAAGACATTTCATGTTAAAGCCCAGGCTCCGCTGAAAAAAACAATATATTTCCTGGGAAATCCCTGGAAATCCCTTCAAAAATCACAGTTGAACATGGGGAGCGCAAAATAGTGCAAAATGGTCTGGCAACAAAGGGTGACAAAATCTCAAGGTAGGCTGGCGGTTAAAGGGTTAAGAGAAAAAGGCAAAGACTTTTATTCCAACCTATTCACAGTACCCAAAAAGGATGGTTCTGTCAGGCCCATCCTGGACTTAAAGATTCTCAACAAGTTTGTCAGGGGCAGGCGCTTTCGCATGGAGACTCTGCGCTCTGCCATCCGTTCCCTGCACCAAGGGGATTTCATGACTTCTGTGGACATCAAAGATGCTTACCTTCATATTCCTGTGTTCCCAGGTCATCAAAGGTTCCTCAGGTTTGCTCTGGAGGATCAACACTACCAATTTGTGGCCTTGCCCTTCAGCCTCACTTCAGCTCCCAGGGTGTTCACCAAGGTGCTGGCTGGCGTGATGTCTCTGCTCAGATGTCAGGGCGTCCGCTTGCTTCCTTATCTAGACGACATCCTCATCACTTCCCAGTCTCTACATCAGGCAGAGTTGGATACTCAGCTGGTGGTGTCTACTCTGGAGTCATTTGGATGGGTGATCAACCACCCCAAGTCCTCACTGTCCCCTTCCTTGGTAACTCCATTCCTAGGAATGAATCTGGATACAGTTCAGGCAAGGATCTTCCTTCCTCAGCAGAAGGTGGACAGTCTGATTGCACAGGCTCAGTCCCTCCTAGCTTGTCCCCATCCCTCCATCAGGCAGGGGATGCAGCTGGTGGGCCTGATGGTGGCGTGCTTCGAAGCGGTCCCTTATGCTCAGTTCCACTTGAGGCCTCTGCAACTTCACCTATTGTCTGTATGGGACAAGGACCCAGCGTCCCTGGACAGGGTCTGTGTGCTCTCCCCCCTAGTCAGGAGGTCCCTCTTGTGGTGGATGGACTCAGGGAACCTCTTGGGGGGGCAGATCCTTTCTTGCCCCATCCTGGGAGACGGTCACCACGGATGCCAGTCTGTCAGGTTGGGGGGGTTTCTGGAAGTCCCTGCGGTTCCAGGGGAGGTGGGGCCCTCAGGAGGCCCACACACCTATCAATGTCTTGGAGCTGCGGGCGATCAGGTTAGTTCTGGCTCGCTTGACTACTCATCTTCAGGGCCTGCCTTTTCTGGTGCGCTCGGACAACCAGACGGCAGTTGCCTACATCAATCATCAGGGAGGGACCCGGAACAAGGGGGCCCTCCAGGAAGCGTCTCTGATCCTGACTTGGGCGGAGGCCAATGTCCCCTGCATTTCAGCTGTGCACATCCCGGGGGTGGAAAATCACCTGGCGGACTCTCTGAGCAGGGGGACCTCTCGCCAGGGAGAATGGTCCCTATGCAGCAGGGTGTTTCAATCTCTGTGTCACTGTGTCTTGGGGCCAACCAGATGTGGATCTGTTTGCGTCCCGCCACAATCACAAGCTTCCAGCTTTTGTCTCCCTGTCCAGGGATCCTCTGGCCCTGACCTCGGATGCGCTAGTAATGTCATGGAAGGACTTTCAGTTCCTGTATGTCTTCCCCCCAATTCCCCTGCTGGGCAGGGTTCTGCGCAAGATTGCTCTGGAAGGGGTGCCAGCAATTCTGGTGGCCCCCAGGTGGCCAAGAAGTGTGGTTCGCAGACGTGGTACAGCTGGCAGTAGATCAGTACGTTCTGCCCTTGGTGCCAGATCTGCTCTCTCAGGGCTCACTACGCCATCCCAATTTACAAACTCTGGCTTTGACGGCTTGGCTGCTGAAACCTCCATCTTGATGGAGAAGGGTCTTCCTCAGTTGTGGATACTTTGATTAAAGCTAGGAAGAAGTCTTCCTCTTCCATTTATTACAGGGTTTGGCGTTCCTACATTGACTGGTGTGAGTCTAAGTCTCTTCCCTGTCGTGTGTTCTCTATTCCCAGGATTCTGGAGTTCCTGTAGCATGGGTTGGAGATGGGGCTCCAACTCAGTACTCTGAAGGGTCAGGTTTCTGCCCTGGCGATTTTTTCCAGAAGTCCTTTGCTCAGCACCCTCTGATCAGGACTTTTTTTTTCACTCATGTGCGTCCCCCACGTAAACCTATAGTGCCTGTTTGGGATTTGAACTTGGCTCTGTCAGCCTTGCAGGGTGCTCCCTTTGAACCTGTGCAGGATGCTGCCTTGGCTATTCTTACGCTCAAGGTTGTGTTTCTGGTGGCTATCACTTCTGTCAGGCGTGTGTCTGAGTTGGCGGCGCTGTCCATTCAGCCCCCCTATTATGAGAGGCACCAGGACAAGGTGGTGTTTTGTTTCAAACCTGACTTTCTGCCTAAGGTAGTGTCTGCCTTTCATTTGAATCAGGATATTGTTCTTCCTTCTTAATGCCCTAATCCTAGCAATGCTAAGGAGAGAGTTTTGCACTTTTTGTATGTGGTTAGGTGTCTGAAGTACTATCTGGTGGCTACTGCACCTTTCAGGAAAACTGATGCTCTTTTTGTGGTCCCTTCTGGTCCTAGGAATGGTTTGGCTCCTGCCAAGTCTACTATCAGCAAGTGGATTCGTCAGGCTGTGATTCAGGCCTACTCTGCTAAGGGGAAGAATCCTCCCTTCCGCCTTACTGCTCACTCCACTCGTGCTATTGGTGCCTCTTGGGCTTTTCAGCACCAGGCTTTTGTTGAACAAGTTTGCAAGGCTGCTACTTGGTCTTCTGTTCATACCTTTTCAAAGTTTTATAAGGTTGATGTTAGGGCCTCAGCTGATGCTGTTTTTGGTCGAAAGGTTCTGCAGGCGGCAGTGGTTTAAACTGCCTGCTGCTGATTTTTCTTGGGGATCCCACCCTACTTTATGGACACTGCTATTGGATGTCCCAACTGTAAGTATTAGATTTGGAGCAGGACGTACTATATACTAAGAATAATACAATTCTGTGATTACTCACCTGTAGAATTGGTATTATGAGTATACAGTACGTCCTGCTCCAACCCACCCTTGGTTTGCATTTTCTTGGATCCCCTGTATGGTGATTGTTATCATTGTTATAGTTGATAGTTTGGATTGTTTAATTCTCCCGGCTTCTCATTAACTGCTTTTCAATGCTGGGGATTTGTGGGAGGTCCCCGGGTATTTGAGGGGCTGGGAGGAGCCTATTTTCGATGTCTCTGCAGTGCAGCGCCATCTGGTGGAGTATATCCCAACTGTAAGTATTAGATTTGGAGCAGGACGTACTGTATACTCATAATACCAATTCTACAGGTGAGTAATCACAGAATTGTATTTTTACCACTTTTGTTTCATCTGTCTTTGACTGTCATTTTAGGGTTACATTTATTGAGGCAGGGTTTGTCATTGACCTGCTACCTAGATTATATTTTCTGGCCATGACTAAAAAAGTTTTTTAAAAAGTTCTATTGAAACACTTTTTTAAAGGGCATTTAGACACTGTGACTAGATGGTCACACCTCATTTATTCTACGTGGTATAGGATACGACAGTGGGCACCAGGTCTAAAAAAAAGAGGTGAAGTTGTCCAGACTCATTCTAATGTGTTTTTCCTTATATCCAGTCCAGGTTGTCCCAGTGATGACATGTGAGTATTCCGCCCCCAGGGGGCGCTCGACTGCAAGATCAAAAGTTGTAGCTCCTCCGGGCCCCCTATAAAGGCAGGTGGCCCTCTATCATTCTCCAGTTGTTCATCTTGCAGTCTTGGCTGCAGAAGATCGTTTGGATACTCTCTCAGTTGATGGCAGCAGAGCGGGGCCACCTAGCCCGTCGGCCGCTGCGGGCCCTATTTCCACTGATCCCTTCTGACCCACTCCTGCCTCATAGCCTCTGGCTGCTACGGGATCGTGACGGTAGGGTGAACGCGGGTCAATTGGCGTTCGGCTTGGCTCTGGGCCGCAGACCCTATACTAAAGGGTAGCCGGCTCCAGGCTTAGGGTGAGCATGGGGGGGGGACCACTGGTTGTCATGTAATGTACCCTCCCTGCCCACAAGCTTTATTGGTGTCTTGGCACTTGTGTGTTTTACTGGTGTTGTTTCACTGTTTGGCACCACGCTGGCTCAGCTGGGTCTTTGGAGCATGAGCATACTCACCTCCCTCACTCCCTCGTCGCTGCTTGCCTGAGGGATTGCCGTACCCCGTGGGCCTCCGCTTCGACCGCTGCTGCGGCGCTGTCCATGACGGGGGGGGGAGAAGCCGCAGGTGCAGCTGTGAGGCTCCGCTCGGTGCGGTGGGCCGCGGATCCCTGCGCCCATTTTCTCTGCCTGTGTAGGCCATGCAGCATGAGGGCTGGAAGGTGGGCGGTGGGTCTTCAGGCGCTGACGCGTACCACATCATTACGGCGCCGCCCGCCCCTCGAGGAGCGTTTCTAGAAGGCCCTGGCCTGTGTGCTCTGCTGGCTCGGTTGCTGTTGCTGTGGTGGGGCCTGCTGTTGCTGGCTGCTTAGTTCGTCCCTTCTACTGCTGCTGCTGGGGGATCTTCCATCCTCGGAGGTTGCGCTTCCCTCTGTCGGTGTCGAGAGTCCCTCTTTTTTGTCTGACTGATTATTATGCCAAATTGCTTTCTGTTTATTCTGATGGGCCTTTCTCCCCCTCTCTTGTATAGGCTGTGGGCTTGTGGTTGAGGGCTGTGGTTCCTCCCGGTCCCCCTTTTTATTAAGAGGGATCATTATAGGTTTGGGCTGTTAGTGCCTTGTAACTTTCCAATTGACCATTTTGGAGGCATCTGGAGATAGTGAGCTGGGGGCCCCATTTGGGCAGGAAAAGCTCTGTGCAGTAGGAATCCTCTGGGCGGATTCAGCACTGTTTGTACCACTGGCGCCAGAGGCATTATTTTGGACCATGACCACACAGGCGTCCCTGCCCCTAGCCCTTCGCTGCCTACGGCCTCTCCGGACCCTCCTTTGCTGCACTCAGCCCCCAGTGAGGGGGGAGCCAGCAGGGGGTCTCATGCGGACTTGGGGCATAGGCTGGCCAATCTGACAGATCTCGCGGACGGCTCCTAAGAAGGTCACGAGTAAAAAAAGGTCTTGAGCCCATTTACTCGGATAATGACGATCTCTTTGATGATCTGGGCTCTGTGGAGGAAGGTGAGTTGCCAGATGATTCCCACTCCACTGTGGATTATTTTGCTGGCGATGACAGTTTGACTGGTTCTTCCTCGGATGAGGATGCCCGGATGATACAGAGAAATTGCTTACCTCAGTGTTTGAGACATTACACATTGTTCCTCCCAGAGCGACTAAGAGGAAGCAGGGTGATTTATTTAGGCTCGAAAGACAAAGGCGGGTCTTTCCGGAGCAGGCCCATTTTTCTAACATGATTTTCAAGGAATGGGAGAGGCCTAACAAGTTACCGTCGGTGCCTAAGGGCCTGGATAGGTGGTATCCCTTCCCTGATGAGCTGGTGCGGCTATGGTCTTGCCCTCCCGAAGTGGATCCCCCTGTGTCGGGGTGTCCAATACTACTGTTATGAGATCACCTGATACTGCTTCCCTACGTGACCCGGCTGACAAGCGCATGGATAAGCTGGTCTGCCATGCATTTTCCTTTGCTGGTGCACTCTTTTGGCCTATGTGTGCCACGGCGATTTTCTCTCTAGCCATCAGAAAGAAGGTGAGACACCTTGTGGATAGAGCTAAGGCTCACAAGCGGGCGGAGGAGTATAGAGAACTCAAGGCCTGCTTAGAATTCATTGGTTTTGTTGCTTCTGTCATGGACGATGGGGTCTGGCTTGGTGCCAGGATTTCGGCCCTGCTTGTAGCCCTTCGTCGCTCGCTCTGGCTGCGGCAGTGGTCGGCTGATGCCGCGGCCAAGAGGTCTCTTACGAGTATCCCCTTTGTGGGCCACAGACTGTTTGGGGAACGCTTGGACCTTTTGGTCAAGGAAGGTAGACTACCTCAGAGATGGAAGCCTGCTCGGTCCCTTCGGAATCCCTCTGCCTATGGCTCCTTTCGGGGAGGAAGAGGCTCTTCATTCCCAGGTGGCCGCAGAGATACCTGGGGTAGAGGTAGGTCCCACGGCCCACCCAACCCCTCCTGGGGAACCAAGTCCAAGCCCCCTGCCAAGTCCCCCCAGGCATAAGAGGGCGCCCTCACCCATCCGGGTGGGGGGACGGCTTCTGCTGTTTGCTCAGATCTGGAGGCGGCACGTCTCGGATCGGTGGATTCAGGAGGAAGTATACTCCGGTTACAAGATAGAGCTGGCAGTCAGTCCGCCCACAAAATTCCTCCATTCACGGATATCCCGAAACCCACTAAAGGCTCAGGGTTTGAGAATGGGCGTGCAACACCTTCTGCGGTTAGGTGTGATATGCCCTGTGCCTCGGCAGGAACAGGGTCAAGGTTTTTACTCCAACCTGTTCACGGTTTCCAAGAAGGACGGAATGTTTAGGACCAATCCTGGACCTGAAGGGGCTCAACAGGTTTGTAAGAGTCAGACATTTCCGCATGGAAATGACCACGGTGGACATCAGGGATGCTTATCTGGGGCATCAGAAGTTCCTGAGGTTTGCTCTGGAGGATCAGCATTACCAGTTTGTGGCACTTCCCTTCGGGATTTCCTCAGCGCCCGTGTCTTCACCAAGGTGCTGGTGGGCATCATGGCTATCCTGAGGAACCAGGGCATTCGTGTGCTGCCCTATCTGGATGACTTACTGATTGCGGCCCAGTCCCTTCAACAGGCCGAGAGCGATACTCGGACGGTGTTGTCAACTCTGGAGGCCTTCGGATGGGTAGTCAATTACCCAAAGTCATTTATCACTCCCTCAACAGTGAGATCCTTCCTGGGAATAACGATAGACACCGCTCAGGTCAAGGTTTTTCTGCCCCAGCAGAAGGTTTTGGGTCTCCAGACGCAGGTGCAGGCCTTGCTGTCTTGCCAGCAGCCATCAATTCGTCTGGGGATGAGATTGGTGGGCGTAATGGTGTCATGCTTCGAGGCAGTGCCCTTTGCCCAATTTCACATGCAACCTTTGCAATTGAACCTGCTGACCAGCTGGAATCGGATGCAGGATTCTCTGGAACGAGGGAGTTGGTTTGCAGACATAATTGAGATGTCAGTAGATCATTTCATCATGCCCGACGACCCAGGGCTTCTCACACAGGGGTCGTTGCGGCACCTCAATTTACAGACGCTGGCTTTGAAGGCCTGGCTATTGAAACCTCAATTCTGATGGAAAAGGGGCTGTCTGCCACGGTTGTGCATACCATGATTCAGGCTCGGAAGAAGTCTTCTTCCATGATATACTGCAGAGTCAGGCACGTTTATTTTTTTTTGGTGCGAGACCAAGAGTCTCCCTTGCCGCACATTTTCTATTTCTAGGATTCTGGAGTTTTTGCAACACGGCTTAGACTTGGGTCTCCAGCTGAGCACCCTCAAGGGCCAGGTCTCGGCTTTAGCTATCTTCTTCCAGAGATCCATTGCCAACCATAGGTTGATCAAGACCTATTTCCAGGGAGTCACCCATGTCCGGCCACCGCGTAAGTCAGTATTACCGGTGTGGGACTTGAATTTAGTTCTTTCTGCTCTTCAGGGTCCTCCCTTCGAGCCATTATGCGATGCTGCATTATCTATTTTGACTCTCAAAGTGGTCTTTTTGGTAGCGATCACCTCGGTGCGTCGTGTATCAGAGCTGGCTGCGCTTTGTATGAAACTTCCGTATTTTGAGCGGCATAGGGATAAGGTGGATTTTCGCTTCAAACCGGATTTTTTGCCTAGGGTTGTTTCTCCCTTTCGCCTTAATGAGGAAGTTGTCTTACCTACCTTGTGTCCAGCATCGATTAATTCTAAAGATGGACCCTCCATGCCTTGGGTGTGGTCAGAGGCATAAAGTATTACCTGGTTGTGACTGAATCCTTCAGGAAATCGGATTTGCTCTTTGTCCTGACAGAAGGCTCTAGGAAAGGTTTGCCACCAGCTAACTCCACTCTCAGTAAGTGGATTAGACAGGCGGTGGGAAAGCATATTCTGCCAAGGGGAAGGAACCCTCTTTTCGGATCACAGCTCACTCTTCCAGAGCTATTGGTGCCTCTTGGGCTTTTCAGCACCAGGCATCAGTTGAACAAGTTTGTAAGGCCGCCACTTGGTCTTCAGTTTATACTTTTACAAAGTTTTACAAGGTGGACGTTAGGGCCTCAGCTGACGCTGTTTTTGGCCGATAGGTGCTTCAGACGGTAGTGAAATGAACTACATGCTGTTCCGCACTGGGGATCCCACCCAAATGGACACTGCTTTTGGATGTCCCACATGTCATCACTGGGACGATCTGGACTGGATATAGTAACATAGTATGTAAGGCTGAATAAAGACTTTAGTCCATCCAGTTCAGCCTGTTTAACTCCTTCCAGTGGTCTAGTAGCCATAGCCGGAAATGTTATTACATGCCAGGAAGGCATCAAGGCCACTTTTGAACATTACTACCTCCTCTGGCAGCGAGTTCCATAGTCTCACTGCTCTTACAGAGAAGAATCCCCTCCTATGTCGGTGGAGAAAGCACCTTTCCTCTAACCTTAGTGAATGCCCCCGGGTTATGGTTACACTCCGGGGTATAAATAGATTGTGGGACAGATCCTTGTATTGACCCCGAATATATTTATACATAGTTATTAGATCACCCCTCAATCGTCTTTTTTCTAGACTAAATAAACTTGGACAATCTTTCCGGGTACTCTAGCCCCCGCACTCCTTTTATTAACTTTGTTGCCCTTCTTTGAACGCGCTCCAGTTCTGATATGTCCTTTTTAAGCACAGGTGCCCAGAACTGTACACAGTATTCCATATGGGGTCTGACCAGTGACTTGTACAGGGGTAAAATTATGCTCTGGTCATGAGCACCCATGCCCCTCCTGATGCACCCCATGATCCTGTTTGCCTTGGCAGCAGCTGCCTGGCATTGATTACTACAGTTGAGCTTATTGTCAACTAAAACCCCTAGGTCCTTTTCCATTGTTGTTTTACCAAGTGTTTCTTTATTTAGTGTGTAATCATGACACAGATTTCTCCTTCCCATGTGCATAACCTTACATTTATCTGTGTTAAACTTCATTTGCCATTTAACTGCCCATGCTTCCAATTTATCTAAATCTGTTTGTAGTTGCCTGTTGTCCTCCTTTGTTTTAATTACTTTACTCAGCTTAGTATCATCTGCAAAGATTGAGACTTTACTGTTTAATCCATACCCAATGTCATTTATATATATATTGAAGAGAATTGGTCCCAGAACTGACCCTTGTGGTACTCCACTGGTAACAGTGACCCAATCTGAGTGTGTACCATTGATAACCACCCTCTGCTTCCGATCACTAAGCCAATTTCCCACCCATCTGCACACGTTTTCCCCCAGTCCAAGCATTCTCATCTTTTGTACCAGCCTTTTATGTGGCACAGTATCAAATGCTTTAGAAAAGTCAAGATATATGATATCCAATGACTCCCCCTGATCCAATCTTGAACTTACCTCCTCATAAAAGCTGATTAGGTTTGTCTGGCAGGAGCGATTCCTCATAAATCCATGCTGATATGGAGTAATAAGGTCATTTTCCCCAAGGTGCTCCAGGATAGTATCCCTTAAGAAACCTTCAAACAGCTTGCCCACCACAGATGTTAAGCTTACCGGTCTGTAGTTCCCAGGTTCCCCCCTAGATCCCTTTTTGAATATTGGCACCACATTTGCCAAGCGCCAATCCATCGGAACAAACCCTGTAGTTATGGAATCCACAAATATTAGAAATAACGGCTTGTCTATTACTGTACATAACTCCCTTAAAACACGAGGATGTATGTCATCTGGTCCCGGTGATTTATCGATTTTCATCTGCTTGAGACGGTGCCGGACTTCTTCCTTGGTTAGACCAGTGACATTTAATGGAGGGTTTCGGTTATTCCCCTGCATTTCACTCGGCATGTCAAATTCTTTTGTGAATATAGAAGCAAAGAAGTTGTTAAGCAAATTAGCTTTCTCCTCATTTCCCTCTATAGGGGTCCCATCCTTGCTTTTCAGGGGGCCCACACCCTCAGGTTTGTACCTTTTACGGTTTATGTAGCTAAAGAATAATTTAGGGTTAATTTTACTCTCTTTCGCGACCAGTCTTTCTGTCTCCAGCTTAGCTGCCCTTATCTGTTGTTTACATTGTTTATTTTCTTCTTTAGTTTTTTAACGCTTCCGCTGTCCCTTCCTGCTTTAAACGTTTAAATGCCTTTTTTTTGTTGTTTATTGCCCCCTTAACCTTTTTATTTAGCCACATCGGTTTACATGTGTGTCTAATAGTTTTATTCCTGTAAGGTATATATCTGTCACAATGAAAATTAAGTATTCCTTTGAAAGTATCCCATTTAGCGTCCATGCTTTTGTTCTTAAGGACATTTTCCCAGTCAATGCAGTGTAGGGCATCTCTAAGTTGGTCAAACTTTGCCTTTTTGAAGTCCCGCGTTTTTGTGACTCCTTGATAAGGCACCCTAGTGACTGCTAATTGGAAATTAATGATATTATGATCACTGCTTCCAAGGTGTCCCCCAACCTGTACCTTAAACAAAAAAGAAAGTTAACCCTCTGCACACTCATACTAAAAACTGAAAAACCTAGATAACACTTGTTAAGAACATGGACTGTTAGTTAACATAGATTGCAATGAATGTAAAAGCGAGGTAGCCACGTCAAGGCCGTCCAATTGTTACCCCGTCCCTAACATTACTAAGTTTAAAAGTTTGTGCTAACATTGCTACTTCTTTACTTGTGTGTGCACTGGCAATGCACAACATGAATCAGCCTGTCTAAAGACAGTGCAATAACTTAACTTGCTTGCTCACACACACACAATGAAAAAATACTTTACTTGCCTGCACAGTGCTACAGTTCAAAAAGAGAGTTTAGGTAGAGGCCAATTGGACTCCCTGTTACATTGGGAGAGCTACAATCCAGCAGATCTGGCCACTGACCTGCAAATGCAACAGCAAAAAGGAAGGTAGGATGTGCTCATCCAGTCAATATATAGCAGTCAAGAGGTGCTAGAGGGGTGTGACCACACACACTAAACAAAAAAGAAAGTTAACCCTCTGCACACTCATACTAAAAACTGAAAAACCTAGATAACACTTGTTAAGAACATGGACTGTTAGTTAACATAGATTGCAATGAATGTAAAAGCGAGGTAGCCACGTCAAGGCCGTCCAATTGTTACCCCGTCCCTAACATTACTAAGTTTAAAAGTTTGTGCTAACATTGCTACTTCTTTACTTGTGTGTGCACTGGCAATGCACAACATGAATCAGCCTGTCTAAAGACAGTGCAATAACTTAACTTGCTTGCTCACACACACACAATGAAAAAATACTTTACTTGCCTGCACAGTGCTACAGTTCAAAAAGAGAGTTTAGGTAGAGGCCAATTGGACTCCCTGTTACATTGGGAGAGCTACAATCCAGCAGATCTGGCCACTGACCTGCAAATGCAACAGCAAAAAGGAAGGTAGGATGTGCTCATCCAGTCAATATATAGCAGTCAAGAGGTGCTAGAGGGGTGTGACCACACACACTAAACAAAAAAGAAAGTTAACCCTCTGCACACTCATACTAAAAACTGAAAAACCTAGATAACACTTGTTAAGAACATGGACTGTTAGTTAACATAGATTGCAATGAATGTAAAAGCGAGGTAGCCACGTCAACCTGTACCTTATTACTTTGTCTAGTACATTGGTTAGTATTAGGTCCAATATGGCTTTCCCCCTTGTTGGAGCTTGTACTTGTTGGGAAAGGTAGCCATCTTTTGTTTTAGATAAAAAACTATTACTTTTATGCGAAACACATGTTTCAGCATCCCAGTCTATATCTGAGTAGTTAAAGTCCCCCATAATCACTACCTCATTTATTTTAGCGGCTATATCTATTTGCCTTAGCATCATATTTTCTATGGATTCGGATATATCTGGAGGTTTATAGCAAACCCCCATCAGTATTTTATTTTTGTTTCTCCCTCCATGTATTTCTACCCATACAGACTCCACATGGTCATTCCCCTCACATATATCCTCCCGCAGAGCAGGCTGTAGAGAGGATTTTACAATTAAGCAGACTCCACCCCCTTTGCGTTTGTTACGGTCCCTCCTAAACACACAGTATCCCTGTAAATTTACTGCCCAGTCATAGCTTTCATCCAGCCAGGTCTCTGTTACCCCCACTATATCATATTGTTCTTCTGTTATTATCAGTTCTAGTTCATCCATTTTATTAGTCAAGCTTCTAGCATTTGTAAGCATGCATTTCAAATGCTTATGAGAATTTTGATAATTTTGTATATTGCCCTTATTCCTGCAAGATGTGCTAACCCCTCCCCCCTCTCCACCCCCAGTTTCATGTCTACACCCACTGTCACTTTCTTTCCTAACTTCCCCTTTGTAATAGCTCTTACCCTCCCCCCCAATGCTCAGTTTAAACACTCCTCTAACCTTTTAGCCATCCTCTCCCCCAGAACAGATGCACCCTCCCCATTGAGGTGCAACCCATCCCTGCCAAAGAACCTGTAGCCCACTGTGAAGTCGGCCCAGTTCTCTAAGAACCCAAACCCCTCCTTTTTACTCCAATTTTCTTTTTTTTTCCTGTTTACATCTCTAATCTCCCGCTGCCTCTCTGGTGTGGCTCTTGGTACTGGTAGTATTTCTGAGAATACTACAGTTGAGGTCCTTGCCTTAAGCTTACGGCCTAAGTCCCTGAAATCATTTTTTAGGACCTTCCACCTACTTCTTCCTATGTCATTAGTGCCAATATGCACCATGACCGCTGGGTTCATACCAGCCCCTCCCAACAACCTGTCAGCCCGCTCCGCTACATGCCGTACTCTTGCCCCAGGAAGGCAACACACTGTTCGGCAATCCCGGTCTTTGTGACAGATTGCCCTGTCTGTTCCCCTAATAATAGAGTCACCCACTACCAGCACCTGTCTTGCCTGCCCTGTTCTCCCATTTCCCCTCCCTTCCTTACTGGAGCCGACAGATGTGTCTTGCTGCAGCTCTGCCATTCCTGAGCTAACATCCTCCTCATCTGCCAACCGGGCAAACTTGTTTGGAGGTGCCTGTTCAGGGCTAGCCTCCCTGTAACTTTTACCCCTACCCCGCCTTCTAACTGTTATCCAGCTAGCTGCCTCATTTTCCTGCTTTTCCTCTCCCCCCATACTACCACCCTCCCCTGACCCTGAGCCATGTAGTGCCAGATCAGTGAGATCCAGACTCTTTTGCATGATAACAATTTCTCTCAGTGTTGCCAATCGCTTATTTAGATCGTGAATCACGGCTTCCAAATCAGAGATTCGCAGGCATCCGGGGCATATATATTCACCATCGACCGATTGATCAAGAAGTGCATACATAGCACAAGATGTACACTGGACAGCATTGTTAGGCATGGAACCCATTGTATCAATTTGTGGGAACACCAAGTGTAGAATTTACAACACTTAAAATAACAATATGAAATCAAAGGCAGATACTTACAGCTTCCGAACTTCTGCTTGTAACTTCTTCTTTTAACTCCTGCTTTAACTCACCACTTCCAAGCAGCCACTTACAGAGTCAGCCTCAAGAGCAAGCTACAAGAGCTGTGTGTTGCCTTATAACACACCTGCTTCAATTAGGCCTCAATTAGGCCTCAGCAAGAATCCAGGAAAGAGAAAAAAAAAAAACTTTTTTTTTTTTCTTTGGTTTAACTTTGTGCCAGCATTAACACACTGATTCACAAAAATAAAACAAACACAGTTTACTATATTTTACTTACCAAATGAGCTCAGTTTCCCAAAGCTTACCACAGGAGAACCTGCTTTAACTCACCACTTCCAAGCAGCCACTTACAGAGTCAGCCTCAAGAGCAAGCTACAAGAGCTGTGTGTTGCCTTATAACACACCTGCTTCAATTAGGCCTCAATTAGGCCTCAGCAAGAATCCAGGAAAGAGAAAAAAAAAAACTTTTTTTTTTTTCTTTGGTTTAACTTTGTGCCAGCATTAACACACTGATTCACAAAAATAAAACAAACACAGTTTACTATATTTTACTTACCAAATGAGCTCAGTTTCCCAAAGCTTACCACAGGAGAACCTGCTTTAACTCACCACTTCCAAGCAGCCACTTACAGAGTCAGCCTCAAGAGCAAGCTACAAGAGCTGTGTGTTGCCTTATAACACACCTGCTTCAATTAGGCCTCAATTAGGCCTCAGCAAGAATCCAGGAAAGAGAAAAAAAAAAAAACTTTTTTTTTTTTCTTTGGTTTAACTTTGTGCCAGCATTAACACACTGATTCACAAAAATAAAACAAACACAGTTTACTATATTTTACTTACCAAATGAGCTCAGTTTCCCAAAGCTTACCACAGGAGAACCTGCTTTAACTCACCACTTCCAAGCAGCCACTTACAGAGACAGCAACAAGGGAAAATAGGGAAATAGGGAAAATACAATTCTGTGAAACTCATCTTTAGAATTGTTTTTGATTATATCCAGTCCAGGTCGCCCCACCCCACCCATTTTGGTTCATTATCTCCTGTTTGCCTGTTATGGTGATTACCATTTTTTATTCATTGACTTGTATCCTTAAGTCTTGTTGGAGAGAGTACAAGCTGAAGCTATGTGAGGTAACATGATTACTTGGCCTCCCGGCATGTCCTCTTTTCTGTTTACTGCTTTTTAAGCAATGGAGAATGATAGAGGGACACCTGCCTTTATAGGGGGCTGGGAGGAGCTACATCTTTTGATCTTGCAGTCGAGCGCTCCCTGGGGTGGAATACTCACATGTCATCACTGGGACGACCTGGACTGGATATAATCAAAAACAATTTCACAGAATTGTATTTTTTAACCAGGGGTCCCACACTGTTTGGGGGATGCCTCTAGAGTTGTATGTCATCCTTTAATACCTGTCATTGATTAAGCCTTTTCTAGGCTGATAAGATGGAGAACGCTGGGGTGTTTCCAGTTTAACAGAAATTTCCTTGGCACAAAACATGAGTAACCAAGTTTTTTTGGCAGGATTCTCTACTATTCTTTGGCTTAGTGTGCCCCTTACACTTATGCTTTGATGGTGCGTGGAAGTTATATGGTATATGGACCCAAACAATATTCCGGAGCAGCTGCTGTGCGGAGTAGCGAGGGAGCTGGGCAATGCCCGAGTGCGATGGCGGCCGCATCCCCCGCTACCCTCTTAACAGGGAGCGTGCCCGCACTGGCCATTCACAAATGCCTGGCGTGGGCACGCACCCTGCTAAGGGGATAGTGGGGATACAGGCGCAGCTTGCGCATGTGCCGTTGAACTGGGAAAGAAGGTGAGTTTCTAGCTTACCTGAGAGGTTTCACACAGTGGGGCATCCCGATTCTGGATGCTCAGGGGGGAGGGAATCAAGCGGTCCTGGGGGCTCACACAGTGGGGCATCCCTAATTTGCCACGGAAGTGATTGGTCCACTTTAAAGAGAAACATGCCCTTAAAGCCAGCCAGCTGACTTAAAACCACAGGGGGCATCCCGAGTATGTGTCATAGCAGGAGATCGCCAGCTGGCAGGATAACAGTGGCTGGAAGAGAGATGCTGGGGGTGCAGCCGCATTGTTTACACCAACCTTGGAGCAGGGGTAAAGGAGGGGGGTCACACAAGGGAGCATTCCAAATCAGGCAGCCCCAAGGATGGAGAAAAACGTCCTTCATGAATATACACTTATTAAGCCCTCCCCACAAACATATACATCAGTAACCTCCCACCCAATAAACCCACAAACATGCACACCAGTTAGCCCCAGACACCCATTAAAGCGGATCACCAGGATTTTCACTATCATTGTCCCTGGGGCATCCCAATTCTGGATGCCCCACTGAGTGAAACCCCCCCCAGATTGCAGGCATCTGGGGGGAGGGGGGGGTTGACACAATGAGGCATCACAAATCTCCCAGATACCACATGAGCACTAATTCAACCAGCACACAGACACCTTGTTGATAGGCCCACTTTATCTCCAATACAGTCCAATTACCCCATAACCTGCTACCCCCCCCCCATGGAAGAGCTTACATTTTTCCTTTGGAGACTTTTTACCTATGATGGAGCCAGATGGCCAAACTGAGGGCATGGGGGGGTAGCGGCGAGCAAGCCAGCGATGCCTGTCTCCCTCTTATCACAGGAGCAGTGCCGGCAACTGAGTTGGGCTGGGAGACATGATGGGGGGCAGAAGTACCGGGGAATGAGTCACAGGAGACAGGAGGGGGAGTTGAGCCATCCCCTTGCCCTCTGCAAAGTGAGCCAACTCCAGGATTGGCTGCCAGGTAGATGTTTTGGGGATCGTAGTATGGGCGGGACTTTGGCCCCAGGGCCCACTCTTCACTCCAGGCAGTCAACCTTTCCTCTCTGCTTTCGCCACTGACAGCATGCGGGCAGGAGTAGGCCGGCTGGCCGGAGAGATACGGAGTCTGCAAATCATCATCTAGGGCGCCTATGCACAGCGCATGCAGCCTCAGCTTATTGGCTGTTCTGCCTGCCAGTAGGCCTCAGGACCGCCCAGGGATACGGCGTGACGGACCTTGCTGCTGGGTGCTATGCTTGCCCCAGCCCTGCGGACAGCGACCATGCGCGGGTAGCAGGCGAGGCTGAGTGGAGGAACAGATGCTGGTGCATCCACACGCGCACCTTAAAGGAAACACTGGACCCAAATATTTTTTTTAGTCACTGGGATCTCATGATATACTCTTGGAGAAACATGGGCCTTGGACTAAAGAACAGGATGCTGCAGATCACAAACTGTGTCTATAGTTAGAACTTTAATTAGAAAGGTGGCCTGTTTCCTAATCTCAGTTCACATACAGAAACACCATCCACCTCTTATGCCTTGCAGGTATTGCAGCCCAACCTAGTCTAAAAGTTTGTGTTGGGGCTCTAATGCTGTACCCCAGACCAACATTTAACATGCTGGCGCTCTTAAAATGTCAGTGACTGTGGGGAATTTACTGTGCTCTCCACCTCTTACCAAATGGGCAGTTCAAATAAGAAAAGGCCAGGGGCACTGGCAAAAAACTAATGAATGAGACTAATGTCCTGTGCTAGGTGGAATTGGATGGGTCAAATAGCTCAGTAGGTTTGGTTTCATTAATAGGAACGGTCATGTAAAAATGGCAAGGTACCTAGGAGTCGTTTCTCTTATTTAAGCAGATGTTTACACTCACAACCAAAACTGTCCTACTTGTATTTTGCTCCTTAGTAGCGTTAATTTAGCATTACATTTTCACATCCTGTTTTTCTTTACCTTTATTCAGCTTCATAATAGCTGGGAATGCAGAGTTTTTCAGCATATGTTCAATTTATCAGCCATGCATCCAGATGGCATGTTTGTTCTGTTGGCAAAATGAAACAGAACATTGTCAATATTTTGAGTAAATAATGCTTCAATATGTTGTTATCAGTTTACAAAGCTGCATTAACAGAGTCAGGATAATGATGCAGAAAACTGCACAGAAATAACTCAGAATACAACTTTTATTTTGTTTGGGGAGACAAAAAACATGAAATTGTGAAGGACGGAGAAGGTGCATTGCCTTCTCTACAACAGAATGTTCCTGTTGATTGTGTGATTAGATAAGTAATAAGTGATGGCATAAAATAGTGAAAAAATGAAAAAAATAAAATGAATAAGGAGGAATGTGAAAAAAAAGAGAAAAAAGAAATTGCTGGCAATATAGAAGAAGATAATGGTATAGTTCAGAGGGAGAAATATGGGAAAGGGAAATTTGCCAAGCCAGCTTCCAAACAGAAGGGGTGTTTGAATGGTGTCTCCTTGTGCCCCCTCACAGAGATATTGTGATGGTGACCTTTGCGACTGCACAGCTCACCCACCCAAAAGGCCAGCCATTGAAAAATGTTATTTGTGTCACTAGTTATTGTGGAACTACAAGCCTATAAAAAAATCTACTGATTCCTATCAAACCACATTTCTGGTCTAAAAGTAATAAAGCATATACTCACTTTTAATCCACAGCAGCTGCCTCTGGGATCAGTTTTTCTGAAATTACCCATCTTGAAGCTTGGTTCTCACAACATGCCACCCCATGCCATGCCACCTCATACAGAGAGAATGTGCTGAGGTCGTTCCACAAGAATGCCCATGTTTTGTTTTTGCCTAAACAATGACTTTAACGAACCCCACCACTCAAACCCTGTCAGTCAGCAACAAGTCTATAATTTGTCTCAGAGGTCTCAGTTGCACACATTGGCAAATGCATGTGTATACCAAATGACCTAACAAAGGGCTTCTGTGAGTGCGGTCCAGCAGAGCCCCTCAGTAATAGCATTAAAACTTGTGGAGGCTTATTCACTACTAGCACTATGTATTGCCAAATGAGCATCTGTATAGCGGCGATTAGAGCGACCGCTAGTAGACACTGGGTATCAGGCGCTGTAACCTACAGTTGCGGTCGCTGTAGTAACCTGGCCGACATTGATGAATGTGATGTGTGTTGGGCGCACTAACAACAGTATAACACTGCAGCGAGTGAGAGGTAGCGTCAGCTCAGTGCGTCCGGCACTCAGTGCTCCACAGCATATTTAACGAGAAACTACACACACAGCGTCGGCACTCTAAAGCTGGGCGCTCCAGCGCCAGACGCTGTGTGATCAAAGTCTGTTTTTGAACACATATCCACCAGTAACGAAGCGAAAACACATGGAGCCTGTAAATAGAACTCTGCACAAAATTATAAAAAGTCAAAAAAATGTATAAAAGTGTTTGTTTGCAGCCAGGAGAGGTCACACAATGATTTGAGCAAAGAAAAAATAAATTTAAGTGCCAAACACAAACACAACCAAATGAAAGCCTATTGAAATGTATGGGAGAGCGACACTGAGCGAAAGGTAATACATGGCGCTCCTGAACCTAGAGCGCTGGTGCGTTATGCTGAGCCGCCTCTAGTATTACATGTGACGCTACATGGCGCTCACCAGATTCACTTTCTTAAATGTGGTTTCCCGTACAGCACCCGGCTTTCGCCAGGCGCTACCTGCCGCTACGAAGCACTACCTGGTGCTAACCGTTCTTAAATAACCCCCATATTTTCCCCAGCTAGAAAGCCACCCAACCCCACTAAACAATATGTATCCTTGTACTGTCAGGCCTATTAATACAGACTATCCCCTTTGTCATTTATCTAAATTTTACGAGAAGTATTGCAAACCCAAAGATGCTTGAAGATTGCTTTGAAATAACATTTTATTAGGATATTCATCCAAATGGAAAGACATTCACAACACCATTACCAATTGAAATAGTTTTATTCTGACGTGACTGAAACAATAAAAGCATATTTTGTTACAGCCTGTTAAAAGAGATGACTGATTAGCAATTCATTGTAAATAACTGTTGTCAATATAAAACAATTTTGGAAAGACAAATAGTTACATGTTGTTCTAGAATGCGCCATTAAGCTTAAGCTTATTATAATTGGGTGTGTTGCTGTGAAAACTGAAGGATTTGCATGCCAGCAGTGCTGTAATCACACATATGCTTGTGATGATGTCACGCTTTGTTTAACCCATAAGATGCTGCCAGGGAGATTGCTCATTTATCAGCCTGAGTGTAATTTATAGATGCTGAGTTGATGGTGTGTTTGATGCATCTTCTTTTCAGAGAATCTCATTAGAAGTGTGAATTATTGTGCAATCTCTCCTTACTATCTCTTTCATGCTGTGAGTGTCAGATTTATTTTATGGGCCGGAAAAAAGATACGAGCTAGTGAAAGGTTGAAATGGGATCATTTCCTTTCCCATGTTTTAAAATAATACAAAACAATATGCTTTACCTGATTTAGTGCCTCTTATGCAGGGCCGGGCTAAGTGTGGTGGAGGCCCCTGGGCACAAAATCAGGTGGAGGCCCCAGATACAGTATTTTTTCCTTTAAAATAGTCCAGCCAAGTAACTGATTGGTGGTTGTTTGGCACCCACCTACTTCTTGGAACGACAGATCGAGTCCCTTGTGCCACCTTTGTGCAGGTGCGTTCTGCTTGAGAACTCCTGCTTTGCCATTCTGGGCGGGGGGTAGGTTAGTTGCTCATCTGGTCCAGCAGAAAACAGTTTCCTGCATTGAGCTGCCAGCGGCTGTGCTTGGCGGCTTATGTGCAGTGAGCGATTGACAGCTCTGCACCCACCATCACTGTAGCGTTGCTAACAGTGGCTTTATCTCATTAAAATTTAAATAAACTGGGTAACCTTTGGTGAATATGTCGTGAAGGGGAGCCTGATTTATCAAGGGTCACCGCCTTTTAATACCACTCAGAGACAATATTTCCTCAGCAGCACTCACTGTGCGATTTATCAGTCAAAATACTGGCAGCGCCAATGCACCGACAGTCTGTAGCACTTTGCAGTGCTGGACTCTCTTGTTTAAGCTGCACCAGTTTAAAGTGGTGCTGTAGGTTAAGTTCCCATAGAGAACAATGGGCAGAACTGTATTGCATTGTTTTATGCTTATGAATAGAGATGGGCAAACCCAAACCACAAAGTTAGGGTTTGTACCAAACTTTGCGGACTTTGGACAAAAGTTTTTGAGTTCGGCGTCTGACCCGAACACGGAAAAGCTGGTTGATGGGCTGATGAACAGCCCTCAACCCGCTTCATCTACGATTGCAGCAGCAGGAAGCTGCTGTGACTTACTTCTGCCCAATCCTCTTGTGTCAGTGGCGGCAGTGCAGCAGCAGCAACATTTGAATCTGGCCCCAGCCAGGGCTACAAAAAGATGCACACTCTGCATCCCCCTTCCCGCAACAGCCACACATACTTTAGGGGTTCGCCCATCCCTACTTATGAATAATATTACACACATTTTATGTATAGAACTTGCACTGGGACTTATGTCACCAACTGTAATTTTATTTTTTTATTGTTAAATCGTTTTTCATGCCTTCTATTGCTTACCAATGTGTAATATGGACAACAACAACTAAAGCACAGCCTAAACGCACTGTCGGGTTTGCCCCCTTTGTCCCTAGCAGCGATATCCTGTAAATGTAATGAAACACCGGCCAGCACCGCTAAAATACAGCGGCAATCTTTTCAGAATGCCAAAAAATAATCAAGACGCTGTGCAGTGCCTAAAAGACGGCCGGTACAAAATGGCACTCACTGGCGCTATTATAATAGGCATTCGAGTCCAAGAGGTGCTGACACAAGCTGGCCAATACCTAGTGCAACAATCAAAGCTAGTACGTTAACATCGGATGCTGTGACTTCCAGCTCCATTCTGTCCAAATAGCAGCACAAAAAAGAAAGAGATACCAGTGCTCAAAAACTGGTGCTATGCTGGCAAAATTACGCTAAACGGCACAATTCTTAAATAAGGCCCATAGTCTTTTTATATAATTTTCATTC
Source organism: Gastrophryne carolinensis (assembly GCA_027917425.1). Classification (NCBI taxonomy): domain Eukaryota; kingdom Metazoa; phylum Chordata; class Amphibia; order Anura; family Microhylidae; genus Gastrophryne; species Gastrophryne carolinensis. Next base: position 127,029,813 of record CM051239.1, read on the forward strand.
ATTCATTTGGCTGCTAGGCAGAAAATATGCTTTAGAGCTGCAGTATATTTGCAGCCCCAAAATGGTTCCCAGTAGTATGAGAACTTAGTGCACTTAAATGTGATTACTACAAAAAGATTAGATTCAGTTCCACCCTTTAAGGCAATGCATGCATTATTTTTCATGCCTGGTGAAGTTCCCCTAAAATCCCATTGAAATCTGGGGATTATGGGCTTTGTGTGCCCTCTGTAGGACAGATGAACTCCACAGGCACTACTACTGCATCTCTCCTGTGGGACAGCGGCAGGAAAAGAGGTTGACGGTTGCTATATCTCCCCAAGATTTTTGTCATATGTTAACTTTCCTGTGTGTTGTTCCTCTCTGCGGCGGCATCCCGAATTGGGATGCCCAGCTGTGTGTACCCCCAAGTCGCCTGGTTTCACTCGCCTTCCTTTCGCTCCCACATCGCAGACTTGGGTGAGAGCGAGTGCACTGATTGGTTGAGCGGTGCGCTCACTGTCACTCAGTTCCCTTTCACGTCACTGATGGCTAAGCTGCCAGCCACATCCCCCTCCCACCTTGCAGCCATGGTGTGATTGCGCCGCCCATTCAGGAAGGCTAAGCGCACGAATGGCTAGAGGTGAGCTGGGATGTGGCGGGAGCACACAGACACGGTGAGGGCTCCGGGAGAGTGTTTGCGGGGTTCATGGGGGTTTCACATACCCAATTCGGGATGCCCCAAGGACTGGAACTCAGGAGGCCTCCGAAATTCCTCTTTAATATGGAGCCACCTGTCATTCCTTTACTGGTCTACAATGTGCATAGTGTGCGCACACCAAGATGGGGGGAAGCTTTGCATTCCGATGATCTGAGAAGCATCTGAGGTATGCTGGCCAGGCTGGACTTTTTATTATTTCATTTGAGGTAACACTGTCTGTTTTGCTTGTGTATCGGGTGACCAGTGGTAGGTCACCTCTATAGTGAATGACACCTGTTATTTAGTCAGCACCCAGACAGACAGGATTTTCTTTATGTTATGTAAAGGCTGTACTTTATTTTATGCCACAAAATAAAAGCCAGCAAGCTTGGTTTTAAACTGAGCTCCTGTGTCCCTGTCTCTAACTGCTGAAAACCTCACTGTCTACTGCTAAAGAGCTGAAACTCCCCACACCCCAAAAATACAACGGGCTCTTTTTTTGCTCCGAAAGAGACGCTAGGGCTTATTTTCAGGGGATACCTTATTTTTTCTGCTTGTGCAGCCCCACGCGGCATCTGGACGAGATAAGCGTTTTTTCATTCTTGGAAGTGGACATGAAGATGTCGGTGGAGTCAGCACAGCCATCCCAGTCCCATCCACTTTTTTCAGGAGTCTCAGCAACAGAGTCTGGACTTTAACATTAAATGTTTTGTTTGTGTTTTTTTAGTGTATTCTCAACATTTTTTTGTGAAATATATGCAGAAAAACAAAACGAAATCTAATTGTTACAATATGTAGTGTTTTTTTGTAATAAAAAATGTAGTTTTTCAATAAAATCTTTTTGCATGTAAAAGCTCCATTTCTCCTGGTTACAATGGTACCACATATGTATTGGTAGACACGCTTTCCTGCCCATGAGAATCCCCCAAACTGAAACAGCGCATTAGGAGATTTACAGATAATATACAACTGCTATGCACACCTTGCAGTTTTTCAAGAAAAACAACCCTTTACATTTGAAATACTCCCCTGGGTAGTAGTGCACACCTCAAGCTTTCTAGGCAGGCCAGGCTTGTTGACGTGGGCGCAGTTTTCTGGAAGTAATCCCTTGATAAATTCTTTTTAACTGCCAGCCTACCTGTCAGAACACCGGGTGTGAACCCTGATTGCGGAGACTGCAACACTGCTCACCTCTCGACCGGGAAGCCTGGAATCTAAGGACCAACCTGGTATTCACTAGAGCCTCTGATGGTGAGGATAGACTGGGCTGCAGGAAGGCCCCAGGTCAGGCAACCTAGGAGTGGGTTTGCAGAATTCCGGGTAGGAGACAGACCAGAGCTGATCTGGGAGTGTGAGGCAGGCTGAAGTCGTGGGCTGGCAGATCTGGATCAAAGTCGAGAAACAAGCAGAGGTCGTGGGCAGGCAGATCAGGATCGTGGTCACAAAACAAAGCCGAAGTCGTCAGGAAAGCAGGATCGTAGTCAGAAGCAAGCCGGGTCGGTACACAGGATGGAATCACAGGAACTCAGGAGCATGCAGGAAAAGACCAACTGGCAATTGAGGACAGGCCTAGTCTGTTTTTATAGGCCCCTGCACATGCTCAGTAGTGAGGACTCACAGGCGGCCTCTGCTGGTCAACAGGAGGAACAGTCCTGGTTCTCCGGCATAGGCGAACAGGCGCCCTCTGCTGGACTACAGAGGGAACAGTCCTGGTTCTCTGACATTGCCCCCCCCTTAAGGGAGGCCTACGGCCGACTCTAGGACCAGGTTTCTCGGGATGGGACCTATGAAAGTCCCTAATCAGACGAGGAGCATGGACATTCCTAGATGACTCCCAAGAACTCTCTTCGATTCCATAATTCTTCCATTTAATTAAATATTGAAGACCCATTCCTCTGCGACGGGCATCCAAAATTTGCTCCACCTCATATTCTTCTGATTCATCCTCAATCAGAGATTCAGAGCCGTCATCTAAGGTTTCGGAAACTGGTGCAGGTTTAAGTAAAGAGACATGGAACACTGGGTGGATGCGGAGGGAGGCCGGTAAGCGAAGTTCCACGGCTACTGCGTTAATAAGCCTCTTAACGAGAAATGGACCAATAAATTTAGGGCCCAGCTTCTTAGAAGGACAACGTAGCTTAAGGTTTCGGGTGGACAGCCAGACTTTGTCACCGACAGCATATACTGGGGAGACCTGACGATGACGATCGGCACTCCTTTTATACTGTTCCTGGGCTTTGAGAAGACATTCCCTTAACTCACGATGTGTCTCTGCCAAGAAAGAGGCCAAGTCCTGGGCAGCGGGTAAGTTCACCTCTTTAGGCATGTCTGGCAAGATATTGGGATGAAAACCGAAATTTGCGAAGAATGGCGATCTGGCAGTGGAACTGTGACAGGAGTTATTGTATGCAAACTCAGCCAGAGGTAGGAGCCGATACCAATCATCTTGCAGGGCAGAAGAATAACAACGTAAGTATTGTTCAAGCGTCTGGTTGGTACGTTCTGATTGCCCATTCGACTGAGGATGATAGGCAGATGAATGAGCCAGAGAAATTTGGAGCGCTTCACACAGACGGGACCAAAACCGTGACGTAAACTGAGATCCTCGATCGGAGACAATTTCGGTGGGTATACCATGGAGCCGGACCACCTCCCTGATGAACACTTGAGCGAGTATAGGCGCGGACGGAATACCCGCTAAGGGAATAAAATGTGACACTTTAGAAAATCTATCAACCACCATTAAGATGGTGGTAAATCCCTCAGAGGGAGGTAATTCCACGATGAAGTCCATGGAGATGTGGGACCATGGTCTTTCAGGCACTGGCAGGGGAAGAAGTAACCCCACAGGCTTGTGAGAAGAACCCTTACTTTGGGCACAATTCCGGCAGAGATTGATAAAGGAAACACAGTCTCTCTTCAAGGAAGGCCACCAAAAGTGCCGACGGATCAACTCCAAGGTCTTGTGTAGTCCAAAGTGCCCTGCCAAGGGGTGGTCATGAAAAGTCTGTAAAACTGCAGTTCTGGTAGACCTAGGTACAAATATCTTGCCTTGATGGATAAATAAACCATCAGAGCAAGGCAGGTCTTCACAATCCTCAAGTGGTAATTCCAAGGAGGCTCTCCGGATCTGAGAGATGAGTTCGGATTCTAATACCAAGAAATGTCCTTCTGGGAGGATTGGTAGTTCCGAGGAATCAGTCTCATCCAAAGTGTCTGGAAGCGGCAATCGGGACAGAGCGTCAGGCTTGGTGTTACGGCTGCCCGGTCGATAGGTAACGTGAAAATTAAAGCGGGAGAAAAACAGGGACCAACGCGCCTGACGAGGTTTTAATTGTTTGGCAGAACGTAGATATTCCAAGTTTCTGTGATCAGTCAGGATCAGAATAGGATGAACTGCTCCCTCTAACAGGTACCGCCATTCCTCAAGAGCCAATTTAATGGATAGAAGTTCTCGGTCTCCTACGTCATACAGGCGTTCAGTAGCTGACAATTTGCGGGAAAAGAAGGCGACTGGATGCAGAACGGCCTTCTCCCCTGAACGTTGCGATAGGACGGCCCCCACAGCAATGGATGAGGCATCAACCTCCAAGATGAATGGTAAGGAAGAGTCCGGGTGCGTGAGAACAGGGGCAGAAGTGAAGCATTCCTTTAAGGTCTGAAAGGCTTGCTGAGCAGATTCAGTCCATTCAAAGGTCTTGTCTTTCTTTGTTAGATCCGTGATAGGCCGGACTATGGCAGAGAAGTTACGGATAAACCGGCGATAAAAATTGGCGAATCCAATGAATCTCTGGACCTCCTTTCGGGAGGTAGGTGCTGGCCAATCAAGTACAGCCGAAACTTTACTAGGGTCCATGGAGAACCCCTGATCCGAGATGAGGACCCCCAGAAAAGAGATGGATGCTTTTTCAAATTCGCACTTCTCTAACTTGGCAAAGAGTTGATGTGCCCGAAGTCGTGAGAGTACTGTTCGCACATGTTCCCGATGTTCGGCCAGGTTTTCAGAAAAGACGAGAATGTCATCCAAGTACACAATGACAAAAATATCAAGTAAGTCCCTAAAAATGTCATTGACCAAGTGTTGGAAGGTTGCCGGGGCATTGCACAAACCGAAAGGCATGACAAGATATTCAAAGTGTCCGTAACGAGTTCGAAATGCAGTTTTCCACTCATCTCCTTCTCTTATCCGGACGAGGTTGTATGCCCCCCTAAGGTCAAGCTTGGTAAAAATCTGTCCAGTTTTAAGGCGCTGAAAGAGGTCTGAAATCAAGGGTAGAGGGTAGCGATTCTTGACAGTGACCTTGTTCAGTTCCCTGTAGTCGATACAGGGCCGTAAGGAACCATCTTTCTTGCCTACAAAGAAAATACCAGCACCTGCGGGGGAAGTGGAAGGCCGAATAAAACCCTTCTTCAAATTTTCATCCAGATACTGACTAAGGGTTAACAACTCCGGATCGGATAGCGGGTAAATCCTGCCAAAAGGGATGGATGCCCCAGGCAAAAGTTCAATTGGGCAATCATAAGACCGATGGGGAGGAAGAGTGTCAGCTCCCTTTTTGTCAAAGACATCCCTAAAGTCCATATAGGCTTCAGGTAAGCTTTGAAGATCCTGTTCCTTGGCAGAATCAGTCAGAGCTAGTTGGTACCTGGTAGTAGAATTGGAAAAGCAGGCATGAAGACAATAAGGAGACTCGAAGAGCACTGTACCCGTGGACCAATTTATTGAAGGGTTATGTGCCAATAACCATGGTAAACCCAAAATGACAGGAAAAGCAGGGGATGGTATGAGATCAAAACTTAGCCATTCAAAATGATCAGGATTAATGCATGCTGATAAGGACAAAGTTTGTAAAGTAATAGGACCGGTCTTGAGCAGGGAACCATCAGCCAAGGAAATGGTAAGTGGAAAGGGGCGTTGTCTGGAAGGAATGTCATGGGTCCTTGCAAATTCTAGGTCCATGAAGCAGCTGCAGGCTCCAGAGTCGATAATGGCTGCCACCTCAATTTTTCTTCCGGGCAACTGAAGACAGAGCGAAACAGAAACATGATTAGCACCAGAAAGCAGGAGGGAGCCCGAACAATGTCTAGTAGGTAACCTCCTACCTGGAGGACGGATGGGGCATCTGTAGAGGAAGTGGCCGGCTTCCCCGCAGTAAAGGCACAGATTGTGCTGGCGTCTGCGAAGGCGTTCCTCAGATGTCAGTGAGGGGCGAGAAACCCCGAGTTCCATCGGCTCCGAACCACTGTTAATAGCAGTGGAGGATGGAGAGGAGCTGGGAGCATCGGCACGAGGAGGATCCAAATGGAGCGACTGAGGATTACTTTTCTCAAGACGACGTTCTCTTAGTCTCCTATCAATCTTGATGGAGAGTTTGATCAATTCCTCCAGAGATGCGGGCAGATCGGAACGAGCCAGTTCATCTTTGACAGAATCGGCCAGACCCAAACGGAACTGATGACAGAGTGCAGGGTCATTCCAAAGAGTCTCAGTACTCCAGCAACGGAATTCTGCCACATACTCCTTGACAGGACGGCGTCCCTGGATAAGGGTCCGAAGCACAGCCTCAGCTGAAGCTATACGCCCAGGGTCGTCATACATAGTCCCCATAGCATTAAAGAAGGACTCCAGAGAGGATATGATAGGGTCTGATTGTTCAAGTAAGCGATGAGCCCAAATCTGAGGGTTACCCAGCAGTAAGGAGATAACAGTCTTAACCTTGATGACCTCTGTGGGGTAAGTCCGGGGTTGGAGATCGAACAGCAACTGGCAACTATTCTTAAACGATCGAAAACGGTTGCGATCGCCAGAAAAACGTTCAGGCAAAGGTATGCGAGGTTCAAAGGTACTGGGTGCAGAGCTGGCATTGTCGGCAGCTGCAGGCATAACGGAGGCTGATGGCGGGACAGGGTTAGTAGCGGCAGGAAGGCTGGCTTGCAGTGTATCCAGGCGGGACTCCAGCTGTAAAAATCCACCATGTAGATTGCCCACCGCCTGTGTCAGAGCGGTCATCTGCTGAACCAAAGCGTCAAAAGCCGGGTGATCTCCGCCAGAGCTCATTATTGGCCAGTTGGTACTGTCAGAACACCGGGTGTGAACCCTGATTGCGGAGACTGCAACACTGCTCACCTCTCGACCGGGAAGCCTGGAATCTAAGGACCAACCTGGTATTCACTAGAGCCTCTGATGGTGAGGATAGACTGGGCTGCAGGAAGGCCCCAGGTCAGGCAACCTAGGAGTGGGTTTGCAGAATTCCGGGTAGGAGACATACCAGAGCTGATCTGGGAGTGTGAGGCAGGCTGAAGTCGTGGGCTGGCAGATCTGGATCAAAGTCGAGAAACAAGCAGAGGTCGTGGGCAGGCAGATCAGGATCGTGGTCACAAAACAAAGCCGAAGTCGTCAGGAAAGCAGGATCGTAGTCAGAAGCAAGCCGGGTCGGTACACAGGATGGAATCACAGGAACTCAGGAGCATGCAGGAAAAGACCAACTGGCAATTGAGGACAGGCCTAGTCTGTTTTTATAGGCCCCTGCACATGCTCAGTAGTGAGGACTCACAGGCGGCCTCTGCTGGTCAACAGGAGGAACAGTCCTGGTTCTCCGGCATAGGCGAACAGGCGCCCTCTGCTGGACTACAGAGGGAACAGTCCTGGTTCTCTGACACTACCTGAGATTTTGTCACTCTCTGTTGACAGGTCATTTTCACAGTTTAAGTGTGAGTTTTGCAGGAATCTCCAGGAAAACTATATTGTTCAGGCTTTAACATTAAATGTCTTTAACATTAATTCCTTACCAGTTCACAAAGGGTTAACTGTAAAAAAATAAAAAGAGTGATCACTGGAGGGGGGCTGGGGAGGCAAGGGATCACAGCCCCCTACCCCTCCAACCTCCCTCCAATTCATGAGACCCCCTATAGCAGTTCACAAAGCTTAGGGGGCTGGCAAGTCACCTGCGGCTAGCCCCTAGAAATGGAAAATAGTTTTCTTTAACAAAATAAATGTTTTATTTAAAATAAACAAGATCAAATGTGCAGGGGCCTCTACTAGAATTTTTGTTCAGAGGCCTCCACCACACTTAATTCAGCTTTGGAGTAGGGATTTTATAGGCTGAGAATATCTTTTTTGGGGGGTACTAGAGAGGTCGATGTTCAATAAAAGATTGTGTTTTGACCTTTTAAATAGTTTCTTGTTTGATAACAGTTATGATCTATTAACTTCAAAAGCGGCTCCTGATCGTCTCGCACTGCTAAAAGTGGCTCTCGTAGTATAAAAGGTTGGGGATCCCTGTTTTAGAATAAACATGTTCATGTTCTGGTCAGGGGGGAGGGGGTTGTGGGGATGAGGAAGTTGGAGAACTAATTGTGAGTTGGGGCTTGATACTTAGAGGATGGTTCGGGGTGACACAGCTGAGTTGTTACACACCAGTTCTCATGCAAGCTCTCGGCCATAGTGAGCTGAGAAGCAGAACGTGGTAATCCTATGCTTCTCACCCTGCCACTGGTTACGAGTTAGTTTGCTCCTTTGTTGACTGGATGCAGGTTTGCACAGTGAATGTCTCAGCTCTCCGAGCACAGGCCAGAAATACCTATTATAGCCTCAACTCACCCAGTCCAAGAGGACTACAGTGGATCGAGAAAGTAAGAGGGCAGGTAAGTAACTGCAAATGTTTGCCTACACTGAGGTGTACACATTAGGTTTTTCAAAAGATATATACTACCTTACCCAAGTCTACTATCAGCAAATGAATGGGCAACTGGTGAAAAAGTCAGTAAAGCCCTTCCTTTCCAGGTCATAGCACAAGGCTGATAAGCTCCTCTTGGACTCTATGCATTGGTGTATTAGGTTTGCAATGCAGCTACTGTGCCTAGTCCTTTCTGCATACTTTTCAGATTTCTACAAGTTGGACCCACATATTCTGTTACTGGCAAAACTACTAGCTCCTCCTAATTATGTTTGCAGTCTGATTGTTGTGGGTTCCCATTTATATTCTGGGACTACTTTAGGACATCCCCAAGAGAAATGCCTGTGTTACCAAGTGAATGAAAGAACAAGCTAGATTGTGCCAACTATTAAATTCCTCTCTTGTGATATTCTCTTCTGCATCTTGTTTTCCAGCATGTAGTGTTGCTTTTTTCTTCGGGGTTACTCTGTAAGAGGAATATTATAGTGGTCGGATTATTTACATCTAAATATCTAGTTTAGTGCTGTTTATGCCAGAAGTGGTTGAATGCTACCAAGAAGAGAATAGGCACAATCCACATTATTACGTGTATATATTATATATTAGGGGATAATTGGATAATCACCGTTATTCAGCATAAAGGATAGCTTCAGTGCGAGCTATAGGCCAATCTCACTATTAAACTCTGATCTGAAATTATTTGCTAAGATTCTGGCCTCCAGACTAGCTCCTCACCTACACCACTTTATTGGCCTAGATCAGGTGGGGTTTATCCCGCATAGAGAGGCGAGGGACAACACCAATAAGGTGTTGAACCTGATCCATCTGGCCCAGAAAAGCGAAACCCCTTCCCTCCTGCTTGCGACAGACGTGGAAAAAGCTTTTGACCGGGTTTATTGGGACTTTATGCGGACCACACTCAGACACATAGGGCTAGGTCCAAATGTTTTGAAGTGGATTGAAAGCTTGTATGGGTCCCCGTCTGCCACGGTCCGAGTGAATGGTGTCCTATCGGACTCCTTTGAGATAACGAATGGGACAAGGCAGGGGTGCCCTCTTTCGCCCCTCATCTTCATACTTACCCTGGAGCCATTCCTGTGCCGAGTCCGCCGCAATACAGTTATCAAAGGCCTGACCAACAAGTCAAAATATTACAAAGTAGCTGCTTATGCAGATGACCTAATATTTAGTCTGTCCTGCCCTGAGGTGTCCCTCCCAAATCTCATGGCGGAGCTAAAACAATATGGTGAGTTGTCCGGATATAAGATTAACTATCAAAAATCTGAGGCCCTCAACATAAATATCCCCCCTGTGAGATTCGGTAACGTTAGAAATGCCTTTCCGTTCAAATGGGCTAAGGATAGTGTTACATACTTGGGGACTAAAATTAGTAATAACCTTGCTAAAATATTTGACTTAAACTTCCCACCGTTACTGAGAAAGTTTGAGGAGGAAACGGCTAGGTGGGCGTGAGGAAGATTATCATGGTTTGGCCGCATAAATGCGGCCAAAATGAATCTGCTCCCTCGTCTGCTGTACCTGCTGTAGGCTCTCCCAGTGATGGTCCCCCAGAGTTTTCTCCAAAAGGTCAGGAGACATTTCACTAAGTTTGTATTGGGGGGAAAGAAACCGAGGCTTGGCTTCCCGGAACCAACACTGTACCATGCAGCAGTTCATCTCCATAGAGTTGTTGACTGTTGCCTGCACGGGGCGCACAAGCAGTGGGTGGGTTTAGAGCAGGGGTTCCTGGAGTCCCCGATCGCTGGAATCGCTTAGATAAGCGATTCTGTGATCCCTCAGGCCATGAAATATCCCATAGTCGGAACCACCATAACAACCTGTCAGAGGCACTTCGAGCACCCAGATTTCTCCCCCAGTCCCTCCCCTATGCTCCCAATCCTGGGTAACCCTAGCTTTCCCTCAGGCAACGAGGGCCCCACAGCAAGAGAATAGAGGAGAGCAGGCGTGTTCAGGGCGGGACACTTCTGGGAAGGGGAGAGATGGTCGGATTTAGGGGCTTTGGCCCAATGTAAAGGTCTAACAGCCTGGACAATCTGGCAAAATACCCAGCTGGTCCATTTTCTGCGCTCACTCCGGGGCTTCATGGAGGACAGAAGAAGGAACACCCCTTCTGAAAATCTGTGTGCCAGTGAAAACCCAGTCTGTCATACGCTGTCATATATCTACAAATTATTAATTACTCCCCCAGAGAATGAGAGTCCCTCCTTTCTGAGAAAGTGGGAGACGGACCTGGGAATTACCTTTTCTCAGGAGCAGCGCAGAAAACTCATAGCCATGCCACATAAAACGTCCATATGCACGAAATTTCAGGAGTGTAATTATAAAATACTCTCACGTTGGTACAGAGTGCCGGCAACAATCAATAAATGGTATCCGGAAGCCCCCGAAAACTGTTGGAGATGTGGTGGCTTAGGTGGCGACATGCTCCATGTATTCTGGTCTTGCCCCATACTGAAGCACTTCTGGGATTTGGTTAGAGAAATGGCTGGTAAAGTAACAGAGGAGGCGGTGCCTGATGACCCAGCCCTTTGCTTGCTTCATTTGGCTGAGGCCCCCCTTAAGAGGTACAAAAAGTCCTTGCTCTGTCACCTACTAAATGCTGCACCCTCAAGTGGAAAAACCCGGAGCCACCTTCGATTGGGATGTGGGTCCTCAAGGTAAATGAGCTCATGCGATTTGAAAGTGTGATTCTCTCTCTCGAGAGAGAACAGATTTGACAACTCCACGAGTACATGGTTTAACTGGCTGACTTTTTCGGAGTCTGCGGAGTGTAGGGCATTGTTGGGTGACACCCAGGGACCCGCACACTCCTCCCCCACTTCTCCCTCCCCCCCCTGCCCCTCCTAACACCCCAAGGACCACACAGAGCCGGAGTTTTGTATTAACATCAGAGTTTAATATACTTTTGTATGTAACTCCTATGACTGCAGAAAACTTGTATACAGAGACCGTATTGGTCCGAATTTGCTTCCCTATTTGTTACTATGCCTTGCTACTACTACTATAGTGGTATTCTTGAAAACCTTAAATAAAGAATTAAAAAAAAATAAAGGATAACTTAATTAATTCTATTGCCATGGCATTGTTTTGAGAACGTATATGATTATCTTTTCCTTTATGCTTCCTTTTGTTCACATTTTCACTTCCTCAAAGGGATTGCCCAGGCAATTGTACAGACCAATAATCACATAGCTCTAAAGCTCATCCCTTGTTTATTTTATTTTTTTCAAAATGACCCCCCCCCCCCCCCCCAAAAAAAAAAAAGACTTATTTTAAAGTTTTCATTCATTTTTATAATTTCAGCTAGTGGATGGCAGGCAGTGTGTTTATAGCAGCATACTTACTTAATACTTATGTTTATACTATGACCCCTAATCACCATGCTGCAATACACAGATGGTCACAGGGGGCAGAGTTATAGACCAGTGTGTCTCAAACTTTTTAAGCCAAGTACCCCCTAGTGACAACATAATACCCCCTAGGAAGGGAACATTTAACAATGTTATAAATCTGAACATTATAAGTAGGTCACAGGCCTCGAAGCACCTTTAAAGCAAGAAGGAATAATGTTAATTAAGTTGAGAACCAGTGTAAAAGACCACAAGTCAAGCCCTATGATTGGTGGTCAACTGCTAGGAGAATCAGGAGAATAAGAGGGAGTGCCAGAAGTACATGCAAAGTTTCTGCTGCTGCAAGGTTATAGAAACAGAGAGGGCAGATATGATGAGGTAAGGGGGTGTGGAGTTTAAAAGCCTCTATTTTTTTGTAGTTTTTTTCCCTTAATTAACTGATCCATGCTAACACTGGGGAAGATCTAAAATATAGCCTAATTTGTTACAGTGGAGACCACTAATATCCTAGAATTATTACATTGACCAAAATAAGGCCAAATTAAAGTCCAGTGTACAATTTACACGCCATGCCTCCCTCTCTTGGCACATTGGTACATCGCTGGATTGCAGCAAGGTGAGGGTTTTTTGTTAACCACTTTTTGGATGTACACTGTCATGTCCTGCTTTTAACTGAATTCTAAAACACGTTTTTGTAATAAAAGAAAGAAAAAAGCAATATATAGAACATTTGAAGTGCATTTCTCTTTACGTGGCTTACTGCAGTAATATAATATTGTGGAATAAGGATTTGGCTGATTATATTACAATTCAGGGTAACACATCAAAGAAATATATCATGCGAACTGTGCCAGACTTGGGTGCCTTGAGCCTATATATAGAGTTGACTCTGGGACCCTCCCCCACACTTAGATGCAAGAGTATTACAGGCTTATATTTAAGGTCCATATTCATATACATTATGCCAAACTGTACAGTATGTGTGCTCACTTGGAAAGCCACAGAAAAACTATGCATATTTAAGGCCTATAATATAAATAATATAATACAGAAGAACATCAAGAGCAATTTTACTCAAACCACCCTCACTATCACAATAACAGACAGTACTCTAATTACTACCAAAAAGTAATAGCTATTTTCTTCTACTGCAGAAAATATAATTCAGTAATACCTGCTGCTCCTGTTATAGAAAAGGGGTCAGAACAATATAGTGAGCTGTCTATACACTTTCATCCCTTGAACACTGGACCAAAACTCAGAAATGGCTGGCCATGTTATTCCCAGAAGCTTAATAGACAGCATCATATTAGCCCAGTATGAAAAGGGCATCTAGGGCAGGAGGCCCCTTTAATGATACCCCCCTAAAATGCCCCTGGGTCTATGGGCCAAAAGGAGATTAACTGGCACCCCTGTGGGGCAGCCTACATCTGAAGGTCTCTTTGACTTCGGTAGATGATTGCTGAGCTGTTTTAGGTAATCTAGCAGTGCACACTAGATCATAAAATATACTGTATGTATTTTGAATTCATGGAATACAACAAATCAGCCCCAGCCATCAACGTCAGCAGAAGCCAGGCCAAAGATCCAAAATAGCTCTACTATAGATTTGATAAACTGTCTACTTTCATTTCTAGTAAGCAGCCCCCCAAGCCTAGTTATCTCTATTACCAATTATTGTCCCCTCTACAGTTATGGTTGACACACAGGTTCCCTTCCCCCCAATCTACCCAGACGATACTAACCAAATAATTTAAAAAGCAGATGTGGGTAGACTGTTGAGGGGCCTGGACCAGAAAAAGGCCCCGGGTCCTGATTACATATCAGCAATATGTGGTGATCAATTGTCTTAAGTACTCTTGGACATCTACTGTAAATCACTCGAATCAGAGTTAGTTCTAGGTCCCCAAATCTCCAACAGCTAATAAGCTCAATGACTTTTGACCAATGGCACTTACACCAATAGTCATGAAGAATTTCGAAAAGCTGATACTCTTGTACCTAAAGGTCACCACTGAAAACCTCATTGATTCATTGCGAATCACATACAGAGCAAATAGGTCAGTGGAAGATGCAGTGAATCTGGCCCTCCACCACCTATTTATACACCTAGATCTCCCTAGCATGTATGCAAGTGTGCTGTTTGTTGACTTCAGCTCAACGCTATAAACCCGAGCACTCTGCACTCCAAGCTGCTCCAGTTAAACATTCCTCATGCTATTTGTTCATAGGTTAAGAGCTTCCTTACTGGCTGGTCTCAACAAGTGAAATTACGGTTACTGTGGTCGGGAGTTAGGTCCACCAACATAGGCACTCCTCAAGGATGCATCTTCTCCCCTTTGTATCTCGGCAGAGTCATCTGTAAAGATAATTACATTTGCTGATGATACCACCATTCTAGACCTGATCAAGAACAATGATGAGGTAGCATACCGCTCTAAGATTGACAAGATGGGGCAGTGGTTCAGGGCCAATGACCAGATAAAAAATACCACCAAGACAGTAGAATTAGTTGTGGATTTCAGGAAAGGTCCCCCTCCCCATTCTTCAATTTCCACCTTCCCACAGCCGGTGGTGGAGGTCCAGGAATCCAAGTTTCTGGGTACCATAATTTCAAAAAACGTAGGTTGGGAGAGCAATACCTAAGCTATCGTTAAGAAGGGACAGAAAAAAACGATTCTGTCTTCGACAGCTAAAGAAATTAGGTCTCTCTCGTGATTTACTGACCCTGTTCTACAATGCAGTCATTGGGTCTACCCTGTGCTCATCGTTTACGGTATGGTCCGCAGGTCCTACCAACAAGGAGATCAGGAGGCTGAATAGGCTAGTTAAAGCTGCTAAGAGAATAATAGGCTCCCCTCTCCCTCTTCTCCAGGATATCTTTATCAACAGGGTAAAGAGCAGAGCGATAAAGATCATAGGGGACCCATCTCACCCAGGCCATTACATTTTCAGCCTGCTTCCATTGAGAAGAAGGTATAAAGTCCTATCTGCAAGGACTTCTCAACACCAAAAAAGCTTCTTCCCAACAGCCACCTGACTTCTAAATAGTAGATAGGCTAATCAGGTCTTCTAGCAGGTCAGTTGAGAAGGGCTTGTGCAGTCACTTATGTTCATTGTACTACACTATATTGTATTACATCACTCTGCACCTGGTATCTGGCTCATACTTTTGTATTATTGTATTAAAGAATATGGTGTATTATAGATGTAAATTTGTATTGTATTGTAGATGCAAATTTTGATTAGTGTCTCTTGCTTCACTGAGCGTATATGTATTTTGCCTCAAGCCAAAGAAAATTCCTAGTATGTATGCTCATATATACCTGGAGAACAAAGTATTCTGTATGTATATTGACATGGTCTTTGCAGGAGGCCCTGCCCGGAATCATGCTGGCCAGCAGGAAGAGCTTAAAATGAGCTCCTTGGAGGTATAAAAAAACAATGTGGATGATGTTTACACTCTCTAAAGAAGAGCTGTGAAACGTCCTGAAACTATAAGTAAATCAAAATCATATATAAAAATAAGCCTTAGCTAAAATCCATCCTTACACAAAACAGTGTATAATACTTCTCAACCTATGCTGGATAAATGGCAAATTATAACTGATGTACTGCTAATGTTTGTAGATAATCTTACCCATCATGCAGTGCGCTGTGAAGAAGAGGCCATAATGCTAGGTTTGCTAGGGGATTAGGCAGTTCAGCAATCTTTTTTTGTAAGTAAAGCGGTACATTAAAAACCTCTTGGCTTTCTTATTTAAAAAAAAAAAAAAAGAAAAACATGTTTGGCACCAAGTTTTTTTCTCATGGTTGAATATGTTACAATTCAGTGAGTTTAGACAGCTTATTCCATGTTACACACAACTCCTGATAAATCTGTTTATTTTCTAGTTATTTGGTTTTTACATGTTTTTTTCTCTCGTATTCTTGCTCTATAAAGTGATTGTTATCCATTGACCCTAGAATGTTATGTGAGTGTGTGAGTCTTTGATGAAATGACAAAAATGCATGATGTAAGAAATTGTTTATTGCAAATTGAATTGAAAATTATTTATCTTGTCTTGTCAGTGATATAAAGCAAAAACTGGATGAAGAGGGAAACAAGTGTTCTATTTTGTCAAAGCAACAAAAGTTCAACGAGCACTGTTGCATCCGATGCTGCTCCCCCTTCACATTTCTCATCAATTCCAAGCGTCAGTGCCTGGATTGTAAATTCAACATCTGCAAAAACTGTAGCTCCTACCAAAAGAAAGAGAAGGCCTGGATCTGTAACGTATGTCAGCAAACAAGGTTGGTTGCTTTTTACAAGGTAAATGTGATCGCTTCATAATGTTCACTGCTCTTTGTAAGTGGTTTGTTTGTTAGCCTAATTCAGTATTCCCCGCATGAGAAAAACTGCATCTGTTTTGTTATAGCTCAACATTTAATAAGTGTGAGTTAAAATCATCTTCTGGATGTGAAGTAGCACATAATATCCTCAACGATATAATATAACGTATAATTGAGTATAACTGGAGAAAATAAGAAAATAAGGCACCGGTCTGATTCTTAGTCTTAGAGGGCTGGTTAGCAAGGGGCCATTAATATAGCACATAAAAAAAGAAGGTTGGCTACCTCAAACCCTTCAAATATAAACCCTCACCCATAGTGTTTCAAAATTTCTAGAAAGGTATTGATAATATCAGAAATTCATTCCAGTTCACTTCTGCCATGCTATATTGGTGCTTGTTTGTTTCTCTTGCATCAAGTAGGGCTGGACATGTTTCACTTATATGCTTTTTCAACACCCTTAGATATGGAATTATAGCATAACCGATAAGCACTAAATAGTACAATTTTCTGTGGCCCAATAGCAATAGACATTTTGGTTAGCTCAATAATGAATATATACCTGCGGTTTGCTTTGTTTTAGGTTCCCCATAAACATTTTTAATTTGAAGATGATAAATTATACTTTAAGGTCCTGAATGCTATCAATACCTTGGGTAGACAAATCTCTATAATAAAATTAAATAACAGACCTTAATTACCTCTGTAACAGTGGTTGATAACAGTCCACAAGTTACTCAATAAAATGACAGGGCTTGCTGTTTAATTAGATGTAGTTACAGCTGAGTTCACTGGAGGACTCCACCTTCTTATGGTGCTGACCATGTGCTGTCATGTAGGATGAAAGCAGGTGCTGTCTATTGGAGAATCAGAAGCAACCCGCCAACTCTCTCCAAGGCTCCTGAATCACTTCTGAGTGCCATTTTTTCAAATTCTTCCATAGTGGAGCTAATGTGACTTGTGCGTCATCGTATGCCAACCTGTACCTGGGTATTTGGGAGAGGGAGGTGTGGGGTGAGGATGAGCTGAAATTGTACCAGTGCCACATACTCATGTGGCACAGGTACATAGATGACATTTTCTTTCTCTGGTCCGGCAGATGAAAATGAAAATCAGTTAAAAACTTTAAACTATGGGGTTGGGGGCAGCAAGTGTCTGCTCACAATGTTTTTAAGCTCTTCCCCATTATATGCTTCAGTTGCAGAGTGTATAACCCCCTCCTCCAGACCCACAGAAATGATAAACTGAGTGCATGTGGACTCCCTTCATCTCCAGATGACTAACAAGCACAGTTTGCGTGAATAACTCCCATCCCATAAACTCCCCACATGCAAATTCTCCAGCCCAATAGAAGTTTAATGGCAGAATTGGGCAAGCAGTAGGCCTGCTTACCTGTTACTGCAGCTTCTGTCATGTGCATGCGTAATCTGGGAAACAAAGTGCAGGTAAGCTGACACGTTTCTCCACCTGCTTGACTGTTAATTGACCCCAAATAGCCTGCTAGCTGCACATCAGGGGTCTGCAAGCCATATGTGGCTTCTGAGCTACAGGTTGGATATTTCTGCTCTAGTATGTGAGCGCTTATGCTGATAATTAGTGGAGCAAGAGCTGAAACAAAATGAGGTGGCTCAAGATAGTATTTGGTTGATTTTAAGGGATAATAAAAACTTTTCAGTGATATGGGGGCCCTAAATTGGCCATCAGTAGACTGTAGAGCTTTATCCAAGGGGGTGCTGATAAGTTCTTGATTTTGACCACCAAAAACTGAGATGAAACTCCTACAGCACAACTTTCACAGCAATTCTACTAATTCCTCTTACATATCAATCCACTTCTAACCAGATGGCATTCACTACAACTGTGTCAGAAATAGAATTGAATTTGGTCTTATTTGAGGTGTTTCTTCAAATTATAAAATAGATGATTGTCCAAAGTGACATATCATGGGAATAAGGAGGCTCAACCAGCACCTCGATGTACAAATCAGCCATTTAACTTTGGCTATACACGATCAACCTGGTTGATGGCTTCTGCACTCTTTACTCCTTTGGACTCTGTGTCTGCATTGCTTTGACTACTTTTACCCAGGATCAAAGATAAAAATGAACATTTCATCGAGTAGAGACAGGAAAAATTACCATCCTGTCAAAAATGCTGTAGAATTTACACATTTGACCTACTTTCAAATGGTTCGGGACCCACTTGGCAGACACATTTCTCATGACCAGATGATGGTGAATCATTGACTGATCTTTCCTTAAAAAAGGCTCTCAAGTATCCTCAAAGCCAGTCTTCCAGAATCATGTCATGGATGGCGTTTCTGGGTTGGTCATCAGTGTAAGTCTCCCTCAATGGTCTTCATTGTCCATGTTAAAGTTGCTGATTTTAGATTTGAAAACCTAACTTTGACCTAATATGAGCAATTGTCGGCTCATGTCACCATGAATAATTTTGGCTAACACCTCTTGCAGAAACAGGGACTTCATCACCACCATGCTCTACTTTACATTGAAATCCTCATTGCATTACCGGGTCTACTATTTCTCTCTAGACAGATGGGGTAGTTTATACTGAATATAAATGTGGTAGGCCAGCAATACAGCGACCTTCAGCACACAGGTGAGTATATCATATTTTACCCCTCCTGTACCTTTGGTCCTATACCAGCTGTGTACAGCAAGTATATACCTACTGTATACTGTACTTAAAAGAGGACTATCACGAAAAAATAGCCCAATGATAAAAATCCATATAAATATTATGGATGGCGGGAGGAGTGGTACACTTGGCATTAGGAAATATACAGCCAGGCTTGTTTCTTTTTTTTTAAATATAAGGGAGAATGAACCCAGGGGACAGGTTCTGTCCCTCCTGATACACTCAAACGAGCCAAAATGTATAACTGAACACTTGTGTAATGTATTATGTGGCGAAAAGTGCAATTTTAATACATTGTATGTAATGAAGTCTTTCATAGTACTAGTACTTTAATACTTAATCTCTTGATCTTTAAAGACTCACTAGCAACTGGTATAGTGCCAAGGGAATGGCGCAAGGCAAATGTGGTGCCCATTTTTAAAAAGGGCTCTAGGTCTTCTCCGGGCAATTACAGACCTGTAAGCTTAACATCCATTGTGGGGAAATTGCTTGAGGGGCTTTTAAGGGACTACATACACGAATATGTAACTATGCATAATATTATGAGTGACAACTAGAACGGTTATACTAAGAAGCTGCCAGACTAACCTGATTGACTTCTATGAGGAGGTAAGTAGAAGCCTGGACAGAGGGGCGGCTGTGGATATAGTTTTTCTGGATTTTGCAGAAGCATTTGTCAATGTCCCCCATAGACGCTTATTGGGGAAATTGAGATCTTTAGGATTAGAAAATACAGTTTGTAGCTGGATTGAAAACTGGCTGAAGGATCGTGTGCAGCGAGTTGTGGTTAATGATACCTACTCTGAATGGTTACTGGTTGTAAGTGGTGTACCCCAGGGTTCAGTGCTGGGCCCACTGTTATTCAACTTGTTTATAAACGACATAGAAGAGGGAATTAAAAGCACTGTCTCTATTTTTGCAGATGACACAAAGATATGTAGCACAGTGCAGTCTATTGAAGATGTTCACAAGCTTCTGGCTGACTTGGACACATTGATTGTCTGGGCATCCACTTGGCAAATAAAGTTCAATGTGGAGAAATGTAAAGTCATGCACTTGGGGTCTAACAACCTGAAGGCCACACATATCCTCGGGGGAGTAAAACTGGGAGAGTCGCTTGTTGAGAAGGATCTGGGGGTACTGGTAGATCACAGGCTAAATAACAGCATGCAATGCCAAGCAGCTGCTTCCAAGGCCACCAAGATACTATCATGCATTAAAAGAGGCATGGAATTGTGGTATAGGGATGTAATTTTGCCACTTTACAAGGCACTGGGACGCCCTCACCTGGAATATGCCATCCAGTTCTGGGCACCCATTCATAGAAAGGATGCTCTGACTATGGAAAGTGCAGAGAAGACCCACCAAACTAATAAGGGGAATGAAGGATCTTAGTTTTGAGGAAAGATTACGAGAATAAAATCTGTTTAGTCTTGAGAGGAGACGACTGAGGGGGGACTTGATTAACTTGTATAAATATATGTATGGCCCATACAAAAAATATGGGGGAACACTATTGCAGGTAAAATCCTCTCTAAAAACAAGTGGGCATTCCCTTCGACTGGAAAAAAAGAAATTCAGTGACATTCAGGTGACAATCGTTTTTTACCATAAGAACTATACATTTATGGAATAGCCTCCCACAGAAGCTTGTTACAATATCAACTGCTGACAGCCTCAAAAAAGGATTAGATGCTTATTTAGAAGAAAATAACATTAACAGTTACTATTAGCGGTTATCAGTAAAAAAAATAAATAAACAAATAACTTCCCCTACCCCAACACCCTTGGTTGAACTTGATGGACATATGTCTTTTTTCAACCGTAATAACTATGTACCTATGTAACATAGTAAAATTGATCTGAAACCTTTCTGATGTGATGTCTGGTTGAGGGGGTCATTAATCTGTGAAGTAAAAGTATTATATTTTTTTAGAAATAAGCTTGAGTCACTTATCAAATGGATATGTGTCACTTTTGGGCTCTTTCAGATGTTTACAATCTGCATGGTTTAGAGAGCAATTAGAACCAGATACACTTGTATGTATGGCATGTAGGCAAGGCCATAGAAGCAAATAATTGTTTAGAACTGTGAATGGGGAGGGAGGCACAGTAATTCAATGTAAGTGAATATCAAACCGAACGCACAGCAAATGTGTCATGGGTAGAAAATATTCTGAAGGTGAACGTTACAGGATGCATCCAGACCACTATTTGTCTTACACAGTGTCTGTAAACTGGATGCTTCTATCAAAGCATGCCCATATCCCATGGGATAAGTTAAGGTTTGCCTCTCTCTATTAATCATTGGAACACAATGCTTTAGCTTTCTGACTGCACTATAAATATCTGACACCATGGAAACAGGAAGATAGCAATGACAGACAAATGCTACAGTGGTGCTCCTATAGATGGGTACTGCATCCTGCATTATCTTGTTGAAGGTGGATGCCTTAGGCCCGCTGTGTTCATCTCTAACCTGAGTAAAATACACTTAATTTGAACACTCTCAGGGTTTGTGGTTCTGATGTTATAATTCATCGTTCAACAAGAATCATCATGTAGAAATATAGCGTGCTATCAAAACATAATGGCAATTAAATGACATCATTGATTGAATTAAAGTCAATTAATAATATGAATGACTACAGCACCGCTTTGCAGTGGATGCATTTAATACACAGCCTCAATTCTCAGAAAATGTAGTGTGATAAATCATAGTATGAAAAGAACATGCTCTGCTGCACACAGGCTGTGTTTTTATAGCAGTGAACATAATAAATATACAAAGCAGGTTGATAGAAGATTGATGGAAGACTGAGAAGTCTTTGCAACCAGTCACTTTGAAAGTAGACATGCAGCCATAAAATTGCATCATATATATATAAGCAGAGATTTCAGGGGGCCCAGTGACAAAAACAGAGAGGAGGCTACTGAACAACTGGTGAATTAGGGGATAGTTTTAATTTACCTTACTATATGTGAACTAATAATAGGTCCCAATCCAGTTGACAATTTTCCCCAAAATCCCCAAATTAACTGTTGGTCCAGTGTAGGGGGGCATCCTGCTTTTCTGATGTCACCCTGCACATGCCCCCTGCTGCATGCTCAGCCCAGGGCAGCCCAATACCACTTGATCCAAGCATCCGTCTGCCAGAACCTACTTGTCTGACAGTCTGGGTCTTGGTGAGGGACAAGGGAGGTAAGTATTGGGTTGCCCCCAATAGCAGGATTGCAAGTGGGGAGGGGGCATATCTTTTTGAGAAGATCAATTTTGCTTAAAAATGAAAAGTTAGCATGCAGTCAGGTTACTGTGACATTACAGTCAATTTAGTACCATGCAAGTTTCGTCAGAAATAAAATCTTGTCTCTGGGCTCACCATCTGATCAGGGGAGAGCAAGTCCCCCCTCCCTCTAACCGGACCCCCAATAAATCCCCCTCTCATATCTCTTCCCTCCACTGATATATTTAGTGACATGGGGCAGAATCCTCTATAAAAGTCTCAGAGCCAGGATGAAAGGAGGGAAGTGATAGAAGAGATGGCAGTGGCTGCACTAGATTCCACAGCTGGTATTGAAGATGCCTGTGTTGTGAAAGTAGACACTGCTAGGCACGGAACAGAATGAAGATGCAGAGCGATGGTGTTGGGTTTTTATTTTGCGACTAACTTTCGTGAACTGTTAAGGGGTCCAGGAGACCCTTATACCAGTTCACAGGGTAGGGGGTGGGCATGTCACTTGTCAGGAGAAGTGGGTGATATGCCAGTGTTGCCATCCTATTACCCACATCCTCTCTTGGGGCATCGGGGGTACCGAAGAGCCAGTTCCCACTGATATGGACCTACACTGAAGAGCATAGTGGCTGGTTAAACAGCAGGACAGTTAAAATACCTCCCAAAAATTGTGAGACAATCAAAATAATTTTTTTCCCTCAAAAAACGTGCCAAAATGATTCTCACAATGTGCACAATTAAGCCTATTACCTCAATTGATTAAAGTAAATTTTCAAGCAAGCAAAAAATAAAAATGCTGTCCTCTTTTCTCCCACGCAGCCCATTGCTCTTAGTCCGCTGCTGCAGTTCATACCTGATCACTGGATCCAGGTCCTTGTCAATTATGTCACTGTTTCTACGATGTGGCGATTCCCCCTGCCACCAGTCACAATGAGCTGGCATGCCTCCCTCTATTCACTGCAATGGAAAGGGTCTTGTGATGAATAGAAGGGGATGTACCAACTCAAAGTGACAAGGGCCGGGTGGCGTATCCAGAGACAGAAAGAGATGCACACTCGACTGGGCGCTTGACCGGGCAGCCATGGAGCTGGTTCCAGGTAAAAGCTGCAGCTGTGGACTAGGAGCGATGGGCTGCATGGGAGAAAAGTTGAGTATAGTGTTATTCTAAGTATACAGCATGTCCTGTTCCAGAAGATATTCCTTACACTTGGGATATACTCCAGTAGATGGCGCTGGACTGCAGAGACAGAAAATTGGCTCCTCCCGGCCCCATATATACCCGGGACCTCACACAAAATCCCCAGTTCTACTCTGCAGTCCTGGCTGCGATGACTAGAAGATGGCTCTCTCTACTCGCAGGTGAGCGGGGCTATTAGCCTGCGGCCCTGTAGGACTATTCCCACCTGTTTCCTTCTACTGCCTCCCAGCTCAGGCTGCTCTGGTTCGGGTGAAGGTAGGCAGCACCGCTGTCAGGTGCTAAGGAGCGCTGCTCCAACTGCAGTCCCCCACCAAAGGGTAGGCGGTATAGGCCCATGGTGAGCCTTATGGGATGCCCCTCCCATATTTCTGCCCCTCGCCCCCTGTCCCCACAGTTGGCTCCCTTTAGGCTGGCCGTTGCTTCCCCCACGCTCTCCCTTGTAGTTCTCGGGGGGGGGGGGTGCATGCCATTGATATATATTGTGTGTTGTGTTTGATCCCTGTTGAATTGATTGCACTGGTTTCTTTTGCCGCCGCCGCACGTATGTACTGTGCTCCGCGGTCGGCGGCGACATCGCCTCAGGTGCTGCTGCGCCATCATTGGCTGGTCTTGTCAGGTGGGCGCGTTTTCACGCTCTTCCGGGGGGGCGGGCCTTGCGGATGTTTTGCATCACGGTCTCCGCAGCCCGCCCCTCGAGGTATATGTGGGCGCCATTTTAATTCTCTGCTGCATGTGCCTGGTGTCTCACTATCGCGGTCCATAAGTGCCCCTGCGGGCTGATTTATTTATGTTAATATCTGTATTGCATATCACTTATGGGATCTTTTGCTTATGTCTTGCAGGTGGGTCAAACTTTTGGTTTCTCCCGGTCCTATCCCCTCTATTTAGTGTTAACTCTTATTGGAGGGCTATTACATACCATTACTCCCACTTCCCTAGCGGGTTATTGGGGCATCCCGGGTTGCTTTTATTAGCATCAATCCCTATTGGCCTGTTGTGCCGTGATAATCACCATATGGAGGCTTCTCAGGATAATGTGCTTGGGGTTCCTTTGGGACAAGCCCGGCCGTGTGTGGCATGTGGGGTAACCCTTATAAGTGATGAGATCAGGGTGTGTGTACCCTGCGCCCAGCAGGTACTTGCCCTGCAGTCTGGTTTACCTGCGGCTGGGCCTAGTGCTGCGCCCCCTCTGGCTTCGCCTACCCCCCCACGCTTACACCTGACTCCCAGTGAGGTGCATACCAGTGGGGAGTCTCAACCTGATTTGGCTACCAGGGTAGCCAGCATTGAAAGGCATATTGCTGGTTCTGGTCCGCGTAAGGCTCCTGCTAAGCGGCGGCATCTGGCACCCGGTGTTACTCTCTTTCCTATGAAGCTGAGGAGTTTTTTGAGGTTACTGGTTATACCCCCCTGGAAGAAGGGAAATTATTCTCTGATTCAGAATCATCTGACGATCAGCCTAGGGGTTATGCTGAGTCTGTATCTGACCCATGGGCTTCAGATGATAATGACAGACTTTTGATTCACATTTTTGAAGTACTCTGTATCTCTCCTCCTGCTGTGGCCCCGCGGCAGCAGGGGGAGCTGTTTCATACTGTTAAGCCACGTTTGGAGTTTCCTGAACAAACTCACTTTAATAATCTGATTCTCAAGGAGTGGGAACGGCCTAGTTGGGATAAGAGGTATCCCTTTCCTGCTGAAATGGTTAAACGTTGGTCATGTCCTCCAGAGGTGGATGCGCCATTTCTGGGGCTGTCTAACACATCTGTCATGCATTCCCCTGACACTACTACATTGAGGGATGGGGAAGACAGGCGCATGGATCAGCTGGCTTGCCATGCCTTTGCCTGTGTTGGGACCACACTCCGTCCGGTCTGTGCCTCTGCTATTACGGCTGTTGCTATTAAAAGCCTGCTCAGGGGTCTCTTAGATGGGGTCCCTGATGATGCTGGTAGTGAAGCGTTTAGATCTCTTCTGCGTTGTGAGGAATTTGTTGCATATGTTCTCTCTGCCCTGGATGATACCATCAGAATGTGTGGCAGGGCATCTGCCTTGTTGGTGACGATATGCCGCTCGGTCTGGTTGCACCAGTGGGCAGCTGACAATGCTGCCAAAAAGGCCTTCACTGGGTTTCCCTTCAAGGGGCTGCACCTCTTTGGGGAACGTTTGGACTTGTTTGCTAAAGGTGGCAAATGACCTCAGCGTAGAAGGCAGTCCCGGTCCTTTCGGGGTTCAGGTGCCTTTTCTCCTTCCTTCGGGTGCTCCAGAATTGGACGAGGAGCTTCCTTTGCTGAAGCCCGTGGAGATTTTTGGGGCAGGGGTAGAGGACGTGGCCGCCCTGGCCCCCCCTGGGGTCCCAAGACTAAGTCCTCCCCCAAGCCCCCTAAGGCATGAAGGGGCACCCTCACCCATCCGGGTGGGGCGGGGCGGCTTCGGCTCTTGGCTCACGTCTGGAGGCGCCATGTCTCAGACCGGTGGATTCAGGAGGTAGTTTCCTCCGGTTACAAGATAGAGTTTGCAGCCTGGCCGCCCCCAAGATTCATCAAATCTCGTTTAGCTCAAAACCCCTTTTCATCCCAGTGTCTCTTCCTGGCTGTCCAAGGCCTTCTAGACCTAGGTGTCATCTGTCAGGTGTCCTTGAAGGAAAGGGGAAAAGGCTATTATTCAAATCTTTTCATTGTGCCCAAAAAGGATGGGTCCATCAGACCTACCCTGGATTTAAAGCTTCTGAACAAGTTTGTCAGATTCAGACACTTTCGCATGGAGACTCTGCCCTCAGCTGTGATCTTCTTTTGCCAAGGGGACTTCATGACCTCTGTAGACATCAAAGATGCTTACCTTCATGTTCCTATCTTTCCAGGTCATCAGAGGTTCCTCAGGCTCGCTCTGGAGGATCAGCACTACCAGTTTGTGGCCTTGCCCTTCGGCCTCACCTCGGCCCCCAGGGTATTCACCAAGGTGCTGGCAGGAGTGATGGCCCTGCTGAGATCTCAGGGCATTCGCATTCTTCCCTACCTGGACGACATGCTTATCGCTTCTCAGTCCTTCCATCAGGCAGAGCTGGACACTCAGAGGATGGTGTCCACACTGGAGTCATTCGGCTGGGTGATCAATCACCCCAAATCTTCCCTGTCTCCTTCCTTGGTGAAGTCTTTTCTGGCCATGATTCTGGATTCAGCTCAGTTCAAGATCTTTCTTCCTCAGCAGAAGGTGGAGGTCCTTCAAGAGAAAGTTCAGCCCCTGCTGTCTTGTCCCCATCCATCCATCAGGCAGGGAATGCAGCTGGTGGGCCTGATGGTGTCCTGCTTCGAGGCGGTCCCATATGCTCAGTTCCACATGAGGCCTCTTCAGCTTCACCTCTTGTCAGTATGGGATCGGGACCCTGTATCCCTGGATCAGGCGTTTGTCTTGTCCCCTCAGGTCAGGCGGTCTCTAGTGTGGTGGTTGGTCTCAGGGAACCTGCTGGGGTGCAGGTCCTTTCTGGCCCCCTGCTGGGAGACTGTCACCACGGATGCCAGTCTGACAGGTTGGGGGGGATTCTGGAAGTCAGTGAGGGCCTCAGGAGACCCATGCCCCTATCAACATTCTGGAATTGAGGGCAATCAGGTTGGTTCTTTCCCACTTATCCCCACACCTGAGGGGTCGGGCTGTTCAGGTCCGCTCGGACAATCAGACGGCGGTTGCCTGCATCAATCATCAGGGAGGGACCCAGAGCAAGAGGGCCCTCAAGGAAGTGTCCCTAATACTGTCCTGGGCGGAGGAAAATGTTCCCTTGCATCTCAGCTGTGTACATCCCGGGGGTGAAGAATCTGGAGACTCTCTGAGCAGGGGGACCTCTCATCTGGGAGAGTGATCCCTCAGCATCAGGGTGTTTCGCTCCCTGTGTCACCGCTGGGGTCAGACGGACGCGGATCTATTTGCGTCCCGTCACAATCACAAGCTTCCTGTCTTTGTGTCTCTGTCCCAGGATCCTCTGGCCTTGGCCACGGATGCCCTGGCAATGTCTTGGACAAGGTTCCAGCTCCTGTATGTGTTTCCCCCGTTTCCACTGCTGGGCAGGGTGCTGCGCAAGATAGTTCAGGAAGGGGTGCCAACCATCCTGGTGGCCCCCTGTTGGCCAAGAAGAGTGTGGTTCGCAGACATCGTGCAGTTGGCAGTAGATCAGTACGCTCTGCCACTGGTTCCAGATCTGCTCACTCAGGGACACCTACGCCACCCCAATTTACAAACGCTGGCTTTGACGGCCTGGCTTTTCTTGATGGAAAAAGGGCTGCCTGCCTCGTGGTGAATACTATGATCAGGGCTAGGAAGAGGTCCTCTTCTTCCATCTATTACAGGGTCTGGCGTACTTACATTGACTGTTGCGAGTCCCACTCGCTTCCCTGTCGTGTGTTTTCTATTCCTAGGATTCTGGAGTTTCTCCAACATGGTTTGAAACTGGGTCTTCATCTCAGTACTCTGAAGGGTCATGTGTCTGCTTTGGCTATTTTCTTCCAAAGATCCTTTGCTCAGCATCCCCTGGTTAAGACCTTTTTCCAGGGGGTTACTCACGTGCGTCCCCCACGTAAGCCTATGTTACCAGTTTGGGACTTGAATTTGGTCTTGTCTGCCCTGGTCTCCTTTTGAGCCCTTGCAAGGGGCTCCTTTGTCCATTATCACACTTAAGGTGGTCTTTTTGGTGGCTATCACTTCTGTTAGGCGTGTCACTGAGTTGGTGCCGCTTTCCATCAAGCCTCCTTATTTTGAGAGACACCAGGACAAGGTAGTGTTTCGTTTTAAGCCAGATTTTCTACCT
This sequence comes from Gastrophryne carolinensis, assembly GCA_027917425.1. Lineage (NCBI taxonomy): Eukaryota > Metazoa > Chordata > Amphibia > Anura > Microhylidae > Gastrophryne > Gastrophryne carolinensis. The sequence goes on from CM051239.1 coordinate 127,057,752, forward strand.
TAGGTTGTTTCTGCCTTTCATCTCAATCAGGACATTGTTTTACCTTCTCTGTGTCCTAATCCTAGTAACCCTAAGGAAAGGGTTTTGCATTCTTTGGACGTAGTCAGAACTCTGAAGTTCTATTTGGTGGCTACTGAGTCCTTCAGGAAGACTGATGCTCTTTTTGTGCTCCCGTCTGGACCTAAGAAAGGCCTGGCTCCGGCTAAGTCCACTATCAGCAAGTGGATACGTCAGGCTGTGATAGAGGCCTACTCTGCTAAGCGGAAGGAACCTCTCTTCCGCCTTACTGCTCATTCTACTCGTGCTATTGGTGCATCTTGGGCTTTTCAGCACCAAGCTTCTGTTGAACAAGTTTGCAAGGCCGCTACTTGGTCTTCTGTTCATACCTTTTCAAAGTTTTACAAGGTTGACGTTAGGGCCTCAGCTGATGCTGCTTTTGGCCGCAAGGTTTTGCAGGCGGCAGTGGTTTAAACTGTCTGCTGTTACTTTTGGGGATCCCACCCTACCTTACGGACACTGCTATTGGATGTCCCAAATGTAAGGAATATATTCTGGAACAGGATGTGCTGTATACTCACCTGTAGAATTGGTATTATATGTATACAGCACGTCCTGTTCCACCCCGCCCTTGTTATCATTATCTTTGGTTAACTCTTTATGGTGATTGTTCTTATGTTAAAATTTTCATATAATGGTTATAGTTCTCCCGGTCTCTTGCTAACTGCGTTTCAATACTGGGGATTTTGTGGGAGGTACCGGGTATATATGGGGCCGGGAGGAGCCAATTTTCTGTCTCTGCAGTCCAGCACCATCTACTGGAGTATATCCCAAGTGTAAGGAATATCTTCTGGAACAGGACGTGCTGTATACATATATTACCAATTCTACAGGTGAGTAATCACAGAATTGTATTTTCTTGTTATTTGCCTGCAAACTTTAATTATACTACATTATTGCGCTTAATCCTTCCCATTGTAGCCAAAGTAATGCACAATGTATTCATATGTACCTTGAGAAAGAGAGCTTTATCATGATAATGCAACTCGTTTGCCCTACTGTTAAGTGTATAATTGATATGTATTTAGCTCTAGCACACCTTAAGATGCTCAACGTGTTAAATCCAGCTTTCTATACATATATGCATCCTTTTACATGTACTTTTGCAGTATGGGTTGATGAATAAAAATGCATCTTTCAGTTACCGCAAGATTCTCTCCTTGGACTACTCTCCGCTTACATCGATGTTCCTGCCTAACTCATAAACTAATTTGGCTTCCAACACTACTTCTTTGCAGACAACACTCAAATATACCTCTCAGGCCCAGTCAAGTCATCCCGCATCCCCCAGCTGGACATGAAAAATAACTAAGCTTGTTGTTATTTTCTTTATTGCATGGCACGGCTCGCTTCGGTATTCATAACAGTTGGGTCATCCCGCCACAAGGTGGCGCAGTGGTACTGCAGAAAAGCTGTGGCTTGCCCCGGCTCCCTATAAAAATGGGCTTAACCATAGAGTTCCCCAGTGTTTCCTCTGCAGTGGACTGCGAAATTAGAAGATGGCTCTCTCTCTCTTGCGCAGGTGAGCGGGGCAACCAAGCCTGCAGCCCTGCAAGTCTATTTCCATCCGTTTCTGGACCCTCACTGCCTCCCAGCCTTGGCTGACAGATCGGGTGAAGGTAGGAAGGATTTCTTCCTTCTTGGCTGCAGCGCTGATTCCTCCGGCGGGTCGCCTTATCCAGTGGTCTGTGCCTGTGTGACCCCGCGGTGTCTTTGGTCCGTGAGTCCCCCTCATCCCCCCTTTATTAACTTCTGGGGGCATCCCATAGGAGGGCATCCCGGGTGGCTTCTGTCTTAAGCATGTACCCACTGCTGGCCTATTGCGCCTGTGCTAATCACCATATGGAGGCTTCTGGGGATAGTGCGATTGGGGGACCTTCGGGGCAAGCACGGCTGTGTTCCATGTGTGGGGTATCCGCTGTGGGTAACAGTGTCACGGTGTGCATGCCGTGCGCTGAAAGTGTCCTTGCGCTTCAAGCTGGTTTGCCTGCTTTGCTTCCCAGCTCTGCGCCTCACTCGGCTTCACCTACTCCCTCACTCCTGCAATTGGGCCCCAGTGAGGGGAATGTTGGCAGGGAATCACATTCTGATTTGGCTCTGCGGGTGGCTAAACAACTTGCCAGCAATGCTCTTAGGAAGGCCTCTGGCAAGAAGAGACACCTGGACCCCAGGCCTGCTCCCCTTACTGAGATGTATGTGAGGATTGATGATCTTGGTGACTGTCACCCCCTTGAGATGGGGGAGCTCTCCCAGGATTCTGACTCCTCTGGGAACCAGCAGGAGGGTTGCGATAGTGACCCTGGGTCTGCGTCCGAAGAAGAATCATGGTCCCCTGAGAACACTGATAATCTGGTGTCACATGTTTTTGAAATTTTGCACATTGCTGCCCCTGAGGAAGCTAAAAGAAAGCAGGGGGAGCTTTTTTGTCCTGGTAAACAGCGTCTAGAGTTCCCTGAGCAGGAACATTTTACCACCTTGGTGCTTAAGGAATGGGAACAAGTTGCCTGCGGTGCCCAAGGGTTTGGATAAAAGGTATCCCTTTCCTGTTGATCTTGTTAAGAGGTGGTCATTTCCCCCTGAAGTGGACGCTCCCGTGCTAGGCTTGTCCAATACTTCGGTCATGCCTGACACTACCACTCTGAGGGACGGTGAGGACCGGCGCATGGATCAAGTGGCCTGCCATGCTTTTACCTGTGTGGGGGCTGGCTTGCGCCCCGTATGTGCTGCCGCCATTACTGCTATTGCCCTTAAGAAACTGCTCAAGCGTCTCATTGATGGCACAACAGCTGGTAGTGTGGGGGAGGAATATAGGACTCTCTTACTTTGCACTAATTTTGTGGCCTTTATCCTTACTGCTATGGATGATGCTGTGCGGCTGTGTGGAAGAACCTCTGCGCTCTGGTTGCGCCAGTGGGCAGCTGATGCTCCGGTTAAGAAAGCTCTCACGGGCCTCCCCTTCATGGGACTGCGGCTGTTTGGGGAACGTCTTGATGTTCTAGCCAAGGATGGGAGGCTGCATCAGCGTAGGAGGCAGTCTCGGCCCTTTTGAGGGTCCTCTGCCCCCCTCCTTTCCTTTCGCATTCCCAGAGGGGGCCGTGGCTTCCTCCTCTCCAGTGGTCGCAGAGATTCTTGGGGCCGTGGCAGAACCCATGGTCGTCCCGGTCTCTCCTGGAATCCTAAGCCCAAACTCTCTCCCAAGCCCCCTCAGGCATGAAGGGGCGCCCTCACCCATCTGGGTGGGGGGACGGCTTCGGCTCTTTGCTCACGTCTGGAGGCTTCATGTCTCAGACCGGTGGATTCAGGATGTAGTGTCCTCCGGTTACAAGATAGAGTTTGCAGCCTACCCCCCCCCCCAAGATTCATCAGATCCCGGATGTCTTTAAACCCCCTGTCCGCTCAGGGGTTGCTTCTGGTGGTTCATTGCCTGTTAGAGTCCGGAGTCATTTGTTTGGTGCCTCATCAAGATAGAGATCAGGGGTACTATTCCAATCTTTTCACGGTCCCCAAAAAGGACGGCTCTCTAAAGCCCATTCTGGATCTGAAGGGCCTCAACAAATTTGTCAGATTCAAGCATTTTCTCATGCTGTCAATACCCTTCGCCCCGGGTGACTTCATGACCACTGTGGACATCAAGGATGCTTATCTTCATGTGCCTATCTTCCCAGTTCATCAGAGATTTCTAAGGTTCGAACTTCAGGATCAGCATTACCAGTTTGTGGCTCTACCCTTCGGTATCACCTCGGCACCTCGGGTGTTCACCAAGGTGCTGGCAGGAGTGATGGCTCTGCTAAGGAACCAGGGCATCCGCATCATTCCTTACCTGGACGACATCCTGATTGTGGCCGAGTCTTCCTCAGGCCGAGCGGGACACTCAAATGGTGACATCCACTCTGGAGTCTTTCGGCAGGGTGATCAACTATCCTAAGTCTTCTCTGTCCCCGTCCTTGGTGAGGTCATTTCTGGGCATGACTCTGGATACCTCTCAGGTCAAGGTGTTCCTTCCTCAGCAGAAGGTGGAGGGTCTTCAGCTGCAGGCTCGGGCTCTGCTGTTGTGTCCTCTTCCCTCCATCTGCCAGGGGATGCAGTTGGTGGGCCTGATGGTGCCCTGCTTCGAGGCAGTCCCCTTTGCTCAGTTTCACATGAGACCTCTTCAGTTGCACCTCTTGTCAGTTTGGGATCGGGACCCTGTGTCCCTGGATCAGGAAATTGTTCTGTCTCCCCTGGCCAGACAGTCTCTCTCGTGGTGGCTGGACTCAAGGAACCTTCTGGGGGGCCAGGTCCTTTCCCGTGCTGGGAAACGGTCACCACGGATGCCTGTCTGACCGGCTGGGGAGGCTTCTGGAAGTCCCTGAGGTTCCAGGGTCGGTGGGGCCCACAAGAGGCCCATGCTTCCATCAACGTCCTGGAACTGAGAGCGATCAGGTTGGTTCTTTCTCGCCTATCCACTCACCTTCGGGGTCGGGCTGTTCAGATTCGCTCAGACAACCAGACGGCGGATGCCTACATCAACCATCAGGGAGGGACTCGGAGCAAGCGAGCCTTCAAGGAAGTGTCCCTGATTCTGTCTTGGGCGGAACAGCATGTTTCCTGCATTTCAGCGGTCTACATTCCAGGGGTGGAGAAACAGGTGGCGGACTCCCTGAGCAGGGGGACGTCTCATCTGGGGGAGTGGTCTCTCAACAACCAGGTGTTTCTCTCCCTCTGTCACCGCTGGGGTCAGCCGGACGTGGACCTGTTTGCGTCCCGTCACAATCACAAACTTCCCAGATTTGTCTCTCTGTCTTAGGATCCTCTGGCCTTCGCTACAGATGTCTTGGCAATACATTGGACAGATTTTCAGCTTCTCTATGTGTACCCTCCGTTTCCTATCCTGGGCAGGGTCATGCGGAAGATAGCCCAGGAGCGGGTACCAGCCATACTGGTGGCCCCTTGTTGGCCAAGTAGAGTTTGGTTCGCAGACGTCATGCGGTTGGCAGTAGACCGGCACGTCTTGCCCAAGGATCCAGATCTTCTCACCCAGGGGCAGCTACGCCATCCCAATTTACAAACTCTGGCTTTAACGGCTTGGCTGCTGAAACCTCCATATTGATGGAAAAGGGGTTGCCTGTTTCTGTTGTTGATACCTTGATTCGGGCTAGGAAGAAGTCCTCGTCCTTTATCTATTATAGGGTCTGGCATGCTTACATTGCCTGGTGTGAGTCCAAGTCTCTTCTCTGTCGGGTGTTTTCTATTCCCAGGATTCTGGAATTCTTGCAACATGGTTTGGATCAGGGCCTTCAACCTAGTACCCTAAAAGGCCATGTTTTAGCTCTGGCAATTTTTTTCCAAAGATCTTTTGCCAATCACCGGTTGGTTAAAACTTTTTTTCAGGGTGTTTCTCATGTGCGTCCACCCCATAAGCCTTTGCTACCAGTCTGGGATTTGAATCTGGTGTTGTCTGCTCTGCAAGGGCCTCCCTTTGAGCCTATCCGTGAAGCTACCTTGTCTATTCTGACTCTTAAGGTAGCCTTTCTGGTGGCTATCACTTCTGTAAGGCGAGTTTCTGAGATAGCAGCACTTTCCATCAAACCTCCTTATTTTGAGAGACATCAGAATAAGGTGGTGTTCCGGCTTAAGCCGGATTTCCTGCCAAAGGTTGTGTCTGCCTTTCATCTTAATCAGGACAATAGGGTTGATTCAGAGAGACAAAAAAAGACTTTCTTTTTTGTGTCAATCTGTTTTTTTATTTTAATTTTCCTGTATGAGTGTACGAGCGATTCCATGCATGCATTGCAAGCCTTCTGTAAAATCTTCGTCTGTTCGGATGCCAGAGTACGAGTCCGAGATATTCTAGCGTGACTTCCTTGTTTTATTTTCTCATGTTACAACGTCGGCTTTAGTTTTTGCCCTTTTTCCATCGACTCCTCCCACGAATCCTTTACGTTTCCTGTTAGATTCTGATTCCCTTTTTCCATAAATGATCGTCCAGACGAAAATCCTTACGATCTTACACCTGCGCACTACAAACTTAACTCATTTAAGTGCTCGCCTACATATTTGGGTTACTCACTTCTGCTACAATGCTTAGCTAAATCACTTTGTGCTTTCCTACATCTTCCATGTATGACCCCTAAAACTTACCCAAATCACTTCGCGGTTAGGTTCTTCTTCCATGTATGACCCCTAAAACGTACCCAAATCACTTCGCGGTTAGGTTCTTCTTCCATTTTTCACCCCTAAAACTTACCCAAATCACTTCGCGGTTAGGTTCTTCTTCCATGTATGACCCCTAAAACTTACCCAAATCACTTCACGGTTAGGTTCTTCTATTTTTCACCCCTAAAACCCAAACCACTTCGCGGTTAGGTTCTTCTTCCATTTTTCACCCCTAAAACTTACCCAAATCACTTCACAGTCACGTGAATCTTCATCTCTAAATATTTCTTCGCCCATTCGTTTTGTGTTAATGTATTTTTGAAATAAAATGACACAGAAAGTTTTTTTGGGGGGTTTATAACCAAATGCCATTTTTTGTGCCTTTTTTTTGTTAATTTTTTTTGTTAAAAATGTACAAACTTTTTTTTTTTTTTGGCTTATAAAAATGTTTAAATATTTAAATATTTAAAATATATAATATGTTTTGAAATACATAATTAAAAACTATATACAAAACAATGGCAGGATCCAGAACATTAGTCTTCTTCTGTGGTCCCCAAAGAGTCACGCAGCTCCTGCATGTCGGCCACCAACTGAAGGACCCTTTCACTCATGGCTTCCACTCTGGCACGTGTGGTCCCTGGAGAAAAAAGAAACAAACATTATTTTTTGACAAATACATGTTTCTCACCTGTGGATGGAATGTTTTTTAGGTGGCAGGCTAACTCATGACGACATATGTCATTATGCTAAGTAATTAATCTAAGGAAGTGGGCATATGTCATTATGCTAATGCTATTGACTATGGCTTTAGGTATATTGGTGATCATGTCAATTACCACATAATCCAAAGAATGACATTACAACTTACTTTGTTGGTGGCCGACGTGTGCCTCGGGGACCACCCTTCGTTCTGGGCCCTGCCACTGCTTGGAATTTGAGGCTGTAGAGACATGTCAAATAGGGTCACTTCTAATGTCTTAGTCAACAGTAAGCAAATGACAAATTCAATGTGTGTGTGACATCACCCACCTTCTCCATGTGCCTCCTGATCTGCTGCAGACTCTTCCACAGATCCTTCACCCTTTACATCAAAATCTAGAAAAAAAGATTAAGGGAATCAGCTTTGTTTCAAATAGCATGTATTGTGTGCGGTTACATGAAGAGTCACATACCAGAGGCTAACGGCTCTGTCGCTTGGTACCTCCCTGCCCACGCCGAACGCCCCTCCTCCTCCTCTGTAGAAAGGTCCAGGGGCTGGTCGGAGGCCCCTACAGAGGAGGGGTAGGAACGTCGCCCTGGAGATCCTTCACTTCCTGCTGCAGATTCATGCAGTACTGGTCGGCCTGTGCGCCTCCAGGTGCGTCGGATTCAGTACTCCATTTCCAGCACTAGAAATGAAATGAAAATCATTTATAAATAAAGGCCTATCTTGTGTATTAGTTACATCTTGCATGCAATCGCTATGTACTTACTTGGGAAATGGAGTCCGAAAAATCGCTGCACCCAGGGCATGTGGTGCTGTTTCAGGTCTGACCAGTGCTGCATGATATGCATGTGGGTGAAGGTGGTGTCAGTCTCGTGCTGGATCCTGGAAACGATCTCCAGGGCGACGGTCCTCTTCTCAAAAGAGTTAGGCAGGTAGTCGTACCTGTGCTGAAGCATCGTCTAAAAAACACAAAAAAAAAACAGTATTTAGATCAAACTGCATACATATATCTGTCACAAATCGATCAGTTGACTAAATGACATTACCAGACACAGTTCTAGGCTAAAACCATCCTTCTAGATGGAAGTGACTTGGTTCGCACATGTGGGCCCTAACTTCTGTTTGGCATGGAGTTTTAGACACTTTTCAACAAAACCGTTTCTTCCTGCGCTTCCTTAAGGGCTAGGCATGCATTTAGATGGCAAATCAAAGGCATTAAAATACACTTACGAGCATAATCAGCTCTTCTTGTTGCGGGTGAAGATCGTGGGTGCCATCTTTCTTCTTGTCTGCAGCAGATAAGTAATGCCCCAGCGGTTTCCGGGTTCCGCGCGGCCGGACGAACGGCCGTACACACGCGTACGCGAACGCGTCATACCTAGGCATTAGTATTTAAAGGGTCCTGGACCCACAGCTCGTTCTCTTTCAGAGTCTCATCATTATGGGACCCAAAAAAGCCTTTGGGAAGGCAAAAGCAGCCAAGGAGTGCAGCAGCAAAAAGCAAGATAGGCATGAGGAGGCTTCTTCAGGCCCCACCACTCGCTCAAATATTCCAATGCCAAAGGTGCGGGAAACCCGCAGTGGGCATTCCAAGGCAACAATACCAACAACGTCTGCTAAGGCACCACCAATCAGCAAACCAAAGGAGGCAGCCGGGTAGACAGGGCAGACAGGTAAGGTGGCAAAAAAGCCCACGAAGAGTGTGAGAAGCCCCAGCCCACAAAGCTCACATCTCCACACCCATGTGGAAAAAGCGGGCATGGGAAGAACAAAAGCCACCGGGACAGAAGTCCCAGCCCCCAAAGCTCAGCATCACCACACCCACGTGGGAAAAGCGGCCATGGGAAGAGCAAAAGCCACCGGGACAGAAGTCCCAGCCCCCAAAGCTCAGCATCACCACACCCACGTGGAAAAAGCGGCCATGGGAAGAGCAAAAGCCACCGGGACAGAAGTCCCAGCCCCCAAAGGTCACCATCTCCACACCCACGTGGGACTAGCGGGCATGGGAAGAGGAAAAGCCACCGGGACAGAATTCCCAGCCCCCAAAGCTCAGCATCACCACAGACAAGTCCAACTACCTCCCAGGGGCATGCAAGCACAAGTCTCAAGGGCCCACAGAGGCACAGGGCAAGGAGCCCAACAACATCAAGCACACCCTCTCCTCCTCGGCAACATTTGCCACTGGCACAGGTGGTAAGGCACTCTCCATATGCCACATCGATGCCTGCAAGTTCAGTGGCCACCTAGCCAAGGACCCCAAGTCCATATCCAAGTCCAGTACAATCTTTAGCCAGCCACCTGTCCTACATTTCTCCCCAACACAGCCAGCCCAGAATGTCCCCCGAATTGCCTGCAACCACTGATGATCTGGAACATTAAGCAATAGGGCGGACATTGCGCCGAGGACAGTTGAGTGGCAGGTTTGGGGAAGCCCAAACTCTGGCATTGGCTAGTGGGCTGACCTTACATTATGATGAACTATATGGGCGCAAATCCAAAGCAACCAGCAAAATGCGCAAAGCTGAAATTTTAGAGGAGCTCACCAGACAGGTCAATGCAGCGGGGGAAGAGCTCAAAGATGTGGAGCAGATTCAACGCAAAATATCAGACCTGAAGTATGCAGCACGGAAGAAAGAAAATAAACGTTGAAATTACAGGTACATATATGCTTTGTGCATTTGTCTGCTTCTTGTATTGTCCACATTTTCATACATTTCCCAAACTATATTTTTCAGCTTACAAATTGGCGGAGGCTTCCCCACTAAATTACAATTTACCAGAGCTGAGGAGATGGTGCTGGGCCTGATACATTCCGTGGCCTTAGAGGGACACTCAGGGCGACGGGACACGGACATCTCTACTATTCCAGCAGGTTAGTAATGTTAGTGTGTATGTTAAATGTTAAATGTGTAAAATGAGGCTCACAGGCATATATGAACACATGCCCCTAGGGAGTGGCTTGTAGGGGAGGTTACAGTTTTACCAGGGTGTGGAATGTCTTTGGAATGTTCATTTTTTAATTTGCTAGGTCATACATGACCTTGGACAGTATTTCTGGTCACTATTAAAGTCTTAATTTTAGCTAAGGACTGCCTGTTATGTGATTCTACTCAATCATATCCAACACTTACTTCTTTGTCTTTAGGCCACTTGGGTTTGAGCTGTGCTTTGGTCTCAAATACATGATCTGGGGTCAGGGAAAGGTCTACATAGGAAGAATGTCCACCAGCATACTCTTAAGGCAAATGCTATTTGCAAGCTGAGTGTCGGCCCCTAATGGCCCTTTAGGGATGTGTGAAGCCTCATAACATGCAGTACATGCATGTTTGTTTTATTTAAGGTGACCAATGTGTATGTACAGGGTGACTCATACATATAACAGATAATGACATTCATAGTGAAGGACAACTTGGACCGTTGGGGGAGTTGCCATTCCTGCTTGCCCACGTGTTTTAGTGAAGCATATGTAGTAAGTCAGATCATCAATGCATATTTGGGTGTTTATGTGCCTTTTTTTAAACAATACAGCCCAGCATCAACCCTCAGCTAGTGTGGAAGCCTCATCCAGTTGGACCACGCCGTCAACTTCCGTGCTGCCTAGGAGCCAGGACCCAATATATACGGTAGGTGTAATTTGCTGAATCTGCTGATGCATGTGAATTAACATGACTAATTTGCATAACAAATATATTTAGGGCACAAACTGAACCTTTTTTTTTCACATGTCCCAACAGACCCACACACCGATGGAGGAAATCCAGGAGATGGAAGAGGATGCCACCTTGATGGGACCTTCACAACAGACCCCCCTGGAACATAATCTGCAACTGTCCCAACATGTTTCTTCACCAAATCCTCTGCAGCAGAGTGAAGCTGGCCGCATGCTGCCAGCCCATCGTGGGCAGCATGCAGAGACTGAGCCTACAGTCCCCAGTGGTAGGTCTGCTGCAGAGGATTTGGCAAGCACATCTGTGGCTGTTGGTCAGCCTAGATGTCCATCATCTGCAGGCGCTCCAACCCGGGGAATTGGGAGGAGTAGTCAGCTACGTCGCCCAGTTTCCCAGGGGAGGCGTGTGCCGATCATGGAGTCAGCATGGCACCATGAGAGGCGTTTATTTCGGCAACTAACTGAAAGAACCACAAAGCAGCATCGTGCACAATTAGAGACCTTAAATAATACATCAAACACCATGCTGACAGAATTTAGGTCTACCAACAGCCACATGGCCACCTTATCTACTAATTTCACAGCCATGCTTGAGGAAGTTTGAACTAGCAACACCCACATGGCCACCATGCTGGATGAATATAATACAAACACAAGGGGTGCCCCAACCCCAAAAAGGGAATATAACCGGAGACTAACAAAGGCACTCCATTTAGTATAATTCATATCCAATTTATTTCACAATTATTAAATTCTCACATTATCAAGACATATTCAAAACTATTAAAAACATGTATCACATATGTAGACTGCCATCAAATGAGGGGCGAGGGGGTTAGATTCTAATGTGGCCAGTGGAGGAACCTAATATATTAATAAATAATCAATAATACTATCTTCACAAAACAATCCATAAAGTGTAAAGTGCTTCCAAAGTGCATCAGATCCCAAATATATATATATATATATATATATATATATTATACATATACATAAAACAATACAACAATTACTAGGAAAGAGGTAGGTGTAAGTCACAAACAAAATACATATAATATTATCTTACTTGCCAAAGTGCCATGTGCGGACCAACCACTGGGACCCCCAGAATCCCTGCTACGCGTTTCGTGACCTAAAGTCACTTCTTCAGGCATCCATGCTGGATGAAGTTCGAACAACCAATAGAAACATGTTGGAATAGTTGCAGATTATGCATGCCACACATGCCCAGGTGATGGGCCACCTCCAGGGCCCACCACCAGGGTTTTATGGGCATCAACCATTTTAACACCTATTTCCCCTGTACCTGCTCCACATCTTTCCTCTACATCCCCACCGTATTGACCTGTCTGGTGAGCGCTACCAATATAGCCTTTTGGTATGGCTTTGCTTGTATGCTTTGGATTGTCGCCCATATAGCTCATTAGAGTGCTGAGATACCCCACTAGCCAATGCCTGAGCTCAAGCCTCACTGAACCTGCCACTCTAGCTGTTCCGCTGCAGGCTTTGGCCTAATTAAATTGCTTCTGGATGTGGCATAGGTATGGCTGCTTTCCACCTGTGCCTGTGGCAAATGTGGGCAAGCAGGAGAGGGTGTGTATGTGGCCCTATGTATTACTGGCCCAATATTGACATGCAAATGCTTGCTCCCTATGTCTGTATCTTTTCTTTTAGAAACAAACTTCGGCCTGGAGTGCATTACTTGAAAACTCCTGGATGTGGACAATTGCTAGGTGCCATGATTTGCCACAAATGTATATTTATGTGGTACTATGTATGTACATGAAGTATGCAAGTGCCCTTAAACTCCAAATGTACATATTTAGCTTAAATATATTGAATGTGACTTTACCTATTGACTACGTTGATGTTACATTAATGCTACATTGATGCTACATTAATGTTTTGGGGATTTTTAGCTTATTGAGGGATTTTCCAAACCAACACGCACCAAAAAAATGTATTACTCTCAGATGTGTGAATTTTTTAGTAATTAACTCATTACTAGTTGTTAACAAAACAAAAACTACAACATTAACAAAGCAAAATTATAGTCAAAAATAATAATTACAGACACAAAACAAACACAGGACAAAAAGAAAAATGGGTAGAAATCAAATTGGCCCGAACTGCTTGGCCAGAGGCACTAGGTGTGCCACGGTAGTGGTCATCTGGGTCCTGGCTGGGTGGAGAGGGGGGCAGATCCAAATACCGGGGGACACGCTGCATGATGGCAAAGTTATGTAAGACACAGCATGCCAGAATTATATCTATGACCTTCTTGGGGTCATACTGAAGTGCCCCCCCAGTATGGTCCAAAAAACGGAACCGGGTTTTTAAGAGCCCAAACGCCTTCCCCACAACGGCCCTGGTCTTCCGGTGGGCCCGATTGTAGGCGTCCTGGGCTGCATTCTGTGGCCGAAGGACAGGCATCAGCAGCCAGGGAAGCAGTTGATAGCCGGAATCCCCTGAAAAAATTAGACAAAAATACTATAAATTACACATTACTCCCAAAAATGTATAAAAAAAACAGTCCTTCACCATGACTAAGAGGCTATGTTATATTTGAGACACACCCTGAACTGCTCTGATAAAAAAAACAGCCTAACACCATCTAATGCATGTTTGGACCATTAAACATCAAAGATGGCGGATGAGGGCAAATCAGGCAGACTGCTAACAGGTATTGGTTTTGGACTGTGCTGCTCAGCATTCTTGGATGTCTTACATTTTCATGACCACAGATCTCCTTTGTCTGAGCCAAGCACAGCTCTAACCCTCCCCTGCACTTTATCCCGCTTTCCTCTACTCAGCAAGTGTCATGCTTATAAGCAAAGATGGCGCAGACCCTATAATAAAGTCAAGAACTGAATTGCAGCCGAGTGTGGGGAAGAATAATAAGTAATTTACTAAAACGTTGCCAGTTCTTATTTTGAAATGCTGGTCAAACATTTGTAAAGGGTTTGTGGTTTGCTAAATATAATGGTTAAGGTCCGGTTTAACATGTAATCAAGGGGTCAAAACAGCCATAGGTTCAGACATGGGTCATAAACTATATTCACTTGGCATACATTGAAAAGTGAATGACGTTATTTGCATCAACTTACCAAGGAGCCATCCACCTGATAATTCTCCAGACTCAAACCGACGGTACAATCCAGATCGACGCAAGATGTATGCGTCATGGGATGAGCCTGGAAACCAGCGAGTACACTAAGGAACCGCATATTCCACTGCTTGGACATTCAGTGAGTGGCCCATTTTGCGGTTCCTGGGAAAAAAGCAAAAAAAATAAATAAATTAGCAAGGCAAGGTAAACTACTCAAACACTAACTCCTAACACCCTCCCCAAAACATGTTGGCTAATATAAATAACACTAACTAATTGCATAAGTATTTTTGGGCCCAAAAAAGGATATGTATGTTGGATCAAGTAAAGATTAACTTTAAATTGACTATTTAAGGTCCACACGAAACTGTTTTCCTTTGGCCGACATGAAAAACATTGTAGAAGCTAAATATGGTACAATGTTTCGCATGCACAAATTACAAGGAGGGATTAACAGAGATACATTGTAAGCGATTTCACAAGGACTATTTACAAGGAGGGATTAACAGAGATACATTGTAAGCTATTTCGCAGGGACTATTTACAAGGAGGGATTAAAAGATATTTCAAATACCATTTATGTAAACTATATTAAAAAATGACAGATTGTACTTGCCTATAGATGTAATCGTCGGCTGCCGGAGGGACCAAGGCAACGTGGGTGCAATCAATGGCACCCATGACGTTGGGCATGTCAGCGATATTAAAAAATGCCAGCTTAATCGCGTTCATGGCTACCATGTCGTCAGGAAAAAAAAAATATCTCTGACTAATGGTAGCCATGCCTTCCAAAAACTTGGATAGTGCGCGGCTCAGCATAGGCTGGGAGATCCCCACGGAAAGGGCACCCAGCCTCTGGAATGAGCCGTTCGCCAAAAATTGCAGGCAGCCAAGTATCTTGGTCATACCTGAAATTGCTTGCCCCTTCCTTGTGGTGCGGGCTAACCATGGCCGCAGCTCACTATACAATTTATGGAGGGAGCTCGAACAGCTCAACGTCATGCATGCCATCGATGTGCATGCGTCGCCGGTGCAATCTGGTCTCGGCCCTGCTGACAATTTCTATGTCCATTAGCTGGAGCTCGTGATGCTCATCCACAAAGGCACAAAATTAGTTCATATTGCAAGGGTATACGCTGTCAAAATGGTCCCGTAAGGTGATCGCAAAGGAAACTAAATTATAGGGCGGTGGCCCATCGGCAATCAGCGCTCTGAATGAGTTGCAAGCCCATAACAATAACGTAAGTTATCTGAATGAATGCAAATTTTCAGATTTGGATGCGAAAAATGATCAAAAGTAACGAAAATGATCAGATTTCAATCCGTCTATCAAAAGCGCATATACGCATTAGCCCGAACGTTCGTGCAAATGGAAAACTGACGAAAAAAGGCAAAAAAATTACAAAGACACACAAAAACATACACAGGCAGCTACGGAAGTCCAGACGAATGTGCCTCTGAATTGAGCCTATTGTCTTGCCTTCATTGTGTCCTAATCCTACTAATTCCAAGGAGCGGGCACTGCATTCTCTGGATGTGGTCAAGGCTCTGAAGTTTTATTTGGTCGCTACTGAGACTTTCAGGAAGTCTGATGCTCTTTTTGTTCTCTCTTCTGGACCTAGAAAGAGTTTGCCTCTGGCTAAATCCACTATCAGCAAGTGGATCTGTCAGGCGGTGGTTCAAGCCTATTCTGGTAAGGGAAAGGAACCTCCCTTTAGGATTACTGCTCATTCCACTCGTGCTATTGGTGCCTCTTGGGCTTTTCAGCACCAAGCTTCTGTTGAACAAGTTTGCAAGGCCGCTATTTGGTCTTCTGTTCATACTTTTTCAAAGTTTTACAAGGTTGATGTTAAGGCCTCAGCGGATGCTGCTTTTGGCCACAAGGTGCTTCAGGCAGTAGTGACTTGAACTACTGGCCGTTACTCTTTGGGGATCCCACCCTACTCTGGACACTGCTTTTGGATGTCCCAACTGTTATGAATGCCGAAGCAGGCCATGCCATGCAATTAAGAAAAAAGCAATTCTGTGAGTACTCACCTGTAGAATTGTTTTTGTTCTTGCATGGCACGGCCCGCTTCGCCCCACCCTTGTTATCATTATTCTTGGTTGCCTCTTTATGGTGATTGTTCCAAGTTAATTGGGGTTTTTTACCTTTTTCACATTTTTTTTTACTTTATTCTCTCCCGGCTTCTTGTCTCACTGCTTGTTTACGCTGGGGAACTCTATGGTTAAGCCCGTTTTTATAAGGAGACAAGCCACAGCTTTTCTGCAGTACCACTGTGCCACCTTGTGGCGGAATAACCCAACTGTTATGAATACCGAAGCGGGCCGTGCCATGCAAGAACAAAAACAATTCTACAGGTGAGTACTCACAGAATTGCTTTTTTTCCCAGCTTCAGAATTTGCTACTGTGTCCAATATAACAATAAGGTCAATTCACAGCCTTCTATCTTTGTTTTCATGGCATAAGCCATGTACGTGCACTCGCATGATTCAGAGCCTCCATCGGAACCGCTTTGTTACTTCTTTGTTGTTGCTTAAGCCAGCAAAAGCGTTTCACGTACAGCTTTCGCTGCTTACGCAATGGAAGACATTTTTGTTTACGTGGAGAGAACGTCCCATCCTCAAGTGTTTTTTAGGCATTTTTCAACATACCTTGCTGCAAAATCTTTCACTGTCCAGCGACGTCTTACTGGTTTACTTCAGAAATTAGCTGTTTTATTCCATTTTCTGCATGCATATCGATGGTGTTTACACATATTCTGGCTTGTACGCATTTGCAAGGCTCTAATTTTTTATTTTTTTCCTGTGTTCTGCCCCTGGTCCTTACTTTTTGCTGTGCCAAGTGTCTTCTGCTCCTAAGTGCTTACCTCTACCCATCTTTTCTCCAGCATTGCTGCTTCTCCTTGCTTGGTATTAGTTTAGGATGTCCCATGCAGTGTTCTTTCTTCTCCTAAGTACTTACCTGTACCACTTTCTCATGTCGCATCCAGTGTCTTTTATTCTCCTAAGTGCTTACCTGTACCACTTTCTCATGTCCTATCAAGGCCCTTATTTATGAAGGAATAGCGACAGGTAGCGACTGTTGAGCGGCCGGTAATGACGGGCCCCGTCACGAGAACGCCGGCTCCCCATCACAATCACACATTTATCAAGCCAATCCTGCTTAGCGACTGAGATAGCGCCAAATAGCCACTCATTCATCATTATTCCAGCCTCAGCCCACAGCGCCAGTGTCCGACCTTGAACAGCGACAGGTATGACCTCTCGCTACCTGGCGCTCTCCAATGCATTTCAATGGAACAATCTTTAAATATTAATAATTAATTGTTATTGTTTTTTTTTTTGTTGTTGTTTTTTTTTAAATGTGAAAAATTCTGTGACCACTTCTGCCATTTTAGATAATTTTTTTAAGGTAAAAAAAAAAAAAATTGTACAGAATTGATATTACAGGTCTGATATTAATGTATTCATATTACAAAATTATTTAAAAAACTTGTTTTTTTTGGTTTCCAAAAATATGATTGGGGGTTAAAAAACGACTTTGAACCCATTGCCGCCAGCGCTCTGGGGTTTAAACATGCATTTTACAGCGCGAGAATTTTTTGAGCGTGATTTTTTAATGAATATGGTGGGAGCCGGTCGCTAGGGCCAGTCGCTATCAACGCGCTCCCATACAGCGCGGAACCTGTCAAATAGCGACTCCTCACCCAATATTCAACATTACGGCAAACCGACTGAGTTGCTATCAGCTACCGAACAACGGCCAAGCACAGCGACTACTAGCGGGCGCTCTGAAAATGACGCTACAGTCGCTCAACTGTCGCTACCTGCCGCTATTAATGAATCGGCCTCCAAGTGTTTACCTGTACCAATCCTTCTCCTTGCTTGGTGTATTTTTTGGATGGCCCCATGTATCTAAATTACATGTTACTCTTGCAATCATTGACAGTAAAATAAATACACCACAATGTTTTAGTAGTATAAACAATAAAAAAGATTTAATTATCATAAATAAATAAATATATATATATATATATATATATACATTTGAAATAGCCAAATAACTAGGTCATAAAATGTTTATTTGCATTTTTTTCTATAACAGTAATACATAACATTCAATTTCTTAAAAATTGGGGGACATTTACAGGTGGGTAAATAAAACAAATGTGGCAGGATCCCAAGTTAAGGTAGGTGGCTCCCCATGGCTGTGGCCAACTCCGCAATATCCCCCACCAGCCTATGGACAGCAGAATACAGCTCTTGTAGGCGCTGCTGCACATTCTCTCTGTATCCTGTAAATGACAAAAAACAAACAATTAATGTATAGCCTTGGCTTCCTGCAAACCTGTTTAAGAAGGCATGTTATTAAATAGTCACTTGTCTTGGAACTTACTAGGCTGGTGGGGTAGTCGGGGTTGGGGAGCCACCCTTTCCACTGGTACCTCTGGGTCGGAGTCTGTAAAAGAATAAAAAAAAAATCTTTGTTAGTAAATGTGGTTGAGCTGTGAATTGGATGTGTTGTGTGTGGCACATCACCCACCTTCTTCATCAGGATGCATGATTTCAGCACCTCCTCGCTGCTCACCCACTGAGATATATTGGCCATCTAGAAGGAAATATACCAAAAATCCACATTTGAACACATATCTGTGAGTGTTCAGTCTGTGTCTTCCTGTGTGTGCTTGTGTGTGATGGTCATACCTGATTCATCGTGCCCACGATCATCTGACTCCCTGCCCAACAGCTGTGCCTCCTACTCAGCAGGTTGGTCCAGTTGAGCTTGGGGCCCACCTGCAGAGGAGGGTGAAGACATTGGCACCTGTGCGCGACCATCTAGACGTTCCCCAGGTCTTGGCAGCATTGGCCAGCCTTGTCGCCTCCGGGTGGGCCTCACTCTCCAGCTGAACACTAAAAGAGAATAGCATTATTTTACATACAGCCCTGCCTATTGTGATGGTAGGTATGATTGGTTAGCAAAGATATGTCACTTCCTCACCGGGGCTTCTTTCTCCTTTTCAGGTCCAACCAATGCTGAATAAACTAGGTACACAGGTGGGTGGTGTTGCTCTTGACATAGATGTCGGACAGGAAGTCATACTGGTGGTTCTTCATCATCTAAAGTGTGGAAAAAAGGCATAGAAATGTCGAGCTAAGCAGGTTGTTAACAGCGGCTGACACCACTTTTGCTCTGCATGAATGTATCTGTGCAGCCTTGTTTAGAGATATTTGCAGCTGGTGTAATATTCCTATTAGCATTAAAACGCAGGTGTGTGTACTCATGAGCGTGATGGTGTCCTGCAGGTGAACAGCCCAAGGTGCCATTTTCGTGCTCCTGTCTGCGTCATATTATGTGCCCCAGTGGATCCTGGAAGTTGGCATATGTCTGAACTTCGCGTTGGGGCTGACGCCTACATAGTAATACGCAATTATGTACCAGTGAAGCATAAATTCAATAACACACACACTGACATGTTGAGAAGGCAACACCCCACCACTGTAGTTTCCAGTGTGAGATTAAGGTGGGAGGGAAAAAGTGCACCTACACAGGCAGGCTAGCTGAACCAAGCCATGCCTTAATGGATGTTTGGGCAGAACAACGCCCCCACAGCCTCCCTTTTCAGGCGAACGCCAGCACACAGTCAGCCAAAGCCAGCACCCCTCAGCCGAAGTCAGAGCAGTGCCAGGCAAATTGCTAGGGCAAGCCACACCAGTTCGAGCCATAGTGCAAGAGCAAGACAGAACAGTGGCAGGCAAAGTGCTGGGGCAAGCCAGAGCAGTGGCAAGCAAAGTGCAAGGCCAAGACAGAGAAATCCCCTGCAGCCCCTCTCTCAATGGAGCTTGCACCCCCAACTTCTTACTGTGTCACAAGCAGCAGGGGTCTAGGCCAGCAGCAGGCCAGCTCCTGTCTGGATACCCCTCTCTCTCCAGCAGCCTCTAGTCCACGCTCCTCATGGCCGACCACAAGTCAGACATCCAGCCCCCCGGGCAGCTGTGTCCAGTATTCAGCCAGTCAGCAATATAGCCCCTCAGGATCCAGCTCACCACCCATGGTGCTGATGCCCCCTATTCCCCTCAGTACACAGGGATAATGCATGTGTATGTGCTATACCTTGCTTACTTTTACAGCATAGAAGCAGATGGGTTAGCCATTGCTTAGCCACACAAGGTATGGGGCTTGACTAAGCTTATGCCATTTTCACATTGCAGGAAAAAACAGTAAAAAAATGGCCACCAAACCACACAAATAAGTACTGAGGCTACATCATCAAAGACTGCATCTTCAAAGAGAGCACCAATGGACGACTTGGATCTGGTAAGTGTCATGTGGCCAAAGTGGGGGCCCCTGGATCCCCATGCAGCTCTATTTTTGTGTACTGCGTGTGTGTCAAACAACAGCTAGCTAACTGATTTGTCTGGCCCTACAGACACCCCAACTACTGGCTGTCATACAGGATCTGAAGAAAGAGTATCCAGTGCACCTGCCTCTACAACAGCAGCAGCATCAGCACCCTCTGCTGCATCAGTTGCCTTCCCACCACC
Source organism: Gastrophryne carolinensis (assembly GCA_027917425.1). Lineage (NCBI taxonomy): Eukaryota > Metazoa > Chordata > Amphibia > Anura > Microhylidae > Gastrophryne > Gastrophryne carolinensis. The sequence continues at coordinate 127,077,975 of CM051239.1, forward strand.
CTCAGACACAACATCTGCCTCAACAGCTGCCACTGCAGCAGCAGCAGCAGCAGCTGCCTCTACAGCTGCCACTGCAGCAGCATCTGCCTCCCCCACACCCTCTGCAACAGCAGCAGCAGCAGCTGCCTCCCCCACTTCCTCTGCAGCAGATGCCTCCCCCACTCCCTCTGCAGCTACCTCCCCCACTCCCTCTGCTGTCACATCTGGATCCACAGCTCCAGCATGACTAACGGCTGGAGCGTTATGAGCAGCCGCAGCCATCAACTCCATGGGCCAGCTCTGCTGCCAAGGAGTTCCCATCACCCACATCAAGCACAACAAATGGGGAAAGGACAAGTACAGCTCAGCTGAAAGTGTCCCTACCCTGGTGAGGTGGCTGCAGTTGATGGAAGCAGATTGGCCAGCATATAGAAGAACCTTCATGCAAAACAGTGCCCTGTTCTGCCAAACCATGGGGAGACACATAGCACCGATAGTACTGATAGTACAGTGGCAGGTGCAAAATGACAACCTGGCACACCTGGTGGCAATCCGAGAAACCAGATACCCACCAGTCGTTCCAGCCCAGCAACCATAGCTATAAGCAAATACACATTGGGTATGTTTGTTATGATGTTACAACATTGCATGGAATGAAAAAGGCAAAGGGAAAACAAAGACATACCTAAAGAGATACTCATCTGCAACCAGTGGCACCAGTGCGTGCAGTCGATCACACCCATGACGTTGGGCATATTGGCCAGCTCGTAAAATCCCAGCATAACCACATTCCAGGCTACCATGGCGTCAGGGAAACAGATATACTTGTCCACCAAGGTAGCCATGTCATCAAGAAATTTATTAAGAGTGCGGCTGAGAGTAGGCTGGCTCATGCCCACCATTGGAGCACCCAACCATTGGAATGAGCAGTTTGTCAAAAATTGAAGGCAGCCAACCAATTTAGTCATGTCTGCAATTGCATGCCCCTTGCTTGTGGTGGGGGACAACCATGGCTGCAACTCACAATGCAGTTTCTTGAGGGAAATGCGGTTAAGTCGGTCAGCCCTCTTTTGGGTAGGGTGGACACAGAGTCACAGAGTAGTTGTAAAAATTTCTCTCTTCCCCAGAACATAAAATAGGTGTGTGGCAGCTGCTTTTATATAGGCAATGACCCCAATTCAGCGTTGTGGACTACCTCACCAAACTGAGTCATTTTCTCTCACTATCTGGACTTCCCTCTGCATCCTAGTTTGCCTGAATATTTATTAAAGAGATTCTTCAGCTTCATGGATTGCCTAGCAGAATCATCCCAGTTTACCTGAAAATTTTGGTCCACACTTTGCAAGAGTTAGCATATAACTCTAGCTTATTCCTCAGCCTACCACCCCCAGACCAATGGGCAAACGGAACATGTAAACCAGTTCATGGAGCAATATCTCCGCTGCTACTCCTCAGCCCTGCATGATAATTGGGTTTAATCAGGGATTCTGTAATTCTCTATACCTCCCACATGAATCTTCGTCTTCTCTGCAAGAAATTGGTGCCTAAGTATATTGGGCCCTTTAAGATCAAGAGAAGGATAAATGAGGTGGCTTACGAACTTTCCTTGCCGCCACGTCTGAAAGTTCACCCTGTCTTCCACATCTCCCTTAGATGACCTTTGGAAACTTGGTCAAACCTCCCGAACCTGTTCCTGTGAGAGTAACAGGGCATGGGGCACCCCACTTCAATAGAGCTACTCTCTCACTCTTTAAGGCAGGGAATTTCGCAGGGCAATATTCACTAAGGGAGACCTTCTCCAGTTTAGGGCATGGCTTTTTTGGGTCAGTTCCAGTTCCACTAGAGTCAAGCATAATGTATAGGGACAACATTTCCAGCTAGGTTTCTTCATCTGTCACTCATGAGAGGGGATTGCAAGATTTATTTAGTGTTGCGGGTGACCAGGACCCATCCTGGCACAAATTTCTCAGAGAGGTTTTATGTCTGTGCAAATGCATTTATTTTTATTTAATCTGTTGATCTCATTAAGAAATAATCAAATTATTATTACTAAGATTTATTCACTAAAAATTAAAATAAATTAGACTGCACCTTAGTTGAGTTTACATTAACACCTTTGATGGATCATTTCTCAACTGAAATCAGATTGATCTTTTATAAAACTGTGTGTTCAAACTTTAACAGCAGACCTATACCCTTCAGTGCCACTGTGCCAGGCATCCTGATTTGATATATTTGCTTGAAACTTCCCAGAAATGCTTAAAATATGACCCGAAATTACCTTCTCCACAGTAGCTGCACAGACATAGGTTCAGTCTTACCACACTTCGGGAGTCGAGCCCAGCTGGCAAACCTTTTAGGCCCATATTGGGTATAACTTCTCTCTCTACAGAAAAAGTCACGTTGGGCGGGTGAAGCCTCATTTTATAGCCTTATTTTATACTTATGTTTATGTATGTGATGTTGATTTAGAGCAGGGGTCCCAAACCTTTGGCTCGGGAGCCACATGTGGCTTGCTTACCCTCTTATGTGACTCTACAGTTGCTAGACCAGAACATTTGTGCAGGTCACACTGTTGAGACTGGAGGATACATGAAGGGCTTGCCATTGTCAGTGCCATGCATTGGCTTAATGCAGAGTCAGGTAGGCGGCATACCCAGTTGGTTACTGGATTAGAATGGCCTTGGAGGGGATCCAATCGTGGTGAGTATTAAAAGAGCCAAATTCAGGCTTCCTAGGAGTTACTGGGTTGTGGGGCATCCCAAATAGATATGCCATGGGGGAAGGGGAAATCATCATACCTAAAGTTATATTTTAGGTGTTGAATGTGGCTCTAGTCTAGAAGGTTGGGTCTTCCCACTTCAGAAAGTAAACTTTCCTGACAGGCGTACTTTTGCATTGTTTTGGTTTTCCAGCTAGTCATTTGACTTGTCATCCAGATGGCTTTCTCTGTTATGTTGCATGTAAAAGGTATGTTCAAATTATCCCCAAAAATGAATATAACACATCGTTTGGATCTTGGAGCATAATTATAGCCAATAAAATAACTAAAAATTCAAAATGGCCAACCGTATTGTCCTAGATGATGGATGTTTATTTTCTTTCTCTGCTAAAAATATATTTCTTGAACAAAGTTGTCCTGAAATATTACATAACAAGATGTATTTCTCCAATAATATCTACTTAGCTAATGTGGAAGTAGTAATGTGATTGTTTTTTGGCCATCTAGTGCCATTAACTGCTTCCTAAATGAATTATCTCCACTTAACTTAATGAGAACAACATTGCAATCAATCTAATGTACTCTAATGTTGGTGTATCCAACTTTCATTGAGGTTGTGCTTACAAATTTCAGGTATAGATCCAGAGTGTTTGGTTTGTAAGAAATATACAAATAAAAACTGATTTATAGCAAAAAGCCAGGCACGGTTGAATCATTTTTGTCCTTACAGCAGTCAGGATCGAAGCATATGGGTGTGAGCACACAAAGTGTTAAAACCAACCCACATAAAAAAGTCTACATTGAAGTACTACATTGGTTGGTGCTGGTCCCGGTAACTGGGTGCAGATAACATTAAGGTAATCAAGGCACTAAAAAGTCATAGCTGTCTTTGCTCTTTAATAAGACTAGCAACTGCTGGCCTTTCTGAGTGTGCTTTTGTACATGATGTGCCTGTGTATCTCTCTCTCTTTCACCCCGCACTCTCTTCCTCTTTCTATAGCCTCACTCATTTATCCTTTCCATGCACCCTTTGTGTGTTTCTCTGTAATTCTTCCTGTATTGCTCTCTATCCCTCTGCACTGTTTTTTTTTCAGTCAGAGTTAACATCTGCCCAACATATTTTAACAGAAAAGTAATTGCAAACACGATGTATACTAATCAGTCAATATAACCCTATTTTAAAGTGGCTCCTTGCAGCCTGGGCCTGGCTGTAGTAGCACCCCTTCCAGATATAGGATACCTAGTGTCTGAATACCCTTCTACCCCAAAAGCAAATATACCTTCTTATCTAATCCACCTCCTATAGGGGATACAGGAATGCAATGCACACAGCCCAGATCCCCGAGATACATACCCCTGACAGGTAAAGGTGGCTCTGCTGCAACATGTGTGAAGCTGTGTTTAGTGGCTTTGTGTGTTCCTTGTCAGCATCCAGATCATGTGGATTGGTATATATATCTGCACCTGGGGGAGCACATTGTGAAACTTTCAGTTTTTTCTGTATAATCACTTTGATCATCCATCCCACAGCACATGCACATGTCAACATTGACAGATTTGATTACCAGTGAGGCCGTACTAGATGGTGGGAGTGGAGATGCTGTGGGGTGCTGCGGAGCGTGGCAATGCCTAGCACACAGTCAAGGAGTTGAGGATTTAGGCTAGTATAACAGAAAACCGGGGGTTTCACACTGCCGAACATCGCAAATGAGAATGCCCTAGGGAAATCTATTAAAGTGTTAAAAAGGACCAACTCCATTACCTGTGAGTTGTACCTCAGCCGGCATTCGTGTCTGTGAAGATGTAAAGCTGAAGCTCCTCCCACCCAGCCTATATTTGGCTCGGCTGCCTCATGTCTTCAGTCTTTTCAGGCAGCCTGGCAAGTGGTTGCAAAGATTTTTGCAAGGATTTTATTTCCCCTTTATTCTGACTTTTTTTTCAAGTATTCGGGGGCGCCGGGCTTCTGACCTTGCTTTCCTCCCCGATGACCCTCTCTATGATGCCTGCTGGACAGTATTCAAACCAGGATGCTCGGGAGGAACCGTTGGCGAGGGAGTGCTATCAGGGTCAGGTAGGCATGTGGTCTGGGCATCCAGTTATTTTTTGATGACTGCGCCTGGTGGGTGGACCATTATTAGACAAAGGGGACCCGAAGTGGGATTGCACAGTGTCCCTGCCACTCATGTGTGGACCAGGATTCCGGGGTTCATATGGGATGCCCATACATAGGTCTGGGATGGACTACCCCCCTACTTGGTGGTGGCTGGGTGGGGCCTTCTCCCTTACCCTTCCCCCCTTTTTGGCCAGTTCCCGGGGGTTTGCACTGGGTGTCCCTGGTTCCCCTGGCCAGCTGGTCTGCTGCTAGCGGCGGACCTATGGTGACCTTGGGCAGGGGTGACCGGGTGGTCTCATGCAGGCTCTGCTACTCCTGTTCCACCTCTGGTTTTGCAGGGTGGGATGACTAGGCGGCTGCCCAGTCGCTGTTGTGTGGTGTGGACGGGGGTGCGGGCCTGGTGGACGTGCGGGCTCCGGCAGCATCTCTATTGCCCACCCCTCCTCCCTTCTCTGGTTGGCTTTAGGGACCTCTGCATCGCCATTTTGAGACCCTCCTCCTGCAATCTTGCTGTTGACGGTGGTGGTGGATTTTGCATGCCAGGCACCCGGCCCTCGCTAGTTCCCCTACACCACTCTTTCTGACAGGGTCTGGTCTCAAGTCTGCTGCTCAACAATTCAGGTGCTGGTCAGCTTCTTCCAAAACCAACCAATGGCTATCTTCTAGGTTGTTATACTATTGCTGTCCTCCATCCTGCTCAAACTATCCATTCTTCCTCCTTCATTCTAGAATATTATCCAATCAAGTCTATGGTCTAAGTATTCTATATATCATTTGCTCACTGTCATCTTGTGTCTAATTACTACAACTCCAATACACTTCTGTAGCTAGAAACCATAAAAGGGTCTAATCTTTTAATCATTCTCTCTAAAGGGGATTCTTATTAAAGGATTGAGCTGTTCCTGTTTAGGTTCAGGTCTCTACACACATACCAAAGAACGAAAGACGGAGTCTGGAAAAATGGCCCCACTCCGACATAAAAAGATAGAGACATAAAAAAGAAAATCTCTTCCTAATATTGTATAATGAATGTAACTTTCATAAGAAACATAACTATATTTTATGTTCTCTCAATTTAAGGCCCTTGTGTATACAGTAACAAGCAGTGATAAGCAACAGTAGTGTGGTCTAGTTGTGATGGAGAGTTCTCCAATCTCCACTATCTCTTATACTCTGTATCTTCATGCTGCACCCAAGGCCCTTAGTTACAATGCCTGAAACTTTCAGGAATTAAAACGTATTGTCCTGGCAGAAATAAAAAAAAAATTCTATACCTACCTGCAGCTCCTCCGTGCAGGCTTGCTGGTCCCCCGTAGCTCCTCCAAGCAGTACCAGCATCTTCATACTTCCCAATGGCAGGGAGCCAGTGATTCTATTTTCCAGGTCTGGCGGCCTCCCATGGAGGAGTCCATGGAGCCATGTTTATGATCTCACAAGCCTAGGGGGCATTCCAAAGCGGTTTAGCATGCAACCATGTCTACCCAGACTCTCTCATTCTCCCTCATTGGTGAGTATGAATATCCTTGCCCTGCACGAAGGAGCAGTGGGGGACCAAAGGTAAGTATAGACTGTTTTATGTTAATACCTGGACAGGAACTAACATACAAAGGTACATTTGAGGCAAAGGGTTAAATTATACTAATTTCTGCTCTCGTAATGCTGAATGTGAGGGGCTCTGGCAAGCAGAAAGCTTACCCTTTAAGTTATTTGTTCTGTATTGGAAATTGTATTCCAATAAATATGCTTTTTGTTCTATATATGTAGCTCTATTGCTTATACCATGGTTTAAAAAAAGCCAGATGTTACAGTAAATTAATTACTAATTAATAGCCATTTATGAAGGAGTCGGAATCAATGTCGGGACCTGATAACATTTTGGGATTTGGCTTATCACCTGGTTTTCACACCATGGGGCACCCCAAAATGAGATGCTTATAGACTCAAATTTAAACTGGGAGGAAGGGAGACAGAGTTTTGTCCACTTTAAATACTAGACCCTGGTTATACAAAAGGAGACAGGCAAAAGTATATTTGTTTTTTGCCATTTACTTTTTAGGTTGTGTGTGTGTATTTTTGGATAGTAAATATTGTACATCTGTTCTATGTCTTGTTTAATTAAATGTGTTTGTTTCTCATTTGGCTTGCTATAGATTTAATTAGCACGGTTTGTCTCCGTTACTTGAATAATAGAGACAAAGTAGATTCTGCTGCAACATCTTGATGTTTACATCCTAGATTTTAGGAGGGCAGCTATTCCGTAATGTAGGCAGTTATAAATTTCTATAAAGACAATTATAGGCAATTACAGTAAGGCTCATTTATAGACTATTGATGCTGTGCTGAAGGTACCTAAAACCACAAAAATAGATGGCCATGCTCGGGAGGCAGACAAGTGCATTCAAATTTGCTGGTAAGAGAGTAACGACCCCTGACCCTGCAAGCTACAAGCCCTTATGCCCTTTGGTATGGGCTTATGGCTCTTCTGCACCTTGGATGTCCCAAATGGTGGTACGAGTCCGGCAGATGCCATGCCTGCTCCTGACCCTAGGTGTCCCCTATGTGTATGTTAAAAAAGACACAAAACAAAATTGTTTATTGATCTCAATTGAAGTTACTGCCCATCCCCGTCTTCTTTCTTCTTTCCCCTCCATTCGGCGGCGTTTTCCTTCGGTCTGACAGGTCCTCTTTAGTCCTGCGATGGGTCTCCTTCTTTTTTTGTGGCTGTTCGTGGCCCCCTCTGGCATCTTCAGGTGTCCGTGCCGGTGTCCACCATTTGGATAAATTGGGAATGCAGGTTACCCCTTCTTTCATCCTCGTTAAACAGCGAGAGACTGCGGTGAGGGTCAGGGGAGCCAGCTTTAATACTTGGAGCTGTGGCCTCCATTGAATCTCCCCTACATCATTAATTATGTCACAAAAGGGTCAGGGCCTAGGGAATTTTTTTGTGCAACCCCCTCTAGGCCCCTCCCCTTTTGTGGTGTCAGAAGTGATGTAGGAGAGAATCCAGGCACGGTCTCCTAGTATAAAAAATGCTCCCCGGCCAATCATCAGGGAGTCCCCGTGATGGTAGGAAGGGAATCTGTGTTCCCCTCCTTTCTAAATGCCAGCGGAGGGCCCTTAGATGCCCTTCTGACATAAATGTAAAGGAGTCTGCATGGGACTCCGCACGGAGAAGGTAAGTATAAGTTAAATAGGATCAATACAATTTTGTGATGAGCCGCTGGGGGAGTAGCTTTTTTATACTTAGAGGCTGGGCTTTTCTGGAATTTCCCTACGCCCTTATGTTCCCTCTTTAATCCAAATGGCCAACGCCGCCACCTGAAGATGTCGGAGGGGGTCCCTAGGATCCATTAAGAAAGAAGGAGACCCACTGCGGGACTAGAGAAGACCCCCCAAACCGTAGGAATACAGTGTCCAGCAGGGGAAAGAAGAGAGGGATGGGTGAGTAATTTAAATTGCAATCAATAAACAATTTTGTTTGTTGAGATTAAACAGATCACGTTAATGACTCCTCATTCACATATTAAGGAACATTTACCATGAGTTTTTAAAAATAATTTTTACAATATCTTTTAATGTAATATAAAAATGAATATAATAATGTAATATCAAATACTATAGTATTAATAATTAACCAACCAGTCCTAATCAATTATTAACAAAACTAATATTACTATGCAATAAAATGGAGTCTTCAATCAATTCTTTATATTCATCAATAATGTAAAGATAATATAAGCTAAGAAGTTTAATGCACTCAATTTATATTTCAATACAATTGCATTCAAATAATCACTTTGTTTGGGCCACACCAATTATTCAGACAGCATCTGTGGAGGGTCTGATTTCCGCTTCAATTTGAAATGCAATGAAAAACTCTCTTTTAACACTTTTGTGTTCCCTCAGGCACAACAGCCTTGCACTGAAGTCCCAAAGACACTCACTCAGGTATGTGAGTTAAAGAGGTTCTACAGTAAAGTTGGCCAATACTTACCACTTCTTAATCTTTCTTTATGGTTGTCATTCAAAAGACTACCAGTGACCTATCAGGTTTTATAGGATTACTCGCTCATTAAACCTGCATGGTTGCTGGAGGTCTCATACAGTAATTGGCTTCCACTGAGGAATGAGGAAATGGTAAGCATTGGCTGACTTGACTTGAATTTAGTTCATCTTACCTCTTTAAGTGTATTTGCAAGCTCTTTGCCAGGTAGGGTCTAGGTCTGCAAGAACCCTAACCTACCTACGCCTGCTGCCCGTGAACACTGAGTTAACTTTTCCTCATGGAGTTCTGTAGGACCAGTAAACAGCTGGATAGAACTCTTCTTGGAAAAGTAGAGTATATCTGTAATGCAATGCTTATTTATGGTGAGAAGGGGTAGGTTAAGCTAGTTTGGGATCCCTAACATTCAGCATCCTCCCTGGCACAGAGTTGCAAAAGAGGGTTTAGGGTCACTGTAAGCTGACCTACGCCCTCCTTGAGTAGTCTTTCCCCAGGAAGAGCGTACAGTTGCTGTTGAGTCTAAAGAACCACCTCTCACATTTCCATCCAAGTGAACAGCAAAATATTATCAGAATTAGTATGAGTATTATTTGTCCAGCAGTGCTAAAATGTTAAAATGTTTATTATGACATGTAATAAGCAGCCACGTCTGCAAATGCGAGTGGTTTCTATTGAAAATACATTAAGGATAAGATACACTACCTCTAGAGTTTTAGGGGATAAATAACCTTGACGTTTGTCATTTTTTATAATTAAGGTCATAAATGAGAAATACTGTATACTCCAGAGACTCCTAAAGCAGCGATCAAAGGGAAGTGGAAAATCTATGTAGTTTGGTGAGCCTGGCTTTAGCTAGCCATTCCTTAAAACTGCCATAAAGCAAAGTCACAAAGTATTTAAATAAACAGCAGAAGAATATACTCGACGTCTCTTTGATTTCCTAGTATTCAAACAAAAATATAGTATTTGGACAGAAAGAACCCAAGGAAATCAAAAAGACAAATGTGCAGTGATAAATGCAAAAAGGTATTACCCTTTTTAATACCTACAAACAGGACATTTGCGTAACATTTTTAAATAAAATTGTGTAAACCTTAATTTGCTGTTAAATGCTGATATACCGTATTTTTTTCGCATATAAGACTCACCTGCCCATAAGTCACAGCTAGGATCTGGAGGAAGAAAATATGAAAAAAGTATTCTAAACCAAACATGCTGAAACACCCCATTACAGGCAGTGTGGCATTTCCCCGACCTCATTCTCCATAGGCAATGTGGCATTCCCCCCATCTCATTCCCATAGGCAGTGTGGCATTTTCCCCCTCCCATTCCCCATAGGTATTGTAGCATTCCCCCTCCCATTCCCATGGGTAGTGTGGCATTCCTCCATCCAATTCCCATAGACAGTGTGGCACTCCCCCATCATATTCCCCATAGGCAGTGTGGCATCCCCCTCCCATTCCCCATGGGCAGTGTGGCATCCCCCCTCCCATTCCGCATAGGCAGTGTGGCATTCCCCCCTCCTTTTCCCATAGGCAGTGTGGCATTCCCCCATCCCATTCCCCATAGGCAGTGTGGCTTCCCCCCAATCACCCCCCCCACACACACACAGTGAGCTGCTGGGTGTTCTGTCCCCCTCCCATTCCCATAGGCAGTGTGGCATTCCCCCATCCCATTCCCCATAGGCAGTGTGGCTTCCCCCATCCCATTCCTCATAGGCAGTGTGGCATCCCCCCTCCCATTCCCCATAGGCAGTGTGGCATCCCCCCTCCTATTCCCATAGGCAGTGTGGCTTCCCCCCTCCCATTCCCCATAGGCAGTGTGGCATTCCCGCCAATCATCCCCCCACACACACACAGTGAGCTGCTGGGTGTTCTGTCCAGTGACACCAGGATCCTGTGACCGCTGTGATTGGATGACAAGATCGTTATTCTCATCTTCACTGTGCAGCTCAGCAGGGTTGAAGCTGGAACAACAGTGGCCAGATGCTGACGTGGGACCAGGCACTGGAAGTGTTTTATTCCTTTTTAGAGGGAAATTTTAATTCACTGGGTATTGCTGATTAGGAGGGATGAGTGGGCTTGGGCATGGAATTTTTTGCTTTATGCATTGAATCTTCAATTTAAAGGGAAAAGACAATAATAAGCAGGCAGCGCACCTGAAGCGATGTTGTTTTTATATGCCTGCCTCTTGAATTTATGTTTTAAATAATACCTAGAGTAGACCTACACTGTGAATAATACCTAGAGTAGACCTACACTTCACAGTGTAGTTCAATCCATCCTTTCTCCTATCCTGCACTGGGTCTACTGTTCCCTAGGAAACCAGAAAACTCTACACAGGCTGCCTACCACAGCCCTCCTGTTGTGGCAGGATGTGCCCTGATGTTTGCCCGGGTCGGCCCATAGGGGAGAGGCAGCTTGGTGCTGGATCACTTGAGATAAGCAAACAGGTGGTACAAATGTCTTTCTTTTTCATAATACTGAGGGGAAGCTTGTCTAGTAGTAATAGGCATTTACTCCTTCGTCGTATTTAGGAACCCGTATGTTGACAATATCATCGTTAGTGATGAGCCGGAGTGGGGTCTATCCATTTCGGAAGACCTCTAGCTGGATAGTCTCCAGTATTTGGCACTCTGGGCCCGAATACTGATTGCAATTGCTACAGCTCCCACTACCCTGTGAACTGGTAAAGGGGTCCCTTAAAAAAAAAAAAAAAAAAAAGATTTTAAAATTGACTGTCACTGCGTCGTCTTCCTTCATTTGTCCCCTGCCAGACATCATCCTCTCTGCAGATCCGCTGGGTCGGGTGCTCCCTTCTAATTCAGCTGGCTGTGATCTTTCAGCTGTAGTGAGAGAATCCAAGGGGACCCCCTATACCAGTTCACATGGGTAGTGATAAGATAATCAAGTCTTTCAGAGAAATTCAATGTACTTATATAATTGTGGTGTGATCCCAGAAACATATTTTTTTAATTACCGTATTTTTCGCCCTATAAGACGCACTTATTTTTCCCCAAAAGTGGGGGAAAAATGTCAGTGCGCCTTATCGGGCGAATGTAAAAAAAAAAAAAAAAAAAAAAAACTCACCCGTCCCTGGCGCTCCCGCGTTGTCTGCCACACTGCGAGAGGCCAGAGGAGCGGCGGGGGCTCTGTCACGGCCCAGCCGCTGCGATCGCTGTCTTTTCAGGCAGCGATGACAGCGGCGGGGCCAGAGACAGAGCCCCTGCCGCTCCTCCATCTGCTCCTCCACACGCGAGCACGAAGGTCCGGGCAGTGGGTGGGCGTGGCCTGCACCTGCGCAGGCCACGCCCGCCCGCTGCCCGGACCCCCCTTCGGGGGGAGAGGGGCCACACAGCCTTTGGGAATGGGGGGATGGGGATGCCACACAGCCTATGGGAATGGGGGGATGGGGATGCCACACAGCCTTTGGGAATAGGGGGAGGGGTATGCCACACAGCCTATGGAAATGGGGGGAGGGGATGCCACACAGCCTTTGGGAATGGGGGGAGGGGTATGCCACACAGCCTATGGGAATGGGGATACCACACAGCCTATGGGAATGGGGGGAGGGGGATGCCACACAGCCTATGGGAATGGGGGGAGGGGGGTGCCACACAGCCTTTGGGAATGGGGGGAGGGGTATGCCACACTGCCTATGGGAATGGGGGGAGGGGGATGCCACACAGCCTTTGGGAATGGGGGGAGGGGTATGCCACACAGCCTATGGGAATGTGGGGAGGGGTATGCCACACAGCCTATGGGAATGGGGGGATGGGGATACCACACAGCCTATGGGAATGGGGGGAGGGGTATGCCACACTGCCTATGGGAATGGGGGGAGGGGATGCCACACAGCCTTTGGGAATGGGGGGAGGGGTATGCCACACAGCCTATGGGAATGGGGGGAGGGGTATGCCACACAGCCTATGGGAATGGGGGGATGGGGATACCACACAGCCTATGGGAATGGGAGGAGGGGGATGCCACACAGCCTTTGGGAATGGGGGGAGGGGTATGCCACACAGCCTATGGGAATGGGGGGATGGGGATGCCACACAGCCTATGGGAATGGGGGGATGGGGATACCACACAGCCTATGGGAATGGGAGGAGGGGGATGCCACACAGCCTTTGGGAATGGGGGGAGGGGGATGCCACACTGCCTATGGGAATGGGGGGAGGGGTATGCCACACAGCCTATGGGAATGGGGGGAGGGGTATGCCACACAGCCTATGGGAATGGGGGGATGGGGATGCCACACTGCCTATGGGAATGGGGGGAGGGGTATGCCACACAGCCTATGGGAATGGGGGGATGGGGATGCCACACAGCCTTTGGGAATGGGGGGAGGGGTATGCCACACAGCCTATGGGAATGGGGGGATGGGGATGCCACACTGCCTATGGGAATGGGGGATGGGGATACCACACAGCCTATGGGAATGGGGGGAGGGGTATGCCGCACAGCCTATGGGAATGGGGGGATGGGGATGCCACACAGCCTTTGGGAATGGGGGGAGGGGTATGCCACACAGCCTATGGGAATGGGGGGAGGGGGATGCCACACAGCCTTTGGGAATGGGGGGAGGGGTATGCCACACAGCCTATGGGAATGGGGGGATGGGGATGCCACACTGCCTATGGGAATGGGGGGAGGGGGATGCCACACAGCCTATGGGAATGGGGGGATGGGGATGCCACACTGCCTATGGGAATGGGGAGAGAGGGATGCCACACAGCCTATACTAATGGGGGGAGAGGGGGATGCCACACAGCCAATGGGTATATGGGGAATGGGAGGGGAGGATGCCACACTGCATATACGGGGAATGGGATGGGGGCATGCTACACTGTCTATGGAATGGGGGCATCCCACACAGCCTATGAGAATGGGATAGGGGAATGCCACACAGCCTATGGGAATGGGAGGAGAGGTGGATGCCACACAGCCTATGGGAATTGGATAGGGGAATGCCACACTGTCTGTAATGGTGCGTTTTTGGTTTAAAATTGTTTTTTCTTATTTTCTTCCCCCAAATCCTTGGTGCGTCTTATGGGCAGGTGCGTCTTATAGGGCGAAAAATACGGTAGTCAATGGTCTTTGGCAGTTAATATTTTTTGTCAAAACGTTTTGACTTGCGACCCTGTTGACAATTAGCAACAAAGTGTTTAATGATTTTTTTCCCCCCACTTAGTAAAACAAGCTTCCTAATAATTATGCACACCTTCATATAGGGGCCTGATTTCCTTAGGTCACACAATTACTCATAATTGTGCACATAGTAGTGTAGGATTTATGGGTCTGCTTTAATGTAATACATATATAAAAATAATGTATTCTTAGTATACAGTACGTCCTGCTCCAGATAGATTACTTACACTTGGGTTATCCTCCGCCAGATGGCGCTGCACTGCAGAGACATGTAAAACAGGTTCCTCCCGGCCCCTCAAATACACGGGACCTCCCACAAATCCCCAGATTTCTCTGCAGTGCTTACTGCGAAGACATGAAATTATCACTCTCTCGCAGGTGAGCGGGGCTATTAGCCTGCGGCCCTGTTGGACTATTCCCACCCGTCTCTCGTGTGATGTGCCTCCCAGCCTGGGCTGCGCTGGTCGGGTGAAGGTAGGCAGCACCATGTGTGCTTAAGGAGCCCTGCTCCACCGCAATCCCCCACCAAAGGGTAGGCGGTATAGGCTGATGGTGAGCCTTTATGGGATGCCCCTCCCGCATTATTGTCCCATGCCCCGTGTAGCGGTGGGTCCTGTACAGAGGGCCGCCATCCTCCCTCATTCTCCCTGTAGCCTTCAGGAGGGAAAGAAAGGGGGGGTGTGGGTGAGCGTGTATCGTGATTCGCGCATATGGTGTTTTCTCATGACTAGTATATGTGGTGTCAGCCGCCGCGCTGACTTGTCTTTTTTACTATTGCAAATGCCGCCGCGCGCGTCTTTTCCTTCATTTGGATGTTCCGCGCCGGGCGGCGGGGTTACCTCAGACGCTTCTGCGTTCTCATTTATACTGATTGTAGTGTGTTTGGTTCTGACACCCCTTCTTCCCATTGTGTCTTTCAGACGGGTGAATCCATTGGCTTCTCCCGGCCCGGTGTAATTGATAGTTGGGCCTTGTATAATTACTCCCACATCCAAGGTTGCTTTATAGCGTCAATCCCTACTGGCATATTGTGCCTAATAATCACCATATGGAGGCATCCCAGGATAGTGTTACCGGGGTCCCTTTGGGACAAGACCGGCTGTGTGTAGCATGTGGGCAGCCTCATGCTGACGCTGACAAGGCGTGGGTCTGTGTACCCTGTGCTGAGCAGGTGCTGGCATTGCAATCTGGCCTGCCAGTGGCTGCACCTCGTTTCACTTCACCTACTCCCCCCAGCTTAAATCTCACTCCTGTTGAGTTGCATACTTGTGGGGATTCTCAGCCTGATGTGTCTTCTAGACTGCCTACTGTTGAACAGATTATTGCGAGGTCTTTAACGCGTAAGGGCCCTGGTAAGAAGCGGCACTTGACGCCTAATGTTACTGTTTTCCCTATGGGAACTGAGGAGTTTATGAATCTGTGTGGCTATACCCCATCTGATGAAGGAGTGCTCTTTTCTGATTCAGGCTCATCTGATGAGAGACCAAGGGGTCATGACGCGTCTGGCTCTGACCCCTGGGCCCCGGATGACACTGACAGATTATTGACCCAGATCTTTGAGGTTCTGTCTATCTCTCTCCCTGGTGAGGCTCCCAGGCAAAAAGGGGAGCTTTTCCATACAGCAAAAACACGTTTGGAATTTCCAGAGCAGGCACATTTCCATACCCTTGCGCTCAAGGAATGTGAGCGCCCCAGTAAACTTCCCGGGGTTCCAAGGAGTTGGGATAGGAAGTATCCTTTTCCTGCTGAGGTGGTTAAATGTTGGTCATCCCCCCCCCCGAGGTGGATGCCCCGATCCCAGGGCTATCTAACACCTCTGTCATGCATTCCCCTGAGTCTACTACCCTGCGGGATGCTGAGGACTGGCGCGTTGACCAGCTGGCCTCCCACGCCTTTGCATGTGCGTGGACGGCGCTGCGCCCGGTCTGTGCCTCTGCTATTACTGCTGTGCTACTAGAACCCTTATCAGAAATATGCTTGATAGTGCCCTTGATGATCTCCCTTGTGAGGTGTTTAATGCACTCTCCAGTTGTGATGTTTTTGTAAATTTATCATTGGATGACACCATCAGAATGTGTGCCAGAACTTCTGCCCTCGTGGTGGCTATACGCCGCTCGGTTTGGCTGCGACAGTGGGTTGCTGACAATGCTGCAAAGAAGGCCCTCACTGGGCTTCCATTTAAGGGGCTACGCCTGTTTGGGGACCATCTAGACCTTTTTGCTAAGGGAGGTAAGTTACCCCAGCGCAAACGGCAGTCTCGGCCCTTTCGGGGCTAGGGCTCCCTTTCACTCCCCTACCGTGGTGCTAAACAAGGAAAAGGGGTGTCCTTCGCAGGGGCTCGTGCAGATTCCTGGCACAGGAGCAGAGGACGACGTCCTGGGTCCTCCTGAGGGGCTAAGCTCAAATCCTCTCCCAAGCCCCCTCAGGCATGATGGGGCGCCCTCGCCCGTCAGGGTGGGGGGACGGCTGCAGCACTTTGCTCAACTCTGGAGGCATCATGTCTCAGACCGGTGGATTCAGGAGGTAGTGTCCTCCGGCTACAAGATAGAGTTTGCTGTGCGGCCTCCCCCAAGATTCATCAGGTCCCAGATCCACCAGGACCCTGTCTCAGCTCAGGTGTTGGCGCAGGCCGTGCAAGGCCTTCTGGGTCTGGGGATCATTTGCAGATTCCCCTTAAGAGACAGAGGCAAGAGGTTCTACTCCAACCTCTTCACAGTTTCCAAAAAAGATGGGTCAGTCCGGCCCATTCTGGATTTAAAGATCTTCAACAAATTTGTCAAGAACAGGCGTTTTCACATGGAAACTCTGCGCTCGGCCATCAGCTCCCTGCGCCCCGGGGATTTCATGACGTCTGTGGACATCAAAGAAGCTTACCTTCACATCCCTGTGTTTTCAGGACACCAAGGTTCCTCAGATTCGCGTTGGAAGATCAACATTACCAATTTGTGGCCTTGCCATTTGGCCTCACTTCAGCTCCCAGAGTGTTCACCAAGGTGCTGGCGGGGGTGATGTCTCTGATGAGGTCAAGGGGCATCCGCGTGCTGCCCTACCTGGACGACATACTCATCACCTCTCGGTCTCTACAGCAGGCAGAGTTGGACACTCAGCTGGTGGTGTCCACCCTGGAGTCCTTCGGCTGGGTGATCAATCACCCCAAGTCCTCTCTGTCCCCTTCCTCGGTGACCCCGTTCCTGGGAATGATTCTGGATACGGTACAGTCAAGGATATTCCTTCCTCAACAGAAGGTGGAAGCTCTAACTGCGCAGGTGAGGTTCCTGGTGGCGTGTCCCCAGCCCTCCCTCAGGCAGGGAATGCAGTTGGTGGGCCTGATGGTGGCGTGCTTCGAGGCGGTGCCTTTTGCTCAGTTCCATTTGAGGCCTCTACAACTTCACTACGTCAGTATGGGACAAGGACCCAACGTCCTTGGACGGGGTCTGTGTGCTTCCCCCCTTGGTCAGGCCTTTCGTGGTGGCTGGACCACAGGAACTTGCTGGGGGGCAGGTCCTTTCTGGCCCCCTCCTGGGAGACGGTCACCACGGATGCCAGTCTGTCAGGATGGGGGGGATTCTGGAAGTCTCTGCGGTTCCAGGGGAGGTGGGGCCCTCAGGACGCCCACTTACCCATCAACATTCTGGAACTACGGGCGATCAGGTTGGTACTGGAGCAGTTGACCAATCACCTGAGGGGTCTGTCTGGGCAGGTGCGCTCAGACAACAGGACGGCGGTTGCCTACATCAACCATCAGGGAGGGACCTGGAGCAGGGGGGCCCTCCAGGAGGTGTCGTGGATTCTGACATGGGCGGAGGCCAATGTTCAATGCATTTTGGCTGTGTACATCCCGGGGGCAGAGAATCTACTGGCAGACTCTCTGAGCAGGGGGACCTCTCGTCAGGGAGAGTGGTCCCTCTGCAACAGGGTATTCCAGTCCCTGTGTCACCGTTGGGGTCTACCGGATGTGGATCTGTTTGCGTCCTGTCACATTCACATGCTCTAGGCTTTTGTCTCCCTGTCTCAGGATCCTCTGGCCTTGGCCACAGATGCTCTGTTCATGTCATGGCAGGAATTTCGGCTCCTGTATGTCTTTCCTCCATTCCCCCTGCTGGGCAGGGTCCTGCGCAAGATTGCTCTGGAAGGGGTGCCAGTGATTCTGGTGGCCCCCAGGTGGCCAAGAAGAGTGTGGTTCGCAGACGTGGTGCAGATGGCAGTAGACCAGTACGTTCTGCCAGGAGTGCCAGGTCTGCTCACTCAGGGCCCCTTACGCCATCCCCATTTACAAACTCTGGCCTTGACGGCCTGGCTGCTGAAACCTCCATCTTGATGGAGAAAGGTTTGTCTGCCTCGGTGGTTGAGACCATGGTGAAGGCTAGGAAGAAAACTTCTTCTTCCATCTATTATAGGGTATGGCGTACCTACATTGACTGGTGTGAGTCTAGGTCTCTTCCCTGTCGGGTTTTCTCAGTTCCCAGGGTTCTGGAGTTTTTACAGCATGGGTTGGGTCTCCAACTCAGTACTTTGAAGGGTCAGGTTTCTGCCCTGTCTGTCTTCTTTCAGAAGTCTTTTGCTCAGCATTCTTTGGTTAAGACTTTCTTTCAGGGGGTTACTCATGTGCGTCCCCCACGAAAACCTATGGTCCCTGTTTGGGATTTGAACTTGGTTTTGTCTGCCTTGCAGGGTGCTCCCTTTGAACCTATTCAGGATGCTGCTCTGGCTGTACTTACCCTCAAGGTTGTCTTTCTGGTGGCTGTTACTTCGGTCAGGCGTGTGTCTGAGCTGGTGGCTCTGTCTATCCAGCCCCCATACTTTGAGAGACACCAGGATAAGGTGGTGTTCCGCTTTAAGGCGGATTTTCTGCCTAAGGTGGTGTCTGCTTTTCATTTTAATCAAGATATTGTTGTTTCTTCATTGTGCCCTAATCCTAGCAATGCTAAGGAAAGGGTTTTGCATTCCTTGGATGTGGTCAGGTGTCTGAAGTATTACCTAGTAGTCAATGCGTCCTTCAGGAAGACTGATACTCTTTTTGTGGTCCCTTCTGGTCCTAGGAAGGGTTTGGCTCCTGCCAAGTCTACTATCAGCAAATGGATCCGTCAGGCTGCGATTCAGCCTATTCTGCTAAGGGGAAGAATCCTCCTACCAGGCTTCTGTTGAACAAGTTTGCAAGGCTGCTACTTGGTCTTCTGTTCATACCTTTTCAAAGTTTTACAAGGTTGATGTTAGGGCCTCAGCTGATGCTGTTTTTGGCCGCAAGGTTTTGCAGGCAGCAGTGGTTTAAACTGTTTGCTGTTACCTTTTTTGTTGGGGATCCCACCCTACTTTATGGACACTGCTATTGGATGTCCCAAGTGTAAGTAATCTATCTGGAGCAGTACGTACTGTATACTAAGAATAATACAATTCTGTGAAATGCTCACCTGTAGAATTGGTATTATCAGTATACAGTATGTCCTGCTCCACCCCACCCTGGTTTTGCATTATTCTGGATCCCCTGTATGGTGATTGTTGTCATTGTTATAGTTACCAGTTTTTGGGTGGTTAAATTCTCCCGGCTTCTTGTTCACTGCTTTTCAATGCCTTTGGATTTGTGGGAGGTCCCCGAGTATTTGAGGGGCCGGGAGGAGCCTGTTTTTACATGTCTCTGCAGTGCATCGCCATCTGGCGGAGGATAACCCAAGTGTAAGTAATCTATCTGGAGCAGGACGTACTGTATACTTATAATACCAATTCTACAGGTGAGTATTTCACATAATTGTATTTTTTAGAGAACATCATACAATTCTCCAAAACATAGGCCTGCATTTTCTAGGCTAACATTTACCACTTACAAAAATATGTAAAACATTACTTTATCTGCCGAAACCAAAATGTAACAAAAAAGACATGTAGAGAAAGAACTATTGTGTACTCAAAAATACCTGTAAAATGTCATCTAGTTTTCCATTAACGCAAATAAATACATTTTTATGGTGAAAGTTAACAGCATTGCTTATAATGGAAGTTGTATTTCAGTAGATGTCAGCTAACAACACAATGGTAGCGTGCAACAAGTAAACTGCAATGCCAGACAGCTCATTGTTCCCTGACCTGAATTCCACTTCCACTGTGTGCAATAGATGACTCTGCATCTCGATCTACTGAAATATATCAGAAGCATTTCGTAAGAGTATAGGCACAAAATAAACATTAAAGCTCAATTTCTTACACATCTTGAAAATTATTTTCTTATTCAGCAATTACTTATTATAACACCGGAATGTAGCTAGCTAGTTAAAGGGATATTTAAGGCAAAGGGTTTAATTAGCCTGCTTTCTTCTTGCCCCATATTGGCTGTCAGGTGCTGCATCTTTTATTCACCAGCACTTTATATTCCCTGATAAACCCTATAGATCATGCTTACTTCTGCTGCTCGGACGCAGGAATTCTTACTCTCTTGCATGATTCAGGAACACATACAAGACAATCCTCCGCGTGCATGAAAAAAGCTTTAGAGGAATTCTCACTTGTGTACCAGATTTAACAACTCGCATGACAGTTTACTGAATCACTGTTATACGAGTTGCAAGTGATTTCATTGATAAAAGCCATGCCACTTTTTTTTTTATATTGAAAATGACAGCCAGCATTTGCTTTGTTTTATTTTTTTAATCATATTAATGACAATAAAAAAGCATGTTGCCCCCGCCCTATTTGCCAGCTAGCCTGGGCACAAGGCATAAGGGCTGGTAACCCAGGATTCAGAGGAGGCAGATGGCCCCTGGACCTCTTACCAGTTCACCCCAAGTGTAAAAAATAAACACACCACACAAAAAACGTAATTATTCTTCATTTCAATACTTACTGTTCTCCATCTTTTGTCCCCCGCTAGGCAACGTCTTCCTCCAGTCCAGCGGTGTTCAAGGTCCCTCCTGTGATGTGTAAGTCACATGGGGGAGATTCCTCTCTTTATAAAAGCAGTCTCCCCCCGCATTTAATCCAGTCCCTAGCTGGGAAGACATGATGGAAGAAGGGGGACCTCGTCTGCATCATTTTCAGTATGTCAGTGCGGGAAAATGGATGGGGAAAGGAAAATATTAATTAAGGTTATTAAAATATACCATGGACCCCTATACTAGTTCAATTACCATTACCCGCACCATCATTGGCCAGGTGCTAAGAACCAGACCTGTGCTATCGTGTATAAGCTCTGGTAATGCCCAGGACTGGCAGTTTGGCATTATAAAAATATTTTTATATTCTTAATTAACTGATACTTTACATCATCCATTGTCCCAAGCTGACACACTAAAATACTGCAGAGAAGAGGGGGACACAGAACCTCCTTCTTTCATCCCGGCTTCCCAGCCAGGGACTCGATACAGGGCGGGGGAGATTGCTTATTACAGAAAGGCGGAGCTTCTCCTGAATCTCCCCAATATAACTTACATACCACAGGAGGGAAGAGAGATGGATGGGGAGTTCCCCAAGAAAACCCCTCTATCCCCCTCCCCTTCTGTGATGTATGTAGTATAACATGCCGCTCCCTGCGGCTCATTAATAATTTCACGGTTAGGAACTGGGTTGAAGGGCGTGCATCCCTGTGCATTGGAAGAAACCGTAGCCACCCAGTGTTTCATTCTGGCTCAACAGGGTCTCGGAGATGGAGAGATTTGAGGGCATAATCGTTGAACGCAATGAGGCGCACAGCCACAGATGGGCTGGATGGGTCACATTTGTATACTTACCAGAGTATAAGGCTCTAGCCGATACAAATCAGTAACGACAGTTGTACTGCGCTGTTTCTCTACTACATTCTATCTCTTTCTTTCTCTTTCCTTCTCCTGTTCCTTTCTTCTGGGTTGCTTCCCGACTTTATGGTGCTGGTTCCGATGGTGGGAGGATGGGTCCCGAAAATGGAATGCCAGATATTATGGAGATGGTAGGGTGGGCCTTCCCTGGTGCCTGGGGGGGGTTGGCTCAGGAAAAATTAACACGGTACCAGTTGCGCCTGGATGGACAAAGTAAAGAGAACACAGGGAAGTTTGTCAGGTATTATTTTATTATGCTATTTCAGGACTATTGTCTGCCTTTTACAATTTCTGTACAACGCCTGAATGTTTGAAATAATTCCTGAATCTGTAATAACAAAATAATATATAAAAAAAAACGGAACTGGGATGAAAGGAGGAGGCACCTGCTCTACAATTGCCAGCGGGCTTCAGCATTTGACACTCGTCACCGACGACCAGGCATGGGACACCATCAGACCAGAGGAAGACGGTGCCCGGTGGGGACAGAAGAAAGAAGACAGGGAATGGTAAGTATTGGACTTAAGAATAAAGTTTTGGAGTGTTTTTTTTTGTCTTTGTTTCTTTTTCACACTTGGGGAGAAACTGGTAGGGGGTCCAGGGGTGCCCTATAACAGTTGACAGGTAAAGGTGGCGCCCTGTCACAGCATTGGCATGTTTACATGCACCCCCATTTGGGACCTCAGGGGGAAAGGAAAAGCCAGGTGCCCATCGCTGTCCACCAAAGGGCATAATTGCTGGTAAACCCACAGGGCCATGGCTGGGCACCCACTGGGTCCTGGGATACCAGCCACTTTGCTTGGTGCCCTGGCTAGTCGGTGATTAGTTGGTGATTTAGGGGCACTCTTTTTCCAAAAAATGAATAATATAGTTAGAAAAAAACAAATGCTGACTGTCATTCTCACTGATGAAAACCCTGCTGGCTATTGTGGTATGGCTTTTAGTGAAAAAATGCATGTCAGTTAGTAAAGCCTGATTTTCTCGCCAGCTATGGGCAGGAGAGAAACACACAAAAACCGGATCCCGCACCAAAGGTCCCTGTAAAACACACTCCCTGAATCATACAAGTTTACACTCAATTAAATTTGTCTGCTTAATCGGGAAAGAGGGGAAGATGGGTGAGAATTTTTTTTCAGGCCTAAAACCTACGAGAATGCATTATCGAACTGTGCTGCATCAAGCCTATTGTTAATAAAAAAAAGGGGTAAAATATTTTATACGAACATCTATGTTCTGGGTTTACATACTTGACAAGTCACCAAACCAAGTTCTGTACAAACAAATGTGTTTAACGATATTTATAACCAAAAAGATGTCAATACAGCTCTGCCAGTTGTGGTCTCTGGGGTATTACAATGCCACTATAAACTGGCGCAGCTTAAACAAGAGTACCGGTCACTTGTGTACCTGTCACGCATGTATTAGGCTTCGGAAACGCGCATTGAGTCCCACTGAGGCAAAACCAATGGAACTAAATTTACAGGCGCTAATGCTTGAAAAATGGGGCTGTTTGTATGCCAGAGAAACTGATTATTTTAGAACAGACATTTTGACTTGCAGCACCAGTTCCAAGGTGGACGCCAATGTTAGCAAAAATGTACAGAATGCAGCTCTTTATAAATCAGACTCTTAAGTTTTTTTGTGGCATACAGCACCTATCCCAACTAATAATAGTTTATTAAAAGTATTATGATTAAGTTATAATTAGTTAAACAAAACTCAATGAGACTGGCCCTGGAATCTAGAAGATTTTAGGGCCGGCCGCTGGCCTTCCCCAGGGACATTCCAAATGAACCCCTTGCCCCTAGGATGCACGCTGCTGGGGATGTGCTCATTTACGCTCCCGTTTTGCCATAAATAGAGCCGCTTGCTAAATATTATATCTGCACGCCAACGGCTCTGGATTGGACGAGAGCCCATGCATGCACCTTAGGACCAGGAAAGGTTTTTTTTTTTTCTGTGTGATCTGGGGGGTTTCACACAGCGGGGCATCACATATAGCGATGCCCCCGAGGTACTAAACATAATACAAATCCAGGGTTTTGTTCCACCTTAATTAAAGTAAATGAAATGTCACATTAGAAAATGTTATACGTGAGCTTAGGGCTTCCATTATTTAAGGAATGGGGTGATAAATGTTATTCATTTTGTTTGGTAAATAGAACCACCACCCTTTTATAACCATCTTAAATTCTACATACAGTCCCTTAGACTAGAAATCCAACCAATATTTTTTTTTTCTATTTGGACCAACTAAGAGAGATTTTTCATGACTGTGAACCTGTGATATAAATTTGTACTTAGTTCCCTACCATACACCATGACATCAGGTCTCCGCTGTAAGTGCGTTCTTCATTCCTACAGGGAATCCCCTGGGGAGCTGATACCATTGACAGCGGCTCTTGTAGGATTCTAGCAGAATGCTAGATACTAAGACACAAGTAACAATAATAACTGAAAAGGGATTTTCACTTTTCCACTCCAAGACTAAATAACACGGTTTTAGGTGGCTACATATTATAAGTAATTTTCATGGTCATGGTTTTGTTGTCCATTTTACCACTCATCTGAACGACAGCAACGGAGGTTGCTTGAAAGGGGAAACCATTACAAAAAAAACTTTTTGAATGGATACCTCCACTCACTCCCACTCAACCAAATACATTCCCGCTCCAGTCAGATTTCTCTTGCCCCTGTGCAGATTTGCTAATAAACAGATATGCTTTGCTACTTTATTTATTTTTTTACCTTAAGTGGGCCAGTTTCCATCCCTAAGTCTATAAGATTTGGGAATTCGCACTGTGTGAAATCCCCTGGTTCCCCTTGTTTACTTACCTTTCCGGCAATCCCATGGCACATGCAAAGTTCCTGGTGGAATCCCTGGCATCCCTTCATCCACAACAACGCCAAATCTATCTGAATAGCTGGCGGTGGAGTGCAGACAAAGAGATGCCAGCCACTCTCAGTGTTTTATGCCGGGCTCTGTTTACAATCAGCATTTAACACTTTATTTAGTCCATGCATACACTGTGGGATTGCCAGCAAGGTAAGTAAACATGGCGAATCGAGAGCTTCACACATCCCAAATGGGGATGCCCCTTTGGCACAGATCAAAACCCAGGGTAGTTAAAGCAGAACAAAATCCAGCAGCACTCAGGTAGGCTGGGGCGGGATCAGGCACAGGGATGGGGAGGGATGTGGCAGTGCACGCTACCCATTCTAGTAAATGAAAGCCGTCTTCCGATGAGAGCCACCTTCTGAATTATGTAGTCACGGCAGGTGGCTCTCATTGGATGAGAGCCTGTGCATGCACTGTTGGAACCTGGACAGGTACGTTTTTTTTCTGGTTTCCTAGGGGGTTTCATCCCAGAGTGGGATGCCCCGGGGGCATGGAACAAAACCCAGGAAAGTCAAAGTCCCAGGTTTTTTTCCCCTTTTAAGTGTCACAAAATGTGTCATGAAAATAGCACCTAAAGAGACACATGCTGCAAAACTTGGCCTGTAAGAAACACCAAAACTGGCAGTGGCAGGAAGGGGTTATAACTGTCCTGTTTAAAAGTACAGCTAAGTACAGCTCCAGAACCATCCAGATTATTTATTCAGCTACATAGGGGATTCCATATAGCCAGAATATATATGTGTGCTATACGACATTGTGTATCTCCAAGCAGGATTTCAGCAATTACAGTAGGCAAAAATGTATTACTTCAGGATATCAAGCCTCATTAATATTTTCTTAACTTTTGCTATTTTATATCAAGGCTCACTGGCATCAGAAGTTGGCTGTCATCAATCCAAATGTAATTATCTGTGGAAAAATAATTTAGCTCACATAAATGGCCTGAATTCTTGCTCGTCTTTACATTGCATATTCCCTTCTGTCCCTGGTCACTGCCTTCTATGTAACAGTCTTCAGGAGAAGAGCAAAACATCTTTTGTGGAAAAATAGTTTGAAAGAAATAGCTGATGGTCGGTCTCAGCATTATCCATTTATTTTTTTTTTATTTTTTTGCTATCACATCCTGATCTGCCTCTCTGTCCACAGTACCTGCCATGGCATGTGCAAAAGTCCCTGAAAATCTTGAGTCCAAAATTATGCGTAACTTCGCGTTTGCGTTTTCATCCCACCTCCAAACAGTTTGGGGAATGATCATTCCCCAAAATGAAGTGTTTGTCAGTACAGTAGTGTAGTGGAATAAGTGCAATCTCGTATAGATAGGTAAATGCTGAATACTGAAGTTGTTACATTGAAATAAATAATATGCAATCAACTCCTATATGTATTGTTGGCTATAAGTGCTGTGTTCTGAAATAAGTGCTGTCTTGTCAAAATAGGTAAATACTGAATACAGAAGCTGTTAAAATAGATTATATCCAAGCAACTCCTATACGTAATGTTGGCTATAAGTGCTGTGATCTGGAATAAGTGCGATCTCGTATACATAAGTAAATACTGAATACTAAAAAAACTAGTTAAATTGAAATAAATTATATCCAATCAACTCCTATATATAATGTTGGCTATTGGTCATTTTCATGTAAACCTTATTTTATTTCTTTCATTCTTTGTTCAAAAGGGATGTGTATCCCTGGGAAAGAGGTAATACAACATTATTTTCCATATAGTCCAAATTAATAGACATCTAACAGTTCCAAACAAAGCAATGATGTCCATGGAAATAGGGAACAGGAAGCAATTATCTGTTTATTTGAGGAACTGTCACCTACATCTATCATGATACATGCTGACTGACAAAAGCCTATGTCCTAATGCCTGTTTCAATATATTGGGACAAACAAGTCATTCGTTGAAGTAAGCATTACTGAGTTAAATTAGCAAAGACGATGATGTAGGAGGCCCTCCCTACTCATCTAAAACAATTAGATCACAATTTTCACAGTAAATTCACCCAAAAGCCTTTTTGAGGTAAAACATCGTGAAAATCTTGTTGAGTGGCCTGGCTCTTAATCTCCATTCTAGTTTAGCCCAAAAGAGGTTCAGCAGGGTTGAGGTGAGATCTCTGTATAGACCACAAATCACTCAACCGTGTCTTTATGGCCTTTGCATTGGGTCACAGCCGTGCTGCACCAAAGAAAGGCCTTCCTCTAATCCCTAACAAAAGCTGGAAGAATACAATAGTCCAAAATGAAGCTATTTTTCCCTAAACCTATCTTTATAAACCTTAACAGTCAGCAACCCTGCTCTGTAACTTAAAGAGGAACATCGGAGTTCCTGTCCTTGGGGCTTCCCGAATTGGGAAACACCCCAGATGCCCAGATCCACTCACTTTCTCCTGAGCCTTCGCTGCATCTCTGTGCTGCTGCCACATTCACTCACCTATAGCCGTGCGCGTGCCGGTCCTTTCTGAATGAGTGCTCGGGCACTTAGCCGTTAGCGCCGTCTAAGGGAGTTGAGTGATAGTCAGCGCACTCATTCTCGCCTGAGTCTGTGCCTAGGGAACAGAAGATAAGTGTATGAGGCGACCTGGGGGGGGGGGGGGGGGGATACACACAGTGAGGCATTCCAATTCGGGATGCTGCTGCACGGAGGAACAACACATGGGAAAGTGAAGTTCCTGTATGTTTTTCCTCTATAATACCACCAAAAGAATAAAAGATCACCTTCACAATCTGGCAGACTTTTAATCCTTTCATTTTCCTGCCATGATTAATGAAAAGTGCCTGGGGATCAGACCTTCTCTACCACAGAGACAAAAATAGGGAATATATTAAACAATAATACATGTCCTTTTTATTTACGGCATGGCTTTTTTTAATGAAAAAAGGCAGAACTTGTAGGCTGTCATTCATTTTACTCCCGCTGATGAGCCAAAATTAAAAACTCTCAGTTGTAATAAGCTCTTATATGAGATCCCACCATCTCTCACTTTCAGGAAATATTCGGGGTGGTTCTCTAAATCACCTGCCACCCAAATTTGAGATCAACATGAGAGTCACCTTGTACAGTTCTACGAAAGAAGATGGCACTATATAAATAAACAATAATAATAATAATGTGAGTTTTGTTTTGGAAAGAACTGACATGATGCTGAATCGGCCAAAATGTAGTCAGTAGTAAGACATAGCTTGAGTAGTTTCTATGTGTAATAGCTAACAGTGTGGGAGTGGAAAAATTCTGCCTCCTCCTTTGCACAGATGTATGTATGTTATGGTGCTGCTGCTGTCTGTATGTGGCAAACTGTATCTTCCTTAGGAGCAGGCAGTGCCTTCTTCCAATGGCTGAGCTCAATAAGGGGCCTGTTGTATGGCTGGCACCACTAACAGTGGCCAGGACCCATTTGTGGAATACAAGAAGACTGGGATGAAGAAAGAGATGCCGAGATGTCATTCAATTTGTGTACTACATCTTTAGCACGGTTTCTTTTCTTTGCAAATTTTAAAAAGCTGATAATTATCAACAGCTCATTTGCATCTCAATAAATATGGATTATTACATTCACAGACCATCTGGTAGCATTTACCAAATTAATGTGAAGTTGCTTCTCTTTCTCTGCAGATGACATATGGATTTGAAATCTTCATAAATCCTTACATTTATTGATAGAGGGGAGGGGGCAGCTAATTTGCAGTATATTCTGCACAATGCAATGTAGAAAACAGTTCCACACGGGTGGCATGTAGGTGCATACCACAATTAGTACATGTACCACTGGTTCGAAACCCATGTTCTATAACACTAAAGGGACTGTAAATCCACATAAATAAACACAAAGGCACTTACCTTTTCTCCCCTGCTGCAGTTCTTGGATGGTCTGCTGCTCAGAACCTCCCGTTTTCCGAGAATGCAGCTCCAAGCATGAGACCCTCGCCCCTCACACCAGTAACAGTGACTCTGTACACTCCCTCCAATGCAATGAATAGAGCAGGTGTGCACAAGCACTGTGACTGGCATGGAGTAGTTGGGCTATGACAATCAGCTATGATTCTGACTGTTGGGCATTCCAAAATGCAAATCACAGTGACTAAATTTAAAGTCTGTGTATGTGCAGGGTGGTACACAAACCTTTTCTGAAGGTCAGGTGCCCTTCAAAAGCTTGGATGCTTCTTAATCCCCCCAAAAATATATATAAGCTATATAATTTAGTTTTCTTGGATCAGTTGCTATAAACTAAAAGGTTGATTCAGAGCCTTCTATATTCCATCTCGTTTTTGTACTGTTTCCATATCTGTGTAAGCCATCGAGAACGCTGTGAGTACTGTTCTCAAAGCCTATTTCAGAGACAACGCTCTCATTTTTAGAGTGTTATTTCATGTACCTTGCCACAAAATGTTTGAGTGTCCAACGAGAACCCTAGTTTCCGTCGGAAAAAATAGTTTTTACCCTTCATTTAGCCCCTAAATTTCGTAATATTTTAACGTTTGTGAAATGTATACACAAATGCTGGCTTTTCTGGTGGCACATATGCGAACCTCTTTTTTTTCACAGTTTCACATACCCTGGCCCTGCTAGCCCATTACTTACTTATTGCTGTGCCAAGTCTCTTCTGTACCAAACTACTTAGCATGCCATGCTTGCCATGCATTCTTCTTTACTTCTTCCTAATGCATACCCTAACCACTTTCATGCATCCTTCTTTATGTATTCCTAATGCATACCTTAACCACTTTCATGCTTGCCAAGCATTCTTCTCTACTTCTTTCTAGTTTAATTTTTTGAGATGCCAACATGGATATAATGTAAACATGACTCTGATTATTTATAATATTAAATACAACACAACGTTATTTAATGTTTAATTCTGTATTTTTTTTTGTCATAATGTTTTTTTTTGTTTTATTGTTATTGTTTCTTTTTTGCTTGTGTATAAATAGCTTTTTTTTTAAATCAATTTTAGGATAAATTCATTGCGCTACCTATCGTTTGCTGGAGCGTTGTCCTGATGTTAGATGTAGCGTCGTCTTGGGCGCTTTACCCTCGGGACGCTACATAGACGCTCAAATTGCAATATGTGGCAAGAGTCTTAAATCAGCATCTTTTTTTATAGTGTAATTTATGATTCGTAATGTATTTTTAATTTTTTTTAAATAAGAAAATATAAATGTAACAAAAATAACATAAAGTAACACATAACACAATATTTACAAATGTTTTTTGGGAGGGTGTTTAAAAGAAGCTGAAAGCCTCCCAGTGCCTTAAGGACTCCATTCCGTTCTCCCACACACCACGAAAGAACAAACTTACCACGAAAAAGTGCCCGTAAGTGTAGATGAAAATTTCCCGTTTTATAGCCTTCTCTCACAGGCTTATTCAGGGCTCTGAATCATGCGTAAGCCCCCACTTATCCCAACTTTTACACATGAACGTGAAAACAATACGAAGCAATTACACATTAGAGATGCTAACGAAAAGGTTTACACACAACCATGAAAGCGCTAATAGTGAGAGAAAACCGCACAAGAAACTCAAAAATGGATGGGAATATTACACATACACATTCTTTTTCATGTGTAAGTGCAGGGAATAGAGGCCATGACCTTTAAATTACTTTTTAATAACACAATGCATTTGCACAGTTGCCAGCTACAGTATATGGTAGTAGTTTGACTTGAACACGGGGAGAGAAATTTATATTTTGAATTTTTAAGTACAATACACATGATTGGGGTTTGAGATGAAGATCAGTGCTTTGGCTTTGTGCTGCCATGGACCTCTAAATCTGACATTACAGCTAAAATTCTACTGAACACATTTTGCCATTAAGCAGCACAGATATCTAGATATTTCAAGGTCTACCCCTTTTACAAAATATATGATTGGGGATATTTCAGAAAGGTGAAGCATGCTTGGACTGTAGAAGCGCATGTAAAAAAATGGTAAAAAAGGCATGTTCAGTATATATCTGCCACCGCAAGTACTATATAGATTCCATTGATAGGTTATGAAAAGTCACTTATCTAAAGTGTCTTCCATGCGAAATAGAACAAAATGACAAAAAATCAATACTTAATACAGAGAAAACAATATAACAAAAGAAAAGAAAGCAGTTACATTTGTGTTTTAGGAGCTAAAGTGTTTGTGCCTGGAAACCTTTTAGTGAAATATGCATTATAATAAAAATACTGCTAAAATGTGTCAATTAAATTAGAATGAATTAAACAGTTCTACATTACTGAATAAAAGAGTTCTGAATAAATAAGCACGCAGCTGAGGTCTCTTTCACAATCCAGTACATAGTGTCAAACGTTATACAGTGGTGCTCAAACGTTGGGGAACTCATTCAGAACATTCAGAATGTTTTATATTTGCTTTTATATTTCTGCATGAATTTGAGCTAAAGCTATCTCAGTCCTAAAAGTACCCTGTTCTCTGAAAATAATACCTACCCTTAAAATAAGCCATAGCATGATTCACACACATATCAAGTACTCCCACTGGAGTCACCTCACTCTTGAGCATATATGAGAGCATTGTGGTTGCTTCAGGTTACCAGGGGGAGCAAACTGCTGCACTTGTGATACAGTGGAACTTGTAAGAGAGCAGCTGGCAAGAAATACATATTTTACAACAATTAAAGTGATACTGCAAGGGTAATTGTAAACACCATTGCGTTAGGCTCCATTCAGCACGGTCCGTTTTTAAATTGAAGCAGAAATTGCGGAGATATTGGGGTTTACAGGTTCAGCCAATAACATTCTCTTTATCCAAGTGCCACGCCCACTTTTTCAGAAGAGAAATTAGGAGGAGAACGTGCAAACCTCGATATCTCGGTCATTTCTTCTTCAATTTAAAAACGGAAAACAGTTTAGGACAGAGCCAAATGTAGCCCAACTCAATGGTCTGATTAACTTTCCCTGCAGTAGCACTTTACTTTAAGACCTGTCCTAATTTTGGGGGGAAGCAGGATTGTTAAAGTGGAACAAAACCAGAACCAGATCTAGCTGGTAAAGGATGCTAGGTCCGATTAGAAAATCACTCCTGGGGCATCCTGATTTTGCCCCTCTATGTGAACCCCCCATCATCCCCTTTCCCTACCTATCCAACAAGCCCGCGTTTATGCACAAACTGTGAAAGCTTCTGTTGGCTCTGCGCCCAACATGAATGGATGGCTGATGTGCCTGCGCACAGCCGAGGGATGTAGGGGGTGCCACGCGCTGATCAAGTGTGCAGCTAGGATTCTTTTCACCTTCTCCAGTCAGGCCTGTTCTGTGGAAACTCCGGTGAGGTATTTCAATTGGGTAATCTGGAGGATTTCACTAGGCGGGGCATACCAAATAGAGATATCCCAGAGGAATGGACCAAAACCCCGGATTGTGGTCCACTTTAAAGAGAACCATATGAAACAAATGAGTAAGTGTCTCACCATAAAAGTGGGGTTATAACGAGCAGTGTGGCATAATCCCCTGTAACAGGCAGTGTGGCAGAATCCCCCCAATCCCTTTGTAACAGGCAATCCCTCCAATTCCCCTATAACAAGTACTGTTGCAGGGGTTACAAAAGAAAACTACTTACGTTGCCCAGGTTCTGTTGATGCTAGTGGTGTGCAAGCAGTCAGTGTCAGCGTCTTCCCCATTTTGTACATGTTTCCCCTCGGCCATTCAAGTGAATATACAGATTGGGCCATGTACAGAGCCCAGGATGCAAATGCAAATAGCTGTGCCCAGTGACGATCCTGGATGAGGTAAGGACACGCCCCCCCCGTGTCCTCTCACCTTACTGTTGTACATGCAACGCGGTGTCCTGTATATGATTGTCCTCCTTTAACCCACTGGAGCCAGGGACAATCAGTGGCATGGGAGTACCAGTAAGGTTGGTGTACATTTCTTTTACATTCGCTCATGGACGTTTTCTCCCTACTATTTTGGGGGGGGGGGAGGGTGCATGTTATGGAGCAAAAAATACAGTAGTCTTTTTTTTTTTTTTATCGAGGAGAACAATCCAATAATACTTGAGTTCAAAAGCTTTGGTTTTAGTATCTGATATGACCCTCTTGTGCTTAGCATCCATTTTCCTTCTTTGTTCTTTCCTTATTCGTCTTTCTTCTTTGTCATGCTTTGTTCACACAGTTGTGATGCAATGAAGAATTAAATAGTGATTGGCCCAAAAAAGAATCATGTCCACGGCCACGTGCATACTTGCTGCATGCTGGGGTTTCTCTAATTTGTGGATGTAGCCATTTTCTTCCTTCTTTGTTCCTGCAGCTGCTACTGATTGACGCTGACACTTTCTTCTATCCTGACAAGCCCTGGGGCTGCACAAGCTGGCACAAATGTTCTATAACAAGAGCTGGTGCACACCTAAGCTTTTAAAATGTACTTTACTATACCTCTTGTTGATCTGACCAAAATCCTGGCTTTGCCTTTATTGTATTTTATAGAGATGTATATTACATTTCATACTTTTTTATAGTGTGGAAATGAATGAATGAAAAATAGCTTTAAAAGATGTGAAGAACTCTCCAGCTCATATGGCAAAACTCCATTTTAAAGAGCTGTCACATTTTGTTGAATATTGCAGAGGGAGTTATTAATTAAATAGATAGGCCAGAAAAACGTCTTCACCCCTTTAACTGCTTACTCTAGGTCTGGCTATCTTATACTAAGCCAAGATCAGGTTCCCCACCTGGGTATTCTTTGGCCACTCGCCAGCAATTGCAAACTAATTAGTGGAAAGGCTCAGCCTCCACCCCCCCAGCCCTTACCATCCCTGAGCCCCATCATCAGGCCCCCTTTTTCCTGTGCACAGGGTGAATCTTGGCTGCAGGGTCCCCCCGGTTGAGCCAATAATTTTTAATATGTTTATTCTTCCACAATAATCTCCCCTCTAGTTGAAGTGGGTTGTTTATCAACTTGCTACAAGGACCAACCTTTTTACTGACCCAGTCTACTCACCTAAACCTCATATGGACTGCCCAATAATGGGAAGCAGCTGCCTTTTACATACAGGCAACAACCTTCTGGAAAATATATGTGTATGTCATTATATGCATTATCCTTTCCTGAATAAGCTATAAAAACATATTTTTGTCTTTTTTTACACAGAAAATATTTTTGTCCTAGCAAGCACTGAGGAAGCTCGCAATGAGAAGCGAAACTAGTTTGCAATGCAGGACAATAGGAATTGTTTATCATATATTTTCTGTGACAAGCATCAGTGTAACACTAGAAATTGAAGGTGACAAATGTATGGAAATGACACAACATTCTTGTTACTAGACTGTGTATCCTTAAGAGATGAAGTAATAAAATGTGATTTTATATTTAAATTTATTGATTTGTGTATTGAGGCGAGGTTATTAGGGAGCCCCATTCTAATCTATATGGACTGGGGGTAAGGTCCATAACACCCTAGTTTAATCTCTTTAATGTACATTAGCAGGTGCAGGAAACTTGCATGCTTTGATTAAATTCTGATTGATTATTCTAAAAAGAGGGTCTCCATGTATGTATGTGAACTCTAGACTGCCACTAACATGTGTACATGGTCATGGACACATACATATGCATGTCTACAACCTTATTGTCAAAAATAACATTACTCACCATCACAGTTGTGGCTTGGGCCCGTGCTGCCGGAGGGTTCTGGAGATGGGATGGGGATAATAACCACAGGTTCCGTCTGCGTGGAAACAGTTGTATAGAGAAAAAACACAACAGAAACAATCAGAAGTACATTGTATTAGGAAGTTATATTATACCCCTCAAATTTATCTGTAGAGAATAGTTAAATCTGACTAATTATTGAGACAGACTTGGCCATGTGTTAGCTAAAACTAAACTACTTTGGCTAAAACCCGATCAAGCCACATAATTGTTTGTTGGTGAACACCAGAAGAGAACCTACTGTGCTAGAGACCACATCACTCCACTTCACCACAATATCAGGTCTCATTTCCAAAGAAAATGATATAGGCAAAAAACACTGGATGCATATAGTTTAATAACAAAATGTATGTAATTCTTATGTCGACTATGCCCGAGTGCTGAAACTGCAGCATCTGTGGAGGAGGTGTCGGCCCTATGATGCCCTGAAAAACATTTTTAAAAACAAAGAAAAATTGATAATACTCAACAATGTAACAATTGAACAACAAAGCAAAACTAAAAATTACACTCACCAGGGGATTACCTGTTGATTTTATCCCAGGGAGGGCTCTGAGATGAAGGTGGGGTGCCTCCACGCCTCAAAATTGGCCCAGCAGAGCTGAAACCCAAGGGGCCACCATCCTCCCTCTCACTCCCTGAACCCTTAGGGAGTGTGGTGGAGTCCCTTTCCACCTCCCCACTTGAGAGTGGCCACAAGGGTTTTGTGACTCTGCCGATTCCGATTCTGAGGAGCTGAGGCTCCACACTGCCCTCACCCCAGCAGCAGACTCCACTGGTGCGTCATCCCCTTCCTCCCCTGGGTCCTCAATTTGGGAGCGCCGAGAGGGCCCCTCCACCGCTGACTCATCCAACCCAACCACTCATCTTCAGGGGAGAAAACCTTTCCCGTGCTTACCCAGGGGAGGACGTTTATCTGTGGAGAGGGAAAAAAACACAAAGTAGAAATTTTAAGACATCAGCAGTTTAATGTGTAGATATGTCATAATAGTGTATGTGTGTTAAACTTACCAGAAGCATAGGCATCATAGAGCCTATAGACGGCCTCATTGTCCCGGCGCTTGAAGTCCGACCACCGTTGCATTATTGCTTTAATTTTCAAATTCGTTTTGAAGTGCCGGGACACGGTGGCCTTCACCTCCTCCACAATGCTGCTCTTGGCACTCAGGACATAGTTGTACTCCTTCATACAGAAGTCCTAGATGTACAGAGAGTAAACCAAAACAAAAATATTAAAAATGTATAACAATAATATTTAACATTAAATTAACATTATATAAAAATTTAGGATATTTTTAACAATAAAAAATCTTTGTTGGTCTCCTTTAAACTGCCATAAAGGGCTTGTGCCTTTCACAATATAGAAATTATATAAGTTTGTAAAATGTTTTTAAAATAAAAATTTGCCATACCCTTGGGTATTAATTTAATAATTTAGAAATCAAGAAATAGATGACAAACATCTGTCCCATGGGTTGAGATCCACTTTAAAAACAGTAGGAAATATTACAATATTTACATCACAACACATATAAAATTTTGAAAATATTTCTATATTGTGAAATATATAACAAAATTAACTATTAAAACTATTTAAATATATTAAGCATAAAACATTTAAAGCAGCAGGAATTAATATTGCTTTGAAAGAAGGTCACAACAGAGTACATAATGCATTAGTATAAATTTCCACCGAGGGTCCACACGCTGCCTCCTCCTGGGGGGGGGGGGGGGTCTTCTCAGATGATGAGAAGGAAGAGGATCTGGGAAGGCTGGCTGGTCTCCTGGGGGCCATCGTTGTGCATAGGAAAACTGGAAGCACACAAAACTAAACCGAAAGCAAAACCTTTAACCCCGTCGCAAGGTACGAACAGAGCAGTAGCTAGCTTCTTCTGCGCCCGAGGCAAGCCCAGAAAATCGCGCCCCCCCCCCCGCAAAAAAAAAGAAAATGATATATATATATATATATATATATATATATATATATAACATGTGCACCTAACATGTGACAAAGAAGTATCAGAATCATAACAACTTATAAATAAAATAAACAGTGCACCTAAACCCATCAAAAACCATCAAAACCCCATCGCTGATTCATGAATTTCAATATAAGTCTATAATCACCCAGAACATAGAGCATTGAGTAAGGTGTGCTACTACAAATTACATATTTTTCTGATCAGTGGACTACAGTAACTGAAAATTTAGGATAAGTATGAAAAATGACATACAATCTCTGTCCTCTAACTAAAGCTCCTTTTGCCGAGCTTTGCACATAAATACTTAATAAAATAAATCAATAAAGTGAATTAGGTTTTAAAGTTTAACTTTCCATGCCTTCAGTGAAGCAAATTTGTCAATAACTGCATCAAAATTGATCTGTTTTGCAATATTTTGTTCAATTGATAAGATAGACATACTGGTTAGTCTATCCTGGCCTGTTGATGCTCTGAGGTAGTTTTTAATGAGTTTCAACTTGCTAAAGCTTCGTTCACAAGATGCCAGGGTTACTGGCAAACTAAGGAATATCCTTATACTTATTTCTATATTTGGGTAAGATTCAGCTAAATTATAGTCATGAATAAAATGCAGACAATCCAAACTAGACGCAGTTGCAACTGTTGGGAGCAATGTTATTCAGGGCCGTATTTAGGGTTCACGCTCCCCTAGGCACTATTTGTGCGTCCACCCCCCTAACCAAGTGGGAGAGGTGGAGTGAACAGTAGTAGAGAGTGGAGATAGTAGTAGAGAGTGGAGATAGTTCATTGGTGCCTGGGGAGGTAGTTGTTGTGTGTGTTGTTGGCAGATGCCTGCACCTGCGTAAAAAAAGCACTGTTGGCACCCGTGATCAGGGGTGAACCTAGCCTCTCTGCTGCCTAAGGCGATCTTTAGTTGGCTAGCTAATTGTCTAAGAAAAATACCACTAACTCCAGCTGCCTTGACGTCTTACTACAGAATGGGGCAGTCGTGGCCTAGAGGTAAGGGTGCAGACATGAATCTTGGTCCTGGGATATGACTGAAGTGCTCTTAAGCAAGGTACCTAACCCCCAAATACTCCTATACTTAGAGCAGCCCCCTGCTTCGGGGATGTGTACAACCAATGCATGGATGAGTTAAATGCTGAGGAAGAATACCTGCGTGTGCCATCTATACCACAGAAAAAAGTCTTACCCAAAGAGATAACAGAATAAAGCAAGCCCAAAGAAATCACAGAATAAACTGTATCCAGATATAAAGCAGTGGACCTCTTTTTACTATTTTTACCTTTTGTTGAGTCGAGAGTCAAAACTTTCGTAGTCTGCTTGTTCAGCAGCTTTAGGCTCCTGATGCAAGAATGGAGCCCACAATTAATAGACATAATACAAAAATATCAATCCACATCCCACAATTAATAATCAGAACCACAAACACAACTGTTGGCTTAGCCGGCCAGTCGGTGCAGTAGCAGCCCTGCTCCCACAGTGATTAGCCAGTTAAAGTGGACCAACACCCAGGGGGGATCGGCCCGGAAATCTATAAGATTCCCGGACCGATCAGATCCCTCCCCGCGGGGGCATCCGAAATCGGGATGTCCCGCAGGGAGGAACCCCCCAGGAGGCACACAAACCTTACCTCAGCCCCTTCCATCAGGCCGCGGCCGCGTCTCGCGCTTCCCTCTAGCAGGGCGCGCACCCGTGCCGGCCGCTTGTGAATGGCCGGCGCAGGCGCGTTCCCTGTTACAGGGAAGTGCGAGACGCGGCCTCCAGCGCTCAGAGCGTCCTTGGACGCGCATACCACAGTGGCTCTGAGCGCTGTGATTGGCTGGAGCGGTCACGTGGGAGCGTGGTGAGTGAGTGTTTCTGGGCTTTCGGGGGGGTTTCAGACAGCGGGGCACCCCCGATCGTGGACCAAAAGATCAAAATCCTGGGTGTTGGTCCACTTTAAGCAGAGATTCAGTTATAGCCA
The DNA here is from genome assembly GCA_027917425.1 of Gastrophryne carolinensis. Lineage (NCBI taxonomy): Eukaryota > Metazoa > Chordata > Amphibia > Anura > Microhylidae > Gastrophryne > Gastrophryne carolinensis. The sequence goes on from CM051239.1 coordinate 127,116,232, forward strand.
CCGAGTGCAGGGAAATGGCCACCTGTCGTGGGCTAGGTCACATTTTTTATTTTTAAAGTGGACCAATCACCAGCCCAGCTGGCTCTGAACTCTAAAATACTCCAGGGTCAGCTGACTAAGTGCCGCTGGGGCATCCTGATTCAGGATGCCCCATTGTGAGCCCCTGCAGTGGCCTGAAAACCCCTTACATTTCCGTCGGTCCCTCGCTTGCATGCCGCACCCCCGGCATCCCTACTGCAAAACATGCTCCTTCTCCCTGCCATTCAGATAGGCTGGGCGAGGGAGCGTGCATAGGGGAACTAGGGATGCGGCTGCTGTCACTCCCGATTCCGACGCACAGTTCAAAACAATGACCTGCACAGCATAACGCAGATTGGACAAAAGCCCGCACATATGCAGTGGAACCGTGAAAAGGTTGAGTTGAGTGGGCAATCCTGGGGGGTTTCACACAATAGGGCATCCCAAATCAGAATGCCCCAGGGACAAGTACCAATGACCAGGATAATTCAATTCCTGGTGATCATGTCCAGGAAGCCGGACATACACATTAACCCATCAACATCACAGACATCCAAAACCAATTTTATAAAAAAACTATGCTCACTGTGCTGATGCTCATATACTACCCCTGCAAACCCAATCTGTATCACCCCAATATAACAGGGCTCTAAGATTGTAGACAGGTGGCCATTGGGTCCAGAGTCAACGTGGCAGCTAGTGGCCAATCATAGGTCCATTTTGCCAAGGGAGAGAGGATCAGGTAAGAAATGGGCCTTCAATGAGGGATAGGGGAATCAGCAAGGGCAAACACCCCATCAACCCCTCACACCATTAGCCCCACAAACACACACCATTATCCTCATTACACCGCCCAACCACTCTTACACCCCAAAACACACACACACACACACACACTAATAACCCCACACATGTGAAACCAGACCTTAACCAGTTTCATCCAGCCCTGTAGTGGCATGCAGCGGCATCCCTTTGTCTTAATGGCCAGCACAGACACACAGCAGGAGGGGAGCAGCCAGTGGGTGGTTCCAAGTCTTCATTCAGAATAGAAAACTGGCTGGTTTAATCTATACTGCGTTACTGGAAGCCTGTGCGAGCACCACGGGAGATAGTCGAGATTTTTGGCGTTCCTTGAGGTTTCAGGATGCCCCAGTAAAGGGGTGCCAAAACCCAGGTGTTGGTCTGTTTTAACCTCCCACACATACAGTCAAAGTGGAACAAACATTCCCAGTTTTGTTCCATTCCTTGGTGGCATCCCAAACTGGGATGCCCTGCTGTGTGAAACCCCCCCAGGACGCCAGGATTCACTCACCTTTCCTGCATCCAATGACTGATGCATTTCTCTTCTCTACTGCGAGCCATTTGCTCTGACTATGTCATTCAGCAAATGGCTCTCATTGACTTCAATAGAGAGCGCAAGCGGCTACATGCCAAGCGGCGTCCAGTCTAGCTAAATGGATGGGACGGGAGTGTGAGCACAGCCTGAGGATGCAGAAAACAATGAGAGCCATTTACCAAATTACATTGTCATGGCAAACAGCCCTGATTGGCCAGGAGTCCACACATGCACCACTGGGACCAGGAAAGGTACGTGATTACTCGCACCCACGGGGGCTTAACTCAGCAGGGCAATTCAGGGATGCCCCTGGGGCTGGCCAGGCTGGGTGTTGTTCCACTTTAACCCCTCACCTACACACATACACAATTACCCCCCAAACACTCTACTACCCCCCCCCCCCCCCAAACACTCTACTACCCCCACTACACACACTTCACACATATTGTAAAAGCATATCAAAACCGATTTGGACAGCCCTAAAGTCTAAAGAACTCCAGGGCCAGCCATTTCCCTCTTTTGATTTAGGATATCCCACTCTGTAAAACCCCCTCGGATCCCACAGTGCATGCGCAGCCAGAGATGGCATCTTCGTGGCTAAATGGCCAGTGTGGGCAAGCAGAGCGGGAGGTTCCTGGCACTTCATTCATTCAGAATAGATTGCAGGGTGATGCAAAATATTCTAATTTGCTGTAAGCCTGGGCATGCGTGGGCTCTCGTCCGATCAGAGCCATTTGCTGAAGGATGTAAACACTGCAATGGGCTCTGATTGAACAAGAGACCGCGCATGCACCATTGGACCGAGGAGAGGTGAGTTTTACTGGCCAAACTGGGAGATTTGCCTAGTAAAACCCAGAAGATGGATGCCCTGGCAAGGTGAGTAAAAACTGACCAAAAATAAAACCGTGGGGGGGGGGGGGGGTGCAGCAGATCGGTGAGGATTGGGGGGAGGTTTTTTATCTTTAAAGCAGAACCAAACTTGTGAATTTGACTTTTTTGCTTTGTTCTATGCCGTCGGGGCATCCTAAAGTGGGATGCCCTGCTGTGTAAAACCCTGGGGAAGCCCAAAAAACTCACCTGCCTGGCCGCGCCTATCAGAATGGCTGGGGTGGGAGCACCCATAAGACGCACATGCTCTCCGTTGTAAACAATGACGTCAAAGCAGGCGGCTCTCATTGGACGAGAACCCGCGCATGCGCCACTGGAGTGGGAAAAGGTGAATTTTTATGGGCGTCTGGGAGGGTGTCCACACAGTGGGGCATTCCAATCGGGGAAAAGCCAGCGGCAGGCCCTGGAATCTTTTAAATTCCTTACCGGCCGCTGTTGGATTTTGTTCTGCTTTAATTAGGGTCCCATCATGCAAACCATAGCCAGATTGGTCAGTGCTTTATTAAATGGTAAATGCATATAAAGTCTTACAGAGAGAAACACAGACACACACAAACACACACACACAGACAGACAGATAGACAGTGTCGCAGACAGACAGACACACACACACACACAGACAGACAGTGTCACAGAGAGACAGACACACACAGACAGTGTCACAGACACACACACACAGACAGATAGACAGTGTCACAGACAGACAGACACACACACACACAGACAGATAGACAGTGTCACAGACACACACACACAGATAGAGAGAGAGAGACAGACAGATAGACAGTGTCACAGACACACACACACACACACACACACACACACACACACACACAGATAGAGAGAGACACACAGACAGATAGACAGTGTCACAGACAGACAGACACACACACACAGGCAGATAGAGGGAGACACACACAGACAGATAGACAGTGTCACAGACAGACAGACACACACACACACAGACAGACAGAGACACACACAGACAGACACACACTTACACACAGATAGACAGTGTCACAGACAGACAGACATAGACAGATAGAGAGAGAGACACACACACACACAGAGACAGATAGACAGTGTCACAGACACACACACACAGACAGATAGACAGTGTCAGAGACAGACAGACAGACACACACAGACAGATAGAGACACACACACACAGATAGACAGTGTCACAGACAGACAGACACACACACACACACACACACACACACACACACACAGATAGAGAGAGACACACACACAGACAGATAGACACACACAAACACAGACAGACAGAGAGAGACACACACAGACAGATAGTGTCACAGACAGACAGACACACACACACAGACAGATAGACAGTGTCACAAACAGACAGACACCCACACACACACAGACAGAGACACACACAGACAGACAGTGTCACAGACAGACAGACACGCACACACATACACACAGATAGACAGTGTCACAACCAGACAGACACAGACAGATAGAGAGAGAGAGACGCACACACAGACAGATAGACAGTGTCACAGACACACACACACACAGACAGACAGATAGACAGTGTCACAGACAGACAGAAAGACACACACAGACAGATAGAGAGAGCCACACACAGACAGATAGACAGTGTCACAGACAGACACACACACAGACAGACAGAGAGAGACACACACAGACAGATAGACAGTGTCACAGACAGACAGACACACACACAAACACAGACAGACAGAAAGACACACACAGACAGATAGAGAGAGCCACACACAGACAGATAGACAGTGTCACAGACAGACAGACACACACACAAACACAGACAGACAGACAGAGACACACACAGACAGATAGACAGTGTCACAGACAGAGAGAGACACACACACACACCTACCTACACGAAGCTTAGCAGTGCTGCAGATTTCCTCCTCACAGGCTGGGAGAAACAGGCAGCAGGTTGATGATGCGTATGGGGGGCGGAGCCTCCTGAATCAGGAAGCCACATGCTGCTCCTCTGCCTGTGAGGCCCCAGTGATCACACACACAGCCTGGCTGCCCTTCTTCTAACTCCCACCCCCTGGCAACACAGCGCCCACCCCCCACGCTACGCCCCTCGGTCTTACCACAAGGTCAGCATTATTGGTGCTCCTCCATTCATGCATACATCTGATGCAGTGCCACGCCCCCATCTCCAGCACGTTGCTCCTATCATAGGAAGAAGACAGGCTGCAGCTGCAAGCAGGGATGAGGCGGAGCTGGAATGGCCGATGAGGGCTGGGCTTGTCAGGGCTGGGGATCGCTCGCAAGTTGTTTTTTTTTTTTTTTTTAATTAAATCGATACGGCCCTGGCTGCACCCCCTTGCATGAAGCTCGAGGCCAGTGCCTCATTCGCCTCATGGCTGCTACGGCTCAGGGTACGAACTTTATTGAATAGCCCAATACATGATATTTATGCTATAGAACCCACCTAGACCATAAATAACATTACGCTACAACTTAAAAATACAAATTCAAAAATGAAATTCATTCAACAGCACTGCTTAGCATTTTAGATATATTGTACATTTGTTTATATTTAACTTTCACATAATGTACTCCAGTTACTGTAATAATAGGCTCCTAGCCCTAAAGCATTAATACTGTTTTCTTATTTGCCACAGCGTATGCAAGGCAGGGTTCAAAAAAATAGCGGACAAGCCTACACCACATCTAACAACAGTGCAGCGCGAGAGGTAGCGACTGCTAAGAGCATCTGCCACTCAGGGATCCACACCATTTTCAACCAAAAAACAGACTCACAGAGCGTCGGCGCCATAGATTTGGTCGCTGTAGCATAGAGCGCCAGATGCTGTGTGATTAAAGTGTGTTTTTGGACACATATCCACCAGTAACAAAGCGAAAACACATGAAATGACATTGTTGGAACACTGTGACATTAACACTTTAGTGCCAGACCTGTAATGACAATTCTGCTAGACCTTCATGAATAAACTCCATAGTGACTGAACCACATCACACTTCATCCCTTACAGTAGAGGGAATGTCCCAAGCACCAACTTGTACTAAGCAGCAGGGGTGCATCTGAATGCCACTGGACCCTACCCCAGGATGGAGTGAATATTTGGGCCTTATTTATCAAGGGCTAGCGCCAGGTAGTGTCTGACGAGCGCCAGGTACCGTCAGCTAACGGCGGCTACCGACTCAAGTACGCCCGGCGGCGGTCACAATGACGCATTTATCACGCTAAATGAGGCTAGCGCCGGCGAGAGCGACAGCTAGCGCGGGATTCATCATGTAGCCGACTGCAACGAACAGCGCCGCTGCTAATCCCATCACAGCGCCAGGTATGACCTGTCGCTCCCTGGCGATGTCCAATGCATTTCAATGGAGCAATCTTTAATTAATCATAATTAATTCCTATTAATGTTTATTTTTTTTTTTTTAATGTCAAAAATTCTGTGACCACTTCTGCAATGTTAGGATTTTTTTTTAAGGTAAAAAAAAAAAAAATGTGCAGAATTGATATTACAGGTCTGATATTAATGTATTCATATTACAAAATGTTTATAAAAACTTGTATAATTTTACAATCAAAAAATATGGTTGTTTGGGGGTTAAAAACTATTTTACACCCATCGCCGCCAGCGCTCTGGGGTTTAAACAAGGAATTCACAGCGCGAAAAAATTCGGAGCGTGTTTTGTTAATGAATCTGCAGCAAGCCGTTCGCTCTGGCCATTCGTTGTCAGGCGCACCCATACAACGCTGAACCTGTGAAACAGCGACCCCCAGCCCGTATTCAACATTACCGCACACCGACTGAGTCGCTGTCAACAAGCAAACCCCGGCCAAGCACAGCGAATACTAGCTGGCGCTGAGAAAATCACGCTACTGGCGCTCATCTGTCGCTACCTGGCGCTATTAATGAATCGGCCTCCCAGAGAGCCATTAAGTAAAGCATACCCAATCCGGTGGCCTAGAGAGTATATTGAATACTAGTAAAGTAAGTCTAGCGGTAGAGTTTGCCACATTTTAAGTTTAAGAACTAATACATTCATAATGTTATTGTCTTATTTGTTATATGTTCAGATACAGTAACAATGCCGAAGAATTTAATGTACTGATCCTGCCTTGCAAAAGTACATAACTGTTGCTATGGTAACCTGTCCTAAATTCTGCTTTGTTTTATAGTTCCTTTAAAAAGATATGTATTTGTTTGTTTGTTTTACATTTTGCTGACACGTCAATAAATTCTTCAGGCTTCTTCTTCAAACCTTCATGAATTGACTTATGAATATTTGAAAATTAAATCCAAGCACAAAATTTAACATTTTTTTTCTTAGCCATTTATTAGAGCGGGTTTGCTAACACAAATCAAGACAGGAGCCTGGCTGCCTTTCAGCACTTCAGCACAATTATTCTATGCTAGAAAGTGAGCGGAATACCAATGTTTGATTAAAAAGGCAGCATTCCACTGATGCTGTCAGTGGAGAGCCTGTTCCTGGTTTTATAGGCTGATGTGTTGGGGGTTAGCGTGATCCTCCTTCCTGTTGTGTGATCACAGCTGTTCCCAGCATCTTCTTTCGCCAGAGGAAGGGAATGCACAGACACATCCCTAGCAAGCAGCTGCCTTATTCCCCTTCTTGCTATACACAAAATTAGCTTGTATACCTTCCTTTTACAAGCTTTAAAGAGGACGTGCCTCACGCCGCTCAAACCTCAGCACCCAGCTCTTCAAGGAGAACCTGATGTGGATTCCTCTTCAGCAGGTAACTGCCCTATTGATCCATGTATTGCTATTGCCTTATTTTAAATATTCTGTATATCTGATGAATATTTAGAAAATGTACAATCATTTTCATCTATCTATTTCTATATATAGTCAGGTATATTGCACTTGGGCTAATGTCCTTTTAAATTGAAGGCATACATGAACGTACTATGCTTTTAATTAGCACACAGAATCATGAAATCGAATTAGCTGAATAAAACAGATTAAGTCTGTGAAAGCCAAATGGTGCAACATACTGTCGAGTTAAAACTCTACTATTAAATTAGAATGCAAGTTGGCATCTGTGATCTGGTATTAGCATTTTCCGGGTGTTGCCTTTGCAGAAGAGATTGAGTGGGGCATACTTACATTTCGGCTAATTGCTCTGAAGAAATGGAAAAAAAAACATGATTGCAAGCAATAATGAAAATAATATTATTCAATTAAGATGCCCAAATGTGTCAGCCAGGATGCAATCAGTAACTATAGAGGTGTAAATAAAATTACTGCAAGTGAATGATCCTTTGATGTAAACGAACAGATAAAACTGAAGATTATGGAACACGTGTAATGCACACCTATGTGGGTATTTACCCATGTTTTTAAAAGATTTATTTTTAAATATTTGATCTGGTCAAAATGTTTTGGGGCATGTAATATATATGTGACCAAAATGAACACTATATAACCCTGACATTTACAGCAATGTATAAGCCAGGTGAAGATCATTGAGTGCAACCAATTAAAAATGACATTCTGCTTCGATTTGCAGCACTCTACATATTCCACTTTGCCTTGTTTGATGATCCTGTAGTGTGCTATAAAATAAATTATACTTACCCTAAGTGGATCTGCATCCTTGAGAGAGATATACTGTGCTGGCACATGTTAACATCTTCATGTATTACTACCCAAGACATTCCTAAGTACCTTTCTGACTTCACATTAATAAAAAAATTAAATAAAAAAAAAAAAAAGGAAAATGGTGTATTGCATATTGAATAGTATCCTGTGATAAGATGTTTCTTATTTCTAGATGCTTCTTATTTCTAGATTTGCCTGGTGCAGGCGATGCTGACAACAGCCTGGGAACATTGAATCAAGAGTATATGCTGAATGAAGGGGGGGGGCTCACACAAGATATGCAGTGGTGATTTTATACCCCCCCCCCCTCACACACACACTTTTGTGGCATTACTGTGCCCCAATTCAGATTTAAAGTTTCGCCTAGGAGGTCTGTTCCTTTAACAATACCTTAATTTATGCCCTCTGCTGATGTTTTCTTGTAACTAAATTTAACCCAAAATCAGATTCTCTTAGCTTTATCATAGGATTTGCAGCATGCTTTGCTTTTCCCACCTCGGGTAAACATCTGAGGGATCCATACAGTTATCTGCTTGCTACACAGGTTACCAGATGATCACCATGGTGGTATTGCAATTGCAGATACCCTGTATAGGGAAAGACATTCATTTACTCATGAATTGATGGTCTTTGTCTTATCTATAAGTCTACAACATGAACTGCACTCGGTACCACGTGAGTACATGCCCTGGCAAGTTAGCCAAGTGGCAGGTGGTTTGTCTTCATCACCAAAGAACTGAGACAGTCTAGTGGCCAGTGCTGGGGCCCGACGGGAAAATACCTTTACTCATTTTTTGAGATAAGGTACTAAATCCTTTTCTGTGATTAAAAGTGGTATTTTCTTTTGAATGATAGCTTTTATATTGTTAAATTGATGGCGAAAGGTGGTGACGAAAGTAGGTGTCTCAGATATTCGGTTGCCTGGTGGTTGGTATTACTGGTCCCCAACATTATCTGTCGGTCCCTGGTAACAACTATTCTTTCAGTCCGATCTAGCAGGGTTTGGTTATAGCCCCGTTCACTCAGGAGCTGCCTGACAATTTTACATTCAGCAACAGATGCCTGTTCAGGGGAGCAGTTGCGCTATGCTTTGGTATATTGCCAAACCGGGGTTTTATTTGAGAGTGTGCATGGAGAAAACCGTTGCCTAATACTTGCTTTTTATATGTCTTTGTTATAATAATGCCATCACTGATTTTTATTGTGAGATCAAGATAGTCTATTTGTTCTGGGTTCCAGTTGCCTGTAAAGCTTAGGTTCAGTCTATTATGGTTCAAATACATAGGAATAGGAATTCAGGGAGTATACCCAAGTCCTCTATCCAGATTAGTATAAAAGCATCAGTGCTGATCCCATACCAGTAATTGTACCCAGAAAATAGATTAGTACTAGAGATAAGTAAACTGTTTAGTACAGTATATTTAGTCAGAATTTGCTCCAAATTTCAAGTAAATCCAAATTTTCTTTTTGATTTGTGACGATCATATTTTTCCTAAAACTCACTGTATTTAGCTGGCTCCCCCACCACTTGGGTCTAGTTTCTGGCAGTGGTGGGCACTAAAAGAGCATCCAGCTTCCCCTCAATCCCCTTCTGCTGTGCTGTCAGCTGCACGAGCTGGCTTCTGGCGCTGCTAAGACAGCGCCCACCGTCATCCGCCAGACCAAGCAATTGGGGAGCTGGCATGCAGATGAGTGACTTATACTAATCCTTCACACTCGCAATCTTCAGTGCGGGTGTCTCACACCGCTCTGCAGCCAGACAGAGGATTCAAAACCTTTGCACGGTACTAGGCTCCCGCCATCTCGCTCCCCGCCCCAAAGAGGGCTATTTAAAGGGAAGGAGGGAGGTGGCTACAAAACCCGGCTCCCTACCCACTTAGAAATAGCCCAGAGTGAGACGCCAGAGCCCAGTGCAGGGCAGAGTGTTCCTGTCCTCCCATCCCACTGAAGGTCCTGAGGCCCACCGGACTATGACGACATTGCTCGACGCTGGAACAAGTATGGAGATGCGCTTTTTTTATCTTTTAGCAGTCAATCCAAATTTTGAGGGAAAAATTTAGCGACCCAAATTTTTTTTAACATTTATTCAAGACAGATAATACATGGTCACATACCTTGATAACCAGGGTCACAGCTGGCCTGTGGCCTGGAACTGTGAATCCAACCATTGGGCTAGGCTCGTTAAGACTGCCAATCCCAAAAACGATTGGTTGGCCTTGAGTAGGTTCTGGTTTGTGTACCTTGGGAAGGTAGAAAAAGATTTGCATAGCACGGTCAATGATATTCCTTTGGTCAGCCTAAAGGGCCTGATTAAATAAGGTTTTAATAGTTTTCTAATTTAGCTGCGTAGTGCGGCTTAGTAGTAGCAAGCTGGAAATTCAAACAGCTTTTACCTAGGGTACACCAGGGTGCACTGATATTTCCAAACTACTGTATATGTATCACTGTTCCAGCAGATAGCATAGCTGGGAACACACACAAAAGTGTGTAATACTATAAACTAGGGGCCTCCCACAAAACATGTGCAATCTCCTTTCCGGTTTCTTCAGAGAGATACATAGCTAACATAAAAATGGCCACTAAGAGGTCGATTCAGAGCCAGGTAAGAATTCTCACTGCTTTTTTAGGAGAGAAAACTGCCAATCACATTGTTTACATTGGGGCTGATTCAGAACCAGGTGAAAATTTATACCCAGTAGACAATGAAAGAATGAAAGTGAATGGCGTTTTTCTTGCCTGAAAAAGGAGTGAGCATTCTCACCTGGCTCTGAATGAAGCCCAAAGTGTCATCCTGCTCAGTTTTATATAAGCCTAAGCAAGAGAGATAGATAGCAACTATAAAAACAGCCACTAGGTCTCACCCTGCTAAGTTGTACATAAGCCTAGGCAAAATAGATAGATAGCATAAAGTGGCCCAATATTACCTGGAGACATAGGCCCTTATTTAACAAGGGATAGCGACAGGTAGCGACTGGTGAGCTGCCGGTAATGACGGGCCCCGCCACGAGAACGCCGGCTCCCCACCACAATCACGCATTTATCAAGGCAATCCTGCTTAGCGACTGAGATAGCGCCAGATAGCCACTCATTCATCATTATTCCAGCCTCAGCCCACAGCGCCAGCGTCCGACCTTGAACAGCGACAGGTATGACCTCTCGCTACCTGGCGCTCTCCAATGTATTTCAATGGAACAATCTTTAAATATTCATAATTAATTGTTATTATTTTTTTTTTTTTTTTTAATGTGAAACCACTTCTGCCATTTTAAATAATTTTTTTAAGGTAAAAAAAATTAAAAAAAAATGTACAGAATTGATATTACAGGTCTGATATTAATGTATTCATATTACAAAATTATTTAAAAAACTTGTTTTTTTTTTGTTTCCAAAAATATGGTTGTTTGGCGGTTAAAAAACTACTTTTATCCATCGCCGCCAGCGCTCTGGGGTTTAAACATGCATTTTACAGCGCAAGAATTTTTTGAGCGTGATTTGTTAATGAATATGGTGGAAGCCGGTCGCTCTGACCAGTCGCTATCATGCGCTCTCATACGGCGCGGAACCTGTCAAATAGCGACTCCTCACCCAATATTCAACATTACGGCAAACCGACTGAGTCGCTATCAACTACCGAACAACGGCCAAGCACAGCGACTACTAGCGGGCGCTCTCTGCTATTCCTATTTACCAGTACTTGAAGAGTTAAAGTCTGATCTCAAAGTAATACATTATGACTGTTCAGTGGAGGTAAACTGTCTTGTTGCATTAATAACCTTAAGGAACCCTGTGGTTGTTTGCTAATGAGAATTACAGTCGTTATTATTGCTGGACAGTTCCCCATTCAGGGAGAACAGCTCTCTCATTTTTCTGTATAACTTCAAATGTACTTTTTGCTCAAATACTAACAATTTAAGGGCCTATTGTAAATAAATGTAAAAAAAAAATATGCAGTGTAACTTGCCTATTATATCCTATGAGAAATGAGAGCCCTGCGCCAGAAAAAAACAGGCGCAGGGAAGGGTGCTTCGATGCTGTATGCTAATAGTTTGGTAAATGCGTGTTTTACAATGCACTGACATATGTGATCAAGAATCAATAAATATGGTTTTCACCTATGATTATGTGCGCCCATGCTTGTGCCACTTAGTGCTTGATAAATAAGGCCCAAAGCAAATCTAACCCAAGCAGTAGTAAAAGGCTTCACAGAAAAATAATTGGTCCTTTAAAAAAAAATATTGATATATATATATATATATATATATATATATATATATATGTGTGTGGAAACATAATGGATGCCCTTGGGGGAGGGAATCGATTGGCCCGGGCCGATCGCTGTGGGTTTTGGTCCACTTTAAAGTCAAATAATGTATTGCCTATGGCTCCCCTGATAGAATTAAAGACCAACCCAGATCAGTGACGTATTGTCATAACCAATCGAGAACAGTATGAACAAGTGTGCATAGTAATACAATAAGGTGTGGTATGAGAGGGTCTCCACCTTCAGTCTAACCGAGGATGTTGCTAAATGCATATACATATATAGATTCATTAGAGTTTAAGTTTAAGGTCATTACTAAAATACAAGGAATTTTTAAAGATAGCAAACCTAATACTAATGTTGAAAAGCAATTTATTCTGTGTAAATAATAATAGAAGACATGCACTGCACATTTATGTCATAATACTGTTATTATTCATTAATTGAGCCTTGCATTACCAGTTTATGCATTGGGGGCAATATAACCTGTTTTAAGCTTGCTAACGCTAATTCTACAGGAGGAACAATAGTTGAACCAAAAAGGCCAGATAACTCCTTCTTCAGTTGTTTGTCATCCACAAAATCGTTTAAGGGACACCAGAAACAGCTAAAATAGGGCAAACATCAAATAGGGAGCCTATCTGAGCCAGCTCCATGACACATTAGTGACTACACTGTCTAAATTCCACAGTGTGCTCTACTTTTACCAGCATACACACCCACACCAAGCCTGGGGTCTGATGGAGCACTGATCATGCTGCCCTACACTAGAAAGGAGGCATGTTCTCAGTGGGTACTGTAATAGGGGAACCACATATAAAGCTTCCCTGTACCTGTACCTATTCCGCAATTGAAAAAAAATTCTGTCTAATTTGGTACCAATAGGAATCCCCTGATCATTAGTTGGACTATCTGTTTTAGTGATGTCTTGGAATTTTTTCTCCCCTTCATGGTGATATAGTATGTAAGTAATTCATCATAATCAGTTTTATGTTACAAGCAACGTTACAGTACATTGGATCTGATATGGTCCAAAAGAACTAAAAAGCATTATTACCTAGTTCAAAGTTTGGAATATAAAAGTAAAAAATATGTCATTGGTAATAGCAGAAACAGGTGACTAACATCTTGATGTTTACAATTACCATAAGGTTTATCTTGATAGATTTGTATTCAAGAGTAGCTCTTCATGAGTAGCTTCTATGCATAACTACTCAGTGGGGGTGGGGGAGGCTATGTCCAATATGGGGATCATGTGGTCACACGCTCCCAATCTTTAATGCAAGTCACATAACTTTACAAACTTGATGTTTGTGAAGTTTTAAATGTCTGAGCTACTTGTGTAAGTGCAGCTTTACCTAACCATTTTTGAAAAAGCAGTTAACTGTGGAAGTCCCTGCACTGTAGTTCCTGCAATATAGGTTTCCCTTTTAAGTATAACTAAACTCTGTCCAACAACTGTACGAGGAGTAGTACAAGAAAATATCTCTCTACTCTGGGGCTTGGAGATGCATTGATTGGGTTAAGGTCATTGGATAGAAAGCCCCTATCCTTGCTGTCTTTGAAGGTTTAGGTCTGATTAAAGCAATTGGGGTATAATTGCAGGTTACAGAAGTTAAATGCAGCCCAAATACCAGTATACACTTAACCATTATTTTTTTAACCAAGAATATTGAATCATCATTTCCAACTTTAAAGGGATACAACCCAAAGCACTAGTAATTCTAAGGTTGTAAAGATTCTTGCCATGACTGCTACTAATCAGGACCCAACTGCCTGCATTCCTAAAAACAGATGAGGACTACTTAAAGGAAAACTCAATTTTGTCAAGCAAGTTTTTTGTCTTTTTTCCTCTTTTGGAATGTAAAATAAACATTTGTGTAAGCATAGTCCCCACATATTTGTGATCTACTTATTTGCATACCTGTGATTCTGTGATCTACTTATTTGCATGCTGTATGCTGTTTCCAGGTGTGTTGTATTCCTGTGGGTCTGTCTTGAGTAAAGCCCTTAGTATAGCAGCCGTCTACAAATGCCAGCAGCCTTACACTGTCAAGTGTGAGCTCATCAGCAGCTCACCCCACAAAGTAGCCTAAAAAAATAGGCAGCAGTAGCAAGAGATACCCCTCCCTAGGTAAGAATGCCAGTATCCTATTAGCTACTGGAAAACAAGATTGTGACCCCCTTATCTGAAGAGGCTGAATTAGAGCAGGAGGAGTTAAACCTTTGAGCTTTCAAGTGTGGTGTGCCATCTCTGCAACAAGTAAGCACAGAGCCTTACTCATTAATGGAGATTGCAATTGAAAATGGATTTGTCCTCTGTTCCCCCTGATGCACTCAAACCTGTCACCCCTGGATTTTATTCCTAGCAGGAGAAGAAACCACAAGCCTGGCAGTGGTTCTATTCTGGAGCATAAGTGACCCCTCCTCTTATTAGTTGATGGTGTTTTTAATATTACACAAATTTGCGATATGCCTCTTTCAAGGACATATTGGAAGAGTGTATTGCGATTACTGTAATAAAACGAATGTATCTCCTCTTATGGGTGCATTTTTATATTAAATCTGTATTTCTGAAAAAGAAGTTGTTTTTTTCTAACATGCTGTTTTGTTCACAGGCTCTTAAGAACACAGTCATTGGAATGGTATTACAACAATGTGAAGAGCCGATTCAAACGTTTTGGCAGTGCCAAAGTGCTGAAGAATTTATATAGAAAGCACAGACTTGAGAGTGGCGCTAGCGCTGAAATTTTAGGTAAGGATAAATTGTTAATCAAGGTTTGCTGGATAGAAGCTGGATATGCAGAATCAAATGTATCATTAAGCACATTAGAAACATGCTTTTAGGTGCTAATGCTGAAAACTGCCAAATCCAAACTTTTAGCAAGTTCACTTTAGATTGCAATTGTTTTCTCTATTGTTTTTTCTCTGTAAAGGCGTTTCAACTCAAGGTTGCCAATGTCCAGTTTTTAACGGTATGCTTTTTTGGCAGTGGCAGCATAATTTCAAGTCACCAGTTAACTGCTTTAGACTTTAATGCCTGAAAAACTAGATAAAACTGTACCTGTCCACTTTGGGGCAATGAACACCAAGGGTGTAACTTAGGTGTAGGCCCTATATTTTCCACCTGGAGAAAGCTGGGTCCTATTTAGCAGTACAGGTTGAGAAAAAAGTTTCTAGAGAATATAAACTTTGTATGCTAAGAAGTAACAGAATGGGGCACATCAAGAGGTCCAGTTTACATTACTTAAAGTGGACTGTCAGGCCCAAGGCCTGATTGTAGAATAAGCATGTGTATTTGTGTATAATGTATAGTCCAAGACCTGGGTGAGGGGTCACTCAGACTGTGTTTTGTGTATTCCAGTTTTATGGGGGGTTCTGTTTGTGGTACTTCCTTCTTTGAAGTCAAAAGCCTTTGAAGCAGCAGGATGTGCTGTCTCTGGACCCACCATAAACCCAAATCTGAGATAAGGGACCTGGGAGAGAAATGCCCTCACCAGGTGGGGTCAGGGGGAGGGGGGATGAAGCTTTTCCCTCCTAAATGTAGCTAATAAAACCTAATGCTAAGGACATTCTAAGTCAGAAGCCTAAATCAGAAAGCTGGGTCACAAGCCTGTGGCAAACACTGGACATAAGACCTTAAGCAACAGCTGGAGACTCACTCACAAGGACTGCTACGCCAATATGCTGTAAGGACTTTCTTTTTATTTGCTGAACTGATCTTGTTGTACTCTTTTATGTATTTTTGTACCTGTATGTCATTTTTTTCTATATATTACATCTAGCACTATGATACCTTTTCATCAGATTAAATGTTTAATTAATCAGCTCTGGCCTTTAAACTCTAAATATATGAGCTCACCTTTCTGAAGGAAGCTCTGATGAAACACGTTTATCAAAGGGTTAATTTTGTGACTTGCTGGGACTAGTAGTGCATACCCAGGGGTCTGGTGGCTTTAACCCTTGCACCATCACACTCTCCCTAGCGTCTTGGCTGGGCTAATAGAGTGCGATCGTGACAACTGGTGGCAGTGTCGGGATTTTTAGTGTTTGCTGGATTTTACCAGAAAATCTTAGCACTTAAAGAAATTGCATACATCTTAATGTGTGTAAATTCCAAAGACAGAGCTCAGTGCTGATCTAAAAGACATACCAAAAAAAATGCAAGACAGTTCCTCTATTGTTTTACTTCCTCTGCTTCATATCGGAAATATGGAGGCACATCGCAAGCAGTCCAAGCCCGCACTGGAGCTAATGTGCCAAGAAAAGGAGATCCCTACGGTGGGAAGGAACAAAGAGCAACTTATTGCTGATCTTGTGGAGTATGATGCCCGTGCAGCAGAGCTGAGTGACATGAGGCTAAGTCCTACAGCTGGGACTGAGGGACACAACATTACTCCCCATCAGGACAGTACTCCACATGAGGTCTTGGACTCTTATATGCGGACTGCTTTACAACACCTTAGGTATGTGGATGCTAATATTAAACTCCAGTTGCTTCTCTAGTACCAAACTGCAGAAAGAGAGGCCCAGGCACGAGCTGCAGAAAGAGAGAGAGGCAGCAGAAAGAGAGGCCCAGCGCAGACATGAACTGGAGGTTCTGAGGCTGAGAGGGGACGCTTTATCTGCACGCAGTGATGTGCAGGGTGAAGGTGACCACAAACCCTGCCTGGAACATTTCCCCATGATGGAGATCTGGACGTGTTCCTGAGAGGATTTGAAAAGGTTTGCCGGCAGTTCCATCTTCCTAAGGAACAGTGGGGATGATATCTAACCCCAAGGCTGCGAGGGAAAGCTCTGGATGTGTTTGCTTCTCTTCCCTCTGAAAGAGACCAGGACTATGAGGCAATAAAATCTGCCCTGCTAAATGGTTCTAATCTGACTCCGGAGGCCTATCAGAAAAGTTTCGGACTTTACAACAAAGCGCCACAGAAAGCTGCACTGAACATGCAGGTCAGCTAAGGACTGCATTCAGGCAATGGACTGGGGGCCTGCAAGTCACCACTTATGAGGCCCTGGAGGACTTGATGGTCCTGGATCAGTTCCTCCAAACACGGAGCTTTGAAGCCAGAGAGTGGATTTTGGACCGCAAGCCCAAGACAGTCGCAGAAGCAGCAGAACTAGGAGATGACTTTGCTAATAACCGTGCACCAACAGTGAAGCGTGGTTCTGCACAAGCTGGATCAAATACCTGGAAGGGAGCTGCACACCCACAGAGTACCACTAGGCCAACTGGGAGATTCCTGCCATCCACAACAAAAGCAACAGGAACCACATTGGGTCAGGGGGACACCCGCCGATGTTACAGATGCAACAAGATTGGGCACCTGAGTGCCACTTGCCCCAACAAAAATAATTCTCCACCGGCAGTTGGAGGACACCCAGACGTTTTCCTGGTGTCCGGAACGGTGGAGAAAAGAGCGTATAACCTGCAGAGCGTAACTGTGGGTGACCGGGTGACCGTGGGTCTACGTGATTCGGGGGCCTCCTTTACCTTAGTGCGGCCTGAAGTGGTGAATACTGAGGACATCATCCCTGGAAAAACCATGGCTTTAAAAGGAATTGGAGGTGTGCAACCTGCTGTGCCCATGGCCCGTGTGTACCTGGATTGGGGTACAGGCAAAGGTTTGCGGGAGGTGGGGGTCTCTGAGGACTTCCCTGTTAATGTTCTGCTGGGGAATGATTTGGGTCGAATGCTCTGCCATTATGCTCCGGAGGACACTGCCTGCACACCAGAGGGGCTAGGAGACAGCCCTGATCGTTCTGAGGTACTGTACGAGACTTTGGGGGACACTGTGAAATGTGATAACTGGGAGGGAGTGCAGGGGGCTGATAAATGTTTACCTGTGAATGAACCAGTTGTATCTTCCAAAGGTGAAGCGGGGTATATTGTAAAATGTAATGCCAATGAATTGCCAATGTCAAAACCTAGTGGAGATGGTGGAGATGGGCTAGGGGGAGGGGTTGGTGTGCCCCTGGTGACATGTAAGGATGAGGGACCAGCAGTGAGTGATATGTCCCAATCCTGGGAGCCTGAGATGTCTGAGGAGAAGGAGGAGGGAAGGAGTGATGTGCATGTGTATGATGCCTGTAACATTGTTATGTCCGGGACTGAGGGGGAGGAAGGTAAACCCCAGGGAGCCATACCAATGGTGGCAGTGGTTACACGTCAGCAGTGTGCCAGGGCTGCAGCTGCAAAAAGAAGGGAGGATGGTGTTGCAAGGGGAAAGTTGTGTGACTCGCAAGCCAAAGAAGAGGAGGGTGGAGATGCTAGTTTACCTGCGGGAAATGTGCCCCCTGATGCCACAAGATGGGGGCAGGGCAATGAACATTTCCAGGAAGCTCTGCGCAGTGATTCTTCCCTTGAAGGGCTGAGACAACGTGCTGAACAGCCAGGTGCTAACACCGATGGGCATCGGGTATATTGGCAAAACAATATCTTGTATTGCGAGTCCCTTTCCGAAGGCATGCTAGGGCCCCAGGAGAGAGAAAGGCAGTTAGTGTTTCTTAAGCAGTTTAGGAAAGGGCTGCTGAGGTTAGCCCATGAGACCCCTCTGGCAGGACATTTGGAAGTGGCCAAGACAAAGTCCAGTTTGGCACACAATTTCTATTGGCCAGGTATGGGTACTGCTGTTGCTAATTACTGTAGATCCTGTCATGTCTGCCAGAGGGTGGGTAAGTCCGGGGATGTTACTCGTGTTCCCCTAGTGCCCCTACCAGTCATATCTGTACCCTTTGAATGAGTGGCAGTGGATATTGTGGGGCCTCTAGCTATACCCAGCAGCACAGGGAAACAATTTATTCTTACTGTGATGGAGTATGTTCTAAAGTTCGGGGACAGGATGCAGGCATTGACTGAGCTAGTACACCACAACCTAAGAGCAGCACAGTCCAGGCAGAAGTACTGGTATAACCGCAATGCAAGGGAACGAGTCTATTAGGTGGGACAGAAGGTAATGGTTCTAAACCCCGTTAGGCAGAATAAGTTACAGGCTGCCTGGGAGGGTCCTTTCACCATTTTACAGCGCCCAGAATCAACCACATACGTAGTAGTCCTTGATGAGAAAGGTCAGAGGCAGAGACAGTACCACATTAATATGTTAAAGGCCTACTATGACCCTGAGGAGGTAGTACTCAGTGTGTGCAGTGCACCAGAGGAAGGGCTGGGTAATGATCCCTTACTGGGCCTAGTGGAGGAAGCTAAGAGCCAGGGATCCTTTCAGGAAGTGCAGATCAATCCACAGCTCTCAGATGAAAGGAAGAGGTAGCTAAATCAGGTATTAGGCTCCTTCAGTGCCACCTTTACTGGGAAGCCAGGGCGAACTACCGTAGCCATCCACCATGTTTATATGGGGACCAGCCACTGCTTAGACAGGTAGCCTACCGGGTATCCCCAGAAATAAAGGCCCACATACAGAAGGAGATTGAGGACATGTTAAAGCTAGGGGTAATTAAGAAGTCTAAAAGCCCCTGGGCCTCTCCAGTAGTTCTGGTGCCCAAAAAGAATAAATCCACCAGGTTCTGTGTGGATTACCGAAGATTGAGTGCAGTGACTGCATTTGATGCCTACCCCATGCCCAGAATAGATGAACTGCTTGATCAGCTAGCAGGTTCCTAATATGTCATTATCATGGATTTGAGCCGAGGCTACTGGCAGATCCCTATGACCCCAGAGGCCCAGTAGCGGTCAGCCTTTATCACTCCCTTTGGGTTGTTTGAGTGCTGTGTCATGCCATTTGGGATGAAAAATGCCCCAGCCACTTTCCAGCGACTAGTTGATCAGCTGCTAGAGGGCCACAAGGAATATGCAGTGGATTACTTGGATGATATTGCCATATTTAGCAAGACTTGGGAGGAGCACCTGATTCACCTGGGCAAGGTGGTAAAACAAATAGCTGAGGCAGGGCTTACCATCAAACCAGAGAAGTGTCAAGTTGGCATGACAGAAGTGCAGTATCTGGGACATCGGGTAGGAGGAGGGACTCTACGCCCTGGGCCCAGTAAGGTGGAGTCTATTATGGCCTGGCCAATTCCATTTATTTTCTGGGGACAGCAGGTTATTATCGTAGATTTGTCCCAGACTATAGCAAGGTAGCAAAACCCCTCACAGATTTCACTAAAAAGAAAGTGTCCAAGCAAATTACCTGGACTGAGGACTGTAATAAGGCCTTTATTGCCCTCAAGACAGCATTGTCCAACTCTCCGGTCCTCCAGGCCCCTGACTTCAGTAGGAGGTTTGTGGTACAAACAGATGCTTCCATATTTGGGCTGCGGGCTGTTCTTAGCCAAGTGAACTCCGATGGAGAACACCCTATACTATACCTTAGTAGGAAGCTATTGCCTAGAGAAGTGGCCTATGCTGTCATAGAGAAGGAATGTCTAGCTGTGGTCTGGGCTTTGCAAAAATTACAGCCCTACCTGTATGAAAGGGATTATCATAACTGTGTCATAACTGATCACAATCCTCTACATTGGTTGGACAGAGTGTCAGGTAACAATGGCAAACTGCTTCGCTGGAGTCTTATCCTCCAACAATATAATTTCACTGTCCGACACAGGAAAGGAAGCCTGCATCAAAATGCAGATGGACTGTCATGTCAAGGGGAAATAGACGGTTAATGGAGGCAGATCTATCAGCCTGGAGAGGCTAGATCTCTCTGTCCCCATCTTAAGGGGGAGATGTCAGGCCCAAGGCCTGATTATAGGATAGCCGAGGAGAGCTACTGATTACTGGCCGTGAGCAAGAGTCGTCCTGACTCGAAACGCGTTGGTCGCTGCCCCCGGGGGGGGGCACCCTGTAAGGTGTACACGTGAGCACTTTCCTTACTGGTTGTATTTCGTGATTTTTGCACCCTGTATCCCTGGGTTTGTTACATTGCACTTTAATAGTAAAAGTCTTTTGTTTACTTGAGATGTATGCACTTGAATAGGCACGGCCACTTTATTAGATTATTATTATATAATATATATATTTTTTTTTGGGGACTTATATACATTGATTAGAGATTTGGAATGTTTAGATTAGGTTAGAGGGAAGGCTCCCCCTGGTGGTGCATCCACTTATGGCACAGTATTTGTGTTTTTGATTCTGTTTTTAATGATATTACAATAAACTTGATTAAGATTATGATATTTTGAGTGCAAGTGTCAGTCTCTGTGGGGACAAATATTGGGGTGGGTGGAGGCCACTCCATTTGGGATTGTTGGTTGATTATAGAATAAGCATGTGTATTTGTGTATAATGTATAGTCCAAGACATGGGTGAGGGGTCACTCAGACTGTGTTTTGTGTATTCCAGTTTTATGGGGGGGGTTCTGTTTGTGGTACTTCCTTCTTTGAAGTCAAAAGCCTTTGAAGTAGCAGGATGTGCTGTCTCTGGACCCACCATAAAACCATATCTGAGATAAGGGACCTGGGAGAGAAATGCCTTCACCAGTAGGGGGAGGGGGGATGAAGCTTTTCCCTCCTAAATTTAGCTAATAAAACCTAATGCTAAGGACATTCTAAGTCAGAAACCTAAATCAGAAAGCTGGGTCACAAGCCTGTGGCAAACGCTGGACTGCTACGCCATTATACTGTAAGGACTTTCTTTTTATTTTCTGAACTGATCTTGTACTCTTTTATGTATTTTTGTACCTGTATGTCATTTGTTTCTATATATTACATCTAGCACTGTGATACCTTTTCATCAGATTAAATGTTTAATTAATCAGCTCTGGCCTTTGATCTCTAAATATATGAGCTCACCTTTCTGAAGGAAGCTCTGGTGAAACACGTTTATCAAAGGGTTAACTTGGTGACTTGCTGGGACTAGTAGTGCATACCCAGGGGTCTGGTGGCTTTAACCCTTGCACCATCACACTCTCTCTAGCATCTTGGCTGGGCTGATAGAGTGCGATCTTGACATTGACCAACAACGTCCTATAGAAGGTTAAATTAAAAAAAAACTTTTGCCCATTTGAGATATGAGCCATGATTTTACAGGAATGAGGGTAGGCTAGGATATTTTATTGTATAAACAGTAGGGATTAGCAAACTCCCTGAAGTTCGGGTTTGACAAGTTCAGCTGAACTTGTCGTTAAAGTTCGTTTTGGGTCCCCAAACTTGACCCGAACACGAACCCCATTGAATCAATGGTGACCTGAATTTGGTGGACCAAAAATGGGTGTAAAATGTGTGTAGCAAGGGCTAGATGGCTGCAAATTGAAGAGAACACCAGGGCTATTACTCTGCACAAAATGGACTGGGGAAAGTACTCAAAAAATTAACAGAAAACAAAATATTAAAGAAATATATATATATATATATATATATATATATATAAATTCATCAATCAATATATACGCTAAAGAGTAAATAAATAATAACATGAATAAATATATACATAAATAAATACATAAATAAATTAATAAAAATAATACATTTTTTACAGGTGTCAGAAGTCCGGGGGGGGGGGGGGGGGGGGGGTCAGGGGGAGGAGGTGTTGGATCTGGATATGGCAGTGTAAGCAAAAAAGGGGGAGGAGGTGGATAGGGCAGAGGTGGAGGAGGTAGCAAGCACCTTAAGCACTCACTCAGGTGCTGGCACAGCCAAGTCCTGTGGGATCCACGCCTTGTTCATCTTAAGGAATGTAAGTATGTCCATATTGGCTGTGGATCCTCCTGTCGGTGATGACACCCCCTGTAGTTCTGAACACACGTTCTGATAGGACACTTGCTGCAGGGCAGGCCAGCACCTCCAAGGCATAAAGGGTAAGCTCTGGCCACATGTCCAGTTTACCGACCCGGAAATTGAACGGGGGGGGAGCCATCACTTAGTTCCACAGTTCTAAGAGATGCGTGGACAGGTAGTCATCCAACATGTAAGTCAAAGTCTGCCTCCTGGTACTACGGGCTGTATCCAAAATAATAACAGAAAACAAAATATTAAAGAAATATATATATATATATATATATATATATATATATATATATTCATAAATCAATATATACACTAAAGAGTAAATAAATGTAAACATCAATAAATAAATATATACAAAATAAATAAATAAATATATACATAAATAAATGTAAACATCAATAAATAAATACATAAATAAATACATAAATAAAAATAATACATTTTTTACAGGTGTCAGAGGTCCGGGGGGGGGGGGGTGTCAGGGGGAGAAGGTGTTGGATCTGGATATGGCAGTGTAAGCAAAAAAGGGGGGAGGAGGTGGAGGAGGTAGCAAGCACCTTAAGCACTCACTCAGGTGCTGGCACAGCCAAGTCCTGCGGGATCCACGCCTTGTTCATCTTAAGAAATGTAAGTGTGTCCATATTGGCTGTGGATCCCCCCCAGGGGTTGATCACACCCCCTGTAGTTCTGAACACACGTTCTGACAGGACACTTGCTGCAGGGCAGGCCAGCACCTCCAAGGCATAGAGGGCAAGCTCTGGCCACATGTCCAGTTTTCCGACCCGGAAATTGAACTGGAGGGAGCCATCACTTAGTTCCACAGTTCTAGGAGATGCATGGACAGGTAGTCATCCAACATGCAAGTCAAAGCCTGCCTCCTGGTACTACGGGCTGTATCCAATTGTGTTGGATGTGGCGCACAATGGAATAAGTTGTTCCACATTGTGGCCATGCTCATCCTCACCTGTGAGGTGGTGCCAGTGCCCCTGCTGTGTTGACGACTTAATGCTCCTCCTCCTCCTCGGCCTTGTGCCGCCACTGAGCCCTCAAATTCAGCTGGGAACTCCTCCAATAGTGCATCCATCAGAGTGTGTTTACACTCCCTTATTTTGTGATCCCGCTCCAGTGCTGGTATCAAGGAGAATATTTCCTTATAGCAGGGATCACCCAGTAATCTGCACTGGTGACTATGTGGGCACCTCAAGGAGAAGCTGTTCTCAGTGTCAGGTGTCTCCTTCTTTTCCTACTCCTCCATCCAGCAACGCTCAATCGACGCCCGTAAGCTGTGCTAGGTGCCACCCTGCTGTGAGAGACAGTCCTCCACCCCCTCCTCCTCTTCTGAATCTTACAAAACTGTCTGCTGGCTGGACAGTAGCAGACCTGGCCGCTGGAGGCCCAGCAACCCAACCTGCGACCCACGTGTGCACTCTGACGCATGGGGAAATGGGCCTTCCTGCTCCTTCTCTGCTTCCATCACATCCTCCATCATAGCCTGAAGGAGGCAAAGGATAGAGATAGTAGCGCTGACGATGGTGTCATCAGCGCTGACCACATTGGTGGCATACTGAAAGCATCTGATGATGGCATCATCAGCGCTGACCACATTGGTGGCATACTGAAAGCACTTCAGCACCATGCAAATGTCCCTCATTGGTGGTGAAGTGCTGTTGGTCTGAACTTCTACTCACTCATTTTGTAGATGAAACTATACTATTACCTGCTGCTGCTCATATACTCTTTCCAGTATATACAATGTGGAATTCCACCTGGTGGGCAAGACAAATTTAGACATTGGGTGGGAATTCCAAAGTTCATTTGCAGTGCAGTCGGGCTGGTGGCAGCATTGTGGGAACGCTGAAAGTGCCTCCACACACTGCGCAGCGTGCAGAAGCTCCAGAATGTCTGGATAATGGGCTAGGAAGCTCTGCACCACCAAGTTGAGCAAATACACCAGGCAAGGGGTGTAGGTCAACCCAGCTCGTCCCAAGGCTGCTACAAGGTTATGCCCATTGTCGCACACCATCTTACCAGACTTCAGGTACAATGGCAGCGCTGTTTTTTTTTAGCACCGAATGCTGGTGTTTCCCCATGGCAGTACGCAAATTGGTGGTGGACTGCTTGAGGGAGAAGCAGAGTAGGAGGAATTGGCAACAGGAGGCACCAACTGATTTCCAGCAATCCTGGAAGGTGGAAGGATATGCATCACAGTGCTCCCTCAGTCCCAGTGACCACTACATTGACCCAGTGGGCAGTTAGAGAGATGCCCATGCTTACTTGTCCACGTGTCAGTGGGAATGTGGACACTGAAACTAATCGCATTGCCCAGTGCACATCTTATTTTTTCCACAACCTGTTCATCAGATCTTTAAAACTGTCTATCTTCACCAGGCAGAATAGGAGCATTTTAAAGGACATTCGTAAATGCTTACATTCAGGTCCAGGGCTCATGGGTGGTATGTGCCAAACTTCCACTTTCTCTCCAAAGTTTGTGAGATGGAAAGCTGAACGCTTCCCCGGGATGGTGTGGGCTGGCTTGGTGATGGTAGTGGTAAGGCTGTTGATGCTGGAGGTGGCCTTGTCATTGCCCATCATTGCTGATATTAAGGAGGGGTGAGGTGGAGGGCTTAGCGCTCTCGGCAGAAGTAGACTTGGTGGAAGACAATCCCATGGAACTGGTACCACTGCGTGCCATATAATCTATGACTGTTTTAACTTGTTCTAGTCTAACCACGGCACTGGGGCCTACAAAAATGCTCCAAAACTATACACACAACAAATGGTTAACCGTGGGACTGGCACAAAATGCAGGCACCAATAAATGCCAGAAAAGACACAAATTTTATTAATATATTGCACAACACCCTGGCACAATAAATCACTATGTACATCCCATAATCATAAGTAAAAAAAAAATGTGTATATCCTTAAAAATACAGGGGCCCCTCATTCACCCATGCACACCATGCATCCGTCTTCACACCCACTGTATTGCACTGCTTTGGCCGGTCATTAATTCAAGTATGATTCAGTACTAAGTACTATGTCCATTCAATGAAAAGACATAGCCTCACAGACAATAATGGGCTTATATTGCAGATCACGCCGGATTGGCCTTGCTAAGTAATGTCCCGAGAGGAAAGTGCTAGGTGCTTAGACCTTAAAAAATAATGTCAGAGCCTCCACAGTGTAGCGATCATGGCTCATATGTAAATTGCACATTGCTCCATATTGTACTGTATATTGTGCTGTAGGTAGCTCATGTAAATCATGGCTCCACAAATACATACTCGCCCTTTGTAGTGCATGAGGTATGCGGCCACGAACAGCACTAGCACCATGAAGACATGGGCGTGGTGAGGCCGGGCATCCGTTGACGTGCATTTCGCTCCGCCCACCAGAACTTCGTCAGGGTGGTGGGCGGCCAATCAAGTCGCTTCTTTATACTGCTATACTCCTCCTTACCAGGCCGTATGGTCAATCAGCATCCGTTCCACCCTTTGTTCACAGCAGCTTAATCATTGGATGGACGGACTACGAATCTCGGCAGCTCTGCCATAATCCAGCTTATACACTTGCGAGATGGGGAAAGTTGGAGGCCCATATTGAGGATAGAAAATAGCTACAAAAATGCTCTCCAAACCCTGGCGCCTGCTTTCACCAGAGGAATGTGTAGCAGGGATGAAACATGTCCTCTCCCTGCTGCACCAGCTCTGTTACCAGCAGCAGCACCATGTCCCTGTCCCTTATTTTCTGCTTTCTGCATTGTCAGACACCTGCAGTTACAGTGGCCGGAAATGGACGATAAAAAAAAAAAAAAACAGGAAAATGACCCTTAAGTGCCCTGAACCAGTGGATACTCCACTAACAATTGGTATTTAAATGCAGCGACACCCCAAGTGCCCTGAACAATTGGTATTACATTGTAATGAAACATGTCCTCTCCCTGCTGCACCAGCTCTGTTACCAGCAGCAGCACCATGTCCCTGTCCCTTATTTTCTGCTTTCTGCATTGTCAGACACCTGCAGTTACAGTGACCGGAAATGGACGATAAAAAAAAAAATAACAACAGGAAAATGACCCTTAAGTGCCCTGAACCAGTGGATACTCCACTAACAATTGATATTTAAATGCAGCGACACCCCAAGTGCCCTGAACAATTGGTATTACATTGTAGTGACACCTAAGTGGTTTAGGCAAGAGTACTGGTACACAAGGGGTTTGAGGAAGTGGTTGCAGCAGCTTGCATCTGTCCCTATCTAGTGAGGAGCGAGTGCCAACATGACCGGCATGACGTGGAACCCGCCTTTTATATAGTGAGGTCACGTGTCCCATCTGGCGACTGGTTGGTATTGCAGGAAGAAGTTGTGCAGCCAATCAGACTTATTCCGGGTTTGGGCCAAACATGCGCACACAGATTTAAATTTAAAATCTGTGCTCAGGTTCAGGGACCTGAACTCTTGTAAAATAAGCCCTTATTGACAGAAAAACTGATATGGGCATGCAAAGTGATTATCTGAATAGCATGAATTTTGTATTTTGTATGTTTTTGTCGGCACAGGGTGTGATGACATTCATTTTGTAGTAGTATCACCATTATGAAATCAATTTCAGAGCAAACCTAATTTGTTCCAGTTAACTACTTGCATTTTTTTTAACAGAAGGAAGCTTTATTGATGAAAGTTTAGAGAATGAAGGCAGCATCTGTGGAAGTGACTCCACATTCTACAGACAAACACAAGGTATTATGACACTGACTTTTTTTTTTGGTTTAAGCGTTTGAAGCATGTCAGAAACATCTGAAAAGAGAGCCTTATACAACGAAATGCTATTTTTAATCAGGATTAAAACACTACTGTAATAAGACTGAAAAAATTAAAACAGACCAACGCCCTCTGCAACGAGGGTGTCGGTGGCCACTGGCGCTGCTGCTATATGACAAGGATGGGAAGTGGCATACAGAATGCTGTAGCCCCCCCCCCAGGACATCCGCAAATATTCCCGAAACCTCACTCCCCCACCATTCGTTCAATGCTTGACCTGCTGTTGTTGTAGCAATTGTAGCAAACTTTAAGACAGTCCCTGAGGGGGGCAATATGCAGAAGTAAAATCAAGGGATTTTTTACCCGCAAAGTCCTGAATCTACCATTAAATGTTAATTCTGCCACTACAAAACCTAAAATCAAGGTCCAAAACTCTTAGGCTCATGTATATGTGGACACCACAATGTCTCAAAGGTGCCAATGGACTTCAGTCTTGGGATAACCTGTAAGCTCTCAAGTTTAAAGATAAGTAGCTCTCATCTATAAATGCCTCTTTATTAGTTAGAGGGATCCAACATAATTAGGAAGTGTACAGACCCTTTTTGGCATCAGCCCTTCCACCCATCACACCTTAGCTGTTATAGTGGCATCCCAGGGACCGCTGGTATCTCCACTTCCTGGTCTTGTAGGCCTCTTTATCCAGGCTGCCCACAGCTATCCTGTGACGAAGCGGCTGGTTCATTAAATAGGAGCCGACACCGCTCTCCGTACAATAATACACCTGTTAGGTCAGTACACTGGGGCATTATAGGATTTTTCTTGAGTGTGTTTTGCATCAGTTGGGGATGTTGTATTAAAGGCATAACAGGTATATTTAGCACATTGTTTACATAATTATAGCACCTTATAATTGTTGTTTGTACCGAGTGTCTCTTGTATGAGTGCAGCTTGTTATCAGTTTAGTTTGTTATCGGTTAGTTATAATCATTCGTAATGGGTTTAATTTGGTATTTCTTTAGCACATAGTCTTAGCCTAAGAGGTGTAACAATTTATCTTGTTGGATGTGATTTGTAGCTCCCATTACAGCCTTTGGGCTGTCGTTTATGTGATAGTTTTAAAAAATTTTTTTTATATTTGTAGTGTTGATGTTTGTATAATAAAAAAAATGTGATAACTAAGTTTGGATTTTTGTGGCCATTTGTTTGCTATTACAGCAAAAAATAATCATCCTCTTTATCCATTAGATAGAAATGCATAGCCAAAAAGTGGATCTCAATAACCCGCTGCTCAATCCAGCTGTGGGGGCTGATGCATTGAAAAAGGGCGCTACTGGGACAAAAGTTTATTTGAGGTCTCCAGTATGTGCCTGCAATTTACAACGGCTATCATGTTTACAGTATTTTTGGTCAGTGTTATCTCAGTCTGACATTATTAGCAGCAAAAATACATGAACATAACTTTAATTAACCCACGTTGCAAACGTATGTATAAATATCTGAATTATTATAGCAATACAATTTGGAAAGCTTTCTGTCACATACAAAGAGAGCTCTCCATCCATTAGTAAAAAACAAATGTGGGTTGTTAATTACTATTTTTTCAGAAATGATCTTACTTGAAAAGGCATCTGCATCTCATGGGGAGACTTGCATATTAATAAGGTGGCAAGCTGACAAGCAAAAACATGGACTGTCAATATGCTTAGACATAGCTGTAGGTTTAATAGGTTTCTAAGGCCCCAGCTACATGGGCCCAAAGTTAGTTTTTTTTCTAACAACACTCTATTCTCTATGGCGGAATTGTATTATTTGTTACACTGCAAATTATTATAGATGTTATAGCCAAATAAACCTCTTTTCTGCAGGACACAGCATGATGGACACCCTTTCAGTGGCCTTACGTGTGGCAGAGGAAGCAGTAGAAGAAGCAATTGCCAAAGCTGAAGCACACAGTGAGAGTTTGGTAAGGCTATACTCTGTTTAGCGATCACTCCACTAAAACAATTGATAATACCAGTTGTAATTCAATTTACATACATGTGGTACAATCATTTGATCACATTTGATCCCTAAAAATGCATACATTGGGTTAAAATCTTAATTGCATGATGTATAAGGGAAGGTCAGTGGCTGAGGACTAAAGTTCAGTTAGGGAATCCTTTTTAAATTCTGGTTTATATTGCATTGCCTAGTTATATGCCAATTAAGGTACAGTGGGTTAACTGTGTATCTAGCACAGGTAACTGGCTGATTCAAACTCACCAATAGAACATGAGCTGGGAGCTAGTTTGAATGTAACAATAACACCTTGCAGTTGGGGGGAAAACTTGCTTCATGCAAGTTTTTGGCACCAAATTAACCTGATAAAAGGTTAGTAAAGGTTTACATAAGTGCATTTTGATATTTCCATGGAATTACTGCCAAAATACATATTCTAAGTATACAGTACGTCCTGCTCCAGATATAATACTTACACTTGGGTAATCCTCCGCCAGAGGGCGCTGTGCACTGCAGACATGCAAAAACAGGCTCCTCCCGGCCCTTCATATACCCAGGGACCTCCCACAAATCCCCAGATTTCTCTGCAGTGCTGACTGCGAAGACATGAAGTATCACTCTCTTGCAGGTGAGCGGGGCTATTACAGCCTGCAGCCCTGTTGGACTATTCCCACCCGTCCTTGATGTGATGTGCCTCCCAGCCTGGGCTGCGCTTGTCGGGTGAAGGTAGGCAGCACCATGCGTGCTTAACGGAGCCATGCTCCACCGCAGTCCCCCACCAAAGGGTAGGCGGTTTAGGTTTAGGCTGATGGTGAGCCTCTAGTGGATGTCCCTCCCGCATTATTGCCCCATGCCCCGTGTAGCAGTGGACCCTGTGTAAAGGGTCGCCATCCTCCCTCGTTTCCCGCCGTATTCGGGGGAAAAGAATGGGGGGGTGTGTGTCTGGCGGTCTCAGTGTACTGTATTCACGCTTATGGCCGTAGTTTTGCCCTTGACTGGCAACTGGGTGTCAGAGCCGCGCTGCTTGCTCTTGTTATTTTGGCCACCGCCATCTTTGCCTTCTCATTTTTTATTAAAATTTACTGTGCTGGGTGGCGGCATCGTCAGACTCTACGAGTATCAGTATTAGTAGATGCTTTTACTAGCATAGCCTATGCTTGGCTTGTCAGCCTGGATGGCTGCCTCACAGCTTCGCACTCTTTGGGGGAGGCGGGGACCTGGCATGGTGCGCTCTGCGTCACGCCCAGATTGGGCCCGCCCTTCGAGGTTCGGTTGGTGCCATTTCGTGGATCTTCGCGCGCGCGCGTGTTTGCGGTCCTTCTCCTCCCCAGGTCTGTAAGTGCCCTCACGGGCGATTTCATCATTAGTATTTTTTCTGCTGCGCATGGCCCTGACACCTCTTATTCCCCTTCTGTCTTTCAGAAGTCAAAGGCTCCGGTGGCTTCTCCTGGCCTAACATAAATTGTAGCGGGCTTACAAAAAATTCTCCCACATTCCTAGCGGGTCTTTGGGACATCCAGGGTTGCCTATTGCATAAATCCCTACTGGCATATATTGCATTGATAATCACCATATGGAGGCTCAGAATTATGTGACCGGGGTCCCTCCGGGACAAGACCGGCTGTGTACAGCGTGTGGACAGCCCCATGCTGATGTGGACAGAGCACGGGTCTGCGGACCCTGTGCTGAACAAGTACTGGCCCTGCAGTCAGGGTTGCCAGTGGCTGCGCCTCGTTTCAATACACCTGTCTCCCCATGCTTAAATCTCACTCCTGATGAGTCGCACTCGAGCGGGAATGACCAGCAAGTCTGCCTACGAGTGATCAGGGGATTTCGAGTTTGGCAGAGCGCTTGGGCCCTGGTAAGAAGCGGTCCCTGACACCTCCGGTTTCGCCCATTCCTTCTGAAACTGAGGAGTTTACTACTGAGCAGGGTTTTGCTCTTTCTGATGAAGGTGAGCTGTTCTCTGACTCAGGCTCATCTGACGAAGGGCCGAGGAGTCATGATGATACGGGCCCTGGTTCCTGGGGCCTGTGTGACACCGATGAATTACTGATAAAGATCTTCGAGGTCTTGTCTACCTCTCTCCCTGGTGAGGCTCCCAGGCCTAGAAGGGAGAGTTTCCATACAGCGACGCCGCGTTTGGAATTTCTGGAGCAGGATCACTTCCAGGCTCTTGCATTCAAAGAATGGGAATGCCCTAGTACACTTCCAGGGGACTGGGATTGGAAATACCCTTTTCCCCCTAATGTGGTTAACTGTTGGTCATCACCTCCTGTGGTGGATGCACCGATCATTGGGGTTCTTAACCCCCCCTTTATTGCAGCCCCTACTTATCGTACTCTTCAGGATGCTGAGGACCGGCGCATTGACAGGCTGGCTTCCCACGCCTTTTCTTGTGCAGGGACGGCTCTGCACCCGGTCTGTGCCGCGGCCATCGCTGCAGTGGCTGCTAGGACCCTCATCAGAAAGATGATTGATCATCAACCTGAGGATCTCCCCTGGGAGGTGTTTAATGCACTCTCCAGTTGTGATGTTTTTGCAAGGTTTATCCTTTTAGTGCTGGATGATACCATTAGGATGTGCGCAAGAACTTCCGCCCTTGTGGTAGCTATACGCCGCTTGGTCTGGCTGCGACAGTGGGTGTTGACGATGCTACAAAGAAGACTCTTACTGGGCTTCCCTTTAGAGGGCGACGCCTATTCGGGGCCCGTCTGGACCTGTTTGGGAAAAAGGGCAAAACACCCCTTCGCAGAAGGCGGTCTCGGCCTTCTCGGGGCAGGGGCACCCCTCCCCCCCCTATGTTAGTATCAAACCCGAACCAGGGGTGTCCTTCCAGCTGTTTGGTGTAGATTCCTGCCCCAGGAGTGGCAGACAACGCCCTGGCCCCTCCGGCAGGACTAAGTCCAAATCTTTCACCAAAACCCCCCAAGCATGATGGGGCGCCCTCGCCTGTCTGGGCGAGGGGCTGGCCGCAGCACCTTGCTCCTATCAGGAGGCGTCATGCCTCGTTCTGGTGGATTCAGGAGGAAGTTTCCTCTGGATGCAGGATAGTGTTTCCTGGGCGGCCCCTTCGCGAGATTGTCAAGATGCTTCTGGTCCCTGTCTCTCTTCAGGTGTTGGCGCAGGCCACGCGCGGCCTGCGAGGTCTGGGGTCACTTGCAGGTTGCCCTTAACAGGCAGAGGCAGGGGCCACTACACCAACCTTTCCACATTCCCCCAAAAGGATGAGGCACTCTGCCCATTCTGGCCTTCCATAGGTGTGGCAATTTACATTCACAGGCGGTTTCTGCATGGTTTCTCTGAGTTGGGCCGCCAGTGCCCTGTGTCCAGGGACCTCTTGCCGTCTGTGGAGATCTAAGATGCTTATTTCATTGCCATTGTGTCTTATGGGCACTGAGGATCTTACGGGTTAGTGTTGAAGGTCCAACACTGCTGATTGTGGCCTTGTTATCTGGCCTCTCTTCTGCTCCCAGAGTGATCGCCAAGGCGATGACGGGGGTGATGTCTCTGATGAGACCAAGGGGGCGTCCGCGCGAGGAACTGCCTGGTCATCCTTCTTTGTTTCCCAATCTCTACGTCAGGCCGAGTTTGTTACTCGGCTGGTGGTGTCCTTTGGGAGTCTTTGGATGGGTGCTCAATCACCTCAATTCCTCATTTTCCACTTATTTGGTATCTCCATTCCTAGGGTTGAAATTGGATTCGGTTCAGGCGGGAACCTGCTTCCTTGACTATAAAGTGGACAATCTGGTTACATGGTCTCGGTCCCTCTTTGCTGTTCCCGTCTCTTCACCAGGCTGGATTGCAGCTGGTGGGCCTGTTGTTGGCTGTTCAAAGGTTGTCCCCTAGGCTCAGTGCCCTTGGGCTCTTCTGCAACCTATATTGTAAATGCTGGACTGGGTTCCAGCTTCCCTGAAGCTGGGTCTGTGTACCCTTCCACCTTGGTACGGTGGTTCCCCTTGAGATTGTTGTACTCAAGGAACCAGTCAGGGGGCGTCCCCTTCCTTGCATCTTCCTGTAGATGGATACCAAATCTATCAGGTTGACGGAGGGGGGACTTTTTTCTTCTAAAATCCCCTGTGATTCCGGGGGAGGTGGGACCTTTAGGGGTCCATTGACCTATCTATTTTTGAAGCGGTAGGCTTTCAGGTTGGCTCTATCTCGCTGGACTACTCCTTTGCGGGATCTGTCTATTTGGGGGCTCCTTGGTCTGTCTGACGACAGTGGCCTGTATTAATTATCTGTGTGGACTCGGAGCAGGATGATCCTCCAGGAAGTTATCTGACCCTGATCTGGGTGGAGGACAGCGTTCCCTGCATATCAGCGATATTCGCTCCGGTGGATGTCCTTCTGCGACAGGATGTGCTAATTCTTGTGTCACTATGTGATCCATCTAGGGTGGATCTTTTTGGGCCCCGTCACTTTCATGGGTTCTAGGCCCTTGTTTCCCTGTCTCAGATTGTTCTGACCTTGGTCATGAGACTTAGTAACTTTATGGCTGGGCATTCTATTCTGTATGTCTTAACTTCATTTACCCTGCTAGGCGGGGTTCTGCGCAAGTTTGCTCTGAAAAGGGGGAACCAGTGATACTGGTGGCCCCTGGGTGGCCTAGTGGAGTGTGATTTGCAGATGTGGTACTGAGGACAGCGGACCTGTACGTTCTGTCAGGAGTGCTGATCTGCTCACTCTGGCCCCCTTTGTTATTTCACCCCAATCTACAGGCTCTGGTCTGGATGGCCTGACGGTTGATTCATCCAACTTGATGGAGACGGGCTTATCTTCTGGGTGACTGTGACTTCTGGAAGCCTAGGAGTTGGCTTCTCCTTCTTCTTCTTCCATCTATTGTGGGGTATGGCATACCCATATTGATTGGTGTGAGTCTTGGTCTCTCCCCTGTTGGGCGCTCTTTGTTCCCAGGGTTCTAGAGTTATTACAGCATGGGTTGGAGTTGGCTCTCCTACTCGGTACTCTGGAGGTTCAGGTTCTGCCCTGTCCGCCTTCCTGTAGCAGTCTTTGCTCAGTTTTTTGCCTTGGTTAAGCATTCTTTCGGGGATTGCTCAGGTGCACCCCCCACGTAGTTCTAGGGCTCCTGTTGGGATTTGAATTTTATTCTGTTTGCCTTGCAGGGTGTTTCCCTTGGACCTATTCCGGATGCTGTCTGACTGTTCTTATCCACAAAGTTGTCCTTCTGGGGGCTGTTGCTTCAATCAGACGTGTGCCTGAGCGGGCGGCTCTGTTTAGCTAGCCCTCGTTCTTGATATATACACCAAGATGAGGTGGTGTTCCGCTTTACGC
Source organism: Gastrophryne carolinensis (assembly GCA_027917425.1). Classification (NCBI taxonomy): domain Eukaryota; kingdom Metazoa; phylum Chordata; class Amphibia; order Anura; family Microhylidae; genus Gastrophryne; species Gastrophryne carolinensis. The sequence continues at coordinate 127,151,093 of CM051239.1, forward strand.
CGGACCTTCTGCCTAAGGTGCTGTCTTAGGCTCATGTATTCAGGACTTGTGTCTTTCTTCTGTGCTTTATTCCTAGTAATGCTGAGGCAAGGGGATCTACTTTCCCTCAACAGGTGCTGGAATTTTTTTCCTGGATTGTCTCTTGTCCCCTAGGGGGACTGATGCCCCTTGGGGTTTGTGGGCACCTACATCTGTAGGTGCCTGATCTCGTCTGCTTTCATGGGTTAAGCGGCCTTTGGCCTAGCCTTTACTTGGATGAATGTCCCTTCTGGTCCTAGGTAAGGTTCGGTTTCTTCCTGGGCTACTGTTAGCGTTTGTTCTTGTCAGGCTGTTACTCAGGCCTATTCCTTTAAGGGGAAGAAGTTTCTTCTCACTTTATTTCTGATTCTACCATTGCCTTGGTTTCTTTGGGCCTTTCAGCACCAGGTTTTGTTGCACAAGTTTGCTAGACCGCTACTTGTTTTTTTGTTCATACCTTTTCAAAGGTTTTTTCTGATGTTGACGTTAAAGCTTTTGCTCATGTCGCTCTTGGTAGCAAGGTTGCAGGTGACAGTGCTTTTCCTGTCTGCTGTGCCTTTTTTGTTGGGGATCCCACCCTACTTTATGGACACTGCTATTGGATGTCCCAAGTGTAAGTATTATATCTGGAGCAGGACGTACTCTATACTTAGAATAATACAATTCTGTGAAATACTCACCTTTAGAATTGGTATTATATGTATACAGTACGTTCTGCTCCACCCCACCCTGTTTTTTTGCATTGTTCTGGATCCCCTGTATGGTGTTTGTTGTTATTGCCAGTTTTTGGTGGTTGGATTCTCCCGGTTTCTTGTTCACTGCTTTTCAATGCTGGGGATTTGTGGGAGGTCCCCGGGTATATGAAGGGCCGGGAGGAGCCTGTTTTTGCATGTCTACAGTGCACAGCGCCCTCTGGCGGAGGATTACCCAAGTGTAAGTATTATATCTGGAGCAGGACGTACTGTATACGTATAATACCAATTCTACAGGTGAGTATTTCACAGAATTGTATTTTTTATTACATCTAGACAAACGAAGGTCATTTATGCTCTTAAATTTGGGATAGATGATTATACCTAGCATCATACACAAGAAGAAGTTGCAAAATAATGCATCAGGAAAGGTCTACAGAAAAAAACAACTCACACAGACCAGTATCTGCTGTTTAACTCTCACTATCCTCTGGGTTACAAAATGGAGGTCTTCAGAACTATACATTATTGAAATGAGAAGATTATATCCAATGCAGAGGCCAAGGAATTCAATCATCTTAGAGGGGATTTTGTTAAAACAGAGAGAAGGAGAAGAAAAAACGCAAAACAACCAGTAAAGAACGGAAGCTGGACAGACAAAAAATATGGCCAGTCTGTATGCTGTAAGCTATAATGTTGGAAAAAGGATTTCTAACAAACATCATATCCCTGCTTTAAACCCAGACACACACCGAGACCCCAAAAAGACCCAATGCCAAGACACAAAAAGAATGTGAGTAGTACACTGCAGTGAACCCAGACTTGTACATTGTGGAAACAAAATAGCAGTTACACTATTATATAGCCCAGCATAGATTGGCAAACTGCATTGTAGTGAATGGAGGGGACAGGCAGGTTACCGTGACTGATGGGCAGCTTACTGTGACTGATGGTGGGGGCATCGTCACATTGAAGGAAGTCAGGAAGAGACTCGGGATAAGAGGGCGGCGCTGCCTATGGTTCCGGGTGGCGAAGGACCTGCATCCAGCCTTTCATGTAAGGGCTGGAGCGCCAGACTAGGAGCAAAGGTCTGTATGGGAGAAAAGGTGAGTATAGCTTTTTTTTGTTTTTGTCTGAAAATGTACTTTAAGGACACTCATTTAATGACAGTCAGGTTTACATCCTGAACACAGTGGAGGACTGGTTTAAAATAGATATGAAAGGGGCCATTTATGCTAAAATGTAGAAGGCAAGCTTAAATAGAGGCAGAAGGTGTGGCACTTATTATCATCCACATACAATGCTGTTTTGACTTAAACCGGACCTTCACCATGATTTATTGAAAAACCCAAACCCTTATAAAACGATTCCCAAGCAAGTCACTTACTTATTCTTTCCCCCACTGGGCTGCAACTCTGTTCAGGACTTTAGGATATGGGCGCCGCCATCTTGATTCAGAAGCATTACACTTACTGAGGAGGGGAGAACGGGATAAAGTACAGGGAGGCGGGTTATAGCCGTGCTTTGCTCAGACAGAGCAGAGCTGGGGTCAGGAAAAGGTCAGCAATCCCAGAATGCAGCGCAGCACAGTCAGAAGGCACTTCCTGTTTGCAGGCTGCCTGATGTTCCATGAGCCACCATTTTGGATGTTTAAAGGCTCATAACATGCAGTAGATGCAGGCAGGATGATTTTTAATGTGAGCAATCTGTATGTACAGAGTGTGGCAAACATATAAGATAGACTCTTATTCAGGGTGAAGGTCCGCTTTAATGCAATTTATGGTAAACAGGGGACATAGATTGGAGCTACTATATTCATCAGTATTTCCTGGAGATTAATCTACAGGCCTTATAAGATAGGCTCTTATTTTGGGTGAAGGTCCGCTTTAATGCAATTTATGGTAAGCAGGGGATATAGATTGAAGCTACTATATTCATCAGTATTTACTGGAGATTAATGTACAGGTCATTCATAACTGAGAAAGCCAGTCGCATGACCAGTTTAACATCTTCAAGAATAATAAAGCCAGTCCAGTTGTCTTGTTTTATTACTACATATATACCATAATGTGCATGAATACATATTGTCACAGACATACAGCTGATAATATAGTACCGACCTTTATTTTATTTTTGTTTTTATGGCTGCTTTATAATCTCTGTGCATGAGCGCTTTTGGATGCTGGTATTATTAGTGGCACACCACTGGCTATAAAATCAGCTATGAAAGGTTTTACAGAGAGGTCAGTGATGGTAGTATTTCATTCTTGACAGATTGCTTTTAGTCAGTCAATTAATCAATAGCCATGGGTTATATTGCATAATCTTTTAGAACCACTGTTAAATAATATGAAAGAACATGTCACACAGAAATAGCTTTCAGAAAAAGATATCTGGTTAGACAGTAGTATGCTATCAATCGCATTTTTAGAACTATTTTTAAAATCTATTTTGTAATCTCCCAAATCCCAATACATTACTGCTATCAAAGCTGTCATGCTTTGTCTCTTTGCTCTCCGTTGTGTATTTGTAAAATACTATCTGCTCCAAAATACATTTTTTTGTTTGGCAGAAGAGTGTAAAGCTGGCAGTCATGAATGCCATTCATAAACTGTAAACTGCACTGTAAGGATCACTGCACCAAGCCAAAGGCTAAGAACAAGCTACACGCACATAATATGTCTCAAGAACAGCCAAAACATGTTTGCAGGTTTACACTTGGTAACATATTCTATATACAACAAATTACCATACCCTCTAATGTGCTTGAACATGCATTTAAGCCATAAGTCCAATGATAATAGTGCACCCCCCCCCCCCATTAGAAAAGAATAAACCTTACTCAACTTACATCATGAGCAGAGGATTTAGCACAGTATCGCCCCCTTTAGCTGCACAGCAATGTTTTCCTAAAACCTACAATGTACCAGAGTGAAGTATTTCAAGTTTGTTTTATGTTAATGAGGATTATGGGTTACAGCCAAGGAAAACCCAAAATTCATTATCTCAAAATTAGAATAATTAACCCAAAACAGCTGCAAAGGCTTCCTAGGAATTTAAAAAGGTCCCTTAGTCTGGTTCAGTAGGTAACACAATAATGGGGAAGACTGCTGACTTGACAGATGTCCAGAAGGCTGTCACTGACACACTCCACAAGGAGGGTACGCCACAAAAGGGCATTGCTAAAGAAGCCGGCTGTTCACAGAGTGCTGTATCAAAGCATATTAATGAAAAGTTGAGTGGAAGGAAAAAGTGACAGCTGCCGTGGTGCTTCAAGAGCCACCACACACAGATATATCCAGGACATGGGCTACAAGTGTCACATTCCATGTGTCAAGCCACTCATGACCAATTGACAACACTAGAAGGATCTTACCTGTGCCAAGGATGGAAAGAACTGGACTGCTGCTCAGTGGTCAAAGGTGTTGTTTTCAGATGAAACTACATTTTACATTTCATTTGGAAACCAAGGTCCTAGAGTCTGGAGGAAGAGTAGAGAGGCGCACAATCCAAGCTGCTTGAGGTCTAGTGTGAAGTTTCCACAGTCAGTGATGGTGTGGGGAGCCATGTCATCTGCTGGTTTTGATCCACTGTGTTTTAGCAAGACCAAAGTCAGCACAGCCGTCTACCAGGCAATTCTAGAGCACTTCATGCTTCCCTTTGCTGACAAGCTTTTTCTATTGCATGGCACGGCCGGCTTCCAGAAGTCCTTACGTATGGGTTATTCCGCCACAAGGTGGCGCAGTGTACTGCAGAAGAGTTGTGGCTCCTCCCGGTACCATATAAAAACAGAATCACCATAGACTTATCCAGTGTTCTCTCTGCAGTGATTCTGCGAAGATAGAAGATGGCTCTTTATATTGCGCAGGTGAGCGGGGCAACCAAGCCTGCGGCCCTGCATGGCTATTTCCACCAGTTTCTGGACCCTCTGTGCCTCCCAGCCTTTTCTGACGGATCGGGTGAGGGTAGCGGAGGACTAGGGTCGAGTGCTTAAGGAGCGCTGCTCCAAGCCGCAGACCCTGTACCACAAAGGGTAGCCGGCCATAGGCTTTATGGTGAGCCTACTAGGGATGTGGAGTTCCTGTCCTAGCTTCTGAAGGGGTGAGTGTTTTGGGGACTATGTGACTTGTACTGGTGTTTTGGGGTCCCCCCCATCCCTGGCCTGGGCTTTCGCCGCTGCCTGCTCGCTCTCCTCCCCCCCCTCCCCGACGTGTGTTCGGGGGGGCGGGTGGTAGCGGCGAGTGCCTTTAGCTGTTTTTTAAACAGTTTTTAACTGTTTTCGCCGCCGTCGCCGCTTTGTACTATGCTCCGCGGCGGGCGGCGCTATAACTGGGAGGCGTTTTTTTTGCTGTGTGATGACGCCGGCGCGGTCACGTGAGCGCCGTTTTCGCGCTCTTCGGGGGGCGGGGCCAGAGAATGACGTATATCATGTCGTGCTCCCGCGGCCCGCCCCTCAAGGTTCCTCTGCCGGCGCCATTTTGCTTCTGCTGCGCGTCTGGGGCCCTTCTTTCTCCCGGAGCTGCGGCGGTGATCTCTGCCTGTTGTCTCTTCCTCCTGTGGTCTGGCGGCTTGGTGCCTTTGGCCTGCTTGGTCTGTGAGTCCCCTCCGGGGGTTTTTGGGTTTCCTTGGGCCATGTGCTGCGGGATGCTTATGTGTCTTTACTTATGTCTTTCAGGCGGGACTCTGTGGGTTGTGGTTTCTCCGGTCCTGTCCCTTACCCTTCCTCATCTTCCACTTACTGGCTTCTGGGGGCATCCCTTGGGGGGGCATCCCGGGTGGCTTTTTTATTAGCCCTTACCCTGTGTTGGCCTATTGCGCCTGTGTAATCAGCATATGGAGGCTTCTGGGGATAGCGTGCTTGGAGGTCCTTCGGGGCAATCCCGGCTGTGTGCCATGTGCGGAGCATCCCCTCTGAGTAACAGTGCCGCGGTCTGCATGCCGTGCATCCAGGGTATCGGTGCAGCCCAGGCTGGGCTACCAGCTCTGCGCCCCTTCGGCCTCGCCTACCCCTTCGCGCCTGCATTTAGCCCCCAATGAGGGGGATACTAGCGGGGGGTCACAGTCTGATCTGGCACTGCGTGTGGCCAGCATTGAAAGGCAGCTTGGATGCTCCCGTTCTAGGGCTGTCCAACACCTCGGTCATGCCTTCCCCTGACACTACTACACTGCGGGACAGCGAGGATCGGCGCATGGATCAGCTGGCCTGCCATGCTTTTACATTTGTGGTAGCTGGGCTGCGTCCGGTCTGCGCCGCTGCCCTTACAGCTATTGCCCTTAAGAAACAGCTCAAGCGTCTCCTTGATGGCGCTACGGCTGGTAGCAGGGGGGAGGATTATAGGTCCCTTTTGCTTTGCTCTGATTTTGTTGCCTTTGTTCTTACTGCCATGGATGATGCGGTACGGCTGTGATAGGGCCTCTCTCTATGCGCCGCTCTGTTTGGCTGCGTCAGTGGGCGGGTGCCGCTGCCGCTAAGAAGGCTCTCACTGGGCTCCCCTTTACGGGGCTGCGGGTCTTTGGTGAGTGTCTGGATGTTCTAGCCAAGGATGGTAGGCTGCCTCAGCGTAGGAGGCAGCCTCTGCCTTTTTGGGGGCCCTCCGCTTCCCTCCCCTCCTTTCGTGCTCCCAGAGGAGGTCGTGGCTCCCTCTTTTCAGGTACCTGCAGGGATTCTTGGTGCCGGGGCAGACCACGTGGTCATCCCGGTCTCTCATGGGGTCCCAAGCCCCCTCAGGCATGAGGAGGCACCCTCACCCATATGGGTAGGGGATGGCTTCGGCTCTTTGCTCACGTCTGGAGGCTCCGCGTCACAGACCGGTGGATTCAGGAGGGGGTGTCCTCCGGTTACAACATAGAGTTTGCAGCCTGGCCGCCCCCAAGATTCATCAGATCCCGGATGTCTCAAAACCCTCTGTCAGCTCAGGGTTTGCGCCTTGCGGTTCAACGTCTGTTGGAGTCAGGAGTCATTTGCCTGGTGCCTTCCCAGGAACGGGGTCAAGGGTTCTACTCCAATCTGTTCACGATCCCCCAAAAAAAGACGGGGCCCTGAGGCCCATCCTGGACTTACTTTCGCATGGAGATGCTACGCTCGGCTGTCAGTACCCTGCGCCCGGGCGACTTCATGACCTCCGTGGACATCAAGGATGCCTACCTTCATGTGCCAATCTTTCCAGGTCATCAGAGATTTCTCAGGTTCGCTCTAGAGGATAAGCATTACCAGTTTGTGGCTTTACCATTCGGTATCACCTCAGTGCCTCTGGTGTTCACCAAGGTGCTGGCGGGCATGATGGCTCTGCTGCGGAATCAGGGCACTCACATCCTCCCTTACCTGGATGACATTCTCTTTGCGGCTCAGTCTCTTCATCAGGCCGAGAAGGATACTCAGGTGGTGACCTCCACTCTCGAGTCCATCGGCTGGGTGATCAACTATCCCAAGTCTTCACTGTCTCTGTCTTTGGTGAGGTCCTTTCTGGGCATGACTCTGGATACCTCTTAGCTCAAGGTATTTCTGCCTCAGCAGAAAGTGGAGGGCCTTCAGAAGCAGACACGTACTCTGCTCTTGTGTCCCCATCCCTCCATCTGGCAAGGGATGCAGTTAGTGGGTCTGATGGTGTCCTGCTTCGAGGCGGTCCCCTTTGCTCAGTTTCACATGAGACCTCTTCAGTTGCACCTCTTGTCAGTTTGGGATCGGGACCCTGTGTCCCTGGATCAGGAATTTTCTCTGTCCCCCCTGGCCAGACAGTCCCTCTCGTGGTGGCTGGACTCAGGGAACCTTCTAGTGGGCAGGACCTTTCTGCCCCCGTGCTGGGAGACTGTCACCACAGATGCCAGTCTGACCGGTTAGTGGGGTTTTTGGAAGTCTCTGAAGTTCCAGAGTCGGTGGGGCCCCCAGGAGGCCTATGCTCCCATCAATGTCCTGGAACTAAGGGCGATCAGGTTGGTTCTTTCTCAGCTGACCACACACCTTCGGGGTCGGGCTGTTCAGATCCGCTTGGACAACCAGACGGCGGTTGCCTACATCAATCATCAGGGAGGGACTCGGGGCAAGCGAGCCCTCAAGGAAGTGTCCCTGATACTGTCTTGGGCGGAAGAGAATGTCCCTTGTATTTCGGCGGTTTACATTCCGGGGGTGGAGAACCAGGAGGCAGACTCCCTGAGCAGGGGGACGTCTCAGCTGGGGGAATGGTCCCTCAGCAACAAGGTATTTCACTCCCTGCGTCACCCCTGGGGTCAGCCGGATATGGACCTGTTTGCGTCCCATCACAATCACAAGCTTCCCAGGTTTGTCTCCCTGTCGCAGGATACTCTGGCCTTCGCCACGGATGCGCTAGCAATGCCTTGGATGGAGTTTTGGCTCCTCTATGTGTTCCCTCCCTTCCATCTGCTGGGCAGGGTGCTGCGCAAGATAGCCCAGCCATTCTGGTGGTCCCCTGTTTTTTCCAGGGAGTTACTCATGTGCGTCCGCCACGTAAGCCTATGCTACCGGTTTGGGACCTGAATCTGGTGTTGTCTGCTCTGCAGGGTCCTCCCTTTGAGCCTATCCGTGGGGCATCTTTTCCCATTCTGACTCTTAAGGTGGCCTTTTTGGTGCAGCTCTCCAAGCATGTGCATTCAGGTACTACCCTAATGATCAATAACACATATATTGTTGTATATAAATTTTGTATACTTGCTTCATACATCCACACATAACTAACAAATAAATTTGATACTGCAGGGTTAATGTGAATACCCTGACCACAAGACAAGGCACATCTGATCACAAGACAAGGCACACCGATAATTTTTTACATCGTTCAAATATCGGAACGTGCGATATATTAATCATTGTGTGACAAACTACCCTTTTCCCTTTCGTAACTAGAACATCTCAAAAAATGAAGGTAACTTGCACAAGGTTTTTGGTATATAAAACATTTTTTTAATATATACATAAGAACTGTTCCTAAATAATATTTATCCATCTTTCATACAAAGGGGCATTGAAAAGCCCATGGAGGGCGAAACATGTCTGCCCTACAAAAAAAGAAAATATAGGTTGAATCATAATGGTGAAAGAAATAATTTATTGGATATATTCATATGTTTAATTATTATCATGTGACTTGAATAGTATGAAAGTGGAAAGAAGTTTTTAATGTTTATAATAAAAACGATTTTTAATGATATAGACAGAAACTATTATGATGCGTTCATGTGTAACGGCTCAAAACCTATACCAGGGCAAACCTAGCCTCTGATCTTGAATGGGTCTTTTTGGTGGCCATTACTTCTGAGCTGGCGGCCCTCTCCATCAAACCTCCTTATTTTGAGCGGCATCAGGATAAGGTGGTGTTTCGGCTTAAGCTGGATTTCTTGCCTAAGGTTGTGTCTGCTTTTCATCTCAATCAGGACATTGTTTTGTCTTCTTTGTGTCCTAACTAATTCCAAGGAGTGGACCCTTCATTCTTTGGATGTTGTCAGGGCTCTGAAGTTTTATTTGGTTGCTACTGAGTCTTTCAGGAAATCTGACGCTCTTTTTGTTCTTCCTGCTGGACCTAGGAAGGGTTTGCCTGCCTCCGGCTAAATCCACTATCAGCAAATGTATCCATCAGGTGGTGGAGCAGGCCTACTCTGCCAGGGGGAAGGTTCCTCCTTTTAGGGTTACTGTTCTTTCCACTTGTGCTATTGGTGCGTCTTGGGCTTTTCAGCACCAAGCTTCTGTTGAACAAGTTTGTAAGGCAGCAACTTGGTCTTCTGTTCATACTTTTTCCAAGTTTTACAAGGTTGATGTTATCAGCTGATGCTGCTTTTGGCCACAAGGTACTTCAGGCGGTAGTGGTTTCAACTGCCTGTTGTTACTCTTTGGGGATCCCACCCTACCTTACGGACACTGCTGTTGGACGTCCAATAGGCAATAGGACAAAGACAATTCTGTGAGTACTCACCTGTAGAATTGCTTTTACTATGCATGGCACGGCCTGCTTCACCCCACCCTTGTTATTGTTATTCTTGGTTGCCTCTTTATGGTGCTTGTTCCAAGTTAGTTGGGGTTTGTTACCTTTTTTACCTTTATTATCTCCAGGTTTCTTGAATAACTGCTTGTCAACACTGGATAAGTCTATGGTGATTCCTTTTTTATATGGTACTCTTCTGCAGTATTCCCGTATGGGAATAACCCATACGTAAGGACGTCTGGAAGCAGGCCGTGCCATGCATAGTAAAAGCAATTCTACAGATGAGTACTCACAGAATTGTCTTTTTTGGAGATGGATTTCTCATTTTCCAATAGGACTTGACACATATTCACACTGCCAAAAGTACCAAGACCTGGTTTAATAACCACAGTATCACTGTGCTTGACTGGCCAGCAAACTCACCTGACCTTAACACCACAGAGAATCTATGGGGTATTGTCAAGAGGAAGATGAGAGACACCAGAACCAACAATGCAGACGAGCTGAAAGCGGCTATTAAAGCAACCTGGGCTTCCATAACACCTCTGCAGTGCCACAGGTTGATCGCCTCCATGCCATGCCACATTGATGCAGTCAATACAAAAGTAGCCCCAAACAAGTATTGAGTGAATTTACTGTACATACTTTTCAACCGGCCAACATTTTTGTGTTAAATAATTTTTTACAGTTAGTCTTATATAATATTCTAATTTTCTGAGATAATGAATTTTGGGTTTTCCTTGGCTGGAAGCCATAATCCTCAACATTAACAGAAAAAAAACCTTAAATGCATTGTGGTAAGACAGTTGTGGTATAAACACATACCTTATCTGAGCTTTTTGCCCGGCCCCATAGTCTCAGCTTACAGGGTATGCTGAGTTCTTGATAGAGATGAGGATCTCTATCAAGGGCCACTGCTGCTGCAGCTGTATTGATTGGGTGAAAAAATGTCACTCATAATACTAAGGAATCTGCAGCTGCAGAAGCTTGGGATACAGTGCCCAAATTCCCAGGATTGGCTAAAAGCCAGGGCAAGGTTAGTATTTTTTAAATTGATCCTATACCCAGAAAGGAAGTTTATGTTGTTACCTTCTATCCCCTAGTGCCCCAAAACAGCCTTTTCTTACTGAAGCTATTGCCCAATATTCATTACAACATGAACTGGATGCAGTCGCCCTCTGGTGCTTTCCAGCGATGATACTTTCAGTTACACACAGTTCAGCACTGGGGAGCACTTGAACCTAAGGCCCTTATTTAACAAGGGATAGCACCAGGTAGCGAATGGTGAGCGAACGGTAATGACGGTCACCGCCACAAGAACGCCGGCTCCCCTCCGCAATCACACATTTATCAAGCCGATCCTGCTTAGCGACTGACAGAGCGCCAGATAGCGACTCATTCATCATTATTCCAGCCTCACCCCACAGCGCCAGCGAGCGACCTTGAACAGCGACAGGTATGACCTCTCGCTACCTGGCGCTCTCCAATGCATTTCAATGGAGCAATCTTTAAATATTCTTAATTAATTGCTTTTTTTTTTTTTTTTTTTAATGTCAAAAATTCTGTGACCACTTCTGCAATGTTAGGTATTTTTTTTAAGGTAAAAAAATAAAAAAATTTGTGCAGAATTGATATTACAGGTCTGATATTAATGTATTCATATTACAAAATGTTTTGAAAAACTTGTTTTTTTTTTCCAAAAATATGGTTGTTTGGGGGTTAAAAAACTACTTTTAACCCATCGCCGCCAGCGCTCTGGGGTTTAAACATGCATTTCACTGCGCGAGAATTTTTGGAGCGTGATTTGTTAATGAATATGCTGGGAGCCGTTCGCTATGGCCATTCGCTGTCATGCGCTCCCATACAGCGCGGAACCTGTCAAACAGCGACTCCTAACCCCGTATTCAACATTACCGCACACCGAGTCGCTGTCAACAGCTGAACAACGGCCAAGCACAGCGAATACTAGCGTGCGCTGTGAAAATACAGCTACTGTCGCTCATCTGTCGCTACCTGGCGCTATTAATGAATCTGCCTCTAAGTGTTCTTATTTGACAGTTTAGTTGTAACTGAATAAATTAGCATAAAACTGCCATTCAGACATCAGACTGCTTTCTGTTAGTGTTTTTATGAATATTGGGAAAAGGCTGTAGTTAAAAAAGAAACACAGGCTGTTGTGGGGTACTGGGTTGGGGATAGAAGGTGACAAAGTAAACTTCCTCTCAGGGTATAGGATCACTTTAGAGGGACCCAATCGCAATATTTAGGCAGTAAGCAGCTGACCTGATGCCTGCACCATGTGCCTCTTCTCCATTTCCTGCATCACAGGGTAAAAGCCGTGGTGGGGCTTTCAAATCTATTCCTTCAGGACCACAGAAAAAAGTGGTCCTACAGCTACTCTGTACCTTTGTGCTCTCAGCGACAGCAAACACAGAAAGCCACAAAGTACCTGCAGCTGTCTCTGACCACAGCAGAGCATGCTTAAGACTCACCAATAAATGCACTTTCTAGCTCAGCCAAGACCCAGAAATTGTAGAAAAGAAATTGGTTTCACCAAGAAAACATAAGGTGTTTACATACAATCAGAGATATTCAGGTGCTTTGAAATGCCTTATTTTATACTGTTCACAAGGGGGATACAGTAGGAGAAAATTGTTGTGCCTGGACAGGGATTTTAAATATACCAACCAGACTTTTTTATTTACCATATGTTCATAAACAGATTTTAAGGCTTGAGTCAATGTTCACCTCACTCCCATTTCACCAGCCTTGTAACTCTGCTGCTGACCAGAGCCAAAAGCCCAAAACACATGTCCACAAGTAGGAGTGGATGGTAACATATTTTCTTATATGCTATTGAATATAGATTTAATTTGCATGGGCCCACCTACTGCAAGTGATTGTGGGAGAAATTATCCTTGGCCATCTGAGCAAAGAAACTTTCAGTCAAAGTTAAAGTAACTAATTCAGACAATGTGGTCCTGGACCATGATGGATGCCAGGAAGTGACTGTGTGGGCTAGTTATCTAGTGGCCCTCTGATCAGTTTCATGGCAGACACAGATCCTCCATATTCAGAAGAAAATTGCCTTTGTGAATGTGCCAAATTACAATCGAAGAACTGACAAGCAAGTTAAAGAAATGTGCACATATAAACAGGGGTTGGGGGATGGGGGATACTGACTATGGGGTTTATTCATCAAGGGATAGCAGCAGGTAGTGTCTCGTAGCAGCAGGCAGCGCCTGGTGAATGCTGGGCGCTGTACGCAAAACCACATTTATGAAGGCGATTCTGGTGAGTGACTCTAACAGCGCCATGTAGCATACGTTTCATCATTACAGGAGGCTCAGCGTATAGCGCCGGAGCTCGAGCTTACAGAGCACCAGGTATTACCTGTCGCTCTCCCATACATTTCAAAGAACGTTCCTTTTCTTCTGTTTGAACAGGGTTTTTTGTTTTTAATTTTTTTTTCTCAAATAATTGTGTGACCTCTCCTGGCCTAGAAAAAGTCATTTTTGATTTTTTATATTTATATGCAGAATTGTCATTACAGGTCTGGCACTAAAGTGTTAATGTCACAATGTTACAACAGTGTAATACCATGTGTTTTGGCTTTGTTACTGGTGGATATGTGTTCAAAAACAGACTTTAAAGTGGATCAACAGCCAGGATTTTGACTATCCTGGGTCTTGGTCCACTTCGGTGGGGCACCCCGATCGGAGTGCCCCGCTGTGTGAAACCCCCCCGAACCCCCCAAACAACTCACCTCTCTCCGCTCCCAGCGCCGACGGACAAGCCTTTTGACAGCCGCAGACAAGCGGCTCCTCCGCCGCCGCCTCCCGCGCGTCACTCTTGACGCGCGCGCGCCGGCCATTCACAGACGGTCGGCGCGGGCGCGCGCACGTCTAGAGGGGCGCGAGGGAGGCGACGGCAACCGGCCGACGACGACGACAAGGTAGGGGGATTTGGGGTGTTTGGGGGGGTTTCACCCCGCGGGACATCCCGATCTCGGATGTCCCGCGAGGAGGGAGGTGATCGGCCCGGGAATCTTATAGATTCCCGGGCCGATCACCGGTGGGTGACGGTCCACTTTAATCACACAGCGTCCAACAGTCTATACTATAGCAACCAGATTCAGAGCGCCTAGGCTCTGTGATCTGTTTTTTTTTCAATATGGTGTAAGTCACTGAGCTGGCGCTACCTTTCGCTCCCTGCAATGCTGTACTGGTGTTAGAGCGCCCAACATACATTTCATTTAACAATGTAGGCCAGGTTACTACAGCAATTGAGGCGCTCTGTTACAGCGCCCGATAGCTGGTCACAGCGTCTACTAGCGGTCGCTCTTAGTGCCTCTGTACAGACGCTCATCTGCCGATAGCTGGCGCTAGTAATGAATTAGCCTGCCCATCTTCAGAAAACATGAGCTGGGTGTAGATTAGATCATCTGTACTCTCACACATTTTTGGATTGTGTGGATTACAACCTGCATCTCGGAGAGCTTTTTAAGGTTTAGACACAAAAAAGTGCAAAAGATTTTATCTACCCATTTTATCCCAAAAATGACCTGTACCTGTGACGGGGCATTTTTTCATGTGAGGTGCATCACTTTTCCTATGAGTTAAGGATGTTTGGAAACAACAGCATGCTAAAGGCTATGCAAAAAATGGTGAATTCTTTTGCATAGCGCATAGGGTGCTGTTATTTCCAAACCTAAAAGAAATATCCATACCTTATTGGAAAAATGAGCTAACTCACCTGTAAAAATGCCCCATCACTGGTACAGGTGATTTTTGGGGAAAAAAGTAGGACAAACATTTCTTTTGCACTTTGTGTGCTAAGCTCATTGCTTAACAGCTCATGCTCATCATTTAAGCTCATTATCATCAATGAGTTCATGCTGATTATTTTGGTAAGCTGTTTTTATTCTGATTGCCCCCCCCCCCCCCCCCCCCCAACAAAATCACCTGTACTTGCAATTATTTTTAAAGGATAATTATTTGAGAGTTTAGGAAATAACAGCAGCCTATGAAGTATGCTGAACAATTAGCATTTTTTTCTGCATAGCCCATAGGGTGCTGTGGTTTCCAAACTTTCAATACATTTTTCTTACCTTATTGGAAAAATGATGAACCTCAACCGTAAAAAGTGAAACGTTAAAACAAACATTTTTGTGAATAAAAAGCTCAGGAGGTGCAGGTTGCAATACACAATACAGAGTTACATTACTTCACATGCAATACAGCTGGCAAAGGCTTCAGCAGAGATCTGCACTGGCAAAGAAAGCATTAACTCTGTCCCATCTGTAGATAATTTTGTAAAACAAGTTCAACTTTGGGTGCACTTTTGCTTTGGGGACTGTTGGGCTGCTACTTCTAAAACCCCCATCCCCTCTCTGCCTCCGTAGTCTCCCCGAGCCCCCTGTGTCTGGTACCCACTGTACCCCTGTCACAATCACGCTCTATCAGCCCAGCCAATACGCCAGACAGAGTGTGATGGTACAAGGGTTAACACGCCACTAGACCCCCAGACAGGGACTACTAGTCTCAGCAAGTCATCAATTAACCCTAATAAACGTGTATCACCAGAGCTTCCCTCAGGAAGGTGAGCTCATCTATTTAGAGGTCAAAGACTAGAGCTGATTAATTAAACATTTAATCTGATAAAAGGTATCACAGTGCTGGAGGTGATTTACAACAATAAAATGACATACAAAAAAATACAGAAGAGTATATAGCAAATGACAAGTTCTTACTCAGTCCTTTCCAGTGGTCGCTTGTTGCTTGGGATGATGTTATGATCCCAGGTCCTTAGCTTGTAATGCCCCAAGCATGTGTCCTCTCTTGGCTTTTGTTAGCCAGAATTTGGAGGGAAAAATGGCTTACAGGACATATCCGATCTCCATGGAATTCCTAAGGGTGGGGGGGGGATTCTATTCCCCAGGTCCCCTTATCTGATTGCCGGTTTATGGCCAGAGCAAAAGACAACAGCCTGGCACTTCAAAGAGATCTGACTTCAAACAAGGAAGTATCACAAACAGAGTCTTAATTAAGTTGGAATGTACACGCTGCATGGCCCTGTTGTCATATAGGAGGGTGTTTTATGGCACACGGGTGGGGGGAAAGCTGCTGGTCCATATTCAAATATACACACACATATATACACTCATAATACGTATGTTTATTCTATAATCATGCCCTGGGCATGACAACCCCCATAGCCAGGGAACACCAGTCTATACCCATACCCATAACATACCCACCCACACTACGTTATCTGCCTCTACAATAAAAAAGATTCGGTTTGGGCATATACACCCTGGCCAAAGAGCCTTAGCCTTGTGCTTACTTTTTAACAAATCTGGAAATGCATTGGGAGGCTTCAGTGGGAAAGTCGCAGGCTGGTCATGGGCTGGCCAGGGCCAGGTAAAAACCTGGGCCAATGTTTGGCCCCAGTTCAACAATTCTTGCCTCTTTGGAAAAATGATGCACTTCATTTGTAAAAATTCCCCATCACAGGTGCAAGTGTTTTTTTCAGAAAAATGTGGTTTTTATTGCACTTTTGTGAGTTAAAAAAAAGCTCACTCGGATGTTAGTTTCAGTTCACACCCTAAAGTGAACCCAAAGTTAAACCTTTTTAACAAAATAAACATCATGATCCCCATGTAGGCATCTTGCTTATAGGCACTGTATTTGTGGGAAGAGTGCAACTTGAGGATTCTCACTGCTTTTTAGGGTTTGCTAAAACTATGCAAGGCAGTGCATATGTCTACACCATATCTTAAACTGTCACGCAACCGTGTAATTTATGTATAATGTGTGCTGCGTGTAAATAATGCCTAATGTACATTGTCTCTAGCAATACAATATTTCATATTATTTTGTGTTATTTTGATTTTATACCCTACCTCATGATGTTCTCCCTTCATTTCACATGATTACTATTACTTTGAAGTGCTCTGTTGTCATAGCAATATCTGTTCCAGTGAATGTGAATGGCAGTCATCTCTTGAACCTTCAGGCATACAATTCATTTTGATAGCTAATTCCTCTAGTGCTAAACCCTTTAATGCTGGAAATTTGATTTGCATTGTAATAGTTTGCAGTAGCATGTGCACCATACATTAATAGGCAATGTCCACTTTTGTTTTTGACTATGGTCTTTGGACTATGGTGCCAGATAAACGTCAGATGAATGTCAGGTCCCAGTGCAAATGGTGTAGTTATCGAGTTAAAAATCATCAGTGCTCGTGATGGGATGAGTGCCGGCCGGTTCCCTACAGTATCATATAAGACCAGGCACTCACCCTGAACTGTGTTGCCTTATGGGCTGGGTTGGTTATAATTTTTTTGCCTATTTTTTTTATTTTTTTATTTTGGACTGGTGTATGTGCCACATGATCCCTGGGCTGTTCGGTAACGTTTTGGTATGCATTTTTGGTTGCGCTGCAAACTGGTCACTTGGGACATGCAAATCCTGTGTAATGTCTTTCAAGTGTCCCCAATGCAATTGCATGTTTTTTTTATTTGTGCTGCCATCACCCCAAAATAAAAAAGGTGATTGTAACAGGCACTTAACGCCTAGTATCCCCATTTCATGGACACTGGGTTTTTTTATTTTAAATTCCTCACTGCACTCCCAGATGGCTGTAGGGGTCTCTTACAAGCCCAGCTCTAGCGCGCAAACGCCGGCCAGAAGCGAGCGACGAATCAGCCGGCTCTGCGGTGCAGGCGGCCGCAGCGTCTTGCAAAGATGCTCAAGAGCAGCCTTATTTTTTATTAACTAAGGCTGTTAGTGACTCAGCTTTATATATTTAAAGGGAAACAAAAATCTGATCGAGTCATTTGGCTTCTTGTTCTAGGAGCATCCAAACACACCCCATTTTAAAATTTTAGACTAGGTCAAGAAGGAATGAGATGAAAAGGCCAAAGCAGATTCTTCCCATAGCCCATATAAATGGTTAGACTGCAAACAAATCCCCCCACCCCCAAAAAGCAAATGGGCTGAAAACGAGCACTGCTTTTTATATTTATTTGTTCAGTTCTGAATTCAGCTAATTCCCACAGCCCCCATACATTTTTAGGTAGACTACAAGCAGGCTGCAAGTGCTGATTCCACAGAGTGCATATTTTGTCAGTATTTTGTAAAGCGTAGAATGTGCACCATATTTAGCAGGTCACCGATACATTCACAAATATTTTGTTCCTACATAGGATAAACAGAATGAGGCTTTATATTTACGGGAACACAAAGAAGAACTGATTGAGGAGCTGGCTACAACCATTGTTCAGAAGGTAAGTGCCTTTCTTTGTATGCAAGAATACTGACTCGAATAATTGTTGAAATGACATGTGTAACATGCCAAAATGGCAAACACATGATTTAGATGTTGCCAGCTGCTATTCTTTTACAAACTGCCAAAGAAAAATTATTTTGATTTTCACACCAATGTGTTCATCTTAACTCAATAACTAAATATGGAATTAAATGGACTAAAAAGTTTGCCACATTTTTATTGTAACATTGTCTTCAGACAACTTTAATGAAATTATGGCAACCAGTGCCTATGAGATCCAACACCAACCTCCACCACATTTTAAAAATGAGCAAATATGGGCATATAGCGTCAAAAATTTGGTGGAACAGAGAAGCGCTCACTGGCACTGTTAAATCCAGCATAATAGCAGATGGGTACAAAAGCAGGCACTGGCACAGGCTGGACTATAGGGGTAAGAGTAGAGGCTAATTATACTGCTGGGATGTCCAAGAAAAAAAACCCAAACTCTGGATAGTGAAAATCTGGGGATTTGGTCTTTTTTTTTTTAAAAGTTTCTTTTTATTTGCAGTTCAACAAACATCAGACACAAATACAAGTCACATATCACATGGAGGTGCCGCAGGCACCCAGTTCAGTAGCATAGTTTCAATTAACATATAGACACGACACCATTCACTCAACACATACACACACCTTCTGGACTCGAATATCTAATTGACTTATCACCGGGATGGGAGGGCCGGTCGGGAGCCCCTTCTCCAGGATGCTACTCTCATCTCCTTGATGCAACTTTCACTCGCTCAATACCTCAAGCTACCTTAGGTGAGCAGCCTTGCCCTTTAAGTGGATCTAAACCCTTCCTAATCATCCTCTGAGGCTGTGTCTTGGCTTTGCAGCCAGGGACCCCATATCTTCTCAAACTTATCAGGCACCCCCCTGGCCGTGTATGTCAGTTTGTACATAGCGAGTTTCTGGTTAATTAGAGCCCTCCACGCCCGTACTGATGGTTTGGCCGGATGTTTCCAATTAAGCAGAACACATTTCCTGGCATAAAAGAGCAGTCTAAATAATAATTTCAGCGGCCTCGACAGCGACAGTGATTCGACCACCCCTAGAAGATATAAGGAAATCGAGCCGGTGATCCGAGTACCCACCACTTCGCCAATCAAATCCATTACCTCTCCCCAATATCCCACCAGAACCTCACAGGACCAGGTCACATGTTCCCATGTACCAGTCTCCTTCTCACACCTGGGGCATAAGTCACTAGCCAGTAATCCCATCTTATGCAACCGTATCGGCGTGATGTAGGCTTGATGTATCCACTTGGTCTGGATAAATCTGTCTCTGGCTTCTATGACCGATGAGTGTAGGTTATCTAAGATTTCCTCCCAGTCGTCCCGGTCTAAGGTTTGGTCCAGGGTCTGCCACCTGCTTTCAACCTTCCCCCTGGGGGATTCCAGCCCAGCAACCAGGCACCTGTACAATGTAGAGACAGGTTTCTCCAAGTCCGTCCCTCTCACCGCATTCTCCACCTGGGACACCGAAAAATTCAGACTGTCCCTGCAGAATTGAGTTTGCAGAGCGTGCCTGAGTTGCAGGTATCGGAAGAAGTCCCGGTGGGAAACCCGAAAGGTCTCCCTGATTTGGTCAAACGACATAAGCACTCCATCCCTGTACACCTGGCCCAGCGTCTGGAGGCCCTTCCCATCCCAGAACTGCGGATCCTGCATTGAAACTAACTCAGGGAGCTTGGGATTGTTCCAGAGAGGAGCAAAGGGGGACCAATACTGGGCCTCGTCCGGATTCTCGATCAGCTTGGCCACTCTTCCCCATATGTTGCACACTAGGGGATTTGGTCTTTAAGGACCCTGTGGGTTGTGCATGCAGAGCCCTCTCTTATGACAATGGCATCTCTATTTAGGCAGGATCCTAACTTATCGTACCTATCGGAGTAGCATGTTTGTAAGAAATCCAGGTAAGCCTTCTGGACATCTGGCTGCAGTCTGCTTGTACAGTACAATAGATGAGTCGTCTCTATACTGACATTGTTGCCTTTGTGTAGCGCTTGTTGGCGGCGGCATTTCCCGCATCCCTCTAGTCTGCATGTGGCTATGCTCACCTTAGCTGAAGATCTGGTGTAATCAGGGTCGGTTAGTTTACTACCATTTTTGGTCCAGGAGCACTATCAGATTGTCTGAAATATTAATGAGCAATTTATACCTCAAGAGGCCAAATAAAAAAAAACTACACTTTCCTAATAGTAATTTGTAGAAACTTGAGCAAAGTAGGTTAATACTAGTTGGGGAGGTTATTATTATTATTATGTCTTATCCTGCTGAACATTTGCAATGATATTTAGTGTCAAACCTGGAAGGGGTGCCAGGGGTAAGTTACAACAAGCTGATCTATTGTAAACCTTAAAGTAGAAGTCCACTCCCGATATACCCCCTCCCCCCCTGTCACCATCCTGGCAGAGTGGGGGATTACTAAGAAACAGTTATGTCATCTGGATCCTGAACCGCTCACTTGGGGCACCAGCAGCTGCCGCACAGAGCTGGGGAAGCTACTCTGGGCTTTCTCTTTTTAAGATGGTCCAATAACCAGGACAATGGAGCTGGATCCTGAGCAAGGTATGGGTTTTTTTTCGTAACCCCCCTGTCCTGACACCAGATGAGGGTTGCAGGGTGTGGGAGCTACCAGAGAGCATACTTTTCAATAGAAATACTGAAGTCCGTACTGCCCTTTTTTTTTAGCTTTTGCATCGTCCATAGCTCGGGTTCATGGCAGTTATCATGAAGGGATGTTGTAAATAATGGGTGAGCTTTGATAAGAAGAGTTTCCATGATTAAAAAGTGCCTAGGATAGCATGAACCCTAGATACAGCCTTCACCTTCCTGGATATTTCCCAACCCATATAGATGAGGAGGGAGAGATGTAACTAAGGGGTACCATTAAAAGATCTCTACTAAACATTTTATCACAAAAGGTTATTTTTTCAAAAACTCGTAGTTGTACATAGGAAAAGAGTGGCTTTCCTACAACGGAAAGTATTTGCACAGTACCCAGTCCAAGGACAGATAGCATTACCCATCTACCCTTGCAGTAGGCAGAGCTATGCAAATCATCTCTTTACATCTCTGTGCCATCCAAGGCCCTTAGAACCACTAAGGATGCAATGCCAAGGATTAGCTTTAAATTTTATACAGCCAGACACATCCAACTAGTGGACACATGTTTCAAGCTTTAGGCTCTCATCAGCACTAGGGCAGATGCCTCTTGCTGTATGGGGGGTGAGACTTGGTGAGTACCAAAACAGAGTCGCAAGCCAGTATGTGGAGAGACCCATGTTAGGCTTAATATAGGGGGGCTAAAGAGACCAAAAAACCCTCTACTTAGGTAAAGGAAAAGAGTGGCTTTCCTAGAACGGAAAGTATTTGCACAGTACCCAGTCCAAGGACAGATAGCATTACCCATCTACCCTTGCAGTAGGTGGAGCTATGCAAAACATCTCTTTACGCCCTAGTGCTGATGAGAGCCTAAAGCTCGAAACACGTATCCACTAGTTGGATGTGTCTGGCTGTATAAAATGTAAAGCTAATCCTTGGCATTGCACCCTTAGCGGCTCTAAGGGCCTTGGATGGCACAGAGACGTAAAGAGATGATTTGCATAGCTCCACCTACTGCAAGGGTAGATGGGTAATGCTATCTGTCCTTGGACTGGGTACTGTGCAAATACTTTCCGTTCTAGGAAAGCCACTCTTTTCCTTTACCTAAGTAGAGGGTGTTTTGGCCTATTTAGCCCCCCTATATAAAGCCTAACATGGGTCTCTCCACATACTGGCTTGCGACTATGTTGTAGTTGTACATATACATTTCTGCACAAAACTCAGGCTGTGTGGACTTTCTATTGTAATTCATCATCTGCTCTTGACAGAAATATGGAAAAAGTGATTTGTTGTTTAAAGCTAAACATAGAAGCTATTACGCATGTAAAGGTCATAGCTGTAGCATATTATTACCTGCATTGATTGCACTCTTCATAATGTATATTTACTTTCTTATATATTTTCTATTTCATTTTACCCCACATAGATTATTAAAAGGAAGAAAAGCAAAGGAGAGCAAGTTGAAGGTTTGTATGATTGGCAGCAAGCTAGAGGCAGTATTGTGACTTCACCAGCTGCTTCTGATCAGAGTTTGCTAACCCTGCAGGAGAGAGGATCGGATACTCTTTGGGTAAGTTGACTGTAAGGTTTTATTTTATTGTTATAAATATATATATATTCTCGACTGGACTACTGCAACATCCTTCTTTGTAGCTTACCAACTAACAAACTGGCACCCCTCCAATGTATCCTGAACTCTGCCGCTCGCCTCATCCATCTCTCCTCCAGCTCATCCAGCTTTGCTCCACTCTGCCAATCTCTACACTGGCTGCCAGTCCCCTGTTCAAAGCACTAATTCTCACCTACAAAGCCCTCTCCAGCCAGGCCCCTCCCTACATCTCATCTCTAACCCAACAATATCAACTTAGACGCAGCCTCCGCTCTGCTGCTGACCTTCTCCTGTCCTCCACCCTGGCCACCTCCTCTCATGCTCGCCTTCAGGACTTCTCACGTGCTACTCCAACCTTCTTGAATGCCCCCCATCCAATTTGCCACTCCCCAACCCTTAAGGCTTTTAAAGGTGCCCTTAAAACCCACCTATTCAGACAAGCATACAATCTGGCTTAAGCAATTCTCTAAAGGGCACATGCCACAAAGCCCAATACACTGACTGTTTGTCATCCTTCCCCCTCGTCTCCACCCCTCATCCTTTAGACTGTAAGCTTGCAAGGGCAGGGCTCTCTCTCCTTTTGTATCTTTTATTCAGAATATTCATGTTTCTACCCTGTCTGTAATTACTACTTTGTATAGCACTACAGAAGATGATGATTAATAATATTAATTAATAATATATATATATATATATATATATATATACACACACACAGATACTCACCTGTCACATGCAGCAGAACCTCACCCTCCAAACACTGTGACAGAGGAGGGAATGAGGTCTCATACACTAATTCGCTTGTGAATGGTGGGTGAGCTCCCAAAGAATTGGGAACTGATCTCCAAATTTTGAGACAAAATGACAAGATGCAAATGAAATTAAAGTTAATCTTCTAAAATTGTTACATTTATTCTCCTAAAAAGCAGAAAAAATATAGACATGGAAATATTCAATGGATGCAGCTTCTATTCTAAGGTTGAACAATATTGCCACCTAGAGAATTCTCTAGGAAAATACATAAACATTTACTCCAATTTGATAACCGCTAGTCGGTAATATTTTGTGGTCATTTTATTCAAGCCGAATATTTTCTAAGCATGAAATATGCTATTCTATTTTCAATTATGTGTATGTAGGTCCCACCCTTTGGACTTGAGGGAATAATGGTTTTGATAAATGAATGCATTAATGCTACTACAAAACAAATAAAAATCTAATTCTTCCCTACCTACAATAAACAGAACTACCTAGCCATTTATTTACTCCTATGGGTATATCATTTCATGTTAGATGGGCACTGCTAAAGTGTGTTGGGCAGTCTTCTGCAGCGTAAAATAATTGTCATTTACTACATGTAGTTTAGAGCAGGGGTCCCAACTAGGGATGAGCGAACCGGTTCGGACGAACCGGAATTCGCTCCGAATTTCAGGGAAAATTCGATTCGGCACGAACCCGAATTTTTTTGGGTTCGTGCCGATCGAATTTTCCCTGAAATAAAAAAAAAAAAATGCCGGCATGGTGGGAGCGGGCAGGCCGGCTACGCTGTCAGCGGGCCGGCGGCGGCCCGCTGACAGGCGTAGCCGGCCTGCCTGCTCCCACCATGCCGGCATTTTTTTTTTCAGATGAGCGATTCGTGAAAGTTCGATTCGGGCGAACCCCAATTTCTTGGGGAAATTCGGCGAATCGCCCGAATCAAACTTTCAAGAAGTTCGCTCATCTCTAGTCCCAACAGGTGCCACTAGCATTGATCCTCTCAGTTGGTACCCGATTTTTTTTCTTTAAATGAATCGCCCCATACGCTCACCTTTCTTCCGCTCCCACGACACAGGCTCGGGCAAGAATGCTGATTGGCTGAGCGGGCTTGCTGTCACTTGGCTTCCTTCTGCGCCAATGACGGCTAAGCCACCTGGACGGCTAAGCATCCAAGCAGCACCGAAGGGGGGCAAATGTGCTGCCAGCCGCATTCCCCGCTCACCGTGCAGATGTGGCGTCTCTCATAAAGACCGGGCATTCTCACAGCTTCCCAATTGAGGATCATAGGATGTTCCTCTTTAAAAGTCTGTTTTGTGTGTTTTGATTATGGTTTCCAGTGACTAACAATGCTCACACACCACCCAGGTGGTTTTGATATAGTCAGAAAATGAAAAGTGGTACTTGATGAAGGAAGGTTGGGAACCCCTTGTTTAGAGTGTATTAAAAACAGGTCAAAGCACAGAGAAGACACATCTGCTAATATAAGTGTATCTGTGCCTCTGTTTTTTTTACTACAAGAGGCTCAGAGGGTTTACAATGGAATAGATCTAGGGCAAGAGGCTCTTCTTACTTGTCATGTACTTATGATGATAAGCATTTATGCTATACCTGTACCATATATCAGGCATAGCAACCAGGGTATGTATTTACCACCCTGCGGCAAGCCCACATTGCACCAAAGGGAGAATGAAAATTCTAGTACAGGCAATGGGTGAGATAGATACACCCAGCCCAGCTGGCCCCAAAGCGGAGTGGCCCATTGGGAATTCTCCAAGCTCTCCCTTTGGCCAGGCTGTTCAGATTGCAACCTGTTATATTTTCATGACGTTTGTTCTGAACACTTTAAAACAAGGATTTTCAAGTGTGATTTTCAAATCACAGACTTGGTGCACAGTTGTCAATACATGTGTAAAAATTGTCCAACACTCAGGTATATCTAAAAATTAAGATTTATTGATTCCATTAAAAGTTCACAGGTTCCATAAAATTGATGCAAAAATTCACATAATCTTTCATAATCTTTCGGGCCGCTGAGATGTTGCGCCCATAGTCATATACCACAAAACATCAGATATATCACATTTATATTCCAATACCTTAACTATGTGAGTTCCCAGTACCTTACCTATGTGAGTTTTTGAATCAATTTTATGGAACCTGTGAACTTTTAAATGTTAATTTTTATATATACCTGAGTGTTGGACAATTTATACATGTGGTTTGTCGCTTGCTAGCTTGTCCTGAGCCTCGGTTATCTAAGCCTAAGTAAAGGATTGAGCTGGCCAATTAACCCTTCCTTAAAGTTGCCAATAGAAAAAGATTGAAGTCAGTGAAAACTGTTTCCTTAAAAATCTACTCAACACCTTGAGGACATCTCTTTGGCACAAAAGTGGACTTTCCCTTCAATTATAGTTGTCCTTTAATGGGAGGCATTAGGAATAAACATCATAAGAGTGGTAACAAACCTGCCACCCTTAATTGTGGTGGACTGGCCATAGGAAGACACACAAGAATTCCTGGTGGGCTGCACTGCTATGGAGCCAGTTGGCCTGCTAGCATTACCCCCCCCCCCCCCTCCAATTTCTGTCTGCCTCTCAGTAACCATCCCTTGGTTGAACTTGATGGACATAAGTCTTTTTTCAGCCGTATTAACTATGTAATTATATAACCCTGTACCCAGCCCCAGTGTACCATGTTAGCCAAGGAACCCCTAGTTCATGTTCTGCCCCAAACGCTATAGCCTCAGAAACAGCGCTGGGGGGCATACTCACTCCTGCCATATTATCTACCCCCACAATACAAAAGTTGGAGGTATGAAAAGTACCAACGAGTTTGCAATATTCACCCCTGTTCGTGACCTGTCCCTGCAATGCCATGGCCTCAGCCTTGGAGTAAGACCGGTCTGGGCCCAGTCAGCCACTGCCATTGATTATTCTGTCTTCCACTAAAAGAAAAAAAACAACCTTGGCTGGTTTCTTTAAGCCCAGGGTGTAGAAGTAATCCCTTCTCTTCTTATCTAGCATATTTATGCAGATTTTTATGTTTATCACAATTTTCAATACAGCTCCTTTGAACAGTTTAAAGTTATTATGGCTCATTTCTTTTGCTCCTACCTCATGATATGCTATGTTTTCCACTAGAGGTCCCACTCTGCATTTTCCTTGATGAGTGAGGATGGAGCAAGTAACGCCATTGAAGTGAAATCCAGTACACCAGAGCCACGCTGTCAGTCCCAGAGAAGTCACAAAAGAAGGCTCAAAGAACACCAGCCTTCTACATTGCCAAACTGGAAGAGCGTAGACAGTCTCTATGACTCAAGTAATCTATGTTTTCATGAGTATTACCATATCTACACATAGCAAATGTTTCCTGGAACAAAAAGGGCTCTGTAAATAATGATTATAACTGGAGAATATCTCACTGTGATATTTAGTAACTTTTCCTTTCAATGCAGCGAGAGTGGTCCCTCATAAATTTTTATGAAATGTGGGTCCATTGGTAGCTATAACTAGGAAGATAACAGACCAGTCTCATTGTGTGACTCCTGTGTTTCCTTTAATGTTTCCTACTGTGAGAGCCTTCTTCAGCAATCCACACTCAAGGCGTGGTGCTAAGTCTTGTCTTGGGGTGCAGAGAGACAGACAGGCAGGGTTATGGTGGGCAGAGTCACTCAGCACTCAGCCTTCCTGACTGTCTAAGTATGACTAGAGAGCTTGAGTAGGGGAATGGGTCTGTAGCATTGTCTATATATTTAATTCTCAGTAGTGTAATGTCTCTACTAAACAGATCCCCTTTCTATCTTCTATTTTTTTATACATTTTTTTTTCCTATTTTTTCCTATTGGGGACATGGCTGAACCACCCCGGGGGTTGGACACAATCCCAAAGCCCAAAGCACTGTAAAACATGCTCAAACCTAAATATTAGTGTAGATAAACTACATGTTTTCTACTTGGGCTTATTTTGTCACGTGTATTTACGATAGAGGCGGACCATCTAATTCACAGTTTGTTATGGCATGGCAATTCATCCCACTGAGTAAGCTTCCTAAGAGTCTTGTCTAATAAGAAGCAAATGGCCACTGGTGGTTCCCAGGGCTCAGCTGAATCCTCACCTGTTTAATCTTGCCCCTCTACTATTTAAGCTGCTCCTCAGTGAACTTTTTATTTTGAGCATCTTTAATGCCTGGTTTTCCTGTGCTGCCAGTTTATTAGTTATTTTCTTACACTTCCTGTGGAGGGAACCTTGCAGGAGCTCCTTTAATTAAGGGTTATTCCCTTTTCTTCTGTTGCTGTTGTCAGTCTTCCTTTTTTCTTTTTTGTTTATTCGAACTGCAGCTTTAGTACTTTAGCAGTTGATAAAAAAAAAATAACTTTCTAATTAGGATTCCTGTGGTTTCACATATCGTTCGGAGTGGTCCAGCAGTTGTAGTGTAGGCAGTGGTCCAGTGGTCCAGCAGTTGTAGTGTAGGCAGTGGTCCAGGGCTCGTCTTGGTGCCTTTGGTCCCTTTGGGTGGCTCAATGCCTGTCTTGTTTCTGCTTCTCCTGCCCTGTTTGGGGTACTGCTTCTGGATACCCCACATGTTATGAAAAGACTCACTCACGCTGCCTTGACAGGAAATTAATAATCTCTTACTGTAAAATCCACTTCCTTTCCTGGCAATTTACCATCCAGTGGCTACCAAAAATCCCCCCCCCCCCCAAATTCCTCTCACCCCTCCCCACCAAAGATGACCAGTAAGGTGGGTAAAAAAAGGATCCCTTTCAGATGCTGGGAGCTGGCTGCTTCTGTCCTAGGTTGCACTATGCTGAGCTGCATGTGGAAGATGAGTGACAGTCTAATCATCCAATAACAGCAGCAGGGTGAAAGAGAATCATCAAGCCCTGCAGCAAGACAAAAGCCTCATAAACGTAGCACGCACGTGTACCTCTTCCTCGACAGGACAAGTACAGGTGAGTTTTTTTTTTACCCACCTTGCTGAGCATCTGTTGCGGGGATGGGTTGGAGGAACTGGGCAGGAAGAATTAATTGTAGCCACAGGACAGTCACTTTAAAGATGACTTCCACTCAGTGAGCATGACATTCTTATTAACAATGCTCCTAGATTTCTGATCAACAAGTGATTTAATCTTTGATACCTTCAGCCATTTTTATACAGTCCTTCAGTAGTTTGTGAAGGTCACAAGCTTCCTTGAGAGCCATTTATGTTTTCGTGTAGACCAGCAATGTTACACAATAGGTCTTCTAAAGCAGTCCAAGTGCTTGTGGTCTTGCTATACTGCACTATGGAAAACAACCTATTGTCCACGTCATGCAGATGGAGACCCGTGCTCCACTAGTTCAGAGTTTATATTTTTAAATAAAAGTGAAAAGAGGGTGTTCTTTTGAGTTTTGTTCAATGGCTGCTGTATAAGCTCTCTATGCAAACCCCAGCACTAAATTTCTTTTAACCAAGTCGACCATTCCCCTGAAAGGGCACCTTGGCAAAGTTTAGACATTTCCAGAGCCAACTTTGATTTTGATTATACCCACTTGGTATTATGTTTTCTTTGTGTGGGTCAGACTGTAATCTAATTACAAGGATGATTGCTAGATGACACATCTATATGGTAAATCTTTTTATTAACATCAGTCTGGATTTTCCACAGGTCCATCTCCAGTTTTGCAAAGCTCTGATGGGAACTGGGTAGCACTGCAAAGTATAACATTGCCCCCACCACGATTGCTGGCCCAACCAAAGAGTCAAGTGTTCAAATCTCTAGAGAATGAATCAAATATAGTTTCTGCTTATGACGAGATGGGCTCAGACAGTGATGAAGAAGTAGACTGGAGCTTAGCGTTGAATGCCTATCGACGAAGAACAAGACAGTTATCTGATGACTCCTGCTATACCGACTCTCAGTATAACACAGAATGGGCTTGTGGTACTGATTATTACCAGTCCGTAACTTCCCCCTCATCGGGACTGTTTACAAACACCGAAACCGTGTATTCGGACTCTGAAACCTCATCTCTAAATTCTCTAAAGGAAAACAGGTTGCCCACTAAGTCCATTTGGCCAGGCAGAAAAGTATCCAGTGAGCAAATGCACAAAGAACACATTTTTGGAAAGATGGATATTAATTTTAACCCCCAGTCTATCAGTGCTGAGTACTCAGATAGTAGTGAAGCTGAAAAAAATCATGCTGATGCTGAAAAGAGATCAAGAAAGTGGAGAAAAACCAGAGTGACCCCTGAAGAGATGGGGCAGGGCAGTAGTGATACCGTAAGAATGCCTAAAAGGACATATGGCACAAAAGAGGTATTTATTGTATTTGTCTCTGTGAAATAGGTATGACTTACCTAATGCAAGGGATGTGTAACATAGATGTTAATGTTTCTTGAATATGCCTCTGTTTTCTCCTTGTTTCTCAAAATTCTGCTTAGTTTGACCATTTTTAAAGGAAAAAGAAAATCAAAATGTACTCACCTTTTTTTCTCCAGCAGTAGCTGGTCTGGAACACAGGAATTTTCCAGTTTCTGAGAAGGAGTGCTGCTGTGAGCATATGCCCCAGAATTCCCTGGGCCATGACCAATGCATGCTCGCTCTCTCGCCCTCCTCTGCACCAGTCATGTGCTTGTGCACGCCCAACTTCATGTAGAGTCACTGATTAACTTGATGGGCAGGGGGAGTGTGAAGGGTGTGCGAAGTCCCGTTCTCAGAACCAGATGTTTCTGATCACTAGACCGTCCAGGACTGCGGTAGGAGATAAAAGGTGAGTATGTGGACCAAATCAGCAAATTTTGGTACAATTTACCTTTAAACTCAAATTGGAACAGCAGCACTAATGGTTATCATTGCATCACTCCATGTGATGATTGCATGGGTTGATCAGACCTTATGATTGTTCGTCTGATCAAACTGGCAAATCGCACCCCACGTGTGTCACCACGTGACATACAAGGCTGTCACCAGAACAGAAGAAGTGGAGTTGTCTCCACTATCTAGGCCACACAGAACACAATCAGACTGAACGAATCAATTGACCCACGACCACTTCCAGGCTGGGGACAATCGAGCGTTGCCCACTTAGGCAATTAATGTAGCTGGGCTCTTCAGAAATAGCGTGAGCTTTTTAGATCCTTAATTCAGCGACCCTCTACTGTATTTTTAGAATTTATTTTTAAAAAACTGCAAGAACAAAACAACAAGAAAATGGTGTAAGGTGATAAAACAGGATTAACCATAAAACATGGTACAATTAAGTAGATAGAAATGCAAATAAAAGGGGAAATAGGAAAAAAACGGATGCTTAGGGCATACATTATCAGAATTTTGTGCAAGCGCTGGATGAGCATCTCCTACATCCCTACCAGGGGGTTAGTTTTGGTATCACAGCTTGTCTCAGAATATTCCAGTCCAATTTCTTCTATATGATACCTGCTGAACACATTCCAAGGGAGGGGGAAAATGAGCAGGAGAGGAACCTTCTGTTGATCTGCTGCTGCAGTTTGTTACTCATTACGTCAGTTCAGTGTGCGGCTGTCATTGGACAAGAGCCTACGCATGCGTCATTGAACCAGGGAAAGGTGTGTACAGGCGCCCTGGGGGGGTTCACACAGTGGGGCATCCTGATTCAAGGGAAAGCCAGCGCCCACCCCTGGAATCTTTTAGATTCCATCCTAGTTGTTGCTAGCTTTTGTTCCCCTTTAAGCAAGATTGTATGCTTGTCTGAATGGGTGATTTTAAAGGCGCAAAGTAGTGAGAATGCAGGATGCCCACCGATAGTGAACAAGGCCATCAAAACCCCTACCTGGCAACAAGATTAGGGCCTAGATTTAAAGCCAAAGTCTAATCTTAATATGAGTCTTCCCTCCTCTGATCCCGGAATCAAGTGCTTTCCATTGGCACTTCTGTCAGTGGCCACAGCCAGGCTGCACAGAACAGAATATGGCAGAATCCCCCGCACCCAATCCCCCTATAACAGGCAGTGTGTAGAATTCCACCCATTCCCCATAACAGACAGTGTAGCAGATCCACCCCAATCCCCTATAACAGGCCTAACAGTCCTCTGCTAACGCCCTCCCCAAAAATGAGACGTACCTGAAAATCAGGCCTAGCATGATTTTTGTGGATGCATTAACTATAAGCCCTATCTCAAAAATAAGCCCTAGTTACATGGGAATATAAGGCAATTTTTTCGGGGCATGAGTCCCCCATCACTGTCAGGGCCATTTCTTGCCCAGGGGACCATGTACCCCTGCACACTAGTAACCTGTTGCGCCAGGCGTGGGGAGTGCCTCACAACGCACACATTGCAGTGTTGCCTATCTGCCCCCCAGCCCACTACCAGTGCAGTAGAGTCCACAGCAAATAATAACATGTTTACAGATTAGCATCCACCAAGGACATGGGGAGGGGGGTTTGGGCTGCCATATTATGGTAGCTTTATCAATTTTGCAATGAAAATGAGGAACAACTGTAGATGGTTTATGGAAAAATAAAGCATCTCCTGAAAATAAGCCCTAGCGCAACAAAAATTAAAGGAGCACTATCGCGAAAAATGGCCCAATAATAAAAATCCATATCAATATGCTGAATGGCCAGAGGAGGGATCACTTATACACCCGGCACCAGGAAATACTGTATTTGCCCAGGCCTTATTTTCATTATAATGGGAGGAAGAAGAATGACGGATTCAGACCCCCCTGATACACTAAACCTGTCACCCCTGGATTTTATTCCTACCATGAGAGAATAAACCACAGGCTTGGTGGCGTTTTACTCAGTTCGGGTGTATAAGTGACCGCTCCCCTCATTAGCTGACATGTCTATGTGGATTTTTAATATTACAGTTTCGCAATAGTGCTCCTTTAATATAAGACCTTGTCTTATTTTCGGGGAACACACAGTACCAAGAAATAAAGTCTACTGATTTTAGATATTACCGTAAATACTGGGGAATATGTCCGAGGAATTAAATAAGCATATTGTTTTGTAACTGTCACTATTCTGACTCCTATTCCTTGGAAACCTCAAAGTTGGAACTTACATAGCAATAGAAAAAATTAGGTCTATTTCATTGTAAAGTGTTGACCACCCATGTAAAAAAACAAGAGGTTATTCACCTTTTGTCCCCCACAGCTGATTGGTCAGCACCTCACCTGATCTCTGGATCGCAGTCGCAACATTTTCTGTGTGTGGATCACGCCCCCGCCATTAATCACAGGAGCACTACCACACCCCATCCTTGCAGAGAGGTAATGGCAACGCATCTGTGACTGATGGCAGGGGTGTGAGCCCAACAATATTTGTTTCCAAACCCCAGGCAGTGCAGGATTGGATCCAGGCATCACGTCAGTTGCTGACTGCTGAAGTCTGTCAGATCAGCTGCAGGGGACAAAAGGTGCGTTTTTTTCACATAGGTGGTCAATATATATATATATATATATATATATATATATATATATATATACTCTCTCTCTCTCTCTCTCTCTCTATATATATATATATATATATATATATATATATATATATATATTCGTTAACACATCCAGTTAGTAATCTGATAGTGAACCATCATACAGTACAGCCACATCTAAATGGTTTATTATACAGTTATATATTCAGTATTTAAAATATATAAGGTTGGTAGATGATGATAGATGGTATGTTATTATTTCCCCACTAGGTGGCATTAGTGTCATTTTGCCAGTGCTGCAGTAAGATCATTTTCTCAAAAAGGAACACTACATTGTAATTGTGTTTTTACTAAACAACCATACAAGCAACTTGTCTAGTTTACTAATGACACTGAGAAAACTAGCCTAACCTGTTGAGGTCATTCAAACGTATGTTTTCCCTTGTGCTTAGGATAGGCAGGAGGAGGCCATTGCGTTAGTGGTTCTCACATAAATAACACATATGTTCTAAAATGCAGGTAAAATCTGATCAATGGAATCAGCTAAATATCTTTAGTTGTGTTGCTACATATAAAGAATCACAGCAAATGCATCTTGTTTGCGTGGCCAGCGTGGTCAGTATCGCATCAGTCGACCTGGTGCTGGCCTAATGGGTCGCTCTGCTGCAGTTTCAGGAAAGGCTGCTATTAAAGTTTTAAAACAGATTTCACCCCTACCACATTAAAATACATTGTATAAAGTAAGTGAAGTAATCTAATCTCCTGCTCTGTAACTTGTACTTCTAAAACTGCTGAGGGGCACAACAGATGCATATAGAATATGGGGTCGCTTCAGAGCCAGGTGAGAAAACTCACTACTTTTTTAGGAGAAAAAATGCTATTCACTTTCATTGTCTACCTTGGGGCTGATTCAACACCAGGTGAAAATTTACATCCGGTGGTTGAATCAGCCCCAAGATAGACAATGAAATTGAATGGCAGTTTTCTCTCCTAAAAAAGGAGTGAGTTTTCTCACCTGGCTCTGAAGCGACCCCATATTCTATACGCATCTGCACCTTTTTGCAGTGCAGCCGTCATCATACTTGGAGCCTTGTTACCACACCCGCTCATACACTGGTACTTTGGCAGGGGGTGGTGTTCCTGCCATAGTTCTGCTCTTTGTTTTATTACTTTACCCATGGCTGTCATTTAAAGGCAGCAATTTTCACTTTCCCAAGTATTGTACCTTCCCAGTGAGGCATCTTTATTTGGGAACACTCGCATCCCTGGGGATAACCATGAAAACTCACCTTTTCGGTGATCCCACAGCGCATGTGCTAGTGGGGAAGCCAATCAGTGGCTTGTGCGGCATTCAGCTTCCATCGGCTGCTCTGACGTCACATTAGCCAGAGCTTTGAATGGAACATGCAGGTCGCCTGCTGCACCCCTGTACCTCCGCATTTAGAAATGATTGCGCACTTCAGCTAGAGGTATATTGAGGATATGAAGGTAAAATATAAAAACACAGAACAAACTTACTATTAAAAATGCATTTTTCAATGTACAAATTTATTTTTAGATGTTTATATGTTTGATATATCCCTTATTGGCATCTGTTTAGGTCACCATCACCAATACCAGGCATACAGGCTACCCACTGGGAGTTAATCAACATATAATTCCACTTATGAAATCTTCTATGACCCCCACTTAGGTGGTAAAAATCTGTATCTTATAGCTGAAAATGCTTCTTCTCAAAGGATACTCTAAATACATATTTAGAATTTAGAATCTTATAGAATGGGGGACAAGAAACATAATGCACGTAGTGTTATCCAGTTTTTCACTACTGGTAATATTTAATGAAAATACACTTACAATATCTTAGATAAAACATAAAACATAAATGTCTGTCATCTTTTCTCCACATCAAACCCGTAACTGTCAGCTAGCAGGGACACAAGGATGTGCCTCTAATTTGCCTGAAAAGCAGCAGCCCAGCAGCATCAACGCGTTTCGTTATTTACAACTACTTTGACAAAACTCATATTTTACTTGTATTGTGAACCTATTAATACAAGGTTTGTGCATGTTTTAGAGCATATTGTAATACTTTTTAATAGTTTTATTCTGATGCACAGGGGGATCACTGGTTAGGTGAGTTTACTCAGCAATTCCAGGGCTAATACACCAATTTGGGATGCCCTGGGAATGAGGAAATTGGTTGTTTTTCTTCTTTAGAAGCATTATTACCTTACTGTTTTTTGCTGAAATTAAAACATGAAAACTAACTTGTCACAAATGTGGCTTGTGCTTAAAATTGATCAGACCCTCCAGTCACACCCTCTCACTAACCAGGCAGAAGCCCACATTGCTCTCAAAACCCATGATTGCAGTCCATAGAGAAAATCACAGCTTATGTGCAGTAAACTCACCCATAATTATTTACAAAGTACTAGGACTCTTAAGATTAGCTGAGCACATTCCACTTTGCCCTGGATGTTCTTTAAAACCATGTATTTGCCCATTGCCCAATACGCACTAGCAAGGGGAAGTGAAATACCAATAGAGGTCAGAAAAGGGATTGTCCAAACTAAATGTAAGAACAAATCATTGTTTGCTTACCTGCCATATAAAGAATTCATCCTGGTATATTGCTTTATAAAGCTGCTGTTGTTGAGATTTAGCCCATTTCCTGTACCCCACCTTTTTATCATTGAAGAGTAGACTTATCTACATCCCTCTTGTATCAGACACTGTGGGACACACCAATACTTGTGTGTGCAGGAAAGGATATCTAATCCTTGCTTGGCTATCTTTTCCCGTCTTTTTTGTCTCAAACCACCCTTCAATGCCAAAAACGATGGTCATGAATACATGAAATACAGGGACTGGGCTACAGAAATGAGCAGACCTTCAGCAACAACAGCTTTATTTAGCATCACCAGGATGAAGCTTCTGCATGGCAGATATGCAAACAATTATTTGTTTTGACACTTAGGCCCTTATTTATCAAGGGCTAGCGCCAGGTAGTGTCTGACGAGCGCCAGGTACCGACAGCTGACGGCGGCTACCGACTCAAGTACACCCGGCGGCGGTCACAATGACGCATTTATCACACTAAATGAGGCTAGCGCCGGCGAGAGCGTCAGCTAGCGAGGGATTCATCATGTAGCCGACTGCAACGAACAGCGCCGCTACTAATCCCATCACAGCGCCAGGTATGACCTGTCGCTCCCTGGCGCTCTCCAATGCATTTCAATGGAGCAATCTTTAAATATTCATAATTAATTGAGTTCATGTTTTTTGTTTTTTTTTTTACCGGCAAAAATTCTGTGACCACTACGGCAATGTTAGATATTTTTTTTTAAGGTAAAAAAAAAAAAAATATGTGCAGAATTGATATTACAGGTCTGATATTAATGTATTCATATTACAAAATGTTTAGAAAAACTTGTATAATTTTTACATTAAAAAAAAATGGTTGTTTGGGGGTTAAAAACTACTTTACACACATCGCCGCCAGCGCTCTGGGGTTTAAACAAGGAATTCACAGCGCGAGAAATTTTTGAGCGTGATTTGTTAATGAATCTGCAGCAAGCCGTTCGCTCTGGCCATTCGCTGTCAGGCGCACCCATACAACGCAGAACCTGTGAAACATCGACCCCTAACCCCGTATTCAACATTACCGCACACCGACTGAGTCGCTGTCAACAAGCAAACCCCAGCCAAGCACAGCGAATACTAGCTTGCGCTGTGAAAATCACGCTACTGGCGCTCATCTGTCGCTATTAATGAATCGGCCTCTTAGCCTGGACAATTTCTTTAGGATTTTGTTATGTAACGTAAACACAGCTTTAATAAGCACATAAGCAATGGCAGAGATTTAGGCTTGGCTGCAACAATCTCCTAGTAATTTCCCACAAAGACCCACAATTTTTACGTAAAGTGGCAGAAAAGCCCCCAGGATGACCTCACAACCAGAATGTTTCATTTCAGTCCCTGAAACGAGGTGTGCTCCTGCCTCTCTGTCTGCCTCCTTTTTTGCTTTTTGCTCATCTTAAAGCTGCAACAAGGTTCATTTTTAGGCGTTAGTGTAATGAACAAAAAGAAATCCAAAAGCGTGTCCCATGCAGGTTAATACTAGATTGATTCCAGCAGCCTCTCAGTGTAAAAAAGATGGCCATGCAAAAATGAAAGTTGTGGGCCAACCAGCTCTCACCTGCACATTTATTCAGCAAAATGAATCATCTGAATAGGAGGGAAAAATGTGTTTGTACACTTAGCCTAGGCAACCCCTGACATATCTAATAAAATGTTCACACTTCTTAGGTCTGTAGTTCTCGACAATATATTCTGGTGTAGTCATGCTAGGTAAAATCTACATTGTAGTGCTAAATGATCTGGTAACTATCAAACAATATTTGCATGGTGATATAGGAGAATATTTTCCACATTTAAAGTCACACTATAGTCAAAAAACACTATACTTACCTTTTATCCCCCGCAGGCTATCGCAGCTAGGCCGGTGCTTACACACTAACCGGATCACATGATCCCAGTCCCTCACTGATGCCTCCGCCACATTGACGCATCCACAACACTGTGCAGTAGACAATTGTCCACACCGCGCAATCCTCACAGGAACTATGTCACGCCCCTCTGCATTCACTGCAATGAAGAGGCTCATAATTCCTGTGACAATGGTGCGGGGGGGCCATAGTCTACTGCGCAGCGCTGTGGATGCATTGATGCGATAGAGGCAGCGGTGTGCACAGGACTAGCAGCGATAGCCTACGGGGAATGAAAGGTGAGTATAGTGTTTTTTTGACTATAGTGTGACTTATTAACATACTTTGTGTTTTGCAGGGTTATAGTGATTTCTCAGAAACTGAGATGAGTAGCAGTGACCATCACAGAGCTAAATCTGACAGTCTTGAGCAAAAACTAAAAACACGATTAAGTGAATTAACAGCAAAGATGAGTGATAAAGAGACCTCTTCTGGGGAAGAGCAAGAACTGGATCTTAAAATGGAAACTGGAAATGGTGAACTGTCTTCGGAGGACAGTACTTGTGTACAGCAAGAGATAAAAAAGGTAGGCTTCCAAGAATGTAGCCCATATTCTATTAGCCATTCATATATCCTTGACCCAGTGTGTTCTCTAAAGGGATAGAGAGGCGCATGTTCAAAATTAGGCTCCTTTCACATTGGGGGTCACTGATTTATGAAACGCCGGCGCCGTTTTTTTGGCCCCAGTGGCACACAGTGTGCAATGTAATAAATCCAAATCTATCTGCGATGATGCATCTGTCAGCTAGTGTCATATTAATACTAGTGCCTTATAAATCACAGTGCTGGGCGGTCTGGTTGATGCAGTGCCAGTTTCTACAGCACTATAGGTTAAGATCCCATAGAGCACAATTGGCAGAACTGGATTGAAGTGTTTTCTGTTTATAATTAATATTACACACATTTATTTCTACAGAACATGCATTGTAACTTGTCAATAATGTAAACGCAGGACCTAGAAGACGCCAAATGTCATTGTTTTATGGGAAAATTATTTTTCATGGCTTCTATTGCTTAACAATTTGTAATTTCGACACAACAAAACATAGCCTAAATGCGCTGTAAAGTCCCCAGCAGTAATATCTTGTAACTGTAAGCTGAAACACATGCTAGCGCTGGAAAAATACAGCAACAAATTTTCCAAGGCGGAAAAAAATCATAACTACTCTGTGCAGTGCCGAGAAGATGGTGGAACAAAGTGGTACTAACTGGCTCTGGTATAATCGACAGTCACATCCAACAGGCGCTGACACAGGCCGGCCAATACCAAAAGCAACAATCAAAGCAAATTGGCTAGCATTGGGCGCTGCAACTTGCATGCATCTCGGTGAGCTTTTTAATTTTAACACACAAAAAAGTGCAATAAAAATATTTGTTGTAATTTTTTCTAAAAAAAATCACCTGCATATGTGACAAAGCATTTTATGGGTGAGGTTTTTCCAAAGAGGTTAGAATATTTTTTTGAAAGTTTGGAAACAACAGCACCCTATGAGATATGCTAAAGAATTTGTCTTTGGCCCTTATTTAACAAGGGATAGCGACAGGTAGCAACTGGTGAGCGGCCGGTAATGACGGGCCCCGCCACGAGAACGCCGGCTCCCCACCACAATCACACATTTATCAAGGCAATCCTGCTTAGCGACTGAGATAGCGCCAGATAGCCACTCATTCATCATTATTCCAGCCTCAGCCCACAGCGCCAGCGTCCGACCTTGAACAGCGACAGGTAGGACCTCTCGCTACCTGGCGCTCTCCAATGCATTTCAATGGAACAATCTTTAAATATTCATAATTAATTGTTATTATTGTTTATTCTAAGTATGTCACACACCCCGCTTCAAGAAATTCATAACGTGTGGGTAATACTGACCTGTAGAGGGCGATATGCAGAGATGCCAGGAAAAAAGAGAGCCCCTCCCGGTCCATAAATACCTGGGACCTCCCACTCATTACCCAGTCTTCATCTCTGCAGTCGGCGAGCAAGTCAGAAGATGTGGTCTCCTCCTTGCACAGGGGGATTTCAGGTAGCCGGGATGACTCCCGGCCCTTTAGTTATCTATTTCCGCCTGGATCTTTTTTTTCTGTTACCTCATGCCTCCCAGCCTAGGCTGACGGTCCGGGTGAGGGTAGAAAAGCACCCTTGGTGCTTAAGAGCAAATGCTCTCCCGTGAGACCCTATATAAGAGGGTAGGCGGTCATCCGGGACGGTGACCCCGGTTTGGGATGCCCCGTCCCTTGGCCTTACACTTTGGGTGGTCCCCCCTTTGGGTAATGCCCCTCTCTCTAGCGGGATAGCGGAGGGTAGGAGCAGGGCCCCTTATTCGGTGTTAGGTCCAAATTTTGTAATCATTAATTCTTAATAATGTTTTAATGTATTAATTTATTAAATTATCCTCCCAATAGTTATTAACGTATTTATTACTTGATAACAGCGTGTATTTCTCTGTCAAAACGGCGCTGTGGCCGCCATTTTTATGCAGGCTTTCTCCCTGAGGTAAAAGGGGCGGGGCCGGGCATCAGGGTCAAAGCCACGGCCTGCTCCCCTCCTTCTGTCTCTTCTGAGACCAGCACCGCGGCTGCGGTGCCGGCCTTTTTGCATTGTCATGGCGGAGGGGAGCTTCTCCCCTCACGGTTTCACTCTTGGGGGCGGGGCCGGGCTTTCCAGCGCTGCGGCCCGCCCCTGTGTCACAGGCACCTCTGAGGTGCTTTTCTCTGTGCCTGTTTCCTCAGAAGGAGCTGGCCACACCCCCCTTCTATCCTCAGAGCTGCTCTTTACCTCACGGAGAGAGGAAGCTGTCTTCAGGACCACAGTGAGTGGCCCGGTGGGCCCCCCTTCTGTCCCATCACCTATAATTATATATTTTTATGTCATATATATATATATATATTTTATACTCCGCTTTTCTTATTAGCCTTTTTTATTATGTCTTTCAGATATAACCTACAGTGGTGTTAGGGGGTTTCTCCCGGTCCTAGGGTCCCTGGGTTCTTAATTGGCTTATTGCAAATCCTCCCACTTGGGACATTAAAGGGGCATCCCGGGTTGCTTATATGCGTAATTCCCTCGGTCATTGCAACCAACTATAAGTTCACCTTATGGAGGCATCCCCGGATACTGGGCTCGGGCTCCCCTCGGGGCAATCCTGGAAGTGTATGGGGTGTGGGGCATCCCTTACTGGCGATGATGTATATCTGTGTATACCATGCGCACAGCAGACTATTACGCGGCAGTCCGGACCCCAGGCGTCTGGTTCAGCGCCGCCGGTCTCTCCTCCCCCCCCGCCCAGTTTGATCCGTGCCCAGTCTGACGTTGTCATGGGCGGGCAGTTGCAATCGGAGATGTGTGCCCGATTGGCCAATCTTGAAAAATTATTCTCCAGCACGGTCACCAGAAAGGCTCCGGCTAAGAGAAAGCACTTGTCGCCGTCTTCACCGGCGGCCGACTTGGATGATCTTGATAATCTGGACTGGTCTGATTACTCCCAACTTGAGGAAGGGGAGGTATATGAAGAATCAGATAATTCAGACGATCAGCAGTTTGTGGGTGCTGATACCGAGCGGGGCTTGGGGAGGTCTTTGGATACTCCTAATGTTCTGGCTCAGATGTTTGAGGTTTTGGCTATTTCTCCTCCTGAGGCGGTTCCACAGCAAAAGGGGGAATTTTTCAAAGAATCCAGGCCGCGCTTGGAATTTCCTAACCAAAAGCATTTTGATGGGATTATTGCTAAGGAATGGGAGAGGCCTGCCCGGCTCCCAGGTGTCCCTCAGGGTTGGGACAAAAAATATCCCTTTCCCTTGGATACGGTTAAGCGTTGGGCGTCCCCTCCCGAGGTGGATGCACAGATTCTGGGTTTATCCAACACTACTGTTTTAAATTCTCCTGATTGCTCCACGTTTAAATATGGTGAGGATAAACGCATTGACCAAATGGCTTGTCATGGTTTTGCCAGTGTTGGGTCAGCCATGAGGCCGGTTTGTGCTTCAGCTCTGCTGGTGGTGGCTACCAGGTCGGTGGTCAGGGACCTGTTGACTTCTTCCGGGTTAGATCCGGATAGTGACGAGTTCCTTGGCCTTAAAAGGTGTGAATTGTTTTTGTCATTTGTACTAGCCGCCTTGGATGACACACTGATGATGTGTGGCAGAACGTCGGCTCTATTGGTGACTATTCGGCGTTGTGGGCGGCTTATTTTGTGTCTAAAAAGTCGCTGACCGCTCTTCCCTTTGTGGGATTACGGCTCTTTGGTGAGAAGTTGAATTCAGTTGCCAAGGGTGGTAAGTTACCTCAACGCAAAAAACAGCGTCGTCCCTTTCGGGGGGCGGGTTCCTTTGCTCCTTCCTTTCGTGGGGCTAGAGCTGGCAGAGGAATTGTTTTCCCCGCAGCCAGAGGAGATTCCTGGAACAGGGGCAGAGGACGTGCCCGCCCAGGATACAGCTGGGGCTCTAAGCCCAAACCCGCTGCCAAGCCAGCTCAGCAATGAGGGGGCGCCCTCACCCATGTGGGTGGGGGGACGGCTGCAACACTTCTCCCAGGTCTGGGACCGGGAGGTCTCGGACAAATGGATCCGGGAAGTGGTGACTTCCGGCTACAAGCTGGAGTTCGAGCTCCGGCCCCCTCCCAGATTCCTCAGGTCTCGGGTGCCTTCGGACCTTCTGGCCGCGCAGGAGCTCCAGGCGGCAGTAAAGAGTCTGTTGGATATGGCAGTTATTTGCCCAGCGACAGGGGTCGGGGCTTTTATTCCAATCTGTTCACGGTGCCCAAGAAGGACGGCTCGGTTCGACCCATTCTGGATCTAAAGATCCTCAACAGGTTCGTCCGTCCGCAGAAATTTCGCATGTAAACGCTGCGTTCAGCTATCCATTCTCTTCGGCAGGGGGACTTTTTGACGTCCGTAGACATCAAGGACGCCTATCTGCATGTGCCGATTTTTCCAGCGCACCAGAGATTTCTCAGGTTCGTGGTGGAGGATCGGCATTTTCAGTTTGTGGCACTTCCTTTTGGTCTTACCTCGGCTCCAAGGGTTTTCACCAAGGTGCTGGCCGGGGTGATGGCTCTCCTCAGAGCCCAGGGTATTCGCATTGTCCCTTATCTGGACGACCTTCTCATTATGGCATCTTCCTTCAGCCAAGCGGTATTGGACACCAGAACTGTGGTGTCCACTCTGGAGAGATTCGGGTGGGTGATCAACTACCCCAAGTCCTCCCTTTCTCCGTCCAGGTTAGTGTCTTTTCTGGGAATGTCCCTGGATACTTCCCAGGCCAGGGTGTTTCTTCCTCAGTCCAAGGTTCTCTTGATTCAGGAGTTGGTTCGACTCCTCCTGTCTATCCCTCGTCCGGCCATCAGACTGGGGATGAGGCTGATGGGATTGATGGTAGCCTCCTTCGAAGCGGTTCCCTTTGTTCAGTTCCACACAAGGACACTCCAGCTCCATCTGTTGGCGGCCTGGGACGGGTCGCCACTGTCGTTGGATCAGTCCTTCCTGATGACCCCCCAAGTTCGGTGCTCCCTTCAGTGGTGGCTGGATCCAATCAATCTGTCGAGGGGCAGATCCTTTCTGGCCCCTTGTTGGGAGACGGTCACCACGGATGCCAGTCTATCAGGATGGGGGGGGGTTCTGGAAGGATCGTCAGTTTCAGGGACTGTGGGGGCCTCAGGAGGCTCACGAGTCCATCAATGTTCTGGAATTGAGGGCCATCAGGATGGTTCTGTTTCGCTTGACTCATCAGTTGCAAGGATTGCCGGTTCAAGTCCGGTCGGACAATCGGACGGCGGTCGCCTACATCAATCACAAGGGAGGGACTCGCAGCAGGAGTGCCCTCAAGGAAGTGTCTTTGATTCTGGCCTGGGCGGAGACCCACGTCCCGTGCATTTCAGCAGTTTACATTCCGGGAGCGGAGAACACGGAGGCGGACTCTCTGAGCAGGTTCTCAGCTCGCCGGGGGGAATGGTCTCTCAGCCCCAAAGTGTTTCGATTGATTTGTCTTAGGTGGGGGTCCCCGGTGGTGGACCTCTTTGCCTCTCGTCACAATCACAAACTTCCGACATTTGTGTCTCTCTCGCGGGATCCA
This sequence comes from Gastrophryne carolinensis, assembly GCA_027917425.1. Lineage (NCBI taxonomy): Eukaryota > Metazoa > Chordata > Amphibia > Anura > Microhylidae > Gastrophryne > Gastrophryne carolinensis. The sequence goes on from CM051239.1 coordinate 127,194,058, forward strand.
CTGGCTCTGGCAGTGGATGCCATTTCTCTGAACTGGAGGGATCTGGGGTTTCTGTATCTGTTCCCTCCGTTTCCCTTGGTGGCCAGAGTGGTGCGCAAGCTGGCCCTGGAGGGTGCGTCAGCAATTCTGGTGGCTCCAAGGTGGCCAAGACAGGTTTGGTTCGCAGATGTGGTAAGGTTAGCAGAGGATCAGTTCGTTCTGCCCCTGCTGCCGGATCTGCTCACCCAGGGTCAACTACGTTATCCCAATTTACCAACGCTGGCTTTGACGGCGTGGCTGCTGAAACCTCCATCTTGAAGGAGGAAGGTCTTTCCGATGCTGTGATTCGAACTCTCATTAGTGCTAGGAAGCGGTCTTCCTCTAATATCTACTATAGGACTTGGAGGTCTTATATTGATTGGTGTGAGATCAGGGCGTTGCCTTGTAGGGAATTTTCCATCTCCAGAATCCAGGAGTTTCTTCAACATGGTCTGGACCTGGGGCTCCAGCTTAGTACTCTGAAGGGGCAGGTTTCTGCCCTGGCGGTGTTCTTTCAAAGGTCATTTGCCCTACATCCTTTGGTTAAGACTTTTTTCCAGGGAGTCACGCACGTGCAACCTCCTAGAAAACCTTTTCTCCCTGTTTGGGATTTGAATTTGGTTCTTTCTGCTCTTCAGGATTCTCCTTTTGAGCCCTTGAATGATATTGCCTTGTCTTCACTTACGCAGAAGGTGGCCTTTTTGGTAGCCATCACTTCGGTTAGGCGTGTCTCTGAGTTGGCGGCTTTGTCCATTCAAGCCCCATACTTTGAGGGGCATCAGGACATGGTGGTTTTTCGTTTCAAGTCCGATTTCCTTCCTAAGGTTGTTTCTGCCTTTCACCTAAACCAAGACATTGTTCTGCCCTCTCTGTGTCCTAATCCCAGCAATGACAAGGAGAGGGCCCTGCATTCTTTGGATGTGGTTCGTGTTGTGAAGTATTATTTGGAGGTAACGTCTTCCTTTCGTAAGACGGATGCCTTTTTTGTGGTGCCCTCCGGGCCCCGAAAAGACTTGGCGCCTGCCAAGTCTTCCATTAGTAAATGGATCCGTCAGACCATAGTTAGGGCCTATTCTGCCAAAGGGAAGGTACCCCCTTTTCATGTTACTGCTCATTCTACTCGTTCGGTTGGGGCGTCCTGGGCTTTTCAGCACCAGGCCTCTGTTGAGCAAGTTTGTAAGGCTGCTACTTGGTCTTCTGTTCACACTTTTTCCAAGTTTTACAAGGTTGATGTTCGGGCCTCAGCGGATGCTGTGTTTGGCCGCAAAGTTCTGCAAGCTGCAGTGGTTTAAGTTGTGCCTTGTTGCCTTGTTTTGGATCCCCGCCCTTTATGGACACTGCTGTTGGATGTCCCACACGTTATGAATTTCTTGAAGCGGGGTGTGTGACATACTTAGAATAATACCATTTTGTGAATACTCACCTGTAAAATGGGTATTATAAGTATGTCACACACCCCGCTTCACCCTGCCCTTTTGTATTCTGGATCCTTTATATGGTGAACTTTGCGTTGTTATGCTTTGTGTTGGGCTCTTCCTGGTCCCTTACCTTACTGCTGTTCTTATACTGGGTAATGAGTGGGAGGTCCCAGGTATTTATGGAGCGGGAGGGGCTCTCTTTTTTCCTGGCATCTCTGCATATCGCCCTCTACAGGTCAGTATTACCCACACGTTATGAATTTCTTGAAGCGGGGTGTGTGACATACTTATAATACCCATTTTACAGGTGAGTATTCACAAAATGGTATTTTTGTTTTTTTTTAAATGTGAAAAATTCTGTGACCACTTCTGCCATTTTAAATAATTTTTTTAATGTAAAAAAAAAAAAAAAATAAAATGTACAGAATTGATATTACAGGTCTGATATTAATGTATTCATATTACAAAATTATTTTAAAAACTTGTTTTTTTTTGGTTTCCAAAAATATGGTTGTTTGGGGGTTAAAAAACTACTTTTAACCCATCGCCGCCAGCGCTCTGGGGTTTAAACATGCATTTTACAGCGCGAGAATTTTTTGAGCGTGATTTGTTAATGAATATGGTGGAAGCCGTTCGCTATGGCCAGTCGCTATCATGCGCTCCCATACAGCGCGGAACCTGTCAAATAGCGACTCCTCACCCAATATTCAACATTACGGCAAACCGACTGAGTCGCTATCAACTACCGAACAACGGCCAAGCACAGCGACTACTAGCGGGCGCTCTGAAAATGCCGCTACAGTCGCTCAACTGTCGCTACCTGACTCTATTAATTAATCGGCCTCTTTGTTTTCTGCATACCCTATAGGGTGCTGTTGTTTCCACCTATCAAAAAATTATCCTTACCTCATTGGAAAATTGATGCACCTCATGTGTAAAAATTCCCCATCATATGTGCAGGAAATGTTTTTGGAAAAATTAGAACCAATAATTTTTGTTGCACTTTTTTATGTGTTAAAATTAAAAATCTCACCAAGATACAGGCAGCAGTTCACACCCAAATGAACTTGCTGCAATAAATCTTTAGCATGACCCCCACTATGGGGTTTATTCATCAAGGGATAGTGGCAGGTAGTGCCGCGTAGCGGCAGGCAGTGTCTGGTGAACGCTGTGCGCTGTACGCAATACCACATTTATAAAAGCGATTCTGGTGAGCAACTCTAGCAGCGCCATGTAGCGTCCGATTCATCATTACAGGCAGCTCAGCGTAGAGCGCCGGCTATTACCTGTCGCTACCTGTCGCTCTCCCATACATTTCAATGGATGTTCCTTTTCTTCTGTTTAAACAGGGTTTTTTGTTTTTATTTTATTTTTTTCTCAAATAATTGTGTCACCTCTCCTGGACTAGAAAGAGTCATTTTTGAGAACTTTTTTGATTTTTTATATTTTTTTGCAGAATTGTCATTACAGGTCTGCCATTAAAGTATTATTGTCACAATGTTACAACAATGTAATTCCATGTGTTTTTGCTTTATTTCTGGCGTATATGTGTTCAAAAACAGACTTTAATCACACAGCATTTGGCTCTCTATGCTATAGCGACCAGATCCAGAGCGCCTACGCTATGTGAGTCTGTTTTTTTGTTGAATATGGTGTGAGTCACTGAGAGTCGGTCGCAATGAGCTGGCGCTACCTTTTGCTCCCTGCAACGCTGTACTGGTGTTAGAACGCCCAACATACATCTCATTCATCATTGCCTGCCAGGTTACTACAGCAACTGAGGCGCTCTGTTACAGCGCCCGATAGCCGATCGCAGTGTATACTAGCGGTCGCTCTTAGCGCCTCTCTACAGACGCTCATCTGCCGATACCTGTCACTAGTAATGAATTCGCCTCCCTGTGTTTCACAGCATTGTTGTGGAAATGCACAATCATAGTGCAGCACACAAATGCAGCACACATGTTTTGGTGCTGGGTAGCAGCGGCAGTACATGCCGTTCTGCACCACACCATTGGCGACCATGCTAAATACTGTGAAGCCAGTGTGACTTGTAGTGTGCGTTGCGGTGTGTATTTTATTTTTTTCAGCTTTTTGACACAAAAATCACCTATACCTGGGATGGGGCATTTTTACAGGTTAGGCACACCATTTTCCAATGAGGTAAGGGTATTTGTTTTTAAGTTTGGAAACAACCTATGTCCTATGCAGAAAAAATTGGTGACATATTTAGCATAGCCCATAGGGTGCTGTTATTTCCGAACTTTAAAAATATACCCTTCCATCCTTGGAAAATGAATGTACCTAAACTATAAAAATATGCCCTCACATGTACCGATGATTTTTTGGGGGAAACTTTAGTGCATTATCTCTAAAAAGCAGATTACAATCCACATCGAAATGCACACCGGATGTCACTCTGGCTTCAACAAATATTTTGCAAGTCCACAATTGTTTCTTGTTCCCCTGGGTAGCAGAGGCAGTGACGTGATCACCTGCTGCAGATGGAAGCAACAGGAGTAAGTGTCGACACTGGTGAAAGAGACTTGGGGCATGGGGAAGACTGGTGACAGCAGAAAGCTATGGGACCCGGTATCCTCCTCCGGTCCGGTGCTTGCTGTAGCCACCATCTTCGGGTCCTTCAGTCTTCAACTCCAGCAAAGCCCAGTGGAAGGACCCGAAGAAGGTGGCAGCAGCAGGTGCCGGACCAGAGCATGGAAGCCAGTGGCAGTGGTAGGGGACCAGCAGTGATGAACCAGAAGCCAGCAGAGATCATAACTATGGCCCTTCCACTGTATCACAATACAACGTAGGTAAAGTGTGCTTTACCTGTGGTTCCCATAGACTTATATAGGCTGCATTTTCTTCCAGTTTGTGACACATTGGCGTACTAAAATGCAAACGGGAAGGTGAGAAAGGGGCCTAATACATATAAAAAAAAAAAAGCCCAGACCTATGCCACATGGCACACATACATAATTTTTAGAGAGTCCATCCTGTGTTAAAATAGCTGTAACGTGAAACTGTCTTATACTTTAAATCCATATAAACATGCTAGTTAGTGAGAGGACGAGTTACTTATACACCCCAACTGAAAAAAATCCAATCACAGCTTGTGGCCCTTTTTTACTGGTAGTGTAGAAAGGGTGAAGGTTTTTGAGTTATATAATTCTACTCTTGCAGGTGAGAAGCTGCTTCTTTTTTAACAGTGCCTTAATCAATAAATGTTTTCTTCTTGGTAAACATCCTGATATTTCTAGGTCACACAAGAGGATTAAGATAAGAGGAGTATGGCATTGCATAACCCTTATTCATTTTCCTGAAGGACAAAGTGGACCAGACATAGTTTTTCCTATGCTCTTATGATAATTATTGGTTCTTTTCATTGAAGACCAGCTCTGTTTTTTGTCAGCTTGGGGGGGGGGGGGGGGTGGGCATTAAAGTAACAAGTCAACTACTCAACCACATAGCAAATGGCATAGAGTCTAGCTGGTTAAAACATTCCCATCTCAGTTTGTACGTATTCCTTGTATTCCTTGGAGGATATTCCTTGTTTGCAGACAAACAGGTAGAGAGCACTTGGTTTCTCACCACAGTCACAGTATGTGGAGTGTGACAATCTATTCACTGTAACAGAGGGAAAGTGCCAGACACTGCCTCTCCATTTTCTTCTCTGTACGAGACAGCAGAGACCGCAGAGCATTCAGGGGACACATTCGCCAAGACAGGTATGTTCCGAGAAACCAGACCCAAAGGAATCTGCTTAGGGGGAAATAAAGTGACTATAGGCTTTTTTATCTTTAAAATTTTGAGGCACTTTAAAGTGATTCAGCGGGCATCTTAAAAAAACAGCTGATCGGTGCCAGTCCAGCAATCAGCAACTCACCTGATCGTTGGCTGTGAGCCCTCACCGCATCATGGGCTGCCCAGCGACTCACCATCAGTCACACAGTGCTGCCCCTCATCCATTTAGTGAATAGAGGAGGCGTGGCCACATCCCATGAGTGATGACAGGGGCATGGCCTGGCATGGAAGTGCCAGTGAATGGCTTTGAGGTCCAGACAGCGCAGGATGCAATGCATACAGCGGAGGCTGGATGCCAGCGATCAGGTGAGTTACTGATCGCCAGACTGGCACAGATCAGGTAGAGATCCTTTTGCTTTTTAGGCTGGTCGCTGAATGACTTTAAGGTCAATCATTAGGTGTTTACCTATCCATCATTAACATTTCAAAACAAGTAAACCCAGAAAAAAATTGCCAGCTTATGTAACACTTCTATACAAGTAAATAAAGTAGTATTAAATTGCAGTAGGAAAATTGCCTGCAGATCCTTGAATATTAACTTGTCAACTAAATTGTCTCAGCTTCTTAATTGGCATTAAAACATTCCTGGTGAAAATATTACCGTATTTGCCGGCATATAAGACGACTTTCTGCCCCTGAAAAACATGCTTCCAAGTGGGGGGGTCGTCTTATACGCCGGGTGCACGGCACTGCTCCCTCTAAGGTGCGCGCGCGGCCGCGCACCCGCGCCTGCTCCCCCGCGCAGCGGGGCCTGCCGTCCACGCATTGTCGCTGTCGGTAGTGAGGATGTGACGATGGAGCAACATGTGGGTTAAGGGCGGGGCCGCCTCTTCCTGTGCCCGTTTATTATTAATGAGTGGCGGCCATTTTCTTGTGGCTCGGCTCTGGCATGGCCAGAGGGAAGCGTCTGCCATGATGCTGTAGACCACTGGTCAGGGGGTTGTTTGCAGGTGGTGCTCTGCACAAAGAACCATGCAGCTATGCATCCTCCGCAGGGGTTGCTCTCGCCGCCCCCACTCCCTATCCCAGCAGACAGTGCGGCTGGGCTGTTGCCTCTTCCTATTGGTAAATGGGATTTGAGTGGAGGTGACCCAGGGACAGCTAAATGGCTTTCTGCTTCCAGCACAGAGGAGAGGAATGGATGTCGCCATGACACTTTACTCAGGTGAGCCCTGCTAACATGCTCAGGTTGTTTATTCCAAGTGTGTCATACACTCCGCTTCCATAATCATGACATCTGGGTAGTCTCCAGTAGAGGGCGATCTTTAGCAGAGATGAATGCAAAAAAAGGAGCTCCTCCCAGTCCATATACACCCGGGACCTCCCACCAATTCCCCAGTTCCTTCTCTGCTAGACGACGAGCAAGTCAGAAGATGAAGCCTTCTATTCCTTGCAGGTAAGCATTGGTATATATATATATATATATATATATATATATCATTTTGTGTGCTTGTCTTATGGGCCTCCCTTTCAGGAGGACTCCCCTGTTGCAATATTAGGGGGTTCTCCAGGTCCTAGGCCCTTCCTTAGCATTTTCCGTTAAATCCTCCCACAGGGACATTAAAGGGACATCCCAGGGTTGCTTACCAGCTTAATTCCCTAGGGTCACTGCGACTTCCCAAAAAATCACCATTTGGCGGCTCCGCAGGATACCGGGCTGGGGCTTCCCTCGGGACAATCTCGGCCGTGTGTTGGTTGTGGGGTATCCCTTACGGCGGAGGATGTGCTCATTTGTATTCCTTGTGCACAAAAGGCCATAACGCGGCATGCGGTTTCCCAGGCTTCTGGGTCAGCACCACCCGCTTCATCGCCTACACCACCCCTCCTGTTACGCACCCCAAGTGACGCTGTCACTAGTGGGGAGTCGCACTCTGATGTTTGTGCTCGCCTGGCCAGCATCAAGAGGATCCTTTCTGGCACTGTGGGCTGTAAGGCCCAGGCTAAGAAAAGACACCTGTCACCGGCAGGGCCGGCTTTGGAGTTTGATGATGATGATGATGATTGGTCTGAGTATTCCCCGCTAGAGGAGGGGGAACTGTTTGGAGAATCTGATACTGAGGGTGTGTTTTTTCGTGACAATGATGCTGGGCAGGCGCTGGGGGATGCCCTTGACACCTCCAAGGTTCTGGTCCATCTCCTTGAGGTTTTGGACATTGCGCCGCCTGAGGCACCCCCTCTTAAAAAACGGGAATTCTTTGGGGCAGCCAGGCCTCGCTTGGAGTTCCCTACACAGGGTCATTTTGACTCTCTGATCCTTAGGGAGTGGGAAAAACCGAGTCGGCTTCCCGGAGTTCCTCAGGGTTGGGATAAAAAGTATCCCTTCCCGGTGGATGCGGTGAAGCGTTGGTCTTCCCCACCCGAGGTCGATGCGCCTGTTTTGGGGTTGTCCAACACCTCTGTGGTCCATACCCCTGATGCCACTACCCTCAAGGATGATGAGGATAAGCGCATTGATCAGTTGGCATGTTATGCCTTCGCTAGTGTGGGTTCAGCCTTACGGCCGGTGTGTGCATCTGCGCTTGCGGCGGTGGCTAACAGATCCCTGGTTAGGGAGTTCTTGAATGGTGCCCATTTTGACCCATCCAGCGCGGAGTTCGCTTCCCTTAAAAGGTGCGAGCTTTTCATGAACTTTGTACTGGCTGCTATGGAGGACGCTATTGTCATGTGTAGCAGAACTTCGGGCTTATTGGTGGCCATGCGTCGCTCTTCCCTTCCTGGGGACTAAGCTGTTTGGAGATAAGTTGGATGCGGTGGCTAAGGGTGGTAAGCTACCTCAGCGTAGGAAACAGCGTCGTCCCTTTCAGGGGGCGAGCTCCTTCAATCCTTCCTTTCGGGGTGCCAGAGCCGTCAGAGGATTCACCTACTCTGGTGTTAGAGGTTCCTCCTGGAGCAGGGGCAGAGGGCGGGCCCATCCAGCATCTGCTTGGAGTTCCAAGCCTAAGCCCCCCGCTAAACCCGCTCAATTATGAGGGGGCGCCCTCACCCACTCGGGTGGGGGGACGGCTGCGGCTCTTCTTCCAGGTCTGGGCACAGGAGGTCACAGACAAATGGATCCTGGAAGTTGGTTTAGTCCGGGTACAAACTGGAGTTCGAGTACTGGCCTCCTCCAAGATTTTTAAGGTCTCGGTTGCCCTCAGACCCTCAGGCTGCACAGGGGCTCCTGTTGGCGGTCCTAAGTCTTCTGGATATGGGAGTCATATGCCCGGTGCCTCCCTCGGAGAGAGGCAGGGGTTACTACTCCAACCTCTTTACGGTCCCCAAAAAGGATGGTTCTGTCAGACCCATTCTGGACCTAAAAGTTCTCAACAGGTTCATCAGAACCAGGAAGTTTCGCATGGAGACCCTGCGCTCTGCCATTCTTTCCCTTCGTCAAGGGGACTTTATGACGTCAATAGACATCAAGGATGCTTACCTGCATGTTCCTATCTTTCCTGCGCACCAGAGATTCCTCAGGTTTGCGGTACAGGATCTTCACCAAGGTTCTGGCGGGCATAATGGCCCTGTTCAGAGCCCAGGGCATTCGCATTGTGCCGTATCTGGACGACCTACTGATTTCAACCTCTTCCCTCTGGCAGGCGGAGATGGACACCAGGGCGGTGCTGTCTACTCTGGTAAGGTTCAGATGGGTGATCAACCACCCCGAATCCTCTCTGTCTCCTTCCAGGGAGATTTCATTTCTGGGCATGACTCTGGATACCACTCAAGCCAGAGTGTTCCTTCCTCAGCCCAAGGTAAGGGCTGTTCAGGATCTGATTCGCCTTCTCCTGACCATTCGTTGCCCCTCTCTCCGGCTGGGGATGAAACTGGTAAGTTTGATGGTGGCGTCCTTCGAAGCAGTACCCTTTGCTCAGTTCCACATGAGGTCGCTTCAGCCATATCTGCTGAGGCATTGGGACAGATGTCCGTAGTCCTTGGATCAGTCCTTCAAGATGTCTCTCCAGGGTTCGCCAGTCACTTCAATGGTGGATGGAGTCAAGCAATCTGTTGAGGGGCAAATCCTTTCTTATCCCTTGTTGGGAAACGGTGACCACGGATGCCAGCCTGTCGGGCTGGGGAGGTTTCTGGAAGAATCGTCAGTTCAGGGGGTTGTGGGGTCCTCAGGAGGCTCACACCCCCACCGATGTCCTAGAGCTCAGAGCCATCCGGCCAGTTCTGTCACGGCTGACTCCACACTTACAGGGCCTACCAGTTCAGTTTCGCTCGGACAACCGAACGGCGGTGGCCTACATCAATCACCAAGGAGGGACTCGCAGCAGGAGTGCCTTCAGGGAGATCTCTCTGATCCTTACTTGGGCGGAGAGCAACGTCCCTTGCATCTCAGCAGTTCTCCAGGAGTGGAGAACACGGAGGCGGATGCTCTGAGCAGGGGCTGCTCTCGCCGAGGAGAGTGGGCCCTCAACACCAGGGTGTTTCACTCCCTGTGTCACAGGTGGGAGACTCCGGATGTGGATCTCTTTGCCTCCAGGCACAATCACAAACTTCCGTCCTTTGTGTCTCTCTCAGGATCCTCTGGCCCTGGCAGTGGATGCCTTGTCCCTGGCTTGGAAGGATCTGGGTTTCCTGTATCTGTTCCCACCCTTCTCCATGGTGGGCAAGGTGGTTCGCAAGCTGGTTCTGGAAGGGGCACCAGCGATTCTGGTGGTCCCAAGGTGGCCAAGCCAGGTTTGGTTCGCAGACGTTGTAAGTCTAGCGGTAGATCATTACAGGCTGCCTTGTTTCCGGACCTGATTTCTCAGGGTCATCTTCTTTACCCCAATTTACAAACGCTGGCTTTGACGGCTTGGCTGCTGAAACCTTCATTCTGAAGGAGGAAGGTCTCTCTGCGGCCATCGTTCAGACCTTGATTAGAGCTAGGAAGAGGTCTTCCTCTTGTATTTACTATAGGACTTGGCGGTCCTACATTGACTGGTGTGAGGCCAGGGCCTTACCTTGTAGGGTGTTCTCTATCCCTTGGATTTTGGAGTTTCTTCAACACGGTCTGGATCAAGGTTTTCAGCTTAGTACCTTGAAGGGGCAGGTATCTGCCTTGTCTGTTTTCTTCCAAAGGTCTTTTGCTGCTTCAGGATATTGCTCTTTCTGTGCTCACTCAAAAGGTTGCCTTTTTGGTGGCTATTACTTCTGTCCAGCATGTCTATGAGTTGGCGGCTTTGTCTATTCAGGCGCCTTACTTTGAGAGGCAGCAGGATAAGGTGGTTTTTCGTTTCAAACCAGATTTCCTTCCTAAGGTTGTTTCTGCCTTCCACCTCAATCAGGATGTTGTTCTTCCTTCTTTGTGTCCTAAGCCTAGCAATGACAAGGAGAGAGTTTTGCATTCTTTGGATGTGGTTCGTTGTGTGAAGTACTATTTGGTGGTTACTTCCCCCTTCCGCAAGACGGACGCTTTTTTCATGGTGCCTTGTGGGCCCAGAAAGGGTTTGGCGCTGGCCAAGTCTACCATTAGTAAATGGATTTGTCAGGCCATTGTTGGGGCCTATTCTGCTAAGGGGAGGGCTCCCCCTTTTAGGATCTCTGCGCATTCTACTCGTGCTGTTGGGGCATCCTGGGCTTTTCAGCACCAGGCCTCGGTTGAACAAGTTTGTAAGGCTGCTACTTGGTCTTCTGTTCATACTTTTTCCAAGTTTTACAGGGTTGATGTGCGGGCTTCAGCGGATGCTGTTTTTGGCCGCAAGGTTCTGCAAGCTGCAGTGGTTTAAGTTGGTGCATTGTTTTTACTGTTTTCAGTTCCCACCCATGATGGACACTGCTATTGGATGTCCCAGATGTCATGATTATGGAAGCGGAGTGTATGACACACTTGGAATAATACCATTTTGTGAGTACTCACCTTTAAAATGGGTATTATAAGTGTGTCATACACTCCGCTTCCCCCCACCCTTGTGGTATTCCGGATCCTTTATATGGTGAACCTTTGTTAATTTTGTAGTTGTTATATGGGTTCTTCCTGGTCTTCTTACTGCTATCATACACTGGGGAATTGGTGGGAGGTCCCGGGTGTATATGGACTGGGAGGAGCTCCTTTTTTTGCATTCATCTCTGCTAAAGATCGCCCTCTACTGGAGACTACCCAGATGTCATGATTATGGCAGCGGAGTGTATGACACACTTATAATACCCATTTTAAAGGTGAGTACTCACAAAATGGTATTTTTTGGTTGTTGTTTATTTGGTTTGTTGTTTATTTGGTGTGTGGAAGGTGTGCGGAAGAGGGAGTAGTCTTATACGGCGAGTATATAACAAACTCAATATTTTGAGTGGAAATGTTGGGGGGTCCTCTTATACGCCCAGTCGTCTTATACGCCGGCAAATACGGTAAATTAGAATTTTGAAAAATAATGTGTATATGTTTCCTTTAAAGTAAATGAAAAATGTTCAACAGATGGTGCTTATGCTTTGTCATTTACAAAGTATTGATTATATATATATATATATATTAACGTATTGTATGGCTATGGGTAAATTGGGTGAAGTGTAGAAGAAATGCCCTTTAGCTGTTAAATAAAGTTTTTGATTCTGTGCTATTTTTAAATTAAAAGAATGTCAGACAGAATTAGATTTGTTCCAAATTGATACACTCATACCTAGTCAGCACAGTTTTTTTCAAGAACAGTGTGTTTCAGATTGTTCCAAATAAAAGTGTAGCCTAAAAAGGCTCCTTAATCCAGACTTTAATGGAAAAAAAAACTTGTGCTAAAAAAACCTCTCCAGTATATACTGGACCGTCCGTGCGCCACTACCAGTGCAGCTCAGCATCATTTTCTTTCTGGTTATTAGATGAAAGGCTGATTGTCTGTTAACATCTGATATTGTTAAACTATATACCGGTAAGTACCAGCTTGAGCCAAGTATGTTTGCCTTATTGCTTTCCTATATTCGTGGCCATTTAAGAGGAGCAGTGAAAATCTAACCTTTGTGCTGTATTTAGAGCAGTTGATTTTGTATTAAAAAGAATCAACACCCACGAGAGAAAAGATTTCTTGTTGAAATATTTCCAGTAAAGTACCATTTTGTCTAAAGGTTTCTTGCCACTATAATATTATGGTGCATACATATTACTGGATATTTCTGTGTAAATAATCATTCAACTGCTTTTTCCATAAAAGGTCTAGTCTATGTATAATTTTGTGACAAATATTTACATTTCTAAATATTTTTCTGTACATAATCTTTGATTTGGGAGATACTTTTAGTTAGTTTAGGGGTTAGATTAAAGCAGACCCACACTCTTGGGGCCCTTAACCCTTTCTGTACCAGCCTACCTAAGGATTTTGTCGCCCTCTGTTGCTCGGCCATTTTTCAGCATTTTGCATGTATGTTTAACTGTGATTTTTTTTAGCAGGAAATGCTTGCAGGGGTTTCATTAATTTACAGCAGAGTTTGTGGTTTAACATTAAATGTCTTGTATTTATTTTTTTCATTGCTTCCTCAATATTTTTGGGTGAAATATGTGGTAAAAATATAATATTTTTAAAGTTTTTATGACATTTTCAAATAAAATGGAACTACTATGCATACTATGAAGGGTAAAACCAGTTAATTTTCTTTTTAATGGAATGGGTCCCCCTCCCCACTAAAACCAGCCCTGGCACCAGCTATGGGGCTGGTAGACCAGGGTGCGAAAGCCAAGTGGCTGGACCCTGGGCCTGAAGGCTGCCAACCCGCATAGCCCACATGGGCCGAAGGCTGAGGATTCTGGGCGAAGGGGATTGGATGCCCCCCTTGAGGTAATCTTTTTTCTGGCTTTAAAAAAGGGGTAACGCCAGACATGTGAAGTTCACTTGTTTAATGTTTAATGGTAGAAGAAGCAACAATGTGAATTTCACATGCTTGGAGTTTAAAGAGTTAAGGGGAAGTCAGGTCCTTTGGCATAGGCATTCCCTTGACACTCTTATTTCTTCTACTCCTGCAAAACCCTACTTCTGCTGTAGCACCCTCCACCACCATCAAGTCATCAGCTGCTGACCCCTCTTACTGGAGGTTCATTGGTGACCATAAGCAAAAGATGGGGTTTCCAGTGTTTTAGTGATAGTGAGCAGTGTGGTTAATTTTTAGGGATTTGGTTTACTGTATTCCTAAAGTAAACTTGAACAGGCTCACTTTCAAACGCTAGCTCAGATAAATAGCATTATATTTGCCCATAGTAATTCAAGTTAGAAAAAAGCACATGCTCATTAAAAGGACAGTTTGGGCAATGCAATAAAGCAGAAAGGAGCTCACCTAAAGCCTGTCCTATGTGCCTTTCCACTCTTTCCTACAGTACTCTGTAGATGCTGTAGCGGTTTTCTTATGTTTGCCCCTTCTTTCCTTCCATTATTCCATTATTTGGTGTCCACAAACATGGCTGCAGCCGTGGGAATTTGGAGGTGGTCATTGAGGAATGGAATTGAAAATTGTAGCAGGGGCACATTTTTGAGCCCTGTTACAGCATCTACAATGAGCTGCAGAAAGTGCAGGAGCCACACATGGGCCATGCTTAAGGCGTTGTTTTATTATTGCCATTGATTGAAATATCCCTTTAATCTTAAAGTTACCTCTACATTTTGGTAAATGGAAAGGACAAACAACCCCTCCCAACAACAGTAGCCAATCATGTCTTATATAAACTTTAAAAAGTTCCTTTCCAACTCCCCAGGGTAGTTGGACCAGATATTGGGCCCAGATATTTCCATTAGAGATGAGCAAACTTTTGAAAAATTCGATTTGACTGATTCGCCGAAAATCGTTTCGACCCGAATTTATTCGCCGAATCGCTATTAAAAACGGCTATTTCTGAGCCTCCTAGAGCCTCAATAGGGTTGTAAACCATTCTGCCTTGCTGTAACACGCATAGCATGCGTGCTGGGTTAGTGAAATAATACTGTAAATAATTATCACATGCAGATCAGAGGCATCGCTAATAGAATCGCAGAGCTGCACAATTGCAGAGTTGACCAGGATGGGCTCCTTTTTCTCATGTCATCTCTGCAAGATCGCCCTCTACAGGCCGGTATCCCAAGTGTCATGAATGTTGGAAGTGGGGTGTGTGACATACTAGGAATAATACCATTTTGTGAGTACTCACCTGTAAAATGGGTATTGCGAGTATGTCACACACCCCGCTTCCAACATTCATGACACTTGGGATACCGGCCTGTAGAGGGCGATCTTGCAGAGATGACATGAGAAAAAGGAGACCCTCCTGGTCCATAAATACCCGGGACCTCCCACTATTCCTCAGTCTTTTAAAAAAGCAGTGAAGAACCAGGAAGAGCAAATTATATAGTGAAAAATAATATGAAACACCATATAAAGGATCCCAGAACAAAAAAGGGCTGGGGAAGCGGGGTGTGTGACATACTCGTAATACCCATTTTACAGGTGAGTACTCACAAAATGGTATTATTCCTAGTATGTCACACACCCCGCTTCCAACATTCAAGACACTTGGGACATCCAATAGCAGTGTCTATAATGGGCGGGGATCCCACAAGGAAAATAAGGCATAACTTAAATTACTGCAGCTTGCAGAACCTTGCGACCAAAAGCAGCAACCGCTGAGGCCCACACATCAACCTTGTAAAACTTAGAAAAAGTGTGAACCGAAAACCAAGTAGCAGCCTTGCAAACTTGTTCAACAGAAGCCTGGTGCTGAAAAGCCCAGGACGCACCAACAGCACGAGTAGAATGAGCAGTAACACAAAGAGGGGGAACCTTCCCCTTAGCAGAATAGGCCCCAACAATGGCCTGACGAATATTTGGCGGGTGCCAAACCCTTTCTAGGCCCAGAAGGCACAACACAACGAACAACATCCAAAGAATGTAAAACCCTTTCCTTGTTATTACTAGGATAATATACTTTTCCCTTACTGGTGACTTGCTAACTAAATTGTTGCACAAGTCTGCACACTGTGTAGCCCCATATTGCTAAGTTCCAATACCTATACTCACATTTTTCCTCCTCAGCTCTGGCTCCGGCTCAATGCCACCTTAACCAATGTTTCTGCACTGCTAGGATCTTGATCTAGGGATTAGTGACTAGATAATTTACTTACCTAAAAATGTAATTGTTTGCCATTTTCCAAAGAAACCATCCTTCTTATGTTCATTGCAAGGTAAACATAGTTGGCAAATGTGGTACTGGTAAAGGGACAATCCAGACAATGGCAGCAATAAGTGGACCGAAACCTGAACTAAAAAGACTTTAGTGTGGATTAAATCATTTTCTTATGGTAGGCCCATTTGGTATGTCTGACAGTGTGAAATCACCTGATTTCCCTCTATACTTACCTCAATCCTCACAGCACATGAACCGACCCTTGGCAGGATCCCTCCTTTGTTTGGCGGTGGGGCAGCATAGGCCAGAAGGAGTGGGGTTACTGCAAGGTGCTTCTGAGTGTATCTTAGCTTAGCCACAGCTTAGCAGTAGCCTTGTTGTTGAGAGGGTTTCACACTGTGGGACATCCAAATCAGGATGTCCATAAGGAATTATCTTAAAGAGGAACAATGCGTTTTTGTCCTCTTATCTCAACTTATCTAAGTCCTTCCTCCATTTCATGCAGCCCTTTGTAGATGCTGTAGCAGGTCTCCAAGTTTTCCCCCTCCAATTTTTGCAGGGTGGTCATAGAGATATTGAAAGAAAAGCCCTGATACAGCATCTTCTCGCTTTAGGTGAGCTCCTAGATACCTTATTATTTTCATTCCCTGGACTGTCCCTTTAATTGTTTTGCACCAATTAAGACTTACATTCAGATTTCCTGACATATGAGTTTTGTTTATGGTAAAGCTAAATGGGGTTATTTACCAAAAAGCTTACCTACAGAACATTTTCAAACCTTTTGAAAAACAAGGATAAGTGTTAAAGAAGAGCAGCTCTCTACACTTCAGTAAAGTACTCTTGGTATCTTTGCTCATATATTGCTGTTATTCTCATCAATGCATTGATTCAAACTGGTAAATTCCACTTTAGACTGAACTCAATGTGGCCAAAAGACTCACACAGATAGATCACAAGTTCCCAACAACACATTTTCATAAAATAATGCATTGATTAGTAATTCATGGAAAGTAAACGATTATTGTGTAATAGAACATTAGAGGTTAATTAGTCACAAAGTAACAGTAAGAAACAGTTATGACCATCAATATTAGTTTCCAAAGAGAACCTTTAAATGTTTCAACATTTAACATGTACAAAGCCATGGAAACCATAGGTGAAATGTAAATTGTATTGTAAAGACCTGGGCAAACATTTACAGTTTTGTTCCAGTGGAACTGGGTGCTTATTTATTAATGTATTGCATAATTCTGCTCCATTAAAATGGACCAACCTTCTATTTTATTTTATTTTTTTTTTTAATGTTTTAATATACCGTATTTGCCGGCGTATAAGACGACCCCCCAACATTTCCACTCAAAATATAGAGTTTGTTATATACTCACCGTATAAGACTACTCCCTCTTCCGCACACCAAATAAAACGTAAAAGGACATCAGATTTTATTTCAACATGTTAATTCCCTTCCCCAGAGTCCCTGGGTGGCTTCTTACAGTCATACTTTCTGGCTTCTTACAGTCATGGGGGCATCCCTCAGTACAGTCATGGGGGCTTCCCTCAGTACAGGCATGGGGGCATCCCTCAGTACAGGCATGGGGGCATACCTCAGTACAGGCATGGGGGCATCCCTCAGTACAGGCATGGGGGCATCCCTCAGTACAGGCATGGGGGCATCCCTCAGTACAGGAATGGGGACATCCCTCAGTACAGGCATGGGGCATCCCTCAGTACAGGCATGGGGGAATCCCTCAGTACAGGCATGGGGGCTTCCCTCAGTACAGGCATGGGGGCATCCCTCAGTACAGGCATGGGGGCATACCTCAGTACAGGCATGGGGGCATCCCTCAGTACAGGCATGGGGGCATCCCTCAGTACAGGCATGGGGGCATCCCTCAGTACAGGCATGGGGGCATCCCTCAGTACAGGCATGGGGGCATCCCTCAGTACAGGCATGGGGGCATCCCTCAGTACAGGCATGGGGGCATCCCTCAGTACAGGCATGGGGGCATCCCCCAGTACAGGCATGGGGGCATCCCTCAGTACAGGCATGGGGGCATCCCTCAGTACAGGAATGGGGACATCCCTCAGTACAGGCATGGGGCATCCCTCAGTACAGGCATGGGGGCATCCCTCAGTACAGGCATGGGGGCATCCCTCAGTACAGGAATGGGGACATCCCTCAGTACAGGCATGGGGCATCCCTCAGTACAGGCATGGGGGCATCCCTCAGTACAGGCATGGGGGCATCCCTCAGTACAGGCATGGGGGCATCCCTCAGTACAGACATGGGGCATCCCTCAGTACAGGCATGGGGGCATCCCTCAGTACAGGCATGGGGGCATCCCTCAGTACAGGCATGGGGGCATCCCTCAGTACAGGCATGGGGGCATCCCTCAGTACAGGCATGGGGGCATCCCTCAGTACAGGCATGGGGCATCCCTCAGTACAGGCATGGGGCATCCCTCAGTACAGGCATGGGGGCATCCCTCAGTACAGGCATGGGGCATCCCTCAGTACAGGCATGGGGCATCCCTCAGTACAGGCATGGGGGCATCCCTCAGTGCAGCCAGCGAGTGGCCCCACTCCCTCCTCCCCCCGCCCCGCCGCTCACACACTTACCGATGGTCGGAGGGCCGGTCTGCCCGTCCCTGCTGTTCCTGTCGCCGCCACCACCGCCGCCGCCACCGCTCTCATACACACAAACACACACACACATTCATTCTTACCGGCACTTCCTGGCTGTTGCGCGCTGGTCGTCGGTGGGCGTGTCCCAGATGGCCGCCGTCCAATGAAAACAATGGACGCCGGCCATCTGGGGCACGCCCACCGACGACCAGCGCGCAACAGCCAGGAAGTGCAGGTAAGAATGAATGTGTGTGTTTGTGTGTATGAGAGCGGCGGCGGTGGCATGAAAGTAAGCATGAGTGTGTGTGTGTGTTAGTATGTATGTGAGCGGAGGTACCCGGCGTATAAGACGACCCCCCCACTGGAAGGCATGTTTTACAGGGGGGAAAAGTTGTCTTATACGTCGGCAAATACGGTAAAAATAAATAAGCATGCAAACCACTGCATACGTATTAATTACCTACTCACCTTACCATGCCACCATCTTGCTAGTTTGTATCCCACAATCCTCCCGGGTGCAGCCTTTGATTTCACACCTGGGCACCGGCCCCTCACAGGCTTTTCACCCTTTGGTGAGTGGCAGCGACCACCGGAATGGTAAGCTGGAGCGGGGGGGGGGGGGCAAGAGTCCCCGGGAGACTCCTTTTGTATTTGGCAGTTTGCACCAATGTGTATGCCAGTGTATGCCAATTTGTCACAAATGTAGACACATAAATATTATTCATCTTTATTTACTCCTGTTTTGTCTTACTAATGTGTTCTTTTGACCTCAACAACTAAAAATGATCCTAAATGCAACCAACATTTATTGCAGCCACTTTCCACACTCCAACAGCACATGCGCGGGCTCTCGTTCAGTGAGAGCCACCTACTGAGACTACTTAATTCAGCAGGCAGCTCTTATTGTTTTAAAAGGGGAGTGTGTGCTGCCTCATCCTCTGCATCCCCGGTGTTCCCCATTCAGATAGGCTGGGGCGGGAGTGCGCATGGCCGGGGATGTGGCATTGCGCGCTCCCTATTCAAGCCAATGAGAGCCACCTACCGAATGACGTAGTCTCAGCAGATGGCTCTCATTGGAGCATGGCAGGATGAGTCTTTATGGGCAAACTGTGGGGTTTCACATAGTGGGGCATCCTTAATCAGAAAAGGGTTTTGTTCCATTATAAATGTAATCGCCAAACTCAGCTGTATGTTAAAAAATAACTAATATGAGATAGCCTAATGTGTCCTGGGTGCTGGGGGTGCACTGTCTGTATGCTGCTTGCAGGTCATGTGGTTGAAGTGCTGAGGTAGTATAACCGAACATTTTAATTTCTGTGCCAAGAAAGAGGAGGTTCCACCACATATTTGAGTCCACCACCTCCTTTAACCATGTGGTTTATTGTTAATCACTAACAATCTGTTAAATCAGTAAACCTAAATGCCTCTACTTCAGTCTTATTTTTCTCAACCTATCTTACCCTTTTGAATATTGTTGACAACTTCCTGCTTCTCAATATACCCTTCCTGTCTCTCCTGCTATCTCTCTGACCAATCGTTTAGTGCAGGGGTACTCAACCACTTTTTGTATAGGTCCATTAACAGGCATCCCATGAGAGGTGAAGGTCCGGACGGGGGGCTGTCGAGGGGGGGGGTGGATAGTTAATGTGCAGTGCAGTACTTCATATGACAATGCTAGGTGCCGGGGAGACTAAGCACTGCATCGCTTATCAAGGGGCAGCTGATCAGGGACAGCTCTGAGCATGGCAACACATAAGCAACTGTGTGCAGGGCTGTCATGGAAGGGGTCCGAAAATCTGGCACCAAGGTCCACATTCGGACCCCGGTCCGCCAGTTGAGTACCACTGGTTTAGTGTATCCTACTTGAAGGGCCAGTTCAGCCCAGACTGCCCATTTTTTAAATCCCTAGTCTGGGCTTGACTGTCCCTTTAAACACAGATTCCACTCTTTATCCACTCTCCTGTCTATTGGTGTACCACAAAGCTCCAAAATAGGAGCTACTTTTTTCAATCTGTACTTATGACCCCACTCTGTTTTCACTTTATTGCAGATGACACTCTTTTATTTATATCTAACATTCACTCCCTAGCCATCTCCTGTACTCTAACCTAAAAACATTGCCCTTGGGATGTCTGTATGTTAGTGCATGCCCTAATCATATCTTGACTAAAGTACTTCAATTAATTAATAAAAATGTATGTTGGGGTGTTACTGGTTGCAAATGTAGGCCTCCTCTATGGTGTGTATTTATATATATATAGCATAGGACCAGAAACCAGAAACCCCTCTCGTTATTAGATCAATACGCACATGCTGTAACTAAATATTGTATCCTGCTGTTATTAATTAAGTTTTTGGGGGTTCTCAAAATATATAATCTCATGTTTTTATACATGTGCATAAGAATCACTCACAAATTTAAATAGGGGATTAATGCAGAAATATAGAACTTTACATACTTTATGAGACATTTTTTGTATATGGTTTCTGAGAAAAAATAAATTTATTGGTATTCATTAGTGATATTAAGGAGTTAGGTCATGAAAAGCATCACAACTCTCGAATAGCATTGATTACCTTGTCCTTTATCCATAATGCTCTTGATGACTGTATTTCAATCTAATTGGCACTTATAAGCACTAGAACTGTGGAGAGTAACAGGTGACTCTGTCTACTCTTGAAGAGTTTCTGATGCACAGGGAACAGCTCTTGACATCCATTATGTCTCTTTAGCTTTTTAACAGGGGAAAAAATTTGGAGACTTTGGCTTTGATAATGTACTTTGGTCATATATTCTATAAACAAATGACATAGAACACAAGGCTTTAATGTCTACTGTTTAACTCAAGCTTTTTGAGTAAACAATAAGGTCGATTCACAGTCTGTCTTAAGCGCACTTACGCATGAAAAAGTGTGCGTATCCGTAAAATTTTCATATATTTTGTTCCATTTTTGAGCTCCTGGTATGTTTTTGTGTACGTATGAGCTTTTGCATAAGTGCATTTAAGCCTTTTCCTTGTCGTGTCTATGGCGTACCTTTTTTCGTGTTTCGCTTCATTTAAGCATATTATACATGATTAGTATGGGCTTGCGCATGATTCACAGCCTTGATTAGGCATGATTTCGCCTTCACAATCACCCTATAAAATGTGTTATTTCTTGCTCCACATACAGGCTTCATTTTCTGGTGGGAGTGTAGTGGTATATTGTGTGGGAAAGCGTGATGGAGCCCTCTGAGGACTACCTTGCAAAGTATGAGCATCTGCAGCATCGCAGCTTGCTTTGCATGTATCTTTCTGACATTTGATTGCATCAGGCGCGTGCAGGTGTCGACCGCATGCATGACATTGAACTAACCCGACTTAACCGTGTTTGCCTCGAGATACTTTTAGTGAGTTGCGACCATGGTTGGCCCCGCCACAAGCAAGAGGCATGCAATTGCGAGTATGACCAAATTGGTTGGCTGTCAATTTTTGGCAAACGGCTCATTCCAGAGGCTGGGCACCCTCTCTGTGGGGATGTCCCAGCCTACACTCAGCCGCACCCTCAATAAATCTCTGGATGGCATGGCTACCTTGATTCCACATGGAATGTGGTGAAGTCTGACTTTTACAAGCTGGCTGATATGCCCAACGTCATGGATGTGATCGACTGCACGCACGTTGCTCTGGTGCCTCCAGTCACTGATGAGTTTCTCTTTAGGTATGTCTTTGTTTTCACATTGCCTCTTTCAATCCATGCTATGTAGTCACATCTTGTTTTAGTCTAGCTTCCTCAAATGTAGTGTGTGTTGTCCCTTTTATTGTATTGCCTTCTGTAAAGTGGACCTCAATCTCCCCTTTCAACTAGTTGCCCCTTGTTCCCTATAGCTGCTTCACTCTAAAGTAAGCCAATGTTAATGTTCGTTTTCCTTTTGCTCACACAAGTTATGACCCTCCACCTAACACTATCTGCCAAGTCCCTTTTTCTTAGTCACTCAAAGAAGGCAGCCTAACCAGTGGTTGTCCCTTTCTGCTAGCATCTATTCTGTCAGTGTAGGTGTGTTTTAATGCTGCTTAGCTATTGACCTTTGTGCTTTGTGTCTTTTGTGCAGGAACTGTAAAATGGGGCATTCTATCAATGTACAGTGTGTTGTGGGTCCTGATCTTAGGTTCATTAGCATTTTGGCTAGATATCCAGGCTCTACGCATGATGCATTTATTCTGCGGCATTCCAGCCTCTTTGCTCTATTTGAGTCGACGAGCTGTCTGGCGGGTGGCTACTTGGTAAGTGTTGTCATTATTCCTTCTTTA
This sequence comes from Gastrophryne carolinensis, assembly GCA_027917425.1. Taxonomy (NCBI): domain Eukaryota; kingdom Metazoa; phylum Chordata; class Amphibia; order Anura; family Microhylidae; genus Gastrophryne; species Gastrophryne carolinensis. The sequence continues at coordinate 127,216,242 of CM051239.1, forward strand.
TTGCTGATGTAGTATTTTCATGTAGAACTTGTGCATCTGTGGATGCATCCCCTGTCTCCCCCATTCCATTCTTAAATATTTGATGTAGTACATTTTTAACAGGTGATAATGTGGTAAAGATGTATGTGGCTAATATGTATATATATATTTTTTTTTTAGGCTACCCCCTGCTACAGTCGCCATTTTGCGCCCTCAGAGTCAGGCAAGCATCATATAACCAGGTTCATGCCATGCAGTGGTCGAGTGGGCCTTTAGTTTGCTAAAGACCCAGTTTGGGTGCCTGAACCATACTGGGGGTGCCTTCCAGTACCAGCCCAATAAGATCATCAAAATTATTATAACTATACCATCCTGGAACAGGTTCCGCATTATGTTGATGTGTCTCCCTCTGCCGCTATGATGGATTTGCCTCCTGATCTGATTCAGGCACATAGAATGCTTCAGGGCTGTCTGTGTAGAAATACCTTATCTCGTCTCATTTTAGTTAATGTTTGTCCTTTTTTGGTTTCCCAGTGTAATTTTGTGGTGTGTCTATATATCTAAGTATATATGTATATTTTGGATTTGAGGCAAGTCTTGCCCTTTAAGGTTTGTCCTGTAAGCTTCAAACCCTCTTTTCATGTATTCAGTGAGACTAAACTGAATTATCACTTATGCCTGTTTTGTTTATTGTTATCACAAATCTCTGACATACTACTATATTTAGAACACTGTGCGCCCATATTCCTAGGCTACTAAGATTTCTAAACAACCAAAAAAAAAAACAAATAGAGAAAAAGGGTTTTTTTATCAGTAGGGTGGGCTGGAACGTCTGGTGGTTCTTGAAGTGCTACCAGGCATGACAGGTTGTCATTTTTCAGCAGCAATGGTGATATCAGTGCCTTCATGTGCTGGTTGATGCTATGTTGCTCCCCCACCATTGCTTTGAGGTCATGGTGGAGCTGCAGAACGTTTCTCCCCAGGGTTTGGCGAAACTTGGCACTGTTTTACCTGAAGGCTCTGCTATCTGGTCACCAATCTGCCTCCATCAACTGCACACTCCTCAACAGGGGCAGATGTCAAAATGCTTGAGGCCGTCGTCCTCTTCCCCATGTAAGGACACTTGCAGCTGGAGCTGTACTTAGCCTTTCCACATGTTGAGGTCCATTGATGTGATTGCTGCAGCTGCTCCTCACACTCCAGCTGTTGGTCATGCTAAAGCTGTGGATCCAGCTGTGACAGCAGAAGGATTTGGGGAGGCATCTGATGCTGTTGCAGAGGGATTGGAGGAGGCATCTGCTGCAGAGGGATTTGGGGGGGGCATCTGCTGCTGTTGCAAGGGATTGGGGGAGGCATCTACTGTTGCTGCAGGGGGATTGAAGGAGGCATCTGCTGCTGCTGCCGAGGGATTGGGGGAGGCATCTGCTGCTGCTGCAGCGGCAGCTGTTAAGGCATATGTTGTGCCTGAGGGTGTTGGGGAGGCAACTGTAGCAGAGTGTGCTGATGCTGCTGTTGTTGTAGAGGCAGATGCAGTGGATCCTCCTTCTCCAGATCCTGTATGGCAGCCAGTAGCGAGGGGGTCTGTAGGGCCAGAAAAATTAGTTTGATTGCTGCTGTTTGATACACAGACATTACACAAAAATAGGGCTGCATGGGGATCCAGGGTTCCCCACATTGGCCTCCTGACACTTACCAGATCCAAGTCTTCTGCTGGTGCTGTCCTTGTTGGTGTGCTTGGGTGGCTATGTTTATTTGCTGCTTTTTTCTTTATTGCATGGCACGGCCTGCTTCGGTATTCATAACAGTTGGGTTATTCCGCCACAAGGTGGCGCAGTGGTACTGCAGAAAGCTGTCAGCTGGCCTGCCATGCTTTTACTTCTGTGGGGGCTGGACTGTGCCCGGCCTGTGCTGCTGCCATTACTGCTATTGCCCTTAAGAAACTGCTCAAGCATCTCTGCCATGGCGCTATGGCTGGTAGGAGGAGGGAGCATTATAGGACCCTCTTGCTTTGCTCTGATTTTGTTGTATTTATCCTTACTGCCATGGATGATGCTGTGAGGCTGGGCGGTAGGGCCTCTGCACTTTTGGCGGCTATGCGCCGCTCTTTTGGTTACGTCAGTGGGCAGCTGATGCTGCTGCTAAGAAGGCCCTCACTGGGCTCCCCTTTGCGGGGCTGCGGCTCTTTGGTGAGCGTCTTGATGTTTTGGCCAAGGATGGCAGGCTGTCTCAGCGTAGGAGGCAGCCCCGGCCTTTTCGGGGGACCTCCGTCTCCCTTCGTTCTTCCAGAGGAGGTCATGGCTCCCTCTTCTCAGGTAGCCGCAGAGAGTCTTGGGGCCGTGGCAGATCCCGTGGGCATCCCAGTCTCTCCTGGGGTTCCAAGCCCAAACCTCCTCCCAAGGCCCCCCAGGCATGAGGGGGCACCCTCACCCATCTGGGTGGGGGGACGGCTTCAGCTCTTTGCTCACGTCTGGAGGCTCCACGTTTTAGTCCTCCGGTTACAAAATAGAGTTTGCAGCCTGGCCACCCCCAAGATTCATCAGATCCCGGATGTCTTTAAACCCCCTCAAAGGTTACTTTCGGCAGGTCAATGCCTGTTGGAGTCAGGGGTCATTTGTCCGGTCCCCCATCAAAAACAGGGTCAGGGGTACTATTCCAATCTCTTCACTGTCCCCAAAAAGGACGGCTCTCTGAGGCCCATTCTGGACTTCTGGAAGGGCCTCAACAAGTTTGTCAGATTCAAACATTTTCGCATGGAGACGCTACACTGCTGTCGGTACCCTTCACCCGGGCGACTTCATGACCACCGTGGACATCAAGGATGCTTATCTTCATATGCCTATCTTCCCAGGTCATCAGAGATTTCTGAGGTTCGTGCTGGAGGATCAGCTTTGTGGCCTTACCATTCGGAATCACCTCGCGCCTCGGGTGTTCACCAAGGTGCTGGCGGGAGTGATGGCTCTGCTGTGAACCCGGGGCATTCGCATCCTTCCCTACCAGGACAACATCCTCATTGTGGCTCAGTCCTTTCATCAAGCCGAACAGGACACCCAGGTGGTGATCTCCACTCTGGAGTCCTTCGGCTGGGTGATCAACTTTCCCAAGTCTTCACTGTCCCTGTCCTTGGTGAGGTCCTTTCTGGGCATGACACTGGATACCTCTCAGGTCAAGGTGTTCCTTCCTCAGCAGAAGGTGGAGGGCCTTCAGAAGCAGGCACGGGCTCTGCTCTTGTGTCCTCATCCCTCCATCCGTCAGGGGATGCAGTTGGTGGGCCTGATGGTGTCCTGCTTCGAGGCGGTCCCCTTTGCTCAGTTTCACATGAGACCTCTTCAGTTTCACCTCTTGTCAGTTTGGGATCGGGACCCTGTGTCCCTGGATCAGGAATTTGCTCTGTCTCCTCTGGCCAGGCAGTCCCTTTCGTGGTGGCTGGACTCAAGGAATCTTCTGGTGGGCAGGACCTTCCTGCCCCCGTGCTGGGAGACTGTCACCACGGATGCCAGTCTGACGGGCTGGGGGGGGATTTTGGAAGTCCCTACAGTTCCAGGGTCGTTGGGGCCCCCAGGAGGCCCATGCTCCCATCAATGTCCTGGAACTGAGGGCGATCAGGTTGGTTCTGTCCCACCTGACCACACACCTTCGGGGTCGGGCTGTTCAGATCCGCTCAGACAACCAGACGGCGGTTGCCTACATCAACCATCAGGGAGGGACTCAGCAAGCGAGCCTTCAAAGAAGTGTCTCTGATACTGTCTTGGGCGGAACAGAATGTCTCCTGCATATCAGCGGTATACATTCCGGGGGTGGAGAACCAGGTGGCGGACTCCCTGAGCAGGGGGACGTCTCGTCTGGGGGAATGGTCCCTCAACTACCAGGTGTTTCTCTCCCTGTGTCACCGCTGGGGTCAGCCGGATGTGGACCTGTTTGCGTCCTGTCACAATCACAAACTTCCCAGGTTTGTCTCCCAGTCACAGGATCCTCTGGCCTTTGTCACGGATGCACTGGCAATGCCTTGGACAGAGTTTCGGCTTCCCTATGTGTTCCCTCCGTTCCCTCTACTGGGCAGGGTCATGCGCAAGATTGCCCAGGAGGGGGTGTCAGCCATCCTGGTGGCCCCCTGTTGGCCAAGAAGGGTGTGGTTCGCAGATGTCTTGCCCAGGGTTCCAGATCTTCTCACTCAGGGACAGCTATGCCATCCCAATTTACAAACGCTGGCTTTAACGGCTTGGCTGCTGAAACCTACATCTTGACAGAGAAGGGGTTGCCTGCCTCTGTTGTGGATACCATGATTCGGGCTAGGAAGAAGTCCTTGTCCTTTATCTATTACAGGGTCTGGCAAGCTTTCATTGCCTGGTGTGAGTCCAAGTCTCTTCCCTGTCGGGTTTTTTCAATTCCCAGGATTCTGGAATTTTTGCAACATGGTTTGGATTCTGGCCTTCAACTAAGTACCCTCAAAGGCCATGTTTCAGCTCTGGCACTTTTTCCAAAGATCCTTTGCCAACCACCGGTTGGTTACAACTTTTAAGCCTATGCTACCAGTCTGGGACTTGAATCTGGTGTTGTCTGCTCTGCAGGGTCCTCCCTTTGAGCCTATCCGTGGGGCTGCTTTGCCCATTCTGACTCTTAAGGTAGCCTTTTTGGTGGCTATCACTCCTCCTTATTTTGAGAGGCAAGGTGGTGTTTTGGCTTAAGCCGGATTTCTTGCCTAAGGTGGTGTCTGCCTTTCATCTCAATCAGGACATTGTCTTGCCTTCATTGTGTCCTAATCCTGCTAATTCCAAGGAGCAGACACTGCATTCTCTGGATGTGGTCAGGGCTCTGAGGTTTTATTTGGTCGCTACTGAGCCTTTCAGGAAATCTGAGGCTCTGTTTGTTCTCACTTCTGGACCTAGGAAGGGTTTGCCTCCAGCTAAATCCACTATCAGCAAGTGGATCCGTCAGGCGGTGGTTCAAGCCTATTCTGCTAAGGGGAAGGAACCTCCCTTTAGAATTACTGCTCATTCCACTTGTGCTATTGGTGCTTCTTGGGCTTTTCAGCACCAAGCTTTTGGGCGCAAGGTGCTTCAGGCGGTAGTGACTTGAACTGACGGCTGTTACTCATTGGGGATCCCACCCTACTTTTGGACACTGCTTTTGGATGTCCCAACTGTTAGGAATACCGAAGCAGGCTATGCCATGCAATAAAGAAAAAAGCAATTCTGTGAGTACTCACCTGTAGAATTGTTTTTGTTCTTGCATGACACAGCCTGCTTCGACCCACCCTTGTTATCGTTATTCTTGGTTGCCTCTTTATGGTGATTGTTCCAAGTTAATTTGGGTTTTTTACCTTTTTTAAATTTTTTACCTTTATTTTCTCCCGGCTTCTTGTCTCACTGCTTGTCTACGCTGGGAACTCTATGGTTAAACCTATTTTTATAGGGGGCCGGGAGATGCCACAGCTTTCTGCAGTACCACTGCGCCACCTTGTGGCGAAATACCGAAGCAGGCCGTGCCATGCAAGAAACAATTCTACAGGTGAGTACTCACAGAATTGCTTTTTTCCTGTAATGGTAATACAGCATAAGCTTAGTCCAGCTCTATACCTTGTGTGGCTGAGCAATGGCTAACCTATTTGCTTCCATGTTTTAAACGTAACTATGGTGTGGCACATACACATGCATTAAAAGGTCATTAATTGGCTTTGATGTGGCAACATTCCAAGTACTGACTTTCATGGTCCAGCAACAACATTTAAGCCCTGCTGGCATCATAAACTTGCCTATTGAAATGAGGCAGATATTCAAATAACACAACTACCCAAACTATGCCAGTCAATGGTCCCCAGCAATCCGTGGAGTGTTGCTGGGTTCAACATGCCATACACCAGTTGTTTCCACCCCTGGTTTGCAAGCTGGAAAACATACAGAATGGTTGTAGCCATGCAAAGGTCAGGGCACACATCAGTATGACTAATTACACACAGTCCTATACCCTTGTTGCCTTCTTTTGTTGATGTATTATTTTGCACCTGATCCACATCCTTTAGCTCTGCTCGAGCATTATAAACCTGCCTGGTGATGGCTTCCCACAGGTGGGATTTGACAGGTTTGTGTGTTACTCTAGAACTGCGTCCATAGAGCTGAGGTCTGACACTCCAGTCACTGAAGGTATACAATGTGCTTCATCAAACCTGCCACTCAGGGTGCCCCACCGCAGGTGGCGGCCAACATAGGAGTGGCTGTCATCTCCCTATGTACTGGGGGCAATAGGGGACATCAGCGCAATGGGTGGTGAGCCTGATCCTAAGGGTGTATATTGCTGACTGGCTAGTGACTAGACAGTGCTATCTGGGGGGCTGGGTGTGTGGCCCGCGGTCGGCCAGGATGAGGGTGGAGTGGAGGCTGCTGGGGAAAGGGAGTATCCAGATTGGAGCTGCCCTGTGTGTCACACGGTAAGAAGTAGGGGTGTGAGTTTGAGAGGGTTTGTGGGGGCTGCTTTGTCTTGGCCTAGCACCTTGCCTGGCACTGCTTTGGCTTGCCCCAGCACTTTGCCTGGCACTGCTCTGGCCTGCCCTACCTGGAAATGGTATGGGTTGCCCTAGCACTATGGCTGGAACTGGTGTGGCTTGCCCTAGCACTTTGCCTGGCACTGCTCTGACTTCAGCTGAAGCAGTGCTGGCTTGGGCTGACTGTGTGCTGGCATGCGCTTGAAGGAGGGCTGTGGCAATGTGGTCATTGGCAAACAAACATCATACAGGGCATGGCTTGGTTAAGCTGTCCTGCTTTTGTGTGTGTGCTTGTTTCCTCCCATCCTGACCTATCTCACACTGGAAACTACAGTGGTGGGGTGTTGACTTCTCCACATGTCAGTGTGTGTTTTTTTTATGCTTCCCTGATACGTAATTGCATGTTCCGGTGCAGGCAACCTGAATTTCAGATGTATGCCAACTTTCAGGATCCACTGGGGCATGTCAGATGACGCAGACACCAGCAAGAAAATGGCAACCTCACTGTTCACCCGTAACCAGCAGGACACCATCATGCTTGTGAGTATACATGCCTGCATTTGCACGCTAAAAGGAATTATTATAGCTATTCAGGATCGCAAGTATATAGCAAGTCAGGCCGACCGTGGGTAGCAAAAAGGACATTGGCATTGGAGATTGATGATAAGCTGGCGGAGGAGAGCGGCACCGCCTTAATGTTCACACAGATCGTTCAGCATTGGTCAGACCTGAAAGGAGAAAGAAGCCCCAGGTGAGGAGGTTTTTCTGCCAGCACACAAATAAGTGACACTTCTTGGCTAAACAATCACAATTACAATCACATTAAGCAGGACTGTGTGTAAAAGAATGCTATTGTCTTCTAGTGTCAGAGTACAGGTGAAGATTGCGCCCCACCCGGAGGCGACAAGGCCAGCCAATGCTGGCAAGACCTGTGGGACATGTAGGTGGAGACGAAGGGGGACCAATGTCCTGACCATTCTCTGCAGGTGGGTGCAGGTGAATCAGGTATGACCATCACATACAAACACACACAGGAAGACACAGACTAAATGGATCTAATTGGATATTTAATTCTAGATGGCCAAGATGTCCCTGTGGTTGAACAGCGAGGGCCTGGACAATCCAGATGAAGGTGGAACACAAGCCAAATCACACCCAAACCACATTGACTATTTTTTTTTGTTTCTTCTACAGACTCGGACCAAGCGGTGTGGCAGGTCCCAGTGAGAAGGGTGGTTCCCCAACCCTGACTACCCAACCAGCCTAGTAAGTTTATAGACATGTGACTATTTTCTAACATGCCTTCTTCAACAGGTTTGCAGGAAGCAGAGGCTATACACTAACTTTTGATTTTTTATAATTTACAGTATACAGAGAAGATGCACAGCAGTGCCTGCAAGAGCTGTCTTCTGCTGTACATCGGCCGGTGGGGGAGATTGCCGAGCTGGTCACAGCCATGGGGAGCCACCCACTTTAACCCTTTAAGTGCCAAGCACATAACATACCGTAGGTGTTACGTGCTCGACTTTCCCTGCTCCTAGTATAAAAAATAAAAATGAAAAATACTCACCTGACCCCTCGTTGGATCCGGCCGGGTCTCCTCTTTAATTTGGTGCCATCCGGAGAGATCGGATGTTTCCAGGAGAGCCCCCGGAATAGCCCCTCCCCCCCCCCCCCGCGATTCGGCTCCGATCGCTCCCCCAGCCTCTCCCCCCACTTCCTGCATCTCGACTGCTAGCCCCGCCCCTTGGGGCGGGATGTCATTGGGATGTCACCAGCAGCCGGCTTCTTCTGCCCAAGCCCCCGAGACTGAATCTGCTTGGAGCACGGAGCAGAGGAGGAGAGGGCTGTGATGCCCCCCCCTCTCCCCAGGTTCTCTATTCCAAACAGCGAGCAGGCTGTCAGCGGAGATCGCCGGGGGACACAGGATCGGAGGTGAGTAAAGTAAAAAAAAAAAAATAATAAAGATCATTTTTTTTATGTGTCTGTGTTTTTTTTATTCCACATTTAACCCCTTGTGAACTGGTAAGGGGTCCATGTGACCCCTTATACCAGTTCACAAGGCTGGGGGGGTGGCAAGTCACCTACCCTAGCAGGTGACTTGCCATTAACCCCCGGCACCCCCATTACCTGCCTCCCCAAAGCCCAGGGGGGGGCAGAAGAGCCCGGGCCCACATAGGCTATGTGGGCTCGTAGGCTGCAGGGTGAGGGGGCCACAAAAGCTGCCCCCCCCCACTCTGTGCCTACAAGCCCCCATAGCTGGTCCCGGGCTGGTTACTTTGGGTAAGGGGGACCCCACGTCATTTTTTTTTTTTTATTTTTAAGGGTTTTTAACCCTTAAAAATCCCCCAATAAATGGGGTCCCCCCCCGGGAAGGGGAACCCTATGTCATTTTTTTTAATTAACCCTTTGTGTTCTGTCATCCAGCAGCTATAAAAGGCTTCCAGCAGGTGAGCAGAAGCCAGTGATCGCTGAGGGACACAGTGCTCCAGGATGGATGGGAGGTGAGTATTAAAAAAAAAAAAATAAATAAATAAATAAAATAATTTTTTCTCTTTGTGTGTGTCTGTGTTTTTTTTTTACATTTAACCCCTTGTGAACTGGTAAGGGGTCCATGAACCCTATACCAGTTCACAAGGCTGGGGGAGGTGGCAAGTCACCTGTGACTAGCGGGTGACTTGTCATTAACCCCCGGCACCCCCATTACCTGCCTCCCCAAAGCCCAGGGGGGGGGCAGAAGAGCTCAGGCCCACGGGCTATGCGGGCTTGTAGCCTGCAGGGCCAGGGGCCACAAAAGCTGGCCCCTGTGCCCTGTTTCTACAAGCCCTGCATAGCTGGTCCCGAGCTGGTTACTTTGGGTAAGGGGGACCCTATGTCATTTTTTTTTCTCGATTTAACCCTTTGTAGTGTGGATGGTAGTTGTATTTTATTTGTAAATGTTATAGATTACTTGTTTCAGTTAGGGGGGTCTCCTGGGCAGGAACGGGGGGCTACCGATAAATATGTGGTACCGTTCTAATCGGTAGAAATGGGGCTTTCACATGCAATATGCTTTTCCTTAATAAAATACATTTTTTATTTAAAATAAAGGAGTCAATTTTCTAAAAATGTTTTTATTTATTTATTTTTTTTTTTTTTACTTAATAATATTGTAAAAACAAAATAAAATTTACAAACAAGACATTTCATGTTAAAGCCTAAACTCTGCTGCAAAAAAATATAAATATAATTTTCCTGAAAATTACAGCAAAAATGGCGTAAAACATGGCGCAAAATTGGGAAAAATGACCTGTCAACAGAGGGTGACAAAATCTCAAGTAGGCTGGCAATTAAAAGGGTTAATAGTACCTATGCATGTTGGGTATTGTTCTGTTCGGGAGACCTTGCGCTTTCAGACTTAGCTTGTTTTTTCTGGTTTGCATATTTATATTTTAGGAAAAGGTGTTTTTTATTCAGCTTTTTTATACATTTTTTAGGGAAACCCTGCGCAACCAAAGAATTCTTTGAGGAATTAATTCCAGAAAGATGAGCCCACTACAACAAGCTGGGTACGCTTAGTAAGCTTAACATGTGTACTTTCAGGGAATATATGGTTTATGGGTAATATTCCAAATGTAAAGGGTTGTTTTGGTTGAAAAATCACAAGGTGCGCACTTTGTCTGCAGAACTGAAATTTTCAAGTAAAATTACCGTTACGCACATGCTTTACTTTGGGGTGTTTGGCAACTCTTCCCTGGACAGAACCTATGCATGTTGGGTGTTGTTCTGTTCGGGGAATGTTGCTTTTTCAGATTAAACTTGTTATTTCTTGTTTGTATATAGTTTTTTTTAGGAAAATGTGGCTTTGATTCTTCTTTTTTATCCTTTTTTTTGGGAAACTCTTTGCAACCAAAGAATACATTGAGAAATTACTTCCAGACTAGGCAAACTATGGGCACATCAACATGCTTGGTACACCTAGAAAGCTTGAGGTGTGTACTTCCAGAGAATATACAGTTTGTTGGGGGTATTTCAAATGTAAAGGGTTGTTTTTCTGGTAAAACTGCAAGGTGCGCATAGCGCATATCACAGTTGTATTTTTTCTGAAAATCTCCTAAAGCGCTATTTCAGTTTGGGGGAGTCTCCTGGGCAGGAAAGGGTGTCTACCTATACATATGTGGTATCGCTGTAACCGGGAGAAATTGGGATTTCACACGCAATAAGATTTTATTGAATAACTTACATTTTTTATTACAAAAAAACACTACAAATTGTAAAAAAATAATTTTTTAAATTTTTTTTTCAAATATTTCACCCAAAAATATTGAGAATACACCTAAAAATTACAAACAAGACATTTCATGTTAAAGCCCAGACTCTGCTGAAAAAACAATATATCATTTTCCTGGGAAATCCCTGGAAATCCTTTCAAAAATGACAGTTGAACATGTGTAGCGCAAAATAGTGAAACATGGTCTGGCAACAGGGAGTGGCAAATGCTGCAGGTAGGCTGGCACTGAAAGGGTTAAGACACTGGGATCTTGCCACATTCTTTTAAATCTATCTGCCCTCCCAACCATCGTTGTAAATAGTTACATTTAATTTATTTATGAATTTTAAAGTTTTTAGACATTTTACACTTAAAAAACAAATTAAACAAAAAGAAACATTATCATTAGGCTCAAAAGAACCAAAAAAAATATTTAAACAACACTCAAATAAACATTTTTAAGATTAATACTTCTAACGTTAGTGTGTCTTTGTATTAATGACATTTATTCAAATAGTAATGTGTACATTATATACATGGGGGAGTCCCAAATATACAGCAAGCAATTAGAAGGAGCTACACCGGAATGAAGGAGGTGGTACAGGTAAGCAGTTAGGAGAAGAAAGAACACTGGATGGCAATACAGAAAGTGGTACAGGTAAGCATTTAGGAGAAGAAAAGGCACTGAATGGCAATACAGAAAGTGGTACAGGTAAGCATTTAGGAGAAGAAAAGGCACTGGATGGCAATACAGAATGTGGTACAGGTAAGCATTTATAAGAAGAATAGGCACTGGATGGCAATGCAGAAAGTGGTACAGGTAAGCATTTAGGAGAAGAAAGGCACTGGATGGCAATACAGAAAGTGGTACAGGTAAGCAGTTAGAATAAAAAAGGCACTGGATGGCAATACAGAAAGTGGTACAGGTAAGCAGTTAGAATAAAAAAGGCACTGGATGGCAATACAGAATGTGGTACAGGTAAGCATTTATAAGAAGAATAGGCACTGGATGGCAATGCAGAAAGTGGTACAGGTAAGCATTTAGGAGAAGAAAGGCACTGGATGGCAATACAGAAAGTGGTACAGGTAAGCAGTTAGAATAAAAAAGGCAGTGGATGAGACATCCTAAACTAAGACCAAGCAAGGAGAAGGAGCAATGCTGGAGAGAAGGATGGGTAGAGGTAAGCACTTAGTAGCAGAAGACACTTGGCACAGCAATAAATAAGTAATAAAATGCCAGAGCCAGGGGCTGAGGAATGAAAAACACTAAAAATGAGAGGCTTGCATATGCCTACAAGCCAGCATATGCGTATACAAATGTGTACAAAAAAAACAATGAACAGGCTAAATTGAGGGAGAAAACAGTTAATTTCCGAAGGGAACTAGTAGGACTTTGCTGGACAGTGAATCTTTTCGCAGCAGGGTATGTGTAAAACGCCAAAAAAACGCTGGAGGCTCTGAATCATGCGAACGCTCGTATTAACAAGGAAAGATACGTGTAACGGACAAGCCCAAGCAAGAAAACATAAACTAATATAGAAGGCTGTGAATCGACCTTATTATTGCATTTATCTATAGAAGAAGGCACAATGTATCAAACATTTCACCCCTGTCTTTTACTCATGTTTAAATGCATGGTAGTGGCCTATGATAATCTTTTAATTATATAAATATAATATAAATAATCATAGAACCTTTATCAAAGAGAGAGTTTTATCAAGCGTCAGCACCTGTTAATAGCACTCAGCACCAATATTTTTGCCTCAGCAGCTGTTGTTGTGCTATTTAACCTGCCCAGGAGATGCCCCAAACTCAAACAGCGCTTTAGGAGATTTTATGATAAAATACAACGTGCACCTTGCAGGGGGACTACAAGGGCTGCCTAAAAGAGGATTTTTCACAACAAATAAAAGAGGTGTGCTATCCAGATGCACACTTTTTTAAAAGGGTGTTTTTCCACGTGTACAGCACGGCTTGCTTCATTTAAATTCTTTACATGTGGGTAATCCGCCACAGGTGGCGCAATCGACTGCAGGAAGACTTGTGGCCCCTCCCGGCCCACAAAAGGGCCAGAATTACCCAGAAGACCCCAGTCTTCTCCTGCAGTCAGAATTACCCAGAAGACCCCAGTCTTCTCCTGCAGTCTGACTGCGAAGATGGTCTCTTTCTCCATGGACTTCGCAGATAAGCGGGGCATTACTAGCCCGTCGGCCGCTGCAAGCCCTATTCCCACCTGCTTGCGGGACCCTTCTTGCCTCCCAGCCATGGCTGCGCATCAGGTGCAGGTAGGGGAACGCCGAGGGTCAGGCATTCGGCAGAGCTACGCTCTGGACCGCAGACTCTTCCTCAGAGTAAGCCGGCCATAGGCTATGGTGAGCCTATAGGCGGGGGGAGGGGAGGAACCACCCTTTTTTTCCCTTTTCATTATGTGTCCTACATGCTTTATTCTTGTGCATTTTATGCTGTGTGTGTTTTTCTCACGTTTTTTACCTCACAATATACTTACCTTCCCAGCTCCTGCTCCTCTTGCCTCCTCTACGTTATGGCGTCGGGGGGAGGGGGCCCGCCCCTTGAGGTGCTGCTTGGGCAGGCCGGCACCACTCTCCTCACAGAGTTTCCAAAGGTAAAGTTCCCGTTTTTACCTCACGCCATCGCTCCTTGGTCTGCTGACAGGCTGCACAGGCTCTTCCCAGGCTCTTCAACTGGCTCCCTTTTGGTCCGTGAGTCCGGTCTTTTCTTGTTGGTACCTTTATTATTGTGTTTTATATTGGCTGTGCATGCGCTGTGGGACGCTTATCTGCTCCCTTTTGTGTCTTTCAGAGTCCCATATTGAGATTCTTGTGGTTCCTCCCGGTCCATACACCACCACCCCCCCCACCCCCCCCGCCCAGCCCTCCACCCTTTCCTGCCCTGTGGGTTAGGGTGCTGAGAGTCAAATTGTTTTTTTTCTGTAGGGTTCTGGGCCGTCTTAGTGCATTGAGACCCGTCTTTCTTATCATAATCACCATAATGGAGGCTTCTGGGAGTAGCGGGCTTGGGAACCCCCCGGGACTTGCTAAACTTTGTCTTGTGTATGGCACATGCCTGCTGAGTGGTCGCAACGTGGTTTGTGTGCCCTGCGCCCAGAGTGCTATTGCGGATCAGGATGGGGCGAGTGTTGCCAGCCCCAGTCCCATTGCTCCTCCGGCCTTGCCGACTTCCCCGCACCTGCTTCTGGCCCCTAGTGAGGGGGAGGCCAGCAGGGACTCGCGTAGTAATTTTGAGCTCAGACTGGCTAGCATTGAGCGTCAGTTGGTGTGTTCGGCTGCTGGCAAGGCCAAGATTAAGAAGCGCCATTTTTGCCGATGACGATGAGGATTATGAGGCCTTCAGTGGCCGAGATTCCGCTGAGGAGGGTGAGTTGCTCCAGGGGTCCGACTTCTCCGGGGGTAGTCGGGGGGGTCCTTGACAGTCGCCACAGGTCTTCATCTGACGAGGACGAGTGGCCCCAGGATGATACTGAGCAGCTGTTGTCGGCGGTACTTGATACTCTGCACATTGTTCCTCCTAAGGCGGCCAAGAAGAAACAGGGGGACCTTTTTCGGCCGGAGAGACAGCGCCTTGTCTTTGTCACGATCAACTCACCTTCAAGCCGGTCCCGGGGCGTCTGGAGGCGGCACGGGCTCCGACGTTTGTCTGCCTCCGTCCCGCTCGGGGGCTGCGTCTCCAACAGGCAGCATCAGACCGGGACGAGCAGACACGCCCCGCTCCTCCCTGATTCTCACTCGCGTGCGCGAGCACAGCTGTCTTATAACCTCCGGCGGCGCTACAGTCAGCGCGCCCGCCGGAGGCTGAATTAAGGTGGACCAATGAGCCCTAGTTTTTTAAGGTGGACCAATGGTCCTACCTTCTGGGCAGAACACCCTATAGTCTAAATTGGGCAGTCAGCCCATGGATCACAGTCCCACCAATCACGTCCCTCTGGCCCACCAATCATGTCAGCCCCCATCAAATAAAGGTGTCTCGCGGATATCGCCAAATCTCACAAGCGAGTGGAGGAGTATGGGGAGCTTTTGGCTTGTATGGACTTCCTTGCCTTTGTTATATCGGCCATGGATGACGCCATCCGTTTTGGTGGTAGGGCTTCGGCTGCGATGGTCGCGCTGCGTCGCTCCATCTGGTTATGACAGTGGGCAGCGGATGCTGCCACCCAAAAATCTCTCACAGGTATTCCCTTCCTGGGACTTTGGCTGTTCGGGGAACGGTTAGACCTCCTGGCTAAGGACGGGAGACTTCCTCAATGTCGGAAGCAGGTACAGCCTTTTCGGGGCTCTTCTTCCTTTCGTCCCTCTCAGGGAGGACGAGGATCTTCCTTTTCTGGTGGCCGCAGAGACTCATGGGGGCGAGGTAGAGCCCGAGGTCATCCCGGGCCTTGCCTGGGGATCCAAGCCTAAGCCCCCTTCCAAGGCCCCTCAGGCATAAGGAGACGCCCTCACCCAGCTGGGTGGGGGAACGGCTTCGGCTCTTTGCTCACATCTGGAGGCAACACGTCTCGGACCGGTGGATTCAGGAGGTGGTGTACTCCGGATACAAGATAGAGCTGGCAGCTTGGCCGCCCCCAAGATTCATCCGGTCCCGGATCTCCCAAAATCCTGTGACAGCGCAGGGCCTGAGGCTGGCCGTTCAACATCTTCTGTCATCAGGAGTGGTTTGCCATGTGCCTCTTCAAGAACGTAGGCGGGGGTTCTACTCCAACCTGTTCACGGTGCCCAAGAAGGACAGTTCCCTGGGACCCATCCTGGATCTACAGGGTCTCAACAGATTTGTCAGGTTCAAAAACTCCCACATGGAGGCCTTCAGGTGCAGGCGCTGGCCTTGTTGGCTTGCCCTCATCCCTCCATCCGTCTGGGGATGCAGTTGGTGGGTCTCATGGTGTCTTGCTTCGAGGCTGTGCCTTTCGCTCAGTTCCACATGAGACCCCTTCAGTTGACCGTCTGGGATCGGAGTCAGGAGTCCTTGGAGCAGGAATTCACTCTATCCCCCCTGGCCAGACAGTCCCTCTCGTGGTGGCTGAACTCGAGGAATCTTCTTGTGGGCAGGTCCTTTTTGCCTCCGTGCTGGGAGATTGTCACCACAGATGCCAGTCTGACCAGTTGGGGAGGGGTTTGGCAATTGCTGAAGTTCCAGGGCCAGTGGGGCCCTCAAGAGGCCCATGTGCCTATCAATCTCTTGGAGTTGAGAGTGATCAGGTAGGTTCTCTTCCAGTTCACTCTCCACCTTCCGGGTCGTGTGGTCCAGGTCCGCTCGAACAATCAGACGGCGGTCGCCTACATCATGTCAGGAACCGCTTACCTGGGCCCCGTTCCAGCGCTGGTCCTGGGCGCCCCACCGCAGCTGCAGCGTCTGTGCGACGGTCGCGTCGGGCAGCGGCGGCGGTTGGCGCGCCTGCCAGCACCGCTCTCGGCCGTCCTCGCTCCCGTCCTCCTTATGTCTCTCAGCGCGGCCGCCGGAGGTAATTGCTGGCCAGTGCGCGTTCAGGGTCCTCCCTCTCCTTCTGTCGGGCCAATGAGCCCTGGAATTACACAGTGGGCCAATGAGCCCAGGTAGGGACTGGATGGCATTCCCATTGTTCTGGCCAATCATTATTATGATCCTGTGTGCACCAATCACAATACCTTCCCTCCTATGTCTGTCCCTATAAAGCTCTTTTCCCCGCAGTTGCTTGTTGCCTGTGATAGCGCCTAGAACCTTGCTTTGACTTGTGTTATTCATTGATCTGATCACCGTTGCCGACCCCTGCCTGAACCGACTATTCTGATCTCCGTTGCCGACCTCTGCCAGTTTTGACCATCCTCGATCTTGATTCCTGTTGCCGACCTTTTGCCAGTTTTGACCATCCTCGATCTTGATTCCTGTTGCCGACCTTTTGCCTGTCCTTGGACTTCCACCTTACGCTCATATACGGGCTACCCAATTCCACTTCCAGCCGCAGGCTCTCCAGTCCTCTGTTCCGTAAGGTTTCATCCTTTGAGCCATAAAGTCCTGGGGGCAACCGATCCCGAGCAGGCGTGTTCTGCGTCTCGGCAAGCGGGGGCTCCTATAGGTGAAGCTGGCTGCGGAGATTGGGGGTTGAGGTCCTTACCAAGAGAGCTGGAGTTGCCCAAGTGGTTAATTGTGGTACCCGGAGCGTGACATTATCACAGGCTACAACATGGATGACCTGGTACAGCAGGTGCAAGCTATGGCCACAGCGATCAACCAACTCGCTCAAAGGGTGGCCACCCAGGAGTCTCGTCAAGTGCCGACTTCCCCTGTACCACCTCATTTCTCTGAACCGAAGATTCCTCTGCCTGGAAAATTTTTTGGAGAGCGAACTAAGTTTTCTAACTTCAAGAATTCATGCGAACTGTATTTCAAGCTGAGGCCTGTCTCCTCTGGCACTGAGCCCCAACGAGTAGGCTTAGTCATTTCTCTACTTCAAGGAGACCCGCAGTCCTGGGCCTTTAGTTTGCCGAGTCATGATATTGCCTTGCAATCTGTAACTGCGTTTTTCAACGCTATGAGCATCCTATACGCTGACCCTGATTCACAGTCTACAGCAGAGAATAGACTTCGGGCCTTAAAACAAGGGCGAAATTCGGCTGAAGATTATAGTACTGAATTCCGCCGCTGGGCTATCGAAGCTATATGGAACGATCCCGCTCTGTGTAGTCAGTTCAGGGTGGGGCTGTCGGAAAGCATCAAGGATGCTTTAGTCAATTTTCCTCCGCCAGTGGATCTAGATCAATTAATGCAGGTCTCCATTAAAATAGACCGACGCCTTAGAGAAAGGGCCAGAGAGAGAGTCAGGGCTCCCACGTCTTTCAGGCCAATCCAAGGTCATAGGTCTCCGGTTCCCCGTGGTGAGAGTACCTCATCATCTCCCCAGGAAGAACCTATGCAATTAGGGAGAACCCGCTTATCCCAAGAAGAGAAACAGCGAAGGCGATCCGAGGGGTTATGCCTGTATTGCGGGAATGCTGGTCATTTTGCTGGGTCCTGTCCCAACAAGGGGAGACCGGCGGAAAACTTCCGCACCCAGACCAGGTAGAGAGTACTGATCTGGGTGAGTCAGTTTGCAACTCTCGCCAAAATAAGATGTTAGTGCCTATTGACCTGTTTTGGGGTTCTTCCAAGCAAACAGTTTCCGCCTTTATCGACAGCGGTGCGGCGGGAAACTTTCTGGACAGGAGTATGATCTCCCTTTTAGGTATCCCTTTAGTTCCTCTTGAAAGATCCCTACAAGTCTTGGCTATCAATGGGAAGGCCATCCAGGGGGGACCCATAAACACCAAGAATACGAAAAATGTGTATTCTTGGTGTTAATTGTTGGCTCTTCCCACTCTGAGTTCTTAGAATTTTTTATCTTCGACTGTCCTGAGACTCCGGTGGTTTTGGGATACCCCTGGTTACAACTCCACAACCCGGTATTAGATTGGCGGGTTGGAGAGTTGATCAAGTGGAGTGACCATTGTAAAAATCACTGCTTTACTACAGGCCTTAGAAGTGTGCAAGTTTTACCTCAGGGATTACCTCAGCCATACGCAGACTGGGTTGATGTCTTCTCTGAACGTTCTGCGGATACCCTCCCTCCGCATCGGTCTTATGACTGCCCTATTGACTTGCTTCCTGGCACGATTCCCCCGAGGGGAAAAATTTATAATCTTACTCTGCCCGAAGAGCAAGCAATGAGGGAGTACATCACCGAAAATTTAAGGAAGGGATTTATTCGCCCCTCTACCTCGCCTGCCGGGGCTGGATTCTTTTTTGTAGAGAAAAAAGATGGCGGCCTGAGACCATGCATTGATTATCGAGCCTTGAATAAAATCACTGTTAAGAACCGATACCCCTTGCCCTTGATCGGGGATCTGTTCAATCAAGTCACAGGGTCCCAAATTTTTTCCAAGTTGGATTTAAGAGGGGCTTACAATCTGATTCGCATCCGACAGGGGGATGAGTGGAAAACCGCATTTAATGTGAAAGACGGCCATTACGAGTACCTGGTCATGCCTTTTGGTCTTTGTAACGCGCCAGACGTTTTTCAAGATTTTGTTAACGATATATTCAGAGAGTATCTCGGTAGATTTGTGGTCATATACTTAGACGATATTCTCATTTTTTCTAATTCCTTGTTGGAGCACAGACGTCATGTTAAGTTGGTACTACAAAAATTAAGAGAAAACAACTTGTTTGCTAAACTTTCTAAATGCGTGTTTGAAGTCACCACAGTTCCCTTTTTAGGGTATATTATTACCAACCAGGGTTTAGAGATGGACGCGGGGAAAGTTTCGGCGGTTCAGGATTGGGTTCAACCCAAGACCTTAAAAGAATTGCAGCGTTTTCTAGGTTTTGCTAATTTTTATCGGCGGTTCATCAAAGGCTTCTCTCATGTTGTTGCACCTCTTACCAATCTTACCCGCAAGGGGGCCTTTACTGCTAACTGGTCTCCCTCTGTCTGTGAGGCCTTCCTGACCTTGAAACGAGCCTTCACTTCGGCACCAGTGTTAATTCACCCAGATATTCGTAAGGCCTTCATTGTTGAAGTGGACGCTTCTGAGCTGGGAGTGGGTGCAGTTTTATCGCAATATTCTGGTAACCCTGAGCGTCTTCATCCATGCGCTTATTTTTCACGTAAATTCAGTACCGCGGAGCAAAATTATGATGTCGGTAATAGGGAACTATTAGCTATTAAACTGGCTTTTGATGAATGGCGACACTGGCTGGAGGGTTCATTACATCCTATAACTGTGTATACCGATCACAAAAATCTTGAATACATTGGGTCTGCCAAGAGATTGAACTCTCGTCAAGCACGTTGGGCATTATTCTTCTCACGTTTTAATTTTATTATTACTTTCAAGCCGGGTGTAAAAAATACTAAAGCGGATGCTCTTTCTCGCATGTTCGGTGAATGTAAGGATCGGGGTGATACTGGTGACCCGATTCTACCTATGGGTTGTGTGGTCGGGGCATTACTTCCTGATCTCTCTAACACCTTGGCGCCGTTTCAAGACCAGTCTCCTAGTGATGTTCCCTTGGGATGCCAGTTTGTACCGCCACATTTGCGTTCAGATGTAATTCGCGAATTTCACGATGCTAAAACTGCTGGTCATGTGGGTAACCGAAAAACCTTTATGCTTGCCCGTCGCCATGTATGGTGGCCAACCATGAGACGCGATATTACTGCCTTTATCGACGCTTGTGCTGTTTGTGCTCGAAGTAAAGGGGTTCACAAGGCTCCCAGTGGCGGTTTGGTTCCTCTTGAAATCCCTGCTGAACCTTGGACTCATATTTCTATGGATTTTATTGTAGATTTGCCTTTATCACACGGGAATACTGTTATTTGGGTGGTCGTAGATCGTTTCAGTAAGATGGCACACTTCATTCCTTTGGCTAAGCTTCCTTCTGCACCAGAGCTTTCTCGACTATTTACTTCACACATTTTTCGTATTCATGGTATTCCGTCCAATATAGTCTCTGATCGGGGCGTCCAATTTACTTCCCGTTTTTGGAAACACTTCTGTTCGCGGTTGGGAATACAGATCTCTCTTTCTTCTGCCTACCATCCCCAGACTAATGGGCAGACGGAAAGAACTAATCAAACTTTGGAACAATACTTAAGGTGTTATGTTTCTGATGCCCAAGAACAATGGGCGGAATTTATTGATTTCGCCGAATTTGCTTACAATAACGCGCCTAGTGAGAGTACCAAGGTATCTCCTTTTTATTGTAACTTTGGGAAAAATCCTAGAGCTTCTTCCCTTTCAGGGTCACCTTCCAATCTGCCGGCGTTGGAGGAGTGGCTTCAAGAACGGAAGAATATCTGGACACAGGTTCAGGAGATTCTTAAGACCACTGGTTTGAGGTATAAGAAATTTGCCGACCGCCGCAGATCACAGGAACCTACTCTTCGAGTAGGCGATCTAGTTTGGGTCTCCACTAAAAATATTGCGCTCCGTCAGCCATCTAGCAAATTAGGTCCAAAATTTATTGGTCCTTTTCCTATTATCAAGAAGTTGAATAATGTGTCTTTTAAAGTTCAACTCCCGCCGACCATGAAAATACCCAATTCTTTCCATGTTTCTCTGTTAAAACCGGCGAAGAATGCTCCTCCTCCTGGTCCTGCACCAATTCTTCTTGATAATGAGCCCGAGTATGAAGTGAATAAGATCTTGGATTCACGTAAAGTGCGTAATTCTTTACAGTATTTGGTGGATTGGGTTGGCTATGGTCCGGAGGAAAGATGCTGGGTGGCAGCGAGGGATGTTCATGCCAAGGCTCTTGTAAGAAGGTTCCATCGTGACAATCCAGGGAAACCGGGTGAGGGTCCGGAGGCCCCTCGTGAAGGGGGGGTAGTGTCAGGAACCGCTTACCTGGGCCCCGTTCCAGCGCTGGTCCTGGGCGCCCCACCGCAGCTGCAGCGTCTGTGCGACGGTCACGTCGGGCAGCGGCGGCGGCGGTTGGCGCGCCTGCCAGCACCGCTCTCGGCCGTCCTCGCTCCCGTCCTCCTCTGTCACGTGCTCACGCGCGTGCGCGAGCACGTTCTTCTTATGTCCTCCGGCGGCGCTGCTCTCAGCGCGGCCGCCGGAGGTAATTGCTGGCCAGTGCGCGTTCAGGGTCCTCCCTCTCCTTCTGTCGGGCCAATGAGCCCTGGAATTACACAGTGGGCCAATGAGCCCAGGTAGGGACTGGATGGCATTCCCATTGTTCTGGCCAATCATTATTATGATCCTGTGTGCACCAATCACAATACCTTCCCTCCTATGTCTGTCCCTATAAAGCTCTTTTCCCCGCAGTTGCTTGTTGCCTGTGATAGCGCCTAGAACCTTGCTTTGACTTGTGTTATTCATTGATCTGATCACCGTTGCCGACCCCTGCCTGAACCGACTATTCTGATCTCCGTTGCCGACCTCTGCCAGTTTTGACCATCCTCGATCTTGATTCCTGTTGCCGACCTTTTGCCAGTTTTGACCATCCTCGATCTTGATTCCTGTTGCCGACCTTTTGCCTGTCCTTGGACTTCCACCTTACGCTCATATACGGGCTACCCAATTCCACTTCCAGCCGCGGGCTCTCCAGTCCTCTGTTCCGTAAGGTTTCATCCTTTGAGCCATAAAGTCCTGGGGGCAACCGATCCCGAGCAGGCGTGTTCTGCGTCTCGGCAAGCGGGGGCTCCTATAGGTGAAGCTGGCTGCGGAGATTGGGGGTTGAGGTCCTTACCAAGAGAGCTGGAGTTGCCCAAGTGGTTAATTGTGGTACCCGGAGCGTGACACATCAATCATCAGGGAGGGACTCGGAGCAGACGAGCCCTCAAGGAAGTGTCCCTGATATTGTCTTGGGCGGAGCTGACGGTTCCCTCCATCTCGGCGGTTTACATCCCCGGGGTGGAGAACCAGAAGGCAGATGCCCTGAGCAGAGGAACATCTCATCTAGGGGAATGGTCTCTCGACAACAAGATCTTTCATGCCCTGTGTCGCCGCTGGGGTCAGCTGGACGTGGACCTGTTTGCGTCCCGTCACAATCACAAGCTTCCGAGATTCGTATCCCTGTCAAGAGATCCTCTGGCCTTAGCCACGGACGCACTGGCATTTCCTTGGAAGGAGTTTCAACTCCTTTATGTCTTTCCTCCCTTCCCTCTGTTGGGTCGTGTGCTGCGCAAGATAGCCCAGGAGGGGGTACCGACCATCCTAGTGGCCCCCCGCTGGCCGAGGAGGGTATGGTTTGAAGATGTCGTCCAGATGGCGGTGGATCAGTACGTCCTGCCCGACATTCCAGAGCTCCTCACTCAGGGACAGCTGCGCCACCCCAATTTACAAACGCTGGTTTTTGACGGCTTGGCTGCTGAAACCTCCATCCTGATGAATAAGGGTTTGCCGGCTTCGGTCGTCAGTACTATAATTCAGGCTCGGAAAAAATCCTCTTCTATGATTTATTACAGGGTCTGGCATGCTTACATTGCCTGGTGTGAGTCTAAGGCCTTCCCTTGCCGCACCTTCTCCCTTTCCAGGATTCTGGAGTTTCTTCAAAACGGTCTAGAATCAGGTCTACAACTGAGTACCCTCAAGGGACAAGATTTGAAATTGGTGCTTTCTGCTCTTCAGGGCCCCCCCTTCGAGCCCCTGTGCAATGCTGCTCTTTCTATTCTGACTATTAAGGTGGCCTTTTTGGTTGCTGCTTCAGGCGGTAGTGGCTTGAACTGCCTGCCATTGCTCTCTGGGGATCCCACCCTTCTTTTTTGGAAACTGCTGTTGGATGTCCCACATGTAAAGAATTGAAATGAAGCACGCCATGGTGTACACCTGGAAAAATACAATTCTGTGGTTACTCACCTGTAGAATTGTTTTTACGGTGTACAGCATGGCTTGCTTCATCCCACCCTTATTGTCGTTGTTCTCTTTTGCCTTGTTAGGGTGATTTTGTTGAGAGAGTTTCCTTTCAGTGGGTTGTGTTTTACTAACATGGTCCTTGCCGCCCCGCTTCTTGCATTACTGCTTTCAAACACTGGGGTCTTCTGGGTAATTCTGGCCCTTTTATGGGCCCAAGAGGGGCCACAAGTCTTCCTGCAGTGATTGCGCCACCTGTGGCAGATTACCAACATGTAAAGAATTGAAATGAAGCAAGCCGTGCTGTACACCGTAAAAACAATTCTACAGGTGAGTAATCACAGAATTGTATTATTCCGGTTTAAAGACAGCACACCATGCTGCATTTCAATGCAACTAAAACTGCAAACCTTAGATCAACCACTGCTAGTCCAGATCTACAGGCAAGGAAGCAGGCACTGTCAAACAATAGTATAAAAATCTGTAACACAGCTATACCAGTCATATACTTGCAAGTACTCTTGCAATCTAAAAGTTCATCCAGCATCCAGGTAAAATAATTGTTTATTCCATTCTTGTTAAACGTTCACAGGTTCAGCATGTTTGCTGTTGTTGCAAAGCCGCCTTTGCAGCTTCAGTGGCTTGCCTGTTGGAGGTTCGGGTGGTGGGATGCCGGGCGCAGCCACACCATGCATGATTAAGGAGCCGGTAGGTCTGAAACGTGTAGCAGCATGTGGATGTATTTCTGCTATGTTACATTTGGGATAAACCTGTGAGCTTTTAATAAGAATGGACAAACAATTATTTTACCTGGATGCTGGATGAACCTTTACACTATGAAACAAAAGTAATTTTCATGTTTTGTGGAGGGATTGCTTTCTCTCTTTTTGCTTTATGGATATTTATTAAATGTGAAGTTCTAAGTATTTTGAGCTGAACAGGTTCTTTTTTTCTTTTTTATTGTGACTGAAAAAAAACATGCATCCCCCTTCCACTCATCGCCTGATGCTAAGCTTGTTTATGGTATTAAAATACAAAAAAATACTCAACTTCATGGTGACCAAATTCCTGGCGGGAGCAGATATTTACAACAGTGCTTCAGCCTTCTGAGTTGCCGCCCCAACCATGCTTAGCCAATTACTGCAGCAGTGGCACCACTTCTATGCAGAGATTAGCCAAGTAAACAGTCACTAACAAGGTTTCTTCTGTTCAAATCTATTTTTTCCATGTATGTGACCATATTGAATTTGCTGTGTTGTTTATTTGCTACTCAGCACTGGACAATCATAGAAATTAGAGATGAGCGAATTTTAAAAAATTCTATGCTATTCTAATTTACCAAATTTTCTTTAAAAATTCGGGTTTATACAAATTTACACAGGGAGGGGCTTTTTATTTTGCAGATTTTTTAAAACCTTTTCAGGGGGATAATCCAAAGAAATGCAGATTCATGCCAAATCGAGTTTTCCCTGAAATTTGGAGCAAATTCTGGTTTGGAAAAATTGGTTTGCTAAACTCTAATAGAAATATCTTCAAAATGCTACGTAATACATAGCACATGTCAGATTTCTGCCACCAGATGGTTAAATAATCTTCCCATGCTATATTTTTTCTTATACTATTAGTCTTGACTGCTATACGCACTTTTCTATTTTTTTATGCATTTTCTAACATGTTGCTGTTTTATCCCCATGTACATAACAGAAGTACTCTGCGGTGTCTCTCTGCAACATATCAACAGAAGTGCTAAAAGTCATCAATGCAACTGAGGAACTAATAGCAGGTTCAACAGATCCATGGGATTCCCCTGGAAATACTCATGGACGAGGGACTTTTTCTATAGCTTCTGATCCACTAAGACTAGATGAGCAACTCACCAAACTTGAAGAAAATGTAAGATTAAAGTTATTTTAAGCATGTCCTGCTTACTGTGTAATATTAGATAATACATTGTGAACTATGAAATTATGTTTATTATATTATACATTACATATATATTATACTGCAAGGAACAAATGCACTGTACAGTAAAACATGTATCTGTAACATTAGCTAAGCAACTGACAGTTTCCCCTTTGTTGCTTGTGGCATTACTCAGAATTTGAAGCCCCTATTATTTTTCTTATTATTACTACTAATTACTTTCCGTTGAGTGCTCTAGGCTTGCTCTGCACTATGTAGCCATTGCATTGCAAATTATGAGCACAATGAAAATATTGTGTAATGCAAAACACAAAACTAAAGAGTCCTGGTTCCTGTTTTTAAACCAAAATGGTAAAGGTGCCTCTCCCTGCCATGCTTAGTAAATTGGTGACCAACATCCATCTTGATAAAAATTCTATATGTAATTTTGATCTAGCCAAAGAACATCTAGAGTGGACTGACATATCAAAAGTGAGGAAAGTGCCAAAATAACAGTAAAGCAGACCTAAAGTAAAAATACTCTGTCTATTTATAACTTCACCCCTGGGGAATCCTGCAACTCGCATTGTCCCCTTCTTTATTTGTGGCCAATGCACACTCATACCCCACTGGCCACTCTTGGCCACAAAGGGAATGAGAGCAGCAAGGGTGTGTAGATCCCATGAGTTATTCTCCTTGTTTAAAGAGAAACTGCAAGAGAAATTGTTACACCATTGTGTTGGACTACATTTGGAACTGTCCTAAACTGTTTTCTATTTTTAAATTGAAGCAGAAATGGCAGATATATCAAGGTTTACAGGCTCAGCCAATGACATTGTTTTTTTCATCCCATTCCCCAATCAGCTCAGCAGAGTGGGACAGGATTGCTGATGCCTCCCTCCCCTCTTCCGCCTACTACTCTGCCTCTTCCACCAGATTCATTGACATTCATTCACATTGCTGTCAGCACAGAGAGCTGATTATTATGCAGCATCACAGATCCAATGGCCATGCCCACTTTTTTCAAATGGAAAATCATATGCTGAACCTGCAAACCCAAATATCTTATCAATTTCTCCTTCAATTTAAAAACAGAAAACGGTTTAGGACAGTGCCAAATGTAGCCTGACATAATGCTGTACCAATTACCTTTGCCTGCAGTAGGACTTTAAGTTGGAGTATTATAAACAGACTTGAAGGGGTCCATGCAACATCAATAGTAAAACGTGCTCTTAGGAGCAAAATCTGTATTCTAGGTAGAACTTGCTCCTGGCCATCTTAAAATATAATAAGTAATGGAAGAATACCAAAACCACTGCAGGGCGCATTGAATGAAGAGAGTAGAGTTGCAGCTGCCCTGCATTGCCCTGTGTTTTTGCCGTAAGTGGCTTCAGGAACCCAGAAGAAGGAGAATACAAAGCACAGGCTGTGGCTAAATATTTATTAGGTTCTAGATTGGGTTGTGTTACAGATTAAACATATTGCTACTAACAATTCAAGACATATTGAACGTCTTTTGCCTCAGGTTAAAGAGGCTCATGCTTAATATTTGGTGAGCAAGTGCGACTTCTGGTATGCATTGCGTTGTAGATTGCAACCTGCATGCCGATGAGCTTTTAGCGTTAGCACATTAATTGCAAAAAATATATATTTCTTCTACATTTTCCCAAAAAAATCACCTGTACTCTGATGGTACATTTTACAGTTTAGGTACATTATTTCCCCAGTGATGTAATGATATATTTTTAAAGCTTGGAAATAACAGAGCCCTTTGGGCTATGCTAAAGATTTCACCATTTTTTTCTGCATAGCACATAGGGTTCTGTTGTTTCCAAGCTAAAAAACAAATATCCTTACCTTGTTATAGAAATGATGTACCTAACCTATAACATGCCCCATCACAGGTACAGGTCATTTTGAGGGATACATATTGCAATTCACACCACAATTGTAGACGGCTTCACCAAATATTTGTTACCCAAAGAAAAGACAAAAAAGTGGAATTCATAACAATGGGCACTCCAACAGATGAGTAATAATGTACAAAATGTATTTATTAATCACATATAAAGTTAAAAACTATACACAGGACAAAACACATTAAAAACAGGGGTCTCCTGGCGCGCGGGGCTTGCTGCGGTCTCCTGTTATTTCACTTGCATGGGCGGTATTTATTCATTTGTTATGTTGTGTTTATGATCGGTATTCATTTGTTTCACTTGGCACTTTGCAACACTGTAGTTATTTGTTACTTTGGGTTCAGTCTTTTTGTTTCATGTATCCAATGTATTATTGAGCACTTTATCCTGCGGACAGCAGGTTTTTACTTTCATTTCTATTTTTTCACTATTTTCAATCGAGGGATATTACATGTTGGATTTGGTTCTTGTCTATATTCTTTTGGGGATTAAAATAGAGATATAAATAGGGATTGCTTGCAGTGCTATTATATGTATATAATTTACTATCTTTTCACAATTGCACATTATTATTAACACTTACCGCCCTTATTTGGAATCATCCTTTTATGCATTGCATTTAGAACCTATGTAAATTTTTGTATTGATTCAGCCCAGCAACCTTGATTGCTAGTGCTGAGGGTTACACCCATTATGATTATATACCACCAGGAGACCCCTGTTTTTAATGTGTTTTGTCCTGTGTATAGTTTTTAACTTTATATGTGATTAATAAATACATTTTGTACATTATTACTCATCTGTTGGAGTGCCCATTGTTATGAATTCCACTTTTTTGTCTTTTCTTTGGGTAACAATTTATGAAGTTGTGGAATTCTAGGAGCACCCAAGTAGCTTTTTATCACATTTAATAATAGTAGTGCTCCCCACCAGCTATCTTTTGGTTCACCAAATATTTAGCATGACCCATAGATTAATCAGACTTGCAGGCGAGTTTGCCATACTTGGTAATACGAATATCAAGTCAAATAATCAGGCTGACTTACAGAGTACTCTGCCTATGTAATTATAGAGGCGGTGTCAGTTTGGGGTACAAAGTAATTGGGCTGTGGGCTAGTTGGGGGATGCAAAGTAACCAGGTAACCAAGCTAGTTATGCCGAACCAAATCAGCAGAAAAATCGCTCAGTATCCTAAACTAACCTTCCATTACTCCTTTGACATGGCACACCTCATTTAAAAATGAATCAGTACGCCAGCCTTAATCTAATTTAAAAGGATGTAATATACACGTTTTATTCCTTACAAAATTCTTTAAAAGCATTCCATCCATGAATACAGGTCAAGATAAAGCATTAGGGAGCAGTTTGGATGCCAATGCGTTTCGGGCACAGACTCAGCCCTTAATCATGACATTACTTCCTGCTCCCATGAAGCACATTTAAATACTGACGTCATGCATGCATCTCCCATTGCTGCACACCCGGAGTCAATTAAGCCTTTACAAAACCGGATTAACGAGCACTATCGCTCCAAAGTTAAATTGATGGGCAAAAAAGAAAAGGAAGGAAAAAGGATTCCCCACCATTTCATAATAACAATAAATAACAAAAAATTGTTATGTTGAAAACCCGAAAAAATTATTGTATATTAATCCCAATAATCAAGCCAAAAAAATAGGCTCATTTAAAAATGGCTTCATTAGAGTTGTACATGTCGACATATGACACCACTTCAGAGTACAGTGTATACATATGTCCACCAACTATTCCAAGTATGTCACACACCCCGCTTCTACTATTTATGACATATGGGTTATGGTCCAGTAGAAGGCGAACTTCTGCAGAGATGAAAGCAAAAAAGGTTGGTGATCCCGGTTTGGGATCCCCTGTCCCTATATAGGGATATTAGGCTAACCCTAACCCTTAAAAAAAAAACATAAAACGTGACCACAGGTAAGCGCAACCACAGGTAAGTAAATGTAATTTTTATTTTTTTATTTTTATTTTTTTACAGTTAGCAGCTGCTGCTGCCGAAGCGGGGGGGGGGGGGGGCTATTCCGGGGGCTCTCCTGAAGCCATCCGAGCCCCCACGGGATCCAACGAGGGGTCAGGTGAGTATTTTTTATTTTTTTGACTACCAGAGGGAAATGCCAGGCACGTAGTTTCTACGTGCTTGGCACTTAACGGTAGGAGAAGCAACCACGTAGAAACTACGTGCTTGGCAATTAAAGTGTTAAAATCACCATATGGAGGCTCCACAGGATACCGGGCTTGGGCTCCCTTCGGGACAATCCCGGCTATGGGTCGGGTTGTGGGGTACCCCTTACGGGGGAAAATTTACTATTTGCATACCATGTGCGCAACAGGCCATAACGCGGCATTCGGGATCCCAGCGTCTGGGTCAGTGCCGCCCGTCTCATCTCTTTCCCCACCCCGCACTATCCGTATCCCAAGTGACACGGTCATTAGCGGGCAGTCGCACTCTGATGTATGTGCTAGGCTGGCCAACCTCGAGAAAATTATTGCTAGCTCAGTGGGCAGAAAAGCCCCTGCTAAGAAAAGGCATTTGTCACCGACTACGCCGGTACTTTTTGATGATTGTGACTCCCCTGACTGGTCTGATTATTCCCCTCTTGAGGAGGGGGAATTGTTTGGGGAATCTGAGACTGAAGAACTGCTGTTGATACCCCCAAAGTCCTGGCCCATCTCTTAGAGGTTCTGGATATTTCCCCACCAGCGGAGGCCCCTCCGAAGAAGGGGGAATTCTTTGGCTCATCTAAGCCCCGATTGGAGTTCCCAAATCAGGATCATTTTGATAGCATGATAGCATTATTCTTAGAGAATGGGAGAAGCCGAATCGGCTTCCCGGTGTTCCGCAGGGATGGGATAGGAAGTATCCCTTCCCCGTGGACACGGTGAAGCGATGGTCTTCCCCTCCCGAGGTCGATGCGCCCATCTTAGGATTGTCCAACACCTCCGTTGTACATACTCCTGACGCCACTACCCTTAAGGATGGTGAGGATAAGCGCATTGATCAGATGGCATGCCATGCCTTTGCCAGTGTGGGTTCAGCCTTGCGGCCTGTTTGTGCATCTGCACTCGTGGCTGTGGCTACCAGGTCTGAGGTCAGGGACATGTTAAAAGGGTCCCAGCTCAGCCCGTCCAGCGTTGAATTCACAGCCCTTAAGAGATGTGAATTGTTCATGAATTTTGTGTTGGTGGCTATGGATGACACTATTATCATGTGTAGTAGAACCTCGGCTCTGCTGGTGGCCATGCGGCGATCGGTATGGCTATGCCAGTGGGCAGCTGACATAGCGGCCAAGAAATCACTTACAGCACTGCCCTTCCTGGGTATGCGGCTGTTTGGGGACAAATTGGATTCTGTGGCGAAAGGTGGAACGCTACCTCAGCGTAAGAAGCAGCGTCGCTCCTTTCGGGGGGCAAGCTCCTTCAATCCTTCCTTTCGCGGTGCCAGAGTGGGCAGAGGTCTTGCCTACGCTAGCTTCAGAGGTGGACGCGCCCGTCCAGCCTCTACCTGGGGTTCCAAGCCCAAGCCCGCTGCCAAGCCAGCTCAGCAATGAGGAGGCGCCCTCACCCTTACGGGTGGGGGGACGGCTGCGGCTCTTCTTCCAGGTCTGGCCACAGGAGGTCACAGACAAGTGGATATTGGAAGTGGTCTCGTCTGGGTACAAACTGGAGTTCGACTACCGGCCCCCTCCCAGATTCCTAAGGTCTCGGGTGCCATTGGATCCTCGGGCGGCGCAGGGGCTCCTGTTGGGTGTAAAGAATCTCCTGGACATGGCGGTCATATGCGCGGTGCCTCTTTCAGAGAGAGGCCGGGGTTATTATTCCAACCTCTTCACGGTTCCCAAAAAGGATGGCTCCATAAGACCCATTCTGGATTTGAAGCTTACCTTCATGTACCAATTTTCTCAGCACACCAGAGATTTCTCAGGTTCGTGGTTGGAGATCAGCATTTTCAGTTTGTGGCCCTCCCGTTCGGGCTGACCTCGGCACCAAGGGTGTTTACCAAGGTTCTGGTGGGCATAATGGCCCTGCTCAGAGCCCAGGCCATTTGCATTGTGCCGTATCTGGACGACCTACTCATTACAGCTTCTTCCCTCTGCCAGGCGGAGCTGGACTCCAGGACGGTGGTGACGACGTTGGAAAGGTTCGGATGGGTGATCAACCACCCCAAGTCTTCTCTATCCCCATCAGGGAGATCTCTTTTCTGGGCATGAATGTGGTTACCAGTCAGGCCAGAGTGTTCCTACCTCAGCCAAAGGTGCAAAGGGTTCAGGATATGATACGTGTTCTCCTGACCAATCCTCGCCCTATTATATACGGCTAGGGATGACTCTGGTAGGTTTGATGGTGGCTTCCTTCGAGGCAGTCCCCTTTGTTCAGTTACACATGAGGTCGCTCCAACTCCATCTATTGCTGAAATGGGACAGATGTCCACAGTCCTTGGATTAGTCTTTTCTGATGTCTCCCAGGGTTCGGCAGTCCCTTCAGTGGTGGCTGGAACCAAGCAATCTGATGAGGGGCAGATCCTTTCTGGCCCCTTGTTGGGAGACGGTTACCACTGATGCCAGCCGGTCGGGCTGGAGAGGTTTCTGGAAGGATCATCAGTTCCAGGGGTTGTGGGGTCCTCAGGAGGCTCACACCCCCATCAATGTCTTGGAGCTTGGAGCTATCCATTTGGTTCTGTCACGTCTGACACTTCACCTACAGGGCTTACCAGTTCAGGTTCGATCAGACAATCGAACTGTGGTAGCTTACATCAACCACCAAGGAGGGACTCGCAGCAGGATTGCCCTCGGGGAAGTCTCTCTGATTCTGACATGGGCGGAGAGCAATGTTCCTTGCTTCTCGGCAGTGTACATTCCGGGAGTGGAGAACACGGAGGCGGACTCCATGAGCAGGGGATTTTCTCGCCGAGGGGAATGGTCTCTCAACCACAGGGTATTTCGGTCCCTGTGTCACAAGTGGGGGACTCCGGAGGTGGATCTCTTTGCCTTTCGTCACAATCACAAGCTCTCAACCTTTGTATCTCTGTCTCAGGATCCTCTGGCCCTGCCAGTGGATGCCTTGTCCCTTGCCTGGAGGGATCTGGGGTTTCTGTACCTGTTTCTCCCCTTCTCCATGGTAGGCAAGGTAGTGCGCAAGCTGGCTCTAGAGGGGGCACCAGCAATTCTGGTGGCCTCAAGGTGGCCAAGACAGGTTTGGTTCGCAGACGTCGTTAGACTGGCCGTAGATCAGTAGATCGTAGATCAGTACAGGCTGCCCCTGATTCCGGATCTGATCTCTCTGGGTCAGCTACGTTACCCCAATTTACAAACGCTTGCTTTGACGGCGTGGCTGCTGAAACCTTCATCCTGAGGGAGGAAGGTTTGTCGGAGGCGGTTATTCAGACATTGATTAGAGCTAGGAAGAAGTCTTCCTTTAACATTTACTATAGGACTTGGCGGTCCTATATTGACTGGTGTGAGGCTAGGGCCTTACCTTGCAGGGTGTTTTCGATTCCTAGGATTTTGGAGTTTCTACAACACGGTCTGGATCTGGGGTTCCAGCTCAGTACTTTGAAGGGTCAGGTCTTTTTTTCAAAGGTCCTTTGTCTAGCATCATCTGGTCAAGACTGTTTTCCAAGGGTTCACTCATGTTCGGCCCCCTAGAAAGCCCTTGGTTCCAGTTTGGGACCTAAATTTGGTTCTTTCAGCCCTCCAGGGCCTCCTTTTGAGCTGGTGCAGGATGTGGCACTCTGTGCTCACTCAAAAGGTTGCCTTTTTGGTGGCTATTACCTCTGTTCGGCGTGTCTCTGAGTTGGCGGCTCTGTCTATTCCGGCCCCTTACCTTGAGAGACACAAGGACAAGGTGGTTTTTCGCTTTAAACCAGATTTCCTTCCTAAGGTGGTTTCTGCTTTCCATCTCAATCAGGATGTAGTTCTCCCTTCCTTGTGTCCTAAGCCTAGCAATGACAAGGAGAGGGTTTTGCACTCTTTGGATGTGGTTCGTTGTGTGAAGTACTATTTGGTCGCTACTTCTCCTTTTCTTAAGATGGACGCCTTGTTCGTGGTGCCCTCCGGGCCCAGGAAAGGTTTGGCACCAGCCAAGTCTACCATTAGTAACTGGATACGTCAGGCCATTGTTGGGGCCTATTTCGCTAAGGGGAGGGTTCCTCCTTTTAAGATCACTGCTCATTCTACTCGTGCTGTTGGGGCTTCCTGGGCTTTTCAGCACCAGGCTTCTGTTGAACAAGTTTGTGAGGCTGCTACTTGGTCTTGGTTCATACTTTTTCCAAGTTTTATAAGGTTGATGTTCGGGCCTCAGCGGATGCTGTTTTTGGCCGCAAGGTTCTGCAAGCTGCAGTGGTTTAAATTTGTGCATTTTTTTGCTGTATTTGGATCCCCACCCATGACGGACACTGCTATTGGATGTCCCATATGTCATGAATAGTGGAAGCGGGGTGTGTGACATACTTGGAATAATACCATTTTGTGATTACTCACCTTTAAAATGGGTATTATAAGTATGTCACACACCCTGCTTCATCCCACCCTTTTGTATTCTGGATCCTTTATATGGTGAACCTTTTATTGTTAAGAATGTTTTATTAGCTCTTCGTGGTCCCCTTACTGCTGTCATATACTGGGGAATGTGTGGGAGGTCCCAGGTATTTATGGACCGGGAGGGGCTTCTTTTTTTGCTTTCATCTCTGCAGAAGTTCGCCCTCTACTGGACCATAACCCATATGTCATGAATAGTGGAAGCGGGGTGTGTGACATACTTATAATACCCATTTTACAGGTGAGTAATCACAAAATGGTATTTTTTCCTATAGTGGATCGTTTACTGTTGCTTCAATGACCAGAAACAGAATATTAAGCCTTGAATATAGAGCACTGGTATAACTAACCAGAAGAACTACTTACTGTCTTTTAAGTCAGCACATCTTAGCCTGTACTTGCACTCTATGATTTTCATCTACCATTAGCCAGGGTTTTTAGCCTTTTTAGGCTGACTCAGACTTCAGCATGTATAAAAAAGGGGAAAGTGAAGTAGTTCTAATCTCTCAAATAAAAGCACTAGAACAGAGGCAGCTATTGGAAACCCATGTCAAATATGCTTTGTAGTTGATCAGGATACCTTAATGTCTTGGTGCCCTCATCACTGAATAGGAACATTATTTTGTAAAAAAATATTGACAATATTAAGACTAGCAAAATTATATAGTTATATGGAGTGATTATCAGGGTTATTTACGTAAATCATTATTTCTTTTTTTTGCTGTGACATCATTTAGTTTTTGTATATCTAAACCAATTAAAAAAAATAACTGTTCCCTATTATTTTTCTCACAGTAGTCTTAGCTTAGCTAGCTTAGTAAGCCTGCTCCTACCAACCCAAAGCAAGTCTGTCACACAACCCTAGATTCATAGAAGGTTGTTATCCTGTCTGGTTTGAATTCATTTCATGTCTAATACCACCTTCACATCAAAGTTCCTAAATACAGTGCTTATGCAAAAAAGGTCACCACCTGGATGTAACTAAACAAATAGGTAAGAGCCTCCAATTGGATAATTATTGCATGGGTGATTATGTTTCGGATGGCATCAAGTTACTTAACCATAACTGATGCAGTGAGTAGCTTCTCATTTGTTAAACAGCCATTTCGAAAGATTTGGTTTCAGAACAGTCAACTTATTGTCATGCTTCAAGCAGAGAAAACATCAAAGGAGACTGCTGAAACTACTAAAATATGTTAGGAACTGTTCAACACATTATTAAAAATTAGAAGGACACTGGGGAAACATAAGGCCTTATTTATGATGTGCACCTTTTAGCATCATTTTTGTGGCTATAGCGCCAGCTTCGGAATGCCAGCATGCCTGTGTTTTCTGGAGCTGTGCTGTGTACCACATTGGCGCTTGTAGACACTGCACCAAACACTACTAATTAGTTTTGATTGTTGCACTTAGGTATTGGCTGGTGTATATCATCACCTGTTGGACCTGCCAGCCAGTTATCTCAGCGCCAGTGAGCGCCACTTTGTACTGCCCTTTTTTCCGGTGCTCCCCTGCATATTTATAATGTTTTTCTCCATCAAAACTTTGGCGCTGTATTTTTCTGGCGCTGTTCAGTGTTTTTTCATTACACTTACAAGAAATCACTTCCTGAAACAAAGGAAACAAACTTCACAGTGTTTTTAGATTGCATTTTAGTTCTTGTTAAACAAAATAAGTCATTAAACCAATTTATAAAATGGCCCCTCTAGGTTCTGTGTTTTAATTAAGTCTCAATGCAAGTTCTGTACAAAAAATGTGTTTAGTATTAATTATGAGCATTAAACACTACAATCTAGTTCTGCCCATTGTGCTCTATGGGATCTTGAGCTACAGCACCAGGTTTCATCTGGTGCTGCTTCAACCAGAGCGACCCGATGCTGCATTATTTTTGATGCTAGCTGACGACTACATTGGCGCTGCCATTTTTTTCTTTCTTAAATTCTACGCAGAGTACCACTGAGGCCAAAAAAGTGGTGCTGTATGGTGCTCACGTTTCTTAAACCGGACCAAACCCATTTTTCTTTAACAGGTGTTGGTCCTGCAGTCAGCTAATCAAAACAAGCTCAGAGGGAATCCAGAATGCTGGAGTCCCCCCCCCCTCACACACACATAACCCCCCATGGCCCACGTGATTGACCGGCGGCAATCGCAGGGCTCCTTCCCCAGTGCTGGCTCATAATGAAGGTGAGGATTATGGGCATTCTGGAGGGTTAAGTGCGGGGGAGACCCCTTGAATTTCTTAACAGGACCAACACCCGTTAAAGAAAAAACGGGTATTGGTCAGGTTTAAATCGGTTTAAAAAAAATCTGAATGATTGTGATCAGCAATCACTTAAACGCTTGGTGAAATCAAATATAAAATAGTAGAAAGAGCCAACACTGCTACCTTGAGAAAGCGTCTTAATCGCCTATAAAATTATCATTATCATATTGCCCGTGTTATATGCCCCTATCTTTACATTGTACTGTAGTACTAATGTACAGAGGAAACAATTTTTAGAGAGTCTTTCTCATCCCACAGCGTGATGCACACATCACATTGCAAAGTAAGCTATCTGAATTCCAATGAAAGGCACTTGTCTGCTTTAGAAAGTATCACAGCTGATTACAACAGAATCAAGATAAATGTATTGCTATTTGGCTTAAATAATGCAACGCAATGAACTTCTCAACAGGGAGCTGGCAGGCTTTTTAGAATGACTAATCTTGTTTGCTACAGTGAAAGCAGGAGGGAGAGATAATGCATCACAAAGGTTGCTTACAAATAGGTAGTATAATGTGATTTTGCACTGGCCAGGTGATGCACCATCTAGACAAATGGTGTCAAAAGGATTTGGAAATAAAAGCAAGGCCTCGTCCCCTAGTAGTCCTGTGTTATTTTATTCATACCATCTGAAGTGTATATGTATTCTTGTTCCTGTATACAAAGTCACAACTGTTTCAATATATTTTTAACAAACATAAGTCATAATGCAGTGCTTCACTACACGTAAATGTTCAATAACCCAAGGCAAGGCGGCACGTTGTGCTGTTGGTTGTAGGTTGAGTAGAATGCTCCTAATGAGGGTCGTATAGAGAAGAACAAATTCCAGCACAGTAAGTAGTATTCAAAGTTCTTGACCAGAACTGTTGCTACCCTGACACTCATCAGAGAGTGTTCAAGCATTCATCATGCTGTAATGTGGAAAGGCCCGATCTACAGGAAGGGGGGTATGATAGTAAGAAGGAGCTCTATAAAGGTTTTGGGTGACTCAGAATAGTATGGTATAAAGTAAATGACTTACTGTTCTAGTAGTCATAAGTGGGCACAGGTAGTTGCCACAGTGTCCCTGTATCACACTCATAATGGTGCATGATAAGAGTAAGGGGGGGAGAGAATGTAGCACACCACAGGTATCTAACAAATTATGCAGCGCTTACCGGCAGTTAATGTGCATTGATTTGTGAGGTAGGTGTAGTATAGTACTGGTGGATGGGCTGGAGTAGTTCAGCCAAGGCTCTGTTTGGTACGTGGGTAAGGAGAGGGTTGTTGTCCTGGTATAAGAGAAAGGTAAGTAATGGGGTGAGGTTGGGTTATCTTACGGGCATGAAAAAATGGTCATCCTTAATAATTAGTGAAAAGTTCTAGCGGATCAAAAATGGTCAGAGAGTGGCCTGCTCCAAACCTCCGTTTGTAGGGTCCGCAAGTGTCATAGGGAGCCAGCAGCCTCTGTACTCCTTGCATCGTCCTGGCTGGTGAAGAAGGGGAATGTGACAGGTTCACGTCCAGGGTTATGCAATTGAAATGGGCTGGGGAGGGGGAGGCAGGATGACGGTGTGGTTACCTCCAGTGAATGTCTATGTGCGTGGTTGTTGGTCTGGTGGTCATGTAGGAGGGAACCTGGTTTGGGGGCCGCGGGCTGGGTTTCAGGCCGTGCTGGAAGGCAGGGTGGAAGGGACCAGCCCAGTAGGTCAGGACCTGCGATCCGGAGTTTGCTGTCACCTCCTTTTGCCTCCTTTCATACCACCCTCTTCAGGACTGTTGATGTATATTATCAGTTGTCAGATACTACTTCATGACGCCAAGAGATAATGCATTTTAAGGTTTTACCTCTCATTTCAATATATGGCTCCTTGAGCTTTGTGGTCTCTGTATGTTAATAGCAATATTTAATTGTTTCTAGCGCACACATGTACATAATTTATGTCTACGTTGTTAGGTTATAGGCATGTTGGCATAATATTTGTTACTATCCTTATTGTTGCCATACAACATACCTCATTAACTGATTTGCCTTGTGCATAGTTTTCTACTATTGTAATCAAAGG
This sequence comes from Gastrophryne carolinensis, assembly GCA_027917425.1. Classification (NCBI taxonomy): domain Eukaryota; kingdom Metazoa; phylum Chordata; class Amphibia; order Anura; family Microhylidae; genus Gastrophryne; species Gastrophryne carolinensis. Next base: position 127,253,984 of record CM051239.1, read on the forward strand.
AGACATTTTATGTAATTTTTTTATGTTTAACTGTGGGCATGTATTATATTTTTGTCTATGTAGCTGTCTTGTTGTGGTGAGTGTCTTGTGATATCCAGGGTGTTGATGGATTCACAGGATACAAAGTCAACTGAAATGGCTTACAACAGTAAATGAGTAACAGTCGAGGGTAAAGTTAGTCCCGCTGACTTCACAATTCCAATAGTCACAAAGTAATCATATCTGCGTACTTCTTGTTAAAGAGATTCTGGCCCAGTGATCTGAAAAAGGTTGAGACTTATTGTCCATCCAAGACATATACATATCGACTATTACAGTCTTTAGTCACAGAATAGGAGGCTTTTTGATGGTGCAGGTACCATATTGCTACCTCTTTTGCTGCATTATCATCAGAAAATGGTTGCCCCCTTTGAAATATCTTCAGTTTATCAGTTTATGGAAGAGAAAGTGATCACTGGAAACCAGGTCTGGACTGTAGGGTGGATAGTTAATCTCAATGACGCTGCATTACATGATAGCAGGAGCTGGTGCATTGTGTCTCTAGTAATTGGTGTGTGGTGTGGCATGAATTCTAGTGACACCTTCTATATCCCAAATATTGTTGCCATGACATTTTTCAGCTGACTGCTGCACACAAAATATATTTGGAGCTGGTGACCCTTTATGCTTCCATTGCATGGACTCTTGTTTGGTGTGAGGATCATGGTGGACCCATGATTCATCACCCGGAACACTTTGAGAACAGAAGTCTCCTTGATTATATATAAGCATGTCTAAATTTTATTGGCTGAATTGCTGGCAACATGTTTTTTTCTCAGGCATCAACACTCGTGGCACCCATCAAGAACTGTCCTTTGACATAATCAAAACATTGAACATTGATGATACTGCCAAACAAAATGCCTAATTCATAAGCTATAACACTGACATTGACCCTATGAGCTTTCAAAATCATGGCCTCTACATTTTCTCAAAAAATGCTTCAACAGGGGGGGGGGGGGGGGTTTCCATTGATTCCCTACGCCAACTGCTTTGCCCTAAACTTTACTTAGTAATAGGAAGATGCATCATCACCATATACAGCAATCATCCTTTTGTGGATTTCTTTAGGCTTTTCTTCTTTCGTAAGGAATGTAATCATGCCACAAAGCTACAAATCCCTCACTGTCTTAGTAGACCCAAACTATACTGCTCTTGTTGTGCTGTTGTACTGAACATACTGGGGAAGTTAACTTATTGATGTATGTAAATATACAGTAAACACTAAGCTACTATAGTAACTTGGTTGCTTAGTTATAGTTGAAGGAACAATGTTGTTTATTAATGTTTTACTTAAAAACCTACAATTAAAACACAATACATTTAGCAAATAAAATGACAGCAATATTCTATACTTGTCCTTATGCTTGCAGGTGTATCTCACGGCTGGCTCTGTGTATCAGCTGGAAGGTCAACTGGATGAAATTGAGGACTCTGCACGTAAAATTAATAGCGTAACTACAGAGATAGAACTTGCTGATTTAGAAGATCAAGTGGCAACAGCTGCTGCCCAGGTTCATCATGCTGAACGTCAGGTAATTTATATAGGGCCCCATATATAAGTGAAAACACACTTGATGTTTGTAGCATTTGTTTATCTTTGGTGTTCTACCTACTGTATTTCTGTTTTTGTAACTTGTCTGCGTTAGTAAATGTACAGTTGTAGCATCTGCAGGTGGGAACTGGGATTGGAATCAGACCTTGATCTCTATCTGACTGTCGCAGTCTTCCTGAACAGAAAATATTCAGGACTGATATCACTTTTTTACTCTCACAGTGCTGAATCAGCCCTTATATCTTTCTGATAGTGGTAATGGACAGAAAAAAACAGACATTTTGGCGATTGACTTACCCAATAGTCCCTTATTTATAGCCCTCCATTATCAGTCCCACATCTTAACCATGTTCCTAATACTCAACCCATCTAAGCACCCACTAATGCTAAGTATACATCCTTCTTACCGTACTACATCTAACTACCTTTACTCATCCGTTCTATTTACCCCACCCACTTCCCCCACAGCTTGGGATTACTGGACATGTTATTTGTGCCAAGATGAAAGCTCTGTCCTACATGTGTGGTAGAATTTTCCTAAAATTAGGGACTTTTTGTCAAGAGTCTTTGGCTTGCTACATAGCCTTCTAGGCCAAATCATCCTTAGAGACCTGTGGGTTGCCCCTCCTGCATGTGAAGCTGAGCAGCTGTCAGGCCCGTGGGACACCCGCCTTCAGATTAAGCCCACAACCCCCAATCTCCGCTGCTAGCTTCACCTTTAGACAAGCCCCCGTTTGCCGGGACGCTTTATATGCCTCGCCGGACACGGTTGCCCCCAGGACTTAATAGCACAAAGGATGTGAGCTTACAGGGGTTGAAGGCAGATGAACCAGAGGCCAGACTGGGCAATGTCGGGTAAGTACTGGAAACAGTTCGGGTGCTTCGGTAACAGGTAATACTGGAAGAAATTCGGGTGCTCAGGAGAATTCAAGCGAAGTCGGACGTCAAGTCACAACGGGAGGTCAGAGAGCTGCGCAGTACAAAGGGATGAGACAAAGACGTGGTCGAGATTCAAGCAGATGGTCAATAACGATATAAACAGGCAATCACAGGCACAATAACAAGCCAGCTAAACGCTATCACAGGCACTGACACACTGAAGAGGTAATCCCTTTATAGGACTGACCCCGGCTGGATTGGACAGGGAGGCAGTGACTGTGGTTGGTGCAGTTTGGATCTGTGTGCTGATTGGTGCACTTCGGATCTGTGGTTTGATTGGTGCACTTCGAGAGCTTTGGGCTGATTTCCCCAGCTGAACTCCAAAGGCATACTGCCCAGAACTGCAACTCCTAGGTTTAGCTCTTTTAAACAGCCTCCAGTGGCCACTCTGTGTATAGCACCACCGGAGGACATAAGCTGACTGTACTCGCGCGCAAGCACAAGTAGAATAACAGTGGACGAGGGAGGAGGGCGCGCTCGGCGACACACGCGCCGCTGGAACTGGCATCTGAGGCAGAAGCGGCTGCTGGGCAGGAGAAACCCTGGCCAGTTGCCTAGGGACACCACGGGCACGGGCTGAAGGCAAGTCATTCATGACAGCAGCATCATCATGCACAGATTAATGTCCTTCATCCTCTAAGATAAATAGACGGGGTCCACGAAGGAAGTTTGGAAAAGGGCACACAATTTACTTGTAAATTAGAAACTGACCAGCATTTTTTATTATAGTTTGGGAACCATGGATAAAATATTTCATCCTAGACCTCCATGCCAATCTACTCAGTTGGCTCTAAGTAGCTAATAGGCCGCACATAAAGCCTCTCCTAGTAATACCTATCATACTCTTTTTTATTTCCCTTCTTTCTTTTTTCTCGTAATTGAGATTTGGTACCTCCTTATTCAATTGCTTTTGTAATCATTGTATAATAGTTAGGATAGGGCAAAATATCCACATTTCTTCTCACCTGTACTCAAAATTTAAGATATATCAAATACACTGAATTACTGAAACCTTCAACTTTTGTTTAGATTTCAGATATTGAAAGCAGAATATCAGCACTTACAGTGGCTGGATTAAATGTTTCGCCATGTGTTCGGCTGACAAGAAGGCGTGAGCAGAAGAATACTAACCAGGTATGTTCCTTTAAGTGTCTGACATGGTTTCTAGATATGTAAGATTACCATGGCATCACACTTGAGTAGGTTTACAGGAGTCAGGCTGTGTACAGCACATGTGTCCATGTCTTTTTATTAAAGAAGAGGAGCTTCCCAGACACATGTATAAAAGACGATGAGAATAGTCACATAATAACAGTCATATTTTAAGCAGATTGTCTATTGTACTCCCAATTAGAAGGTTATTGCAGTTTCTCCCCATTAAAAAATCTTCCAGCCTCCTATAATTCCTATGACATTTACTTGGAGTAATATTGCTGCAATGAACTCACAACCTTACCTTGCTATTTGCTGCTGTAATAGCAGCAAAACTACATCTCCTGGAAGTGCTCTCCATTCTGTTATAATAGGGGAGTTTGTAGAGCCTGCATTTTTTTTGTGGATGGAGAGGAGGAGGTATGGACTGTAAACTTGGCATCCACCAAACTCAAATTCAGGTAGGAAGAATGGTAACAAATGTATTCCTTCTTTAAAACTGTGAATTTGATTATTATTCAATTATATATATATAGTAATAACTTTTGAAAGACCAGGTTCTATTAGATATATTTAGCCAGAATATTACATTCTAATACTGGTTTTATTCACAGATTCAAACAATAGACACCTCCAGACAGCAACGGAGAAAACTACCGGCAACACCTCTGCAAGGTAAAGCAATGCATACAATGTGGAGATTATCAGTAAGATAATAACTTTGTGTATCTGTATCCAGAAAAAATAAGAATGTTATACAAGACTAGAAGCTCTTATAATTATGCACCCCAGTTGCGCAATGTCATTTCCACCCATAATAAGTCATATGGCAGGAAAGCTGGGCAGCACTTCAGGATTTGATGATCAGCCATTATTTGTTGAAGATATTTGCAGGGTTAGCTAGAATCCTGCAGCTTCCATCCAGTTGTCCATGTGCCCATGTAGCTATCTGGGTGTTATCTGCAGCGACTACCTGCTTTTCAGGTTCCTTGCTGTCCTGCATTCCAGTATTTCTCAGATACTCGCTGTGCCCCCTCCCACTAAAGTATATGCAGGTCCCTGCAGCTCCTTCTTCCTCCTGTAGCCTTTCTTTAAAGCTCCTCTCCCAACCCGCAAGTTTTGAGGGTTCCCCCAAAGACCCTTAATTTTCCAACATTCTCACACTCACCTATCATCCAGTGCCTAATACCTACTACCTGTTTCCCTGTACAGAGCTTCTCCCAGTGGTACCTAGGAATGGAATGGCTGCCTGGGAAGATACTGGGTCCCTGGACCTTATTCTCTCAAACAGTTTATCCTTATTCTCTGTATCCTATATTTAAAACTAGGGAGAAATTACTATACAGTACTATACAGTATGAAATACAGACACAATAAACAATACAATGAATATAGTACACCAGTATAGCTAGGCTTAGCCAGGTATATACAGTGTAAGTTGCACATATCTAATACATGCAATTGATTTTGGGAGAATTATACAGCAAGATGCTGTCTCATTTAGCACAGCCAGAGGGCACAGACTTCATGGTAATAAAATACAGATGATCTAGTGAGGAATGATCTACTTGGATCATGACACGTATTTCCTGTGCTATGAGGAGGGTGACTGTGGATGGCTTTCTGAGCGCATGGACTGATGCCACTGGGAAGTTGGCTTACTAGGTACGCTGTAAAATAACGATAGTTGGGGAGGGCAAAGCACAAAAGCGCACATGCTAAGTAGTTATAAGCTGAAACATTGCATCTACAGTGTGCATTGTAAACTTTAGGTGCAGGACCTGCAATTCGGAAAAACATCAATATATGGCAACTTCCATTGTGCTACTTCATGTATCTAACTGCATAACTGAAAACAGAATCTCACTGCCACCGGGTAAAATGCTGAGCTCAATGTAATCCACTGCCGCGTTTCAGCTGACTTTCACAAAGGTGCTGGCGCCAAGATGCTTATAAGGCTTATGCAGAGGCCTCGTTGGGCAGCAGATTCTTAATGCTTAAAAGGGCATGTCCCAGGTGGGCCCACCACTATTCTTAGGACAGCCTCACATAGGAAGCTTAAAGCCACCAATGCTGTACATAAGGCACCCTTCTTCTTAGTTTATATGCCTTCCTGGAGTTTTATACTAGTCTTAAGCACATTTGAGCAATATTAACAACTGTTGGTCTGTATTTATAATTAGGTATTAGCCTGTATATAATGGGATCAGTGTGTTTCTCCTTTCTGTGTATTTAAATGCGGGGGGAGAAGTGGGTGTGAGAATTTTAAGCACTAACACTCTGCTTTAGGACTGCTTTAAATCAGAACAAACCCTGGAATTTGACCTTTCTGGGTTTTGTTCTGTGCCCCCGGGGCATCCCAAATCGCTTACAATTCCCCAATTCTCACATAAAAGCTCACCTGTCCAGGCTCCAACGGCACATGCGCAGGCTCTTGCCCAATGAGAGCCTCTCATTAAAATGAATAGAGAGCCACATCTCCATTTAAATAGGCTGGGACAGAAGTAAGCGCACAACAGGGGATGCTGCAGCACACACTCCCCATTCAAAACAATAAGAGACGTCTGCCAAATGAGGTAGTCTCAGCAGACTGCTCTCATTGGACAAAAGCCCGCACATGCGCCGTTGGAGCAGGGAAAGGTGAGTTTTTATGGGCAAACATGGAGGTTTCACACAGCAGGGCATTCCAATTTGGGATGCCCCGGGGAGAAGCCAGGAGCCGGTCCTGGAATCTTTTAGATTTCAGGCTGGCTGCTGATGTCATTTCTCATTTCATTGCCTAATATTGCCTTCTCTTTATTGTGACCGGCACTTTTAGTAGTTAGTCTATAAGTAACCATTAGTACGAGGATGGCTTTGTTTTCTCCTAATTGTTTTTGTACGTGTCAAAACTGCAATAACCAACACAGAATATAGTTAGGAAAAGAGAACAAATCTAAACTCAAAGCTACTTCATTTTTCCAGATAGGCATACACTTAGGACTTTATGCAAGCCCAATGGGTCATTGTCTATGTAGGTAGTCTGTCCATGAGGCACTATGTAAACATGAGAAGGGTGAGTTTCCTTCCCCTATATTGGGCATTCCAGGTGGTCTGTCAGCAGACGGGCAACCCAAATTGGAGGCTGCTTTAATTGCTAAATTCTTTTCATGTTTTCATGCAATGAAAAAATGTGTAATATATCTTTTGACTGTGATTAGATCAGAAAAATAATTTAATTTGCTTCTGTTTTTATGTGTGATAAAGATGAAGAACCAGAACATCCAGCACTTAACTCAGTAAGGACATTCAATAGAAATTTTGTTCTGCAAGGATCTTTAACTCAAAGATCCAAAGAGTGGAAAAGCGCTGCTAAAGAAGTTATGGTAAGCAATGTTCTTTACAGACTATGCTAATTGCATGTCCTGGGAATATTGTCCAGTTTGTCCACTTATAGAAACCCCATTGTGATTGTCAATAATATTGGCTCTATCTAAGTATTACATTCAACTATATGGTTAACCAGATGGGTTTGTTAAATCTCCTGCTTTCAAAATATTCACCAAGGTTCAAGCCATGATCTCCCTCTAGAGTTTGGGCTATAAAAGTGTGTCTTACCCCTTTTAGTAACTGGCTTTTGAAATGGTTCCACTGAAAAGGGGGATTCTAGTAAATACTTTTTAATATCTCACAGTTTGAGGCCTAGAAAGAAACTAAAAGCAAATATGACTATGGTCCTTATTCATGAAGGGATGGCGCCAGGTAGTTCCTGTTAAGCAGCAGGTAGCGGCAAGGGGATGTCAGAGACGGCACGCAATTACACATTTATGAAGCCGAATCTGGTTAGCAACTAGAACAATGCCATGTAGCGTACGATTCATCATTATCCCAGGCTCAGCGTACAGCACCGGCGTTCAGCCTTGCAGAACGCCACATATTACCTCTCGCTACCTGGCGCTCTCCCATACATTTATATGGACGATCCTAAATCCGTTTCCTGATGCCAATTTTTTATTTTATTTTTTTTAATAAAATCTCAAATCTTTCTGACATGTATCCTGGGCTAGAAAATGACATTTTTGTAAACTTTTTTGATTAATAATATATTTATGCAGAATTGTCCTTACATGTCTGGTATTAAAGTGGATACATGTTCAAAAACAGACTTTAAACACATAGCTTCTGGCACTGTGGGCTTCAACGACCCGATTTTGAGTGCTTGCGCTGTTTAAGGCTGTTTTTTTGATGAATGCTGTGTGAGTCGGTCGCACTGAGCTGGCGCTACTGTTCGCTCCCATACAGCGTAGTACTGCGACTCACACATCATATTCATCAATGCTGGCAAGCGACTGAGGCACTCTGAAACAAACAACCATGGTCGAGCACAGCCACTACTAGCGGTCGCTCTGAAATCCGCACTACAGACGCTCATCTGACGCTACCTGGCGTTAGTAATGAATCAGGCTGCCCGGCAATAAACAGAAAGTGCTACATGGCTATGTTTTAGAGCAGGAGTGCACAACATTTTGGGGTCTAAGGGAAGCATTTTCTTATTATTCCACGTCAAGGGCCACAATATAATGAAAGCAGTAAAGTAGAAAACCGTTTAATGCAGGAAAGCTATAACCCTAAAGCATTGTATATGCTTTTATATACTGTATATAAAGAGGTGAGCAGATGTGGGCAGAGGTGAGGTAGGAAGAAGTAGGCAGATATGGAACAGGAAAAGTTGAGATGAGCAGAAGTGGTTGGTGGTGAGGAAAGCAGGAGTGGATATACGTGAGGTGGGACAGCTATTAATAGAATAAAGACCACAAAGTGCCCAAACCAAAAAATGTGAGTAGATCTCATAGATCACAGACAGCACTACTGGTTTCAAGCTTTTTCCAGCTAAAACATTTTGCCTGGATATAGGCCATGACCTCCCCTGCATTCTGCTGATGGTTTTGCAGAAATGCCTATGAACCATCAAAATACAATGTCTCTGCAACCTAATAGTAAATCTCTATAGAAAAGTTAGTCACTACCTCACTTCCTTCAGGAACTATTGCTAAACAGCCTGTTTCAAAAAGAATTCTAGATTACCTGTCATTAGGAGGAGAGGCACCAATAAGTATCAAGTCCTGTTCTCTATTCTTGGTGTGCCACACACCCCGCTTCACTTCTTGAATATTCATCCATTATTGGGTTAATCCACCGCAGGTGACGTAGTGCAGAGAGGAAGTCTTGTAACGAGCCCCCTTCCGGCCTATATATACCTGGTACCTCCCTTCAATCACCAGTATTTTTTCTCTCTGCTTGCTGACAAGTCAGAAGATGGAAGTCTCCTGCTTACAGGTAGGCCGGGGTATTCTTACCCCGCCACCCCCCTTTTGGTCTATTTCTGCCCGGTTTGAGTTTGTATACCTTTATGGTGAAATGGAAGCCTCCCAGCCTTGGCTGCTCACCGGGCAAATGGTAGATGGCACTTTAAGTGCCTAGGAGCTTATCTCCTACCGCTCGACCTCATGCGTGAGGCAATGCGGCTAACCGGCATGGTGATCCGGAAATGGGATGCCCCTGTCCCGAGGGTCCCCGTAGCCCCTTACTCTCCCGTTACGGTCCCTTCTCCCTTCACTATGGGGGAGGGGGGGGTGTGTGAGGGTGTGCTTTTAGTATGTGTGTTTCACTTGTATCACTGCATGTTAACATATATGTCATGTTTATACATTCACTGTAGCATGTGTATATTTTGGGTCTGCTTTAAGGGCAGGTTGCGCTGGGTATAGGCTGGCCACTTCTCTGGCAGTTTGTTGCTTTGTGTCCCCCTTGCTGTCCAGGTAAGCGGCCCCTCCCGTTGGGGCCGTTAAAATGGGGAATACTTTTTAACATTACAGTGAGCAGTCACTGTTATTAAGGGGGCGTCATTTAAGGGCACTTGGTGCCATACTTATATGTTATACACATGTGAAGGATCTGATGGTTGTTTCTTTGCCTTGCAGATCCTGGGATCCCTGCTTATGCTAGCCCTCCGGCTCTATGTGCCTGGCTAATTATTGGGATTGCTTTGAATGTTTATATACATAGACTATATATAAATATATATATATAGTTTCTATTAAAGGGGATCTAAACTTAAAAAAAAAAAAAAACAATTTTTTTTTATAAAAATCCTCCCTGCCGGGACATTACTAAATAAAGGGGGCATCCCGGGTCGGCTTATGCCTTAAAAGTCCCATTATTGCGAATACCATAAATCACCATATGGAGGCTTCCGTAGATTCCGGAAACGGTTCCGCTGTGCCGTTTGGGGGGTGCGTAGGTTGTGGGGTTCCACTCCCAGCTGATGATATCTTTATTTGCATCCCTTGTGCAAAACAGACTATTGCGCGCCAGTCCGTTGCTTCGGCTGCGGGGCCATCGCATCCTTCATCATCTCCTACCTCTCCCTCCCTATTCCGGACCCCGCATGACACTGTCAAAAGTGGGGATTCGCATTCCGAGGCGGCAGCACAGCCCTGCCCCCGGAAAATGATGCCCGTTAAAGCAGCGTTGAAGGCCGCTGCAAAACGAAGGCACCTGACTCCGGTACCTTCGGCTCCACAGGACCAGTTTTGTGAACCTGTGGAATGGTCCGATGGATCCCCGGACGAGGATGAACTCCCGTCGGAGTCAGATGAGCCGACAGGTCAGCGTGTGGCTGATAAGATGGGCGATTGGTCAGAGGGGATTGTTTTTGACACCCCCTCCATTCTGGCTCAAATGTTTAAAATTTTGAGTTTAGATACGCCTGAGGCGGCCGCCCCGCCAAAGGGTCAGTTGTTTAAAGAGCCTCAGCCGAGTTTGGTTTTTCCCAGACAGCACCACTTTGAGAGGGTGGTTCTTAAGGAATGGGAACATCCCACACGGTTATCTGGAATTCCTTCCAGTTGGGAAAAGCGTTATCCTTTTCCACCAGAATTGGTGAAGCTTTGGTCTGTCCCTCCGGACGTCGATACCCCTGTACTAGGACTCTCCAGCTCGGCTATGGTACAATCTGCTGAGACCACTGTCCCCAAAGATGGGGAAGATCGTAGGATTGACCAATACGCTCGACATGGTTTTATCTATTCCGGGTCAGCATTGCGCCCGGTATGTGCTTCAGCCCTTCTTCTATTGGCAATTAAGTCCCTAATTCAGGGGCTATATGAGGATCTTGATCCCGCTTGCAAACAGTTCACTGCACTTAAGCAGTGTGAATCTTTTGTGGCTTATGTCCTGGCCGCTCAGGACGATGCGCTGACTATGAGTAGCAAGGCGGCAGCTATGCTGGTGGCTATTCGCAGGTCAGTATGGCTACGTCAGTGGTCAGCAGACACGCCTTCCAAAAAGGTACTCACAGCTCTCCCCTTTTTGGGGTTGCGTCTGTTTGGGGAGAAAATTGATTCAGTCGCAAAAGGTGGTAAGATGCCACAACGCAAAAGGCCTCGTGGTCCCTTCAGGGGGACAAGTTCCGGTAGGCCTTCCTTTCAAAGGTTCAGAGCGGGTAAAGGTACGTCCTTTCCCGCTACCAGTGGCGCAGGTTGGACTCGGGGGAGGGGCCGTGGCCGGCCCACTCAGTCCTGGGGCACCAAGCCCAAACCTGCTGATAAGCTCACTCAGCAATGAGGGGCTGCCCTCACCCGTGCGGGTGGGGGGACTATTGCGACACTTCTACCATTGGAACCATGTGGTTCCAGGCAGATGGATCCAGGAGGTAGTGTCGCCAGGTTACAGCCTGGAATTCGAGTCTCACCCTCCCTCACGGTCCATTCAGGGGTCGGTTCATCCCGGCCTGAACTCTCATCAAGACGGAGTGTGTCTTTCTTTTGCCCAAATTCACACAAGAACGCTTCAGCTATTTCTGCTAGCGTGTTGGGACCAGCAACCTGTGTTGTTGGATCAGTCCTTCCAGTTGTCCTCCTGTGTACGGCAGTCCCTCCTGTGGTGATTGGTCTCGACCAATCTTGTATAGGGCAGGTCTTTCCTGACCCCCCTTTGGAAAGGTGTCACCACGGACACCAGTCTGTCGGGATGGGACAGATTCTGGAAGGAGCTGCGGTTTCAGGGGCAGTGGAGGCCCCACTTACCCATCAGTATTCTGAATCTGAGAACCATTTGTCAGGTGTTTGCCCTCCTGACTCAGTACGTTCTGGGCCTTCGGGTCCAGATGTGTTCAGACAGTCGATCAGCAGTTGCTTACGTCGGTCTTCAGGGAAGGACGCGCAGTCTGAGTACTCTCAGAGAAATGTCCCTGATCCGGACATGGGCAGTGTTCCATGTTCCCTGTCTCTCGGCGGTTTACATTCCAGAGGTGATGGAACAGGTAGCGGACCGGTTGAGCAAGTGCTCTCCCCGTCTGGAAGAATAAGCTCTCCATCCTCGGGTGGTTCACTTATTGTGTCTCCAATGGGAGACCCCGGAGGTGGACCTGTTGGCCCCTCATCACTATCACAGGCTCCCGAGCTTCGTGTCACTCTCCCGGGATCCTCTGACTCTGACAGTGGACGTCAGGTCCCTGAACTGAGGAGCTCTGGGATTTCTATACCAGTTTCCTCCGTTGCCCTTGCTGGGCAGAGTTCTTCAGAAGTTGGCTCTGGAAAGGGTGTACGCCGTTCTCATGGCCCCAAGGTGGCCAGGACGAATAAGGTTCGCGGACATTGTTTGGCTGGCAGTGGACCAGTTCGTTCTGCCTCTTCGGCCCGATCGGCTCACTCAGGGTCAATTGTGTTACCCCAATTTACCAGCGCTGGGTTTGATGGCCTGGCTGCTGAAACCTCCATCCTGAAGGAGGAGGGTCTTTCTGATTCAGTCATTAAGACTCTGATCAGTGCCCGGAAGAAGTCTTCTTCCATCACCTACTATAGGACTTGGAAAGCATATATCACTTGGTGTGAGATAAGATCTTTTCCTTGTAGGGTCCTTTCGGTCCCCAGGATTCTGGAGTTTTTACAATCAGGGCTGGACTCTGGTCTCCAGCTAAGTACGTTGAAAGGGCAGGTCTCTGCCTTATCTGTCTTTTTTCAGAAGCGTGTTGCGCTAAAACCTTTAGTTAAAACTTTTTTCCAGGGGGTTACGCATGTGTGGCCTCCCAGGAAACCATTACTCCCTGTTTGGGATTTGAATTTGGTTCTTTCGGCTCTTCAGGCTCCTCCTTTTGAGCCTTTGCAAGATATTGCTTTGTCTACCCTGACTCAGAAGATTGTCTTCTTGGTAGCGATCACTTCTGTCCGGCGTGTCTCAGAATTGGCGGGCTTAACTATCCAGGCGCCTTACTTCGAGAGGCATCAGGATAAAGTGGTCTTTAGGTTCAAGCCAGACTTTCTTCCTAAGGTTGTTTCTGCTTTTCATTTGAACCAAGATATTGTTCTTCCCTCCTTGTGTCCTAATCCTAAGAATGACAAAGAGAGGGTTTTGCATTGTTTGGATGTAGTACGCTGTGTTAAGTACTACTTGATTATCACGTCTCCTTTCCGTAGGACGGATTCCTTTTTTGTTGTGCCCCATGGGCCTAAGAAGGGTTTGGCACCAGCCAAATCTGCCATTAGCAAGTGGATACGTCAGGCCGTTACTGCGGCCTATTCTGCTAAGGGAAGAGTTCCCCCTTTTCGTATTACTGCTCATTCCACTCGCGCTGTTGGGGCGTCTTGGGCTTTTCAGCACCAAGCTTCTGTTGAACAGGTTTGTAAGGCCGCCACTTGGTCTTCTGTTCACACTTTTTCTAAGTTTTACAAAGTTGATGTGCGGGCCTCAGCGGATGCTGTTTTTGGCCGCAAAGTTCTGCAGACTGCAGTCATTTAAGTTATGCTTCACCTGGCCTTGAGATGCCCTTCCCTTGTGGACACTGCTTTTGGATGTCCCAATAATGGATGAATATTCAAGAAGTGAAGCGGGGTGTGTGGCACACCAAGAATAATACCATTTTGTGAGTACTCACCTGAAAAATGGATATTGTTGGTGTGCCACACACCCCGCTTCACACCCGCCCTTTTCGGTGTTACCGAAGCATTTATATGGTGAAGCCCTTTTTTATTTATATCAAAATTGATTTTGGAGGTTACCGGTGGAATACTGGTACCTTGTCTTTCTGCTTTTTAAATATACTGGTGATTGAAGGGAGGTACCAGGTATATATAGGCCGGAAGGGGGCTCGTTACAAGACTTCCTCTCTGCACTACGTCACCTGCGGTGGATTAACCCAATAATGGATGAATATTCAAGAAGTGAAGCGGGGTGTGTGGCACACCAACAATATCCATTTTTCAGGTGAGTACTCACAAAATGGTATTTTCCTCTTCTGCATTGGTGATTGTTGTGGGTGATGTGATCGTGTCAACTCCTGATCTACAGTATAGTGTAATTTCTAAATATGCGTTAGACGTATACAGATTGTAGGAAATTTTGTTTTTTATAACTGGTATACAGTATAACTGTGGTATTCATAATCCATTGTGAGAGCTTATTCCTACTTTATTATGATTTATTTCAGGAACCCACTAAAGGCACGACCATAATGTATTAAAGACACATTGTAATACTGCCAAAAAGTATGATGCCTAAAACTGTACACAAGAGTGCCTTTATCTGTCAGCCATTATGTTATTCATGAGAAACAGGACCTTGTGTGTTGTTGCAATGCCTATAGCATTAGGCTTTGTTCGGATACCTCACTGGGAATGGTCAACATTATGGTCTACTAAGTGGAACTCTGCCTTAAGTTCTTTGAAGACTCCAGAAAAGGTTACTGAGTTTCAAGAAAGGCTTTCCGTTTTATTATGCACTTTTTGTTTTCATTATTGTATTACCAGTAACGTGTCCAAGACTGTTGTGTATTCTATATTTTTTATGTATTCTTTTGCCAAATAAGTTGAAGGTGGTTTGTGAAGGTGTTTCCCCAAATGCGTCTGTATTCAGAAGAACCTTAAATGCTGTACTTCTTTATGCCAGAATTTCTTATTTCAATGTCTCTGTAACACTTTAATATCTAATATGCATTGACAATATATAGGAACAGTAAAACAAAAGCTCCACTGTGGCAACTTAAAGTGGCTTACTCCCCCCCCCCCCAACAGGGTAACCAGATAAGGGTTTTGAGTTCCTTTAAAGAACCTCTCAAGGCTAAGCGCAAATTCAAAGCATGCATGTCTTACCTCCCAGCCAAGTCTCGAGTCTTGTTGTTGAATTATGATCTCTTGTATTAAAGCCACACTGTGCAATTTTCTTCATAGCCTGTGTATTATATTCATTATGTGAATGGCGAGAGAGCTTGTCGATTCTTGCCTGTTTTATTTTCTGCACAGCTTACAGTCAGAATATAAAATTGGTATTCCTTGTTTTGCTGGCAGCATACAATGAAGCACAAAGAACACAAGCAGAGCAATACGCATAGTGTTTTTCACACAGTGTGTTGCAGGGAGGGGTGGGGGCTCAGCCCACTGTCTGGAAAAAGGCAAATAAACTAAAAACAAATATTGGGACTTTGGCTATGAAAATGGTGCTAGAAATCAGCAACAACAGCCTCATAATGCCGCACAGCAGATTAGCTGCATGGGAGGTAAGAAAATAATGATTTCAATTTCAACTTCTTCTGGACAAATGGGTAGTTAACTAAATGTAAAACACTCAGATCACTGAATGTGTTAATATGCTGTTAAAACTACATTTTCAGCTAGATAAAAAAAAGCTATACTCACCTTTTCTCGCATGCAGATCATTGCTCCCAGTCTGGGGCTGCAGCACTCACCTGAAATGCTGGATCCAGGTCCCTCGCAGCCCAGCACCATATGTAGTGCAGCTCTCTCGTCGTAAGTCTTTTCCTGACTCCCTCCGATGTGGCGATGCCCCCGCAATCCGTCACGGTGAGCTGCCACGCCCCCTCCATTCACTGCGGGGGCTGAATTCAGCCTTTCAGGTGAGCGCTGCAACCCCGAACCAGGAGCACCAGGCTGCTTGGGAGAAAATGTGCTTTTTTATCTGACTGAAAATGTACTTTAATCCCAAATAATATTTAGATGACAGTAGCCTCAGTAATAAGCAACTAAAAGCATCACCTCTTGCATCTAGCATAACATCTAGCCTCCTTAATAGGAAAGAGAGCCCGAACAAAGTAGTAGCCAAGTGCTATGCCAATCAATGCTATCTAGCTTTCAGCTATTGCTTGCTGTAGCCATTTCACCTTTAAATTAAACATTTAGAATGTGAATTAATAATATGACTTGCACATAAATTAGAATATAGAATAATATATTCACATACAAGGTAAGACTAATTTAACGCTCATAAATCCTGTACTGTGCAATGGGGTTCCGGGCTATATATTGTGAACAAACTTGCAGACAAACCAGGCTAGCTGGTCAGAATTGCCCTTCTATCCGCACTGAGCAAATACTTTACCTCACAATATCAATTCAAATAGAAAAAAGCAGCTGAGTTATGTTGAAAACACATTTTAAAATATATTCCAGCTTTATTGTTCCAGATTTAAAACAATGCATCTTCTATCCATATGTCCACCACATGAACGCACGTTTCAACTCAAGAGAAATTGCCTTAATCACCATGTAGGTAGATATAATCACAGTAGACAGCAGGCATCTCAGAGGAGTATCACAAGCAATGCCATGTCTCCTGGTGCCAAAAACAGATGTCCGTATTGAAGAGTGGCTGTTTACTCCCTGTGCACCCGGTACCCCTCAAAGTCGCTAGAGGGGAGATGGAGACAGTGTGTAGGGACCCGGAGAAAGCCTCACGGTGTGCCCCCCAGTTTCATCCTCACCGAACGCTCACCAGCTGTCCCAAGTGTCTGATGACACTTGTACGGCAATTCTGCAGAGGAATCCATGTGATATTCTAGTCTGCTAAAAAAGTCGACTACTATAGAGACTCTTTGTTTGAGTCAACGTATGCAGAGTTAAACCAACTGCACAAGACATTAAATCCTGATTCAGGATGCCCTGCTGTATGACTCCCCCCGGAATGCTCTCCTTACCTCTTCAGCGATTTAACAGTACATGTGGCAATCAGCATTCTATGCTGCACAATGACTTAGAATTCTGAATAGAAGGAAAAAGGAAAGCATGCCAGTGGCTAATTACCTCCAGCTAATTACCAAGTTAGACAATGAAAGTGACTGGCGTTTTCTCCACTTGGAGCGCACTTTTTTCACCTGATGCATATAATCATATGGCTTATCAATCTTTCCTTCTGTGAGTCAGTGAATGCTACTAAATTGGAAACTGGCATAGTGGCTATGATCATGGAGGATCTGTTTCTGAAGAGATGTGAAGCAGTCACCAGGAAGGCTCAGGGTGGTAGTTAAAGGCTTCATTGTATGCAGCAAAAAGTAGGCCTCCGTTGGAATCATTCAACTGAGCTTACTGTTTAGAAAATATAGAGTCTCATTTGAAACAAAAATATAATATTAACCATGCATTCGGAGGATTATATCTGTTTTCTCAGATGGTCAGATTTAGAGGCAGAGCTACTTTAAACAGACCACAACCCAGGCTTTCCACTCACCTAGGCTTTGGTCCGCCTTCACAATTAGGGATATGTGTGAATTCCAATAGATTGCTGATAATATTACTGACCTTCATGCTTCCTGGTTCATGCACACACTTTCAGCCAATCAGAACACACATCAGCCCGAGAGATACCGCTGCGACCCAACCATTCACCGCGGGTTTGTCTGATTGGTAAGAATACCAGGTGAGCCCCGAGCCTTATGCTTCATTAAGATTTAAGAGCCTTCATGTGTAAGTTAATTTTATTTCAGTTTTTTTCTTTAAAGTGGACCAACACCCAGGATTTTGACTATCCTGGGTCTTGGTCCACTTCGGTGGGGCACCCCAGATCGGGGTGCCCCGCTGTGTGAAACCCCCCCGAACCCCCCGAACTCACCTCTCCCCGCGGCGACGGACAAGCCGCGGACAAGCGGCTCCTCCGCCGCCGCCTCCCGCGCGTCCCTGTTGACGCGCGCGTGCCCGCGCCGGCCATTCACAGATGGCCGGCGCGGGCACGCGCACGTCTAGAGGGGCGCGAGGGAGGCGGCGGCGGCCAACTAAGGTAAGGAGTTTGGGGTGTTTGGGGGGGTTTCACCCCGCGGGACATCCCGATCTCGGATGTCCCGCGGGGAGGGAGGTGATCGGCCCGGGAATCTTATAGATTCCCGGGCCGATCACCGGTGGGTGTTGGTCCACTTTAAGCTTTACTGGAAATAAGTTTTGTAAATTAGGGTAGTACCTTTAAAGTGGATCAAGGCCCACTCATGCTGCCATGAAGTCTAAAAGGGCCATGTGAAAGCTCTCCTCTGGGGCATCCCGACTTAACATGCCCTCCTGGGTGAAACCACCCTGGTTTTGCTAGAAACATTGTCAAGCAATCCTTCGGAGGCATCCACAATTTTCCTTCATCCAGTGCGCACACCCCTGCCAGTGGAGGGGCTAGCGGCCAGTGCCTGTTCAGAAAAGATTGCTTTAATATGCACCATAATCTATTCTGATTGGGGGAGAGCCTGTCCATGATTATTATTTGGGGGGGGGGGGGTTGTGATACATGGCAGTTGTGTGCTTGCACACAAATAGGATATTTTTTTCTGTGCACATGGCCAAAGAGGGGGTCTTCTTTAATCATGGCACCCAGAGAGCATTTGGGGGATTAGGTGCTTTGCACAGGACCACTTCAATCATGTCCTGGCCAGGAATGGAACCTGCCACCTTCCTGTCACAAGATCTCCTCCTTACTAAAGCTAATACTGCCCCTAATCCCATGTACATGGATTGAGGTAAGAAAACTGATTATCCTAAGGTTTCACCCAAAAAGGCATTCCAAAGCGGATTTAAGCTTTATGAAGAAGCAAGTGCCTACAGTTGAAACTTAGGATACTTTCTTTAAAGTTTCTTTCTGAGTGAGCTAAAAAAAGAAGGCAATATGTCTTCCCTGCAACTATTCAGGCATTGTTTGTCTCTGTAAAACTGCCAGATGCTAAAATCATGTCCACTGGCATCCATACATGCCCTCGGAGACTCACACATGTCACGCAATGCACTAACTCAGCAAGCTCCATTTATTGCTGTGAATGGAGTGGGCAGTGAGTGCGTAGTAGTGGTAGACCTGATTGGGGAAACTGATCTCTAAGAGTTCACAGAGCCTGATATTGCTTAGTCAGAAGCAAGAGGGAAAAGGTAAGTATCTTATTCTAAGTATGCAGCACGTCCTGCTCCAGATAATGATTCATAACAGATGGGATTACCTCTGCTAGAGGGCGCTTGACTGCAGAGATGGCAAAAAGAGGCCCCTCCCGGTCCCATATATACCCGGGACCTCCCACAAATTTCCCAGTATCTTCTCTGCAGTCGGCTGCTAAGGACAAGATGATGGCTTCTCTTCTCGCAGGTGAGCGGGGCTTAACAGCCCGCGGCCCTGTAGGACTATTCCCACCCGTTCCACTTTTTATTTATGCCTCCCAGCCTTGGCTGCGCTGGTCGGGTGATGGTAGGCAGCACCTCTTACAGGTGCTTTGTCTGGAGCCCTTGCTCCAACCGCAATCCCCCACCAAAGGGTAGGCGGTGCAGGTTATGGTGAAGCTGGTTTGGGATGCCCCGTCCGCTCCTTGCCCTCCCCCGAATTTGTCATTTTGGGTCTCCTTAGCTGATACCCGCTCTTTACCCTTCCTCCCGCTATCCCGTTCGTTCGGGGGCGGGGGGAGATATATATACATGCTTGTGTGTGTGCGTGTGTGTGTTACTGCGCTTTTGTCTTGGTGCTCCGCGCCCTGAGTGTTTCTACTTGCCATTTTTAAAATTGCCGCCAGTCCCTTCCGCGCACCTATTGGCTGCTGGGAGGCAGGCTCTTAGCCTGTCTGTGCGCTCTTCGGAGGGGGCGTGGCCTGTCGGCTGACGCGCTCTGTGTCGTTTCCTCCTGCAGCCCGCCCCTTGAGGTTCCTCCAGCGCCATTTTGGTCCTCTCCTGGTGTGCTTGCTGGCTTCCCACCATGGTCCGTGAGTGCCCCTGCGGGCTTGGGTTTTTTTATTTAGATGTCATTTCTGTGTACTTATGGGTGTCCTTATTGTGTCTCGCAGGCGGAAAAACTATATTAAGAGGTTTCTCCCGGTCCTATCCCCTCTGTTAATTCTCAGTAACTTTATTAGAGGCCTAATCTGTTAAATCCTGCCACTTCCCTGCGGACATTTGGGGCATCCCGGGTTGCTGTACAGCGTAATTCCTATTGGCCAATTGGCCCACTGTAATCACCATATGGAGGCTTCACAGGATATTGTGCTCGGGGTCCCCTCGGGACAAGCCCGGCTGTGTGTGGTGTGTGGGGCATCCCCTGTGAGCGATGATGTGCGGGTTTGTGTACCCTGCGCCCAGCAGGCACTTGCGCTGCATTCTGGGCTATCTGTGACTGGGCCTGCGCCCACTATGTCTTCACCCACTCCCCCTCACTTGAATTTAACTCCCAGTGAGCTGAATACTAGTGGGGAGTCTCAGCCTGATGTGTCTTCTAGGTTGGCTTACATTGAGAGGTTGATTGCTAGCTCTGTGGCCCGTAAGGCCCCAGCTAAGAGACGGCATGTGGCGCCTGGTGCGTCTGCCCTTCCTATGGAGACTGAGGATTTCCTTGACTTGTCTGACTATACCCCACTTGAGGAGGGGGAATTATTCTCGGATTCAGAGCTTTCTGATGATCAGCATTTTGGTGGCGCCAACGCTGGCTCTGATCATTGGGATGCTGATAACACCAATAGACTGTTGACTCAGTTATTTGAAGTGCTTTCTATTTCCCTTCCTGCTGCGGCTCCCAAGCAACAGGGGGAGTTGTTTAGTACTGATAAGCCACATTTGGAATTTCCAGAACAGGCCCATTTCAATAATCTTGTTCTCAAGGAATGGGAACGGCCCAGCCTGCTTCCTGGAATCCCTAGGGGCTGGGATAAAAGGTATCCTTTTCCCTCTGCTGTGGTTAACTGTTGGTCAACCCCCCCAGAAGTGGATGCTCCAGTCTTGGGGTTGTCCAACACCTCTGTGGGTCATTCCCGATTCCTCTACCTTGAAGGATAGTGAGGACCGGCGTATTGACCAGCTGGCTTCCCATGCTTTTGCCTGTGTGGGATCTGCCTTGCGTCCTGTCTGTGCTTCTGCTATTACTGCTGTGGCTATTAGGACTCTCATCAAGGGTCTGCTGGAAGGCTCCCCTGATGATACTTCTAGTGCTGAGTTCAGGGCCTTGTCACAATGTGAGATGTTCACTGCTTATATCCTTTCTGCCTTGGATGACACCATTAGGATGTGTAGTAGGACCTCTGCCTTGGTGGTTGCTATACGCCGCTCGGTTTGGCTGCATCAGTGGGCAGCTGATAACGCTGCTAAGAAGGCCCTTACGGGGCTCCCCTTTTAGGGGCTGCGCCTTTTTGGTGATCGCTTGTACCTGTTTGCAAAGGGGGGTAAGTTGCCCCAACGCAAGAAACAGCCGTGGCCCTTTTGGGGGTTGGGTGCATTTACCCCCTCCTCTCATGGATCCAGGTCTGGGAGGGGGGTATCCTTTGCGGGGCACAGGGAAGCACACTCAGCCACGAAGGGGTGCCCTCACCCATCCGGCGTCTCTTCGCTCATGTCTGGGGATAGCAGGTCTCAGACAGGTGGATTCTGTAGGTTGTGTCCTCCGGCTACAAGCTAGAGTTCGCTGCCTGGCCGCCTCCAAGATTCCTCAGGTCTCGGATTCCTCTAGAACCCCTGGCAGCTCAGGGTC
Source organism: Gastrophryne carolinensis (assembly GCA_027917425.1). Classification (NCBI taxonomy): domain Eukaryota; kingdom Metazoa; phylum Chordata; class Amphibia; order Anura; family Microhylidae; genus Gastrophryne; species Gastrophryne carolinensis. The sequence goes on from CM051239.1 coordinate 127,275,393, forward strand.
TGTTTCTGGCTGTGCAAAACCTATTGGACATGGGAGTCATCTGTCAGGTCCCTCCTGGGGAAAGAGGTCTGGGTTTTTATTCAAATCTCTTCACAGTACCCAAAAGGGATGGTTCCATCAGACCCATCCTAGACTTAAAGCTTATCAACAAGTTCATCAGAACCAGACACTTTCTCATGGAGACCCTGCGCTTCACGATCAGCTCTTTGCGCCCGGGGGACTTCATGACCTCCATAGACATCAAGGATGCTTACCTTCATGTACCAGTCTTCCCAGAGCATCGGAGATTCCTCAGGTTCGCACTGGAGGACCAGCACTACCAATTTGTAGCACTGCCCTTCGGTCTCACCTCGGCCCCCAGAGTCTTCACCAAGGTGCTGGCAGGTGTTATGGCTCTCCTCAGAGCTCGGGGCATTCGCATTCTTCCTTATCTGGACGACCTCCTCATCACTTCTCATTCTTTCCAGCAGGCAGAATTGGATACCCAGCAGGTGGTGACTGCTCTGGAAACATTCGGATGGGTGATCAATCACCCCAAATCCTCCCTGTCTCCGTCTCTGGTGACCTCCTTCCTGGGCATGAATCTGGATACTGTTCAGGCCAGGATTTTTCTTCCTCAGCAGAAGGTGGATTCTCTTCAAGCTCTGGTTCATTTCCTTCTGTCCTGCCCTCGCCCTTCCATCCGGCAAGGGATGCAGCTTGTGGGACAAATTGTGTCCTGCTTCGAGGCAGTTCCTTATGCTCAGTTCCACATGAGACCTCTTCAGCTCCATCTCCTATCAGTCTGGGACAAGAGTCCCCTGTCTCTGGATCAGGCCTTTGTTCTGTCTTCTCTGGCCCCGCGGTCCCTCTTGTGGTGGCTGGACTCGAGGAACCTGTTGGGGGGCAGATCCTTTCTGGCCCCCTGTTGGGAGACGGTCACCACGGGTGCCAGTCTGTCAGGTTGGGGGGGGCTTCTGGAGAACCCTACAATTCCAGGGGCTGTGGGGCCCTCAGGAGGCCCATGCCCCCATCAACGTCCTGGAACTGAGGGCGGTTCGGTTGGTACTGGCCCAGTTCACTCCTCACCTTCAGGGCCGGCCGGTCCAAGTTCGCTCAGACAACCAGACGGCGGTTGCCTACATCAATCATCAGGGAGGGACTCGGAGCAAGAGTGCCCTCAAGGAGGTGTCCATGATTCTGTCCTGGGCGGAGGACAATGTTCCTTGAATCTCAGCAGTGTACATTCCGGGGGTGGAGAATCTGGAGGCGGACTCTCTGAGCTGGGGGACCTCTCGCCTGGGGGAATGGTCTCTCAGCAGCGAGGTCTTCCTGTCCTTATGTCACCGTTGGTGGGTGCCGGGCGTGGATCTGTTTGCATCTTGCCACAATCACAGCTCCCATTCTTTGTCTCTCTGTCCCAGGACCCCCTGGCCCTTGTGGTGGATGCTCTGACTCTGTCCTGGCAGGGGTTCAGTCTCCTGTATCTCTTTCCTCCGTTCCCACTACTGGGCAGGGTTCTGCGCAAGCTGGTGCAGGAAAGGGTGCCAGCTATTCTGGTGGCCCCCCCATTGGCCAAGGCAGGTGTGGTTCGCAGACATCGTGCAGCTGGCGGTAGATCAGTACGCTCTGCCCTTGGTTCCGGACCTTCTCACTCAAGGGCGGCTATGCTATCCCAATTTTCAAACGCTGGCTTTGACGGCCTGGCTGCTGAAACCTCCATCTTAAGGGATGAAGGGCTTTCTGATTCTGTGGTTAATACTCTAATCAGGGCAAGGAAGAAATCCTCTTCTACCATCTACTATAGAATCTGGCGGACCTACATTGACTGGTGTGAGTCTAGGGCCCTTCCCTATCGGGTGTTCTCCATTCCTAGGATCTTGGAGTTCCTTCAGCATGGCTTGGATCTGGGACTTCAGCTCGCTCAAGGGTCACGTTTCTGCTTTGGCTGTTTTCTTTCAGAGATCTTTCGCTCAACATCCTCTGGTCAAGACCTTCTTCCAGGGGGTTGCTCATGTGCTCCCCCCCCCCCCCCCCCGCAAACCTCTGTTGCCAGTTTGGGACTTGAATTTGGTTTTGTCTGCCCTTCAGGTCCCTCCATTTGAGCCTGTGCATGAGGCTGCTCTGTCTATTCTTACTCTTAAAGTTGCCTTTTTGGTGGCTATCACCTCGGTCAGGCGTGTTTCGGAGTTGGCGGCCCTTTCTATTCAGGCCCCCTACTTTGAGAGACACCAGGACAAGGTGGTTTTCCGCTTTAAACCTGATTTCTTGCCTAAGATTGTCTCTGCCTTCCATCTCAATCAGGACATTGTGCTTCCTTCCTTGTGCCCTAATCCTGGTAATTCCAAGGAGAGGGCCTTACATTCCCTGGATGTGGTCAGGAACTTGAAGTTCTACTTGGTGGCTACTGCACCTTTCAGAAAGACTGCTGCCTTGTTTGTGGTCCCTTCGGGTCCCAAGAAGGGTCTGGCTCCTGCTAAGTCTACTATTAGCAAATAGATTCGTCAGGCTATTTTTAGGGCCTATTCTGCTAGGGGAAAGGATCCTCCTTTCCGTGTTACTGCTCATTCTACCCGTGCTGTTGGGGCCTCCTGGGCCTTCCAGCACCAGGCTTCTGTTGAACAAGTTTGTAAGGCTGCTACTTGGTCTTCTGTTCATACTTTTTCCAAGTTTTACAAGGTTGATGTTCGGGCCTCAGCGGATGCTGTTTTTGACCGCAAAGTTCTGCAGGCGGCAGTGGTTTGAACTGCGCGTTGTTGCTTTTTGGGATCCCACCCTATTTACGGACACTGCTATTGGATGTCCCATCTGTTATGAATAATTTTCTGGAGCAGGACGTGCTGCATACTTAGAATAATATAATTCTGTGATTACTCACCTTGTAGAATTGGTATTATAAGTATGCAGCACGTCCTGCTCCACCCCACCCTGTTTGTATTATATTGGATCCTCTGTATGGTGATTGTTATCCTTGTTAACGTTGTTGATTATCATTGGCTTCTCCTGGTTATCCTTCCTGCTTTTCTATACTGGGGAATTTGTGGGAGGTCCCGGGTATATATGGGACCGGGAGGGGCCTCTTTTTGCCATCTCTGCAGTCAAGCGCCCTCTAGCGGAGGTAATCCCATCTGTTATGAATCATTATCTGGAGCAGGACGTGCTGCATACTTATAATACCAATTCTACAAGGTGAGTAATCACAGAATTGTATTTTTTATCCTAATCTGAATTGTCCTTTTATGGAAAATAAGAGATCAGGGCCTTGATTTAAGAAGGGTAGTAGAGAAAAATTCTCATGATAGTAAAAAATTCACTTAATGAGAAAAAAGCCTGAAAATGTCACTGTTGTCGATTCACCAGTTTGGAAGACAATGAAAGTTAATGATACTTTTTTTACTCCTTGGAAAAGTAGTGAACATTTAATTCCTCTTTTCTCATAAAGTGGATTTTTAATACCCAGGGATTTTTTTTTCTGATGTTATTGAATCGAAGCCAACGATTGTAATTTAGGGCCATTTCTTTTAAAAAGGAAGGATAGTTCATTTAAGCTTTTAGAAGACTCAGGGGACCGATTCACCTGGGATTATAGGCTTAGAAATTGCTAATAAAAATATAAAAAGATTTAATATCCAAACATAAACTAAATTATAGGATTTAAATCCGCTTAAAAAAGCAGGACAATCGTTTCTGGTCCACCTGCCCATGCCACAGATTATGCAACTCTTTTTCTTTCAATTGGTAAAGAAATATACCTTTAGCCCTTTCACCTCCATGCCTTTTGTACCACTTTCTTTCTTTAGTGTGAAAAAAGATTACTTTTTAATGTATCATCTTTCATTTAAAGGACTTGTGAATGCCAGTTGTTTGCCTGACCATTGATAAAAAACTGCTGTTATATTGTATTAAACAGTATCAAGCGTTTCATGTGCTGTAGAATAGTTCGCTATAAAAGCATGTTATGAAGCTACTGTAGTGTTCCAATATTCTGTCTTCTGAAATGAAACTATGTACTATATAAGCATTGCAAAAAAAAGTCATCTTTATTTTATTTTGCTAAAAAGATTTATTTGTGCCAAATGAGTGTAAAAAGAGTTTATTGTTCAGATATACCACAATGATAATTATTTTTGCCATCAAGTGATTCTTTTAATATTTATATTGAATTATTTTTTTTTTTTACAAATGAAAGTATTTTAAAGATTACTTAGATTAAGAATTTATGATAAATACTATAATGCAGACTGGAAAATATAAATAAATGTTCTGTCATGTAAAGCTGTAGAATCTGTGTAAGATTAGATTCAGTGAGATGACATTAAACATAAAAGATGGTTTATGGATCTGATGTAAAAAATGCATGATGTCAGTTTAAATAAAGATGAAATAAAAAAAATGATATATGAAAATGCTGATAAATGATGGTAAAATGACTTGTAGTGTTTTTATACAACTTTTCTAGCATGCTGTTTAAAATATAATAGCCAGTGGCTGCAACTTGGGTGAAAGTGGATTGTGCTGAAGAGCGAGGTCTGTTTATTACTATAATCTCTCCACCAGCTGATGCCATCCCTAAATATGCTATTCGTGTTTGTAACACTACTGTCACCACTCTTAACAACCTTCTCCTGCTGCCATCCCATCTGTGACAAATACCTACTTTATCCTTGATGTGTGACGGTGGATTTTAAACAACAGCAGCAACTGCCTTGACTCTTCCTGTGGTGTGCAGTGGCATAAAGGGGTGTATACTTTGCTGAAGAAAAGCCTGACTCAGTGAGTATTTCTGCCTAATTTTACTCTTCTTTTTTGTATTAAGGAGTATCAAAAACTGGGATTAACCATGCATTGGGGTGTGAGCAGATTTGGGGTGACTGCACATTTTGTCAGGATCTTTCTCAGGGATTCAGTATTAGGCCACGCAAGGCAACCACTTGGTCCTCTGTTTTCTTCAGCAGCCTCTGTTGTTGGCTGGAGTATTTAGCAGGCTGCAGTTTCATAATTGTTGTAGTCCAGGCAGGGTTTTGCCACCCCTTTCTTTCCCTACCTACAGTGCTTGCTGCCAAAAAAAGAAGCCATTCACTTTCCAAAATAATTATAGGGCTACTTGTTAGCAAATACCTGAGGGTGGGTGAGTTAGTTTCTACATCCCCCTGGCTTTAACATCATATTAATAATGATTAATTAATAGGGTAAGTAGGATAAAAAAACAAAAAAAGGACCATAGTTATAGTTTCATCCTGAGAGAAGCATACCTCTGCACCATGCTGCCATAGGACAGGCCCTCGGGTGACTGATGAGAAATACAGACTAGGTTGTAGTTCTGAGCTACTTTTTTCTTATTTCATGGACATTTTTGAACTGTTGCATCTCTAGTTTTTTTTGCTTTAGGACATCCTTACTTTTAAGAACTAAGAAGAAAAGACCTGTGATGCAGGCCCCACTGTGATAGTGGCTGCCTGGGTTGTCTTGTGGTTACACAAAGCAAGAAGTAGTACTGCACGCCAAAATCAGGTATGTGAGGTTGCAAAGCTGGGTGACATTTGGCTGTACAAGCGATTCTGTCCAAAACCAACTAAAGCTAAAAAAGTTCAGATCTAAGTACACAATTAATACTGCTTAATGTGAACTAAAGAGCAGTTGCCTGGATAGGGACGACTCAGTGGTGGAACAGCATCATTGACACATGTCCATTCTTCTAGTGGAGGGAGAACTCTCACCTAGCGCTGACCTTTTTTCTATGTTTAGAACAGTTTCTAGGCAAAATAGCGCTCAGTGTAAGAAGGAAAAATGCTGCCCCTCCTCATCCATCTTATGGTATTGCTGCTTTCCCATATAGGTATGTGCCATACTGTGCCTCTACCATAGAAGTATGTATGTATGTATTTGCTTGGCGACTTCACAGGGACTGTATACCCACGACTGTTTATCCTCCTCTAGCTTTACCACAATCCCCAAGCTTGCGGATGACACATTTGTGATAGGCCTGATTAAAACAATAAGGAGAAAGCCTAAGATCCTGAATACTAATGCCAGGAGAGTAAACTCCACCTCAGTACCACAAGAATAACAGAGATGATTTCTGCATTAAGATAGGGAGAAACTACCAAACCATTAAGATCAATGAGGCTCCAGTGGAAATGGTGATCACCTTCAAAAACATCAGCGTTATCTCTCCTGGTCCAGCCCACATCAACTTAGCCAACAAAAGCTCAGCAGGCTCTTCCCAAACTGCGCAAGTCTGAGCATCTGAGTGCCCAATAGAAAAATGTCACTGGGATCACGGCTTAAATGCCACAAATCACTCACATATTCATGACATAGCATATTAACATTTTAACATTGGTTGTGTGTTTGTTCTTTATGTGGACTTTCATGCAATTTAACTTCCCAAAGTTCCTCCACTGTGATGTTGTAATGTTCAGTTCTATTCTTTTCTACAACATTCCTATTATATTGATTATGGTTTCTATAATGTATTCTACACATACACTGCACAGTGTGTCATACCTTGTATGGTTATGCATGTAACAAACCTTTTTTTGTATTTGATACTGGAGTCAAAAAGACTTTGGGCTGCAAACACCCTTATGCCTGGGGCATTCCAGTTTGGTTAGGTAGTTAGCTAAGGATACCTTGGAAAATGGAAAAGAAAATGAATATGACATTTCTGTGTTCCTGGGTTAAATTTGAATTTGTATTTTTATTTTCGGGGGAGCATAGATGGCCATTGTATGCTTGCACACACAAAGCAATTCTTCCTCCACATTTAACCCATCCATGCAGTGAGTGTTCACTTGGCTGGAGTGGTGGGCTGCCTTAATTACAGCTCCTGGGGAGCAGTCGGTGGTTTAGATGCCTTGCTCGAAAGCACTTCAGTCTTGTTCCAGGACCAGGATTCAAACCTGCCAGGTCCACTCCCTTACATCTAGGCTATGACTGCCCTGCTTATAGGCCAATCTAGTCTACCTGGTGGGTCTGCTTGGTCCACACGAGATACCACATATGCCCATCCACTAAACCCCACTGGCCATCGGACCATCAAACCTTTCTTTTTTATTCTTTTCATTAAACTAGATAAGGTCTAAGTAGACTTTGAGAACAAGCTAAGAAAACCTTAGGTGACATTGTTCCACTGGCCATTACAACCTTAGAGAATAGAGACTGAATCTGCAGGCTTATCGTCTCACAAGTAAGGTGCCAGGTTTGTCTCACCGAATATAGAATTTGCCCCATTTTCCCCATCTGACAAACTCTGGTAGTTAACAGGAGGTGAATCAGTTTGAAGCATATCCATATCTCTTCCATCCCTTACTTATGTTTCCTAATTACAAGCTCTTGTATTGAGTATCCTTCAATATCTGCTGAAATGGAGGCTAGAGACTTGGATGACTTTACCCTTTATATTAGCCTTATGGGTAGCTCAATTAGTCTGTGGGGAGGTAATCAATAACTATTTAAAAATCTTGAAACCCTTAGTGGATTATCTCATTAGCAACAGCAAATATTTAACCCTATAACTCCAGCCTTGTGGGCAATCTTATTAGCAAAGCATAAAAAGAAAATGCTATATCCAGGGAAAAGACATCACGCAGAAGCAAGAGAAACGTGTTGCAGTATAACAACAGTATAGTATATTTTACTTTTTACAGCATTACATATACATAAAATTCAGACATAATCTTTATTCTAAATGGAAAATACCCCCAAATCCTCTAATAAAATAAAGCAATAAAACATGTTATTTTTTTTTTTTTCTTAAAATTTTTAATGACCCATTGATGTCTTTTGCTCACGATTGGTGTTAATAAATGATGGGAAAAAACAGAAGATTTACAAAGTAGTGCATTTAAAATGATATAATGACATAAATATAACATGTAATCAATAAATGCATCTTTAGTCTTTGGTTTTACATATGCCTTTTCCCTGGTAAGTATCCAACTCACTGGCTCCATGTGAATTCCTCTTATTGTCACTGCTGAAAATAAGTACAATTTGTATCTAGGTACATTTCCTGTTGGTTTCTCTTAAATATATTTAAATAGATTTTCCAAACTAAAAAAAAAAATACATTAGTCCGAACATCACACAAGCTAGACCCTCCAGCTCATATACATGATATAATCTACTAGTGTCCTGCACTTACTCCATTTCCATCACACATGTCACGATGCCAGCAGGAAAAGTGCCGAAAACCTATATTTTATTTCATGTTCGATTACGAGATCTTCGAGCCAACACTTGCCATATTAAAAGGATTTGAATCTAGACAATTTTTTTTTACTATGGCTATTGTTGGTTTGTTGTTCTCTTAAACCGGACCTTCAGCATAATGTAATGAAAATCTCAAACACTTAAAAACTATTCCCCAGCATCTAAAATTAAAATATTTTACGTTTTTAGTCACATTTTATTCTTTCCCCCATTGAGCTGCAACTCTGTTCAGGACTCTATGATGCGGGCGCCATCATCTTGCTTTAATAGCATGACATACTGAGGAGAGGAGAGGGGGAAACTGCAGAGGAACGGGGTTATAGCTGTGCTTTGCCCAGACAGAGCAGGGCTGGGGTCAGGAAAGGGCAGCAATCTCAGAATGCAGAGTGACACAGTCAGAAGGCACTTTCTGTCTTCAGGCTGAGACTCCATGGGCCGCCATCTTGGATGTTTAAAGGCTCAGCAAATGCAGTAGATGCAAGTAGGATGATTTTTAATGTGGACAATCTGTATGTTCAGGGTGGGGGAAACATATAAGATAGGCTCTTATTCAGGGTGAAGGTCTGGTTTAAGCTTTGGCCTCCTTTCAGCAGCTATGCTACCACAACACCAGCAGTGATGTCATCTTACTAATACAACATGGTCAGATTCGTCATGCTTCCTTCTAGCTGCAGTACTCTTGGTTATAATCTGTGGCTAAAAGTGTTCTTGCAAAGAAAGAAAGAAAGAAAACCCAAATATTTTAGCCACATTTTATTTTGTCAGGACCATCAATTCTGCCACCTACCAACCTATACAAGTAAGGATGAGCAAGCTGTCTACATTGTTTCCCCATTGGCTAGCCACACTCATAGATTCAACTTGTCCTGCCCTTCATGGGGTAAGAGTACAAAATGATTTTATAAATATGCCTCAGACATGCAATATTGAGAATCAACCCCATTGCACCGTGGGAGGCTACTCCAACAGTGCATTGTGCTGTGCATTGTGCTGATTCTTAGTAGGTGATGGTGGCACCTGCAGCAGGGTGTGCTTTGTGGTCCATGCAGAACCCCTCCCCCCAGGGGTCATATACAAATTATTTTTATAGGCCATGTATATAGAACATGTTTTTTATACGCCTGTATTGAGATGCAAGGCAAACACTGAATATCCCTGAGGTCACCCTCCTTTCATATCCTGAGATATTCACACATATTCCACATTCAGCGATGAGAGACAGTGTTGGCGAATGCACAAACCCACCACTTCCTAAAATACTTGCCTTATTAGAAACAGGTCTTCTATCATCAAAAAGGTAAAAGCAGACCTTGATTTTGCCCCTCCCCCATCAGGGGCATCGCTGCTTTGTGAAATCCCCTGGAATTGCCAGTTTCTTACTTGAATCCTAATGGAGCAACATTACTCAACGCTGTTAGCTGACAATCAATCATGTATGTAATATGTCCCTAAAACTCAAGTGTAGCACATTAAAGCCTCCCCCATGAAGCTCAAGGCCCCTCACCTCATGTGCTTGCACAAAAAAAAAGATACAAAGGAGGGGTGGCAGCTGCGCAGACCTCAGGTAAGCTACTACTAATGTATCCATTGCATTGTATGTTCTAAAGGGGGCTCTCATAGAATAGAGTTAGGACTGATCTCTGTTTTCAATTAGATTTAGAGACAGATCATAGGATTGTTTTTAAGCGAACAGAGTTAAGTGCTGTTGCCCCTTTATGTTTTGTGTTTTCTAATCGCTCTGCTCACATACTCCTCCAAGGTTAGTTTTTGTCACCCCTCCTTTGTATATTTTGATACATGAGGTGGGGGGGTCTTGAGCTGTACATGAAAGGCTTTCAACCCCCCCATCTGCTGCTCTTGAGGTGTAGAGAAACCTTAGGTAAGCTGTTGTCAATGTATTCATTGCATTGTACAGTATGTCCCAAAAGGGGCTCTCATAGATTAGCATTAGGACTGCACCTACACAGAGGCACCTTGGCGGTTGGTGGTGCAGCTTCAACATACTGCAGATATACTGCAGATACTTGTCAACTGAAACCAGATTTAAGAGACAAGTTGGTTGGTAGCTAACAATGCTGTATTCGAATTGCCCTGCTCACGTGCCACCGCCACAGGGGATTGTGCATCCCTTAGGTGAAGAGGGCTGAATTCCATGTATGGGTTTGGGAACCCAAACTCACAACGTTCGATACAAACCTGAACTTTGCGATTCGGGTTTGCCCATCTCTAGTATTTACACTTTCATATAGTGCAAAGTCTGTGGGAAACAAACTTCTTTGACAGTGGGAAGGTACATTACTTTTCCCTACATCCAGTCCAGGTTGTCCCAATATCCTTACAGATGGGTGTTCGCCCCCAGGGGGCGCTCGACTGCAAGATCAAAGATGTAGCTCCTCCCGGCCCCCTATAAAGGCAGTCCCTCCCTCTATCATTCCCCAGTCGTTCATCTTGCAGTTTTGGCTGCATAAGATCGTTGGCACTCTCAGATATTGGCAGCAGAGCGGGGCCACCTAGCCCGCCGGCCGCTGCGGACTCTATTTCCATGGATCCCTTCTGACCCACTCCTGCCTGCCAGCCTCTGGCTGCTACGGGATCCGTGACGGTAGGATGAACGCCGGGGTCTGTTGGTGTTCGGCAGAGCTTAGGCTCTGGGCCGCAGACCTTATATTAAAAGGTAACCGGCCACAGGCTTATGGTGAGCCTGAGGGGGAACCACTATGTATATTGTTGTCTGTATCCCTCCCTGTCCACAAGCTTTATTTTGAGTTACTTGCTGTGTCATTTACTGTGTTTTTACTGTGCTCCTGCGCTTGGCTCCTCGCTGTCTCAGCGGTCTGGCTTCTCACTCACCTCCTTGCGCTCTCTCATCGGCCGTCACGTCCCGCGGGCCTGCCACATCGCCGCCTGTGTGGCGCTGTCTGTGAGAGATTGGGGGGGGGGGGCGTGTGATAGCGTTGTATGTGCGCCGCCATTTTGGGGCCAGTCTCAGCAGTTCTGAAGGGGCGGGCGTCGTCTTGTGACACGTCGCGGAGGGGGTGGAGCCTGGCGCTGGCGCGCTGCTGGCGTCACGCCGGTGCCGCACCCCCCCGAGGAACCTTCTGGAAGATGGCTGGCCTGCATGCGCTGGCTGTTATTGCTGCTGCCTCTCTGCTGCTGCGGTATCCCTCTGTCGGTATCGTGAGTCCCTCTTTTTGCTGCATTGATTTTGTCTATTGTATTATGCCAAAGTTGATCAGGGGCTCTCTCTCTCTTTTTCCTGTATAGATCGTGGGCTAAGGTTGAGGGTTGTGGTTCCTCCCGGTCCCCCTTTTTAATAAGAGGGATCGATTATAGGCTTAGGCCGTTAGCATCTAGTAGCCTTAGTGAATTTTTACTATTCTAATCACCATAATAGAGCCATCAGGGCATAGTAAGCTAGGGGCCCCATGTGGGCAGGACAGGCTCTACCCCTTGTGCAGAAGGAACCCTCTGGGCGGATTCAGCACTGTTTGTACCACATGCGCTAGAGGCATTATTTTGGACCATGAGCGGGCGGTCGTACCTGACCCTAGCCCTGTATTACCATCTGCCTCTCCGGACCCTCCGCTGCTGCATTCTGCCCCACGCTCCACTGTGGAGTATTCTGCTGGCGATGACAGTATTTCTGGTTCCTCCTCGGATGAGGATTCGTGGCTCCCGGATGATACGGAGAACTTGCTTTCCTCTGTGTTTGATACACTACACATTGTTCCTCCCAGAGCGGCTAAGAGGAAGCAGGATGATTTGTTTAGGCCTGAGAGGCAAAGGCGGGTCTTCCCGGAGCAGCCTCACTTTTCTAACATGATCCTTAAGGAATGAGAAAGGTCTAACAAGTTACCGTCGGTCCCTAAGGGCCTGGATAGGCGGTATGCCTTCCCTGATGAGTTGGTTCGGTTATGGTCTCACCCTCCCGAGGTGGACCCTCCCGTGTCAGGTTTGTCCAACACTACTGTTATGCCATCACCTGACATCACCTGACAATGCTTCCTTACGTGACCCTGCAGACAAGCGCATGGATCAGCTGCTCTGTCATGCGTTCACCTTTGCTGGTGCCCTCTTTCGTCCTGTGTGTGCCTCGGCAATTGTCTTACTAGCCAACAGAAGGAAGGTGAGACACCTTGTGGCTAGAGCTAAGGCTCGCAAGCGGGCTGAGGAGTATAAGGAACTCAAGGCTTGCCTGGATTTCATTGGCTTTGTTGTTCCTGCCATGGATGATGTGGTCCGGCTTGGTGCCAGAATTTCGGCTTTCCTTGTTGCTCTCTGCCGTTCGCTCTGGCTGCGGCAGTGGTTGGCTGATGCGGCTGCCAAGATGCCTCTCACGAGTCTCCCTTTTGTGGGGAGCAGGCTGTTTGGGGAGCGCCTGGACCTTTTGGTCAAGGATGGTAGACTCCCTCAGAGAAGGAAGCCTGCTCAGTCCTTTCGGAACCCCTCTTCCTATAGTTCCTTTCGAGGAGGAAGAGGTTCTTCATTTCCAGGTGGCCGCAGAGATACCTGGGGCAGAGGTAGGTCCCGCGGCCGACCCAACCCCTCATGGGGAGCTAAGTCCAAGCCCCATGCCAAGCCCTCTCAGGCATGAGGGGGCGCCCTCACCCATCCGGGTGGGGGGACGGCTTCTGCTGTTTGCTCAGATCTGGAGACGTCACGTCTCGGATCTGTGGATTCAGGAGGTAGTGTAATCCAAGTACAATATAGAGCTAGCAGCCAGGCCGCCCACAAAGTTCCTCCGTTCAAGGATATCCCGAAACCCGCTGAAGGCTCAAGCTTTGAGAACGGCTGTGCAACACCTCCTGTGGATAGGTGTGATTTGCCCAGTACCCCGGCAGGAACAGGGTCAGGGATTCTACTCCAACCTGTTCATGGAACGCTACGGCCGATCCTGGACCTGAAGGGTCTCAACAGGTTTGTAATAGTCAGACTTCGGCCTGGCGACTTCATGACCACGGTGTGTTTATCTGCACATCCCGATTTTCCAGGGACATCAGAAGTTCCTGAGGTTGCTCTGGAGGATCAGCATTACCAGTTTGTAGCCCTTCCATACGGGATATCCTCAGCCCCCCATGTTTTCACCAAGATGCTGGCGGGCATCATGGCTATCTTGAGGAGCCAGGGCATTCGTGTGTTACCCTATCTGGACAACTTGCTGATTTTGGCCCAGTCCCTTCAGCAGGCCGAGAGCGATACTCGGATGGTGTTGTCAACCCTGGAGGCCTTCGGCTGGGTAATCAATTACCCCAAGTCCTTTGTCACCCCCTCAACAGTGAGATCCTTCCTGGGAATGACGATAGACACCGCTCAGGTCAAGTTTTTTCTGCCACAGCAGAAGGTTTTGGGTCTCCAGATGCAGGTGCAGGCCTTGCTGTCTTGTCAGCAGCCATCGGTACGTCTGGGGATGAGATTGATGGGCCTAATGGTGTCCTGCTTCGAGGCAGTTCCCTTCGCCCAATTTCACATGAGACCTCTTCAATTGAACCTGCTGACTGGCTGGAGTCGGACTCGGGAGTCCCTGGAACACGGCTTTTCGCTGTCCCCCCTGGCCAGTCAGTCCCTCTTGTGGTGGTTGGACTCCTGGAACCTGCTGGTGGGCAAGTCCTTCTTGACTCCCCATTGGGAGATTGTTACCACGGATGCCAGTCTGACAGGCTGGGGAGGCATTTGGCAGTCCCAGAAGATCCAGGATTAGTGGGGTCTGCAGGAGAACCGCTTACCCATAAATTTCTTGGAGCTGAGAGCGATCCGGTTGGTGCTTCTACACTTGACTCCCCATTTAAGGGGTCGTGCGATCCAGGTTCGCTCGGACAATCAGACTGCTGTCACCTACATCAACCACCAGGGCGGGACTCGGAGCAAGAGATCCCTCAAGGAGGTAACCCAGATTCTGACTTGGGCAGAGGAGAATGTTCCCTGCATCTTGGCGGTCTACATCCCCGGGGTGGAAAACCAGGAGGCAGACTCACTGAGCAGGAGTGCCTCGCGCCTGAGGAAATGGTCCCTCAGCAGTGAGACTTTTCACGCTCTGTTCTTCGCTGGGGTCAGCCGGACGTGGATCTGTTTGCATCCAGACACAATCACAAGCTTCCAAGGTTCGTCTCCCTCTCAAGAGATCCTCTGGCCCTGGCAACAGACGCTCTGGCGATTCCTTGGACGGAGTTCAAATTTCTGTATGTATTCCCTCCGTTTTCACTCCTGGGCAGAGTGCTGCGCAAGATAACCCAGGAAGGGGGTACCAGCCATCCTGGTGGCTCCTCGCTGTCCGAGAAGGAGTTGGTTTGCAGACATAGTCTAGATGTCAACAGATCATTACATCATGCCGACGACCCAGGGCTTCTCACGCAGGGGTGGCTGCGGCACCCCAATTTACGGACGCTGGCTTTGACAGCCTGGCTATTAAAACCTCAATCCTGACGGAGAAAGGATTATCGGCCACGGTGGTGCAGACAATGATTCAGGCACGGAAGAAATCTTCTTCCATGATATACTATAGAGTTTGGAGGGCCTATATTGCTTGGTGCGAGGCCAAGAGCCTTCCTAGCTGAAAATGTGCTATTTCTAGGATTCTGGAGTTCTTACAACACGGCTTAGACTTGGGTCTCCAGCTGAGCACCCTCAGGGGTCAGGTCTCGGCTTTAGCCATCTTTTCCAGAGGTCCATTGCCAACCATAGGTTGATCAAGACTTTTTTCCAGGGAGTTACCCATGTCCGGCCACCGCGTGAGTCAGTATTACCGGTGTGGGACTTGAATTTAGTACTATCTGCTCTTCAGGGTCCTCCCTTCGAGCCATTGTGCAATGCTGCATTGTCTATGTTGACTCTCAACGTGGTTTTTCCTGGTAGCGATCACCTCGGTGCATTGTGTATCAGAGCTGGCCACGCTTTGTATGAAACCACCCTACTTTGAGCTGCATAGGGATAAGGTGGTTTTTCGATTTAAACCTGATTTTTTGCCTAAGGTCGTTTCTCCCTTTCACCTTAATGAGGAAGTTGTCTTACCTTCCTTGTGTCCAGCACCGGCTAATTCTGAAGAACGGACCCTCCATGCCTTGGATGTGGTCAGAGCCATAAAGTATTACCTGGCTGCAACTGAATCCTTCAGAAGATTGGATTTGCTCTTTGTACTAACAGAGGGCTCTAGGAAGGGTTTGCCACCAGCCAAGTCCACTCTCAGTAAGTGGATCAGACAGGGGGAAGGAACCCCCTTTTCAGATCACAGCTCATTCTACCAGAGCTATTGGTGCCTCTTGGGCTTTTCAGCACCAGGCATCGGTGGAACAAGTTTGTAAGGCCGCAACTTGGTCTTCAGTTCATACTTTTTCAAAGTTTTACAAGGTGGATGTCAGGGCCTCAGCTCGCTTTAGGCGGTAGTGAAATGAACTACATGCTGTTCCGCACTGGGGATCCCGCTCCTATAGATACTGCTTTTGGATGTCCCAATCGTGAGATATGGGACGACCTGGACTGGATGTAGGGAAAAATACAATTTTGTGAAACTCACCTGTAGAATTGTTTTTGGATGCATCCAGTCCAGGTCGTCCCACCCCGCCCTTGTGTTCATTATGTCCTGTTTGCCTGTTATGGTGATCAACCTTTTTTCTCTTTATAGGACATTGTTTTGTTCTAATCTTTTGCTTAGAGAGAGTACAAGCTGAAGCTATGTGAAGTAACATGGTTTCTTAGGCCTCTCGGTCTGTCTTCTTTGTTGAATACTGCTTTTTAGCCACTGGGGAATGATAGAGGGACAGCTGCCTTTATATGGGGGCCGGGAGGAGCTACATCTTTGATCTTGCAGTCGAGCGCCCCCCTGGGGGCGAACACCCATCTGTAAGGATATTGGGATGACCTGGACTGGATGTATCCAAAAACAATTCTACAGGTGAGTTTCACAGAATTGTATTTTTTCAGTAAACCTACTCAATTTTGAAGATGCTCATATTATTTACATCTGTTGAACCAAAGCAACACCCTCCAAACAATGCCATACCCACGCTATCCAGATTGCTGCCAGTAAAAAGATGTCCACTTTTTTTTTTTATTTCTTTAAAAAATGTTATTTTATGCTGTAATGGCAGCACCTGGAGGAATCTGTGGCCGGCCAAAGATCCTGAGCGATCGGCACGCTCCTGCTATCTCTAAACAAAACAACAACATCCCCATTCACTTTAAGAGGCACCAACATTTTGTTATCAAACAATATATACAATATTTTATTGAGATTTTACATACTAAAAAACCCATAAAAACAGTAACAAACCAACAGTAGAAGGCAAAATATGTTTTGTTTTGCTGTCTCCAAAAGCTCTGCCTGCGCATGCCCAGCTGGAAAGGGGACAGGCCTGGCAATGGCTCACTGAGAGGGCAAGTGCGCCAGACTCGCCCCCTTTCAACTGGGTATGCGCTTGCATTGGCTTCTGCTTTGGCCAGGTCACAGAGCCACAATTTTTAGAGAAATAAAAAAGGTGAACAATTTTTTATTGCCAGCAATCTGGATAGTGCAGATGTGTTATCCAGATGCACAAAATTTTGGAGGATGTTGTTTCAGTTTAGGTGCTGTGTTTGGCCAACCTAAAGTTAAAAAGCATCTTCACCCCACTGTGTTCCAGTAAGCTGTTCAGTATTTTAGTATGAATGTGAACTCATACAGGGCAGAGTTTTCCATGTATAGCAACAGCATGCCAGAGGATCCTGTGCTCCATAATTCTGATCTTATTGCATAATGTGAGCAAATTCCTACAGTGACTGCATCTGGTATACACAAATATACACATGCCATCATGCAGACCCTAATAGCCAAACTCTGGCACTGGACAACCCTGGCTGCAGTGCATTACATGGATTGCATATATACACATAGCACATGATTACTCAACATTTCCTGGCATATATTGTAGGAGTTAGATGTCATTAGAAACATTGTGCTGTGGCTTTCCATTTGTTGTTCATAGATTAGTGTTACAGTAACACAACTGCCTTGAATGACATGGATGAAAAACAGCAACATTGGAAAAGCTAATAGGAAAATTAAATTACAAGCAGAGGGAAGTGACACTGCAGCACAAGTAAACATCACCAGCTTTGTGCTTTCACGACTGCGTCCAAATTAAGTCCATTCTGCTTGTTCAAGTTGCTCAAGATCACTTCAAACAGGCTACCGATGTGAGGCTGTAGGTCGCTCCTGATTTTCAGCGTTCTCTTACCAAACCGGCCAATGGGTCGAACGCCACGGCCTACATACCAGAAAGGATCAATCTCTGGGCCTAATAACAAGAACCAAAGCATTAGTTATTAGCATTAGTTATTAAAGTAGAGATCCACCTAATGGTTTTCTGTAGCAGGGATTAACCTCTGAGGGATAATATCAACTGGATTTCCACTATATAGAATACATACAAGTATATTAAATTCAAGGCAAATATTGAAATAATATTTTGACAAATGCTGCATGGATTAATTGCTGTATGCACAAAAAAGTATTCAGTATATACACAATACAGCATCCAGTTATATATATATATATATATAAAGAAAATTTCAAGGCAAATAAAATGCTATACTCACCTTTTCTCCTGCGCAAACCATGGCTACTAGTCCGTGGTAACAGCGCTCACCTAAAAGGCTGGATGCCTCGCAGACCTCGGGCAGCCCAACTCTCTCGTCGGGCTTCTCTTCCTGTCTTGCTCCGATGTGGCAACACCCCCGCCATCACTCACAGTGAGCTACCATGCCCCCTCCATTCACTGCAATGGTGAGTATACCTTTTTTATTTGACTGAAAATGTACTTTAAGGAGCATAGTAGAATATTAAGATTTGCATGAATATATCGGAATTACCAATGTGCATTGGGAAGGTGTTTTCATTATTGCTTACTATTTTCAGCAGTGGGCCTTCTTAGCTTTTTAATAAAGCGTTCTCCAACAGTAAAATGTCCTTCCATCATTTGCCCGCAATCCCATACCCCTTATAGAAAATACATTCTCTCAAGAAGTCCTTTTAACTCCATGATTTAGTGCACAAACAGGTAACCAATCCCTTGATGTGAACTCTTCATCACCCATATAGAAAGTGCAATTAAATCAGATTCAAATGTTTATTCACAAGGATTTCTTCAAGGTGGTAACTTCCACTGAAAGAAGTTGGTCTCTCTCTCGCCAAGCCTTTTTATGTGGGCCTCTGACAGGTTCCACAAGCAAGGCCCATCTAACCCAACAAACTTACACCCAGCTACTGCTACTACAGCTCTTGCCAGGTGGGTGGGAGAATATTTGTGGGCTTGTCCTGGGCAAAATAATTCAGCGACTGCATCTGTCCTGGGCAAAATAATTATGTGGCTGTCCTTGGCAAAATAATTGAGTGTTTGTATCTGTCCTGGGCAAAAAATTTTGAGTCTGTCCCAAATGATTTGAAGACATTTGAATGGTAGTGGTTGCATTTCGTGCTAGCCATTTACCCTTCATTACAGCTGGAGGGCCATAGCAGCTGGCATATTGCTCACAAAAGATTTTGTATATTTTACATTTAACAGTGACACTGTGGAGTATTCTGGCAGGGCTCCCCCAGCCCAAGAATTTGCACTCTTTCTGCCAGCTCCAGCCAGATGACTAGAGCAGCCAACCCACCTTTTTTATACATTTTGAATGTAATGAGGAATGTGTGGAGGGTCCTAGCCCTGGTAGGGCTCCTCCAGGCCAAAAATGAGGAATCCCACTGCCTGGGTACATGCAGAGGGGCAGCCAGCACAATGTGTCAGGTCCCGTCGGACACCCGCCTTCTAAGTAAGTCCGCAACCCCCAATCTCCGCTACCAACTTCACCTATAGTCAAGCCCCCGTCTGCCGGGATGCTTTATACGCCTCACCCGGCACGGTTGCCCCCAGGACTTGGTAGCACAAAGGATGCGGACTTACGGGGAGGAAGGCGGATGAACTAGGAACGAGACTGGGCGAGGTCGGGCAAGCAGGGGTCATACACGGGAGATCAGTCCAGATAAGCGCGGCACAAAAGGATGAGACGGAGAGTAGTCAAAGTCGAGCCAAGGGTCAAGCCGGGAGGTCAGGGGTACGCAGTACAGGGGAGCAGGCAAATCGTAGTCGGAAACAGGCAAAGGTCGGTCCAGGCGGCAATCACGGGATGGTCGTACACAGCAAGATCAATAACGGAAAAGTTCGGATACAGATAATCACACCCAGCAGCACGCTATCACGGGCAAGGAACATCTCTCCTCAGGACCAAAACCCTTCCAATCTATTAAATATTGTAAGGAATTCCGAACTAATCGAGAGTCGAGAATTCTGTTAATCTCGAACTCAGGTTCATCTTCCACCACGACTGGAGGGGGAGATGACACCTGAACATTCCTGGCGGATTTTAACAGGTATACGTGAAATGTAACATTGCTCAGTCTATTAGTGATCGGAAAGGGACCGATATACTTAGGGCCCAACTTTGGCGAAGGTTGTCAAAGAGCAATATTTCTAGTGCATACCCAGACTAAGTCTCCCACCTGAAACGGTGGTTCTTGTGATCTATGTCGATCGGCGAACACTGTATGCCTCGCCGAGGCTTTTCTAAGATTTCCTTGTGCCTCAGACCATACATTCATTCTCTCTCATAACCATTCCTCCAAGGCCGGCAAATTGGAGAAAGGGCCAGAGAGAGAAGAGGCCGTGGGATTCTTGCCATAATTACAGAAAAACTGTGAAAAGTAGTCGATTCGCTAGGCGCATTATTAAAAGCGAATTCCGCAAACTCAATAGATCCCGCCCAATGTTCTTGACGATCAGACACAAAGCAGCGCAAGTATTGCTCCAAACACTGATTCACCCTCTCAGTCTGCCCGTTAGACTGGGGATGATAGGCTGAGGAAAGAGACACCTTAATACCCAACTGTGCACAAACCACTTTCCAGAAGCGGGATACAAACTGAACCCCCTATCCGAAACTATATTCTGGAGTATACCATGGAGACGGAAAACATGCTTAATGAACAGTTGTACCAGCTCTGGTGCAGATAGGTTCTGTGGGTTCAAATCGATCTTTAAACTCTCCGAAATTGCGTGATAACGTGTCCGCTCTGGTATTCTTTGCTCCTGGTTTAAAGGTGATAATGAAATTGAAACGGGAGAAAAAGAGCGCCCAGCGAGCCCGACGAGAGTTGAGCCTTTTGGCTGATTCTATCTACACTTAAGTTTTTGTGATCAGTATATACAGTAATGGGATGCAGAGAGCCTTCCAGCCAATGTTGCCATTCCTCAAAGGCCAGTTTATTACCCAACTGTTCCCTATTCCCAACATCGTAATTTTGCTCAGTAAGCGAGAATTTTCGTGAAAAGAAGGCACAGGGATGTAGTCTTTCAGGATCACCTGAATACTGAGAGAGGAACGCACCCACGCCAAGTTCGGAGACATCTACTTCCAAAAGAAATGGACGATTGATATCGGGGTGGATTAAGACTGGAGCCGACGTGAAAGTTTCTTTTAACCCTTCTAGTGCCAGCTACGTGAGTCTCACGTAGCTGACTTTAAACCCCCACAGTAAAAAAAATATAAAAGTAAAATACTCACCTGACCCCTCGTTGGATCCAGCCAGGTCTCTTCTTTAATTTCGTGCCATCCGATCCCCCCGCTTGCCACCCCACTATCAATGAAGGCGGTGACAGACATCCTGGAAGGTCCCCAAGATACCATAGCGGGTAAAAGCAATACGTTTTTATGAGGGAGTGGTACCTGATTGCCTAGATGAGTTCTGTAGCGATAACCTTTATCGCCGGAGGGCTTCCCCGCCAGAGACGTCCTTTTCCCAATGGTGAGAGGTGCTGCAGGAATTCCAGAGTCATCCGTGAGGAACCAGGAACAGCCCTTACAAGGGCTAGGGAATTGTAATATAGCGTTTGCCCCAATAAGAGACAGAACTCAGTATTGAGGGTGAAGATGAACTTAACTTTATTAGTGCCACACTGTGCCTTATATGCAAGGCTCCATGCAAGGGGACCTCCCCCGTGGAGCTGATGGAGGACTGCATGACAAACACACGGACCAATGGGAGCAGGGCACACAATTCCTCAACTCTGCCGGTGACGCAATCAGCAACACAATAGCCGTCTGTAACACAATCAGTAGAACAATAGCAGTCTGTAGCACAATCAGTATAACAATAGCAGTCTGTAACACAATCAATCAACACCATGGCAGTCTGTCTGGGACATGCTCAAGAAAATGAAAGTAATGGGTCTATGCAAAAACAGTGCCTTTAAAATCCAAAGGCAGAGTCTGTCACAAGTTCCCTCGACCGGATCTAGGCACTGTAGTTTCCCGCCCCGGATCCTTGTTAGGGCAATTCTTGGCAAAATTACCAGGGTTTCCGCAGTACAGGCAAAGCCCATGCGATCTGCGTCTATTCTTTTCCGCCTGGGAGAGGTGAGTCGTGCCAAGTTGCATGGGCTCCTCGGGTGCCAAAGAGGACGAGGCAGCAGGTCCCCTAGGGCTGAATTCTTGATGAGGAGGACCCCATGGCTGATCCTTAACTTTTTCTACACGTCTCTCTCTGAGCCATCTATCCACTCTGATGGCCAGGTGCATGTATCCATCAAGGCTCTTGGGCTGCAGAGAATTAACTAGGGTATCTTTAATGCTTTCTGAGAGCCCGATTCTGAACTGGCTGCACAGGGCTGGATCGTTCCATTGAGAGTCGATGGCCCATCGACGGAACTCGGCGCTATATTCTTCGGCCGTCCGTTTTCCTTGTTTTAAACTCTGTAACTTAGAGTCTGCCATAAAAGCCCGGTCCGGGTCAGCATACAGGACCTCCATGGCGGCAAAGAAGGCGGAGACTGACTGTAAGGCCTCATTGGTAGGTGCCAGACCAAAGGCCCAGGACTGTGGGTCACCTTGGAAGTAGCAAAATGACTAGGCCCACTCATTGTGTCTCAGACCCAGAGGAGTTGGGCCGCAGGCGGAAGTAGAGTTCACACAAATTTTGAAAACTTTGAACGTTCCCCCAAGAATTTTTCTGGAAGGGGAACCTTGGGCTCGACCGAGGAAACAGGTGCCAGTGGTGCAGGTAGTTGGCGACTTTCCTGCGTTGCCACTCGTTGAGCTAGTTGATTGATGGCAGTGGCCATAGCTTGCACCTGTCGCACTAGTTCTTCCATTTTTCCGGGCTGTGATAATGTCAGGTGCCGTGGAACACCCGCCTTCTGAGTAAGTCTGCAAACCCCAATCTCCGCTGCTAGCTTCACCTATAGTCAAGCCCCCGTCTGCCGGGACACTTTATATGCCTTACCAGGCACGGTTGCCCCCAGAACTTGGTAGCACAAAGGATGCGGACTTATGGGGAGGAAGGCGGATGAACCAGGATCGAGACTGGGCAAGGACGGGCAAGCAGGGGTCATACACGGGAGATCAGTCCAGATAAGCGCGGCACAAAAGGATGAGGCGGAGAGTAGTCAAAGTCGAGCCAAGGGTCAAGCCGCGAGGTCACGGGTACGCAGTACAAGGGAGCAGGCAAATCATAGTCGGAAACAGGTAAAGGTCGGCCCAGGCGGCAATCACAGGATGGTCATACACAGCAAGATCAATAACGGAAAAGTTCAGATACAGATAATCACACCCAGCAGCACTCTATCACGGGCAAGGAACAGTGTGAGGGAAACACCTTTATTTTATGGGGGCTGACATGATTGGTGGGCAAGAGGGACGTGATTGGTGCAACTATGATCCATGGGCTGATTGCCCAATTCACACTATAGGGCGTTCCGCCCGGAAGATAGGACCACCTTAAAAAACTAGGGCTCATTGGCCCACCTTAATTCAGCCTTGAGAGTCGATGGCCCATCGACGGAACTCGGCGCTATATTCTTCGGCCGTCCGTTTTCCTTGTTTTAAACTCTGTAACTTAGAGTCTGCCATAAAAGCCCGGTCCGGGTCAGCATACAGGACCTCCATGGCGGCAAAGAAGGTGGAGACTGACTGTAAGGCCTCATTGGTAGGTGCCAGACCAAAGGCCCAGGACTGTGGGTCACCTTGAAGTAGCAAAATGACTAGGCCCACTCGTGGTGTCTCAGACCCAGAGGAGTTGGGCCGCAGGCGGAAGTAGAGTTCACACAAAGTTTGAAAACTTTGAAAGTTCCCCCAAGAATTTTTCTGGAAGGGGAACCTTCGACTCGACCGAGGAAACAGGTGCCAGTGGTGCAGGTAGTTGGCGACTTTCCTGCGTTGCCACTCGTTGAGCTAGTTGATTGATGGCAGTGGCCATAGCTTGCACCTGTCACACTAGTTCTTCCATTTTTTCGGGCTGTGATAATGTCAGGTGCCGTGGAACACCCGCCTTCTGAGTAAGTCCGCAACCCCAATCTCCGCTGCTAGCTTCACCTATAGTCAAGCCCCCGTCTGCCGGGACACTTTATATGCCTAACCGGGCACGGTTGACCCCAGAACTTGGTAGCACAAAGGATGTGGACTTACGGGGAGGAAGGCGGATGAACCAGGAACGAGACTGGGCAAGGACGGGCAAGCAGGGGTCATACACGGGAGATCAGTCCAGATAAGCGCGGCACAAAAGGATGAGGCGGAGAGTAGTCAAAGTCGAGCCAAGGGTCAAGTCGCGAGGTCGCGGGTACGCAGTACAAGGGAGCAGGCAAATCATAGTCGGAAACAGGTAAAGGTCGGCCCAGGCGGCAATCACAGGATGGTCATACACAGCAAGATCAATAACGGAAAAGTTCAGATACAGATAATCACACCCAGCAGCACGCTATCACAGGCAAGGAACAGTGTGAGGGAAACACCTTTATTTTATGGGGGCTGACATGATTGGTGGGCAAGAGGGATGTGATTGGTGCAACTATGATCCATGGGCTGATTGCCCAATTCACACTATAGGGCGTTCTGCCCGGAAGATAGGACCACCTTAAAAAACTAGGGCTCATTGGCCCACCTTAATTCAGCCTCCGGCGGGCGCGCTGACTGCAGCGCCGCCGGAGGTTATAATACAGCACGAGCGTGCACGAGCGTGCACGAGCTGTCAGAGAGAGGCAGGGAGGAGAGGAGGCGTGTCTGCTCGTCCCCGCTCGGTCTGACGCCGCGGGACCGGCGTGAAGGTGAGTTGATCGTGACACTATGCTCCAAAATGATATCCTACATTATAATTGTGTTGCTAAAATTGCAGAGGTCCCTGTGACTGTCAGGTACTCAATAGAATAGAGCTTGCGATGGTGGAGGTCACACTAGTACCCGGGAAGTCCTATGGTGGTTGCAGACTTAGGGAAGGGAAAAACAAAGGCAGATGGTACACAGAACAGCAGAAAGACTTACATTTCATCAGATATTGGTTGATAGGAGCTAGCAGGGGGCTAGTGAATGGTCTGGGCCCAGTACATACAATGGAGGGCATGGGTCCAGTGCAGAAGACAGAAGAATGAGTCCCTGTACAGACAACAAATGGTGAGGGCCCCAGTACAGACAATGAAGGACGTGGTCCACAATACAGACAATGAAGGACGTGGGCCACAGTACAGACAATGGAGGGTCTTGACCCCAGTGCTGATGATGAAGGCCGTGGGCCACAGTACAGACAATGAAGGGTATAGGCCCTAGTGCAGACAATGGAGGGTCAGGGCCAGACTAAGAAGGGCATGGGCCCCCTTACAGACTATAAAGCGCCTGGGACCCAGTACCCAGAACAAGGTACGTGGGTACATAGGACTGAAGAGAACTACAAACCAAGAGACACAATGATCTAGCCTGGGGGTGGAGCTACACACATACATTTATAGGGTGGAGGGAATTATAAACACCTGAGAGAGGACAGTAAGCATGAAACAAAGGACACATGGAAAAGCCACATAAAAACACACACACACACACACACACACACACACACACACACACACACACACTTTTTATAGATGAGGGTACACAACTCAAGTTCCCCCTCCCAAGAAAAGGCTTGAATGAGGCATGTTTGAGAAACACTAGCTCTTAGCATATATCCATATTTATGCAATATGGGGATAAAAGCAGTAGATATCTTACCGTTTTCACGAATAATCCATACCATATTATTTCTATCCTTCTCTTTCTATTATGGCACCTTTTGATTCCATAGTCAAGCACCATAAACCCTCTGATGGGTGATTTACACCATCTCCTGTATGGCGATTTAAGATCCTGCACAATGCTACAAGCTTGTGGTGAGCCCAGGACTTCATTGTTTTGTATTAGGGAACTGTGCACATGACAACACAACACACACAACCTGCAAGTAGGTTGATAGATCATGGGAAACCATGCAGGAAACTAAACAGACTGGTTAAGATTAGTGATGGGTTTCGGATTCGGGCCAAAGCTAGATACGAAACAGATCTTGGCAATTTGGTCTGGTTTGCTCCATCCTGGATAATGTGCCCCCGCATCACATTATGTTTAACGTGAAAGGCCTGAATGACCCCTCTAAGAGGTCACAGATCCTGTTCTCCTTGCACAAAAAGAGATGTCATGTTCTATTCTTGCAGGAGACCCACTTTAGGGTAGATAAGATGCCAAACTTTAAAGACAAAAATTTTCCCACGTGGTTTCACGCCCCGAACCCTGAAGCCAAAACTAAGGGGGTATCAATAGCGATCCACAGGAACGCACCGTTTGTATCCCTGGATAACGTGACAGATACGGAGGGCAGATACGTATTCGTTAAGGCTCAAATAGGGGGAAGAATGTTTACCCTGGCTAATGTTTATCTGCCAAACACTGATCAAGTAAGGGCGGCTCAGAGGATCCTCCGGGCCTTGGAGGATTTTGCAGAGGGGGTGGTGATACTAGGGGGGGATTTTAATATGGCAATAGAGCCACAGATAGACACCTCATCTTTCTACACAAAACTAAGAGCCTTTAAAAAACTGCTTCACAAAAGACAACTGATTGACGTTTGGAGGACTTGCAACCCCGGGGTCAAAGACTTCACTTTTTATTCGAACATCCATGCTTCTTATAGTAGGATTGATTATTTTTTCATTAGTCACCATGCACTTCAGTGGTCCCCAGTGGCGACCATCGACACTAGAGTTTGGTCAGACCATGCTCCTTTGCTTCTGTCGTTGGAGTTGCCTGGGCTGGCAGAGCGGCCATGGCAGTGGCGGTTGAATGAGGGCCTTCTGCAGGCGATCGCAGAAGGGATCACTGATTTCCTGAGAAATCATGAGAATGACTCGACTGGGCTCCCCCTACAGTGGGAGGCCCTGAAGTGTACTCTGAGGGGGGTCTTCATTCAGCACGCATCGAGGTTGAAGAGGGAGAGGGGTGCACAGGTGAAGGGGCTGTTAGATAGCATCGCTAGGCTGGAAACCTCTCATAAGCGGAGCCCGACCCCGGCTATCACGATGGAGCTGATGGAAACTAGAGGCAAGATGTTGAGTTTACTAAACAAAATGACCAGCAGACAGAGGGAATTGGCAAATAGATTTTATTATGAGCATACCAACAAATGCGGACGCCCCCTCGCTAGACTTTTACACCCCAGACAGCGCCAAACGTACATACCGAATATAAAGGACATGGGAGGTGGGCTTGTGCAAGACCCCAAAAGAATCGTGGAGGTTTTCAGGCAGTTTTATTCACAGTTGTACAACATTGGTGGGGGGCAGGGGGAGAGGGAAGATCTGGAGAGGGAGGTGGAGAGATACGTAGAAGACACAAGGTTGCCAGTCCTTGACGCCCTGGACAGAGACACCTTGGAAGAGCTCTTTGAGCAATTGGAATTATTGGAAGCTCTGGTAGGGATCCCTTCTGGGAGAAGCCCGAGACCTGACGGCTTCATGGTAAAATTTTATAAGCAATTTAAAGCCCAGCAGGCCCCATTCATGACTTAGACCTTTAACGCAGTGTCGGAGGAATGCGGTTTCCCGACACAGACCCTAGAGGCTCACATCACAGTCTTGCCCAAACCGGGGAGGGAGCTAACGGTCTGCAGCGGTTATAGGCCTATTTCTCTAATTAATGTGGATGTGAAACTTTAGTCCAAAATGATTGCTAACAGACTGAAGAGGCTGCTGCCGTCTTGGGCCCATACAGACCAAGTGGGGTTTGTGTCGGGAAGAGAGGGACAACACAATTAAGACTATTCTTCTAAATTCTTATGCGAGAGCCAATAAAATCCCTATGTGTCTTTTGTCGGTGGACGCAGAAAAGGCGTTTGATCGGGTTAGTTGGAGATTTCTGGAACATACCCTTAGACAGGCGGGATTGGGTCCAGTTCTGAAAGGGAAAATACAAGCACTCTATAGAGGTCCCACAGCGAGGGTAAGGACAAACGGGCTTTTGTCATCGGCTTTTCCGGTGGGGAACGGGACGAGACAGGGTTGCCCTCTGTCGCCCTTGTTGTTTGTGCTGGTGATGGAGCATCTAGCGGTTGCTCTGAGAGGGAACCCTGACATTAAGGGGATAGAGGTAGGAGGCAAGGCACATAAATTAGCTTTGTATGTGGATGACTTGCTTCTATACATTACATCACCCCATACTTCTTTGCCGTCAATCATACAGGAGTTCCAGAAATTTAGCAGAGTCAGTAATTTCAAAGTCAACATGTCCAAATCGGAGATGCTGAACGTTAGTCTGGTTGACCGGTGTCTGGTTCAGAGGTTGAAAGGGAACTTTCCTTTTAGGTGGTGCGGGGAGGCCATTAGTTACTTGGGGGTCCTTATACCAGCTGACCCAGCCTTGCTATTCGGTCTGAATTATGACCCTTTACTTGTTAAGACGAGGCGGGACTTGGAGGATTATGGGAGAAAGAACATCTCATGGATGGGAAGGATAAACGTGCTGAAGATGGACGTTTTGCCCAAGCTGCTGTACGTATTTCAGGCGGTACCTGTTTATGGCAGCAAACATTTTTTCAGGCAGCTGAGGTCCTTAATCGTGAGGTTTGTGTGTGGGGGGGGCACCCTAGACTGAGTCTCCGTAAATTGGCCAGGCCTAAGGGGAGGGGGGGGGTTGGGCTTCCGAACATGGAGAATTATCATAGAGCAGCTGTGTTGACCAGGATGGTAGACTGGTACCATGGAGAGGTTTCTAAACAATGGGTTACGATAGAACAGGACTCGCTGGTCTGGGGCCTGACTTCTCTTCCCTGGGTGGATCCGAAAATTTTACAAAAAGGAAAACTGCCGTTCTTAACGGCCCAGCTCCTCTTGACGTGGGAGGACTGTCTCGGGAACCTGAAAATCGCAATTCGACCGGGCCCGTTGTTGCCGCTGTTCGGCAACCCGGAGTTCTTACCGGGCTTAAGGGTTCCGAGGTTCCTGGGATGGGAAGCGTCCTCACGAACAAAACTAAGACACACGCTAGTGGATGGCAGAGCTCCCGCGGAGGGGGAGCTGAGGGCCGGGGGGGGGAGGGTGTCATGGTTGGCAGTGAGCCAGCTTCGCAACTACTTGGGCTCTTTAGGGGATATAGGTGAAATAACAAGAGATAGGACCCAATTTGAGGATGTGTTGGAGGCTGCGGAGCGACCCAGGAGAGTAATCTCGACCCTGTACGCTATTTTGGGGGAGGAGGATTCAGGGAAGTTAGACTTCGTGGCAGAGTGGGAGAGGGAGATTGGGAGGACTTTTGAGGATGAAGACTGGGAAAAGGCGTTTTACCTCACACACAAAATGGCGAAACCCTGTAAAGCTCAGGAAAAAAACTTTAAGCTGATCTCCAGGTGGTACAGGAGCCCTGTCCGGGTTCACCAGATATTCCCCATGGTGCCGGACACGTGCTGGAGATGCAACGCAGCCCGGGGTACACTGCTGCATGTGTGGTAGGAGTGCCCAAGTGTACATAGCTTGTGGACCAAGGTCCTGCTCCTGTATGAGGAAGCGTACGGGACACGAATTCCGAATACTCCAGAAATTACGTTGCTGTCCATGCTCCCTGGTGGTAGGGAGGCCGGGAGGAGGGGGACCCTGAGACACTTTCTGACAGCGGGAAGGATGGTGATCCCGAGATACTGGAAAAGCACAATGGCCCCCCCTTTACTGAAGTGGTACGAAGAACTTAATAGTATTATGAGGATGGAGGAGTTAATGGCGGATCTCAGGGGGAGGGGGAGGCGCACATGCGGACATGGGTAGCCTGGATAATGTTCAAGGGTTTGGATATTGGTCGAAAGAGGGTATTGGAATTACAATAGTAGGAGGAGAGGGCTGTGGTGGCAGCGGAGGTGGTGGTGGGGGTCCAGGTCTCTTGCCCCCCCTCCCCCCCCCCCTCTGGTAGGAACCTGGTGTCTCTATGTCCTTGTGGATGTGTTTGTATGTGTTTCCTTTCGTATGGGTTTTTTTTTTTCTGCCTTCTTTCCTGGTTAAAATTGAATATGAGCCGAGGGGCAATAGGCCCCGGATGACTGCTGGTCCTGGCCGGAGGGCCCAGGTGGGATCACTCTGGGACGTTTTTTCTGTGCGGGGGCCTGGCTCCCTTCATCTGCTTTGTAGTATGGGTGGGTCGGCGCCTCTCGCCCCGGGCAAGGTGGAATTGGCAGGAGGAGTGTTTGGCCGGGAATCTGGCGTCGGCTGGCCCATGTGCTGGGCGGGAGAAGTGAGGCTGGTGTAGAGTAGGAGGAAGATTCGCGGTGATGTGGGTATTATATTGTATTGTATTAATATGTGTATTGTACTGTGTTTTATGTCATGTATATTTGTGGAATTGTTATATGCCTAAAATTCAATAAAATAAGATTAAACATAAAAATATAAAATACATACACAGAACAACAGACCTCTGCTACATTTGTGGAGTAACAGCTTACTTCTAATGCAGCATTTTCTGTCTCCTAAGGGGTTAATGAAAGCCCAGCTCCCCCATACGGCTGTGTGAGGCTGTAGTCCAGGCCATTAACTCACCATTAACCCCTTCAGCTTGGAGTTTAAAGAACAGTGAAGTTCCATATCGGATTCCTGTTAGACAGACCTTTCCATTCTTTGATCTATGAAATCCCTACAATCTAACCCGCCACCCCATTAACAACTCTCAATATACAGGCTCCCACCTTTGGGGCTGGAGCACTCGCAGACGAGCTGCTACAAAACCTGCCTGGTCTCTCTTCAACTTCAATTTGGACTATAGAGAACAGGCGGCTCCTGATTGGCCAGAGCGGCTGTCACTGTCTCCGGCGCCTCTATCACCATGTGCACAGTCTGCACACCACAAAGGCCAGCCCTGTCCCTATGATACGTCACTGGAGGGGGATTCCTGGGAATTATGCCTCTGTGGTATAAAAACTGTCCTCCCCAGGATGCCAATGATGGAGGAAGGGGTACATCTGCCCCCTACTATAGATTCTAACAGCCTTGTCCACTATAGAGGCCAGCAGTGGCATCGGAGGATGTCACCGAAAGGGCAGTGGAGGGAGGACTTGGAGGCGGTGAGTAATGCAAATTTTTATTTTTAAAATGTATTTTACTCTTTGTGAACTGGCAATGGGTCCAAGAGACCCCTATAGCAGTTAACAGGGTAGTGGGAGCCAGAGGATTTATATTCAGCATTCGGTACTCCTAAACGCCAGATACTATAGCTCAATGGCTTACTGATAGTCCCTGTTTCAGGTCATCACTAGTTAAGACCTTAGGCTGCAGATAACAGCTCTAACACATCAGCAAGTGGACAACAGGCATGGAAAGGTAAAAAGGAAAGCCTACAGCCAACATCATGGATCTAATCAGTGAATCACAACTACATTTGTAAGGCAGCAGCTTGTCTAGTGATTCTTTTTAAACAGGACAGAGTACAGACGTGAAGCCCAGAATATATCAGTAAAAGTGGCAAATGTACTAGTGTAATGGAGCATGTTTGTCATTTCATGAGCTTTTTTACATATTTTATGAATCACTATTATATAGATGCACTATTTTCTACAAACTCTGCAGTGTTGGCCATCAGCCTCTTAGACTTGCATTGATTTGGGACCATCTATAAATAGTGTGATTTCCCATTTGAGATAATGTAAGTGCCTTTTAAGGGTTTTCTAAAGACAAATAGCTGTTCGCAGAGTTAAGTGCTTTTGCTGATAAATACTAATCACTGGGGGACAGTTGTAGAAACAGTTACAGTCTGTGCTGTGTTTTCCCATAACCCAGAAAATCTTGGCTAGAAAACACATTGTTATTGTCACACTAGCATAGGGACACTTTCATCACTTAATAACTAATAATTAGTCATTGAGTACCAGAAATGCCAGGGCCTGAAACCATCAGGCTTGTAGGTCTTTACCCATTGGTGCTAATTTAGTATTGCATAAATATGCAGCACAAATCTTCTCTCTGTGCCTTGAAAAAGTATTTGTTCCCCTTCAACTTTTCTACATTTTTAAACATAACAGCTACAAACCTAAATGTATTGTATTGAGATTTTATGTGATAAGGAACACAAAGTAGCAGCCATTTGCAAAAAAAACAAAAATGGAAAATGGAAAAAGAAAATGATACATTCTTTTCCAAAATCCTAAAGAAAAAATACTGAAATGTGTGATGTGATTATGTATTCAGCCCCCTGTACTCTGATACCCCTAAAATAAAATCTAGTGTCTTCAGAAGTCATGACAGTGACTTAGACGGTATCAACAGATGACTGCTTGGATTACAAGGTTTTTCAGGAGAAAATAACATAACCAGTTACTATTTGCTGTTATCTGTAAATAATAAAATATACCGTATTTTTCGCCCTATAAGACACACCTGCTCATAAGACGCACCTAGGATTTTGGGGACAAAAATAAAAAAAGTAATATTTTTAACCAAATAATAGGCAAAGTGCAGAATCCTCCAATTACAGGCCGAGTGGCATCCCCCCATCCCATTCCCATAGGCAGAGTGGTATTCCCCCATCCCATTCCCATAGGCAGTGTGGCATTCCCCCATCCCATTCTCCATATAGGCAGTGTGGCATTCCCCCCTCCCATTCCCCATATAGGCAGTGTGGCATTCCCCCCTCCCATTCCCATATAGACAGTGTGCCATTCCCCTCCTCCCATTCCCATATAGACAATGTGCCATTCCCCTCCTCCCATTCCCATAAGCAGTGTGGCATCCCCCCTCCCATTCCCCATATAGGCAGTGTGGCATCCCCCCTCCCATTCCCCATATAGGCAGTGTGGCACTCCACCATCCCATTCTCCATATAGGCAGTGTGGCATTCCCCCCTCCCATTCCCCATATAGGCAGTGTGGCACTCCACCATCTCATTCTCCATATAGGCAGTGTGGCATTCCCCCCTCCCATTCCCCATATAGGCAGTGTAGCATTCCACCATCCCATTCTCCATATAGGCAGTGTGGCATTCCCCCCTCCCATTCCCCATATAGGCAGTGTGGCATTTCCCCCTCCCATTCCCATATAGACAGTGTGCCATTCCCCTCCTCCCATTCCCATAAGCAGTGTGGCATCCCCCTTCCCATTCCCCATATAGGCAGTGTGGCATCCCCCCTCCCATTCCCCATATAGGAAGTGTAGCGATCCCCCTCCAATTCCCCATATAGGCAGTGTGGCATCCTGCCTCCCATTCCCAATATAAGCAGTGTGCCCCCCCTCCCATTCACAATATAGGCAGTGTAGCACCAACCTCCCATTCTTCATATAGGCAGTGTTGTACTCCCCCTTCTATTACCCATATAGGCAATGTGGCATTCCCCCTCCCATTCCCCATATAGGCAGTGTGGCACCCCCCTCTCATTCCCCATATAGGCAGTGTGGCAACCCCTCCCATTCCCCATATAGGCAGTGTGCCATTCCCCTCCTCCCATTCCCATAAGCAGTGTGGCATCCCCCCTCCCATTCCCATATAGACAGTGTGCCATTCCCCTCCTCCCATTCCCATAAGCAGTGTGGCATCCCCCCTCCCATTCCCCATATAGGCAGTGTGGCATCCCCCCTCCCATTCCCCATATAGGAAGTTTAGTGATCCCCCTCCAATTCCCCATATAGGCAGTGTGGCATCCTGCCTCCCATTCCCAATATAAGCAGTGTGGCCCCCCTCCTATTCCCCATATAGGCACTGTGGGATCCCCCCTCCCATTCACAATATAGGCAGTGTAGCACCAACCTCCCATTCTTCATATAGGCAGTGTTGTACTCCCCCTTCTATTACCCATATAGGCAATGTGGCATTCCCCCTCCCATTCCCCATATAGGCAGTGTGGCACCCGCCTCTCATTCCCCATATAGGCAGTGTGGCACCCCCTCCCATTCCCCATATAGGCAGTGTGGCACCCCCTCCCATTCCCCATATAGGCAGTGTGGAACCCACCTCTCATTCCCCATATAGACAGTGTAGAACCCCCCTCCCATTTCCTATATAGGCAATGTAGCACCCCCCTCCCATTCCCCATATAGGCAACGTGGCACCCCTCCCATTCCCCATATAGGCAATGTGGCACCCCCTACCATTCCCCACATAGGCAATGTGGCACCCCCTACCATTCCCCATATAGGCAATGTGGCATCCCCCCTACCATTCCCCATATAGGCAATGTGGCACCCCCCTACCATTCCCCATATAGGCAATGTGGCACCCCCCTACCATTCCTCATATAGGCAATGTGGCATCCCCCCTACCATTCCCCATAGAAGCAGTGTGGCATCCCCCCTACCATTCCCCATAGAAGCAGTGTGGCATCCCCCCAACCACCCCCCCCCCCCCATTCCCCATAGGCACACAATGATAAAAAAAAAAATCAACTCACATGTCAATGGTGCTCCCGCGTTGCTGGCCGGCCTGCCACACTGGGACGCCAGAAGAAGATGGAGGAGTGTCCCCGCCGCTCCTCCATACTGGCTGTGCCGCACAGACACCCGACCTCGTGAATCGGGTGGGCGTGGCCTGCACCGCGTCGGCGTGCATCGCGTCGGTGCAGGCCACGCCCACCCGTTCTATGGATCCGGGTGTCTGCGCAGCCCAGCCAGTAAGAAGGAGCGGCGGGGACAGGGACAGCCGCTCCTTTATCTTCTCCGCTGCCTCTTCCGGCAAGGGCAGGAGCGAACAGCCGGGTCTGTGCAGTGGGTGGGTGTGGCCTGCGCCGACGCAGTGCAGGCCACGCCCACCTGCTGCACAGACCCGGGTGCTCGCGTTTGCCCCGGCCGGAAGAGGCAGCAGCTGGAGGGCAGGAGATGATGGCGGAGTGGCAGGCGCTGCCTCCGTCCCTATCGCTGGCACAGCAATAGCAGCGGCAGGGACGGGGACAGAGCCCACCGCTACTCTTCTTCTGGCCTTCCGCAGTGCGGCAGGCAACGCGGGAGCGCCGGTAACGTGAGTTTACTTTTTTTTTTTTTACATTCCCCCACTTTTGGGGGAAAATAAGTGTGTCTTATAGTGCAAAAAATACTGTACATTTCCTCTACTGTCCCTTGTGTGAACTTGATGGAATAATATGTTTTTTCAACCACATTTACTACGTTATTAGTGAATAGTGTAAACCTGAATGGGAAATGGCAGCAGGCCATGCTGAAACTCATCTGTCTGGATGAAAGACCACACACCACCCATGAGCTGTGGCCTGGCATTCAGGAGCATACAGATGAGTGGTTGCTGCTCCTGAACCTTAAGCCTGGCAAGGTGGTGTGCGGCAATAGGCGGAACCTAGTAGCAACCTTGGACAAAGTTGGGTTGACGCACATCCCTTTGCTGGCACATGTGCTCCACTTGGTGTTGCAAAGTTTCCTGGCCAATTATCCAGACATGCCGGAGTTGCTGTATAAAGTGTGTGCACCTTTGCCATTCACACCCTGCTGCTGCTTGTCTACCTGTACTGCAGAGGAACTTTGGCTTTCCCTCCCACCGTGTGATTTGCCTACCAGGTGGAATTCCACTTTACATATGTTGGAAAGGGTCTGTGAGCAGCAGCAAGCAATAGTGGAGCTTCAGCTACAAAATGCCTGGGTAAGTCAAATGCAGACCAACAGCCCTTCAATATTAGTGTGTGACCTTTTTTCTGTGTGTGTGTGTGTGTGTGTGTGTGTGTGTGTGTGTGTGTGTGTGTGTATATATATATATATTACTATATACTATTACAAAGCAAAATTGATTTTAAAAACACAAGTAATAAAAAAAAGAAAGGTGAATAATCAGAAGCGATACCTAAATCAAATCAATATTTGGTGGTATCATTCGTTGCAAAAATGTATCTAGGAACAAAGTTTTTGAAGAGTTTGTTCTAAAAATATTGAAAAACTAACCAAAGATCTTCTGTAGATATAAGCTTACTCATGCTGGATAAGTATCTGCCTGTATTTCTCAGAATTTACAACATTAATCCTGACCTAATTCTTAAAGTGGACCAAAACCCACGTCGATCTGCCTGGGAATCTTATAGATACCCCCCCCAGGGCATCCAAAAACGTGACGCCCCACTGTGTGAAATCCCCCAGGTTGCCCCATTCACTTACCTCGTTTCCTAGTCCCACGCTGCGTCTAAGAGCAGCGACCGCATCCCGCTATTCCTCTAGCAGGGCGCGTGCCCGTGCCGGCAATTTGGGAATGCCCAGCGTGGCAACGCTCCCTGCTAGAGGGAAGCGGAGGATGCAGCAGTCAGAGCCGCTGCTCTTAGACATGCCGTGGGACCAGGAAGGGTGCCCCAGGGGAAAGGACAAAAACCCAGGATATAACTCAATTTGTTTAAATGCAGCCCCAAACTAGGAAGGACCTTCACCACTCAGCCAATCGTCGAACAAGCTTCTACTGTTACAGCCAAATAATTTAGTCCAGGGCACCTGCTGCAATAAATAGCAGCAGGTGCTCTGGACCAAAATATTTGGCTGTGACAGTAGGCAGATTGTTCACGTCCCTTTGTTTTAGTGCATAGTGGAGTTGCCTGGCCCTGTTTCTACATTAAAAAAAAGAAAGCTCAGAGCTGAAAAGCTTACAGATCTAGATTATGTAGTCATTCTAAAAAATCAGCCAGAACTAAATAGTACTTATAGAAGAATCTCAAAGAGCAAAGTATCACTCGTTCTTCAAAACATGTTTCATAGGATGCCAGTTCTGCCACCACCATATATCAATATGTTAGTCTCACTTACCAGTAGGAGATATAAAAAGGCTTAATTAGTGGTGTCACATCCAATCTCTGTCAGCCATGGCAAACTTCTCAATTCAAGCTTAATCTCATGTGCGTCTTAGCCACCGGACTCTCAAGCTCCCACAGCAAGCACCAGATGCTTTTGATGTCCTAAGAAGCAAAAAAGTCCTTTGCATATTTTCCCCATATAGAGGGTCAATGCCGGAGTGTATAAACACCAGACATTACGTAATTCCATTTTAAAAATAAAAATTCCTTACTAGATAAAAATGTACCTACAACGTTCCCTTTAAGAAAAATATCAGGATGGAGGAGGTGCTGCTAATGGATTAATCTTGTACATATAAAATACCAACGTCTAGAACAGCGTTTTCACATTGCCTTCAATGTCTTTTTTGATCCCAATTCATCCAAGACAACTTCTGGCCAGACTTCTACAAAAAGCTGAGGTGTTGAATTAGGTCCATCTGTCAGAACTTAACTGATGACACTGCAAACAAATACAAAATACAAAAGGGACGCAAGCATGGTTGCAGTAAGTTTCCTTAACTGAGCCTTGTGTCTTCAGTCCTCAACATTTCCCAATTTCTCTGTATTTGCTGGCACAGAAAACCCTTTCTTGTTGGAGAATATAAACTCTGATCAGCAATTCACCTGCTTGCTGGATTGGAGGCCGCACTGCAGCTAACGATCCAGCACTGACCACCGGACTAGTACAAATCAGCAGTGGGGGTGGGTAAAATGCAAGTTCCCTATTGTTTTGTTTTTTGCCTGCTGCATCTCTTTTTGCCATGTGCCTAAATCACAGAGAGATCTCATGTTGCAGAAAGCACATGGTCTCTTAGACCTACTGTAACGTTCTGCATACTATAATAAAAACTGCAGGTGCAGCCAGGTGGCCGCAAAATTACACTCAAGGACAGGGCAGGCGTTAGCACTAGGCATACCTGGGCAGATGCCGGGGCCCCTGCACCTTGAGAGGGCCCACTTCATACCCTATACTCTGGGCAGTGCCTATGCAGGACACATGGCTGTGCAGTAACCAGGACTAAAGAGCGATTGGCCATTGACACAGACTTTCTTTCTGTCAGTCCTTCTATTTTTTGTTTCTTTCCGTCCATTCATTTTCATTCATTCTTTCTTCCATCTATTTTTTGTTTCTTTTTTTTTTATCTGTTCATTCTGCTATCCCTTTTTTCTTGTTTTTTTCTCTTTCTTCTTTCCTTCTATTTTTTTCGTCAGTTCTTCTATTTTTTCTTTCCTCCTATCTCTTCTGCTTTTTCTCCCATTGCTTCTCCCTGTGTTTCCTGCTTTTTTTCTGTCATTCCTTTTATTCTTTCTTTGTTTCTGTCATTCATTTTATGCTTTTGTTCTTTCTGTTTATTTCCACTTTTTTATATTTTATATTCATACCGGCAACTTTTATTGCCACGTATGGAGCATCATACAACAGCGGCAAGGGGCCCACTGAGACTCTATCGCCCAAGGGCCCAAATAAACCTGAAACCGGCCCTGCTCAAGGATTCAGCTAGCTGTGACCTTACATCCCTGGGCAAGTCTCCCATAGGTGGCAAGTATTGCAGGCTTCCCGGCCCCATGTAAAAAAAGGTTTTAGATGCTGCCATGTGCCCACAATGTTCCACTTAAAGTGGACCAACACCTGTACAGTCTGGAGAGGGGGCATCCATTCAGACGGCCAGTCGTGGCACTCCATTCCTATTGAGAATCAGGGCTAAGCATTCTGGATGCCCCCCCCCCAGACTGTCTTATAGCAGTGGTACCAACATCCATGCTGCTTTAAGGAGTCTGGAGGCCTTATTTCTCAGTAATACCATCTACCAACTTGTGCTACATTGTGTCCATTTAATTTAGAGGCAGAAATGTGGCTGAATACAGTAAAGTAAATAAGTAATCAGGTCACCTTGACCGTCTTCCCCAATGTCATCATTTTACACACACGCTTTCAGATGTATCACTTTCTAAATCATATATAGATTTCACAGACTTCCTTCAGTAGCAGCTATCACCCTGAAGGAATCCAGTCACCCTGACCACAGCTTTTATCTTTTTGAAAAATGCTTTGGATATAGCTATATACAATAAGAATCAGGAAGCTTCGTTTCTCGGTAGGATGAAACATCTCTCCAATACAGACACACAGGGGTCGATTCAGAGCCAGGTGAGCATTCTCACTCCTTTTTTAGGAGAGAAACCTACCATTGACTTTCAATGTCTACCTAGCGGCTGATTTGTTAAAATTTAGACCCGGTAGACAATATAAGTCAGTGGCAGTTTTCTCTCCTAAGAAATGAGTGAGCATTCTTACCTGGCTATTAATAGACCCCAATGTGAATGTTTAGCCTAGAGGCATAAATGTTGCTGATTCCAGACTCAGGGAATCAAGTTACTTTGATCAAACCCCCCCCCCCCCCCCAAATCCCATCATTGTTTCCAGATGTGGCATTTTCTGAGGCATGTACAGTTTTCACCCTGAAGGAATCCTATCACCCTGACCCCAACTTGTTTTTCTTTTTAAAAAAATGCTTTAGATGCAGCCTAAACAGTCAACTTAAAGAATTGGGTAGCCATGCTCTGCCACCCCAGTCTTACTTTACATTAACTGGTATAATGTACAATTTAATAAACTTTATTTATTGATAATCATTTCAACACGTTTGCACTTTAAGGAGTTTTTTTAATATTAATAAAACACAGCTTGTTAATCTTTCCTGTAACTTTACCTGCCTTAAAAAGGGCCACATCAGCAACATGTGTGCATGGCGACCTGATTCCTTGTGTCTGCATGCAGCCACATTTCTGCCGCTAGATCGAACAGCGGAAATGTAGCCAAAGTGGGAAGATTTCCCATCTTACTAAGAAAAAAGGCTTTCCAGTTCCTTGCGAGCCACAGTTGCTGCCTCATGGCTGCACATAAAGCCTTTTTGAAAACAGTCCGGACCAAGGGTGGCGGATCAAAGCTACCCAATTTCTTGAGAGTAATTTATGATATTGGAGTTCGGCAGAAGTCAGGCTTTGTGTCCACCACCAGACTGCATTCAAAGCGGAAAAAAAAAATATTTCACAGCCAGGTCACAGGTCATGTCACTGAAGCACCACACTCAGTTACAATGCATAAATAGAATTTCTGTTGTTGCTTCTACGTTGCTACTTTTGGAAAATATGGCTACAATGACAAGTAAGCAAGTTAGCATTCATATGGCTTTGTGGCCCAGGGGCAACATATCCTGTGCAGAAGAACTAAGCCTGCATTGCAAAGAACCAGTTCTAAGGGACAAAACCTAAGGGTGTTTTCTTCATGTGTCATTGCAAAGCCTTCAAAGGTTTTCCAGAATTCTGCAGACGTTGAATTTTTTGTATCTCAAAATATACAGATGTACAGAAAAAACATCAGGTGTTCAGCTAGAATTTCAAAAGAAGTAGAATAAAGAGTATGGTACACAACACTAGAGCAATGCAAAGAAAACTTTACCGGAAAAATCGAAAGTATCTGTTTTTCAAGTAAAGTTCCATATAACTATGGTTCTGAATAAAATTTCATTATAAAGACAGGTTAGCTTTTGGACACCCTGCTCCCAACAATTTTACTGCTCAT
The DNA here is from genome assembly GCA_027917425.1 of Gastrophryne carolinensis. Classification (NCBI taxonomy): domain Eukaryota; kingdom Metazoa; phylum Chordata; class Amphibia; order Anura; family Microhylidae; genus Gastrophryne; species Gastrophryne carolinensis. The sequence continues at coordinate 127,315,238 of CM051239.1, forward strand.
TTGAAATTGCCTAAGCTAACTTGGTGACTAGTTTATTTTATTAAAATAAAAACAAATATCCCACACATTCCTGCAGATGTGCGAAGGTGCAGAACTCTTCATACGTATTGTGCCAATGCTGCACTGTTTCAGGGGAAGCGAAGTTTGTTCTTTAGCTGATTTTCCCTAAGTAGTGAGACTCATTTGCCACTGCTGTTTAGTGACTGGTAACTGGTCAGTGGCAATATAAAGCTATAAACCTATTTCCCAGGCACCCCCTGGCATGTGATTGTTCCCTGAGTGCTTCAGTGCAGGGGTGCATACCCACTAGTGATTCCCGCCCCACTACCCCAGACATACACTGCAGCCAAAAAGAGATGTTCTTACCTGCTACTTGTTCCCACGGTGAGTCACCATAGTTACGTGGTCCAGACATCAGCATGAAAAGCGCACGTGACAGCCAGTGACAAGACCCCATTTTGCTCGAGGAACAAGAAGCAGGTAAAAATAGAATAGGCTGATGGTGGTGTATGCAAGGGGAGGGGCATTATGAATCTGGTCAACCCCTTTCCCCGTGCAGGGACCAATACCCATTTGGTCTAATATGGTTAATGGTCTTCTTTAAAACCATGTCTATGATAAAAGGAAGAGTATGTGCAACTAGTCCTGAAAAGCTCTTGGTCTAAAAATCAGTTTAAGGCAACAGTCCAGTTATTTAAACCCTCTGCCCTACTCCATGAGCAATGGCCCGTGCAGTGGGTTAAGAAAAAAAAATGCTTACTGAGTCCATGTCCTGTGCCGTGGCTGGTTCCTGCTGTCTGGGCTTTCAGTTTAAGGAGCTGCACATGGATAAAGTGGCAGCTGGGTGCTGCAGTGATTTGGTCTAACAGAAGCCCTGGAGCTTCGGGACACACGTGGGAGTAGGCATCAAGCCAGGACTAGGTAAGTTGTTTTTTTTTACCAATCCCACTGAGCATGGTTAGCTAGGATGGGAAGGGATGTCTCATTCAGAATTTGGATGGAGAACGGAGTAAGAACTATTTCAGATTGCACCTCAGATATAATGGTTCTATCCTTTCACAAATTCCAATCTAAATATAAAATCCGGTCGGGTGAAGCATTTCGGTAACATCAACTTCGGCATTGCATAGAATCTATTGTTTATATAATACAGATTTCATCTGACATTCTTTAAAACATGCTGTAAAGATAACCCTAAAGGTAGTGGCATTATTTTGGATGTCTACCACTCCTTGGCATCCATATCAGCCAGCCATACTCCTGTTTATGTACAAAAATGGCATTTAGATTTGGGTGCTGTTTGCAACTCTAAGGAGTGGTAAGACATGGTATGCTGCCCTACACAGCTCCTCTTCAGTTTATAAAACAGAAACCATTGCCAGACTAGTCAGTAGATGGTACCTGACAGTATAGCCGGTAGGTGATAGCAAAATCTTGGAAATCCTCAACCCTTAGCTTGAGGGAGTTCCATAACAGGGTAAATAACACCATGTGTATGGAGAAAATGACAGTGGTGCTAAAATGGAGAAATTCACTAAAATCTGGGCACCATGGATCGATCATTAACTGCCTTCCAACTTTGATCTCTCTCTTGTAACGCTTTGAGACAGAGTTTCACTCATGGTGGAGTGGGGCAAACTGTCTCAAGTGTCAGTAAGTGTAATAGCACTTGAGTTTCAGTACTCTGTAATAGCACTTGAGTGTCAGAACTCTGTAATAGCACTTGAGTGTCAGTACTCAAATAGCACCTGAGTGTCACTACACTGTAACAGCACTTGAGTGTCAGTACTCTTATAGCACTTGAGTGTCAGTACTCTGTGATAGCACTTGAATGTCAGTACTCTGATATCACTTGAGTGTCAGTACTCTAATATCACTTGAGTGCTAGTACTCTTTAATAGTACTCTAATAGCACGTGCGTGTCAGTACTGTGTAATAGCACTTGAGTGTCAGTACTGTGTAATAGCACTTGAGTGTCAGTACTCTTATAGCACTTGAGTGTCAGTAATCTGTGATAGTACTTGAGTGTTAGTACTCTGTAATAGCACTCGAGTCTCACTACTCTAATATCACTTGAGTGCTAGTACTCTTTAATAGTACTCTAATAGCCCTTGAGTGTCAGTACTCTGCAATAGCACTTAAGTAATCTGTGATAGCACTTTAGTGTCAGTACTCTGTAATAGCAGCTGAGTGTCAGTAATCCAGTAGTGCTTTAGTGTCAGTACTTTAATAGCACTTGAGTGTCAGTATATCAGTACTCTAATAGCACTTGAGTGTCAGTACTCTGTAATAGCACTTACTCCAAGCACTTGGGTGTCAGTAATCTTTAATGCCAATTTTTCAGGGCACTTATGTTAGTACTCTTTAACACTAATTGTTAGTGGAGTATCCACTTAACACCATCTTAAAAACAAATTTTTGTGTGGTGTCCACTGGTTCAGGGCACTTGTGTGTAGGTGCAATTTAATACCAATGGTCCAGGGCACTTGCGTATCAGTGCTCTTTAATACCAATAGTTCAGGGTGCTTGTGTGTCAGTGCACATTTACACCAATAGTTCAGGTTATTTTGGGGGTCAGAGCTCTTTGGTACCAATAGTTCAGGGCACTTTTGTGTCAGTGCTTTTTAATACCAATAGTTCATGGCACTTGTGTGTCAGTGTTCTTTTATACCAATAGTTCAGGCCACTTTGAGGGCCAATGCTCTTTATTACCAATAGTTTAGGGCACTTGTGTGAGAGCGGTTTCCTTAAAAAATGTATATAAAAGCAGAATAAAAAACACATTTTTTGTGGCAGAGTTCAGGCTTTAACATGAATTGTCTTGTTTGTAATTTTTCCATTTTTGAGTGGAAAAAGAAGATAAAAATTATTTAAAAGTATTGTCTTGTTAATTTTAAATGAAACATGTATTTTATTAAATTAAACCATATTTTGTGTGAAAGCACCATTTCTCCCAGTTACAAAGATACCACATATGTATTGTAGCCCCCCCGTTATTGCCCAGGAGACCCCCACTTAATAACATTTACAAATAAAATACAACTACTATCCATGCTATAAAGGGTTAAATATAAAAATGGCGTAGGTTCCCCTTTCCCAAGGGGGGATCCCAGGCTTTAGGGACTAAACCCTTAAAAATATAAAATGGTTTGGGGTCCCCCTTACCCAGCATAACTAGCCCGAGGTCCAGCTATGCAGGGCTTGTAGACCAGGGCACAGAGGCCAGCTTCAGTGGCCCCTGGCTCTGAAAGCTACAAGTGCTTGTAGCCTTCATGGACCCTGGGCTCTTTTGCCCCCCTGGGCATTGGGGAGGCAGGTAATGGGGGGCTGGGGGTTAATAGCAAGTTACCCTCTAGCCACAGGTGACTTGCTAGCCCCATAAGCCTTGTGAACTGGTATAGGGGTCTCATAGATCACAAAGGGTTAAATATAAACACACACACACACACACACACACACACACACACACACAAGCAAGAAAAAAATGTTTTTTTAAATACTTACCTCCCATCCATCCCCTAGCACTGTGCCCCATGCTGATCACACTGGCTTCTGCTCTCCTGCTGCTGCTGGAAGCCTTTTATATCTGCTAGGCAACGGACATAAAGGGTTAATTCAAAAAATGACATAGGGTCCCCCCTCCTGGGGGTGGGGCATGTTTTGGGAATTTTAACTGTTAAAAAAATCCACCCAACAAATGGTGTAGGGACCAGCTATGTGAGGCTTGTAGAACAGGGTACAGAGGCCAGCTTTGATTACCCCAGCCCTACAGGCTCCCAGCCAGCGTAGCCTTTGCGGCCTCCAGGCTCTTCTGCCCCCCTGGGCTTTGGGAAGGCAGGTAATTGGGGTGCTGGGGGTTAATGGCAAGTCACCCGCTAGCCGCAGGTGACTTGAGAGACCGCCATGCCTTCTGAACTGGTATAGGAGTCTCATGGATCCCTTGCCAGTTCACAAAGGGTTAACAGTAAAAACTCACACTTGAGAAAAAATGACTTTTACTTATCTATCTGATATTTTCTCCGCTGTCCCTCCCTGATCCGATGACAGCTGCCGGGGTGATCAATGGTGGGGGGCTGGGAGGCAGGGAATCAGAGTATCCTGTCCCTCCAACCTCTCTCCACTTATCACCCTGGCATCTTAGAACCCAGCGCTGGGAGCAGGTTGATGTCACTGGATGACATCATCCACCCTGCCCACAAAGAGTGGAGCTAGCGGCAGCTATGGAAGCAGGGGTGATCAGAGCCCCCCCGGTCAGTAAATTTTTTTTTTCTTTTTTACAGAGGTCAGCGTCCCTCTCCTAAAGCCAGGAGAGCCCCGTGGGGGGGGGGGGGATAGGATGCCCCCCCGAGTGAAAAGAAGACCTGGCCGGATCAATCGAGGGGTCATGTGAGTTTCTAGCTGGCACTCGTCTTTCAGTGCTCTTTTTTACCAATAGTTCAGGGCACTTGTGTGTCAGTGCTGTTATATTTGTCCATTTCGGGCTGCTGTAACTGCAGGTGTCTAACAATGCATAAAGCAGCAAATAATGGGCAGAGAAGTGACCGTGGTGCTGCTATTGCTAGGGGTGGTAACTGCTGGTGCTGCAAGGAGAGGATGTATTTCATCCTTGCTTGCTACACCTTCCTCTGGTGCAAGCAGGTACCAGGGTTTGAAGCGCATTTTAGTAGGCCCCAATAATACCAGTTCCATGGGATCTGCCCCCCACTCCACTTTTTCTGGGATTGCTAAGCCCTCAATCTCAAACCCCTTAAAATCAGCAAATTCTCCCAGCCACAAGTCACGGAGTCAATAATGCTCTATGATGACACGCTGGCATACTGTGGACCATCCACCTTCTCCTGCCCCAGTTGCAGACCTAAGGTTCCCAGATGCCCAACAACTTATGTGGATGAGGATGAGAATGTGGCCAGCGGACCATCACAGGACACCCTTGATGATGATGAAACTCTAGAGCCAACTGCTTCAGCTTTCTGCAATGTTGAGTATGTTGAGGCTGAGAGGGAGGCTAGCAGGGAGAAATGGTTGAAAGAGGATGCCAGGGGTGATGATGAGGTTCTAGACCCAACGTGGACTAAAGGCCAGCAGAGTTCTGAGGAAGAGGTGGTGGTCACACAGCCCCAGGCAGCCAGGAGAAGAGGGAGAAGCGTGCCAGTGGTCATTGGTCAACCGTTGCTGAAACACCTAAAAAACAACACCTGAGGTTCCCTCTGCCCAGTTGACTAAGCTGCTACCACCGCCTCCCCAACGACAAGGCCACCTCCACCAGCAGCAGCACCACCACCACCATCACCAAGTCAGTCCACAGCATCCCAGGAAAGCGTTCAGATTTCCATCACGAAAGCCATAGTTGGGCCAACCCACGACACAATCCCAGACCTGAATGGGAGAATTTCCAAATTGCTGGCCTTTGAAATGCTCCTATTCCTCCTGGTGGCTGCTACTACTTCTCTTAACAGGCCATCCCTGCCCTGCACCAACAGGTTGTGGAAAAAATAAGATGTGCACTGGACAATGCCATTAGTTCCAGTATCCACCTCACTACTGACATGTGGACAAATAAGCATGGGCAGGGACATTACATCTCTCTAACTGCCCACCGGGTCAATGTAGTGGCATCTGTGACTGAGACGGGAAGCACTGTGGTGCATATCCTTTCAACACCCAGGATTGCTGGAATACAGTCTCCTGATTCTACTCTGCTTCCTCCTCAAGCAGTCAGCGCAGCCCCGGCACCACCAGTTTGATCACTGCCATGGGGAAACGGCAGCATGCAGTGCTGAAACGTATCTGTCTGGGTGAAAGACCTCACACCACCCAGGAGCTGTGGACCACCATCCAGAAGCAGGCAGATGAGTGTCTGCTGCAGTTGCACCTAAAATCTGGGAAGGTGGTATGTGACAATGGGCTTAAACTTGTAGCAGCCTAGGGACAAGCGGGTTGCCGCACATCCCTTGCCTGGCGCATGTGCTCAACATGGTGGTGCAAAGCTTCCTGGCCCATTATCCAGACATACTGGAGCTTCTGCAAAAAGTGGATAGCGTGTGCACGCACTTGCAGCATTCCCACCTTGCTGACACTTGCCTGACTGCGCTGCAGAGGAACTTTGAACTTTCCACCCACCTTAAGGGTCATCTGCGCAGTGCTGCAGTGCTTTCAGTATGCCACCAATGTGGCCAGTGCTGATGATGGAGGATGTAAAGGAAGCAGAGGAGGAGGAGGACGAGGGCCCATTTTCCCAGGCGTCAACAGAGTACACTCATAGCCTGCAGGGTTAGTTGCTAAGCCTACAACGGTACACCACAGTCCAGCCAGGAGGATTCAGAGGAGGAGGACTTTCTCTCACAGTGGCACCCAGCGCAGCTCATGGGCATCGATGGAGCGTGGCTGGAGGGAGGAGCAAGAGGAGGAGACACCTGACACTGAGGACAGCTTCTCCTTGACTTAGCCTAGCACACATGAGCCACTACATGCTCCAGTGCCTGTGCAACAGGAGAGTTGCCCGCATAGTCACCAGTGCCGATTGTTGGGTGGCCACCCTGCTGGATCCTCACTATAAGCACAACATCACCTCCTTGATACCAGCACTGGAGTACAAATGCACTCTGGTGGACACACTATTGGGGTACCACATATGTATTGATAGACACCCTTTCCTGCCCAGGAGACTCCCCCAAGTTGAAACATTGCTTTAGGAGATTTTCAAATAAAATACAACTGTGATATGCACTATGTGCACCTTGCAGTTTTTCCAGAAAAACAACCCTTTACATTTGAAATACCCCCCAACAGACTATATATTCTCTGGAAGTACACAACTCAAGCTTTCTATACATACCAGGCTTGTTTATGTGGGCGTAGTTTTCTGGAAGTAATCCCTCAATCAATTCTTTGGTTGCACAGAGTTTCCCTAAAAAAAGAATCAAGCCACATGTTCCTAAAAAATCTATGCAAACAAGAAAAAACAAGTAAAATCTGAAAAAGCAACATGCCCCGAACAGAACAATACCCAGCATGTATAGGTAAGGGAAGAGTTGCCAAACACCACAAAGTAAAGCATGCGCATAATGGTAATTTTACTTGAAAATTTCAGCTCTGCAGACAAAGTGCGCACCTTGCAATTTTTCAACCAAAACAACCCTTAACATTTGGAATATCCCCTATAAACCATATATTTGTTAAGCTTTCTAAGCATACCCAGCTTGTTGTAGTGGGCTCATCTTTCTAGAAGTAATCCCTCGAAGAACTCTTAGGTTGCACAGGGTTTCCCTAAAAAAATGTATAAAAAATGAATAAAAAATAAATAAAAACATGTTTTCCTAAAATATCAATATGCAAACAAGAAAAAATAAGCTAAATCTGAAAGTGCAAGGGCCCCCGAGCAGAACAATACCCAACATGCATAGGTACTATTAACGTGCGATTTTTTGCACCATGTTTAACCGCGATTTTTGCCGGAATTGCCAGGAAAATTATATATATATTTTGCAGCAGAGTTTAGGCTTTAACATGAAATTTCTTGTTTGTAATTTTTCTACTGTTTTTTTAAATATTTTTGCGTAAAAAAAAAAAAAAATAAAAAAAAAAATATTGTTTAGACAATTGTCTACTTTATTTTAAATAAAACATTTGTTTTATTAATAAAAAACACATTGTCTGTGAAAGCCCTATTTCTCTCGATTACAACTGTACCACATATGTATCGGTAGCCCCCCATTCTTGCCCAGAAGAACCCCCAAACTGAAAAGAGCACTTTATAACATTTACAAATAAAATACAATTACTATTCACACTATAAACATAAGGGGTTAATTATAAAAAACGACATAGGGTCCCCCCTCCTGGGGGAAACCCATTTTTGGGGAATTTTAAGGGTTAAAACCCTTAAAAATCCCCCAAAATGATATGGGGTTCCCCTTTACCCATCAGAATCCCCTCCTGGGGGGAACCCATTTTTTGGGGAATTTTAAGGGTTAAAAACCCTTAAAAATCCCCCCAAATGATATGGGGTCCCCCTTACCCATCATAACTAGCCCGGGACCAGCTATGGGGGCTTGTAGGAACAGGGCGCAGGGGCCATCCCTGGTGGCCCCCCCGCCCTGTCGGCTACAAGCTCCGTGGGCTGGGCTCTTCTGCCCCCCCCCCAGGGCTTTAGGGAGGCAGATAATTGGGGGTGCTGGGGGTTAATGGCAAGTCACCCGCTAGCGGCAGGTGACTTGCTAGCCCCCAGCCTTGTGAACTGGTATAGGGGTCTCATGGATCCCTTACCAGGGCTGCGGTGGCCTTGCTGATGCTGCGGCGTCTCTTTTTTAGCCTGTAGTGGCTCTGCTGCGGTAATCCACTCGATCAATTTCCTTCAGGCGTCACTGCCCTGTTTTCTCTATTGGCTACGCATTTTTGGAGCTTCGCGCTCTCCGGGGGTGGGTTGGGCCCTGGCTTGGCGCGCTCCACGTCACGGTTTGGCGCGCTCCACGTCACGGTCAGCTCTGGCCCACCCTTTGAGGTTCGCTTGGCACCATTTTTACTCGCACGCGTGTGGTGAAGACCGTCCTCCCCCCTCTGTCTGTAAGTGCCCTCGCGGGCGACTTTCTATTACCTTTATTACTCCCTTGCGCATGGCTCTGACATTCTTGTTCCCCTTATGTCTTTCAGACCGTGGATTCCGGTGGCTTCTCCCGGCCCGGTGTATCTCCCGGTTGAGACTATTAAATTTACTCCCACTTCCCCGCGGGTTATTGGGGCATCCAGGGTAGCTTACAGCGTCAATCCCTTCTGGCCTATTGTGCCGATTAAATCACCATATGGAGGCATCCCAGGATATTGTGAACAGGGTTCCTTCGGGACAAGCCCGGCTGTGTGTAGCTTGTGGGGTCTTACCTAGCAGCGGTGACAATGCACGGGTCCTGTTACTTGTGCACAGCAGGCGGTATCGGTTCTTCCCGCCTCTTCAGTGGCTGGGCCTGCACCTCGCCTCACTTCACCTACTCCCCCAAGCCTGAGTCTAACCCCCAATACAAGCGGGGATTCTCATCCTGATGTGGCTACTAGACTGGCCAGTGTTGAAAGATTGCTTGCTAGCTCATTAGCGCGTAAGGCCACCGCAAAGAGGCAGCATTTAACCCCTGACTCTGCTCTTTTCCCTATGGAATCTGATGAGTTGCTGCATCCTTACGGCCATACCCTCTCGAACGAAGGGGAGCTGTTCTCTGACTCAGGGTCATATGACGAGGAGTCAAGGGGTCATTCCGAGCACTGGACCTCGGATGATATTGACAGACTGCTGGTTCAGAAGTTTTGTCCATCTCTCCCCCTGTTGCGGTTCCCTGTTGGGGGGTGAGCTTTTTCATACTGCTAAGGCTCGTCTGGAATTTCCCGAGCAAACCCATTTCAATAGCCTAGTGCTTAAAGAATGGGAGCATTCCAGTAGACTTCCCGGGATCCCTAAGAGTGTGGATAGGAAGTATCCCTTCCCTGCTGACTTGGTTAAGTGCTGGTCATCACCCCCCGAGGTCGATGCTCCTATTCTAGGGTTGTCCAACACCTCTATTATGCACTCCCCTGACACTACTACGCTGCGGGACTCTGAGGACCGGCGTATAGATCAATTGGCATGCCATGCCTTTGCATTTGGGGGAGCGACTCTGTGCCCGGTTTGCGCCTTAGCCATTACGGCAGTAGCGCTCAGGGCCATGGTTAGGAATGCACTCAATGGCACAGATGAGTTGCCACCTGATACTGTCAATGCACTGTCTAACTGTGATGTGTTTGTAAACTTTATCCTAACTAGTAAAGAATTATGTGGGGTGGTGTGCACAACTGTGTAATGAATAATAATGTAGAAAGGAGGGTGCTGGCAGGACGGAACATATACATTAAACTGATACACTCACACTACAGGCCCTAGATCAGCCCCACAGTTCCCATCCATATGCCGCACACCAAGAGATATCTTATAAAAATCTTATTTTTACTTCATTGAATTAAATCCATACAATTATCAAAAAAATATCAAAAAAATCAAAATTGTAAACTTTATCCTGTCTGCATCGGACGATGCTATTAGGATGTGTGCCAGATCTTCTACCCTGGCGGTAGCTATACGCCGCGCGGTTTGGTTGCGCCAATGGGCTGCTGACAACGCCGCTAAGAAAGCCCTTACTGGGCTTCCATTTAAGGGGCTGCGCCTGTTTGGGGACCGTCTAGACCTCTTCGCCAAAGGAGGCAAGTTACCCCAGCACAGGCGGCAGATTCGGCCCTTTCGAGGCCAGGGCACCCTTTCAATCCCCTACCGTGGGGCTAAACAGGGAAAAGGGGTGTCCTTCGCTGGGTCCCGCGCAGATTCCTGGCACAGGAATAGAGGACCCCGTCCCGGTTCCTCCTGGGGGTCCAAGCCCAAAGCCGCTCCCAAGACCCCTCAGGCATGAAGGGGCGCCCTCGCCCGTCAGGGTGGGGGGACGTCTGCAGCACTTCGAGCATGTCTGGAGGCGCCACGTCTCAGACCGGTGGATTCAGGAGGTAGTGTCCTCCGGCTACAAGATAGAATTTGCCGTACGGCCCCCCACCAGATTCATTGGGTCCCGGATTCCACAGGACCCTGCCTCAGCTCAGGTCTTGTTACTGGCCGTGCAGGGTCTCCTGGATCTAGGGGTCGTTTGCAAGGTCCCCTTAGAAGACAGGGGCATGGGGTTCTATTCCAACCTTTTTACAGTACCCAAGAAGGATGGGTCAGTCAGGCTGTCAGGTCCCGTGGGACGCCCACCTTCCAATAAGTCTGCAACCCCCAATCTCCGCTGCTTTCTTCGCCTATAGACAAGCCCCCGTTTGCCGGGACGCAGGACACGCCTCACCGGACACGGTTGCCCCCAGGACTTGTTAGCACAAAGGATGCAGACTTATGCAGGGGAAGGCAAACGAACCAGGAACGAGACTGGGTAGGGTCAAACGGGCAAAGGTCATACACGGTAGATCAATCCAAGGAAGCACGGTACAGGAGGGTTGAGATAGAAGAATGGTCAGGTCAAGCCAAAGGTCACACCGGGGAATCAGAGATACGCAGTACAGAGGAGCAGGCAGGAATCGTGGTCAAAAAACAGGCAAAGGTCGGTCCAGGCAGCAATCAGGGATGGTCATACACGGCAAGATACGTAAGGAAACAGACACCAATTCACACCCAGCAGCACGCTATCACGGGCAAGGATCAATTGCAGTAGGAACACCTTTATAGGAAGTGATGGAGCAAAGAGAGGGACATGATTGGTGCAACCAGGAACCTGAGGCTGATTGCCCCATTCAAACTAGAAGGCGTTCCACCTTAAGTGACCTTGGGCTCATTGGCCCAGAACTAATTACCTCCGGCGGGCGCGCTGTGTGTAGCGCCGCCGGAGGGCATAAGTATAGAGGGCTCGCGCGCGCGAGCGCGATGCTGCGTGTCAGAAGCGCGCCGCGATGGCAGAGGCGCGGCCGCTCCAGACGCCGCCGAAGAGGAAGCTGCCCGAGCAGCCGCTCGCGACGGAAACAGCCGAGCGGCGGCCGGGAACAGCGAACGACGAGCCGCCGCCTGCCAGGGACGCCGCCCAGCCCGCGCGCCGGCCGACCGAGCACAGCCGGCGTGGGACCGGAGGACAGGTGAGTGCGTGGTGGTCCCCGTGACACTACCCCCCCCCCCTTCACGAGGGGCCTCAGGACCCTTACCAGGCTTATCAGGATTCTCACGATGAAATCTATTGACTAAGGTTCTGGCATGGACATCCTTGGCTGGTACCCAACACCTCTCCTCAGGACCAAAACCTTTCCAATCAATTAAATACTGTAAGGAATTTTGAACTACACGAGCGTCGAGTATTCTATTAATTTCATATTCAGGTTCATCTCCCATTACAACCGGAGAAGGAGATGACACCTGAATATTTCTGGCAGATTTTAACAAAGAGACATGAAAGGTTGACGGAATCTTCATGGACATAGGTAACTTGACTTTAAAGGTAACATTACTCAGTTTGTTAGTGATGGGAAAAGGACCGATGTACTTAGGGCCTAACTTAGACGAGGGTTGCCTAAGGGCAATATTCCTTGTGGACACCCAGACCCAGTCTCCCACCTGAAATGGTGGTTCTCGCGATCTATGTCGGTCCGCAAACACTTTATATTTCCCGGAGGCTTCCTTAAGGTTCGTCTGTATCTCAGACCACACCTTTGTCCTCTCCTGTAGCCATTCCTCCAAGGCCGGCAAGTTGGAGGAAGGACCAGAGAAGGATGACGCCTTAGGATTCCTGCCATAGTTACAGAAAAATGGCGAAAACTTAGTCGACTCGCTAGGCGCGTTGTTAAAGGCGAATTCTGCAAATTCGATAAATTCCGCCCACAGCTCTTGACGGTCAGACACGAAACAGCGTAAGTATTGTTCTAAGCTCTGATTCACCCGTTCGGTCTGTCCGTTAGACTGGGGGTGGTAAGCTGTAGAAAGAGAAACTTTAATACCTAAGCGATTACAGAAAGCTTTCCAGAAACGGGATACAAACTGAACCCCCCGATCTGAAACAATATTCTGTGGTATACCATGGAGGTGAAAAACATGCTTAATGAATAATTGTACTAAGTCTGGCGCCGACGGAAGTTTTACTAAAGGGATAAAGTGTGCCATTTTACTGAAGCGCAAATAGTTCCAAGCACAGCCGCACTCTTACCCTCTGTATTGTGTGGGTGCACGGTTCACGGAGACGCCGCAAATACCAGTCTGTTTGTGAAGAACCAGCACTCCAAAAAGTTCATGCAAAAAGTTGTATTGCTATAACATAAGCATAGTACAGCAGTGGAAGTGAGTCGACGTTTCGGGGTGCACTGGGGCCCCCTTCATCAGGACCCACCGCATGTACAAGAGAAGAACAGATTGCCATCCACTGTATTCATTAAATAGTACCACAGACCAATCAAATTGTAAACACATTGCATTTTCGCGCCTGACGTCATAGTGACGTCAGGGGCGCTGTCAGACCATGCCCACAGTGTGCGCAGTAATATTATAGTCATTATACCCCTAATGACCCAGATCCGGGTAAAGCAGCAATCAAGCAGCAGCAATCAAAGAACAGTAAAAGAAAGAATGGACTCACCACCGTTCCCTGGGCGGGCAGAGGCCGTGTGTGCGCCAGACACCGCCGTCCCGGTCGGCGGGGAGGTTGCCAGGCAACCTCCCACACCGTCCCCTGATTGGGGGAAGCCGGGACTGACGTCACCCGTCCCGGGAATCCCACCCGGTGACAGATGACGCGGCGCCCAGGTGCCACACCATTGGCTCCCGGGTGTCGCTAGCTAGCGCTCCATCTCTGGCCTTCTGACAGGCCAAAGACGGCTCGCCTGTCACGTCCCGGCTCCGGGGCGGCAGGCGGCCAGCGCGCCCACGCCTCAGAAACCCTCCAGCCTGCAGAGTGGCAGGCAGATGAGTGTGCTTGGAAATGAATTATATACATATATACAAAAGGCAAAAAATTGCAAAAAATAAAGGCAAAAATTATTAAATAAAGTATATGCAGAGTACTATGGGACCTCCTATTGAGGGGACCAATAGTGTGGAAGAGGAGGAAATATACAAAAAGGCACAAATTAAGGTATATACGGAGTACTATGGTACCTCCTATTTAGGGGACCATTAGTGTGGCAGGTACATATATCTAGGGGCACTATTGGGACCAGGGAGGGCACCCATTATGAAAGTGGGTACTTAATTGAGGAAAAAGGTCCATAGAAGTAGCTTAGCAGTCTATTAGTCCGGGGGGATAACGTGGAAGGGAAAATCTAGAGGGGAAAATATGGTTACATGTGTAGTGGCGGAGAGTCCACCGGACCACTGCGATCCACAGGGAGATAATGTAAAGTGGCTATGGTTATACGATAATGTGTAATGGATACAGGCGTAATATAGACATGCGTACCCCTGCGTGGCGGGGGGGGAAAGGGGGGGGGGGAGGGAGGGAAGCAGGGGACAGAATTTACGTGTCCATCTTATCTGGTACTCAGGAAGCTGCTAAAGCCAAACGATGTGTTCAGTCCCCGTGGGTGCACGGTATCCAGTTTGTGGATCCAAAAAGTCTTGCGCTGCAATAATCGACAATTCCTGTCGCCTCCCCTTGGTGGTTTAGGGACGTGTTCGATAACCATGCCCCTGAGTTCATGTGTCTGATGGCCAAACTTGTAAAAATGTACCGCGACCGGCTTATCCAGGTCCCTTGGTTCCCCGTTCTTTGCCCACATATAATAAGCCACAGGGGCATTTTAATATGTATACACAGAAGTCTGTATTACAATTGTAGTAACCCCTGAGTTTAAACTGGGTCCCTGTGTGCGGGTGCGAGAATTGTGATCCTGTGATCAAAGAGTTGCATATGTTGCAGTTGAAACATTTGTAGCAGCCAGTCCTCGTTGATAGTGCCCTCCGCTGTGGCGTGTATTTCTCGGTGGGGTCTGCTCTAATCAATAAGTCCTTCAGGTTCCGACTTCTGTTGTAAACCCTGAGTGGGGGCCGTTTAATTACGGGTGCCAGGCTGTTGTCCGAGAGCAAAATATCCTGATATTTCCTTGTGATCCGCTCAATATATGGAGATGTGTGACAGTATCCCCTCGATTCAAAGAGAAAAAGTTAATTGATTTCGGATCGAGAATCGTAAGTTTGGGTGGGTGTTAGTCATTTTTTCCTGTTTTTTTGGCCATTTCCGACTCGCACGAGCCTACGTACGAATGCGTATATGCTCTTACGATCATCGGAAGTTCGTTCCTAAATTTTAGGATCAAAACGTAAAACTTAGGATCAAATCCTAAAACTTAGGATCAAAACGTAAAACTTAGGATAATCGGATGTGTTTCCGTGTGATTCAGAGAACAGTTTTCAAACCTCTAAATACGTTTTAAAAGAAATCCACTGCCGACACCTTTTAGCAGTCGGATTGCTGTTCTTGAACAGGTTTTTTGGCTATGTGGAGGAGTCTGCGCGTCTTGAGCTCCAATGAACTGCATGTATCAGCATGGCCGAGGTCATAAATTGTATGGCAATGCATACCTGATTCATGTATGCCTTATAAAAGCATTTTAATGTGGACCTTAATTAGTCCTTTGCATGTAAACCTTTATTTTGCAATATATTTGCGTTAATTAAAGAAACTTATGTCCTTTGTTATTTATTTTTAAATTGATGTACTAGAATAATATTTTTAGTTTGAATTTATTGGTGTAGTTGTTTACCTTTGCTTTGTTTAATTATTTTAGCTCATCTTTGGTCAGATGCATCACACTTACTGAGGAGAGGAGAGCGGGATAAAGTGCAGGATGTGGGTTACTGCTGTATTTTGCACAGACACAGCAGAGCTGGAGGCACGGAAAGGTCAGAAATCAAAGAATGCAGAGCAACACAGTCACAAGGCCCTTTCTGTTTGCAGGCTGCCCGAGAATACCTGAGCCGCCATCTTGGCTGTTTCTAGGCTCATAACATGCTGAAGTTGCTGGGTGTTTTTTATTTTTTGAGAGCAAATCTGTATGGAGAGGGTGTGGTAACCACACCCAAAATTTTAAGTTGTACCATTTGAAGCCAAAATATTAAAATTAAATCCACAAGTAAAAAATGCAAGTTAACTAAAAATTAAACAAAGTAAGATTTACTTATGCAAATGCATTCATTAATGGTTGGTTACTACAAAATGAATGAAATAAAGAAAAATAAAAGACCAAATATTTAGAATGCACTTTAATGAGGTAAGTTTGTAGTGCGCAGCCACAAGATCAGAAGGATTTACGTCCAGACAAAAAAGGAAAAAGGCAAAACCAATGTTGCAACCTGAGAAATGAAACGGAAAATTCAGGATGGAAACTGACATAGGTCTGATTCCCGAACTGCCATACGAACGGACGTACATTTTAGGATAGAAACGTATTTGCTTATAGAATCACTCGCAAGTTCATACGAACGCACGAGCGTACGGGAAAAATAGGATGATCGGCACCAAAATCAAAGCTGTTACATGTTTCTTTGAATCGACCCTTATGTCTGGGTGAACGGAATCCGCTCCTCTTTAACTCTCCTGGGGCATTCATCATTGAAAGATACTGTTCGCCTTCTCTCTAGCAATGGCTAGAATCTCCTCGGGGTACCCTCTCTCCCGGAACTTCTTGTGCATTTTACTGAAGCGGTCCACCACCACCCAGATTACAGTATTCCCCTGCGACGGAGGTAGATCGACAATAAAATCCATGGATATGTGAGACCATGGCTCACTAGGAATTTCTAGAGGAACTAATAATCCCGCTGGTGACCCATGGATTGTTTTACTCCGGGCACATACAGGGCATGCTTCGACAAAGGCAGTTATATCACGTCTGATGGTGGGCCACCAGACATGGCGTTTGGCGACGGCCAAGGTTTTCCGAATCCCTAAGTGACCGGCGGACTTGGCATCATGAAGTTCCTGTAAAACGGCGAGACGTAAATGAGGTGGAACAAATAAGCATTCAGAGGGTTTACCAGGAGGAGAATCAATCTGGAATGGCGTCAAAGAGCTAGACAAGTCAGGGAGAAGAGCACCCACAATACAACCTAAGGGGAGAATCGGTTCAGCAGGACCAACTTGGTCCTTACAATCCCCAAAGTTTCGAGATAGGGCGTCTGCTTTGGTATTCTTCTTCCCTGGTTTATAGGTAATAATGAAATTGAAACGAGAGAAGAAGAGTGCCCAGCGAGCCTGTCGGGAGTTGAGCCTTTTGGCGGACTCTAAATATTCTAGATTTTTGTGATCAGTATATACGGTAATGGGGTGTAGGGAGCCTTCTAGCCAGTGACGCCATTCTTCAAAGGCCAGTTTAATACCCAATAGTTCCCTATTCCCAACATCATAATTACGTTCGGCAGGAGAAAATTTACGTGAGAAGAACGCACAAGGATGCAGTCTCTCCGGATTGCCCGAATACTGGGAGAGAACTGCTCCCACCCCTAGTTCGGAGGCATCAACCTCTAACAGGAATGGGTGATTAGTATCGGGATGTATCAAAACTGGAGCTGAAGTAAAGGTCTCTTTCAGTAGTTGAAAGGCGCTTATTGCTGAGGGAGGCCACTCCTCAACAAAAGCGCCCTTCCGAGTAAGATCAGTTAAGGGACCCACAATAGAAGAGAACCCCCTTATAAATTGTCTGGAAAAACCTAAAAACCTCTGAAGCGCCTTAAGGGTTCTAGGTTGCTCCCACTCCATTATCGCGGATACCTTGGAGGGATCCATAACCAACCCACCTTTTTCCCCCCCCCCCCCTCCCCCCCCGTCCATATGCTCTCATGTGGCTTTCAGTGCGACCTGGTGGTTCCACTGCCTTCTACTATCTGGCCACAAGATGGCAGTGTTATTGTCCGCCCTTGAGTCTCCGCTTTTATTAATTTTTAGTATAGGTTCATCAGGGAAGAGTAAAAAGGATGTAATGAGACCCAAAATAAAATCCCCCCTTTTGTGTCCTATACAAGTTCTCCTAAATATGTTCTCCAGTGTCCCTGTCATTTTGACCATTCATGGAGGGACAGTTAGGCACACATTATGCAAACCCAATGGTGTTAGTGTAGTTAATACTGTGCCCCAGATTCCCTGTACTGTTATCACTGGAGGATGGCACACCTAGATGTATGACCATCAGTAGCCGCCTATTGTTGGCTTCTTAGCACGAATAGTGGACATAATTATGGGCTATATGCCCAGAATAGTCCAAGTGTGAACATTCACTGTAACTAGAAAGCTTTCCCAATTTAAAATCAGACAGGACATACTGTTCTGCGATAATAATAAGGCATTGTGGTAGTATTCATTAATCCACTTGTGTGTATAGTTATGTTTGCTTATCAATGTACAATAAACAGATATGATGGGTATCTTTTCGTTTAATCGGTTTAGTAAATACATCCCTGATGGGCCCCTGTTTTGTACTCACCTCGCCTGGCTCCGCCGTTTTTGACAGACGCGGCCGCGTCATGTCACTTCTATTACCGGCGCATGCTCAGTTCTTTGGGCTTAGTGTGGGCGAGGCGGCTTCCTGCTTGGCCTCATTGCCCACTTCACTCGTCATTTCCGCCCGCGCACTTCCGGCCGGCGTGCGCTGATGGTTATGATACTTTACACCTGCCGTTTTCAGCGGTGGAGCGCGGGTGCGGTGAGTACAAATAGGGGCGCCAGGGGTGGGTTCTCCTCATACACCTTGAGAAAGTGACGTATTACGTCACGAAACGCGTCGGTGGCGAGGAGTGTGGGCAGGTAAGGTGTGCGGGGGGAGGGTCTGCTTACTGAGCCTGTTTGTTTCTTGATTTTTTGCACAGTTTGCACTGGGCACTTGCCCACTCGGCGGGTCCTCTTAAATAGATTCAACTTGATTTAAATAGGTAGGGTTTAGATGTAGTCTGTCTCCACTGAGTTTGCATATGGTTGTTTAACATCAGTTAATAGAATTGTATAGTAGTATTGGGTTACATGGTTTCTGTTATTTAGCACATGAGTATATGTTTAGCACTTGTGCACAATTACTAAGATTTTGATTTATTCTCTACACATGAATTTATAGGTTTATCCAGGCATCTGCTTGGCTAACCATTAGTGGTACTATTGGGCCATTTGGGCCCATTCCCCCTTCCTTTCTTATTCATCCCTCCCCTTGCCTTACCTTTTGAATGGTGCCCCTTCCTCGATGTTAGTTGTCTTATATGTTTTTTAATATAGGTATGCTTTTAAGATTGTCTTGCAACTCATAAGATTATTTGTAATAATAAAATTGGATTTATTATTATCTTTATTACTCTGTGGTGCTTCTGTGACAGGGTGAGGAGGGTGTGTGGGACCCTCCTCTGGTTGTGGTGAAACCCACGCTTGGAGATTAAATATCCCAGAAACGGAATTTCAGACACCTCAAATACACATTTGGAGATTTTTGCATACAGACGATTCTCCCGTAACCTCTGTAACACCGCTTTTACATGCTGATGGTGTTCCAACAGGGAACGGGAAAAAATGTCATCTAAATAGACCACCAGAAACCGACCCAGGAAATCACGAAATATGTCGTTCACGAAATCTTGGAACACTGCAGGGGCATTACATAGGCCGAAGGGCATCACCAAGTATTCATAGTGGCCATCTTTTACATTGAAGGCTGTCTTCCATTCATCTCCCCCCCTGCGTATACGAATAAGGTTATATGCCTTATTGAGGACTCTCAATAACAAAAAATTCTAATTCTTCGGAATGGGCAGAACCCACAATTAAATTCACCAAGGGGGTCTTGTAGGAGACCAACCCTCCCTCAATGGGCTTATTATTGACCGCCAAGACCCGAAGGGAATTTTCTAATGGAATCAAAGGAATATCAAAGGTGGAGGCGAGTGACCTATCCAGGAAATTGCCAGCCGCTCCACTGTCTATGAAAGCGGAGGCAATTGTCTTGGAAGGACCCCAAGAGACCATAACAGGTAGGAGTAACCGATTAACAAGAGGGAATGATACCTGACCGCCTAGATGAAGTCCCTCAGCAGGATCTAGGCGCTGCAGTTTCCCGCCACAGGAGCCTTGTTTGGACAGCTTTTGGCAACGTGGCCAGGATTTCCACAATAGAGACAAAGGCCTTGAGTTCTACGCCGAACTTTCTCTGCCTGGGAAAGACGGGTTACACCAAGTTGCATGGGTTCTTCAGACGTCATAGAGGAAGAGGCGACTGCACCCCTAGGGCTTGACTCTTGACGTGAGGGTCCCCAAGGTTGATCCTTGCCTTTCTCCTGGCGTCTTTCCCTGAGACGTCTATCCACTCTAATAGCCAATTGCATATACTCATCAAGGCTCTTGGGTAGTGGATAATTAACTAGAACATCTTTTATGTTCTCTGAGAGTCCAATTCTAAATTGGCTGCACAAAGCTGGGTCATTCCACTTGGAATCAATAGCCCATCGCCGGAATTCTGCGCTATACTCCTCCGCAGAGCGTTTTGCCTGTCTAAGGTTCCGTAACTTGGAATCTGCCGTTGAAGCCCGATCAGGATCAGCATATAACAGCTCCATGGCAGAAAAGAAGGAGGAAACTGATTGTAGGGCTTCATCAGAAGGTGCCAATCCAAATGCCCAGGTCTGAGGATCACCCTGGAGAAGTGAGATGACTAGGCCAACTCGTTGAGACTCTGATCCAGTTGAGTGGGGCCGTAGACGGAAGTAGAGCTCACAAGAGTTCTTAAAGTTAGAAAACTTCGTCCGTTCCCCGAGGAATTTCTCTGGAAGAGGAATCTTGGGCTCGACTGTAGGTCCAGGATCCAATGGCGCAGGTAGTTGGCGACTTTCCTGAGTAGCCACTCGCTGGGCCAGCTGGTTGATGGCGGTGGCCATAGCTTGCACCTGCTGCATTAATTCTTCCATCTAGAATAATATTTTGAGGGCCCGTGATAATGTCAGGTCCCGTGGGACGCCCACCTTCCAATAAGTGTGCAACCCCCAATCTCCGCTGCTTTCTTCGCCTATAGACAAGCCCCCGTTTGCCGGGACGCAGGACACGCCTCACCGGACACGGTTGCCCCCAGGACTTGTTAGCACAAAGGATGCAGACTTATGCAGGGGAAGGCAAACGAACCAGGAACGAGACTGGGTAGGGTCAAACGGGCAAAGGTCATACACGGTAGATCAATCCAAGGAAGCACGGTACAGGAGGGTTGAGATAGAAGAATGGTCAGGTCAAGCCAAAGGTCACACCGGGGAATCAGAGATACGCAGTACAGAGGAGCAGGCAGGAATCGTGGTCAAAAAACAGGCAAAGGTCGGTCCAGGCAGCAATCAGGGATGGTCATACACGGCAAGATACGTAAGGAAACAGACACCAATTCACACCCAGCAGCACGCTATCACGGGCAAGGATCAATTGCAGTAGGAACACCTTTATAGGAAGTGATGGAGCAAAGAGAGGGACATGATTGGTGCAACCAGGAACCTGAGGCTGATTGCCCCATTCAAACTAGAAGGCGTTCCACCTTAAGTGACCTTGGGCTCATTGGCCCAGAACTAATTACCTCCGGCGGGTGCGCTGTGTGTAGCGCCGCCGGAGGGCATAAGTATAGAGGGCTCGCGCACGCGCGCGAGCGCGATGCTGCGTGTCAGGAGCGCGCCGCGATGGCAGAGGCGCGGCCGCTCCAGACGCCGCCGAAGAGGAAGCCGCCCGAGCAGCCGCTCGCGACGGAAACAGCCGAGCGGCTGCTCGCGGCGGAAACAGCCGAGCGGCGGCCGGGAACAGCGAACGACGAGCCGCCGCCTGCCGGGGACGCCGCCCAGCCCGCGCGCCGGCCGACCGAGCACAGCCGGCGTGGGACCGGAGGACAGGTGAGTGCGTGGTGGTCCCCGTGACACAGGCCCATTCTGGATTTAAAGATCCTCAACAAATTTGTCAAGAACAGGCACTTTCGCATGGAAACTCTGCGCTCGGCCATCGGCTCTCTGCGCCCAGGGGACTTTATGACGTCTGTAGACATCAAGGATGCTTACCTTCACGTCCCGGTGTTTCCAGGACACCAAAGGTTTCTCAGATTTGCACTGAAAGGTCAGCATTACCAATTTGTGGCCTTGCCATTCGGCCTCACGTCGGCTCCCAGGGTGTTCACCAAGGTGCTGGCAGGGGTGATGTCCCTGATAAGGCTAAGGGGCATACGTGTGCTGCCCTACCTGGACGATATACTCATCACCTCTCTGTCTCTGCGGCAGGCAGAGTTGGACACTCAGCTGGTAGTGTCCACCCTGGAGTCCTTCGGCTGGGTGATCAATTACCCCAAGTCCTCTCTGTCCCCGTTCCTGGGAATGATTCTGGATACGGTTCAGTCAAGGATATTCCTTCCTCAACAGAAGGTGGAAGCTCTGACTGCGCAGGCGAGGTACCTGCTCTCGTGCCCACAGCCCTCCATCAGGCAGGGAATGCAGCTGGTGGGCCTGATGGTGGCGAGCTTCGAGGCGGTGCCCTTTGCCCAGTTCCATTTGAGACCTCTGCAGCTTCACCTTCTGTCAGTATGGGACAAGAACCCAGCGTCCTTGGACGGGGTCTGTGTGCTTCCCCCCTCGGTCAGAAGGTCCCTTGCGTGGTGGCTGGACCTCGGGAACCTGATAGGGGGCAAGTCTTTTCTGGCCCCCTCCTGGGAGACGGTCACAACGGATGCCAGTCTGTCAGGTTGGGGGGGATTCTGGAAGTCCCTGCGCTTCCAGGGGCGCATAACGGTAATTTTACTTAAAAATTTCAGCTCTGCAGACAAAGTGCGCACCTTGCGATTTTTCAACCAAAACAACCCTTTAAATTTAGAATATCCCCATAAACCATATATTCCCTGAAAGTACACATGTTAAGCTTTCTAAGAGTACTGAGCTTGTTGTAGTGGGCTCATCTTTCTGGAAGTAATCCATTGAAGAATTCTTAGGTTGCACAGGGTTTCCCTAAAAACAATTATAAAAAAAGCAGAATAAAGACCATGTTTTCCTAAAATATCAATATGCAAACAAGAAAAAACAAGCTAAATCTGAAAGCGCAAGGTCCCCCGAGCAGAACAATACCCAACATGCATAGTTACTATTAACCCTTTTAATTGTCAGCCTACTTGAAGTTTTGTCACCCTCTGTTGACAGGTCATTTTTCCCCATTTTGCGGCATGATTAGCCGTGATTTTTGCTGGAATTTCCAGAAAAATTATATACATTACATATACATTTTTTGCAGCAGAGTTTAGGCTTTAACATGAAATGTCTTGTTTGTAATTTTTCTACTGTTTTTTGAATATTTCTGCTTAAAAAACAAAAAAAAACAAAAAATATATATTTTTTAGACAATTGTCTCCTTTATTTTAAATAAAACCTTTTTTTTTAATGAAAACCATATTGCATGTGATAGCCCCATTTCTCCCGATTACAACGGTACCCCATATGTATCGGTAGCCCCCCCATTCTTGCCCTGGAGACCCCCCAAACTGAAAAGAGCAATTTATTACATTTACAAATAAAATACTATCCACACTATAAACATAAGGGGTTAATTAAAAAAAATGACATAGGGTGCCCCCTTCCGGGGGGGGGCATTTTTGGGGTAATTTTAAGGGTTTAGGGTTAGGCTAACCCTAACCCTCAAAAATCCCCCCAAAAATGACATAGGGTCCCCCCTCCCAAGGGGACCCCTTTTTTTGGGGAATTTTAAGGGTTAGGCCCTAACCCTTAAAAATAAAAAAATATTAAAAAATGTAAATTCCCCCCCAAAAATGGGGAGTCCTCCCCCCCCCCCCCCGGGAGGGGGGACCCTATGTCATTTTTTTGGAATTTTAAGGGTTAGGGTTAGGCTAACCCTAACCTTTGAAAATAAAAAAAAAATGACGTAGGGTCCCAACTCCCGGGGAGGGGGGGGGGGGGGTTGGGAGACCCATTTTTTGGGGAATTTTAAGGGTTAGGGTTATTCCCAAAAAAAATGGGTCCCCCCCCCCCCCCGGGAGGGGGACCCTACATCATTTTTAATTTTAAGGGTTAGGGTTAGCCTAACCCTAACACTTAGAAAAAAAAAATATATGACGCGGGGCCCCCCGGGGGGGGGGGGGGGGGACCCATTTTTTGGGGGAATTTTAAGGGTTAGGGTTATTAAAAAAAAAATGGGTCCCCCCCCCCCCCCCCCGTACGTCATTTTTTTTTTTTTTTTAAGGGTTAGCCCTAATTCTCACCCTTAAAAAAAATTTTTTTGCATTTTTTTTTTGAATTTTAAGGCTTAGGGTTAAGCTAACCCTAACCCTTAAAAATAAAATAAAAATGACGTAAGGTCCCCCTCCCAGGGGGGGGGGGACCCATTTTTTTTTTAATTTTAAGGGTTAGGGTTAGGCTAACCCTAACCCTTAAAATTAAAAAAAAATGACGTAGGGTCCCCCTTACCCATCATAACCAGCCCGGGACCAGCTATGGGGGCTTGTAGGAACAGAGTGGAGGGGCCAGCTTTTGTGGCCCCCCACCCTGCAGCCTACGAGCCCACATACCCTGTGTGGGCCCGGGCTCTTCTGCCCCCCCCCCTGGGCTTTGGGGAGGCAGGTAATTGGGGGTGTGGGGGTTAATGGCAAGCCACCCGCTAGTTGCAGGTGACTTGCCAGCCCCTAGCCTTGTGAACTGGTATAAGGGGTCTCATGGACCCCTTACCAGTTCACAAAGGGTTAACAGTAAAAAAAAGACAGACACAAACATTTTTTAAATAAACCTTTATTAAAAAAAAATAAAAAATAAACACTTTACTCACCTCACCCGATTGTCAGCTCCTGTGTTCATCAGCTGTCAGATGCCCTGGTGATCGCTGGCCAGAGGAGGGGGGGCAGGGGATCAGAGCATCCCCTGCCCCTCCACTGCTCTGCCCAGCGATCACCAGGGCATCTGACAGCTGAGCCCAAAGGGGCGGAGCTTAACAGCAAGATGGCGGCGCCCGTCGGGAGAGGAGGGGGAGAGCCCTTTCAGGCTCTCCCCTGAAGCTGAAGAGGCTGGGGGGGGGGGGCGATCAGAGGCCAGAGGCCCCCCCAGTGAAGAGGAGACCCGGAGGGAGGCAGCGCGACTGCAGGTAAGTAAATGTCATTTTTATTTTTTATTTTTTTTACAGTTAGCAGCTGCTGCTGCTAAACGGGGGGGGGGGGGGGGGGGCTATTCCGGGGCTCTCCTGGAGGGGATCGGATGGCACCAAATTAAAGAGGAGACCCGGCCGGATCCAACGAGGGGTCAGGTGAGTATTTTTGATTATTATTTTTTTTGCTAGCAGGGGGGAAAGTCAAGCACGTAGATTCTACGTGCTTGGCACTTAAGTGGAGTGGAAGCGAGCACGTAGAAACTACGTGCTTGGCACTGAAAGGGTTAAACCAGTACACTTTAAAATAGTAACATAGTATGTAAGGCTGAATAAAGACTTTAGTCCATCCAGTTCAGCCTGTTTATCTCCTTCCAGTGGTCTAGTAGCCATAGCTGGTAATGTTATTACATGCCAGGCCACTTTCGAACATTTTTTACTGTATCCTTCATTACTGCCTCCTTTGGCATAGAGTTACATAGTCTCACTGCTCTTACAGAGAAAAATCCCCTCCTATGTCGGTGGAGAAAGCACCTTTCCTCTAACCTTAGTGGATGCCCTCGGGTTATAGTTACACTCCCGATTATAAATAGATTGTGGGACAGATCTTTGTATTGACTCCAAATATATTTATACATTGTTATTAGCTCACCCCTCAAGCATCTTTTTTCTAAACTAAATAAACCTAACTTTGACAATCTTTCAGGGTACTCTAATCCCTGCACTCCTTTTATTAACGTAGTTGCCCTCCTTTGAAGGTGTGCTTTTTAGCACAGGTGCCCAGAACTGTGCATAGTACTCCATATGGGGTCTGACCAGTGACTTGTACAGGGGTAAAATGATGCTCTGGTCATGAGAACCTATGCACCCCATGATCCTGTTTGCTTTGGCAGCTGCTGCCTGGCATTGATTACTATAGTTGAGCTTATTGTTAAATAAAACCCCTAGGTCATTTTCCATTGTTGTTTTACCAAGTGTGTAATCATGACACAGATTTCTCCTTCCCACCCATGTGCATAACCTTACATTTATCTGTGTTAAACTTAATTTGCCATTTAACTGCCCATGCTTCCAATTTATCTAAATCTGTTTGTAGCTGCCTGCTGTCCAATTTTATTTTAATTACTTTACACAGCTTAGTATCATCTGCAAGGATTGAGACTTTACTGTTTAAATCGTACCCAATGTCATTAATATATATATATTGAAGAGAACTGGTTCCAGAACTGACCCTTGTGGTACTCCGCTAGTAACGGTGACCCAATCTGACTATGTACTATTGATAACCACCTTCTGCTTCCGATCATTAGGCCAATTTCTCACCCATCTGCACATGTTTTCCCCCAGTCCAAGCATTCTCATCTTTTGTATCAGTCTTTCATGTGGCACAGTATCAAATGCTTTAGAAAAGTAAAGATATATGATATCCAATGACTCTCCCTGATCCAATCTTGAACTTACCTCCTCATAAAAGCTGATTGTTTGTCTGACAGGAGCGATTCCTCATAAATCCATGCTGATATGGAGTAATAAGGTCATTTTCCCCAAGGTGCTCCAGGATAATATCCCATAATAAACCTACAAACAGCCGACCACAGATGTTAAACTTACCGGTCTGTAGTTCCCAGGATACCCTCCAGATCCCTTTTTGAATTGGCACCACATTTGCCAAGTGCCAATCCCTCGGAACAGCCCCTGTAATTATTGAAAATATTAGAAATAATGGCTTGTCTATTACTATACATAACTCCCTTAAACACGAGGATGCATGGCATCTGGTCCCGGTGATTTATCGTTTTTTATCTGCTTGAGATGGTGCTGGACTTCTTCCTTGGTTAGACCAGTGACATTTAATGGAGCGTTTGGGTTATTGTCCTGCATTTCACTCGGCATGTCACATTCTTTTGTGAATATAGAAGCAAGGAAGTTATTTAGTAAATTTTCTTTCTCCTCATTCCCCTCAATAGGTGTCCCCTCCTTGCTTTTCAGGGTTCCCACACCCTCAGGTTTGTATCTTTTACTGTTTATGTGGCTAAAGAATAATTTAGGGTTAGTTTTGCTCTCTTTGGTGATCAGTCTTTCAGTCTCAAGCTTTGCTGCCCTGTTGTTTACATTTTCTTCTTTTAAGTTTTTTAACTCGTCCATTGTCCCTTCCTGCTTTAAATGTTTAAATGCCTTTTTTGTTGTTTATTGCCTCTTAACCTTTTTGTTTAGCCACATCAGTTTACACATGTTTCTAACAGTTCTATTCCTGTAAGGTATATATCTATCACAATGAAAATTAATGATTTCTTTGAAAGTATCCCATTTACTGCCAATGCTTTTGTTTTTAAGGACATTTTCCCAGTCAATGCAGTTTAGGGAATTTTACTTAAATTACATAAATTACATCCAGTTGCTTTCTTGCCTTGTGGTAGCTTAGTAAGCTTCCATGTCTGGAGTTGATGAAGAGACTTCATCTCTTCATCTGCGGCTTTAAGCCAGTTCTGGTTCTCATGGACAGGTAGTTGTTGCATCTGCTGCCAGGACTGTGGTTCTGGTTCAGGAAGTGTTTTGACTATATAAGAAAGGCACTTAGCTGGGATTCCTTTGTTTGGCCTCTCTGATCTCCTGAATGGAGGTTGACTTGGTTCTTCTGTACCTTCCTTGGTGGTTTTAGAGCTTATCCAGACTTCAGTGCTTTCCTTTTCAGTATCTGGTGCTTGTGATTGAGATGCTTGTTCTTTTTGCTTTGATTGAGTTACTGGCAAAACTTCATGAAATTTGAGTTCTCATCAATACAATATAATACATCTCTGCTGATTGTTACTGTGTTGGTCTCTGGGTGCAGGATTCTGTATCCCTTTTTAGTTTCAATATAGCCAACCATGAACCCTTCTTCTGCATGAGATTCCCACTTGCTTTTCTTTGGGAACATGCACAAATGGTTTGCTTCCAAATATCCTGAAGTGCTTCAGGTCATGCCTCTTGCAGTTCCATAGCTCATTTGGAATTTCTTTTGTAGCTCTACCTGCCAGTCTTTGAAGATGCATGGGGACTTCTCTGCAAATTGTTGTAGGTAGAGTTGCATCAAACAGCATACCTCTAGCACTTTCGCAGAGCGAGCGGATCTTTCTCTCTGCAACACCGTTTTGTTCTGAGTTGTATGGAACGGTAGTCTGGAGCACAATTTCTTTCTTTGTCTAAATGGTTTTCACCTTGCCACTTGTATACTCAGTTCCATTATCTGCATGCAGGGCTTTTGGCATTTTCCCAAATTTGTTAAACACTACAGCAAGATATTCTCAAGTTTCTGGGACACTTCATCTTTGCTGTGCAGCAGGTAGACAATTGTGTATCTGGAAAAATCATTGATGAATGTGAGAAAATATCTCTTCTTCCGGGGGGTTTGAACACTTTTTGGACCACATACATCTGTGTGTATCAAATCCAGAAGCTGTACAAATCCAGGCATGCTATTTTTAGGAAAGGATTTCCCCTTTACAACTGGTTCATTTAATCACTTGACTGCATTGATCTATTGCAATTCCATCTGCAAGCTGTTGTTGAGCTAGCTTCCTTACTGCTTCTGGGTGTCTATGCCCATAA
This sequence comes from Gastrophryne carolinensis, assembly GCA_027917425.1. Lineage (NCBI taxonomy): Eukaryota > Metazoa > Chordata > Amphibia > Anura > Microhylidae > Gastrophryne > Gastrophryne carolinensis. Next base: position 127,343,404 of record CM051239.1, read on the forward strand.
TGTATGTGCCATACATGGATACAGTTTTTATGCAGATCTTGTCTAGCACTGTACACACTTACTTTGCAGTTTGGCTGATAAAGTTCACCTTTAATTGTTCCTTCTGCTAGAGTGTGTCCCTCTATTAAAATTATGTAGCTGTCATCTTTTAAAGTAACTGCATTTCCCTGTTTAGTGAGCTTTTTCACTGACAAAAGATTGCTTTCAAGACTGGGAACATATAACACATCCTTTACTGGGATCTTCTTGATTTGCGATGGGAAAACTGGACAGTGGATATAATCATTCCCCACACCTTTTGAAGTCATATAGTGAACATTAGCTAAGATAACTCTTTTGATTTGCTTTCATTGAGGTTAGAAAAAAGTTTTTGTTGTTTGTCATATGGCTGGTTGCACCTATACACCATGCATTCCTTACAGCTGTGCCTGCATTTACATTAAATGCAGCTTGAATACATTCATCAGCCTCACTACATTCAGAAGCATGAGCTTTCTCCACAGCAGACTTAACCATTTGCTGAATTTCTGATGATCACTCATTCTAGCTTTCCAAACTCTGCAGTTTTTCTTTAGGTACCCGCGCTTTTTACACACAAAACATTCACATGTTTCCTTTAGACAGCTCTTATTTTTAGAGAAATCCCGTGTCTGTAATGCTGCCTTTGCTTTGGATTTATCACTTTTGCGTATAGACTCTTATCAACAAGTTCTCCTTTAACATACTCTAGTTTAAGCTCATCATCTGGCCAGGCATCTAGTGCAGTGACATGTGTGTCATAACTTTCTGGAAGACCACTTTCTAGAAGTTCAGCAACATGAAAATCTTTAATTTCTCCCCTAATGCCTCTGAGGCATTCCACCATCTCTAGGATGTCTCTTATATAGCCCTGCATATTCTGGCTCCCGTGGCTCTTTCATACACTTTCTGTAACTCATTCCACATCTGTTTTGCAGTTGCACATTTGCATATACGCACAATCTAATTATCATCTATACTGAGGGAGATAGTGCTCTGTGCTTTCAGATCCTTTTCTATTCAACAATCCGGTAGTGGATTAGGCATAGGTTCCTGAATGAATGTCCACATACCTTCTCTTATCAGTAGCATTTTGACCTTGAATTACCAGGAATGGTATATCTGGTTAGTCAGGCATAGCATCGTTTGACAGGATTGCTTAGTGGACATCTTCTTTGTTTCTCATGCTTCTCTGAATGTTGCTCTGTGAAAATCCTTCTCTGAGCTATTCCTGCTCTGGGTTATTCCAGCTCTATGCTATTCCTGCTCAGGGCCCATAATCTGTTTGCAGTGGATTGTACTTGTACTTCCAGCATACAGGTTTATTCAGCAACAATCAAGAACATAAACATGAACAGGATAAATCAGCAACACGCCTTAAATAGGACACAAAGCAACTTTATCAATAGCATGACAAACAGTCATATACAGGATGCCGTTGTTGCATTAAAGCTATTTCATTAAAGCGTTTCTCGTGTTTTGCTACAGTATCTCACAACTTGTAATTAAAATAGATTTTTGTTGAGGGTTTGCAAAATTATGCCTACAGCTTTTATTTTTTTAAACAACAAATAAGACAACATTTCTAAAAACTTAAATGTGTATAACTTTTCGCCCCCTCTAAAATCAGTACTTTTTAGAGCTTGGAAATTTTTGGTAATTACAGCTGCACTTTGCTCTATGAGTTTTCCACTAGAATTGTGCCCATTCCTCAAGGCAAAACAGTTCCAGCTCCTTCAAATGATATGGTTTCTGCTGGTGAACAGCAATCTTCTAGCCTGACCACAGATTCTCAATTGGATTAAGGTCTGGGCTTTGACTAGGCCATTCCAACACATTTGCACATGTTCCCACTTAAAAAACTGAGTGTTGCTTTAGCTGTATGCTTTGGGTCATTAGACTCGATTCAGAGACACATTCGTCTGGACTTCCGTAGCTGTCTGTGTATGTTTTTGTGTGTGTTTGTCATTTTTTGGGTTTTTTTCGTTTTATTTTCCATTTGTACGTTCGGTCCCGCTAATGCGTATATGCGCTTTCGATGAACGAATCTAAATCTGATCATTTGCGTTAGTTCAGCTCATTTTCGGATCTAAAGCTGATAATTTGCATTACTTCAGATAACTTACATTATTGGGATGGGTTTCCGTGTGATTCAGAGACCTGATTGCCGATGGACCTCCGCCCTATAAAACTGATTCTTTTCCGCTTCACTTACGGGACCTTTGAGGACTCGGATTTCTATTGTTGAACATGTTTTGTGGCTATGTGGAGGAGTCTGAGCGCCTTCAGCTCCAAGGCATTGCATGTATCAGCATGGCCGAGGCAATAAATTGTATAGCAATGCATACCTTAATCAATACATTTCATGTATGCCTTATAGAAGCATTTTAATGCTGACCTTAATTAGTCCTTAGCATGTAAACCTTTATTTTCCCACACATCCATATAATTGGTATATTTTTTTAGACTTATGTCCTTTGTTATTTATATTTGGATTGTTGAACTTGAATCTTAATTTGTTGTTGGAGTTATTGTTTTAGTTGGTTACCTTTTCTTTGTGTAATGATTTTATATTTGGTTGCAGGAACCGCAAGATGTTCCACTCACACAACATACAAGCAGTGTTTGGTCCGGATATGCGATTCCTGTGTTCTTGCAGGGCATCCAGGGTCGTCCCATGATGCTTATATATTGCGGAGCTCCAGCTTATTTAGTCAGTTTGAGTCAGGAGAATTATCTGATGGGTAAGTTTGCTCACATTCCATCAATCCATTTTCACTGTATGGCAATAAATATAGTTGATGACCCATGTCTTAACCTATGGCTGTTTTTAGCCCTTGATGACATGTCAAACAATATTGTTGCTTAGAATGTGTATTTTATGTTAGTATTTTTAAATTCTTTCAGGGGATTCTGGATATCCGCTCCTGCCCTTGCTCCTGACGCCCGTTCATCGCCCACAGAATGCGGGCCAGGAGTTCTATAATCGGGCTGTCTGCAAAACCCGGGCCTTCGGGCTTTTGAAGTCCAGATTTAGGTGTTTGGACCATACGGGGGGGGGGGGGACACTGCAGTATGACCCCAACAAGGTTATACCAATAATTTATTTTACGTTTTTTAACAGGGACCACATGTGCCAGAGTGGCACAACTGAGTGCCAGGGTCCTTCAGTTGGTGGGCGAGATGCAGGAGCTGCGCGACTCTGGGACCACAGATGAAGAATAATGTTCTGGGGCTTGCCATTGCTATGTATATATTTTACTACGTTTTATATGTTATTTAAAAAATGTAAAATGTGTTAAAAGTTTTATATTTTTTTAAATTAAAAAAAAAAATTAAACAAAGTTGTAAATTTGTGAAAACTATTTTACTTTAATAAAAAAACCCCTGAAAAATGCCATTTAAGATTATTAAAAAAAATGTAATTTCCTTTTCTAAATACATTGATTAAGGGTTGGTTACCACAAAACGAATGCAAAACACTAAATTTATATATGAAGATTCGCCGGACCGGGAAGTGATTTAGGTAAGCTTTAGGTGTGAGAAATGGAAGAAGGATGACACCGCAAAGTGATTTAGGTAAGCTTTAGGTGTGAGAAATGGAAGAAGAATGAGACTGCAAAGTGATTTGGGTCAGTTTTAGGGGTGGGAAATGGAAGAATATACTGAGCGCGATGTGATTTAGCTAAGCATTGTAGCAGAAGTGAGTGAACCAAATATGTAGGCAAGCACATTAATGAGTTAAGTTTGTAGTGCGCAGGCGTAAGGTCATAAAGATTTTTGTCTGGACGATTATTTATAGAAAAAGGAAATCAGAATCTAACGGGAAACGTAAATGATTCGTTCGAGGAGACGATGGAAAAAGGGCAAAAATGAAAGCCTACGTTGTAACATGAGTAACATAAACGGAAAATGAAAGCTTGAAAATGACATTCTCGTTTGCATATGAACGGACGGATACTTTACTGAAGGCTTCCAATGCATGCTCAGAATCACTCGTACACTCATACGCGAGCGGGAACAAAACAAAAAATATACAGATCGACACAAAAACGAAAGTGTTTTTTTTTTTTCTCTCTGAATCAACCCTATTGTCCTGTTGAAAGGAAGCCCCTTCTCAAATCACTCACAAACCGAAACAGGTTTTGACCAAAAACACCCAAATCTCTAATGATCACCAAGAGCACCATCAAATTCATTATCATCAAATAAGGGCAAAGGGAGGGTCGTCCACCAAAACGCTAAGACAAGCAGAGACTGGAGTATCTGTCCATATGACCACAATACGTCTGTATGGAATATATGGAAGAGTGGCAACATGCAAACATAGGATGGCTTGTTTTGGGTTTGCTGAGAGGCATGTGGGAGATTCCCTAAATGTATGGAGGAAGACCCTCTGGTCAGATGAGACCAAAATTGAACTGTTCAGCAACAAAGGAAAATGTTATGGATAGTGCCAAAACCAACATATCACCCAAAGAACACTGCTCCCACAGTGAAACATGGTGGTGGCAGCATCATGCTTTGGGGATGTTTTCAGCAGAAAGGACTGGGAATTTGATTCAAGTCGAGGGAAATATGGATGGTGCTAAATACAGGGATATACTGTATTTAGCACCATCCAACTTGAACCAGCAACAAAACCACACAGCAACAAAAGTTGATACACTAAAAATCACACCACTAGATTTTAACAAAAGGCACTCACGTTTTATACACCTTAACTGCTTAACTGTCCGCCATCGCTACCAGCGGTGTTGCAGACAAAGGCTGCTTCAGGGGGGAGTGACTCTTCATAAAGAACCTCTTCAGGCCTCTTTTAAGTGGTTTTAATAATTCTTGTTATGTGCTTTTTTGGTGATAATATATATATATATATATATATATATATATATATATATATATATATGTGTGTGTTGCAGCCTCTGGGGCCTTTCAGAAAAAGGTGTTCTCACTTATATTGACAGGCCATTTGACACTTAGGCCCTTATTTATGAAGGAATAGCGACTGGTGAGCGGCCGGTAATGACGGGCCCCGCCACGAGAACGCCGGCTCCCCACCACAATCACACATTTATCAAGCCAATCCTGCTTAGCGACAGAGATAGCGCAATATAGCGACTCATTCATCATTATTCCAGCCTCAGCCCACAGCGCCAGCGTCCGACCTTGAACAGCGACAGGTATGACCTCTCGCTACCTGGCGCGCTCCAATGCATTTCAATGGAACAATCTTTAAACATTAATAATTAATTGTTATTTTTTTTTTTTTTTAAATGTGAAAAATTCTGTGACCACTTCTGCCATTTTAGATATTTTTTTTAAGGGAAAAACAGAATTGATATTACAGGTCTGATATTAACCCTTCTAGTGCCAGCTACGTGACTCTCACGTAGCTGCCTCTCCTACCGTTAAGTGCCAGCTACGTGAGAGTCACGTAGCTGACATTTTCTTACCTTAAACTTGATTGGAAGGTCGCAGCACCTCAGTTCTGGATTCTTCTTGAAGACGAGGCTTGGGGGGTCATCCAGAGGTGAGTTGAGGGCTGTAGCTGTGACCCGATCGCTGCAGGAGCCAATCAAAGTGCGGCTTCTGCTGGTGTCATCATCCGGCGCCGCACTGCTATAAAAAGGCCAGATCACATGGCATCCGGCCTTTTGCTGCCTGGATCTGAGGTGAGTGGTTGTCTGTGTCCCTTGTGTTGTCTGTGTCCCTTGCGTTGTCCCCCCTCCCATCACGCTGCCGACCTGCACTGACAAGGGACAGATCGGGGGGGCGTGATCGCTGCTTTGCGCCGACCTGTCATTGATCATCATAAATCCGCCGATGGGCGGAGGGGAGAGAGATTCATGATGATCTGACAGGTCGGCAGCAGCAGCGATCACACTCCCCCGATCTGTCCTTGTCACTGGCCACATGTGTTGTCCCCCCTCCCTTTCCTCCTGGCTCACGCACAGCCTCCCTCCCCCATCCTTCTGCCCGATCTCTGATCGGGGCTGCCGCGCTCACGCTGCCCCCATCCCTCGTTCCTCCCCCACCGCCTCCCTCTCCCATCATTCCTCCCGATCTGTGCTGGCTGTCTGGAGGGGGATGGGGGGGTCAATGGCACGTGGGGGGGGGGGGATGCCACACTGCCCATGGAATTGGGATGGGGTATGCCACACTGTCTATGGGGTGGGGGGATGCCACATTGCATATGGGATGGGAGGGAATGCCACACTGCATATGGGAATGGGGGGGGGTCAATGGCACGTGGGGGGGGATGCCACACTGCCCATGGAATTGGGATGGGGTATGCCACGCTGTCTATGGGGTGGGGGATGCCACATTGCATATGGGATGGGAGGGAATGCCACACTGCATATGGGAATGGGGTGGGGGGGATGGGGGGGTCAATGGCACATGGGGGGGATGCCACACTGCCCATGGAATTGGGATGGGGTATGCCACACTGTCTATGGGGTGGGGGGATGCCACATTGCATATGGGATGGGAGGGAATGCCACACTGCATATGGGAATGGGGTAGGGGGGAATGCCACACTGCATATGGGAATGGGGTGGGGGGATGCCACACTGCATATGGGGTGGGGGGAATGCCACGCTGCATATGGGAATGGGGTGGGGGGATGCCACGCTGCATATGGGGTGGGGGGATGCCACGCTGCATATGGGAATGGGGTGGGGGGGATGCCACGCTGCATATGGGAATGGGGTGGGGGGGATGCCACGCTGCATATGGGAATGGGGTGGGGGGAATGCCACGCTGCATATGGGAATGAGGTGGGGGGAATGCCACGCTGCATATGGGAATGAGGTGGGGGGAATGCCACGCTGCATATGGGAATGAGGTGGGGGGAATGGCACGCTGCATATGGGAATGAGGTGGAGGGAATGCCACGCTGCATATGGGAATGGGGTGGGGGGGATGCCACGCTGCATATGGGAATGGGGTGGGGGAATGCCACGCTGCATATGGGAATGGGGTGGGGGGAATGCCACGCTGCATATGGGAATGAGGTGGGGGGGAATGCCACGCTGCATATGGGAATGGGGTGGGGGAATGCCACGCTGCATATGGGAATGGGGTGGGGGGGATGCCACGCTGCATATGGGAATGAGGTGGGGGGAATGCCACGCTGCATATGGGAATGAGGTGGGGGGAATGCCACGCTGCATATGGGAATGAGGTGGGGGGAATGCCACGTTGCATATGGGAATGAGGTGGGGGAATGCCACGCTGCATATGGGAATGGGGTGGGGGAATGCCACGCTGCATATGGGGTGGGGGGAATGCCACGCTGCATATGGGAATGGGGTGGGGGGATGCCACGCTGCATATGGGGTGGGGGGATGCCACGCTGCATATGGGAATGGGGTGGGGGGGATGCCACGCTGCATATGGGAATGGGGTGGGGGGGATGCCACGCTGCATATGGGAATGGGGTGGGGGGGATGCCACGCTGCATATGGGAATGGGGTGGGGGGAATGCCACGCTGCATATGGGAATGAGGTGGGGGGAATGCCACGCTGCATATGGGAATGAGGTGGGGGGAATGCCACGCTGCATATGGGAATGAGGTGGGGGGAATGGCACGCTGCATATGGGAATGAGGTGGAGGGAATGCCACGCTGCATATGGGAATGGGGTGGGGGGGGATGCCACGCTGCATATGGGAATGGGGTGGGGGAATGCCACGCTGCATATGGGAATGGGGTGGGGGGAATGCCACGCTGCATATGGGAATGAGGTGGGGGGATGCCACGCTGCATATGGGAATGAGGTGGGGGGGAATGCCACGCTGCATATGGGAATGGGGTGGGGGGAATGCCACGCTGCATATGGGAATGGGGTGGGGGGATGCCAGGCTGCATATGGGAATGAGGTGGGGGGAATGCCACGCTGCATATGGGAATGAGGTGGGGGGAATGCCACGCTGCATATGGGAATGAGGTGGGGGGAATGCCACGCTGCATATGGGAATGGGGTGGGGGGGATGCCACGCTGCATATGGGAATGGGGTGGGGGGAATGCCACGCTGCATATGGGAATGGGGTGGGGGGAATGCCACGCTGCATATGGGAATGGGGTGGGGGGGATGCCACGCTGCATATGGGAATGGGGTGGGGGAATGCCACGCTGCATATGGGAATGGGGTGGGGGGAATGCCACGCTGCATATGGGAATGAGGTGGAGGGGAATGCCACGCTGCATATGGGAATGGGGTGGGGGAATGCCACGCTGCATATGGGAATGGGGTGGGGGGATGCCACGCTGCATATGGGAATGAGGTGGGGGGAATGCCACGCTGCATATGGGAATGAGGTGGGGGGAATGCCACGCTGCATATGGGAATGAGGTGGGGGGAATGCCACGTTGCATATGGGAATGAGGTGGGGGGAATGCCACGCTGCATATGGGAATGGGGTGGGGGGGATGCCACGCTGCATATGGGAATGGGGTGGGGGGGATGCCACGCTGCATATGGGAATGAGGTGGGGGGGAATGCCACGCTGCATATGGGAATGGGGTGGGGGGAATGCCACGCTGCATATGGGAATGGGGTGGGGGGATGCCAGGCTGCATATGGGAATGAGGTGGGGGGAATGCCACGCTGCATATGGGAATGAGGTGGGGGGAATGCCACGCTGCATATGGGAATGAGGTGGGGGGAATGCCACGCTGCATATGGGAATGGGGTGGGGGGGATGCCACGCTGCATATGGGAATGGGGTGGGGGGAATGCCACGCTGCATATGGGAATGGGGTGGGGGGAATGCCACGCTGCATATGGGAATGGGGTGGGGGGATGCCACGCTGCATATGGGAATGGGGTGGGGGAATGCCACGCTGCATATGGGAATGGGGTGGGGGGAATGCCACGCTGCATATGGGAATGAGGTGGGGGGGAATGCCACGCTGCATATGGGAATGGGGTGGGGGAATGCCACGCTGCATATGGGAATGGGGTGGGGGGATGCCACGCTGCATATGGGAATGAGGTGGGGGGAATGCCACGCTGCATATGGGAATGGGGTGGGGGGAATGCCACGCTGCATATGGGAATGAGGTGGGGGGAATGCCACGTTGCATATGGGAATGAGGTGGGGGGAATGCCACGCTGCATATGGGAATGGGGTGGGGGGGATGCCACGCTGCATATGGGAATGGGGTGGGGGGGATGCCACGCTGCATATGGGAATGGGGTGGGGGGGATGCCACGCTGCATATGGGAATGAGGTGGGGGGAATGCCACGCTGCATATGGGAATGAGGTTGGGGGAATGCCACGCTGCATATGGGAATGGGGTGGGGGGAATGCCACGCTGCATATGGGAATGGGGTGGGGGGAATGCCACACTGCATATGGGAATGAGGTGGGGGGGATGCCACGCTGCATATGGGAATGAGGTGGGGGGGAATGCCACGCTGCATATGGGAATGGGGTGGGGGGAATGCCACGCTGCATATGGGAATGGGGTGGGGGGGATGCCACGCTGCATATGGGAATGAGGTGGGGGGAATGCCACACTGCATATGGGAATGGGGTGAGAGGAATGCCACACTGCATATGGGAATGAGGTGGGGGGAATGCCACACTGCATATGGGAATGAGGTGGGGGGAATGCCACACTGCATATGGGAATGAGGTGGGGGGAATGCCACACTGCATATGGGAATGAGGTGGGGGGAATGCCACACTGCATATGGGAATGAGGTGGGGGGAATGCCACACTGCATATGGGAATGGGGTGGGGGGAATGCCACACTGCAAATGGGAATGAAATGGGAGGGAATGCCACACTGCATATGGGATGGGATGAGGGGGAATGGAAAGAGCGAGCGTTGGAGAGACACCCCTAACCCTAGCCCGAACCCTAGGTTAGGTCTTGGGCTAGGGGCGATCACGCTGCCCCAACCTGTCACTGATCAGCATGAACATCTCTCCCCTCCGACGGGCGGAGGACAGGTCGGGGCAGCGTGATCGCCATTGCCCCTTGGCAGAGGGGGTGGATATTCATGCTGATCAGTGACAGGTCGGGGCAGCATTGATGTTACATGTTGATGATACACCTCGGAGGGGCACAGACATGGATACAGTAGAGCAGTGGTTCTCAACCTTTCTAATGCCATGACCCCGCAATACAGTTCCTCATGTTACAGTGTACTGTTATTACACCAGCAGGTGTCTCGCAGGCTCTTGGCTTCTGTCCTCCGGCGCTTGCTGCGTCCGTCCCGCTTCCCCCGCCCCTTAGGCCCCAGACGGATGATGCAATCACGTCTGCGCATGCACGCAGGCATTCGGTTTGGAACGTGCATCCATAACAGCGTGTCGGTGACAGGTCGGGGCAGCGGCAATCACATGCAGGGAGTGATGCCACTGCCCAGACCTGTCACTGACCTGGGCACACTAAGCTTTGAACTGCTAACGTTGCCCCTCTCCCTACATGTAATCCCCCCCTTACCTATGCTGCTGCCCTGACCTGTCAATGATCAGCGCAAATCTCTCCCCTCCGTTGAGTGGGGGGAACACAAGGAGCCGCCCCATCCTCACCTCCCTCCACTGCTCGGTGTGTAAGCGATCATTGATCGCCTGACCAGCTCCTTCCTACCATGTTGCGCTGCTGCAATTGTCCATTCATTGTTTCTTTCTTGGAGGGGCCCATGTACAGAGAGGTACAACTCCAGCATATACATATTGTGTACACACCTGCTCCTCCCGCAGCCTCTCTGTACATGGGCACTACAGCTGCAGGTGGTTTCAACCATCCTTCTTAATTGTAATGTTCTGTTACTTTAACTTCCTTTTAGATTGCGATTGCTCTCGAAGATTCTTGGTTCTGCAAGCTTGCTGACGTTTACTTTTGAGTATTTGCTTTTTGGCTGTTTTGTTCCCCAACTTTAGTTCTAGGCTTTAGTTTAGCTTTTAGTTACTGTAAACTTCCCCCTAGTTCCTCCCCTTTAGTGTAGTATTTTTATTGTTTTCATTTGGTTTTAGCCTTTGTTTAGCAGATTTCAGGATGGCTGGGAAAAGGTACTCTGCCCAGGAAGCAGCGGCTTACATGATGGAGTCAGACTCGGAAGAGTATAGTGATTCAGCGTCAGATTATTTGCCCTCAGATAGTGAGGTTGACAGTGTCTCCTCTACTGAAGAGACACAGCCGTGCAGTAGTACCAGTGGTAGTGCTAGGCATCCCAGGAGGGATGGTAGCGCACAAGGAGAAGCCACGCTGGAGGGGAGTGTAGATCAGATGGAGAGTGCTGCAGCTGGTGATGGAGTGCCTACGTGGAGGCCTCCTAATAATTATTCCCCCGAAATTCCCCCTTTCGATTCGGTCCCCGGAGTCAACGTTGACACAACAAACTTCCGTCCTGTTGACTTTTTCAAATTGTTCATCACAGAGGCCATCCTACAGGACATGGTCTACCATACAAACTGCTATGCTGAGTGGGTCCTAGCACAAAATCCCCCACAAAGGCACGCCCGCGCTCATGCATGGCAGCCCACAAACATAAGTGAGTTAAAAAAATTTTGGGGGCTCACTTTAGCCATGGGTATCTGCAAAAAATTTAGTATCGCCTCCTACTGGGATACCCAAACCCTTTTGGCAACACCATTATTTCCGGCCATAATGACCAGAAACCGCTACCAAATTTTACTGCGGTTTCTACATCTTAATGACAATGCCACTGCAATTCCCCGTGGTGAGCCCGGTCACGACAGACTTCACAAAGTACGTCCCCTGATCGATAGTCTGTCTGAGCGCTTTGCAGAAGTGTACACCCCCTACCAAAATTTAAGTATTGACGAATCGCTTCTGCTTTATAAAGGGCGCATTGTATTTCGTCAGTATATCCCTAGTAAGCGTGCCCGCTATGGGATAAAATTTTACAAATTGTGTGAAAGCTCGACCGGCTACACCAAATTTTTTCGTCTTTACGAAGGAAGGGACACACATCTGGACCCCCCCTGGTTGTCCCCTTGATTTGTCTGTCAGTGGAAAAATAGTTTGGGAACTCATGACTCCTCTACTGGGGAAAGGTTACCACTTATATGTGGATAACTTTTATACCAGCATCCCCCTATTTCGAGCCCTCTACTCATTGGACACACCGGCCTGCGGCACCATCAACCGTAATCAAAAAGGCTTGCCCAGGTCATTGCTGAAACAAAAAATAAATCGTGGAGAGTCGTATGCTGTAAAAAGGGATGAGCTCCTGGCCGTGAAATACATGGACAAAAAAAATGTTTTCATGCTGACTACAATCCACGATGAGTCAGTCGTGAGATTACGGCAACGTGGTCCCCGAGCCCCTTCCCAAAAGCCACGTTGTATCAAAGATTATAATAAATTCATGGGTGGCGTTGATAAAACAGACCAAATTTTAACATATTACAACGCCACCAGAAAATCCAGAGCCTGGTACAAAAAAGTTGCTATCCATTTGGTCCAATTAGCAACTTATAACTCCTTTGTTGTCTTCAAGGCAGCAGTACCAGGCTCCAATTTGTCGTTTGTAAAATATCAGCTGCAGATACTCCCTGCTCTGTTTTTTGGGGATACCGAGCAGGCACCAGAGATGGCTGGTAATGATGACGAGGCTAGATTAGTGGGGAAGCATTTGATAAAGTGCATCCCCTCCATCAATAGGAAGAGGTATCCCCAGAAGCCTTGTAGGGTTTGTAGTAGGTGTGGCTTTAGGAGAGATGTGCGCTACTACTGCCCGACATGTCCCAGCCAACCTGGTTTGTGTTTGGAAGGTTGCTTTGAAGCATACCATACTAAATTCGATTTTTAGTTGTTTTATTCTGGTTAATTGTTTTTTTCTGGATTTTTAGACTGTATGTAGGTTAGGTTAGGTTTTGTTCCGTGCCCTAGGGTCATCCTGGTTTGGAATACCCTGCTCTGCAAAAACCCCCAGATCTATAGTAACAGAATACATCTCCACATCTGGGTGAAGGTAAGTGGCCATACCTGGAATCTTTTAGGCTATTTGCATATACTTTCTCTAGATAAAAATTCAGTTAGATAATTGCATTTTCTTGTCCCTGTGTTGTTTTTTTATTTTTGGTACTTGCGAAGCCAAAAGATGATGGAGGAAATGGTGAAGGAGGAGCCGCTGGATACTTGTGATAGATGATGAAAACATGGGGCCCTTCATTAGGATTTCAGTGTTTACTGACGTTCACAATCTATCAGCACAAGGCTAATCCTCCCATGACTAATTCTAGCAGAACCTATTAGTACCATTATTGAGTTTATTTTGCATTGCTTTTTCAGATGTTTTGTGCTATTTGTCTAGCGGTCTGTGTCCACATATGTATGTTATGTATTGTTCTGTTCCAGGGACCCTGCGGTTTCAGATTTATTGAGGTTTTTCTTGTTTGCATATTGATATATTAGGAAAACGTTCTTGTATGCTGCATATTTATTAATATTTTTTAGGGAAATCCGTTGCAAACTATGAACACCTCAAGGTTTTTCATCCATAAAAAGGTTCCCACAACAAAAAACCCAGCACGCCTAGAAACCTTGAGGTATGTACTTTCCAAAAATATATAGTTTGTGGGGGGTAGTTCAAATGTAATAGGTTGCAAATTTGGAAAAACTGCAAGGTGCGCACTTTGTGTGCGCAGCTGATTTTTTCCAGTAAACAGACCCTCAAACGCATGCTTGACTTTGGGGTGTTTGTCAACTCTACCCTTCAAAGTACCTATGCATGTGGGGTATTGTTTTGTTCAGCAGATGCTGTGCTTTCAGATTTACTGTGTTAGTTCTTGCTTGCTTATTGTTGTTATAGGAAAATATGGTTTTGAATCTGTTTTTTGCTTATTTTTTTAGGGAAATCCTTTGGAACCAGAGGTTCTGCCAATGAATAGAGTCCAAACGAATGCACCCACGCCAACAAGCCCAGTAGGCTTAGAAACCTTGAGGTATGTACTTTCCAAAAATATATAGTTTGTGGGGGGTATTTCAAATGTAATGGGTTGCAAATTTGGAAAAACTGCAAGGTGCGCACTTTGTGTGCGCAGCTGATTTTTTCCAGTAAACAGACCCTCAAACGCATGCTTGACTTTGGGGTGTTTGGCAACTCTACCCTTCAAAGTACCTATGCATGTGGGGTATTGTTTTGTTCAGCAGACGCTGTGCTTTCAGATTTACTGTGTTAGTTCTTGCTTGCTTATTGTTTTTATAGGAAAATATGGTTTTGAATCTGCATTTTGCTTATTTTTTTAGGGAAATCCTTTGGAACCAGAGGATTTGCCAATGTTTAGAGTCCAAACGAATGCACCCACGCCAACAAGCCCAGTAGGCTTAGAAACCTTGAGGTATGTACTTTCCAAAAATATATAGTTTATGGGGGGTATTTCAAATGTAATGGGTTGCAAATTTGGAAAAACTGCAAGGTGCGCACTTTGTGTGCGCAGCTGATTTTTTCCAGTAAACAGACCCTCAAACGCATGCTTGACTTTGGGGTGTTTGGCAACTCTACCCTTCAAAGTACCTATGCATGTGGGGTATTGTTTTGTTCAGCAGACACTGTGCTTTCAGATTTACTGTGTTAGTTCTTGCTTGCTTATTGTTTTTATAGGAAAATATGGTTTTGAATCTGCTTTTTGCTTATTTTTTTAGGGAAATCCTTTGGAACCAGAGGTTCTGCCAATGAATAGAGTCCAAACGAATGCACCCACGCCAACAAGCCCAGTAGGCTTAGAAACCTTGAGGTATGTACTTTCCAAAAATATATAGTTTGTGGGGGGTATTTCAAATGTAATGGTTTGCAAATTTGGAAAAACTGCAAGGTGCGCACTTTGTGTGCGCAGCTGATTTTTTCCAGTAAACAGACCCTCAAACGCATGCTTGACTTTGGGGTGTTTGGCAACTCTACCCTTCAAAGTACCTATGCATGTGGGGTATTGTTTTGTTCAGCAGACGCTGTGCTTTCAGATTTACTGTGTTAGTTCTTGCTTGCTTATTGTTTTTATAGGAAAATATGGTTTTGAATCTGCATTTTGCTTATTTTTTTAGGGAAATCCTTTGGAACCAGAGGATTTGCCAATGAATAGAGTCCAAACGAATGCACCCACGCCAACAAGCCCAGTAGGCTTAGAAACCTTGAGGTATGTACTTTCCAAAAATATATAGTTTGTGGGGGGTATTTCAAATGTAATGGGTTGCAAATTTGGAAAAACTGCAAGGTGCGCACTTTGTGTGCGCAGCTGATTTTTTCCAGTAAACAGACCCTCAAACGCATGCTTGACTTTGGGGTGTTTGGCAACTCTACCCTTCAAAGTACCTATGCATGTGGGGTATTGTTTTGTTCAGCAGACACTGTGCTTTCAGATTTACTGTGTTAGTTCTTGCTTGCTTATTGTTTTTATAGGAAAATATGGTTTTGAATCTGCTTTTTGCTTATTTTTTTAGGGAAATCCTTTGGAACCAGAGGTTCTGCCAATGAATAGAGTCCAAACGAATGCACCCACGCCAACAAGCCCAGTAGGCTTAGAAACCTTGAGGTATGTACTTTCCAAAAATATATAGTTTGTGGGGGGTATTTCAAATGTAATGGTTTGCAAATTTGGAAAAACTGCAAGGTGCGCACTTTGTGTGCGCAGCTGATTTTTTCCAGTAAACAGACCCTCAAACGCATGCTTGACTTTGGGGTGTTTGTCAACTCTACCCTTCAAAGTACCTATGCATGTGGGGTATTGTTTTGTTCAGCAGACGCTGTGCTTTCAGATTTACTGTGTTAGTTCTTGCTTGCTTATTGTTTTTATAGGAAAATATGGTTTTGAATCTGCTTTTTGCTTATTTTTTTAGGGAAATCCTTTGGAACCAGAGGTTTTGCCAATGAATAGAGTCCAAACGAATGCACCCACGCCAACAAGCCCAGTAGGCTCAGAAACCTTGAGGTATGTACTTTCCAAAAATATATAGTTTGTGGGGGGCATTTCAAATATAATGGGTTGCAAATTTGGAAAAACTGCAAGGTGCGCACTTCGTGTGCGCAGCTGATTTTTTCCAGTAAACAGACCCTCAAACGCATGCTTGACTTTGGAGTGTTTGGCAACTCTACCCTTCAAAGTACCTATGCATGTGGTGTATTGTTTTGTTCAGCAGACGCTGTGCTTTCAGATTTACTGTGTTAGTTCTTGCTTGCTTATTGTTTTTATAGGAAAATATGGTTTTGAATCTGCTTTTTGCTTATTTTTTTAGGGAAATCCTTTGGAACCAGAGGTTCTGCCAATGAATAGAGTCCAAACGAATGCACCCACGCCAACAAGCCCAGTAGGCTTAGAAACCTTGAGGTATGTACTTTCCAAAAATATATAGTTTGTGGGGGGTATTTCAAATGTAAAGGGTTGTAAATTTGGAGAAACTGCAAGGTGCGCACTTTGTGTGCGCAGCTGATTTTTGCCAGTAAAATGACCCTCAAACGCACGCTTGACTTTGGGGTGTTTGGCAACTCTACCCTTCAAAGTACCTATGCATGTGGGGTATTGTGGTGTTCAACAGACATTTTGCTTTCAGATTTACTGTGTTAGTTCTTGCTTGCTTATTGTTTTTATAGGAAAATATGGTTTTGAATCTGCTTTTTGCTTATTTTTTTAGGGAAATCCTTTGGAACCAGAGGTTCTGCCAATGAATAGAGTCCAAACGAATGCACCCACGCCAACAAGCCCAGTAGGCTTAGAAACCTTGAGGTATGTACTTTCCAAAAATATATAGTTTGTGGGGGGTATTTCAAATGTAAAGGGTTGTAAATTTGGAGAAACTGCAAGGTGCGCACTTTGTGTGCGCAGCTGATTTTTGCCAGTAAAATGACCCTCAAACGCACGCTTGACTTTGGGGTGTTTGGCAACTCTACCCTTCAAAGTACCTATGCATGTGGGGTATTGTGGTGTTCAGCAGACATTTTGCTTTCAGATTTACTGTGTTAGTTCTTGCTTGCTTATTGTTTTTATAGGAAAATATGGTTTTGAATCTGCTTTTTGCTTATTTTTTTAGGGAAATCCTTTGGAACCAGAGGTTCTGCCAATGAATAGAGTCCAAACGAATGCACCCACGCCAACAAGCCCAGTAGGCTTAGAAACCTTGAGGTATGTACTTTCCAAAAATATATAGTTTGTGGGGGGTATTTCAAATGTAATGGGTTGCAAATTTGGAAAAACTGCAAGGTGCGCACTTTGTGTGCGCAGCTGATTTTTTCCAGTAAACAGACCCTCAAACGCATGCTTGACTTTGGGGTGTTTGGCAACTCTACCCTTCAAAGTACCTATGCATGTGTGGTATTGTTTTGTTCAGCAGACGCTGTGCTTTCAGATTTACTGTGTTAGTTCTTGCTTGCTTATTGTTTTTATAGGAAAATATGGTTTTGAATCAGCTTTTTGCTTATTTTTTTAGGGAAATCCTTTGGAACCAGAGGTTTTGCCAATGAATAGAGTCCAAACGAATGCACCCACGCCAACAAGCCTAGTAGGCTTAGAAACCTTGAGGTATGTACTTTGCAAAAATATATAGTTTGTGGGGGGTATTTCAAATGTAATGGGTTGTAAATTTGGAAAAACTGCAAGGTGCGCACTTTGTGTGCGCAGCTGATTTTTTCCAGTAAACAGACCCTCAAACGCATGCTTGACTTTGGGGTGTTTGGCAACTCTACCCTTCAAAGTACCTATGCATGTGGGGTATTGTTTTGTTCAGCAGACGCTGTGCTTTCAGATTTACTGTGTTAGTTCTTGCTTGCTTATTGTTTTTATAGGAAAATATGGTTTTGAATCTGCTTTTTGCTTATTTTTTTAGGGAAATCCTTTGGAACCAGAGGTTTTGCCAATGAATAGAGTCCAAACGAATGCACCCACGCCAACAAGCCCAGTAGGCTTAGAAACCTTGAGGTATGTACTTTCCAAAAATATATAGTTTGTGGGGGGTATTTCAAATGTAAAGGGTTGTAAATTTGGAGAAACTGCAAGGTGCGCACTTTGTGTGCGCAGCAGATTTTTGCCAGTAAAATGACCCTCAAGTGCATGCTTGACTTTGGGGTGTTTGGCAACTCTACCCTTCAAAGTACCTATGCATGTGGGGTATTATTTTGTTCAGCAGACGTTGTGCTTTCAGATTTACTGTGTTAGTTCTTGCTTGCTTATTGTTTTTATAGGAAAATATGGTTTTGAATCTGCTTTTTGCTTATTTTTTTAGGGAAATCCTTTGAAACCAGAGGTTCTGCCAATGAATAGAGTCCAAACGAATGCACCCACGCCAACAAGCCCAGTAGGCTTAGAAACCTTGAGGTATGTACTTTCCAAAAATATATAGTTTGTGGGGGGTATTTCAAATGTAAAGGGTTGTAAATTTTGAAAAACTGCAAGGTGCGCACTTTGTGTGCGCAGCTGATTTTTGCCAGTAAAATTACCCTCAAGTGCATTCTTGACTTTGGGGTGTTTGGCAACTCTACCCTTCAAAGTACCTATGCATGTGGGGTATTATTTTGTTCAGCAGACGTTGTGCTTTCAGAATTACTGTGTTAGTTCTTGCTTGCTTATTGTTTTTATAGGAAAATATGGTTTTGAATCTGCTTTTTGCTTATTTTTTTAGGGAAATCCTTTGGAAACAGAGATTCTGCCAATGAATAGAGTCCAAACCAATGCACCCACGCCAACAAGCCTAGTATGCTTAGAAACCTTGAATTGTGCACTTTCCAAAAATATATAGTTTGTGGGGGGTATTTCAAAGGTAAAGGGTTGTATTTTTTGAAAAACTGCGAGGAGCGCATAGTATTTGTATTTTATCTGAAAATCTCCTCTAGCGCACTTTGTAGTTTCTGGGGTCTCCTGGGCAGGAAAGGGTGTCTACTAATACATGTGTGGTACCGTTGTAACCGGGAGAAATGGGGCTTTTACCCTCAATATGTTTTTATTGTAAAACCTTTATTTTTGATTAAAGAAAAACACTGCAAAATGTAAAAACGTGTGTATTTTTAATTTTCTTTCACATATTTTGCCCAAAATAATTAGGATAAGACTACAAAATTGATAAACAAGACATATGCTGTTAAAGCCCAGATTCTGCTGAAAAAAACAATATGTAATTTTTATGGGAAGTCCCAGAAAATCCCTTCAAAAATTACAGTTGAACATGTGTATCTCAAAATAGTGAAAAATGCTCTGGCAACAGAGCGTGACAAAATCTCCAGGTGGGCTGGCACTTAATGGGTTAATGTATTCATATTACTAAATTATTTAAAAAACTTGTTTTTTTTGGTTTCCAAAAATATGGTGGTTTGGGGGTTAAAAAACGACTTTTAAACCATCGCCTCCAGCGCTCTGGGGTTAAAACATGCATTTTACAGCGTGAGAATTTTTTGAGCGTGAATTTTTAATGATTATGGTGGGAGCCGGTCGCTAGGGCCAGTCGCTATCATGCGCTCCCATACAGCGCGGAACCTGTCAAATAGCGACTCCTCACCCAATATTCAACATTTCGGCAAACCAACTGAGTCGCTATCAACTACCGAACAACGGCCAAGCACAGCGACTACTAGCGGGCGCTCTGAAAATGCCGCTACAGTCGCTCAGCTGTCGCTACCTGCCGCTATTAATGAATCGGCCTCCCCGATGCACATCCCAATTTTCTGTTTTTTAATTTACAATTTTTTTTTGTATATATATTTTTCTCACTTCACCAAATTAGACTATTCTGTGCAGATGCATCATACATGATTCAGATTAAAAAAAACATTTAAATACAGGTTGTAATGTAACAACATAGGTGAGAAGCCAAAGCGGGTGAATACTTTCGCTAGGCATTGTAGATAGACAGCAGTTCCAATGAAAAATGACTCATGCATATATTTATAAATTGTTGTCGCAGAGTGACTAGTATAGTAAATAGCCTGCAACACATCAAAGAGAAATGGTCAATGATTTATATGTTTAAAGAAAACTCCAGAGAACTAAAGTCATCTCATAGTTCCCCCAGGAGACTTTGAAAGGAAAGCATCAAACATTGACTATTCACCTCATTTACTCAGGGAATTGCCCTTTACAGTCTTTTTGGTTGAAAGTGACATATTTGTATTTCACTGCCTTAGGAATGTTTAATGTTGGCTGCCTCATACCATAGCCTGTCGTTTTATTAATTATACAGTCTATACTATATCTATATTAGGTGAAGGGACATATCTGCAATAATGCAACAGATAATAATAAAAATATTATTAAACCACAATAGGGCCAATAAGTGCCAATTAGCATCTAATCCTAATCCTGTTTAGTTGTTGGAAGCTCCTTTAAGACTTGTGTATCCTAAATGCCCTGCTCACGTGCACCTCCCAGGTTCGTTATAAATTGGTCTAAGCAGCTGCCACCCCTCCATTGTTTCCTTTGATTTTGTGCAAGAACATGGAGGGAAGGGTCAGAAGCAGTACTGCGAGGTCTTAAACCCTTCCTCCCCATGTGCTGCACTCGAGGTTATAGGGCAACCTCAAGTAAGCTGCTCCCAATTTATCTATTGTATTGTAGGGATTCATTGGGTGCAAGCTAATAGAGTTAAGTGCTGTGGCCCCTTTAAGACTAGTTGTTGAAACAGGACTTAAATAAAAAGAAATATATTTTTGTGGAATACTGTGAAGAAAGGCCACATGGGGTTATCCAAATGATATTGTATTTTTCGGGAGAGGAGTTTGGAAGGCAGTGGGAGCTTTTCTTACTCGGCACAATATAAAGTAGACAAAATATTTTTAATATAATAAATAACAGCAACAAATTTGGACAGGCTCCTTTTTCACATGGTTGAAAATCCCCAGCGGCCAGCCCAGGAATCTAAAAGATTGCACATCATCGACCCTTTTGAGATCAACCAATTGGAGATCTCAAAAGGTGTCAGATGGGCATGGCCTCAGCGGTTGAAAACACTGTTCCACTGCCAAGGAAGAAGCATCTCTCAAGCTGCACGGGCGGGGGGTGCCTGGGGAATGAGTGGAGGACTCAAAAATGGGTTTTAAATATAAAAAAAGAAAATTAATCTTGGACATAATTTGCTAACTCTCAAAGTGGATGGAGACCCAATTCTGAGTCTACCGCTTATCCTTCTGCCCCCTCACCAAAGCAGCCTGGAGCTGCTGTTGGCTCGGCAGTGGTAGCCACCACCAAAGCCACACCCTGTGGCACTTTTGAGAGAGCCCAATAGTTCGCACAAAAGTGCCGCTGTGACAAGGCACAACCGGCTGGACGCATCCCTGGCGCGCTGTTTGGGTGTGTTAGCTCTTCCGCACCAGCCATTCAGAATGGCTGGCCGTGGGAGCGCTCATGGCCATAGAGAAGCCAGGGAAAAGTACGCCATGAAGATTAGGTAAGATCACCTGCGCCCGGGGGGTTCACACAACGGGGCATCCAGTGTAGGATGCCCTGGGTGTAGGCTAGCAACGGCCGCATGGGATTTTACCCGCTTTAATATATGGAAACCTGTACAATTGATAACCACAATTAGAGATGAGCGAACTTTTGAAAAGTTCGATTCGGCCGATTCGCCGAATTTCACAAAGAAATTCGGGTTCGGCCGAATCGAACTTTTACGAAGTTCCCCATCATAAATGCCGGCATGGTGGGAGCCGGCCGGCGGGCCGGTAAAGCCGGCCGGCCCGCTCCCACCATGCCGGCATTTAAAAAACAAAAAAAAAAAAAAAAAAGCATTTTTGCCGGCATGGTGGGAGCGCCCTCAGATGACAGCTGAGAGCGGCGCCGGCCTCCACGCTCCGGACCTGCAGGTAAGTGTTTGCTTTTTTTTTGAAATGCCGGCATGGTGGGAGCGGGCCGGCCGGTTCCGCTGACAGCGGAGCGGGCCGGCCGGTTCCGCTGACAGCGGAGCCGGCCGGCCCGCTCCCACCATGCCGGCAAAAATGCTTTTTTTTTTTTTTTTTTTGTTTTTTAAATGCCGGCATGGTGGGAGCGGGCCGGCCGGCTTTGCCGGCCCGCTCCCACCATGCCGGCATTTTTTTTTTTTAATTTCAGGAAAAATTCGATCGGCACGAACCACAAAATATTCGGGTTCGTGCCGAATCGAATATTTCCTGAAATTCGGAGCGAATTCCGGTTCGTCCGAACCGGTTCGCTCATCTCTAACCACAATGTATCATCAAATGATATTGTTTTGTATACTATCTTGACTGTCCACCTGGAAAAAAAAAAGTTTTGAACTAAAATACGGGTATGATGGTTATGCTCTATATAGAGCCTAATTTAAAACAAAGCGCCCGCACCACTGGCTGAAGCTCTGCGCTCAAGCGCTCCTGGCCAGGCGCTGGGTACTACACAGGGCTTGTATATCACTGGCTGGGAGTGCCGGAATTACAGTAGATTTAATACTGTACACACAGCGCCCACAAGGGCGCTGCAGAAAGGGGAAAACAGTGCCTGTTGCAATCCCCAATTTTTGTTATTTTGGGGGAAGACTGCATTTTCACTGCGGAAACACCAGGATTTTTTATTGAGGACACTCGAATGACATGACACAGGTTTTGCATGGCCCAAAAGCACAAAATCCAATTGCAAACAGCCCACGGATCCTGTGGCACATGCACCAGCCCCAAGAAAAATAAAATAAAAAAACCCAGCTCATTGAAATCTATGGGATAAGGCCACACAGTGCATGGTGTGTGTCTGGTCTTATCTGGCACTGTAGGGAACACAGCGCCGGCACTCGTATACTCGCCGGCACGAATAGATGGGATAGATAGGACACTATCTGGCACTCAGAGGCACTATGGATTTTGACATTCATACATACACTTATTGCACTGGGACCTGACATTCACCTGACGTTCATCTAACACTACGTAGCACTAGCGCTTCTTAAATAAACCCCATAAACCCCATTCAGCAATCTTCTCCCTGGATATACTTTGAATCTGAGGTCACCTAAGCACATCCGTATTATGACAAGATGTTTCTAAGACTCCTGCCTCATTTGCTTGGTTAGGAAGTGAGGATTCAGGATGGAACCCCCCAAACACACATATACATTTATACTTGCACTTGCTTTCACTCGCATGTGGAAAATATTCATATTATATTCATATGTTGGGGGGGTTCAGAGAACCCCCAAATATTTTCTGCATGTGAGAGATAGTGGAATCTCGTCTGCAAGATTTTTATGACTTTCATTTTAATCCTGCATGTGAGTTTTGGCTTTTTTCAAGCCAAAACTCAAAAAATGCCGGCATGTTTTTTTAACTAAAAAAAAAAGACCTCTTACCAGTTAAAAAGGAGTGCAAAAAACCTGCAATCACCATGTCAAAAATACTCCTAAATTTTGCTATACTTACGCCATCCCGCCCTCTGGCGCTGAGTACCTTTAAATGATGTCTAACACACTCTGCCAACATCTGGGGGGGAAGGGGTACACAGGTCCCTCCTCCTTCTGCCTTGGCATTTAGCCCAAGGTAATGATTAGAGGTCACTGAGGGGAGGGGCATGGAGGGTGATACCCCAGAAAATTCCCCCCCCCCATACCCCTCCCCATCAGAGATGTATTTACTCTCATAGAGGGAATCTCCAAGGGCTCCGCCTCTGAACTTTAAAAGCCTACCTCCTGGGTCATCATGGCCATTACTTCTAGCTGTGTCCCCTCACTTAAGAGATGGCAGTGGCATTTGTTTTCGATCCTGCTGCTGCCATCGGGGGCCCCGGCAACGGTCAGAAAGAGGACACCACCCGGCAGGAAACATGTTGTGGTAAGTAGTCAGATTTAAACCAATGATTGTATTTTTGTTTTGTGTTGTTTTTTTTTTTTTTTACTAATATTGGTGAACTTGTACAGGATCCAGAGGTCACAGGGTGGGGGGCAGCATGCCAGCTGCTGGGACATGTCGTTACCACTGCCCTATTTTCTTGAGGCACCAGGGGTGCGGAAGAGTCCAGTGTCCATTGGTATGGGCCCGGTGTACCGAAAGGCATAGGTGGCCAGGAAGCCTCCGTTTGGCCCCTGGTCCCTGGGTTACCTGCCCCTAATGCCTAGTGCCCAGGCTGGTTGGCTAAGGGAGGGAGGGGGACATTTTTTTACAATTTTATTAAAAAAACAAAAGGAAATATTGCATGTCTTTTTCTTTGAAAAAAACATGCCAGCATTTGAGGCATGGCTTTTTTTGTGAAAAAAAGCATGCAAAATTGTGAAGCATACTTTTTACTCATGCTCTTGGAACTAAAGAATCTGCTGAAAAAACTTGCAACAATACAGTTCAGTACAGTTAACACACATTAAATCACCCGACTTTGCCTTCAAGTGAGAACTGTTTCCGCATTAAGGTATTTTCGTTGCATGTGAGAGATTATACACGGATAAAATTCACAAAGAAAGAAAAAGGTCTATTGAATTGGGCAAGAGTACTTTTGCATATTTTCACAACTGAAAATGTGCAAAAAATAAATTCTCACAAGGGGCTAAATAGACCCTACAGAGAGAAAGTATGAGAAGAAGGAAAGCCTAAGATAACGTGAATGAAAGAAAGAGAGATGAAGAGAAATAATGGAAAAAGAGACAGATAAAGGGATAGAGTGTATGAGAGCTAGAAGAAGGAAATGTGGAAAAATTGAGGGGACATGAAAAGGAGCAGGAGGAGGGAGGGCAGGTGGGCAAAAGTGGGACACTGAGGAAATAAGGAAAGTGAAGCAGAGCATGTAGAACAAAAGAAGAGGGAGAGGAAATGTGGAAAAAAAATAAGTGAAGGAAGGAATTTGGAATGAGAGTAAGGCGGAAAGTAAAGAAATATGAAGAAATGTGAAAGAGAAAAAGATGGACGAAAGATTGAAAAGAAAGAACAATGGAGGAATGTGACAAAAATGGAAAAGGAAGGCATGTGGAAGAGAGAAAGATGTTTTTGCTACATCCATAACTCAGTGGAGAGCAGTAAGCCTGGCACACCACTAGGTCTAGCTATGATTCAGAGGACACGCGCGAAACAAGCTTGCATTTGCAAAAGCATGAGAGAAAGCCATGCTAGAATCATCTGCTGCGTAAAAGAATTTCCCTACCTTTATGAAAGTTTTTTTATTTGATGCTTGCATCAGTGGGAGTCATATGAACGACAGCATGTGCATTATGCTTTTTTTCATTGAATAAGCCATGCAGTAGTATGGAAAAAAAATCGTGCCACTCCCCTTCATGAGCCAACCAATAAACCAAGATAAGTCTTTTTGACTTAAGGGCTGGCCAAAAAAGATTTGGGCCTCTTAAAATGTCCCATTTTGTTGAAATTTGGGTGAAGATTGTCCTACCAAATCTGAACACCTACCTGGTCAGTTTACAGCTGAGTCCCTGCTGGTTCATTGGCTGAACAGCCATAGTGAAATGTACAGCTCATTTGTGAGGTCATTCACCAACATCCTTTATGGACCAGAGATCCTTGATTGTGCTTTAAGTTTGTGATGAGGCTGGAGCTAAACCTACTTACATGCAGAGGAGGCGCATGGAATGTGGCAGATATTTGTTCCTCAAAATCCTGTGAATAGGCCACACCCCCAAACCACACCTCCACCAATTGCCCATTACCCTGTGAACTGCTCAGTTTAAAGTGGACCAATCACCAGGATTCTGACTATCAAATCGAATTGGAATGCCCCGCTGTGTAAACCCCCCCCCCAGATCGTCAGTATACTCACCTGTCTGTTGTCCCCATGGTACATGCACCAACGCTTGACCAATCACTGCTTTATGGCATGCATACTTTGAACAGTGCTCCGGCAGATGGACCTATCTAAATGGCTGGGAGAGGGAGCGCACACAGCTGCAGCGATGCTGAGGATGTGGTGGCCGCTGGCGATCATGGTGAGGAAAGGTAAGACTCTTGTGGGCGATCTGGGGGGGGGGGGACTCACACAGTGGGGCATGCCCCAGGGGCACCTAGTCGTTTAGTCCTTTAGACTCCAGGCATCTAAGATGATTGGTCCACTTTAAGTATTCTGTTTGGGCCCCCAAATATGTACAGTACATACAGAGTACATGGTAATCTAATTAATCTGTTATTTACAACAGCTTTAAAATACTAAAAATTTGCTTAAGCATTTTTATTTCTCTGCCTCCCTCAGCTGTGTTTCTGTTCCCTTGTTCTATAGTTATTAATATATCATCTAAACCAATAATTTGTTACAATAAAGGATATATATAATAAATAGAATAAAATCTCCAGAAAGCAGCTATTACATTAATAAATGGATAGCGTTTGCTTCTAAATCCTGCAGATTTAATCACTTTGAGGCGCTAGCCGGAGAAATATTCCCCTTGTAGCTGGCGACATATTCTGAAGATATTGCTTTTTTTACATTACGGAAAGTCAAATGGATGAAACATAACTTCATATTCTGTATTCTGGCTTTATAATGTCCACTCAAAGTCATTTAAAGGGCATCTGAGACCCCCCAAAAATAACAAAAGGAATACTCATATAAGTTCAAACACCGAAGATCTCTCCAGGGTTGGTGAGTAAATCTGTTTTGTAGATCGATGCTTATATTTCTGTGTGCATTAACGCCTGTCACGGCAGAGAGCATCATTCACTGTAATGACAGTAGTGTTGGCCATCCAGCCTTGCCCAACGTTTCTTCTTTTACAAAGGTTTTATTAAGGTTTTCAAGTACAAAAGACAGCATATCAAAAAATCACATGCTATGACATTGTCTAACAGATGTGTCTTAAACTGTTGTCAACTGAAATAAAGCTTATAGTCTCTCTGCTGACTATTATGGATCTCGTTGTCTGATTTTGTGCGCTAGTGTCCTGGATTTGACGGATAAAAGGATATAAAAGAATATTTAACTGAAATTTAGTTCAACTGGTTGCTAATTAAACCTTCTAAGGTAAACCTTGATCTTAATCTTTGCTTTGGTCCAAAGTGCTGTCTTTGCTGATATCAAACATTATAGACATAAATTTTAAGAATAAGACAAACAAATTAGAGTTGGAAGAAATAGGTTTGGAGCGGGTGGGGGGGGAAGGCGGGGAAGTGGCTTGAGTAAGATTACCAGGGATGGTGTATTGGTGTTCTTCAGGATAGTCCAGAGGGGGGTAATTAATTACACCGGGAAGACCGGGTCAACCCCGGAGTTCTGCAGGCCTATATATTCCACCCATGGGTCCCACACTTTCCTGAACTTATCATAGGAATCATTTACTATTGCCGTTATTTTTTCATTGCAAAGGGTGTCAGATATTCTATTTTGTATCTCTGACCAAGGGATGGAGGGCGTTTTCCAACACCTGGCTATCGTGGCTTTCACTGCTGCGAAAATATGGAGGGCTAAATGCCATCCTGCTTTGGAGAATGTGCCCATTTTCAGAGACAGAAGGGCTTCCCAGGGGTCTTTGTTCAATGGTGTATGGAGGACTTCTGATATAACTTTATAGGCCTTATCCCATATGTCTCTAGTTACCGGGCAGTCCCACCAGACATGCATCATGTCACCTCTGACGTTACAGCCTCTGAAGCAGCAAGGGGATTCTGAAGGGGAGAATTTATTGATCCGATCAGAGGTGTAGTACCATCTGAACATCACTTTGTATGCATTTTCCAGCACTAGAGCGTTACTGGATACTTTCTTAGTTTGGCCCCAAATGCTTTGCCAAGCTTCTGGGGGCTTTGTATCTCCCAAATCTGACTCCCATCTTGCCATATAGGCGTTCCTGATCGGGTTTGGTGGGGTGGCCAGAACTGAGTATATACCAGAGATGAGTCCACCACTGAAATGATCGCGTATGCATCGGGGAGGCCGATTCATTAATAGCGCCAGGTAGCGACAGATGAGCGCCAGTAGCGTGATTTTCACAGCGCCAGCTAGTATTCGCTGTGCTTGGCCGGGGTTTGCTTGTTGACAGCGACTCAGTCGGTGTGCGGTAATGTTGAATACGGGGTTAGGGGTCGATGTTTCACAGGTTCCGTGTTGTATGGGTGCGCCTGACAGCGAATGGCCAGAGCGAACGGCTTGCTGCAGATTCATAAACAAATCACGCTCAAAAATTTCTCGCGCTGTGAATTCCTTGTTTAAACCCCAGAGCGCTGGCGGCGATGTGTGTAAAGTAGTTTTTAACCCCCAAACAACCATTTTTTTTTAATGTAAAAATTATACAAGTTTTTCTAAACATTTTGTAATATGAATACATTAATATCAGACCTGTAATATCAATTCTGCACATATTTCTTTTTTTTTCCTTAAAAAAAATATCTAACATTGCCGTAGTGGTCACAGAATTTTTGACAGTTAAAAAAAATAAATAAATAAAATAAATTAATTATGAATATTTAAAGATTGCTCCATTGAGCAATAATTCCCCTTTACTAATCTCTGTCTAGACATAAACTACAACAGAGACTTGGTTCAAGGATCACAATGACTGGGAGATAGCCATACCCGGTTACACATTGTACAGAAAAGACAGATGGGATAGAAAGGGCGGTGGAGTAGCCATTTATGTCAAGACTACACTTCAATCAACAATAATTCAGCATACGCATAGTGAACTAGAAACTCTCTGGGTTACCATGCAGACTAAGGAGGGAGCTGTGGTCAGAATTGGTGTGATATATAGGCCCCCTGGACAATCTGAGGATCTAGATAACCTGTTAATAGATGAAATCAGTGGAATGGCAGAGAAGGGGGGACATTGTAAATACAGGTGACTTCAACATGCCTAATGTGGACTGGAATATCCCAAGTGCATCGACATGCAAGAGCAAGACTATATTAGAGGCACTTAATGGAGTATCTCTAAAACAACTTGTGACATTGCCAACTAGAGGAGATAACATTCTGGACTTAGTTCTGACCAATGGGGATCTGGTGTCCGAGGTGAGGGTTGAAGAAAATCTGGGTTCCAGTGACCATCAATGCTTATGGTTCAGAATAAAAACAGACATTGTGCAATCACACACCAGAAGTGCTAGACTTTAGGAAGACAAACTTCAAGGAAATGGCGGACTATGTAGAAAGAAAATTAGGTGAGTGGAACAGAGTAGCAGAAGTGAGTGCCCAGTGGTCACTATTAGAAAAGGTCCATCTTAAAGGCAACTTAGCTATATGTGAAACAAACTAGCAAGAATAAAAGGAAGAAGAAACCATTATGGTTTACTAGGGAAGTCAGCACTATCATAAAAGATAAGAAGTCTGCCTATAAGAAGTATAAAGTAAGTGGAAGTGTAGCTGACAGAGAGGTGTATAAAATTAAACAGAGGGAAGCAAAACTGATTATAAGGACAGCTAAAGGGCAAAAGGAGGAAGAAATGGCCAAATCTATGAAGAGGAGAGATAAAACCTTTTTCCGATATATTGGTGACAGAAAGAAGAAAAACAATGCAGTCTCAAAAATTAGAAATAGGGAAAATAAATATATTGACGGAGATAAGGCTGTGGCTGACCATCTGAATAGCTACTTTTGTTTGGTATTTTCAGATAGTAGCAGGCATAGCCATAGCACAGCATCCAGCTGGGAGGGCACAGCTCCGGAGTTTCTGGAGGCTGATGTCCTATTCGAGCTGGCACATTTAAAGGTAAGTAAGGCGATGGGTCCAGATGGAATCCACCCCAGAGTTCTAAGGGAACTTAGATTTGTGATTGCAGCCCCTCTGACTGATTTACTTAACCATTCTCTTTCAGCTGGTGAGGTTCCAGATGATTGGAGAATGGCCAATGTCGTACCAATCCATAAAAAGGAGAGTAGAGAAGAAGCCAGTAATTACAGGCCAGTTAGTTTAACATCTATAGTGGTCAAATTAATGGAAACACTCTTAAAAAACAGATAATTTCCCATCTAAAAATTAATGACCTATTGGACCCAAAACAGCACGGCTTTACTGAGGACAGATCATGTCAGACCAATCTTATTGATTTCTTTGACAATGTCACTAAAGTGTTAGATGAAGGTGGTGCTGTGGATATCGCCTATCTGGATTTTAGCAAAGCCTTTGACACTGTACCACATAAGGAGCTCATAGATAAGTTATTGAAGGTAGGACTCAATCCCTGGATAGTTCAGTGGATTTCCAGTTGGCTGAGGGATCGGTATCAGAGCATTGTTGTAAATGGTGTGCAATCTGAACAAAGGCGAGTTACAAGTGGTGTGTCGCAAGGCTCTGTCCTGGGCCCCATTCTTTTTAATATATTTGTAAGTGACATAGGAGAAGGCTTGGTAGGAAAAGTTTGTCTGTTTGCTGATGATACAAAGGTTAGTAATAGGGTGGATATTCCTGGAGGTGTCTGCAACATGGGAAATGATTTAGCTTTACTGGATAGATGGTCAAAACTGTGGAAACTAGAGTTTAATGACTCTAAATGTAAAATCATGCACTTGGGTAGAAGGAATCCCTGCTCTGAGTACCAGATGGGCATCACTGTGTTAGCCAGGACCTCGGAGGAGAGAGATTTAGGGGTACTGATTACTGATAGCTGCAAGATGAGTGGACAGTGTAGCCAGGCAGTGGGAAAAGCAAGTAGGATGCTCGGCTGCATAGCTCGAGGCATCACCAGTAGTAAGAGGGAGGTTGTGATGCCGCTGTATAGAGCCCTGGTAAGGCCACAGCTAGAATACTGTGTGCAGTTCTGGAGACCTTACCTGCAAAAAGACATTATTCAAATAGAACGTGTCCAAAGGCGAGCAACGAAAATGGTGGAAAAACTTATCAGGAGAGACTTAAAGAACTTAATTTGTACAGTCTGGAGGAAAGAAGGGAGAGGGGGGACATGATTGAGACCTTTAAATATGTGAAAGGATTGAATAAGGTTCAGGAGGGAAGTGTTTTTAAGAAGAAGCTTAATGATAGAACAGGGGGGCACAACCTGAAGCTAGTCGGGGGGAAGATCAGGAGCAATGTTAGAAAATATTATTTTACAGAAAGAGTAGTAGATGCTTGGAACAAACTTCCAGCAGAGGTAGTTGAAAAATCAACAGTCACTGAATTTAAACATGCCTGGAATAAGCACACATCTATCCTAAGATAAAGAGTACATACAGTATACACATAAGGGCAGACTAGATGGACCGTATGGTCTCCTTCTGCCGTCAACCTTCTATGTTTCTATGTTTCTAATATAATGTATGCACCTTTTCTCCCCCACAGCAGCTTCCTTGGAGTACAGAGCTGTAACAGTAGGTTAAAGCGGTACTCCTGATTCCTTGTAAAAGCACTGAGGAAGCACCTCCATTCACTGTAACAGTGTCAGGGGTGGAGTCTAATCCACCAGTTTGCATTCCCCGTCCTTTCATACAACAAGTTTTACAGCACTTGTCATAGAGAAAGCTGCAGCAGGGCAGGAATGGTATGTTTTTTTTTTTACATGGACAGTCCCTTCAACTTGCCCTACTCTATTTCCAGCATAGAACACATACTGTAAGTCATGGCATGACCCTTTTCACCAAAGGTTTCTAACAATGGTGAGAAATCAGAAAGGGCAAAACACAAGGCACTTACTTCTGTTGGTAATGTGGTGGCTGAGCGATCTGGTCTGAGCAGAAACAATGCCAAAGGCAAGCAGCAATAGCAGTATGTAAATGAAGCTCAATCTGGGTCGGAGAGAGGGATTCTTTGCACCTTGCCATGAGTCTGTACACACCATACTGGGATGATGATGTTGTTCTAGAAAAGCCAGACAGAATTTTCACCTTTATTGTTTAAATTATATCCCATATCCACTATCTCTATGTGGTTATACAGTAGTCAAATGATCATTTTTAGAGAACACATTAACTTCTTTTACACCTTTCACACTTAATAGCCAAATTCAGCAACACCCTTTTGAAGAGGAAGAGTTAGAACAAACAAAACAAACACAATTTTTGCTGCCTGTAGCCAACCCATCTAACCTTACTTCCTGTTTGATCACAAAAGCCAGTTAGAAAAGTCATGTGTGTTACCAGGACCAGAAGATTGCCAACAGCACTAATCTTCTTGGTGTTGTTCTTTTTCTGAATCTGCTGCCCTGATTGCCTACTGAAGACAGAATGGCATGCTAAATCTTCAAAATAGGACAAAAGACAGACATGTTACGGTGCCTTTAAACTTCCTATAAAATAAGTTGACTTAACTGAAACAAATTTGGGAATGCCAGGTTTGACCTCCAATACTGTGGGCTGGTATTTTACTATTGTTTATTATTCTATCCCCAAAACAAGCAATTAGATTAGTGGCATAGACAAGTGGTATAGATAAGTCAGTAACCAACTAAATAATATACTGCATCCATCAAAAAATCCATTTTAGCATCTAAGTAGGATAACGACAAGCATTTGTAAATAATGTGGCCCAGAACCACCAATATAATAGATATTTATATCTCAAGTGTTAAAAAAATAAAGAGTTTTGGTATCCACATGCCTAATAACAGGCCCACACAAATGATATACTAAAGCCAATATAGCTACCAATAGGTACATTTTTAAAAAAATGTTCCCAGTAGAAAAATGTGCAGATGTAGTGTTACATTTTAGGCACAATGAGGTGGAATCCAAATTAATAATTATCCATTAACTATTTATTATAATGGATGCAAACATCCTGTAACAGATGTTCTGCAATTATCCTAATAACATACCTAAGTAAGGCATATTCACACTCATACATACAGATCTCCACTCCAAAAAGAAATATGTACAAAACAGAAAGTACTAACAAAAGAAAGACAAAGACCAAAATCAGTGAGGAAGAGGCATCATTTTTATAATGTACATCCACAACTCAGAGACAAAATACATTGTGTGTGTGTACATTGCATGTATGGACATTTCTGCTATATATATTCAAAAACCACATTTTTTAAGGAGAAAAATAAAACAACATTTGAAATTGATTCTGCTTGTTTTATGTCACCTGGGTCATACACATTACACTTTGTGGTGTATTTGGCATAATAGACAATTTAGTTATTAAAAACAAGTTTTTCACTTGACTTTGTGTTGAAATGGAGATGTCCTTCTAACCTTGGTAAATACCAGCCAATGATGTGAAAAGATTTGCAGAGAGGTGAAGAAGCTTTCTGTCATTTAGTAAACAACTCCACTAAAGTCAACAGAGAAAGCTAGGAGGGATGACAATAATTTTCTTATCTATGATATATATATAGTAAAGTACAGTAAAGGAAAAAAGATTCTGAGTTACAGGGTGTAATCTGAAGTTTGAAAATCAGTTTTTATTTTAAAATCCTAATTTCTACCAATTCTTTTTCTATACTTAATATTTAAAATCATCACATACATAACTGCATGTAAACTTAAAATACGATTATGATAACTAATGTAATTGCATTGATGACATTTACCAATTGATTATTTTAATTTCCATTTGTATTTTATATTTTTATGTATTATGTATTATTATGTATTAACATATGTTGGTTAAATATATATATATATATATATATATATATATATATATATATATATATATAAATTCTAGTTCACATTATATATATGCCTTTAGTTTTGTAGACACTTAAGACTTTCAATACAAATGTCGTCATAGAACTAAGCATTAAAACAATGCCTAAGATTATAAATGAAGTTGCTCCCGAGACATTTAATGGACAGGCGAAAGACTGACATTCTCTGATGTTTAGCTCATAATGCTGCCACTAAAAGAGCCAAAAAGCCCTTTTCAGCATTAAGGACCATAAACAAAAAAAATGGGTATTGGCTTTTCCTTAAAACGACTATATCCCTGTATAATGATAAGGGACAAACTCCACTGATCCTGCCACTTCAAAAAGCAGCGCCTTGAGGAGGAGAGCGGTAACTTTAGTGTTTCGTACAAAGTCCTGTGTCGATTGCATTGATTTTGTTTGTATTGTTCACACAAAATAGCCTTTTAATAATTCATTAGAGAAGCAGCTGTTAAAAAAAATTAAAAACAAGATGCATTTGCATTTTATGAACTAGAAATAATTAGCTACACTTCATCTAATAAAGTCCTACGAAAAACAGTACTATTTTTTAGGGAGTATGTGTATATTTAGGCTAACTTGCATTTAGTTACATTTAGAATTGTCTTGTTTTGTCTAATTTTCTTGTAATTTATTTACTATAAACTAACCAATATTGTCCTGAATTGATATATACCAAGTGTGAAAGCCATTAGTACATTTACATGTCCCTAACACACAAAACACAAGTACATTTTACACTTTGGAGATACGCTTACCTTTGTTACTTCACTGCTCCGTCACCGAGGGATGTTAAGGCTGAAGCAGTTTGCAATGCCACCTTTTTGGTTGGGGTTTCCTCTTTATATAGCTACTTGCGAGGAAGCCAGTTAGTCTTCTAAAAGGCAGAGAGCTTAGAGAGAGAAAAAGGGGGAAAGAAGTCCTTTAGCTCAGAAAAAAGCACTTATCGGTGATGGAGTGTTGCATCTGTCTTCCCAGCACGTTCCTGCACGCTTCGTCAGAGTGAATCGACAGCTGTACGGCATCACTAAGCAGGTGGGTCTATGACGTTTTGATCAGAGGACCCACTTAGAAGACACAAGTAGGAGTCTTGGGGGTGGATCTTGCGTCACCAATACTATTAATCTTACTAAATAACATTGATTAGACCAACCCACCAGTTTATAACTGCATTAGTATGTGTATTTGCTTCAACAGAGTTAATATTTGTCTAATTAAAACTACTTTTAATTTATTTTATTAATTCTATCCTAATTCTGTTTATCTTATTTTTAAGTGAATATCCCACATCCAAACAAGCCATATCCATACCCGGCATCCTTGATAATCATGCTTGCAGCGGCTGGCAGACATTTAAGTCTGCAGAGCATGGTGGGCATGCGAAGCCACTAGGGGCCCACGAATGCACCGCTAGGAGCCCATGAATGCCACTAGGGGCCCATAAATGCACAGGATCAAGCTGAGTTTAACGGGTCACTGGGAGGTTTCAGAGAGTATAGCATCTCAATTCAGGATGTCCCTAGGAAATGGAATTGCCTTTTTAGACCCTAGGGCCAGGCATTGGTTTTGGTACTCATTATTGTTATCAACTTTGTATATGTGTCTAGAAAATTCTTGTTTGGTGTTTTTATGTTAATGGTGCAAGCGATTTTTAGGTGACCAACTTTGCCACAATTCGCACGTTAGTAATGATGGGTCAGCTTAGCCCACATAGAGAGGTACAGCCACAAACACACCTATGCTAAACCCGTGATAGGAGAAGCTGGAGCTGAGCAAAAGTCTACAGGACCTGGTGAAAGGAAACGGTAGGAGGAAGAGAGCAGAAGAGCTCTAAAAGTTTGATTCACAACCTTTCTTTAATGTACTTACACATCAAAATCTGTGGGAATGCGTATTATGCCTGTGTTTTCTGGCCTATTTTCGAGATTCTGGTGTGTTATTTGGGACGTATTTGCATTTGTATAAGTGCATTTTAGCCTTTACTCGCAGAAGTTTACTGCATGTTTTCCACGTGTTGTTTTCACGTTTTAGCGTATTATTCATTATTAGTATGGACCTGCGCATGAGTCACAGCCCTGATTAGCCTTTATTCACCCTTTCGGACATGCCAATAAAATGGGCTTTTTTACGCTCCAATTACTGGCTCATTTTCCTGGCAGGAAATTCCAGCCTGTCTTTCTGGCGCTGTCTGGTGGGTGGCTACTTGCTAAGTGTTGTCATTATGAGTCCTTCCTTTCTAAACTGAATTACCAAATCAGTTATGCTTTATGTTTATTTTAGTCACAAAACTCTGACATACAACTTTGTTTAACAGTGAGTGCCCATATTCTTAGCCTACTGAGATTCCTAAACAAAAACCCAACCCAAACATTTCTACTAAATGGGTTTTTACTTATTGCTAGGGTGGGTGGCCTGCAATGTCTAGTGGGTCTCTGGCTTCTTGGGGTGCCACCAGACGTGCCAGATTGTCATTTTGCCACTGGCACTGTGCTATCAGTACCTCCCTGTGCCGGTTGCTGTTCTGTTGCTCCCCCACCATTGCTTGGAGGTCATGGTGGAGCAGCAGTATGTGTCTCCATATGCTTTGGTGGAATCGGGCTGTGTTTTCCATGAAGGCTCTGCTATCTGCTCGCCAATCCGCCTCCATCAACTTCACCCGCCTCAACAGGGGAAGATGGTGACGTGGCTGAGACCGTCGTCCTCTTGCCCCGGTAGGGACACTTGCAGCTGGAGCTATGCTTGGCCTTTCCACATATGTTGTGCTTGATGGGAAATCCTTAGAAGCAGAGCTCTCCCTTGTAGGTGATGGCTGCAGCTGCTCATCATGCTGCAGCTGTTGCTCATGCTGGAGCTGTGGATCCAGCTGCTGCTGCAGAGGGAGTGGTGAAGGCAGATGCTGCTGCAGATGGATTTGTGGATCCAGCTGCTGATGCAGAGAGAGTGGTGGAGGGAGCTGCTGCTGCAGATGGATTTGTGGATCCAGCTGCTGATGCAAAGGGAGTGGTGGAGGGAGCTGCTGCTGCAGATGGATTTGTGGATCCAGTTGCTGCTGCAGAGGGAGAGGTGGAGGGAGCTGCTGTTGCAGTGGCAGCTGTTGAGGCAGATGCTGTGGCAGTGGCAGCTGTGGATCCAGATGCTGCTGCAGAAGGAGTGGTGGAAGGAGCTGCTGCTGCAGATGGATTTGTCGATCCAGCTGCTGCTGCAGAGGGAGTGTTTGAGGGAGCTGCTGCTGCAGTGGCAGCTGTTGAGGCAGATGCTGTGGCAGTGGCAGCTGTGGTTGCAGCTGCTGCTGCAGTGGCAGCTGTTGAGGCAGATTGTGTCTGAGGGTGCTGTGGAGGGTGCTGATGCTACTGTTGTTCTGGAGGCAGATGACGTGGATTGTCTTCGTCGAGATCATGTATGGTAGCCAGTAGCGGGGGTGTCTGTAGGGCCAGACAAATAAGTTATCTCTTTGGCCATGTTTGTTTGCTTGGTCTTTTCTGCAATGTGAATAGGGCATAGGCCTGTTAAAGCAAATACCTTGTGTGGCTAAGCAATGGCTATTCCATCTATCTGGTTCCATGCTGTACAAGTAAGCAAGGTGTGGCACATACACATGTATAGGTAGGTAGCATGTGGCACTATTCCAAGTTTCGCCTGGTTGCCCAACCTGTATGTCATGGCAGAACATTTAGGCCGTGCTGGCATCCTGAACTTGGGCATTAAAATGGGGCTGACATCAAACTTGACACAACAACCCAAACAAGGCCACAACTTACCACTTCCAGCAGCAGCACGCATGTTAGAGTCAATGGTCCCCGGCAAGTCCTGGAGTGTTGATGTGTTCAACAGTCCATACACCATTTCTTCTGCAGCTGTAAATTCCAGGTTGTGGGGTATTCCACTTCCAGTTTGCAAGCTGAAAAACAGACACATAGGATGTAGCCATGATAAGGTCAGGGCCCACATCAACAGCAGCAATAGCACACAGTACCTTATCCTTGCTGTCTTTTTCTTGTTTTTTTTCCACTGCATATTTCAGGTCTGCAAACTACTTTTGGACTTGATCCACATTTTTTAGCTCTGACATAGTACTATTAACCTGCCTGGTGATGGTGTCCCACAGGTCGGACTTGACAGCTTTTGGTGTGGCTTCAGACCTGCATCCATAGTGCTGATCAAAATGGTCAGACAACCCAGTCACCACAGCCAGACATTGCGCATCATTAAACCTGCCACTCAGAGTGCCCTGCCGCAGGTGGCAGCCAAAATAGAAGTGGCCATCATCTCTGTGTACTGGGGGGAATAGAGGACACCAGCACAATGGTTGGTGAGCCTGATCCTGAGGGTGTATTTTGCTGACTGGACACGCCTGCCTGGGGGGCTGGGTGTGTGGCCTGGGGTTGGCCATGATGAGTGTGGAGTGGAGCCTGCTGGGGAGAGGGAGTATCTAGATTGGAGCTGGGCTACTGTTGCACTAGACCACTGCTGCGTGTGACACTGTAAGAAGTTGGGGTACATTGGGAAAGGGGGTGCAGAGGGGCTGTTCTGTCTTGGCCTTTGCCTGGCACTGTTCTGTCTTGGCCTCTAACTTTGTCTGGCACTGCTCTGGCTTGGACTGGCACTTTGCCTGGAACTGCTCAGACTTGGCCTCGCACTTTGCCTGTCACTGTTCTGTCTTGGCCTTGAACTTTGTCTGGCACTGCTCTGGCTTGGCCTAGTACTTTGCCTGGCACTGCTCTGGCTTGGTCTAGCACTTTGCCTGGCACTGCTCTGGCTTGGTCTAGCACTTTGCCTGGAGCATGTATGCCTGCTCTGGAGTCTCATAGACTCCAGGGTGGGTTTTGGTCCACTTTAAACTTCTCCCATCTTTCTCTTTCCCACATTTTCTTGTTCCTTTTTTCCACCCTTTTTTAGTCATTCTTTTTCTACATTCAGACTTTATTACAGCTTAATGAGTATCTTGCCAACACCCCCCAAGTTAAAGCAGTCCTGAAACTGATAAAAAAGAAAATGCGCATACCTTTCATAAAAATATAGCTGCCTGGTTCATTCCTGAAGTCCTTTTCTCAGCAGGAGCTGGGGGCCTTTATCTTTCAATGCATTGGTGGGATCTTGAGTGACACTTTTCTCTCTCAATCACTGCTTCAGCCACAGCAGCTAAATCTGCATGAATAGGCTTCTATCTAGGGAAAGGACTGCAGGTACAGAATGGGGGGTATTTTTAGGTAAGTATGCATATCAGGATAAATGGGGGGGGGTGCGCATTGTAAGTGCCTACGGCAGCATGAACCTTAAATACGGCCCTGAGCGCACAGTGCAATGTGATGTCTCCTCCATATATGACATACTATTTAATAATAGCAGGGTAAATAATTGCATTACACATATATACAATATAGCTGCACAAGTGTAAATGCACATTCAAGAATTCAGAAGGTCTACTGCCCCTGCCCTGCTCACAGAAAAGGTTTGAAACCTGCACGAACATCTTTTTTTTTAATTTTTTTAATTTAAATTTAAAAATTAAAAAATGTTTATTAAAAATTAAAAAAATTAATTTAATTTAAATTTAATAAATTAAAAAAAATTAAAAAAGAATTAAAAAAACAGCGACCAATTCTGCACAGGTACACAATTAAAAACATATGAACTGATGTTGTGATGACCATTTTGACTTCAAAGTTATGGTGCTCAAAGGGGGCTTATGGTCACAAAAAGAGACGTTGAAGTTTGAATGTGTAATGCTTATCCAAATATTGATGTGACTAAAGAGAGACATAAAAAATCCACAGATTCTTTTCCCATCAATTGTGCCTCTTCTTTAATTTTTTTTACAAATCTATCTAGAGTTTAGAGATTTGCAATATGCCTGAAGAGGAATCTTAGCTTGCTTTAAAAGCTTGGATTTCCTGCCTATATCTATGGCTAAAACAGTACAACTGACCACCATCCTGGACAAATCCTGAGCATGTATATATATGCTGGCAAGCACTCTCAGATCTATGCTTTTTAGTCAGAACTTGTTGTTTTCCCAATATTACCATATTTTTGCCCTATAAGATGCACCAGCCCAAATGATGCACCTAGGATTTGGAGGAGGATATTAAGAAAAATATTCTGAAGCAAATGTTGTGCATTTCCATCCCCCAAAGAACCAAATAATAGGCAAGGTGCAAAATCCCCCCATTACAGGCGCTCTCTCCCCCATTCCCCATGGGCAGTGCAGCATCCTCCCCTCCCCGTCCCATTCCCATAGGCAGTGTGGCATTCCCCCCTCCCCGTCCCATAGGCAGTGTAGTATTCTCCACATCCAATTCACATAGGCAGTGTAGTGTGGCAATCCCCGTCACATTCACATAGGCAGTGTGGCATTCCCCCTTACCATTCCCATAGGCAGTGTGGCATTTCCCCTTCCCAGTTCCATAGCCATTGTGGTATTCTGCCCCCATTCCCCATGGACAGTGTGGCATTCGCCCCTCCCATTTCCTATATAGGTAGTGTGGACCCCCTCCCATTCCCATAGGCAGCGTGGCACCCCCTCCCATTCCCATAGGCAGCGTGGCACCCCCTACCATTCCCATAGGCAATGTGGCATTTCCCCTTCCCATTACCATAGGCAGTGTGGCACCCCCCTCACATTCCCCATATAGGCAGTGTAGCATCCCCCCTCCCATTCCGATTCTGCCGCCATCGCTTCTTCTCCGTGGTGCATGCACACACAGAGCCAACACCCGGCTCAGATTATAGTTAGCAGTTTAACCCTTCTAATGTCAGCCACGTAAAATGTATGTGTCATTTACCTGTCATCTGCAGCTAGCGGCGACTTGCCACTAACTGATTACCTGCCTCCCCAAAGCCTGGGGGGGCAGAAGAGCCCCAGGGCTGCAAAGGCTGTGTGTGCTTGTAGCCTCCAGGGCTGGGATGCACCGAGGCTGGCCTCTGCGCCCTGGTCTACCGATACATATGTGGTACCGCTGTAATCGGGAGAATTGGGGCTTTTACATGCAATGTGTTGTCGATAAGTAAAATAGAAACATAGAAGGTGACGGCAGAAGGAGACCATACGGTCCATCTAGTCTGCCCTTATGTGTATACTGTATGTACTCTTTATCTTAGGATAGATGTGTGCTTATCCCAGGCATGTTTAAATTCAGTGACTGTTGATTTTTCAAAAACCTCTGCTGGAAGTTTGTTCCAAGCATCTGTTACTCTTTCTGTAAAATAATATTTTCTAACATTGCTCCTGATCTTCCCCCCGACCAGCTTCAGGTTGTGCCCC
This sequence comes from Gastrophryne carolinensis, assembly GCA_027917425.1. Lineage (NCBI taxonomy): Eukaryota > Metazoa > Chordata > Amphibia > Anura > Microhylidae > Gastrophryne > Gastrophryne carolinensis. The sequence continues at coordinate 127,384,095 of CM051239.1, forward strand.
CTTGTTCTATCATTAAGTTTCTTCTTAAAAACACTTCCCTCCTGAAAAATGACCCAACAACAGAGAGTGACAACATCTCAAGTAGGCTGCCAGTTAAAAGGTTAAAAAGTTGCTAAGCATGTTGGGTTTTGTTCTGTTCCCGGGGACCTTGCACTTTCAAATTTAGCTTTTTTTTGTTAGCATATTGATATTTTAGAAAAATGTGTTTTCTATTCTGCTTTTTTATTATTTTTTTAGGGAAACCCTGAGCAACCAAAGAATTCTTTGAGCGATTACTTCCAGAAAGATGAGCCTAGAAAGCTTAATGTGTGTACTTCCAGAGAATATTATTAATATTGTTTATTTATATAGCGCCATCATCTTCCGTAGCGCTTTACAAAGTAGTAGTTACAGACAGGGTAGAAACATTCGGTAGAATATATAGTTTGTGGCGGATAGTTCAAATGTAAACGCATAGCAGTTGTATTTTATCTGAAAATCTGCTAAAGCACTGTTTCAGTTTGAGGGAGTCTCCTGGGAAGGAAAGGGTGTCTACCAATACATATGTGGTACCATTGTAACTGGGAAAAATAAGACTCTTACACGCAATATGATTTTTGTTCAATCTTATTTTATTGAGAGTTTTTCCGATACAGAGCAGTAACATACAAAAACAAATACAGAGAAAAAGGGGAAAAATTACCATACAGCATACACAACAAAATATACATTTAAAATTTCAAAGCAGACATGGTGCCACCAACTCGTCATATATCACATGTCACACATCGACCCACCTTGGCCCCTGGGTAAAACCTGGCTGTCCGGTTCACCCGTTATATCATCTTAATACCAGTTACCCATCCATCTGTCCATCTCTTTATCTTTCAAATTGGTTCACCTCTTGAACGTCTGCTCGCACCGCATACACACAAAGGAACATCAGACTAAACATCTTACACGAAGGAGAGAAAGGGGGAAGGGAAAGATAGGGGGAAGAAGAAGAAAAGGCGAAAAAAAAAAAAACCCACCCCGTACCAACCCACCCCATCCTGCCCACCCACAGGCTTTCCTCCCTGAAGGCAACACTCCCAGCCTCTACCTGGTGCTCACCTTCAACTTATGCTAGCCCCTCCTACCCGGGAGAGGGGAAGAGGGTGAAGGCCCTCCACTATCCGCTACTCCCCATTATCTGTTTCAAGCCTTTATCTGAACTCTTGAACACCATCCATGCTGCCCATGCTTGTCCAAAAGCCTCCCCTTCCCCCCTCCGGTCTGCAACCAACTCCTCCATCCTCATGATACTATTCAGATCCTCAAACCATTCCCTCAGGGAGGGTTTCTCTGCTCTCTTCCAATGTCTAGGAATCACCATTCTGCCGGCCATTAAAAAGTCGCAGGACTCCCTTCTTACATGCTTGCCTACTGCGTGGGAGCATGGATAGTAGGTTGATCTCAGGGGTGTTGTGCATGGAAGTGTTGAAGGTCCCGTCATATAAAGAAAGGATCCCTGCCCATAATTTGTTTATACCGGGGCACTCCCACCATACATGCAGAAGAGTCCCACAGGCTGAATTACACCTCCAGCAGACCTCCGAGACAGAAGGAAACATCTGGTGGATCCGTACCGGGCTCCGGTACCATCTCGATATGAGCTTGAAGTTCTTTTCTTGGGCCCTGCAAGGCAATGCCATTTTGTGAGTAAGGAAAAAAATCTTTCCCCCAGTCCTCCTCATCAAATTGCCATCCAATTTCCCTCTCCCACTCTCCTACAAAGTCTGGTTTTCTGAGTCCCGCCTCTTCCATCATAATGCCGTAAAGCCCCGAAATGACTCTTGTTGGATGCTCTGCCTCCTCCAACATGTCTTCAAACTTGGAATAGTCCCTCTTCACCTCTGCTAGGCTATCTAGAGATCCCAGGTAGTTCCGTAATTGAATATGTCCTTCATCAGTAAAACAACTGGCGCAGTACATTTTTTAAAAATCTAGGATAATGTTACAAATTGTAAAACTATTTTGTCTAGCTACATAAAAACAGCTAAATGGACTCAAAAGTAGTTTTTAAGTTGTAAATCTTTGTAAATACATTTCAGCTAGATTTTTAAAACTTAATATAATGGCATATATATCAGCCTTGTGTATACCTGCAGTCAAAGTTTTGATATGTTTCAAAAAATTTATAAAAAAAATGTTTGCCCCCCCCTCTAAAGCATACCAACCCAGCAAACCAAACATAGGGACTTTTAATTCCAGAGCTCAAGGACCGAACTGCTGACTCACCCAAGCCACCGTGTCCATTGGTAGTGGGGGTAATAGTTCAAACGTAAAGTGAAAGTTAAAAAATAGACAACACATTTTGAAAAGATATTTTATTTCTCTTAATTAACTGATACTTACCTTGTCACGTTCTGCTCATACAGGGGTGCCCACGCATTCCAGGGGTGTCCAACTGCAACCCCTGTTTGACATACTGTTATTACAGGTTATTGCTCATTAATATGTTTTTCAAATAGAAGTAGGGATGAGATGAAAGAAAATAAAAAATGAACTAACCACCCTGTTAAACAATACAAACAGAAAAGTAAAATTCTTGCACCACAGAAAAAGTAACACTTTTTTACAAAGCTGATGTGTGACCAGAATTAATTAAACTGATCTTGTATTGACAATTGTAACTCTAAAAGAAGCATGAAGCATGACTAATGTAAACGTTAATTGCAGAATAAACAGGGCTTTCTTTGGTAATGACTTATATAAACTTTTAGCATGCCTATAAATATTTATTTCTAAATAATATGCCCTTCATCAGTAAAACAACTGGCGCAGTACATTTTTTAAAAATCTAGGATAATGTTACAAATTGTAAAACTATTTTGCCTAGCTACATAAAAACAGCTAAATGGACTCAAAAGTAGTTTTTAAGTTGTAAATCGTTGTAAATACATTTCAGCTAGATTTTTAAAACTTAATATAATGGCATATATATCAGCCTTGTGTACACCTGCAGTCAAAGTTTTGATATGTTTTGCCTTTCCAATAGGTTTAATTACTTTTAACCCTTTAACTGCCAGCCTACCTAGAGTTTTTGTCACCCGCTTTTGCCAGACCATAGGCTCGATTCAAAGAAACATTCGTCAGGACTTTCGTAGCTGTCTGTGAAAGTTTTGGTGGGTGTTTGTCATTTATTTGCTTTTTTTCGTACATTTTTCACTCGCACGAACGTTCGGGAGAATGTGTATATGCGCTTTCGATTAACGAAAGCAATTCGGAACATTTCCAAACAAAGTTGGAAAATGTTCGTTCCTTCAGAAAACTTCCGTTGCTGGGATGGTTTACGTCACATTCAGAGAGCTGTTTGCCGACGGCTCACCACCCTATAAATTCGTATAATTGTAAAACCACTTCCAACACCTCCGAGGACTCGGATTGCTATTTTTGAACATGTTTTGCGGCTATGTGGAGGAGTCTGCGCGCCTTTAGCACCAAGGCATTGCATGTATCAGCATGGCCGAGGCCATAAATTGTATAGCAATGCACCAGAATCAATACATTTCATGTATGTCTTATAGATGCATTTTAATTCTGACCTAAATTATTCCTTAACATGTAAACATTTATTTTTACACACATCCATATAATTGCTATATTTTTTAAGACTTATGTCCTTTGTGAATTATATTTGGATTGTTAAACTTGAATCTTAATGTGTTGTAGGAGTTAGTGTTTTAGTTGGTTACCTTTGCTTTGTGTAATTATTTTATATTTGGTTGCAGGAACTGCAAGATGTGCCACTCGCCCTTGCTCCTGATGCCCGTTCTTTGCCTGCAGAATGCGGGCCAGGGGTTCTCTAATCGGGCACTATGCAAAACCCGGCCCATGGTGGCGAGGGCCCTCTGGCTTATGAAGTCCAGATTTAGGTGTTTGGACCATATGGGGGGGGGGGGGGGGCACTGCAGTATGACCCCAACAAGGTTATACCCAAATTGTAATTTTCAGGGACCACACGTGCCAGAGTGGCACAACTGAGTGTCAGGCTCCTTCAGTTGGTGGGCGAGATGCAGGAGCTGTGCAACTCGTTGGGGACCACAGATGAAGAATAATGTTCAGTGGCCTGCCATTGATATGTATTTAATTATTTATAGTTGTAAAAAGTTGAAATTTAACACATTTTTAAAAAATGCATATTTGATGCTGGTAATTATTTTAAAAAAGTTACATTGTCATTTCATTAACAAACTACATTAACACAAAACTAATGGGCACAGAAATATTTAAAGATGAATATTCACATGACCGAGAAGTGATTTGGGTGAGCTTTAAGGGTCCAAAAGGGAAGATGGAGGATGGAGTGCTAAGTGGTTTAGCTAAACATTGTAATAGAAGTGAGGGTGGCAAATATGTAGGCGAGCACTTTCATGACTTAAGTTTGTAGTGCGCAGGCGCAAGATCGTAAGGATTCCGTCTGGACGTTTATTTTTGGTAAAATGGAAACAGAATCTATCGGGAAACGTAAAGGATTCGTTGGAGGATACGATGGGAAAAGGGCAAAAACGAAAGCCTACGTTGTAACATGTGGAAATGAAACGGAAAAGTCTGGATGGAAAATGACATCCGCGTAATTCGTGATCTGCTGTGCGAACGGACGGAAACTTTACACAAGGTTTTCAATGCATGCATAGAATCGCTCGAACGCTCATACGAGAGCGGGAAATTTTGAAAATGTTACGACGTCGGCACCAAACCGAAAGTTTTTTTGTGTCTCTCTGAATCGAGCCTCATGTTTCACTATTTTGTGCTACACATGTTCAACTGTGATTTTTGAAGGGATCTCCCAGAAAAAATTATATATTTTTTTTTTTTCAGCAGAGTGGGCTTTAATGTGAAGTGTATGTTTTTCATTTTTTAAATATATTCTCAATATTATGGGGTGAAAGATGTGCAAAAAATAAAGAAAATGGTATTTTTTACAATTTATAGTGTTGTAATAAAAAATGTACGTTTTTCAATAATATCTTTATGTATGTAAAAGCCCCATTTCTTATGGTTACAGCGGTACCACATATGTATTGGTAGACACACTTTCTGCCCAGGAGACTCCCCCAAACTGAAAGAGCACTTTAGGAGATTTTCAGATAAAATGCAACTACTATGCGCACCTTGCAGTTTTTCAAGAAAAACAACCCTTTATGTTTGAAATACCTTTACAAACTATATATTCTCTGGAAGTACGCACCTCAAGCTTTCTAGGTGTACCAGGCTTGTTGATGTGGGTGCAGTTTCCTGGAAGTAATTCCTCAATTAATTATTTGGTTGCACAGGGTTTTCCTAAAAAAAAAGATTAAAAAAGCAATGCAAATGACAATATGTAAACAAGAAAAAACAAGTTCAATCTGAAAAGCAAGGTCCCCTAAACAGAACAATACCTAACATGCATAGGTACTGTCAAGGGAAATGTTGCCCCAAAGTAAAGCATGCGTGTAACAGTAATTTTACTTAAAAGACAAAGTGCGCAACTTGCAATTTTTCAACCAAAACAACCCTTTACATTTGGAATCCCCCCCCCCACAAACCATATATTCCCTGAAAGTATACATGTTAAGCTTTCTAGGCATACCTAGCGTGTTGAAGTGGGCTCATATTTCTAGGAAGTAATACTTTGAAGAATTCTTTGGTTGCACGAGGTTTACATAGTAACATAGTATGTAAGGCTGAATAAAGACTTTAGTCCATCCGGTTCAGCCTGTTTAACTCCTTCCAGTGGTCTAGTAGCCATAGCTGGAAATGTTATTACATGCCAGGAAGGCATCAAGGCCACTTTTGAAAGTTTTTACTGTATCCATCATTACTATCTCCTCTGGCAGCGAGTTCCATAGGCTCACTGCTCTTACAAAGAAGAATCCCCTCCTATGTCGGTGGAGAAAGCACCTTTCCTCTAACCTTAGTGGATGCCCTCGGGTTATAGTTACACTCCGAGGTATAAACAGATTGTGGGACAGATCTTTGTATTGACCCCGAATATATTTATACATAGTTATCAGATCACCCCTCAAGCGTCTTTTTTCAAAACTAAATAAACCTAACTTTGACAATCTTTCAGGGTACTCTAGTCCCCGCACTCCTTTTATTAACTTTGTTGCGCTTCTTCGAACGCGCTCCAGTTCTGATACGTCCTTCTTAAGCACAGGTGCCCAGAACTGTACACAGTACTCCATATGGGGTCTGACCAGTGACTTGTACAGGGGTGAAATGATGCTCTGATCATGAGCACCTATGCCCCTCCTGATGCACCCGATGATCCTATTTGCTTTGGCAGCAGCTGCCTGGCATTGATTACTACAGTTGAGCTTATTGTCAACTAAAACCCCTAGGTCCTATTCCATTGTTGTTTTACCAAGTGTTTCTTTATTTAGTGTGTAATCATGACACAGATTTCTCCTTCCCATGTGCATAACCTTACATTTATCTGTGTTAAACTTCATTTGCCATTTAACTGATTCCAATTTATCTAAATCAGTTTGTAGCTGCCTGCTGTCCTCTTTTTTTTAATTACTTTACACAGCTCAGTATCATCTGCAAAGATTAAGACTTTACTGTTTAATCCATACCCAATGTCATTTATATATTTATTGAAGAGAATTGGTCCCAGAACTGACCCTTGTGGTACTCCACAAGTAACAGTGACCCAATCTGAGTGTGTACCATTGATAACCACCCTCTGTTTCCGATCATTAAGCCAATTTCCCACCCATCTGCACACGTTTTCCTCCAGTCCAAGCATTCTCATCTTTTGTACCAGTCTTTTATGTGGCACAGTATCAAATGCTTTAGAAAAGTCAAGATATTTGATATCCAATTGCTCCCCCTGATCCAATCCTGAACTTACCTCCTCATAAAAGCTGATTAGGTTTGTCTGGCAGGAGCGATTCCTCATAAATCCATGCTGATATGGAGTAATAAGGTCATTTTCACCAAGGTGCTCCAGGATAGTATCCCTTAAGAAACCTTCAAACAGCTTGCCCACCACAGATGTTAAGCTTACCAGTCTGTAGTTCCCAGGTTCCCCTCTAGATCCCTTTTTGAATATTGGCACCACATTTGCCAAGCGTCAATCCCTCGGAACAGACCCTGTAGTTATTGAGTCCACAAATATTAGAAATAACGGCTTGTCAATTACTGTACATAACTCCCTTAAAACACGAGGATGTATGTCATCTGGTCCCGGTGATTTATCGATTTTTATCTGCTTGAGACGGTGCTGGACTTCTTCCTTGGTTATACCAGTGACATTTAATGGAGGGTTTCGGTTATTCCCCTGCATTTCACTCGGCATGTCACATTCTTTTGTGAATATAGAAGCAAAGAAGTTGTTTAGTAAATTTGCTTTCTCCTCATTTCCCTCTATAGGTGTCCCCTCCTTGCTTTTCAAGGGGCCCACACCCTCAGGTTTGTACCTTTTACGGTTTATGTAGCTAAAGAATAATTTGGGGTTAGTTTTACTCTCTTTCGCGACCAGGCTTTCTGTCTCCAGCTTAGCTGCCCTTATCTGTTGTTTACATTGTTTACATTGTTTATTTTCTTCTTTATAGTTTTTTAACGCTTCCGCTGTCTCTTCCTGCTTTAAACGTTTAAATGCCTATTTTTTGTTATTTATTGCCCCCTTAACCTTTTTGTTTAGCCACATCGGTTTACATGTGTGTCTAATAGTTTTATTCCTATAAGGTATATATCGGTCACAATGAAAATTAAGGATTCCTTTGAAATTATCCCATTTAGTGTCCATGCTTTTGTTTTTAAGGACATTTTCCCAGTCAATGGCGTTTAGGGCATCTCTAAGTTGGTCAAACTTTGCCTTTTTGAAGTTCCGCGTTTTTGTGGCTCCTTAATAAGGCACCCTAGTGCCTGCTAAGTGGAAATTAATGATATTATGATCACTGCTTCCAAGGTGTCCCCCAACTTGTACCTTTATTACTTTGTCTGGTACATTGGTTTGTATTAGGTCCAATATGGCTTTCTCCCTTGTTGGAGCTTGTACTTGTTGGGAAAGGTAGCCATCTTTTGTTTTAGATAAAAAACTATTACTTTTATGCGAAACACATGTTTCAGCATCCCAGTCTATATCTGAGTAGTTAAAGTCCCCCCATAATCACTACCTCATTTAGTTTAGCGGCTATATCAATTTGCCTTAGCATCATATTTTCTGTGGATTCGGATATATCTGGAGGTTTGTAGCAAACCCCCATCAGTATTTTATTTTTGTTTCTCCCTCCATGTATTTATACCCATACAGACATGGACATTCCCCTCACATATATCCTCCCGCAGAGCGGGTTGTAGAGAGGATTTTACAATTAAGCAGACGCCACCCCCTCTGCGTTTGTTACAGTCCCTCCTAAACACACAGTAGCCCTATAGATTTACTGCCCAGTCAGAGCTTTCATTCAGCCAGGTCTCTGTTACCCCACTATGTCATATTGTTCTTCTGTTATTATCAGTTCTAGTTCATCCATTTTATTAGTCAAGCTTCTAGCATTTGTAAGCATGCATTTCAAATGCTTATGATAATTTTGATATTTTTGTATATTGCCCTTTTTCCTCCTAGATGTACTAACCCCTCCCCCCTCTCCACCCCCAGTTTCATGCCTACACCCACTGTCACTTTCTTTCCTACCTTCCCCTATGTAATTGCTTTTACCCTCTCCCCAGTGCTTAGTTTAAACACTCCTCCAACCTTTTAGCCATCCTCTCCCCCAGAACAGATGCACCCTCCCCATTGAGCTGCAACCCATCCCTGCCAAAGAACCTGTAGCCCACTGTGAAGTCGGCCCAGTTCTCTAAGAACCCAAACCCCTCCTTTTTACTCCAATTTTTGAGCCACCTGTTTACCCCTCTAATCTCCCGCTGCCTCTCTGGTGTGGCTCTTGGTACTTGTAGTATTTCTCAGAATACTACAGTTGAGGTCCTTGCCTTAAGCTTATGGCCTAAGTCCCTGAAATCATTTTTAAGGACCTTCCACCTACTTCTTCCTATGTCATTTGACTGCTGGGATCACGCCAGCCCTCCCAATAATCTGTAAGCCCACTCCGCTACATGCCGTACTCTTGGCCCAGGAAGGCAACACACTGTTCGGCAATCCCGGTCTTTGTGACAGATTGCCCTGTCTGTTCCCCTAATAATAGAGTCACCCACTACCAGCACCTGTCTTGCCTGCCCTGTTCTCCCATTTCCCCTCCCTTTCTTACTGGAGCCGACAGATGTGTCTTGCTGCAGCTGTGCCATCCCTGACCTAACATCCTCCTCATCTGCCAACCGGGCAAACTTGTTTGGAGGTGCCTGTTCAGGGCTAGCCTCCCTGTAACTTTTACCCCTACCCCGCCTTCTAACTGTTATCCAGCTAGCTGCATCATTTTCCGGCTTTTCCTCTCCCCCCATCCTAACACCCTCCTCCTCCCCTGACCCATGGAGTGCCAGATCAGTGAGATCAAGACTCTTTTCCATGACAACAATGTCTCTCAGTGTTGCCAATCTCTTATTTAGATCATGAATGACGGCTTCCAAATCAGCGATTCGCAGACATCCGGGGCATAAATATCCACCATTGATAAAATTGACGATTGATAAAAAAGTGCATACATAGCACAAGATTTACACTGGACAGCATTGTTAGGCATGGAACCCATTGTATCAATTTGTTGGAACACCGAGTGAAGAATTTACAACACTTAAAATAACACTCTGAAATCAAAGGTAGATACTTACAGCTGCTTCAGAACTTCTGCTTGTAACTCCTGCTTTAACTCACCACTTACGAAGCAGCCACTTACAGAGTCAGCCTCCAGGAGCAAGCTCCAAGAGCTGTACAATTCCTTATAACACACCTGCTTCAATTAGGCCTCAGCAGGAATCCAGGAGAGAGAAAGTGAAAAAAAAAAAAAACGTTTTTTTTCTTTTGTTTAAATTTGTGCCAGCATTAACACACTGATTCACAAAAATAAAACAACTACAATTTGTTATATTTTACTTACCAAATTTACTCCCTAAAACAATGTATAAAAAGCAAAATAAAAAACATATTTTCCTAAAATAACAATAATAACCAAGAAAAAACAAGCTAATTCTGAAAGCGCAAGGTCCTCCGAGCAGAAAAATACCCAACATGCATAGGTATTATTAATACTTTTAACTGCCAGCCTAATGAGATTTTGTCACCCTCTGTTAATAGGTCATTTTCACCATTTTGCGCTATGTTCAACTTCCCGGAAAATTAAATTTTTTTGCGGCAGAGTTTAGGCTTTAACATTAAATGTCTTGTTTGTAATTTTTCCACAGTTTTTTCAATATTTTTCAGTAAAAAGAAACTAAAAATACAATTCTGTGAGTACTCACCTGTAGAATTGATTTTGTAGTTTTCACAAATATTCTTTACGCTTGGGATATCGGCCACAAGGTGGCGCAGTGGACAGCAGAAGAGACTTGTGGCGTCTCCAGGCCCTATAAAAGGACAGGAACCTCCCACAAATTCCCAGTGTTACAAAGCAGTTAGACAAGAAGCCGGGAGAATAAAGATGAAGGAACCCCAACCAAACATTTGAACAAATCACCATACAGAGGTAAACAAGAAAAATGATAACAAGGGAGGGGTGAAACAGGACGTGCTGTATACTACAAAATCAATTCTACAGGTGAGTACTCACAGAATTGTATTTTTCCAAGTATACAGAACGTCCTGTTTCACAAATATTCTTAAGCTTGGGACGTCCAAAAGCAGTGTCCATAAAGTAGGGTGGGATCCCCAAGAACAACAGCAAGCAGTTTAAACCACTGCCGCCTGAAGAACTTTGGGGCTAAAAGCAGCATCAGCTGAGGCCCTAACATCAACCTTGTAAAACTTGAAGACCAAGTTGCGGCCTTACAAACTTGTTCAAAAGAAGCCTGGTGCTGAAAGGCCCAAGAGGCCCCAATAGCACGAGTGGAATGAGCAGTAAGGCGGAAGGGAGGTTCCTTCCCCTTAGCAGAATAGGCTTGCACCACCGTCTGACGAATCCACTTTCTGATAGTGGACTTAGCCGGAGGCAAACCCTTCCTAGGACCAGAAGGAAGAACAAAAATAGCATCAGTCTTCCTGAAATATTCAGTAGCTACCAAGTAAAATTTCAGAACCCTGACCACATCCAAAGGATGCAGAGTCCTCTCCTTGGAATTAGCAGGATTAGGACACAAGGAAGGTAAGACAATGTCCTGATTGAGATGAAAAGCAGACACAACCTTAGGCAAGAAATCTGGTTTAAACCGAAACACCGCCTTGTCCTGGTGTCGCTCAAAATAAGGAGGTTTAATGGAGAGCGCCATCAACTCAGAAACACACCTGACAGAAGTAATAGCCACCAAAAAGGCTACCTTGAGAGTCAAAATGGGCAAAGCAGCCTCACGGAGAGGCTCAAAGGGACAACCCTGCAGAGCAGATAACACCAGATTTAAATCCCAAACTGGTAACATAGGTTTACGTGGCGGACGCACATGAGAAACCCCCTGGAAAACAGTCTTAACCAAACGGTGACTGGCAAAAGATCTTTGGAAAAAAATTGCCAGAACTGAAACATGACCTTTGAGGGTACTAAGTTGAAGGCCCAAATCCAAACCATGTTGCAAGAATTCCAGAATCCTGGGAACAGAAAACACCCGACAGGGAAGAGATTTGGACTCACACCAGGCAATGTAAGCATGCCAGACCCTGTAGTAGATCAAGGACGAGGACTTCTTCCTAGCCCATCATGGTATCAACAACAGAGGCAGGCAACCCCTTTTCCCTCAAGATGGAGGTTTCAGCAGCCAAGCTGTCAAAGATAGCGTTTGTAAATTGGGATGGCACAGCTGCCCCTGAGTGAGCAGATCTGGATCCTTGGGCAGGACGTACTGATCTACTGCCAACTGCACGATGTCTGCGAACCACACCCTTCTTGGCCCACAGGGGGCCACCAGAATGGTTGGCACCCCTTCCTGGGCTTGTGCAGCACCCTGCCCAACAGAGGAAACGGAGGGAACACATAGAGGAGCCGAAACCCCCTCCAAGGCATTGCCAGCGCATCCGTGGCAAAGGCCAGAGGATCCTGAGACAAAGAATGGAAGTTTGTGATTGTGACGTGAAGCAAACAGGTCCACATCCGGCAGACCCCAGCGGTGGCACAGAGAGTGAAACACCCTTACGCTGAGGGACCACTCCCCAGCCGAGACATCCCCCTGCTCCGGGAATCTGCCTCCAGGTTCTCCACTCCCAGGATGTAAACTGCCAATATGCAGGGAACATTCTCCTCTGCCCAGGACAGTATCAGGGACACTTCCTTGAGGGCTCGCTTGCTCCGAGTCCCTCCCTGATGATTGATGTAGGCAACAGCCATCCGGTTGTCCAAGTGGATCTGAACAGCCCGACCCCGATGGTGCAGAGTCAACTGGAAAAGAACGAACCTTATCGCCTGCAGTTCCAGAATGTTGATAGGAACATGAGCCTCCTGAGGGCCCCACTGACCCTGGAACTTCAGAGACTTCCAAAAGCCCCCCCAACCTGTCAGACTGGCATCTGTGGTTACAGTCTCCCAGCAAGGAAGCAGAAAGGTCCTGCCCACTAGGAGATTCCTTGAGTCCAGCCGCCACAAGAGGGACTGACTGACCAGAGGGGACAGAACAAAGGTCTGATCCAGTGACACGGGGTCCCGATCCCAAACTGACAAGAGGTGCAACTGAAAAGGTCTCATGTGAAACTGAGCATAGGGAACCGCCTCGAAGCATGACACCATCAGGCCTACCAGCTGCATCCCCTGCCGAATGGAGGGATGAGGGCAAGAAATCAGAGACCGTACCTGCATCTGCAGGCCCTCCACCTTCTGCTGAGGCAGAAAAACCTTGACCTGAGATGTATCCAGAGTCATGCCCAGAAAGGACGTCACCAAGGACGGAGACAGAGAAGACTTGGGGTAGTTGATCACCCAACCGAAGGACTCGTGGAGACCACCATCTGGGTATCCAGCTCGGCTTGATGGAAGGACTAAGACGCAATCAGAATGTCGTCCAGATAAGGAAGGATGCGAATGCCCTGAGATCTCAACAGAGCCATCACCCCCGCCAGCACCTTGGTGAAGACCCGAGGAGCTGAGGAAAGACCGAAAGGTAAGGCCACAAATTGGTAGTGCTGATCCTCCAGAGCGAACCTGAGAAATCTCTGATGACCTGGAAAGATAGGAACATGAAGGTAAGCATCTTTGATGTCCACAGAAGTCATGAAGTCGCCCGGGCGCAAGGTACTGACCGCCGAGCGCAGGGTCTCCATGCGAAAATGCTTGAACCGGACAAACTTGTTGAGGCGCTTTAAATCCAGGATGGGCCTCAGGGACCCATCCTTTTTGGGAACAGTGAACAGATTGGAATAGAAACCTCTGCCCCTTTCCTGGAAGGGCACCAGGCAAATGACATCCAAATCCAAAAGGCTTTGGACCACGAGCCACAAGCCCTGAAGTGACAAGGGATTTTGAACCATCCGGTATCTGATGAATCTTGGGGGCGGCCAGGCTGCAAACTCTATCTTGTACCCGGAGGACACCACCTCCTGAATCCACCAGTCTGAGACGCGCAGTCTCCAAACGTGAGCAAAGAGCCGCAACCGCCCCCCCCACCCGAATGGGTGAGGGCGCATCCTCATGCTTGAGGCGGCTTGGGGGAAGATTTGGACTTGGGACCCCATGAGAGACCGGGGCGACCACGGCCTCTACCCCGGCCCCAAGGGTCTCTACGTGTCCCCGCAAATGGTGCACCCCGACCGGACCTGGGAGCACGGAAGGAGGGGAGGGAAGAACCAGCCCCCCGAAAGGGCCGCGGCTGTCTCCTGCGTTGAGGCAGCCTACCATCCTTGGCAAACAGATCCAGACGCTCCCCAAAGAGCCGTAGACCAGTAAAGGGGAAGCCAGTGAGAGCCTTCTTAGCAGCATTATCAGCCGCCCACTGACGCAGCCAAACAGAGCGGCGTATAGCCACCAAAAGGGCAGAAGTCTTACCACACATCCTGACCGCATCATCCATAGCAGAAAGAAAAAATGCCACAAATTCATAGCAAAGCAGGAGGGATCTATACTTCTCCCCCCTATTGGAATCCGAGGCATTATCCAGAAGGCACTTTAGTAACCCTTTAAGAGCAAGAGCCGTGATGGCAGAAGTGCACACAGTCCCTGCACAAGAAAATGCGTGACAGGCCAGCTGATCAACACGCAGGTCCTCACCATCCCTCAGAGTAGAAGTGTCAGGGGACACGACCAGCGCTTAACCTCATCAGCAGGAAATGGATACCTCCTGTCCCAACTCTTAGGCACCGCGGGCAGTGGATCTGCTCAGGGAACTCCAAGCGTTGTTTAACAGTGTGAAAAAGCTCACCCTGCTGGCTTTTAGCCGGGACAGGAGGTGTAATACACAGTACTTCAAAAATGTGAGACAACAGCCTGTCCGAATCCTCAGGAGACCATGGGTCTTCTCCAAAAGGAGACCCAGTACCACCATAAACCTCCTGCTGCTCCTCAGAGGACTCAGAATCAGAGAAAAGTTCCCCCTCTTCTAGGGGGTACAGGCCAGGGAAAGAAAACTGTCCCTCATCCTCCTCAGGAAAAAGGGAACCAGCCCAGACTGCAGCGCAAGTACCTTCTGGGCGCAGGGCACACATACCCTGACACCGTCACTCACAGGGGATACCCCACACGCGACACACAGCTGGGCTTGTCCCGAAGGAACCCCAAGCACATTATCCCCGGAAGCCTCCATATGGTGATTAGAGTGGGCACACTGGCCAGTATAGGGTTAAGGCTAACAAGAGCCACCCGGGATGCCCCAAAACCCGCTAGGGAAGGTGGGAGATGTAAAAGGGAAGAGGGATGGGAGAAACCACAGTCACGTTAATCCCGCCCGAAAGACATAAGAAAACCACAAATAACTTTCCCATAATGTGGTGACAAGAGCACAACACAACCCCGAAGGGGACTCACGGACCAAGAAGCCGATCGCACAACCAGGCAGGCCAGCAGCGCGCCACAGTACCGCGGGCGCCCGCAAGGACCTTGAGGGGTGGGCCGTGGAGGCATGATGCAAAAAGCGTCATCCGCGGGACCCGCCCCCCCCGAAGAGCGCGAATTGCGCTCCACGTGACCCCCAGCGGCAATGACATTGCAGCAACACATGAGGCGAATAGCCACCTACCCCCTCCCCCCCCCCAGGGAGAGATCCCCAGGGAGAGAGCGAGGCGGGGAAGAGCAACGGTAGGCGCACCCAAGGCATGCTTAGCTAGGGAGGAGGGGGGGGCAGTGGAGGGGGGGCAGGGAAAGGCCCACAATAAGGCAAGAAGGGGAATCCCACAAGGCTCACCATAAGCCTGAACCGCCTACCCTTGTAGGCACAGGGATTGCGGTTGGAGCAGCGCTCCTCCAGCACCTGACCCTGGCGCTGTCCTACCTTCACCCGAACCAGGCAGCCGAGGCTGGGAGGCAGTGGGTCCAGAACAGGTGGGAATAGTCCTGCAGGGTCGCAGGCTGGTAAGCCCCGCTCACCTGCGTAATATAGAGAGCCATCTTCTATCTTCGCAGTCCAGACTGCAGAAGAAAACTGGGAATTTGTGGGAGGTTCCTGTCCTTTTATAGGGCTGAGAGATGCCACAAGTCTCTTCGGCAGTCCACTGCGCCACCTTGTGGCGGGTATCCCAAGCGTAAAGAATATTTGTGAAACAGGACATGCTGTATACTTGGAAAAGATTATTTTTTTTAAAAAGTGTCTTATTTATTTAGTTTAAGAAAACTATATTGCACGTGAAAGCCCCAATTCTCCCGATTTCAGGGGAACCACATATGTATCGGTAGCCCCATGTTCCTGCCCAGGAGACCCCCCAAACTGAAAAGAACACTTTATAACAATTGCAAATAAAATACAACTACTAGCCACACTATAAAAAGTTAAAAAAAGGCATGGGGTCCCCCTTTTTTTGGGGGGGCAGCATTTTTTGGGAATTTTGAGGGTTAAGAATCCCCCCCAAAAATGAGGTCCCCCCCTATCCAGCATAACCAGCCCAGGGAACAGCTATGGGGGGCTTGTAGGACAGGGAGTAAGGGCCAGCCTTGGGGGTACCCCATTTTTGGGGGGGAATTTTAAGGGTTAACACATGTTGTCTGATTTACAATGTTCACGAGTTTTCGCTAGTTCGCCTTACCTTTAGTGTGACGCATGTGCTGCACCTGTTTAACATAGGGGCAAACTAAGCTATAGTGTTAGAAAACAGAGCTATAATTGTAATGGCAAATGTAGGAAGAACAGACTTCGACTAGCTGTAAGAGGTAATTTTTAAGAAGCTCCATTTATACCTTGTTTAGACAACCTGACAACCTCTATGGAGCACACACCTCTGGCAACATCCCTGCTCTTCCGCATAGCCAGGCCAGCCATTTTTAAATGCCTGGCCCTGGTACGCGTATTAGCTAAGAGTATGAGACGTGGCCTGGACATTCCAAATTGGGATGAAAACATCATCCTCTGTGTAGTCCTTTAGATTCCAGAGAGATGGATGTTCCGCTTTAAAGGGACTGTCTAGGGTAAGTGAACAAATAAATCATTGTTGTTCCTCTATTGGAAAGCCTGGCTTCTAGATTCTACATTATACAGATGCCTCTGTCTTCAGGGGTCCGCCAGTTATTCTACCTAGTTGTTTGCCAAAAAAAAAATGGTATATGGTACAGTGGCCTGAAAAGTTAGTAGCTATTTATTTCATTCTACTGCCCTAGTACTGGGAACACTATTCTTTAATTAAAAAAAAAAAATTCTACCTAGTTGCATGCCAAAACCAAAGGTAGGGTATACCGTACACTGGCCTATACCTAAAGAGTGCTGCTTACTCCCTTGCCATCGACCTGGGGAAACTATTCTTAAAAAAAAAAAATTATTCTACCTAGCTCCACGCCAAAAGCAAAGGTGGGGTATACCAGACAGTCACCTATACTAACAGTTAGTTGCTGCTTTTTTCACCCCATTGTACTACACTTGGGGACACTATAATTTATGTTTTTAAAAAAGTTATTTTACCTAGCTGCATGCCAAAAACCAAAGCCCAGGTATGCCGTACAGAGGCCAATACCTAAGATAACCTCTGTTTTTTTTCACTATTTGCCGTAATATTGGGGACACTAGTTTAAAAAAAACAGTTATTCTACCTAGTTGAATAGCAAAACCAAATGCGGGGGTATACCTTACAGTGGCTTATACATAAGGAGTGCTACTTTTTTCACTTGGTGACACATTTCTCTTAATAAATAATAAAAAGTTACTCTACCTAGTGTAGTAGGAAAAACCACTCCACTTTATTCGTTGAAAGGGGATTGATGAAGGGAAACACGAGGGTAGGATGAAGGCAGGGTGGGGTTAACAGGGTGCACTGGGGTCTTCTCTTCTGGGTATGGGAAGGGATGAGGGATGCAGGTGTCATGGGACAGAAAGGGATTCAGTTGTGAGGAAACTGAGTTTAGTGTCCCACCCAAGTGCATTACTAAAATTCTACATTTTAATATCCACTTACAAGGTGGGTGCAGGAGCATTACCATGGTCCTAAATGGAGAACAACTATTCGGGGCCTTCCAGGGGAGCCCTGTGCTGTCCCTGGCACATCTAGGCAGGTCTGATCCACATCTGTGAATAGAATGGGAAAGGTTAGCAGGTAGGGCAACATAGGGTTCCCTAGGCTTAGAGAGGGGTAGAGAGAGTATAGCTCACCTTGGCAGGGGACATGCGTCCTTGGTCCTTGTCCCAGCGGCACTGTTGCCCCATGGTGCCACAGAGAGCTCTTGCTTGGATTATCCACCCTGGCAGGGGCTGCGGGAGCCCCGGGGGGGGGGGGGGCAGGCGGGGCAGGGCTGTGTCTGGCTGGATGGCTTTTTCCTGGTCTGGGAAGTTGTGATCCCCCAGTGCTCTCGGGTTTGGGATACCCCATTATCTGCAGTTCTCCATACATCAGATTAGCCTTGCAGGTCAAGGTTCATCTCTGCATAGCAGCTCACCCCCCTCTGCTGCTAGCCTCCATTAGGATGGCAGATGAGAAGGAAGGGGGGTGAGTCACCGCTAAGGAAAGGTTGAGTAGGTTGAGTAATCTTATAACAGATGGGCAGTAGGGGGAGTTAGCATATAAGGAGCTTCGGAGTGCATGGGTTTACACCTGAAGGGCCCTGTTGGGAGGAGCCTTGGCATGGAACTACTAGAAGGAGCCCTCTACTGTGGGAGTGGATGAGGTTGGGATAAGTGCCTGGACTTTGGTAAGGTGTACTGGACTTTGGTAAGATGGACAACCAGAGCACTGTGATGAACTGTGCTCTGTGATATTGTGATATTGAGGTATGGTGATACTATGACTTTGCTTTCTGGAAGTGAAAGCCTTGATCACCTGTGTGCTATACTGCTGGCTTAAAGTGGACCAACACCCAGGGGTGATCGGCCCCGGAATCTATAAGATTCACTCACCACGGGGGATCCGAAATCGGGATGTCCCGCGGGGTGAAACCCCCCCCCCCCAAAAAAAAAAACCTTATCGGCGACGGATCAGCCGCCGCCTTCCGCGTGCCCCTCTAGCAGCTGAAGTGGACCAACACCCAGGATAGTGAAAATCCTGGGTGTTGGTCCACTTTAAGTTGAATTACCTTGTTTAAGCTGCAATTGGTTGTATTGTTGTATTACCATTAATGCTAACCGTGATTGCTGCTGTTTAACCCGTATTATTTGGATTACACTAGTTGCAACCCAAAGGTGGGATATACCGTACAGTGCCCTTTACCATACATATAGTCTTGGAAACACTATTCTTTAATTAAAAAACAAATGACTCTACCTAGTTACATGCCAAAACCAAAGGCGGGGAATACCATACAGTGCCTATGGCCTACAGTTTGCTGCAGTTTTTTTTTAACACTTTTACCATAGTCTTGGGGAACACTATTCTTTAATTAAAAAATAAATGACTCTACCTAGTTACATGCCAAAACCAAAGGCGGGTAATGCCTATGGCCTACAGTTTGCTGCAGTTTTTTTTTAACACTTTTACCATAGTCTTGGGGAACACTATTCTTTAATTAAAAAATAAATGACTCTACCTAGTTACATGCCAAAACCAAAGGCGGGTAATGCCTATGGCCTACAGTTTGCTGCAGTTTTTTTTAACACTTTTACCATAGTCTTGGGGGACACTATTCTTTAATTAAAGAAAGGTGGAATATAGAGCACAAAGGCTTACTAACAGTTCAGATAGGCTGGGGCGGGAGAACCAACATGAGATTTGGGGGAAGTGGCAGCACGTGCTCCCCACTTTAGTCAAAGAGAGCAGTTTGCCGAATGACATAGTCATAGCAGTCGGCTCTCATTGGGCAAGAGCCCGTGCATGTGCCATTGGAACGAGGAGAGTTGAGTGTATAGTGGTGTTCTGGGGGTTTCACACAGCGGGGCATCCCAATTCTCAGGTTTTGTTCTGCTTTTTTTGAATTTTATTGCATAAAATATGTATTTGATCACCTACCAACCAGCAAGAATTTCGACTCTCACAAACATGTCAGTTTTGCTTTAGAAGCCCTCTTACTCTGCACACATTACCTGTTTTAATTTAACTCATTACCTTTGTTTACAAAAAACACCTGTCCACACACTCAATAAATCACACTTTAACCTCTCCACCATGGCCAATACCAAAGAGTTGTAAAAGGAAATCAGGGACAAGATTTTAGACTTGCACACGGCTGGGATTGGCCACAGGACAACAGGCAAGCAGCTTGGGGAGAAGGCAACAACTTGGCACAATTATTAGTAAATGGCAGAAACACAAGATGACTGTGAGTTTTCCTTGGTCTGGGGCTCCATGCAAGATATTGCCGTGTAGGGTAAAGATGATTCTGAAAAAAAGTTTAGAAATTATCCTAGAACTATATGGGAGGACCTGGTCAATGACCTGAAGAGAGCTGCTACCAATAGTAAAACACCCTGCCATCAAGGAATAAAATCCTGCAGAACACACAAGGTCCCCCTGCTAACACCAGTACATGTCCAGGCCTGTTTGAAGTTCGCCAATGACCATCTGGATGATCCACATGAAACATGGGAGAAGGTCATGAGGTCAGATGAGACGAAAATATGACTTTTTGGTATCAACTCCACTTCCCACTAACATGTGCTGCAGACAGTTCAACAGGCTATGTAGGATTCCCTTATTGCCAGGGTGCACCTGAAAACAGATACACAGCCCACTGGGAAAATCTAATGGAGGTTCCCCTTCAGGTAGACACTGGACCCTGCTTGGCCCCCTCTTTGCCCTCCTGTGCCTCCTCCACCTTATCCGCCTACTTTAACAACCTTTCATGGAGTCCCCAGCCAGAAGTCATGATGGATAGGAAGGGAACCTGTGCGGGAGCCTGGATGGGGAAGCTAAGTATAAGTTAATTAAGATTAATAAAGTACTTCCTTTTAAACTTGTGTGTTTTATTTTTTGACACTTGTACTTGTAAGGGGTCCCATGGACCTCTATACCAGTTGATAATTCATTACCTGCATCACCAATAGGCATGGTGGTGCGGTTGAGCCCAGACCTGTGCTATAGGGCATAAGGGCTTATAATGATCAGGACCAGGGGCCAGTGCCCTGGAATTACAAGCTCCTATGCTTGGTTCGCAGGGCTGGTAATTGAAGAAGGAAGATATGAATTTAATTAATATTTGCTGCACATTAATCTCCAATATTTATATTAGAGATTAATATTATATATATCGCAAATACTAATAATCATATCAGCTCAGTGGCCACTAATTCGATACAAACCAATGGTCGCTGAGGCTGTCCTCATACATCCAGTGAAATGTCCTAAGAAGAAATATATTTAATACTTTAAATTCTTTGCATATACAATCTATTGTGTGAGAAATTATCCACCACACACACAGTAAGATGTATAAATTAAAACAAGATGTAATTTACCAGCACAGTAAATAACCTTCACTAACCTAATATGTTCATGAAGTTTTCCCAAATATTATAGGCAGTTGTTACATAAATGACATGTTAAGATAAAGTAAGTTTACAGTACAATAAATGTTATAATGGATATAGAGAGATAATGGGGAGGTAGATAGAGATACTTAGCACATTATGGTGGCTTCATACTGGTAAGGGGCCAATCCATAGTCTGACCAACTAATCATGCACCCAGCTTCCTAATCTATTGAACACTAGGGGGAGTGGCCAGCATTCCCCACCTTGTGGGTGTGTCTGCCATGATCTGCCCACATCCGGCCTCTGTGAGATTAGATACATATTCCATAAAGGGTATAAGAAATTCATGATCCAAATTAATTTCTTAGTTAAATGAACCTAAACATCAAATACATGTGGATTATCAGTCTTTGGACAATATATGTAGGCCATGTTTGATATCGAAGTCTTATAGTCCTGAATCAGACTCTCTCATTAATATAGTCATAACTGACATATTTCAAGAGTTACACTGCTCTTCCACAAATAATATCTAATAGCCGTGTCTATGACGTGTTTTTGAGTGTCTGAGTCTGAGGACCTAATTAGGAACTCAAGTTGCTCAAGTTGTCTTTTCCCACAGTGACAGCAGAGGTAGAGACAGAGACAATGCCCGCCGATCCTCCATCTTCTCCTGCCCTCCAGCAGACGGAGGATCCGCAGGCACTCTGTCTCTACCACTGCTGTCACTGTGGGAAAAAACAACTACAGCAGCAGCGGGGAGGGGAACAAAGCCCGCTGCTCATCTAGCTTCTTCTGGCCTCCCAGATTCGCCCAATAAGACGCATGGACATTCCTCCCCCCCCCCTCCACTTTTGGGGAAAAATAAGTGCGTCTTATAGGGCGAAAAATACGGTATATGGATTCATGTGTTTAATAGCAATAGAAAACAGCTGAATCTTCCACAGCAGCCATAGGATCAAGTCCTGAGGTCTTGTGCTGCCTCCCACTGGTGCACAACCAGCTTACAGTGAATGGCTTCTAGGAACGATGCAGAGCATGCAGCTGTGCAATCCTGATTCTCCTGTTAGGGGTGAGAGCGGCATCCCCTTGCAACCATCCATAGCAGAATAGTGGCGTGAACACAGAGCGGGTAATCTGCTTAGGTGCACCACAGCATTGGATCCCAGAACTAGTGAGCATAGCGACCGGGGGAGAGGAGTTCTATTTCACTTTCAGTCAGGATATCCTCTTAGAACCTTGCAGAGAGGACCAAATATGTAGACTTCTGAACCGCTTTAAGCTTTCTGGTAAGGCGACTGTTGAGACCTTCACTATGATTTATTGAAAAGCCCAAACCCTTAAAAAAAGATTTCCCAGCATCTAAAATTAATATATTTTAAGTTTTTAGTCACTTATTATTCTTTCCCCCACTGGGCTGCAACTCTGTTTAGGACTTTAGGATATGGGCGCCGCCATCTTGACTCAGAAGCATCACATTTACTGAGGAGAGCAGGATAAAATACAGGGGGGTGGGTTATAGCTGTGCTTTGCTCAGACAGAGCAGAGCTGGGGTCAGGAAAAGGTCAGCAATCCCAGAAAGCAGCACAGTGAGAAGGCCCTTCCTGTTTGCAGGCTGCCTGATGTTCCATGAGCCACCATCTTGGATGTTTAAAGGCTCATAACATGCAGTAGATGCAGGTAGGATGATTTTTAATGTGAGCAATCTGTATGTACAGGGTGTGGGAAACATATAAGATAGACTCTTATTCAGAGTGAAGGACCGCTTTAAGTACCAACATCATAGAATTCACATAGCTGCCTCTCCAATCGTTAGGTGCCAGCTAAGTAATCCCCCCCCCCCCCCCCCCAAGAAAAGAGCTATCCTCCATTCAGGATTCGGCATGGGTTCTGTGGGGCAGAGAATGTCCCTTCAGGCCACCCAGCCTCTGCAACCTGGTCTACCAATCCCCATAGCTGGTGCCCAAGCTGGTTTTACTGAGAGAGGGGACCCCATGCCATTATAAAAAGCACTGGATTCCAGATAAAGTAAGGGGTGTATTTTGTAACCTCCTGCCCTGACTGGAAGCACAGTGGGTTACATTCGACTGGCCTTCACTTTTAAAGAGGAACAAAATCCAGGTTTGTTTACTTTCCAGGGTTTCATTCCGCTTCCCGTATCCCGTTGTCTGTTCAATCACAGCCACTTGCTTTAATGATGTTATTCGGCACGCGGTTCTGATTGTGATGAATTGTGAGTGCGTGCTCCCACATCCCCCACATGCCCTTGTAGATTGTAGATTTTGGTGTACAGACTTGAGGGTCGATTCAAAATCCAAAAGTTAATTGATTTCGGATCGGGAATCGGAAGTTTGGGTGGGTGTTAGTCATTTCTTCCATTTTTTTGGGCCATTTCGGATTCGCACGAACGTTCGGGCATAGACGTATATGCTCTTTCGATATTCGGAAGTTTTCCGATCCAAATCGGAAATTTTCTGTTCGTTCAGAAAACTTCTGTTAATCAGATGTGTTTCCGTGTGAATCAGAGAGCTGATTACCACCCAATAAATCCGTTTCATTTAAAAACCACTTCCGACACCTTTGAGGACTCGGATTGCTGTTGTTGGACAGGTTTTGTGGCTATGTGGAGGAGTCTGCGCGCCTTCAGCTCCAATGAATTGCATGTATCAGCATGGCCGAGGCCATAAATTGTTTAGCAATGCATACCTGAATCAATACATTTCATGTAAGCCTTCTAAAAGCATTTTAATGCGGACCTTAATTAGTCCTTTGCATGTAAACCTTTATTTTGCCACACATCAATATAATTGCTATATTTTTTTAAACTTATGTCCTTTGTTATTTATCTTTGGATTGTTGTACTTGAATCTTAATTTGTTTTCGGATTTATTGTTGTAGTCATTATTTTATCTCATCTTTGGTCAGATGCATCACACTTACTGAGGAGAGGAGAGCGGGATAAAGTGCAGGGTGTGGGTTACAGCTGTGTTTTGCTCAGACACAGCAGAACTGGGGGCCTGGAAAGGTCAGAAATCCCAGAATGCAGAGCAACACAGTCACAAGGCCCTTTCTGTTTGCAGGCTGCCTGATATTACCTGACCCGCCATCTTGGCTGTTTCCAGGCTCATAACATGCAGAAGATGCTGGGTGTTTTTTTCTTTGGAGAGCAATCTGTATGTACAGGGTGTGGGTAACAACACTAAAAATTTAAAGTTGTACCATTTGAAACCAAAAATTTATATTAAACGCAAGGAAAAAAATGCCAGGTCAAAAAACAAAAAAAAAAATCTGTATGATTTACTTTTAGAAATACATTCATTAATGGTTGGTTACCACTAAACGAATGAAATCAAGAAAAAGCAGATATGAAGATTCGCATGACCGCAAAGTGGCTTGGGTCAGTTTTAGGGTCAGGAAAATGAAGACGAATGCAACCGGCAAGGGGTTTGGGTAAGTTTTAGGGTTAATAAAGGTAAGTGTAAGAATGTCGCAAAGTAGTTGGGTTGAGCTAGGTAGTGTACGATATGGGCCACATTAGTTGAGTGTAGCTTGTATTGCGCATGCGCAAGATCTTCTACATTTACGAGCGCACGAGTATTAGAGGTTAAAAAGCAGGAAAAACCATCGGGAAACGCAAGAAATACGAAGAGGTGGACGATGGAAGAAGGGAAAAAAAAACATGCTGCCGTCTCAACAACAGATCACTCAACCTAAAATTTACATTTGAAAATGACTGGGCCAAGGTCGGGAGATAGCATACGAACGGACGGGCATTTTACAATAGGAAACTCTATAGGTTATAGAATCACTCGCAAGTTCATACGAGTGCTCGAGCGTTCGGAAAAAAAACCATAATCGGCAACAAAATCAAAGCTGTTACATGTTTCTTTGAATCGACCCTTTGGTGTATAGTTGCAAGTAGCAAGGAAAATGTGCAGGTAGTGAAAACTGCTTCTATAAAACACAATAAAAAAAATTAAAGAATGCTAGACATGCTGAGACCTTGGGACATCCTGTTTTAAATTTAACAACAATTTTTTACATTTATAACTACAGGTACAAACATTTTTTATGAATAGTCGCAAACAGAATAAGAAAAGTTTCGAGAAATACATAGTGAATTATTTGTATAAGAAAAGAATGACATCTAGTGGCATACTAGAAAAATACTGTTTTTTTATTAAAAGTTTCCACATCCTTATGCATTTATTGTTTCATGGACCAAAACTCATAGCCATCGTCCCTGGAATCTATAAGATACCCCGTGCATCCAGAATTGGGATGCCCCGCTGTGTGAAACCCCAGGTCGCCCGGTATACTCACCTTCTCCCCAGTCCAACGGCGCATGCGCAAGCCACGGCTACAACCCGGATATCCATTCAGCAAGGCACATGCCCGCGCCAGGCACTCGTGAATGTCCAGCACAGTGCCTGTGCCGGCCATTCACGAGTGCCTGGCGTGGGCATGTGCCTTGCTGAAGGGATAGCTCCCGGCTTGGCGCAGCTCGACTCGGCTCCTTAGACAAGACTAGATGAGCTTGCGTCATTACTAGCCACTTTTTCAGGTTTTCACAACACTAAAAATGTTTTGCCACCCCTTCTGGCTTCAATTAATTTCTTCTGATTTTTACCCCTTAAAGAGACTCTCTGGGCAAAAACAACAAACAACGTATACTCACCTAAATTTTATGCCTTCCCCGGAAATCAAGACTGTGCCATCCCTGCCGATGACCACAGCCCATGGTTGCTTGCTGCCTCCTTGCCGTCCCCTTGCATCAGTCATGGAAACTGGCCACTCACAGTGGCCTTAAAAAAGTTTTTATCCTCCTTGAACCTTTTCACATTTTTAAACATTGCAGACAAAATCTTAAATGTATGTTATTGAGATTTTATGTGCTAGAGCAACACAAAGTAGCAAGTCTGTGTGAAGTGTAAAGAAAATAATTCATGCTTTTTCAAACTAAAAAAGAAAAACTGAACATAGACATTTTTTTTGCGTGAATATTTCCATTCTCGTTCATTTTTTCCCCTCGTCTGATTCAGCAAAGCCTTTTTTCTGCAAGAACTTTAGTGTGAAATGTTTTCATTTTTGCATGATTTTTCGTTTGGTAGCAAGACCTCCATAAAAATGATGAGAAAGGGGCTCTGAATCAACCCTAATGTCATTTAGGCCCTGAAATGTGTCATGGTATACTGGAACCTGGGCCTTTATGCTGACTTTCATGGACTTTTAACATGGACATTAACCCTTTAAACGCCAAGCTCGTGAATATCACGTGGTTGACTCTCCAACCGTTAATCACAAGCCACGTAAAATTAATGGGCTTGGCATTTCCTTACCTCAGGGCTATGGGGCGCACACTGGCAGGCACTTCCTGGTGCAGCTTTGAGAAGAGTATTCAGGAGGTCATGGGGAGGTGAGTTTTGGATGACCCCAGTTATGATGCAGGGCCAATCAGAAGTGGGGCACACGGCTGCTGTCATCAGCTGGCAGCATCAACAACATCAGCAACAGTTTGCGCTTCTGGTGGCCTCTGTTTACATTGGATCTTAGGTGTGTGGGGGTGCTGTGGGGTCTCTTCTGTGTGGGTGGCACTTTTTTGCCTGGGTGGGTGGTCATATGCAATCCTGGGACCCTTAGTTCTGCATAGATGTCATTATAGAAATTAGGTCCAATCAGAAAAACTGTCTGATCTAGATTGCTGTTTTTAATGAATGAATCTCATAACTATGAGACCTACTGGGGTGCTGGGGGGTCTCCTCCAGGTGGGTGAGTGCTTGCTGGCTGGATGGGTGGCCATAGGTGTCAGGGGGAAACCCTTTTTTCAGGTCAGATCTTCTTATAGTAATGAAATTGTTTCAGATAAACAGTGATCTGAGCTGAGCTGTCTTTTTTCAAAGGAATTAACTATGTAACTATGAGATCAAATATGTGCTACTACTACTGTTTACTAGCCAAAGCAGACTGCATTAGGAGCTTACAGTGGAATATATCTTTTATATGCCCCCCCACAAACAAGTAACTAAAAGCTTCTAATGCAGGCTTCAGGCAGCAGGCTGGTAGTAGCTGGTGGCAGTACAGTGTTAGTAGTAAGCAGTAATAGTAGTAAAGGTGTAAGATCTATTCTGAAAATCATTCTGATTCATTTACAAAATAGGGATTTACCTGCTTTAGATCAGAAGCACGAAAATCAGTCTTTTATGACTGGATCTCATTACAACAATGAGATCTGATCTGGCTTGAATAGGAATTATTGCATAGGAATTATTCCTCCACATTTAAACCATCTGCACAGTGAGTGTACACATCTGGCTTGAATAGGAATTATTGCATAGGAATTATTCCACCGCATTTAAACCATCTGTACAGTGAGTGTACACATACCCATGGCGCTGGCCTGCCCTAATACGGCACCCTGGGAGCAGTTGGGGTTAGGCGTCTTGCTCAGGAGCACTTCAGTCATGTCCCGGTCACAAGTCCACTTTCTTACCTCTAGGCCACGACTGCCCCCAATCGAGGAAAGGGATAGATGAGAGGTGTGCATAGGGCACGGGTGCAGCTAGTGGCTGAGGGGGGATGGAGGTGGCAGGGATGGGGTGTGTCAGCTGGCTGAGGTTTGCAGTGTGATCTGAGATCACAAGCCATCTGCCGCCCCCCTCCTTTGCCGCCTCCACCCCCTGTGCCGCCAGCACTCTGGTGTTTACTGAGTGAGTCAGGCCCAGCTTCTGCCTGCAGCCCATCCCCCACCCAGGTTAGTTTTTATCCGTTTCCTTATTCTTTGTGTGGGATGTGCAGCAGGCACCCGCTGAGCCTGGCTTACTCAGAAGACACTCAGGTGTAGCCGGCGCAGGGGGGGTGAAGGTGGCAACGAAGGGGGGCAGATGCCGGGTGAAACATCAGTACCAGATTACTGGCTGATGCTTGCAGTGTGATGGGAGATCACAAGCCATCTTCCTCCTCGCCACCCCCTTCATTGCCGCCTCCACTCCCATGTGCTGCCTTATTGAATGAGCCAGGCCCGGCGCACACAAGCAACCCATCTCCCACTCCCACAATGTGATCTAACCAGGTTATTTTTTTTCTCTTTCCTTTTATTTTTTTGTGCGGATTGGTTATTGTGTGTGATGGAGGTGTGCACCAGGCCTAGCTCACTTAGAAAACAACTGGGTGCAGCCAATGGTGCGGGGGGTGGAGGTGGTGACGGAGGGGGGGTGGATGCCGGGTGGTACACAGTTACCAGATTGCTGGCTGATGGTTGCAGTGTGATGGGAGATCACAAGCCATCTGCTGCCTCCCCCCTCCATCACCACCAACACCCCCCCACCACCTGCACTCAGGAGCTTACTATAAAACCGGTAAAATGTACTTTACCGATAAAACTTACTTTACCACCACTCCAACTAGATTGGGGGATCATCTAGCTATTACCAGTGATTCTGAGGGTTTCGCCCAGCCTTCCTAATCGTAACTATTTCCTTTAGGTGTGTCACTGACTTTTGGCTTTGGCCAAAATTTCACTGCTCCTGCCTCCTGCTATTTTTCTTCAGTTTCGGCAATTCAATGCCAATTCCATTGCTATTCCCTGTGGTGATCTCAATCACGACAGGCATCATAAATTATGGCCTTTGCTTAATACCCTGTTAGAGCACTTTGCAGGAGTGTACACCCCCTCCCAAAGTATTGACAAATCACTTTTGCATTTTAAAGGGCGCATTCTTTTTTTTCAATATATCACTAGCAAGCGTGCCTGTTATGAGATCAAATTTTACAACTTATGTCGGAGAATATCCCACATTTTTTCGACTATATGAAGAAAGTTCACACATCTGGACCCCCGATTGCCCTCTTGATTTGTTGGTCAGTGGAAAATAATTTGTGAGCTCATGACTCCTCTACTGGGGAGAGGTTATCACCTATATGTGGGGAGTCTTACGCTCTAAAAAGCAATGAGCTCCTGGACAAGAAGCACATGGATGAAAAAAAATGTATTCATAATGATGACAATCCAGGATGAGTCAGTAATGAATTTACGGCAAAATGGTCCCCAGCCCCTTTCCAAAACCCACGTTGTATAAAAGATTATAACAAATTCATGGGTGGTGATGGGGGGTCCCACAGCAAGGTATCCCAAATAATGGTACCCTGAGGGCAAGGAATCAAATGTTCCTGGTGTCAAATAAATTACAGGGCCGCCAAACATGGGATCAGCCTTTTATACAGAGAGGCAGGGCCACTACATATGTCACAGAACTCACAAGAAACTGCCCTCACCCAGAGTGACAAATGTCCTTCTGACAGCCATGATGAACATTTACTATCACTCTGCTTGATCTCTCAGTAGCATATGAGACTGTAAGCCATAATGTCCTACTCAGTATGTTCCAATCTATTGGCAATAAGGACACTGTTTGAAATTCTACCATTTGTAACTATGCTGTTTTTATTATGTGCTTGCTTTTACATACACTAATCACATAGCCCCTCTGCTCATTCTCTCTATATCAGCTCTTACGTCCTCCACTCACCCATGTCCTGCTCACATAGTGCCATACAAAAATACAATTCTGTGATTACTCACCTGTAGAATTGGTATACGTATACAGCACGTCCTGTTCCAGAATATTCCTTACACATGGGTAATACATCCACAAGATGGCGCTGGACTGCAGAAAACAGCTTGTGGCTCCTCCCGGCCCTATATAAGTCAGGGACCTCCCACAAATTCCCCAGTATTGACAAGCAGTTAACAAGAAGCCGGGAGAACAATAATAACCAGAATTCAAAAATTAACATATGAACAATCACCATACAAAGGTAACTAAGAATAATGATAACAAGGGTGGGATGGAACAGGACGTGCTGTATACGTATAATACCAATTCTACAGGTGAGTAATCACAGAATTGTATTATTCTAAGTATACAGCACATCCTGTTCCAGAATATTCCTTACACATGGGGCATCCAATAGCAGTGTCCGTAAGGTAGGGTGGGATCCCCAAAACAGCAGGCAGTTTAAACCACTGCCGCCTGCAGAACTTTGTGACCAAACGCAGCATCAGCTGAGGCCCTAACATCAACCTTGTAAAACTAAGAAAAAGTATGAACAGAAGACCAAGTAGCGGCCTTGCAAACTTGTTCAACAGAAGCTTGGTGCTGAAAAGCCCAAGAGGCACAAATAGCACGAGTAGAATGAGCAGTAAGGAGGAAGGGAGGCTCCTGCCCCTTAGCAGAATAGGCCTGTACCACAGCCTGACGGATCCACTTGCTGATAGTGGACTGAAAGGATTCAGTAGCCACCAAATAGAACTTAGAGTCCTAACCACATCCAGAGAGTGTAAAACCCGCTCCTTAGGGTTACTAGGATTAGGGCATAGAGAAGGCAAAACAATGTCCTGATTGAGATGAAAAGCAGACACAACCTTAGGCAGAAAATCTGGCTTAAAACGAAACACCCCCTTGTCCTGGTGTCTCTCAAAGTAAGGGGGTTTTGATAGACGTGTTCCTGAGTTGGCGGCACTTTCTAACAGAAGTGATAGCCACCAAAAAGACTACCTTAAAGTGGACCAACACCCAGGATTTTGACTATCCTGGGTCTTGGTCCACTTCGGTGGGGCACCCCCGATCGGGGTGCCCCGCTGTGTGAAACCCCCCCCGAACTCACCTCTCCCCGCGCCGACGGACAAGCCGCGGACAAGCGGCTCCTCCGCCGCCGCCTCCCGTGCGTCCCTCTTGACGCGCGCGTGCCCGCGCCGGCCATTCACAGACGGCCGTCGCGGGCACGTCTAGAGGGGCGCGAGGGAAGATAAGGTAAGGAGTTTGGGGTGTTTGGGGGGTTTCACCCCGCGGGACATCCCGATCTCGGATGTCCCGCGGGGAGGGAGGTGATCGGCCCGGGAATCTTATAGATTCCCGGGCCGATCACCGGTGGGTGTTGGTCCACTTTAAGAGTCAAAATGGACAAAGGGGCCTCACACAAAGGCTCAAAGGGAGACCCCCTGCAAGGCAGATAAGACCAAGTTCAAATCCCAGACTGGTAACATAGGCTTACGTGGAGGACGCACGTGAGTAACCCCCTGGAAGAAAGTCTTGACCAGACGATGGTGAGCGAAGGATCTTTGGAAGAAAATGGCCAAAGCAGAAACATGACCTTTGAGGGTACTAAGTTGAAGACCCAAATCCAATCCATGCTGCAGGAATTCCAGAATCCTAGGGATAGAAAACACCCGGCAGGGAAGCGACTCACACCAGTCAATGTAAGCATGCCAGACCCTATAGTAGATGGATGACGAGGACTTCTTCCTAGCCCGTATCATGGTATTAACAACAGAGGCAGGCAGCCCCTTTTCCATCAAGATGGAGGTTTAGGCAGCCAGGCCGTTAAAGCCAGCATTTGTAAATTGGGATGGCATAGCTGCCCCTGAGTGAGCAGGTCTGGATCCTTGGGCAGAGCATACACCTGATCCAGGGACCGAGGGTCCCAATCCCAAACTGACAAGAGGTGAAGTTGAAGAGGTCTCATGTGAAACTGAGCGTATGGAACCGCCTCGAAGCAAGACACCATCAGGCCCACCAGCTGCATCCCCTGCCGGATGGAGGGATGAGGGCAAGACATAAGGAACCTGGCTTGGGCCCGAAGACTCTCCACCTTCTGCTGAGGGAGAAAAATCTTGACCTGAGATGTATCCAGAGTCATGCCCAGAAAGGACCTCACCATTGACGGTGACAGGAAAGACTTGGGGTGGTTGATCACCCAGCCGAAGGACTACAGTGTGGACATCACCAGCTGAGTATCCAGCTCAGCCTGCTGGAGGGACTGAGACGTGATGAGAATGTCATCTAAGTAAGGAAGGATGCGAATGCCCTGAGATCTCAGCAGAGCCAGTACGCCTGCCAGCACCTTGGTGAATACCCTGGGAGCCGACGTAATACCGAAAGGCAAGGCCACAAATTGATAGTGCTGATCCTCCAGAGCGAACCTGAGGAATCTGGGCGTAGTGAATTGATAGCTGAGCGCAGAGTCTCCATGCGAAAATGTTTGAATCTGACAAATTTGTTGAGGCACTTTAAATCCAGGATAGGTCTGATGGACCCGTCTTTTTTGGGAACAGTGAAAAGATTGGAATAGTAGCCTCTGCCCCTTTCCCTCAAAGGCACCTGGCAGATGACCCCCAACTCCAGAAGGTTTTGGACAGCAAGGCACAGACCCTGAGCTGACAGGGGGTTTTGAGCCATCCAGGATTTGATGAATCTTGGGGGCAGCCAGGCTGCAAACTCTATCTTGTAACCGGAGGACACTACCTCCTGAATCCACCGGTCTGAGACGTGAAGCCTCCAGATGTGAGCAAAGAGCCAAAGCCGCCCCCCCCACCCGGATGGGTGAGGGCGCCCCTTCATGCCTGAGGGGGCTTGGGTGAGGATTTTGTCTTGGGACCCCAGGAGAGGCCATGACGGCCATGTCCTCTGCCCCTTCCCCAGTGATCTCCGCGGGCCCCAGTAAAGTAAACTCCTCGGCCAGTTCTGGAACCACGGAAGGATGGGAGAAGGGCACTCATCCTCCGAAAGGACCGGGACGGCCTCCTACGTTGAGGTAACCTACCACCCCTGGCAAACAAATCCAAGCGTTCACCAAAGAGGCGCAGGCCCTTGAAAGGGAAACCAGTCTGTCGCTCCTGGGGCAGGAGTCTGCACAAGCCCCCAGAAAGGGCACCCCAGGTTCTTGTGTAACACTATGGTATGGAGGAGGAGGGGTATCCCTGCTGAGAGGGGGCCGAGACGACCGCCAGCGATGGGGTGAATTGCCCTTTTTCCAAAGAGGTCCAGACGGGCCCCAAACAGGCGTTGCCCTCTAAAGGGAAGCCCAGTCAGAGTTCTTTTAGCAACATCGTCAGCACCCCACTGTCGCAGCCAGAGCAAGCGACGTATAGCCACCACTAGGGCAGAAGCCCTTGCACACATTCTGATGGTGTCATCCAGAGCCAAAAGGATAAATTTAACAAAAATATCACAACTGGAGAGTGCATTAAACACCTCCCAGGGTAAATCCTCAGGGTGATGCTCAAGCATCTTTCTTATGAGGGTTCTAGCGGCCACTGCAGTGATGGCCGCGGCACAGACCAGGCGCAGCGCCGTTCCTGCACAGGCAAAGGCGTGTGAAGCCAGCCTATCGATGCGCCGGTCCTCGACATACCGAAGGGTACTATAAGCCGGGGCAGTAATGAAGGGGGGGGGTTAGGAACCCCAATGATCGGTGCGTCCACCACGGGGGGCGATGACCAACAGTTAACCATCTCAGGGGGAAAAGGGTATTTCTAATCCCAGTCCCCTGGAATCCCTGGAAGCTTAGTGGGGCATTCCCATTCCTTGAGTACAATAGCATGGAAGTGAGCCTGCTCGAGAAATTCCAAGTGTGCAGTCGCCGTATGGAAACGCTCCCCTCTCGGCTTGGGAACCGTGCCAAGGAGCGAGATAGACAGGGCCTTAAAAATTTTAAGCAACAGACCATCGGTGTCAAACTGGCCCCAGTCATCCTAGCCCGAATCGTCATGACCCCTCGGCCTCTCCTCAGAGGAACCTGGGTCAGAGAACAGTTCTCCATCGTCAGACGGAGTACCATCACGCGGAGAAGTAAACTCCTCAGATCCAATAGCAAGGGCAGAAGCCAGGGGCGTCAAGGGCCGCTTCCTGCCAAGGCCCAAGCGTTCGGACCACCCCGCAACAATCTGGTCAGCCGTAGGCCGTCTAGAAGACACATCAGGCTGTAACTCCCCGCTTGTATGCGACTCAGCAGGAGCGAGATCTAGGCAAGGGGATTATCGGAGCGAGGTGCAGCCACAGGCGCCACTCGCAGGTCCAGTGCTTGCTCGGCACATGGTGCGCAAACCCGTGCTCTGCCAGCAACGGCATGGGGGAGTCCACACGCTACACACAGCCGGTCTTGTCCCTGAGGGACCCCGGTCACATAATCCTGAGATGCCTCCATATGGTGATTATGTAGGCAAAGTATGCCCGTAGGGATTTACGCAATAGGCAACCCTGGATGCCCCAAGGACCCGCTGATTAATGTAGGAGAATTGTAAGTAGGCCCGCTAAACATCTATATATATATATCTATATATGAGGCCGGGAGAAGCCACCGGAGACTAGGCGTCTGAAAGTCATAAAGGGAGAAGAGGTGTCAGGGCCATGCGCAGCTGGAAAAACATATAACAAAGAGACACCCGTGAGGGCACTTACAGACCAAAGGAGGATGGGGACCGCCACCACGCGCGCATGAAGATCGTCAAAATGGCGCCCAGCGAACCTCGAAGGGCGGGCTCAATGCTCGGTCGTGACGCGGAGCGCGCCGAGTCAAGTCCCCGCCCACCCCGAAGCTCTGAGGTAGTAGTCAAAGCAAGGATAGAATCACATACGCATTTTGTAAATGAAAACGCCGTAGCACCTAGACGATGCTGCCGCCCGGTGCAGCAAACTATGCAGTAAAGGAAAGGACCAACGTAAGGCGGCAGCCAAAACAGAATAAAGAGCAAGCAGCGCGGCTCTGACACCCAAATGTTAATAAAGGGCAATAATGAGGCCATAAACGTGACTTACAGTGCACTGGGACCGCCACACACATACCCCCCCTTTCTTTTCCCCCAAACCACTGGGGGAAATGAGGGAGGGTGGCGACCCTATAAACAGGGTCCACCGCTAATCAGGGCACGGGGCAATAATGCGGGAGGGGCATCCACTAAAGGCTCACCATCAGCTTAACCGCCTACCCTATGGTGGGGGATTGCGGTGGAGCTTAGCTCCGTGAGCACACGAGGTGCTGCCTACCTTCACCCGACCAGCGCTGCCCAGGCTGGGAGGCACATCTTTATCGAAGCGGATGGGTGGTAATAGTCCTGCAGGGCAGCAGGCTGTAAAAGCCCTGCTCACCTGCGAGAGAGTGATACCTCATGTCTTCGCAGTCAGTACTGCAGAGAAATCTGGGGATTTGTGGGAGGCCCCTAGGTATATGAAGGGCCGGGAGGAGCCTGTTTTTGCATGTCTGCAGTGAATAGCGCCCTCTGGCGGAGGATTACCCACGTGTAAGTATTATATTGGAGCAGGACGTACTGTATGCTTAGAATACAAATAATACACCATGCAGGAAATATTTTTATTGTTCTTAATTTAACTTATACTCACCCGTCCCAGTCTTCAATCTTCTGTCCCCCACCGGGTGCTGTCTTCCTCCGATCCAACGGGTCTTCTTTGTCCTGCGGTGTTTCCTCTTCTGTCTTCTGGGCCTCCTCCAGCGTGTAGATGTGGCGGCGCTGGCCATCAGATGCTGACGGATGCGCTGCCATTTGGAACCTAGGTTCCCCCTTCTTTCATCCTCACTACCCAGCGAGGGACTGAAGTGAGGGCCAGGGGAGTTGGCTTTTATACTTGGAAGCGTGGTCTGCATGGAATATACCTGGTGTGATTGCTGATGTCACAGAAAGAGAAGGGCCTAGAGGGGATTTTTCCCAGTGCCACCGCTCTAGGCTCCTCCCCGTGTGAGATGTCATAAGTGACATCGGGGAGATGCCAGAGTGGCCCTGCCTCTTAATGTAAAAGCTGCTCCCCAGCAGCTCATCATGAGTCCCCCAATCAGGACCTGTGTTCCCCTCCTTGGAAGCTCTGGCAGCATACATTTTTGGTGGGGAAAAATTTTAAATTTAACCCTGATCCCCATGTTTAAAAATCTAAGCATTACATCATGCCATTTGACATCACAAAAGGGGAAGGGCCCAGAGGGGTGGCACGGGAGAAACCCCTTTTGACCCCTCCCCTTCTGTGACATCAGCTTTGACGCCTGGGAGATTTCATGAAGGCCACGCCTCGAAATATAAAACCCGGCTCCCCTAGCCCTCACTTCAGTCCCTCGCTTGGTAGCGAGAATGAAAGATTTGGGAACCTATGTTCCCCCATCATCCAAATGACGGTGCAGCCCAACATGCTGGAGTTAAATTAAGAACAGTAAAAATATTTTTATTGGAAGAGCCCCAAGCCCATACCAAAGGACATAAGGGCTTGTAACTTGCAAGGACAGGGGCCTTACAATAGTGTGGTCTCTGAGCCCTGGGTTACCTGTCGTAATGCTTGGTACCTGGGCTGGTAGCTTTTGGGGGGGAACCCCACTTTCTTTTTGTAAAAATGTATGAAACAGTGGACGACTTCAGCAAGATGGTGACCGGCGTTCAGTGCCACCATCTGCGGCACCACCGACTTCAGGGGCTGGATTCAGGGAGAAGAGGAGTAGCTTTTTTTTTCTTTTATTACATAAGCATAATCGCTATGTGGAGCTTAGCTTAGCTTGGTTCTTTTCCTATCTGTATCATTTGCTGGCTCCACCTCCTTTCCCTCTTGCTGTTGGCAGTTCCTCAGGGTCCTCTCCTCTTTTCTCTCTATAAAGCCCCATCTGAAAGACTATAATCAGATTTAGTTGTCAGTACCATTTCTATGCTGATGACACATAACTCTATACTGCATCCTATGACCTCACCCTGGCTTTACTTTAGAACAACAGTGAATGTCTGTCTGCTGTGTCTAACATCTTTGTCTGAAACTGAATTTTTCATAAAGGGAAATAACTGTTTTCACAACCTACTGACCTGCCTGAACAGCTGTAAACAATTATAACTAATATCTCTTCGCCTGGCTCCCAAACTATGTACACAATTTTTACCTCTGAATGTCTCATCCAAATTATGTAAACAATTATATCCAATATCTCCTGGAACCAATATGGCCATATATACAAACAATCATTATTCTAAAAAACATCAATAGAATTATCAATGATCAATACAATAATAACTTCTGCCTTGCTAAGCCAGATATATGTAAACAATTTAATAACTAAAATATTAAATAAATATATATATATATATATACATATATATATATATATCCTGCCTGGCTCGACTAAAATATGCAAATATATAAATATTATTAATAACTGGCCGATGACGGTGACGCAATGGATACACGTAAAACATTGTAGGAACTTCAAGCTTGCAACCTCGGCCTCCTCTGCTTCTCCTAGGGCCCTCTCCCTCAGCTCTCTCTCTGGCCCTCCTCCTCAGGCCTACCCCTCTAAATTATACCCCGATATTCCTTTGATGTTTACACTTGTCTCCCAGTCTCGCTACCCTGAAACTTGTGGCGACATGTTTTGCTGAACTTGTGGTGGGTAAGTATCGGAATTTCCCAGCCAATGAAACTGGATTTGAATATTTGCAGGATCTGCCCTCCCAATCTTGATTTGAAAACCTTTTTTTATTATGGTGGGGGAACGGAATGTGGACTGACGAGCCTCTGGGTTTGTGAGGGACATTAGCCTGCCTAAATGACCTGACGTGTATGATTATGTATGACTGGTCAAATGCAACTGATTATACATAGCGAGAGAGACAAGTATATTAAAACATTACATAATATTTTAACAATATTAATTTTCCATAAAGGCCCCTTGCTTACACAGCTTGCCTAAAGTCTAGGTGTCTCCACTTTCTCTGATCTGTTGTTCACACACTTTATTCAATTACCTTCCAGCCTATGTTTTTACCTGCATTTCAAAAATTTCTCCAGAATCTACCCCTCTCTTACTATAGACAGCAAAAACTCAAATTACTGCCCTGTCCTCTTGTCATCATCACTACTACTGGTCTCCCCCTCACTAAACTCTCCCCTCTGCAATCCACCCTGAAAGCAGCAAGCAGGCTGATCTATAATGGTCTAACTGCCATTCTAAAATACTCCAGGGCTGGTCGCTAGTCTGCACCCGGGGAATCCCTAGCGGCTGCATCCCTGCCTTCCCTGTAGCTGAGGTGCGCTCCCATGTCCAGTCATTCAGATAGGCAGGGGATGGGAGTGCTTCCTAGACTACAGGGAAGATGGGGATACTTCAGTAGGTACTGTGGAGATCAGCCAATTGGCGATTTGAAAAATGGCAGGTAGACACGGCCTCAGCAGTGGAAAAAGCTGTTTATTTTTCTAAACAGGGCCGCCGGCAAACTAGTTGCTTTGCCTACGGTACTGGGAGGGCATAGCCGGAAAAGGGTTTTGGGGCACTTTAAAGTGGATGTCTAGTCGCTATCTAATCCCCCCAGTCTATATGTACTAAAATAAGCCTTACCGTTCATGGCATCCCCCTACTATGTATATGTGCCCAACCATCCGAGCAAATGGATGGACAGGTGGGGCAGCGCAGAGCGGGGGATGCCACTTTTTTCATTCTCTCCGAAATGCTGTGTTCCGAAGCCAGAAGTCGGAACAGCACTGGATCACGGACATGTTAAGGTATTTTTTCGTTGGTGACATAAGCATATCAGGAAACTGTGGGGGGGATTCACACAATGGAGCATCCCAAATCAGGATATCCCAGGAGGGAAAGCACTTGTTTGGACAATTTAAAAGTGGACCAAAACCCACAGTGATCGACCCGAGAATCTTATCATTTCCCTTCCACAGGGGCATCCAAAATCGTGAAACCCCCCAGGTTTCACATGTGAAACCCCCAGGTCATCCATACACTTACCTTCTTTCCCAGTCCAATGGCCCATGCGCAAGCCACGTCACCGCTATTCCTCTAGCAGGGCTTGTGACTGCATCAGGCATTTATAAATGGCCGGCGCAGGCACAGTCCCTGTTAGAGGGTAGCAGGGGATGCGGCCATCAGCATGCACGAGCCACTCGCCTTAACCGTCATAACATCAGCGGATCCGAACGCGCTGAATGGACGAGTGGCCGCGCACGCTCTATAGCAGTGGTCCCCAACCTTTTTTTTCACCGTGGACCGGTTCAGGATTTGGTAATTTTTACCGCGGCCAGGTGGGGCACTGGGGGGGGGGGGCTGACTGGGGGCGGTGCAGCGACATTGATTGTTAATATTGGTTTGATTCAATCATTTTAATGTTAACATATTTAAACATGCCTTCGAAATAAAATACAGTTACAGAAAAAAATAAGTATGGGACAGAGCTGGAAAAAGAGAAATGGGATGGGATAGGACAGAGCTTGAAAAAGAGAGATGGGATGGGACAGAGCTGGGAAAAGAGAGATGGGATGGGACAAAGCTGGGAAAAGAGAGATGGGATGGGACAGAGCTGGGAAAAGAGAGATGGGATGGGACAGAGCTTGGAA
Source organism: Gastrophryne carolinensis (assembly GCA_027917425.1). Taxonomy (NCBI): domain Eukaryota; kingdom Metazoa; phylum Chordata; class Amphibia; order Anura; family Microhylidae; genus Gastrophryne; species Gastrophryne carolinensis. Next base: position 127,423,253 of record CM051239.1, read on the forward strand.
AAGAGAGATGGGATGGGACAGAGCTTGGAAAAGAGAGATGGGATGGGACAGAGCTTGGAAAAGAGAGATGGGACGGGACAGAGCTTGGAAAAGAGAGATGGGATGGGACAGAGCTTGGAAAAGAGAGATGGGATGGGACAGAGCTTGGAAAAGAGAGATGGGATGGGACAGAGCTGGGAAAAGAGAGATGGGATGGGGAAGAGCTTGGAAAAGAGAGATGGCATTGGACAGAGCTGGGAAAAGAGAGATGGGATGGGACAGAGCTGGGAAAAGAGAGATGGGATGGGACAGAGCTTAGAAAATAGGGATGGGATAGAGCTCGGAAAAGAGAGATGGGATGGGACAGAACTGGGAAAAGAGAGATGGAATGGGGCAGAGCTGGGAAAAGAGAGATGGGATGGGACAGAGCTTGGAAAAGAGAGATGGGATGGGACAGAGTTTGGAAAAGAGAGATGGGATGGGACAGAGTTTGGAAAAGAGAGATGGGATGGGACAGAGCTGGGAAAAGAGAGATGGAATGGGGCAGAGCTGGGAAAAGAGAGATGGGATGGGACAGAGCTTGGAAAAGAGAGATGGGATGGGACAGAGTTTGGAAAAGAGAGATGGGATGGGACAGAGTTTGGAAAAGAGAGATGGGATCGGACAGAGTTTGGAAAAGAGAGATGGGATGGGACAGAGCTGGGAAAAGAGAGATGGGATGGGACAGAGCTGGGAAAAGAGATGGGATGGGGCAGAGCTTGGAAAAGAGAGATGGGATGGGATCGGTCAGAGTTTGGAAAAGAGAGATGGGATAGGACAGAGCTGGGAAAAGAGATGGGATGGGGCAGAGCTTGGAAAAGAGAGATGGGATGGGACAGAGCTGGGAAAAGAGATGGGATGGGGCAGAGCTTGGAAAAGAGATGGGATGGGGCAGAGCTTGGAAAAGAGAGATGGGATGGGACAGAGCTGGGAAAAGAGATGGGATGGGGCAGAGCTTGGAAAAGAGATGGGATGGGGCAGAGCTTGGAAAAGAGAGATGGGATGGGACAGAGCTTGGAAATTAGAGATGGGATGGGACAGAGCTGGAAAAAGAGAGATGGGATGGGACAGAGCTTGGAAAAGAGAGATGGGATGGGACAGAGCTTGGAAAAGAGAGATGGGATGGGACAGAGCTGGGAAAAGAGAGATGGGATGGGGCAGAGCTGGGAAAAGAGAGATGGGATGGGACAGAGCTTGGAAAATAGAGATAGGATGGGACAGAGCTGGGAAAAGAGATGGGATTGGGCAGAGCTTGGAAAAGAGAGATGGGATGGGACAGAGCTTGGAAAAGAGATGGGATGGGACAGAGCTTGGAAAAGAGAGATGGGATGGGACAGAGCTTAAAAAAGAGAGATGGGATGGGACAGAGCTTGGAAAAGAGAGATGGGATGGGACAGAGCTGGGAAAAGAGAGATGGGACAGAGCTGGGAAAAGAGAGATGGGACAGAGCTGGGAAAAGAGAGATGGGACAGAGCTTGGAAAAGAGAGATGGGACAGAGCTTGGAAAAGAGAGATGGGATAGGACAGAGCTTGAAAAAGAGAGATGGGATGGGACAGAGGTTGAAAAAGAGAGATGTAATGGGATAGAACAGAGCTTGAAAAAGAGAGATGGGATCGGACAGAGCTGGGAAAAGAGAGATGGGATGGGACAGAGCTGGGAAAAGAGAGATGGGATGGGACAGAGCTTGGAAAAGAGAGACGGGATGGGACAGAGCTTGGAAAAGAGAGATGGGATGGGACAGAGCAGGGAAAAGAGTTGAAGCAGGGAAAGGTGAGTTTTTACAGGTGCCCTGGGGGGTTCACACAGTTGGGGCATCCCGATTCAGGATGCCCCAGGGAAAAGCTGGCTGGGTATAAAAGGCACGCTCAGCCATCTGCAACTATCCCAGGAGGCTGAGCGATGCACAATCATAAATGTCCTGCTTCATGCACTGCTTTATATCCGCTGGGCAGCTGCAAACAGAACTATGCAGGGCCAAACTAATGCATAGTCCTGCTTGATGCAGCCCGGAGGATATTGGAAAGTGCACTGCAGAACTTCTTTTAACTGAGAGCCGCTCAGCCTCCTGCCATCGAAGCAGACAGCTGAGCCGGCAGCTCCTCCATAAATCACCCACCTGCTGTCTTTCCTACCCGTCGCACATGCCGCCTTTCCTCCTGTCCGTCCGACCACGCCCGCTGCTTTCCCTCACGGTCTCCGGCCCTGCCCCCTGCCTTCCCTCAGTCTCCGGCCCCGCCCGCTGCCTTCCATCCTGGGCGATGGCCCTGCCCGCTGCCTTCCCTCACGCTCTCTGACCCCGCCCACTGCCTTCCCTCCCTGTCTCCGATATCCCCCCACACCCGTCTCTGCACCCACCCTCCTGGCCATGGGGTCCGCATGCCTCCCAACTGTCCTGATTTTCCCGGGATTGTCCCGATTTTTTCCCTAAATCCCGCGGTCCCGGACTGTCAAAAGCTGTCACGGGATGCCCTGCGCGGTGGAGGTGTTCCCTGGGCTGCCACACACTGGACAAGGGACTTGCTGTGCGCCGCCCGTGAGGCCGGTGCCTTCTGAATTAATAGTTCCCGATGCCTGCGGGCACAAAGAGCTCCCCCCCGCTCACCCGGTCCTGGCGTGCGGGTGAGCGGGGGGCGGGATGAAAAAACTTACAGCTGGCGTGCAGGGGTGAAGGCAGCCCACATCGCTGCTGTCAATCTGCGAGCAGGGGGCGGGGCAGTCGTCCACTAAGAGCAAGTCTGCTCTTAGCAGGCTTACCCGGGTGGTAAGCAGCGTTCCCTGGAAGCTGCTTGGCTGCGCGTCCGCGCTTTTTGTCCCCAACCTTCACTCAGCAAAGAGGTTGGAACGCCCAGGGACGCAAGGAATGGGAGACAGGAAAGGGCAGAAGGATGCACACCAATGCTGGCTGTGTGCTCCTCTGCCCCTACAGGCGAGGGCGGGATTTTGATGTTAAAATGTTCTATGTTAAAATGGCAGCAGGAAAAGCTGCTTTAGTGATAGCGCTGCCACAGCTCTGTGTACTGTTATTGCATACCTCCCAAGTGTCCCTGATTTGGAGGGACTGTCCCTCTTTTGAGTCCATGTTCCCCTGTCCCTCGTTGTTCTCCTTTGTCCCTCTTCGAGGTGTAACATTCAGATCTGCAGCAATAAATGATTAATTTGCCTATTCAAAGTGTTTCTATTGTTGTAACTGTTACACCCTATCTCCTATCCATCAATCAATGAGGGGGCGTGGCTTAATTTACATATTGTCCCGATTTCCCATTCTAAAAAGTTGGGAGGTATGGGTCCGGAATCCTAGCAGCCGCTAGCCGCAAATGGACCGCGGGTTGAATAGGGGCGGGGGTTTGGAGTTTAGGGTGCGATAGCCTCAGGGCCCGGTACCATTTGAGCCACGGACCGGTAGAAGTCCGCAGCCCGGGGACCACTGCTCTATAGGACCGGGAAGAGGTGAGTTGGGGGGTTTCACACAGCAGGCCACCCCTGATCGGGGGATAGTCAGAATCCAGGGTTTTGGGGTACTTTAAAGTGGACCAACACCCAGGATTTTGACTATCCTGGGTTTTGGTCCACTTCAGGGGGGCACCCCGATTAAGGGTGCCCCGCTGTTTGAAACCCCCAAAACTCACCTCACCACGCTCCCACGTGGCCGCGCTGACCAATCACCGCCGACGGACAAGCGGGTGACAGCGGCGGACAAAACAGCGCGTCCGCCGCCGCCTCCCGCGCGCCCCTCTGACAGTGCGCGCGCCCGCAAAGGGCCATTCGCAAACGGTAGGTTTTTTGGGGGGGGGGTCCCTCACCGCGGGACATCCCGATCTCGGATGTCCCACGGTGAGGGAGGTGATCGGCCCGGGAATCTTATAGATTCCCGGGCCGATCACCCCTGGGTGACGGTCCACTTTAAACCGGACCTTCAGCGTGATTTAATGAAAATCCCAAACTCGTAAAAAACGGTTCCCCAGCATCTAAAATTAATATATTTTACGTTTTTAGTCACTAACTTATTATTCTTTCCCCCGCTGGGCTGCAACTCTGTTCAGGAATTTAGGATACGGGCGCCGCCATCTTGACTCAGAAGCATCACACTTACTGAGGAGAGTGGGATAAGGTACAGGGGAGCGGGTTATAGCTGTGCTTTGCTCAGACAGGGCAGAGCTGGGGTCAGGTAAAGGTAAGCAGTCCCAGAATGCAGAGCAGCACAGTCAGGAGGCACTTCCTGTTTGCAGGCTGCCTGATAAGATGGCGGCTTCCATAAGCCGCCATCTTGGATGTTTAAAGGCTCATAACATGCAGTAGATGCAGGTAGGATGATTTTTAATGTGGACAATATGTATGTACAGGGTGTGGGAAACATATAAGATAGACTCTTATTCAGAGTGAAGGTCCGCTTTAAGCTGTGCAAAATGCCCTCTCGGATTCTTTACTAGCTATCCAAACTCTTTATAGAGGTCTGACTTGCTTCAACTCTTCTCACTACAATAATCAAATCACAGCCAGTTATACCACCTCTTTAGTGCAACTGACTATCCAAATAAAGGCAGTAGCAGCTTAATTCTATGCTTACACACAATATAAATATATAAATTAACATATATTTCCCGGAACCCATGCTGAGCATTTTCCCCCCTCATTCTACCAGAAGCAAGATGGCGCCCGCACAGCCCAACTACACCCCGCCAAACAATCGCGCACAGCAACAACACGGTTCCCGTAAACAGCGACCATTCAACACCCAGTTACGTTCGTCACGACCCATCCCTAAGGCAGCCCGCGATAACAGCTTTGCATGACGGGTATTGTAGTTTCTGGCGGCGGCGCATTACCAGCCTAACAGCTTTTGAGTCCTAGGCGCTTGCGAACTACAACCCCCAGAGAGACTTGCGCTGTGAGGCGGCATCACGTGACCGGTGCCTAGGCAAGAAGCTAAAAAGCCGCACCTCGGCCATTTTGTTCTAGATAGCAAGCTAGGAGCTAGAAGCCGCCTCAGGCTCGTGCGAAGAAGCTCTTGGCTGCCCATCTCCTGGTGTTTGCCTGTCAGCCGCCTCAGTAGAGCTCGCCGTAAGGAGGCCGCGCCCGCCGCTTCGTCCAGTCAGCGATCCCGAGCCCGCCACATCGACTCCACTGTAGCCGCGGCCGCCGCAGCCTTTTCCTGTGCACTCTGCGCTCGTAATAATATCGCATGTCCTCTATCCAGAACCTCAACTCTTTCGGTGAGCTGCTTTTCTTTCTTCTCTAACTAGCTTGGGGGGTACCTGGGCTCTGTCATGACAGGCTCTCAATCTCTCCCTTGCCTGTTTATCTGGGTACTCTCCGCTATGCCCGACAGAGATTATTCCCGTCCCCATTACCCTGCAGTCGTCGCCTTGCCCTATCTTGTCTTCTCTGCCTCAAAATGGCGGCGCAGGAGAAGTTGACTACGGGGATCGAGGCCTATTCCCTCTCGCTCATCATTCCAGCTAAAACCTCTTAAGTTTAGACTAGTTTTACCACAATGTTTTTCTGCTTTTTGGGTTTAGGCCCGCTTAATCAGGCATCCTGATTTGGAAAAGGCCGTGTGTTTGCTTTATATCTCACCATTTCGTGGTGTATGTGTTGATCTGGCTAATCAAAATAGATGGACCTCCCGTTTGGCTGCAGATACCTGATGTCATCCATTTGGTTATGTTGGTGGGGTAGCATTGAATTTGGGGGGGGCTGCTGTTGGAAGGCCTTTGCATGGGATTGAATTCCAATGTCTGTTTTATGAAACCAGCAATTTTCTCACAGCATGGCCTCCTAAATTGGGAGGCCCCAGGGTGAGGTATATTTGACTTCAGGATCTGGGTGTAGTTTCAAGTCTATTTTTAGCTTGTGTGGCTGCTTTGGAGGTGACCAGTCTGGAGGGGGGTTAAAAACTCCCATTGCTCACAATTCAGCTGGGTTTTCAGCCCTGGGATGCACCTAGCAACAGCCCCTGCTGTGTGATGGACGGTGGCTCTGCTGCTCTGTACTGCCACTACTGGAAGCTCCCATGACATTACATCCCCACCCTTCCTGGGGGGGGGGGGCTGTAATTCAACTGGTGGAAGTCTTTCAATGTGAGAACACCCTGATTGCCTGCTCTTCCTACCTTTGAACCCATGGTGCATGCATGGCTGACCGCATCCTTTTTGGTTGACTCGTTGGCTGTGTGTGGCTGGGGGGTTGCGTTAATATGCACAGCTGAAGATGCTGATTGGACGTGGGATCAAAAAAGTTAAGAACAGTAGAGGCTATGGACCAAAACCCAAGATGTTGAAAATTTCATGTAGTCTAAATCTACAGACAGCAGCAGTTCCGGTGCCTCCACGTTGGCCACATCCTTTGCCTTCCTAGCTTATATGCACAATATACGCCTCTGTATGAGAGGCTGCGCTTGAGACTAGCTAGGGAAAGGTGAGTTTTAGGGATGCAGGTTTGACAGGTCATGGCATCCCAAATTGGGATATTCTGGTGTAAGGAGCAAAACAGGACAGTGAGAATCCTGGGTTTTGGCCCAGTTAGACTTGTCCATGTTTGTCTACTATAGCCTAGTCTAAACAAATGGTCACCAACAGGTATGCCTGCTAGGTGGAACTACTATTTAAACCAGACCAACAGCCTGGCACAGTTGGAAAATAAAACTCACTTGCCCCATCTGCATGCATGATACTGAAGCCTTGTCGGCACTTATATTTGCTCCTGAATTCAATTAAAAACGCCTCCTCACTGTTTTTTCTAGTGGTAGCGGCCATTTTGGAGCTTCATTTCCCAGAACCTCAGCCATGCTGCTGCCTGGATTCAACTGACAGTGCACAGGAACGGGCAACCCAGCAACACTTCCTGTTTGCAGGTGGCCTGTAGATCCATGATCCTCCATTTTGTTTTTAAAATTTACCACAGCAGGAGTTAGGAAAAGGTAACTTCATTTTTATGTGCAAGTAACAGGTTTTTTGCCTATTGTCCCTGCCGCTGCTCATTGCTAGTCCATGATCGGCCAATCGCCTGATTGCTGCAGTTTATTCACGGCACTTCAGTATGGCTCTTATGTGCTGTCTAACTTGGCTCTAAACAAAGTTGTCTGGGGATGTAACCTTTTTCTTATCACCTTAGACTGACTGCTTATGTCTGACTCCCAATTTTAACTATCCTGGGTTCTGGTCCACTTCCTTGGGGGCACCCCGATCAGGGTGCCCCGCTATGTGAAACCCCCGGATCGCCTGATTCTACTCACCTCAGCCCGCTCCTACGGCGCATGCGCACCCTGGTAGAGAGAAGCGTGAGATGCGGCCCGCGCATGCGCCGTTGGACCAGGAGTCGGGTAAGGTTTTCTCACGTCCTGGGGGTTTTACAGTGGGGCATCCCAATCTTGGGTGCCCCGCCGGGAGGGATTGGATCAGGCTGGGTGTTGGCCCACTTTGATGGGGCAGATGTAGTCCTTTCTGCCCTTTAGGTAGCTTTGAATCTTGGTTCATTGTAGCTAGTCATTTGTTTCAGCTTTGCCATCTTTTGTGAACTTCAATATTTTCTGTCTACAGACCCCTTTGCTGATGCAACTAAGGGTGACGACTTACTCCCGGCAGGGACTGAGGATTATATCCATATAAGAATTCAACAACGAAACGGGAGGAAGACCTTAACCACTGTCCAAGGCATTGCGGATGACTATGACAAAAAGAAGCTTGTAAAAGCTTTTAAAAAGGTATTTTAAATTTAAATCCAGGTTCCAATGCTGTCTTTTTAGCATAGTGTACAGACTTTGGTGTTATTGGATAGCTGGCTTTGAAAAATATTTGCTTTTACTGTCCTAACAGGATGTTTGACTTTTTTAGAAATTCGCATGTAATGGGACTGTGATTGAACATCCAGAATACGGTGAAGTTATTCAGCTTCAGGGTGACCAGCGTAAAAACATCTGCCAATTTCTTATGGAAGTAAGTGTTATATAAATGGCGGTTGTGTGTCCTGGCCCCTTGTACTTGTCTTAACTATGAACAGCAAATGTAAGCGTAAAGGGTTTACTTAAAAGCAGCTGTGCAATGCGGTCATTGGGTTTAAAGACTCCAGGGCATAACACCCACAATGTGAAACCCCACTCTGTTCATAAACGTACACATTCCTCACCAATGGGTGTATCCACAGCTTCCCTGTAGCCATGATGCAACCTTGTGTCCAGCTGTTCAGATATGCTGAGCATGTGAGTGTTGCCAAGGCTACCAGGAAATGAAGGGGGGATATGGGCTGGGTCACGTGCTGCTTTCAAGATTCAGCAGTCTCAATTGCCAGATGGGTGTGGTTGAAAAACTTAAATGGGCCACACAGTGGGGCATCCCGATTTCGGATACCCCGCAGGGAGGGATCTGGTTGGCCTGGGAATCTTAGATTCCCGGGCCAATCAGCCTGGGTGTTGGTCCACTTTAAGAGGCTTTAAGCCGTTCATTGAAGACTTATTTGGGAAAAATTCCCCTCATTAAAGGTCTCCCAAGGGTGTGGATTTGGCCTTTGAGGACTTTGGTAGCCTCAAATCTTTTGAACAAGATGGGTTCTCTGGAAAAAGCATGGCAGGCTGAAACTTGTACATTCAAACAGATTTTAGCCTCTGCTTGAGTTGCCAGGAAACTTGATTATTGGCTTCAGTAGCTTAAATCATGTCATTAGAAAAAAAAAATGCAAGGAAGATAATCGGTAAAGTCTGGATAATCTCATTAATATCCATTTGGCCTCTATTGAGAAGATTTGTACAGCAGCAACCAGGTCTTCAGCTAAGACGTTTATTAATCATTACATTCTGGCTCTGCTCACCTTGCAAGATCAATCCTTTGGAGAAGGTGTTGCAGGCAGCCTTTCCCACCCAGTAGAGATAGTATCTCGCTTATCCTCACAGTGGTATGCTGCCCCTAAGGATGTTTTGGGAAGTAAGTTACCCAGTAACTTCTAAACGTCCAAAAAGGCAGCATTACAGGCTTTACTCACTTAGGTTAAGTCATTTTGTTATTTAACAATTGGTGCTTTTTTTTTTCTCAAACTACTGGTGTATGGAGGAGTTAAAGCTTTTGTGTGTTCTGGTGGTTGTAGCCTGCCTTGGGGCAGTGCCTTAATATCTCAGCGGTATGCTCAATGGTGAAACTTGAGGCTTTCATATAATTCTGTCAGTACCCCTTTATTTAAATGATGTAGCGCTAATTGAAGCTTCCAGGGAAAGTCCACGTTTAAAGTGGACGATCACCTCCCTCCCCGCGGGACATCCGAGATCGGGATGTCCCGCGGGGTGAAACCCCCCCAAACCCCCTTACCTTAGTTTCGGCGCCGCCGCCTCCCTTGTGCCCCTCTAGGCGTGCGCGCCCCCGCGCCGGCCGTCTGTGAATGGCCGGCGCGGGGGCGCGCGTCAAGAGGGAGGCGGCGGCGGAGGAGCCACGGACAAGCAGCTGTCAAATCCCTTGTCCGTCGGCGCGGGGAGAGGAGTTTTTAGGGTGATCAGGGGGTTTCACACAGCAGGGCACCCCGATCGGGGGTGCCCCACCGAAGTGGACCAAGACCCAGGATAGTCAAAATCCTGGGTGTTGGTCCACTTTAATGGTATTTTTTAAAATGTTTTGAGTCTTCAAGGTGCGGCATTGACCTTTCACTAGTGTTTGCAGTCTGCCACTGGCAACCTTCAGTCTCTCCACCGAGAGCAGCGAGCCCTGTACACAACACTGATGCTATTGCTGCTGAGGTGAAGGAGCTCACTCAAGCATGCCTAACAGCAGTGGTCTGCATAATAAAACACCTTTTCGAGCAGAAAAGAAATTGTAAAGAATCAGCTCAGTCCCTGGAGGACATCATTGTGGTGCACACAATTGGCTTAATTTTTTTTTTTTTTTTTTTTTTAGCTCAAAGGTTGTGTGTAACTTGCTGATTCAGCCACATCAGAAAAAAATGCTTAAGACAGTAAATCAATGAGCAGTCCCTTCAGGCAGTTTTATTTATAATGCAGGTTTTAAGATTTACTGTTGCACTTCACTACTGTTATGTTTCAAATATTTGCTATAATCTTTTAGTACATTAGTCATTTTACTTTTTTCTTTTTCCTTCCAGATTGGTATTGTGAAGGAGGAACAGCTGAAAGTCCATGGTTTCTGAGATGTGAATGATAGTCGTGTGCAGGCTATTCTGTGAAATATGAATCTTTTCAATAGGACTTTCAACACAAATAAAAATTCAATAGGGTCTCTTTTGCATGATTTCCAAATGTGTGTAAAGAATAGGCTAGTAACACATAAGAAAATAGCCGTGAGATGGTAGAATGAAGCAATGAGTTTTAACACATTTCCAATGGAAATGTTTTAGTATCTGTTTGTTTTCCACTTTATTTGTTTTTGTTGTATTAAACATTACTTTGCTGCCTATTCTAATTTGTTCTCGTGTATCCACTTTATTTTCATGACTTGTGGGTGCTGCTACAAAACGGGTTATTTTCTTACGATGTACAAAGTGTCACTTGGTGAAATGTTCTGATTTATGGCAGTGGAAGGGCCTCCTGCATTAAAATGCAGTGTGTTATTCTCCAGTTTCTCATATTATAAAGCCTCTCTGGGCATTAAAATCACTTGCTTTTCGCCAGTATCTGACATGGTAAATGCTATTTGCACACTCTTCCATTGGAGAACGCACATGCCTACTTGATATAGCAGAAGATGTAGACCATGCTTGATAAACCAGGCTGAATCTGATATTTAGAGATGGGCTTTAAGCAGCACAAACCTCAGGGTAGCCAGCCCTGGAATTGTAAGATTCCAGTGCTGGCTGTTGGGCACCCCAAATTGAGATACTCTACTGTGATCCACGCTGGTATTCTCTCACCTTTTCCCTGGTTCTACAGCACATGCCTTCGTTCGGCAGTTTACTGTGCCTATGTAATTAGTCTAATGGTTGTGTTTACTATGGGAAACAAGTGCAGCTGCATCTTTCGGCTGTGCTTGCACTCCTGCCCCAGCTGTTCAGATAGCAGTTTGCCTAATGACCGTGACGTCAAGAGGTTTTGATTGGAAGAGTGCCTGTGCCGTTGTGCTGGGGGTTTTACAGTGGGCCGTCCCAACTCAAGGGCAGAAAACCAAAGGGATAGTCAAACTGCTGTTTTCTGCTTTAAAGTGATTTCTGGGCGTTAAGTACACATTCTGTTTGTCCAATCAGTCCTGAACCGATTGTTGGTCACATCTGTCTGCACGGCTGCAGCTTGCTCCCTGCCATCAGTCTGCACCTAGAGCACTGCCCAGTATTGACTGCAATGGGAGGGCATGGGGAGCCTGCCATTGTGGAGGTGTCCAGTGATTTGACATAAGATCTTGCATGCAGAAGTATGGGTGTTTTTTTTTTTTTTTTTTTTGAGGTGATCATCTATGCCATTTTTACTCAGTTGGACTTCAGTCTGTTAACCCTACTGCCCAATTTGTAGGTCGTTTGCTTGAGGCCCCTTGGAAGCCTAAAAATCTGCTGCAATTCTTAAGCTATGCTCCAGCCCCATTGTTACAGGCAGTAAAGTATGAGACACCTTCAAAAATAGACTTGCCCATGGCCAGCCACTAGCATGTTTACAGTTTTAAATATCTCAGGAAATAACGCAGCTATGGCGTTTACCTCTGGTTGGGTTCCCTTTTCTCCCTATGTCTTTCAGGACATGACTAGTAAAGTATTCTAAGCATACAGCACGTCCTGCTCCAGATATAGTAATAACATGTGGGTAATCCTCTGCCTTCAGCGCCGTGCACTGCAGACATGTAGAAAACAAGCTCCTCCTGGTCCTACATATACCGAGGGACCTCCCACAAATCCCCAGATTTCTCTGCAGTGCTGGAACTGCGAAGACATGAAGTATCACACTCTTGCAGGCGAGCGGGGCTTTACAGCCTGAGGCCCTGCGGGACTATTTCCACCTGTCCTCTTTGTGAAGAACTGCCTCCCAGCCTGGGCTGCGTGGGTCAGGTGAAGGTAGGCAGCACCTTGTGTGCTTAACGGAGCCACGCTTCACCGCAATTACCCACCATAGGGTAGGCGGTCAAGGCCAATGGTGAGCATCTAGTGGATGCCCCTCCCGCATCATTGCCCCACGCCTTGTGTAGCGGTGAACCCGAGTGCTGGGTCACCTTCCTCCTTAGTTCCCCCCGTTAGTGGGGGGGGTTGTGTACGTTGGCCTAACCTTGCCCTATTACACTGCATGCTTATAGCCTTTATTGGTTACGGGGCCCGCCCTTCGAGGTTCGCTTGGCGCCATTTTGTCCTTCCTGCGCGTGCGTGGTCACGATCCTCCTCCTTCCTTGGTTACTGTAAGTGCCCTCACGGGTGTTTTTGGTTATCTTTTTCTTCCTATGCTGCGCATGGCTCTGGCACCCTCTCTTCTCCTTATGTCTTTCAGATGCCAAGCTTCCAGTGGCTTCTCCCGGCCAGATATATATATCTTAGCGGGTTTATATTTAAATTCTCACACATTCCCAGCGGGTTTTGCGGCATCCAGGGTTGCTTACAGCATAAATCCCTACTGGCATATTACCTAGATTAATCACCATATGGAGGCATCTCAGAATTATGTGTCCGGGGTCCCGCAGGGACAAGACCGGCTGTGTACTATGTGTGGACAACCCCATGCTGATGCTGACAGAGCACAGGTCTGCGGACCGTGTGCTGAACAAGTGCTGGCCCTGCAATCAGGTTTACCAGTGGCTGCGCCTTGCTTCAATACTCCTGTCTCCCCGTGCTTAAATCTCACTCCGGAAGAGTCGCACTCTAGCGGGGATGACCAGCAGGTGGTGCTGCGCAGGTTACCCACGGCGGAGCAGGCGATGTCTGGTTTGGCGGAGCGCTTGGGTGCTGGAAAGAAACGGTCCCTGACGCCCCCTAGTTCTAGGTTTCCCACTGAAACTGAGGAGTCTGCCGCTATGCAGGACCTTGATCCTTCTGATGAAGGTGAACTGTTCTCAGGTTCCAGTTCCTCAGACGAGATGTCTTGGAGCCGGGACAGCTCTGGCCCGGGGTCTTGGGGCCTGTGTGACACTGATGAGTTACTTATAAAGATCTTTGAAGTACTGTCTGTCTCTCCTCCGGGAGAGTCTCCCAAGCCCAAGAGGGAGAGTTTCCACATGGTGACGCAGCGCCTGGAATTTCTGGAACAGGATCATTTCCAGACTCTTATATCTAAGGAATGGGAATCACCTTGTAAACGTACAGGGGTTCCGGGGGTCTGGTACTGGAAGTACCCTTTTCCCCATGATTTGGTTGATCGATGGTCAGTTCCCCCTGAGGTGGATGCGCCTATTATTGGGGTTGCTAACCCTCCCTTCATGGCAGCTTCTACTCCTCGTACCCTTCGGGATGCTGAGGACCGGCGCATTGACAGATTGGCTTCCCACGCCTTTTCGAGTGCAGGGACGGCTCTGCGGCCGTCACCGCGGTGGCCGCCAGGACCCTTTTCAGGAAGATACTTGACCAACAATCGGAGGATCTGCCTTGCGAAGTCTTTAATGCACTGTCTGATTGTGATGCCTTTGTGAGGTTTATTCTCTCAGCGATGGATGACACTATTAAAATGTGTGCTAAAACCTCGGTTCTTGTGGTGGCTATTCGCCGCCTGCTTTGGCTGCGACAGTGGGGGGCTGACAATGAGACTAAAAAGGCTCTTGCTGGTCTTCCCTTTAGAGGATGACGTTTATTCGGGGCCCGGCTGGATCTTTTTAGAAGAAAGGGTAAGGCGCCCTCGCGCAGAAGACCGTCCTGGCCGCTCAGGGGCAGAGACACCCCTCCTCCTCCCTACGTTAGTGTCAAGCAGGAACCAGAAGTGTGCTTCCAACTTTTTGGAGTGGAGGCCCGCCCCAGGGGGGGCAGGCAACGCCCTGGGACCTCCGGCAGGGCAAGACCAAAGTCCGCCAAAACCACACAAGCATGAAGGGACGCCCTCGCCCTGTTGGGCGAGGGGGCTGTCGCAGCACTTGGCTTCTATCGCAGGGCGCCATGCTTCGTTCAGGTGGTTACAGGAGATAGTCCCCCTGGATGCAGAATGGAGTTTGCTGGGCAGTCCCTTTCTGAGGTTGTCAGGGATCCTATAGTCCCTGTTTTCTCCCTTCGGGAGTTGACGCAGGCCAAGTTCGGCGGGCTGGGTCTGGTCTCTCTTACAGGTTGGCCCTTGGCTGGTGACTGCATCCACATTACCTTTCCCTCTGAGATGAAGCAGTCTGACCAGGACCAGCATTCAGGACTTATCAGTTATAGTTTTCACAGGCAGTTCCTTCATGGTATCCACCTGTTGGGCCACGGGTGCCCTTGTCCAGTGGACCTCTTGATGCCTGCGAGGATCTGTATCCCCTTTTTAGTCCCTTGTGCCTTAGGACACCTAGGCTCTTCCAGCCAGTGTTACAGGACGAATTCTGCGGATTAGGGTCTTGTTTTGGGTCCCTCCCCTGCTCCCAGACGGCTCACCAAGGCGAGTATGGGAGTGTTGTCTTGGACGTGCACCTGTGACGTCCGCGCTAGGTTCTACTTGATTGTCATTCTTTTCCAATTTTACATCAGGCCGCGTTGGCTGTAGACTTGGGGCTCCTTGGGAGTCTTTTTGATTGGTGCTCCGGCATATCACCTTCTTAGTGTACCCTGGTTCGGTATCTCCCTACGGGGCAGCATTTAGATGGGTTCAGGTTAAAACCTTCCATTCTGCTATTGTGGCCTTAGTATGAAGGGGCCTTGCCCTCCTTGTGGTCACACTACCTTCACCTTGCAGCTGGTGGGCCTGTTGGTGGCGGCCCGGACGCTGTCCTTTATTTACCGACGCCCTTGGGCCATGCGACACCTTGGGTTATTTATCCTGGACGGGGTTCCAACACCCCTGGAAATAGGTCAGTACGCCCCTCCTTTTTGTGAGGGGGTTCCTTTTTGAGTTTGTAAATTCAAGGACGCTGTCAGGGACCATCCCTTCCTTCTTGCCTATCCCTGTAGATGGTCACCATGGGGACCATGCCAGGCAGGTGGACTAGGGGGCTCTCTTTCTTCTGAACTGCCCCCACGGTTCCAAAAGGGGGATCCCCTTAGGGGTCCAATTTCATACTGTCCTTCGGTTATCACATTGAGCCCCTTTGGGCCCTAAATTGCTGGACTACTTCCCTTCAGGACTTGTCTCTTTGGGGACTCTCGGTCAGTATGATTACAGTGGCCTGTCCTTTTTTTATCTGTTAAGGCTTTGAACAGGGGACCCTTCAAGAGGGGTCTGGTTCTGATCTAAGTGGGGGTTTACATTGCTTGCACCTCATTAGTATTGGCTTGTTGGCTGCCCTACTGTGCTAGGAGGGCCTGTTCTAGTGTTCTGCTGAACCCCTACTGGTGGCCCCGTGGGGCCTCGTGGATATTACAGGGACTCTGTCCTGGTGCTTGTCCTGGTTATTGTCCTGGTCTATTTTTCGGGGTTCTTGTCCCAGGACTCTCTGGCCTTGGTCATGGGGACCTAGTATGGCTCTGTCAGGACATTATTCCCTATATGTCTTACCTTCTTCACCCCGCTAGGTGGGTTTCTGCACAAGATTGCTGTAGCAAGGGTGGACCGTTGCGCTGGGGGCCCTGGGTGGCCCAGTGGGGTGCGGTTCCCAGATTCTGCTGACGACAGTTGTACTGTGTGCCCTCCCACGAGGGCTGTTCTGTCTATTCAGGCTCCTTACTACGTCGCCCCTATCTACAGGGATTGGACGGTTGTTCTTGACCCTATTGGAAATGGATCTTTCTGGGTGTCTTTTCCTTTTTGGAGGGTTAGACCTAGCTCCCTCCTCTTCTTCTTCTCCCCTCTCTGCGGCTATGTTGGGAGATGTCGCTCTAGTTGCGTGCCTTGGCTGGCTCTCTCTCCTGCGGGATGTTGCCTTATCCCTGGTTCCTTACAGCGGGGCTGAGGTTGGTTCCTCAACTCAGTGCTCTGGGGGGTTTCAGGGCTCGCCCTGTTCGCCCACTGCGGAGTCTAGTTTAATCTTCTGTGTTGAGCTTCCTCAGGGGTTGCTCAGGTGCATTCCCCAGGGATTTCTAAGCTCCCTGTGGGGGGGTTACTTATCCTGATGCCCTGCTAAGGGTTCCCCTGGGTCTTATTCAGGTTCTTGTCTGAACTGTTCCTTCCCTCTCATCATTCTTCCGGGGCGATTAATTCATTCACAAGTATGCCATAGGGGACGGCTCTGTTAGCCTAGTCACTGTATGTACATACATATATGTTTCTTATCTGTGCACCTTTAGGTGAGAAGGTCCCGCCTTACACCGAGTTTGGGTCCAGGCGGAGTTTTTTATTCTCCTTTATTCCAGACCTTCCGGCCTCTGGGCTGGCGTCTTGTTTACTCTGCACTTAACGGGATCTGTATCCCT
Organism: Gastrophryne carolinensis; assembly: GCA_027917425.1. NCBI lineage: Eukaryota > Metazoa > Chordata > Amphibia > Anura > Microhylidae > Gastrophryne > Gastrophryne carolinensis. Next base: position 127,439,625 of record CM051239.1, read on the forward strand.
CAGCACGCATTGGGGACTCCTGGGCTGTTCCCTGTCCATGGTTGGGACTGTGCCCCTTGGGGCTCATAGGCGTTTCCATCCTTATGCAACAGGTTCTGACTGCCTACACGGGTGTAGGAGCCCTTTTGGATTGGTCTTGCTCGGTTGGGTTGTCCTTCCGAGCCTAAAGTGAACGTTTCGGCCTTTGTTGAGCCTTGTTAGCGTTGTTTTTTTCAGTATGCCGCTGGTCGCTTAGACCAGGCTTCGTATTCCCTGACTGGGAAGGTTCTAAGGTTGCCATGACTGCCCTGTTGTTGCAGTAGCGTGGTTAGGCTGTTACTCTGGCCTATTTGTTTGGGGGAGATTCATTTTTCTCTCTTAGGTTTTGTTCTCCTCTACTTGTGCTTGGCTTGGGCCTTCAGCACTCTGTTTTGTTGAGCAGGCTGACTAGTTCGTTGCTTGTGTTTCAGCCTTTGTAAGGTTCGTAAGTTGAGTTAGAGTATTGCTCACGTTGCTCTTGTTAGCAAGGTTGCGGGTGACAGCGCTGTTACTGTTGGCTGTGCCCTTTCTCATGGGGATCCCACCCTACTTTATGTACACTGCTATTGGATGTCCCACATGTTATTACTATATCTGGAGCAGGACGTTCTGTATGCTTAGAATAATACAACTCTGTGAAGTACTCACCTGTAGAGTTGATATTATACGCATACAGCACGTCCTGCTCCACCCCACCCTGGTTCACCTAGTTCTGGATCTCCTGTATGGTGATTATTATATTGAGATTATTGCTAGTCTCTGGGTGGTTGTTTCCTCCTGTCTTCTCTTCTCACTGCTTGTCAATGCTGGGGATTTGTGGGAGGTCCCTCGGTATATGTAGGGCCGGGAGGAGCTTGTTTTCTACATGTCTGCAGTGCACGGCGCCGAAGGCGGAGGATTACCCACATGTTATTACTATATCTGGAGCAGGACGTGCTGTATGCGTATAATATCAACTCTACAGGTGAGTACTTCACAGAGTTGTATTTTTAAAGCCCCACCCCTTCCCCCCCCAGTCCTCGAACATTATGCCTCGAGATAAGATGGATGAGCCATATTTCAGCCATTTGAGCAGTTCCCTCAGCACAGCTCTATTCCAGGCTGCTGCAAACTTTCCTTCTCCAGACCTGGGATCACACGCAAGAATCTCTAGAGATTACCACCACCCTTCCAGAAGTGTGAATAGAACTTTATGGTGATGGATAGATCCGGGGGTCTTGAGAAGGCAGAGCTCGGAGACTCTCAAATCCAGTCTGCATCACAACAAATGCCATTGCTTGGGGCTGGGTAGCCCATCTAGGCTCACATCATGTTCATTAGAACTGGTTGACTGCATTGATAACACTTCATCAAATTTCAGAGAACTCAAGGCAGTACAGGAAGCCTCTGTTATTCAACAAAGATGTGCAGATAAGATCAGACAATGTAACGACGGTGGCATATTTAAACCGCCAGGATGACACAAGGTCTGAGAGTCTCCAAAACCTGGCCCATCAGTTCTAATGAACATGATGTGAGCCTAGATGGGCTACCCAGCCCCAAGCAATGGCATTTGTTGTGATGCAGACTGGATTTGAGAGTCTCCGAGCTCTGCCTTCTCAAGACCCCCGGATCTATCCATCACCATAAACTTTATGGTGATGGATAGATCCGGGGGTCTTGAGAAGGCAGAGCTCGGAGACTCTCAAATCCAGTCTGCATCACAACAAATGCCATTGCTTGGGGCTGGGTAGCCCATCTAGGCTCACATCATGTTCATTAGAACTGGTTGACTGCATTGATAACACTTCATCAAATTTCAGAGAACTCAAGGCAGTACAGGAAGCCTCTGTTATTCAACAAAGATGTGCAGATAAGATCAGACAATGTAACGACGGTGGCATATTTAAACCGCCAGGATGACACAAGGTCTGAGAGTCTGCAAAACCTGGCCCTCTCGATCCTCACTCTACTTCAACATACAATCAAGTTCCTTTTGGCAGTTCACCTAAAAGGGTCTCTGAATAGGGTGCCAGATATTTAGAGCAGGTCACCCCGTCCCCCTCAGAATGGTGCCTTGGGGTCATGCATGCATAGACCTCTTTTTGCCTTTGCGAAAAATTATTTTTCCCTTTACCGTGGGGGTGGATGCTCTGGCACATAGTTGGCAGTTTGATCTAGCTTATGACTTCCCACCACTGCAGCATCTTACCCAGATAGTAAGAATGATCTCTTCAGAGCCAGCAAAGGGCATTCTGCCCTGATTTGGGCCAGAAGAAGCTATTCTTAGTATACAGTGCGTCCTGCTCCAAATCTAATACTTACAGTTGGGATATACTCCTCCAGATGGCGCTGGACTGCAGAGACATCGAAAATAGGCTCCTTCCTGCCCCTCAAATACCCAGGGACCTCCCACAAATCCCCAGAATTTCGCTGCAGTCTGGCTGCGAAGGACAAGAAATTGGCTCTCTACTCGCAGGTGAGCAGGGTTATTAACCTGCGGCCTTGTAGGACTATTCCCACCCATTCCACTAGTAATATGCCTCCCAGCCTTGGCTGCGCTGGTCGGGTGAAGGTAGGCAGCACCGCTGTCAGGTGCTTAGGAGCGCTGCTCCACCGCAATCCCCCACCAAAGGGTAGGCGGTTCAGGCTTATGGTGAGCCTCTATGGATGCCCCTCCCGCACTATTGCCCCTTGCCCCTGTCTATCGGTGGGCCCTATTTAAGTGGCCGCCGTCTTCCCTCATCCTCCTTATAGTCTCCGGGGGAAAAGAGGGTGTGTGTGTGCGTGTATAGATATGTAGGTTATGAATGCTTTCACCTTTCACATGTCTTTATTCTTGTGTCAGCCGCCACGCTGACTTGTCTTTATTGCTTTTAAATTTACCGCCGCTGCGCGCTGACTTGGTTCCGCGCTTGGCGGCGGCATTACCTCAGGCGCTGGTGCGCCATCATTGGCTGTTGGCCTTCTGGCTTCGTGCTCTTCGAGGGGGGCGGGTCTTTGGCGCCTTCCGCATCATCGCTGTTACTGGCCCGCCCCTCGAGGTATACCGACGCCATCTTTTCTGACTTGGTTGGCCTATGCGCGACGGACTCCTACCTACCGTGGTCCGTAAGTGCCCTCGCGGGCTGCTTTATCTGCTTCACTTTTGTTTCGATGTACTTAAGGTCTTGTCTGCTTATGTCTTTCAGGCGGGACGAACCCTTCTTGGCTTCTCCCGGCCCTGTTTTTAGTATATTACTTGTAGGCCTTGTAAAAATTATACTCCCACGTCCCTAGCGGGTTATTGGGGCATCCAGGGTTGCTATATAGCGTTATTCCCTATCGGCGTATAGCGCCGCTATAATCACCATATGGAGGCATCTCATGATAATGTTACCGGGGTCCCTTCGGGACAAGACCGGCTGTGTGTAGCGTGTGGGCAGCCTCATGCTGACGCTGACAAGGCACGGGTCTGTGTACCCTGTGCTGAGCAGGTGCTTGCATTGCAATCTGGCCTGCCAGTGGCTGCACCTCATTTCACTTCACCTACTCCCCCAAGCTTAAATATCACTCCTACTGAGTTGCATACTACTGTTGAACAGATTATTGCTAAGTCCTTAGCGCGTAAGGCCCCTGCTAAGAAGCGGCACTTGACGCCTGATGTCACTGTTTTCCCTATGGGAACTGAGGAGTTATGAATCTGTGTGGCTATACGAAGGGGAGCTCTTTTCTGATTCAGGCTCATCTGATGAGAGACCAAGGGGTCATGACGATTCTGGCTCTGACCCCTGGGCCCCGGATGACACTGACAGATTATTGACCCAGATTTTTGAGGTTCTGTCTATCTCTCTCCCTGTTGAGGCTCCCAGGCAAAGAGGGAGCTTTTCCATACAGCAAAATCACGTTTGGAATTTCCAGAGCAGGCACATTTCCATAACCTTGTGCTCAAGGAATGGGAGCGCCCCAATAAACTTCCCGGGGTTCCAAAGAGTTGGGATAGGAAGTATCCCTTTCCTGCTGAGGTGGTTAAATGTTGGTCATCCCCCCCCCCGAGGTGGATGCCCCGATCCTAGGGCTATCTAACAACTCTGTCATGCATTCCCCTAATTCTACTTCCCTGCGGGATGCTGAGGACCGGCGCATTGACCAGCTGGCCTCCCACGCATGTGCGGGGACGGCGCTGCGCCCGGTCTGTGCCTCTGCTATTACTGCTGTGGCCACTAGAACCCTTATCAGAAATATGCTTGATAGTACCCCTGATGATTTGCCTTGTGAGGTGTTTAATGCACTCTCCAGTTGTGATGTTTTTGTAAATTTTGTCCTATCAGCATTGGATGACACCATCAGAATGTGTGCCAGAACTTCTGCCCTTGTGGTGGCTATACGCCGCTCGGTTTGGCTGCGCCAGTGGGCTGCTGACAATGCTGCCAAGAAGGCCCTCACTGGGTTTCCCTTTAAAGGACTGCGTCTGTTTGGAGACCGCCTGGACCTTCTCCTCCCCTTACCGTGGTAAGGCAAGACAGGTAAGACAGGGAAGGGGGGTATCTTTCCCTGGGGCCTGGGGAGATTTCTGGGGTAGAGGCAGAGGACGTGGACGTCCTGGCTCCTCCTGGGGTCCCAAAGCTAAATCCTCTCCCAAGCCCCCTCAGGCGTGATGGGGAGCCCTCACCCATCCGGGTGGGGGGACGGCTGCAGCACTTCGCTCACGTCTGGAGGCTTCATGTCTCAGACCGGTGGATTCAGGAGGTAGTGTCCTCCGGTTACATGTTGGAGTTTGCTGCCGATCCCCCTCCAAGATTCATCAGATCCCGGATTCCTCAGGACCCTGTGTCAGCTCAGGAGCTAGTGCAAGCAGTGCAAGGCCTCCTGGAGCTGGGGGTCATCTGCCAGGTCCCCTTAAGAGAAAAAGGCAAAGGCTTTTATTCCAACCTATTCACAGTACCCAAAAAGGATGGTTCTGTCAGGCCCATCCTGGACTTAAAGATTCTCAACAAGTTTGTCAGTGGCAGGCGCTTTCACATGGAGACTCTGCGCTCTGCCATCAGTTCCCTGCGACAAGGGGATTTCATGACTTCTGTAGACATCAAAGATGCTTACCTTCATATTCCTGTGTTCCCAGGTCATCAAAGGTTCCTCAGGTTCGCTCTGATGGATCAACATTACCAATTTGTGGCCTTGCCCTTCGGCCTCACTTCAGCTCCCAGGGTGTTCACCAAGGTGCTGGCTGGCGTGATGTCTCTACTCAGATGTCAGGGCGTCCGCGTGCTTCCCTATCTGGACGACATCCTCATCACTTCCCAGTCTCTACATCAGGCAGAGTTGGATACTCAGCTGGTGGTGTCCACTCTGGAGTCATTTGGATGGGTGATCAACCACCCCAAGTCCTCACTGTCCCCTTCCTTGGTAACTCCATTCCTAGGAATGAATCTGGATACAGTTCAGGCAAGGATCCTTCCTTCCTCAGCAGAAGGTGGACAGTCTGATTGCACAGGCTCAGTCCCTCCTAGCTTGTCCCCATCCCTCCATCAGGCAGGGGATGCAGCTGGTGGGCCTGATGGTGGCGTGCTTCGAAGCGGTCCCTTATGCTCAGTTCCACTTGAGGCCTCTGCAACTTCACCTATTGTCTGTATGGGACAAGGACCCAGCATCCCTGGACAGGGTCTGTGTGCTCTCCCCCCTGGTCAGGAGGTCCCTCTTGTGGTGGATGGATTCAAGGAACCTGTTGGGGGGCAGATCCTTTCTTGCCCCTTCCTGGGAGACGGTCACCACGGATGCCAGTCTGTCAGGTTGGGGGGGTTTCTGGAAGTCCCTGCGGTTCCAGGGGGGGGTGGGGCCCTCAGGAGGCCCACACTCCTATCGATGTCTTGGAGCTGCGAGCGATCAGGTTAGTTCTGGCTCGCTTGACTACTCATCTTCAGGGCCTGCCTGTTCAGGTGCGCTCGGACAACCAGACGGCAGTTGCCTACATCAATCATCAGGGAGGGACCCGGAGCAAGGGGGCCCTCCAGGAAGCGTCTCTGATCCTGACTTGGGCGGAGGCCAATGTCCCCTGCATTTCAGCTGTGTACATCCCGGGGGTGGAAAATTGCCTGGCGGACTCTCTGAGCAGGGGGACCTCTCACCAGGGAGAATGGTCCCTATGCAGCAGGGTGTTTCAATCTCTGTGTCACCGTTGGGGCCAACCAGATGTGGATCTGTTTGCGTCCCGCCACAATCACAAGCTTCCAGCTTTTGTCTCTCTGTCCAGGGATCCTCTGGCCCTGACCTCGGATGCGCTAGCAATGTCATGGAAGGACTTTCAGTTCCTGTATGTCTTCCCCCCAATTCCCCTGCTGGGCAGGGTTCTGCGCAAGATTGCTCTGGAATGGGTGCCAGCAATTCTGGTGGCCCCCAGGTGGCCAAGAAGAGTGTGGTTCGCAGACATGGTACAGCTGGCAGTAGATCAGTACGCTCTGCCCTTGGTTCCAGACCTGATCACTCAGAGCTCACTACGCCATCCCAATTTACAAACTCTGGCTTTGACGGCTTGGCTGCTGAAACCTCCATCTTGATGGAGAAGGGGCTGTCTTCCTCAGTTATGGATACTTTGATTAAAGCTAGGAAGAAGTCTTCCTCTTCCATTTATTACAGGGTTTGGCATGCCTACATTGACTGGTGTGAGTCTAAGTCTCTTACCTGTCGTGTCTTCTCTATTCCCAGGATTCTGGAGTTCCTGCAGCATGGGTTGGAGATGGGGCTCCAACTCAGTACTCTGAAGGGTCAGGTTTCTGCCCTGGCTATTTTTTTCCAGAAGTCCTTTGCTCAGCACCCTCTGATCAGGCCTTTTTTCCAGGGGGTCACTCATGTGCGTCCCCCACGTAAACCTATGGTGCCTGTTTGGGATTTGAACTTGGTTCTGTCAGCCTTGCAGGGTGCTTCCTTTGAACCTGTGCAGGATGCTGCCTTGGCCATTCTTACGCTCAAGGTTGTGTTTCTGGTGGCTATCACTTCTGTCAGGCGTGTGTCTGAGTTGGCGGCGCTGTCCATTTAGCCCCCCTACTATGAGAGGCAACAGGACAAGGTGGTGTTTCGTTTCAAACCTGATTTTCTGCCTAAAGTAGTGTCTGCTTTTCATTTGAATCAGGATATTGTTCTTCCTTCTTTGTGCCCTAATCCTAGCAATGCTAAGGAGAGGGTTTTGCACTCTTTGGATGTGGTTAGGTGTCTGAAGTACTATCTGGTGGCTACTGCACCTTTCAGGAAAACTGATGCTCTTTTCGTGGTCCCTTCTGGTCCTAGGAAGGGTTTGGCTCCTGCCAAGTCTACTAACACCAAGTGGATTCGTCAGGCTGTGATTCAGGCCTACTCTGCTAAGGGGCAGAATCCTCCCTTCCGCCTTACTGCTCATTCCACTCATGCTATTGGTGCCTCTTGGCCTTTTCAGCACCAGGCTTCTGTTGAACAAGTTTGCAAGGCTGCTACTTGGTCTTCTGTTCATACCTTTTCAAAGTTTTACAAAGTTGATGTTAGGGCCTCAGCTGATGCTGTTTTTGGCCGAAAGGTTCTGCAGACGGCAGTGGTTTAAACTGCCTGTTGCTGATTTTCTTGGGGATCCCACCCTACTTTATGGACACTGCTATTGGATGTCCCAACTATAAGTATTAGATTTGGAGCAGGACGTACTGTATACTAAGAATAATACAATTCTGTGATTGCTCACCTGTAGAATTGGTATTATAAGTATACAGTACGTCCTGCTCCAACCCACCCTTGGTTTGCATTTTCCTGGATCCCCTGTATGGTGATTGTTATCATTGTTATAGTTGATAATTTGAATTGTTTAATGCTCCCGGCTTCTCCTTAACTGCTTTTCAATGCTGGGGATTTGTGGGAGGTCCCTGGGTATTTGAGGGGCGGGGAGGAGCCTATTTTCGATGTCTCTGCAGTCCAGCGCCATCTGGCGGAGTATATCCCAACTGTAAGTATTAGATTTGGAGCAGGACGTACTGTATACTCATAATACCAATTCTACAGGTGAGTAATCACAGAATTGTATTTTTTGCTGGCCTAAAGGAGATGTTGCTAGAATGACTATCGCCCCATGGGGGCTCCCTATACTTCCAGATCTACTGACTCAGGGACCAGTCCAACACTCAGGCCATCCGAACTTGAGCCTACTAAAGCAACAGGACTGTTGCCTAGAATTGTCATGACCCTCCTTAATAAGCATTCTACCCCAGCGGTGCTTGAATTCCTGCAGAAAAGATTTGAGTTAGGCCTTGCCCTAAGTACTTTGAGAACTCGAGCTTCGGGTTTACCAGTTATTTTAGACAATGCTAGGGAAAAACAAATTGGTCAATAGATTTTTTTTTTCTACAGGGAGCAAGGGACCGGTGCACTGTATCCGCTGCCCTTTTTGGGATTAAGTGTTGGTTCTTAACGTGGACCAAAACCCACCCAAACCTCCCCGAGAATCTATAAGATCCCCGGGCCAATAGATTCCCCCCCACGGCATCCAAAATCGTCAAAATCCTGGGTTTTGGTTCACTTTAAGAGACTCTGTCGACACCCTTTTGAACATATTGAAGAAGAATCCACCAAGATTTTTTCCCTTAAGACTAACATTTTGAGGGGGGCGTGTCCCGACCGTGATGAGGAGAGGCAGCAGTTAGCTGAGCTCCCGTTGCTTGTGACCAGGTTACCCTTTCAACGACCAGCAGCTGACGACAGAATAGGATGCCGAGGAGGAGGAATCAGAGGGGAGGCAGCGGAGGTGGAAAGAAAAGCCCCCCAAAGTGGCAAACGGCCGGGAAGCGGCTGAGACGAGAAGAGGAGGAGGCCAGCAAGATGGTGCCTGAGCCAGTGAGTGAGGAAGAGAACGTGGCGGAGGAGCTCAGACTCACCAGATCATCGGGGGAGGCGACTGAAGACGAGCGAGGGAGCGGCGATAGTCCTGTGAGAGGGCCGGCGGCGGCAGCTGATGAGAAGCCGCAGCGGCAGTCACGGAGCCCCGCGGGGAAGAGCATACACCCAGACGGAGGTGGGTGTACCAACATGGCGGCGGGCGCGCTCGTCACCTGAACTCGGGCCGCAGGCGGTGAATGATGTTAGCTCGCCCAGCTCGCAGTCAGTGCAGAGCCGGGAGGGCGGCATGGCAAGTACTCCTGTAACTGCGGGGAGAGTGGACGTCGGTCCCTTCCTTGGGAAGGGGGGAGGAGCCGGGATATCTGTAGAGAGGGAGGGAGAGACAGTCCGGGACCCTCCAGCAGAAACCCAGGGTCTGGGGTTTATACTGGCCATATTTCCTCATGTGCCCGGGAGATACCGGTCCCCCCACTCCTGCAACAATTCACGTATGTGCCCAGAGGCTCGTCTGCGCCTTCTGTTTGTATGACCTCCCTGCCTAATAAAGGGAGTGCCTAAAGTGAGGTGGCAAGGGGCGCCCTCCCACAACCTCAACTGTTAAAGAAAACAGGAGCTGTTTGTTACAGTATGGAGCGGTCGGGTGAGAGCCGGCAACTGATGGTGGGCTCTCCACTGTCTTCACTGTCCCCATCTCCTGAGAAGGTGGCAAGTCCATGGGCTTCAAGCCTCATGCCCATGTCTCCTGTGGAACCTCTTGCCTCCCCCGCATCTGCCAAGCTGACAGAATCTGGTGACGACTGGGGGTTGCCAACTCCCCCAGCCCCTTCGGTTAATAGAGAGGCATGTGAACCTGAGATCCACTTGGCCACCATCTCCCTCTTGAAAGGTCTCCCCACCAAAGCCGATATTGAAGAGCTGATTTCTAAATACGCAGCTGTGCATAAACGAGAAATTGCGGCTGTTAAAAATCAGGTGTCTGTTGTCGAGTCCAGAGTCAACATTCTTGAAACTGAGAGATCTGTGGAAGTGAGTCGCATACAAGCCCTTGAAGACAGATGTAACCGGCAGGAGGCCATGATCCAAGCATGCCATCTTCACCTCGATGACCTCGAAAATAGAAGTAGAAGAAACAACTTACGGCTGAGGGGCATCCCGGAAGGTGAGGCGGGCGAAGACCTAAAACAAATTGTGTATACCATTTTCAACCTGGTTTTGGATAGAGACTTGTCCACCAATATAGAGTTAGACAGAGTCCATCGGGCTTTGGGGCCAAGGAATCCAGATCCCGCCTATCCAAGAGACGTTATCTGTCGAGTTCATCACTATGCTTTAATGGAAGACATCTCTAGAAAAGCTTGGAATAAGGGCGCAGTGGAGTATAAAGGAGCTACGATCAAGATTCTTCCGGATCTCTCTAGGCGGACTCTACAAATGCGGAGATCCCTAAAACCCTTACTCGAGGTTATTGTGAAAAGAGGAGCCACTTACAGATGGGGGTTCCCGTTCCATTTGATAGTGAGGAGGGACCGGAGTTCTTACGTGTTAAAGTCCTACCAGGACCTGGAGGGACTGTTCAACTTCTTGCAATGTGACCCGATCCGGATTCCTAATTGGTTCAAGAGTGAAATCCCGTCACTACCAGGGTTTCCGGTGAGGGAGAAGCGCCAGGGGCCGAGGAGCTTCCATGACCTTCGACGACTCAAGAGGCCATCGCGGCGACCTGAGGCAGAGGAGGCGTGAACGGGTCTTGGTTCCAGATCTTTAACTATGAAAGGACTCTCTGTGTGTCGGGATGACTCCCTGGTCTTCCTTGCCCTCCCCTGAGATTTGGTTGGGTTGGGGGGTGAGGCAGACCCGAGGTCAGCTTGGATTGACTCTGCTGGATACTTGGTCATTATGCGTTTTCCTCTTGTTTTCTTTTACTCCTCTCTTCCTTCTGACGCGGTGACCAACTGACCAGAGAGCTGCCCAGTTGGTTTGTCTTTATTGTTTGGCCGCTCCCGGGTTCGTTAGCAGGGACCTGGGGGTGACTTACTGTTTCATAACACTGTTAGGATTTGGTTTTGAATATTCGTTGGCTGTCATTACAGTTGCATTGCTCCGGTCTCGGGCATGCGGGCTGAGGTTCCTAGGGCGCTTTTTCCCCGGATCGGACTCGCATCCCCCCCAATAGGTTGGTCCTGCAGATGCTTGTCGTCAATAGGACCCAATTTGGTTTTCCGGTTTAGGGAAGGTTTAGTGTTTTGTCCCCGAATCCCTCCCTTCTTTTTTATATTTTTCTTTTTTTCATTGTCCTGTCCCCACCCCCTACCCTACTCCTCATTCCCCCTCTACGCCCCTGAGCCTAGATGTCGGATCTAAAAATAATTTCGCTAAATACGAGCGGGATGAATAGCCCAGAGAAGAGGTCCTTGGTGCTGAGGAACTTACAGGGCCTTGGGGTTCAGGTTGCGTTCCTCCAAGAGACCCATTTTAGGGCGTCCAATCCACCCTCCTTTGGCAGTAGACATTTCCCGAAAACCTATCACAGCCGCACCCCGGATTCTAGGTTGAGAGGAGTTTGTATAGCCATAGAAGCTTCCCTCCCCCGGGAGCTAGTTGACTTTAAATCCGATGAAGACGGGAGGTGGCTGTTCTTGAAGGGTCGGGTCGCATCCTCGCTATTCACATTTGCGAACATCTATGTGGCTAATTCAGAGCAGATAACATTCCTGGGTAAAGTTTTGGAGGAGCTTGCAATGTTTGGGGAGGGTGAATTGATCCTGGGTGGTGATTTCAACTTAGCCCTGGACCCCCTTCTGGACACCTCCAGGGGATCCCCCACGTGTCGTACGCCAAGCTAAAGCGGCTAAAGAAACTGCTTGCCCTGCATCAATTAGTCGATCCGTGGAGGATCCACCATCCCGATACCCGTGACTACACCTTTTTCTCCCCCCCACACGGATCCTACTCTAGAATAGATATGCTTCTGGTGACTTATAGTGCTCTATGCCGAGTTCTGGACACGGAGATAGGCTGCATAACCATTTCAGACCATGCGCCGGTCATGATTAAATTAGCGCTCCCACACCAGGGACCTAAGAGGTGGACCTGGCGCTTAAATAATTCCCTGCTGGACACTCGCAAGGGGTACTCGCAGAGATCCAGAGAGATATCAGGGACTTCTTTGAGCTCAATATGTCGCCTGAGGTCAGCCCAGGGGCCCTGTGGGAGACACATAAGTGTTACATCAGAGGGTCCTTAATAAAATTGGGTGCAAGACTTAAAAAAGAGAAAGTGGAGGGAGTCCTGAGGCTCATTAGTGAGATCAGGAGGTTAGAAACCCTACACAAGAAATCCCTTGCTCTCACTCACCTCTCGGCCTTGGCAGAGTCTAGAGAAAAACTTAAAACGCTTTGTTTGGACAAACTTAAAGCACAGAAGTACAAGTGTCGTGGGAAATTTTATGAGTCCGGCGACAAATGTGGGAAATTACTGGCGCGGGCTTTAAGGGCCGAGAGGGTGAAGACTTATATTCCGAGAATCACAGACCAGAGGGGGAGGGCGGTGCACTTGGCTGAAGATATTGCAGAGGCTTTTAAAAAGTTCTACGAAGAGTTGTATAATCTTCCCAGGGCGGTGGGCATGGAGAGGCACGAAGTGATGTTGCGTTACTTAAGGGAGTCGGGTATGCCCAAATTGCCGAGTGATATTATAGAGGACCTGGAAAGACCACTTTCGCTAGAGGAGGTCCAGAGGGCGGTATCTGGAGCTTCGGGCGGAAAGGCTCTGGGGCCCGACGGATTTAGCATTGAACATTACAAAAAGATGCTGCTTCTGCTGGCCCCCAGACTCTTGCAGGCCCTCAATTCTTTCAAAACAGGTGGTCATATGCCCCCAGATGCACTGAGAGCCCACATATCGGTCATCCCCAAAGAAGGAAAGGATCCTGGTCTCTGTGCAAGCTATGTGCCAATATCGCTCCTGAACACAGACATTAAGATCTTTGCAAAAGTGCTGGCTTCTAGGTTAGCCCCTCACTTACACCATGTTATTGATCTCGATCAGGTGGGTTTTATGCCTCATAGAGAGGCAAGAGACGATACTGTAAAAGTCCTTAAACCGGACCTTCACCATGATTTGTTGAAAAGCTCAAACCCTTAAAAAACTATTCCCCATCATCTAAAACAAATATATTTAAAGTTTTTAGTCAACTTACTTATTATTCTTTCCCCCACTGGGCTTTAACTCTGTTCAGGACTTTAGGATACGGGCGCCGCCATCTTGATTCAGAAGCATCACACTTACTGAGGAGAGGAGAGTGGGATAAGGTACAGGGGGGCGGGTTATAGCTGTCCTTTGCTCAGACAGAGCAGAGCTGGGGTCAGGTAACGGTCAGCAGTCCCAGAATGCAGAGCAGCACAGTCAGGAGGCACTTCCTGTTTGCAGGCTGCCTGATAAGATGGCGGCTTCCATAAGCCGCCATCTTGGATGTTTAAAGGCTCATAACATGCAGTAGATGCAGGTAGGATGATTTTTAATGTGAACAATCTGTATGTACAGGGTGTGGGAAACATATAAGATAGACTCTTATTCAGAGTGAAGGTCCGCTTTAACTGGTTTCAGTGGGCCCAAACTTGTAACATCCCATCCCTTTTGTTGGCCACCGACGCGGAGAAGGCCTTTGATAGAGTGAGTTGGGAATTCATGCAGGTCACTTTAGGACACATAGGCCTCGGCCCCAATGCTTTGGGGTGGATTAGTGGCCTGTATAGCGCCTCCTCCGCGTCGGTGCAAATGAATGGCACACTCTCAGATCCGTTTGGTATCTCTAATGGGACGAGACAGGGGTGTCCACTGTCCCCTCTAATTTTTATTCTAACTCTCGAACCCCACCTGTGTAAGATCCGGAAGAATGGGGATATAAATGTATGGGTGGACCCTCGGGCAACTATAAAGTCGCGGCTTTTGCTGATGACCTTATCCTGATATCAGAAGTCAGAAGCTTTACATTTAAATATCCCTGTGAAAAGGTTTAAAACTTTACAGAATTCCTTCTCCTTTAAATCCTCGGGAGTTAGTGTGACATACTTGGGAACGAAGATATGCAAGAACTTGGCCAACATCTTCACTCTAAATTTCCCCCCCTTGCTTAAAAAATTTGAGGAAGAAATATCTAGATGGTCGACTGGGAAACTTTCGTGGTTCGGCCGGTGCAATGCATTGAAGATGGTGCTGTTGCCCAAGCTCCTCTACCTGATGCAGGCCCTCCCAGTGACCATACCACAGTCCTTTTTTCAGAAGGTGAATATCCTCTTCCGTATATTTGTTTGGGGAGGTGGGAGGCCGAGAATAAACAGGTCCATCCTAACTAGGAGTAAGGAGCAGGGTGGATTGGGACTCCCTGACCCTAGACTTTTTATTACGCTGCGGTCCACCTTAATAGAGTAGTCGATTGGTGCCTACATAGACGTCACAAGCATTGGGTTTCCATAGAACAAAGCCTAGTTGGGGCTCGGATGGAGTGTATTCCTTGGGCGGACCGGAGTGACATTCCATTGGCAATGAAACACGCCCTTGTAGGGACTATGCTGAGAGTGTGTCATCAATATTTTGGTTCGATGGGTCTCTCCCCAAGCCCCTCACCGATGGTTCCTGTCCTAGGTAACCCTGGGTTCCCCCCGGGTTGTAGGGGTTCGACCCCGGAGGCTTGGAGAGCTTCTGGAATTTTCAGAGTTAGTCACTTTATGGGGGAGGGGGATTGGTGGGATGTGGAGAGGTTGGCTACGGAACGAGGGATCCCCAGATGGTCGATGTGGCAGCGACAGCAGCTCTCACATTTCCTTTACACACTCAGAGAACATAGGGCGGAACATAGAGGGCTCTCCCCATTTGAAGAGCTTTGCTCAAGTAAAAATGCGGAAAGCCACACCCTCTCATACCTCTATAAGATGTTGATTAACCCCCCAGACCTAGCCATCATTTGTGGGAAAATGGGAAAGAGATCTCGACAGGACCTTCACCTCGAAACAAATTAGTAGGCTACTGCAATGGCCCCATAAAACGTCAATCTGCACCAAGTTCCAAGAGTGTAGTTACAAAATATTGACGTGGTGGTACAGAGTGCCGAAGACAATTAGCAAATGGTTCCCCGGAGTGGAGACGAGGTGTTGGAGGTGTGGAGACGAGGAGGGCTCATTGCTTCACATATTTTGGTCCTGCCCCAGGGGACAGGGTCCGAGAGGTGGCTGGGAGGGTTGTAGGTGAGGAGGTAACAGACGACCCTGCTCTGTGTCTACTTCACCTGGCACAGAAGCCGCTTAAAAAATATCGATGTTCCTTGATAT
Organism: Gastrophryne carolinensis; assembly: GCA_027917425.1. Taxonomy (NCBI): domain Eukaryota; kingdom Metazoa; phylum Chordata; class Amphibia; order Anura; family Microhylidae; genus Gastrophryne; species Gastrophryne carolinensis. The sequence continues at coordinate 127,454,774 of CM051239.1, forward strand.
GCCATCTCCTCAATGTGGCCAAGGTATGCATTCCCCTCTTATGGAAAAAAGAAGACCCCCCCCCCACCTTGGCAATGTGGGCGTTGAAAGTTAATGAGACAATGAGGTTTGAGGGCACCTCTGGTGTGGGTGGCTTTGAGAAATATTTGGCAACCTGGTTTCATTGGACTCAGTTTACTGAATCGGAGGATTACAAGCACATTCTCGCTGGGGTGTAGTTAACCGGTACTGCTCTGGGGCGCCCCTCCCCCCTTCCCCCCTTTCTCCCTTGTCCCTCCCCTTCCCCCCCCCCCCCTTTTTTCTTATTTCTTTCTCTTCTTATTTTACTTTATTTTCTTGTTTGCCTTCTCGTGGCATTGGTGTAGAATCTTGTTGTTCTATCTGTTTACATTTTTAGAGAAGTTCCATGAAGAATGCGTGGTCCCCCACCTTGTTGGGGTGCTCACAGTTCGAAGTGAAGTCGTCGGACCTTGTGGTAGGTCCCTGGCGACAGTACATAGTTAGCAGAGACAACAAAACGTGAGAATTTTTCAACCTGTTTATTGTGGACTATGTTACATCTGCTTACTTTTTTTTTGCATTGTGCACCTGAGATGCTTGTTATGTGTACAGATTATTAAAACAAAATTAAGAATTAAAAAAAAAAAAAAGACTAACATTTTGTCAGTCTCCTCGCCTTTCCTGCCCTTTAAGGCATCGTGAGCGCGCCATACCACGGACTGCATGCAGCAGCAGACATGCTCAGCTGCATGGTTTTAACAGAGCAGGCTCTTCTTCTGTCGCATGCTCCACAGTGACACCTGCTGTTCAGCCCATTGGAAGTGCACAAGGCCTAGAGTGTAAGCTCTTGGACTTGATTTCACCTCCTGGTGTCCTGAGTTTGAATGGACAGGAAGTGACTTCACCAGACTCTGGCACATCCCTCCCTGTGCTGATTGATAGCCCTATTTAAGAGGACAGCTGGCCTACAGCCAATGCTGTGTTATCAGCTTACTTCCTGGACCTTGTTTTTCCTGATTCCTGAATACCTGATCGAATACCTGGATTTATATACGGACGGATAACCTGATTTTTGACGCGGATTGCTTATGGACTTTGCCTGTTTTCTGCCTGCCTCTGACCCCGGATTCACCATTGGACTGCTCAGACTTTTTATTTGCTCTTTGGAGTTTTTTCTGCTTCACTTCGCCCCATACCTGGAGCTCAGCTCAGCTCTCCCCATGATTGTAGCCAGGAGGCTTGACAGTATAACACAGCCATAACATGAGCTTCGGTGGGGAACCCTGTCAATTTGATAATTTAATGCAGCAAGTCTTTTCCCTCTGTGCAGCCGTCCAGGGCTTACAGGGAGGCTTTACTCAGCTTGTGGATCGGCTAAATCAATTCACGCCCCCGACAGTATCTTCTGCTACAGCTGTTCCTACCACACAGGGGGCAGATTCCGGGGTCACCCCTGAACCCCAAGTTCCTTTCCCGGAATTTTTCTCAGGAAATCGCCAGAAGTTTCGTGCTTTTAGGAACAGTTGTCAGTTATTATTTTCTCTGCAACCACGAACCTATGCTGCTGAGGAAGTCCAGGTCAGAATTGTTATTTCCCTTCTGCAAGGGCCTCCCCAAACATGGGCCCATTGTCTTCTGGAGCAAAATCATCCTTGTCTGGCCTCTGTTGATCTTTTCTTTTCTGCTATGGCAGCCATCTATGATGATCCCGGACATGTTGCATCAGCAGAGGCAGCTCTCCGTAATTTGCGACAGGGTCGCCGTCCAGTTGAGGAATATGTTGCCGATTTTCATTGCTGGAGTTTTGACACCCTGTGGAATGAGCCAGCTTTAAAACATCAGTTTCGTTTAGGTCTTTCTGAACTGATTAAGGATGAACTGGCCCACTTCGACACTCCTGAAACTTTAAATGAACTTATTCTTGCAGCCATTCAGGTGGATCGCCGGATGCGGGAACGCCGTGAAGAGCGTTAAGCCCTAGCCCAATGGTTTGCTCCACGGTCCTCGCCTGCATCACCTGACTCTCCACAGACCGATTTGGGGGTTATCAAGCCCATGCAACTGGGAACCATCCTGGCTGCTTTGTCCCAAGAGGAAAGACTGCGCCGGAGGCGGCTAAACCTTTGCATGTACTGCGGGAACCCCGGACACTTTTGGGTTAATTGTCCCACCAGACCCGCAGCTATGAAGAGATCAACACCTCTTATTAAGAGCACACCACTTCCTGTGCCTGGTTCTCACCTCTCTGTGCTTCTTAGTTTACAACTTCCTGGAGGAAGGGTTGAGACCAGGGCCATGATTGACTCCGGGGCCTGCAGCTGTTTCATGGACTTAGAATTCGCACAGACTCACAATATTCCATGTGAAGTTCGGCCTACCCCTCTGCTTCTCACTTTGGCCGACGGATCTACCGTCAAGTCCGGACCGGTGTCCCATAGAACTAAATCGCTTGGCTGCTCTACTCCTGATGGACACTCAGAATTAATACACTTTGATTTAATGCACTCTCCTTTGTACCCTATTATTTTGGGTTTCCCGTGGCTCTCTATACATAACCCCGTCATCGACTGGTCTTCCGGTTCAGTTTCTTTGTTCTCTCCCTATTGCAACCAATTTTGCAGACAGCAGGAGAGTAACCTCTCTGTAGTAACCCTTAATCCACCGGATTCCCTTCCGCCTGCGTATCTAGAGTTCCAGGATGTGTTTGACAAAAAAGGTGCAGACCAGCTACCTCCTCACCGCTCTTATGACTGTCCAATAGACCTTCTACCTGGGTCGGCCATCCCTTTTGGACGTATTTATCCGTTGTCTGAAGCCGAGTTACAGACTCTCCGTGAATATATTGATGAAAACCTGGCTAAGGGTTTTATTAGACATTCCACTTCGCCTGCAGGAGCAGGGATATTCTTCGTGGAGAAGAAGGATGGGTCTCTGAGACCCTGTATAGATTACCGGGCCCTCAATCAAATTACAGTCAAGAACCGATACCCTTTGCCCTTGATTTCTGAACTCTTCCAGCGTTTGGGGTCCGCTCGGTTCTTTACCAAGTTGGACTTGAGGGGAGCCTACAACTTAATTCGGATCCGTCAAGGTGACGAATGGAAGACGGCCTTCCGCACACGATATGGTCACTTTGAATACCTGGTCATGCCGTTCGGACTCTGTAATGCCCCTGCAACCTTCCAGCACTTTGTAAATGACGTGTTCCGGGATTATCTTGATATTTTCGTCATCATCTACCTAGATGATATACTAATCTTCTCGTCCTCCCTCTCGGAACATCGGGAACATGTCCGTCGTGTCCTTCTGCGTCTTCGAGAGCATCAATTATACGCCAAACTGGAGAAATGTCAGTTTGAACAACCTTCTATTCAGTTCCTGGGGTTACTTATCACCAGTACCGGCATTGTGATGGATCCTGAGAAGGTGGCTGCCGTCTTGGACTGGCCACAACCTATGAATCGCAAGTACAGCGTTTCATTGGCTTCGCCAACTTTTACAGACGTTTTATTAAAGATTTCTCACAGATAGTCCGCCCTATCACCGATCTCACCCGTAAGAATACTCCATTTGTCTGGTCTGAAGCTGCTGAGGAGGCCTTCTCTCATCTCAAGGAGCGTTTCACTTCTGCCCCTATCTTGAGACATGCCGACCCCGAGCTCCCTTTTGTACTTGAAGTAGATGCCTCTGTCAATGCTGTAGGAGCAGTACTCTCTCAACGAGAATCTGAGCAAGGAGAACTCCATCCCGTAGCCTTCTTTTCCAGAAAACTGTCTTCAGCAGAGCAAAACTATGATGTTTGTGACCGAGAACTTCTTGCTATCAAACTTGCCCTGGAGGAATGGCGTTATCTATTGGAAGCTGCCAGACATCCAATTTTGATCCTCACGGACCACAAGAACCTGGAGTACCTTCGGTCTGCAAAAAGACTCAGGCCAAGTCAGGCAAGGTGGTCACTATTCTTTTCCAGATTCTCTTTTCATATTTCTTACCGTCCAGGAAACAAAAATACCAAACCTGATGCACTCTCCCGTCTTCATCCTTCTGACCAAGGTCCTGAACCTGTGGAACCCACTATTTTGCAACCAAACCATTTTTTGTTACTTGAATCTGAACTCATTGCTGAGATTCGACGAGCATCCGATTCTATCCCAGAGAACCTACAATCTGAACTATCACGAGTAGATGGAATTCTGGTCCATCAAGAAAAGATTTTTGTTCCTGAATCTTTACGTTCCAGGGTTCTGGCCGAATTCCATGATCACCCCTTGGCAGGCCATTTCGGGCTCAAGAAGACGCTACATCTGATTCAACGTCATTTCTGGTGGCCCACCTTAAGAGCAGACTGTATAGGGTCGATTCAAAGAAACATGTAACAGCTTGGATTTTGGTGCCGATCATCCTATTTTTCCCGTACGCTCGTGCGTTCGTATGAACTTGCGAGTGATTCTATAAGCAAATACATTTCTATCCTAAAATGTACGTCCGTTCGTATGGCAGTTCGGGAATCAGACCTATGTCAGTTTCCATCCTGAATTTTCTGTTTCATTTCTCAGGTTGCAACATTGGTTTTGCCCTTTTTCCTTTTTTGTCTGGACGTAAATCCTTCTGATCTTGCGGCTGCGCACTACAAACTTACCTCATTAAAGTGCATTCTAAATATTTGGTCTTTTATTTTTCTTTATTTCATTCATTTTGTAGTAACCAACCATTAATGAATGCATTTGCATAAGTAAATCTTACTTTGTTTAATTTTTAGTTAACTTGCATTTTTTACTTGTGGATTTAATTTTAATATTTTGGCTTCAAATGGTACAACTTAAAATTTTGTGTGTGGTTACCCACACCCTCTCCATACAGATTGCTCTCAAAAATAAAAAAACACCCAGCAACTTCGGCATGTTATGAGTCTAGAAACAGCCAAGATGGCGGGTCAGGTATTATCGGGCAGCCTGCAAACAGAAAGGGCCTTGTGACTGTGTTGCTCTGCATTCTTTGATTTCTGACCTTTCCGTGCCCCCAGCTCTGCTGTGTCTGTGCAAAATACAGCAGTAACCCACATCCTGCACTTTATCCCGCTCTCCTCTCCTCAGTAAGTGTGATGCATCTGACCAAAGATGAGCTTAAATAATTAAACAAAGCAAAGGTAAACAACTACACCAATAAATTCAATCTAAAAATATTATTCTAGTACATCAATTTAAAAATAAATAACAAAGGACATAAGTTTCTTTAATTAACGCAAATATATGGATGTATTGCAAAATAAAGGTTTACATGCAAAGGACTAATTAAGGTCCACATTAAAATGCTTTTATAAGGCATACATGAATCAGGTATGCATTGCTATACAATTTATGGCCTCTGCCATGCTGACACATGCAGTTCATTGGAGCTCAAGACGCGCAGACTCCTCCACATAGCCAAAAAACCTGTTCAAGAACAGCAATCCGACTGCTAAAAGGTGTCGGCAGTGGCTTTTTAAAACGTATTTAGAGGTTGGAAAACTGTTCTCTGAATCACACCTAAACACATCCGATTATCCTAAGTTTTACGTTTTGATCCTAAGTTTTAGGATTTGATCCTAAGTTTTACGTTTGGATCCTAAAATTTAGGAACGAACTTCCGATGATCGTAAGAGCATATACGAATTCGCACGTAGGCTCGTGCGAGTCGGAAATGGCCAAAAAAACAGGAAAAAATGACTAACACCCACCCAAACTTACAATTCTCGATCCGAAATCAATTAACTTTTGCTCTTTGAATCGAGGGGTATATCATATGTTTCTTCTTGTGGGACGTGTGCCCGGAATAAACACATAACCACCAAACCTGCAGGTCTTCTCATGCCTCTCCCAGTGCCAGAACGTCCCTGGGAACATATTTCTATGGACTTTATTGTAGAACTTCCACCTTCGGACAACAACAACACTATCTTGGTGGTTGTGGACTATTTAACCAAGTTTGCTCATTTTATAGCTCTCCCCAGCCTTCCTTCGGCCTCAAAGTTAGCACAAGTTTTTGTGAAAGAGATTGTCCGCTTACACGGCCTGCCGTCTAAGATTGTGTCTGACCGCGGTTCCCAATTTACTGCCCGGTTCTGGACAGCGCTCTGTAGGAGTTTACGGATCACTTTGGCCCACTCATCGGCCTATCATCCCCAGACCAACGGACAAACTGAACGGGTGAATCAATCACTGGAGCAGTACATACGATGCTACTCCTCGGCCCTGCAGGACAATTGGACACAGTTACTCCCATTAGCTGAACTGGCTTATAATAACTCTGTCCATTCTTCGACCCACCTCACTCCGTTTGCTGCAAATTATGGATTTGATGCCAAGACCTTGCCTGATACCTGCATCCCAGTGAATGTACCGGCAGCTGCAGATTTAGGAGCTCATCTAACTGCCACTCATCAGATGCTCCGAACAACCCTTCGAGGTGCCCAAGAACGTTACAAAAGGACAGCAGACACTCATCGGTCTTCAGTTTCCAATTTTGCAGTAGGAGATCAAGTCCTGCTCTCTACCACTCATCTAAGGCTTCATCTTCCCTCTAAGAAGTTGGGTCCTAAGTTTATCGGGCCTTTTAAGATTAAGAGAGCTATTAATGAAGTTGCCTTTGAATTGGAATTACCTAATCGCCTGAAGATACACCCAGTTTTTCACGTGTCCCTTTTAAAGAAAGGAACTTTTAGAGATTCCCAAGACAAACCTCCTGATCCAATTATTGTGGATGGTGAAGAGGAATATGAGGTTGAACAGATCCTGGATTCACGGAAGAGAGGTGCCTCCTTTCAGTATCTTGTTCGTTGGAAAGGTTACGGCCCAGAGGAAGATTCCTGGGAGCCATCTAGTAATCTCAATGCTCCACAATTAATCAGAGCTTTTCAGCGAAGACTCTCTAGATCGGCCGCCCAGAGGCGTCCTTTAAGGGGGGGGCAATGTCAGTCTCCTCGCCTTTCCTGCCCTTTAAGGACAGACATGCTCAGCTGCATGGTTTTAACAGAGCAGGCTCTTCTTCTGTCGCATGCTCCACAGTGACACCTGCTGTTCAGCCCATTGGAAGTGCACAAGGCCTAGAGTGTAAGCTCTTGGACTTGATTTCACCTCCTGGTGTCCTGAGTTTGAATGGAAAGGAAGTGACTTCACCAGACTCTGGCACATCCCTCCCTGTGCTGATTGATAGCCCTATTTAAGAGGACAGCTGGCCTACAGCCAATGCTGTGTTATCAGCTTACTTCCTGGACCTTGTTTTTCCTGATTCCTGAATACCTGATCGAATACCTGGATTTATATATGGACGGATAACCTGATTTTTTACGCGGATTGCTTATGGACTTTGCCTGTTTTCTGCCTGCCTCTGACCCCGGATTCACCATTGGACTCTGCTCAGACTTTTTATTTGCTCTTTGGAGTTTTTTCTGCTTCACTTCGCCCCATACCTGGAGCTCAGCTCAGCTCTCCCCATGATTGTAGCCAGGATTGCCACATTATTTATACACATGTTGGAAGCTATTGGGTGGCTATTAAATTATTTATCTTTTTTTATGGCAAAATGTGGCGATAGTGCTCCTTTAAAGGGATATTCCAGGCAAAGGGTTAGTTTAGCCTGCTTTCTGCTCTTCCTATAATGACTGGAGCTGCATCTTTCATTCAGCCTTCTTTATATTTGCTAACAAGCCCAAGTGAACTCATTTTCGTGCTGCACCTCTCACGCTCTGCATGTATTTCGATGGGGGATTTTGATTTCAAAAGACAGGCTCAGAAAATTGAGTCAGCAGAAAGGCTCAAGCTCAATAGGGGAATGCAAAGTGCTTGTGAATAAAAGATGCAGCTCTTGACAACCAGTATGGGGCAAACTGTAAGGAGGCTTATTTAATATTTTGCCTGGAATGTCCGGGCCAAAGCTAGATTCGCCCAGATCCTGGTCAAATTATCCAGTATGCTACCCGCTGATGCTGGCAGGTGGCATGCCGGCCATCAGTACACTTTGAACTGGCATAGGGGTCCCTTGGATCTTTTTCTTTCAATCAAATAGAAAATTTGCTTTTACCATGGCTAGGGTTGACATTCAGTGCTACCAACATGGATGAATTGATAACAAACTCTGACAAGAAACTAAATGTTCTGATTTTTGAAATAATGTGGGAAGAGTGAGGTGAGGTTATAGTCAACAAAATATCATCAGAATCCAGAACAAACAGGAATGGAAAAAAGGGGGCACCCTTGCCTGGTACCCTCCCAATCCTAAACTATTCAGACTTAAATCCCCAATATCTTAAAGATTCATTGGGCTTCTTGTATAACCTTCCTGAATCCCTTAATCTCTTAAAAGTCGCCATGAAGTAAGACCATGTCAAGGTTTCGAAGGCTTTTTGTATGTCCAATGATAACATAATTTCCTGAGATCTAGTATCGGCCAAATTAATTCATTAAATAAAGCTAATAAAAGTAATATGTATGGGTTTTTTTATTAGTTTAATTTAAAACATCAACCTAGTCCAGCCATTATATCACTCAAAACAGACAAACAGCTACTTCAATCAAGCACAGGAGCAGACAATCATACAATGCAGATTTTAAGAAAAACATACATATTGGAAGGCCTGGTGGGGCACCCACCTTTAGGTGAGTTGGCAACCCCCAATCTCCACTGCTGCTTCTGCCTTTAGACAAGCCCCTGCTCACCGGGACGCTGGATACTCCTCACCGGCCACGGTTGCTTGCGGTAGCGCAAAGGATGCCAACAGTTGAGGGCAGATGAACCAAGGGCACATTGAGAGCAGAGTCCAGACTAGCCAGGATCATACACAGGGTATCAGTCCTACAGGCATCAAGGCACAGGGATTGAGCAGATGGATGGTCGAGCATAGCCAAAGGGTCGGAGCTGGGGAGTCAGAGGTATCAAGGTATCTGGAGGGTCAGACAGAATAATAGCCAAACAGGCAGAGGTCGGTCCAGACGGCAGGCAGAAAGTGGTCGGACATAGCAGAGGTTGGTAACAGAAAAGCTGTCTTTAAACACAGAGCAAAGCCTAGCAGGAAACACTATCACAGGCAGTGCATGCATGGGGCGGCCTGACTTTATGTGGCCATCGGCCATTTAGAGGTGAAAAGCAGAGTCAGCCCACTAACATTAACCCTATGAAGCACCTGTGGAATAACTGGCCTGTAATGAACAGCAAAGCAATTAACTAGCATATGGAGGATCTGAAAGCATGACACATATTGTTTTTATTAGCTTTATCAATTAAATGTATGTCGTAATTGCCTGTTGTGTTTTTACCGCTTACCCAGGTGGTTTTCTCATACCCTAAGAATATAATGCCTAGCTTTTAAGCGAATTGGGGGATTACAGACCTAAAAACATCGGAGTCAATTAGTTAGCTAAGTTCCAGTCCTATTACTGTGGGAATAATATTTTTGTTTCATCCACCTGAGCTTTTCTCAGCCTCCTTACTCTGGGCTTAATTAAGATTCATCCTAATTTGCTGCTGTTTGATTAACAGAGCATAAGATGTAGGGTTGACTGCATGACCACATTTTGTCTGTAATTTTTGTGCCTTGCATGCTGGAACAAATATCCCCTTATGTCAGCTTTGAAGGCACCCCATAAAGGGACAGGAAAGTCATTCAGGTAGACCAAGACAAAGACGTTCATCATCCCAGAGGATCTCGTTAACCAAATGCTGGAACAACACTGGGGCATTGCACAAGTCAAACGGTATCATCAGATTTTCGAAATGGCCATACCTGGTCCTGAATGCTGTCTTTCATTTATCCCCCTCTTGGATGCAGATTGAATTGTACTCTCCCCTAAGATCCAATTTCGTAAAGATTCGAGTGCTCCCCAGGTATCAAGTATCGGTGGTAGGGGATATAGTTTTTTGACCGTGATCCTATTCAGGTCCCGGTAGTTGATTCAGGGTCATAGGGAACCATCCTTCTTCTCTACGAAGAAGATCCCTGCACCGGCTAGAGAAGAAGAGTGGCCAAATTAACCCCTTGGCCAAGTTGGTATCTATATACTCCCAGTGGGTCACCAATTCTGATTCAGAGAAAGGATAAATCCTCCCATAGAGAATTGTGGCCCCAGGGAGCAAGTCTATGGGGGTCATAGGGCGATGTGGAGGCAACATATCTGCCACATCTTTTTTACTGAAGACATCCACGTAGTCTTGATAGGCTAAGGGGATCTTCTTCAGCTCCTCCGGGGACTTAATTCCGCTGGACACAATAATTCCTGCAGTTAGATGACCCCAATCGAAAGTCCTTCCCAGGGTTATGATTAACCACGGAAGCTCAAGGATGACTGAGAACTGGGGTGAAACCAGCAAATCGAAGCATAACCATTCATGATGAGACCATTGGCCACTACATAAGAAGGAGCAATTTTGCTAGTAACTGGGCTCCCTTTAAGAGAAGACCCATCAGCAATGAGACAGACAAAGGAGGATCACGGGGCAAATGGTGTGATGTAGCAAAGTTGATGTCCAATAAGCAGTTACATGCCCCAGAGTCCACAATAGCAGAGACTTCAAGTGGCCCTGTCAGCAGTTGCAAAGTGACAGAAAGGGATAAAAAAGTACCTGCGATGGTGGGATGCAAAAAACCAGCCAGACCGGAGGATAATGGCACCCAGCGGATCCAAGGTCCACGTCCACATGCTTCAGAAGAGAAATAAGGGGAAAATGTAAACCTTGATATCTCAGCCATATGTTCTTCAATTAAAAAAACGGCAAACAGTTTACGATAATGCCAAACGTAGCCCAACAGGGCAACAACTGCCTTTGCCTGCTGTATGCTGGTGCTGGTGATTTGATGGGTGAGTTTGTTTTCTTTTTGTGTTTTGCCTGGACTTTCTTTTTAAGATCCAAGCTTGTGACTTCAAGTGTAAGAAGATACCCCCAGAAAGTCAAAATGCCAATTACTATTGATTAAACTAAAAAAAATAGAAAATAAGGTTTTCTAAATACTAAGCAATGCCTAGGTAGATCAAAATTTCATAAACAGTTGAAATAAGAACAAAGAGGCTTTTGTTCCTCTTGAAAATCCTGTTTGACAATATTAGTCTCCCGTTCCAGAGTAGACAAATTAAGAGCTTGTGGCTTAGTCCCAAAATATTAGAAAATGTCCTCAATATTTTAATCAGGCAAAGTAATGATTGGACTTGAGGACAATAGGGCATCATTTGTGCTCCCTCTGTGCACAGACTATCCTACTGATATTTTGATTTGACCTAATAAATGACTAGTGGTTCCATTGATAATATTAAAATAAGGAATGACATTGGACTTTCTTGCCTAGTACCACTTCGTTTCTTAATAGATTTGGATTCAAAACCTTTTTTGTCACCTGAGGGTCCCTATACTGAGCACACAAAATATTACATATTTCTAGCAGAGGGCATCAAATGCCTTTGGCAAATCTTCACCCAGGGGGCATCTGATCCCTGACCAGGTTTTAGGAGAGGCCCAAACTCCCCCACCTCCACCACTGACTATAAAAAAAAAAAAAAAAGTATTTACTCACTTGTGCCTGCGCCCTCTCCTCTTCACGTGGGGGGACAAAATAGGCCCTCTCCCCCGCTACCGTCGACTCTGCTAGCCCCGCCTTTTGTGGGCAGGGTGGATGATGTCACTTTTTTCTTTTTTTTAACTGTTAACCCTTTGTGAACTGGTAAGAGATCCATGAGACCCCTATATCAGTTCACAAGGCTTGGGGGCTGGCAAGTCACCCCCAGCCAGTAGATGACTTGCTATTCACCCCCAGTCCCCCATTATCTGCCTACCCAAAGCCCGTGGGGGTGCGATGCAGGCTTGTAGCCTGCAGGGCCAAGAGCCACCAAGGTTGGCCCCTGTGCCCTGTTCTACAAGCCCTGCATAGCTGGTCCCCGGGGTGGTTATATTTGGTAGGGGGGACCCCATGCCATTTTTGGGGGATTTTTATGTCCCCAGTCCACCCGATGCCTGTCCCTGTGTGTTTCCTTGATTTCCTGCAGCGCTGGGTAAAGCCGTAGCAGGGCTTCAAAGTGTTCCCCTCATTTCCATTCATTCATCACTCTCAACACTCAGTGCACGTGGTCCTGCAGCTGGATCTAACCACAGCAAGCAAGGCTCCTAAAGATGCTCTACAACCTGCCTTTCCCAGCTCAGCCATGTTGGGAATGGAAGCAGAGCCAAGGGGTTGGCTTAGAATACATTTAATATTTACATATATCAGAAGATTTTGAGATTCTTTGAAATTAGTACTTAAGGCAATGATTGTCAGCAGTGGCCTGTTTAAGAAAATAGACCCACATTTTTCATGCCACTCCCACTCTAAATTTTTGAGACTGCCAATTGACTGACCTAAAAAATTCCAGATGTGACCTACCAAACACTGCATCCCAAGCTTCCCTCTAATTTGCATACTGCTCCTGCCCCCAGCCTATCTGAAAGACTAGGCATGGGAACACACCTCAGCTAAAGGGAGTTTTGCAGGGAATCAGAATTTCAGATGTCCCAGGGGAAGGCTAGTAGCAAACCCTGAAGTCTTTCAGACTCCAGGGCCATGCCTTGAGGGTGTTGGTCCACTTTAAAGCAGTCTAGCTTTACAAAAGTTTAATATGGTACAGTGTTTGCATTTTCCTTTGTACAATTTAATGCATTTTTTGATAACCATTACATTTTATAATGCATAAAGGTAGGTGGGTAAACAGTAGTATGCCTAGTGTTTTAAAGCTCTCAGATGTATTGTTGGCTATACATCTTTTCTTCACTCAATACAGCAATCTGTCTGTGCTCAATAAAATGTATCTAAAACATATACATTTAATATAAATATGTGTCCTTTTTCTGAAACCTGACACTACATTAAGACAGATAAAGATGTTCACTACCTATTCATTTCCCCTAGATGTCACTCTAGTTCAAATTATGTATATTATCTATAAAAGATATACAGCGCAAAAAAGTACCCACACACTAGAGCTAGTTTTTTCTAAACCACACTGTTAAGATCACATCCCTTTTTTTTTATAAAGTAGCTTTTACCCAGGTTAATTCAGTTAATAGGACTTATCTTATGATCACTAGAACCATTAAAGTACAGTAAACTCTTTTTTTTTTTTAAATCAGCACAATTTTAACTAGTTGTGAAATGGATGGGTGGATCATTCTGTCATGCCTAGGTGAATAATATCGCTGGGCATTCAAGCTGGGTTGTGAAATTCTTGGTTTAGGAATCAGGACTCGAGACAGGGAGGCGGCTCTTAGCCAGTAGGTCTATTCCTTCCTGGAGGCCATGGTCAGAGGTCACTGTCTGGGGACCAGGGGAGCTAGGTAACTGACTGGGTACAGAAGGACAAATGGCTGAAACCCACCTGCGCCACCAAAGGGGCATGCTGCCAACCACCTGGGGTGTGGGTGGTCCGGTACCCGACGGAATACCCGTAGTCCACCCAGTTCTTCAGCAGTGCTCCTGGGGTTGCACAGACCCCAGGTAGTCCCTTGGTGGTTGCAGACTTGGGGAGGGAAAACATAGTGCAATTGTACACAAGACACAAACAGGTGATCTGGGTCCCAGTGCAGGCTATGGCAGAACTGGGCCCCAGTGCAGGCTATGGTGGAGCTGGGCCCAGTGCAGGCTATGGCAGAACTGGGCCCCAATGCAGACTATAGCAGAGCTGGGCTCAGTGCAGGCCTGTAGAGGATATGGCCCAGTGCAGGCCTGTAGAGGAGCTGGGCCCCAGTGAAGGCCTGTAGCAGAGCTGGGCCCCAGTGCAACCCTGTAGCAGAGCTGGGCCCTAGTGCAGATCTGTAGCAGAGCTGGGCCCCAGTGCAGGTCTTTAGCGGAGCTGGGCCCCAGTGCAGGCCTGGTGCAGAGCTGGGCCCCAGTGCAGGCCTGGTGCAGAGCTGGGCCCTAGTGCAGGCTACGGAGCTGGGCCCCTAGCACGGGCTGTAGCGGAGTTGACCCAGTGCAGGCTGTAGCAGAGCTGGGCCCCAGAGCAGACTATAGGACCAACAATGAAGGGCTATAGGAGCGACAATGAAGGGCTATAGGAGCGACAATGAAGGGCTGTAGGCCAAAGATCGGTGGGATAACAAACAAAGATACAACTGTGTAAGACTGCAAGGCCCAGCATGGACAGCACAGATAAGGACACGAGCTATGAAGGGATGTGAGCCTCAGCACAAACAAGACATGAACTATGAAGTACCATAAGGCCCTGCAAGGACAAGAAGGCAATATGGCCAAAATCACAAAACAGGAAGGCCCGAAGAGCCACAAGGACAGGGAGGTACGCAGGGGAGTTGGAGAGCCTGGCTAGGCTTCGAGAAGACTAATAAAGAATAATCCACAGAGTCAAAGCACATGAATTTATAGGAAACCCAACAGCATGATTAACACCAGATGAGGTCAAACAATGCTGCTCTAGGAGCCAGGGAAGAACCACACAACTCCAGCAGACACAGAGCAATCACACCACAGCAGATAGCAAAGTGGTGAGAGCAGCAGACTTGGAGCGTTGATGGATGGCAGATTCCTTACTGGCCTCGGAAGTGAGGGGGAAACAGGTTCCTCCTCCCCCTCCCCGCCTGGTGGCAGGATGCTTGGGAAGCTTTTGCCAGGAGAGGAAATCTCTTATACTACAGGGGCGGAGCCTCTTTGGAATCTCCCCACATGTTTCTATCTTTGATACTGTAGGGAAGGGACATGGAGGGGGATTTCCCTGGGTAATACGAGGCACATAGGGGAGATTCCACAGATGCTTTGTGCCTGTAGTATAAGAGTGTCCCTCACCTGCCTCCCGGAAATACTCTTGGTTGCATGCCAAGGCAGGAGGAGATGGGAACTGTGTCCCCCTTTCCTCCAGATCCCATTGTGGTGTCTAAAATGGTGGTATTCCCCTTTCCTCCAGATCCCGTTCTGGTGTCTAAAATAGATGCCACAGCTGGCATCTACTGAGGATACCTGGTGAAGTTATGCCCAAAATAGCATTCTAAACGGGGTAAAACGCAGAGGTGGGACTGGCTAGTCCACCAACAGAAAGGCGTTGGGAGTGTCCTGCTGGGGGTTAAGCAAGAACCCAATCTAGGGCAAGCTGTTCCATTTTCTCAGGCGGTGACCAACACGTGTCAGGAGTGTTTCCAGGATAAAGCAGGTTGGTTTATCTATAAACCCACCTCTCAAAACTGTCTATACCCCACCTCTCAAAACTGGTATTTGTAATATATCAAATGCTTGTAATAATGGTCTAGTGCGTCTATCGCATTAAAATATAGATTTAACTTGAGCTCCCTGTCTTAACCAAGAATCTTTGTGTCCGTGGCCTTGCTGGACCATTTTAGGCTGCTAGGCTGGTGAAACAGATGGTGATTTAGGAAAGTGTGTGGTGTGATCCTGTGAAAAGAAAAACAAAGACTCCAGAAAATAACCAGAATGGGGGGAAAGTCATTGGTTCACCCCCCCCCCCTCCATTCCACAGCTGTAGCAAAGACTGGGAGCACATGCTGCTAAGATCCCACTCCACCAAGGCTGTCATTTCTCATCCAGCTGGAGATACAGAGCTCCTCTATGACACAAGAACACCTTTTCCCTTCAAGCCATTCAGCAGCTGAATAGTGACAGTGCTTTGCTTTTATCTTGGGTCATTCCATTTAGGATTAACTGCAGCACTATATCAGTAGCATGGAAATGTAAGATGTATTTGTATAGTACTTTGTAATGTACCATGTAACCTTATCCATGCTTCTTGCCATGTAAAATCCCTGTTCTATTTGCAGTGTTGACTAAGGCTTTTGTTAGAGCTGAAGGTTTAAAGAATATTGTGTGCAAAGGTCTACCAAGGTGCAAAGGTATAACTTCGTCTGAGAGTTCTGGAGCAAAACTTAAGATTCACTATATAAACTCAGGATCTTACACGTTCTTACCAAAATACAAACCAGAAACTTTATCAGCAGACAAATCTTTCTGCAAATATACCCATACTAACAACTCTAATAGGCTAAGTAACACTAAGTAACTACATTTTAAAGAATGAATTGGGAAACCCACCATGGTAGTAAGTAATGAAGTAATGAAAACACACTGGAGCTAATTTACTAACCACTTTGTTGCTATTCATACATTCGCAGATTTTCGTCGCTGTTACCCTCTTTATCAAACAAAATGTGCCATGTTTTTTGTAGTCAATGGCAGTTCTTCCAAGAACTTTAGTTGAATTTTGCATTGATACCAGCTATTTTGAGCTCAGCAGTTAATCCACTTGCGCCAAACAGTTTTCTAAATAAAAATCACACGTTCAGCCATGTGAAGTGCAGCAAAACCCAGAAAAATACTAGTAAATAATCAGTACTCCCTACATTAACTGCTACAGTTATAGCACTGTTTGCTAGAATTACAGTTCTGTTCATCAATATGTTCCCCAGTCGCACAGTGTAAACTAATGAAAACCTGTGAATGTTGTAAATCACACCCAATATGTACTAAGCATGGCTCATCTTTTTGGGAACCTTTGAGTATTTGTCCACCGTTTGCAAGTTAATTGGTTGGTGAGGCCTACCCCCAGCTGCATCAGAATTACTGCACTCCATTCACTGCAACAAAGGTGGTTTGCCAGACACTTCCCACAAAATGCAGGGACACATATGGGTTGATTCAAAGAAACATGTAACAGCTTGGATTTGGGTCACGATCATCCTATTTTTCACGTCCGCTCGTGCGTTCGTATGAACTTGCGAGTGATTCTATAAGCAAATACGTTTCTATCCTAAAATATACGTCCGTTCGTATGATATCTCCCGAACTTGCCTCAGTCAGTTGGCAATCGTAAAATTCACGTTCATGTGCTCACCTGTTGCGGCGGCAGCCTGTTTTTTCTGCTGCTTCCATCGTCCACCTCTTCCAATTACTTGCGTTTGCCTCTGGTTTTCATTGGTTTTTGGCCTCTTAGATTCGTGCGTTCGTATGTTTATAAGATCTTGCGCATGCGCACCCTCAACCAGAAACTTACCTAAACCCCTTAGCGGCTGCATCCAACTTCATTTCTCGGTCCCTCAAACTTACCTAAACCCCTTAGCGCTTGCATCCAACTTCATTTCTCGGTCCCTCAAACTTACCTAAACCCCTTAGCGCTTGCATCCAACTTCATTTCTCGGTCCCTCAAACTTACCTAAACCCCTTAGCGCTTGCATCCAACTTCATTTCTCGGTCCCTCAAACTTACCTAAACCCCTTAGCGCTTGCATCCAACTTCATTTCTCGGTCCCTAAAACTTACCTAAACCTCTTAGCGCTTGCATCCAACTTCATTTCTCGGTCCCTCAAACTTACCTAAACCTCTTAGCGCTTGCATCCAACTTCATTTCTCGGTCCCTCAAACTTACCTAAACCCCTTAGCGGCTGCATCCAACTTCATTTCTCGGTCCCTCAAACTTACCTAAACCTCTTAGCGCTTGCATCCAACTTCATTTCTCGGTCCCTCAAACTTACCTAAACCCCTTAGCGGCTGCATCCAACTTCATTTCTCGGTCCCTCAAACTTACCTAAACCCCTTAGCGCTTGCATCCAACTTCATTTCTCGGTCCCTCAAACTTACCTAAACCTCTTAGCGCTTGCATCCAACTTCATTTCTCGGTCCCTAAAACTTACCTAAACCTCTTAGCGCTTGCATCCAACTTCATTTCTCGGTCCCTCAAACTTACCTAAACCTCTTAGCGCCTGCATCCAACTTCATTTCTCGGTCCCTCAAACTTACCTAAACCTCTTAGCGCTTGCATCCAACTTCATTTCTCGGTCCCTCAAACTTACCTAAACCCCTTAGCGGCTGCATCCAACTTCATTTATCGGTCCCAAAAACTTACCTAAACCTCTTAGCGCCTGCATCCAACTTCATTTCTCGGTCCCTCAAACTTACCTAAACCCCTTGGCGCTTGCATCCTTCTTCATGTTGACGACCCTAAAACTTACCCAAACCACATAATGTACATATGTCTACATGTTTCTAAGCGTGTTTTTTCTTGTTGGTGTAATTGTTTGTGTTTGCGCATATTAGAAAAGACACATTTATGAAGTCTTAAAATATAATTTATTTAAATTATTTTTTGTTATTTGGGATATTTTTGGTTTCAACATAATTTTTTTAGTGGGGTGTTTTGTTTAAAACCCCTTTTTTTTTTTTTTTTTTAATTTTTTTTTCAAAACATATTACAATGTTTTTTGGGTTTCCTTAAAAACACAGATAAAATGGTTTTTTTTTTTAAAAACCCAAAACTTTAAAAATTTAACAACAATTAAAAACTTTTAAAAACTTTTAACCAAAGTAGCCAGGACCAAGGGCACTAATCCTCCTCCTCTTCTTCATCTGTTGGCCCCAACGTCGCCTGTATGGCCAGCAGCTCGGCCACCAACTCCTTCATTCTTTTTTTTTTCTCCGCCAATGTTTTGGGGATCATCCCTGTAACCAATAGAGAAAGAAACATAAATAGGAGTCCCAGACCGGTTTGTATGCTGGAAATAGCTTTGGGGTTAATCAAATACATGTAAATGCATGACATATGTCATTCTTCCAAGGGATACAGTTAATGCATTTCCCACAGGTAAGTCTTTAAACTCCTTAAACCGGACCTTCAACATTATTTAATGAAAACCAATAACTATTCCCAAATGATTCTGCACCAGATCAAAGTAAATTTGGGATTTTTTTGGATTACAGCGCCACCATCTGGACTCTGAAGCATAACACTTAATGAGGAGTGGAGAGTTGGATAAAGTACAGGGGAGTAGGTTACAGTGGTGCATTGGGAATCCAGAGCATAGCTGGGTTGAGGGAAAGGTCATCACTCCCACAATGCATGGCAGCACCTTCCTTTTTTCAATCTGTATCCCATGCTGCCTGTAAATATAGCGCATTCCATATTCCGCAATATTGGTTTGGTTCAGTCTAATAACATGCATTAGATGGCTGAAGGCTGTTTTTCAATGTTTCAAATCTGTAGGTACAGTGTGTTGGCTAATTCTTAGGTTTTTAATACAAGTTAGGGTCCGCTTTAAGCTAACGAAGTGCCCACATGAAAGTGTGAACTACACCTTGGCTACGCCTTTAGTTATGTGTGTGTTATTAGCTAACAAAACATTAATATGAATAATGGCATGGAGACTTACGGAGTTGGTGGCCGACAGATGGCTGGTTGGGGCCAACAGGCTGCCCTTGGTCCTGGCTATGCTGTGAAGAAGTCCCTGGAGAAACATGTGACATTTGGTTAGTACTTGTAGAGAGTCACTATTCCCAACATATCTGGCTCCCAGTCTGGCTGACATCACTCACCTTCGCCAGGATCGACTTCAAGCATCTCTGCTGCCTCCTCCTCCACTATCTCACCCGCTCCAGAAGCTTCTACAAATACATAATAAAGGATAACTTAGTTTTTGGCCTGCCATGTATATCTTTGTGCCTATACATGAAGATTGACATACCAGAGCCTTCCCCATGCGTGGCCAGGTATGACTCCACGCCCACGCGCCTTGGCCCCTCCTCTGTGGTAAGGTCCAGGGGCTGGTCTGAGGAGGCCACAGAGGAGGGGTAGGTCCGTCGCCCGGGAGATCCACCACCTTCACTCACAGATGCAGAGTCATGCAGCACTGGTCGGCCTGTACGTCTCCGGGTGCGGCGAATTCTGAAATCCATTTCCAACACTACCAAAGAAAAGTCATTATAAATAAAGGCATAACTTATACATTTGGAACATATACCATGCAATTGCTTGGTACTTACTTGGGAAATGGATCCCAAAAAACCTCCGCACCCGGGGCATGTGCAGACGTTTCAGGTCCGACCAATGCTGCATTATCTGGGTGTGAGTGAAGGTGGTGCTGGTCACACGGTGGATTTCCGCGATGATCTCCCGGGCGATGTCCCTTTTCTCGCACACATTGGGCGCGAAGTCATACCGGCGCTGAAGCATGATCTGAAAAACATAATGGACACAGAGCTTTTACTTTTACACACAGACCCATATGTGTTGCATCACAAGTTGAGAATTTAATGTCATTAACACACACATTTCGAATGGCAGCCATTTTTTGGGAGTGCCTTAAAGAGGACGTTGACTGTGATTGACAGTCTGGTCTTATGTTATATGTATCACACACCATGTACATACAGATAATAGCCAACATCAAGAATCAGGCCACCTGCATCTATGGCATGTTAGGATGGTTTAAACATCCAAGATGTAGCCTAATGCTTAGGCTTTTGGACCACGTGTGTGGCTTCCCGTTGTGTTTTTATGGCTTAGGAAAACAGTGTTCCTCAAACATCCGCATCAAGGTCCGAGACAGGCCAGGTTTGCCAGCTCGCCCCGCTACTCCACAGGTTAATTAACTGTTGCTAAGCCGGAGCAATTGGCCGAATTAGGACATCAGCATAGACAGTTGAAAACGTGGCCAGGCTCGGCCCTTGAGGATGAAGTGTGAGGAGCCAGTGATTAAACATTAAGAGACCCCAAACTAGTTCCAAACGCATCATTTACATTTAGGCCATCATTGACTATTAGATTAAAATGCACAGGCAGCCACTTACCAGCATGAGGATCTCTTCCTGTTGACGGGTGAAGATAGTGGGCGCCATCTTTATGCTTCTTCAAGGCAGCAGATAAGTGAAACCCCAGCGGTTTCCTGGTTCCGCTCGAACGTACGTTCGTACGAGCGCGTAGTCGTGCGCATAGGCGTCACACGCTGGGCTCATTATTTAAAGGTCCCTGCACCCAAAGCTCATTCTCTTTGAGCATTTGTGTACGATGGCACCGAAAAAGGCGATGAGCAAGCGACCCCAGCCAAGCAAGACCGCGGAGGGCCCAACAACAAGGTCCCAGCAAGGTCGGCGAAAACTGAGAGGCAAGACTCCCACCTCGGCCCCACCAAGGGACCCTGGACCCTCAGGTACCAAAAAAAGGGGCCCCAAGCCCCGTGCCCCTGCAGCCAAAAAGCTGGCAACTGCAGCACCCACCACCTCTGCCCCCAGAACAGGCAGCACAAGTGAGCCCACACCGGCCATGCCTTCAAGTAGGGCAGTTCGGCAACCCATGCCCCGCAGCAGGGCCCGAAGCCCATCCAGGGCCCGAAGCCCATCCAGGGCCCGAAGCCCATCCAGGGCCCGAAGCCCATCCAGGGCCCGAAGCCCAGCCAGAGGCCGAAGAACCCCATCCAGGGCCCGAACCCCATCCAGGGCCAGAAGCCCCTACAGGGCCCGAAGAACCCCATCCAGGGCCAGAAGCCCCCGACCTGGCACCAGCCGGGAACAGAGCCCCCGACCTGGCACCAGCCGGGAACCTAGCCCCCCAAGAGGGCCCCGAATTGCAACCATGACCACATCTACACCTGGAAGTTCGGTGGCCAGCCACGCAAGAACACCCAGTCCCTTGGCCAGTCCAGTCCAGTCATTGGGAAGCCACCAATCCGGCCATTCCCCTACCCAGCCCCAGGCCATAATGTCACCACATGTGTCTGCACACATGGAGGAGCAGCCAAGCCAACCATCTGGCCGCACATTGCGCCGCGGCCAGTTGAGTGGGAGATTCTCCCATGACCAAAATATGGCATTGGCTAGTGGCCTTACATTATACTATGACGAGCTATATGGGAGCAAATCCAAACACACCACCAAGCAGCGCAAGATGGAATTGTTTGAAACCATCCTCCGACAAGTAAATGCAGCGGGGGAAGAGAGGAAAGATGTGTCCCAAATTCAGAAGAAAATCTCTGATCTGAAGTATGCTGTACGGCAAAAAGAAATTAAAAGGCATAATTACAGGTAAATAAATGTTTTCGCTAAATATAATGTTTGGGATGTGCTGTATGCCCCTTTTCTGAGTACCAAACGATTTTCTCTTTTCAGCATGAAAACTGGAGGTGGCTTTCCATCTAAATTGGAGTTTACCCCTGCTGAGGAGATTGTGCTTGGACTTCTCCATCCGGTCGCGGTCGGTGGACATGCTGGTCTAAGGGACACAGACTCCCCGACCCGTACCCACGGTGAGTACTCTTAAATCTGCATGTTTGCCTGTTTGCTAAATAATCTACAGTTCACTAGTAACAAGATAACGGGATGCCCCTATGGTTTGCCTTGCTTGGCCTCGCACTACTGTGGCTGTTTGTGTCCTCTTTTGGTCCCTGGGAATCACACATTTAGGCCCACAGCCATTATGGCAAAGATCAAATGTCCAATTGGATTGTTAAAGTCATGAAGTTTCGCAAGATAAGTGATATATTTGGAATCAATCACAAAACACACATCATTATGTATGGGTTGCCTTTTGGTTGTGTGAGTTGTGTTTGAGTTAACAATTTAATTAGCCACCCACAAACATATCTGACCTAGAGCAGCGAGACTCAACTGGCGGCCCGGGGTCCCAATGCGGACCTTGGCACCACATTCAAGGACCCCTGCCCAGACAGCCCTGCACTCAGTTACTTCTGTGTTGACGTGCTCAGAGCTGCCCCCTTGATCGGCGATGTAGTGGTTGTTCTCCTGCCCAATGTCATGGCTCCCTGAAACATAGCATTGCAATATGAAGTACTGCACAGGAAGTGGCATTGCAAGGTACACAGTAACTTTGTAAAAATTTCTCTGGCCACAATCGTGTCCCGCTGCCCCTGCTCTGGCCCATCTGCCACAGTCCCCCCATGCCCCCCCCCCCACATAAGCCCCATACATTTGTAACAGATTGGCTCCATCCATCCCATCACCATCAATACGTTAACTCCCCCCTTTAGCCATCCAATCCCTGTCCCCTCAGCTCTGGCCCATCCAGCCCAGCAAGGGCAAGCAGCCTTTATTAGTTGGCACTTTGAAATCTCCAGCCCCTCCACCAGTGTATTTATTTTTAACTAGACACCCCCTGCGTCAGCACCATGGCCAGACATTCACCTCTCACCACATACCTTGAAATGGGCCTTTACAACAATTGTTTGAGTACCACGGACCTAGCGACTGGTAGGCTAAATCCAAAAATGTGCGTTTTAAGTTGTATGCTGACTGGGTACACTTCCTGACTTAGAACTGAGGTCAGTTAGCAGTTTTTGAGAGCCATTGCACCTATGTAAACTTGCGTGTGTTTGAACCAAGGTCACCATTGCTCTAGAGTTGAATAATATTACAAATAGAGCTATATTTGATTACCTATCCCAAAAAAGGTTATGTGTGTGTTTACGTGGTTTGTTTTTCTCTTCTTCAGCCCAGCATGATCCCTCAGCAAGGGTAAACTCACCCCCCAGTTTGGTTATGCCTACCAGGTCCGTACAGCATAGGAGCCCAGATCAGAGATTTTCGGTAAGTTAATTTAGTAGCATAAATACTACCAAGTGCTTAAGAATGTGTTAAACTGTTGAAATCCAAAATTTGGACGCCAACTTACACTTTTTTTTTTATATGTCCCTACAGACCCCCACACTCATGGAAGAGATCCAGGACATGGAGGAAGATGATGATGTCTCCGTGCAGGGCACGTCGGATGAACTCCCCCTGGGTCCCAATTTGGAACTGCTCCATAATGTTTCTCTGGCCAATCCTCAGCAGCAGAGTGAATCTCCATCCATTGTGCATGCACATGGGGAGACTGACACTACAGTCCCCAGTGTTCACTCTGCTGCTGAGGATTTGCAAAGCAGGCCGGTTGCTGTTGAGGGTACGACACCACGCGGCAGGGCACGCCCAAGAGCCAGGGTAATTGTGCGGCGGACACCATTACGCCGCCCCACAATTTCCCAGGGGAGGCAGAGTGCCCTGCTTCAATTATGGACCCAAGAAAGGGAGTCTTATCAGGCACAGCTCGTTACAGAGCGTGAGGAAAGGCATGCCGACATGGTCAACATCCATACCAGTCTACAGGGCATCCTCGCGGAGTTGCGTACCCTCAACAGCAACGTGGCCAATGCAAGTAATGGCATCCAGTCAGCCATGGCTGAGATGACCAATATGCAGAGAAACATTGTGGAGCAGTTTCAAATTCACAATGCTGCCATGGCCCAGGCTAGGTCCCATTCACATGGACCTCCACCTGGACCTCCACCTGGGTATTATGGGCAGCCACCCTATTAATCCATGGGTGTGTGGGACATCTTTTCTCTTAACCCCCACTGTATTTACTTGTCCTTTGAGGTTTCAAACAATCCATTTTGTGTTGCTCAGGCAGGTTGTGTTTTGTATTTGCTCCCATATAGCTCCTTAGAGTAATGGTTAAGGCCACTAGCCAATGCCATAGGTCTATGTGGAGTGTATCTGGCCACTTATGGCTTTACATATGTATTTGGTTGGTGCTCCTCCTGTTTGCAGACATGTTTGTGTGACATTATGGCCATGCCCAAATATCCCTGGGCACAGGCAATATTAATGACTGGACTAGGCTGGCCTTTGGACTGGGTGTCCTTGTTTGGTTGTGCCACTCACTTCCAGGTGTAGATGTGCTCGATGTTTTTTTGTAATGTTATCCATTTGTAACCACAGATGTATGTGGAATGATTTCTGTTAAGCACTATAATTTTTCCTTTTCAAAGTAAAAAAAAAACTTCACTTACAATACTTGTTGCGTTTTTAGTGGGAAGACATTTTAAACAGCTTGTGCTAAACCAGATAATTTGGGTTTGAAGAGGTGTAACAATGCAAAGCTAAAGCTAAGGAAACTACATGAAATACATTAGGCAACAAGTAAGGTCTAAATGTTTTACTTAGAGGTAATGCCACATTACGGCAAAACAACAAATGTAACAAAAAGGATAACACAGACACACAGAATGGTGAGACAGGGAAAAAAGTTAAGTAAAATGCTGGCTGATCAGGTTGGCTCGAACAGATTGGGCAGACTCACTGGGGGGCCCCACAAAATTCTCGACTTCATCCTCGACGGCTGAAGAGGGCAGGCTGTCCACATAACGTGGGACACGTTCCATGATGGCAAAATTGTGCAAAACAGCACATGCCATTATAATGTCGATCACTTTCTTGGGATCATATTGCAGGGCCCCCCCAGTATGGTCAAGGCAACGAAAACGTGTCTTCAGCAGACCAAAGGCCCTCTCCACAACAGCCCGGGTCTTGCGATGCGCACGGTTATACGCTTCCTGAGAGGCATCCTGGGGCCGCAGCACAGGCGTCATGAGCCAGGGTAGAAGTGGGTACCCGGAATCACCTTAAACAGAGAATTAAATGTAATCAAAATTAAAAAGGCAACACAACCAACACCAAAAATTTCACAGATATCATAATGATGTAAGGTAAAGTGTTCCCAAAAAAAACAGGGCACATTAGGGCCCCCAAAAATTCCACTAAGGTATAACCTAAATAAAAATGGCACTTCTATATACCAATTAATTAACAAACATCTGCACGCCCAAGGGTATTTGGATTTTACAGATATTTGTAGTTTTCAGACATGTTACAATTAGGATGCTGCTGAGGCCCTATCCACATTTATCTGGAAACTACAATGTATGCAGTTTAAGTCCTCTTTGACATTTAAAGACCAATAGTACAAAAGGAGCCAAAGGTCAAAGATCCTTGGGTATAAACTCCCAACCAATATATTTAGGCCCAAGGAACTTACAGACATCCTAACTAAAGGGAAAACATTCTGAAGGCCAAAGCGAGGCAAGCATTTTTTTGGGAAGTTCCTAATATATGAGCCAAGAAAAAGGCAGTTGGACGCTTATGTAAAGAATTCAAAAACAAACATATCAACAAATACAAGATTAATGCCACATTTAATAACACACAAATAGGACACACTTACCAAGCAGCCATGCCCCCGAAAATTCACCTGCCTCAAATCTCCGAAACAACCCAGATCGCCGGAGGATATAGGAGTCGTGGGACGATCCGGGGTAGCCGGCAAGGACACTCATAAACCGCATATCCGGACCTACCACGGCCTGGACATTAAGGGAGTGTCCCATTTTCCGATTCCTTAAGGCAAAAACATACAAAAAGGGTAATTGATATTTGACCCAAAATAATAAATTAACCACAAAACATGTCTGCACTCTATTGGGAAAGACTAATGAAAAGCCGAGATAAAGCAGCTACACAAATGAGGGATAAACAAATATGCTGCCGCAAAGGAAAACAGGTTACATGACACGTTGGGCAACATAATAACCAATCTCAATACCTATATATATACTCGTCGGCTGCCCTAGGTACGAGTGCCACATGTGTGCAGTCAATTGCACCAATAACGTTGGGCATGTCGGCCACATTATAAAACCCAAGCTTAATGGCGTTTCTGGCTGCCATATCATCAGGAAAATAAATATATTTTTGAGTTATGGCAGCCATGCCTTCCAAAAATTTAGACAGTGCGCGGCTCAGCGTAGGCTGTGACATCCCCACAGAGAGGGCACCCAGCCTCTGGAACGAGCCGTTCGCCAAAAATTGCAGGCAGCCAAGCATCTTGGTCATACCTGAAATTGCATGCCCCTTCCTTGTGGTGCGGGCTAACCATGGCCGCAGCTCACTATATAATTTATGGAGGGAAGCGCGATTAAGCCTGGTCAGCTCGAACAGCTCAACATCATTCATGCTATCGATGTTCATGCGAAGACGCAGGGGCAATCTGCTCTCAGACATCTCGATCAACTCAATGCCAAAAAGCATAAGCCCTTGATGTGCCACAAACTCGCTCCGCTCCATCCTACTCCCGAGGCCAAATAGCTGCCGGCAAACATTTCGTAAAGCAGCTCTTTAATGGGCTTCAAAACAATTAGCAATCACCTCTCTGAATTGGGCGCAAGCCCATGTGAAGGACGTAAAAAATAGGATCGGACGCAAATAATACGATTTGGACGGGAAAAACACACGAACTAACGCAAATTATACGATTCTCGTACGAAATGCGTATGTTCATATACGTCTATGCGCGAACGATCGTGCGAATACGAAATGGGCAAAAAAACAAGAAAAAATGACAAACACCCACCCAAACTTACGATTCTCGATACGAAATCACTTAACTTTGGCTCTTTGAATCGAGGGGATAGAGGCCGATTCATTAACAGCGGCAGGTAGCGACAGTTGAGCGACTGTAGCGGCATTTTCAGAGCGCCCGCTAGTAGTCGCTGTGCTTGGCCGTTGTTCGGTAGTTGATAGCGACTCAGTCGGTTTTTGCCGTAATGTTGAATATTGGGTGAGGAGTCGCTATTTGACAGGTTCGGCGCTGTATGGGAGCGCATGATAGCGACTGGCCATAGCGACCGGCTCCCACCATATTCATTAACAAATCACGCTCAAAAAATTCTCGCGCTGTAAAATGCATGTTTAAACCCCAGAGCGCTGGCGGCGATGGGTTAAAAATCGTTTTTTAACCCCCAAACAACCATATTTTTGGAAACCAAAAAAACAAGTTTTTAAAATAATTTTGTAATATGAATACATTAACATCAGACCTGTAATATCAATTCTGTACATTTTTTATTTTTTTTACCTTAAAAAAATTATTTAAAATGGCAGAAGTGGTCACAGAATTTTTCACATTTAAAAAAAAAAAAAAAATCATAACAATTAATTATGAATATTTAAAGATTGTTCCATTGAAATGCATTGGAGAGCGCCAGGTAGCGAGAGGTCATACCTGTCGCTGTTCAAGGTTGGACGCTGGCGCTGTGGGCTGAGGCTGGAATAATGATGAATGAGTGGCTATCTGGCGCTATCTCAGTTGCTAAGCAGGATTGGCTTGATAAATGTGTGATTGTGGTGGGGAGCCGGCGTTCTCTTGGCGGGGCCCGTCATTACCGGCCGCTCACCAGTCGCTACCTGCCGCTATCCCTTGTTAAATAAGGGCCATAGTATCAGATAGATGGACCTTGGCGAAGCAGCTTCAGAGAAGACAAGGTAAGTATTTTTACCAATAGCACTGGCAAAGTTTATATTATAAGAAATGTATGTCATTTCTAAAAATGAAAGGTTTTTAGAAGGAATTCATCTAATAAAAAAATACAGATATGTTTTGGCCTGTTAGATCATACAGAGGCTAGCTAGATGTTCCCTTTTATTAAGACAGCTATTAAAAAGTGGCATTGAGTTGTGGAATTACTCATTTTGACTGACACTAAAAATTAATTGAAACACAGTTCAGTGAAGCTTGGATGACTAGGCGGACAACATAGCTGCATAAAAAGCAATTTGACTATCTTCATTTTTTTTTTTTTTTATACAAAACATGGAGCTAGACTTTCCATATCAAGGACTGCCATCAGCATGGGATCTTCCAGAACTGCTAATTAACTGAATACAAATAAAAGCGATAAGGGTAAGCATAATTGCCAGAAATACCATATTTTTTGCCCTATAAGACGCCCCAAAGTGGGGGGAAAATGTGAGTGTGTTCTATCAGAAGGTAAAAAAAAAAAAAAAAGTAAACTTACAAGAGCCTCACTTTCACGGTCCCCGCTCTGTCTGCCAAGCGCTGCTTCCGGGTGATGTGTAAAAAAAAAAATCAACTCACATAAGCCTCGCTTCCGCTGTCCCCGGTCAGACTGCCACCACCACCGCCACTTCTTGGGCCAGCGAGCGCATATTCAAGTCCTGTTCAGTGGGTGGGCGTGGCCTTGGTCCCCCTCAATGGACCATGCCCACCAGCTGAACTGGGCAGGGGTGTGCACGCCCCAGAAGCGGCGGTGGTTGTGGCAGTCAGACCAGGGACAGGGCAGGCTGGGGAGCTCTGCCACACTGCCTATGAGGATGGGAGGGGGGAATGTTGCACTGCCAATGGGAATGGGAGGGGGGAATACTGCACTGCCAATGAGAATGGGTGGAGCTCTGCCACACTGCCTATGGGAATGGGAGGGAGTAATACTGCACTGCCAATGGGAATGGATGGGGGGAATACTGCACTGCCAATGGGAATGGGAGGGGGCTCTGCCACACTGCCTATAAGGATGGGAAGGGGGAATGCCACACTGCCTATGGGAATGGCAGGGGGGAATGCCACACTGCCTATGAGAATGGCAGGGGGGAATGCCACACTGCCTATGGGAATGGCAGGGGGGAATGCCACACTGCCTATGGGAATGGCAGGGGGGAATGCCACACTGCCTATGGGAATGGGAGGGGGCCCTGCCACACTGCCTATGAGGAAGGAAGGGGGGAATGCCACACTGCCTATGGGAATGGGAGGGGGGAATGCCACACTGCCTATGGGAATGGGAAGGGTGAATGCCACGCTGCCTATGGGAGGGCGGTGGATACCACACTGCCTGTGGGAATGGGAAGGGGGTGGATGCCACACTGCCTGTGGGAATGGGAAGGGGGAATGCCACACTGCCTATGGGAATGGGAGGGGCAAATGCCACACTGCCTATAGGAATGGGAGGGGGCTCTGCCACACTGCCTATGGGAATGGGAGGGGGCTCTGCCACACTGCCTGTGGAAATTGGAGGGGGGAATGCCACCTGCCTATGGGAATGGTGGGGGAGGATGCCACACTGCCAATGGGGAGGGCGGTGGATACCACACTGCCTGTGGGAATGGGAAGGGGTTGGATGCCACACTGCCTGTGGGAATGGGAAGGGGGAATGCCACACTGCCTATGGGAATGGGAGGGGGAAATGCCACACTACCTATAGGAATGGGAGGGGGCTCTGCCACACTGCCTATGGGAATGGGAGACGGCTCTGCCACACTGCCTATGAGGATGGGAGGGGGGGTGTAACTGCAACATGAATTTCTTGGTTACAATATGATAACATGCATATTGTGGGAGTTATATTACTTTATAGAATATTTATCTAATCTCACAGAGGCGGGTTGTAGGCAGTGCAATGCAGGCACACTCAGGAGGCTGGAAATGCTGGCCATAACCCCTAGTGTTAGTAGATTAGGAGGATGGTAGCAGGGGTAATCAGTCGATGGAAGGATCCCCCTACCTGATGCATAAATAATGGCTAAGTATCTCTTATCTCTCTCTCTCTCCATTATAACATTTATTGTACTGTAACATATAACTATACATATACTATACTAACATATACTATAACTAGAGATGAGCGAACTTTTGAAAAATTCGATTCGACTGATTCGCCGAATTTTCCGACAAAAATCGTTTCGACCCGAATAAATTCGCGACGAATCGCTATTAAAAACGGCTATTTCTGAGCCTCCTACAGCCTCAATAGGGTTGTAAACCATTCAGCCTTGCTGTAACACGCACAGGATGCGTGCTGGGTTAGTTAAATAATACTTTGAAGAAATATCACATGCAGATCAGAGGCATCGCTAATAGAATCGCAGAGCGGCACAATTGCAGAGAGTTGAAGTGGCATCACTATGAGGGGCAGAAGGAGCCCAAATATACACTGGAGTTGGCCTCAGGAGCCCAAAAATTGGATGAATCACACCCTGGAGTTGGCAGGAGTTGGCAGCAGCAGCAGCAGGAGCCCAAATATACACTGGAGTTGGCTTCAGGAGCCCAAAAATTGGATGAATCACACCCTGGAGTTGGCAGGAGTTGGCAGCAGCAGCAGCAGGAGCCCAAATATACACTGGAGTTGGCTTCAGGAGCCCAAAAATTGGATGAATCACACCCTGGAGTTGGCAGGAGTTGACAGCAGCAGCAGCAGGAGCCCAAATATACACTGGAGTTGGCTTCAGGAGCCCAAAAATTGGATGAATCACACCCTGGAGTTGGCAGGAGTTGACAGTAGCAGCAGCAGGAGCCCAAATATACACTGGAGTTGGCCTCAGGAGCCCAAAAATTGGATGAATCACACCCTGGAGTTGGCAGAAGTTGGCAGCAGCAGCAGCAGGAGCCCAAATATACACTGGAGTTGGCTTCAGGAGCCCAAAAATTGGATGAATCACACCCTGGAGTTGGCAGGAGTTGACAGTAGCAGCAGCAGGAGCCCAAATATACACTGGAGTTGGCTTCAGGAGCCCAAAAATTGGATGAATCACACCCTGGAGTTGGCAGGAGTTGACAGTAGCAGCAGCAGGAGCCCAAATATACACTGGAGTTGGCCTCAGGAGCCCAAAAATTGGATGAATCACACCCTGGAGTTGGCAGGAGTTGACAGTAGCAGCAGCAGGAGCCCAAATATACACTGGAGTTGGCCTCAGGAGCCCAAAAATTGGATGAATCACACCCTGGAGTTGGCAGGAGTTGACAGCAGCAGCAGCAGGAGCCCAAATATACACTGGAGTTGGCCTCAGGAGCCCAAAAATTGGATGAATCACACCCTGGAGTTGGCAGAAGTTGGCAGCAGCAGCAGCAGGAGCCCAAATATACACTGGAGTTGGCTTCAGGAGCCCAAAAATTGGATGAATCACACCCTGGAGTTGGCAGGAGTTGACAGTAGCAGCAGCAGGAGCCCAAATATACACTGGAGTTGGCCTCAGGAGCCCAAAAATTGGATGAATCACACCCTGGAGTTGGCAGGAGTTGACAGTAGCAGCAGCAGGAGCCCAAATATACACTGGAGTTGGCCTCAGGAGCCCAAAAATTGGATGAATCACACCCTGGAGTTGGCAGGAGTTGGCAGCAGCAGCAGGAGCCCAAATATACACTGGAGTTGGCTTCAGGAGCCCAAAAATTGGATGAATCACACCCTGGAGTTGGCAGAAGTTGGCAGCAGCAGCAGCAGGAGCCCAAATATACACTGGAGTTGGCTTCAGGAGCCCAAAAATTGGATGAATCACACCCTGGAGTTGGCAGGAGTTGGCAGCAGCAGCAGCAGGAGCCCAAATATACACTGGAGTTGGCTTCAGGAGCCCAAAAATTGGATGAATCACACCCTGGAGTTGGCAGGAGTTGACAGCAGCAGCAGCAGGAGCCCAAATATACACTGGAGTTGGCTTCAGGAGCCCAAAAATTGGATGAATCACACCCTGGAGTTGGCAGGAGTTGACAGTAGCAGCAGCAGGAGCCCAAATATACACTGGAGTTGGCTTCAGGAGCCCAAAAATTGGATGAATCACACCCTGGAGTTGGCAGAAGTTGGCAGCAGCAGCAGCAGGAGCCCAAATATACACTGGAGTTGGCTTCAGGAGCCCAAAAATTGGATGAATCACACCCTGGAGTTGGCAGAAGTTGACAGTAGCAGCAGCAGGAGCCCAAATATACACTGGAGTTGGCCTCAGGAGCCCAAAAATTGGATGAATCACACCCTGGAGTTGGCAGGAGTTGACAGTAGCAGCAGCAGGAGCCCAAATATACACTGGAGTTGGCTTCAGGAGCCCAAAAATTGGATGAATCACACCCTGGAGTTGGCAGAAGTTGACAGTAGCAGCAGCAGGAGCCCAAATATACACTGGAGTTGGCCTCAGGAGCCCAAAAATTGGATGAATCACACCCTGGAGTTGGCAGAAGTTGGCAGCAGCAGCAGCAGGAGCCCAAATATACACTGGAGTTGGCTTCAGGAGCCCAAAAATTGGATGAATCACACCCTGGAGTTGGCAGAAGTTGGCAGCAGCAGCAGCAGGAGCCCAAATATACACTGGAGTTGGCTTCAGGAGCCCAAAAATTGGATGAATCACACCCTGGAGTTGGCAGGAGTTGACAGTAGCAGCAGCAGGAGCCCAAATATACACTGGAGTTGGCCTCAGGAGCCCAAAAATTGGATGAATCACACCCTGGAGTTGGCAGGAGTTGACAGTAGCAGCAGCAGGAGCCCAAATATACACTGGAGTTGGCCTCAGGAGCCCAAAAATTGGATGAATCACACCCTGGAGTTGGCAGGAGTTGACAGTAGCAGCAGCAGGAGCCCAAATATACACTGGAGTTGGCTTCAGGAGCCCAAAAATTGGATGAATCACACCCTGGAGTTGGCAGAAGTTGACAGTAGCAGCAGCAGGAGCCCAAATATACACTGGAGTTGGCTTCAGGAGCCCAAAAATTGGATGAATCACACCCTGGAGTTGGCAGAAGTTGGCAGCAGCAGCAGCAGGAGCCCAAATATACACTGGAGTTGGCTTCAGGAGCCCAAAAATTGGATGAATCACACCCTGGAGTTGGCAGGAGTTGACAGTAGCAGCAGCAGGAGCCCAAATATACACTGGAGTTGGCCTCAGGAGCCCAAAAATTGGATGAATCACACCCTGGAGTTGGCAGGAGTTGACAGTAGCAGCAGCAGGAGCCCAAATATACACTGGAGTTGGCCTCAGGAGCCCAAAAATTGGATGAATCACACCCTGGAGTTGGCAGGAGTTGACAGTAGCAGCAGCAGGAGCCCAAATATACACTGGAGTTGGCTTCAGGAGCCCAAAAATTGGATGAATCACACCCTGGAGTTGGCAGAAGTTGACAGTAGCAGCAGCAGGAGCCCAAATATACACTGGAGTTGGCCTCAGGAGCCCAAAAATTGGATGAATCACACCCTGGAGTTGGCAGAAGTTGGCAGCAGCAGCAGCAGGAGCCCAAATATACACTGGAGTTGGCCTCAGGAGCCCAAAAATTGGATGAATCACACCCTGGAGTTGGCAGGAGTTGGCAGCAGCAGCAGCAGGAGCCCAAATATACACTGGAGTTGGCTTCAGGAGCCCAAAAATTGGATGAATCACACCCTGGAGTTGGCAGAAGTTGGCAGCAGCAGCAGCAGGAGCCCAAATATACACTGGAGTTGGCTTCAGGAGCCCAAAAATTGGATGAATCACACCCTGGAGTTGGCAGGAGTTGACAGTAGCAGCAGCAGGAGCCCAAGTATACACTGGAGTTGGCCTCAGGAGCCCAAAAATTGGATGAATCACACCCTGGAGTTGGCAGAAGTTGGCAGCAGCAGCAGCAGGAGCCCAAATATACACTGGAGTTGGCCTCAGGAGCCCAAAAATTGGATGAATCACACCCTGGAGTTGGCAGGAGTTGACAGTAGCAGCAGCAGGAGCCCAAAAAATGGCCTAAAGACATAAATATGTTTTGCACCATTTGGAAAGTGTAAAACGTGGCACCATGCTGAATCTAGTCGCATGCATCAGGCATTGGTGGGTGGAAATCCTGGCTGATCCATCCCTGATTCATTTTGACAAAGGTGAGTCTCTCCACATTTTTAGTTGACAGACGAGTTCTCCTCGCCGTAACTATGGCCCCCGCCGCACTAAACACCCGCTCAGATGGCACGCTACTTGCCGGGCAGGACAGCTTTTCCAGGGCAAACTCTGCTAGTTGCGGCCACAAATCAAGTTTGGCTGCCCAGAAGTCCAGCGGATCCTCAAGGTGTGTTGGCATGGTCATGTCAAAGTATGACATGACCTGCTGGTTCAGGTCCTGCTCCAGGTCTTCCTGCTGCTCATGAGTAGCCTCACTATGCGGGTGTAGAAAGCTACTCATTAGCGACTGAAGACTGAGGCTGCTGCTGCTGATGGAGCTTCTGCTGCTGCTGCTGCCAACCCCCCCAGCGGCCATGGCAGTGGAAGGTGAGCGCAGAGGTCCCCTCGAGTCAGACCTGCGAGAGTATGGACCATGGCGCAGATAGGCATCGGCCAACTGCCTACGTAGAATGTCTTTGTAGTAGTTGAGTTTGTCCTCCCTCTCGGTGGGTTTAAAAAATGCCCCCATTTTGTGCCGGAAGCGAGGGTCCAATAAGGTGGACAGCCAGAAGTCATCCCGCCGACAGATGGAAACAATTCTGGGGTCACTACGCAAGCATGTGAGCATGCTTCGTGCCATTTGCGCAAGTGACTCGGATGGACTACCTGTCTCCATCTCCACTGCATACTGCCACGGTGTGCCCGGGTCCTCTGTCTCTCCTTCCTCAAAAACCTCTAGCTCCTCTGGCTGCTCCTGCTCCTCCTCTCCTGTCCGCTGACTAGATAAACCAGCCATTTCGCCAAGCCTAAACTGTGTTTCGCTGGGCAACTCCTCCTCCTCCTCTTCCTCCTCCTCCTCCTCCAGTTCAGCTCCAAGGGGGTTCATGTGGCCGTAAGATGTAAACGCCATGTCTCCAGTGCCCTGACCAGCCATGGTTTCCAACATGTGCTGTAGTACATGAAGCAGTGGAATCACGTCGTTCATCCCGTAATCCTGCCGACTGACAAATAAAGTGGCTTCCTCAAAGGGCCTGAGCAAACGGCAGGTGTCACGTATGAGCTGCCACTGGTTGACATTGAAGTTACACAGGGGAGTCCCCCTATCTGCTTGGATCATCAGGAAATCCGTGATGGCTTTTCTCTGTTCATATAATCGGTCCAACATGTGAAGGGTGGAATTCCAACGGGTGGAAACATCGCAAATCAGACTATGTTGGGGGATACCATTCTGACGCTGTAGCTCAAGAAGGGTGTGTTTGGCGGTGTAGGAGTGGCTGAAGTGCATGCAAAGTTTCCGTGAAGTTGTTAGGATGTCCTGCAGATGGGGGGAACACTTCAGAAACCGCTTGACAACCAGATTGAAGACGTGAGCCATGCAGGGGGCATGGGTCAGGCTTCCTTGGCGCAGCGCAGACAAAATGTTCTTCCCATTGTCGGTAACCATGATTCCCATTTTAAGTTTTCTCGGAGTAAGCCATGTTTGGATTTCCTGATGAATACATTTAAGCAGTTCCTCCCCTGTGTGACTCCGTTCGCCAAGACAAACCATGTGAAGCACTGCGTGACACCTCCGTGCCCTGCACACATGGTAGACTGGAGGGGCACTGAGACTTGAGCCTACAGTGGAGGGTGAGGAGATGGCGGAGGATGAGGAGGCCGAGTCGCACGGTGTCACAGGCCCAATGGGCAGAGAGCGCGGAGGCCGAAGCGGCGTGACCTGTCCAAGTTGCTGCTGCAAAGGGACCACATTCACCCAGTGGGCCGTAAACGACATGTACTGCCCCTGACCGTAGTTACAGCTCCAGATGTCGGCGCTGCCATGTATTTTGCTACACACCGACAGGCTCAAGGACTGGCCCACCTTCTGTTCAACAAAAGTGTGCAGCGCTGGTACTGCCTTCTTGGCAAAGAAATGACGGCTTGGGACTCTCCACCTCGGCTCGGCACAAGCCATCAGTTCTCTGAAAGGTGCAGATTCCACCACCTGAAAAGGGAGCGACTGCAGCACCAGCAACTTGGACAGGAGCACATTCAGCTTCTGCGCCGTAGGATGAGTGGGCGCATACTGCTGTCTCTTGGACATGGCTTCGCTGATGGATTGCTGGCGGGATGCATGACTTGGAGGAGGAGGAGGAGGAGCAGGAGCGACAGAGGATGGGTGTGACGCACAGCTGCCTTCGGCTGAGGTGCTGGAGCCTTGGCTGGCAGAAATTGGGAGCTCACTTGGTGAGGAAGCAGACTGGACCACCCCTTGGGAGCCTCGGTTCTCCCAGGTCGTTTTATGGTGACGCATCATATGTTGACGCAGGGCCGTGGTGCCAACATTTGGACCCTGGCCACGCTTCACCTTTTGCCTACATATCTTGCATGTGGCCATGTTACCCTCCTGCGGATGCCTCAGGAAAAACTGCCACACTGCCGAGTAGCTACTTTTCCCACCCCCTGGCCTCACTGATTCACTGCTGCTGTTGCCAACTCCAGGAACCCCTGCTCCACTACCTCCCGATAAGGTAGACTGCCGCACAGCAGGTGCTCTACCCCGGCCCCGGCCCCGGCCGGCTCCAGCCTTTGGAATTGTGCCCCCATGCTGACTGCTACCACCTTGCTGCCTCAGCTGCTGACTCCGGGGCAACCTGCGCCCCTCTTCTCCTGATGATGACGATGAAGCCCCTTCATCACCCGGCTCCCAAGTGCGATCGGCTTCATCGTCATCATCATCATCATCACCGGGTTGTGGCTGTACGTCACTGATGTTCGTGGATTCGTCAACAGTGTCTGGCGCAGGAGCTGGAACGCTCGCAGCACCCACGACACTGTCCACATCACTATTTGTCTGCCTAGCTAAAGAAGCCACCTCCATTTCTTGGCTGGGCAGTAGCTGCTGACTGTCCTCCTGTATCTGATCGTCCTCCTCACTAAAGAGTGGAGCTGAACCCAAAGCATAGGATACGTCGCTGGGGGAGGGAACGGCGTAGGACAGAGGCAATGGGAGGACAGGGACTGCTCTCGGGGCATGCCAACTCAGGGTTGTGTCAGAGGAACCTACCGACCCTAGACTGGGGGTCTCAGATGTAAGTTGTGATGATGTTGTTGATGAGCGCGTCAGCCAATCTACCACGGCAGATGCGTTACTGGTGGAGACCCGACCGCTAGCAGATACTGGCAGATTAGGTCTCTCAGCGTGACTCCTGCTGCTACTGGCCCCCAGTCTGATGCGAGCTCTGCCTGCGGAATCTTGGCCTCTGCCACTCCTCTTTTCACTTCCAGGCACTTGTCTGCCCGACATAGTCTAACTGGCGTGGTAGTAGGTGATATTTTAAGAACCCCCAGGCAGCAGTGGGTCTATATAAAACAGAATATAATGCACACCAAAAGTGAGCAGTAACACTCAGCCTCCAACAGGCCTGCTTAGTGTAAATAAGAGAGCTGCTTAGTGTAAATAAAGAGGGGTATGCTATGTTACAGAATGGGATGCCTCAACAGAAGTGCACCTGGCAGGCAGCAGTAAGCCTATGCCCAGCAAAAGTGTCTTATAATATAAATATAATAAGAGCAAATGCTTATATGGTCTTAAACAGAGGCTGCTTTAGTCACAGAATGGGATGCCCTGGGCAGGAATCGACCTGGCAGGGTCCAGTAGTG
Source organism: Gastrophryne carolinensis (assembly GCA_027917425.1). Lineage (NCBI taxonomy): Eukaryota > Metazoa > Chordata > Amphibia > Anura > Microhylidae > Gastrophryne > Gastrophryne carolinensis. Next base: position 127,492,403 of record CM051239.1, read on the forward strand.
CTTTGGCCAGCAAAAGTGTCTTTATCAGGCCTAATTTCAAATATAATAAGAGCAAATGCTTATATGGTCTTAAACAGAGGCTGCTTTAGTCACAGAATGGGATGCCCTGGGCAGGAATGGACCTGGCAGGGTCCAGTAGTGCTTTGGCCAGCAAAAGTGTCTTTATCAGGCTAATTTCAAATATAATAAGAGCAAATGCTTATATGGTCTTAAACAGAGGCTGCTATAGTCACAGAATGGGATGCCCTTGCAGGGTCCAGTAGTGCTATGCCCAGCAAAAGTGTCTTTATCAGGCTAATTTCAAATATGATAAGAGCAAATGCTTATATGGTCTTAAACAGAGGCTGCTGTAGTCACAGAATGGGATGCCCTGGGCAGGAATGGACCTGGCAGGGTCCAGTAGGGCTTTGGCCAGCAAAAGTGTCTTTATCAGGCTAATTTCAAATATGATAAGAGCAAATGCTTATATGGTCTTAAACAGAGGCTGCTTTAGTCACAGAATGGGATGCCCCGGGCAGGAATCGACCTGGCAGGGTCCAGTAGTGCTTTGGCCAGCAAAAGTGTCTTTATCAGGCTAATTTCAAATATGATAAGAGCAAATGCTTATATGGTCTTAAACAGAGGCTGCTGTAGTCACAGAATGGGATGCCCCGGGCAGGAATCGAGCTGGCAGGGTCCAGTAGGGCTTTGGCCAGCAAAAGTGTCTTTATCAGGCTAATTTCAAATATGATAAGAGCAAATGCTTATATGGTCTTAAACAGAGGCTGCTGTAGTCACAGAATGGGATGCCCCGGGCAGGAATCGAGCTGGCAGGGTCCAGTAGGGCTTTGGCCAGCAAAAGTGTCTTTATCAGGCCTAATTTCAAATATGATAAGAGCAAATGCTTATATGGTCTTAAACAGAGGCTGCTGTAGTCACAGAATGGGATGCCCCGGGCAGGAATCGAGCTGGCAGGGTCCAGTAGTGCTTTGGCCAGCAAAAGTGTCTTTATCAGGCCTAATTTCAAATATGATAAGAGCAAATGCTTATATGGTCTTAAACAGAGGCTGCTTTAGTCACAGAATGGGATGCCCTGGGCAGGAATGGACCTGGCAGGGTCCAGTAGGGCTTTGGCCAGCAAAAGTGTCTTTATCAGGCTAATTTCAAATATGATAAGAGCAAATGCTTATATGGTCTTAAACAGAGGCTGCTTTAGTCACAGAATGGGATGCCCTGGGCAGGAATGGACCTGGCAGGGTCCAGTAGGGCTTTGGCCAGCAAAAGTGTCTTTATCAGGCTAATTTCAAATATAATAAGAGCAAATGCTTATATGGTCTTAAACAGAGGCTGCTATAGTCACAGAATGGGATGCCCTTGCAGGGTCCAGTAGTGCTATGCCCAGCAAAAGTGTCTTTATCAGGCTAATTTCAAATATGATAAGAGCAAATGCTTATATGGTCTTAAACAGAGGCTGCTGTAGTCACAGAATGGGATGCCCTGGGCAGGAATCGAGCTGGCAGGGTCCAGTAGTGCTTTGGCCAGCAAAAGTGTCTTTATCAGGCTAATTTCAAATATGATAAGAGCAAATGCTTATATGGTCTTAAACAGAGGCTGCTTTAGTCACAGAATGGGATGCCCCGGGCAGGAATCGAGCTGGCAGGGTCCAGTAGTGCTTTGGCCAGCAAAAGTGTCTTTATCAGGCTAATTTCAAATATGATAAGAGCAAATGCTTATATGGTCTTAAACAGAGGCTGCTGTAGTCACAGAATGGGATGCCCCGGGCAGGAATCGAGCTGGCAGGGTCCAGTAGTGCTTTGGCCAGCAAAAGTGTCTTTATCAGGCCTAATTTCAAATATGATAAGAGCAAATGCTTATATGGTCTTAAACAGAGGCTGCTTTAGTCACAGAATGGGATGCCCCGGGCAGGAATGGACCTGGCAGGGTCCAGTAGGGCTTTGGCCAGCAAAAGTGTCTTTATCAGGCTAATTTCAAATATGATAAGAGCAAATGCTTATATGGTCTTAAACAGAGGCTGCTTTAGTCACAGAATGGGATGCCCCGGGCAGGAATCGAGCTGGCAGGGTCCAGTAGTGCTTTGGCCAGCAAAAGTGTCTTTATCAGGCTAATTTCAAATATGATAAGAGCAAATGCTTATATGGTCTTAAACAGAGGCTGCTGTAGTCACAGAATGGGATGCCCCGGGCAGGAATCGAGCTGGCAGGGTCCAGTAGTGCTTTGGCCAGCAAAAGTGTCTTTATCAGGCCTAATTTCAAATATGATAAGAGCAAATGCTTATATGGTCTTAAACAGAGGCTGCTTTAGTCACAGAATGGGATGCCCTGGGCAGGAATGGACCTGGCAGGGTCCAGTAGGGCTTTGGCCAGCAAAAGTGTCTTTATCAGGCTAATTTCAAATATGATAAGAGCAAATGCTTATATGGTCTTAAACAGAGGCTGCTGTAGTCACAGAATGGGATGCCCCGGGCAGGAATCGAGCTGGCAGGGTCCAGTAGTGCTTTGGCCAGCAAAAGTGTCTTTATCAGGCCTAATTTCAAATATGATAAGAGCAAATGCTTATATGGTCTTAAACAGAGGCTGCTTTAGTCACAGAATGGGATGCCCCGGGCAGGAATCGAGCTGGCAGGGTCCAGTAGTGCTTTGGCCAGCAAAAGTGTCTTTATCAGGCCTAATTTCAAATATGATAAGAGCAAATGCTTATATGGTCTTAAACAGAGGCTGCTTTAGTCACAGAATGGGATGCCCTGGGCAGGAATGGACCTGGCAGGGTCCAGTAGGGCTTTGGCCAGCAAAAGTGTCTTTATCAGGCTAATTTCAAATATGATAAGAGCAAATGCTTATATGGTCTTAAACAGAGGCTGCTTTAGTCACAGAATGGGATGCCCCGGGCAGGAATCGAGCTGGCAGGGTCCAGTAGTGCTTTGGCCAGCAAAAGTGTCTTTATCAGGCTAATTTCAAATATGATAAGAGCAAATGCTTATATGGTCTTAAACAGAGGCTGCTGTAGTCACAGAATGGGATGCCCCGGGCAGGAATCGAGCTGGCAGGGTCCAGTAGGGCTTTGGCCAGCAAAAGTGTCTTTATCAGGCCTAATTTCAAATATGATAAGAGCAAATGCTTATATGGTCTTAAACAGAGGCTGCTTTAGTCACAGAATGGGATGCCCCGGGCAGGAATCGAGCTGGCAGGGTCCAGTAGTGCTTTGGCCAGCAAAAGTGTCTTTATCAGGCTAATTTCAAATATGATAAGAGCAAATGCTTATATGGTCTTAAACAGAGGCTGCTGTAGTCACAGAATGGGATGCCCCGGGCAGGAATCGAGCTGGCAGGGTCCAGTAGTGCTTTGGCCAGCAAAAGTGTCTTTATCAGGCCTAATTTCAAATATGATAAGAGCAAATGCTTATATGGTCTTAAACAGAGGCTGCTTTAGTCACAGAATGGGATGCCCTGGGCAGGAATGGACCTGGCAGGGTCCAGTAGGGCTTTGGCCAGCAAAAGTGTCTTTATCAGGCTAATTTCAAATATGATAAGAGCAAATGCTTATATGGTCTTAAACAGAGGCTGCTTTAGTCACAGAATGGGATGCCCCGGGCAGGAATCGAGCTGGCAGGGTCCAGTAGTGCTTTGGCCAGCAAAAGTGTCTTTATCAGGCTAATTTCAAATATGATAAGAGCAAATGCTTATATGGTCTTAAACAGAGGCTGCTGTAGTCACAGAATGGGATGCCCCGGGCAGGAATCGAGCTGGCAGGGTCCAGTAGTGCTTTGGCCAGCAAAAGTGTCTTTATCAGGCCTAATTTCAAATATGATAAGAGCAAATGCTTATATGGTCTTAAACAGAGGCTGCTTTAGTCACAGAATGGGATGCCCTGGGCAGGAATCGACCTGGCAGGGTCCAGTAGGGCTTTGGCCAGCAAAAGTGTCTTTATCAGGCTAATTTCAAATATGATAAGAGCAAATGCTTATATGGTCTTAAACAGAGGCTGCTTTAGTCACAGAATGGGATGCCCCGGGCAGGAATCGAGCTGGCAGGGTCCAGTAGTGCTTTGGCCAGCAAAAGTGTCTTTATCAGGCTAATTTCAAATATGATAAGAGCAAATGCTTATATGGTCTTAAACAGAGGCTGCTGTAGTCACAGAATGGGATGCCCCGGGCAGGAATCGAGCTGGCAGGGTCCAGTAGTGCTTTGGCCAGCAAAAGTGTCTTTATCAGGCCTAATTTCAAATATGATAAGAGCAAATGCTTATATGGTCTTAAACAGAGGCTGCTTTAGTCACAGAATGGGATGCCTCACAGCAGACTTAAGATCAGTTCAGTATATATGCACAGTTAGTTACTATAAGCAGCCTGAAAACGCTAACAAAGGCTGGATGAAAAAAAAAAAATCTCCCTGTCAGCCAGCTCCGTTTTTCCTACCTTTCCCTGGCTTTCTGTCTGTCTCCTGTCTGTCTCCTGCCTGTCTCCTGCCTGTCTCCAGCCTGTCCCTGTCTGTCCCTGTCTCCAGCCTGTCTAACTGCCTCAGCTACACAGCGTTCTGTCTGTCTGTCACGAATGCAATAGAGAAATGAGGAAAAGCAAGATGGCCGCCGTTAAATACCGCTGTGTGACGTCACCGGGCTTGCTGGCTGCTGATAGGCTGCATGTGACTGCCCCAGCTTGCACTGGCGCGGGATACATGTCCAGACATGTCCCGTCCGCCATCTTAGAATGCCTGTAATGTAAATGAATGGATGTTAAAGGAAAACTTCGAGTGATCGAATCGCGGGGAAATTCGGATTCGATCCGAATCGAATTTTTCCTGAAATTCGGATCGAATCCGGGTTCGTCCGGATCGATTCGCTCATCCCTAACTATAACTTATCATGTAATAACTTTGGGAACATACTGGGTTAACTGGTGTATACCTAATCCTCATCTCTAGCTTGACATTTCACAAAGGACAATGGTAAGAATTACATTGCGGACATACTTTATTCTAAAAAGTGTCGACTTTGGCTTATTTAGCTTATTTTGTGATCCACAGGTTCAATTGTCCACAAAAAACAATCATTTATTGTCACAGAATAATACTAATAACTCTCTACATGTTTCATATCAGAGACTGAGAAAGTATGAAAGAGAAGCAAGCAATCTTGTTTGTGAAATGATTAGTGTTTTTTGGGGAATTAATTCAAAAGCCTATTTATTTGGAAATGTAAAATATGGTTCTTTAAAAAACAATCCTCAGCCAATTGCTCAGCTCAACCCATTGGAAACACTTTGCCGGATCTCATAAAGACTTGCTCTCACATCCGGAAAAGTGTAGAAGATTGTTTTCACAACTTAAAATGTAGCTTTTAATTTATATATTTAAATGTCATATTGTAGACAAGCAATCATCCAGTGTGTGATGAAAAACATTTGCATTTGAATCACTGAATCTTAGTCATATCCCCTCAATTGGATTAAGTATCTTAAAATTGTAAAAATGATTCAGAGATTTGACTGCGTTAACTGTAAATGTTGTCTCTGTAGTTGCTTCCTGTTAAAGTTGACATGTGTATTTAAGTTATAAGTTGAGTTATATGAGCAAACACACCCAAGACCACAGATGCCGTCGGAACCTTGCACATCTGTCGTGGGATGGTGGATAGAGGTAATAAAACTGGCAATTTGCCCTGGATTTACCACAATGACGCAGTTGCAGGGGGTAGGATACCGAGCAGAGCATGCAACTTCGGCAGGCAATTGCAATAGCGTTACAGCACAGGGGGATTCGGCAATCTGGATGCCCCCCAATTTAATAAGGGTATTGAAATAAGGAAATCAATAGCATTGAGGGTGTTAATGGTGGCTGTCAGTTTGATGATATAGCATTTGCCCATACTGTTTTCACTTACATGCATTATACAAAAGATTCACACTAGATAAGTTGCAGTGCCATGGAAATGATTAACAAGATGCATTTACAGTGTTTCTATTTGTGTGTTTTGGCATATGTTGAAGTTGCATTGCATTGTTGTGACTTTTAAAACCAGTTATTTTACACTGTCCATGGGAAAGGCTGATGCTGTGAAAGCTCATCTATGATTAACTTTTCACTCTACCCTAGAGAATAACTGTAAACTGATAGGTTGTAAAATACAAATGCACATAAAACCTTTCTACCAAAGCCATAACTGCCATTTTAAGAATTTGATGCCCACATGTGACAGACGCAAAGAGCACACTGAGTGCAAGGTGTGCAACACTTTAAATGTGCTCAGGGAAGGACTCAGCCTTTTGGAAAAAGTATGTGAAGATTGCTATATGTAGCCATACATAATGGCAATACTTTTGAGTGTGCTTGTACAATGAGTTGGTCCTTTACTCAAATATTTTTACATGCAGGTAAGCCTGGAGTTCTTCACTTCTTTTGTTGACCAACACATCAACATATTTAGTCTGCTTTCTATTCACTGAATATTATGCTCTCATATGTTTTCCTTTTTGAAAATGAAGCTATATTGCCAGAGTAAGTATTAAATAAAGTTTCACCTTGTGTTGTGCTGTCATACAAGCACACTGCGTGCAATGCCTTGGATTGAGCTGGGATTGACTAACAGTGCAGAGAGCTGCTTTCTAGCCTATCACAAGAGAGGGGGTGTCAAATTGACACAAGCCCCGGCCTTGTATTTGTCAACTGGATTGTGGCGGGGGGCACTTGAGGAAGAGGATGGGGAAATACCACTTAATTTCAGTGACAGGAGATAATGGACTGAAGCTGCTTCAGGTAAGCTACCAGGCTAATGTTTTTAACGTTTTAAAAATCCCTAATGATTGAAGTTGTAGTTAGGATTTAAGCACTTTATATTAAGCAGGAAATCCAAGGTTAAGGTAATACCATTTATTGGCTAACTCAGTTAGATTGAAAATGCAAGCTTTCGAAGCTGTTCAAGCTTCTTCTTCAGGCATAATACAGATCTGTAACTTAGACACACATTTATACAAAAAACTACAAAGGAGTGACAATTGTTTTTACACTGACACACATGAAAAATAGCTAAGTCGTAAAATCGTATACTGTGAGATAAGGATCAGGGGGATTATAACAATTAATGGTGGGCTGATAAGAATGAGAGGGGGAGAGAAAGTGTGTGGAATTTTTGTTGCTCTCACACCAGGCCAGACAGTCTGTTTAATATCAGACCTTGTGATGAGTCTTGTCTATTCAATTCATGTCATAATGACACATAAAATTATTGTCCCTGTTTAGCCCACAGTCCATCGATTTAAAGATTTGGATGCATCTGCACTCCCATTCCAATCTCTCCTTTTGTGAGCGGAAACCCCCTTTGAGCACTGTGAGTTTGAGGTCACATAGACCATGGCCTGGTCTGCAGAAATGGGCTGCAACAGGCACATCAGTTTTATTATTTTTGATTGTGAACCTGTGCAGATTCAGTCGCTTTCTTAGCGCTTGTCCTGTCTGCCCGATGTAACATGCTGAGGGGCACTGCAAACACATGATCAGGTATACTACATGAGGGGATTTGCATGTAAAATTACCCTGTATTTTGTAATCATGTTGCATACCTGGTGTCTTTATTCTATCAGTGGTGTAGATGTGTGCGCAGGTTTCACACCTTTTCTGCAGGCAAGGCCATGTCCCATTTTGTGCTGGGTCACTTAGGGAGCTCCTCACAATGAGTTTTCTGAGGTTGGGAGGTTGTCTGTATGCCAACAGAGGAGGATCTGGGAAAATCTCAGAAAGTCTCTCATTCCTGTGTAAAAGGGGTTGGAGCTCCTTCGCAATTTTCCTTAGAATCTCCAGACGTGGATTGTATGTGACTGGGCCTCTGTTTCTGATGGTTTGTAGCCCTGCCTAATAAAGTCGCTTTTTAGATTGTCCATATGTGCATTTCTGTCCATGGTATCAGAACAGATTCTGTTGTATCTGATTCCCTCGCTGAATACGATGGACCTCTTGGTGTGGTTTGGGTGGAAACTGTTATGGTTAAGGTATGTAGGTCAGTCTGTGGGTTTCCGGTAGATGGATGTTTGTAGGGCCTTTCCCTTAACACGTATGGTGGTGTCAAGGAAATTGATTTCTGTTGGTGAATGGGTGAGTTTCAAACGTATTGTGGGATGGAAATCGTTAAAATTCATGTGGAAGGGGGGCGCTAGTGAGCAGCCGAGGAAGATGGCAGCAGCCTAGACCGGCTCCTCGCTGCACAGGGCTTTTACCTGCCCAGAAGCACTTTTAAACGGCGGTTCCGGGCTGGTTGGGTCCCCGAGGACTCAGGGAAGACCCGCTGGCCACCAAGAAGGGAGAAAGAAGCTGATCCTGCGGGAGCGCAGCCCGCCCTCACAGCACTTCCCGGATCCAAGATGGCGGCCGCGACCTGCGCACCTCAGACACTTGTAGCCTGAGGGAGGAAAGCTTACAGCCTGCTCGCCCCACGTGCGGCCCTGGTGTGGGGTCGGGGGCTGAGGGGAGAGAGCCATCAGCAAGCCGGGCCACTCGCCGCGGGGAGAGGAAGACGGAGGTCGCCCTTTACACAGTAAGCAGGGGCCCTGGGGAGAGACTTCCTTAATCAGGGAGGCCATTGTTAAAACGGATGGGGCGCAGGGAAAGGGGGAAGCCACCTACCACCCCTAGGCGCTCAGCACAACCAGCTAACTCTAAGATGGCAGCCTCATCTGGGCAGCAGCGCGAGCTGCACTCCCATCTCTCATTCTCACCCATACCATCCCCAGACCTACTGGACTCACAGCCAGATTCACAGCCAGAGCCCCAGCAAGTGACCCCAGACCCCTCCCCGGCCCAACAGCCAGACCCAGGCATCAGAGATGCAGAGCTCCTAGCAAAATTCCAAGCTGTGTTACACCAAGAGCTGGAAACAGCCACTAACAAGATCTCAGCCACATTTAAAGCTGAATTAAGAGATCTAAGAGCCCGCACCTCTAAACTGGAGCAGCAAGCGAGTTGCACCACCACTGTGCTTGAGGAGCATGAATCTGAAATCCAAAATTTTAAATCAGACCTCTCTCTGGCCCACCAAAAAATAGAGGACCTTGAAAACCGCTCTCGGCGCTGCAATCTGAGATTCAGAGGGTTACCAGAATCCATCATTGATCTAAAGACCACCGTGACAGCTTTATTGCAAGAGCTGACGCCGTCCATCCCTATTGAAAGGCTGGAGATGGATAGGATCCATAGAGCCCTGGGTCCACCCCGGGCAGATGGCCAGCCCAGAGACATTGTAGTCAAGTTCACATACTACAACACCAAAGAGGAAATCGCTCGAGCAGCCAGATTGCACCCTAATTTGACCTTTCAAACCCACAAGTATCAGGTCTACTCTGACCTGGCCCCAGCTACCCTGCAGCGGCGTCGCCAGCTGAAACCATGTCTCTCAATCCTGCAGTCACATCGAATCGCTTATAGGTGGGGCTACCCATTTAAATTGCTCTTTACTTATGGGGGCCGCACCCACATAGTAACATGCCCGGAGGAAGCTATGGAGACGCTAGATCACCTTAATCTGTCAGGACCCACTGACCGCCCGCCTCCAATGGATCAGCCCAGGGAGCAGCGTCCCAGACCTAGCCGAAGGGACAAGAGAGCTGACGACCAACGACCCTACCCCACGTCTACGACTTCCCGAGCGTCTAGAACCCGTCAGCTGGAGCCGGGGTGAGAGCCACCCTTCCGCCATGCTCTTTTCATCTTTTTTCTCTCCCTGATACAGGTGTGAATTGGCGTTGATCGGACACTCTGGGACACTTTGTTCGTTTGTTTCTCTCTCCCCACAGTTCTGAGAGATGGCACCCATTCTCCCCCCTTCCACGTTACCCAGGGTCATCGTCAGATAAGTTATGTTGCTGCGTTGCTGGTTTATAAATATTTTTCAGTGTTATTTACTTGCAGGTTTACACAGTGCTGTTTTAGATGATCGGGCCTCTTCCCCCCCGCGGCGATGACCCGACTGGGAGACCGGGTCCCTATGGGGCCGTGGTCGACCTGGTGTTAGTGGGGCCGCCGTGGGATGGTCGAGGGCTGATCTAGATCGTTGGGGGGTGGCCCCCCCCTTTTTGTCTGGGTCTCCTTCTGCGGATGCGACTATTCTACGCGCGTCTGTGGGGGGTGGTCCGGTGGGGGGGGGCAGCTCCTATTGTCACCCTGGGTGGAAGTTCGGGCCGACCGGAGCGACTGTGGGCTGTTGCTGAGGCCGCCCGACCCGAAAACCTGGTGCATTTCTGATGATGGCTCCACTTGGGATGCAATGTTTGGTTAAGCTTGTTAAATGTTCTAATTTACAAATCTTCCCTACGGCTGTGTCAGCACTATGGTCACTATTGGCCTCGCGGGAACATGCGCCTCGATTTGGGCGCTGGCCCGTAGGGCACAAATGACCTAATGAGGGGCGATGACGGTACAATCTCCCCTCCTTCATGAGACCGTCGGCTATGTTATAATATGTTATTCAGTTATATTTTGCATGTCTTAAAATGTTAAATTTACATTAGCGCAGGCACTACCCCGTGCAGAGGCGACCCCCTTATACCCCAGAGACTTCCGGCTGTGAGGTTCTTTTCCCCCGGAAGGCAAACTACTGACCAATAAGTGGTCAGGATCCACATAACCCCTGTCTCCACCTGGTGAGGTACCCAGCCTAGGCTACCCACGAGGAGGGACTTCGCTACTCTTCTGATTCCCATACGCCTACCCCTTCAGCCCATCACCGCCCTTACCCTTAGCGTACCCTCATACCCCCCCCTCCATCCCCCTCCCCTCCTTTCCTTCTCTTCTTTTCTCCCTTTTTCTATTTCTCTCACTAGCTCTCCCTTTCTCGGGATACTACCCCTTTTTTCTCTAACAAGATGAGCCAGCCGCAGAACTCATTGGCTGGTGCCAACTTTAATTTCAAACTCCTAACACATAATGTCCAAGGTTTCAATTCGCAATCGAAGAGAACAAAGGTATTCCATAGTTATAAGCAAATGCAAGCGGATATTTTATGTCTTCAGGAGACCAGATTCTCGTCTGCGAGCTCCCCGCGATACCTGCACTTGCATTACCCAACATTTTTCACAGCATGCTTCAAGGAAAAGACCCGAGGGGTGTTAATAGCATTTAGGCGGAATCTCCTGTTTAGATGCGAGTCCCAGATTGCAGACCCAACGGGCCGCTACCTCATATTAGTGGGATTTTTGGATGACACTCTGGTAACAATTGTGTCTTATTATGCGCCCAACACCCACCAGACTAATTTCTTCTCTCACCTGATGCAAAAGGTCAGGGAGCATGGTAAAGGAGTGATAATCATGGCTGGCGACTCCAATATTACTCTGGATCCAAAACTGGATAGGTCGGGTCCACAGGGCAGAAGTCCCTCATCTACCCCTCAACCCACCCAACACCCCCCGCACCGAATCAACACGCTGCTCAAGGAAGCATCTCTAGTAGATGCTTGGCGCGAGCTGAACCCAAGAACAAGGGACTATACCTTCTATTCCAACCCCCATGACTCATTCAGCAGAATAGATCATAACCTGGTGACACAGGCTCTAATCCCCTTGGTTCAAAAATGCCAAATATTATCAGCTCCCTGGTCGGACCACACACCGGTTCTGATGGGTTTTAGTACTACACCCCCGACCCCTAGACCATTTAAGTGGAGGATCAACGATTAATTGCTTTCACATAAAGACACCCAAGAGCAGGTCCTTCAATCTATAAAAGCCTATTTTGTAACTAATAAGGGCACAGCCTCGGCAGTGAGCATTTGGGAAGCTCACAAGGCAGTGATGAGGGGCAATCTTATTGCAATGGCCTCGGCCATCAAAAAACGCAGAAACAACAATGTGGCCCGACTCACTGCACAGCTAGAACAACTGCGAAGGGATTGGGTCGCGAGACCGACGAGAGAGCTCAAGAAGAAGGTGGATGCGCTCAGCATCCAGCTTAATATGGCATTGGATGAGATGGCAGAGAAGAGACTTAGGTGGGGCAAACAGAGGTACTACGCGAGAGCCAACAAGCCTGACACCCCCCTGGCTAATAAACTGCGATGCTCATGGCCGCGGCAGTCTTTGATCTCGCTTAGGACCCCTGAGGGGAACCTTACAGCTAACCCTCTCAAGATCATACAAATATTCAGAAATCTGCTAGGTAAACTTTATAAACCTCCCAATGTGTTCCCCCAAGAGGAAGCAGCGGAATTTCTAAACTCCGTCTCGCACCCCAAGCTGCAGGATGCCCATAAGGCGAGTCTTGACGCAGACATTACAGTCTTGGAGGTGCTTGGGGCCATTAAGAGCCTTAAGACATCCAAAGTGCCCGGACCAGACGGATTCTCAGCCCTGTACTTCAAAAAATATGCCACAGAACTGGCTCCACACCTGACGGCTATGTTCAATTCCCTTACAGACCAGGGTTCTCTACATCAGTCATCATTGGAGGCCTACATCAGTATGATTCCGAAACCCGATAAAGACCACTCAGATGCACAAAATTACAGGCCAATTTCTCTACTTAATGTGGATGTAAAAATCTTGGGGAAGGTCCTGGTTACCAAAATTAATGGGTTCCTGGGCACCTTGATTGGGAAGGATCAGGTGGGTTTTGTCCCATGCAGACAGGCACCAGACAATATCCGTAGACTGGTCCACCTGATTGAGCTGGCTCAACAAAGAGATATCCACAGCCTTTTGTTGTCTCTGGACATACAAAAGGCTTTTGACTCCCTCTCATGGGATTACATGCACTGTGCTCTCCAGAAATGGGGCTTCGGCGACAATTTTCTGGCTTGGATTAACTCTATTTATTCCTCCCCCTCAGCTAGAGTGCAATACAATGGTTACCTTTCTGAGCCAATCTCAATAGGTAGAGGCACCCGGCAGGGATGCCCGCTCTCCCCGGTGCTGTTCGTGCTAGCATTGGAGCCCTTAGCCCTTGCTATTCGGGCAAACCCGAATATAAAAGGCATTGAAATGGCGGGCTATCACCATAAAATGTGTTTGTTCGCCGATGACGTCTTGTTGACCCTTTCGCAGCCCCACACTTCGTTACCTAATTTGCTCCAGCTTCTGGAAACCTTTTCAAGGATTTCGGGTCTCAGGGTCAATAAGGAGAAATCGGTGGGGCTCAATTTAAACATTCCCGCCCCAGCTTTGAATGCTCTCCAGTCCAACTTCCCATTCCGCTGGGCTTCGGGAGCCTTGTCTTACCTAGGCGTCAAGATTACGCCACATTATCAGTCTCTGTATCAGGCAAATTATCCCCCCCTTTTTGGTAGATTGAAGGCGATGCTAGATACTTGGCGTGGTCATGAAATCTCCTGGATCGGGAGGATCAATGCCATAAAAATGACCTTGCTTCCGAAGCTCCTGTATCACTTTAGAACTCTCCCGGTGTATATACCACAATTCCAGCTTAAAAGCATGCAAAATAGCGTAATGAAATTTATATGGGGGAGGACTAGACCGAGAGTTGCTAGAGCTACCATGATTAGGCATAGGAAAGAGGGAGGCCTGGGGGTCCCATGTATTAGCAAATATTATCAAGCAGCCCAGATAGGGCAGCTTCAGCAGCTACATGTCCAAACGGAGACGCCTCTGTGGGTGGCGCTAGTGGCCTCATCATGCGACCCAGCCCCGGTTGACAGTTTGATGTGGCTGCCGCCGCAACACAGACCGCAAATCCTGTGCCCCATTCTGAACCATTCTCTTCGGATCTGGGATGGGACGAAATATTCCGGGAACTTAATCTCCCCTCACCTCCCACTAATGCGAATTACCAAGAACCCGATGTTTCCTCCGGGGTTAGATCCCAGAGTGTTTAGTTGGTGGGAGCATGTAGGGATCAGCAAACTTTACCACCTCCTGCTCAGAGGCGAGATTATCCCCTGGCCCGCACTGCAGGAAAGGGAGAATTCTCCGCCGTCAGAGCAATTTCGGTACATGCAACTCCGTCACTGGATTGCGCCCCTGCTAAAAAATAAGACGGAAACCTCGGACATGACCCCTTTCGAGAAATTGTGCACGCGAGGGACCCCCACAATGGGCCTGGTGTCCACCATTTACTCGAGCCTTGTAACATTACCCACCAACTCAAGACATGGGTACATGGCCAGATGGGAGGCTGATCTGGGTCTGGTCAGAGATATGGACTGGAATAAATAGATGCTCTATCAATGTCACGACTTTAGAGGCAGCATATAAGATGCTCACCAGGTGGTACCTGGTGCCCGCGCGCATAGCCAAGGCGGTCCCGGGCTATCCCGCTCACTGTTTTAGAGGTTGTTCTGTGGAAGGTTCTGTCCTACATATATAGTGGGAGTGCCCGAAGGTTAAGAGATTCTGGTCACGAGTTTTTGGTCTCCTGAGTACTCTTCTACAAACCCACATACGCCAGGACCCTTGGGTGGCATTGTTGCAGGTGAAACCGGAGGGTGTCAATAGAGCCCAGCATGCCCTGCTTACCCAACTTATGCTAGCAGCTAAGTTAACGATTGCCAGTTCCTGGAAGAAGCCGGGAATCCCTTTCCAGGCAGTAAAGGACAGGCTTAATGGCATCTTGATTAATGAGAAATTGACTAGCATCCTGAGGGATTCGCACGCTAAATTTATCAAAGTATGGAAGCCTTGGGTGGACTACGCCTACCCGGAAGTGTGTAACGCTCTGCTACAATGAGCAACGATCTGGCTCCTCTCTCTTCTCTCTTTTCTCTTTCCTCTTTCTTTCCTTTATCTCCTTTACCTTCCTCTTCCCTTATTGTCTTAGGCCACCCTACCTCAGTCGTCCTCTCCCCCCCCCCCGTACCCCCCTTATCCCTCATCCTGCTCCCGCCCGGCTTAGCGCTTAGCAACGTTTGGTTTTGGAACTCTGCACGCACTGGGTTTCAGGCGGGGGGTCAGGATCCAGCGCAGCGACCGCTAATTAAGCTAAGCCTTCGGGCCGACGCGTTGGCAACGAATGGACGGTTAAGTTGTGCAGATGCATATATCATGTTGGACATACTAACTGATCTTCTGTCTTGCTTTACTATGTACCTGTTCAAGACTTGAATGTCTAGCTGTTGTACAATAACTGTGTGCCATTGTCATTTGATATCTTTGTAACAAGTTAAAAAAAACTTAGAAAAAATTCTAATAAAAAGATTGAAACAAAAAAAAAAAAATTCATGTGGAAGTCAATGAGAAGACCTCATTGACTTCCACATGAATTTTAACGACTACAAACCATCAGAAACAGAGGCCCAGTTACAAAAAGCACTCCACATTCCCAGAGACAGACTCCTGCAGTACAAAGAATCCCAAAAGAAGAACCGTGTTCCTCTGGTTGTCACATACAATCCACGTCTGGAGATTCTAAGGAAAATTGCGAAGGAGCTCCAACCCCTTTTACACAGGAATGAGAGACTTTCTGAGATTTTCCCAGATCCTCCTCTGTTGGCATACAGACAACCTCCCAACCTCAGAAAACTCATTGTGAGTAGCTCCCTAAGTGACCCAGCACAAAATGGGACATGGCCTTGCCTGCAGAAAAGGTGTGAAACCTGCGCACACATCTACACCACTGACAGAATAAAGACACCAGGTATGCAACATGATTACAAAATACAGGATAATTTTACATGCAAATCCCCTAATGTAGTATACCTGATCATGTGTGTGCAGTGCCCCTCAGCATGTTACATCGGGCAGACAGGACAAGCGCTAAGAAAGCGACTGAATCTGCACAGGTTCACAATCAAAAATAATAAAACTGATGTGCCTGTTGCAGCCCATTTCTGCAGACCAGGCCATGGACTATGTGACCTCAAACTCACAGTGCTCAAAGGGGGTTTCCGCTCACAAAAGGAGAGATTGGAATGGGAGTGCAGATGCATCCAAATCTTTAAATCGATGGACTGTGGGCTAAACAGGGACAATACTTTTATGTGTCATTATGACATGAATTGAATAGACAAGACTCATCACAAGGTCTGATATTAAACAGACTGTCTGGCCTGGTGTGAGAGCAATAAAAATTCCACACACTTTCTCTCCCCCTCTCATTCTTATCAGCCCACCATTAATTGTTATAATCCCCCTGATCCTTATCTCACAGTATACGATTTTACGACTTAGCTATTTTTCATGTGTGTCAGTGTAAAAACAATTGTCACTCCTTTGTAGTTTTTTGTATAAATGTGTGTCTAAGTTACAGATCTGTATTATGCCTGAAGAAGAAGCTTGAACAGCTTTGAAAGCTTGCATTTTCAATCTAAATGAGTTAGCCAATAAATGGTATTACCTTAACCTTGGATTTCCTGCTTAC
This sequence comes from Gastrophryne carolinensis, assembly GCA_027917425.1. Lineage (NCBI taxonomy): Eukaryota > Metazoa > Chordata > Amphibia > Anura > Microhylidae > Gastrophryne > Gastrophryne carolinensis. Next base: position 127,508,685 of record CM051239.1, read on the forward strand.
ATCAATGGCTAACACGGTACAACAACTTACTAGCACTTTATATTGATATGGTTTAGATCTCACAGGGGTGTTCTATTCTATTCTAACGTGAGGCTTTGGTTCACTTAGGCCCTTATTCATGATGGGATAGCGCCAGGTAGTGACTCTTTAGCGACAGGTAGCACTGTACTTTTGATACATGTTTTTTTTTGGGGGGGGGTTATTCCCTGCAACGCCTAGAGTCACTGTTCTTGAATAAGCAGCAGACAACAGTTGTCCGCTTCTGAGTGGACTAGCATGACCTTGAAAACCTTATTCAAGTTAACATTAACCCATTAATTATTAGAATGTGAAACACATTGTTACCCCTAACATTCTAGAAGCATTCTAATGTGTTCCAACCTATTACTGTATACACATATATAGATATAGACATGTCTTCATGTATGGGTTACTATCTATGTAATCAAGTACAAAACCCAAAATTTTAAAGCTCAACACAAATTTATTAAATCAAATAAAGGAAATCCTAATTGTCTCATCATTTGGTTTAAAAAAAAAATTGTCCCAAATTTTTAATCCGTGGGTGGCCTTGTTTGTGCTGAGTGATTTCTGTGATTACCCACCTGTAGAATTGGTATTATACGTATACAGCACGTCCTGTTCCAGAATATTCCTTACCCATGGGTAATACATCCACAAGATGGCGCTGGACTGCAGAAAAATAGCTTATGGCCTCTCCCGGCCCTATATAAGTCAGGGACCTTCCACAAAATCTCCAGTATTGACAAGCAGTTAACAAAAGGCCGGGAGAACAAATCCAGAATTCAACAATGAACATATGAACAATCACCATACAGAGGTAACTAAGAATAATGATAACAAGGGTGGGGTGGAACAGGACATGCTGTATATGTATAATACCAATTCTACAGGTGAGTAATCACAGAATTGTATTATTCTAAGTATACAGCACGTCCTGTTCCAGAATATTCCTTACCCATGGGACATCCAATAGCAGTGTCCGTAAGGTAGGGTGGGATCCCCAAAAGGTAACAGCGAGCAGTTTAAACCACTGCCGCCTGCAGAACTTTGTGACCAAAAGCAGCATCAGCTGAGGCCCTAACATCAACCTTGTAAAACGTAGAAAAGGTGTAAACAGAAGACCAAGTAGCGGCCTTGCAAACTTGTTCAACAGAAGCTTGGTGCTGAAAAGCCCAAGAGGCACCAATAGCACGAGTAGAATGAGCAGTAAGGCGGAAAGGAGGCTCCTTCCCCTTAGCAGAATAGGCCTGAATCACAGCCTGGCTAATCCACTTGCTGATAGTGGACTTAGCTGGAGCCAGACCCTTCCTAGGCCCAGATGGAAGCACAAATAGAGCATCAGTCTTCCTGAAAGATTCAGTAGCCACCAAATAGAACTTCAGAGTCCTGACCACATCCAGATAGTGTAGAACCCGTTTCTTAGGGTTACTAGGATTAGGACATAGAGAAGGCCAAACAATGTCCTGATTGAGATGAAAGGCAGACACAACCTTAGGCAGAAAATCTGGCTTAAAACGAAACACCACCTTGTCCTGGTGTCTCTCAAAGTAAGGGGGTTTGATGGAAAGCGTCGCCAACTCAGAAACACGTCTAACAGAAGTTATATCCACCAAAAAGACTACGTTAAGAGTCAAAATGGACAAAGGGGCCTCACGCAAAGGCTCAAAGCGAGACCCCTGCAAGGCAGATAAGACCAAATTCAAGTCCCATACTGATAACATAGGCTTACGTGGAGGACGCACGTGAGAAACCCCTTGGAAGAAAGTCTTGACCATACGATGGTGAGCAAAGGATCTTTGGAACAAAATGGCCAGAGCAGAAACATGACCTTTGAGGGTACTAAGCTGAAGACCCAAATCCAAACCATGTTGCAGGAATTCCAGAATCCGAGGGACAGAAAACACCCTACAGGGAAGCGACTTAGACTCACACCAGTCAATGTAAGCATGCCAGACCCTATAGTAGATGGATGATGAGGACTTCTTCCTAGCCTGAATCATGGTATTAACAAAAGAGGCAGGCAGCCCCTTCTCCATCAAGATGGAGGTTTCAGCAGCCAGGCCGTCAAAGCCAGCGTTTGTAAATTGGGATGGCGTAGCTGCCCCTGAGTGAGCAGGTCTGGATCCTTGGGCAGAACATACTGATCTACTGCCAACTGCATGACGTCTGTGAACCACACCCTTCTTGGCCAACGGGGGGCCACCAGAATGGTTGGCACCCCTTCCTGAGCAATCTTGCGTAGCACCTTGCCCAACAGAGGAAAAGGAGGGAACACACAGAGCAGCTGAAAGCTCTTCCAAGACATTGCTAGTGCATCCATGGCCAAGGCCAGAGGGTCCTGGGACAGAGTGACAAAGACTGGAAGCTTGTGATTGTGACGGGATGCAAACAGATCCACATCTGGCTGACCCCAGCAGTGGCACAGGGAGCGAAAACACCCTGCTGCTGAGGGACCATTCTCCCAGATGAGTGGTCCCCCTGCTGAGGGAGTCTGCCTCCAGATTCTCCACCCCCAGGATGTACACAGCTGAGATGCAGGGAACATTCTCCTCCGCCCAAGACAGTATCAGGGACACTTCCTTGAGGGCCCTCTTGCTCCGGGTCCCTCCCTGATGATTGATGTAGGCAATCGCTGTCTGGTTGTCCGAGTGGACCTGAACCGCCCGTCCCCGAAGGTGTGGTGTCAACTGGGCGAGAACCAACCTTATCGCCCTCAATTCCAGAATGTTGATAGGGGTGTGGGCCTCCTGAGGGCCCCACTGACCCTGGAATTTCAGGGATTGCCAGAAGCCCCCCCAACCTGTCAGACTGGCATCTGTGGTGACTGTCTGGCAGCACGGGACCAGAAAGGATCTGCTCACCAACAGGTTTCTTGAGCCCAGCCACTACGAGAGAGACCGTCTGGCCAGAGGGGACAGAACCAACACCTGATCCAGGGACCGAGGGTCCTGATCCCAAACTGATAAGAGGTGAAGTTGAAGAGGTCTCATGTGAAACTGAGCGTATGGAACAGCCTCGAAGCAAGACAACATCAGGCCCATCAGCTGCATCCCCTGCCGGATGGAGGGATGAGGGCAAGACATAAGGAAGAGTCTTCAGGCTTGGGCCTGAAGACTCTCCACCTTCTGCTGAGGCAGAAAAATCTTGACCTGAGACGTATCCAGAGTCATGCCCAGAAAGGATCTCACCATTGACGGTAACAGGAAAGACCTGGAGTGGTTGATCACCCAGTCAAAAGACTCCAGTGTGGACACAACCCGCTGAGTATCCAACTTGGGTTGCTGGAGAGATTGAGACATGATGAGAATGTCGTCTAAGTAAGGAAGGATGTGAATGCCCTGAGATCTCAGCAGAGCCAGTACGCCCGCCAGTACCTTGGTGAATACCCTGGGGGGCGAGGTGATACCGAAAGGCAGAGCCACACATTGATAGTGCTGATCCTCCAGAGCGAACCTGAGGAATCTCTGATGACCTGGAAAAACTGGTACAGGTAAGCGTCCTTGATGTCTACAGAGGTCAAGAAGTCCCCTGGACGTAGTGGATTGACAGCAGAGCGCAGAGTCTCCATGCGAAAGTGTTTGAATCTGACAAATTTGTTGAGGCACTTTAAATCCAGGATAGGTCTGATGGACCCGTCTTTTTTGGGAACGGTGAAAAGATTGGAATTGTAGCCTCTGCCCCTTTCCCTCAAAGGCACCTGGCAGATAACCCCCAACTCCAGAAGGTTTTGGACAGCAAGGCACAGAACCTGACAGGGGGTTTTGAGCCATCCGGGATTTGATTAATCTTGGGGGCGTCCAGGCTGCAAACTCTATCTTGTAACCGGAGGACACTACCTCCTGAATCCACCGGTCTGAGACGTGAAGCCTCCAGACGTGAGCAAAGAGCCAAAGCTGCCCCCCCACCCGGATGGGTGAGGGCGCTCCTTCATGCCTGAGGAGGCTTGGGTGAGGATTTTGGCTTAGCACCCCAGGAGAGGCCAGGACGGCCACGTCCTCTGCCCCTTCCCCAGTGATCTCCGCGGGCCCCAGTAAAGGAGACTCCTCGGGCCAGGTCTGGAACCACGGAAGGATGGGCGTACCCAGAAGAAGCGCACCCATCCCCCGAAAGGACCGAGACGGCCTCCTACATTGAGGTAACCTACCGCCCTTGGCAAACAAATCCAAGCGTTCACCAAAAAGACGCAGGCCCTTGAAAGGGAAACCAGTGAGAGCCTTCTTAGCAGCATTATCAGCTACCCACTGACGTAGCCAGACAGAGCGGCGTATAGCTACCAACAGGGCAGAAGTTCTACCACACATTCTAATGGCATCATCCATAGCAGACAGGATATATGCAACAAATTCATAGCAAAGCAGGAGAGATCTATACTCTCCTCCTCCCGCGTCATCAGAGGCCCCTTCTAAGAGGCTCTTAAGCAAACCCTTAATAGCAATAGCTGTAATTGCAAAAGCACAAACCGGGAGTAGCGTGGTCCCCACACAGGCAAAGGCATGGCAAGCCAGTTGGTCCATACGCCGGTCCTCTCCATCCCTCAGGGTAGAAGTGTCAGGGTAATGCATGACAGATGTATTGGGCAGCCCCAGAACGGGAGCGTCCACCTCAGGAGGACATGACCAACGCTTAATCAAATCAGCAGGAAAGGGATACCTTTTGTCCCAACTTTTGGGCACCCCTGGCAGCTTGCTAGGCCGATCCCATTCTTTGAGCACCAGATTATTAAAGTGCGACTGCTCAGGAAATTCCAAACGTGGTTTAACTGTATGAAAGAGCTCACCCTGCTGCTGCGGAGCCACGGCAGGAGAGGAGATACAGAGCACCTCAAAAATATGAGCCAAGAGCCTGTCAGTGTCATCTGAGGACCATAGATCTTCCCCAAACGGAGACCCTGTACCACCATAAACCCTGGGTTGCTCCTCAGATGATTCTGAATCAGAGAACAATTCCCCCTCCTCCAGGGGGGAACAACCAGTAGTGTCAAAAACTTCCTCAGTTTCCACAGGAAAGAGGGAGACGGTGGGAGACAAATGCCGCTTCTTAGCAGAAGCCTTACACGATGCAGACCCAGCAATATGTTTCTCAATGCTGGCTACCCGTGCAGCCAAATCAGGCTGAGACTCCCCGCTGGTATGCTCCTCATAGGGGGTCAGATACAGGCGTGGGAGGGTAGGCGAAGCCCGAGGGGGCGCAGGCCCAGCAACAGGTAACCTAGACTGCAGTGCAAGTACCTGCTGGGCGCAGGATACACATACCCTGACATCATCACCGATTGGGGATACCCCACACGCAACACATAGCCGGGCTTGTCCCGAAGGAACCCCAGGCTCATTATCCCCAGAAGCCTCCATATGGTGATTTAAACAGGCACAGTAGGCCAGTAAGGGTTAATGCTAAAGAGCTACCCAGGATGCCCCAAAAGACCGCTAGGGAAGTGGGAGATAATTAGGGGAAAGGGCTGGGAGAAACCACAGGACTGAAGCTTTATCCTGAAAGACACAACAATATATTCCCATAAGAATAAAGCATAAGAACAAATAGAGAATAATTCACCCCACCGGGTTTACTCACAGACCGCAAGGAGCCAGCAGTGCAGGAAGGAAGACAGTGCAGTGGAGGAAGACAAAATGGTGTCCGCAACCTCGAGGGGCGGGCTGTGGAGATATGAGGTAAATTGCATCATCCACAGAGCCCGTCCCCCCCCGAAGAGCGCAGCTGGCCAGCCGCGGAACGCAGTACAAACACGCGACAACGTGTTTTAATAAAGTAACTGGCACACATATGTCTAAAGTCACAAAACACCAGACAAACCCCCCCCCCCGAGATCTCAGGATAACAACGGAATACCCTGGGGAAAATGGCGCCCGGGGCCAATATGAAGAGAGGAGGTGGGGGGGAATGGGAATAGGGTTTACCGCACAGGATAACCTGGCCAAACCCATGAGGCAGTGGGCGCATCCCAAAAAGGCTCACCATTAGCCTAAACCGCCTACCCTGTTAGAGCAGGGACTGCGGTAGGAGCCTAGCTCCTCAGCACCAAGTGCTTCTATCGCCTACCTTCACCCGAACCTTATCAGCCGAGGCTGGGAGGCAGTCAATGGGACGGAACAGGTGAGAATAGTCCTGCAGGGCCCCAGGCAATAAGCCCCGCTCACCTGCGCCATGAGAGAGCTGTCTTCTATCTACTCAGCGCAGACTGCAGAAATAAACTGGGAATTTTGTGGAAGGTCCCTGACTTATATAGGGCCGGGAGAGGCCACAAGCTGTTTTTCTGCAATCCAGCGCCATCTTGAGGATGTATTACCCATGGGTAAGGAATATTCTGGAACAGAACGTGTTGTATACTTAGAATAAATAGACTGCTGCTGTATTAGCTGATGTAGCAACAACAAAGTTTCATCCTGCCGATCAATGGACCGGTTGATCGCAGTCAACAATTCTGCCTGGGGTTGGTTGCGTAGCTCCTGTACCTCTTGCCTCAGGTCACATATTTGTTATTGGTCCACCAGCGATTGTTTTTTTCAACGCCGCAATGCGCTCCTGGAGTCTATCATGTGGCTGTTGGCGACTGTAGGCCTCCAGCATCTGGCTCCCTAACTCATAGAGCTCAGCACTGGTGGGGACACCTCTTGCAGTTGGTTGTGTAGTCGTCTAAAATATAAAGCCAGATATTATATTACTGATTGTATTTAGCATATAAAACTATTACACCCACATCTATGGTTAGATTATCATGTACCATTTGTGCTGGCTCCGAAGTCTGACTAAATGGGACTTGGGAGGAGGCCACATCCTGGGTTGCCGTCAAGGATTCCTCCTAAGATCAAAGTATGGTGTATGTTACATGGTTATACATGAGTGTCCATAATAATTTTTCAGTTTTCACAACCATAACCAACTAATCAATGGTACCTGAGTGTGGTCCTCCTCAAATAGTTCAGGTGTATGGCTGCCAGGAAGGGACAAATCATCATCCAATAATGACAGCAACATCACATGCTACAATAAAGGTCAACTAATTGTGTGGCCACAGATCATAATCACATTTATAAGCACACATACCCGCCACATCGGAGATGTCCAGACTTAGCCCATCACTAGAGCTTTGCCCTAAAAATACATGGGTCATACCAAATGTAAATAGGCCAAATACATGTAATGAGATACAACATCCTTACATAAAAATTGTAAAACACATTCTTACCCTCATCCCTGGCAGCTGCACTTTGAAGGGCCATTTCAGGACCAGCACTTCCTGTATTCGGGCCTAACGTCATAAAACATAACTGTTATTACTTTAAGCTGGCATAATATTGCATAAATAAATGTATTGTAATGTCACCAAAAGAAAGGCCACATGTATTTAACAGTTTACTTATTTGATCACTCTGAAATATTAACCGTTTGTTTGAAAAACATAACCAACTATACAGCTTTCAATGTAAGGTCTCATGGTTTTTCGGGGTAAAATTTGTTGAAATACACATTAATAAACAAAATACACAAAGGATACAGTATGCTTAGCACTACACACCAACAGTGTCCTGTAGGCCTGCAACACAGGAAGTGGGGTCCAAAGATGAAGCTGGGACTTGGCCTACAAATGAAAATCATGATTCAGCTAAATCCAGACATTTAACTTACTTTAGGGCAAGGCAAATTAACATGCTGATGCAATTTTGAGGGCATCTATGTTTTAAAAATTTTAACAATTAGCCATTGTTAATGTGCGCAATTAAAATAACCCTAAAGACCAATACCATGCAATCAAATGACCAAGACTCTTTACCTTCAACATCAGACTGGGTTAATGTTGAGGCTGGGGGAAGGGCAGGAATCTGGGACCCATCTGCACCTGAGTCCTGAGAGTCCTCATGTGCCACTAAGGAAAAACAAAGAGAAATGTTTTAAAAAAATGACATAGGTATAATATGATACTTACCATGACCTACTTTTAGGATTATAAAGAGGTTACAACAAATATGGTTCAACATGAATTGGAACTAATCACAATGTACCTTCACCCGAGCCTGTGGTGTCATCCCCAGCATCCACACCCTGCAGCCGACAAAGGGGAATCTTGCACTTCAACATCTCCTCAAATGGCCTGTATTTACGCTTTGGACCCTGCTTCGCCCCACTGTCAACAAGAAGATAAGACTTCATCTTTAGCATAAGGGCCCTTTGCAAAGTATAGAAGCGTTTCTTGCAGGCTGTGCAACTACGTGGATATTGAGCAGTGCTAGTAAGCTGCTCACCAATGGCATCCCACAATTTGCTCGTTTCTTGTTTGCTTAAACACTGACTTTGGGAGCCAAATAATAACTCCCACTTAGCCAGTGTCAGACGCACAAGAGTATTATTATCCTCCAAAATAAATTCTGGCTCCCTCTTGGCATAGGCACGCTTGGCTTGGGTGGGGCTCCACCTTCAGCCTGAGCCCTTTTCCTTGAGGAGGGTCTGAGGCCACCACACACACCACTGGTACTGGGATCCCCAGGAGACACAGCAGTGGCAGGCAAATTCCCATTTGCATGTCTTGTCCGTGGATAAGATCTTCTCATCACTCGGGCGATTTCCCTTTCTGTTCTTCTCTTCTCGACGTCATCGGGGGGGCGTGGTCTCTCTCCGCTCTCGGGAGCGTGCATGTCTCCCTGGTCTATGTACTAGCTGGGTAGGCGATTGACATCATGTGCTAAGCCATGATTGGCTGCAGCAGCATGAGTCTCCGCCTCCCCTCCCTTCGTTGTGCCATAAGTTTCGTTTTCTCCTGCTTCCCTCAGATGCTGTCTCGTGCTGGATGCGTAGGACAGGTGAGTTTTTAGTTCATATATTTTTTATTATATTTGTTTCACATCTATTTGAAAGTCACTTGTGCGCTCCCGTATCGAGATAGGTAAAATAGCGCATGCGCAGTAGCGCTGATTTAGGTCAGGTGAAGCGCCGCTCTCTCCTGATGCAAGCGGCGCTTCACCTAACTACTGCGCATGCGTGAGATTTGCTGTAGGAAGAGGTCAAACGATCTCTTCCTTTTTGAAGCAAATCCAAGATTGCGGCCAGATATTCAAATGGAAGCGATGCAGCGATGGAGCATTAGAGGTAAGTTATTTTTTCTTTAATATTGATAACTGGTCAGGCAGCATATTTGGCATATTTTTAAAAGACATTAAAAAAAAAACGGCAGGGTGTTGGTCCACTTTAATTGATTGAGACATACTATACAGGTGTGTGTAGCTACAACTTGACTACAATGAATGAGTTATCAGCCAAACATGTGTTGAAGTCAATAAAGTAATGAATAAGCTATTTACAAAGCCAGATACACATTAGTAATTACTTGTATCCATGTCTCTGAGCACCATTTGAAATGGTGTCTAAAAAACGGCTATTTGAAATAAAAAATGTTTACCTTGGATTGGACAATAGATGTCTGTGCAACGCTATTATGGATGCGCTAGGCATTTCTGCCACACCTGTGGTAAGCTAATTGCAGATCGGAAACAGCTAACAAACGCAAGAGGCGGCTAAGCGGACCAGACCTTTGGATAAGTTAAGTATAAATTAGGATTACATTATTCATTCTTATCTTGATACACTGTGGCAAAGGATGTGGTGTTTGGTGCTTGTAACTTTCACATAACTGCCAGGAACTGGCTTGCTGGGTTTCTTGATTACTGTCTGTGGCTTTGTTGTGTTTTTCTGGCATCAGTGCTGTTTCTTTGGGAGATTTGTTTTGGTGGCATCTGCAAATATTGTGTAGGATACAGCAAGTGTGGATTGTTTTGGGGACCTTGTAGCGATAACCTTCCCCGCCAGAGACGTCCTTTTCCCAATGGTGAGAGGTGCTGCAGGAATTCCAGAGTCATCCGTGAGGAACCAGGAACTGTATTTGCATTGAATTGTAATATAGCGTTTCCCCCAATAAGAGACAGAACTCAGTATTGAGGGTGAAGATGAACTTAACTTTATTAGTGCCACCCTGTGCCTTATATGCAAGGCTCCATGCAAGGGGACCTCCCCCGTGGACCTGATGGAGAACTGCATGACAAACCCACAGACCAATGGGAGCAGGGCACACAATCCCTCAACTCTGCCGGTAACACAATCAGTAGAACAATAGCAGTCTGTAACACAATCAGTAGAACAATAGCAGTCTGTAACACAATCAGTAGAACAATAGCAGTCTGTAGCACAATCAGTATAACAATAGCAGTCTGTAATACACTCAATAACACAATGGCAGTCTGTCTGGGACATGCTCAAGAAAATGAAACTAATGGGTCTATGCAAAAACAGTGCCTTTAAAATCCAATGGCAGAGTCTGTCACAGACCTTTTGTGGGTTGTGCAGCAACTCCCCTCTTAGTTGTGCCGTGATGTGGATGTGGGGGTGATGTTTGGGGTATGGATGTGTTGTTGTGGCAGTGCAGAGGAAGGTCAGGAGTCAAGAGAAGAGGGTGCTGTGAGGCTTAGGGCACCCCGATCCTTTGGCATCCACCTCTCTGTATGGGATTTAAGTGACAAGCAGATCAGAAGCAGATTTCGTCTGAATTGTGCGGCACTACAGTCCCTATATGATCAGATTAAGACCAAAATCGATCCATCCCCCAGACGCACCCAATCCATCACTGGCATTGTTCACCTTTGTGCCATGTTAAATATAGTGGCACGGGGCAATTTCCAGGCAACCTCAGCCCTCCTCAGCGGGATCAGCCAGGCTACAATGAGCCGAATATTTTACAAGGTAGTCCTGGCTATTTGCGACCTTATCCCCCGTATATATAAAATTTCCCGAGGATGATGAGGAGGTTGCCAATATTAAACGTGCGTTCTACCGCATGGGAGGGATACCTAATGTGCTAGGGTGCGTGGATGGTACACATATCCCTTTCCACCCTCCCCGTGCACAGGAGCTGCATTATAGGAATAGGAAACAATTCCATTCCATGAATGTCATGGTGGTATGTGACCATGACATAAAGCTGAGGGCCGTGAGATCTGGCTTTTCAGGCTCATGCCATGATTCTTATGTGCTCCAGCAATCAGTCCTGTGTCGGAAATTTGAGAACAATGAAATGCCACCTGGATGGCTACTGGGTAATTAATAATCCTTGACATAATAACAATTAAAATATGTGGATTACTAAATTGCACAGCTAGATAACACAAGTTTTAATGTATACAGTATGTTCATGGTACTTTACTAATTGCTCTCTCTCACTTTGTTAATTCAACAGCGGACAAGGGATATGGGCAGAAAATGTGGCTAATGACTCTGGTCAGAAACCCACAGACCTTTGCCCAAGGACACTAAAATGCAGCACATCGCAAAACCAGATGCAGTGTGGAAAGAACCATCGGCCTGCTGAAAGCACGCTTTCTCTGTTTGGCACGCCCAAGAGGAGAGATGTTGTACAGTCCACAAAAGGTCTCCAAAATCATCCTCGCCTGCTGTGTTCTACACAACATTTGCATATGCCATCGAATCAAACCCCCCGAAGAAACAGCACTGGTGCCAGAAGTCCCCAACATGGCCGCAGACAGTAATGAGGACACCCAGACTGGGTTTGAACGACGGCAAAGCATGATTACATAGTTTTTATCGGTAAGACACCTCACTTTAACTATACTAAATACTATACTAATATACTAAATATACTAAAAATTAAAAACAAAAAATGTGGTGGTCTAAAATTACTATCAAAAATAATGGATAGCTTAAAATCATATAAAAAAATATGTGGGTGGCATTTAATAGTGTAAAATACAAAGTGGTTTGCTTATAATATTTAATCAAAAAATGTGGTTGGTATATACATAAAACAACCCACATTAGGGTGTTTAAAATACATTATTTGTCATTAAAAGCACAAACTAACTACACTTTTGTCTCTATTAAAGGCACCATGAAGATGGGAACAACTTCTTTGGAAAAAAAAAATAAAACCTTAAAATATATGCTTCAATAAAAAAAATATAATTTTTCTTCCAAATATCTAGTTACGTGTGTTATTTGGCTTATGTTATAGCAGATTTTTAACTTTTACAGATTGATTTCGATACAACAGCATAGAAACGCTCAGGAGCTGAATTGAATAAGGTTTAACAACTCAACAGCGCCTTTAAAGCAAATTTGAAACATCACAATTAACATTGGCAGTGTGATTAACAATAACGGCAGGTAGCGACTGAGGAGCCCTGTAATAGTGACTGACGGCTGATCGGGGCGGCCACTAGCGGTCATTCAGAGCGCCGCAATACAGGAGCTCATCTGTCGCTACCTGACGCTAATAGTGAATCAGCCTGCCCGTCTGGGTTGGTGTGTGAAGAGACCTGGTCGAGTGAGGGCCTCCCTGCTTAGAGGACTTGGCAGAAGCAAGGCCTTGCCTGTGTACATTTATGGTGTTCCATAGCCAAGTAGTGAGACAAAATCACTGCTATAATACTATAAAGAAAACAACAAAACCTTCAGAATTCAAAAGAAACCTTTTAGGGCACACCACCAGGTATATGAAAAAAGCAATCTTTTAATTCATACAAGAACACCAACTAAAAACCACATATACACAAAGGACAGTTTAAAAACATATAAGCATCCTCCAGGTCTTATGATCAGTCATTAAACATATATATTGATAAGTATCATCAATTTAATGGTCAGCACTAGTGTGCAAATCAGATAATACAGCTGACAACGGCGGCAAGATGTCTATATATATAGGCGCCCACGGCTTCTGATAGGAGCACGCGGGGCAGCGGTGTGTCCTCCAGGCAGTCGTTCAGCTGAAAAATGGCAGTACTTATTTATTTGTACAGATTCTGTGTTATGTTCACCTGCATGTTCTATGGCAGTTTGCAAGCTCCTGCTCTTGTGTTCACAACTGTCGTTTTTTGTAGCAACATTGAGTTTGGGTACTTCTGTATAGATTGATATAGCACTGTGCACTTTATTAGGAGTTTGAAACTTATGGGAGATTTGTAAGGATTGTTTAGGCACAGTGCACTTTACTATGAGATTCAGGACGTTGAATCTCATGGGTTATCTTTGAGGGTGGTTCAATAGTTCACATTTATATTTATTGTATTTGTTTAGGGGCACATTAATTGGTATATTTAGTGTTATTAATCCTTCTTTAGTTTAATTCCCCTTTTTTTTTAGCACATGAGCTTGCATATACATGTATATATATATACATCTTGCCGCCGTTGTCAGCTGTATTATCTGATTTGCACACTAGTGCTGACCATTAAATTGATGATACTTATCAATATATATGTTTAATGACTGATCATAAGACCCGGAGGATGCTTATATGTTTTTAAACTGTCCTTTGTGTATATGTGGTTTTTAGTTGGTGTTCTTGTATGAATTAAAAGATTGTTTTTTTCATATACCTGGTGGTGTGCCCTAAAAGGTTTCTTTTGAATTCTGAAGGTTTTGTTGTTTTCTTTGTATCTTGATGGTTTGGAATTCATGGTTCACCCGCCCCGGGGAAACTATATTTACTTACTGATAAGTGGTGCCCTTACAATTTATTTTTAATAAAATAACACTATAATATAAAATAAAATGTTTGTCCACCACAGGATGTCAGCAGGCCCATTTATTTATTTACACCTAAAGCATTTTTACCGTAAGAGAAAGAGTATACTGAAATTTACACAACACAATATTTGTTAAACATTGAAAAGAAAACTGATGTTTGTTATATTGCTGGTTTCACCTTTATTCTTCAAATATGCTTCTGAGGATTGTAGCTAGTATTAGCTTTACAAATCTCTAAAGAGCAATAGCAAGCCATTAAAGTTCACATAAAAGGGCAAGGTCTGCTCGTAATATCATTCATGGGGAAGGGGGAGCTACTCATGAGACACCTGTCTTTCTCTTTTTCAAACATGCATACAAGAACAAAACATACATTCATTTTATTTTCTTGTTCATAAAGAAAGACATTGATATCAGTCTTTGATCCCACCGGAACATCTAAGTTGCTCACACAGTCCCATCTTGCTTTCAAGCTGATTTGCAACAACATCAGGAGGCCACAAGACACATAGGCACAAACTGTCCAAATATGGTTTTAGCTATAATATACTTTTTAGGGCTTATCTACTATCAATATTTAACTTTGTTATTTTCAGATTTAACATGCGTTTGCATTTCAGATATAATTAACTGTGGCAATGGTGTAAATACCATAGAGGCAGAGCAGATAGTTGCCTTCGTGCCTGGTTCCAGCTGCCTCCCCTACCTCAATAGTATGGACACTGAGCTGGTGGCTGTAGCTGCCCCTGAGTGAGCAGATCTGGATCCTTGGGCAAGACATACTGATCTACTGCCAACTGCACGATGTCTGCGAACCACACCCTTCTTGGCCAACATGGGGCCACCATAATGGTTGGCACCCCTTCCTGGGCTATCTTGCGCAACACCCTGCCCAACAGAGGAAACGGGGGGAACACAAAGAGGAGCCGAAACCCCTTCCAAGGCATTGCTAGCGCATCTGTGGCAAAGGTCAGAGGGTCCTGTGACAGAGAGACAAAGAATGGAAGTTTGTGATTGTGACGGGAAGCAAACAGGTCCACATCTGGCAGACCCCAGCGGTGACACAGGGAGTGAAACACCCTGTTGCTGAGGGACCACTCCCCCAGCCGAGACATCCCCCTGCTCAAGGAATCTGCCTCCAGATTTTCCACTCCCGAGATGTAAACTGCCGATATGCAGGGGACATTCTCCTCCTCCCAGGACAGTATCAGGGACACTTCCTTGAGGGCTCACTTGCTCCGAGTCCCTCCCTGATGACTGATGCAGGCAACCGCCGTCTGGTTGTCCGAGCTGATCTGAACAGCCCGACCCCGAAGGTGTGGGGTCAACTGGGAAAGAACCAACCTTATCGCCCATAGTTCCAGAATGTTGATGGGAGCATGGGCCTCCTGAGGGCCCCACTGACCCTGGAACTTCAGAGACTTCCAAAAGCCCCCCCAACCTGTCAGACTGGCATCTGTGGTGACAGTCTCCCAGCACGGGGGCAGAAAGGTCCTGCCCACTAGGAGATTCCTTGAATCCAGCCACCACGAGAGGGACTGACTGACCAGAGGGGACAGAACAAATTCCTGATCCAGGGACACAGGGTCCCGATCCCAAACTGACAAGAGGAGCAACTGAAGAGGTCTCATGTGAAACTGAGCATAGGGGACCGCCTCGAGGCATGACACCATCAGACCCACCAGCTGCATCCCTTGCCGAATGGAGGGATGAGGGCAAGAAAGTAGAGACCGTGCCTGCGTCTGCAGGCCCTCCACCTTCTGCTGAGGCAGAAAAACCTTGACCTGAGATGTATGCCCAGAAAGGACCTCACCAAGGACGGAGACAGTGAAGACTTGGGATGGTTGATCACCCAACCGAAGGAATCGAGTGTGGAGACAACCACCTGAGTATCCAGCTCGACTTGACGGAAGGACTGAGATGCAATCAGAATGTCGTCCAGATAAGGACGGATGCAAATGCCCTGAGATCTCAACAGAGCCATCACCCCCGCGAGCACCTTGGTGAAGACCCAAGGAGCCGAGGTAAGACTGAACGGTAGGGCCACAAATTGGTAGTGCTGATCTTCCAGAGCGAACCTGAGAAATCTCTGATGACCTGGAAAGATAGGAACATGAAGGTAAGCATCTTTGATGTCCACAGAAGTCATGAAATCGCCTGGGCGCAAGGTACTGACCGCCGAGCGCAGAGTCTCCATGCGAAAATTCTTGAACTTGACAAATTTGTTGAGGCGCTTCAAATCTAGGATGGGCCTCAGGGACCCATCCTTTTTGGGAACCGTGAACAGATTGGAGTAGAAGCCTCTGCCCCTTTCCTGGGAAGGCACCGGGCAAATGACACCCAATTCCAAAAGGCTTTGGACCGCGAGCCGCAAGACTTGAGCTGACAGGGGGCTTTGCGCCATCCGGAATCTGATGAATCTTGGGAGCAGCCAGGCTGCAAACTCTATCTTGTACCCGGAAGGACACCACCTTCTGAATCCACCGGTCTGCGACGTGCAGTCTCCAGACGTGAGCAAAGAGCCGCAACCGCCCCCCCCCCCCCCACCCGGATGGGTGAGGGCATCTCCTCATGCCTGAGGGGGCTTGGGGGAAGATTTGGACTTGGGACCCCATGAGAGACCGGGGCGACCACGGCCTCTACCCCGGCCCCAAGGGTCTCTACGTGTCCCCGCAAATGGTGCACCCCGACCGGACCTGGGAACACGGAAGGAGGGGAGGGAAGAACCAGCCCCCCGAAAGGGCCACGGCTGCCTCCTGCGTTGAGGCAGCCTACCATCCTTGGCAAACAGATCCAGACGCTCACCAAAGAGCCGTAGCCCAGTAAAGGGGAAGCCAGTGAGAGCCTTCTTAGCAGCATTATCAGCCACCCACTGATGCAGACAAACAGAGCGGCGTATAGCCACCAAAAGGGCAGAAGTCTTACCACACATCCTGACCGCATCATCCATAGCAGAAAGAATAAATGCAACAAATTCATAGCAAAGCAGGAGGGATCTATACTCCTCCCCCCTATTGGCATCCGAGGCATTATCCAGAAGGCACTTGAGCAGCCCTTTAATAGCAAGAGCCGTGATGGCGGAAGTGCACACAGGGCACAGCGCAGTCCCTGCACAAGCAAATGCATGACAGGCCAGCTGATCCACACGCCGGTCCTCACCATCCCTCAGAGTAGAAGTGTCAGGGGAATGCATGACCGAGGTATTGGACAACCCAAGCACTGGAGCATCGACCTCGGGGGGACACGACCAGCGCTTAACCACATCAGCAGGGAAGGGATACCTCCTGTCCCAACTCTTGGGCACCGCGGGCAATCTGCTAGGACATTCCCACTCTTTGAGCACCAAATTATAAAAGTAGTGCTGCTCAGGGAACTCCAAGCGTTGTTTAACAGAGTGAAAAAGCTCACCCTGCACAGTAGGGGTAATACATAGCACTTCAAGAATGTGAGCCAACAGCCTATCAGTATCCTCTGGAGGCCATGGATCTTCCCCAAAAGGAGACCCAGTACCACCATAAACCTCCTGCTGTTCCTCAGAGGACTCAGAATCAGAGAAAAGTTCCCCATCTTCTAGAGGGTAAAGGCCAGGGAAAGAATAATGTCCCTCATCCTCTTCAGGAAAAAGGGAAACAGCGGGAGTTAAATGCTGCTTCTTGCCAGAAGGCCCAGTAATATGCCTTTCCAGGCTGGCCCCCCGCAAAGCCAAGTCAAAATGTGATTCCCCACTAGCATGTCCCTCACTAGGGGTCAAATGCAGGCGCGGGGGGGTAGGAGATGTAGAAGGGGGTGCAGAGCTTGGCAGCGTAGCAAGCAACCCAGACTTCAGCGCAAGTACCTTCTGGGCGCAGGTCACACATACCCTGACACCGTCACTCACAAGGGATACCCCACACGCGGCACACAGCTGGGCTTGTCCCGAAGGAACCCCAAGCACATTGTCCCCAGAAGCCTCCATATGGTGATTAGTATAGACCCAATGGCCAGTATAGAGTTAAGGCTAGCAAGAGCCACCCGGGATGCCCCCTAGGGAAAGTGAGAGGTGAAAGGGGGGAGGGAGAAACCACAGTCACGGTTATCCCGCCTGAAAGACATAATAAAAATTCCCATAGCGCGGCTAAATAGCAATAAAACACAACCCCGAAGGGAACTCACGGACCAAGGGGGCCGATAGCAGCAACGTCCAGACCAGAACAGCAGCACGCAGCAGCGTAGAAGACGAGTGCCCAGCACACCACAGCATTAAAATGGCGCCGCAGCGGACCTTGAGGGGCGGGCCTCGGAGGTATGACGCAGAAAGCGTCACATGACCCACCTGCGCCATGACAGCGCAGGGAATCGTCTCAGTTATATATTGCCGCCCGCCTCGGAGCGCCGTACAAATCGCCCATCAAGACAGTGACAAAGCACAACTGACAAGTCAAACACCTCTCAGGGCACCACCGCCTCCCCCCCTCCCCCCGGAGAACTCTCCAGGGAGTGAACGAGGGAGAGAGAGCAGCAGCAGGGGCGCCCAAGACAGACGCTGAGGAGGGGTGGGGGAGGCACAAAATACCTGACAGCAGGGAAGGGCATCCCAAAGAAGGCTCACCATAAGCCTGAACCGACTACCCTTGTGTGTTACAGGGATTGCGGTTGTAGCAGCGCTCCCCAAGCACCTGACCCTGGTGCCGTCCTACCTTCACCCGAACCAGGCAGCCGAGGCTGGGAGGCAGTGGGTCCAGAACGGGTGGAAAAAGTCCTGCAGGGCCGCAGGCTGGTAAGCCCCGCTCGCCTGCGCAATATAGAGAGCCAATCTTTTATCTTCGCAGTCCAGACTGCAGAAGGAAACTGGGAATATGTGGGAGGTTCCTGGCCTTTTATAGGGCCGGGAGATGCCACAAGTCTTTTCTGCAGTCCACTGCGCCACCTTGTGGCGGATAACCCAGACGTAAAGAATTAGTGAAACAGGACGTGCTGTATACATGGAAAATAAACCTTTTGATGCACACTGCCCCCCAGTGGTTGTAATGTGAATTATATGATGTGTGCATAACCAATTTGGAGATATTGGTGGACACATCTGTACTTTTTTCAAATGAGTCCTTGCCCTCTGGGAATGTACACGTCATCCTAATTTTTTCTCCCTAGAAATGGATATTTTCGCTTTTCGAATAGAAATGGCAGGCATCAGTCATTGCATAGGTATGGCAATGACATCATTGCCGCACGCAACAGTGGCAATGACTGGAGGAGACAGAGCTTTACAGCTAAAACAGGCTCCAGTATCTGGGATTAGAGTGAAGCAGAAGCAGTGAAAATAAGTAAGAGGTACTCTTCATGGGAGGAGCAATTCAGGGGATGCTAGTTAAAATGTGGGTTTTGGTCCGCTTTAACTGCTTCCCTACCCCACTCCTGCTCCCCTTTTTTTCAGGTAAGAATGAAAGTATGACCTCTTATATTTTTTTGAAAGAAGGCAGTATAGTTAAAAAAGAACTAGAAAGTAATAACTGTAATGTAATGTAACTGTAATACATGTAATAACTGTTATACATATAGCCAAGAAAACATGCTAAATACTGAAGAAAACTAGTCCTCTAAATGGACAGGGAGTAAACATGGCCACAAACCACACTTGAGTCATGCCCCAGCCAGTAATTGAGCCTGCAAACCTCTAATCAAAAAGTTTGGTTACTGAAAGTTGACCAATCACCAGAATTTTAACTATACTAGTGATTAGTTCTTCTCCCTGGGGAATTCTGATTTGGGATGCCCCACTGTGCATGCATGGGCTCTTGTTAAATCAGTGCTTTATGCTGCTCATCCTAATACACAGCACAAAGCTGTGTCAGCATAGAGAGTGGGGCAGCCACATCCATAGCTTCCCTGCCGAGTGCACATGTTCCCACGACCAATCTATCTAAAGAACTGTCGATAGATTGGCGAAAAGGTAAGGGGTTTTGGGATGCATGGCATGGCCACTGGTTGGCCCACTTTAACCACCAGGCCATGCCCCCTGGATTATTACCTAAATTGTTCATTTTAATAAATAAACTGCTTTTACCCCCCCCCCCTCCCCCCAATCTACCTGTTTAATGTGATGTTTCATATCCGGAAATTACAAACCTAGTCTACACATCCTGTTATGCCACTCCTAACTATTTTGTTGAAGCTGTGCTACACTGACCTTTAATGAATAATTTGTTGTTGGAAATGGTAATTGCCCGCCAGCATTTGACTCTACATTGCTTTTTGACAAGCTTGTCAGAGAATAGCCTCTAAACATAATTAGCTCCAAACCACAACTTTATTTAACAGGCCTGTGGCAAGATAATTTCTATTTTTGTAGAATTTTTGATGCCATTGACATGTCCTACTGTTGTGTTACCTTGTAGTAAAAGTGGCTAATGCTACCTGAAACAGTCCTTATTTTCATGAGATATTTTTAGGCAAGTTTACTGAATCGAGGGCTTGATACGACCTTTAGATTTCATAGTTTTCAGCAACAACCTTCTCAGCTATACTCATCACTTGCCTAGATAAAATCTGGAGTAAAGCCGTTGAATGGGAACACTTATCCACACGTATTATTGACAATCCAGCAGTCAACTGCAATCCAACAGTAAACTGCCAACATTTTCTGACATAGGCCTTGATTCACTAAGAGTTGAAAAAAACTCTCATGGTAGAAAAAATTCAATTCATGAGAAAAAAGCCAGAGAATGTCACTGTTAGTGAATCACCAGATAGGAAGACTATATGACAGTCAATGGCACTTTTTTACTCCTGGAAAAAGTAATGAACTTTATACCTGTAGTAAAAAGTGCTATTGACTTTCATGGTCTTCCTATCTGGTGATTCACTAACAGTGACATTCTCTGACTTTTTTCTCATGAATTGAATTTTTTTCTACCATGAGAGTTTTTTTCAACTCTTTGTGAATCGAGGCCATAGAGTGCAGACCAGGAGTTACCAAATGTAAAAAATGGCTACATCCCTACCCTACAGGAGTTTCAGGCTTTGTGTCCCAATAAAGCTAGTTTTTCTGTACAGTAATTGATCATGTTTAGTCTACTTTCACACTGGGGTAATGCAATTCTATGCTCGTGGTAAAAACTCTGGTTCCCTTGTAGTGAAATATAGAGGGGGTGACATACCTGTAATTTGAGGAGCAAATGTGCACATTGTGATGGTACACCAGCAATACTTGTGAAGTAACAGTGTTGTCTGTGACAATTGATTTTAGTGGTATTGTGTCCATTATTAAACACTAATAACTCCGCGGGGAGTGATAACTCTTCAAATCAAAATCCTTAGTACCTTAGTACACCTTAAGTGTCGGTTCTCAACACATTCCTTGTGAGTCCCAACACCAGAAGTGATTAAATGACGTATCAAATAATCTCAAATCACTGTCGATTCAAAGTTAGCACTTTTAAAAGAGTGCCTTATGGTTAACAGCAGACATTTGCTCCAAATAATCAATAAAAATCAGGTGCGTTTTAGATGCTCTTTAGGGGTCAATTCCCCTTCTTTGTATAGCGAAACAAACTCCAATTGCGTAGATCACATGCAATTAAAATTGAATAAAGAACATAGCATAAAATCCTTAAAACGATGGGCTGTCCGCCCATTTTTATTTTGCTTACCAAACTGACAGAAGAAACTCGCATAAATCAATCCACTTTCAGACCCGGGAGAAGCTTCAACCAAATTCCTTCCGTCTCAAATAGCTGGGCACCTGCAGCAGGACTGCAAGATGAGGCGGTGTGATAGTTAATGCAGCGGCGCCGCACACCGTCCCCTCGGCCGTGGGGTACAGGAGCGCACGTCTCTTGATTCCTCTTCCTGGATTGATTTATGCAAGTTTCTTCTGTCAGTTTGGTGAGCAAAATAAAAACGGGCAGACAGCCCATCGTTTTAAGGATTTTATGCTATGTTCTTTATTCAATTTAAATTGCATGTGATCTACGCAATTGGAGTTTGATTCGCTATACAAAGAAGGGGAATTGACCCCAAAAGAGCATCTGATTTTTATTGATTATTTGGAGGAAATGTCTGCTATTAACCATAAGGCACTCTTTTAAAAGAGCTAACTTTGAAGCGACAGTGATTTGAGATAATCTGATATCTGAGATCTGGTACGTCATTTAATCACTTCTGGTGTTGGGACTCACAAGGAATGTGTTGATAACCTACACTTAAGGTGTTTTGGTACTAAGGATTTTGATTTGAAGAGTTATCACTCCCCGCTGAGTTATTGGTGTCTGAAAGCACAACTATTTGTTTATCCTGTTTATCCTGTAAGACCGCACCGATACGGTCTAATAAACTCCAGCGCAGGGAAGGACTTTAATATATATTAATAGTACTTGTTATTAAGAACTTGACTAATTGTTTTAAGCGCGGTGTTATTTAAGTTTTTTACTTCTTTTTAAGTGTTGTCATTATTAAACACTGCCTTACCTAATTAAGAAACTTGTGTTATTAATATTGATTACCTTTAAATGACCTTAACATGGTGGATAATTGGCTTGCAGTTTTGCCTCTTCCCACAAAAATCTTCAAAGCAAAACTGGAACCTCATAACAAACACAGCTACATATTTTCTTCTGTTGAGGGTATACATAACCTGCTATTCACCTGCCAAGGGTGGGGGGGGGCAGTTCTGTTTCAGCTGTGCAGGCCCCATCTCTCTCTTTAAGTTGGGGTCCATAATGCCTCTTTGTTAAATACAGTTTAAGGCTTGCAAAAAGCCATTGCTTCATCTTCTTCAACTAAATTGTTGAGATGCCAATCTTGCTGCTACCCCCCTTTACAAATGGGATCATTTGTTGAGGGCTTGCCCACTACTGCCAGCCCTACACAACCACAGGTATACCCCCTCTGATGCCCAAAATAGGCATATTTTTCAGCGCTTGTGAAAAAACATTGCTTCTTCAGCTAAAATTGTTTGAGGGCTTCTCCGCTGCTGCTGCCAGCCTACCACCCCTGCTACTGCCAGGCCCACACATCCGCAGTTTAACCCTGTGATGCCCAAAATGGGCACATTTTTCAGCACTTGTAAAAAGCCATTGCTTCTTCTTCAGCTAGAATTTAAAGGTGCCGATCCCACTGCTACTACAGTTACAAATGGGATCATTTTTTTGGGCTTGCCTGTTACTGCCAGGCCTTCAAAACCAGCACAGGTTTCCTGTGCCACGGCCTAGTCTTTCTTTCACAGCTGCAGCCTGTGCTAATGCTGCTACTACTACTACCATCACCAACAGTACCTCCGCTGCTAGCCTGCCACCCTCTGCTACTGCCAGGC
Organism: Gastrophryne carolinensis; assembly: GCA_027917425.1. Taxonomy (NCBI): domain Eukaryota; kingdom Metazoa; phylum Chordata; class Amphibia; order Anura; family Microhylidae; genus Gastrophryne; species Gastrophryne carolinensis. The sequence continues at coordinate 127,531,537 of CM051239.1, forward strand.
CAACACATCCACAGTCTAACCCTGTGATGCCCAAAATGGGCAAATTTTGCAGCCCTTGTAAAAAGCCATTGCTTTTTCTTCAGCTAAAATTTAACGGAGCCAATCCCGCTGCTATCCCCCGTTACAACTGGGACAATCTTTTGAGGGCTTGCCCGCTACTGCCAGGCCTTCACAACCACCACAGGTCTCCTGTGCCACGGCCTAGACTTTCTTCAACAGCTGCAGCCTATGCTAATGCTGCTATTACTACTACCACCACCAACAGTACCTCCGCTGCCAGTCTGCCACCCTCTGCTACTGCCAGGCCAACACAACCGCAGTTTAACCCTGTGATGCCCCAAATTTTCAGAGCTTGTAAAAAGCCATTGCTTGTTCTTCAGCTAAAATTTAAGGGTGCCAATACCGCTGATACGCCCCTAATTTTCACTTTCCAGAAATGCTTCTCCCCATTTTTTTAATGTGCTTTAGCCCTTTAAGTGCCAGCCTACCTGGAGTTTCTGTCACCCTTTGTTGCCAGACTATTTTGCACTATTATGCGCTCCCCATGTTCAAATGTTAATTTTGAAGGGATTTCCAGGGATTTTCCAGGAAAATTATATATTGTTTTTTTTCAGCAGAGCCTGGGCTTTAACATGAAATGTCTTGTTTGTCATTTTGTAGGTGTATTCTCAATATTTTTGGGTGAAATATGTGCAAAAAAAATTTAAAAATCTATTTTTTACAATTTGTAGTGTTTTTTTGTAATAAAAATGTAAGTTTGTCAATAAAATCCTTTTGCGTGTGAAATCCCAATTTCTCCCTGTTACAGCGATACCACATATGTATAGGTAGACACCCTTTCCTGCCCAGGAGACTCCCCCAAACTGAAACAGCGCTTTAGGGGATTTTCAGATAAAATACAACTATGCTAAGCAATATGCGCACCTTGCAGTTTTTCCAGAAAAACAACCCTTTACATTTGAAATACCCCCAACAAACTATATATTCTCTGGAAGTACACACCTCAAGCTTTCTAGGTGTACCAGGCTTGTTGATGTGGCCATAATTTTCTGGAAGTAATCCCTCAATGTATTCTTTGGTTGCAAAGAGTTTCCCTAAAAAAAGGATAAAAAAGCAGAATCAAAGCCACATTTTCCTAAAAAAACTATATACAAACAAGAAAAAACAAGTTTAATCTGAAAAAGCAACATCCCCCGAACAGAACGACACCAAACATGCATAGCTACTGTCAAGGGAAGAGTTGCCAAACACCCCAAAGTAAAGCATGTGAGTAACGGTAATTTTATTTGAAAATTTCAGCTCTGCAGACAAAGTGCGCACCTTGCGATTTTACATTTGGAATATCCCCCATAAACCATATATTCCCTGAAAGTACACATGTTAAGCTTTCTAAGCGTACCCAGCTTGTTGTAGTGGGCTCGTCTTTCTGGAATTAATCCCTCAAAGAATTCTTTGGTTGCATAGGGTTTCCCTAAAAAATGTATAAAAAAGTTGAATAAAAAACACCTTTCCCTAAAATATAAATATGCAAACCAGAAAAAAACAAGCTAAGTCTGAAAGCGCAAGGTCCCCCGAACAGAACAATACCCAACATGCATAGCTACTTTTAACCCTTTTAATTGCCAGCCTACTTGAGATTTTGTCACCCTCTGTTGACAGGTCATTTTTTCCCATTTTGCGCCATTTTTGCTGGAATTTTCAGGAAAATTATATATATATATTTTTTGCAGCAGAGTTTAGGCTTTAACATGAAATGTCTTGTTTGTAAATTTTATTTTGTTTTTTACAATATTAAAAGTAAAAAAAAAAAAAATAAATAACTAAAATTTTTTAGAAAATTGACTCCTTTATTTTAAATAAAAATGTATTTTATTAAGGAAAACCCTATTGCACGTGAAAGCCCCATTTCTACTGATTAGAACGGTACCACATATTTATCAGTAGCCCCCCGTTCCTGCCCAGGAGACCCCCCTAACTGAAACAAGTACTTTATATAACATTTACAAATAAAATACAACTACCATCCCACTACAAAGGGTTAAATCGAGAAAAAAAATGACATTTGTGGCCCCTGGCCCTGCAGGCTACAAGCCCGCATAGCCCGTGGGCCCAGGCTCTTCTGCCCCCCCTGGGCTTTGGGGAGGCAGGTAATGGGGGTGCCGGGGTTAATGGCAAGTCACCCGCTAGTCGCAGGTGACTTGCCATCCCCCCAGCCTTGTGAACTGGTATAGGGGTCATGGACCCCTTACCAGTTCACAAGGGGTTAAATGTAAAAATAAAGACACTGACACAAAGAGAAAAAAATCTTTATTATTTTTTTTTTTACTGTACTCACCTCCAATCCTGCGTCCCTCGTCACTGTCCCGTGCCGCTGTCACTGACACTGACAGATGCCGGTAGTGATCGCTGTGGCTGATTCCTATGCTGATTAGCCACAGCCAATTAAAATTCTAATTAGTCCACTAAGACATGTTTTATACAGCCTTGTGCCACTTACTAGTGTTATAAAGGACTTTTAGGGCCACCAGGCATTGTTTTCATGCAGTTAGATGAAAGTTCAGTTCAAACTGAACTTTTTCATAAAAGTTTGGCACAGCAAACTCTAAGTCTAAACTAAGTTGTTTTGTTGCTTTGTTCAGTTTCTGGGTCATGGCTGACCTTGCAAGGGTATGTTATGATGCAGCTTCATGAGTCATGAACATGCTCCACTGTGGTCCTCTGATGGGTGGAGAAACAAATGTAAAAGGGAAGGACACATGTCGGTGCAGTCCTGTACTCATCATCTTCTGCACCTACAGTACTCCTAGAGCTGCCATCCTTCATACATATTGCTTTTGCAATAGCTATCTATCTATTTGCCTGTCTCTCCATTTGTCTGTCCTACAGTATATTTATCTTAAAGTGGAACAAACCCATGGATTTTGACTATCCTGAGTCTTGCCCCAGGGGCATCCTATTCTGAGATACCTGCCGTGTGAAACCCCCAAATCGCCCATAATAACTCACCTCCTCCTTGTCCATAGGCGCATGTGCAGGCTCTTGTCCAATCACAGCTCTGATTTGCTTTAATGGGGAGAGCAAGCGGTCCCATCCCCCAGCAGCTTGTGTGTTTCCACCCCATCCAAACGAAGATGCAGCGGAAAACAATCAGGGTAATTTACTGAATGGCATATTCACAGCAAGTGGCTTTGATTGTGTGAGAGCCAGGTTATGCGCCGTTGGACCAGGAAGAGGTGAGTTATTATGAGTGATCTGGGGGTTTCTCACATGCCATTTATGATGCCCCAGAGAATGCTACTGGCCAGCCCTGGAACCTTTTATATTCCTGGGCCAACCACTCAGGGTTTTGTTCCTCTCTAATATCTGTCGGTCTATTTATGCATCTATAGATTATCTGTCTGTGCAGGGGACTGTTTGTGGTTGTGGGGCGCATGAAGGACTGGGACAGCTGCTACGACATCCCTCGTGGTGTAATGAGAGCACATTCACCACGCCTGCAGCACCAGATTGATTTGGGATGCCCTGTAGCAGAAAGCCCGCCGGGTCACCGTATATTCACCTTGATCTCATGGTGCATGCACACAACTCATTCCTTATGCCTCTTCATCAGATAAGCTTCATATTTGGCACCAGGTGTGGAAGCAATACATTTGTTAAAAATACACATACAAATTTTAAACAGCAAATATAAAATCAGAAGCAAAAAAAAATATACAACAAACACTGTGATAAGCATATTCTTAGCCCATCTAAATATGCTTGTGAAGTCCAATCCCTGGCAATATTCTTTACTTTATACTGTAATCTTGTTAAAAAGATCCTCTTTTGCTTCAATTTGAGTAAGTGTTTGGGATATTGACTAATTTCAAAAGGGCGCTTTCCCTCATAATCTTTAACAATACCCATTACAGGGATTAGGATAGCTATATAGCACCATCGCTTTGGTTCTAGTGGGAACCAGAGGTAACACATTTTTCCACAACATATGTAGGTGTTATTATCCCAACTCCAACCTCAGGCTATACTCCTGTTCCTAAATTCCTTTATATTCTCCTCTACCAGCAACATTATAAGAAAGTCAGTTAGGCGCAAATTAGTCAAAGTAATATTCTGGCCAGTTGCGCTGTATTCAAAATTGTTCATTTTAAAATAGGTCTCACCTTTCTCAGCTAATAGCTTGTCTCTAAGGACAGGTTAAATGTGGTCCCTGAATCATAGTGCGAATAAATTTGTGGACGTTTTTTCAAGCACCAATACTTTAAAACGAGAATACTAGGGCTTGTGTGCAAATTTACGCATAAAAAAGTGCACGTTAAAAGGTGCCTATTTTCAGGCTTGTGCCCAGCTGTGTGTATGCCCCTAAGTCACTCATCTTCCTGACACTCCCATGATGGAGACATCTTCCTGACACTCCCACGATGGAGACTCACTCCCTTCTGCTCCACTCCGTGTCTATTAAACACAAATTAAGCATTGAATTCTCTTCTAAACATAATTCTTTATGTGATTTATTCTTACATTCCTAATCTATTTTGACAGCTGTTTTATTTATTTCATGCTGATTATGTCATGATGGAAACAGAATGTTTGAATGTAAGCAAATTTCCCAAAGGACATAAAAACATACTGAGATGTCTGCCAATGTGCCTTCATGCCAGAATGCCACATTACTGCTTTGCAGATGCTCCTTAGAAATATTTATTACGCCATGTTTAATTTTGTAGATAGAGAGTAATAAAAGGGACAGTCCAGGCAACAGCAAAAATAGAGCAGCAAGAATTTCACCTGATGTCTGTCTCATGTGCCTCCACTCCATTTCCTGCAGAGCTGAGTTGACGCTGTTGCAAGGCTCCAAAATTTTCCCTACTTTCAATTCTATTACTACATGGCGGCGCATAAAAATAGTCTATCAGACAATCTGTCCCTGTGAGCTTTCAGCAAAAGTGAGCACAGCAAGCCACAGTGGTCCCGAAGCTTTCTCTGACTCCAGCAGAGCATAAACATGACTCATAATGCTAAGCCATGACATGCCCTTTCCCAGCTCCACCACATCCAACAATGGAAGCAGAGCCGGCATCTTAACTTAGAATACATAAGTTATTGAAATATAGTCAGGGATTTTGAGATAATTTGATGCAAAAGAAAATGCATTTTTTCTTTGTGAGAAAAATTATGTTTTTTTTATAAATTATATAATTTGTTTTTAGAAAGTATTATAACTTCATGTAAAGTAAAAAAAAGCAATACTAACCATCTATCCCCCTGCAGCCCGGTGTGTGGTCCTGATCAAGGTGTCATCGTGATGTGCTCACGCTCCCCTAAAAAAACGGCAATCAATTCAATCTGCTGTTCCGGTCTTTAGTTGTTTAGCTGCATCCCATTGAGTTAAAAGACAGAAAAAAGTTTACTGTATGAGCAGTGAAAGGGCCCTATTTAATGTTGGCACCAGGGCTTTGTCACATCTAGTTTTGCCACTGATAGACATAGGGCCTTATTCACGAAGGGATAGCGCCAGGTAGTGGCTGTACAGCGACAGGTAGCGTCAGGTGAACTCCGGACACGGCACGCAATTACACATTTATGAAGCCGAATCTGGTGAGCGACTAGAACAACGCTATGTAGCGTTCGATTCATCATTATCCCAGCCTCAGCATACAGCGCCAGCGTTCAGTCTTGCAGAGCGCCATGTCTTACCTGTCGCTACCTGGCGCTCTCCCATACATTTACATTTTTGAAAATGTTTTGGATTAATAATATTTTTATGCAGAATTGTCCTTACATGTCTGGTATTAAAGTGTTTATGTTACAATGTTATAACAATGTAATTCCATATGTTTTTGCTTTGTTACTAGTGGATACATGTTCAAAAACAGGACTTTAATCACACAGCCTCTGGCGCTATGGGCTACAATGACATGATTTTGAGTGCCGGCGATGTTTGTGGATTTTTTTTGATGAATGTGGTGTGAGTCAGTTGCACTGAGCTGGATTTGCTTTTCGCTCACATACAGCGTAGTATAGCGACTCACATATCATATTCATCAATGCTGGACAGTGACGGAGGTGCTCTGAAACAATGATCCATGTCGACTACTAGCGGGCGCTCTGAAATCCGCTCTACAGACGCTCATCTGTTGCTACCTGGAGTTAGTAATGAATCAGCCTGCCAGAAATTTGTGCTGCTCTAGGCCCCTGACAAAGCTCAAAATGACATCACACAGTCAGTATCATGACCATGTGATTGTCTGAGGGGTAGTGATGGGCGAACCTGAAGGTAAAGTTGGTACCAAATTTTGCAAGTTCGGGTCTCCAAACTTGAACACAGACTTCAGCCGAAAGTTTGTCTTGGGGTTCACCTGAAATCTGGTCGATGGGCTGCTTTTATATTTTTGGGTAATCTTTTGGCATTTTTTGTTAGATACAATTTTTATCTAACAATTTTTATTCTCGCAGTTTTAAGTGTTTTACTAAATGCCGCTTATAAAAGCCATTCATTTTAACATTAAAACTGCCTACGGGTTTATTTTTTCATATTTTTGATAATTTTTTGCCCATTTTTGGTTAGATACAATTTTTATCTAATGAAGAATAGCCTGACTTTTTATTTTTTAATCGTATTTTTTAAGTGTTTTACTAATTTTTGGGGGGTTTATTTATGAAACACTAACGCCATTTAGCAATACGTTGCGGCAGGTGTTTTTAGTGAGCGCCACCAGCAAGTCATATTTATGAGGCAAAAAAACTTTAACACCTCTCCTAGCACCATATAGCGTTCCATTTATCAAAAGTGCAGGGTGCTTGATTAGCACTGGTGCCGTGTTCCCTACACAGAGGGGCAGAGAAGGGTTTTAACATTTTTTGTAAAAAATAAAATAAAATGTAAATATAATTTGTGTTATGCACACACGTGGGACAATAGTTAGATAAACTCCCTTTATACAGGAGAACCTCAGTACGTATATACAACAAAAATGGATCACAGATGCACATATGGTTTGAGAGGAACAACACCCAGGAAATTTACTTATATGGGTTTTGTTCCTTTCTGGTTTGGTCCCGATTTGGGATGCTCCGCTGTGTGTATCCCCAGGGATCACAGATTAATGTATCTTTTCCTCGTTCCAACAGCACAGGTGCAGGCAGATCAGCCAATCAGCGGCACTTGCTGAATGGAGCGATGGCTTCTGGACGCATCCCTACTCCTCCTGGAATGCGAGATAGACCAACCCCCCAAGATAATACATATACTGTTCAAAAGTGGCCTTGAATAGCAACATCCCCATCTCAGACAATCCATTCATGCCCTGCTGGCAGAGCCACAGACATACCACTGCAGAGGAAAGTTTCATGTTGCATTTGAACAGCTCAGGATCCCAGGATTTAGGTGAGTATATGGTTCTGGGTGTGTGTGTGTGTGTGTGTGTGCGTGTGGTGTGTGTGGGCTGGTTGGACCTTAGTGTTTTGGACTGTGGGGCATCCCTTATCTAGATGCCTCCTAGGACACATTCTATTTTGGCTTTAAAGTAGACCAAAACCCCAGGTTTCTCTGCGGCATCCCAATATGGAATGCCCTGCTGTGTTAAACCCAGACGATCGTCATCTCCTCTTCCGCCAGCCCATTCCAGATGCATTACCTGCGCTGTGTAATGCATGGCGCAAGGCTCTGTTTGGAAACAGCGCTCAGGCTTAGAAAAAGGGGAGCGGGTGCGGCTCTGGAATCTGGGTATTGAAGATCACCTCAGCCACGAGATGTGCATGTGTGGGGGGGGGCACCAGTTTACATGCATTTTGATTGGCTTTGGAGCAGGCAATCACTTAAAAATGATTTTAGATCCACTGACCCCCTTAGTGGGGGCATCCCGTTTGGGCGTGGTGTGCTGCCCTCCCTCTCAGGGTCATTTCTATCTCCAGTTGAGCTGTGCAAGCACGCCACGTGCCAGCTCACTGCATTGTATTGCTACAACCACTATAACTATATACCCCTCCCACTATGATGTGTCCTGAGAGATCCCTTCTGTGGCTGTGCAGGGAGGCAAAGCACTGGCATATGCAGTGTGGCTGGGAAAATGTTCTGCACCCCCAGGCTCCTGCATTCTGCACCCTGTTCTATGTGATTTAGGCAAGTTAAATAAGCATCATATAACAGCTTATGTCATTTATCTGAGCTTTAGTGAACAGGGAGCAGTCTGCAAAGTTAGACTGCACCATTTCCAGCTGCACTCGTGAGTCAATTTGGCTGTCTGAGCACTGAGAGTAGAGGTGGGACAGTTAGTCTTTGATCAGGGAGTATAATGTTTTTCAGTGATTTGAGTGGTCATGCTGGGTGTTGTATTTCTACAACAGGAGAGTAGAGATGATCTACTCTTGGTGTATTGTGTATTGATCAAGAATACTGTCAGGAAAATCTGGTTGCGGGGGTGTGGCTTGATATGGCGGCTTGAGGGAGCAAATTGAGGGAGCTCCGCATGCCACCACACTGAAAACCACCGCCTAGGCAACATACAGCGTCCCCGGACCTCATGTCGATGAAGGGGAAGATCGGTGGAGCACGGCGGAGAGGGCAGGAGTGCTCCATCCCCTCTTTCTCACGCCGCGGGAGAAGAAACAGCCCAACGACGCAGAAAACAAGATGGCGGTGAGTGTGGAGCCAGCCAGAAGAGACGGAGAGGAGGGCACCAAGCCCCAGCGCTACTTACCGCAGCTGCAGCATCATCGAGTGGCGGGGGGGAGCCAAGGGGAAGACCTGTCAGAAGAGCGGAGGTTAGGAGGTGGACAGCGGAGGTGCACCAGGCGGCAGGGGAGTGCGGGAGAACACCCGGCGGGATTCATATGTACCATGACCCTCCCCCCCCCACACTGGTCAAAAAAATAAAGGGGGGAAGAGAGGCTCCCACCCTGCAGACCACACATTAGCAGAGGGGGCCCAGGTGGAGACAGAAATGGAGGAAGGGGAAAGGAGCCTGGCACACCTCCAGATGAGCCCCCAGGAGAGGGAAAGGAAGCCTGGCCATGCCTGCAGCTCACCAGGGGTCACATGGGGGATATCCATGGAATGAATGCCAAGCCCTGACTCCCCACCCCAGACCCCAATGACTGGAGACCCTCCAGCGCAGCTGAGATGTCCAGCAAAGTCCCCAGGCAGAGATTTGTAATGCACACCATCCCCCAGCAGCACAGTGTGCACCCCACCACCTCCAGAGAGCCCCGATCCTTACTGAAGATGTCAGGGAAGATCCCCACCAGACAGCCCAATGGAGGATATACTGGCCCAAACAGAGGATTCAGAACGGCAAGGGAGGGGCAAGAGAGATGAGGCCGCAGTCCAGTCGCAACCAAGCTGGAGCCCATCGGAAGATGAGATGAACACAGAGCAATCCAGGGGGTCATCAAGCCCCACTCTGTGCGTCAGTATGCCCACTTCTCAGCGACAGGCAGCACCAGCCGTACCTATAGATCTAGTATCCTGCTCTTTAGCTGAGGCTGTAAAAATCAATATCAGTCACACCTTGCGGGGCTTGCCAACACAGGGTGATTTTGACGGCTATGTCACTAGGATGGAAGACACCATAAAGAGAGAGTTGGCGGCCCTACAGGGAGCGGTGGCGGAGGTGACACAGAGAGTAGACGAGTTGAAGGCCTCCCACAGGTCCCTAGAAAGACGTATGATAGCGCTCGAGAAGCAGCAGGATGGGAACAAACGCCTCCTGTCGGACCTGTTTCTAGCTCAAGATGACGTGTTGCATAAAAAAACAAGAGTCTTGATAAAGCTGCGTTAAGCAGTGAAACGCGTTGACGGCGACTAGGCGGACTTTCTTACCATTACAAAAAAGGGACTTTTTGAAACTCTTGGATGCGACCTCTCCCCCTCGTGGACACCAGCGGCCAAGGTGAACCGCAAGTAGGGTGAGAGCCTCGCAAACGTTATCATATGCTGTAAACATATGATTTTAAATGTGAGTGTACACTTTTAACCTTCTTATAGGTTTTACTATTAAAAGCGGTATCACACTAGATTTTTCCTTTATTGTTTTTTTATGCAACAACTTTAACTGGGCAATTCTTAAGCCCAACGCTCACAGATATTTATACCAAGCAGCGAGGGGATTAAACCTGGATTGAATAGAGCTGAGGACCAAAGAGGAGTTTACTCTCAAGGCGTACCATTATACGCCACCTGGTAAGGATACCCAAAAATGGTGGCGGGCACGCGGTGGAAGATACCTTATATGCTTTAAAATTATTGGACACCTGTTGCATGAAATTTGGGATTTTGCCATAGTCTGCAGTTTAAGAAACAATCACTACGGGACAGCCCCCTGGACTTCACTATACAGTTTAACTTAATTAAGGGACTTCAATACTAGATTATCTTTGGCAGTAATGGGCCAATTTATACCAATTTAATCTTTGTTATCTAACCACTTGCTCTGTGTTTTTCAATTGTTTTATTGTCTGCTGAACCTATTGGGGATATTGGGTTTTTACACGTGTGAGCATTATTCATACATCCAATAGCCACGTAGGTGGCCTGGCTAGAGGAGGAGTAGAGAAAAGTTTAAATGGCACCAGTTACGAAGGTCCCCTCAGAGATGACCTTCGGTTGACTACTCCGGTAGTCCCATAGTTTGACCATTTGAACCATCCCGACCTCATAGTTCGCAGCCCCTCCCTATCTTCCCTTCCCCTGGTTACTCCCTGGGGGGCGAGGTAGTGAGGAAACGACTATAGAACGCCCGTTGGGCAACGTGCAGAAAGATGTGGGCGGCACCGATGCGGTATGTATATAGGTGCACTGCTCTGTGGGCTACCACCCAATAAGACCAAATTTATTATCTAGGGTGACCTCTGAACACCCTATCATACACCCACACAGAGACTGACTATTGCACTCAAAAGGTAAATTTACAAATACATTTTATTGTAATATACATTAAAACCAAATTAAAAACAGTACTACTGAGCCATATACATGATTAACCACCAGGGGGCGCACTTCCTCACAATCAATACAGTGTAACTCCAATATACCCTATAGTGATTTTATAAAAATGTATATATATACATGTTATATACACAATTATAAACAACCTACCCAAACTATTAATAAATACATCTATTGATTAACCCTAACCTATACCTAATAAAGTGTTAGTGCTTCCATCACAATTAGAATCTGTGCAAAGAGTATTCAAATCCACTCAGAGTAAGAGAGCAGACACAAACAACACATAACAAAGAAGTGCTTACTAATATCCCATGAAGAGGAGAGCCCCCCCGGGCTGGAACCAACGCGTTTCGAGTCCCAAATGGACTCTTGCTCACGGCCAGTGTTTGCTGCTCATCAAGGCTGGGGATAGGGTGTCCGAGCCACCCTTAAATACATACCCGCCCGACCGATCCCACGCCCGGCCCCATCTGTGTGCGGGATGGCGCACTCCGGCCGGAAGTGCGTCCACCCCCACTAACAGCGCATGCGCGCCCGCGCCTCACAATGGGGCGCACGGCGCGCGCTGATACTGGCTCCACCCACCACACCCTGATAGGTTGAATGCGGGAACTGTGGAGAGCCAGTCAGGGGCCCGGGTCTCGAGCAGCCGAGCAGAAACGTATTAACCCCCGCCTTGCTAATACTTTAAACAGCCCTTTACACAGGTACATAACCCTAGTTTCTCCAGTCATAATTATCACTCTAGTATACATGTCCTGCAATCATAAATAAACAATCCAGGATATGGCCCTTACTGTTTCTACTAATTACTATGTATTCAATTACCCACAGCTTCAACTCTGCATAACAATCTAATGTTTCTGTGAGGGAAGGGGAGTTGGGTTCAGATTTAGTGAGGAAATGATACGGAAATAATAACCTGTAACCTTGCTGTGCTTATTGGATCATGAGTCAGATGAAGCTGATATCCGTGAATGTAAAAGGCCTCAACTCCCCGGAGAAGAGGACAATCCTCTGGCAGGAACTGAGGAGGCACAAGGCAAAGACTGTCTTTGTCCAGGAGACACATTTCAAAAGGTCCACAGTCTCCCGACTGAGTAGCAGACTGTTCCCGCACGTGTTCACCAGCTGCGCAGCAGATGTCAAAAGAAAAGGGGTAGCGATCATTATAGCTAGGGGAGTACCGTTCACCCTGCAGGAGTCCTGGGGAGATGAAACTGGGAGGTTAGTCATGGTGAAATTCCTCCTTGGCCCAAAGACCTATACCCTAGTATCTATATATGCCCCCAACCAGGGACAGGTCCAGTTCCTCAAACATTTGTTAGATAAGATGGAAGAATTCGCAGAGGGGGAGATAATGATAGGAGGCGACTTTAATCTGGCCATGGAACCACTTATAGACTCTTCAGCGGGCAGATCGGCAGTGTCCCACTTAGCACTGAGATCACTCAAGAAAAAGCTACACAACATGCAGCTGGTGGTAGCATGGCGGGTCCAGAACCCTGCGGGTAGGGACTATTCCTTCTACTCAAAAGTTCATGGGATGTACTCCAGGATAGACTACCTCTGGATTTCACACAGTCTACTGGGCCTGACCTCGGATAGTGGGATGCTCCCGACCTCCTTCTCGGACCATGCCCCTATCTTTTTAGATATGATCCTGTTTGACAGACCCCCCCCCCCCGTTGACGTGGAGGCTTTATGAGTCCCTCTTACAAGACGAGGTGGTCACCCAAGCCGTTAGGGAGGGCATAGAAACATACTTCAGCAACAATGATAACGGGGAAGTGTCCCCATTGATGCTGTGGGAGGCACACAAAAGCGTGATCAGAGGGATACTGATCAGCCAGGCATCCAGACTAAAAAAGGCAAGAATGAACCAATTAGAGCAGCTCATGGAGCAAGTCAGGTGCCTGGAGTCGTCCCATAAACTATCAGAGGTGGTGAGTCCTTGGTGAGCTGACCCAGTCTCGGGAGGCTCTCAATGCCCTACTTAGACAAAGGGCAAAATTTATAATCAAAAAATTTAAACGAAGATACTATGAGCACGGGAATAAAATTGGCACGATGCTCGCTAGAGCACTCAAACAGCAGCATGCCCAAAACTATATTTCAGAAATCTTGGATGGTTTCCAGCAAAAGCAGCACACCTCCGAGAAAATTGCAGAGACATTCCAGGCATATTACACCGGATTGTACGATCTGGCCGGTGGTCGGGCGGCGCGGACGCTCCCAGGGATGGCCAGGGAATACATAGAGGGCTCAGGCATGCCATCGCTCCCGAAAGAAATAGCGGAGTCATTGGAAGACCCAATTAGCATAGAGGAGTTGGCCGGGGCTATCAAACTCTCGCCGACAGGAAAGGCACCGGGACCAGATGGGTACACGGTCAAATATTATAAATCTTTTATTTCACTGCTGGGCCCCCACCTGGTGAGAGCCTGGAACACGATAACAGACCTGGAGTCCCCCGGCTCATTCTCAGAGAGGGAATTGGAAGCCCACATCTCAGTCCTCAATAAGCCGGGTAAAGACCCATTGTCGTGCAAGAGCTACCACCCTATCTCCCTGCTCAACACGGATCTGAAATTATATGCTAAAATCCTGGCCCTCAGGCTAGCTCCGGTGGTGGCATGGTTAGTGCACCTAGATCAAACAGGATTCGTGTTGGGCAGGGAGGCCAGAGACAACGTGGTGCGGGCCATTAATGTGATACATAGAGCTAGAAACACCACAGTCCCGGCTATGCTCCTTTCCACGGACGCGGAGAAAGCCTTTGATAGGGTGAGCTGGCCCTTCCTTCGGGAAACCCTGAGACATATAGGCCTGGGTGATAAGATGAGAACGCTCATTGAAGCTCTATATAGCACATCATCAGCTAAGACTAAGGATAAATGGCCATCATTCAAAACGGTCCTCATCCGCAATGGGGCCAGGCAGGGGTGCCCCTTGTCCCCTCTACTCTTTGCCCTGTCACTAGAACCATTCCTTTGCAAAGTCAGAGGAAACGTTGACATTTGGGGGGGTCGATTCACCTGATGGTACACACAAGGTAGCTGCATACGCAGATGACATCCTTTTCTTTGTCACAAACCCCTTAGTGACAGTTCCGGTTCTGATGAAGGAATTCGAGGTATACGGGAGGCTCTCTTACCTTAAAATTCACTCAGAGAATTTAGAGGCCCTGAATATTGCGCTCCCTGGGGAAGTAGTCAGAAACATACAGCAGTCGTTCCGATTCAAATGGGCGAGGACCTCGATCACCTACCTCGGCACGCAGCTATCAAGCCAGTTGTCAAACATCCTAGCCTTAAATTTCTGTCCGATGGCCCGGAGAATCAAGACAGATCTAGCAAAGTGGGACAACCCTACGTTCTCCTGGATGGGCAGGGTTAATATTATCAAAATGTCCGTGGTCCCTAGGCTGTTGTTCCTGTTCCAGGCTCTGCCAGTCCGCATCCCAGCACAATTCTTCAGGGAAATGAGTAGTGCATTGATGGGTTTTGTTTGGAAAACGAAACGAGCGAGGCTGAGGTCACATTTATTAAGTAGCCCCAAACAATCAGGCAGAATGGCGTTACCAGATGTGAGGTTGTACTGGACCGCCACTCACATGCAAAGAGTGTGCGAATTGCAGAACTGTCAAACAACGAAAAGATTAGTCCAGCTAGAATTAGTTGCAACACCGGCCCGGCTGGAGATATCCGTATGGAACAGGGAATCCCTCACACCGGAAACAACATGGCTGCCCTGGCTAATGTTCTGGGAATCTGAAGATTTTAGGGCCCTATTTGGCCAATAGGCCCATGGGTTGCGTCCGTGCCGCCAAACCCGAGCTGAGTGAGTGGGTGCGAGGACTTCGGAAGTTGAGCCACACCCCTTATACTGATGTTCCCACAGCTAAGGAGACCTACTGCATGGATCTCCGCTGGTCGTTTCCCACCGCCCCCTCTCTTATTTGTTCCTGCCTAACTTTCCCCTCGTGTTATGCAGGGTCCGGAGAGAGGGGTTCCCGGGCAGACCAGAAAAGAACAGGTAAAGGAGCCATCTAGAACTCAGAAGCATAGAGGTGTTTATAGCACCGAGATTATATCCAGTACCCCCATGGGGAGCTATAAAATATGCCGCCAGATAATGTTTGATTCGTAACTATGAGATGGCAGAATGTATACATGATGTGGATGACCCGGTCCTCCATTCTCTTCCTCTCGCCTTTATAGTGTGTGTCAGAGCTGTAGCTAGCTCCTTTTGCGCCCGAGGCAAGGCCAGAGAATCGCGCCCCCCCCCCGCAAAAAAAAAAAAAAAAGAAAATTATATATATATATTTTGTTTCTTGTTTACTGGATTATTTTGAGAGACATTAAAGCGGACCAACACCCGGGCCGATTTGATCCCTCCCCACGGGGCATCCGAAATCGGGATGTCCCGCGGGGTGAAACCCCCCAGGAAGCCCACAATCCTACCTTCTCCCCGTTCCAGCGGCGCATGCGCGTCCGCCACCGCCTCCCGTGCGTCCTTCTAGCAGGGACGCACAAACGGCCAGCACGGGTGCCCTCCCTGTAAGAGGGACGCGCGGGAGGCGGCGGCGGACGCACTCTGCTTGTCCGTCGTTGCCTCTTGCTTGTCCGGCGGCGGGGATTGGCTGCAGCGGTCACGTGGGAGCAGGGTGAGGTGAGTTTTCGGGGCTTTCTGGGGGGTTTCACACAGAGGGGCACCCCCGATCGGAAAGTACCCTCACACCAAAACTAAGCAACAATGGGTGATAAAGATTTATGAAGTCAGGGGTTTACTTATCTAAAACAAATAAATAAAGTAATAAATAAAATAATAAATAATACAATAATAAATACAACTGAAACGTGTCCCAGTCATTTCCAAAACCAGGCTGCCTTCTCACCAGGCTGCCTCTAGGAATGCCCCTCCCACCTTCGCAAACAGTCACAGTGACGCAGGCACTCACACTCCATCCACTTCAATAAAAGAGCATGCCAGTCACCACTTTGACATACCCCCTCCATTGCATTGAATATAGCTGGGCATGCACACTAATGCACTCTGTTGGTAACAAGGCCACAAAAAACAGCAAGGGCTAGCAGCGAGACCAAAAAATGTTGCGGCGTGCCCTCACCACAGGAGCTGCTGCAGGGGAGAAAAAACTTTTATTGTTTTGATGCAGGCTACCTGGGTGGCCTAGTCCGACCCTGTGTTCAGCCTGCTGGGCCTGTCATGCTGTGCTGGCACTTTATGCCAGGGGCATGTGAGGGCTGTCCCCTTGCGGGCCCTGTTGCAGTCATATAAGGGAGGATACAGAAGGAGAAGAGCTTACAATCTATTAGGGTATAATGGAGGATACAGAAGGAGAAGAGCTTACAATCTATTAGGGTATAATGGAGGATACAGAAGGAGAAGAGCTTACAATCTATTAGGGTATAAGGGAGGATACAGGAGGAGAACAGCTTACAATCTATTAGGGTATAAGGGAGGATACAGAAGGAGAAGAACTTACAATCTATTAGGGTATAAGGGAGGATAAAGGAGGAGAAGAGCTTACACTCTATTAGGATATAAGGGAGGATACAGGAGGAGAAGAGCTTACACTCTATTAGGATATAAGGGAGGATACAGAAGGAGAAGAGCTTACAATCTATTAGGGTATAAGGGAGGATACAGAAGGAGAAGAGCTTACAATCTATTAGGGTATAAGGGAGGATACAGGAGGAGAAGAGCTTACACTCTATTAGGGTATAGGGGGGCGGGTTGACAGGAGGGTTGGTTGGTGGGTATTTAGATGTGCGAGTGGGCAGGTAGGTAGGAAGGTGGGTGAGTGACTGCCACCTCCACTCCAGAATCTGCTGATTCTGCCTACACACCACACCAGACTGCTGCTGGTTCAGGGTCTGGGTAGGTAGGTGAGTGGCAGGTATATAGATAGGTGGGTGGGTTATTATGCTACTCTTCCCCAACTCCAGCCATCAATCACACTTTCTCTTCATTGTCCTCCCGTCACTATCTCTATCTCCACAGTAATCATTCACGTCATCCTCTCCCTCGCGCTGGCCGGCCACCATGCCTGGAAGCGGAAGTGCTGGCTTCTGCTGTGCTCTGGGCTGGCCTCCGCGGTGGGGGAAACAAGAGCAATGTTTTTTGTTCTATCCTGTGAGATTTGCATAAAACAAACCAAGGCTTACACGGGCAGCCCCCACCACTGCCGATCACTTAATTGCTGGCCTGCCACCGTCGGATCACAGACGCAGACAATAACCCCCTCTGAAGGGAAAGTGGTGGAGGCCAATGTTCCCTCTAAGCCTCAGCTGCTGCTGTGCGGAGTAACAAGAGAGCTGGGAAATGCCCCACCTAAGGTGGCTGCTGGCCGATCTCCAACGATCAACGCGCCCCTCTACTGTAGAGTGATGGTGGAGTGGCCCCACATCATGGAGACTGCACCTAGCGTCATACAAGAAAGCGACGATGGCACAGGCACAAGATCGGCAGACAAGGGGAGTTTTAAAACGTCAAACAATGAGCAATCAGCTCATAGGTGCAGCTAGGCTTTCTGGCACCCGGGGCAAAGATTCAAAATGGCACCCACCCATCTGTGCTCAGGCCCCACTTTGGGCCCCCCCTGACCTGACATGTGCCCCTCCTGCGCCCCCAGCTACGTCCCTGGATCAGCTAGGGGGCAAAGGTGAGTATACTTTTATTTTTTTAAATGAGGTGGTCACTTTTTCATTAGGCTGTGTATGTATAAATATACACTGACACCAACAAATTAACATAAGATAATCTGTCCACAAAACTTATATAAATACAAGCATCTCCTCACCACTATGCTTGACTGGGATTTTTTTTTTGCTGGTACCAACAGTTGTACTGGTTCCACCTGGAACAGTGCAGGACTAGTGAAGGAAAACCCAGTGTTCAGGCCCAGATTAAGGACATTCATGGTATGGAGCAGTTCTTTCTTGGGGGTCCCCATCTTTTATGGGGGACCCCCATCACAAGCCCCCTATGCCCCCAACTGTCTTAGCTCACAACCAAAGACAAAAACAAAAAAGAGATTATGGTGACATAAAGGAGAGAATGGGGTGATATAGAGCCAGAGGGGAGAAAAAGGGGGAATAAAGAGTTATGAAGAAGAGAAAGAGGAAATATAGAAAGAGGTTAGAATAGGGGGATATGGGGAGATGGGAAATAAGGGGGGGGGGGTATGATGAGAAGAAAAAGAGAAAGGGAGGATAAGGAGAGGAGAGAAAGGGGGATATGGAGAAACTTAGGAAAGAAAGGGGGAATATGAGGAGACAGAGGAGAGAAAGGCGGATATGGGGAGAAGGAGGAGAGAAAGGGGGGCTATGGAGATATACAGGAGAGAAAAGGGAATATGGAGAGACTAGGCAGAGAAAGGAAACATGGAGAGAAGGAAGACAGAGAGGGAATATGGAGAGACTAGGCAGAGAAAGGAAACATGGAGAGAAGGAAGACAGAGAGGGAATATGGAGAGACTAGGCAGAGAAAGGAAACATGGAGAGAAGGAAGACAGAGAGGGAATAAGGAGAGAAGGAGGAGAGAAGGAGTAGAGATAGAGGGAATATGGAGAGGAGGAGATATAGAGGGAATATGGAGAGAAAGGTGAATACAGGGGGAATGAGGAGAGAAGGGGGGAATATTGAGAGGAGGAGAGAAAGTGGGAAAGTGAGAGAAGGGGGAGAGAAAGGGGGGACATGGAGAAAAGGAGGAGACACGGGAGAAAATGGAGAGAAGGAGAGAAAGACAGAATATGGAAAGGGGGATATCAGAAGATGGGAGAGAGAAACAGGGAATACGGAGATATGTAGGAGAGCAAGGGGGAATATGGAAAAAAGTAGGATACAAAGAGGGAATATGGAAAAAAGGGGTAGAGAAAGAGGGGATATGGAGAGAAGGATGAGAGAAAGAGGGAATTTGAATAGAAAGAGGAGAGAAAGGTGGAATGGGAAGAAGAAGCAGAGAATGGGGGGATATTGAGATATACAGGAGAGAAAGGGGGATATGAGGAGAAGGGGGAGAGAAAGGGAAAATATGGAAATAAGGAGGAGTAAATGTAAATGGGCACTTGGGGGGGGGGTGACATACATCCACCAGAGACCAGTTTACAGGGTGCTGAGTGTGGTGGTGGGGGGGGGGGTTATATATAGTGCAAGTAAGATATAAATACATAGCACTTTACTATCAAAGTCGACACTACAGAGAAACTAAAAAACAACCCCCCCCTAATATGAGTGGATAAGCTGTGCTCTTCTTCTGCAGAGCAACAACACCCAGCATTAGCCACTGATCCCATCATTGAAAAATATCACCAAAATCACCACAAAGCCTCCATTTAACCAAAAAAATGATCAGATCCCCAAATTGATTATTAAAGGAACAGTCCGGTTTTGGGGACCATTCCCTCAGACCTCAGATCAGCTAGTGCCAGTGGGCACACAGCAACCCACTTATTTCATTGCTGTACCTGTGTCGCTTATCAGTCTTCTGCAGCCTTGGTTGGTAAAAGCGGGAGTTCCGCTTCCTGGTTCCAGCTGTGGGGTTGGCATGGCCTGTGTACAGCCCAGTTTCCAATATATACAGCCTTCCAATAATAGGCTGATAAACTCTGGAGCTGGCGCTGGAGCAGTGCCAAGGATTATGGGTTGCTTTGTACCCACACTCGCTAGCTTGCCTGAGGTCTGTGGATATTTCCATTCAAGACCACCAACCATGTTATTGGTCCCCTGGCAAAATCGAGCATTGTTATTAGCCGCCACAGTCACTGGCTTCTTTTGGGTATCTGGCCATCAGCAACCAGATGACTATGACGGCCAATCGCATTTCTCGATTTCATGAGGGACTGAGGCGAAAGAAAAGATATTGAGGGTTCACTGGGGTTAATGTGCAGGGGGCACTGGCAAGAGATGCCCCCTGCCCTAGGAACAACGCCCATTTTGTAAAAATGTTTAAGTAAGCCTCAGGCATCCCCATTCGGAATACCCCATGGTATGAACCTCCCCGGTATTGCCCTGCAAACACTTACCTTTCATGTTTTGCACCAGAGGTGTGCTCCCCTGCCCAGACATTCAGATAGGCCACAGACCACAGGACCTCCAGTGTCACTGTGCCAACACTTTGTCCAAACAGAGCTGTATATCAAGCCTTATACATGGCATACAGTGCTGCACATGCACCATGGGACTAGGTGAAAGGTACATTTTAGGGCACCCCAGGGGGTGAAGCATGCCATAATGCAGCTTACAGTCCTGAACTTATACTTATCTAGTAAATGGTCTCCAAGATGGGGGACTGGATATCAGAGCACACACACCTACTAACTGCTAAAATGTGTGCTGCAGTTTCCTGTCCACCTTCTCAGAGACCAAGCCTGGACTAGAGAGGGGTATATACAAGTGTAGTTTGGCTGAGGTAATCAACCATTTGCCATAACCTTCTTCATGCAGAGCCCATCACCCCTCTCCTCCATGTTGCTGCATGTGGCTCAGCAGCCAGTGACCCTGGGAGGGGGGGGGATGCCAGAAGGAAGGCCCTTATCTGTCTTGGCAGTGCCAGAGTGGCCACAGCAATTCTCCCTTCTCTAAAAACCCAGCACTGGTTTCGATCAGACCAACAACAAGACCCAGCCAACTGCTCACCTGTCAGAGGAGATCCAGGGAAGCTCCTGGCAGATGGTGCTGTGAGAGAGCAGCCATGTCTCACCAATGTCTCACAGGAGCGCTGGGGCAGGTCGCTATTCACACACAAAGATCTGGATTCCCTGCACTTCCTATGCTGGCCACAGAGGAGAAGTTAGAGCAGCAGCAGGAAATACACCAGCGACCCCTGCTGGCCGGAGGAGCGAGCTGTAGTACATTTACTATAATGACTTCCGACCTGTAGAATTGATCAGCTCCTCTCAGCAGCGGCTGCTCAGGCGCGCACCTTAAAGGGAACACTGGAGCCCCTTGCGCCCCTCCTTTAATCCAGCCCTGGCTGCGCCCTAGGCCAGTGCCTCATTCGCCTCATGGCTGCTACGGCTCTGGTGTGTGTACTTGTTGTATTGTATCGTACTTTAAAAACGCTTAAATAAAGAATATTAAAACAAAAAAAAGAGTACTGTCAGTTATTGATTGGACAAGGAGATTGGTTGTTGGCAACATGTACTAGGTATTATGTTTAAAATATAATGCTGTAGGTCAAGGTTAGTCTGTAGTTGCTGGCAGCATGCAGTCTATTGTTGCATGCACTGAAGCTTCTGTCCTCCGGAATGTTCCTGGTGATAGATTCACTTATATAAATTGGGGGTCATTGTTGCCAGATATATCAGTTGAAAAGTGCTGCTTTTAATTGCCAGAAAAACACTTTCTGCAAATATATTTAGTTAATGGCATGATCAGTGTTAAACCGGAAATTCAGCATCATTTAATGAAAAGCCCAAACCCCTCAAAAACTATTCCCCAGCATCTAAAATTAATATATTTTATGTTTTAGGCACTTGTTATTCTTCCCTACACTGGGCTGCATCACATATTGGGGAGAGGGGGCAACAATGCAGGGGGGCGGGTTTATAGCTGTGCTTTGCAGAGACAGAGCACAGTTGGGGTCAGAAAAAGGACAGCAATCCCAGAATGCAAAGCGGCATATTCAGAAGACACTTCCTGTTTGCAAACTCCATGTGCTGCCAGGGTGGGGAAACATACAAGATAGTCTCTTAGTCATGGTGAAGGTCCGGTTAAAGAGTTAAAATCAATACTTTGAAATATTGTTTTTATTGTTCAAATCTGTAAAGAAACAAACAGATGAAAAGCCTTGTTCGGTATAAATAAAAAAAACCTTTACATGAACCTTTTTGATTACTCGCTTTGTTTTCACTGAAAAGGTGGGTAGGTTTTGTGGAAATACTGTATACCTGCTCCTATTTGTGCCTTCAGCAACAAATCTGAACCGACAACTACCGTATGAAGCAGAGCTAATAAAGGATTCCTTTAGATTATTACAAAACAATATATTTTGCCCTTGAGCCCTTACGAATGATTGGCTAGCTCCATGCCTTTAGCTCCATGCCTTTAAGGATAACCGCTAACATACACACCGCAGCATAGCCAGGAATATTAGATAACATCTTTTTGGGACAATGGCGAATTTATTATTAAAATGTGGAGACCCCTGCAACCTTTTTGTTGGTATTTTATAAATATATATCAAAGTACAGAGGAAAATTCACTAAAAATATTTGTAGTTATACAATTTCATTATTGTTATTATTTTCTTATATGTGTTAATCTTGATAATGCTTAAAGAGGAACATCCACTGGTCTATAAGACTCTAGCTGGTCTGGTTGTCACTCTTTATGTAGTAACCTTATTTAGGATGCCCCAAAATGTGAAACCCCCCATCTTGTAAAGATGTACCTTTCCAGTGATTCCACAGCCCATGGCTCCAGGTCCTGGCTGCTGTGTGCTCCCCTGAATGGCTGGCACAGATCTGCACAGCCTGTTGGAAGCGGCTGCAAGGATGTTTGCCGCTCTCCTTCCATTCAGCAAACACAATAAAAGGCCCCTGTAAAATGTGCAGTTTTATCACACAGCTCAATGCCACAGATGTTGTAGGTTTTGAGGGATAAGAATCTTCCTGCCGATCACTCTGGGCTTTGCCTCTCACTCTTCCAAGAATGGGGCTTCTGGTGTCCCCGCACGCTGTCCTGCCCCCATGTCAGTCACTGTGCCGTCCATTAATTGCAATGGAGGGGGCATGCCAAGGCAACTGGTGGGGCCATGACCTACAGCAAGCGTTGGTTGTGGCACCAGAGGTTTGCAAGCAGAGGACCAGCCAGGAGCTTCTGTGTGAAAGAGAACGTGACTACCTTTATTTTTTTTGTTATTTATTCCCTTTAAAGCAGAACAAAACCCACCCAGGCCGGCCCTGGAATCTAAAAGATGTGTGAAATTCCCCAGGGCGCTGGTAATAACTCACCTTCCACTGGTCCAATGGTGCATGCGTGGGCTCTCGCTCAATGAGAGCTGTTTGCCAGTTTGTTTACAATAGGGAGCGAGCCGCATCCAGGCTGGAGTGGGAGCACACGCTGCGGGGTTTGAGACTGCATACGCTCCCTATTGAAGGCAATTAAGGATCTAAGTGGTCGGCCTGTTGTTTCTGCCTGCACATAATAGACAAAGCACTGGGTTGGGGAAAAAAATACCACCATCATAGTCCCAGCTTGAACAACCTAAGGCCCCAGCGACGCTGGCCCCCTGAAATCAGTGCAGCAGCACTCCACAAGAAGCACTCCTTGGGGTCTCCCCTGCCCCCCTTTTTCCCCAGTCATGTGTAGTGTATTATACTGTGGAAGCTTTTTTCATGCACTGCTGCAGCGATACGGGGGGGCAGGTTTTCCCTGGCCCCCTCGCTCAGCCAGTCCGCCGCTATGGCAGGCTGGAATCCTGAGTGGGTCAAGCAGAAGGCACGCAATGTGTAGGTGCATGAGCAAGTTCTCCCTGAGCATCAGGAATGGCGAGGGCCGTGTTGTTATGGCAGCCAGCCTGTGGGGCATGGCGGGAAAGTGTAAACACTATGATGCCAACAGCTGCCCTGGCATTAGGAATAAGCTGGTGAAAGCTGGTCATTTGGTATTCAGTACTCGCAGAGTGCAGGCGTGTTTTACCTTGTGAAGAGACAAGTGGTCATTTTTGGTATTTTTATCACCCTAACACAGGGGTGGGCAATTATTTTTTCCATGGGGCCACATGAGAAACTAAAAATATTGTGAAGGGCCGCTGAGCTATGGGCGTCTAAGCGGCGTCTCCGAGCGCGCTGGCGGCCGCATCTCGTGCTTCCCTCTAACAGGGAGCATGTCATTCACAAATGGCTGACACGCACACGCACCCTGCTAGAGGGATAGCGGGGATGTGGCTGCGGCCTGCGCATGCGCCGTTGGACTGGGAAAGAAGGTGAGTTTATGGCGACCTGGGGGGTTTCACACAGCGGGGCACTCCAATTTTGGATGCCCTGCGGGGAGGGGATCTATAAGATTCCCAGGCTGATACAGCAGGGTTTTGGTCCACATCAAACGTTCTGGTGTGATTATTTTGCAGAGAAGCCCTTGGTTTCTGGCAGTCTGAAAGGAGAGCTCAGATCAGCTGGGGGGCAAAGTGTGAGCATGGTGGGCAGCTGGGGGGGGCAGGTGAGAGCATGGTGGGCATCTGGGGGGGCAAGTGAGAGCATGGTGGGCAGCTGGGGGTCATGGTGAGAGCATGGTGGGCAGCTGGGGGGCATGGTGAGAGCATGGTGGGCAGCTGGGGGGGGGCAGGTAAGAGCATGGTGGGCAGCTGGGGTGCATGGTGAGAGCATGGTGGGCAGCTGGGGGGCAAAGTGTGAGCATGGTGGGCAGCTGGGGGGCAGGTGAGAGCATGGTGGGCAGCTGGGGGGGCAGGTGAGAGCATGGTGGGCATCTGGGGGGGCAAGTGAGGGCATGGTGGGCAGTTGGGGAGCATGGTGAGAGCATGGTGGGCAGCTGGGGGTCATGGTGAGAGCATGGTGGGCAGCTGGGGGGGGCAGGTGAGAGCATGGTGGGCAGCTGGGGGGCATGGTGAGAGCATGGTGGGCAGCTGGGGGGGCAGGTGAGAGCATGGTGGGCAGCTGGGGAGCATGGTGAGAGCATGGTGGGCAGCTGGGGAGCATGGTGGGCAGCTGGGGGGCATGGTGAGAGCATGGTGGGCATCTGGGGGAGCATGGTGAGAGCATGGTAGGCAGCTGGGGGGGGCAGGTGAGAGCATGGTGGGCAGCTGGGGAGCATGATGAGAGCATGGTGGGCAGCTGGGGGGCAGGTGAGAGCATAGTGGGGAGCATGGTGAGAACATGGTGGGCAGCTGGGGAGCATGGTGAGAGCATGGTGGGCAGCTGGGGGGCAGGTGAGAGCATGGTGGGCAGCTGGGGAGCATGGTGAGAGCATGGTGAGCAGCTGGGGAGGCAGGTGAGAGCATGATGGGCAGCTGGGGGGCATGGTGAAAGCATGGTGGGCAGCTGGGGGGGCAGGTGAGAGCATGGTAGGAAGCTGGGGAGCATGGAGAGAGCATGGTGGGCAGCTGGGGATCATGGTGAGAGCATGGTGGGCAGCTGGGGAGCATGGTGAGAGCATGGTGGGCAGCTGGAGGGGCAGTTGAGAGCATGGTGGGCAGCTGGGGAGCATGGTGAGAGCATGGTGGGCAGCTGGGGGGGGGGCAGGTGAGAGCATGGTGGGCAGCTGGGGAGCATGGTGAGAGCATGGTGGAGCAGCTGGGGGGGGCAGGTGAGAGCATGGTGGGCAGCTGGGGAGCATGATGAGAGCATGGTGGGTAGCTGGGGGGCAGGTGAGAGCATAGTGGGGAGCATGGTGAGAACATGGTGGGCAGCTGGGGAGCATGGTGAGAGCATGGTGGGCAGCTGGGGGGCAGGTGAGAGCATGGTGGGCAGCTGGGGAGCATGGTGAGAGCATGGTGAGCAGCTGGGGAGGCAGGTGAGAGCATGATGGGCAGCTGGGGGGCATGGTGAAAGCATGGTGGGCAGCTGGGGGGGCAGGTGAGAGCATGGTAGGAAGCTGGGGAGCATGGAGAGAGCATGGTGGGCAGCTGGGGATCATGGTGAGAGCATGGTGGGCAGCTGGGGAGCATGGTGAGAGCATGGTGGGCAGCTGGAGGGGCAGTTGAGAGCATGGTGGGCAGCTGGGGAGCATGGTGAGAGCATGGTGGGCAGCTGGGGGGGGGCAGGTGAGAGCATGGTGGGCAGCTGGGGAGCATGGTGAGAGCATGGTGGGCAGCTGGGGAGCATGGTGAAAGCATGGTGGGCAGCTGGGGGGCAGGTGAGAGCATGGTGGGCAGCTGGGGAGCATGGTGAGAGCATGGTGGGCAGCTGGGGGTCATGGTGAGAGCATGGTGGGCAGCTGGGGAGCATGGTGAGAGCATGGTGGCCAGCTGGGGGGGGGGGGGCAGGTGAGAGCATGGTGGCCAGCTGGGGAGCATGGTGAAAGCATGGTGGCCAGCTGGGGGGGGCAGGTGAGAGCATGGTGGGCAGCTGGGGAGCATGGTGAGAGCATGGTGGGCAGCTGGGGGTCATGGTGAGAGCATGGTGGGCAGCTGGGGGGCAGGTGATAGCATGGTGGGCAGGTACAGGGTTAAAAAGAGACAGCAGGCAGGAAGGAAGCAGAAGGGAAAACACAAGCAAACTACATAATCTTTCTGAGCAGACTTACTGAGCACCAACGTCACAGTCCATCCCCCACGCTGCAGTCTTCCTTTTCATTCTTCTGCAAAGCCCGGGGAGACTATGGCAGCAGCTGGCTGAGCTCTACAGCTTGCTCTGCCTGTCATGTCCTGTCGCTCAGCACGATCTCCCCTCCCCCCTCCAAACACTGTGTGAGACACTGGCAGCAGAGCAGCCCCCCTTCCTCTGCCCCCCTCCAGCTCACCTGCAAAGATAAACAGGCTGTGTGACACAGCAAACCTCCCGGCCTGACAGCCCGCACCGCG
The DNA here is from genome assembly GCA_027917425.1 of Gastrophryne carolinensis. Classification (NCBI taxonomy): domain Eukaryota; kingdom Metazoa; phylum Chordata; class Amphibia; order Anura; family Microhylidae; genus Gastrophryne; species Gastrophryne carolinensis. The sequence continues at coordinate 127,557,989 of CM051239.1, forward strand.
GCTACGTCTGCAATTAACCCCTGCACTACCAATTAAAGAAAATTCTACAGCCAGTGAGTGGAGACAGCTCTGGAGCCCCAACTATACCCTGCCCAAGTCTCCGGGTTTCTATCACCTGCTCATCGGTTCTGGCTTCCTCAGAGGAAGGGAGAACGCGCCAGACCTGATGAGCCGAGCGGCCGATCGGCTGCTGCTTAAAGCGGACCTTCACTCTGAATAAGAGTCTATCTTATATATTTCCCACACCCTGTACATACAGATTGCTCACATTAAAAATCACCCTACCTGCATCTACTGCATGTTATGAGCCTTTAAACATCCAAGATGGCGGCTTATGGAAGACGCCATCTTATCAGGCAGCCTGCAAACAGGAAGTGCCTCCTGACTGTGCTGCTCTGCATTCTGGGACTGCTAACCTTTACCTGACCCCAGCTCTGCTCTGTGTGAGCAAAGCACAGCTATAACCCGCCCCCCTGTACCTTATCCCACTCTCCTCTCCTCAGTAAGTGTGATGCTTCTGAGTCAAGATGGGGGCGCCCATATCCTAAAGTCCTGAACAGAGTTGCAGCCCAGTGGGGGAAAGAATAATAAGTTAGTGACTAAAAACATAAAATATATTAATTTTATATGCTGGGGAACCATTTTTTAAGAGTTTGGGCTTTTCAATAAATCACGCTGAAGGTCCGGTTTAACTTAAAGCGGTCCTTCACTCTGAATAAGATTCTATCTTATATGTTTCCCACACACTGTACATACAGATTGCTCACATTAAAAATCATCCTACCTGCATCTACTGCATGTTATGAGCCTTTAAAGATCCAAGATGGCGGCTTATGGAACATCAGGCAGCCTGCAAACAGGAAGTGCCTTCTTACTGTGCTGCTCTGCATTCTGGGACTGCTGACCTTTTCCTGACCCCAGCTCTGCTCTGTCTGAGCAAAGCACAGCTATAACCCGCCCCCTGTACTTTATCCCACTCTCCTCTCCTCAGTGTGATGCTTCTGAGTCAAGATGGCGGCGCCCGTATCCTACAGTCCTGAACAGAGTTGCAGCCCAGTGGGGGAAAGAATAATGAGTAAGCGACTAAAAACTTAAAATATATTAATTTTAGATGCTGGGGAATAGTTTTTTAAGGGTTTGGGCTTTTCAGTAAATCATGGTGAAGGTCCGGTTTAAGCCTCCTGCACTGTACACAGGCGATCACCTAAGTTAAGCAGCAGCCGATCGGCCACTCGGCTCGGGTCTGGCGTGTTCACCCTTCTTCTGCGTCTCTTACCGACCAGCTCACCCGGGGCCGGTAAGAGCCTAGCAAAGGGCCGTATACGGCCCGTGGCCGTACATTGACCAGGTCTGCCCTAACACTTGCTTTTATTAGTGTTTTTATCACCCTATACCTGCTTTTATTGGGGGTTTTTATCACCCTACACCTGCTTTTATTGGGGGTTTTATCACCCTAACAATAAGATGCGCAGATTCAAGTGCAAACCAGTGACATATATCACTGAGAATCAGTAAGGCCCAGAAATGGAGCCTAAGTCTGGGGCCCGGCCTTACAACAAACCACCTAAAAAGGGTTTCTTCAGGTGCATACAAAATTTTATTAGCAGATTCTGCATTGCTTGTAGCTTCGGTGAGAGAGATATGATGTAATGGAATCCTAACCTGCGAAAGGAAGGGCAATCCCCCCGCCCCACGTCAAGTGCTTATCACCAATGGCAGTCACAGAGACTTCTCCGTTCTTGTACATCGTGAGCCTGCTTCCCAGCCACCAAGCCAGGCTAAAGCCAGCTCTATGGAGAGTCTGCCATCATTTCTCAGAGCACGCCATCAGCTGAACTAGCAACAGGACATCTTAACAGACATTCCCACCCGTAAGACTCTGCAAGAATTTACTTTCCTTGGAGAAGGCAGTTACGGGAAGGTGGTGCAGGCGTCCCATGAAGCCAGTCATCAACAGCTGGCTGTTAAATTGATCAGAAAGAGGTATAGATTGATCTGCACGTACCATCACCGAGAGGCAGATCCTCATAACCGTGGTGCGCAGCCCTTTCTTCACTCATGCTTTTGGAACATTTCAACAAGCCATGTAATCTTGTTGGAATGTTTCACAGGTAGAGATCTTTTACACCTTATGGCGGCACACGCTCCCATTGACGTTCACATGTTCCGATTCATCGCTGCAGAAATTTTATGTGGCCTGCAGTTTCTACATCCACATAAAATCATCCACAGGGATCTGAAACCAGGAAATATCTTGCAGGATCAGCCATATTAAGATCGCTGACTTTTGCCTGTCAATAAACAATGTGACACCATCCACCCAGGTCACAGAATTTATTGGGGCGCCCACCTACATGGCACCTGAGCCACCAATATTGAGCTCACCCGCACATTAGGATGTGATGGAAGGTTGTGGGACAAATAGGAGGCAGCTTCATCATTATCTTCATCATGGACTTTCCTTTAGCAAGAGACATCGACCATCAACTTTAATGTAACATTAACAACTATTGTAAATATTAGGCACCATCATCATCTGTTTTTTATGGTGTTTTTATCACCCTAACCCCGAGATGCATATTCAAGTGCAAACCAGTGACACATATCACTGAGATTCAGTAGGGCCCAGAAATACAGCCTGAGTCTGGTGCCCAGCCCAGCCAAGTTTTTCATCAGCGAGAGGCAGAACTCCAAGACTGTGGTGCACAGCCCTTTCTTCACCCATGCTTTTGGAGCATTCCGGACAACAAGCCATGTAATCTTTGTCATGGAATGCCTCACAGGTGGAGATCTTTTACACCTTATTGTGGCACGCATACCCATGGACGTTCACATTCTCAGATTCATCACTGCACAAATTCTAGGCGGCCTGCAGTTTCTACATCAGCATAAAATCATCCACAGGGATCTGAAACCAGGAAATATCTTGCTGGATTGTATCGGCCATATTTTGATCACCCACTGGCTTTGGCCTGTCCACAAACAATGTGACACCATCCACCCAGATCCCAGAATTTATTGGGACGCTTGTAGACCATGGCTTAAAGGCCAGCCTCGGTGGCCCCTGGCCCTGGAGGCTACGAGCCCACGTAGCCATCATGGCCCCAGGCTCTTCTGCCCCACCTAGTCTTTAGGGAGGAAGGAAAAAGGGGGTTGGGGGTTAATGGCCCGCTAGCCACAGATGACTTGCCAGAAAACACAGAGGAGTAGGCCCTCTCCCCAGCTTCTGCCTTTGCCGCACTGCTGCCTTTTTGGGGGCGAGGCAGATGTCGTCATCCTGCTGACGTCGTCCTGCTCTGTCCTGACAGTCTCAGATGCAGTGATCACTGGAGAGAGGGATGGAGGAGTAGGGAATCATCTGAACCCCTGCCTCTCCACCCCACCTCCAGCAATCATCGCATCTGTCATTGGATCAGCAAAGGAAGAGGAGCTGACGATCAGAAGTTAGTAAAGAAACACTTTTTTTTAAGTGACATTTTTACTCTAAGGTGTGTGTGTTTTCTTTTACAGTTAACTCTTTGTGAACTAGTAATGGATCCATGAGACCCCTATACCAGTTCACAAGACTCGAGGCCTGGCAAGTCACCTGTGGCTAGCGGGTATCTTGCTATTAACCCCCTTTTACCTGCCTCCCTGAAGCCTGGGGGGGGGGGGCAGAAGAGCCCGGGGCCACAATGGCTACAATAAAATACATATCTTATTAAAATAAACAAGACAAATTTTAAAAAACAATATATATATATATATATATATATATATATATTTTTAAGCATAGGGAAAAATTACCTTTCAACAGAGGGTGACAACATCTCAAGTAGTTTGGCAGTTAAAAGGGTTAAATGTACCTATGCATGTTGGGTATTGTTCTGTTCAGGGGAACTTGCACTTTCAGATTTAGTTTTTTGCATATTGTTATTTAAGAAAGATGTGTTTTTATTCTTTTTTTTTGTACATTTTTTAAAGAAACCCTGTGCAACCACAGAATTCTTCAAGGGATTACTTCCAGAAATATGAGCCCACTGCAACAAGCTGGGTATTCCTAGAAAGCTTAAAGCGGACCTTCACTCTGAATAAGAGTCTATCTTATATGTTTCCCACACCCTGTAAATACAGATTGGCCACATTAAAAATCATCCTACCTGCATCTACTCCATGTTATGAGCCTTTAAACATCCAAGATGGTGGCTTATGGAAGCCGCCATCTTATCAGGCAGCCTGCAAACAGGAAGTGCCTCCTGACTGTGCTGCTCTGCATTCTGGGACTGCTGACTTTTACCTGACCCCAGCTCTGCGCTGTCTGAGCAAAGCACAGCTATAACCCGCCCCCCTGTACCTTATCCCACTCTCCTCTCCTCAGTAAGTGTGATGCTTCTGAGTCAAGATGGCGGCGCCCGTATCCTAAATTCCTGAAAAGAGTTTCAGCCCAGTGGGGGAAAGAATAATAAGTTAGTGACTAAAAACGTTAACTATATTCATTTTAGATGCTGGGGAACCGTTTTTTAAGAGTTTGGGCTTTTCATTAAATCACGCTGAAGGTCCGGTTTAATGTGTGTACTTTTGGGGAATGTATGGTTTGTGGGGGTATTTCAAATGTAAAGGCTTGTTTTGGTTGAAAAAGTGCAAGGTATGCACTTTGTGTGCAGAGCTGAATTTTTAAAATGTCTGTTACACCCATGCTTTACTTGACAGTACCTATGCATCTTGGGTATTGTTCTGTTCCGGGGCTCTTGCACTTTCAGATATAACCTAATTTTTCTTGTTTGCTTGTTATATTTTAGGAATATGTGTGTAGTTATTCTGCTTTTTAATACATTTTTTAGGGAAACCCTGGGCAACTAAATTATTAATCGAGGGATTACTTCTAGAAAGCTGTGCCCACGTCAACAAACCCTGTTCCAATGGTGCATGCACGTTCTCTCGTCCTTTCAGCAAACGGGTCTGATAGTAGGGAGCGCATGCTGCCGCATCCCCTGCATCCTTGGCATGCATGCATGCACTCCCGCTCCCAGCAGAGTTTGCATTAATGCCTAATGTTGCGTAATATATGTGTAAATTTTCTCTAAAACGCATCCTGAAGCCTTACTCCTATAAATGACAGTAATAGCATTTTTTCCTGGCCAAAAATGCAATGTGTTACATGTGCTGCTGAGCTAAAGTAAACAAACTCATATATTGTATCTTTTGGGCACTGCTACAAATTGTTACATGGTCAGCCGGTGCAGAGAAAATGACTCATGTCTTTTAAGACATAGAGTCTGCAGCTTTTTGTAAGGTGTAGATGCAAGGTGTAACTGGAAAGCTCTAACATGATTTCTAACTATAAAGAGATAGACTTATTCAGTATAATCGTATCTCTATAAAGTCAGAGACATCATGTTCTTAGAGCTGTGTGGAAGACAATCCCATGAAACTGGTAGCACTGTGTGCCATACAATCTACGGCTGCCTCAACTTGTTCTGGCCTCACCTCTCTGCCAGCAGTATTGGGGCCTACAAAAAATGCACTCCAAACCATGGAGCCTGCTTGCACCAGAGGAAGGTGCATCAGTATAGGATGAAGCACATCCTCTCCCTGCAGCACCAGCTCCGTTAACACCAGCAGCACCATGGCCACATCCCTTATTTGCTGTTTCTTTTTTTGTTAGACACCTGCTGTTACAGCAGCCCGAAATGGACAAATAAAAAATAACAGGAAAAGGCCCTGCAAGTGCAATGAGCCAGTGCATACTGCACTAACAATTGGTATTGAAGAGCATGGACCCCAGGTGGCTTGATCAATTGGTATTAAAGAGTACTGACACACAAGAATCTGCCTGCTATTCCATAACATCTGCATGGAGTTAAGCCCTCTCAAATAGTTTATATCACTGGTTACCAGAGCGGGGCTTTAGGGGTGCAATTTACTGAACTTGCTTTTTTGACTTTTGGTCTGCTTTGACCCTTTAACCGCCAGCCTACCTGGCGGTCACCCTTTGTTGCCAGACCATTTTGCACTATTTTGCGCTCCCCATGTTCAACTGTGATTTTTTAAAGGATTTTCAGGGATTTCCCAGGAAAGTGATATATTGTTTTTTTCAGAGTCTGGGCTTTAACATGAAATGTCTTGTTTGTCATTTTTAGGTGTATTCTCAATATTTTTGGATGAAATATGTGCAAAAAATATTTTTTACAATTTGTAGTGTTTTTTTGTAATAAAAAATGTAAGTTTGTCAATAAAATCTTATTTCGTGTGAAACCCGGATTTCTCCCGGTTACAGCGGCACCACATATGTATTGGTAGACACCCTTTCCTGCCCAGAAGACTCCCCCAAACTGAAACAACGCTTTAGGAGATTTTCAGATAAAATACAACTATGCTATGCAATATGCGCACCTTGCAGTTTTTCAAGAAAAACAACCCTTTACATTTGAAATACCCCCAACAAACTTTATATTCTCTGGAAGTACACACCTGAAAGCTTTCTAGGCGTACCAGGCTTGTTGACATGGGTGCAGTTTTCTGGAAGTAATCCCTCAATGTATTCTTTGGTTGCACAGGGTTTCCCTAAAAAAAGAATAAAAAAGCAGAATCAAAACCACATTTTCCTAAAAAAAACTATATGCAAACAAGAAAAAAGCTGAAAATCTGAAAAAGCAACATGCCCCGAAAAGAACAATAGCCAGCATGCATAGCTACTGTCAAGGGAAGAGTTGCCAAACACACCAAAGTAAAGCATGTGCGTAACGTTAATTTTACTTCAAAATTTCAGCTCTGCAGACAAAGTGCACACCTTGTGCTTTTTTTACCAAAACAAGCCTTTACATTTGGAACCCATATATTCCCTGAAAGTACACATTTTAAGCTTTCTATGCATACCCAGCTTGTTGTAGTGGGCTCATATTTCTGGGAGTAATCCCTTGAAGAATTCTTAGGTTGCACAGGGTTTCACAAAAAATGTATAAAAAAGCAGAATAAAAAACACCTTTTCCTAAAATATCAATATGCAAATAAGAAAAAAACAAGCTAAATCTGAAAGTGCAAGGTCCGCCGAGCAGAACAATACCCAACATGCATAGGTACTATTAATCCTTTTAATTGCCAGCCTACTTAAAGTTTTGCCACCCTCTGTTGACGGGTCATTTTTCCCCATTTTGCGCCATGTTTAACCGTGATTTTTGCTGGAATTTCCAGGAAAATATTTTTTTTTTTTGCAGCAGAGTTTAGGCTTTAACATGAAATGTCTAGTTTGTAATTTTTCTACTGTTTTTTAAATATTTTTGCGTAAAAAAACAAAAAAATAAATAAAATAATATTTTTTAGACAATTGTCTCCTTTATTTTAAATAAAACATTTCTTTTATTAATGGAAACCATATTGCATGTGAAAGCCCCATTTCTCCCGATTACAACGGTACCACATATGTATCGATAGCCCCCCCCATTCGTGCCCAGGAGACCCCCCAAACTGAAAAGAGCACTTTATAACATTTACAAATAAAATACTACTATCCACACTATAAACATAAGTGGTTAATTTAAAAAGAAAGTGACATAGGGTCCCCCCTCCCGGGGGGGGGGGGGGGGACCTCATTTTTTTTGGAATTTTAAGGGTTAGGGTTAGGTTAACCCTAACCCTTAAAATTAAAAAAAAAAAAGACGTAGGGTCCCTTCTACCCGTCATAACCAGCCCGGGACCACCCGGGGGGGGGGGGTACCTCATTTTTTGGGGGGATTTTTAAGGGTTAGGGTTAGGCTAACCCTTAAAATTAAAAAATAAAATGACGTAGGGTCCCCCCTACCCGTCATAACCAGCCCGGGACCAGCTATGGGGGCTTGTAGGAACAGAGTGGAGGGGCCAGCTCTGGTGGCCCCCCCACCCTGCAGCCTACAAGCCCACATAGCCTGTGTGGGCCCGGGCTCTTCTGCACCCCCCCTGGGCTTTGGGAGGCAGGTAATTGGGGGTGCGGGGTACCCTTAAAATTAAAAAAAAAATGACATAGGGTCCCCCCTCCCGGGGGGGGGACCTCATTTTTTTTGGAATTTTAAGGGTTAGGGTTAGGCTAACCCTAACCCTAACCCTTAAAATTTAAAAAAAAAAATGACGTAGGGTCCCTTCTACCCATCATAACCAGCCCGGGACCACCCGGGGGGGGGTACCTCATTTTTGGGGGGGATTTTTAAGGGTTAGGGTTAGGCTAACCCTTAAAATTAAAAAAAATGACGTAGGGTCCCCCCTACCCGTCATAACCAGCCCGGGACCAGCTATGGGGGCTTGTAGGAACAGAGTGGAGGGGCCAGCTCTGGTGGCCCCCCCACCCTGCAGCCTACAAGCCCACATAGCCTGTGTGGGCCCGGGCTCTTCTGCACCCCCCCTGTGCTTTGGGGAGGCAGGTAATTGGGGGTGCGCAGGTGACTTGCCAGTCCCCAGCCTTGGGAACTGGTACAGGGGTCTCATGGACCCCTTACCAGTTCACAAAGGCTTAAAAGTAAAATAAAACACACAAACACAGAGTAAAAATTATTTTATTAAAAAAAAAAAATTTTTTTTTCTTTACTCACCTCCGATCGTCAGCTCCTCTGTCCCTCGCTGATCTGATGACAGATGCCGGTGATCGGCAGCCAGAGGAGGAGGGGAGGCAGGAGATCAGAGGATCTCCTGTCCCCTCCTTCTCAGGCCACCGATCACCGGCATCTGACAGCTGAGAGGCCTGTAGCTGTCATGATGCCGGCCGAGTGACGTCATAAGCCCCTCCCCCAAAAGGGGCGTGGCTTTGCGGCAAGATGGCGACGCCCGTCGGAGGAAGAGGGGAGAGAGCCTGACAGGTAGACAGATAGACAGATAGAGAGGCCGGGGGGGGATCGGATGCCCCCCGGGTGAAGAGGAGGGCCGGCGAGATCGAGCACACATGGAGGTGAGTAAATGTCATATTTATTTTTTTTATTTTTACAGGAAAAGCCAGCGGCCGCAAAAATGGGGGGGGAGGGGGCTACTCCAGGCTCTCCCCTTCCTCCGGAGGAGCCCAGACGGGGGATCGGAGCCCCCCAGGGTGAAGAGGAGACCCAGCCGGTTCGAATGAGGGGTCAGGTAAGTGTTTTTTTTTAATTTTTCAGGTGCTAGCAGGGGGCAAAGCCAGCCACGTAAAATTTACATGGCTGGCGTTTAAAAGGTTAATAAGTACCCACACACAAGTACCCCGAACAAATGAGATTACAGATTACTGAAACAAAAGTGCATTATACAATTGGTATTAAAGAGCAGTGACACACATGTGCCCTGAACAATTGGTATTAAAGAGCAGTGACACACAAGTGCCCTGAACCACTACACAAAAAAACTTTTATTAAGAGGGCCTTACGTGCCCTGAACCAGTGGATACTCCAATAACAAATAGTATAAAGGAGTACTGACACACAAGTGACATGAAGCAGTGGACACTACACAAAACTTTTTTTCCAATAGGATCTTAAGTGCCCTGAGGCAGTAGATACTCCACTAACAATTAGGAGCAAGTAGTATTAAAGAGTACTCACACCCAGGTGGTTGAAGCAAGGGCTATTACAGAGTACTCACACCCAAGTGGTTTGAGCAAGTGCTATTACAGAGTACTGACACCCAAGTGGTTTGAGAAAGTGCTATTAACTCTTATACCAGTTCACAAGGCTTGGGGGGGGGGGCTGGCAAGTCACCAACTTGCGGGTGACTTTCCATTAACCCCCATTCCCCCTATTACCTGCCTCCCCAAAGCCAAGGGGAGGCAGAAAAGCCTGGAGCTGCGAAAGCTGTGCGGGCTTGTAGCCTCCAGGGCCAAGGGCCACCAAAGCTGGCCTCAGCACCTTGGTCTACAAGAGCTGCATAGCTGGTGCCTGGGCTGGTTATGCTGGGAAGGGGGGACCTCACGCCATTTTTTAAGGGTTTTCAACCCCTTTAAACAAAATATCCTGGGGTCTCCCCTGGGAGATAAGTATTAAAAGAAATATATATTTTTTCTGATGTGTGCGTGTGTTTTTTTTTTAACATTTAACCCTTTGTGAACTGCTAAGGGGTCCATGAGACCCCTACACCAGTTCACAAGGCTTGAGGGGCTGGCTTGTAGCCTTTAGGGCTGGGGGACACTGAGGCTGTTCTTTGCACCTTGGTCTACAAGCCCCCTGTTGCCCAGGCTGGTTATGCTGGGAAGGGGGGACCCCATACCATTTTTTTGATTTTAAAGGGTTTTAACTCTTAAAAATAAAGTGTGGGGTTCCCCATGCTTATTTTTTAAATTAATTTGTAAATGTTATATAGTGCTCTTTTCAGTTTGGGGGGTCTCCAGGGGCTACCAATACATATGTGGTACCATTGTAATTGGGAAAAATTGGGCTTTCACATGCATTATACCAGTAGCAGGGTGCGCACCCTGGCCAGGCATTTGTGAATGGCAAGCACGGGCATGCTCCCTGTTAGAGGGTCACAGGGATGCAGCTGCTGACAGGACTTGGTTGGAGCTAAGTCCTTAGACGAGGCCAGAGGAGTTCGGGTCAGCGCAGTCGAGCACGCTGATTGGACCAGAGGCCGCACATGCGTTTAGGCCCAGGGAAATGTGAGTTGAAGTTGGTGACCTGGGGGGTTTCACACCCTGCATTGGGGTGCCCAGGGGACAAGGACTAAAATCCCGGAAAGTCAAAAGCCTGGGTTTCAGTCCACTTTAATCCTTTAAGTGCCAGCCTAGCTGGAGTTTTTGTTACTCTTTGTTGCCAGACCATTTATCACTATTTTGCACTATGCATGTTCAAATATGAAGAGTCTGGGCTTGTTTGTAATTTTTTAGGTGTATTATCAATATTTTGGGGTAAAATATGTGCCAAAAAAATCTATTTTTTACAATTTGTAGTATTTTTTTTGTAATAGAAATGTAAGTTTGTCAATAAAATCTTATTGCGTGTGAAATCCCAATTTCTTCCATTTACAGCGGTAACACACATGTGTTGGTAGACACCCTTTCCTGCCCAGAACTAGCCCCCAAACTGAAACAGATGCTTAAAATACAACTATGCTATGAGCTATGCGCATCTTGCAGTTTTTCAATAAAAACTACCCTTTACATTTGAAATAACCCTAACAAACTATATTCTCTGTAAGTACACCTCTCAAGCTTTCTAGGCGTACCAGGCTTGTTGATGTGGCCACAGTTTTCTGGAAGTAATCCCTCAATGTTTTCTTTGGTTGCAAAGAGTTTCCCTAAAAAGGATACAAAAGCAGAATCAAAACCACATTTTCCTAAAAAAAACTACCGTATTTTTCGCCCTATAAGACGCACCGGCCCATAAGACGCACCTAGGATTTGGGGGAAGAAAATAAGAAAAAAAAAATTTTAACCAAAAACGCACCATCACAGACAGTGTGGCATTCCCCTATCCAATTCCCATAGGCAGTGTGGGATGCCCCCATTCCATAGACAGTGTAGCATGCCCCCATCCCATTCCCCGTATATCCAGTGTGGCATCCCCCCCTCCCATTCCCCATATACCCATTGGCTGTGTGGCATCCCTCTCTCCCCATTCCCATAGGCAGTGTGGCATCCCCCTCCCCCCATTAGCATGGGCTGTGTGGCATCCCCCTCCCCCCATTAGCATGGGCTGTGTGGCATCCCCCTCCCCCCATTAGCATGGGCTGCGTGACATCCCCCTCTCCCCATTAGCATGGGCTGTGTGGCATCCCCCTCTCCCTATTCCCATAGGCTGTGTGGCATCCCCCTCCCCCATTCCCATAGGCTGTGTGGCATCCCCCATTCCCATAGGCTGTGTGACATCCCCCTCCCCCCATTCCCATAGGCTGTGTGGCATACCCCTCCCCCCATTCCCAAAGGCTGTGGGGCATCCCCATCCCCCCATTCCCATAGGCTGTGTGGCATCCCCATCCCCCCATTCCCAAAGGCTGTGTGGCATCCCCATCCCCCCATTCCCATAGGCTGTGTGGCATCCCCATCCCCCCATTCCCAAAGGCTGTGTGGCATACCCATCCCCCCATTCCCATAGGCTGTGTGGCATCCCCATCCCCCCATTCCCATAGGCTGTGTGGCATCCCCATCCCCCCATTCCCATAGGCTGTGTGGCATACCCATCCCCCCATTCCCATAGGCTGTGTGGCATCCCCATCCCCCCATTCCCAAAGGCTGTGTGGCATCCCCATCCCCCCATTCCCAAAGGCTTTGTGGCATCCCCATCCCCCCATTCCCAAAGGCTGTGTGGCACACCCCTCCCCCCATTCCCAAAGGCTGTGTGGCCACCCCCTCCCCCCATTCCCATAGGCTGTGTGGCATCCCCCTCCCCCCATTCCCATAGGCTGTGTGGCATCCCCCTCCCCCCATTCCCATAGGCTGTGTGGCATCCCCATCCCCCCATTCCCATAGGCTGTGTGGCATACCCATCCCACCATTCCCATAGGCTTTGTGGCATCCCCCTCCCCCCATTCCCATAGGCTGTGTGGCACACCCCTCCCCCCATTCCCAAAGGCTGTGTGGCATTCCCATCCCCCCATTCCCATAGGCAGTGTGGCCCCTCTCCCCACATTCCCACCCCCCTCCCCCATTAGTATAGACAGGCGCCAAAGTAAAAAAAAAAAAAAAAAAAACTTAAACTCACCTGTCCGCTGACACCGCTGAGCTGAGCGGCCGGCTCCGTGAATGGGGTGGGCGTGGCCTGCGCCGCAGTGTCGACGCAGGCCATGCCCACCCCATTCACGAGCTGGCTCTGTCCCGGCCCCGCCGCTGCGATCGCTGTCTTTTCAGGCAGCGATGACAGCGGCGGGGCCAGAGACAGAGCCCCTGCCGCTCCTCCATCTGCTGCTGGGCTCAGAGCACAGGCGAGCAGGAAGGTCCGGGCAGCGGGTGGGCGTGGCCTGCGCCGGTGCAGGCCACGCCCACCCACTGCCGCGACCTTCCTGCTCGCGTGTGCTCTGAGCCCGGCAGCAGATGGAGGAGCAGCAGGGGCTCTGTCTCTGGCCCCGCCGCTGTCATCGCTGCCTGAAAAGACAGCGATCGCAGCGGCGGGGCCGGGACAGAGCCCCCGCCGCTCCTCTGGCCTCTCGCACTGTGCCAGACAACGCGGGAGCGCCGGGGACGGGTGAGTTTATTTTTTTTTTTATTTTTTTTTTTTTATTTTTTTTTTACATTCGCCCGATAAGGCGCACTGACATTTTTCCCCCACTTTTGGGGAAAAATAAGTGCGTCTTATAGGGCGAAAAATACGGTATATACAAACAAGAAAAAACAAGTTAAATCTGAAAAAGCAACATCCCCGAACAGAACAATACCCAATATGCATAGGTACTGTCAAGGGAAGAGTTCGCAAACACCTCAAAGTAAAGCAAGTGTGCACCTTGCACTTTTTCTACCAAAACAACCCTTTACATTTGGAATACCCCCACAAACCATATGTTCCCTGAAAGTACACACATTAAGCTTTTCAGGTGTACCCAGCTTGTCGTAGTGGGCTCATCTTTCTGGAAGTAATCCCTCAAAGAATTCTTTGGTTGCACAAGGTTTCCCTAAAAAATGTATAAAAAAGCAGAATAAAGGGGGGCGTGGCTTGCTGATGGAGGAGTAGAACGTGCAGACCGGAGGCTCCCTACTAAACCCCCAGCTATTACCAACTAACCCATTAAACAGCAGGCAACACACCATGACGAAAAAGAGAGGTGCAGCGCAACAACGTTCCAGCGCACCTATAAGAGGCTATTTCACGGCAGTGGTACCTGATGAGCCCAAGACAGGAGGAGCCAATATGGCGGACGCTGGTGAAAGTAGGAGCGAGAGGGGGAGTCCGCCCCCCCCATGAAGAGCAATCAGCGCTACTGACCGGGATGGAGCAGGAGCGGGAGGATCGGTCGGACCCCCGAAGCTGTCAGCAGCAGGAGGAGGTAGGAGGAGGGGGGCCGCGGGACCCGAGCAGCGGGAGGGACCTGGACAAGATGGTGCCGGCCGGCGCGTCCCAGTGTGAGAAGGACACCGCCGTCACTGCAGCCCCAAATGACAAGGTCAGACGGCTGTCAGCTGCTCGGGCGGAGCGGCAGAAGTCAGACCACAGAGGCTCCCTGAGCAGCCTAGGGGGCAGCAGCGAGATGAAGGAGCAGCTGCCGCCCTGCTATACATTGCCACATGATAAAACACATACAGAGAGGAACATGGGGACCACAGGAGGGGCCTAGAGAAAATAAAGAGGATGGGCTCCCCCCGACCCTGATGTCACACCACACACAAGAGCGCCCTCTGGAGATGAGCAACTGAGCAGGGGGTACCTGCGGAACTATAGTCGGGAGTCCCGGGATGACAGAGCCCTAGCGCCCCAACCCCCGGGGACGGACACGGAACCCACGGCGTCAATGCTGGAAGAATGCTCTCGGGTGTCCCTTCCCGGATCCCTAATTACAGCTATTGCCAATGCAGTGAGAATTGATGATGCAGAAGCCCTCAAAACACTACCATCAAGGGCGGACTTTGAATCTTACATATCTCGCATGGAAGGGACATTCCGCAGAGAAATTACCTCCATGCAAAACTCCATGGCCGACCTATCCAACAGAGTAGATACTAATACAGCCATGCAAACGGATATCCAGGCCAGAGTAGAGGCCTTAGAGAGACCGCAATGCTACCAGGAGAATGTTGTCTGCCGTCCAGTTGCAACAAGATGATCAAGAAAACCGTAGCAGACGCAACAATATTTGCCTCAGGGGCATCCCTGAATCAACAGGCCCGGCAGAGTTAAAGCCAGCGTTTTGCGAACTTTTTAATAGTCTACTAGAGCGCCCATCTGCTGACCACAATGAAATCGATCGGATACATCGAGCCCTGGGCCCCCGTTTGGTCGATCCATCCAGACCGAGAGATGTGATCTGTAGAATCCACTTTTTCCAGATCAAGGAGGCAATATTGCAGAAAGCTTGGAACAGAGGACCATTTGAGCTAGGAGGAGCGCAGGTCACCCTGCTGCCGGACCTGGCAAGGGGCACCCTCGTGATGCGGAAAATGCTAAAACCTCTCCTGGATCAGATTAGACGATCGGAGGCAACGTACCGATGGGGACACCCATTTCAGCTGATCGGCCGAAAGGACAGAAGAACATTTGTACTGAAAACCCATGCATAGTTACCAGTCGGAGGAGGGCGGACCCCCCGAGACAACAGGACTTCTGGTCAGATTGGACGGTTTTAACGGTTAGTTGTACCAATGATTTTTCTTCACCCCTCCTCCTCCTGCCGGGGAGGATGGGGGAAGAAGGGAAAGAAATTTTGAGTGACGAGAGGTGCGGCAGCAGAAGCTAGACCAGGAGAAGAGAGAGGGGAAACAGCAAAGGAAGGGGAATACCCAGTATTAACTCTGTGATTATCTTGATCCACCCTTCTCACGCATACATACCTAGGAATGTCTAGCTAATGTCCATTTAAACAATGTTTAGCGTTTTGTTTGTATAATACCATTTTTCCCCTCACACAAGTCCAATGACCTCGATCTATGGAATGTCTAGGACCCTGGCCCTATGGGGACGGAGGGGAGCAGGGCGTGATGACGGGGTCGGTCTCTCCCCGAGGGGGTTACCTGTCCCCCCCCTGGCCGATCCAGATGGGGGGAGTCGCCAGGCGGGAGTGCGGGACAGAACCACTGGGATGGCAGATGTGCGCGTTGGGGGGGAGGCGTCACGGGGCGCCCGCTGGCCGTCGGGGAAGGGGACCTCTAGCTGCAGATAAAGTGAAAGTTCAGTACTGTGAGTTATTACATGGTTTTGTTGCCTTGTTGAATATTGACCACATAAATTACATGGTTGGGGGTGGGGGGGCCTGCGTCGATAAATGCAAAGTTTGTTAAGAGTTGTTTGCTGGCTTCTCCTCACTTGGCTTCCATTGCTACCCAGTGACCCTTGCGTTATCTCGGGGGTGTTCCGGAGACCCCCCTGGGAGACGTAGGGTCAGACTGCCTGTTAAAAGGGTAGTCAACATCCTTATACACAGGTACCCGCAGTGGTCGGGTGTTCTCCGGATTCTAACTTTAATTTTTGTTCTGTATTCTACTTTTTCTCAACTATTTACTGAGCTCTTTCTAATCTCCCCCCAGCTTTCACTATCGCCTGTTTCTTCTTGGGTACCGGCCCTCCCACTCTTATCCGCTCAACACCCCGTGCTTGCTCACCTGAAGCGGGGACTGGGGAAGGGGGGGTTGGGGGGACAAACCAATCATGGAGGCGAACTGCGATATGCGGATCCCCCCGGTTAAGATAGTCTCATTAAACTGCAGAGGTCTCAACATCCCAGAAAAGCGCACTGCAGTGACCATGGAACTGAGGAGACTAAAAGCGCAGATGGTCTTTCTTCAGGAGACACATTACAGGGGGGATTGTTGTCCGAAGCTGTCCACAAGGCACTTCCCTCAAGTATTCTTAAGCTCCTCCCCAGACTCCAAATCTAAAGGAGTAGCTGTACTGCTGGCCAGATCCGTTCCTTTTCAGCTCCTAGACTCGATCAGGGATGCTGAGGGCAGATATATCGTGGTCAAGGGAACGATATCAGGGGATAAGTATACGTTGGCATCTGTGTATGTCCCAAACAACGGACAGGTGGACCTCATGGAGTTCCTGACGAAACTCACAGACTTTCTGTCACGCTCTGGTAACTCCAGCCCTCTAGGTAAGCCCTCAACCCCCAATCTCCGCAGCCAGCTTCACCTGTAGGAGCCCCCGCTTGCCGGGACGCAGAATACGCCTGCCCGGGATCGGTTGCCCCCAGGGCTTCAATGGCTCAAAGGATGAGAGCTTACAGGTATAGAGGTCTGAAGAACCAATGGCTAAGAGCGAGTGTAGCGGAAGTCCAGAGACAGGCCAGAGGTTGACACGGGGAGTCAGAGTTCGCAGCGGTACAGAGGGGAGAGACAGCTCGAGGTCAAGGTACAAGGCAGAGGTCGGCAACGGAGATCAGAATAGTCGGTTCAGGCAGAGGTCGGCAACGGAGATCAGATCAAAGTATAACACGAGTCAAAGCAAGGTACAAGGCGCTATCACAGTCAATTCACAACTGAGGGGGAATTTCTTTTATAGGGACAAACAGGGGAGGGGAAGTGTAAGTGATTGGTGCACTTTGGGATAACACCCAGGATTGGTCTGCAGGGCTGAGAGGGCGCATCCCTAAGTGGTTAGTGAACTTTGGGTTTATCCCCCAGGATTGGTCTACAGGCTGAGAGGGCACCTCCCTAAACTCCTAGGGCTCATTGGCCCTTTAATTAAAACGTTCCCTGATCCTCCGGCGGGCGCGCACAGTACAGCGCCTCCGGAGGGCATAGCAACCACGTGCTCGCGCCCGCGCGCGAGCACGTCCAGAGGACGAGGAAGCGGGGGGTGTGGCCGAGCTGAGCGCCGCCGGATCCGCCGCCGCCCGGCGCGGCCGCCGCCCACCGACAGCCGCGGCCGGACGCCTGAAGACGGCGCTGGAACGGGGGCCAGGTAGGTGATTCCTGACACTACCCCCCCTTCACGAGGGGCCTCCGGACCCTCACCCGGCTTCCCAGGATTGTCCTGATGGAACCTCCTTACAAGAGCCTTGGCATGAACATCCCTCGCTGCCACCCAGCATCTTTCTTCTGGACCATAGTCAACCCAGTCCACCAAATACTGTAAAGAATTACGCACCTTACGTGAATCCAAGATCTTATTCACTTCATACTCGGGCTCATTATCAACAAGAATTGGCGAGGGACCAGCAAGAGGAGTATTCTTCGCCGGTTTTAACAGTGAAACATGAAAAGAATTAGGTATTTTCATAGTCGGCGGGAGTTGAATCTTAAAAGACACGTTATTCAATTTCTTGATAATCGGGAAAGGACCAATGAATTTCGGACCCAATTTACTAGAGGGTTGACGGAGCGCAATATTTTTAGTGGAGACCCAAACTAGATCGCCTACTTGAAGAGTAGGTTCCCGTGATCTACGGCGGTCGGCAAATTTCTTATATCTTAAACTAGTGGTCTTAACCCTTTCGCTGCCAGCCTACCTGCAGCATTTGCCACTCCCTGTTGCCAGACTGAGTTTCACTGTTTTGCGCTACACATGTTCAACTGTCATTTTTGAAAGGATTTCCAGGGATTTCCCAGGAAAATTATATATTGTTTTTTTCAACAGAGTCTGGGCTTTAACATGAAATGTCTTGTTTGTATTTTTTAGGTGTATTCTCAACATTTTTGGGTGAAATGTGTGAAAAAAATTAAAAAAAATATATTTTTTTACAATTTGTAGAGTTTTTTTGTAATAAAAAATGTAAGTTTGTCAATAAAATCTTATTGCGTGAGAAACCCCAATTTCTCCCGGTTACAGCGATACCACATATGTATAGGTAGACACCCTTTCCTGCCCAGAAGCCTTTTATAGCTGCTGGATGACAAATGGTTAATTAAAAAAAAAAATGACATAGGGTCCCCCCTTCCCGGGGAGGGAGACCCCATTTTTTTTGGGATTTTTAAGGGTTAAAAACCCTTAAAAATTCAAAAAAAAAAATGACGTGGGGTCCCCCTTACCCAAAGTAACCAGCCCGGGACCAGCTATGGGGGCTTGTAGGCACAGAGTGGGGGGGCCAGCTTTGGTGGCCCCCCCACCCTGCAGCCTACGAGCCCACATAGCCTATGTGGGCCCGGGCTCTTCTGCCCCCCCCTGGCCTTTGGGGAGGCAGGTAATGGGGGTGCGGGGGTTAATGGCAAGTCACCCGCTAGGGCAGGTGACTTGCCACCCCCCCAGCCTTGTGAACTGGTATAAGGGGTCTCATGGACCCCTTACCAGCTCACAAAGGGTTAACTGTTAAAAAAACCACCACACAATAATAAAAAGTATTTTATTCAAAAAAAAAAAAAATTTTTTTAACTGTACTTACCTTCGATTGCAAGCTCTTGTCCCTCGCCGCTCAGCTGACAGATGCCTGTGATCGGCATCCAGAGAAGGAGAAGGCAGGAGATCAGAGGATCTCCTGTCACCTCCTTCCAGGGCACCGATCACCGGCATCTGAGAAGCTGAGAAAGCTGAAGCCGGTGATCGGGGCCGGGATGACGTCATAAGCCCCGCCCCCAAGGGGGCGGGGCTTAGAGGCAAGATGGCGGCCGCCATCGAGAAGAAGAGAGGAGAGAGCCTCCCAGGCTCTCTCCTGAAGATCGGTAAGTCCTGGGGGGGGATTGGAGGCCCCCCAGGTGAAGAGGAGGGACAGCGGGAGCCAGCGCACACACAGGTAAGTGAATGTCATTTTTATTTTTTTATTTTTTCTACAGTTAGCAGCTGCTGCTGCAGAAGCGGGGGGGGGGCGGCCTATTCCGGGGGCTCTCCTGGAGCCATCCGACCCCCCACGGGGGATCGGATGGCACCAAATTAAAGAGGAGACCCGGCCGGATCCAACAAGGGGTCAGGTGAGTATTTTTGATTTTTATTTTTTAAACTAGAAGCGAGGAAAGTCAAGCACATAACACCTACGGGCTTGGCACTTAAGGCCCAGCCAAGCCAGCACGTAGGTGTTACGTGCTTGGCAACAAAAGGGTTAAGAATTTCCTGAACATGTGTCCAGATATTCTTCCGTTCTTGAAGCCACTCCTCCAACGCCGGCAAGTTGGAAGGTGACCCTGAAAGGGAAGAAGCTCTAGGATTTTTCCCTAAATTACAATAAAAAGGTGATATCTTGGTACTTTCACTAGGCGCGTTATTGTAAGCAAATTCGGCGAAATCAATAAATTCTGCCCATTGTTCTTGGGCATCAGAGACATAACACCTTAAGTACTGTTCCAAAGTTTGATTAGTTCTTTCCGTCTGCCCATTGGACTGGGGATGGTAGGCAGACGAAAGAGAGATCTGTATACCCAGCCGAGAACAGAAATGTTTCCAAAAACGGGAAGTAAACTGGACACCCCGATCAGAGACTATATTGGACGGAATACCATGAATACGAAAAATATGTGAAGTAAATAGTCGAGAAAGCTCTGGTGCGGAAGGAAGCTTGGCCAAAGGAACGAAGTGTGCCATCTTACTGAAACGATCTACGACCACCCAAATAACGGTATTCCCGTGTGATACAGGCAAATCTACAATAAAATCCATAGAAATATGAGTCCATGGTTCAGCAGGGATTTCAAGAGGAACCAAACCGCCACTGGGAGCCTTGTGAACCCCTTTACTTCGAGCACAAACAGCACAAGCGTCGATAAAGGTATTTATATCGTGTCTCATGGTTGGCCACCATACATGGCGACGGGCAAGCATAAACATTTTTCGGTTACCCACATGACCAGCAGTTTTAGCATCATGAAATTCGCGAATTACATCTGTACGCAAATGTGGCGGTACAAACTGGCATCCCAAGGGAACATCACTAGGAGATTCATCTTGAAACGGCGCCAAGGTGTTAGAGAGATCAGGAAGTAACGCCCCGACCACACAACCCATAGGTAGGATCGGATCACCAGTATCATCCCGATCCTTACATTCACCGAACATGCGAGATAGAGCGTCCGCTTTAGTATTTTTTACACCCGGTTTGAAAGTAATAATAAAATTTAAACGCGAGAAGAATAATGCCCAACATGCCTGACGAGAGTTCAACCTCTTGGCAGACCCAATGTATTCAAGATTTTTGTGATCGGTATACACAGTTATAGGATGTAATGAACCCTCCAGCCAGTGTCGCCATTCATCAAAAGCCAGTTTAATAGCTAATAGTTCCCTATTACCGACATCATAATTTTGTTCCGCGGTACTGAATTTACGTGAAAAATAAGCGCAAGGATGAAGACGCTCAGGGTTACCGGAATATTGCGACAAGACTGCACCCACCCCCAACTCAGAAGCATCCACTTCAACTATGAAGGCTTTAAGAATATCTGGATGAATTAACACAGGTGCCGAAGTAAAGGCCCGTTTCAAGGTCAGGAAGGCCTCACAGACAGAGGGAGACCAGTTAGCAGTAAAGGCCCCCTTGCGGGTAAGGTTGGTAAGAGGCGCTACAACATGAGAAAAGCCTTTGATGAAACGTCGGTAAAAATTCACAAAACCTAGAAAACGTTGCAATTCTTTTAGGGTCTTGGGTTGAACCCAATCCTGAACCGCCGAAACTTTCCCCGCGTCCATTTCCAAACCCTGGTTGGTAATAATATACCCTAGGAAGGGAACTGTGGTGACCTCAAACAAGCATTTAGAAAGTTTAGCAAATAAGTTGTTCTCTCTTAATTTCTGCAGTACCAACTTAACATGGCGTCTGTGCTCCAATAAAGAATTAGAAAAAATGAGAATATCATCCAAGTAGATGACCACAAATCTACCGAGATACTCTCTGAATATATCATTGACAAAATCTTGAAAGACAGCTGGCGCATTACAAAGACCAAAAGGCATGACCAGGTACTCGTAATGGCCGTCTTTCACATTAAATGCAGATTTCCACTCATCCTCCTGCCGGATGCGAATAAGATTGTATGCCCCTCTTAAATCCAATTTGGAGAAAATGTGGGACCCTGTGACTTGATTGAACAGATCCCCGATCAAGGGCAAGGGGTATCGGTTCTTTACAGTGATCTTATTCAAGGCTCGATAATCAATGCATGGTCTCAGGCCGCCATCTTTTTTCTCTACGAAAAAGAATCCAGCCCCAGCAGGCGAGGTAGAGGGACGGATAAATCCCTTCCTTAAATTTTCGGTAATGTACTCCCTCATTGCTTGCTCTTCGGGCAGAGTAAGATTATAGATTTTTCCCCTCGGGGGAATCGTGCCAGGAAGCAAGTCAATAGGGCAGTCATAAGACCGATGTGGAGGAAGAGTATCAGCAGAATGTTCAGAGAAGACATCAACCCAGTCTGCATATGGCTGAGGCAATCCCTGAGGTAAAACTTGCACACTTCTGAGGCCTGTAGTAAAGCAGTGATTTTTGCAATGATCACTCCACTTAATCAACTCCCCAACCCGCCAATCTAACACCGGGTTGTGGAGTTGCAACCAGGGGTATCCCAAAACCACAGGAATTTCTGGACAATCGAAGACAAAAAATTCTAAAAACTCAGAGTGTGAAGAGCCAACAATTAACCGAAGAGGTGGGGTCTTGGTATTTATAGGTCCCCCCTGGATTGCCTTCCCATTGATAGGCAAAACTTGTAGGGATCTTTCAAGAGGAACTAAAGGGATACCTAAAAGGGAGATCATACTCCTGTCCAAAAAGTTTCCCGCCGCACCGCTGTCGATAAAGGCGGAAACTGTTTGCTTAGAAGAACCCCAAGACAAGTCAATAGGCACTAGCATTTTATTTTGGCGAGAGTTGCAAACTGACTCACCCAGATCAGTACTCTCTACCTGGTCTGGGTGTGGAAGTTTTCCGCTGGTCTCCCCTTGTTGGGACAGGACCCTGCAAAATGACCAGAATTCCCGCAGTACAGGCATAACCCCTCGGATCGCCTACGCTGTTTCTCTTCTTGGGATAAGCGGGTTCTCCCTAATTGCATAGGTTCTTCCTGGGGAGATGATGAGGTACTTTCCCTACGGGGAACCGGAGACCTATGACCTTGGACTGGCCTGAAGGACGTGGGAGCCCTGACTCTCTCCCTGGCCCTTTCTCTAAGACGTCGGTCTATTTTAATGGAGACCTGCATTAATTGATCTAGGTCCGCTGGCGGAGGAAAATTGACTAAAGCATCCTTGATGCTTTCCGACAGCCCCACCCTGAACTGACTACACAGAGCGGGATCGTTCCATCTAGCTTCGATAGCCCAGTGGCGGAATTCAGCACTGTAATCTTCAGCCGAATTCCGCCCTTTTTTTAAGGCCCGAAGCCTATTCTCTGCTGTAGACTGTGAATCAGGGTCAGCGTATAGGACGCTCATAGTGTTGAAAAACGCAGTTACAGATTGTAAGGCAATATCATGAATCGGCAAACTAAAGGCCCAGGACTGCGGGTCTCCTTGAAGTAGGGAAATGACTAAGCCTACTCATTGGGTCTCAGTGCCAGAGGAGACAGGCCTCAGCTTGAAATATAGTTCACATGAATGCTTGAAGTTAGAAAATTTTGCTCGTTCTCCCAAAAATTTTTCGGGCAGGGGAATCTTCGGTTCGGAGAAATGAGGTGGTACAGAAGAAGTCAGCACTTGACGAGACTCCTGGGTGGCCACTCTTTGAGCGAGTTGGTTGATCGCTGTGGCCATAGCTTGCACCTGCTGTACCAGGTCATCCATGTTGGGGCCTGTGATAATGTCACGCTCTGGTAACTCCAGCCCTCTAGGTAAGCCCTCAACCCCCAATCTCCGCAGCCAGCTTCACCTGTAGGAGCCCCCGCTTGCCGGGACGCAGAATACGCCTGCCCGGGATCGGTTGCCCCCAGGACTTCAATGGCTCAAAGGATGAGAGCTTACAGGTATAGAGGTCTGAAGAACCAATGGCTAAGAGCGAGTGTAGCGGAAG
This sequence comes from Gastrophryne carolinensis, assembly GCA_027917425.1. Lineage (NCBI taxonomy): Eukaryota > Metazoa > Chordata > Amphibia > Anura > Microhylidae > Gastrophryne > Gastrophryne carolinensis. The sequence goes on from CM051239.1 coordinate 127,581,394, forward strand.
TCCAGAGACAGGCCAGAGGTTGACACGGGAGTCAGAGTTCGCAGCGGTACAGAGGGGAGAGACAGCTCGAGGTCAAGGTACAAGGCAGAGGTCGGCAACGGAGATCAGAATAGTCGGTTCAGGCAGAGGTCGGCAACGGAGATCAGATCAAAGTATAACACAAGTCAAAGCAAGGTACAAGGCGCTATCACAGGCAATTCACAACTGAGGGGGAATTGCTTTTATAGGGACAAACAGGGGAGGGGAAGTGTAAGTGATTGGTGCACTTTGGGATAACACCCAGGATTGGTCTGCAGGGCTGAGAGGGCGCATCCCTAAGTGGTTAGTGAACTTTGGGTTTATCCCCCAGGATTGGTCTGCAGGCTGAGAAGGCACCTCCCTAAACTCCTAGGGGTCATTGGCCCTTTAATTAAAACGTTCCCTGATCCTCCGGCGGGCGCGCACAGTACAGCGCCGCCGGAGGGCATAGCAACCAGTGGACGAGGAAGCGGGGGCGTGGCCGAGCTGGGCGCCGCTCGAGCCGACCCCGCCGGATCCGCACACCGACAGCCGTGGCCGGACGCCTGAAGACGGCGCTGGAACGGGGGCCAGGTAGGTGATTCCTGACACTTTCAGGAGGGAAGTGTAATATTAGGAGGCGACTTAAATCAAACTTTAGACCCTCTTATAGACTCCTCCACTGGAAAATCCCCCATCCCTCATACAGGCCTAAGAAAACTCAAGCGAGCGATGCATAACGCTCAACTATGCGATATTTGGTGGATTCACAATCCCTCTGCAAAGGACTATTCACACTTTTCGGTGGCACACTCATCCTATACTAGGCTGGATTATATACTAATCTCTCACAATCTGTTGCCCAGAGTGTGGAATTCTAAGATAGAAGTGGCCACGTTATCAGATCATTCCCCGGTATGCACGTCTCTTTTATACCAGGAAAGAGGAACTACTGGCGTCTAAATGAAACCCTCTTAAAGGATTCGGTAGCAAGCCAGGCAGTCCAATCAGCCCTTAAAGATTATTTTGAACTCAATGCAACGGGAGAGGTGGCCCCCATGACTGTATGGCAAGCGCATAAAGCAGTGGTGAGAGGGGTGCTTATTCAGCACGCCTCCAGGCTAAAAAAGGCAAATACCACCAAAAGGAACCAATTACTTGACCAGATACGAGAACTGGAAATGAGACATAAAGAATCTCAAACGGCAGATGCCTGAAAGGAATTAATGCAGGTCAGAGAACAATTGAACTCCCTGCTATTACAAAAAGCTGCGTTCACTATCAAAAAGTGTAAGCACTTATATTACGAATGGGGCAATAAAAGTGGCACGCTATTAGCAAGAGCTCTTAAGAAACAGCAGTCTTTAAATTTTATCGGTGCAATCATGGACAAACAACAGCGGAAATGGCACAGGACTGAAGACATTGCCAAAGTGTTTCAGGCTTATTACTATGAACTATATAACTTACAGCAATCAGGCTCCCAAAGAGCACAAGAGGAGACGACCAGAATAAAGTCGTACATAGAGATGTCGGAAATGCCCAAGTTGTCGGATGCGGCAATTGAGAGTCTGGAAGAGCCTATCACGGCGGAAGAACTGCAGTTCGCGATAAAGCAGACTCCCACGGGAAAATCCCCAGGCCCTGACAGGCTTACAATAGCATATTATAAAAAATACCTCCCGACACTGAACAAACACTTTTTAAAGGCTTTCAAAGGGTTGGGAGAAAGGGACACCCCAGGAACTCTCCCAGTTGAAGCCCTAGAAGCACACGCCACAGTCATCCACAAGAAGGGCAAAGACCCCCTGAGTTGCAAGAACTATCGGCCGATCTCGTTACAGAACGTTGACCTTAAGCTTTTCACGAAGATATTAGCAAATAGGCTGGCGGTCTGTATGCCGGGCCTGATTGATAACGATCAATGTGGCTTCATCCCTGGCAGAGAAGCACGGGACAACTTGATCAGGACCCTGAATATCATCCACCATTCTCGAAGGACCGCCCCCCCCGCTCATGCTACTATCCACCGATGCCGAAAAGGCTTTCGACCGCATCGCCTGGAGCTTTGTGGTGGAAATACTGAAGCACATATGTCTAAAGGAGCAGGCCCTCAAATATATAACAGAATTATACTCGAAACCCTGCACCAGAGTGAAGGTCAATGGAGACCTATCTGCGCCCTTTCAGCTCACAAATGGCACCAGACAGGGTTGTCCGTTATCACCACTCATTTTCACCCTAGTGGTTGAGCCCTTCCTAAGACAGATAAGGAAGCAAAGAGACATTAGAGGAATATCATTAGGCGGAATGGAACATAAAGTAGCGGAATATGCGGACGATCTGCTGTTCTTTCTAACCAACCCTATAGTAGGTTTACCCATCCTTCTGAAACAATTCGAGGAGTTTGGTAAACTCTCGAATTTTAAGATTAACTTAAATTAATTCGAGGCACTAAACATAGGGCTCCTGACTACTATGGTATCAAACCTCAAGACGGCCTTTCCGTTCAGGTGGGCTTCTCCCGCGCTGACTTACCTTGGTTCAAAGATCCCAAGCAACCTTGAGGAAGTGTATCAGTATAATTTTGTACCGATGCTAAACAGAATAAAGGTGGATCTATCCGAGTGGAGTCTCCCAACCTTCACCTGGATGGGCCGGATGGACGCAGAGAGTAATGGATCACCCCTTGATCTATGAATCCCTTACTATATGGGACAAGGTCAGGAAAAAAACGACCATGTCGCCATGGCCGTCACCACTGATACCGGTGGTGAATAACCCAAATCTACCGTTTTGTAGAAAATCTCATGCACTGGGAGAATGGAGCTCATTAGGGGTGATCAGGGGAAGGGATTTAGTCCATGAAGGAGAATGGTGCCCCATAGTGGACTTAAAAGCTAGGTGGAACACCCCGAACTTAAACCCGTGGCACCTGCTACTCTTTCAACATTATCTACAGAGAATGGGACTGAGGAGTGCCCTGTGTAGAAGAGAGACAGAGACAGAGTTTGAGAACTTGGTCATACAGCAAGACCCCCCGGGGTGTGATTTCACAAGTCTACCAACTCCTCGGGGTCGACCAGAACCCTCACACCCTCCCTTTCTGTAGAGATTGGGAAAGGGATATTGATAAAGAGTTCTCGAAGGAAGGTTGGGATAAAATCTTCACACTCATCCACAAATCCTCCATATCAGTCCAGCTTCAGGAGATGGGATATAAGTGTATGGCCAGGTGGTATTATACGCCCAAGCGGCTGGCGGTGCTTTTCCTGGGTACATCACCTACATGCTGGAGATGTAATGAGGAAGAAAGATCCCTTTTCCACTTGTTCTGGTCTTGCCCTAAAATTAGACCCTACTGGACAAAAGTAACACAGATTGTGACAGAAATTACAGGCCAGCGGGTGCCATGCTGCCCGTCCTTGATGCTCCTTCACTACACGGAGGACAAGATTTAGAACTATAAGGGGTCATTATTGATGCATCTAATAAACGCAGCCAAAGCTTTGATCCCCAGATCCTGGAAATCAGAGAATGTGCCCACTGTGAAAGATTGGTTCCGGGAGATCGGTAGAGTGAGGGAAATGGAGGAACTGACAGCAGCTACACATGATCGAGAGGAGCGGTTTCGGACAGTGTGGACCCCCTGGTACTTGTTTCAGGATTCAGAGACCTTCAAGCGTGACTGCCCCCTTCCCTCTCGACCCCGTGCCTTGCCTCAACAGGCCCCAGTCTGACCTGGATTTAAAACCATGGATTATACGATCAAGGGGTGGACTGATGGTATCTTGATTAAGGAGAAATGAGAGAGCTATGGCTACCTTACCCACCCTTACCCGTCCTTATCTTTAGCTATCTACTTACGTACTTTCCTGCCCTTACCCCTTTCTTCATTCTTTGCTTTTTCTACGGTACGGTCAGAGAACACAGCATACGGTGGATAAATAAGCATAACTGACCAACAATTCAGGACCGGTATTTGACGGGGTACGAGAAAACGACGATCAGGTCTGGCCAGTCTTATTGAGACAGCTATGACCCGCACCCCTGAAAGGGGGACCTCAACAAGTGAGCAGAAGCTAGACCCTAGAAAACGGGGGGGGAACCGACAGAGAAGATCCCACCCTCCTGGAACGATACTGCGAGACAAAAGGACGACAGAAAGGATGGGGGGGATGACGGATGAGAAAGATGCTATGAAGCTGTCTCTGTCAAAATGTGTAATGATGAAAATTGTTAATCACTGACCATCCGTACTTTTGTAATCTTTGCTCTGCTTGCACATTCTCTTAAATGTCTTTGTATTTCATTCTGTTTTTTTTTTTTTTTTTTTAAACAAAATAAAGAGTATAAAAAAAAGCAGAATAAAAAACACCTTTTCCTAAAATATCAATATGCAAACAAGAAAAAACAAGCTAAATCTGAAAGCGCAAGATCCCCCGAGCAAAACAATACCCAACATGCATAGCTACTTTTAACCCTTTTAACTGCCAGCCTACTTGTGATTTTGTCACCCTCTGTGTCAAGCTTCCCGACTACAACCAAGGAAGGGATGAGCGAGCTCCAGTTGTGGGGCGAAGCGAAGCACAAAAATCCAAAAGAGCAATCCAAAAGTCAGGGCTGGCGGCAGACAGGGGAAGTCCAGTGAGAAAACCCAAGTCAAAAACCAATCCATCCGTCCGAGGGTTAATCCAGGAAATCAGATCAGGAACTCATGAATCAGGAAAACAGAATCCAGGAAGTAAGCTGATAACACAGCATTTGATGCAGGCCAGCTGTCCTCTTAAATAGGGCTGTCAATTAGAGCAGGGAGGGATGTGTCAGAGTCTAAGTGAGGTCACTTCCTTTTCATTCAGAGACAGGAAACCAGGAAGTAAAATCAAGCCCAAGAGCTTACACTCTAGGCTTTGTGCACCTGCAGTGTGCTGAACACCAGGTGTCGCTGTTGATCAGAGCAACAGATGAAGAGCCTGTTCTGGTACGAACACCCAGCCGTGCATGTCTGCTGCTGCATGCAGATAGTGATAAAGCACGCCCACATCTCTTTAAAGCGCAAGGAAGGCGAGGAGACTGACACTCTGTTGACAACATTTTTTGCAGCAGAGTTTAGGCTTTAACATGAAATGTCTTCTTTGTAATTTTTATTCTGTTGTTTACAATATTTTTGAATAAAAACAAACAAAAAATAAAAAAATATGTTTTAGAAAATTGTCTCCTTTATTTTAAATAAAACATTTATTTTACATTTATTTTATTAAAAATGTTTCAAAACATTTATTTTATTAAAGAAAACCATTTTGCATGGGAAAGCCACATTTCTCCTGATTACAACGGTACCACATATGTATCGGTAGCCCCCCGTTCCTGCCCAGGAGACCCCCCAAACTGAAACGAGTACTTAACATTTACAAATAAAATACAACTACTATCCACACTATAAAGGGTTAAATCGGGAAAAAAATTGGCGCCCCTTCCCAGCATAACCAGCCCAGAGATCATCTATGTAGGGCTTGTAGAACAGGGTGCAGGGGCCAGCTTTGGTGGCCCCCGCCCTGCCGGCTACAAGCCTGCACCACCTAAATCGGCTCAGGCGCCCTGGGCTTTGGGGAGGCAGGTAGTAGGGGGCTAGCCGCAGGTGACTTGCCAGCCCCCGAGCCTTGTAAATGGGTATAGGGGTCTCATGGACCCCTTACCAGATAACAAGGGGTTAAATGTAGAAAAATCACACAGACACAAAGAAAAAAAATGACATTTATTTATTTTTTACTCTACTCACCTCCGATCCTGTTTCTCTTGCTGCTGTCCTGCGCCGATGACAGATGCCAGTAGTGATCGGAGCAGGGCGGGTTAGGGGCAGAAGATCGGAGCCTCCTCGTCTCTCACCTGCTCTGCACTGGTACTACCGGTATCTGTCAGAGCCGAAGCGGGGTGAGAGATTACAAGGAGCGGGATGATGTCATCTTGCTCCTCCCACAAAAAGGCGGGGCTATGGGTGGCGGCCAGCGCCATCAGAAGAGGTGGGAAGGACCCTCTTCCGGGTCCTCACCTAAAGCCTGCGGATTGGAACCCCCCTGGTGAAGAGAAGACTTGGCCGGAGGGATCGGGCGAGGAGGTGAGTGAATGTCATTTTTTTTTCTCTTTTACAGCCGCAAGTGTCAGCGGCGGAAGCAGGGGGGGCAGCAATTTCGGGCCCCCTCCTGAAGCCAGGAGACTCCGGGGTGGGGATCGGATGCCCCCCGGAAGAAAAGGAGACCCCCATAACAGAGGTGAGATTTTTTTTTTATTTTCTTTTTTTACAGTAGCAGCGGGAAATGCCAAGCATGTAGATTCTATCCCCTCGATTCAAAGAGCAAAAGTTAATTGATTTCGGATCGAGATTCGTAAGTTTGGGTGGGTTTTTTCCTGTTTTTTTGGCCATTTCCGACTCGCACGAGCCTACGTACGAATTCGTATATGCTCTTACGATCATCGGAAGTTCGTTCCTAAATTTTAGGATCAAAACGTAAAACTTAGGATCAAAACGTAAAACTTAGGATCAAAACGTAAAACTTAGGATAATCGGATGTGTTTAGGTGTGATTCAGAGAGCAGATTTCCAACCTCTAAATACGTTTTAAAAGAAAGCCACTGCCGACACCTTTTAGCAGTCGGATTGCTGTTCTTGAACAGGTTTTTTGGCTATGTGGAGGAGTCTGCGCGTCTTGAGCTCCAATGAACTGCATGTATCAGCATGGCCGAGGCCATAAATTGTATGGCAATGCATACCTGATTCAATACATTTCATGTATGCCTTATAAAAGCATTTTAATGTGGACCTTAATTAGTTCTTTGCATGTAAACCTTTATTTTGCAATACATCCATATATTTGCGTTAATTAAAGAAACTTATGTCCTCTGTTATTTATTTTTAAATTGATGTACTAGAATAATATTTTTAGATTGAATTTATTGGTGTAGTTGTTTACCTTTGCTTTGTTTAATTATTTTAGCTCATCTTTGGTCAGATGCATCACACTTACTGAGGAGAGGAGAGCGGGATAAAGTGCAGGATGTGGGTTACTGCTGTATTTTGCACAGACACAGCAGAGCTGGGGGCACGGAAAGGTCAGAAATCAAAGAATGCAGAGCAACACAGTCACAAGGCCCTTTCTGTTTGCAGGCTGCCCGATAATACCTGACCTGCCATCTTGGCTGTTTCTAAACTCATAACATGCAGAAGTTGCTGGGTGTTTTTTTATATTTGAGAGCAATCTGTATGGAGAGGGTGTGGGTAACCACACACGAAATTTTAAGTTGTACCATTTGAAGCCAAAATATTAAAATTAAATCCACAAGTAAAAAATGCAAGTTAACTAAAAATTAAACAAAGTAAGATTTACTTATGCAAATGCATTCATTAATGGTTGGTTACTACAAAATGAATGAAATAAAGAAAAATAAAAGACCAAATATTTAGAATGCACTTTAATGAGGTAAGTTTGTAGTGCGCAGCCGCAAGATCAGAAGGATTTATGTCCAGACAAAAAAGGAAAAAGGGCAAAACCAATGTTGCAACCTGAGAAATGAAACGGAAAATTCAGGATGGAAACTGACATAGGTCTGATTCCCGAACTGCCATACGAACGGACGTACATTTTAGGATAGAAACGTATTTGCTTATAGAATCACTCGCAAGTTCATACGAACGCACGAGCGTACGGGAAAAATAGGATGATCGGCACCAAAATCAAAGCTGTTACATGTTTCTTTGAATCGACTCTTATGTGTAGATCTACGTGCTTGGCACTAACGGTCGGAGAAGCAACAACATAGAAACTACGTGCTTGGCATTTAAAGTGTTAAGCATACCACAAAATGGTGAAAAATTTCCTGTCACAGAGGGTGACAAAACCTAGATAGGCTGGCAGTTAAAAGGGTTAAAAGTACCTATGCAAGTTAGGTATTGTTCTGTTCGGGGGACCTTGCACTTTCAGATTTTTTGTTTGCATATTTATATTTTAGGAAAATGTGTTTTTATTCTGTTTTTTTATACATTTTGCAACCAAAGAATTTGAGGGACTACATCCAGAAAGATGTGTCCACTACAACAACCTGGGTACCTCTAGAAAGCTTGAGGTGTGTACTTTCAGAGAATGTATAGTTTGTGGAGGGGGGGGGGCTCAAATGTAAAGGGTTGTTTTAGTTGAAAAAACACAAGATGCACATTTTGTCTGCAGAGCTAAAATTTTCAATTAAAATTACCCTTACGCCAAGCTTTACTTTAGGGTCTTTGGCAACTCTTCGGCTGACAGTACCTAATATTATAAATATTATATATATATTAAATTATATAATAAATATTGAGAATACACTATAAAATGACAAACAAGATATTTCAAGTTAAAGACCAGTCTGAAAAAAACAATATATAATTTTCCTGGGGAAATAGCCCAGTTCACAAATCACAGTTCAACATGAATAGCGCAAAATAGTGAAAATGGTCTGGCAATAGAAGGTGACAAAATCTCTCTGTAGGCTGGCAGTTAAATTTTTAAATATTGCAGAAGGGTCAAAGATTAGACCCCAGAGTACAGACAGAGGACAGTAGCAATTTCTATTTCAGAATCATCATGCCTCTCTGCACAATGTGAGTGGCCTGCGTGAGTTCATCGGTTGTTTAGCTTGAATACTGGGGTCGGACCTAGTCACTCAATAGGGTTGATTCAGAGGCACATTCGTCAGGACTTCTGTAGCTGTCTGTGAAAGCTTTTGTGTGTGTTAGTGATTTTTTTTTTTTTTCGTTCATTTTCCATTCGTACGAACGTTCGGGTGCTTTCGTATATATGCGCTTTCGAAAAACGAAACTAAATCGGATCATTTGCGTTAGTTCGGATCACTTTCCCATCAAAATCTGATATTTTGCGTTCGTTCAGATAACTTACGTTGTTGGGATGGGCTTGCGTCTGATTCAGAGAGCTGATTGCCGAGGGACCACCACCCTATTAAACCGTTTCATTTGCGATCCACTTACAGGACCTTTGAGGCCTCGGATTGCTATTGTTGAACATGTTTTGCGGCTATGTGGAGGAGTCTGCGCACCTTTAGCTCCAAGGCATTGCATGTATCAGCATGGCCAAGGCCATAAATTGTATAGCAATGCATACCTGAATCAATACATTTCATATATGCCTTATAGAGCATTTTAATGCTGACCTTAATTAGTCCTTAGCATGTAAACCTTTATTTTCCCAAACATCCATATAATTGCTATATTTTTTTAGACTTATGTCCTTTGTGAATTATATTTGGATTGTTGAACTTGAATCTTAATTTGTTGTAGGAGTTATTGTTTTAGTTGGTTACCTTTGCTTTGTGTAATTATTTTATATTTGGTTGCAGGACCCATAGGAGAACATACAAGCAGTGTTTGGTCCAGCTATGCGATTCCTCAGTGTTCTTGCAGGGCATCCAGGGTCGTCCCATGATGCTTAGATATTGCAGAGCTCCGGCTAATTTCGTCAGTTTGAGTTAGGAGAATTATCTGGTGGATGGCTCCAGGGTAAGTTTGCTCACATTCCATCAATCCATTTTCACTGTATGGCAATGAATATAGTTGATGACTCAGTGTTTTTTAGCGCTTGATGACATGTTAAACAATATTGTTGCTTAGAATGTGTATTTTATGTTAGTATTTTTAAATTCTTTCAGGGGATTCTGGATATCCGCTCCTGCCCTTGCTCCTGACGCCCATTCTTTGCCTGCAGAATGCGGGCCAGGAGTCGGGCCCTATGCAAAACCCGGGCCGTGAAAGCGAGGGCCTTCGGGCATTTGAAATCCAGATTTAGGTGTTTGGACCATACAGGGGGGGGGGGGGGGGGGGGCACTGCAGTATGACCCCAACAAGGTTATAGCAATAATTTAATTTACATTTTTTTACAGGGATGAAGAATAATGTTCTGTGGCCTGCCATTGCTATGTATTTAGTTTTTTATAGTTGAAAAAATTTTAAATTAAAAAAAAAACATTTTCAAAAAAGGGCAAACAAAAATGGCATTTGATAGTCAAAAAAAAAAAATAATAATAAAAGTTTCAGTGTCATTTCATTTACAAAATACATTAACACAAAACTAATGGCCCCAGAAATATTTAGAGATGAATATTCACATGACCGAAAAGTGATTTGGGTAAGTTTTAGGTGCCTAAAATGGAAGAAGAACCTAACCGGGAAGTGGTTTGGGTACGTTTTAGGGGTCAAAAAGGGAAGATGGAGGATAGTGCTAAGTGGTTGGGGTGAGCTTTAAGGGTCCAAAAGGGAAGATGGAGGATAGCGCTAAGTGATTTAGCTAAACATTGTAGTAGAAGTGAGGGTGGCAAATATGTAGGCGAGCACTTTAATGAGTTAAGTTTGTAGTGCGCAGGCGCAAAATGGTAAGGATTTCCATCTGGACGATCATTTATTGAAAAAGGGAAACAGAATATAACGGGAAACGTAAAGGATTCGTGGGAGGAGACGATGGGAAAAGGGCAAAAACGAAAGCCTACGTTGTAACATGAGAAAATGAAACGGAAAAGTCACGCTGGAAAATGACATCCTCGTACTCGTACTCTGCCGTATGAACGGACGGAAACTTTACAGAAGGATTGCAATGCATGCATAGAATCGCTCACACACTCATACGAGAGCAGGAAAATTAAAAAAAAAAACAGATCAGCACAAAAACGAAAGTCTTTTTTTGTCTCTCTGAATCGAGCCTCATGAGTATTTTTTTACTACTTTTTATGTGGGTAAACACTTTTTCTCAGATTTTCCCTCGGTGAAAGACAGCTTCATATTTAGCTATGTTTAAATAAATTGCACAGCTAATATGAGGTTAAATGGCATTGTGGAAAAAATCATGAGGATAAATTGTTTACTCTCAAAAAATGAGTAAAAAAATACTCTCTGTGCTGAATCCCTAATATCAATGCTTAAAGCCCTTCATGCTCTAATTCCTGCAAATCAGCTATTTCCTAGGACAGAATATATAGGTATGGTATGCACAAATAAATCAAATATTTAATAAAACAAATCTATAAATTCAATTTAGGATGTAATTATGTTTATTTTTATTCTGATGCTATGACAGATTTATGAGAAAATGATTTCATAAACATACATTTTTTATTGAATTTAAACATCTTAGATCACTTGGTTGGACAAGAAGTGATGTAGGTTGTCCTCCTATTGCTATTGCTGCTCTAGTTATATTTAGTAAATCAACTGTGTCCAATTCAATCTAATATTCCCTTCTACAGTATAGCAATAAACTCTAAAAGCCCCTTGCTTTAGCTGGATTATTCACTAAACACCCTCTCTGTCCCAATTGGAGTGTAATTTACTAAAGTATGATTTGCTTCTCCACTTCAGCATCCAATGCAATCTGTTATTTCTCTTTTCAATTTTCTCGCAGTTGGCTTGCTGTGTGGAGAAGCTCACCACATTAGTAAATCCTCCAAACGTTGGAGAAGCTCTTCGATTGATGGATATGTTGTTGAGCCGAGGTATTGAGGTTCATCATGGTGAGCTTTTTTCTGTTAACACTCTTACTCATACAATTATCAAGTGGATTTTACAGTTACATGAAAACAATACCAAGCAGAAACTGGTCAGATATACAGAAAGAAGGATTTAAACTGGACCAATCCCTTTACAAGAAACTCATATGCATCCTTCCTCAGGGCAATTATGCATATAAAAATTATTTTACCTTTTCGCATCTCCGGCCTGGTGAATTTTACTACCAGAATGGCATCCTATGCAGTTGCAGGCCAATTGCAAAATCTACATGCCACTGGGTTTCCTGCCGCTGTGCATTGTGGGTTATGTCAGTGAAATCCAGACAACACCATGGCTGAGAAGCTGGGAAAGGAAGTATCTGGGGAGCTTCAAGATGGCCACAACTAGGAGAAAATCGGCGAGGTGGCATTTCCGCTTTGAGCTTGGAACAAACTTCCAACAGAGGCAGTTGATAAATGGACAGTAAGTGAATTTAAACATGCCTGGGATAAGCATACATCTATCCTAATATAAAGAGTACATACAGTATACACATAAGGGCCAACTAGATGCACCATATGGTCTCCTTCTGTCATCAACCTTCTATGTTTCTAAGTGCATGCAGGAGCAAATGCTGACAATGAATAAGAATCATGTTTATTGTGCCAGGTGTATATATATACGATCCTTGACGGGTTTACAGGATCCCAGTCCACATTCCCAGACCTCTATGGGTTTTTCCCCTAATCCCAGTTCTCACACGGGCTAATTGCGGGGAAGCCTAATAAAAGGAACCGAGGCTTTCAGTTTGTTGTTGAACCACCTGGGATGAGGAGCCCAGGCCTTGCTACTCACAAATACTGACAGATCTGAATTGCAGCGGACCTTTTACAACAAGGACTTGCAGTTTGCTGTATTATCCTACCCGGGACTTTACTTGAGCTGGTGAGGTAACCGCTTGTTGTACTGCATTGTAGGCTGCAACCTTCTCTGACGTTAAGAGATTTTTGGCTGTTGAATATTTATTTTCAATAAATTGCCTTTGTTTTGAAGGAGAATTGTTGTCTGAGTCACTGCAGTTCGCTCCAGATCCTGACAATACATACTAGGAATTTGCTTGGACTAGAGTGGTACAAGCTCATAGAAGAAATATAGAACACTTTCCAAGAATTACATATATACATATTTACATGCTTACATTTAGTTTTCAACAGTTTTTGTATTTGCTAAAACAGTTATCATACAGGCATTGGCTGAAGACTATATACAAAATGACCCGACATTGATTCATAAAAACCCTGTTCTCACCCATTTTTCCCCCTCGTCTGATTCAGCTGACCTTTTTTCTCTGCAAGAATTTACATTTTTTGGGTCGCAACCCACCATGTTTAAAGTCCCATGTTAGACTTATTTTTTGTTGAGATTTTTCGTTTGTTTACAAGAACTCTATTCGAAAAATCACTCTAAACATACATTTTTGTTTGATTGAGGGAGTGTTTTTAACTGGGAGATTTGGCCGAGAAACTTTTCTCTCGCTGGCAGCTCACTCCAGCAAAAAGCTGATGAGAGTGGTCGGCTTCACTTGGTGAAATTAGTAAAAACCATACTCCTCATGTTGGCATGATTTTTATAAATGAAAATTACATCCGGCATTAATAATTTTGGTAATTTTCGATGTATTTTTATATACCATTTTATCTTTTTTTTTTAAACGAAAAAATGTCTGACCTAAAAATGTTTTTTCCACGTTTTCTATGATAAAATAAATGCAGCTATAACCATCTATTAATAATGTCAATGAAACTGATTTGTATTTTTGTAACCACTAACACCACTAACAACTGGTAACCATTCAGAGTAGGTATCGTTAACCACAACTCTCTGCACATGATCCTTCAGCCAGTCTTCAATCCAGTTACAAACAAGACCTCGATTTCCCCAATAAGCGTCTATGAGGGACAGTGTAAAATGCTTTTGCAAAATACAGAAAAACTATATCTACAGCCGCCCTTCTGTCCAGGCTTCTACTCACCTCCTCATAGAAGCCAATCAGGTTATTCTGGCAACGTCTGCCCTTAAAGCCGTAAAACTGTGCTGGTTGTCACTTATGATATTATGTATAGTTACATATTTGTGTATGTAGTCCCTTAATAGCTACTCAAGCAATTTTCACACAATGGATGTTAAACTTACAGTTTTGGAGGATTCAGAGGCCAAGGAGAAGGAGGAGGACTTTCTCTCATAGCAGGGTGGCACCCAGAGCAGCTCACTGGCGTTGATGGAGCGTGGCTGGAGGAGACACCTGACACTGAGGACAGCTTCTCTTTGACTCAGGGCAGCCTGGCTCACATGAGCCACTAAATGCTCCAGTGCCTGCACAACAACTGCAGAGTTGCCCGCATAATCACCAGTGCTGATTACTGGGTGGCCACCCTGCTGGATCCCCGCTGTAAGGACGACATCACCTCCTTGATACCAGCACTGGAGTAGGATCACAAAATGACAAAAGTACAAAAGTACAAATGCACTCTGGTGGACACACTATTGGTCAAGTTCCCAGCTGATTTTGAGGGCTCACTGGCGGCATGAGGCCAAGGAGGAGGAGGAGTAGCAAGTCACCCCACAGCAGGGGTGCCAGCACCATCTCACATGGGAAGTGAGCATAACCACAATGCGGAACAACTTATTCTATTGTTCTCCACTTCCACCACCATCGGATACGGCCCGTAGCACCAGGTGGCAGACTTTGACTTGCATGGTGGATGACTACCTGTCCCTGGTACTGAGTGATGGCTCCTCCCTGTTCTATTTCTGGGTCGCTAAATTGAAAATGTGGCCAGAGCTTGCCCTCTATGCCTTGGAGGTGCTGGCCTGCCCCCTGGCAAGTGTCCTATCAGAACGTGTGTTCAGCACCGCAGGGGGTGTCATCGCCGACAGGCGGAGCCACCTATCCACAGGCAATGTGGACATGCTTACATTCCTTAAGATGAACCAAGCATGGATCCCATGGGACTTGGCTGTGCCAGCACCTGAGCGAGCAGTGTAAAGTGTTTGCTACCTCCTCCATCTCACCCACCTCCTCTGGTATTTCCGCTTATACCACCACACCCACCTCCAACCATGATCCAGGAATGGTTTGAAAAAGTCCCACTGGAAGGATTGAAACTTAATACAGCAAAAATATCTATACCCTGGGATCATTAAAGCTGGTCTAAAGCATTAGATTCAGCGGATGTTGCAGAAATATATTTTAAATGAATTTGGATTGTACTCCATTTTTAATCTGTCTTTAATAAAGTAATGATCTTATGATAATGTTTGTGTAGTGGGACATTCCAAGAGCTGTTGGGAATTTGCTCATTTCTTGAAAGAACTTCTTTGCTTCATTTTCATGTTGCTTGGCTTCCCGAAATAGCAGACTGGTGTATTGTTTTTAGGCTTTAGTCTATTTAGGTCATTTAATCTCACTTTAGACAATGGAGATTTCCCTAACAAACCACCGCCTCATGTTTCCTAATCATTTTTTTTAGTCTGTAACGGATTGTAACACTATGTAAATGAAGATAAGAGAGATATAATATATCTGCTGGAATAAATGGAGATCTACTGCCAAAATGTTGTTTGAATATTTATTTGTTAACGGGACATTTATTTTATTATATATATGTTTTTTTTTATTTGAATGTCTCTTACAAAAATCACTAATGCAAAGGCAGCCTAACAAGACTATTTCCAGAAATAACAATCATCCACTTTATGGCACAATTCTGACACTTCACATAACAGGTCATACATTGAAATTAAATGATTTATGAGGGTTCTGAAAAAGTAGAGTGAAACCTTCAAATTAGGTTTGTAAATCGAGAGCATAACGAAAGAAAGAATTACAGAAAAGCAAATAAGATGTACCAATCTGTGAGGGGAGATTGTATGATGCAGTATTTTATTTTTGTTTGCAGGGCACCGGTACAAGTCTAAGATATTTGCTATGCTTCAATATTAACCTAAAAAGTATTACAGGGAGGGCAACTATTATTAGGTAAATAAATATGTATAGTTAGTTTCCTTTGACTATAGGTCCTCATTATTCAGGAGGAAGTCCAGTCTCCCGCATAACCCCTCCCACACTGTGCTAACCCAATATGGGCAAAAAAATAAATACATAAAATGATGGCCGCATTCCACCAATTCTATCTTACATAGATTGAGCTGGGACCTTGAGGGACCATTCAGTCACCCATTCCCTGGAGCAGCATCCGTACTGGCGTTACAGTTAGATTTGTCACTACAGGTTTAGGTATTGCAGAGAGTATATAAAGTTAGTTTAGTTAGGCTAGGTTTGAATATACTATAAGTGACAAGGCTGGATCCCATTTATGAAAACAATGTAGGGTTGGACCATAAACCCAAGGACATTAAACCCTTCCTGTATACCTTGCTAACACTCAGTTTTCTTTAAAATATTTCATCATTTATTTCATACATTATTAAAAAAATCATGTCAATGCACTACAATTCCATAAAATATACAAGTACCAACAGTGTACTTTTGATGATAATATCAATCCAGTTCCTATTGATATCTGTTTCCGGGCAAACAGATTTTTAAAAATCTTTTTCTTGATGGGGGATAGAATCCATATATTAATAAAAAACATTTCTTTACTTAGATTAAGACATGTATTACCTGTATCAATGTTAACAAGAGATTGTGTTTCACAAGTTTCTCAAGTTGTACCAACATACCTCCCTGAGGAAACCCTGTGCAAGTAGGGTGAACTGGTTGAGGAAATGAGAGACAAGTCAAGTGTTATATGAATCCATAATTCTGTATGGTAACACTGGAGTTATACAATGTAATGTGTGACAAAAACCGTTTAAAAAAAAATAAAGAGAATAAAGTATACAAATTTTTATCTATAAGTGATGTTGTACTAATTGAAGCCATGGGGGCACAGTATGTCTAGATGCTTTACTCAAGCGGTGACTCAAAATATGCAGATATTTTTGTAAATGAGGAATGTTTAATGGAGGTGCTGATTACACTAGCACTGCATATAGCCTACAATTAGAAAAAGCATAAGGCTGTATATATACCATTGTCTTTTTCAAATATCTAATAATAGATTAAGGTCAGCATACTAAAGAGTATTGAACTTTTTGGCCTGCTGTGGTCTGGGGCTGATTCCTTTCTGTGGCGAATCCTGGGATAGAGCACTGGAGTGGCTGTACCCAGACTGGATTAGCACCCACTAGTCAACCCACAGAATTCCTTGAGTCTCACTATGATGAAAACTTGGATGGGCCAGGGGGTGACAGAGTTGGCGTGCATCTGGCAGCAGAAGCAGGGGCAAATCCCACTAAATGCTGCAGGATAGGTGATGGGTATTTTGCATTCCTTTCTGGGTATTCCTGCTCTTGTTGATGTCCCTTTCTAATAAGTGTCTTAAGCTTATGTGCCCCCTCTCCCACCCCGTCTTCCCCCTTTGCTACTATCACTTGTTACATAGTCATTGTCTGGCTTCTCATTGTTACTAAACACCCCCTAATACAAACGGGTGCTACAAAAGGCAACTGATGTGACTCTGTGCAGCAACAGGTCGGGGGGGCAGACTCCTCAGCCACCCCCCTTGGATTCTCCCTTGGGTATATGTACATAATTCTCAAATGTTGCTCCTGTTTATGGAATGAAGTCCTTTTTCAAGTCCATTTTCAATTATGCATTAAATACCACAAATGTAATTGCTATAATAAGTCTTCTAACAACATTGCATTTTGCTGTTAATACTATCAAAATTCATATAAGTTAAGGCATCAGTGTTCATGTTCTACTGCCTAAGGACTGTAAACCCAGCAATAATAAGTTATATAATAAGGCAGCAAGCAGCTTACCTGATACATGTCACATGTCTATTTCTTGCAGCATAGGCTAGAAATTTTGCCCTCCTTTCTAATTGCCAATCTGTCCCATCTGTGAACATGGCATGTTCCAGTGGTCCCACAGCTGTCTCTGACTAGAGAAGGATACTCAAGACTCATAAATCTGCACCGTGACATGCCCTTACCCGCTCAGCCACAAACCATAAACTGAAGGTGCAGTTGGTGGCTTACCTTAGAATACAAATGGTTTTTCCAAATACAATTTTACAATGTTCCCATGGGGTATAAGGTAATAGGAAGTTAGTTTGTGCCTGGACAGGGACTTTAAGCTTTTAGACACTATAATTACTTTAACATTGTAAAGAATACTGAACATTTAACAGACAACACCTACATAAGAGAGCATTAATTTGCTTTCCACATTTCAGATTTGTTCTTTTGCTTAAATACTGTAGAATTTGTTTGTAAAATGTCGTTTGATAACACTGGATCAATAGACGACAGAAGAGGATGAGGGCCATATTTGATGTACTTGTCAATTATATTGATTGTAATGTACTAAATGAGCTGCAACAGACCTAGATTTCTGGGGTAATTGTCACGTTGTCATAAAAAGATTTATCTGTACAATTTCTAAATAAGCCCTTCCAAATGTTATTGACCTGACTGAATGTAATATCTGTCTAAAGATAGTTTAAAAGGTTAGAAAGCCCTGTAGAGTAGATAAAGCTTTAGAGAATATACTGGCAGCATCAATTTTCATCAGCCTATTCATGTATTAGTATAGAGTTTTGGATATTGGTTACCAGATGTCTCTGTATTATTGAAGATTAGAATCTCTGCCAATATTTAACAGATTTCTAGTTTCAAGTTAGATTTTAAAATAGTTTAATTGTTCTTTAAAAGCACTGGGCAAACATTTTCATTGGCTTAAAGAAGAGTGCTGCATATGACATTTACACTTAGGACAAATAAAAAATAATGTGATAAAAAGAGTCACATGACATCAAGAACATTTCAGATAGTAAAATATGATTAACTATATTTCTATTTTGGAATATACCGAATCTAATGGTGCTGACACTGACGAGTAGTCAATGAGCTTTTGCTTTTCTATGTATTTTAGGCAAACATCAATAGTTTCAAAGTATGTCCTTGAGGAGAAAGAAACAGAAAAGAAAAAAAACAAGGAAACAGAAAACACATTTGCTGCCCATTATGTCCTTGTATATTACTAATAACATTTTCTAGCATGGTGATACACTGTAAGGAATGGCAGGGAGCATACTAGGTAAAAGGTACCACAAATCATTGGGTTGATCTGAAGGTGTTAAGCCATGCTTCCCAAATATACTCAAACTCGCTGGGTCTTGATACGTCATCTTATGGAGAACTATGTTCCCATTAATTAGATTGTTCCAGCTTGATAGAGATTGTTTGCTTGGGTGCTTACAGTTTAGTGAAATGAATTTCTTTGCGTGAAATACCAAGGGATCTCCACAGTCTTCATCTGGCATAGGCTCAGTTAAAACAAGCAAGCATAGAGCTGCAGATTTTTTAACTGGTAGTCTTAGGGGAGTTGCCATAAAGTTTAATACCACCTCCTAAAACCTAATATATGTCCCAATAGCAGGATCTTGGGCATCTCCATGGCTAGGCAGCGTCCTTCCGCCGATTGTTGGGGTCTGGATCTTGATCAAACGCAAGTGGCGGGCGCCACTGTACGCAATAACAAGCAGGTATTGCTCAATTCCTCCTCTGTGCTGGGCATTACTTGGATTGATAAGTGCTCTGTGTAGGCTGGTTCTGTCAGCTGACCTCATACGAGCACTGTAGGTGAGACATGTGTTGTTACACAGATGAGGTGGTAACATGTGTGATACAACCAATCGCCCTAATGTTGACAATGACCTAAGTAAATATATAGAAACATAGAAGGTTGACGGCAGAAGGAGACCATAAGGTCCATCTAGTCTGCCCTTAACTGTATGTACTCTTTATCTTAGGATAGATGTGTGCTTATCCCAGGCATGTTTAAATTCAGTGACTGTTGATTTTTCAACTACCTCTGCTGGAAGTTTGCTCCAAGCATCTACTACTCTTTCTGTAAAATAATATTTTCTAACATTGCTCCTGATCTTCCCCCCGACTAGCTTCAGGTTGTGCCCCCTTGTTCTATCATTAGGTTTCTTCTTAAAAACACTTCCCTCCTGAACCTTATTCAATCCTTTCACATATTTAAAGGTCTCAATCATGTCCCCCTCTCCCTTCTTTCCTCCAGACTGTACAAATTAAGTTCTTTAAATCTCTCTTGATAAGTTTTAAGTTTAAGTCCTTCCACCATTTTTGTTGCTCGCCTTTGGACACGTTCTATTTGAATAATGTATTTTTGCAGGTAAGGTCTCCAGAACTGCACACAGTATTCTAGCTGTGGCCTCACCAGGGCTCTATACAACAGCCTCCCTCTTCCTACTGGTGATGCCTCGCGCTATGCAGCCGAGCATCCTGCTTGCTTTTCCCACTGCCTGGCTACACTGTCCACTCATCTTGCAGCTATCAGTAATCAGTACCCCTAAATCTCTCTCCTCCGAGGTCCTGGCTAACACAGTGCTGCCCATACGGTACTCAGAGCAGGGATTCCTTCTACCCAAGTGCATGATTTTACATTTAGAGACATTAAACTCTAGTTTCCACAGTTTTGACCATCTATCCAGTAAAGCTAAATCATTTTCCATGTTACAGACACCTCCAGGAATATCCACCCTATTACTAACCTTTGTATCATCAGCAAACAGAAAAACTTTTCCTACCAAGCCTTCTCCTATGTCACTTACAAATATATTAAAAAGAATGGGGCCCAGGACAGAGCCTTGCGGCACACCACTTGTAACTCGCCTTTGTTCAGATTGCACACCAACAACAACACTGAATACCAAATCATTTTTGGAGGATTTCAGCCACAAATAAAACCAAATAGGATGCATTCTGGCTGGTGAAAATGGGAATAAGTCAATATAATGGATGAGGCTTGCTATATGTATAGAAATTAAGGCAAAAAAATAATTTTGAATATATTAATAGGGCCAATCACAGATTAATTTCTGATTGGGTTTTGTGATGGAGCAGTTCCACGTGTAAGGTGCATGATTTTTTCAATGCAGTAGATTATAATAACAGCACTTTATTGAATGTTTTAATTAATACTCATGTATTCAACAATATTCCTAGAATATAAAATCCTTAAAAGCAATCCCCTACAGATCTTATTGAATTGCCTCTAATATTCCATTTTACTTCCCTTTCCTTAGGCTTATATATAATATATTTAAAAAATAGCATTTTTGTCCTTGCCTATAAAGTTAGATCATGTGGGTGGGGGAGTTACAGTGCAGTATATACAGTACAGTATGGCATCAGCTTGAATGGGTGCATCCAACTATTTTTTTTCTCTGCGACTCCGGGTAGGCGATCATATATCAACACTTTTTCATTTTATTTAACTTAAAAATGAACCCCCCACGCACTACCTGTCAGGTCCACCAGGCATACAGCCTAATGTGTCAGGGTTCTGGGGCCAGCCGGTGGACCTCCAGCCTGTTTTCCCTTCAGCATGGGGGAAGGTGTCCTGCCTTGTGTTTCCATTAAACAGTCTGCACCCCTTACGTGGCAATATTGGTAGGTAGACAACCCCTGTGCCTAGAAGGAGTTCTGAGTAGAAAGAAGGCACGTGCAGTCTCCTTCACTCAGAAGTACAGTAAAATATATGTTTTTAATTAAATAACTTAGAAATACCCCCCCATTCATTTAGCATTTTAATAAAAAAAAATATTATTCTGCAGTGTCCTCTGTTCCTCTCCTGACAATATTTTTTCTTATCCTCTAGTTCTCTGTGTTCTTTTCTGGAAGAATTTACTATTGCAGAGCCTTCTCTGGTTCAATAATTATCACAAATAAACTGTCTATCATTTATTTTGAGCCAGCACATGCTTAAAATTACTCCAGGATGGCTGTTGGTCACTCCCTGGGGCATTCCAAAGTGGGGAAAATTTGTGAACCCCCCTGGTCACCACAAAACTCACCTTTGCCCTGGTTACCAGGGCTTTGTAGACAATGCCCCACCATCTCTGGCCCCTGTGTCCAGCCATTCAGATAGGCTGGGGGCAGGAGAGTGCGCAGGTCTAAAGGGAGCTGGGGATGTGGCTGATCCCGCTCACTATTGCTGAACATCTCCGATCATCCCACTGTACACCCCCTAAATCTTACCTGTCACCTTGCTCCCCCAGTGAAATGTTGCCACATGATTGGCCAGCG
Organism: Gastrophryne carolinensis; assembly: GCA_027917425.1. NCBI lineage: Eukaryota > Metazoa > Chordata > Amphibia > Anura > Microhylidae > Gastrophryne > Gastrophryne carolinensis. The sequence continues at coordinate 127,603,099 of CM051239.1, forward strand.
GCAGTCACATATCCTGTACCTGCCCAGTAGCCAGCAAGGGGTTTGCAGGGGATTGATGGAGGGGGGGCTGGCAATCGGGATGCCTCCCATCAGAGTAAACCAACTGGCTGTTGGTAAAATGGTGGTTGGTCTGGTTTAAAAGAGGGCAGACTGCAGGCTTGTCTTTAGATTATAAAGATATACATAGTTACATACGGTTGAATAAAGAAATATGTCCATCAAGTTCAACCAAGGGCGTTGGGGTAGGGTAAGTTATTTTTTACTTATCTGAAGACAGAAGGTCCCCCTTAAACCGGACCAACAGCCTGGTACAGTTGGAAAAGAAATGCAGGGGGTTTCTAGCATCTGGTCTATCTCAAGTAATTTCTAAAATCTAGGTGAGCTACAGAAACAGCAGACAGAGGTCCATTTAAAAATGATATTTAAATTCTTTGATCAGAGGCAGTTGGTAGCATATAATAAATCATTTGGGAGCACTAGAGCAGGATGAGATCTCCTTGGTCGGGTAGTTTCATTTATTTCTAAAAGGACCACCTAAATGATTATTAATTTGGAATCTGTGTCATAAAATGAGATGCAAAAAAACGTTTAAATGATGTTTGGTATGCTCCTAGGTTAATTGCTGACATGGCTAAGAAGGAATCAGCTGTGTACAAAGTGTTTATAAAAAGCCATGTACAATTCCCTTGGGAAGAAGAGGACTCGGGACTGATATAAGGATGGTTTTGACATTAACACTTTAGTGCCAGACCTGAAATGACAATTCTGCATAAAAATATAAAAAGTCAAAAAAGTTTCTAAAAATGTTTTTTGCAGCCAGGAGAGGTCACACAATGATTTGAGAAACGCAGTTTAAACACAAGCAAATGAAAGCCCATTGTAATGTATGTGAGAGCGACACTGAGAGAAAGGTAATACCTGGCGCTCTGGAAGCTAGAGCGCCGGCGCTATGCGCTGAGTCACCTGTATTAACACATGTGACTCTACATGGCGCTGTTAGTCGCTCAACATTTTTGCTTTAAATCTTAAATGTAGTTTTGCCTACAGCGCCCGGCGTTCAACAGATGATACCTGCCGCTACGAAGCCCTACCTGGCGCTATGCTTTCTTAAATAACACCCTTAGGTGAAACGTAAGTTAGAGGAGGGCCCCATGAATTGCTGTATCTACCCAAATGAATCTTCAAGCAAACCAACTGGGTTCAGCCCTGGAATCTGACCAGATTCCTGGGCCGGCCACTGGCATTCCCCAATTAGGGATGCCCCACTGTGTGAAACCCCCAGGGCATTGGTAATCACTCTCTTTTTCCTAGTACGTGGCTTGTCCAATTACAGCCGTCCGCTGAACTGACGTAATTTGGCGAGGCAGCTCTGTTTGATCCCTGCATCCTCAGGCTGTGTGAGACTCCAGGTCTGAGCCATTCAGATAGGCTAGGGCACGAGGGCAGGGCAGCAGGGGGTGTGCCGCTCATGCTCCCTATTCACAATATTCAGAGCTGCTTGTCTAACGACATCACTTCAGCGGTGTCTCAGATTGGAGGAGAGCCCGTGCAGGTGCTGTTGGACTGGAAAGAGGCGAGTCTGAATGCACCAATCTGGGGGGGGGAGGGTCACACAGTGGGGCATCCCAATTCAGGATGCCCAGTGGCACAGAACAAGAAAACTGAAAATCCCAGGTACTGTTCAGCTTTCAAGCACCACAGTGATCTGAATTTGATGCAAGGACAATAGGCAACAGCCTTCCCGCATTGGCTTTTCACTCAACTGGTATTGGTTGCAGGATTCTGCTATGAAGCCCAGTGGCAGGGCTAGAACTGAGGTTCCAGGTGTTTCTGAAGATGAGTTTAGTTTATCATTACAGTTGGAAATATGATTGCCACAATTTGTAAGAGAAATCAGAAAATATTGGGGGATGTAATAGGTGAGCATATATTTTTTTTGTTCCGAAATTGTGAAATGTTTCTTCATTAGTCAGACATATTAGAATTACAAAAAAAACATTCAAAGATACATAAATGCATAGTGAATTTAATGTGTACATTTATCCTAATGAATTGATTTTGTTAATATCAAACGATTAGTGCCAAATAAGGGCCAAAAAGAAACACACCTACCTCAAATGTGTTTTTAAAGGAGTTATTGGCATGTGAGTTGTAACTAATGTTTTTCGGCTTTTGGTCTATGCTGAGAGGTTAGACATTCTTTGCATGTTTGCTCAAAATAAATAATTCCTTTGATCTAAGTCCTTAATAAGAGCTGTGACATCATTAGTTCATTTAATTTGGAATATCTTTCCCCTAATTAGTTACATACACCATAAGAAAATATTCCCTTTGATTGGAGTAAAACACAGGAGATATGCTTCCTCTGTGACTGAGTTTGACATGGCAAACTGTTGCAAGCAAGCTATGCCACTTACATATTTTAAACTGTTTACTTTTTAAATGTATTTTTTATCATACATTTTATTCCAGCAGCACTGATAGAGAATGTTCACAGTTCTGCTTTCTATGTATTATAAATCATTATTTCTGATTATTGATCTTTAGTTTCAAATGTTTTTTTATTAAGACTGCCAACATATACAATTCACAATCCATTACAATTTTGCAATCAGGAGCAGAATTGTTTTGCACATCTTCTTAATACGAGTATAACATACCAGTGCCTGTTAAATACTTAGTTGGAACCAAATCTTATCAAAACATTTCTAGCGTGATTGCTTAGGAGTTGTGCAGTGTCTCGAACGAACATCGCTAGTCTAGAGGTGATGTGTAATTTATGGGCCTGATTTGAAACGTTTGTGGCTACACATGTATTTCGGTCCCTTGTGTTAATCTCATGTGTAGGGAGAGGTGAAAACCGTGGTACTTGGAGCTCAGATTGCAGAGGTGAACACCAGTGGCCACTGACTTTCGGCATGGATTTTTCGCTGCTAAAAAATGATGATATTCCATTTGAAAAATGCTTTGCCGAACGCCGGTGAACTGTTGCAGGTTTTGGTTAGAGAAATCACGAAAGCTTCCTGGAAACACACTTTTACAGCATATGTTGTAATGGGAGGGATCTCAATACATGGGGTATCTAGGGAGTGTCTGGGTTATTTGAAAAGCTTCAGAAAAATAGTTGAATAGTTGAAACTGTATCATTAGTTATTTTGCACAGTTAACTATCTGACGTTCATGGTCGAAAAAAAGTTAAAGTTGATAAAAACCCTTTAAGAGACAATCTCTCTGCAAATAACATTGATTTATTGTGTTTGCTGCTAAAAGCTGGTGAATGAAACAGGTATTCGCCAGCAAGCGCTGTGCAAAATGAACTCGATGTAAATCCAGCAAACATGGACATCACCAGGCGAACACGCCACAGTGCGCTTGGTTAATCCGGAAAGATGCTCGAATGTCCAGCAAATTGTTTTGAAAACGACCCCTTATATTTATATGGTGCACAAAAATCTATTTGAAGGAATTGTGGTCTACTGCATGGGGTTTGTTTTCTGCTTCCATCACTCACTTGCCCCTTCACCTGGAGCACTGTAGGTCCCTTAATAGGAGTGTCATGGATCAGTCCTTACTGGGGGATCCCCTGAGTCCATCCTGGGGAGATATCATGTGATTTGCTTACAAGCTGAGGCCACACTGCTTCTGCGGTCTTGCGGGAATGGGCCTATTAATGTGAACATACACAGATAGCATATTTATGTTGTCGCCTTCTATCCCGAGCCCAGTTCCCCCGAACAGCCTTTGTTTCTTTTTATACCACAGCCTTTGCCCAAAAACACAGGAAGCAGTTTCACAGTAAACTGTCACATAATGGCAGTTGAGCTTGTAGTACTTTCTGATTATTGCAGTTATTAGCATTGGGGGTCGATTGATAAGGTTGACCCCCAATGCTGAGCTCTGTTTAACTGAAGGTATCACCACTGAACAGCCAGGGAGCAACATGGGTGACCATTCAAACAGGAGATTGCATCCAGTTTAGATTTTAGTGAAAATTGGGCAAAGGTTTAGTTAAAAAAAAACTTTAATACGTTTTTCCTAAAATTGCTTCCACCCATCCCATTCTAAACTGATTTTAAGGTAGTAAGGATTAATAATTATGTCTATAGCACCATCAAACTCCGAGGTGCTTTGTAAGTAAGGCCCTTGTCACAGCTAGTCACTTGTGTGCAGGAGCAGGAATACAAATTAAACAGAAAAAAAAATTTGCCATCTAAAACCGAGTGCTTTCGCATTGTTGTGGCATACAGTGGTTGGAAAGCAACATGAATGTAGTGCAGCCTGTTGAAGTTTAGGTCACTTTATCTGCATTTCTTTATAGTTTGACCACTGTAGCCCACCAGTGGATAAGGATCAGAGGTTGCCAGATGGTGAGAAAACATAGGCTGGTGAAACATGGATTTCGAAGAACCATGAGCATTAAAGAATCATTAGCGGGGGCAGAGCTTGCCATGGCCGGGTGAGGTCGCGTGTTTGGTCCGCTCCTGGTCACACCAGCTTGTATAGGCACCTGTTGGGGGGCATCTGCCCCAGATCACCCTCCCAGCGGCCGACCCAGAGAGCGGGTAAGTCCCGCAGCAGAAAGCGACTGGCGGAGCGTGGGAGCGGCGCAAGACAGAAGAGCGGACGTACAGGTAAGGGGATCGGCGTCCACCATCTTGGCTCTTCCTTCTGTCCCCTGAGCTGCTGTAAAGGCGCGGGGAGAGGCCCCAGCATACAGATGCGGCCGGCGGAGGAGCTGGCTTCCCTTTCTACCTACTTGCTCCGCGGAGCGGCAGGTTGGCTGTCCCCAGACGCGAGGCGAGGAGCGGGGCTGCGAGTGCAGGCAGAGGCGGAGGTCAGCGGGTACCCCCTGGGCCTCTTGAAAAAACAACTTTCGCCGGAGGTGAGGGGAGTGAGGCTTCAGGGGAGGGGGAGAGGAAACTACAGCAGCTGTGGTGTGAGAGGAGAGGCCGCAGCAGCCAGCAGCACCACGTCAGGACCCAGGGAGGAGGAGAGGGATCCCTGAGCAGAGCCATTCCCCAATACACAGAGGCACAGTGTGAGTGGGGAGATAAGAACCCTGCCTTGTTTGATAGCCCTCACATTTATGGAGACTGCAAAGGGAACCTGGTGGGATCCGTGTGCTGGTCCCTATTGTGTTTATTGGACTTCCCCCCACTCGAGTATCAATATCAGCCCCATAACTTGGTGGTGGCACATGCTGTGGTTTGATACCACATTTGTAACATGGTTGGCGGTAATAAAGCTAAAGACACTAAGGGCCACGCTAGGGGCTCAGCGGCAGCCTCACAAGGGTATCTGACCCGTTTTATCGCTAGACCTCCGGATCCCGATCAAGAGAGGGCAAAAGGGTCTTCGCCGAGGAGAGGGGGACGGAGTGGGGATCCAGATTCGGCTTCAAATAGCTCATCATCTGACAGCACCCTAATTGAAATATGGTCTCATTTAAGATCAATGCCCACTAAGGATGACATAGCTGCGGTTTCACGCTCCATTGGCGAGAAATTCTCTGAGGAGCTTGGGCTGCTAAGGAGAGATCTGAAACAGTTGGACACCCGAATGATCGCTATAGAACAAAAGCAAGGGGAAGATCGGATGGCAATTCTCAAGAAAGGGCAATGGCTGCCTTAACCCTTCATTTGGAGGATTTGGAAAACCTCAACAGGCGAAACAATATCCGCATCAGAGGGCTCCCAGAGGCGACACGTGCGGCAGGAACGTAATATGCAGGGTCCACTTTTATCAGAAAAAGGATGCAATCATGTCGGCGGTCAGGAAAAAGGGCACCTTAGATTTCGATGGTGCAGAGCTGCATTTTTACGTGGATTTCTCAAGATCTACACTGGCGAGGAGAAGAATGTTGCGTCCCCTGCTAAAAGAACTAAAACAAAACAACATCCTGTACCGGTGGGGATACCCGTTGTCACTGGTGGCTTCCAAAGGTGGCAAGTTGTTTACACTACCGAGACATGAGGACCTGTCTTCATTGTTTGAGTTTTTTGGCATTCGTCCAATCCGGGTCCCAGATTGGTTGGTTCAGGCCCCTGATCTCTCTCCCTTGAAGTCCAGGAAAAGGGGTCCGCCAACAGCAACGGACACGTAGAAGAGGTCTGCCGAAGAAGATCGTTGGACAGACTGAATGTGAAGTTTCACATCCCTTGGTTTGCAGATAGCGTACTGCCAGGAAGGACTTGGTCAGGTCTTCCCATGTTTGTAGGCAGCTGGCGAGGTGGTTAGATGCTTAGTCGCAATTTATAATAATGTTTATAAGGATTGTCAAGCCAGGTTTACATATGTTCTTCTTTTTAGGTTGTTTTCCACGAGTGTGTCCTTGGGGGTGGGTGCCTAGATGCGGAGGGGGGAGGCTGCGGTCTCGGAGAGGTGATATATCACCATCGCCGGGACTGACGGGGCGTCCCCTCATGGTCTTGCTCCCGTGTGGTGCCTCCCTCTCGGGGACATGCTAGAAAGTTTAAATATGTTATCTATAATAAGTCTCGGTTAGTCTGGGGCTGGGTGGGGGGTTCTGATTGGTGGTATGTCCTCTGCAGGTGGTTAGTTGAGGCCGGGAGGGGGCTGCTACCCTCCTTATAGTTAACGCACCTCGGCATTGCCACTGGTTGGCCTCTCGGTCCCCACGTTGCACCGGGATGGGGCGGGTGACTGGGTTTCCCCACCTACTTAGTGGGGGACCTGGGCACTGGTTCCGTGGCCCCGGGGCGGGTTCCGGTATTAGACTTAGTTCCCATCCAGTTTACGTGTATTTTGAAACCACCTCCCGAGCGACCTGGTGGTGGGAGAAGGTGGTTATTGTGAGTATTTGAAATGTCTTCTTCTATTTTCTTCCCCTATCCTCGTTCTCTTTTGTTTTCTTTTTTTTCCCCTTCCTTTCCTCTTCCCTCCACTGTTCCGAGTTCCTTAACCCCCTTGAGTGCGCTGTGGGCCACCATTAGGCTATGAAGAGATCACGACCTCCTCCTGCGGGCTCTGCACTTATCCCCAACAGGATTAATATAGCTTCCCTAAATGTTAAAGGACTGAACTCTCCTCTGAAGAGATCCAAGCTCCACCAGGAGTTAGCTAGAACGAGCATAGGGTTTATCCAAGAAACGCACTTCAAAGATGAACGTGCCCCCAAACTGACATCCAGGAGCTTCCCCCAGGTGTTTATGAGTAGAGGAGTTGCCATCATGATTGCCAAGAACACGCCTTTCAAAATGTCTGATAGGATTGTAGATGGCTAAGGGAGATATTTAATTTTAAAGGGTACTCTGTCTGGTAGACCATGCACGTTGGTGTCAGTGTATGCCCCAAACTCGGGTCAACTAGCCTTCGTAGAAAACTTCATAAATAAGCTCATAGTGGTGCAGGAAGGCCCAGTCATATTGGGAGGGGAGATTCCTCCAAGGGAAAGTCGGCAGTGACACATGCTGCGCTGGGGAAGATTAAGAAATCACTTAAAAAAGCCCAGCTGTGTGATCCATGGTGGATCCACCACCCCACTACAAAAGACTAATGCATATGTCCAACTCTAGAATTGATTATATTCTGGTCTCTCATTCCCTACTGCCTCACATAACCGACACAGAAATTGAACCGATCACTATATCGGACCATGCTACGGTTACCCTGTCGTGTTGCTGGGGGGAGGCGGGACAGAGGGAGTGGACGTGGAGGCTGAATGAGTCCCTTCTTAAAAACAAATTGGTCATGCAGGACATTCAGAAAAACATTAAGCAATACTTTGAACTAAATAAAGCTGAAGACACTGCAGCTTTCAATAACTGGCAGGCCCATAAAGCGGTCCTTAGAGGGATCATAATTAGACATGCTACTAAGATCAAAAAAGACCGGGAGTCAGAAATATTAAAACATCTGGAGGTGGTGCAGGCTTTGGAGAGGGCGCATAAGGCCTCCCTAGCTAAGGAGGTCTTGTTAGAACTCACAAAGGCTAGGACTGTGCTGAACTCCCTTCTGGTGCGCAGAGCAGCATACATTATCAAAAGATGTAAGAGACTATATTTTGAATGGGGCAATAGGAATAGCTCGCTTTTAGCCAGAGCCCTCAAAAAACAGCAATCTTTAAATTTTATAGAGTCAATCATGGATTCGGGGCAAAAGAGGCATTTCCGCACTGAGGAGATAGCTGACACCTTCCGCTCGTACTATCAGAAACTCTACAGCATACATCCGGGGCACTCACGAGGGGAGGAGGAGCAGTTGGAGCAGATAAGACGATATATAAAGGAGTCAGGGATGCCCACGATGGGGGGGGGGGGAGGGGGAGGGAGAGGGAGGCAGCGATATCCCCTGAGGAGCTGGCTAATGTGATAAAGAAGACCCCACTGGGGAAATCGCAGGGGCCTGATAGTTTCTCTATAGGGTATTATAAAATGTTTTCCTCTCTACTCATCCCTCATATTCTTTGGGCATTTAAATCTCTAATAGCAGTGACAAATCCAGCTTCCATACCGGGTGAAGCGCTGGCAGCCTTTGTTGCAATTATTCATAAGTCAGGGAAGGACCCGCTAAAATTTATATTGTCCCTGTATACCACTCCAACGGCGAGAATTAAAGTAAATGGCTCTTTATCGGGACAAATTCTTATTAGAAATGGCACTAGACAGGGCTGCCCTCTTTCCCCCCTTATATTCGCCCTGACAATGGAGCCCTTTCTGTGCAGAGTGAGGTCACAGCCCGACATACAGGGAATCGAGGTGGGAACCTCGGTTCACAAGGTTGCGGCTTACGCCGACGATCTTCTTTTTTTTTTATATATCAAACCCAGCTATAGGCTTCCCAGTACTATTGAAAGAATTTGAAAGGTATGGCAAGCTTTCATACCTTAAGATTAACTATGACAAATCAGAGGCTTTAGGGGTTAATCTTCCAAAGGCTACAGAGGACACTTTAAAGGCTTTGTTCTCCTTCAAGGGGCCCAACTCTGCAATTACTTACTTGGGTACTAAAATTGCGGGCTCGGTGGAGGAGGTTTACGCTCTTAATTTTATTCCTTTGCTTAACAAAATCAGGATGGACTTGATGAACTGGATTCTCCCTACATTTTCATAGTTTTGCAGAATAAATATCATCAAGATGTCAATTCTGCCGAAGCTGCTCTATCTATTCCAAACACTATCAATACAGATACCTAGTGCGTATTTTAAGTCTTTGAACTCCCTTTTCATCAAATTTATCTGGCAGGGGCGTAAATCTAGATTGAAACTGAAAAATATATTCAGGCTAAACAACTGGGAGGTTTAGTGTGCCCAAACATGCTCCAATATTGTAGGGCAGCGCACCTGCAGCGCTTAGTGGACTGGCACCACCAGTACAGGGAGAAAAAGTGGGTTAACCTGGAGCACACGTTTCTTGATACTCCACTGAGGGAGGTGGCATGGGCAGTGAGATCGGCCAAGGCACTGTGCAAAGATCATCCGTTGATTTCTCCGACTTTGAGGATTTTCGACAAGCTTAGGGATAGGCTGGATCTCTCACCCTGGCCGACTCCTCTTGTTCCCCTGGTACACAACCCATCCTTACTTGCAGACATGCATCCAAATTTGCAGAAGACCTTTGTAGAGAGGGGCGTACCCAGGGGAAGGGATATTCTCCTTCCCTCGGGTTGGGCACGGTTGGAAGATATACAAAGTAAATGGGAAACACAACTAGTAGACACGTGGTTGTTGCTAACCTTTAAGCACTTTATATTGAAGATTGGGCCTAAGCAGGCAATGCTCAGGGAACTTACCTCTTTTGAACAGCTAGTGTTTTCACCATCGGCCCCCCAAAAAATCCTGTTGCAAATCTACGCTGTATTACAAACACAGAGGAAGCAGGGGCTGCCACGGTTTTGCGGGGAGTGGGAGAGAGAACTGGGCCGGCCTATTATGACCAAACAATGGGACTACATCTTCGCTATAACTCATAAAGCCTCTATGTCCTCAAGGCTACAGGAGCTGAATTATAAACTTCTGTCGCGTTGGTATTATTCCCCTGCCAGATTGCATAGCATTATTCCATCACATTTCCCAGTATGCTGGAGGTGTAGGAACGCAGAGGGATCCCTGCTTCATATATTCTGGGACTGCCCGAAACTTTCCTCCTTCTGGGACTCAGTGGCCTTGGTCATAACAGACATTCTGCAGGAGCCCGTCGGGTGGGATCCGGTCCTGTTTCTTTTGCATCTGGCAGACATGCCGGTACGGATCTATAAGAACTAACATTTGGTTAGTGCTGCTAAAGTGGTCATCCTGAGGTTTTGGAAATCTGAGGCTGTCCCTTCCCTGGTGGATTGGGTCAAAGAGATCCATTACATTATGAAAATGGAGGAGCTTACGGCAACCCTTCATGAGAGAACCCCGCAGTTTTTACTTACTTGGACACCCTGGTACTTATTTAGGGACACTGCGAGGTATAAACAGCTGGTGCTCAGACAAACAGGTGTGAGCTGAGGGGCCTTGAGAGGCTTGGTTGGATTGGTGCCTGGGGAGTTCCCCCTTGGAACCCCGGGCGCACCCGCAGCATATCACCCCCATTTTCCCTTCCTCTTCCCTCCCCTTTTCCCCCTTTTTACCGTTTTCCTTTTCTTTCTATGTCCCCCCTTTCTTTCTTACTTACCTGTAATGGTTCACTTGCTATTATGTAAATGGAGTGCAGCACAAAGAGTGCAATGTGGTTTTGCCGATGGTGGTCAGTCCAGGTCGGCGCCTGGGGATGTCCGCTGGTGTTCAAGGGGGATGCCCCGGGCGCCTGGAAGGTCACCCCCTGGGGGGGGTGAGGCCTTCCCCCCCCCCGAGCCATCGGGAGGGGGTCTGGGCCGTGGTGGCCGAGGCGTCCTAGGGGACATTGAGGACGGTGAGGTTGTATACTTGCACTTTGATGTCTTCTGTGAATACGGCCTTGTCACATAGCAGCTTTCTCATATGTGTACGTATGTTAGTTTGCGCTCCCAATTTGCAGGGCGAATTGTCTTGTATTGCTTTGTAATGCTTATATTTCTTGTTAAATAAAGAGTATTAAAAAAAAGAATCATTAGCACTTTGGTGGCTCAGTAGCAAAGGACCGGAGGTGCAAAAGAAGACCAGGGTTGGGGGAAGGCAGCAGAAATTCACAGTTTAAGACAATGAAGGTTAAGCCAGGTCAGCATTTAGAAGGCTGATTCAGTATGTATGAGGTTCAAAAGCAAACTGACAAGACAGAATTATGCATAGAGTAGCCCATGCACCCTCATAATGGTGTGCTATTGTGCATGATAAATTGAATAGGCAATTGCACCAGGGATCATGTGCCAATTTCACTGCTTGTCATTGTACATGCAAGACTTCTAGAACTGTTGCCCTGACAACAAGATGGCTATTGACACTAAGACACTATCCATCTCTTGATTGTTCATGGTCTTTGCCTATGTTCCCCTGTGAAACGGTGTGGTGCAACTCTGTGTAGTGTTGTGCAATGTAGTACAAAACATGCAAAAGGATTGCAAGGAGGGATCAGGCTTCCTTGTTGATTATAAATAGGGCTACATTGTATTACTCTTAGCTGGAGATGGCCAGAGGAGTTCTGTCGGCATTGGAGCTGAGCGCAGAAGAGCAGAAAACAATCAATCTAGAGGGTTGCAGTGGGGCAAGCCTGCGGGAAGAAATGTTAGGCTTTAGTAGTATTTCTAGCTAGACAAGCCTTTCATTGGTTTTTATGTAGTCTCTGCAGGAGATAATCAAATGCCATATGAAAGGCTTATGAAAACTCTGAAGCCTGGCATGGACCAACCCAAGTGTTAAGAAGCATTCACTTTCCATGAGGTATTTGCTTTGCCTTGTGTCTCTGAAACTTATTTCTTTGTTGTATCGTAACAGAATAACAGATCTTTTATTTATCATTGCAAAAGTGCCAGTGGCTACCTGTACAGTATTTTCATGGGTATTTGGGCAGCACCGTCTGTCTACCACTATTGACTTATGATTCTTTTTATTTGTTGTGCGGTGGAGCCAGTATGGCACTGGCAAAGAAGAATTAAATTAAAAAGTATTTGCATCAATTTATAGTCATAAATACTATGTAAACAAGAGAACAAATGACAAATGTTTAGGATGTACAATACCCTAAACAAATGTCTAGGATGAATATCTACTATATCTATATCTACAACTCAAAAACATCTCTCGCATTTGCCCCTTCCTTACATAAAATTTGAATGGCCTTTTAATTTCCCAAGTTCACGACTGCAACACTCTCCTCTGTGGTCTATCTGTTTGGCACCCCTGCAATCTATTCTCAACCCTGTTGCTCACCTCATCTATCTTACTTTTCTTGTGCTGCTCCTCTCTACTCTCTAATCCCTCCACTGACTGCCAATACCTGAAATAATATAGTTTATATTGCTAACCTTAACATACAAGGCCCTCCATGGACAAGCCCATCCTACATTTCATTGCTAGACCATAGATACCTGCCCTGATGCAGACTTTGCTCTGTACATGACTTCATCGTGTTCTCGACCCTGATCACCTCCTCCCATTGTCATATCTAGTATGGCCCACATGCCTCTTCGCTCATCTCTTCCCTATACAATGTGCCACACCCCTACCCTTGCAGCCTGCAAAGGTGCTCTTAAAAATCACCTATTTACACAAGCCTATCATCTAGCTCATCCAACTCACTTTACAGCACTTACCACAAGGCATAGTACATAGTACTTTCAACCTGGCCTCTTGTCTCACTCTCTACCCTCATCCTTTAGACCTTTCTCTTAATGTCAGTATTAATGTGCATATGTTGCACCGCTGTCACCTATTAACATCTATAATACTCATATTATACATATATTACTTGTCTTACCCTTTCGCAATTTCTACCTTGTATAGCACCACAGAATATAATAAACAATAATAATGTAACCTACATTGGCCTTTCCATTTACTCAAAGGACAGGGCTCCATTTCTAACTGATTAGCTTTTAAGCAAGTTGCTCTGTGGTTATAATCATATCCATTAGAAAATATGTACAGCAACTTTAGTACCAAAATGTGGGACATTGCCAATATAATATTCACAGAAATGCATCTCTGTAGATTTATACCTGTCACTGAGGAAGCTCCAAAAAGTAGCGAAACATGTCACCCGGACAAAGCAGGAAAAGATGAGACCAGGAACAGTATTATGTCTGTAAAAATGTATCTTTACAGATTTCTGTTTCTGCAATAGTAAATGTCAAAGGAATTTATACAAAATGTATAAGGCACACATGTGTAAAATGTATAAATGTTTTACAGTATATATATATATATATATATATATATATATATATATATATACTTACAGTCCTGCTTCTTTATTGCATAAAATGTGCCTTTTTATAACATGAACGTTAATATAAATTCAGCAATATACAAGATAAAACAATAGTCTGATGTGAACTTGGTAAGATATTATGGGCTGAATTTTTGGAATTGGCAAGCATGCATTCTCTAAGCACCTAGATGGTTCTGTACAGAAACGCCAGTAGGAAGCCATGAAACAGATTGCTGCTAATAGCTAGCCAAGTTATCAAGCTTAGAGTATTTTAGTCCATGCCATTCTGTATGGAAGGGGGTTTTCTGCCTACTGGGAATTCATCTCACCATCTGCCAACTGTTTCACTAGCATTTCCACAATCTGCCATTTGCATCACTAGTATTCCCAACGTGTGAACATCTATTCATAAGAGAATAACCTCTAATTTATCCTTAATTTTGAGCATCCATTTTTTTTTTCTGTGGGAAAACACAGTTTTATTTTTTTGGTTTTACAAGCTATTTACACTAGAAGTATGTATATTCACCTAAAGTGGACCAATAAGGGGCTAAACAAGGTTAAAAAATGGCGGCCACTTCCTTTTTGCGGAGTGCAACACAAGGAGGTATAGACATCAGCGGACATCCAGGATCAGTGAAGGGAAGCAGAATTCATTGCCTTTGTTGTCTATACATGGCCACGGGAACTGAGCAGGACACCGCATTATTCCTTCTATGCATGCCAATGATTTATAAGTGCCATTTTATTAAGTCATTTTTGACTACCTCTTTTATTATAAGGCCTATATATTTTTCCTTCACATGTTCAGCTTTAAAATAATGAATTCATAATTCAGCATATAGTGCCGTTAGGATATTTGGCCGTTTCAATTTTTAATGGTTTAATTACAGTATCTTCATAAGATTAACATATTTACCCTTTTGCTCTTGTGCGCATTGTCTTTAACTACTGCTCGCCTTTCCTTGTTCTTGTCTTGGTCATACTCATTTGCAGACAAAATTGAATGGACCTGCTTGGACATTCCCATGTGTGTCTGTGATCCATCGAAATGACCTATTGCATTACTTACATTGATTAGGCTCTTGTTCAAATTTTCAATGACCAGTATGTAAAAAAATATGGTAGAATTGCAAGATAACATTATGCTATGGCTTGGTTGTGTACAGTAGATACTAGAGACTTTAGAACTTTCTTTATTCATTTAAGGTTATTTTATTTAACAGTGTATTATTTTTTAAACATCTGTCCTAGCAGTGGAGTGTTTAATAATTAACCTCGCAGTTTAATATTGACCAGAGACACTTAAATTGCTTGGGATGTCAGATGAAAGAAAATGAAATCTTGTGCTTCATTTAACCTTGCTCTCAGTTCGATAATGTCACATCTTAATCAATGATCTGAATGGGGATTTGTATCTAAAACCAGAATAATTCGCAGGTTATATAATAAATAAAAACTAAATATTTTGCACAATTTCGCTAACAATTAAATGGTCTTACCCTTTTATTTTTATAATTAACTTTGATTGTATACTTTCAAGTGCAGGTTATTTTGGCACTAGTGAGAGTTATATAACTGACCTAGAAACGAGAATAATAAAATACACTCAGTTACCTGATACTGTATACTGTTCTTAAAGGATGTCTGAAGAAAAAAGTGATATAAGGGGTACACACTATAACAATTACAGGTCCATTGCTGTAAACCACATTTATCCCACATTTATATTTCTTCACACACCCCGTGTTGTCTAATCCTCTATGACCCTGCTAGAGGCCTATGTGCTATCATTGGTGACTGGATGCTGTCATGTTTTAATCATGGTCTGGTTTGTGGGAGCCACCAAGCGTGACAACCTTAAGCTGAAAACAAAGGTCAGAATAATGGAAAGAATCATTGGTTCCCATTTTCCAGGTTTTGTGAACTGTAGAGCAAAAAGTCTATACTGTTAAGATCATCAATGGCCCTAGTCACCCTGATCATGCCTTCTTTCAGCTCTCAGTCTGTGTCTGCCACTAATGATTATCCAGATCCATTGCTAAAAACCACACCCATCTCAAAGATACGGTTTCATTCTTCCTGCATAAACCCTGCCTCGTCTATATGGCTCTCCTGCTGGCCTAGATGACTGGATGCTGTCATGTGTTCCTCGTTTATGGTCTGGTTTGTGAGAGCCACTGAGAGTGAGAAACTCAGGTTACAAACAAATTATTAAAATGGTGGAAACAATCAATGACTCCCGGTTTCCAGGATTTGTTTGCCTGTAGAGGGAAATCCTATACGGATTCTTCTAGTTAGGCTCTGGCTGTAATTCTGTGTATACCCACTCAGACCTCAGGAACTATTAGCATAGACCATTCCTGCAATAAAACTTGTTTCACTCCAAACCCTTCTTGTGGCAATTCTTATAAGTTCTTAATCAGAAGCTGTAAAGTGGGTCTGTGGCATGTTATGCCGACTATAGAAAGCGGCGAGACTATTTGCCTTATTAATCTCAGTATACTGTACCTTATTTTTAGCTGGTGCTTGTACCAGGGAAGCATACGCACCCCTTGCACATTATCTGCCCCTACAATACAAAAGCTTCAGCACCATCGCTCTAACCCCTGCCCATGAATTCTCCCTGTAGTACTGTAGCCTCAGCTAACAAACTCACTCATTGACCAATTGGGAAGCATATTGGGCTGGCAGGACAAGTACAATCCTAGGGGGGGAGCCATAATCGATTTCTCTTAACCTTGATTATCTGAACAGAGATGTTTTTATTATATTAATATTTTATTGTTCAAATGATTTACTGCAATTTCTTACTACAGTCCAATCTCCTATGTCCCTTCATAATGTCTACCTCAATCT
Source organism: Gastrophryne carolinensis (assembly GCA_027917425.1). NCBI lineage: Eukaryota > Metazoa > Chordata > Amphibia > Anura > Microhylidae > Gastrophryne > Gastrophryne carolinensis. The sequence goes on from CM051239.1 coordinate 127,619,248, forward strand.
CTAAACACCTTTAAGTATTCCTGACATTCCCATGATATGTTTTTGTGTGCATTTCTTCTACTCTTTAATAGAGAATGCTAATATTCACTTTCATTGTCTACCTTGTGGCTGATTTGGCAGCCAGATGTTAATTTTCACCTGGTGCTGAATTACTACCAAGGTAGACAGGGGGAGTCATGCTTAAAATTTGGTGATGTCAGTGTGACGTCCGGTGTGCATTGCGTTAAGGACTGCATCCTGGTGAGCTTTTTAGCAATAACACACAAAAAAGTGCAAAAAAATATTTATCCTACATTTTCCCTCAAAACATCAGCTGTACACATGATGGCACATTTTTACAGTTTAACGACATTATTTTCCAGTGATGTAAGGATATATTTTTAAAGTTTGGAAATAACAGCACCCTATGGTTGACGTTAAGATTTCACCATTCTTTTTGCATAACCAATAGGATTCTGTTGTCTCCAAACTTCAAATCCTTACCTTATTTGAAAAATTATGCGTCTAACCTGTAAAAATGCCCCATCACAGATACATGTCATTTTGGGGGGAAAAGGTAGAAAAAACATTTTTTTGTCTAAAACCTAAAAAGCTCACCAAGATGCAGGTTGCAATCCACACCGCAAGTCACACTGGCTTCACCAAATATTTAGCATGACCATCAAGGAAAGTGAGTGGCAGTTTTCTCTCCTAATAATTAGTAGAGGTTTCTCACCTGGTGCTGAATCGACTCTTATATCTATACTGGTCCTCCTTATTGTTCCTTCTCTGTAATATCAATCCTTGTCAATGTCCCCCATTTCCTGGCTCTCTACTAGCCTTGCTTCATGGCTGGCTACATTTTGTTCCCGGTTCATTGGCACTTCTCTTCTATCTTCCTAGGTCTCCTTAGCCTTTGTCCATAGGCTATTCAGGAGTTCCCCTGCCTTATAGCACTCCCTTGGTGTTGCTCCATTATCACATTTCCCATGACTACCCTACCCTTGACTTATTCTAAACATCTCTGTGCTAGGTCTTTGACTCCATTTAGGCATTTTTTTTTAATTATATCCCATTGTCCCTCCTTGCATCTACGCTATGTGCCTGTGTTACCCTCGGTGGTCTGCTCTTGCTACAATCTCACAGGTTAGGTTTATGCTTGTTTATTCTGTTGATGCTACGAACTCTGTTCTATGCTTGTTCTTACTTGGCAATCTCATACAATTGTACCCTCTGTAATTTCTAGGCCTCATACAGCCCCCACACACAGCGGATGATTATACATAATCTACTAAATATCTGAATAAATATTCAATGGCATTCAAAGGGTAAATACAAGTGTTTGATCTGATGCATTACTAGAACTTCTGCATTTTCCACTTTTCTTTTGAATCATTTTCTCTTAAAACACAGCCACATTTTCACTACACACAGTAGATGAAGGCACCTACTGGATGTCCCTCCACACACCTCATTTTTAAATCATTTCTTTATAGTTATAGTTATAGGGTATTTTATTTACTAAGCAAACACTCTTATTTCAGTTTTTGTTTGTTAAACATGTCTTCATATTTTTCTGACTAGGGAGCGAGAAACACTTTCGCCAACACAAACAAGAGTTTTATCTGCCCATACTCATTATCTGATCTGATCTGATTTTATCTGTCATAAAATCATTGAGGTCCAATTTAAGTATTACACATCTCCTTTATTGAAAAAGAAAATATTGGATCTTGTGAAGAAAGTGAATGGAAATGGATCAAAATGACACCTACTATAATCAGACAGTTTTTGTGAAAGAAAAAATATTTACCATATTGCAACCTCTAATTTGTTAGTTCTTCATGACATTTAATGATATATACTTAAAGAAGAACTATGGTCAAAAATGACTATATGGTGAACCGGGCTGCCCCACTGTGCATCACCGCATGTAAAACAACAAACTAGCCACATGAATACTCATGGCTTCAGGGTCCTCTTCTGTGGCTGCCTTGGAGCAGCATATCAGCTTTCAGGGACAGCACCAACACTGGCTCTGAAAGCTGATAATCATAGAAGAGAACCTGGAAGCTATAAGTATCCAGGCGGCTTTTTTCAACAGGTTGGGCTTTGACATGAAATGCCTTGTTTGTAATTGTTTTCGATGCTTTCTCGGTATTTTTTGGGGAAAAAATAGAAAATAAACATTTTTCAAGAAAACAATATTGCTTGTAAAAGCCCCATTCCCCCTGATTACAACGGTACCCCATGTGTTTCCAGGCAACCGTTCCTGCCCAGAAGACACCCCAAACTGAAACAACGCTTTATGTGATTTTCAAATAAAATACAGCTACACACCTTTTTTTTAAGGCTAAACCCCCAGAAATTAAAAAAAATGGCATGGGTTCCCCTCTCCTGGAAAACTAGCCAGGGCACTAGTTTTGTGGGCTGGTAGACCAGGGTTCGGAGGATGAGCCCACATAGCCAACACAGGCACAGGTTTTTGGCAAATCTGCTAGCAGGTGACTCGCTGGACCTTCTTACCCTTTGTATTGGTCACTGGGTCTCAAAGACCCCCTTACCAGTTCACAAAAGGTGAAAAAAAACACAAATGTCCTTCATTATTATTTTATTTTTACACTACTACCCACCCCCTTCCCTCACTGGGTGCTGCCCCACGCCGTCCTATCTCAGCTGTGATTGAGTGGTGGAAGTTGTGAGCTTTTACCGGCATTCAATTTAACATTGAAACTGACAGCGGGTGTATTTTCTTATATTGTTTTGTCATTTGATATTTTCTGTTAGATACACGTTTTATCTAATGAAAAATTGCCTGTCTTTTATTTCTTAATTATGTTTTTACACTTTTCAGTGTTTTACTGAATTCCGCTTTTACTAGCATTCAATTTAACATTTACCTGCCTGCGGGTTTATCTTTTTATACTTTATAGTAATTTTTCTGGCATTATTTGTTAGATAACATCTGTATCTAATGAAAAATAGCCTGACTTTTTCTTTTTTAATTGTATTTTTTCAGTTTTTAGTGTTGCATTGAATGCTGCTTTTACTGGCATTTAATGTAACATTGAAACTGACAGCGGGTTTATTTTATTAATATTTTTTGTAATTTTTTGGCAAAAAATGTTTGTCAGAGTTTCTTGCAGAAAAAAAGTGACAACGGGGTTCCTTTTTTGGGCTGTTTCTTCTGTTTTTACAAAAATAAACTGGGATCCCCCCAAAGGCTACCAGTCCAGGCACCAAGCATAAGAGCTTGTAACCCAGAACTCAGAGGCCACGCTATTGGCAACCCCTGTCCCTGAAAGCTGCCCAGCCCTTATGAACTTTGGAATGGGCATTTGGCCTTGGGCATTGGTGTGGGCCTTGGGCACTGGTCGAGTCCCCGGCTCGTAAGGAGGTGTGGGATCAAGTGGTAAATGGGTGTGCGGCACACGCACAGCAAGGTAGGAGTTGCACAGGAACAGCGATGATGAAGGCATGGCAAGCACACAGCAAGGTGGAAGGCATGCTTGGTGCAGGCCCAGCAAGGGAGGCGCACAAACATCAAGGAAACCAGCGAAGTGGCTGGATTGGTATGTAAAGGTAAGTATTAAGCTGGGCCGTACATTCAGTAGAAAGGGTGCAGGTAGTTTGCACAGGGCTCCCTGGCTCCATGGGCCCAGGGTCATGTGCCTGCATTGCCCCTATGGTATGTACTGCCCTGCCATCACCCCTATAGCAGAATGTGTGGCAGAACAACCCCCATCATTCCATTAGCAGACTGTGTTGCAGAACAACCACCATCATTCCTATAGAAGGGAAGTTTGGCAGAACCACCATCATCTTCTACAGACTGTGACTGAGCCCCCCCCCCATCATTCCATAGCAGACTGTGCTAGAGCCCCCCATCATCTTCCATAGCAGACTGTGGCATAGCCCACATCATCTTCCATAGCAGACTGTGACAGAGCCCCCCATCATTCCATAGCAGACTGTGCTAGAGCCCCCCATCATCTTCCACAGCAGACTGTGGCAGAGCCCCTCATCATCTTCCATAGCAGACTGTGGCAGAGACCCCTATCATCTTCCATAGCAGACTGTGGCAGAGCCCTCCATCATTCCATAGCAGACTGTGACAGAGCCCCCCATCATCTTCCACAGCAGACTGTGACAGAGCCCCATCGTCTTCCATAGCAGACTGTGACAGAGCCCCAATCATCTTCCATAGCAGACTGTGGCAGAGCCCTCCATCATTCCATAGCAGACTGTGACAGAGCACCCATCATCTCCCATAGCAGACTGTGGCAGAGCCCTCCATCATTCCATAGCAGACTGTGACAGAGCCCCCCATCATCTTCCACAGCAGACTGTGACAGAGCCCCCCATCATCTTCCACAGCAGACTGTGACAGAGCCCTCATCATCTTCCATAGCAGACTGTGACAGAACCCCCCATCATCTTCCACAGCAGACTGTGACAGAGCCCCCCATCATCTTCCACAGCAGACTGTGACAGAGCCCTCATCATCTTCCATAGCAGACTGTGACAGAGACCCCATCATCTTCCATAGCAGACTGTGACAGAGCCCCCATCATCTTCCATAACAGACTGTGACAGAGCCCCCATCATCTTCCATAGCAAACTGTGGTAGAGCCCTCCATCATTCCATAGCAGACTGTGGCAGACCCCCCCCCCCCCATCATCTTCCACAGCAGACTGTGACAGAGCCCTCATCATCTTCTTTTTTCAAAAGTTTTTATTAAATGTTCAGAAGTCATAGGATACAGCGGCATCTGTATAGGCACTGCTTGGGTACATACATATTTTACATAGTATGCAGAAGTTAGAACATATAACGCTAGAGTTACAAACCAATATAAGTAGCTCAGAGGGGAACATCTGTACACAGTATTCTGGTAAGTATAATGCAATATGTCTGAACAATACATTGTAGGTTTCGTTTACTAAAAGAGGAAGGGAGATTCCTTGTCAAACTAGTACAGCTACTGATAAAGGATCATGAAAGGTTTATGTGTGTACCATTGCTAAATCTAGTGTTTAATAATTTGTACCGCTACATGGCTACTGCCTCTATATAACTGATGGGATAGAGAAGAGAGAAAGAAAAGAAAGAGAGAGAGAGAAGACAGGGAAAGATTGGGAGGGGTAAGGGGGAGGAAGGGGGGGGGGGAGGCTCCAGCGGGGTATAACCTGCAAAACCTACTGAGAGGGCTCTTAAACAGAATGTATCGGGTCTGATTGGTTTCGGGCAAGTTCAATGTAATCTATCCAAGGGGACCAAATCTTAAGGAATTTATCATATTCATCATTTTTAATAGCTGTCATTTTTTCATTACTCATTGTGTCTAATATTTTGCTATATACTTCAGACCAAGGTATATTTGGAGACTTCCAATTTCTAGCTATGGTGGTTTTAACTGCAGCGAAAAAATACTGAGCTAGCTTCCATTCAGAATTGTTCATTGTGTTGGGTTTATGTAGCATGAGAGATTCCCATATGTCCCCTCCACTAGCGAGCCCTCATCATCTTCTATAGCAGACTGTGGCAGAGCCCCCGATCATCTTCCATAACAGACTGTGACAGAGCCCCCATAATCTTCCACAGCAGACTGTGACAGAGCCCTCATCATCTTCCATAGCAGACTGTGGCAGAGCCCCCATCATCTTCTATAACAGACTGTGACAGAGCCCCCATCATCTTCCATAACAGACTGTGACAGAGCCCTCCATCATTCCATAGCAGACTGTGGCAGAGCCCCCATCATCTTCCATAACAGACTGTGACAGAGCCATCCATCATTCCACAGCAGACTGTGACAGAGCCCTCATCATCTTCCATAGCAGACTGTGGCAGAGCCCTCCATCATTCCATAGCAGACTGTGACAGAGCCCCCATCATCTTCCATAGCAGACTGTGACAGAGCCCCCATCATCTTCCATAGCAGACTGTGACAGAGCCCCCATCATCTTCCATAGCATACTGTGGCAGAACCCTCCATCATTCCACAGCAGACTGTGACAGAGCCCTCAATCATCTTCCACAGCAGACTGTGACAGAGCCCTCATCATCTTCCATAGCAGACTGTGGCAGAGCCCTCCATCATTCCATAGCAGACTGTGACAGAGCCCCATCATCTTCCATAGCAGACTGTGACAGAGCCCCCATCATCTTCCATAGCAGACTGTGACAGAGCCCCCATCATCTTCCATAGCATACTGTGGCAGAACCCTCCATAATTCCATAGCAGACTGTGACAGAGCCCCCCATCATCTTCCACAGCAGACTTTGACAGAGCCCCCCATAATCTTCTGTAGCAGGCAGAGCACAGTGTGTACCTGTCTGCCTGCTGAGCGGGCTGGGAGCTGTTATCCCAGCTTGCGGACAACCTGATTGGCTGCGGGTTGGGTAGAAGCTGATTGATCAGCTGCTTAGCAGCTTCTGGCTGAAGTCCGTGTTCGGGGTCGGGAGCTTGAACATGCAAAGGACCCGAACTTTGCGACTCAGGCTTGCTCAACCCTATTAATGGCCATACAAACTGAAGGCAAAGGCATTTCTTAGATCATTGTATTGGGCTATGTTTGGCACTGTCCTAAACTGTTTTCTGTTTTTAAATAGAAGAAGAAATGGCAGAGATAGTGGTTTACAGTTACACCTTATGACTTATATTCTTAAGCATGGGGGCGTGGTCTTTGGCTCTGTGATGCTCCAATATAATCATCATAATTTGCGGGGTCTGTAACACAAGCATTTTCATCACTGGCTGTTCTCCCTCTCTCCCATTGTCCACAGTCTGATGATGTGGAGCTTTAGACCACCAGCTTAGCACTTTTAATGGTGGTTTATGGCAAAGGAATTTAGGGTGTGTGCCACTACTCTGGCAGGTAGAGAGGGGGCAGCCATGATGGGATAATTTGCTGAATGACAGTTTATGCACTTTTCCTACATAGTCCCTTTAAGGCTATTTATTCAGAGAAATATTTGGAGACACATAACGATCAAATATTCTTCCCCAAAAAAGTTTCCTACTGTGCAACTGACATTTCTTGAACTTTCAGGGCTAAAATAAACTTGTGATATTAAGCTCAGTTTAGTATTTCCTAAAAGCTAAACTATGTATATTTGTCAAGATATTACTCCTCTGCAGAAGCTGTTTCTGTAGCACTTTTTCACACTGTAACAAATGACGGTCGGGAATCCCCAGTGGTGCATTTCACTGGCAACGATCTGTCATCTAAGAATTGGTTTTTCTAATCAACAGTAAACTGCCAAGAACCTGCTTTACATTACATTAAGGTGGATGCATTTATTTATTGTATGATTTGTAGTTTACATTTCCCTAAGGTGAAAGCTATATATGCAAAGAGCTGCTAAAATACATGCAAATGACAATTATTCCAATATCATGGAAGTGAAGGTAACAACACTATTTCAGCAGTATAATAAATTGCCTTTACATAATAAGGAAATGTGCATATTGAGACACCATTAGCACATCACAGACACTGTTCTTGGATGGGGCAGACACTAGTCTTGGATAGACCAAGAGCCGCATTGTCTTATTGTTCCAATTCAAGTTTCTGCAGTAAAATGTATGTTTACAGTTTACTATAGGCAAGCATTAACCTTAAAATAGAAAAACCCTTAAAGAGAACGGAACCCCTAGCCCCAGTAACTTGGCTGCCAGCTCGGCGGTACCCTGGTTTAAAAAAAAACACAGGGATTTCCACCCCCGAGGCATGCTCACTCTGCGCCTTTTGGGATTGCTGATTGGCTGATCTCAAAAGGGCCAGATGACTTGCAAACGCCGGCTGGCCGCATCCACAGCTTTCACGCTGGGGGCACCTGCTACAGAGCCATTCAGAAAGGCTGGCAGAGAAGCCGGGGATGTGGCACCGGCAAATGCAGTGTCGTGGGAGCCACCTGGTATGGGTGAGTTTAGAGGTCAGGCTAGCAGCCGGCCCTGGGATCTTTTAGCTATTGTCACAATAGCTAAAATAGGGACTGTGGACAACTTGACAACATCCACCCAAAAAGGAGCACCAAACAATAATATCAATACAAAAATATATGTTTATTGTACACAAAGAATAAATACACACAAGACAATAAATCAAACTATACAAGACTTGTATACTAGCATGTTGTATATAGATGAAAACATTTTTTGCATTATTCTTAACAGAGTTATTTAACAATATGTCCTTCTTTTATATTAATTGTTTTTTTTTGGAATCGATTGCACAGCTTTACACTGGTCACTTTGTTGCATTGATTCGGCTTTGGTGTATATCGGTTTGTATGTAGGCACAAAAAAATATTAATTGATTGATTACTGGGGGTTTCCGTTCCTTGTATGTATATATATATTCCCAGATATACTGGTCTGTCTATAATTTGGCAGCCCTGGATGTGATTCGGGGAAATTGCAGTTGTTTTTAAAATTTGTCTTGTATAGTATGATTGATTGTCGTGTGTGTATTTATTCTTTGTGTACAATAAACATATATTTTTGCATTGATATTATTGTTTGGTGATCCTTTTTGGGGTGGATGTGGTCAAGTTGTCCACAGTCCCTCTAGTGACTGTTTTTTAGTTTTTAGTGAAGCACATTGGCATTATTAGGTGGTGCACCCTCATCTGTGGTCCTGGAATCTTTTAGCTTTGTGAGAAAACTCAATTCTTTTTAGTAGAGAAAACTGACATTCATTTTCATTGTCTACCGGCTGTAAATTTGCACCTGGCTCTGAATAATCCCCAAGGTATGCAATAAAAGGGAATGGCAATTTTTCTACATATGCCTATTTTTAGTATCATCATTGAGCTATGGGGATGGATGGGTACCACACTAGAGAAGCGTAAACTAAAGGGGAGCATCCTTCCCTGATATTATTATTATTATGTTGAATACTTTCTCTCCAAATCCACAGTCCACAAATCCAAGTCCACAAATCCATATAAGTCTATAGTCTATTAAACATAATTCATAATAGATTGGATCTAAATGGGCGATATAAGAAATGGGTGGTGTAAGTTTAATTTATTTTAATGCAATATTTTTGGTATTGGGTTTTATTTATTTTTACTACTTTTGAACTGATATGTTACCAAGGGTTCACTTTACCTATTCAAAGGAGCAGCAAGCCATGTTGATTGTGGGGAATGGAGCTGGGGGACTTGAGCATGACATCCACTGACATGTTGCGCAGGTGGCTTACCGGTGTAAAATGAAAAACATACAACAAACCTAAAACTCTAAATGCTGTCCCACAGAGGCGAAATATGTTCTGGTGTTACTTTGAGGGGGTTATATAAGAAACGCTAATGCCATGTAGTTCCACTTAGGCCCTTATTCATCAAGCGATAGCGCCAGGTAGTGTCCGACGAGCGCCAGGTAGCGGCAGCTAACGGCGACTACCGACTCCAGTACGCCCGGCGGCGGTCACAATGACGCATTTATCAAGCAAAATGAGGCTAGCGCCGGCGAGAGCGACGGCTAGCGCGGCATTCATCATGAAGCCGACTGCAACGAACAGCGCCGCTGCTAATCCCATCACAGCGACAGGTATGACCTGGCGCTACCTGCCGCTCTCCCATACATTTCAATGGCAGACGCTGCAATGATTGTTTTTAGTGGTTTTTGTGTTCTTTTCTTTGGCACAAAATTCAACACATGTTTATATTGATATGTTTTATTAATCTGGCTGGTTATTTCTATGTTTTTGAAGTTTTTATTATTTTTGACAATGTAATGTTGTGAGTGACATGGGAATTGCATCTCCTCCACCCAAACTCATTGGCATCAAAATCGTTTGTTTTCACCACAAACGGGGCTTGTAAAGCTATTTTGTAGCCTGTCAGGTTGGGCGGTCACGTTCGCTCTTCGAAATTGTCAGCGCCCAAGCTATTCGGCAGCCCTGTCCTTGATGAATCTGTGTTGGTCAGTGTTTGTGCAGTCGCTGTTTTAATTCGCTATGTGGCGGCGCGAGCGTCGCTGTGCCTCGCTGCGCTGCGTTGTGCGGCGCTGTGCTGTTCATACATGTGCCCTTCTGCCATTTGCAAGGAATTCACTTCCCGCGACCCCAGTCGTTGTTAATGAATACACTGTAGTTGTGAGCGTGCCTGGCCACATATTGCAGGATTAACATTCAGTCGTACCAGCTCATAACAACCCGTTATGCATTCTCATGTGTGCCACATTTTCATGTAGTTGTCTAGTTTGATTTTGTGATGACTTTCGGAAGGAATAAGATTTGTATATTTAAGCACAACGGGGTATGCTTTATAAGGACCTATGCATTACAGTATGTAGAACCCCCTGCTAAATCAAGCGAATAATTCGTGGCGCCTTGGGCCCTAGCTTGTTTTCAAGCGTCATTTTTATTTTTTTCCGCCACTTAGCTTGCACATAGCTGATATTAGCTTGTCCCTGTTGCGCGCATGTTTGTTTTTGAATTTTGAATCACAGTTGCTTGCGTCATATCCGGTTCCGGTATCCTCCTTTGCGTTTCAACGCCACCTAAAGCTAAAAATGTCTAGCGCTTATGCCAATAGCTTGTTTTCAAGCGTCATTTAAGTTTTTCCGCCACTTAGCTTGCACATAGCTGATATTAGCTTGTCCCTGTTGCGCGCATGTTTGTTTTTGAATTTTTAATCACAGTTGCTTGCGTCATATCCGGTTCCGGTATCCTCCTTTGCGTTTCAACGCCACCTAAAGCTAAAAATGTCTAGCGCTTATGCCAATAGCTTGTTTTCAAGCGTCATTTTAGTTTTTCCGCCACTTAGCTTGCACATAGCTGATAATAGCTTGTTCCTGGTGCGCGGAGCGTTTTTTTTTTTTTTTTATTTTTCCCATGTCGCTTTGGTCATTTCCGGTTCCTGTTTCCTCCTTAGCGTTTCCACAATGCTGCCCAGACGGCGAGTGATGCGCCTCCCCAGCTCCTCCTCCGACTCTGACCCCACCACCCCTCCCCCACCTACCTCACCTCCCCCACCTAGCACCCCTCCCACCCCTTCCCCTCCTGGGCAGGCCAAGAAAAGGCGCAACCGGGTGGATAGCCGCATTAATGGCCAGGTGGTCAAAGTGAGTATTTGGTTTGTGTATTTTTTGCCCTAAAGTTGCAGAACACACAGGGGGGATTGGCCCTGAAATTTCTTATTTTTCTGGCCAAATTGGATCACTCCCCGTGGGGCATCCCCATTCTGGATGTCCTGCGGGGATGCCCCCCCCTGGAGGGCCCTAAAAATTACCTCAGCCCCGTCCCATCTGTGCATGCGTGAGCTGCGGATGCCTCTTGCGCTTACCTCTAGCAGGGTGTACCCCTGCGCCAGACATTTTTAAATTTTGTGTGCAGGCGCACTCCCTGTTAGAGTCAAACGCCACATGCGTACTTTGCCGTGCAGACCCAGCTGAGCTGGTATGCACGTCCAAACGGCCTTGTATGCGCATACCACAGCGGCGCAGAGCGCTGTGCTCGGCTGGCGCAGTCACGTGGGAGCGTCCTCAGTGGTGTATTTGTGGCCTTCCAAGGGGGTTTCAGACAGCGGACCACCCACAATTGGTGTGGCCCACCAAAGTGCACACAAACCCAGAATAGTGATAATCCTGGGTGTGGGTCCACTTTGATCTGGTCTCTGTATAACTGTTTATGCCATTGTTCTGATGTCATGTATTGATTTGTGTTTTTTTTTTATTTTTCATAGGACTTCTGCGTGGCCCAGTACGACTATGCCCGTGGGGGAAAAAAACGAATTGCCATGGAGGTGAAGGCCACAGTGTCCCGGCGCTTCCACACCGAGCTCTCGATCAGAGCGATTCAGCAAAAGTGGTCGGACTTTAAGCGCCGGGACCCTGAAGGCGTGTACCGCCTATATGATGCCTATGCATCAGGTAAGTTAAAGCTTATGCTCTGTTTGTACTTTTTGCATAATCATCTGCTAAGCTGTGTCCATTTGTGCTCTTTATATTAATTATTTTCTTTCACCCCCTCAACACAGATAAGCGTCCTCCCCTGGGGAAACGTGGGAAGGGATTCCTCCCCCGAACCAGGCAGGCGGACTCGGGGGAGTCATCGGGGGAGGGTCCCTCCCGCGGGTCCTATTTAGAGGACCCAGGGGAGGAAGGGGATGACGCCCCAGAGGAGTGTGCTGCTGGGGGGCTGGCAGGATCAAGCCTCAGCTCCTCACACTCTGAGTCTGAGGACTCTCACCAGGCAAGGGGCCACTCTCAAGTGGGGAGTCCAAGTGGGGTGGTAGAAATGGACTCGCCCACACTCCCTGAAGGAGCAGGGAGTGAGAGGGAGGAGGGTGGCCCTTTGCCTGGTGGATCTTCCGACCAGAGTGTGAGGAGCCGAGGCTCCCCGCCTCCTCCTCAGAGCCCTCCCTGGGCTTCAAGTGGCTGTTCATCCCCTGGTGAGTGTCCTTTTTTTCATTGTTAGTCTGTGACAGGTTTCATCTTGCAATTTGTACTTAGCCCTTGCCATTCCTCTCTAATTTGCAGGGCATCATATAGGCGGCACCTCCATGGCCTTTTGGAGAAGCATTCTCCACGGGCATAGTCGTGGTAAGTGTTTGTTGTTAGCCATCACATTCCCTATGTTATGACATTCATTAAAGTGGACCCACAAACATTGATAGTGCTTGGATTCTCGAAGGTTCCCTGAAAAATCACATCCCTCACCCAGGGCACCCCCCCAAAAAAAACCCCACAAACTCCTTACCTCTTTGGGGGTTGCCAAAGCCACCGTCCCAGCCTCCTGTGTGCCACTCTAGATGTGTGTGCGCCTGCGCTCTGTTTCCTAATGGGCTGCGCGTGCGCACACACTGGAGGGGTGATGTGTGGAAGGCAGCGGCGGCGGAGTACGTTGTCTCACTCAAATTGTGGTGCTCTGCCAAAGCGGACCAAAACCCAGAATTGCTGCAATCCTGTGTATTGGCCCACTTTTAACAGACACATGTTTCCTGGTCCATTGTCACAGCTGGTTTGATAATGTACCTTAACCTCACAAACCCCACTACAGTGCTAGCCAACTGGGAACCACCCCTATGTTTCTGCCCACACCATGATGGTTGTTCTCATTTCTTTTCTTGGGTTAAGTTGTTCCCGCTAAAACATGTGGCACACTAGTAACATTAGCCAATCAACTGCTAATGAGTCCTTTACATAGCACTGTCTATGTTATTTGCACATTATCTTTAGGGATACATGTTGCAACCATAACTAATTGACATTAACTCATGGACCAGGAAATATGCTAATTTTGGACAACCTGTATGTAACCATGCAAGCCTTTGATTTTTCAGACTCAATAACCAGATGGATGTCAAATAGTCAGGTGTCATTGGCCCACTAATTGTGTTTTTGTCTTTTGCTTTCTGTTGACAGATGTTGCTACGCAGACGGAGCCAGAAAACCTCCTCCCCACCCCAGCTCCAGGGACGGCCAGCAGCATGGGCCCCCGCCACAGCTGCGATGGTGAGTACATCCCACTTCATATGCCTAAAGACTTGTGAAACCTATGTCTTCTAGTCACATCTGCAGACATTTAAAATGTACCTATGTGTTAATTTCACACACATCTAGATTCCATGTGTTTGTACAATAATCCAACATGCCTGTCTGCATGTTTGATTGTTGCCTCACATTCTTCATTTGGCCACATAGAGACTATTTTTGCCTTAGACACAACCAAATGGGCCGTATTAGGTCTGGACCTCTAACATTATAGGGCAAACTCGTGTACTCGTTAGGACTTAGGCCCTGATGTTTGGCTGTGACTAAACACAAAAATGGACACACTGGGACTTATACCTTCTTTGCTTCTCCAGAGTTAAAGTGGAACAACAACCAGGAATTTGACTTTCCTGGGTCTTGGTCCACTACGGTGGGGCACCCCTGATCGTCACCGCTGTGTGACAACCCCCTGAACTCACTTTTCCTCCAGCAAACGTACAAGCCGCGGCAAAGTGGCTCCTCCTCCGCCTCCCGCGCATCCCTTTTTACGCGCGCGTGCCTGCGCCGGCCATTCACAGACGGCCGGCGCAGGCACGCACACGTCTAGAGGGGCGCCAGGGAGGGCCCGGCGGCCGTGCCCCAACGAAACTGAGGTAGGGATTTTGGGGTGTTGGGGGGGTTTCACCCCGAGGGACATCCCGATCTCGGATGTCCCGCGGGGAGGGAGGTGATCGGGCCGGGAATCTGATAGATTCCAGGGCCGATCACCGGTGGGTGTTGGTACACTTTAAGAGTAAATGTATGCTTGGGATGTGTTGTTCACATTCCTGCCAGTCAATAGTACTCATATCATGTTAACCAATAAGCGCACAGTGGTCAACAATGTTAATGTGAGTGTCACCTAATTGGACACACTGACATTACATTGCTACATCTGTGTCTGTTGAGGTCACATTCAATTTATTAATAAATTGTTGTTTCTACATCTCTACAGCTTGTGAAAACCAGCATCGCAGACTGTGGCGGGAGATCAGGCTCCTGAAGCTGATGCTGCTGGCCAAGAAGAGGCGCCGGCGGCGTCGTTAGGGTGGGGGGAAGGCTGGCCTGTTGACGCCCTTTGTTGGGCAATGTTGGCCCTGTTGGCCCTGTTTTTTAATTAAATTTTTTGATGAACATCATTACAGTGTGGTGCCTTGCAAAGCATAGTTTAACTGTCTCAAAACCCATTTGTGTGTCAATTTAGCCATACCTTTGGAGCCATTTCATGTGTTAACCATAGTAAGCTATGGTCTCAAATGTGTGGCCTAAATTTACAAATACATTGACATATCTAGATCAAGATACTCATCCCTGACTGTGTTATTAGCTAGGTCTTAGGAAAAACACAATTTAGAGGTGGGTTAAGCAAATATATTTACACAAACCAAAACAAACAAAATTAATATTCTTGGCTGGGTGGCCGGGGAGGTTGGGAGTCATTGCTAGGGGCGGTGTTGGGGGACAACAGTGCAGTAAAAAATATAGACTGCTGTTGTATGAGCTGTTGTATCAACAACAACGTTTGGTCCTGCCACTGGATCGCTTGTTGCTGCTGGTGTATGGAATCTTCAATTGCATTGGCCAGCCGACCAAGTTGCTGGTTTTGATGCAGGTTCTGCATCAATAGGTCGATCTGGCGCTGCTGGGCCTCATGTTGTTGCTGACACATCAGCACCTGCTGTTCCAACGCCGCAATGCGCTCATTAGTTCCATCACGCGGCTGTTGGCGACTGTAGTCCTCCAGCATCCGGACCCCTAGCTCATAAAAATCAGCACTGGTTGGTGCCACACCTCCTCTTGCTGTGGTTTGAGCCTAACAAAATAGAAAACAACATTTTAGTCAAACCGAACCAATGCAGGTATGCCCCTCAAAATAATTAGCCAAAACAGTCACTATACAACTTACCCTTGTCTGAGCCTCGGAAGCTTGGCCACATGGGACTTGGGAAGAGGTCCCAGCTTGGGGTTCTGGTTCCGCCTCCTGCAAAAACAACAAAGAAAGGAAATGTGACATGTTGCTTCATCCACTACCCACGAACATGCCAATGTGGTTATAGGTCGTCTACATCAGCCATGTTACCTGCGTGTCCTCCGGCACAGGTAGGCTCGAGGTATCGCTGCCAGAGAGTGGCAATTCCACATCCGAGATGTCCGGCAAGTTGGCATATGCTAAACAGGAAAGTCAGGTTAGTAGGTCAGTGGACCAAACTCAAATGTAACCTGGCTAGGCTATCGAGGCCATACCTCAACAAAGTGCCAAATTACACACTAGACCAAAGGTATCTGTTAAACTCAGATTGTTAACATGTATGTTAGAGGACTAAGAGGCAATAATTTTGGCAAATAAGATCAGACACATTGCTTAAATTACACATACCCGCAATCTCCCAGATGTCTGGAGTGGGGCCCTCACTCGAGCTTGGACCTTTAAAATACATGTGGACACACAAGTTGCCAGAAGCAAGTGCAACAAAAGTAGAGACAAAATACAGACTAGAGCAAGGCAAAACAACTTACCCTCATCTCTGGCAGCCTGAACTTGAGGGGCCCTTTCTGGACAGCCACTTCCGATATTCGGGTCAACTAAAAAACACAAGTAATGGCTCTAAATATTCCTCAAACTACTACGGGGAATGTTTGTCCAAAAATATGTCCTCCAAAATACATTGCTATCACTCCAAGAACTATTAGACTGACCCTGGGGAGGGAAGAAGCACTCCCAAGAGGCATCTTCAAGTTGACAAAGCAAACATGTAGATTATTAGACTAACCAAACTGAACCAGTGTAACAGAAACAGCATAAAGGATACATTATGTATTGCTATACACACCAACAGGGTCCTGTTGACCTGCAACATCGGAAGTGGGGTCCAAAGATGAACCAGTCACTTGGCCTAGCAAGAAAAAAGAGGAATGAGACACATGCACTTGGGTTAAAGTGGATAAAGCAAGGTGGACACATGCACTTACCGACATCCAAAGAGTAGCTTGGATCCGGAGGAGATGCTGGGGCCAATGGCATGGGAGCTAGGCAAAAATCAAGCAAACATTGAGCCATTGTTAATGTGCGTGCAAAAATACAACATGCATTAAGGTGTGTGTGAGCAGCTCATTCACTAATATTCACTAATCAAGGCCAGTGTGGCTTCCACATTTATATGCAGATATATGGCCACACATCTCTGGCTTCAAACATATCTACACATGTTAGGGCCTTGTTAGTTAGTTGCTGTGAGTGTTACAGTGGGCGTGAAATTAGGCCGCAGGCCCATATTATTAATACTCCACAGTGCAACACTCGATTGTTGGAGCTGCTCCCACACCCATTTGTTCCCCAAACAACCAGCACCAAAATTTGTGGTAAATACCTTCAATGGCAGACTGGGGTAGCCTTGAGGTTGCTGGAAGGGCAGGAGTTTGGGTGTCCTGAGGCACATCCCGGACAGCAGCATGTGCACCTATGCAGAAGATGATTATTCTCAGCCAAATTAAATTCAGGCTCCCTCTTGGCACCTGGGCGCTTAGCCTGGGGTGCTGCCCCACCTTCAGGCTGGGCCCTTTTCCGTAAGGGAGGTCTGCGCACAGCACCCACCAAACTCCTACTTGGGCCTGCTGTGGCCGGCAGATGTCCTGAATTTGGCTCCATCCTGTAGCTGCACACACACACAAATACACACCCAACAAGCACGCATGCAGACTACAGAATGGCATCGCAATCTGTTTGGGTTGGGCAGGTTTTATGTGCTCTAACAGCCAATCACAAACCAGGCCACTTAATTGATTCACACATACAGCCCAGTTCCTTCTAGCCACACCTCCACTGCACTGACTGAAGCATGTGTGTTAGCCAATTAACTCATTACAGACCTCATTAACCAAACAACACACACCCAAATACAACAATGGACTGATGTATCTGAACCCCTTGTGACATGTGGCTAGCCTAACGGCTATTTAAATAAACAGCAGCTTACCTTTCATTGGCCCACCACTGAATTTTCGGCCATGTCCGTTAATTCACGCAAGTTTCGGCTCACGTACGCTAGTAGCGCTACTAGCGTGCGCGTGCGCACTCCGTTTTACGCACACCTGGGTCGGCTAATTGGCGCCCGGAAATAGCAGAGCAACGCAAAAGGCGGCAAAGCGGACCTGTCCTTTTTGAAAGAGAAGTATAAATGGAAGGAATTTGCAAGCTTCTGGTATTCTTACACTGTGGCAAAGGCTGTGGTGTGGTGCGGTGCTCGCTTGCTTCCCTTAGCTCATTTGAGCCTCTGTCTGGGTTCTGTCCTCACTCTCTGTGGCTTGTTGGGTGATTTCTGACATCAGTGCTGTTTCTTTAGGAGCTTGTTTTTGGTGGCATATGCAAATATTGTGTAGCATACAGCAAGTGAGGCTTGGTTTTGGGGCCGTTTGTGGGCTGTGCAGCAACTCCCCTCTTGGTTGTGCCTAACTTAGAAAGCTGTTTTTCAGCAGGCTGGTGGTTTGGACCACTATAGTTCTGGTTTTGTGGTGAGCTGCATTGTAGCGGGTGTGTGTGGAGTGTGATTGTTTGTGTGTGTGTGGTGTGTTTGTGGTTTTTGTTTTGTTTTTTTTGATTTTGTATATATCTTGAGTGTGTGTGATGGATAAGAGGGTGATGTATGGTGTCTGGGTGGATGGATGTATGTGTATGCTGAAAGAGCAGGAGGAAAGGGAGCGGGGTGTTGTGAGGCTTAGGGCACCCCGCTCCTTTGCAATCCGCCTTTCAGTATGGGACTTAAGTGACGAGCAGATCAGGAGCCGCTTCCGTCTGAATCGTGCTGCACTACAGTCCCTATATGATCAGATTAAGCACAAAATCGAGCCATCCACCAAACGCACTCAATCCATTCCAGGCATAGTACGCCTGTGTGCCACTCTTAATATTTTGGCACGAGGGACCTTCCAGGCAACCTCCGCCCTCCTCAGCGGGATAAGCCAGGCTACTATGAGCCGCATATTAATCCAGGTAGTTCTGGCCATTTGTGATTTAATCCCAATTTACATCAAGTTTCCTGAGGATGAGGAAGAGGTTGCCAAAATAAAACATGCTTTCTATCTGATGGGAGGGATCCCGAATGTGCTAGGGTGCGTTGATGGTACACATATCCCTTTCCGCCCTCCCCGTGCACAGGAGCTGTATTACAGAAACCGTAAGCATTTCCATTCTATGAATATCATGGTTGTCTGTGACCCAGACATGAGGCTGCGGGCGGTGAGATCGGGGTTCCCCGGCTCATGCCACGATTCTTACGTCTTGCAGCGGACAGTCCTGTGCCGGAAGTTTGATAACAACGAAATGCCAGCTGGCTGGCTACTGGGTAATAAATTAACCATGTCAATGTATTTTGAAAATAATATGTGGCCTAGTAAGCCAAATTCTTAAAAAAAATAAAAAAAAACATGTACTAGTACTAATTGCTGTCTCTCTCCTTGTGTTTTTTCTACAGCGGATAAGGGATATGGGCAGAGAACGTGGGTCATGACTCCGGTCAGGAGCCCACGGACCTCTGCCCATGAACGCTACAATGCAGCGCATCGCAAGACCAGAAGCATTGTGGAAAGAACCATCGGCCTGCTGAAAGCACGCTTTCTCTGTTTGGCACGGCCAGGAGGAGAGATGCTCTACAGCCCACAGAAGGTCTCCAAGATCATCCTTGCCTGCTGTGTGCTACACAACATTTGCATTTGTCACCGAATTCAAGCCCCCGAGGAGACAGCACTGGTGCCAGAAATCCCCAACCTGCCCGCAGAAAGAAGTGAGGACACCCAGACTGGCGATGAGCTAAGGGAAAGGATGATCACTTCTTTTTTTGCGGTAAGCTAACTACCCTTCACTCTAATGCAAGTACTGCACTACTGGGTAAATGTATTTGACCTCCCATCAAAATGAGAAAAAAAACACACTAAGGGGGGTGTAAGATGACCCAAACCACTCTAAGGGGGGTGTAAGATGACCCAAACCACTCTAAGGGGGGTGTAAGATGACCCAAACCATTGTAAGGGGGGTGTAAGATGACCCAAACCACTCTAAGGGGGGGTGTAAGATGACCCAAACCACTCTAAGGGGGGGTGTAAGATGACCCAAACCACTCTAAGGGGGGTGTAAGATGACCCAAACCACTCTAAGGGGGGTGTAAGATGACCCAAACCACTCTAAGGGGGGTGTAAGATGACCCAAACCATTGTAAGGGGGGTGTAAGATGACCCAAACCACTCTAAGGGGGGGTGTAAGATGACCCAAACCATTCTAAGGGGGGTGTAAGATGACCCAAACCACTCTAAGGGGGGTGTAAGATGACCCAAACCACTCTAAGGGGGGTGTAAGATGACCCAAACCACTCTAAGGAGGGGTGTAAGATGACCCAAACCACTCTAAGGGGGGTGTAAGATGACCCAAACCACTCTAAGGGGGGTGTAAGATGACCCAAACCATTGTAAGGGGGGTGTAAGATGACCCAAACCACTCTAAGGGGGGGTGTAAGATGACCCAAACCATTCTAAGGGGGGT
This sequence comes from Gastrophryne carolinensis, assembly GCA_027917425.1. Lineage (NCBI taxonomy): Eukaryota > Metazoa > Chordata > Amphibia > Anura > Microhylidae > Gastrophryne > Gastrophryne carolinensis. The sequence continues at coordinate 127,639,246 of CM051239.1, forward strand.
GTAAGATGACCCAAACCACTCTAAGGGGGGTGTAAGATGACCCAAACCACTCTAAGGGGGGTGTAAGATGACCCAAACCACTCTAAGGGGGGGGTGTAAGACGCCAATGTTGGTTATCAAGTAATGCATTTTTTTATTTTCAACGACAAAACAACTTTAAAGATATATACTAACTGCACTTTTCTTATTTTTTCAGGCACCCCGAGATGCACCCTGATCCATACTTTCCGTTTCACAAACTTTACTGCACTTTCCTTTGCTTTATAATTTCTGTTGGACTTTTCATTTTCAATTTCATTTCTGTTTTAATTTTATTTATTTTTTAGTGTAAAAATAAAAAAAACAATATATATATACATGTGGCTATGTGTTTAATTCTGTTGTAAGTTTCCTTTTCATTCTAATTCCTATTTTAATTTTCCTTTTCTTTCTCATTTCTGGTTTAATTTTCCTTTTCTTTCTCAGTTCTGTTTTTATTTTCCTTTTTTTTCTCAGTTCTGTTTTTATTTTCCTTTTCTTTCTCATTTCTGTTTTTATTTTCCTTTTCTTTCTCATTTCTGATTTTATTTTCCTTTTCTTTCTCATTTCTGTTTTTATTTTCCTTTTCTTTCTCATTTCTGTTTTTATTTTCCTTTTCTTTCTCATTTCTGTTTTTATTTTCCTTTTTTTTCTCAGTTCTGTTTTTATTTTCCTTTTCTTTCTCATTTCTGTTTTTATTTTCCTTTTCTTTCTCATTTCTGTTTTTATTTTCCTTTTCTTTCTCATTTCTGTTTTTATTTTCCTTTTCTTTCTCATTTCTGTTTTTATTTTCCTTTTCTTTCTCAGTTCTGTTTTTATTTTCCTTTTCTTTCTCATTTCTGTTTTTATTTTCCTTTTCTTTCTCATTTCTGTTTTTATTTTCCTTTTTTTTCTCAGTTCTGTTTTTATTTTCCTTTTCTTTCTCATTTCTGTTTTTATTTTCCTTTTCTTTCTCATTTCTGTTTTTATTTTCCTTTTCTTTCTCATTTCTGTTTTTATTTTCCTTTTCTTTCTTATTTCTGTTTTTATTTTCCTTTTCTTTCTCAGTTCTGTTTTTATTTTCCTTTTCTTTCTCATTGGTGGTTTAATTGTATTTCCTTTTTCTTTAAAAAAAAAAAAAATAAAAAAAATACATGTGGCTATGTGTTTAATTATGTTTTATTTTGCATTTACATTCTAATATCTGTTTTAATTTAATTTCCTTTTCAACACAAAATAAAAACTAAAAAAAGTAAAGAAACATGTTGCAATGTGTTTTATTCTGAAGGTACTTGATTCCCAGCCCACAGCAAAGCAAAGCGCAGGCGCTGTGTTGAATAGCGTGGTCAAACTGACTGACAGCGCCTACAAAGCTGAGGTCCAACATCATATTCAGCAATGTAGGCGTTGTTCCCAACAACGCCAGGTAGCGACTGAGGAGGCCTGCTATAGCGAATCGCTACCGCCCGCGGCTGACGCTAGCGGCGCTCATAGCGCCATACTTCAGTCGCTCATCTGTCGCTACCTGGCGCTATTGATGAATCGGCCTCCCCGTGTCGGGTGAACGCCAGGCGCAGTATGTGAAAACCATGTATATGAAAGTCAATCTGGTGAGCTCCTCTAATAGCGCCATGTAGCGTCTCATGTATTACTAGCTTTGGCTTAGGGTAAAGCATCGGCAATGTATGTTCAGCAACGCCATGTAGCACCTGCCGCTCAGCAGCGTTATCCCATACATCGTACAGCTTTTTAAGTAATTATTTTTCCCTATTTTAGGTTCAAATGATTGTGTGACCTTTCCTGCCCAACAACCAAACACCTATATTGTTATATTTTTATTTTTTTTAATGCAGAATTGTATATGCAGGTCTGCCATTGTAGTGTCATTGTTACAGTGTTAAAACAATGTCATTCCATATTCCATCATCCTGAATTCTTCCTTTTCTGTATCACTTTTCTGCTTACTTTTCTGTATTCCCTCTGTCTCTCTTTCCTTTGTTCCATTTTACGATATTTTTTCAAACACCCACACATCTCTTTTCTTTGCCTGCTTTGTCTCCATCTCTCTCTTTCACATTCTCCCATCTATTTTCCATTTTTCTTAATCTTTTCCCACCCCCCTCTGTTGCTATCGATAGGGATGATTCAGCACCATGATCATTTCCCCCATTTTTTTAGGAGAAAAAAAATGTTTGTTGCAATTCTGCACCACAATTAGCTGTATGAATTATTTAAACACATGCATGGCTAAAAATGGTGCTGAATTGCAAAAAAAAAAAAATTTTCTCACGAAAAAAGCGAGAACATTTTTCATGGTGCTAAATTGGCCCTATTATCTGTCAGTTAATGTGTGTGGTAAGGGCATCATTTGAATCTTTTGCACAGTGAGTGCCACTCAGCCCAAGGCCAGCCCTGTAATGGGAAGATAGAAAAGGTGCCTGAGAGATTCACAGCCACGCTATGAGGCCCCCCAAAAATGTTCCCATAAACTTAAAGCATTTACAATCAAATTACAGTTCATTTTAATGTTGCTGCACAAAGATGTAAATTGCCTTAATCTTTAATGTTTCTAATTAATTCAGATTTAAATTACCGCAGCCTCCACCTCCACACAACTGTGTGGATCTGTATATGGGCAGCTTACCAAAAAAATCCCATGTGCAGCCCTATATGAATAAAAAGCATCAGTTATGAGAACAAACCAGGCCCCGCTACTTTCAGTGGGAATTTCGCTCAATGATGATACATCTGCTGCTAGGTTTTTGGACTGACTTTACTTTTGACTATGACGGCTCATTGAGGAATACTGTCCTAGTATTATTTTAATTGTGTGCTGCAATTTAATACACTGTTCATCCTAAACAAAAAATACATGCATCATTTAAAGCGTACTTCAAGTCAAAAAATAAAAGTTTAGTAAATTGCTCCCCTAAAGCTCCACTTTGGCAATCAGTGACATAAGCTTATTGAGAGGGATTACAGTAACACCATGCAGAGGAACAGCAGGCAGATTCTGCACTCTTAAACATGCATGGCAGTGGCCTCTTGCCACACATATGAAGAAGCTGATTCTGAAAAACCGAGTCTCTGAGTCAAAATTGCCTCATAGCTCTGTGCTATCATCTCTTTTTAGCTAGAAGTAGTAGGCCTTTGGCTATAATAACTCATCTTTAAAGTGGACCAACAACCACCGCTGATCGGCCCGGGAATCTATAAGATTCCCGGGCCGATCAGCTCCCTCCCCGCGAGGCATCCCAATCGGGAGTGCCCCGCTGTGTGAAACCCCCCAGGACGCCCGCAAATCCTACCTGTTCCTCGTTCCAACGGCGCATGCGCGGGCCGCCGCTGCCTCTCGCGCATCCCTCTAGCAGGGCGCAGACCCGCGCCGGCCGTTTGTGAATGGCCGGCGCGGGCACGCTCCCTGTTAGAGGGACGCGCGAGAGTCGGCAGCGGGCGCTCTCACCTTGTCCGTCGGTGGTGATTGGTGGAGCGAGTCACGTGGGAGCGGGGTCAGGTGAGTTTTTGGGGCTTTCTGGGGGGTTTCACACCGATCGGGGTGCCCCGCGGAAGTGGACCAACACCCAGGATAGTGAAAATCCTGGGTGTTGGTCCACTTTAAATGAATTACATTATATACATTGAATCCCATGACTACATGCTTTTGCCACAGCTATAAAGATACATTGTAACAGCTTTCCTCACACAGATGTCTTTTGCTACATTTGCTTATTCAGTGTTTGCGTGTATGAAAAATGACAGGCAAGCCTCTCCTAGTTTCTGAGGCATATCTCTCTCTCAATTGCTGCTGACACAGTACCCCCCTAATTCTCATGTGTAAGCAGGACTTTCAGGTGTGTGCCAAGATGGCCACTCCCATGTAATTCAATAAGAATTATTTTTTATTCCATTCCACAATATCTACATGGGGTTAAGCCATCTCACACTGCTTATGCCACTATGCAATTTACTTTCTTTTTTTTTGCTGGAGGTCCGTTTTAAGTGCATATGTTCATTTAAACCTTTACATAATTATGTATTTAATAGATAAACACCAATCAGCTCTTATAAATTAAAATTTACACACATCTCAAGTGGCTTCTTAATATGCTAGAAATTAGGCAGGGTACATTTGATTTTAATTGTCTACTAGTCTCGGGCCTCTGACAGTTTAGTGTAGGAAAACTGTACCCGTAAAATCATTTCTTTATGCCTTTATGTATATGCGGAGGTAAGAATTAGTAGGCAGAGGGGAGGTGGTAAGAACTGGGAAGAGGTGAGGTGGGCTGAGGTGAGGAGTGCAGAAGTGAGGCAGGAAGGGGGGGGGGGTGGAAGGAGTGGGCCAGAAGTGAAGAGGAAAAAGTGGGAAGAGGTGCGGTGGGAAGGGGTGTGGTGGGTAGAGGTGAGATGGGTAGAGGTGAGGTGGGCAGGGGTCAGGCGTGAAAAGGTGATATGGGTTGTAGTGAGGTGAGCAAAGGTAAAAAGAAGTAATGCAGGCAAAGGTCGGTAGAGGCAGGTTGTATATCCTTGGTCTAAATAAAGCTTGCTTCAAATGCCCTCACAGCAACAGGGTGACATTTAAATCCAGGCTATTATTCGGCCATCCCAAAACTCTTTATGTTGTGATTTCATTTTGTGAACATTATATTGTATCTCAACTTCAATCCCTCTTTAAAATTGGTTGATATAAAGACTTCATAGTGGATTTTGTAATAGTACGCCTCCCTGGATTTGCAGTGCACCAGACCCAAGCCATAATTTTTCACCAAGTACTTTACATTTGGTATGAGATCATCTGGTGAGAGGCTGTCACTGTGCTTGCCAAACATTACTTCTTATATTGCTATATTTGCCCATTTCCCCCTTTTGTCTTCGTGGTTATGAGAAAAGTGGCCTTGTGTATTTCCATTCTAATGGAAGACTCATGTTCAGGAGTGACAAGTTGCAGTATATGTAGAAATAAATGAAGGTAACTGGACTTTCTGTTTTATGTTCTTGAAGACATTTTGCTAGTGATCGGATTCACTAGATGACTAGTAAAATGTCTTCCAAAATATAAAACAGTCCAGACCAGCCAACGCTGGTTGTGTGTAGTTTTTAATTAAATATGGGCTTCAGTGCCGAGTGTCGGACGCACTCAACTGGCGCTACCTATTGTTCACTGCAGCGTTGTTCTATTGTTAGATGTAGTGTTGTCTTGGATGCTTTGACCTCGGGACACCACCTAGTGTTCTCGATTGGCTCTGCAGTGAATCAGGGGGAGCGCTTCTACAGCGCCCTCCAGACATCACATTTATCAATACTGGATAGAATACTACAGCGTCACTTGTCTGCCCGCTATGCTAGGTTATAGCGCCAGCCAGGCACCTGCTTGCAGTGACCACTTGTGGACACTCTAAGTGCTGCTACATAGACGCTCAAATGTCAATGCGTGGCACTAGTCATAAATTAGCCTCTATATCTCTACACAAACATCATTATGATTCTCTGTCTCTGGAAACATCTTGACTATGCAATGTATTCATATAAAAATCAATGCAGCATTTGTGCACTCTTGGAAATAAAACTTTGTGTGTGTGTGTGTGTGTGTGTGTGTCAATAACATATAAAAGGCTTTGGGGTATGTGGAACAAATGACCATGTCATGCATTCAGAGATTATTTGATACAAGTCAGGGTGTCCTACTTGGTTTGGCAATCAAAGCTACTGAAATCTATTTTCAAGTACAGTTCAATTAAAATGAACAAGATTCTGCATTGAACCTGTCTTTGTGAAAATATTATTTTTTCCTGGACAAAATAAAGCACATGTATATTCTGCTGTGCTGAAGCAGTCACATTTGGTCCATGTCCCTCTAAGACAGTGGTGCACAACCTTTTTTGGTCTAAGGACTGCGTTGTCTTATTGTTTCACTTTGTTCCGCTTCAAAAACTAAGACGAAAAAACGCAAATAGTTTATGCAGGCAAGCTTTAACTTTAAAGCAGAACAAAACTCTCCAGCAGCCTGCTTAGAAACTAAAAGATTCCTGGGCTGGCAGCTGGCGTTTCTCTGGGGCTTCCCAAATGAGCTCAGTTAACCCATAAAAACTCACCTTTTCACGCAACAGCGGCGCATGCGCAGGCTCCCGTCCAATGAGAGCTGCCTGCTGTGACTAGGTCATTTTGCAGATGGCTCTCATTGTTTTAAATGGCTGGGAATGCAGGGGATGCGACAGCGTGCAGTATCCGTTTAAGTCAATGAGAGCCACCTACCAAATTACGTAGTCTCATTGGACAAGAGCCCGCCCATGCTCCATTGGAGAATGGCAAGGTGAGTTCTTCAGGCAGACCGGGGGGGGGGGGGGTTCACACACCGGGGCATTGCGAATTGGGTCACAGAAGCAAAAAGGGACAGTCAAATTCCAGGGGTTTGTTCCACTTTAAATCATTGCACATACTTTTATGTATAATGGGAGCAGAGATGGGAAAACGTGGTGATAACAAAAGTGGGTAGAGGTGGGACAAGGGGTGAGGCAGGGAGAGTTAAGCAGAGATGAGGAGGGAAGAGGTGAGCAGAACTGGCTAGAGGTGTGGTGGGCAGGGGTGAGGTTATTAGAGATAAGCAGATATGGGCAAAAATTGATACAGGTATGGAAAGCAGAGGTATGGTGGGAAGAGGTAAATGCAGGTGGGCAGAGGTGAGATGGGAAGAGAAGTGATGGACAAAGGTGGGGTAAGACAAGGTGAGCTGAGATTAGTAGAGATAGGTAAGCAGAGGTAAGGTGGGACAAGGAGAGAAGAGGTGAGGAGAGGAAGGTGGGAAAAGGTGGTGACAGGTGAGGAGATGTAGACAGAGGTAAACCGAAGTAAAATGGGCACATAACATGTAAAGTTAGATGAGCAAACAATAGAATGCAGACCATAAAGCACTTCCTATCTGTGGTGTCCACGTGCGACTAGAGCTGAAAGGTGACAGACATCACTAAACTGGTTTTAGCCCATTCCTGCCTAAAACATTTTGCCAGGATTTGGGCTATAAGGCCTTATTGACACAATGCTGGCAGCCTTTCCCTGCACGTTGCTCAATGTTTACATGCCACATTTACAGCAATGCTTATGAACACATAATATCCCCTGAAACCTTTCAAATAAAAACACATGGTCTCCATATGCATCTTCAGACACATCCAACAGAAACAAAACACCAACAGCACATTTCTGAGAGGGTTCATCTTTACTTCACTCTCCAACTCCCTAAGGTTTCTGGTGGCTGCAGCTGATGGAAATGTGGGCCTCATGTTGTGCATCCCTACTCAGTATTCAGTATCCCTAGCATATGCACACATACACATATACACACAACTACACCTAATATGTAAAGTATATGTAACATCACAAAAGTAATTAATAATCTTAGAATCAAGTCCACAAATAATAAAACACAGAGCTTTTCAGGTCTCAATGTCGCTTCTTAAAAACTGTCGCCCCAAGGCACAGGCGCCAACTTATTTTGGCGTGCCCATCACCAAATGTATTAAACTCTTACCAGAATACAATATGGATGTGAGCCCGTAAACAAATCCGCAATCCAAAGCTTCAATAGACAACAGGGCAAATCTGCAACTGTCACTTTAAGAACTCAGCCATGGACTTGCAGCATAGCATTGAATACATTTCAAAACTTTTGCTCCAAAGCCAGGCATGTAAAATATAAAATAAAAAGAGAAAATCTATCGTAATACTACCTTAACCTCAAGCCAATTAATTACAAGTAAAATTGCACTCACATAAAAACACAAATATAAAAGTATTCTAATCAATAGACATAGCATCTAGCAGCTCTCACCACCGTTACCACACAATGTCTCTCCTCCTCTGCCTACACCACCTGTATGTAGGCGAACACTATAGGAATCTGTTAAGAAATAGCCACCGAGTATCCAACGTGTTTCGTCACAAACGCAACTTATATCTAGGATGCTCGGCAAGGCAGAGATACCAGTATTTATACCAGAAACAGATAGGCGAAGCAGGGACTCAATCCCCAAGACATACGCTAAGAGCGCCAATATAGGCATATCCGAACAAGGACTATTAATCCTACAATACACCCGAGGATTGTGTGTATAACTAAGATCTAAATAACTAACGTTATGACAATAAGTAACGCTATAGCAAAATTAAGTTATAATGAATTGTTACCTGGCACGCTAAAAGGCACTGCTGTGTTATATAAAAAGGGGTAAAAGGAAAAGAACCTGAAATGGACAGCAGGTTAAAAAACAAGAGGCAAACGAACAACCACAGACTGGTCTCTCTGGCCCAAAACAGGATCCTCCCGCAAAATATGCCAGTGTCTATTCAGGATTTGCACCTGCTGGTGTTGTAGACTAAAGCCTGTGATAAAATCAAACTGGCTAATACCATCCCCGTTCTATTCTTTCTTAATATTAATGAGTTTGACTACTTGAACATCAAATCACCTAAGGTCCCGACAATCTACTACTTGCCAAAGATTTGCACAAACCTCCAGGTCGCCCTATTGTTAGTGATGTGGACTCGATCACGTGTAGACTGGGAGAATATGTAGATACATTTCTCCAGCTGTTAGTTTGTGCATTGCCAGCCTACCTGCGGGACTCTGGGTAGGTATTAAGCTTGTGTGAGGCCCAGAGGGTCAATGAAGAGTCCATCTTACCCACGGCTAACATAACATATATATACACGGTCATCCCGCACGATAAAGGAGTCGCAGCTGTGCGACACTTTCTAAATCGAGATTCAAACCTGCCACAGATTCAGGTTGATTTCATTTTGGAGTGCCTGGTTTTCGCTTTAGAACATACTTATTTTTGGTTCTCTGGAAGGTTTTATCTCCAAACAAAAGGAGTAGTGATGGGGGTCAAATTTACCCCCAGCATGGCCAATTTATATGTGGGCTACTGGGAGGCCCTGTCTATTTTTGGCTATGTGCGGTCACCGCTAAAGGTTTGGCATTGCTGCAGAGATGATGTTTAATGATCTGGGAGAGTTCAAGGTCATCCTTGGAAGAATTTTTCAATGAAGTTAATGCTAATGATTACAATCTAGATTGACTCCATCAGTATTAATTTCCTTGATCTTACAATTCCAAAGGAAGATGCTAAACTTACCACGCTGACTTATTTAAAGTCTACAGACAGGAACAGTTATGTACCGTTCAGAAGTTGCCATCACCCTAATTGGCTTAGAGCCATCCCGCACTGGCGATTAAAGCGTCTTAGGCGGCATTGCAGCCACCTCTCTGACTTTGACAAGCAAGCCGCTTGCTTGTCCCAGAGCTTTCTGGAAAAGGGTTACTATGCAGATACCATCAGGCAACAACTAAAATCGGGAAATGGACCGCAATTTGATGCTGGATCAAGGTAAAAAAGAAAAGAACGTGGATGGTATTAGCCAGGTTGCTTTTATCACAGGCTTTAGTCTACAACACCGGCAGGTAAAGCAAATCCTAAATAGACACTGGCATATTTTGTGGGAGGATCCTGTTTTGGGCCAGTAATGCCAGAGAGACCGGTCTGCATTTTCAGAAAGGCACCCAACTTGCGAGATAAATTAACGAGGAGTTATATAGATCCTCCCAAACCTGGATCTCTGATTCCCATACCACTTGAATGGTTTTATAGATTAGGTTCCTGCTATGGATGTAGGTTAGCTAAACCTGTGGAGAAACTTTTTTTTGACTCCCGTATGGTAAGGGAGTTTAAGGTTACTACGTTTTTTATTATGCGCAGTTCCAAGTATATTGTTTATTTGATCTGGTGCCCCTGTAAATTACTGTATGTGGGCCGAACCACTAGAGAACTTAAGGTATGGGTACGTGAACACCTATATAATATCAGACAGGGATATGAAGCACACAGCCTTTTGTTACATTTTAAAACTGAACATTCATCAGATCCTAGTCTCATGTCATTCATGGGATTAGATGAAATCAGACACCACTGGAGGGGTTCCAAAATGCTTAGGGAACTTTCCAGGCAGGAGGGGCAGTGGATACATGATTTAGATACACTAGGGTCGATTCAGAGAAACATGTAAAAGCTTTGTTTTTGTTGCCGATCATGGTATTTTTTCCGAACGCTCGTGCACTCGTATGAACTTGCGAGCGATTCTATACACTAATCCGTTTCCTAACGTAAAATGCCCGTCCGTTCGTATGCTATCTTCCGACCTTGGCTCAGTCATTTTCCATCGTAAATTATAGGTTGATTGATCTATTGTAGCGACGGCAGCATGTGTTTTTTCCCTTCTTCCATCGTCCACCGAATTCCTGGCGTTTCCCGATGGGTTAGAATGGTTTTTAACCTCTAATATTCGTTCGTTCGGAAATGTAGAAGATCTTGCGCATGCGCAATACAAGCTACACTCCTCAAACAAATGTGCCCCATATCTTACACTACCAAGCTCACCCCAACTACTTTGCGCCAGTCTAACACTTACCTTTATTAACCCTAAAACTTACCCAAACCCCTTTCCGGTTCCATTCTTCTTCATTTTCCAGACCCTAAAACTTACCCAAACCCCTTTCCGGTTGCATTTCTTCTTCATTCAAACGGGTCTTCAAAAGTCCAAAGGCCCTCTCAACCACAGCCCTGGTCTTGCGGTGCGCTCGGTTGTATGCTTCCTGAGAGGCATCCTGGGGCCGGAGCACAGGCGTCATGAGCCACGGAAGCAGTGGGTAACCAGAGTCCCCTTAACAAAACCAATTAAAAACACAATTAAGCAAGGAAAGGCATCCCAAAAAAAATATTAGTAGATAGCACAATTATGTCAGCTAAAGAAACAAACATTTCACCCAGGGCCAATGATATAAATGACTAATGTAACAGATGTGTGCCATAAAGAAAAATGCAGCATAAGGGAAAAGCAGACTGATAACACATCTGCTATGACAAGTGTGCTGGGAAAGATGTTTGTATTGTAGGGTTCAGAAACGATTTATGATGCTGCTGAGGGGCCCCAAACATTCCAAAAAAAAAATGCACTGTATGCAGTTCTACTCTAGTTTGTCAGTTACAGTCAAATACAAAAAAAGGGCCATAAACTAGCAGCTACTTCTGGTCAATCTGCTATACGAGGGAGTTTGAGAAATGGAAGTAACAGACGTCGGCCAAAAATCTAACAAATGATGAAGGACAAAGTGAGTCCACCGCTTGTTTGTTTGACAAAACTTTAACTATTATGTTGCAACAGTTGCAAAATGTTGTTTAAGGTTAACCACAAATCAGAAAAAGTCCAACAATCAATTAAAAAAAAAAAATGGGCCAAAAACACCCAAAAAAAATGTTGGTCACTTACCAAGTAATCTGCCCTCAGACATCCGGATCAAATCAATGCCAAACAGCATTAGGCCTTGATGTTCCTCGAACTCACTCCTCTCCAGCCTAATCCCGAGGCCAAAAAGGTGCCGGAAAAGATTTCCCAACTCAACAATTAAATGTGCTTCGAAACACTTAGCAATCAGCTCTCTGAATTGCTCGCAAGCCCATGTCAATAACGGAAAAATTAGGAACGAACAAAAAAAATACGATTTGGACGGGAAAAAAACCCGAACTAACGCAAATAATACAATTGACGCCCGAAAATCGAACGAACATATACGTCTATGCCCGAACGTTCGTGCAAATCCGAAATGGCCAAAAAAAAAAGAAAAAATGACTAACACCCACCCAAACTTCCGAATCCCGATACGAAATCAATTAACTTTTGAATTTAGAATCGACCCTATTGAGTCCTGCTGGTCTTAATGTTTGAAAACATTTTTTTAATGATGTTTCTAAAGTAATTGTTTACTAGGCTGTATTTAGTCCCTCACCTTAGTGCCACCTGTGGTTGTGCGTTTGCCTGTTGTTTTTTAACCTGCTGTCCATTTCAGGTATTTTTCCTTTTACCCCTTTTTATATAATTTTTGTATTACATTTTTATTCTGAACCTGACAATCATTTGCGAGTAGTGCTGCTATGCGTTTCTTAGCAGCGCTTTATAGCGTGCGAGGGTCGTAATCGTTATATATTATATATATTATATATATTGAGGTTAAGGCCGTATTGCGCTACATTTTTTCTTTTTCATTTTACATGCCTGGCTTTGGAGCAATTGTTTTGAAATTCATTTCATGCTAAGCTGCAAGTCCATGCCTGATTTCTTAAAGTGACAGTTGCAGATTTGCCCTGTTGTCTATTGAAGCTTTGGATTGCGGATTTGGTTACGGGCTCACATCCATATTGTATTCTGGTAAGAGTTTAATACATTTGGTGATGGGCACATCAAAATAAGTTGGCGCATGCCAAAAAAGCTCTGTATTATTATCTGTGGATATGCAAACATCAATTTACCTACCATTATTTGTTTTGTCTGTGAGAGGAAATAAAATAAAACTCACAGAATAACTGTGAAAAAGTACAAACATGCTACAATTATATTATACAGGGTGTAGTTCTAACCCCGGACCCCATTAAATGTGGAAAAAGCGCTGACCTTCTGATCACCGTCCTGCTCTTTTATAAGTGCCCAGTGACACATTCATCTGCCCAGTATATTACTAGTAACCCTATCTGTATACTTAGATGGCTACTAATTACTTGTCCAAATCCTGGTTGCTGTATCATATTGGTCTTTCTGCCAACAGACGGGCTTTCATTGGAAACATTTTATTTAAATAACCGTAAAAAGTGATAAATAGACAAGCCATATAGAGAGAGAGAGAGATGAACATGAGACTACTGTGTGTACTGCAAGAATGCCAGTCCTTTAATCACCATCCTGTCCACCTAAGGTGGACCAACAGTCAAAAATTACTTAAACCAGAACAACACAACAAACAGTGCTCATATGTATCCTTCCCCAGGGAGATTGCGGCACATAAAAATTAATTTACCTTTTTCTAACTCCTACTGTGGTAAATTTTAGAAACCAAATGGCAGCTTGTGCCTTTGCAGGCCACCTGCAATCAGGAAGTGCTGCTGCGTTTCCTGTTACTGTGCATTGTCAGTTATGTCAGTTGAATCCAGGCAGCAGCATGGCTGAGATGCTGGGAAAGGAAGCTCCAAAATGGCCGCTACCTTCCTTTTCCAACTGTGCCAGGCTGTTGGTCCAGTTCAATTAAGCCTGATTACACCTTCTCCGCCTAGAGGAGTACCAAAATGCCCAGCAATACAAGGTCAAACTGTACGCTTAGATAGCCACAGCTTTCCTTGTCTACTACATATCTTTACTGCATGATGTTAGCTTTCTCTACTAGCCAACTCTCAATAACATTTTTGAAAATGTATATTTTCATGTAGCAAAATGATGTCCACAAGGTGCTGAGCTGATCTAGTATTTTCTTTTCCTTATGTTAGCAAATGTGTGTTTTATTAAAGCAGTTTTCACCATTTGCAATATGTTGCTTTTGGCAACTGTACACTAAGTTCTACAAGAAAAAAGAAGTCCTGTACATACAGAATGCTGCTTCTGGGCATATGTAGGACTGAATGAGCTCCCTCGGCGGCCATAACAGCAGCATTCTGTCTGCTCATCATAGGCATTAAAATAAATGAAAGCATAGTACTTCAAAATATATTTTGTGTTCATTTCTTAGGCCTGCTATGTACTTGTTTGACCTATATATGCTAATGAGGCTGGTGCTACAAGCCCCCTTCTAGGTTTAATTACATAGCACAATCTAGGATCTGACTACAGTTAATAATTTTGGCTAATCTTCTGTATAAATAGTAAAAAGCAGTATAATAGTCTATGGTAAACTGTATGGTCATTGGTACATTTGCAGGTGCATGCGATGGTTGCAATGGTTTGCCTCCAAAAACATTGTGGATTAAAGTTTTTACTTGCATGTATGTGTCTGAGTGCTTGTGTAGGGGAAGGGTTCTAAACTTGCCCCCGTCCTAGCTCTAATAATCTAGGTTTACCATATTTTTCACCATATAAGATGCATTTTCCCCCAATGTGGGGTGGGGGGGGGGAAATCTCACTGTTTCTTATTGGGTCAAAATGTTAAAAAAAAAAAACATTCCCGATGCTCCCACAATGCTGACCTGTGCACCAGGAGCAGCCAGTCTTCCACCGACATAGACAAACACAGCTTACCAGCCAACCCCAGCCGTGCATCTGCTACCACCGCTTATCGCCGAGCTGCCACTGCTGATCACAGTGACACCAGTGCCCACCACCACACACGTTAGCCGCACTGGTTGTGGCCTGTGGGCCAGAGCCAGAGCCCGGGACATTTGTGTTGGCGTGTGCCACCGGGCAGCGACGCCACCATGATTAGTGGCAGCTCGGAGATCAGCGGAAGAATGGCGACCTTCAGCTGGTAAGATATGTGTGTGTGTGTGCGTTTGTGTATGTCGTCAGGAGACTGGCTGCTGCAGGAGCGCAGGCCAGCATTTTGGGAGCCCCAGGAATGTAAGTATAAGTTTTTTGGGGGGGCATGCTGCACACTGCCTGTATTAAGGATGCCTCATGCTGTCTGTATTTGGGATGCCTCACGCTGTCTGTAATTAGGATGTCTCATGCTGTCTGTATTTGGGATGCCTCACACTGCCTGTAATTAGGATGCCTCATGCTGTCTGTATTTGGGATGCCTCCGACACTGCCTGTATTTGGGATGCCTCCGACACTGCCTGTATTTGGGATGCCACGCACACTTCCTTGTATTTGGAATGCCACATGCTACCTGTATTTGGAATGCCTCACACTGCCTGCATTTAGAATGCTTCACACTGCCTGTATTTGGGATACCACTGACTGCCTGCAATGTGGGCTACCACTCACTGGCTGTAATGTGGGATGCTGCTCACTGCCTGTAAGTTGGGATCTGTAATGTGGGGCTATTTTTCACACTGTGGGTAATAGGGTGATTGGGAGGAGGGATTTTAGCACACCATTTGGTTCAGAATAATTTTTTTTATTAGTTTCCTCCCCCAAATCATGGGTGCGTCTTATGGGCAGGTGCATCTTATATGGCGGAACTATGGTATATTGTTGAATAGCGTAGCTAAGCCAAAGCTTAATATGTGTAATTATTCAGTTCAGTTAAAAAAGTGCAAAAGACATTTTTTAAATATAGCTTCAAAACCTTTTAGAAGTTTAACATTTAAAAATGTCATTGATAAGCAGGCTTATCAATGGCTAATGGCTTCTTACATCTCCAGCAGAACCTGAGCTCGCTCTGCCTCCCCTTCCATCTTGCTGAACCCTGGAGGTGTATATATTCCACAATTCTCCTGGGTGCAGCACCTTAATCCTGCGTCTGCACACTGGGTGCATTCATGAATCAATGTGAGGGGCAGGTAGTGGCAGGGAGAGATTAGTAGCTAGGAGTGGGGTGATGGAAAAGCTTGCAGCTGCTCATTGGGCATTGTGGAATGCATACTCACAGAATTGAAAGTCCTTTAACATGGGACTTTCACTCCACTTTACGTTTTATGACTATTGGATGTTGCTGTTAGTCTTGGTTGGCAATAGTAAAGGCCCCTAGGGGTGATAGAGAGAGTGTTCTAGAGTATTCTTTAAGATGGTATGTTCTAACAAACCAGACCTCTGAGTTCTGAGCACATTCCAGTCAGGGCTGATCTGCAGATAATCTTGTAGGAGCTCCTCTCTGTGAAGCTGGTGGATACAGGTTACAGGTGGCACCTCTTCATCAGGACACCAATCATGCAGCCCTTAGTATTCTATCTCAGGCTCATGCACTATCCTACACTTCCACCCATTGGCCGTTTCCACTGCTACCTGCCCGTCCTTCCCCACAGCGACCAATCCCACTTAGCAGGACTATCTCGGACACAACGCTACTCTGCTGTGTCACTATGGCAATAGGACACCACCCATCCACCTATCAGATGCTTTCCAGCGCTAGACTGCTCATCTGGCCAATCACAGGCCTGTAAATAATGACCAATAGCATGTATCGATATGCCCATGCTGGTTCTCTCCACCAATTATGCAGCCCTTACTATCAAAACTAAGGCTTATATACTATCGCACACCCCCACCTATTGGCCGTTTCCACTGCTACCCACTCGCTCTTCATTCCCCATGCTGACAAATCCTGCTAAGCAAGGCAAATCCATGCCCAATCACACTCTGCTTCTTTAATTTAATTACACACAGCGTGGCTTTACAATCAGACACCAACCAGCGTTACAAATGGGAATCACCTCCAGCTACCCAGCATATCTGCAGGTATTCTCCCAGACTAGAACACCCATGGTACCTGCCCGCTATCCAGATCTTTCTACCACCCACACAGGCTGACAACTACCACCTCTACTTTCCTCCACAGCCAGCGGTCCCTGGCTGGCTGGGGATGAGCCACGATTAACCCACAATTTACCTTCTAAACTCCACATCTACCTTTACTTTTAACCAGGTAAGACAACACTACCATACTACCTTTTACAGTACCCCAAGAGACATATCACCGGCAACCCCTCTTTCTATTTTTCTCCTCTTCAGCGCAGGACTAAAACCTGCTTATCACCTACCATCTACTTTCTACAAAGCTGTGGATACCCCCACTCTGCCAATCTCAAACACTTGCTACAAACTCAAATGGGTAAATCTTGCTACATACCGAGGGCATCCCATACTCATTGGTCAGAGCCCCTTTAACAAGGTAATTTACCTATTCCCCAACTGGTTTAATTTTATACAACAAATTATGCTTTCTCCTTTCTCACAACAATCTATTTACCATTGCCATACATCTAGTTACCAACCATCTCCTGGGGAAGCCCCAACTGGGCAAAATGCATTGTAAGCAGTATACCGGAGCTTGCTATCTTAAATATCTGTAGGATTACAGTATATTTTGTGTTTGTTTATGACCTATCATCGTCAAAATATGACCTATCATTGTCATTTATGACCTATCAACTATTAACTGTGCATTTAACAATAGGGTTGTTCTTCATGTACATTTGTTACCGAATTATACATTGTATAAATGAACGTTAAAGTCTTTTAACCAGCAGTCTGACCAGGCCATCTCTGTTTGACCAATTCATGATATCTATATATATATAATCCCAGGTGGGACAGACTTGCTCCAACCATTACTTATTAAAACCTACCTAACAAGGCATTCCTTCCTATCTTTCAAGACTGTATTTGCACTTGTATTTGCACTTGGCCACCACCACTGAGTAGTGTGTCCTCTTCTTGGGAACTGATTCCTTAGACAAGACCCCTAAGGGAAGAAAGAAGCTTCAAGGAGAAGGAGCTACTTATTCCTTTTGGCTATTTGATGAATATGCCTCTCAAATTTGGATGCCTGTGGGTGGAGGATAAAGTAATCCTGTCGATTTTAGGTTAATTTTAAGAGAGAAATAAAACCCAAGATTTTAGTTTTTTGGGGTGTTGTTCCTCCTGCTGTGTGTATCCACTGGGATCACCTGTAAACTCTCCACCAAGCAGCGACATTCATTCCATTAAGATTTCCTTTGCCGCTCAGACTGGCTGCATCCCTGCTTCAGTCTCTAGCTTTGGACGTGCCTACCTAGACATATATCGGGGATGCAACTGCGGCACAAAGCTACATTGAGGGCTCAGGAAAGAGTTGGGTCATTTGGGTGACCCCCTGGATTTCACACATTGAAGTATCTCAATTCTGGATGCCCTATAAAGAGGTAGACCACTGCCCCAAGTGTCTTACAGACCCAAGAGTGTGGTTGTTCCTTTTTTAATGTACCTGATAACCTTAATCATTTTAAATGTACATATTTATTTTGTTATAAAAAAGTGATTGCATTACCTAATTAAAGTAAACCCCTTTGTACAGGCTTTACAGCTTGTAATGATTTAAAACCCAGCTGAAAATAAACATTTTTTTGTTTATAAATTACATTTTGGCAGGTTTGACATGTTGAATGTGTCCAGTAAGCTTTTTATCAGCAATATCAGTTAGTGGATGTGCTGAACTTTTGCAGACTTCAGTAAATCATGCCCCTGAGGATACATAATAAAAGAAGTACAAAATACAAAAAGTCTAAGGCCAGTGGCAGATGGGGGTCCATATGAAGCGTACTGAGCATATGGATCAGTATATATCAAAGCAACCATCAGACTGCCTGAATCAGTGTTGCTGAACAAGCCCATCCACTCCCAATGTTCCCTTTTAAAATCCTCTTACAGAGGGCCCCTCCTCTTACCAGACAGCTTTGACAAAGCAATGTGACTACAGGGCTAGATGACACTAAGACCTACCTACCTACCTGAATCTCTAAAGAACACAATCTAACATATTGCATTTTTTTAGATTTTTTAGATTACGTATTTAACTCTATTTTTACACTAGATTTTATATTTGTAACAGCAAGTCTGGCAAGTCTCAGCCACAAGAGAATTTAATGAGCATGATGAAGGCAATAACTCATAGTGTTGTTCATGCAATCTCAACACTGGCATTGCTAATGTGTTTATTTGCAAAATGACTTAAAAGGCTCTTTAATGTTGAAGTGCAAGTTCTTATGATCAAAAAACCCATTCATGCTATTCTGTTAAAACTTTGTAAACTGTGACTTATGGTTGCAAAGACATATAAATCACTTTAAAGGACTCCTATATTCATCATTTTGTTTAAAAAAAATACATTATTTAGTACCCATGCTGCAGGCTACTCAAACATTTATAGGACAAGTTTTCCTCACATTTGTATGCATTAATGTATCTCAATATCAGCTTTCTAATGATTTGTTTACTGTCTATAGTTTCAAATGCTTGAAAATGTGGATATTTAGGCTCATTTCAGTTTCATAGTCACTAAGAATTTCTCTGCCTCAAAACCCAATCAGATAAGCAAGATTTAAAAAAAAAAAAAAACACCAGTCTGTGTTGAGGTGTAGCGTACTCAAAAATATGTATATCAAATAATACAATATTTGTCCATGATCTCATATTGCAAAATGTATTTCTATGGGCAACAAATACATTACAATACAAAATCAAAGTGGCTAAAATTAAACCCCTCATGGCTGACACCTGGAGGGGCAATAAAGAACAAGAAACGGACAATAAAGAACAAGGGCATTTAAAAATTACAAGGCTGAGCTCTCAGCTGTAGCCCTTGAAAAGTATAAAGCAGTGAATAAAGCGTGTAAGAAAGAAAGAAATTTGGCAAAAGCACAAAATGAAAAAGATGTGGCAAAAAAAACAAAAGCAGAATGTTTCTTTAAATATATAAATTCAAAGGAAACTAAATCGGAACAGGTAGGTGCCCTAATTAATGATTTATGATGTGGAATTAGTCACTGAGTTTGAAGAGAAGGCAGAGCTGTTAAATTGGTTCTTTAGATCTGTGTACACAAGATAACCAATGCAGGAGATGCCACTGATAGCAATGCCCCAAGTATAATACTCAATAGGCTCGATTCAGAGACTGCAATATAGACCACTGGTCTGCAATATCTGAATAGACCCACAGGTCTGCCCAGGACGTCTTCCATCTCTCATCGTCAGGATTTCACACTTGCACCTCCATCTCTCTAGAATGCCCTCCCTCATACAGTTCCCCACTTATAAGGTTTTTCAATAAAAACTAATATTAATTAAGGGGATATATGCTGTTATTAGTGTTGGGCGAACCCGAACCACAAAGTTCAGGTTAGCACCGAACCTAGTGAGTTTGGGTTCCCGAACCCGAACATGAACATGACCGTGTCAGGGTTTGGCATTCAACCAGCAGCCCATCAACCCGCTTCTAGCCCTTCCTGCAGCCAATCAGGTCAGCCAGGAGGCCGACCATGTTGCTGACCCCTGCTTCCACCCCGCACGCACCCAATCCTCCAGCCAATAAGCCAATCAGGAAGGGGAGTAGGCCGGGCCTGGGACAGAAGGTGATGAGGGCGGCTACAAGCTGGGACTACAGCATCCAGTTGGTCAGTACAGTGAGTGCACACAGCGCTCAGTTGGGCTATGGTGATGCTGTCACTCAGTCTGCTATGGGGATGATAAGGGGGGATTCTGTCACATGGTCTGCTATGGGGTGATGGGGGCTCTAATTTATTAATTTATGTATTTAATTTTTTTTAGTTTTCTGTCATTATTTTGAGTACTTTCCCTACCTCATTTTGTGCAGGACAATCGCCCTGGTGTCCCCCCTAATTTGCAGTCCCTCTAGCCCTTACTACCTCAATTTTACAGCCATTTTTGGGCCTACAAGATTGGTCCCCATTGACTTCAATGGGGTTCGGGTCAAGTTCGGGTACCCGAAGTGTCAAGTTTGACTGAACTTGCCAAACCCGAACTTCTACAGGTTCACCTAACTCTAGAAGCAAGTCAAGGTTCCATGGAGGATATGAAAATAATGATCCCTTAAAAATTACATTAAGCATCTAAGATGCCAATCTGGGGAGAAGAATATTGTCCAAGAAAGTTAGCTGTATGCTAATCAACCACCTATAATATACCAGTTATCAAAATCAACAAATTCATACACTTTTTTTTTTTAAAGAACTTTTACTTTTACTATATACTTCTTGTTACAATAAATTAGAATGCTTTAATGTTACACATTTCATACAATGCAGTTTTCTTGCCAGTTTAAGGTAAACAAACATAGTGTTGTCAATATTTAGCAATGCAACAAAATGAACAGGATAGCCAAAAGTGTATTTGACTCTCCTGGGCTGTTAGCAGTTGTCATCTGGCCAGTGAACTAAACAGCCATTTATGGTTGTCAAGCTTTTAGTCCACTGTCTAAGGCTGCAAGAAGGCATCCCAATGGTTCCCATCACAGTTCCCTGATGCATACAGCAAATGGCATGCTTAGAAGAGCTGACTGCTGGAAACCACCACGAGAACGGCCACAGGAACCTGCCTCATTACATCATAATATAATGAAGCAGGAACATGCACATTTAGTAAACCTTGTACCTTGAGGCCTTGGTTGTTTTCCTGGAATAGGCATAGTGTTCTGTAGGTTAGTAAAAAAAGTTTTCCTTGTAGGTGTGACCTTGTCTTGATGGCATCCTCTGGCTCAGATGTTCCTTTTGACTCCAGGCTCATAATCGACCCAGCAGTAATGCAAAAACAAGTCGACTCCCTGGAAGAATAAAAGATTGCTGTTTTCACTTACCATGATATATTAGAAAGTCAATTTTTGGTGCGCTATTCCTCAGCAACAACATCATCAGAGTGCTCTTCTCGTAGAGTTTTGTGGAAAATATTTCTGCTTCTTTAGAATTTTTTTCCCCAGATAGTCCAATCAGATACAAGGAATTTACTTGTTTAATGTTTTAAGATCCTCTGCAGTTTCTAGAGAGGCTAAGTTTTAAAAAGCATTCAAACTCAGGACTGTGATGGAAGCTCTTGGGCAAAAAGCCTGGTGAAGGCACCCGTCAGTAACTGCAGATTAATCGCTGCTCTTGTTGACAAGTGGTGGAGGCCCCGGGGGCATAAGCCCTATTCTCCCTCCTTTCAATACGGCCCTGTTTAAACTCAATAATATTTTTTTTGTATCTCCCATACTAAAATACCTATTGCAATGGTCTACATATTATATTTTACCCCTTGGGGTATTCAAACATTAAAAGTCACTGGTCAGACCCCATAGGGGATATAATGACAGTTTTGGGCCCCAGTGCATAGGAAGAACATATAGGAACTTACTCAAAGGCAGGAAACTAAAGAAATACATAGAATTTGTACAGTGCATGATGGCGTTTTTTAAATAATAATATTATTGTGAGACTAGAGTACCCTAAAAGGTTATCTGAATTAGATTTATGCAAATTGGAATAAGACACCATTGAGGGTTGATTTAATAACTATGTTTAAAAAAAAAGACCTGTCCCATGATCTTTTTATACCCAGGATCATAACAAATACATGGGGGCATCCACTAAGATTAGTGGAAAGATGCTTCTTACACCGAAATAGGAGGGGATTCTTTACTGTACTGTAAGAGCAGTGAGACCATGGAACTGCCAGAGGAAGTAGTCACAATACACTATTGCTACTAGGCTGGAAGCAGATTATTTTTCATAAAGGCTGACCAGGGTGAATACATTTGCAAAAAAAAAAAATTATTGGAAAACAGACTGATTTTCTTAAAAAAGTATACATATTATATACTTGGTAAATAAAGCCTTACCACATGGCCAATGTGATGCCATTAAGGAACTGGATGAATTGATCACGAATGCAAATAAATTAAGGAAGGTGGTTTGTAGATGGATTTTTTTTTGCTTTGCCATACCAAATAGAAAATGAAGCACACAAAACTGACTCAGGGAGGGTCCTGCTTATATTTATAGCCTTATTTAAGAAGCGTCAGCGTCACACAGAGCCATTTTTCTTGCCTCAGAGGCACTCAGCATATGCTTTAACAACTGAAAAGACGCTGATGCAGCCACCACCTAGCATCTTATTTAACAATAGCACCAAAAATGATGCAGTGCTGGGCGCTCTGGTTAAAGCTGCATCAGATGGTGCTGTTGCTCACGATCTGATAGAGCACAATGGGCACAACGGGATTGACGTGTTATAATTAATATTAAACACATGTATATATAGAACTTGCATTGGGACTTATCAATAACTTGTCAATAACGTGTCAATAACTGAAACACAGGGCTTAGATGGGCCAAAATGATTTATTTATTTTTTGATTTTGGATTGGGTGGATTTGGATGGATTCTTTTGCTTAATTCTGGGTGTATAAGTGACCCCTCCTCCCACCACCCAGCATGTTTATAAGGATTTTTATCATTGGGCCAATTTTTGCAATAGTGCTCCTGTAATGAGAACCATTTTAGCTGTGCAAATTATTTAAAAATGTGCACAGCTAAATATAGTGCTGAATTAAACTAAATAAAAAAAAATCATTATCTAAATCTGTGGTAAGGGGATTGTCCTCCATGCACAGAACCTTGAAACATTCAGCAGAGAAGCTGCCTAAGACAAGGGTATGGTTGCTGACCTTTAATGGCTCTGCAGACTTCTGCTACCATGATTGGAACCAAATTCACACTGATAGGCACACCCAAAGTTTAACTTTCTTCACCAAATATTTACCATGAACCCCAACACTAGATACCTCCTCTCCATCAGTATGGAGGCATGCGTCAAGGATGGTTTCTGGAAGTCTGTTACCATCTCCACATTTAGGATCAGGTTATTGTACAATGATAACCATATCATCAGTAGAAATGCAGTCATTTGTGCACGCACAAGTACTGCCACATTGTGCTAAATTGACCTTGAGGTGCTCCTGTACTGATGTGCCTGGTCAGACATTTTCTATTGCATATTGTGACTTGATCCAGTCACAGTTGCTAATGGGAGCAGAAAGCCATATCTGTTTGGAATAGAGTTTAAAGTTTAGATAGACAGCTGCCTTGAGGTCTCTTGTGACCTAGAACCCCCCCCCCCCCCGGGGAATCCGGAGCACCCCCCTGGAACCCTCTTGTGTGTTTTTCCGTTCTTCCCTTTCTTATTCCCCCTTCTTCTTATCTTTCTTTTGTCTTCTACAGACAAGGAACGTAGTGCAGGGGTAACACAAGGTGTAATGGGCTGTGTTTCATGGTTTTGGACGTTCCACAAGGGTACTTCAGACATGTAGCTATACTACAAGGGGGCAGCTTACTGCTTTGGGCGGGTCCGTAACACATATCCCCATTCAGTAAGGTGATGATCCCCAGGCAGGGAATAACGCCTACCTCGGCCCACTGGGAAGCTTATGGGGGGCATGGGCGTCTGAATCACCCTTGAGGGTGAATTGGTTGAAATTGAGTAAATGTACATTGATACTCA
Source organism: Gastrophryne carolinensis (assembly GCA_027917425.1). Classification (NCBI taxonomy): domain Eukaryota; kingdom Metazoa; phylum Chordata; class Amphibia; order Anura; family Microhylidae; genus Gastrophryne; species Gastrophryne carolinensis. Next base: position 127,663,015 of record CM051239.1, read on the forward strand.
TGTATTTATCTCTGTCGCAGAGTGATTCTATGTACATGCTCTTTTGTGTATGTTAGTGCAAAATAATACGCCTTGCAAGGCGAATACAATAGAGCACAGTTATAAACTCTTTGAAAAATAAAGAATTATAAAAAAAAAGTTCAGATAGACATGTAAACAGACATGTATATTTATGTGTAGCAGGTGCTCAAATAGATGAGAAGTTCATTATGCATTCCTCATTAACGACATTTAGGTCTATCTTTAGGTCTTCCACTGACATTCTGCACACCAAGGAAACATGGCATGCATCTAGATTGCTTATAGCACAATGTTTTTATGGTAAGGTATTTCAGCAATAACCACTTTGTATAAAAGAATATTAAATCAGACCCGTTTATTGTGTTATATAACAGAGTGGTCAGCATATCTTATGATCATCCTTCAGCAAGGAAAGCATACTTCAAAACATTTGCAGATCCACAGAATAATGAAACAACTCTGGTCTGCAATAGTCTAAGCATATAAGCCTTCTTTTGAAGCTGTTGTATGTGTTCAGCACAATTTACATGACCCTTTCGAAAAGTATGTATCAAGTTATTCTTCAGATTCAGGTCACTGTGTTATTAAGATGACCCAGTGTTCCACAGAATAATCAGAATATATAGCCTAGCAACAGATCATACAAAAAACATTTTTAATGAACACTTTTATATAAAAAGACACATATGGGCAAAATATAAAGTGTCGCACAGTGCAAATAAGTATTGATATGACTACAAACTAACAGATTATATTCTGCAATCTAAATGTTAATGATATCTTATTGCTTCTCAACCTCTGCAGCATGTTCCAGGGGTGCGCCAACCGGGGGATGGATGGGTCTGGTATATTATTTTAATTATTTACATAATTTCTTCATGCGTTACAACCTACCTACCTTATTTTGGCATTATTTAATTGATCCCCTTCTCGGGGGTACTGGGTTGGAAGTTCTTGTCTCTGTTGGGCACTTGACATAAAAAGGTTGAGAGACACTATCTTTTTGGTTGGCTAGAATAACTCACCTCTGGTTCCTAAACCCATTCTGCGGACTTCTTAGTTGATTCATTTATTTGGCAAATGTGATCACCAATTATTAAAGATTTAGAATTTTATAGTTTTTCTAGGTTCTTACCAGTGAGCAATCAAATTATGGAGGTGGTGTTAAAGCAGCACAAGTCCCCCCTCCCACTCGCTCTTCCTACCCTAGTAACTCAGGTGATGCAGCAGGCTTGGTGGTAGCCAGGCTTTAATAAAAACAGGTTTTTGTGGCCACATTTACATAGCACTTTTAAAATCAACGGTTGGCTGAGCTAAAGAGTGCCATGACCAGCCTGCTGGCGGCATCCCCAGCTTCCCTGTCCAATTTGGAGCAATACCACCCCAAGCCTATCTGAAGTTTTCCGGCGACCCCGGGGCTTTCACATAGCAGGCCATTCCTGTTTAGGATACCCTGGGGGCAGGCTTGTGACCATCCCTGGAGTCTAAAAGTTTCCACTGCAGAGTCTGTGCCTCTTAAAAACCTTTATTAAAGACATTTGGAGCCTAAAGCCACAAAATGTAATAGAAAAATGAAATGTCCAAATCTAAACCACAGACCTTACAACACTGTGAGTGACTGGAGGCACTATCCAGGGGCTGGTCAGTCTTGGCAGCAAGGCTGATCAGCACCTGATTCCCATCAGGTGTGGAAGACTCTGCGCTGGCTGCCACTCACAGCACAGCGCCTCCTAGTGGTGAAATTTACAGACTGTGGGGCGCGCCTGCACAGCTAGAGAGGGGCAGGGGAGGCTGCCAGAGTGACGCGGTGCGCTCCCAGCAGCAGAAGCGCAGCGTCACCCTGCAGACGCTCGATGCCGGCCCCCTGGCAGAGGTAAGTCCCTTACAGGGGCATCATGATTTAGGATGCCCTAGGGGAAAGCCAGTGGCCAGCCCTGGAACCTTTTAGAAAAATTTGATAAGCTTTTATGCAAAGGTAAGCAGAGGTGAGGTGATAAGAGGTGGGTTAGGGGACATTTTGAGTGATAAGGAAATAAATGTGAAAACCAGCTGGTCCAAATTAATGAAGGTTATTAATGATCAGATAGCAATACAATAATTCAATACAATACAATATTTGTGTATAAATAATTAGTGAGCAGGTGCTGAAGCCCACCCATACACAAAACCTGTTCAGCATGTGTAGTAGGTCTTCACAAACAATTCAGAATGGGATAAAATTCCATAAAATATTTTAATTTCCTTAATATCATTTCAATAATTATCAATTATCCTTTTTAAACTAGATACTTATGTAGGAATGCACAATGACCCAATACACCCAATTCATTCACTAGCAGTGTTGTACTTGCCTTGAAGTTTTATTGGATAAATGGCTGGTTGTCCACATAGAATCTAATTGTTCTTTCATCAAAACTATCAGACCAACAACCAAGTTTCAAGCGGGCAAAAAATGGCCTTGGCATCTGTGAAACTCCAAGACTGGCTTATTATCTCTTCCCACTATATGAAACTCCAATGTTCGCCCACTATTCTTATCTTTCATACGAGCCCACAGCTCATGCACAGCATCACTCACATCCTCTTTCGGCTTTGCACCAAATCCTCTGCAGCAGAGTGAAGCTGGACGCATGCTGCCAGCCCATCGTGGGCAGCAGGCTGAGACTGAGCCTGCAGTCCCCAGTGCTAGCTCTGCTGCAGAGGTTTTGCCTAGTACATCTGGTACTGTTGCTCACCCTAGAACTTCAGCATCTGCAGGCACTCAAACCCGGGGAAGTGGAAGACGCAGTCAACACTGTCGACCAGTTTCCCAGGGGAGGCGCGTGCCGATCCTGGAGTCAGCATGGCGCCATGACAGCCGTTACGTTAGGCAGGTGACTCAAACAGAGCAGATTACTGCACAATTAGAGAACTTCAATATTACATTCACCACCATGCTGACTGATTTTAGGACGAGCAACAGCCAGATGGCCACCTTAAATAGACAGATGGCAGAACAAACGGCCACCTTAAATGCAAACTTCACTGCCATGCTAGATGAATTTCGAACTAGCAACAGACAGATGCTGGAACAGTGGCAGGTTATGAATGCCACACATGCCCAGGTGTTGGGCCACCTCCAAGGCCCACCACAACCTTATTATGGGCAACATCAATATTAATCTCAATTTGACCTGGATCTGCTAAACATCTTTCCTCTACATCCCAACTCTATTTACCTGTGTAATGAGTGCAACCAAGATTATCTGGTTTATGGCTTTGCTGGTTTGTTTTGGAATTCGCCCATATAGCTCATTAGAGTGCTCACATACCCCACTAGCCAATAGCTGAGCTTAAGCCTCACTGAAGCGGCCGGTCAAGCTCCCACGCAGCAGGCTTGGGCCTAAGGAAATGCTGACTGCCTCATCCTGTTTGTTGGCAATATTAGGGGACATTCTTGGCTGAAAAAAATAAACATTTGCCCATGGCAAAGATTGGACTGGCATGGGGTCTGGCTGTCATAGGCTGGGAAAATTAGAAGCAGGAGAGGGTGTGTATGTGGCCCTATGTATTATTGGCCAACAATTCCCCTTGAAATTCGTGCTCCCTATGGATCTTGATGTTGGTGGGCGGGGAAACTTCGGCCTGGAGTCAGTTATCTTAGAACTCCTGGATGTGGCCAATTGCTAGGGGCCAGGAGTCTGCCCCAATTTATAGTTATGTTTTAAAATGTATGTACATGGAGTCTGCGAGTGCCCATCAACTAAAAATTGACATATTTCCTTAAAATATATGGAATTTGACTTTTGCTGTTCTTGCCTAAGTTGATGCATTAATGTTTGTGTTGTTTTGATATTAATGAAGGTTGGTAATCACAAACATGAGAAAATAAACTGCATGACGCTCAAATCAGGTGTAAAATGTTTATTAATTAAAGCATTACTAAATTGTTAAACCAAAAAAAAGGCCTTCACATAGGCACCAAATATTACAAACACACAAAAACAGAAACAAACAAACCAAATGTTAAGAAAAATAAGATTCAATAATATGTGCATGCACAGATTGGCCAGAGGCACTAGGGGTGCCATCATAGATGTCATCTGCCTCCTGGCTGTCATACTGCAGTGCCCCCCCTGTATGGTCCAAACATCTGAATCTGGACTTCAGCAGCCCAAAGGCCCTCTCCACTATGGCCCGGGTCTTCCGGTGGGCCCGATTATACGACTCCTGGGCCGCATTCTGCAGGCGAAGGAGGGGGATCAGGAGCCAGGGCATAAGCGGATATCCAGAATCCCCTGAAAGAATAACAAAATACTTACATAAATTACACATTCTAAGCAACATTATTGTTTAACATGTCATCAAGGGAAAAAAATCAGCCATCGGTTAAGACATGGGTCATCAACTATATTCATAGCCATACAGTGAAAAGGGAATGATGGAATTTGAGCAAACTTACCCAGGAGCCATCCACCAGATAATTCTCCAGACTCAAACCGACGAAATAATCCGGAGGTCCGCAATATATAAGCATCATGGGATGAGCCTGGATACCCTGCAAGTACACTAAGGAATCGCATGTCCAGGCCACTGCTTGGATATTCAGCGAGTGGCCCATCTTGCGGTTCCTGAAAGAAAAAAGAAAAAATTACAGCAAGCCAAGGTAAACAACTAAAACACTAACTCCTAACACCAAAAAAAACATGTTCTACAATCCCCCAAAAAATAACAAAGTACATAAGTAGTTTTAAAAACAAATATTTTATGGATGTGTTAGAAAATAAAGTTTAACATGCTAATGACTCATTAAGGTCAGTATTAAAATGGTTTTATTAGGCCTACATGAAAATAATTGATGAAGGTATGCATTGTAAACTGTTTCAAAGGGACATTTGAGTAGGAGGGATTAAGGTATGCATTGGAAAGTGGTTCAAAGGGACACTTGAGAAGGAGGGATTAAGGTATGCATTGTAAACTGTTTCAAAGGGACACTTAGGAAGGAGGGATTAAGGTATGCATTGGACAGTGGTTCAAAGGGACACTTGAGAAGGAGGGATTAATAGATAGTTTCAATTAAGTTTGGCTAAAATATATAAAAAAAATGGAAATCATTAACTTACCTATAGATGTACTCATCGGCTGCGGGTGGGACCAAGGCAAGGTGTGTGAAATCGATCGCACCCATGACGTTGGGCATGTTGACAATATTATAAAACCCGACTTAAGCGCATTCCAGGCTACCATGTCCTCCAGAAAGGAAATATATTTGGGACTAAGGGTAGCCATGCCATCCAGTAACTTGAATAGCTTGCGGCTCAGCGTAGGCTGGGACATCCCCACGGTGAGGGCACCCAGCCTCTGGAATGAGCCGTTCGCCAAAAATGGCAGGCAGCCAAGCATCTTGGTCATACCTGAAATTGATTGCCTTCCTTGTGGTGCGGGCTAACCATGGGCGCAGCTCACTATACAATTTATGGAGGGAAACGAGATTGAGTCGGGTCAGCTCAAACAGCTCAACGTCATGCATGCGGTCGATATTCATGCGTCTCCGGTGCAATCTGGCCTCAGCCATGCTGATACATGTTATGCCATTGAGCTGAAGGCGCTCATACTCCTCCACATAGCCGCTAAACATGTTCAACAATAGCAATCCGAGTCAAAAATGGTCCCGTAAGTGGAGCGGAAAGGAAAACAGTTTATAGGGCGGTAGTCCATCGGCAATCAGGTCTCAGAATCAGACTCAAGCCCATCCCAATAACATAACTTACCTGAACTAACGCAAATTATCAGATTTAGATCCGTACATCGAAAGCGCATATACGCATTAGCGTGAACGAACATACGCATGGAAAAAGCAACGTAAAAAACAAAAAACACGGCAAACATTAAAAAAAAATACACAGACACATGCGAAAGTCCATGCGTATCTGTCTCTGAATCAACCCTATTGTCCTCACATTCTCACGAGTATCTCAACTGAAAAAATGCTCCATCACAGATAATTATTGTGTGTTCAAGTACAAAAGCTCAGTCAAGAGGCGTGGCGAGCTGATGGCGGGATAGGACGGCAAACGTGGGAGCTCTGCACTTACCTACCGAAAATTGCTTCCACTGGCACCGCTAGCAACTGCACTTAGATGTCCAGGCGTAAGAAGACACCAGGAGCTCAGAGGAGAAAGAATCCGGCGTCCATCGCAACTTTTTTTGAGGCGACAGAGAGGTCGGGCGAAGGCAGGAGGAGGGGCAAGATGGCGGCGGGCGGCCAGGAAGAGGAGTCGGGCATGGCCGCAAGTAAGAAGTCGGAGGAGAGCAGCGCGGGGCGGGGGGCGGCTTCCCCGGCGCGAGCGTTGCCGCCGGGAGACACCCCAGTGACAGAGGACGGCCAGAGCGGAGCTCCCGGCCGCGCCGCGAACAGACAAGCGGCAGCGGCAAGTGAAGAGGAGGCGCCGGGGGAGGAGGTAGGAGAGGCGGCGTCCGCGGGAGGGAAGCCCACCGCATCAGTGTCTATGCGGGAGGCGGGGGGAGGACCCACCCGGAGCCACGCAGCTGATCGCTGCCTGCGAGAAGAGGCGGTGGGCAGGCAGCGGGAGCGGGGGAACCGAGGGAAGCCGTCAACCCCAGCCCCGGCTTCGCCTTGCGAGGGACCCTCCTCCTCACTGCCAGCAGTTGCATCATGTGAGGGGGGAAGGAGACCCTGGTCCCAAGGCAATAAGTGCCATGAGTGGATGGAGCCCAATGCCTGGAGCCCCCCCACAAGTCCAACTGGGGCAATATCATCCAGAGAGGACGGGGGCCGGCTGACCCCTCCCTGTTGGGCCCAGACCCCAGGAGATCCCGCAGTGCATGCTCGGTCAGTAAGACCCCATATGGAGGCCATTCACACACAGCAGATACGGGGACCTCTCTGTGGAGAGAAGAACCACAAAACGAGGGAGCTGGTCTTGCCCCCCGAGACGGCCTGGAGCCCTGACCCACACATGAGGGACGATGACTGGCACGGCGACATGCACTCCCCCACCGGGGGCAACATCTCAGCGCCTGGACTGGACGCAGCCCAGGTGACTGTCCCCTCACCCGATGAAACAGCGCAGCCACCAGACGAAGAACCTGGATTCCCTCAGCTGGACGTGCCCGGAGCCCCCTGTCCAATCCCACCCTCCCTACTATCAACATTAGCTGCAGTTGTCAGATCCAATGTTTCCGGTGCCCTGCGTGCGCTCCCCTCACGCTCCGACTTCGATGGATACATTTCTCAAATGGAAAATACTCTTCGCAGAGAACTCGGCACACTTCAGAACTCTATTTCGGAAATATCTCAAAGGGTCGATTCGGTTGAACAAGATCAATCCTCACTGGCCCAGAAAGTAGCCGCCCTGGAGCAACAACAACGCGACGGGAGACAGCATCTCTCCGCCCTGTATCTCAACTTAGATGACATCGAAAATCGAGGCAGGCGAAACAACGTCAGATTAAGGGGACTGCCGGAATCGGTTGCTCAGTCGGACCTTGAACACACAGCAAGAGATATCTTCAACTCGATCCTGGGGACCCCTCCTACGAGCAACATCGTAATAGACAGAATTCATCGAGCATTGGGCCCGAGGCCCACCGACCAGCAGCGACCTAGAGATGTGGTCTGCAGGATTCATCTTTACAAGATAAAAGATGACCTCCTGAGGAAAGCGTGGAAAAAGGGCCCTACCAGGTTTGACGGCTCGCTCATCACGATCCTGCCCGACCTGTCCCTCAGGACACTCCAAATGAGACGCCTGCTGAAACCCCTCTTAGGGCTGATCCAACGACAAGGAGCCACATATCGTTGGGGATTCCTGTTTCATTTGATCATCCGCAGGAACGGAAACTCCTTCACCTTGAGGTCCACCGATCAACTCCCTGCGCTCTTTGCCTTCCTAGAGACAGACCCGATTGCGGTGCAGGATTGGCTCACGCCAACTTTGGCCTTTCCACCTGGTGGCCCCATGAGGAGAGAGGCACAGAGGCCGCCTAGAAGGGTGGGAAGGGGCCCTAGAAGGCGGGGTCCCCCACTGGGAATCGGAGAATGAATATGGATCATCTGCGGGTCACGTGTGTACCCCCTTGGCCTGGCTCCCTGTCCCCGACCCGCGTCCGGTCTCCAGATGATCAGAACTGGGGCCTCTGTCTTTTACGCGGCTTTTGATCTACAACTGACTCTGGCACTCCCTCGGGAGGTCCCGGAACACGCTCCTGATCAAAACACCGGTCCCTCAGTGATCATGGACTGGCCTGCGGACGGCCGCTGCTGGTGGGGTACTTGGGGTGGGTGGCGGGTGCCCGGGGGTGGGGGGTTCCATTCCCCTTGCTCCCAATTGGGGCACCTGGGGGGGGGGGGTTGGTCCATGTGGGGAAAGAAAAAAAAACGGAAAAAAAAACGAAACATTTTACACCGTTGTTTGTGACTTTCTCTCTGTCTCTGTTCAATGTTGAGTTTACTGTTTTTTGTTGCTGGATGGTTAGGTGGTAAATGTTGCCTCCGTGGGGGCGTTGGGGGCCCCTATGAAGCTCCCGGCTGGTCCGTGGCCTGGGCCTTTTCCCTCCTCTCCGGACCTCCCTCGCTGGGGGTCGGGGGCCCCGGCGCCCACATGGCAGTGGGGGGCGGGGGCGGACCTACCGCCTCTCGCTCCAAGATATTTTTTCCTGGGTTACATTCACTTTTATGTCATATGTCAAATTTGTGGGGCTGGTTGTGCCTTGCGTGGTTGCTAGTTTGTTTATAATGTGTCATGTTCTTTCAGTGTGTGCATCTCCTACACCTGGTTCGTTTTCGACTCTCACTCCCCTAACTTAGGCATCCCTGGTGGGACCTTGGTGCAGTTTCACCTGGGCCTTTCCCAACAGGGATTCGAGGGTGCTTGCAGCTCTTGTGCACTGCAAGGTCCCCCTCTATTAGAGTTTGCTGCGGGTTTACCTTACTCTGGTGACCCGCTGTCCTGCTCACCCACTCCTTGTCCCGTCCCTGGATCCCCCCCTCCTTTTGGTGACCCCTACTTAACTTTGCAAGTCCCTACAGTGGTCCTATTTACAGGGAAGCTTCGCACCCCGTTGACCACCCCTTCTTTTCTGTTCCCTCTCTTTCTCTTTTCTTCTTTTCCTCTTGCTCTCTATCTTGCTCACCTCTCGCTCTCGGACTCCTGAACTCGGCCCTCCAAATTTTGCGGGCCCCACTTTGCCTTGGTCTTGCTCCTGGGTTCCCCTTGCTTGAGTCGGTCTGGTCTTGAGGGCGGCTCCTTGTTTCATTCGCCCATAATGGCTGGGCTGGTGGTCTGCTCCTTGAACATCAAGGGCTTTAATGTCCCAGAGAAACGCTCAAAAGTCCTGTACGATCTCCACAAGTGAAGAGTAAATATTCTCTTGCTGCAGGAGACCCACTTCCAAGAAGGACATACACCGACCTTACACAATAGATACTTTCCCGCTTGGTACCACAGCACCAACCCATCAAGTAAGTCACGGGGGGTATCCATAGCTATCCACAAATCCATGCCCTACACAACATTGGATCAAATGGCCGATCTAGAGGGGCGATTTCTCTTTCTCCAAATTTTCTATCCACCCAAAAATTTTCACGGTAGCCAACATTTATCTGCCAAACCAAGACCAAGTACCGGTCTTCCGAAAGCACCTCAAGAAGTTGGAGGATTTTGCAGAGGGGATTCTGATAGTGGGAGGAGATTTCAACCTACTGCTGAACCCCGCCTTAGACAAATCCTCGGGGAGGTCCTCGGTGCCCCTGGGGAGGCTCCAGACACTCAGGAAAACTCTCCACAGCCTGCAGCTGATGGACGTATGGAGGTTGAACATGGGCAATCCAAAGACTACACATTTTATTCATCTGCACACGGGTCATATAGCCGTATAGACTATATATTACTGAGCCACCATGGCCTGCAATTTAACCCCAAGACTAACATCGGGCCCTCTCTGTGGTCGGATCACGTGCCAATCTTCCTGTCCTTGGATGTACCCGGTGCTACATCGAGGCACTGGAGCTGGCGTCTGAATGACAACCTCCTGAGGGACATGGTGTGTCTGAACAGAATCAAAGATACGATTGCGAACTTCATGGCTGACCACGAGCAAGACGAGTTCTCCCCAACAATTCAGTGGGAAGCACTCAAGTGTGTACTAAGGGGGATTTTTGTCCAGGAGGGCTCACGGTTGAAGCGTGAAAGAGCAGCATTAATCACGAAAACTCTACAGAAGATCCACGACCTAGAGTCCAGACATAAACAGGATATGTGCCCGGAATTGTTCTCAGAGCTCTCACTACATAGGAATAAGCTCTTGAAATTATCCGAACAGGCCCATCTCAGGTTCAGGGAATGGCAATACGCCTACATGTATGAGCATGCAAACAAGTGTGGCAAGCTCCTCGCAAGATCACTACATCATAGGTCGGCAGCGCCATTCATTCCATCTATTAAATCGGGAAGAGGGGAGAGCATCTTGGACCAGGCTAAAATCCCTGAGGCATTCAAAAGTTTCTACGAGGACCTCTACAATCTCCATCCTATCATGCCCCAGGCCTCAGTAGAGGCTCTAGAGGCAAAAATATAGGACTATGTATCCGAGACCCCACTACCGATGATCTCAGAGGAGGCCTCTGCCGAGTTGGAGATCCCGTTTACTGTACAAGGGGTCTTGAAAGCCATAAAAGAATCTCCTTCGGGGAAGAGTCAGGGTCCAGACAGCTTTACACCTAAGTTCTATAAGACCCTGGCTGGGCAGATCGCCCCTTTATTAACAAGGGCCTTTAATCACATTGGGGAGGACAACACTTTCCCGAAGCAGGCACTAGAAGCCACTATTGTCGTGCTCCCGAACCCGGGGAAAGACCCATCGGTCTGTGGCAGCTATAGGCCCTTTCCCTACTTAACCTGGACCTAAAAATATTCGCTAAAATCATAGCCACCAGAATCCAACCTTTAATCCCCAACCTGATACATCTGGACCAGGTGGGCTCTGTCCCGGGCCGGGAGGCCAGGGACAACACAAACAAATTGCTGGATCTTATTGCATTCGTGCAAGGCAAGGGAATTCCGGCATGCATTATCTCCTGCGATGCCGAGAAAGCGCTCAACAGGGTGAGTTGGCATTTTTTAAGGGCTACTCTCTCTCAAATCGGTCTGGGGCCTAACATCACCTCTAGGACCTTGGCGCTGTACAAAGACCCATCGGCACTGGTCAGAGCCAACGGCGTCCTATCGGAACCTTTCACAATCTCGAACGGCACCCGCCAGGGCTGCCCCTTATCACCCCTACTGTACATCTTAACCATGGAGCACCTCGCGATAGCAATCAGAAACAACCCGGATATCAGGGGTATAGAGTGCGGGGGACACCAGTATAAGATTTCAGTTTTTGCTGATGATTTGCTCCTTCCTTTGACATCCCCGGCAGTGTCCTTTCCAGTTGCCCTTCGTGAGTTTGAGCGCTTCGGCCAGGTGTCCAACTTCCGCATTAACTATACAAAATCAGAGGCCTTAAACCTCACCCTTCCACAGCATCTGGTGGATAATCTTAGGCAAAGCTTTCCCTTTAGGTGGCAACCCAAGGCAATAAAATACCTTGGAATCCACATTCCAGCCAATCTTTGTAGCCTGTACGAGCTCAACTTCCAAGAGCTCAAATCCAAAATCCTCCTTGATCTTGCAAAATACGACAGACGGCGATACTCTTGGTTTGGGAGGATCAACATATTGAAGATGGATGTCCTCCCCCGTTTCCTGTACCTGTTCCAAACAATCCCCATCCTTCTTCCTAGACATTTTTTTAAAACTATCCAGTCAGCGTTCCTGAAATTCATCTGGGGGACCAGAAAACCCAGAGTCAGGTTTGACGTACTTGCCAGAGCAAAGAAAGACGGTGGAACCGGGCTCCCCGATTTGAAACTTTACCACGCGGCGGCGATCCTCACAAGGCTGTTGGACTGGACGTATAGGGAAGGGGACAAACTCTGGATCCAGATGGAACGAGACCTAGTAGGCTTCAACCCGCGTGTTATCGCGTGGTGGTCTGCCCCGGGAGCCGCAGACAGAAATAGGCTCCCCTTCCTGACACAGCACTTTCTCTCTTGCTGGACCAGACTTCAGGGGCAGGGAGAGTTGGTGAGTAGACCAGGCCCTCTCACCCCGATATTTCATAACCCCAATTTTGCACGGGGGCAGCAAACCACTCGATTCCTGATCCGGAGGGAGACGGAAGATACTAGGCTGCGAGATATCCTAGTTGGGGGGAAACTTCCTACCCTGGCCAATCTTAGAGCGCAAAACGCAGAGCGCCACCTGTCTTGGCTCCTACATAGGCAACTTGAGGCGTTCTTCACCTCCGGGGGATGCCTCGAGAAGGCATCTCTCCCCCTGACCCCCCTGGAGGAGCACCTCACACAGGCCAAGCCCCTGGACCATGCGATCTCAAATCTTTACAGCCTGCTGGTAACCTCCAGGCACACATCGAGACTGGAATTCTTGTCAAAATGGGAGAGGGACTTGGGGATATCAATCACTGGAGACGAGGCCCTCAAAATATTCACGCTGACACATGGACTTTCCGGTGCCAGTTTGGCGCAGGATAAAAACTACAAAGTCCTAACAAGGTGGTATAGATGCCCATCAGATATAGCAGCATTCTCTCAAGTGGAGTCAGGAGCGTGTTGGAGATGTGGTGAGGCCCCGAGTGGGATCCTGCATATTTGGTAGGAATGCCCTCGGGTCCGTGCGCTCTGGGAAACGTTTTTTAAGATCCACACGGAAGTAGACGGCGTTGCAGTGCCAAACTCCCCAGGGGTGGCCCTCCTGTCTCTGATCCCAGGTCCTATAGCTAGGGTAAAAAAGAGGATCCTCAAATTCTTTTTGACGGCGACAAGGACGATAATTCCCAGACACTGGAAGTCACCACATTCACCAATTGTGGCAGAGTGGTTCTTGGAGATGGACCACATAGAGAGAATGAAAGAGCTGATCTCCTCAGACAAAGGACAGACTTTGACGTTCTTTGCGACTTGGGCAAATTGGATCAGATTTAGGGAGTCGACAGAGGCGAGGGCCTACCTGGCGATGGGGACAAACCAGGGGCAGAGGAGTGGGTCCTAAGACACCGATACTGTAGTACAATGCCTCTATAGTGACATCGTGGAGGGACTTGCTGTCCTCCTCTAGCGACCCTCCCCCTCCAGCACCATAAGCGCCGGGGACTGGCCGTCACCCTCACCTGTCTCTGACCCCCCCCCCCCTTTTTTTCCCTTCCTTTTCTTCTCCTTTTTCTCCCTTCATATATTCCTCCGCTTTTTGCATTCTCTCATGCCCCTCCATATCTCTTCCCAGGTGAGTAGATCACAGATATTTGTCTGCATTGCATGTCCCAACTTTGGGGACTCAGAATTAAGAGTAGGGACCACACTAAATACAGAGTGCCTTGCCGGGGCGGTGTGGCTTCCACATGTATCTGCAGATATGTGCAACCAAATCTCTGTCTTTCTACATAGCTAGACATGTTTGTTGCTTGATATTTGGTTGATGAGAGGGTTAAACTGGGCAGTAAATTGGTTCCCAGGCCCTGAATAATAATGTTGATAATTTTGTATAAATAGTGATTGAGCTGCTCCCACCCCCCTTTGTTCCCTCCATATCTCCTCTACACTTGCTATTGCTCAATTCTTCTATGTTCAATCCCCTTGCATCCTTCCCTCCTGATTCTATGCCCCCTACCATGTCCCACCCTATGTGATTTAATCCCCCTCTTTCCCGTGTACTTGTCTTTCAGAGAGATGACCTTCCCACGCCAGGTCCCCGGGACCATCGAGACACGATAGTCCTTATCCAGAATCCACGTCCAAATTGATTACCTTTGCAGCCATAAGCTACTGCCCCACGCCCAGGGGGACTAGCACTTGCCTAATGTCTCTTGTCCTGGGCACATACTCGGGCGGCTGCTCCATCTTACTTGCTACGGGGACAGAGACGATGTCATCTGCACTCACATCCCGCCTCTTTGTGTTTCGGCAGGGGTATGGGACACAAACACTGATGGTCTGCAAGGTTTTCCCCTCTTTTCTCTCCTTTTAAATGGGGACATTTCTCTCATCAAGCGTCCTGTGGTCCCATGGTGGGGCGTGGGCGGAGAGGATGGGCTCTGACGTGTCATTTAGGGATGGTTGCACCGGGGCCCGTGGGGGTAAATCGTTTACACGGTCTCCTTCTGCTACTGTATTTTTGTATTTTGTGTATTATGTATGCTCTTGTATTGTGAAAGCTTAATAAAAAGAGATTAAACTAAAAAGCTCAGTCAAATGTAAACTTTGTTCACCAGATCTTTAGCATGACACTGACTGGGGCATTTTTAAAGGTGAAGCACGTTATTTTTCCATTGAGTATTTTATTTTAGAGTTTGCAAATAACCGCGCCCTATGATGAATATTTTGGCATTTTTTTCTGCATACCTCATAGTGCCTTGTTGTTTCTAAAATCCTTTAAAAAACTTTCTAAATTGGAAAATTATTTATCTCGCTGTAAAAATGCTTAATCACAGGTACAGGTGATTTTTGGGAAAAACTAGACACAAACATTTTTTATTGCAAGCTCACTGAGATGCAGGTTGTAATTTATACCACATGGCACAACGCTGGTGCACCCTGCTTTACCAAAGAACTAGTATGAGACCCAGGCTTGATGTACTTTGCCACACGCAGCAACCTGGGAGGAGGATACCCAGCATTTTCCCAATCATATATCCAGTTTCTTAATCCAGTGTTGATCCAAATGTAACTTGAATTTACAAGGAGCCTTTGGGTTTATCATGGGGGTTATTCATCAAAGGCTAACACCAGGTAGTGCTTCGTAGTGGCAGGCAGCGCCTGGTGAACGCCGGACGCTGTACGCAATACCACATTTATGAAAGCGAATCTGGTGAGCGACTCTAACAGCGCCATGTAGCGTCTGATGTGTTATTACAGGCGGCTCAGCGTATAGCGCCGGCGCTCTAGCTTCCAGAGAAGCAGGTATTACCTGTCGCTCTCTCATACATTCAATGGACGTTCCTTTTCTTCTGTTTTTTTTTTTTTTTTTTCTCTCAAATCATTGTGTCACCTATCTTGGCCTAGAAAAAGTCATTTTTGAAAACTTTTTACATTTTTTTGTTTTCTATGCAGAATTGTCATTACAGGTCTGGCACTAAATTGTTAATGTCACAGTGTTAAAACAATGTAATTTCATTACATGTTTTTGCTTTGTTACTGGTGGATATGTGTTCAAAAACAGACTTTAATCACACAGAGTCTGGTGCTCTATGCTATAGCGACCAGATCCAGAGCGCAGACGCTGTGTGTGTCTGCCGCTACCTTTCGCTCCCTGCAGCGCTGTACTGGTGTTAGAACGCCCAACATACATCTCATGGTCAGGTTACTACAGCGACTGAGGCATTCTGTTACAGCTCCCGATATATATCTGCACATGAGCGTCTACTAGCAGTCGCTCTAAGCGCCGCTATACAGAAGCTCATCTGCTGATACCTGGCATTAGTAATGAATCAGCCTCCCCGTTTCTGTAGTATACTCTTAAAGCGGACCAACAGTCAAAAATGACTTAAACCAGACCAAGGCCCTTATTTAACAAGGGATAGTGCCAGGTAGCGAATGGTGAGCGAACGGTAATGACGCTCACCGCCACGAGAACGCCGGCTCCCCTCCGCAATCACACATTTATCAAGCCGATCCTGCTTAGCGACTGACAGAGCGCCAGATAGCGAATCATTCATCATTATTCCAGCCTCACCCCACAGCGCCAGCGAGCGACCTTGAACAGCGACAGGTATGACCTCTCGCTACCTGGCGCTCTCCAATGCATTTCAATGGCGCAATCTTTAAATATTCAGAATTAATTGCTATTATTTTTTTTTTTTTTTTTTTTTTTTTAAATGTCAAAAATTCTGTGACCACTTCTGCAATGTTAGATTTTTTTTTTAAGGTAAAAAAAAAAAAAAAAAAATTTGTGCAGAATTGATATTACAGGTCTGATATTAATGTATTCATATTACAAAATGTTTTGAAAAACATGTTTTTTTTTTTTTTCTAAAAATATGGTTGTTTGGGGGTTAAAAAACTACTTTTAACCCATCGCCGCCAGCGCTCTGGGGTTTAAACAAGCATTTCACAGCGCGAGAATTTTTGGAGCGTGATTTGTTAATGAATATGCTGGGAGCCGTTCGCTATGGCCGTTCGCTGTCATGCGCTCCCATACAGCGCGGAACCTGTCAAACAGCGACTCCTAACCCCGTATTCAACATTACCGCACACCGACTCAACTGTCAACAGCCGAACAACGCCCAAGCACAGCGAATACTAGCGTGCGCTGTGAAAATAACGCTACTGTCGCTCATCTGTCGCTATCTGGCGCTATTAATGAATCGGCCTCCCCGACAACAAACAGCGCTCATATGTATCCCTTCCCAGGACAATTTAGATTGCTGCACAGTTATGTCAGTTATGTCATTTGGGAAAGGAAGCTCCAAAATGGCTGCTACCTTTGTTTTCCAACTGTACCAGGCTGTTGGTCCGGTTTAACATCAAAAGAAAGCCACAACAGTGGTTGCCCTCGTTATACCTCATATGACTACCATGCCAGACAAATACTGAGATGTCAGCCCTGACACTAATGAAGCTTACACTGCTTCCCCACTGTACAATGAGACAAGCAGGAGAAACGTTGTAACAAGCCAACTAGCTCCCTGTTGTGTTACACTGTAAAAAGCCAGATATTTGGCTGTTATTACAGTGTAATAATGGCTGCTCCCTTCTATGTTCTGTGTTATAATGTAAACAGTTAAAGCAGACCCACACCAGTTTCCTAGCTAATGAGTGTGGAGCCGGCCCAGACTGCATTGTGACAACAGGCTCGGGGGTCATCCAGATTGCTTGGGGCACATTGACCTCCACAATGCCCACAATCCTTATCTTAACCACAATCCTCGGCCGAAAAGCAGCCCCGCGACTGGCCACTGTTCACCGGGCTGCATTTTGGATGAGGATCTCAGGTCAATGCGCAGGGGCCGCAGCAATCTGGATGCCCTCCTCTGGCCTGTATTATCTAGGAAATGGCTGTGGGTGAAAAGCTGTGCGAATAGCCTCTGTTTCACAATTTTACTTCTGCTGGCACTCACATTTTTGTAAACTTTGGGGGTGGTAATGCTGACAGAATGTGAAGGGAAACTGATTATATTCAGAATAAAAAAAAATCTCATCTTTGAGTTTTATTATAAAGGGACTGTCCAGGCTAGTGGAAAATAAAAAGTTAAACTCATCATTTGTTTGCTCAATCGACCACCTCCCCAGAGTCTATAAGAGTCTATGGGTGGTAGTTTCCCTCTATTTGGGGCATCCCAAATTGAGATGTGCCATTGTGTGAGACTCTGGAGGTCACCAAATATAATCATCTTTTGGCCCCTCCTGGCCAGAGTTGCACCCCTCTGCTGCAGGCTACACCCACGGCATTTCTGTTAGATAAATATGGGGCTCCCATGCTGGTGACACCCCTCTGCTCCCATTGACACCCATGGTATTTCTGTTAGATAATTTGGGGATCCCGTGCTGCTGACACGCCATCTGCTCCTATTGACACGCTATGAATCTATAGTATTGATGTTTTTTTATCTAGTGTGTTAAACCAGACCTTCACCCTGAATAAGAGTCTATATTATATGTTTCCCACACCCTGTACATACAGATTGCTCACATTAAAAATCATCCTACATGCATCTACTGCATGTTATGAGCCTTTAAACATCCAAGATGGTGGCTCATGGAGTCTCAGGCAGCCTGCAAACAATAAGTGTCTCCTGACTGTGCTGCTCTGCATTCTGGGATTGCTGTCCTTTTCCTCACCCCAGCTCTGCTCTGTCTATGCAAAGCACAGCTATAACCCGCCCCCCTGCACTTTTGCCCTCTCTCCTCTTCTCAGTATGTGATACTACTGAGCCAAAATGGCAGCGCCCATATCCTAGAGTCCTGAACAGAGTTGCTGCCCAGTGGGGGAAGCAATAAAAAGTAAGTGACTAAAAACATTAATATTAATTTTAGATGCTGGGGGATAGTTTTTTAAGGGTTTGATCTTTTCCTTAAATGATGCTGAAGGTCCAGTTTAAGCCTTCTGTCCAGTTTATATCTGCCCCAGCAAATATATTTAGACAGAAGACAACTGATACAAAAATTAATAAATGAATTGTGACATATACATAAAGCCTGCACATAGTAATAGTAAACATTTTGTAGTAGTCTTTCATTTGATATATACTAGAATGTACTGTAGCATTGATGTAATGACAAAACAAATGAAGTGAATGGTTTACCCAAAGGAAAGTGATCACTCTGATAGACATTATCACCCCTTCCTCAAGCGAGAAATTATTTTTATGTTAGCAAATGGGTGTTTTATGAAAGAATCATATTTCTTTACCTGCAGTCTGTTGCTATTGGCAACTGTACACCAAGGTCTACAAGAAAAGAGAAGTGAGTCCTGTACACACAGAATACTGCTGCTATGGCCGCTGCTGAAGTAAAGAGCTCATTCAACCTTACACATGACCAGCAGCAATGATCTGTGAGTACAGGGTCACTGCTCTCTTCTTGTAGATCTTGGTGTACAATACAATTGTAATTATCCCAGCCTGTCACCTCATTTAATTACAAAAAGTATCACTATCCTATTGGGTTGTTATTTGTACCTACAGCAGCTGACCTGAGTAAAAGTTCCCTTCCCCCAACTCCTCAAATACAATTGGCAGCCACTTCTGACTTTACAAGATACAATACTATCCCTTGGATAGCATTACAATATTTCATGGTGATTAAGTCCACTTCCCTTGGCATTTTTGAAAATGTATATTTTTTGTGCCAAAATCACGTCCTTAGTTTGCTGAGCTGATCTAGTTTTTTTATTTTTTCTTACATTAGCAAATGTGTTTTTGCTTTGTTACTGGTGGATATGTGTTCAAAAACAGACTTTAATCACACAGCGTCTGGCGCTTTATGCTACAGCGACCAGATTTAGAGCACCTGACGCTCTGTGATTTTTGTTGAATATGGTGTGGGTCATTGAGAGTCGGTCGCACTGAGCTGGCACTACCTCAGCGCTGTACACCTCATTCATCAATGCCAGCCAGGTTACTTCAGCGACTGAGGCACTCAACACCCGCTTACAGCATCTACTAGCGGTCGCTCTAAGCGCCGCTATACAGACGCTCATCTGCCGATACCTGGCGTTAGTAATAAATCAGCCTCCACATTTTCCAATTGTTGGGAATCCAACAGCCGCTGTGTGCCTGAATTCCCTTTTTTGAGCGCCTCTTGGAGCACCTGGTATTTTTTTCATAAATTTTGCCAGCTTGCGGCACTCGGCTGGCGCTAGGTGTAGCTGGCGCATAGGTTTAGGTTAGCCATGAGCTGCAATCAGTGCCTGGCTGGGAGCGCTACAGGTGACAGAGTCGCTGGGCAGCAGCTGACATAGTGGTGCAGGCGCTGCTGAGCGCCTTGGACAAGGCGCTCAAGTAGTGCCTGCACCAATAATAATGAATAAGCCTCCAAGTCTTTACATCAAGAAGAGAGACGTGATTCTGGACGCACAACACTGATGCTGGGCGTTTGTATGGGTGTGTGAGCTCCCCCACCTCTGTAGCAGTCATAGCAGCAGTGTTCTCTGTGTACAGGGCTCAGGTCTCTCTTGTTGGTGTACAGACTTGGTGTAAGTCAACAATGGCAACAGATTGCAGATAGAGAAAATTACTTTCATAAAACACACATTTTCTATTATAGGAAAAAAAAAATTAAAACATTTAAATGGACCTATAACCAGTATAAGTTACATTCCTGGTGATGGGTCCACCTTTGCTCCTTGTCCCTGGGGTATCCTAATTTGCAGGAGATGCGACCACACTGGGGCCCAGGCGGGGAGGCCCATTGCTGCGTCTCCACTTTATTCATCATATTTGCACTCATCCTGCATCATTTAGAGAAAGGAAGCAACAGGCCGGACCTTGGAATATTTCCTACACCAGATGCCTCGGCCTCTCTGTGGCCGTGCCTGCTCCCACGCCTAGCCTTTCTCCCCTCCTGAACAGCGTGCTGGGGATACGGCCAGCTAGCAGCCCCTCATCACAGTGGCACTTTTGAGAGCACCAATAGGCAATCTCAAAAAGAGCCACAGGGCGTGGTTTTGGTGGTGGAAAAGCCTGGTTTTCTTTGAAAACCGGGCCACCACTGAGCAGTGCCTGGCTTCTTGGGCGGAGACCGAAAGATGAGCAGTGGACCCAGAAATGGGCTTAAATGTATCACCCCTGGATTTTACTCCATATTCCAGGGAATATACTTCAACCTTGGTGGGGGTTTTATTCAGTTTGGGTGTATAAGTGATCCCTCCTCTCTAAGCTAACGTGTTGATATATTTCACAACTTAATGATTCTTCTTTAGGTTTCATGTCTCAGTATACTCTTTAATACCTGGTAGTCAGAAGTTGTTTTGGGTTATTAAGAAACACTGAATGCTCCATTGTGAACAAGAAATAGGAATATTTGTCCTTTAATACCATTCAAGTATTGGTAACAGTAACTTTTAACAAGTTTCACGTCAGCTCATTTGGATTCTAACTGACAGTGAAAGATTCCTCCTATAAGTAATGGAGAACTCGTGGGATTTTTCAATGACGTCTGTACATTCCTTTGCAGCTTGTTCCCAAAGGACAGTAAATCCTTCAGATACTTCCTTCCATTTTTATGTTAGAAAATGTTCCAATCTGCATAAAATATTCCTTTTTTTGCTTGGAAGATTCCAAAAAGAATTAAGAGTAAATTATTCGCACAGCTCACTATTCATAGCTTTACAGTTTAGCACAAAAAGGTACTGAGATGCGAATTGAAAATATGATCATCAGTCTACCTTTAATAATTAATTGTTGAATGTTTTAGCAATGCTATGTATTTTTTATACACGTGAAAATGTAATCTTACACAATGTGATTAAAAATAATATATTTGCAAATTATTTATGAACATCCATAATGACTGTTTTTTATAGGTTAATTCTCTGCAAAGGCCATGTTTATACGTCATATATATATTTCAATGTGTTGTTCTCAATCATTTCCACTTCAGTATACACCTTTACAGTATATGCTCAAGTGTAGCTCACCTCCCTGCTGGATCATTGTTAGTCTTGATCTGAAGTTGGTTGTGCATATCCAGCCCCTGTCCTGTGTTTGGCACTTGGTCTTATGAGTTGGGTTCCTGTTGTCCTGTCTCTTATTGTTGTTAAGCCACCGGTTTCACTTATCCTGATTCTGGCACCACAAGAGGACTGCACAGGGCTTGTGCATCCCCTCCACCTGAGTATAGGGCCACACTTAACTGAGCTTCCTGGTGGCACAAACTGGTTGACTCATTGTTCTGTTACCTGTTCCTACTCTGTACCTCAGCTACCTGTTCCCTGTCCTCTCAGTGTCTGTCCTGGGATTAAATCTTGTTTTCTGGCTGCGATGTTGGCTGCTATTTAGTTGAAGGGGGTGTGTGGTTACAATAAACTCTGGGAAAGTAGAAAGTCATGTTTCAGGAGGAGACAGACCAGGCAAACTACGTATACATAAACTTCTAATAATTGAGCTGTTTGACGTAAAAATGATTATACTTGAATTGTGAAGCTTGATAGATGCTCTAGCCCAGGGGTAGACGATCGGGGCAATCTTCCTGTGTGCAAAGGCAATTGTGTATGTGAAGGGTGCCCCTATTCCAACCAGCTTTCGACAGAGGAGTCAGCACTGTAAGTGGTACTAACCATATGCTAGGCCCCCTTTACCCTCCCCCCTATATTAAGCTGTCGATTCTAATATTGTGATGGGTGGGAATTGGGGAAATTATATTTCCTTTTAACTTTGAGAGCTGCTGTAATTCATCTAGAAACTGCCCTGCTCTAGACATTTTCTGAGCATTCAGAGGATGAATAAAAGTAATTCCACGTTAGAGAGCAGTTATAATGCATTTATGGGACAGCTGCCAGACATCTTTGATAGCCATGTAAATGCTTTGACCAATAGTTAGGAGTCAGATTAGAGTATTTATCAAGCTTAGCAATGTAAAACCACATAGCTTAAAGTGATTGGCAAGGCAAAATTAAAAAAAATAAATATCAGTAGCTTACCTTACATTAAGTCCCTCCAGCACTCTCCTACCTGCTGTGGAGGTCTGCTTAGTGAGGAAATCATGTCCTCATTCAGCTTTCAGTCCCCACTCCGCTGAGCTGGTCCTTCATTCAACCTTCAACCTGGACCGAGAACGAAAACACCCCCTACTTCCTCCCCAGACTTTTTGATTAGCTGCCTCTCTCTGTAGCTATGAAACCCCACCCTCCTCTCTGGTCACACTATGTGCTTGCAGACTGGAGACGCTCTTAGCCTGCAGCATCTCTCACCCCCTTTTTCTGGTCACACTATGTGCTGGCAGTAATACCTAGAGGCACAACAATGCACTTATTTTTTACTATGATATATGTAAAGCACACAGTGTGCTTACATCACATCACTGTTTCCACACCCACTGTTTCTCCTCATTTTTTCTCTGCATCTCCAATGCTCTAATGCTTCTAAGGATAACTTAGGAACTACAGGGTCTTTTTGAAAACGGATTGAAGTTTAGGACAGTGCAACGTGTAGCCCAGGACAATGGCACAACGGGCTTGCCTTTAGTATAACTTTAAGGTGCGGTCCCCTTATAGCTGTCAATTTTCTTGGCACATGTGTTTGGAGAAAGTACAGTATACTTATAGCAGCAGGCTTTTAAATGCCTATATACCTTTTACCAGTGATTTCCCAATGTAAAAGACCTTACTCCTGGTACATTTGAGTCAGTCTGTAAGACTGTACTTTTATGTCACCACTACAGGTCATGTATAAACATGTTAAACAGCAATAGTCCCAAAACTAAGCCCTGCAGTACTGCTTTTACAGAATTGGTCAGATCAGTTTACCAGAAATTAACTGCCATTTCAACGCTCCTTTAGTCAGTTCCCTGTTGATGTACATATTGAAATATCAACCAGTTAACGTAAGGAGGAAATTCATGCTTTTTGTAACTCCGCAGCCACTCTGCCCTTCTTCTGTGCTAAGGGCATTAAAATAATAGAACAACTCATCTGATCACTGCAATCCTCTCCTGATTCCAGGTGGAGGAGGGGTACTCTCAAAGCCATAGTTCCAGAAGAGAGGCTTTCGTGCTAAGGGTGTTATTTAAGAAACTCTAACGCCTGGTAGCAGTCGGTGAACACTGGGTGCTGTATGTAAAAATCACATTTAAGAAAGTGAATGTGGTGAGCGCCTCTAAAAGTGTCATGTAGCATCTTATGTATTACTAGCTACGGCTAGTTAGTGTATAGCGCCGGGGCTCTAGGTTCAGCCGCGCTATGTAGTACCTGTCGCTCAGTAGTGCTCTCCTACACATTTCAATGGTGTTTCATTTGGTTGTGTTTAAATAGCGCGTTGCTAAAGTAAACTTTACATTTTTGACTCAAATCATTGTGTGGCCTCCCCTGTCCTGCAAACAAACACTTTTATTTTTTGGGTTTTTTTCAAGCAGAATTGTGTGTGTAGGTCTGCCATTGCAGTGTCATTGTCACAGTGTTAAAACAATGTCATTCCATATGTTTTTACTGTGGTGCTGGTGTATACGTATTGAGAAACAGACTATTATCACATAGCTTCTGGCGCTTAACGCTATAGCGCTGGTTGTGTGTAGTTTTTTCTTGAATACGGGCTTCAGCTCTGAGCGCTGTACACACTTAACTGGTGCTACCTATCGTTCACTGCAGCGTTGTCCTATTGTTAGATGTAGGGACACCACCTAGTGTTCGCATTTGGCTCTGCAGTGAATCAGGGAGAGCGCTTCTACAGCGCCGTGCAGACATCACATTTATCACTGCTGGACAGGATAGTACCTCGTCACTTGTCCGCCACGCTAACCTAGGTCACAGCGCCCAACAACCGCTTGCAGTGCCAACTAGTGGTCGCTCTAAGCGCCGCTACATAGACGGTCACATGCCAATACGTGGCACTAGTCTTAAATCAGCCTCTAAGTCTGGTGGGTGTTTATGGAGAGCAAGCCAAATATAACAAGGTGGAAATAACTCTAGACTGAAATTAGGGGATTCAGGCATTTTTATACAATTAATCTGGCTATTTCTTTCACAGAAAGCCATAATAAGACTGAAACCTAATAATGTCATATAGAAAATAATGTAATTCAAACTAAACATAACAGTAATGTAGGGCTGACCTTCTTTTTAAATGTATCCCCCATAGAAAGTTAAGAGGGTATGTGTCCACAGATGCAGCATATGTCCCCACATAATAAAGTGTTATCCAGTTTTGGAGAGTATTTCATAGAAATAAAATATCTATCACACTGTGAAAATGATGTACTACAGTACACCTATAGGACTGTCCTGTCCCATAGCAGTGTTTAGTGGGGTACTATTTTGAAAGCTCTCAAAACTCAATCCCTCTAGAGGCTCTAAAATTATTTCAATACCCCCAAATATTGGTGGGGGACATTAATCTAATTTGCCATGTTTTAAAACAAATTATAAACAAAACTATAGATTCCTGCAAAGCATTGACAGATTTACACATTTCATCCTTTTTCCATTGCCAAATGTATCTGTTTTCATTTGTCCACTGTCACTGGGCTTTAATTTAAATTGCATGTTTGATATAATATTGCAAATATAATTTCATTATTTATGTCAATTACGGTAGTAGGGTTGTGGTTTTCTGCACTCTCCGTCTCATTATCTCTGAATGATGATTTTTAATTACACACTTTGTTGAATTACATGTCATATGGACATGGATTATTAAGGACCTGCTTAATAAAAACAAAATTCTAATAATTGTTATTTTTTTAACTTGGCTGGGCTGGTCAATGAAAGCTTTAAAATAAAAAAAAGCTCTAAAATGTTATTTGAGTGCACTGGTATTGTGCTATCATTTTTCAGGTTTATAAATTTTGTTCCACAGGTTTTCCTTAACAACTTTTTCAGCATGGAAGTTGGGTTCGCTATGCAGTAGCATACTGCCGCTACTTGCCAACATTTGCAGGTAGATTTAATTTTAGGATCAGTAAGAGGCTTGATCCTGATTTACTACATCTTTCTTGTGGTTTGTGGCTTTACCTTCTATCCTATCTGTATCATGGCTGTCAACAACTAGAATTTTGTGGAGGTCAACATTCGCCACCATTCTGTCCCATGGAGTCACTCCAAATTTTTGGATATTTGAGAGCATTTTTCCATCCATCTGCTGTACTTAAAGGAAAAAAAGGATGTCTCTTAAAGTGAGAGTTGCCTCGTCTGGGAGGTTGTCTCCACCTACACGGGGAGGCTGATTCATTACTGGCGCCAGGTATTGGCAGATGAGCGTCTGTATAGCGGTGTTTAGAGCAACCGCTAGTATATACTGTGATCGGCTATCGGGCGCTGTAACAGAGCACCTCAGTTGCTGTAGTAACCTGGCCGGCATTGATGAATGAGTACACCAGTACAGCATTGCAGCGAGCGAAAGGTAGCGCCAGCTCAGTTTTTGTGCTGATTTCGTATTTTTTCAAATTTTCCCGCTCTCTTATGAGTGTGCGAGGGATTCTATGCATGCATTGAAAACCTTCTGTAAAGTTTCTGTCCGTTCGTATGCCAGAGTACGAGTATGAGGATGTCATTTTCCATCGTGACTTTTCTGTTTCATTTTCTCAGGTTACAACGTAGCCTTTCGTTTTTGCCCTTTTCACATCATATCCTCCCACGAATCCTTTACGTTTCCCGATACATTCTGTTTCACTTTTACAAAAAATAATCGTCCAGACGGAAATCCTTACGATCTTGCGCCTGTGCATTACAAACTTAAATCATTAAAGTGCTCGCCTACATATTTGACACCGTCACTTCTACTACAATGTTTAGTTAAACCACTTAGCACTATCCTCCATCTTCCCTTTTGGACCATTAAAGGTCACCCAAACCACTTAGCACTATCCTCCATCTTCCCTGTTGGACCCTTAAAGCTCACCCAAACCACTTCACGGTTAGGTTCTTCTTCCATTTTAGGCCCCTAAAACTTCCTGTCATCTGAATCTTCATCTCTAAATATTTATTTGACCCTTCGTTTGGTGTTAATGTATTTGTGTTAAAAAATGATACCGAAACGTTGATTTTGGTTTAGTTTTTTTAGTTGAAGGCCATTTTTTGGGCCCATTTGTATTTTTTTTTATCAAAATTTAAAACAATTTAAAAACCCAATAAAATTTAAAATGTGTAAAAATTACAAATCTTTAAAACTATTTACATAAATAAAAACAGTGACAGGACCCAGAACACTATTCTTCTTCTGTTGTCCCCAACGAGTCAACCAGCTGCTGCATATCGGCCACCAACTCAAGGACCCTTCGATTCATTTCTTCAACTCTTGCCCATGTGGTCCCTGTATAAAATTGAGACAAAAACATTATTTGGCGACAAATACATGTTTCTCACCTGTGGCTGCAATGTTTGTTAGTTGCCAACCTAAATAATCACGACATATGTTAGTCTGCTAAGTCATTACTCTAAGGAAGTGGCCAGAGGTCATTCTGGTAAGTAATTACTCTAAGCAAGTGGGCACAGATCATTCTGGTAAGTCATTACTCTAAGCAAGTGGGCAGAGGTCAGTCTGGTAATGCCATTGACTCTGGCTTTATGAATCTGGGTGATCATGTCACTTAACACATACTGCAAAGAATGACATTACAACTTACTTGGTTGGCGGCCGACGGATGCCCGTTGGGGACAACCCTACGTCCTGGGCCCTGCCACTGTTGTGAAGTAGAGCCTGTTGAGACATGGCAAATAGGGTCAGTTCTAATGTCTTAGTCAACAGTAATCAAATGTCATTTTCAATGTGTGTGTCACATCACTCACCTTCTCCCTGTGCCTCCTGGGCGAGATCTGCTGCAGCCTGCGCATCTTCACCCGCTCCAGAAGCATCTACAAAAACAGATTAAGGGAATCAGCTTTGGTGGAAATTGCATGTATATGTGTGTGCGGTTACATGAAGAGTCACATACCAGAGGCTCCCGCATGCGTTGCTGGGTACGACTCCCTGCCCACGCCATGCCGCCCCTCCTCTGTGGAAAGATCCAGGGGCTGGTCGGAGGACCCAACAGAGGAGGGGTAGGACCGTCGCACTGGAGATCCACCACCTTCACTTCCAGCTGCAGACTCATGCAGCACTGGTCGGCCTGTGCTCCCTATTATATGCCTCCTCGGCTGCATTATGGGGCCAGAGGACGGGCGTCAACAGCCACGGAAGGAGTGGATAGCCGGAATCACCTGCCAAAATGTATTAAGAAAAACATAAATTACACATTGCTCAATAAATGGAATCCCCTAAACGGGCCATCAACATTACTAAGAGCCTAGGTCACATTTGCTACACAGCATGAGCATACATAGTGTACAGGCCCTTTAAAAAAAAAAAAATTCAAATAGATGTGGGAAAAACATCCAAGATGGCGGATGAGGGCCAATCAGCCAGACTGCTAACAGGTATTGGGTTAGGACTGTACTGCTCAGCATTCTTGGATGTCTTAACTTTTCAGGACCCTGTATCTGCTTTGTATAAGTCCAAAACAGCTCTAACCCGCCCCCGGCACTTTATCCTGCTCTCCTCTACTCAGTAAGTGTAATGCATCTACTCAAAGATGGCGCAAACCCTAGGATAAATTCAAGTACATAATTTAAGCAGAGTGTGTGGAAGACTAATTATTACTTTACTCTAAATTCCATTTCCACATTTTGCTAATGCAGGACTAACATTTGGCAAGGCTTTGTTGCTTGAAAAATCTAATTGTTAAGATCGTGTTTCACAGGTAAACAAGGTGTTCAAATAGGCATAGTTTCATACATGGAACACAAATTAAATTCCTAGCCATACATATCCAAAAAAAAGGACGTTATTGGGGCAACTTTTTCCTTGGTGAACACATGTGACATTTATATGCAACTAAATACAGTCCATGGTTCCACAGGGACTCTTTAAAAGGAGGGAACACTTAAAAGGAGGGATACAATAAAATGTGGCCTAACTTACAAGGAGGAATAAATTACAAGGAGGGAATAATTACAAGGAGGGAATATTTTAAAGTATTAAATAATTCAAAGGAGTGATTACTTACAACGAGGGAATATTTACAAGTAGGAAAAAATACAAGGAGGGATTAATTGCAAGGAGTGATTATGTAAAAGGAGGGATAAATTAAAAGGCAGGATAAATTACACGGAGGGAATAATTAAAATAAGGGAAGTATTTGCAACGATGGATAACTTACAAGGAGGGATTAATTTCAAGGAGGGACTAATTCGAAGAAGGGGCATTTAACAAGGAGGGTATTTTTTTATTTTTAAGGACATTAAAACCAAAAAATAAAAAAAGGACTGATTGAACCTGCCTGTATATATACTCGTCGACTGCCGGAGGGACCAGGGCAACGTGGGTGCAGTCAATTGCACCCATGACGTTGGGTATGTCGACGATGTTATAAAATGCCAGCTTAATCACGTTTCTGGCTACCATGTCGTCAGGAAAACAAATATATTTGTGAGTAATGGTAGCCATGCCTTCCAAAAACTTGGATAGTGCGCGGCTCAGCGTAGGCTGGGAGATCCCCACGGAGAGGGCACCCAGCCTCTGGAATGAGCCGTTCGCCAAAAATTGCAGGCAGCCAAGCATCTTGGTCATACCTGAAATTGCTTGCCCCTTCCTTGTGGTGCGGGGTAACCATGGCCGCAGCTCACTATACAACTTATGGAGGGAAGCGCGATTAAGTCTGGTGAGCTCGAACAGCTCAACGTCATGCATGCCATCGATGTGCATGCGTCGCCGCCGGTGCAATCTGGTCTCAGCCCTCCAGACAATTTCAATGCCCATGAGCTGCAGATCCTCATGTTCCTCAAATGCACTAGAGTCGTCCATAGATGCTAGTCTCGAGGTCAAAATGGTCCTGTAAGGGGATCGCAAAGGAAACGGATTTATAGGGTGGTGGTCCGTCGGCAATCAGCTCTCTGAATGAGACGCAAGCCCATAGCAATAACGTAAGTTATCTGAACGATCGAAAAATATCAGATTTGGTTTGGAAAATGACCCGAACTAACGGAAATGTTCAGATTTGCTTTCGTTCATCGAAAGCGCATATACGCATTTGCCCGAATGTTCGTACGAATGAAAAATGAATGAAAAAAAAACACCCACTAAAACTTTCACAGACAGCTACGGAAGTGCAGACGAATGTGCCGCTGAATCGAGCCTCATATTCAACAAAAAAAACAGACAGAGAGTAGGCGCTCTGGAT
Source organism: Gastrophryne carolinensis (assembly GCA_027917425.1). NCBI lineage: Eukaryota > Metazoa > Chordata > Amphibia > Anura > Microhylidae > Gastrophryne > Gastrophryne carolinensis. Next base: position 127,692,455 of record CM051239.1, read on the forward strand.
CTGGTCGCTATAGCATGGAGCGGCAGACGCTGTATGATAAAATTCTGTTGTTGAACACATATCCACCAGTAACAAACCAAAAACACATGGAATTACATTGTTGTAACATTGTAACATTAATACTTTAATGCGAGACCTGTAATGACAATTCTGCATAAAAATATAAAAAATCAAAAAAGTTTTCAAAAATTACCTTTTTTTATACCAGGAGAGGTGACACAATTATTTGAGAGAAAATTTTTTTTTTAAACAAAATACCCTGTTTAAACAGAAGAAAAGGAATGTCAATTGAAATGTATAGGAGAGCGACTTGTATTGACAGGTAATACCTGGCGCTCTGGAAGCTAGAACGCTGACGCTATACGCTGAGCTGCCTGTAATGATGAATCGTACGCTACATGGCGATGTTAGAGTCGCTCACCAGAATCGCCTTAATTAATGTGGTTTTGCTTACAGCGCCCAGCGTTCACCAGACGCTGTCTGTCACTACGAGGCACTACCTGCCACTATCCCTTGATGAATAAACCCCCTAGTGTATAACAAGGAGTAAGGCTACACCAGCCCTGCCTTTCTACATAAGGATTCAGAAAGATTAAAGTAATCAAGAAGGTGATGAACAGCATTTGCTAAACCCCCTTTATACCCCTTGCCAGAGCAAGCTAAACCATGCGACAAATCCCACTGGGCACCCCATGGGAAAGGTCCCATTTCACAAATCTAGACTACTACAACAATTATCTTTCTTTAGCACAATTAAAAATCACCAAAAATAAATACACTAACCCAATAGATAGGATAGCCCCAGCTCCAAAGGCAAATCACACAAAAATTAGAATAGATAGAAATATGGCAATTTTCTAAATGCTTCGCCAGTCATTACAAGTATCCGCCGCATATTCCACATTTACAAATGACAATATGTCATGTTCACCTATCTGCGCCTGTGTTTGCTGTATAGTTAGTTGGGTGAATATAGGCAAACAATTGAGCAGTTCTCCAGCCTTTAGAAGCGAAAAGATATTTTGAGCTTGAACATAAGATAGTTAACTAGTATGTAAAAATCTTTTTTTAACTCATTACATAAAACCTTAAAAAGAGCCAAACACTCTCAAGATACCACACAAATAGTCAGCGACCCATCCTATGCTGACAATAGGGTTGATTCAGAGAAAATCTTTTTCATTTTTGACTCGTTCTGTTTATTTTTCGTTTTGTTTCCGCTGGCGTATGTGTGTGCGCATGATTCTAAGCAGGCAGCGGGAGCCTTCTAATAACTGTTTGTCGCTGCGTAGGCCAACGAGAATGTCATTTTTCTGCTTTCGTTTTTCGTTTACGTTACTTAGGAAACAACGTAGGCTTCCCGTTTTTTTGCTTTTTCCAACGTCGCCTCTAACGGAATATGTACGTTTCCCGTTAGATTCTGAATTCCGCTTTCTATAAATAAACGTCCAGACGGAAATCTGTCCTAACTCACGCATGCGCACACCTAAATTAACTCATTCATGTCCCCGTCTCAACTATTCTCTCACTCACTTCTGCTACAATGCTTACCTCAATTCCTTCGCACTTTGTATTTTCTTCACTTTGCGCACTTAATGCTTACCTCAATTCCCTCGCGCTTTGTATTTTCTTCATTTTGCACACTTAATGCTTACTTCAATTCCTTCGCGGTTTCCATTTTCTTCCCTTTGCACACTTAATGCTTACCTCAATTCCTTCGTGGTTTCCATTTTCTTCACTTTGCGCACTTAATGCTTACCTCAGTTCCCTCGCGCTTTGGATTTTCTTCACTTTGCGTTTTTTTTTCTTATTTCTTCCAACGTTTTCCTGTAAGCAACCCTTAATGTACTTTTGATGGACATAAAAGAAGACCGAAACAATTTTTTTCTTTTGGTTATTTTATTTGAAAATGCACATTATTATTTGCCTTTTTTATTTTGGTTTAGCTTCTTAACTTTTTGTGAACTTTTTTTTTGGAACAATAATAATATTTTTTGAGGAATTAAAATATTTATTTATAAAATAGTATTAAAATTTTTAAAAGTCAGAAACTTTTTAAAAACTATTTACAAATCAATGGCAGGCCCCAGATAATTCTTCTTCTTCTGTGGTCCCCATCGAAGCTCTCAGCTCCTGGATATCGCCCACCAGCCGAAACACAGTCGCTGTCAGTTGCGTCAATGTTGCCTGTGTCGTGTCTGGAAAAAAAAGGAATGAAAATTATTGTTCTGCAAATACATGTTTCACAGCTGTGGATGGAATTATTATTAAAGTTTAGTAAAAGTCATGAGGTCACATGTCATTATGCTAATTAATTCATCAATGGATGAGGCCATATGTCATTATGCTAATAAATTCATCAATGGATGAGGCCATATGTCATTATGCTAATTACATTGGCTAGGGATTCTGGTTTCTTGCTGATGATGTCATGTTCGACATACTCCAAATATTAAAATTAAAACTAACTTGGCTGGTGGACGACCTCAGCTTCGGGGACCACCCTCCGCTCTGGGCCCTGCCACTGCTGGGAATGTGAGGCTGTAGAGACATTTAAAATAGGCTCACTTCTAATGACTGATTGAACAGTAACCAAATGACACTTAGAATGTGTGTGTGTGACATCACCCACCTTCTCCATATTCCTCATGGGCTGGATCTGCTGCTCTCTCTGCTCCCAATCCTTCACCCGCTACATATTCATCTATAAAAAGAGAAGCAGGAAATGAGTTTTGGTTTAAATAGTATGTTCCTGTGTGTGCTAAAATCAGAGTCACATATCGGAGTGTATGGGCTGAGTCGTTTGGTACGACTCCCTGCCCATGCGGTGAGGCCCCTCCCCTGTAAAGAGGTTGAGTGGTTGGTCTGAGCCACCTACAGAGGAGGGGTAAGAGGTTGGCCCTGGAGATGCACCACCTTCACTTGCTGCAGAATCATCCCGCACTGGCCGGACTGCTTGCCTCCGGGTGGGTCTGATCCTATATTCAAATTCGGACACTAGAAAAGAATAGCATTTCTAAATAAAGCCCTACCTTCTGTGTTTGTTAGAGCTAGCATGTATCGGAATGTACTTACTTGAATCGCCGCACCCGGGGCCTCTTCCGCCACTTGAGGTCCGACCAATGCTGGATGATTTGCGTGAAAGTGAAGGTGGTGTCCGTTTCAGTGTCTATTCTGGCCACTATCTCCAGGGCCAACTTCCGCTCTCGAAGTCGCTCCATCATGTCAGTTGACTAAATGACATTCCCCTTCACATTTCTAGCCTTAACCTATCCTTCTAGATGCAAGTTAGCTAGTTACTTCTCTTTGGCACGAAGTTTAAATCACTTTTAAAAACAACTGTTTCTTCCTGCGCTTCCTTACACTTACGAGCATAATTATATCTTGTTGTTGGCGGGTGAAGATCGTGGGCGCCATCTTATTTCTTGTCCGCAGCAGATACGTAGTGCCCCAGCGGTTTCCGGGATGCGCACGGCTGGATGCACACGTACGCGTAAGAGTCATACCCATTCATTAGTATTTAAAGGGTAATGGACACACTCTCTCTCTTTGTGAATGTCATCATGGCACCAAAGAAAAGTAGTGGCAAACAACCACCAGCCAAGGAGTGCAAGACAAAAAGGGCGGAGCGACATGAGGACACATCCTTAAGACCAAGCACTCGGGCCCACAAATCAAGTTTCAAGGTGCCGGGAACGCGGAGCAAAAGTGGCCACCACAAGGCTACATTGGCCCCAACTCCTGGCCCATCCAAATCTGCCAGCACCAGGAAAAGGAAAGAAACTTCCTCCAGGAAGAAGGCTCCCCACCCAACCACATCGAAAAAGCAAGGGAGCACGACTTCCAAGGGGAAAAGGAAGCAGAGGCTGAGAAGCCCGAGCCCCCCAAGCACACCCTCTCCTGCTCGCCCACATTTGCCACTGGAACACGTTCAAACAAGCAAGTCCTATGCTACATCCACGGCTGCAAGTTCTGTTGCCACCCAGCCAATGACCCCCAGTCCAAATGCCAGCCCAGTCCATTCTTTTTCAAGCGATGTGACAGCCTATTTTTCCCCACACACTCAGGCAAGAATGTCCCCTGAATTGACAACAACCAGGGGGGAGCCAGAACAGCAAACATTAGGCCGAACCTTGCAGTGAGGGCACTTGAGCGGGCACTTTGGTGAGGCACAAACACTCACCTTGGCAAGTGGGCTAACAGTGCATTTTGTTGAGCTATATGGGCGCAATTCCAAAGCTACTAGCAAAGTGCGCAAAAACCAAATCTGGGAAGACCTCACCAGACAGGTGAATGCAGTGGGGGACGAGAGGAAAGATGTTGAGCAGATCCAGCGCAAAATTTCTGACCTAAAATATGCAGTAAGGAAGAAGCGGAACAAATGCAGAAATCACGGGTGTCACGCTCTGGTAACTCCAGCCCTCTAGGTAAGCCCTCAACCCCCAATCTCCGCAGCCAGCTTCACCTGTAGGGGCCCCCGCTTGGCAGGGACGCAAAATACTCCTGCCCGGGATCGGTTGCCCCCAGGACTTCAATGGCTCAAAGGATGAGAGCTTACTGGTAAGAGGTCTGAAGAACCAATGGCTAAGAGCGAGTGTAGCGGAAGTCCAGAACCAGGCCAGAGATTGACACGGGGAAGTCAGAAATCGTAGTGGTACAGAGGGAAGAGGCAGCTCGAGGTCAAGGTACAAAGCAGAGGTCGGCAATGGAGATCAGATTGAGAATAGTCGGTTCAGGCAGAGGTCGGCAACGGAGATCAAACAAGAAATATCACAAGACTATGCAGGGTACAAGGCGCTATCACAGGCAATTCCCAACTGAGGGGGAATTGCTTTTATAGGGACAGACAGGGGAGGGGAAGTGTAGGTGATTGGTGCACTTTGGGATAACACCCAGGATTGGTCTGCAGGGCTGAGAGGGCGCATACCTAAGTGGTTGGTGAACTTTGGGTTTACCCCCAGGATTGGTCTGCAGGCTGAGAGGGCACCTCCCTAAACTCCTAGGGCTCATTGGCCCTTTAATTTAAACATTCCCCGCGCGCGAGCACGTCCAGAGGACGAGGAAGCGGGGGGCGTTTTTGCTGCTTGTTGTAGTGACCACAATTAAAAATTATGTTTATTGTCTTATTTTCAGGTTGCAAACAGGCGGAGGCTTCCCCACAAAATTGCAATCTACCAGAGCAGAGGAAATTGTCTTGGCTTTGATCCACCCCACAGCATTACAGGGGCTCTCTGGCACATGGGACATGGACACCCAGGAAATTTCTGCAGGTTAGTAATGATTTTTTAAATGAGAGTTATTGTAAACATTTTAAATGAGGTTCACACGCAGATAACAACACAGGCCCCTAGGGAGTGTGTTTGAGGGGAGGTTAATGTTGTAGGCGGGTGTTGAATGGCTGAAGAAGGGGGTTAATGATGGACACTCTCCCAGGGTGCAGCAGTTCATGGTCCTTAGAAAGGTTTTCAGTCTATACACGTCCTTCACCATGATTTATGTAAATGAAAAAACAATTTTGGTTACTAAACCAATACCATCTTATGTTAATATTTAGACAATTTGTGATCACTTACTTTTTATTCTTTCTACCACTGGCCTGCAACTTTGTTTAGGACATGAGGATATGGCCGCACACATCTGGATTTAGAAGCATCACACTTAGTGAGGAGATGAGAGTAGGATAAAGTGCAGTGGGGTGGGGTTGTGGTGGGGAGTGGGGTTCTAGTTGTGCTTTGGGCAGACAAAGTTGAGCTGGGGTCAGGGAAAGGTCATCTTTCCAAGAATGCACAGCAGCACAGTCAGAAGGCAAATGCTATTTGCAAGCTGACTGTTGGCCCCTAAACCGCCATTTTGGATGTGTAAAGCCTTCTAACATGCAGTACATGCATGTTTTTGGATTTTAAGGTGACCCATCTGTAGATACAGGTTGAGTACAACATATAAGATAGACTCTGATTCATTGGTATGGTCCACGTTAACCATTGTGGGAGTTGTGATTCCTGCTTTGCCCCGTGTGTTGTAAAGCATATCTACTCATCAGGCTCATAAGGGATGTTTGTGTGTTTACGTGCCTTTCAATTTTAACCCCAGCTCAGCATCATGCCTCTGCAAGTGTGGAAGCCTCCTCCAGTTTGACCATGCCATCTACTTCTCTGCTGCCTAGCACACAGGACCAGCTAGATAGGGTAAGTGTACTGTGCTGTAACTGGTGATGCATGTGAATTAACAGGACAAATTGTTCACAAATATAATTCTCAAAAAAGCTGACACATTTTTTCACATGTCCCAACAGACTCCCCCACTAATGGATGTTATCCAGCATATGGAGGAGGAGGAGGATGCCAGCCGGATTATACCTTCTGCAATTACCCCCTGGAACCTAATCTGCCACTGCCCCAGCATCCTACTGCACCAAATCCTCTGCAGCAGAGTGAAGTTGAATGCATGCTGCCAGCCCATTGTGGCCAGAGAGTGACCCTACAGTCCCCAGTGCTAGCTCTGCAGCAGAGGTTTTGCCTAGTACATCTGGTACTGTTGCTCGGCCTAGACCTCCTGCATCTGCAGGCGCTCAAACCCGGGCAATTGGAAGACGCAGTCAGCAACGTCAACCAGTTTCCCAGGGGAGGCGTGTGCCAATCCTGGATTCAGCATGGTGCCATGACAGCTGTTACTTTAGGCAGGTGACTCAAAGAACCGCAGAGCAGATTACTGCACAATTTGAGACCTTCAATAATAACTTCACCACCATGCTGACAGAATTTAGGACGAGCAACAGCCAGATGGCAGAACAAATGACCACCTTAAATAACAACTTCACCCCCATGCTGACAGAATTTCGCACTAGCAACAGACAGATGGCAGAACAAATGGCCACCTTAAATAACAACTTCACCGCCATGCTAGATGAATTTCGCACTAGCAACAGACAGATGAGCAGTGGCAGATTATGAATGCCACACATACCCAGGTATTGGGCCACCTCCAAGGCCAACCCCAACATTATTATGGCCATCAAAAATATTAAGAATTTCACCTGGATCTGCTCAACATATTTCCTCTCCATCCCAACACTATTGACCTGTCTGGTGAGCGCAACCAAGATTTTGAGGTTGATGCCTTGTTGATTTGGAATTTCACCCATAAAGCTCATTATAGTGCTCAGATACCCTACTAGCCAATGCCTGAGTTTGAGCCTCAGTCAAGCGCCCGCTCAAGCTCCCACGCAGCAGACTTGGGCCTAATGAAATGCTGGCTGAATCATCCAGTTTGTTGGCAATATTGGGGGACATTCTTGGCTGAAGAACATCATCATTTGGCCATGGAAAAGATTGGACTGGACTTGCATGGGGGCTGGCTGTCATAGGCTGGAAAAATAACTTGCAGTCCTAGAGTTTGCAGACGACCCTGGCCTTGCAACATTGCACTGATGAAATGTGCCACAAGCAGGAGAGGGTGTGTATGTGGCCCTATGTATTCCTGGCCTACTATTTCCCTTTAAGGTCGTGCTCCCTATGGATCTGGATGTTGGTGGGCGGAGAACCTTCGGCCTGGAGTAAGTTAGCTTAAAGCTCCTGGATGTGGGCAATTTTTCTGGGCCAGGAGTCTGGCCCAATGTATACTTACATTTGCAAATGGATGTCCATAGAGTCTGCGAGTGCCCTTCCAATAAAATGTTAGATCTTTACTGTAAATGTATGGAATGGGACTTTATCTGTTCTGCTGCATTTATGTTTGTCGGCTTTTAAAATTAATGAAGGTTTGTAATGAAAAACAGGATAAAATAAACTGCATTACGCTCAAATCAGGTGTAACTTTTTTTGTAATGAATTCATTACAAAATTTTGAAACCAAAAAAAAAACACTTCAGATATAAAACAAATAGACAAATAACACAAAAACAATATGAAAAAAAGCCAAATATTAAGAAAAAATTAATTAATTAAGCTGGGCCCGGACGGATTGCCTCAGGGTGCCATCATAATAATCATCCGTTTCCTGCCTGGGTGGAGAGGGGGGCATATCCACATAACGGGGGACCTGCTGCAAAATTGTGCAGCACGCAGCATGCTAAAATTATTTTTATAACCTTGTTGGGGTCATACTGCAGTGCCCCCCCGTATGGTCCAAGCAGCGAAACCACGACTTCAACAGGCCGAAGGCCCTCTCCACTACTGCCTGGGTCTTGCGGTGGGCCTGATTATAGGACTCCTGGGGCGCATTCTGTGAGCGAAGAACGGGCGTCAGGAGCCACGGCATCAGCGGATATCCAGAATCCCCTGAAAACATAACAAAAAAATAACATTAATTACACAGTCTAAACAACATTTTTGTTTAGAAACATAGAAACATAGAAGGTTGACGGCAGAAGGAGACCATACGGTCCATCTAGTCTGCCCTTATGTGTGCTTATCCCAGGCATGTTTAAATTCAGTGACTGTTGATTTTTCAACTACCTCTGCTGGAAGTTTGTTCCAAGCATCTACTACTCTTTCTGAAAAAATAATATTTTCTAACATTGCTCCTGATCTTCCCCCCGACCAGCTTCAGGTTGTGCCCCCTTGTTCTATCATTAAGCTTCTTCTTAAAAACACTTCCCTCCTGAACCTTATTCAATCCTTTCACATATTTAAAGGTCTCAATCATGTCCCCCCTCTCCCTTCTTTCCTCCAGACTGTAAAATTAAGTTCTTTAAGTCTCTCCTGATAAGTTTTAAGTTTAAGTCCTTCCACCATTTTCGTTGCCCGCCTTTGGACACGTTCTATTTGAATAATGTCTTTTTGCAGGTAAGGTCTCCAGAACTGCACACAGTATTCTAGCTGTAGCCTTACCAGGGCTCTATACAGCGGCATCACAACCTCCCTCTTCCTACTGGTGATGCCTCGAGCTATGCAGCCGAGCATCCTGCTTGCTTTTCCCACTGCCTGGATACACTGTCCACTCATCTTGCAGCTATCAGTAATCAGTACCCCTAAATCTCTCTCCTCCGAGGTCCTGGCTAACACAGTGCTGCCCATACGGTACTCAGAGCAGGGATTCCTTCTACCCAAGTGCATGATTTTACATTTAGAGACATTAAACTCTAGTTTCCACAGTTTTGACCATCTATCCAGTAAAGCTAAATCATTTTCCATGTTGCAGACACCTCCACCCTATTACTAACCTTTGTATCATCAGCAAACAGACAAACTTTTCCTACCAAGCCTTCTCCTATGTCACTTACAAATATATTAAAAAGAATGGGGCCCAGGACAGAGCCTTGCGGCACACTACTTGTCATCAGCACTGTACTTGATTTGTAATGTGAGACACATATCTGCTATTCTCCCGCTGTTGCTACTTTCACTTTGTGTAGACATGGCAGGTGGGTGCAAAGGGTTTAATGTAGACAGTTGAATCTACAGTAGTTAAATGCTGACAAAGTGTCAGGGAGAGCAACACAAGGGGTCAAATGCAGAGTGGCAGACTACTCTGCTTTGGCTTCTGACACACAGGGTTCACATGACCACAGTAGTGGAGCCAGAGAAATCAGGTCCCATTAAAAGCCAGAATTTCTCGTTGCAGACTAAATGAAAGTTTGAATATTTTGCTTTCCAGAGACGCCACAAGTAATAAACACAGGATCCTATGACATTCAATTTTTGTCTATTGAGATTTATTTTACTTTCCAATTACAGAACGTCCTCATCACACTGCAGCCATATTACATACCCAATAATTGCCATGCACCTATTTCAGCTCATGCAGGCTGGTAATCACATTGCACAGATGACACATTTATTGCGCAAAAATAAATTCTCTCCATATTGTTTGTTTGTTGCCATTTTCTATCATTTCAAGCCTGTTGACTTGTTACCACAAGGCGAAACCCAGTCCAAGGCAAAAACGATGTAGCCCAGAATTATAGATGCTGTAGCTTAAATTTAGAGGGCAGATATATTCTAATCTATTGTATGCTTCACTATTTTGTTTGCCTTTTCACTGATATAGTATTGTATTGCATGTAGTGAATGACCCTCAGTAGAGTCTGTCCATCTTTGTAACAATATGCAGCTGGACATTCTCTGAGCTCCCATCCAGTTTCCTGTTCATTTGCATAACCCTCTGCTGCTCTTGAAGCTATGTCAGAGACTCTTTGACTCTTCCTGCACTAGTTGTGGCAGCTTGTTTCTGTCTCAGCAAATAAACCAAATGTTCACCCAGTCTTACAGCATATCCCTGTCATCTTTCCATATCATTTCAACTTGGAGAACATTTGGACTAAGGATCAAGGCAGCATGGCATTCCCCTCATCAGTAAAAGGAAAAAAAAAGTAAACTCGCATATCCAGCACTCCCGCTGCTGGCTGGGCTGCCACAGCCACAAGAGGCCAGAAGATGGAGGACCAGCGGACAGGGTAACTGATTTCCTGCCCGATTTCCCTGTCATCCTCACTGTCCTGGCCACCGCAGCTGCTTCTTCTCAGACGTGAGCACACACACAGCATGACGCTCGGCACAGGCCATGCCCACCCGTTGCAAGGAGCAGGGTGTTGGCTCTGTGCTTGCGTCGCAGAAGAAGCAGCGGTGGAGAAGACAGCGAGGGCGATGGGGACATCGGGCAGGTACCCTGCCCCTTCGATCTGGTCACCGGATATGTGATTTGACACTTTTTTTTGCGTGTGAGTGCCGGATATGTGAGGTTTTGTTGTTTTTTTACATTCACCGAAAAAGTTTGGGCACAGATCAGTTTGTAGGGTCAGCATGTCCCTGTGCATCTCTCTGCTAAATATGCCCTATGGCACTGAAGAATTTTCAAGCTAAGCTGTTGCTGTTATGATATGAAAACATATATGATTACCATATAGATGGGCTTATAGCCCTCCCCACGCTAATGTAAGCACTATAGTCCTCAGTATGTGGCCACGCCCACTCCACAGGATTTTCTGCAATCCAGACCAAAGTAAAAGTAAAAGTTACTTTTCTCCTGTTATACAGCCATGCTGCAGCTTTCCATGTGAAAATCAGGAAGGGATTGCTCCAAGTGTCTGCAAAGAAAGGGAGTAACTATTTTTCTTCTTTCTGGCCTGTGTAGTTTTATTTTTTTCAGCCTAAAATAAGAGTTGCAGTGGACAAAGGTGACAAATGTAGAGCTTCAAGACCACTTGACCTAGTTCACAGTGATGTATGTGGTCCCCTAAACCCACCTACACCTGGAGGCAACAGTTACATAGTGACTTTCATAGATAACCATTCAAGAAACGCAGTCACATACCTAATGCAACACAAGGGTAAAGTTCTTGACAAATTACAGGACTATGTAGTAAAGGCAGGTAACACATTTTTAGAGGAAACATATCATACTTCGGAGTGATTATGGAGGTGAATTCACAGGACACAAAATACAAGAGTACTTAATGCTGAATGGAATAGAGCATCAAAATACAGTCCCATACACACCAGGGCAAAATAGGGTAGCTGAAAGAAAGAACAGAACTATGACTGAAATGATCAGATGTATACTAACTCTGGACTACCACAAAAATGCTGGGGTGAGGCAGCAAAAACAGACACTTTTCTAGAACAGTGGAGATAACTCCATATGAGCTGTGGCACAATGAGAAGTCATGTGTAAAACACCTAAGAGTTTTGGATGCAAAGCATTCATCTGCAGTCCAGAGAAATGCACTAAATGCCCAAACAGAGCATTTGAAGGAATCTTTGTTGGATACAGTGATAATGTTAAGGGTTACAGAATCCTAAATCCCAAAACAGACAAGGTTACCACAAGTAACTGCATAACTTTTATTTGAGAGACAATGTGATGACAAGGATGTGATGGAAGTAAGAACAAAAGAGAAAACTGACACTGAGCAGCCATAATCTGTAACTTCTGAACAAACAGTTGTAGTGAGCCCAGAACCTAGCAGTACTGAAGAGCAGACACAAGCAGGCTCAGACACAGAACCAAGGTGCTCAACAAGAGAAAACAGAGGTAAACCACCTGTCTGTCTTTCATGCAAGGCAAGCATTGCTAGTATAAATGGACCTCCACCTTGGGAAGTGGCATATATCAGCTTTCAGAAGTAGAAACTAGTAAATGGATAAAGGCTGCAAAAATAAAATTCATGCATGACACTAAAACATGGACACTTATAGAACTACCACCTGGACGGAAAGCCATAGGTTGTAAATGGACTTTTAAAGTTAAGTACAATGCAATGGAGCGATACAAAGCAAGAATCGTAGTAAAGGATATTCTCAAAAATATGGAGAGGATTATGATGAGACTTTTGTGGTAGTTAAACATGCTACAATAATTACTTTGCTGACAGTATCCACAACAAGGAAAATGCAAACAAAACACTTTGAAGTGAAAGCAGCATTTCTACATGGCAAGTTAACAGAAGACATCTACATGGAATAAACACCAGGATTTAAAGATGGACAAAGGTCAGACCTAGTATGCAAAATTCAGAGGGGTATGTATGGTCTAAAGCAAGCTGCCAGGGCATGGAAATAAATCAAGTGTTTACACATGAGGACTTTCAGAAGGGTAAAGCAGACCCCTGCTTATACACAAAGAAATTGGCACAGATGGATCTATGTGCGCTTTTATGTGGACGATATCCTGATTTGTTTTGAGAAAAGTGGGGATGAGACAGAAATACTACAAACCCTTAATCAGCACTTTGAGACCAAAGATCTTGGAAACATAAACAATTACCTCGGAATTCAGATTGAAAGAGAGGAAGGCAGCTTTCTTCTGAACCAACTGCACAAAATACAAGAAATAATTGAAACACTTGGAAAGGAAGATGCCAAACCAGTAAAATCTCCTATGGAAACCAACTACCTGAAGAATATAAAGAGACAAGATACACCACTACCAATTAACACTCAGTACAGAAAATCAATAGGGAAATTGCTGTACATTACCACCGCTAGAAGGCCCAATATTGCAGCAGCTATTGGAATCTTATGCAGGTTTCAATGCCAAGTCAGATGGGCTGGAATGCTGTAAAGTTAATCATTTTCTATATTAAAGGGACTTTACATTACAAGTATATATAGTTAGTATATAGTTACCAGAAAGTGATGAAAGCATCCTGACAGGATATGTGGATGCCGACTGGGCTGGAGACACCTCAGGTGGCACTGCAGGAGAGGTGGCAATTGGTGGACCTATTTTACCATCCCCTTAGTGGATCAGCAGAAGTCAGGTCAGTGCTGCACACTATCAAGTTTTTACAAAAATTGGTGGCTCAGTGGCTGCAGCCTCTACCCCCCGCTGCAACTTGGCTCCACCCGCATTATAGCAGGAGTCAGGCATAGAGGCTGTAATGATATTGGCCCTTCACAGCAGCCAGTTTTTTTAATCAGGTTCTACAAAGCACTAACTTAACATATGCAGTTCCTGACTAACTGGACGCAGGCCTAGTGCCAGCCACGCCAAAACATCAGCAAAGGGTATAACATGATTCAGCGAGTCCATTCAGTTTAGACCGGCATTCCAATGACTCCCATCACATACAGTATGTCTCTTTCCCCAGGCAGAGAGAGTCCTGAGTGTCCCAGCTCCAGACATTTTCACGGCTCACTCAGCTGCAGCCTGATTAATTAATGCAGAACCCAAACCCCAGGCAGTTAGCTCATGTGATGGGAGGAGTTGGAAACCCACCCTGCTCCAAACCATCTTCAGCACACCAGGTCCCAATACCAGGTTTTTAATCAAAACCTACAGCAGACTTTTTCTGCTGTTTAACTCCCTTGGTGCCTAATGTGGATGAACACATCAATATAGGTGAAATGTGTACACCATTCACCACTTTATCACACTGTCTTCTATATGGCACACTGCTCTATTGGGGAGTGGAATGGCAAATCCTGGGGGGAGGTGCCTTTCTATAGTTAGCTAGATTCACTCCTGCTTTGTAAAATGTGGCCTTTAGGTGAAAAATGAAATTGAAGTGCACATTTTGCAGCTGTTGCTGAATCAACCATTTTAGAGTTTTAATGTAACTCCTAGCAATCCTCTGATTTTCTGGTTCCATTCAAGCTTTATGCAAGTTAACTTGAATTGTTCCTCTTTATATTTGTGCTGTTTAATCACAGGGGTGGCAAATAGAAAAAAACATTTTGGCAGATCGATGTATGCAGGATTACCACCTATGAAGAAAAATACATTGATACTACTCCACACAGTTTATTTCCATTTGAAGAGTATTTTCATTTGAAATTTGTGACACTGGTATTGATAAAACAAGGTGGGTGGGGGGGGGGCAATCAAACAGATTTGGTGAGACAGAGCTTACTTGAGTGAATGCTGCTGCTTTAGGATATGTGTATCAACACACAACATTTTTTTTCTTTAAATGTTTACAGAAAATCCAATGTGCCTGCATGTGGCATTTGCACAGTTGAGGCACAGATTTTTTTTTTAAATATTATGTGACGGGCTTGGCACTGCAAGGATTAAAAGGACCCTTTCTTTTTAAAGTGGATCAAAACCTAGGATAATCAAAAGTTTTGACTATCCTGGGTTTCGGTCCTTTCCCCAGGGGCACCGGGGCGCGGATGATCTGCTATGTGAAACTCCCCAGGACGCCCAAACAGACTCACCTCCCCCCGGTCCATTGTTGCGTCTAAGAGCAGTGGCTCTGATGGGAGCAGATTTACAAATGCCTGGCGCAGGCACGCTCACCCCGATCAGTGTGCCCCTGGGAAAGGACTAAAACCCAGGATAGTCAAAATCCTGTGTTTTGGTCCACTTTAAGTTTTATTTTAGGTGAAAAACAAATGTAGTCCTCTCTTCCCGCAAGGCAACTAGCCTGGGGCTCCTGGCATAGCGGCTGGCATCCCAGGGCTCAGAGACCGTGAGGCTGGCCTTTGGCTGTGCCAGCATACCATCCTCTATGCCCTCCTGTAAAGCTGTCTGTCCAAGGGTGCCCCAAAAATGGAGTGCAGATATCAAAGGGGGGTATCAAAAAGCTACCTGTGAGTACCGAGCATCTGTAATACCCCCAAACCCTTTGAAATAGTACAGAAGTGCTTAGAAGTTCTTATAGATACATCAGTAGTAAATGAGTAGTAAAGACTTAGCTTCTAACACTAAAAAAGAAAAAACCCAATCCAAGATCTGTGTATTGTCCCATGCCAGGTCATGTTGATAGAAGATTTACGCTGACTTCTGGTCCCAACCAGTGTCTTCCCTGCTTGATAGCAGCACACTACTCATCCCTGGTTTGCTGACGTCTGCTGTTCAGTCTTCAGAGGAACGTAACTCCCTCAGATTCTTTTATACCCTGAAAGAGTGAAATACCAAGGCCCTAAAGTATTAAAGCCTCTACCAGAGGTGGGGATGTCATTTTCCTAGCCTAAAGCATAGGCCCTTATTTATCAAGGGATAGCGCCAGGTAGTGTCTCACTAGCGCCAGGTAGCGCCAGCTATCGGCGGCTACCGACTCCAGAACGCCATGCTGCGAACACAATGACGCATTTATCACACTAAATGAGGCTAGCGAGAGCGAGAGCGTCAGCTAGCGCGGGATTCATCATGTTGCAGACTTCAGCAAACAGCGCCGCTGCTAATCCCATCACAGCGCCAGGTATGACCTCTCGCTACCTGGCGCTCTCCAATGCATTTTTTTTTTAAATGTCAGAAATTCGGTGACCACTTCTGCAATGTTATATCTTTTTTTAAGGTAAAAAAAAATTAAAAAAATTTGTGCAGAATTGATATTACAGGTCTGATATTAATGTATTCATATTACAAAATGTTTATAAAAACTTGTTTATTATTTTTTCCCAAAAATAAGGTTGCTTGTGGGTTAAAAAACTCCTTTTAAAACATCGCCGCCAGCGCTCTGGGGTTTAAACATGCATTTCACAGCGCGAGAATTTTTTGAGCGTGATTTGTTAATGAATATGCTGGGAGCCGTTCGCTATGGCCATTCGTTGTCATGCGCTCCCATACAGCGCGGAACCTGTCAAACAGCGACTCCTAACCCCGTATTCAACATTACCACACACCGACTGAGTCGCTGTCAACAACCGAACAAGCACAAGCACAGCGAATACTAGCCGGCGCTGTGAAAATCACGCTACTGTCGCTCATCTGTCGCTACCTGGCGCTATTAATAAATCGGCCTCCTAGTGTCAAAAGTAGGTTAATAGTATGTAAGTTAGGTGAAAGAACAGCTCATTTTGATTTTTCAGTCGCTTCATTTTGCTATTTTACACATTTTCTGCACTTATGCAACCTGATAAGTTCAAATGATGTGCTTAAAAATGTATTTTGCTAAAACACACAAACATCAAAAACAAAATGTATAGTTTTTACTCCAAAAACAGGCGATAATGGAGTAATTATTTTTGTGGGATCAACCTTATTTCTGGTCATAAAACAAATATATAAAAAATGTTTTAAATATATAAGCAAAATCTGTGTTTAAAACTCCTTAAATACTCTAAAATATAGTATAGGCATCATATACAAACAAGGAAGTACTGTACTCCTTCCCAAACAGAAAAAAACAGATAAAAAGTCCCAAAGCTGGTAATTACAGGAACAGGCAGAGCTTCTTAATTATACCAGCATCCAACTATTATTTTGCACCACTAGTGACATTACTTGAAGACATATGTGCCCTTTATCACTTGTATATGCTTACCAGCTAGAAAAGGGGTTACTGTGGCTTTTAAACCAATCCTTCTCTGTTTATAAACGCATCTGATAACCATTTCTTATATGGCTTTGGATAATTCAATCATATAATATCAATTCATTTAATAGAAAATTAAATCCCAAAAAGAAATGTAAAAGATACATATGGAGTAGTACAGTAGTACATTTCATTCAATCAAAGTTTGTAAAACCTAAAACACCCAGCACATAACAACTAAGAAGTGGCCTTGCACTTCCTATTACAGATAGACTCCTCATAAAAAAGGGACCCTTGGTGGGTTAAAGTGTAGGTATAAAATCAACATTTCAAATAATACGATTGCATTTAAAATCCACTGAATCCTTTAAAGACAAAACACGTAAATTTTTACCTTTTGAGGTGCTGTTCCTATATACAGTGACATCCCAAATCAGAATGCCCCGCTGTGTGTATTTCCCCTGGTCGCCTGATACACTCACCTTCCTGATGCTCCCACGGTGCAGGCTCGAGCTGAAAGCCAGCACACTGATTGGCTGAGGAGCCAGCTCAGCCAGTCAGCATGCTCGCTATCACTCGGCTCCCAAGCAGCGCCGAAGGCCACATTCCCCGCTTACATTCTAGCTTTGACGTGGCTGCACTGTCCATTCAAAAAGGCCTGGAGCTGGTGCACGCACAGCTAGAGGTGCACGGGGATGCAGCTGTCTTAAAGGAGCCACAGCACTCAACCCTGTTAGCTTGCAGCCAAATCTATAATCTGTTTTTAAATCTGGTTAAAACAGAGGACTTGGTCCACACACATCTGCAGAAGTATGCTGAAGCTGCACCACCACCACAGACCGGGCCAGGGCTTCGGGACAGGGTGAGTTTAACAGGGCTTCTGGGGGTTTTACACAGCAGGGCATCCCAATTCAAGATGGCCCAAGGAGTGGAAATTTGATGGCTCTGGAGTCTTTTAGACCCAGGCCTGCAATGTTTCCCTTTAAAAGTTTGTATTCACACTCTGAAATAAGTTACAATATCATCAAAACGTTTGCTATGTACAAATTGCCCTTACCCTTCTGGGATTAGATAGATCAACGATAGCATGTGATCGATACAAGCAGTCACACCAGCTGGTTGCTCCTCAACTCTTTACTTCCTACGTCATACATCTGTGGTCGCATTGGCTATATTGCCTAACTTAAACTGGACCTTCACCATGATTTATTGAAAAGCCCAAACCCCTGAAAAAATGATTCCTCAGCATCTAAAATTAATATATAATAAGTTTATAGTCACTTGCTTATTATTCTTTCCCCCACTGGGCTGCAACTCTGTTAAGGACTCTAGGATACGGGCACCGCCATCTTGACTCAGAAGCATCACACTTACTGAGGAGAGGAGAGTGGGGTAAAGTACAGGGGGCGGGTTATAGCTGTGCTTTGCTCAGACAGAGCAGAGCTGGGGTCAGGAAAAGGTCAGCAGTCCCAGAATGCAGAGCAGCACAGTCAGAAGGCACTTCCTGTTTGCAGGCTGCCTGATGTTCCATAAGCTGCCATCTTGGATGTTTAAAGGCTCATAACATGCAGTAGATGCAGGTAGGATGATTTTTAATGTGAGCAATCTGTATGTACAGGGTGGGGGAAACATATAAGATAGACTCTTATTCAGGGTGAAGGTCCGCTTTATTTTACTTCAAATGTTGAGAAATAAACTTTTCATTTGAAAGGTTTCCATATGTACAATATTTCTGGACTGCTTTCAATACATTTTTTCATGATCATCATAAAGAGATCTTGGAATAATGTACGGCTAGAGCTCAGTATCTATAGCCCGCTTGGTTTATTCTATAAAGCATGCAGCTAAGGTTGTTGTTTGCATTTTTTAATATACTTCTGCTTCATGTTTTTTGTTTACTTTTTTATCCTTTCTTAATTACCTATGGACCTCATGATTTTAAAATGCAAACCGCTTCCAGGCAGAACATCTTTGTATTAGCCATGTCTCTGAACCTGACAGTTATATATAATTTATTAACAATACTCTTTATCATTCCACATCAGCTACAGGGCACATGTTGCATTCTAATCAATAAAACACAAGGTGTAAAATGATGCGCTGTGAATAAGATAGCCAAAGGAGTAATTCCCTCTGTGCTAAACTGAAATGTATGGTGTCTCACAGTCGTCATGGTTCAGCCCACTTTTCTTCAGTATTATCATTGGATTGAAACAATTTAAATAACAGTTGGCTATTTTACCCAAGTTTCTTTTAATTGTATTCCCATCATCCCAGCCTCCCAGAAAAGAAGATAAGAAGAAACAAGTAGGTTTCAAAGAATGAAGGCCAGACTTACAGCAGCCCTCCAGTCAAAGTTTTGCTCTCCTAACCCTTCCCTCTGATGATATTTGTAATAAGCTTTTTGAGAGGGCTTAACCCAATGTAAACGGTGTGGAATAGCTGTGCTCATACAATTACATGGGAACAACCATCTTACTGTACACCTGACAGTCCTGCTTACACATCATCATGAGGGAGAAGCTGTGCCAGCAGCAATTCACACCAAACTGAGAGAGATATGTGCCTCAGAAACATGGAACAGCTTGTCTATCATTCTACACACACTGAATAAACAGCTGCTGGAGGAATTTTGTGTGAGTGGAAAGCTGCTACATTGGTTTCTTCGTGTTATGTAAATCCTGCGGTAGCTGCAGAGCATTCAATAATGTATATAAAATGTATTTAGAGCAATGAAGATTCATTACAGCTGATAGCTTTCTACTTCTGACTAGAAATAAGGCATAATTGCACAGAGATTTGAGGCAATTTTGACTGAGTTTATCAGATGCAGGGCTCTCATTTTTAAATCAAGATTGCAGCTCCCATGTAGTTTAGGAGCACAGAATCTGTATGCTATTCTACAATATCTGTACAGTGTTAAGCCCTCTCAAATAGCTTAGATAACTGATTCCCAGATGGGGGCTTTAGAGGAGCATTTTTCTAAGCTTTAATATTTTGACTGGAGGTCTGCCTTAAATCCATTTGAGCTGGCATGTGCCGTACAGATGGAAGAACGCAAAGCAACCTACACGCTCAGTACATTTGTAGGAATGTCTGCAACAATGTTTGAAGGAAACATCTGATAGCAGTTGTAGAAAGAATATCTTGTTTGTGTGTTGTGTTGTGTGCTGTGATATCAGCTAGAGGTAAATACTTTTTTGGAAACCAAGTTAAGCCATTATAGTTATGGGCCATCTCTCTTATTTTATTAAAGAACCTGTGAGACATGGTTGACAATGTGTAAATATTAATAAGTGGTTCTACTACTGGCCAGTAGTGTAAGATAATACAAAAAATGAAGATGCCAATGAAGCCTTCAATTTGGTATCTTGGGATCACTCAACAAAACCTGGAATGTTAATACATATTTAATACATAGTAAATATATACAAGTTCCTGTATCCTAGAATCTGCAGAGAGGAAGACATGTCTTAAAGCCCTAGAAGCTTTTTGGTGAGGTCCCAGTTCTTCCACTGTAATGGCAGAAGTGTGCAGGTGACACCAGGAATCTAGGGTACTGTAACGTTTGAACAGTGAAGTCACTGATAAGATAAGTAGTTCAGCTCCGTATGGAAATCACAAGAGGGGCTAAGCAAATTTTCAAAAATTTGGGTAAAACTCTATATTGGTTATAGCGCATTTGTTGTTTTGCAACCATGAAACATGGAACTAGGATGCTATTCAAATAACTATTGCGAAATTGATTTACAGTATATCAGATACATTATTGATAGCAACATACTGAAAAATTAATTGCCTATAAACCCAGGAGTTTCAACAAGGAACACAAAAACAATGTTCCGCTTCAGAGTAACGTCATAAAAAGAAAAAAAAAAGCTCAGGGAATTATTTGTTATGGTTGTAATTTTCCAAAAAGAAAAAAAAACAAATTAGGAAATCTGAGAAAGGTCAGTTCAGGTTACAAAGAATGAAGACGTAATTGTCCTTGATGAAAGAGGCTACAATTATAATCTTATACAAGGTAAGACCTATTTGATGCTCATAAATCCTTTACTGTGCAATGGGGTTTTTGGTCTATATATTGTGATAAATTTGCAGACAACCAAACTAGCTGCTCAGAATTGCCCTTCTATCCTCACTGATCAAATAAATACCTTATATCACAATTTCAATTCATATAAAGAAAGCAGCTGAGTACTGTTCAAAACTCATTTTAAAATTCATTCCAGCTTTATTGTACCAGCTTTAAAACAATGTGTCGCCTATTCATCCTGTCCACCACATGGAAGCAAGTTTCGCCTCGAGACAAATTGTCTTTATCACCATGTAGGTATATTACATCCCTTTTCAAAATGATTCACATAACAGATAAATAAATTCATTGTCACTTTGTAACTGACATAATCACTGTATATATCTCAGAGAAATTTCACAAGCAGTGCCATGTCTTCTGGTGCCAAAAGCAGCTGTCCTGTGTATAACATTTAAAGTGGACCAAAACCCAGAATAGTAAAAACTTTTGACTATCATGGATCTTGGTCCTTTCCCCCCAGATCGCCGCAGCAACTCACCTCTTCCTGGGCCCACGGTGCATCTAAGAGCAGCGGCTCTGGTGGCCGCATGCTCAGCCTCCCTTTAACAGGGAGCGTGCCCATGGCTGCCTTTCACAAATGCCTGGCGCGGGCACACACACTGCTAGAGAGAAGCGGAGGATGCGGCCGTCAGAACGGCTGCTCTTAGACGCACCGTGGGACCACCCCTGATCGGGGTGCCCCCGGGGCAAGGATCAAAAGCCAGGATAGTCAAAAACCTGGGTTTTGGTCCACTTTAAATAAACTACCATTGCTCTCTGCTGTACAGTGCTGCTCTCATTGTGGATCTAAGCCATAATATTTACCGTATTGAAGAGTGGCTATTTACTCATTGGACACCCCATGCCCCTCAATGATGATACTGGAGAGAAGGTGGAGACAATGCACAGGCCACCCCACCTGGGGAATGCCACCCGGTGCTGTATAAATTGTATAAATAGTTTTGATGCAGCAACCCCTCCCCCCCTTATATTCAACTTGAATTGCCAGGTACAGACACAGGGAGAGGTTCAGATAGTCAGGATCTCCCTGTGTAGTGTTCCAAAGGGAGGTTGGCAGCTTCCCAGGTGAGTAGCTCTGAATTATTATATTGCATTGCACATGCCAACTTTAGGAACGTAAAAATAAGAGTAGGGAACACACAAAAAGGGGCACCTTAACTAGACATAGGGTTTACACATGCCATTTACTTGACCTGATTCCTATTCCAGGAAGAGATAATGGAAAAATGTAATAGAGAGTAGAGTGGGATTTCCTATTTTACATGGCATAGGGTGCTATGGCTTTAAGAATCCACTTAGCATTCAACATACTTTAGTACAAGTGTTGGACTGGGGGAGGTCTGGGGCCACCAGAGGAACTGACTCTGGGGGCCCACCGTATAGTTATATGCAACCTGGTGGTCTACCGATGGAGGCGTGCAGAGCAGAAAGAGCGGGAATAGTGCGCTCTTAGCCACCATGGGATCCTGGAACTAGGGGAACATGTACCCTGATCCTGTGCTTTATATAGATGTACACACTGTAGACAATCCAAAGTTTGCACACCCCCAATGGATAGGTCATTGAGATTTGATTGGTGGAGTTATACCACACCATCACTGTTTATATAAGGCAAGAAGACTCATCTTACCCTAGTTCTGTTTAGGTGAATGGGACTGAACTACAGTATAGTACCAAATACAGCTACCAAATGTACAAGGCTGTGCCTGTGACAACAATGAAGGTGGCTCTTTCATGTTGGTGAGAAGCAATGGTTAGAAGAAGTCAAATCCCCCAGAAACCTTCAATAAATAAGAATAACTTTATAAAAAATAATTTCAGAGGAGAATGAAAATGTATTGTGGCCATACAGACAATTGCATGATGATCTTAAATGCAGTACTGTGCATGAGCATTTGCTCACAGACCACGTGATGAAAAACATAAAACTTTTATGGCACAAACAGAAGGATGCACAATATAAATAACATTAAATATAAAATATCCAAATCATGTATTAACTGCACAGTATATATATGCTGTAACTGTAAATAACAGCTTTAATGCAATAACAGAGTCCAGTAGATGTCCAGTCTAGCAATAACCCCCGTCCTGTCTCCCTCCCCTGGCAAAGCTACAAGCCCCAAAGCCTAAATGACCCTGGGCTCTTCTGCCCCCCCCCCCCCTGGGCTTTGGGGAGTTGCTTGCTGCAGGTGATTTTCCTGCCCCCATTTCTCCCAATTACAATTGTACCACACATGTATTGGTAGCCCCCGTTCCCACCCAGGAGTACCCCCAAACTGAAAAGAGCACTTTATAACATTTACAAATAAAATACAACTACTATCCACACTTTAAAGAGTTAAATAAAAAAAATGGCATGGAGTCCCCCTTCCCGGGGGGGCGAGCCATTTTTCTGGGGAATTCTAAGGGGTAAAAACCCTTAAAATCAGCAAAAAAGGTGTGAGGTTCCACCTTCCAAGCACAACCAACCCAGGGGCCAGCTATGGACTTGTAGAACAGGGCGCCAGCGCCAGCCTCGGTGGCCCCCCACCCCTGTAGACTACAAGCCTGTTCCATCTAAATTGCCCCTGGGCCCTTCCCCCACAGGGCTTTGGGTAGGCAGGTAATGGGGGGCTCGGGGTTAATGGCAAGTCACCCGCTAGCCGCAGGGGGCCCGAGCCTTGTGAACTGGTATAGGGGTCTCATGAATCCCTTACCAGTTCCCTAAGGGTTTACAGTTTAAAAAAAACACACATAGTAAAAAAAATCTTTACTCACCTCCAATCGTCAGCTTCTGTGTCCCTCGCCAATCTCAATGGCAAATGCTGTGAATAATGGAGGGGCCAGAGCATCACAGGATCTCAGGTCCCTACACCCCTCTCACCAGCGTTCGCAGCATCTGACAGCTTTACTGCCGGGAGTGGGGTGATGTCAGCAGGGTGAGCTAGTGGCAAAGATGGTGGTGTCCATGGAGGAAGCAGGGGGGGCCTGAAGAGCTCAGGGGGTTTGGAGGCCCTCCCTGGTGAAGAAGAGACCGGGGGGGAGGGATCGCGCACGGAAGTGAGTAAATGTAATTTTATTTTTTAATTTTTTTTTACAGCAGATGCCAGCAGCGGATGAATCGGAGGCTATACTGGGCACTCTCCTGAAGCTGGAGGAGCCTGAGGGGGGATCGGAGGCGCCCAGGGTGAAGAGGAGACTCTGCCTGATCGAACGAGAGGTCAGGTGAGTGCCTTTTTGGCCACTAGCAGGGAGGAAATTCATCTACGTAAAATTTACGTTGCTGGCAGTTAACGACAGGAGAGACAGCTACGTAAATTTTACGTAGCTGGTGTTAAACGGGTTAAAGGAATACAGCAGGCAAAGGCAATTAACCATTGTGTTGGTTAACAATGGTTCCAACCCTGGACGCAAAATTGCTGATTGGTCCACTTTAAGAGGCAGAGTGTGGAAGGTGGTAAATAATTAATGAGTGGGCTAAGCTCAGCTGGCCTTAAAGCTCTGTGGACCACTGGGATTTCTTTCTACCTATGGGCAGAGATAATGTTTACTTAATAATTCACCGTAACTTCACTGTCACTTCCAACATCAAAGAAAGCATATATAAGCTATACTTTACGTAGTGCATGGCTGTTATATAAATATAACAGTGGAAGTCACATGGGCAGCGCAGAGGAAGATGGACGGGAGATAGAGGAGCTCTGTGACTGATTCTGCTTTCCCGCCTATTCTGGTTTGTAAATCATCTTTAAATTACATTGTTTCTACACAAATCGATGAATGAAAGCTATATGAATTGACTGTGTACTATTTTAAAGCAGCCCTCCTCCTCTCTCTGCCCTGACATGGCCGAGTCTGTGAGGGATGTTGGCATCATTTTGCCTCAGGAAGCACTCTCACAGTAATCCCCTGATTCTCCTCAGGCAGCCATTTCAAATACTAAAGGGAATTCACAGGAGGGTTTGGTGATATTTTTCAGCAAGATTAATTTAGCTTTTCAGGATGCACTAAAAAATTTGTGAAAAATCATCTGAAACTGCTGCTATGGGTAACCGTACTGACTCATTAGAAAAAAACAGGGTGCTTTTTCCTCAGCTCTCCAGGACATGCAGAAACAAGTTAACTCATTATCTGCTGAAAACCAAACATTAAAAGATCAAATAGACAATTTTCATAACAGAGGAAGAAAGAATAACCTCTGTATTAAAATACTTTCTGAAACTATTGAGGATCTGCAGTTTCTGTCATACATTTTTCACCCAGTTGCTACTGGGAACTGTGGAATGTTTTCACCTTGACCACATACACAGAAAAGAGCCACTCCTCAATTCAAACCAAGAAATGTGGTGATGTGCCTACATTATTATGAGGCTAAAGATTGAATTCTTGCTGTGGTTTGCAATAAGAACCAGTTATCTTTTGAGGGCTATGCATTTCAAATCTATGCAGATGTATCCCCTATAACTCTGCAAAAAAGAAGACAACTGAAACATGCGACAGATCATTTAAGAGGAACACAAATAAAATATAGATGGGGTTATAGATGGAGATTCCGCCTAATGGTCCAAAAGCAAGGCATTACACATTCTGTATATACATTTGAGCAGGCTCCAAAGTTTCTATAGCCTTACTTGGCATTCCACCACCTCAGGCCAAGAAATACCATCGGTCTCTTCCCAAACCTCTCCTCAGATTCCAGAACCAGAATGGTCGAAATAAAAGGTTGAAGAGTAATAGAGATTCCAGCAAAGTTCTTCTCTCAACTTAATCCTCACATCAGGAGGTAACCTGATTTGATCCTATAGAACATCATCTGATTTTATTTCCTCTGGATCCTGTTTCAGATTTTTATACAGGAAACTTGGTAATTAACTCTTTGTGGTTCAGTTGATTGATATTGCTGGAGGTTATAAACATTACACAATGGCTTTATGTTTATTCGTTTGAATACTGTATATTATGATATATATGATAGATAATTTTACCATCTATTTAACCATTTACTATAGGACCCACATATAGTGTTATCAATTTTGGGTCTATTTTATGCAATGCATAATTCTGTCCTCTCCTCTTTGTGGGTGGTATTCTCAATAAATAGGGGGGGGGCTTGTGGAGTCTCCCTCTTGTGAACACCCCTCTCCCCCAGGTTCCTAAGCTGTTTGTGCCTCACGTTTTTCTCATTGTGTCTCACTGAGCTATGGATTTATTTGTATCTGTAGAAGGCGTGTCAATGCTTGAGGAATTTCATAAGACATTTTTCAACTTTTTTTCCCTTCTAGATTTTTTGAAGATGATTTTTAATGTTTTTTTCTTTAGTGTTTAACTTGCATCTTTAATTTGTACTTTTTCATATATATATATATGTATATATATATATATATATATATATATATATATATATTTATATTAATTTCCCATAATGTGAAGGAGTTTATTCACATGAGAAGAGGAGATTAGCTTTTAGACATTTAAAGCATTTCATTTTTTTTCTCCACCACATAATGTTTATACAAGTTTTATGGTCAGTAGTTCTCTCGTACCTCTTTGTTTAGCTGCTGAAATAGAGCAGCATGTTCTGATCATTCTATTATTAAATAATAATAATAAATATTAAATAATAAATAAAGAAATGTCTAAAGAAGGGGTGTCAAACTCATTTTTACTGAGGGACACATCAGCAGGTTGCCTTCAAAGGGATGGTTAACAAACAGATGACAGATCAAGACTATGAATTATTTTGCACAGGGCAGATGCAGATGCTGAATTATCTTGCCCAGGACAGGTGCAGATGCAGAGCTGTTTTGCCCAAGAGAGATGCAGTTACATAATTTTTTTCCCCAGGACAGCCATGGAACTTTTTTGCCCCTACATCCTACAACCATTTATTTTCCACCCCACCTGGCAATAGCTAGCAAAAACCTTTTCAGCAGCAGTGGGCCCCTCTGCTGTGGCAGTAAGTTGGGTGGGTTAGGTGGGCCTCCCTTATATGGCAAGAGCTGGTTGCTCCGAAACTTGGCACAGTTGCAGATTCTACTCCCCCAGAATGTTAAAATGTGCAAACCAGCTGATTTTTATAGGCACTGCATCTGGAGACAGTATTAGAGGTGGCACTGTGCTCCACAAAAGAGCTTAACACTAAGAAGCCTTGGAATGATGGGGGCAGCTAGAAGGGGTGATGCCCAGCCATCGCTGTATGGCTCATATCAGAGGGCCACATAAAAAGTCTTGGAGGGCCGCACCAGTTTGACACATGTGGTTTAGAGTCTATCAGACAAACCATAATTTGCCTTGGAAAATAAAAGATTCCGTTCTGGTGGTGGTGGTGGTGGTGGTGAAGGATGCAGTGGTTTATTTGATAGAGGAGTATTCTGCCTTTCATTTACACCTGACATATCACCTGCTTTGTTATGGGCAGCTTTTAAACCAGTTATAAGAGGTAAGCTAATTTCCATCTGCTCGAGAAGGAAAAAGGTCAGACAACAACAATTTCTGATTTAACGTATAGATTACAATCTCTGGTTAAATTGGATCAAAGCAACCCATCCTCAACTTTGAAGGCCCAAATACTCTCAATCAGAACATTTTTAACAGGTGTTCAGCTGTAAGATGCTGAGAAGGCTATAGGTCGAACTAAACATTGTTTTTACTTAGATGGAAATACCCAATCAAAAATGTTTGCTAACAAACTAAGAATGTAAGAAAAAGGTTCCCCTATATGTTAAATTAAGGATTCTGGAGGTCAGATTATGAATAGCCCATCAAAATACTGGATTTTTATTAGTCAATATACACAACATTTTCAGAAGCAATTAAGTTCCTATACCCTTCCAAAAATGTCTGCAGATGCTCTAGAGTAATTAAATAGTCCTATTACCAAGGAAGAGATAGATCATGCGATTTCTAAGCTTACCCTTTTCCCCCGAAAATAAGACATCCTCCGAAAATAAGGCCTAGTGCCTGCTTTCGGAGGATATCGTTATATAAGTCATCCCCCGAAAATAATTCCTACCCGAAAATAAATCCTCCCCCGAAAATAGGGCCTCACCGTTGGTACAGTTCCGTCCACGAAATGTTGCAGAAGGATCCGGAGCTTCTACCGTAGAGACCGTTGGGGCGGTGGCGCCTCGCAGCTCACTGATTGGCTGCAGCGCTATGGAGCAACGCGAGACTTCGGCCGGGTATTTGCTGAGGGACGGTGCGCAGGGGGATGTCAGAGAGCCCGCGCGAACCTGAGGAAAAGCTGCCGCCGCCTGCTCCCTGTTACCGCGCCACCGAGTGTGCCCCAGCGAGACCTGGACCGAGACAATACGGTACCGGTAAGCAGGCCCGGATTAACGTAGGGGCGGACGGAGCTGCTGCTCCAGGCCCCTACGTTAAAACAGGCCCAGCAGCCTGCAAACACGGCCCGCATAGGCCGCCCGGCGGCTGCCATGCGGGTCCCGTGAGACTCTCACAGGCTATAGCAGGCATACTCAACTAGCACAGCTGAGCAGCCTGATGCTCTGTGCAGCCTGGTATTGTAACCACTAGGGGGCGTAATGGCGGGGCACGTAAGGGGGGAGTTCCAGGGAGGTGGAGGAGACGCACGCTGCCTGTCTTCTGTCAAGACATCCCCCGAAAATAAGGCCAAGTGCCTTTTTCCGGGGAAAAATTAATATAAGACAGTGTCTTATTTTCGGGGAAACAGGGTACAATTCAAAATCGCCTGGTCCAGATGGGTTTTTATACACACAGACCGATCCGGTTTTGTTACAGGTTGACAAATGATAGAAAATGTGCATAGGGCTATTAATATAGTAGATAATGCTTTTAGATCCCATACTCGTTTGTTGGCTTTAACTTTGGCAGTAGAAAAAGCACTTAACACAGGTCAATGGTCATATCTGCTTGCAATCCTGCAAAGTTTTGGAATCTCTGGACCATTTATCTCTGCGATTAAAGGCCTATATTCCATTCCCTCAGCTAATATTAAAATGAATTCAAATATTTCTCAGGATTTCCTAATAAAGAATGGTACAAGACAGGGTTGTCCCTTATCTTTTCGCTTTAGCGATGGAACCACTTGCCTCAAGAATTAGACATAACCCAGTTATAGGTGGATATGGTGTAGCAGGTGTAGAATACAAAGCTAACTTTTATGCTGATTATGTGCTCCTGACATTAACTAATCATATAATTTCCTTACCCAATATGTTTTCTTTAATTCAAGATTTAATATTTATCTCTGGATATTAGATTAATTCTTTCAAGTCTGAAGCTATCTCAGTTCACCTTCCCCAGAGCATTAGGAACCAGCTATAATCAAATTTCAATTTTGTTTGGAGGTCAGATTTTCTCCCCTATTTGGGTGTCAAGCTGACCTTCAATTATCACAGACTTTATGCCCTTTATTACCCCTCGACTTTTACAAAACTCAAAAAACAATTTGAGGAGTGGACCCGGTATGCCATATCTTGGTTGGGTAGGATTACTGCTCTAATGATGGTTACTGGTCCTAAATTATTGTTCCTATTCTGTTCCCTTCCAATAGCAATGAAATGTAAAGCTTTATCTCCCTTTCAAAATAATATGTTCAAGTTTTTATGGAGCAATGAAGAGTGCTGTCTTGTATAGGCCTATGAAGGAGGGGGGTTGGGAGTCTCTGATTTGCTTTGGTTTAGAGCAGCCCAAATTGCTTCTTTGAATAACTGGAACGTCCCAACTCTTTGCTCAGATTGGGTTAAAATAGAGAAGGGATTAGCTGGCCCAACTAGATTATCAAATCTGTTAGGAATACCACATCTTTTTTGGGGAAAGTTGGGTATCAGCTCTTCTGTGATAGTACATTTGGTGGCGATATTACACTTTTGCAGAGAAAAATATAAATGATCCTCCCCATACAGACCTATGATTTATTTTGAAGGGACAGATTTCACACATGCATTTGATAATCAGAGATTCCTGGGTTGGTCAACCTTGGGTGTTAGGAAAGTTCAAGATAATGGTTCAACTATTAGATGTTTTTTGGAACTTCAATCTATGCATACAATCCCCACTAAAGAATACTTTAAATATTTACAGGTTTGTCATTATATTATAAGTATTTATAGTGGACCATTATCTGACCAGATGACTTGAAGAGCGATTCACAATCTCTTGTATGTGCATTTACAGATGAAAAAGCATGTGTATGTCTAATGTTTACATATTTTTGGACCATTTCTGAGTTTTTCATCTGCTTTTCCTTTGTATTTGCATTTTTATGGGTGCTTTTAAGCCTTTTCGTTCACGTATCTAATGTGTAATTGCTTTGTATTGTTTTCACGTATAAGCCGTGATTAGTAAGGGCTTGCACATGATTCAGAGTCCTGATACGGGCCCAATAAAACTGAATATTTCCGGCTACACTTACAGCCAGTATTTCCTCATGAGTTTGGGCTTTCGTCGAGTGTAGGAAAACGGAGTCCTCCAACCATTATTATGGCAAGCATCTGCATTGTGAAGCCTTGCTTTGCATGTATGTGTGTGCAATTGATTGCACACGCGTGGCACTTGTCCCTACAGTCACGGATGAATATATCTACAAGCTATGTCTTTGTTTGCCCTTTGCCTCCTTCATTTCATGCAATGTAGTTAATGATATTTGTAGTCTAGCTTTGGCAAGGTGAGCTGGAGCTGCGGGGGGACCTCGGAAAAATAATTTTCCCACTCATTGATCCTACTCACCTCTAGCTGGGTGAGGTACCTGTGTTAGCCATTCACAAGTGCCTGGCACAGATACGTGCCAAGCTAAAGGTATAGCGGTGATGCGGCCATGACCCATGCTGTGCCATTGTATTGCCAGCTAGGCGAGTTTATTCAGCAATTGCTAAGTTTTCACACATTGGGGGATCCCACATTGGAATAATCCACTGCGAGGGAGTCATCTGGTCCAAATGACTCCAGGGCCTATCAGCAAGGCCGACGCTCCCGCCGATGTTCCCCTTTAAAACTGTCTAACAAAAATTACTTTTGGGTCATTTTGTCTTCATCGCAGGGGGGGTACTCCCCTCTCCCATCTTACATGGGTGCAGTGTGAGACACTGCCACCCTGCTGATTCACTCACCTGCTTCCTTGTTCCCATGGAGCATTCATGGCCTGGACATGGCATTCTCACGCTGCCTGTCCGAAGTGCACTCAGAGCAGGGATGCCGCCAGAGGCATGTGAATGCAGCATGGGATTAAGCATCCGTGCATGTTTCACAATGCAGGACAAGGGCCATGGGGGAGGGGGGCTCACAATGGATTTTGGTACACTTTAATCCTGATTACTGCCACGTTCCCCCATGCACATGTATTCGTCTGGATCTCACCCTGGATGTGCAGGAAATCCAACCCTGCCCCCACTAAATGTGGAAAAGTCCATCCAAACCAATATATAAATATTCTACAGGGGTTTAAAGCAGAACAAAACAAGAGAAATTGACTACATACCTCTGCCTCACTTCAATGGCGCATGTTTGGGCTTTCATCCAATGAGAGCCGCTTCCCGTGGCTATGTCATTTGGCTGGCGCACAGCCTGAGGATGCAGGGGATGTGACAGCGAGCGTTCCCCATTTAAAACATTGTCACGTCAAGCGGCTCTCACTGGATGAGAGAAAGAGGTACTGTGACAAGGTGACATTACTTCCAGTACTCCTCGGCAGGCCGCCGTTACTGTTTCCTTCTTGCTGTAGGGATGGGAGCATCATGGGAGAGGACAGGGGGCCTAAGCTGCCCTAAGAATAAGCGTGTCAATGTGCCACAGACCGCCCGCCTTGATTTGAATGAAAAAAGACAGAGCACTAACACACTAACTGCTATCAGGGTGGCTGTGGTGAGGCCACCGGCTGCCCAGTCCGACCCTGTTTAGTACTGTAAAATTTGGCATTCAAAAGCCCTGCTGATGTTCTTGTTGCCAATCAACCTGAATTGAACAGAAATAGAATAGAAAACAAAATATTTGTTTTTTATCTGTAGTGTACTTTGGCATCATGATTTCAAATTTCTCCAGAAACCTAACTGGATGTGTCATTAGAACTAAATATACTAGAGCTAGAGAACTCACTGGGGAACTTTTATGAAGGCTGGGGAAGAAATGTTAGAGAAAATGTGTACACCTGGCAAGAACTTTTAGAGAATCTGATTGGTTAACCTACTGTAGGCAGCTTTATTTAGCTTAGAGAACTAAGGAAGTTTTGGAGTGACCAATGCCTGATATTTGCCTCCATTTAAGTTCAAGACTGATGTGTTAAAGACTGATATAACACCTACTGTTTCTATATTCCAGCATTACAATAAGACTCAACACCTCAATATATTTTCTGTGATGAAGAAGCTCTTGTGTGTGTGACCAGGAATATGTAAAAGACAAGTGAAAGAATTCTTGTTTAAACTCATTTTGAGTGTCCTTCACTGGTTGAAAATGGGTTAGTATTAACCCTATTATATAACAGATTTGCCTCAAGAATTATGATTGATAAAATAGTGAGAAAGCTGGGTCATCTAACATACATATTTATCATTGATTCACTGTAACAAAATGATAAAGCACTGCAATGCTTTTGTATGTATGTAGGCAAAGGTGATATATATTTAAAATATGAAACATGATTTAGATAAACCTACAGTGTTACAGATAGTCATTATAACTGTTATAAAATATTTAACTGTACTTTATATATTAATAAAGATGTGTCATTTTGAATACACAATGTTGGGACCCAAGATAAATCCTTAAATTGTTAAATCTTAACTGGCCAGAAATAAGTCATGAAATGTGGTGCAGGGCATGGGTCATGGTTATGGGCCCTTTCTTCATTTTATTACAGCAATTTTTTCCCTCCAACATGTAAATTAATGTTTCATTACCCACATAATGCCTGTGTATGGTTGTAATGTTTTATTGATTTACACGAATCGGGGCATCACAGATCAGCAGGGAAAAAAAACATGTTAAAGTGAAGAAAAAAACACTTCTAAAGTGGCTGCATGGTGATTGTAACTTAGGTTTGAGATTTGCAATCTGGTCACTCTAGAGATTAAAACCACTAATATTTTATTTGTTTTATATTTTCCCTCTGTCTAGCATATCATTTAACTTTTCATTATGCAAACAATACCTGTGTATGGTTTTAATCTTTTATTGTTTTACACAGATCAACAGAGAAAAGAAAATCCATGTTAAACCGGAATAAAACTCTTTTTTCTCCCCCGCACCCCCACCCGGTCCCAATATCTCAGGTAATGCTACCATCCGATCACCCCCCCCCCCCCCCACTTCTGGAGGGGGCATAACAGCCCTCCTCCCTCCGGAGCTCCGATGGCCGCCCCTTCAGGGGGCGGGGTCGATGACGTCACCGCCGGGTGTCGTCGGGGCACCCAGCAGTTCAGCTCTCAGATGCCGGTGACGGCTGGGCAGAGAAGGAGGGAGGTAGGCCTGCCTCCCCTCTTCTCTGCCCAGACGTCACTGACATCAGATCGCCGCGGGACACAGGAGATGAAGATCGGAGGTGAGTACAAAAAAAACAAACATTTTTACTATATTTTTAAAGTGTGTGTTTCTGTTTTTTTTTTACTTTTAACCCTTTGTGAACTGGTAAGGGGTCCATGTGACCCCTTTACCAGTTCACAAGGCTCGGGGGTCTGGCAAGTCACCTGCGGCTAGCAAGTCACCTGCGGCAAAGCCCGGGGGGGGGGAGAAGAGCCATGGCCCTAGGCTATGCCGGCTTGTAGCCTGCAGGGCCAGCTGGCCCCTGCGCCCTGTTCTACAAGCCCCCTTAGCTGGTCACAGGCTGGTTATGCTGGGTAGGGGGGACCTCACGCCATTTTTGGGGGGGATTTTTAAGGGTTTTAACACTATGTCATTTTTTTTTAATTAAGTCTATGTTACCTGTAACCCAGTAGGTATAAAAGGCTTCCAGCAGCAGCAGGAGAGCAGAAGCCTAAGTGATCAGCGTGGGACATGTGTGTTTTTTTTACTTTTAACCCTTTGTGAAGGGTAGCATAGCATAACACAGTTGTATTTTATCAGAAAATCTCCTAAAGCGTTGTTTCAGTTTGGGGGAGTCTCCTGGGCAGGAAAGGGTGTCTACCTATACATATGTGGTACCGCTGTAACCGGGAGAAATTGGGGTTTCACATGCAATAAGATTTTATTGACAAACTTACATTTTTTATTACAAAAACACTACAAATTGTAAAAAATCGTTTTTTTTTTGCACAATTTTCACCCAAAAATATTGAGAATACACTTAGAAAATGACAAACAAGGCATTTCATGTTAAAGTTCATCTGTTATTGTTTATATAACACCATCTGCACCTACAGTACAACAAAGAAGTTGTTGCAGTATCCTCGCTCCTTCCACTATGTGTGTAGGCAGCAAACATATTGGTCTTTTGGACAAGGAGAGCATGTAGAGCAGAGATGTTGCAGCTGCTATCCCAGGACTAGATGGGTTTATCTGGCAACACAGTTTATAGAACCACACTTGACAGGCTCCAAGCAATCCCACATTCCACTATGACCAACTTCAAAAAATTGCTGTGGGTTACCCAAAGCTAATGTTCTAGTCCAATCATCATCTCAATGCTTTCAGCAGAAAATATATTAAAAATAAATACAACTCATCGCCATCCCGTGACTACTGCCTAGCACAAGAAGCTCTGGGATGTGTGATCCAGGTATTGCCTCTCTGTGAGTAGCTAACTAGTTCAGAGTGTTGTCAGGATCTCTCCAAACTCACAACCTTGACTTAATTGACTTAAATAACTTCAGGACCATGCAATTCTTCTGTGGGATGGAAGTAGGTTTTTATTCAAGATTTTAAGTTTTAATTCCTAAGCACTGCTGCTTCATAACTCATGCAAAGGTTTTAGAAAAATCTGAGACACTTAAAAACAATTATATACTTAATTTGGCCCTTAGTTTTACCAGCAATCTGGGGGGGTTCACATCGTGGGACATCCCAAAGGCAGGGGCGGACTGGCCGTCGGGAGAACCAAGACAATGCCCGCTAGGCCTCTATCTCCCCTGCACAGGCGGCTGCCGATCGACCAGTTAAATGCCAGAGCCGGCTTTGGCAATGCTTTTCGGGGCAGGCCTTTCTTCTAATTCTATACTGCTTCTAGTTTTGGGTGCTAATTATTTGGTTATGCATGTTGCACTTTGGGTGTGCTGTCTGGTGGGAATTGCAACTTGCATATCAGTGAGCTTTTTAACTTTAACACACAAAAATTCAAAAAATATTTTTAGCAGATATTCGTGGATTATGCTGCAATCCCAGCTGCTATATATACCAGGCTGCACCTGCTCACCCACTCATGATCTCTTGTAGTCTGAAACTAAAGGATCTTTTTACAATCTTTTTTATCCATTTTTTGGTTTCAATCTTTTTATTGTAATTTTGTAATGTTTGTTATAACAACTGGATTGTACAACATAATAAAGTGTCACAAAGAAAAAACTTGAGATACAAGCATCAGTTCTGTTAGAGGTTTCCAGTCACACTTATCTACTTTCGATTGTCAACACTCACATTACCTCAATTATCAACACTATTAATCAGTATCAAATGCTGTCATCCAAGAGATTGGATTGACGCTATCTGCTACGTGATGGTCATATCGCGGACCAGTGGGCCGGGGGAGAAGCCCCATCCCATCCAATCTCAGATTTAGCGCATCACCGCCCCCTTCTTCAATTTGAGGGGGAGGGGGTGCGCGGGTCGGGAATAGGGACGGGGGGGGGAAGAGGGGAAAAGGAGGAAGGGAATGAGAGGGGGAAAAAAAAAAAGGGGGAGGGATCTAAGGTCAGAGGAGGCTAGAGCCATCCCTCACTGCAGCAGGGCATTCCCTATATCTGGGAGCGGATATTCCACCCACGGGTCCCAAACTTTCATGAATTTTACGTGTGAGTCCTTTAAGATACTGGTCAGTTTTTCATTGATAAAGATCCCGTTCAGCCGTTCTTTTACCGCCTGAAACGGAACACTGGCCTTCTTCCAGGAGCTTGCAATCGTCAATTTTGCGGCCAACATAAACTGGGTCAACAGGGCATGTTGGGATTTGGAAATGCCTACCGGTTTTACATGTAGCAATGCCACCCAGGGGTCCCTGCGCACATTGGCATGCAAAAGGGTGTGAAGCAAGCCAAAGACCCTTGACCACAGCCTTCTAACCTTCGGACACTCTCACCAGATATGCATGACCGAACCTTCTACAGGACAGCCCCTGAAGCAGGACACCGGGTACCCAGGGACTGCCCTAGCTATGCGTGATGGTACTAAGTACCATCTTGTGAGCATTTTATACGCTGCCTCCTGTGTAGTTATATTTATGGAACATTTGTTGACCCCATCCCAGATTTCTGTCCAGCCCTTTCTGTCCCTCACCAGGTTCAGATCCGTCTCCCATCTAATCATGTACCCATGCTTCGAGCCAGTAGGTAGAGCTGTGAGATGAGCGTAGAGCATGGATACAAGGTTTTTTTATCCATTTTTTTACCTTAAATGTTATTGTGGCATACTTCCAGGAAAGTGGGGGCCCTAATCTCTTTGTCTCACAGGATACCAGCTTTGGAAGGACCCACCTATCTGAAGTTGGTCACCAAGCCGATAACATTGAAGTGGAATGTCACAAGGTTACCGTGCCCAGGGCCAAGGTAGTTTATGTGGGGTTGGGAGTTTGCGGTGCCAAGGGCCAAAGCCCTCTTCCCCAGGGTTCCATGGTGCCCTAGGGGAAGGATGGACAGAGAGACAGTAAATAGGTGCATGGGTCCCCCGCTCCTTTTTCCTCAAGGGTGGTTTAAGGATTTTTTTTAGTTCAGTGGGGTGTGTAATTTCTACATCACTGTAAAGTGCAACTGGAGACAACAGGCTGCTGCTTCGTTGGGACCAACATGCTGCTAAATGGAGACAGGGCGGCAGATGACAGCTCCTGTATTGCTATCCCACTTCCACTTGCCTCTTCCACTCTGGGTCCTGCCACTCTGGTATAGAATGGATCTACTCTGTGAAGACTAGTTGATTCTTCTGCTTGGTGAGTTGGCAGGAGGATGTGAATAGGCCATGGAGACAAGCTAGCTGAGGTGTATTATTATATTCTGGTGACACTCCATGCTGGCTGGATAAGATGTAAGGGGTGCAGCACTGTCTGATCTGGCCAGGCTATTTTATGGCCTCAAGGTGTTCGGAGTAAGAATAGAGGTATTAAAGTGCGCTCCCTGCTGCAGGTTTTTTATCTCGGTAGTTGAATCAGAGATACTGAACTTATCAACTTAGGTATACTCTGATGCTCCCAATGGGTTTCTGTAATGTGCTTTTACACTCAATTGGGCAGAACTAAAAACACAAACGTAATCAGCAATGATGTAGATAAAAGAAAATTATGACAACTCACCACCGCAGCCAGGGGTTACTATCACAATGTATGATCAGGCTTGGTAATGTCGGCAGCAGCTGCTGGTGAGTTCCTTAGGGGTCTCTGTGAATCCCTTGTGGTATTCCATGTGTTATGGAATTGGTCTTGTTTTCTTCATTTACATATTTCTTCATATTGGGTATCTTCTGTTTAAATTGTAAAGGTAAGTCCATTCCCGAGTGGGGATGATGAATGTTATGCTAGAATCCTACGGGTCTCGCCCACCAGTTTTCAGGATAAAAGTCCTCTTACTGTAACTCACAGAGCAATTCATGCACTTACTAGTACGGTGTATCGAGATGCGGTTCCGTCTTCTGGTGATGGTCCTATGCTTGTTGTGGGAGCGGATTATGTATGCCAAATCAGTTACCCATGAGTAACTGATTTGGTATACTGGATTGGAATTATAGAGAAATACACTTGAGTACACATTTACTTTTCTATTTTCCCAAAAATCACCTGTACTAGCGATTTTTTCAACCGAGGTGCATATTTTTTCCAATAAGGTCAGGATATTTTTTTTAAATTTGGCATTTTTCTCTGCGTAGCCCATATGGCGCTGCTATTTCTAAATTCCTAAAAAAAATTACCTTACCTCTT
Source organism: Gastrophryne carolinensis (assembly GCA_027917425.1). Lineage (NCBI taxonomy): Eukaryota > Metazoa > Chordata > Amphibia > Anura > Microhylidae > Gastrophryne > Gastrophryne carolinensis. Next base: position 127,730,195 of record CM051239.1, read on the forward strand.
GCAAAAAATATCATATATGTAAAAAATGCTCCATCACAGGTACAGATGATTTTCTTAGGAAAAATTTGAAGGTTTTTTTGTGTGATAAAATGAAACATCTCATTGGGATGCAGGTTGCAATTCACACTGCAAGGCACACCCGGAGTGCACCCTGCTTCACCAAATAATTGGCATGACGCCTATGGACAATTCCATCTTATTTAAAAAGCCTTCACCATGCTTAGTAAAAAAGTATACAATGTATGGATTACTTTAGTTGATACAAGCTGTCCTGTACAAGGGGACTGATTCAATGCCATGGGGATATATATTCTTATTATGGATATATATATTTGCATGCAGCTTATGTTTGAATGCATGTGCTATTTAGCACTGCAGTTGAATCCATTCTGTGCCTGCGAAACCTATGTTTGCTTGGATAAATAAAGCATGTTTATGTGCAAACAAGTATAAGCATCCGCATGTATAACAGCAACAAATTTCTGTGCAGATCTGTGCAAATATATACATGCATGGATGCTTATGGATGCTTATCTGCTTACGAGAGAAAGCAGATCCATGCTTTCTCTCCTAAGCAGATCCATAAACATCTATGCTTTTTTTTTTACCTTTAATTTTTTATTTATTATCATCACCAAGAACAATCACATCAAATACAATACTGTAGTTCCGGAGATAGCAGTTCAGGATAATACATTTTTAACAATGTTATAATCAGCAAGTAATATGTTTCAGTAATCACATTGTATCCCAGCCTAAAATAGCCCGATAACCTCTCTAGGGGTACGCGGCTCCCTGTTAAGCGATTCAGATCCAAATCCCGGGCTGAGGCTTGGTGACACGAGATACACAGAACTACAGGTACCTATATAGATCTTAGGAAGGGGAAGGTAAAGAAGGGGAGGACAGGCAGGATAAGGTAAGAATGGGGTAGAGACAAAGGAAGAATTATAGAGGGAATGAAAAAAAAAATTTGAAAGGGGATGAAGATACACCTCTTGTGAAGCCCGCTTCTAATTACGTACTCATATCAATAGTAGATTAGCGTCACAGTCTACTGGCATAAATTCCTGAATCCAGGGAGCCCACACCTCCCAAAATCTCTCCAGACCGTCCTCACGTATTGCTGTCAGCTTCTCCATTATCTGGCTAACCTGGTTTTTAAATTCCCTGAAGTGCAGTGTTTCCGCTTTCCAAGCCCTGGCTATAACCATTTTAGCACCCATCAGGACATGGTAGACCAGCTGTAGATCATTTTTAGTTCTTCCTTTAATAGGGCTATTGAGCACAGCTATCCATGGATTTAACTCGATCCGACTACCTAACATTTTATTAATCGCTTCAAAAACTTTTACCCAAAAATGCCTGACTATATCGCAGTCCCACCATATATGCCGGAACATCCCCTCTGTTTGGCAACCTCTAAAGCAGAGCTCCCGATTATCTCCTGAAAAATTGCACAACCGTTTGGGGACTAGGTACCACCTCAATGTCACTTTAACTTTAGCCTCTACTGAAGCAGCCGAGGCAGCTGATCCAAAAGAGGCATGCCACATAGCTTGCCATTCCTTCAGCTCCTTAATCTCACTCAGATCGCTTTCCCATTTGACTAGTAGCACTGCATCCCTTATTTAATAGTTCATAGATCTCCGAAATAGCCCATCTTCCCCTGGGGTCTTTCTTACTATGCTGTTCAAATAAGGTATACTGAGTAGCCCTACTCGTCCCCTCAACCTCCCTCAGTACCGATTTCACAAAGTGTTTTATCTGCATGTAGCCAAACAGATCCTTCGGTTGCAGCTGGAACTTTTCACTTAAATGCTGAAAGGTGGCTATACTATCTCCCTGTAGACAATCCTCTACTCTCATGACTCTCTACTCCCCACCCTCTTCCAGACGCGGAATCTTGCTGAGTCCATAACTGCTGGGGTAAACATAGGGTTATCCCACAGCGGCATCAAAGGCAAATGAACTGAGGCCAGACCTCCTGTATGCTTGAGATCATCCCAGACATTTAGAGAATGGTTTAAAATTGGATTTTGGATGAATCTCCTCACTTTTGGGGACACCCATAATAAGCCCACTATTGGGAACGGGTGGCACAATATTGATACTATTTTTACCCAGCATGGGGTATCCAGGGTCTCATGGAGTGAAAGCACTTGAGCTAATTGGGCCGCCTGATAGTAGTTTGTTACACTGGGGACGCCCAGCCCCCCCATTCCTTTAGATTTCAACATAACCTTCTTAGCTACTCTTGGACATTTCCCATTTCATATAAAACTCCAAGATCTTACTCTGCAATACTTTCAGATAATGTGGTGGGATTCGGAGCATCTATGCTTTTTATTTATTATGTTGTCTTTATTTGATTTTATTGTAATATATGTGTTATTTACCGTATGCCAATTTAAACTTGTCTTTCGTTTCACCCCTTTTTTTATTTAATTAATTATTGTTAACAGTTTATGCGTGATGTTTATTTTGTTTCACAAAATATAATGTATGTAATGTATCTATCTTTAAATAGTTTTTTCTGTTTTGGCTTTTCTATTGGTCTTTTAAAATGCACAATACTTACGTTTTCCTCCTGTAGTCAACCAGGAGCCCTTCTCAGCTTATCCAACATTCCCCCCAGAATGTGCTTAGTTTACCTATTCTCCTCCACACACTTCCCTGGCAATAGGGTTGATTCTGCACCAGGTAAAAAAAGTTCATTACTTTTTAGGAGAGAAAACTGTAAGTTACTTTCAAGTAGTGCACTTTATCACCTGGTGCTGAATCCACCCCCGTTGGTACAAAATAAATAAAATATTAGAATAAACGGAACAATAATAGAACTATATATACACACACACACACACCAAAAAATGGTTGCACATATGCGTTTGCATGTAAGCACGTGTTTGAGTAAATAGAGACCTTGCTTGAAATGTGTGCCTAGCCTAAGTACGTTAGGTTGTCATTTTGAAGGTTGTTAGCTCCGTAGCTACTTATCTATTAGTTAAAGTGTGGTAGCACTTACTTATATGGTAATTTGAGAGTGGCAGCACAACATACTTGTCAAAGACTCTATTTTTGCATGAGGCCACACTCGCCAGGAAAATGGTGGAGAGCAATTTCCGTATAACCTGGCCTCTTTTTATGGCTTGGGAAAGGTCAGGTGAATAATGCGAAATGAATAAGTGAAAATGAATAAGCATGTCAGCACATGCTAAGCAAAAAATGGTGCTAAATCTTAACACTGAAAAATAGCATGTGAGAATCTGAATGGTGCTGAATTGGTCCTAAGATGTGAAGCAGATAAAATCTATGTTCTGTTATTATTTTCCCTCATTTTTATATATATTAGTATTTAAAAATACAAAATATTTTGTATAGAGGAATCCTCATATGTTTAATGTTTTAATTCAACACAAAATCCAGAGGCTGAAAATGTGCATTAATAAAATATAGGGAGCTATGAGATACCTAGTCAAAAAGCTCATAGGTTTTATTTAGATGCTGAGGGCAATCCCAAAAAGGCTCATGTGGAAGCTGAGAGCTTACAAGAGATAACATTCCCTTGAGGCTAAAGAAAAGGCCATTACATTTTTCTGAATGCTACCTTAGAAACATACTGAAGGCACCAATGTACTCAGCACTGCACTCGACTGTCAAGATAAATTGCAATCTATGTCAACCAACACATAATCCACTGGCTCCCACAGGCTGGCCTTAAATGAAAAATAACCCTTTTGTGGACTTTTCCCAGACCTCAGAGCGGTGATGTCTTATAGGGCATAAGGCTCTCCGCTTACCTTACAAATGCTCCTGTGCTGCTCCTATGAGCTGCGCTTCTGGATTCCATCCAACAGGTGGGAAAACTGGTGTACGGAGCTTCCATTATTTTCAATGTGAGTGCTGTACATCAGCTGTATACAGGCAGCGCCCACCTGCTAGGTAATATAGATCCTCATATAGTGCCTCATCAAGGCAATACACAAGCAACCAAGCCACAACACACTCTTGCATAATAATATTTATATATATTATATTATTAGAGAATTATAAAATATTAGCATAAGATTAGAACCACAATACCAAATTGTCAAAAAACAATACAATGTGATAGGCATCCATACGGTCAGGATATACCTACAGAACACCATCAAGCCATTCTCATACCAGCAGCTGGACTATTGCTGCTGTTACCTGTACCTCAATAATCACATAGGTTGATGACAGAAGGGGAGTGTTCTTCCTACAGCAGAATTTATATACTGTATGTTTGCTGTGTTGGAATTGTCTGTATTACTGCATGTTTAATAATATTTTTAACCAGCTTTGCTAAATGTGAGTATTTGTGAGTATGATATGCATAGTTAATAAATAGTTGATGAAGGTGTGAGTACAATGCTTTTATTATTCTAGTTAACTGTGTGTAGCCTTACCTTGCTCCTGCCATGGTAAATTCCTTGTATATATGCATATATATACTTGGCGAAAACAAAAAATATTCTGATTCTGAAGCTGTGAATCAGCTGTGAGCATTGTAACAGCAGTCACGTGGCTGCTTTTACAATGCCTAGTGGACTATTTTCATGGTAATATTGCATATCATTATTAAAATAGACAGAATTTTGTGTTTCATAACCTTTGAGGGAGACCTTACTGGAATGTTTTACTGCTGTTTGTATTATGATCACTTTATGCAAACAAATAAAAGTATTACAGACACGTATTCAATAAATTACAACATGCATATATTGACCTAACTAAAGGCAGAGGTCGTAATGTTTTTATGAACCCAAACAATTCACTTAAACATGTACTATGGGAGAAGAGCACCTGCTGCCATTATATCATTTTTATGGAATTACTTCAAATAAAATCTGGTTATATATTTGCAGAATAAAACATCATATGTGAGCTGATTATTATATATATTATAACAACAGTCACATGGCTGCTTTTGCAATGCTTATCTGACTTTTTGCATTGTAATATTGCATAGCATGCTGTTTGTATAATGGTCACTTTATTCAAACATATAAAGATATCACAGACACTTATTAAGTAAATTACAACATGTAAATTATAACTTTTTAATGAAAGTACTACAATTCTGATTATATATTTGCAGAATAAAAAAACAACTTAAAAACATAAAAAATACAAGTATCTTTGGGCTGTAAATAAAATGTATTCCTTTAGCGAGCACAAGGCCAATGGTACATCAATATTCTTCAATGCTCTGGAAAACGGAATTATCTCTATACCCTGTGGCAGTAATAATATCTATGTATATCTACATCCTACAGTTGCACTGTCAGTTACCAGCTGAGGAGAGTTCTTCAAGAATAGGGTTTGTGCCAAATACTTTTTAATAATCCTATACTTCTGTTGTTCTCGAAGCCTTAACCTTCACCTCACTCATTTTAAAAAATGTTAGGCTAATTGAAATATTTTCTTTACCTGTGAAATGTTCTGTTATAGTAAAATTAATTAAAGTGACTGTACATACAGTATTGTAAATGCTTTTGACGTCAGCAGAGCATAGCGGGTGTGTGATTGGCTGTCTGCTCCCATATGCGTGGCTGTTGTCATGGGTAAAATGGGCAATTTATGAGTTGCAAAAAGTGTTGATTACTGGCTGCTGGGTAAACATATCGTGAGTGACCAAATTGCACCATTGCAAATAGGTGACGTGGAGCTCCACGTGCCGTTGATGTGAGATGTGAACGTTGAAAGAGCAGACCAAGGGCAGACCAACACACTACAGTGGTACAACTCAATGCCAAAATGAATTAGAGGGTTACCCTTGTGCCTATTACAACAGTTCGGAAAACTCTACTAGTCACTGAGCCTCTGCTAACAATGTTAAATGGGCTTACTTTTTCATTGAAGGGATGGATGTTGACACAAGCTGGTGGCATGATCTGGGGAATTCTCTAGACCCACTCATCCATTTGAAAGGTTCTCTCAACTGATTTGGGTATGAATACATCCTTGCAGATCACATACACCTATACATGCTGATTGTTCTCGACAGATAGGATCTTCCAGCAGCGCAATGCAACATGTCAAATGGCTAGAAGTGTACGACATTTGTTGCATTAGCCTGACCAAGTACTAACATGGCTCCCAAGTTCCCCACCACCGTTGTGCTCAATCTGCGGATTCCCCTATTACCTATGCAGCTGTGGGATGCACTACGGTCAGCAGGTACCATATTAGGGTCGATTCAGCACTGTGTGCCCAAAAACCAGCACTGCACGCAAGTGCTTGCACATGCACTAATTAGTGCATTTACTCGCGATTCAGGGACCCATGTGCTAGTCTTGCGCAAGTCTGACAGCGTAAGAGAAAGGAGTTCTTTCTACCATATTTTCAGGTAGTTTGGGAGCACAAACAATGTTCTATTCCTCTGTGATTTTCAGCACCTTTGGCCTCTACCTTAATTAATTTTCTGTCTAAGCCCCCAAACTTCAGTGTATTTTCAGTTAATTAAAGCCAACCTTCTGGCAGATTTGTGTGATAACTGTAAATGTATGTGCTTGGACTGCGCAACCACGATCACAAGGGTCCACCTAACAATGCAATTAGCAAGTTCCTTTTTCATTCATACCATACAATGGAGAATTGCATTTCACTTTAATGTCATTGAATTTCTAGGTTTTGTGATCCCTTGTTTAGTAATACACTTATACCTTTCATATGGCTTTATGCACCTACATTTTCTTTGGTAAATTTGATATTTACACATGTGCTGATGTGTGGTAGTAAAAGTCGGGGATGACGAAATGCGGCGGGCTTGGCTGCATCATTTGGACCAGTTGTTGGATGGGAAAGCGTGCAGATGGCTGTATTGGATCAGCTTGCTGAGTCGACATCTGGCTCTCCCCTGTTATATGTGTTTATGCGTTTGTTTGTGAATGGATTTTACTCATTTACAAGTGACTGATAATGTTTGACAATATTGAGCTAGAATTTTTTTTTTACTTTGCTTACATGCACTGAAAATGGTTGGAAGTTATGGACAGTTTTGATTTACTGTCTGAATCTGTATTAAACAGTTGATTGCATTGTTTGAAGCACTCTGCCTTTACTTATAAGGAAGTGATGCCTTCTCCCATTATGTTTATAAGGCTGGATTGATTTGAAGGCTTGACCTGGTTTGAGATCTAGTAAGAGTCTTTGTGATTGGTGGTGGGCACCACTGAAATATAGTGCATGCACCACAGGACTACTTATATTAACCATTCATTATATATAGTTTTTTTTGCTCTGTGCCTTCAGCTAGGCATGATGTTCACATGCCTAGCAATGTCCCCTGTTTGCAGCAAAATAAAAAAAAAAGCTGTTCACCTCCATCTGGGATTCAGCGCCGGGGGTCTCCCTCTGATCCCCCGCCCAGTGGGGCAGAGGACGCCCAATCTCAGCTTCTGACAGTTCGCTGGTGGCCGTAGAGAGGATCCTTTTATACTGACAGTATAAATGGTCAATCCCCATGGTGGAAGTGGGCATAGAAGCCAGAGGTGATCAGTGGAAGCAGGGGCAGGGGACTCCATTTGTGAACTGGTAAGTGGCAGGAAGGGCCTCGCAAGTCACCTGCCAGCAAGTGGGTGACTTGCTATAACTTGCGGTGACTTATCATACTGAGCACGTTCACATACAAAGATGCCAGGGATGTAGGAGGAGGAGAGGCGGCAAGCCGGCACCTAAGACTGACGCGCCAGCCATGCCGCCTGAGGATGCCACTGGAGTGAGGAGAAGGTGAGTGGATCATTGTGACACTAGCCCCTCTTGAGGCGGGGTCTCAGGACCCATACCAGGTTAATCTGGGTTGCCACAATGACATTTTATAACCAAAGCATCTGCATGAACCAGGGGTGGCTGCCTCCCAACATCTCACCACAGGACCAAAACCTTTCCAATTGATTAAACACTGTAAGGAATTATGCACCCATCTAGATTCCAGAATCCTACTGACTTCATATTCAGGTTCGTTCTTCACGAATATGGGAAATGCGAAAGACACCTGGATATTGCCGGCAGGTTTCAGTAACGAAACATTAGAAATCTTAATTGACCAGAGAAGATTGATTGTAAAGGTAACATTGCTTAGTTTCTTGATGACTGGAAAAGGATCAATCTACTTAGGTCCTAATTTAAATGAGGGTTGAAACACGGCAATATTCTGTGTGGATACTCAGACCAAGTTGTCTATTTGAAACAATGGTTCAACAGACCCTTTGGTGATTGGCAAAGGTTTTATAGCTCTTATTAGCTTACCTAGTCCAGACATTGGCTTGTTCTTAAAGCCATTCCTCCAAGACCGATAAATTAGAGGAAGAGCCAGAAAGGGAAGCTTTCGGATTTTTACCATAATTACAAAAGAACGGCAAAAATTTTATCTATTCACTTGGAGCATTGTTATGCACAAATTCTGTGTCAATATATTTGGACCACTTGTCTTGGCAGTAAAACATATAACAGCACAAGTACTGCTCTAAAGACTGATTCATCCGTTCGGTCTGGCCGCTGGATTGGAGGTTGGTAGACTGAGGACTATGAGATTTTAATCCCCAGTTGAGCACAGAACACCCTCCAAAACTGGGAAACAAATTGGACCCCTCAATCAGAGACAATATTTTGGGGTATACCATGAATTCAGAAAATATGCTTAATCAATAACTGAGCTAATTCAGGGGCAAATAGGAGTTTAGGAAAGGGGACAAAATGCGCTATTTTACTGAAATGACTCAAATGACAGTGTTATACCTTGTGACTTAAATCAACAATGAAAGGGACTAGAAAGGAACAAGTAACCCAGCAAGAGGTTTATGGGTGGAGTAGGAAACTAGACATGACGCATAGCGAGCCCTAGGGTCTTCCGGCTGCCCAAATGACCCAATATTTTAGCATATTGACAGTGAGGAGGTTTGCCAGGAGGTAAATCCGTCTGGAATGGTTCCAATGAGCCAGACAAATTCAGCAATAATGCACCAACCACACAACCCAGGGGCAAAATGGATTCCTTCTTTTCAACCCTACCCTTACATTCCCCAATGCATCTACCTTGGTATTCTTAGCTTTTGAGGACAAAATTAAATGGGGAGAAAATAGTGGCCCAGCGGGCCTGGCGTGAATTTAATCTTTTAGAGGATTCAATGTACTCAAGGTTCTCATGCTCAGTGTACATGCCAGCTACACCCCTAGCACCTAACAGTTCCCCGCATCGTAATTCTGAACTGAACTGAATTTACGTGAGAAGTACACGCAAGGGTGTAATGTTTCAGGAGTGCTAGAATACTGAGAGAGAACAGCACCTAGTTCAGAAGCATTGGCAAATAATGGGCGATTTACATCAGGGTGAATAAACACTGCAGCCGAGATAAAATCCTCACTCAGGGTTTGAGAGGCCTGTACTAGTAGAGAGGGCCATTCCTCCTGAAAGGCTCCTTTATGAGTTAGGTCAGTAAGTGGAGCAACTATGGATGGAAACCTTTTAATGAACCACCTATAGAAATGAGCATATACAAGGAATCTCTGTAAGGCTTTTAAGGTTCTGGGGTGGTCCCACTTAGGGATGAGCTAATCGATCCGGACGAACCCGGATTCGATCCGAATTTCAGGAAAAATTTGATTCGGATCGAATCCGAATTTCCCCGCGATTCGATCGCTCGAAGTTTTCCTTTAACATCCATTCATTTACATTACAGGCATTCTAAGATGGCGGACGGGACATGTCCAGACATCAACCCCGCGCCAGTGCAAGCTGGGACAGTCACATGCAGCCTATCAGCAGCCAGCAAGCCCGGTGACGTCACAGCGGTATTTAAGGCCGGCCATCTTGCTTTCCTGCCTCATTTCTCTATTGCATTCGTGAGAGACAGAACGTTGTGTAGCTGAGGGAGAGAGAGGCAGTTAGACAGGCAGGGACAGACAGGGAAAGGCTGGAGACAGGCAGGAGACAGACAGGAGACAGACAGAAAGTCAGCGAAAAAACAGGGAAAGGTAGAAAAATTCGGAGGCTGTCACAGGGAGTTTTTTTTTTTTTTTCATCCAGCCTGACAGGCTTTGTTAGCGTTTTCAGGCTGCTTATACTAACTAACTGTGCATATATACTGAACTGATCTTAAGTCTGCTGTGAGGCATCCCATTCTGTGACTACAGCAGCCTCTGTTTAAGACCATATAACCATTTGCTCTTATTATAATTGAAATTAGCCTGATAAAGACACTTTTGCTGGGCATAGTACTTCTGGACCCTGCCAGGTGCACTTTTGTTGTGGCATCCTATTCTGTGACTACAGCAGCCTCTGTTTAAGACCATATAACCATTTGCTCTTATTATAATTGAAATTAGCCTGATAAAGACACTTTTGCTGGGCATAGTACTTCTGGACCCTGCCAGGTGCACTTCTGTTGTGGCATCCCATTCTGTGACTACAGCAGCCTCTGTTTAAGACCATATAACCATTTGCTCTTATTATAATTGAAATTAGCCTGATAAAGACACTTTTGCTGGGCATAGTACTTCTGGACCCTGCCAGGTGCACTTCTGTTGTGGCATCCCATTCTGTGACTACAGCAGCCTCCGTTTAAGACCATATAACCATTTGCTCTTATTATAATTGAAATTAGCCCTGATAAAGACACTTTTGCTGGGCATAGTACTTCTGGACCCTGCCAGGTGCACTTCTGTTGTGGCATCCCATTCTGTGACTACAGCAGCCTCTGTTTAAGACCATATAACCATTTGCTCTTATTATAATTGAAATTAGCCTGATAAAGACACTTTTGCTGGGCATAGTACTTCTGGACCCTGCCAGGTGCACTTCTGTTGTGGCATCCCATTCTGTGACTACAGCAGCCTCTGTTTAAGACCATATAACCATTTGCTCTTATTATAATTGAAATTAGCCTGATAAAGACACTTTTGCTGGGCATAGTACTTCTGGACCCTGCCAGGTGCACTTCTGTTGTGGCATCCCATTCTGTGACTACAGCAGCCTCTGTTTAAGACCATATAACCATTTGATCTTATTATAATTGAAATTAGCCTGATAAAGACACTTGCTGGGCATAGTACTTCTGGACCCTGCCAGGTGCACTTCTGTTGTGGCATCCCATTCTGTGACTACAGCAGCCTCTGTTTAAGACCATATAACCATATGATCTTATTATAATTGAAATTAGCCTGATAAAGACACTTGCTGGGCATAGTACTTCTGGACCCTGCCAGGTGCACTTCTGTTGTGGCATCCCATTCTGTGACTACAGCAGCCTCTGTTTAAGACCATATAACCATTTGCTCTTATTATAATTGAAATTAGCCTGATAAAGACACTTTTGCTGGGCATAGTACTTCTGGACCCTGCCAGGTGCACTTCTGTTGTGGCATCCCATTCTGTGACTACAGCAGCCTCTGTTTAAGACCATATAACCATTTGATCTTATTATAATTGAAATTAGCCTGATAAAGACACTTTTGCTGGGCATAGTACTTCTGGACCCTGCCAGGTGCACTTCTGTTGTGGCATCCCATTCTGTGACTACAGCAGCCTCTGTTTAAGACCATATAACCATTTGCTCTTATTATAATTGAAATTAGCCTGATAAAGACACTTTTGCTGGGCATAGTACTTCTGGACCCTGCCAGGTGCACTTCTGTTGTGGCATCCCATTCTGTGACTACAGCAGCCTCTGTTTAAGACCATATAACCATTTGATCTTATTATAATTGAAATTAGCCTGATAAAGACACTTGCTGGGCATAGTACTTCTGGACCCTGCCAGGTGCACTTCTGTTGTGGCATCCCATTCTGTGACTACAGCAGCCTCTGTTTAAGACCATATAACCATTTGATCTTATTATAATTGAAATTAGCCTGATAAAGACACTTTTGCTGGGCATAGTACTTCTGGACCCTGCCAGGTGCACTTCTGTTGTGGCATCCCATTCTGTGACTACAGCAGCCTCTGTTTAAGACCATATAACCATTTGCTCTTATTATAATTGAAATTAGCCCTGATAAAGACACTTTTGCTGGGCATAGTACTTCTGGACCCTGCCAGGTGCACTTCTGTTGTGGCATCCCATTCTGTGACTACAGCAGCCTCTGTTTAAGACCATATAACCATTTGCTCTTATTATAATTGAAATTAGCCTGATAAAGACACTTTTGCTGGGCATAGTACTTCTGGACCCTGCCAGGTGCACTTCTGTTGTGGCATCCCATTCTGTGACTACAGCAGCCTCTGTTTAAGACCATATAACCATTTGATCTTATTATAATTGAAATTAGCCTGATAAAGACACTTTTGCTGGGCATAGTACTTCTGGACCCTGCCAGGTGCACTTCTGTTGTGGCATCCCATTCTGTGACTACAGCAGCCTCTGTTTAAGACCATATAACCATTTGCTCTTATTATAATTGAAATTAGCCTGATAAAGACACTTTTGCTGGGCATAGTACTTCTGGACCCTGCCAGGTGCACTTCTGTTGTGGCATCCCATTCTGTGACTACAGCAGCCTCTGTTTAAGACCATATAACCATTTGCTCTTATTATAATTGAAATTAGCCCTGATAAAGACACTTTTGCTGGGCATAGTACTTCTGGACCCTGCCAGGTGCACTTCTGTTGTGGCATCCCATTCTGTGACTACAGCAGCCTCTGTTTAAGACCATATAACCATTTGATCTTATTATAATTGAAATTAGCCTGATAAAGACACTTTTGCTGGGCATAGTACTTCTGGACCCTGCCAGGTGCACTTCTGTTGTGGCATCCCATTCTGTGACTACAGCAGCCTCTGTTTAAGACCATATAACCATTTGCTCTTATTATAATTGAAATTAGCCTGATAAAGACACTTTTGCTGGGCATAGACTTACTGCTGCCTGCCAGGTGCACTTCTGTTGGGGCATCCCATTCTGTAACATAGCATACCCCTCTTTATTTACACTAAGCAGCTCTCTTATTTACACTAAGCAGGCCTGTTGGAGGCTGAGTGTTACTGCTCACTTTTGGTGTGCATTATATTCTGTTTCATATAGACCCACCGCTGCCCGGGGGTTCTTTAAATATCACCTACTACCACGCCAGTTAGACTATGTCGGGCAGACAAGTGCCTGGAAGTGAAAAGAGGAGTGGCAGAGGCCAAGATTCCGCAGGCAGAGCTCGCATCAGACTGGGGGCCAGTAGCAGCAGGAGTCACGCTGAGAGACCTAATCTGCCAGTATCTGCTAGCGGTCGGGTCTCCACCAGTAACGCATCTGCCGTGGTAGATTGGTTGACGCGCTCATCAACAACATCATCACAACTTACGTCTGAGACCCCCAGTCTAGGGTCGGTAGGTTCCTCTGACACAACCCTGAGTTGGCATGCCCCGAGAGCAGTCCCTGTCCTCCCATTGCCTCTGTCCTATGCCGTTCCCTCCCCCAGCGACGTATCCTATGCTTTGGGTTCAGCTCCACTCTTTAGTGAGGAGGACGATCAGATACAGGAGGACAGTCAGCAGCTACTGCCCAGCCAAGAAATGGAGGTGGCTTCTTTAGCTAGGCAGACAAATAGTGATGTGGACAGTGTCGTGGGTGCTGCGAGCGTTCCAGCTCCTGCGCCAGACACTGTTGACGAATCCACGAACATCAGTGACGTACAGCCACAACTCGGTGATGATGATGATGACGATGAAGCCGATCGCACTTGGGAGCCGGGTGATGAAGGGGCTTCATCGTCATCATCAGGAGAAGAGGGGCGCAGGTTGCCCCGGAGTCAGCAGCTGAGGCAGCAAGGTGGTAGCAGTCAGCATGGGGGCACAATTCCAAAGGCTGGAGCCGGCCGGGGCCGGGGCCGGGGTAGAGCACCTGCTGTGCGGCAGTCTACCTTATCGGGAGGTAGTGGAGCAGGGGTTCCTGGAGTTGGCAACAGCAGCAGTGAATCAGTGAGGCCAGGGGGTGGGAAAAGTAGCTACTCGGCAGTGTGGCAGTTTTTCCTGAGGCATCCACAGGAGGGTAACATGGCCACATGCAAGATATGTAGGCAAAAGGGGAAGCGTGGCCAGGGTCCAAATGTTGGCACCACGGCCCTGCTTCAACATATGATGCGTCACCATAAAACGACCTGGGAGAACCGAGGCTCCCAAGGGGTGGTCCAGTCTGCTTCCTCACCAAGTGAGCTCCCAATTTCTGCCAGCCAAGGCTCCAGCACCTCAGCCGAAGGCAGCTGTGCGTCATACCCATCCTCTGTCGCTCCTGCTCCTCCTCCTCCAAGTCATGCATCCCGCCAGCAATCCATCAGCGAAGCCATGTCCAAGAGACAGCAGTATGCGCCCACTCATCCTACGGCGCAGAAGCTGAATGTGCTCCTGTCCAAGTTGCTGGTGCTGCAGTCGCTCCCTTTTCAGGTGGTGGAATCTGCACCTTTCAGAGAACTGATGGCTTGTGCTGAGCCGAGGTGGAGAGTCCCAAGCCGTCATTTCTTTGCCAAGAAGGCAGTACCAGCGCTGCACACTTTTGTTGAACAGAAGGTGGGCCAGTCCTTGAGCCTGTCGGTGTGTAGCAAAATACATGGCAGCGCCGACATCTGGAGCTGTAACTACGGTCAGGGGCAGTACATGTCGTTTACGGCCCACTGGGTGAATGTGGTCCCTTTGCAGCAGCAGCAGCAACTTGGACAGGTCACGCCGCTTCGGCCTCCGCGCTCTCTGCCCATTGGGCCTGTGACACCGTGCGACTCGGCCTCCTCATCCTCCGCCATCTCCTCACCCTCCACTGTAGGCTCAAGTCTCAGTGCCCCTCCAGTCTACCATGTGTGCAGGGCACGGAGGTGTCACGCAGTGCTTCACATGGTTTGTCTTGGCGAACGGAGTCACACAGGGGAGGAACTGCTTAAATGTATTCATCAGGAAATCCAAACATGGCTTACTCCGAGAAAACTTAAAATGGGAATCATGGTTACCGACAATGGGAAGAACATTTTGTCTGCGCTGCGCCAAGGAAGCCTGACCCATGCCCCCTGCATGGCTCACGTCTTCAATCTGGTTGTCAAGCGGTTTCTGAAGTGTTCCCCCCATCTGCAAGACATCCTAACAACTTCAAGGAAACTTTGCATGCACTTTAGCCACTCCTACATCGCCAAACACACCCTTCTTGAGCTACAGCGTCAGAATGGTATCCCCCAACATAGTCTGATTTGCGATGTTTCCACCCGTTGGAATTCCACCCTTCACATGTTGGACCGATAATATGAACAGAGAAAAGCCATCACGGATTTCCTGATGATCCAAGCAGATAGGGGGACTCCCCTGTGTAACTTCAATGTCAACCAGTGGCAGCTCATACGTGACACCTGCCGTTTGCTCAGGCCCTTTGAGGAAGCCACTTTATTTGTCAGTCGGCAGGATTACGGGATGAACGACGTGATTCCACTGCTTCATGTACTACAGCACATGTTGGAAACCATGGCTGGTCAGGGCACTGGAGACATGGCGTTTACATCTTACGGCCACATGAACCCCGTTGGAGCTGAACTGGAGGAGGAGGAGGAAGAGGAGGAGGAGGAGGAGTTGCCCAGCGAAACACAGTTTAGGCTTGGCGAAATGGCTGGTTTATCTAGTCAGCGGACAGGAGAGGAGGAGCAGGAGCAGCCAGAGGAGCTAGAGGTTTTTGAGGAAGGCGAGACAGAGGACCCGGGCACACCGTGGCAGTATGCAGTGGAGATGGAGACAGGTAGTCCATCCGAGTCACTTGCGCAAATGGCACGAAGCATGCTCACGTGCTTGCGTAGTGACCCCAGAATTGTTTCCATCTGTCGGCGGGATGACTTCTGGCTGTCCACCTTATTGGACCCTCGCTTCCGGCACAAAATGGGGGCATTTTTTAAACCCACCGAGAGGGAGGACAAACTCAACTACTACAAAGACATTCTACGTAGGCAGTTGGCCGATGCCTATCTGCGCCATGGTCCATACTCTCGCAGGTCTGACTCGAGAGGACCTCTGCGCTCACCTTCCACTGCCATGGCCGCTGGGGGGGTTGGCAGGAGCAGCAGCAGCAGCTCCATCAGCAGCAGCAGCCTCAGTCTTCAGTCGCTAATGAGTAGCTTTCTACACCCGCATAGTGAGGCTACTCATGAGCAGCAGGAAGACCTGGAGCAGGACCTCAACCAGCAGGTCATGTCATACTTTGACATGACCATGCCAACACACCTTGAGGATCCGCTGGACTTCTGGGCAGCCAAACTTGATTTGTGGCCGCAACTAGCAGAGTTTGCCCTGGAAAAGCTGTCCTGCCCGGCAAGTAGCGTGCCATCTGAGCAGGTGTTTAGTGCGGCGGGGGCCATAGTTACGGCGAGGAGAACTCGTCTGTCAACTAAAAATGTGGAGAGACTCACCTTTGTCAAAATGAATCAGGGATGGATCAGCCAGGATTTCCACCCACCAATGCCTGATGCATGCGACTAGATTCAGCATGGTGCCACGTTTTACACTTTCCAAATGGTGCAAAACATATTTATGTCTTTAGGCCATTTTTTGGGCTCCTGCTGCTGCTGCTGCCAACTTCTGCCAACTCCAGGGTGTGATTCATCCAATTTTTGGGCTCCTGAAGCCAACCCCAGGGTCTCTTTGAAGTAATGTTTGGGCTCCTGCTGCTGCTGCTGCCAACTTCTGCCAACTCCAGGGTGTGATTCATCCAATTTTTGGGCTCCTGAAGCCAACCCCAGGGTCTCTTTGAAGTAATGTTTGGGCTCCTGCTGCTGCTGCTGCCAACTTCTGCCAACTCCAGGGTGTGATTCATCCAATTGTTGGGCTCCTGAAGCCAACCCCAGGGTCTCTTTAAAGTAATATTTGGGCTCCTGCTGCTGCTGCTGTCAACTCCTGCCAACTCCAGGGTGTGATTCATCCAATTGTTGGGCTCCTGAAGCCAACCCCAGGGTCTCTTTGAAGTAATGTTTGGGCTCCTGCTGCTGCTGCTGCCAACTTCTGCCAACTCCAGGGTGTGATTCATCCAATTTTTGGGCTCCTGAAGCCAACCCCAGGGTCTCTTTGAAGTAATGTTTGGGCTCCTGCTGCTGCTGCTGCCAACTTCTGCCAACTCCAGGGTGTGATTCATCCAATTTTTGGGCTCCTGAAGCCAACCCCAGGGTCTCTTTAAAGTAATATTTGGGCTCCTGCTGCTGCTGCTGTCAACTCCTGCCAACTCCAGGGTGTGATTCATCCAATTTTTGGGCTCCTGAAGCCAACCCCAAGGTCTCTTTGAAGTAATGTTTGGGCTCCTGCTGCTGCTGCTGCCAACTTCTGCCAACTCCAGGGTGTGATTCATCCAATTGTTGGGCTCCTGAAGCCAACCCCAGGGTCTCTTTAAAGTAATATTTGGGCTCCTGCTGCTGCTGCTGTCAACTCCTGCCAACTCCAGGGTGTGATTCATCCAATTGTTGGGCTCCTGAAGCCAACCCCAGGGTCTCTTTGAAGTAATGTTTGGGCTCCTGCTGCTGCTGCTGCCAACTTCTGCCAACTCCAGGGTGTGATTCATCCAATTTTTGGGCTCCTGAAGCCAACCCCAGGGTCTCTTTGAAGTAATGTTTGGGCTCCTGCTGCTGCTGCTGCCAACTTCTTCCAACTCCAGGGTGTTATTCATCCAATTTTTGGGCTCCTGAAGCCAACCCCAGGGTCTCTTTAAAGTAATGTTTGGGCTCCTGCTGCTGCTGCTGCCAACTTCTGCCAACTCCAGGGTGTGATTCATCCAATTTTTGGGCTCCTGAAGCCAACCCCAGGGTCTCTTTGACGTAATGTTTGGGCTCCTGCTGCTGCTGCTGCCAACTTCTGCCAACTCCAGGGTGTGATTCATCCAATTGTTGGGCTCCTGAAGCCAACCCCAGGGTCTCTTTAAAGTAATATTTGGGCTCCTGCTGCTGCTGCTGTCAACTCCTGCCAACTCCAGGGTGTGATTCATCCAATTGTTGGGCTCCTGAAGCCAACCCCAGGGTCTCTTTGAAGTAATGTTTGGGCTCCTGCTGCTGCTGCTGCCAACTTCTGCCAACTCCAGGGTGTGATTCATCCAATTTTTGGGCTCCTGAAGCCAACCCCAGGGTCTCTTTGAAGTAATGTTTGGGCTCCTGCTGCTGCTGCTGCCAACTTCTGCCAACTCCAGGGTGTGATTCATCCAATTTTTGGGCTCCTGAAGCCAACCCCAGGGTCTCTTTAAAGTAATGTTTGGGCTCCTGCTGCTGCTGCTGCCAACTTCTGCCAACTCCAGGGTGTGATTCATCCAATTTTTGGGCTCCTGAAGCCAACCCCAGGGTCTCTTTGAAGTAATGTTTGGGCTCCTGCTGCTGCTGCTGCCAACTTCTGCCAACTCCAGGGTGTGATTCATCCAATTGTTGGGCTCCTGAAGCCAACCCCAGGGTCTCTTTAAAGTAATATTTGGGCTCCTGCTGCTGCTGCTGTCAACTCCTGCCAACTCCAGGGTGTGATTCATCCAATTGTTGGGCTCCTGAAGCCAACCCCAGGGTCTCTTTGAAGTAATGTTTGGGCTCCTGCTGCTGCTGCTGCCAACTTCTGCCAACTCCAGGGTGT
This sequence comes from Gastrophryne carolinensis, assembly GCA_027917425.1. Classification (NCBI taxonomy): domain Eukaryota; kingdom Metazoa; phylum Chordata; class Amphibia; order Anura; family Microhylidae; genus Gastrophryne; species Gastrophryne carolinensis. The sequence goes on from CM051239.1 coordinate 127,748,763, forward strand.
GATTCATCCAATTTTTGGGCTCCTGAAGCCAACCCCAGGGTCTCTTTGAAGTAATGTTTGGGCTCCTGCTGCTGCTGCTGCCAACTTCTGCCAACTCCAGGGTGTGATTCATCCAATTTTTGGGCTCCTGAAGCCAACCCCAGGGTCTCTTTAAAGTAATGTTTGGGCTCCTGCTGCTGCTGCTGCCAACTTCTGCCAACTCCAGGGTGTGATTCATCCAATTTTTGGGCTCCTGAAGCCAACCCCAGGGTCTCTTTGAAGTAATGTTTGGGCTCCTGCTGCTGCTGCTGCCAACTTCTGCCAACTCCAGGGTGTGATTCATCCAATTTTTGGGCTCCTGAAGCCAACCCCAGGGTCTCTTTGAAGTAATGTTTGGGCTCCTGCTGCTGCTGCTGCCAACTTCTGCCAACTCCAGGGTGTGATTCATCCAATTTTTGGGCTCCTGAAGCCAACCCCAGGATCTCTTTGAAGTAATGTTTGGGCTCCTGCTGCTGCTGCTGCCAACTTCTGCCAACTCCAGGGTGTGATTCATCCAATTTTTGGGCTCCTGAAGCCAACCCCAGGGTCTCTTTAAAGTAATGTTTGGGCTCCTGCTGCTGCTGCTGCCAACTTCTGCCAACTCCAGGGTGTGATTCATCCAATTGTTGGGCTCCTGAAGCCAACCCCAGGGTCTCTTTAAAGTAATATTTGGGCTCCTGCTGCTGCTGCTGTCAACTCCTGCCAACTCCAGGGTGTGATTCATCCAATTGTTGGGCTCCTGAAGCCAACCCCAGGGTCTCTTTAAAGTAATATTTGGGCTCCTGCTGCTGCTGCTGTCAACTCCTGCCAACTCCAGGGTGTGATTCATCCAATTGTTGGGCTCCTGAAGCCAACCCCAGGGTCTCTTTAAAGTAATGTTTGGGCTCCTGCTGCTGCTGCTGCCAACTTCTGCCAACTCCAGGGTGTGATTCATCCAATGTTTGGGCTCCTGAAGCCAACCCCAGGGTCTCTTTAAAGTAATATTTGGGCTCCTGCTGCTGCTGCTGCTGCCAACTTCTGCCAACTCCAGGGTGTGATTCATCCAATTTTTGGGCTCCTGAAGCCAACCCCAGGGTCTCTTTAAAGTAATATTTGGGCTCCTGCTGCTGCTGCTGTCAACTCCTGCCAACTCCAGGGTGTGATTCATCCAATTGTTGGGCTCCTGAAGCCAACCCCAGGGTCTCTTTAAAGTAATGTTTGGGCTCCTGCTGCTGCTGCTGCTGCCAACTTCTGCCAACTCCAGGGTGTGATTCATCCAATTTTTGGGCTCCTGAAGCCAACTCCAGTGTATATTTGGGCTCCTGCTGCTGCTGCTGCCAACTCCAGTGTGTGATTCATCCAATTTTTGGGCTCCTGAAGCCAACCCCAGGGTCTCTTTGAAGTAATATTTGGGCTCCTGCTGCTGCCAACTCCAGGGTGTGATTCAACCAATTTTTGGGCTCCTGAAGCCAACCCCAGTGTCTCTTTAAAGTAATGTTTGGGCTCCTGCTGCTGCTGCCAACTCCAGGGTGTGATTCATCCAATTTTTGGGCTCCTGCTGCTGCCAACTCCAGTGTCTCTTTAAAGCAATGTTCGGGCTCCTGCCCCTCATAGTGATGCCACTTCAACTCTCTTGAATTCAATTGTGCCGCTCTGCGATTCTATTAGCGATGCCTCTGATCTGCATGTGATATTTATTCAAAGTATTATTTAACTTACCCAGCACGCATCCTGTGCGTGTTACAGCAAGGCAGAATGGTTTACAACCCTATTGAGGCTCTAGGAGGCTCAGAAATAGCCGTTTTTAATAGCGATTCGTCGCGAATTTATTCGGGTCGAAACGATTTTTGTCGGAAAATTCGGCGAATCAGTCGAATCGAATTTTTCAAAAGTTCGCTCATCTCTAGTCCCACTCTAAGACTGTGGATATTTTAGTGGGACCCATAACCAAGCCCTTGTTAGAGACCATATTCCAGATACCCCAGGAAGGGAACATCGATGACCTTAAACATACACTTGAACATACACTTGGACAACAACAAGCCCTCTCCCCCAGTCAGGCTTGTAACTTACAGGGCGGGGGCCACCGAGGCTAGACACTGCACCCTGTTCTACAAGCCCCCATAGCTTGTCCGCGGGCTGGTTATGCTAGGTATGGGGGACCCAACACCATTTTGGGGGGATTTTAAAGGGTTTTGAACCCTTAAAAGTGCCAAAATTTTCAAGTAAAACTACCTTTACGTGCATGCCTTACTTTGGGTGTTTGGCAACTCTTCTGTTGTCAGTAGCTATGCATGTTGAGTATTGTTCTGTTCGGGAGACCTTGCTTTTTAACTTATTTTTTCTTGTTTGCATATTTTTTTTAGAAAAATGTGAGTTTGTTTCTGCTTTTTTATTCTTTTTTTTAGAGAAACTCTGTGCAACCTAAGAATTAATCAAGGGGTTACTTCCAGAAAACTGTCAACAAGCCTGGTACGCCTAGAAAGTTTGAGGTTTGTACTTACAGAGTTTGTTAGTTTGGGGGTATTTCAAATTGCTTTTCTTGAAAAACTGCAAGAGGCGCATAGCAGTTGTATTTTATCTGAAACGCTCCTAAAGCAGGTTTCAATTTGGGTGCCAATGACTTGGTTAAAGAGGTCTTTGATGAAAGGCAAAGGGTATCTGTTCTTGACAGTAATCTTATTCAGACCTCCATAATCAATGCAGGGGCATAATCCTCTATCTATGTTCTCAACAAAGAAAAATTTTCCAAAATGTATTCTTTCATCGCTAGCTCCTTAGGCAGGGTGAAGTATAAATCTTACCCCTAGGAGGCATGTTACCTGGAAGTAACTCAATTGGACAATCGTAAGCCCTGTGTTAGTGGATTTCTCTGAGAATACATCCACCCAAGTAGAAGAATACAGAGAACCAGAGAGAATACAGTAAACCATCAAGCAAAACATTAGTCGTTCTCAAAGTGGTTTAAATGCAATGATCAAAACAAAATGGACTCCATTTAGTTAAATCCCTGCTCTGCCAATTTATAAGGGAATTGTGGGTCTTTAGCCAACGAAAACCCAGAACTAACGGAGTGGCAGGAATATCTAGAATGAAAAACTCCAGACTTATTGAATGAGAGGAACCCAAAACATATCTGATTAACGGAGTCTTAAAGGAAACCACCCCACCATAGGTTCGTAATTGACCGCCAAGATCTGAAGGGACTTATTCAAGGGAACTAATGGAATACCTGGAGTGGCAGCGAGAGATTTATCCAAAAAGTTACCAGCCGCCCCACTATCGAAAAGGCGGTGACATTTTTTTGGAACTGTTCCCATATGATCATAGCTGGTAGCAACAATTTGTTTAAATGAGGAAAGGATACCTGATCGCCTAGGGTGAGTCTCCCCTGGCTCGTCCAGGAGCTGAATTTTTCATATTCAGAGAAATGACCTAGATTGCCGCAGTAGAGGCAAAGGCCCTTCATCTTTTTCAATTGTGAGAGATGGGTTGACCACAATTGCATGGGCTCTTCTAGAGCAGGTGGGGAGGAAGTAGGCAAAGGGTAATCTTTAAGATGCACACACCAGGCCGGATCTTTACTTATCTCTAAGCACTGCTATCTCTGGCGCCTTAATTCACCTTAATAGCTAGCTGGATGTAATCATCAAGGTTTTTTGGAGTTGAGAACTTCACCAAAGCATCTTAAATAATTTCAGTGAAACCGATCCGAAATTGACTACAGAGAGCAGAATCGCTTCAGCAAGAATCGATCACCCATTGGCAGAATTCAGCACTGTACTCCTCAGCAGTTCTTTTCTTGTTTGAGACCTTGCATTTCAGCCACTGAGGCCAGGTCCAGAATGTCATACAGAACATCCATCGCTTTAAAGAAGGCAGCCACAGACTGCAGGGCAGCATCGGTGGGAGCCCACCCTCACCAGGCCTACCCTCTGAGACCCAGCTCTTGATGAGTTGGGTCACATTTGGAAATAAAAAGGCAAGAGTACTTGAAATTTGATAACTTAGTACTGTCCCCATTGAACTTCTCAGAAAAGGAAATCTTAGGATCTGCGAAGGATGTGGTCACTTAAGAGACAGATGAGTTTCCTGAACGGCCCCTCAGTGAGCAAGCTGTTCAGTGGCGCTGCCCGTAGCCTGTATTTGATCGACAAGACTTTCCATAGCATGTTGGTAAATTTCTTGTTTTGACCCTTGATAATGTAAGCTTCACCGCTTAGCAGTTCCAGGTTAGTAGATAACTCCCAATCTCTGCCGCTATCTAGACAAGCCCTTGTTTTCCGGGATGCAAGCAGGCCTCACTTAACACGGTTGCCCTCCGGTCTTACCAGCGCAAACATTATCAACTAAAGGTCTGGACGCACAAGTGGGTGAACATACACTGGGGTTTATGGGAGGTCAGATGAAGCAAGGATCATACACGAGAAGTCAGCCCAAAAGGCGTCAAGGCAGAGGGATAACCGGAGGCAAGGTCATAGGACAGGCCAAAGGTCAAAACTAGAGATGAGCGAACTTTTGAAAAATTCGATTCGACTGATTCGCCGAATTTTCTGACAAAAATCGTTTCGACCCGAATGTATTCGCGCCGAATCGCTATTAAAAATGACTATTTCTGAGCCTCCTAGATCCTCAATAGGGTTGTAAACCATTCTGCCTTGCTGTAACACGCATAGGATGCGTGCTGGGTTAGTTAAATAATACTGTAAATAATTATCACATGCAGATCAGAGGCATCGGTAATAGAATCGCAGAGCGGCCCAATTGCAGAGAGTTATAGTGGCATCACTATGAGGGGCCCCTATAGTGCCTGAAAAACACACCCTGGAGCTGGCAGCAGCAGGAGCCCAAAAATTAGCTGAATCACACCCTGGAGTTGCAAGCAGCAGCAGCAGCCCAAACATTAGTTGAAAGAGACACTGGAGTTGGCAGCAGGAGCCCAAAAATTGGATGAATTACACCCTGGAGTTGCAAGCAGCAGGAGCAGGAGCACAAACATTGCTTTAAAGAGACACTGGAGTTGGCTGCAGGAGCCCAAAAATTGGACTAAAGACACACTGGAGTTGCAAGCAGCAGCAGCCCAAACATAGCTTAAAAGAGACACTGGAGTTGGCAGCAGGAGCCCAAAAATTGGATGAATCACACCCTGGAGTTGCAAGCAGCAGGAGCAGGAGCACAAACATTGTTTTAAAGAGACACTGGAGTTGGCTGCAGGAGCCCAAACATTGGACTAAAGACACACTGGAGTTGCAAGCAGCAGCAGCAGGAGCAGGTGCCCAAACATTGCTTGAAAGAGACACTGGATTTGGCAGCAGGAGCCCAAAAATTGGATGAATCACACCCTGGAGTTGCAAGCAGCAGCAGCAGGAGCCCAAACATTGCTTTAAAGAGACACTGGATTTGGCAGCAGGAGCCCAAAAATTGGATGAATCACACCCCGGAGTTGCAAGCAGCAGCAGCAGGAGCCCAAACATAGCGTGAAAGAGACACTGGAGTTGGCTGCAGGAGCCCAAAATTGGATGAATCACACCCTGGAGTTGCAAGCAGCAGCAGGAGCCCAAACATTGCTTTAAAGAGACACTGGAGTTGGCTGCAGGAGCCCAAAAATTGGATGAATCACACCCTGGAGTTGCAAGCAGCAGCAACAGCAGCTGCTGCAGAAGCCCAGACATTGCTTGAAAGAGACACTGGAGTTGGCAGCAGCAGGAGCCCAAAAATTGACTGACACACCCTGGAGTTGGCAGCAGCAACAGGAGCCCAGAAATTGGCTGGAAGGCACCCTGAATTTGGCAGCAGCAGGAGCACAAACATTAGCTGGAAGGCACACCCTGGAGTTGGCAGCAGCATAAGCAGGAGCCCAAACATTGCTTGAAAGACAACCTGGAGTTGGCAGCAGCAGGAGGCCAAAATTTGGCTGAAAGGCACACCCTGAAGTTGGCATCAGCAGGAGGCCAAAAATTGGCTGAAAAGCACACCCTGAAGTTGGCATCAGCAGGAGGCCAAAAATTGGCTGGAAGGCACACCCTGAAGTTGGCAGCAGCAGGAGCCCAAAAATTGGCCTAAAGACATAAATATGCTTTGCACCATTTGGAAAGTGTAAAACGTGGCACCATGCTGAATCTAGTCGCATGCATCAGCCATTGGTGGGTGGAAATCCTGGCTGATCCATCCCTGATTCATTTTGACAAAGGTGAGTCTCTCTTTTAGGTGACAGACGAGTTCACCTTGCCGTAACTATGGCCCCCGCTGCACTAAACACCCGCTCAGATGGCACGCTACTTGCCGGGCAGGACAGCTTTTCCAGGGCAAACTCTGCTAGTTGCGGCCACAAGCCAAGTTTGGCTGCCCAGAAGTCCAGCGGATCCTCAAGGTGTGTTGGCATGGTCATGTCAAGGTATGACATGACATGGTTGTGGTCCTACTCCAGGTCTTCCTGCTGCTCATGAGTAGCCTCACTATGCGGGTGTAGAAAGCTACTCATTAGCGACTGAAGACTGAGGCTGCTGCTGATGGAGCTGCTGCTCCTGCCAACCCCCCAGCAGGCATGGCAGTGGAAGGTGAGCGCAGAGGTCCCCCCGAGTCAGACCTGCGAGAGTATGGACCATGGCGCAGATAGGAATCGGCCAACTGACTACGTAGAATGTCTTTGTAGTAGTTCAGTTTGTCCTCCCTCTCGGCGGGTTTAAAAAATGCCCCCATTTTGTGCCGGAAGCAAGGGTCCAATAAGGTGCACAGCCAGAAGTCATCCTGCCGACAAATGGAATCAATTCTGGGGTCACTACGCAAGCACGTGAGCATGCTTCCTGCCATTTGCACAAGTGAGTCGGAGGGACTACCTGTCTCCATCTCCACTGCATACTGCCACGGTGTGTCTGGGTCCTCTGTCTCGCCTTCCTCACAACCCTCTAGCTCCTCTGGCTGCTCCTGCTCCTCCTCTCCTGTCAGCTGACTAGATAAACCAGCCATTTCTCCAAGCCTAAACTGTGCACTGTGCCACTCCTCCTCTTCTTCCTCCTCCTCCTCCAGTCCAGCTCCAACGGGGTTCATGTGGCCGTAAGATGTAGACGGGTTAGTTAAATAATACTGTAAATAATTATCACATGCAGATCAGAGGCATCGGTAATAGAATCGCAGAGCGGCCCAATTGCAGAGAGTTATAGTGGCATCACTATGAGGGGCCCCTATAGTGCCTGAAAAACACACCCTGGAGCTGGCAGCAGCAGGAGCCCAAAAATTAGCTGAATCACACCCTGGAGTTGCAAGCAGCAGCAGCAGCCCAAACATTAGTTGAAAGAGACACTGGAGTTGGCAGCAGGAGCCCAAAAATTGGATGAATTACACCCTGGAGTTGCAAGCAGCAGGAGCACAAACATTGCTTTAAAGAGACACTGGAGTTGGCTGCAGGAGCCCAAAAATTGGACTAAAGACACACTGGAGTTGCAAGCAGCAGCAGCCCAAACATAGCTTAAAAGAGACACTGGAGTTGGCAGCAGGAGCCCAAAAATTGGATGAATCACACCCTGGAGTTGCAAGCAGCAGGAGCAGGAGCACAAACATTGTTTTAAAGAGACACTGGAGTTGGCTGCAGGAGCCCAAAAATTGGACTAAAGACACACTGGAGTTGCAAGCAGCAGCAGCAGGAGCAGGTGCCCAAACATTGCTTGAAAGAGACACTGGATTTGGCAGCAGGAGCCCAAAAATTGGATGAATCACACCCTGGAGTTGCAAGCAGCAGCAGCAGGAGCCCAAACATTGCTTTAAAGAGACAGTGGATTTGGCAGCAGGAGCCCAAAAATTGGATGAATCACACCCTGGAGTTGCAAGCAGCAGCAGGAGCCCAAACATAGCTTGAAAGAGACACTGGAGTTGGCTGCAGGAGCCCAAAATTGGATGAATCACACCCTGGAGTTGCAAGCAGCAGCAGGAGCCCAAACATTGCTTTAAAGAGACACTGGAGTTGGCTGCAGGAGCCCAAAAATTGGATGAATCACACCCTGGAGTTGCAAGCAGCAGCAACAGCAGCTGCTGCAGGAGCCCAAACATTGCTTGAAAGAGACACTGGAGTTGGCAGCAGCAGGAGCCCAAAAATTGACTGACACACCCTGGAGTTGGCAGCAGCAACAGGAGCCCAGAAATTGGCTGGAAGGCACCCTGAATTTGGCAGCAGCAGGAGCACAAACATTAGCTGGAAGGCACACCCTGGAGTTGGCAGCAGCATAAGCAGGAGCCCAAACATTGCTTGAAAGACAACCTGGAGTTGGCAGCAGCAGGAGGCCAAAATTTGGCTGAAAGGCACACCCTGAAGTTGGCATCAGCAGGAGGCCAAAAATTGGCTGGAAGGCACACCCTGAAGTTGGCAGCAGCAGGAGCCCAAAAATTGGCCTAAAGACATAAATATGCTTTGCACCATTTGGAAAGTGTAAAACGTGGCACCATGCTGAATCTAGTCGCATGCATCAGCCATTGGTGGGTGGAAATCCTGGCTGATCCATCCCTGATTCATTTTGACAAAGGTGAGTCTCTCTTTTAGGTGACAGACGAGTTCACCTTGCCGTAACTATGGCCCCCGCTGCACTAAACACCCGCTCAGATGGCACGTTACTTGCCGGGCAGGACAGCTTTTCCAGGGCAAACTCTGCTAGTTGCGGCCACAAGCCAAGTTTGGCTGCCCAGAAGTCCAGCGGATCCTCAAGGTGTGTTGGCATGGTCATGTCAAGGTATGACATGACATGGTTGTGGTCCTACTCCAGGTCTTCCTGCTGCTCATGAGTAGCCTCACTATGCGGGTGTAGAAAGCTACTCATTAGCGACTGAAGACTAAGGCTGCTGCTGATGGAGCTGCTGCTCCTGCCAACCCCCCAGCAGGCATGGCAGTGGAAGGTGAGCACAGAGGTCCCCCCGAGTCAGACCTGCGAGAGTATGGACCATGGCGCAGATAGGCATCGGCCAACTGACTACGTAGAATGTCTTTGTAGTAGTTCAGTTTGTCCTCCCTCTCGGCGGGTTTAAAAAATGCCCCCATTTTGTGCCGGAAGCAAGGGTCCAATAAGGTGCACAGCCAGAAGTCATCCTGCCGACAAATGGAATCAATTCTGGGGTCACTACGCAAGCACGTGAGCATGCTTCCTGCCATTTGCACAAGTGAGTCGGAGGGACTACCGGTCTCCATCTCCACTGCATACTGCCACGGTGTGTCTGGGTCCTCTGTCTCGCCTTCCTCACAACCCTCTAGCTCCTCTGGCTGCTCCTGCTCCTCCTCTCCTGTCAGCTGACTAGATAAACCAGCCATTTCTCCAAGCCTAAACTGTGCACTGTGCCACTCCTCCTCTTCTTCCTCCTCCTCCTCCAGTCCAGCTCCAACGGGGTTCATGTGGCCGTAAGATGTAGACGACATGTCTCCAGTGCCCTGACCAGCCATGGTTTCCAACATGTGCTGTAGTACATGAAGCAGTGGAATCACGTTGGTCATCCCGTAATCCTGGTGACTCACAAATAAAGTGGCTTCCTCAATGGGCCTGAGCAAACGGCAGGAGTCCCCCTATCCGCTTGGATCATCAAGAAATCCGTGATGGCTTTTCTCTGTTCATATAGTCTGTCCAACATATGTAGGGTGGAATTCCAACGGGTGGAAACATCGCAAATCAGACTATGTTGGGGGCTACCGTTCTGACGCTGTAGCTCAAGAAGGGTGTGCTTGATGGTGTATGAGTGGCTGAAGTGCATGCAAAGTTTCCTTGAAGTTGTTAGGATGTCTTGCAGATTGGGGGAAGACTTCAGAAACCGCTTCACAACCAGATTGAAGACGTGAGCCATGCAGGACGCATGGGTCAGCCTTCCTCGTCGCAGCACAGACAAAATGTTCTTCCCATTGTCGGTAACCATGGTTCCCATTTTCAGTTTTCTTGGAGTAAGCCATGTTTGGATTTCTTGATGAATACATTTAAGCAGTTCCTCCCCTGTGTGACTCCGTTCGCCAAGACAAACCATGTGAATCACAGCGTGACACCTCCGTGCCCTGCACACATGGTAGACTGGAGGGGCACTGAGACTTGAACCTACAGTGGAGGGTGAGGAGAAGGCGGAGGATGAGGAGGCTGAGTCGCACGGTGTCACAGGCCCAATGGGCAGGGAACGCGGAGGCCGAAGCGGCGTGACCTGTCCAAGTTGCTGCTGCTGCAAAGGGACCACATTCACCCAGTGGGCCGTAAACGACATGTACTGTCCCTGACCGTAGTTACAGCTCCAGACATCTGCGCTGCCATGCACTTTGCTACACACCGACAGGCTCAAGGACTGGCCCACCTTCTGTTCAACAAAAGTGTGCAGCGCTGGTACTGCCTTCTTGGCAAAGAAATGACGGCTTGGGACTCTCCACCTCGGCTCAGCACAAGCCATCAGTTCTCTGAAAGGTGCAGAGTCTACCACCTGAAAAGGGAGCGACTGCAGCACCAGCAACTTGGACAGGAGCACATTCAGCTTCTGCGCCGTAGGATGAGTGGGCGCATACTGCTGTCTCTTGGACATGGCTTCGCTGATGGATTGCTGGCGGGATGCATGACTTGGAGGAGGAGGAGGAGGAGCAGGAGCATCAGGAGGAGCGACAGAGGATGGGTATGATGCACAGCTGCCTTCGGCTGAGGTGCTGGAGCCTTGGCTCGCAGAAATTGGGAGCGGCGTGCCACTCGGTGAGGAAGCAGCCTGGACCACCTATTCAGAACCTCGGTTCTCCCAGGCCGCTTTATGGTGACGCATCATATGTTGACGCAGGGCCATGGTGCCAACATTTGGGCCCTGGCCACGCTTCACCTTCTGCCTACATATCTTGCATGTGGCCATGTTACCCTCCTGCGGATGCTTCAGGAAAAACTGCCACACTGCCGAGTAGCTACTTTTCCCACCAACAGCCGCACTGATTCACTGCTACTGTCGCCAACTCCAGGAACCCCTGCTCCACTACTTCCCGATAAGGTAGCCTGCCACGCAGCAAGTGCTCTACCCCGGCCCGGCCCCGTTTGGCTCCAGGCTTTACAATTCTGCCCCTATGCTGACTGCCAACCATGCTGCTAACACCTTGCTGCCTCAGCTGCTGACTCCGGGGCAACCTGCGCCCCTCTTCTCCTGATGATGATGATGAAGCCCCTTCTGCACCCGGCTCCAAAGTGCGATCGGCTTCATCATCATCATCGAGTTGTGGCTGCACATCACTGATGTTCTCGGTTTCCTCAACAGTGTCTGGTGCAGGAGCTGGAACGCTCACAACACCCACGCCACTCTCCACATCACTATTTGTCTGCCTAGCGAAAGAAGCCACCTCCATTTCTTGGCTGGGCAGTAGCTGCTGACTGTCCTCTATCTGATCGTCCTTCTCACTAAAGAGTGGAGCTGAACCCAAAGCATGGGATACGTCGCTGGGGGAGGGAGCGGCGTAGGACAGAGGAAATGGGAGGATAGAGACTGCTCTCGTGCCATGCCAACTCAGGGTTTTGTCAGAGGAACCTATCGACCTTAGACTGGGGGTGTCAAATGTAACTTGCGATGATGTGGATGACTGCGTTAACCAATCTACCACGGCAGACACGACACGTGGAGACACGACCGCTAGCAGATACTGGCAGGTCAGGTCTCTCACCGTGACTCCTGCTGCCACTCGCCCCTAGTCTGCTGCGACCTCTGCCTGCTGAATCTTTGCCTCTGCCACGCCTCTTTGAACATCCTGGGACTTGTCTGCCTGACATTTTTATGTATTTGAAATGAGCAATAGGTACGTTAAAAATGTGTTTACTTTAAAAAGAAGAAGCTAAATAAAATGAGGAACTGCTTCTCTGCACCAGATACTATGAAAATTGGCAATATGGGATACCCTGCGGCCTAGTGTTTTGGCAGCAGGACAAAAACCAATTCAAAATGCAATAGTTTGATTAAGCTGAGGATCAACAAGCATATTTAGTATAACAGATAGACTGCTAAGTGCAGGTTTGGGATATCCTGCGGCCTAGTGTTTTGGCAGCAGGACAAAAACTAATTCAAAATGCAATAGTTTGATTAAGCTGAGGATCAACAAGCGTATTTAGTATAACAGATAGGCTGCTAAGTGCAGGTTTGGGAAACCCTGCGGCCTAGTGTTTTAGCAGCAGGACAAAAACCAAATCAAAATGCAATAGTTTGATTAAGCTGAGGATCAACAAGCGTATTTTGTATAACAGGCTGCTAAGTGCAGGTTTGGGATACCCTGCGGCCTAGTGTTTTGGCAGCAGGACAAAAACCAAATCAAAATGCAATAGTTTGATTAAGCTGAGGATCAACAAGCGTATTTAGTATAACAGATAGGCTGCTAAGTGCAGGTTTGGGATACCCTGCGGCCTAGTGTTTTGGCAGCAGGACAAAAACCAATTCAAAATGCAATAGTTTGATTTAGCTGAGGATCAACAAGCGTATTTAATATAACAGATAGGCTGCTAAGTGCAGGTTTGGGATACCCTGCGGCCTAGTGTTTTGGCAGCAGGACAAAAACCAATTCAAAATGCAATAGTTTGATTTAGCTGAGGATCAACAAGCGTATTTAGTATAACAGATAGGCTGCTAAGTGCAGGTTTGGGATACCCTGCGGCCTAGTGTTTGGCAGAAGGACAAAAACCAATTTTTTTTTTTTTTAAAGCTTTTATTTATGCTTTTCAAGTTGTACAACAAAGCAATACAATTACAATTGCAATTATACCACCATTACACTATATTACAACTATAATCATAACCACTACAACAACAACCACAACGGTACACACGCACCCGTATTATTCACACCTCATTCACTCTCATTCTCACCTGCTTAGATAGAGCTCAGATTATAAAGGAGAGATTTCAGCCCTGGGAACTGAGCCACCGGTAGACCCTAGTCATTAGTAGAGCTGGGGGCATTGAACCATGTCCCCCATACTCGCTCAAACTTGTCTGGACATCCTCTAGCCTGGTAGGTCATCTTATACAGAACCAGTTTACCGTTAATCAAACTCTTCCAACCAGAGAGGCTCGGCTTATTTGGGTGTTTCCAATGTAAGAGAAGGCATTTCCTCGCATAAAACATTAGTTGACGTATCAGGATTATCTGCGGACCATCATCTAACATGGGTTCTACCACACTTAAGAGACAGAGGGGCGCTGCTTTCCTCACAGGGAGGCCCATGGAGATCGAGATAAAGTTGGACACCTCATCCCAAAATGCAGAGATAGTCGGGCATTCCCAGATCATGTGGAGTAAAGAACCGGTGCCAGTGTTGCACCTAGGGCAAAGGTCTGTTTCTGTCAGGCCCATCCTTTTCAGTCTAACCGGGGTCAGATACACCTGATGAAGCCATTTGCCTGGATCAGCCTATCTTTAGCATCTATAACGGAGGAGTATAGATTGTCTACCGCTTCCTCCCAATTCTCCTGGTCCATACCCGGGATCAAAGCCTCCCACTTCCTCTGTGCTTTTTCTAAGGGGGACGGTTGGCTTGTAAGAAGGGCAGCGTATAATGTAGAGGTGGGTTTTCTCATATCAGTGGATCTTATCAGGGATTCAAGCGGTGCCTCCACCAGTTGCAGTCCCTCTATAGGGATCTGGGATCTCAGGGCGTGCCGGAGCTGTAAGTACCGGAAGAAGTCCCTGGACGACAGCGTGTACACATGGCACAGCTGCTCGTACGTCATCAGAGTCCCTCCCGTAAATAGCTGCGTTAATACGGTTATTCCCTTTCTTTTCCAAAAATTTGTATCAGGAAGGGCCTTCAGTTCTGGCAGATTAGGATTATCCCAGAGGGGGGTATTGGGAGACCATTCAGTAGGGGATCGGGGGGAACTCCTCATAGCCTGTGCTTTCTGCCACACATGTAGTGTCGCTCTCATACATGTAGTGGCGCATGGGAGACCCTTTGTTCCCCTGTACACCAGACTCTGCAAAGGGAGCAGTGGGCCCAACAGAGCGGACTCAAGAGCCACCACCGGGTTGCCAACGGGGGGGTTCATCCACCATGTAGTGTATATTAACTGTGCGGCATAAAAATACAGCATCATGTGCGGAGCAGCCAGGCCACCCAGTCCCGACGGGCTCTAAGGATGGTCCTGTTCATTTTGGGGGGAGAGACCCCCCATATGAACCGGAATATGATGGAGTCTAGAAGTCGAAAGTGTGAGGCCGGCAACACCACAGGCGACGCTTGGTATAGATATAGGAACTTAGGGAGAAAGATCATTTTAATTATGTTAATGCGGCCAATGACCGATAGGGGGAGAATCGCCCACTGGGTCTCTTTTTTCTTAAGGGCGCCTACCATTGGAAGGATATTAAGTTCGATAAATTTGGAGGGGTGCGCATGCATGACAATCCCCAAGTATTTAAAGCTCTCCACTCTCCGAAGTAAAGAGACCGGGGAGATACGGGCTCCCCCCGGCTCATCCACCACGTATAAGCTGGACTTCTCCCAATTAACTTTTAGCCCTGAGAATGAACCAAATTTTGTTATTAGCTCCAGTAGCGCCTCTAGGGAGCCCCCAGCATCAGCCAAATAAACCAAGGTATCGTCCGCATACATGGAGACCTTCTCGACCACCCGTTGCAGTCTCCACCCTTGGATCTTAGCAGAGTCTCGGATTAATGACGCCAAGGGCTAAATTGCCAGCGCAAACAGTAGTGGGGAGAGTGGGCACCCCTGTCGTGTACCCCGGCCCAACTCCAGCTCAGCCGTTACGATTCCATTAACTCTAACTCTCGCCTTGGGATTCCGATAGAGTAGTTGGACATATTTGACATATGTTGGGGGGAGGCCAAATTTATTTAACACTGCCCACAGAGTGCCATTCAACCGAGTCGAAGGCCTTCTCATTATCGAGAGAGACCACCACTCTACTCCCCGCATTGTCATGTCTGATTTGCAGGTTACTAAACAGCCGTCTTAGGTTAATGCTCGTCGTTCGGCCTGGCATAAAGCCTGATTGATCATTGCCAATGAGGGAGAGTATTACCTTATTTAAGCGGAGTGCTAGTATTTTGGCGAGAACCTTTGCATCCTGATTCAGGAGAGAAATCGGCCTATAGGAGCTGCAGGTATCCGGGGGTTTCCCATCTTTATAAATAAGGGTGATAGTCGCTTGTGCAAAGGTTTCAGGGAGATGCTCTGACTGCAGGGCCCCCAAGAAAACCTCCAGCAGCCTCGGCGCTATGGTTTCGCTATTTTTCTTGTACCACTCGGAAGGAAGTCCATCTGGGCCCGGGGCCTTCCGGTTAGACATTTGGGCTATTGCTCTCGCTACTTCATCGCAGGTTATTGGGCTATCTAACATTTCCCTATCTGACTCCGACAGGGAAGGGAGAGCTATAGGGGCAAGATAAGAATCCAGCTCATCCAGGCTGTAACTGACTTTAGAGGAGTAGAGGTAGCTGTAATAATCATAGAATTGTCTAGATATTCCCTCCGAGTCCGTGATGAATTGGGCCTGATTAGTGATACCCGCAACCAACGTTTGTGGACTTTCTGC
Source organism: Gastrophryne carolinensis (assembly GCA_027917425.1). NCBI lineage: Eukaryota > Metazoa > Chordata > Amphibia > Anura > Microhylidae > Gastrophryne > Gastrophryne carolinensis. The sequence continues at coordinate 127,764,267 of CM051239.1, forward strand.
TCTGGAGAGGTATGCCAAGGTTCTCCCATTTTTATCCCCCTTCTCAAAGATTGTATGCTGTTTAAATAATAAGCTCTTTCTAGTGGATTCTGTTAATGCTAGATTATACTCCCTCTGTAGGGCATTAAGTAGATTATGATCTGAGGTGCTAGTGGTTTCCACAAATCTTTCTTCCGCTCTGGCTATTTTCTCTTCCAGCTCTCGAATGGTCCTCCCCCTCTTTATCCTGGCCCCTTTTATGGCACTGATGGCACTGCCCCTGACCACCGCCTTGAAAGCGTCCCATCGTGTGTTAATCGAGGTCTCCTCCCCGTTACACTGCCAGTATCTTTCCTGTTCTTTAGCCAATGAACCAAAGACCTCCCCATCCTCCAACCATAAGGGATTCAATGTCCAGGGCCTCAGGCTCTCCCGGTTCCCGGACATACGAATTGTAACCATTAAAGGTGAGTGGTCTGAGATGCCCCGCGACAGGTAGTCACAGGCTACCACTCTGGCCAACAGGCACTTAGACCCGAAGGCCAAGTCTATGCGCGAGAGGGACTTATGAGGGATAGAGTGGCAGGAGAAAGCCCGTTCCCGGGGATGTCTCCACCTCCATATTTCCGTTAGGCCTAGGGCCTCCGCCCATCCCGTTAATGGAGTGGGCGGGCCCGTCCCAGGCGTCAGCCGGTCTAGGGCTCTATCGAGGATCATGTTGAAGTCACCGATCAGCAAAAGTGGATCTGGTGGGAGGGTAGCCACTCTATCCATAATCTCTCGGAGGACCCCAATGTCAAAAGGGGGCGGGATGTACAACCCCACCATCAGGATTTTAACATCGTATACTTTCGCATGTATGATAACAAACCGGCCTTTAAAGTCAGAGTACACTGAAATGATAACAAAGGGCAGATGTTTGGCCACCAGAACCGAAACGCCCCTGGCATAGTTAGAGTAATGGGAATGAAATAAATGCGCGATCCATGGTCTTTTAAGAGACATTGATTTCTGCCCTAGTAGGTGGGTCTCCTGCAGGATCATAATATTAGGTTTGTGGTTTTTCAAAAATTGGAGGACCAAGGATCTCTTTATCTTGTCATTGAGGCCGCGCACTTTCCACGAGATCACTTTACACTCCAAGGCAATTTAATCTGAGACTCTTATATGCCAGGCAAACGTCCAGGGCCCCAGTGGCCCACCATGCCCCCAGAGCTCTAGAACAGCAGGTCACACCATTCACTCCATCACACACATACCAACAGCTTACACAACCAAACTACATTAGATGCGTAAACATCAACCAATAAACTTAGCCTCGGAAAAAAAAAGAAAATATATATACCCACTCCCACCCTGCTCTACCTAACCCTACTTTGGCGAGCTTATTCCCTTAACTAACAATTGACCTAACTTAAACACTGGTTGTCCGTAGTGTTAACCACAAGACGTGTTCACTAGATGTGGGCACTCCGAGGGGTATGCAGGATACATACACCCCAGGGGGTCTAACCATCCCCGAACCAAGGGCAACAAAGAGGGAAGGGGGAAAAAGAGAAAACCCACAGGCTCCTGCGGTAACAACATGGGGGGGGGGGAGGGGAAGGATGGTTACCCTAGACCGGAGTCCTTCCCAAGGTCCCAGCCCCTTCAGGCCGCAATGGTGGACGGCAGGTATATACGGCCTTCCATGCCGTCTGCCGGTGCGGACCCCGCCCTCAGTCAGCCGGCAACGAGTCAATCCAGGCACTTGCATTCTCTGCTGTAAGGAAGAATCTTGTAGTCTCCCCGTCCTGTACTTGCAGCTTGGCGGGGAATAGCATTGCGTACTTGATTTTCTTTTGTCTGAGGCGTGCTCTCACATCATTAAAGGAGCGACGCTGCCTCTGCACCTCTGACGAGAAGTCCGGGAAAAAGGACAAGCGCGATCCGTTGTACAGGATGTCCCGTTGCCTCCTGGCAGCCGCCAAAACTGTGTCTCGGTCTCTAAAGTTCAGTAGCTTCTGTCCTTTATCTTGTCTAGATCATGCTTGAAGTAGTTAAGTTGTTCTTGCAAGTTGTCAAACTTCGCTGTTAGGACACTTTGGCAGTTGTTGATAGCTGCCATTATCGCGGCGTTATCAGGAATAGAAGTAGGCGAGGCTGTGCAGTCCTTAGGCGAATCGGCCATGGTCTGTGTGTCGCAGTGTAGAAACCCGGTGCGCCTCTTTTTATTGCACTTCATATAGGGACAGTGGATTTAGGGCAGTCGCTCTCACCGCCCCCCTGAGATGGAAGCCCTCTGTAGGCAGGTAGCGACCGGGGCAGCCGGACCGATGAGGTGCCTGTTTTGTCGATTGGAGGGGGGGCTCCGCCTCTGTCCACGTCCCCGACTCGGCGCCGCCCACAACAGGTGGTCAATGTCCCCTTCAGGTCCACTGCAGCGCGTTCCCCTTCAGCAATGGTGTAGCCAGAGGTATTAGGGGGCTGAGCAGCCAGGAATATTCGGGGGGTGAGCAGGCAAAGATATTAGGGAGTTGAGATGTCAGGGATGTTAGGAGGTTGGGCAGCCAGGGATATTAGGGGGTTGGGCAGCCAGGGGCACTGGGGGGGTGAGCAGCCAATAACATCAATATTAGGGGGGTGAGCAAGCAGTCAGTGATACTGATAATATTAGTATTATTATTATTAGGGGGGCACCGCTCCCAGCCCCACTATCAGGGGGCCACACACCCTGCAGCCAGAGTCAGTAGCTGGCACACTGTCTGTGGAACGGAGGAGGCCGGTGGGGCGGCACACGTGACACCGCCTCTCAGAGCTGCTGCCGGTGAAGGGAGCGGCGGGCCAGAGTGAAGCGGCCGGGGCCGCCGCTGATGGCAGCACGTGGGTCCCGGCCGCGCGCTGCAGCCAACCAGAGGAGCGGAAGCGGCGGGCTGAGTAAAGTGGCAGGGGCCGCCGCCGATGACGGTGTGCGGGTCCCGGTCCCGCGCTGCAGCCAGTCAGGAGCCGGTGTGGCAGGCCTGGATGAAGTGTCGGGGGCCGCCGCCGATGACAGCGCACGGGTCCCGGTCGCGCGCTGCAGTTGGACAGGAGGAGCGGCTGTCAGGGGAGGTCTGCGGTCACCGGCTCCGCCGGCGGAACGGGCAGCACAGTTCCAGCAGGAGATAGAGGGGGATGGACGAGTCTTCGGGTGGGGTCCCGCTCACCTCCTCACACGGCGTCCAGGCAGGGCAGCTGCAGCCAAGCAGGGCGTCCCCTTCAGAGCGGAGATGGGCTCCTCAGTCCGCAGGTCTCCCCTCTCCACTCCAGTCTCAAGATGGCACCGGGTCCGGACGTCCAGGAGCTCTCGGACCCACCAGGCTCCACCGTCGACCAGACCACTTCACTGTTCACCCCAGGTACCGCAGGTATTGCACTGGATCGTCCCTCTTCGTTTAGAGCTGGCTTAATGTGATATATGGGGTTTTTTAAGGATGATTTTCAGGAGCCCTCGTGCCACACGTCCTTCCAGTCCTGTTACATAGCCACGCCCCCCGACAAAAACCAATTTAAAATGCAATAGTTTGATTATGCTGAGGAGCAACAAGCGTATTTTGTATAACAGATAGGCTGCTAAGTGCAGGTTTGGGATACCCTGCGGCCTAGTGTTTTGGCAGCAGGACAAAAACCAAATCAAAATGCAATAGTTTGATTAACCTGAGGTTCAACAAGCGTATTTAGTATAACAGATAGGCTGCTAAGTGCAGATTTGGGATACCCTGCGGCCTAGTGTTTTGGCAGCAGGACAAAAAACTATTCAAAATGCAATAGTTTGATTAAGCTGAGGAGCAACAAGCATATTTTGTATAACAGATAGGCTGCTATGTGCAGGTTTGGGATACCCTGCGGCCTAGTGTTTTGGCAGCAGGACAAAACCAATTCAAAATGCAATAGTTTGATTAAGCTGAGGATCAACAAGCGTATTTAGTATAACAGATAGGCTGCTAAGTGCAGGTTTGGGATACCCTGCGGCCTAGTGTTTTGGCAGCAGGACAAAAACCAATTCAAAATGCAATAGTTTGATTAAGCTGAGGATGAACAAACGTATTTAGTGTAACAGATAGGCTGCTAAGTGCAGGTTTGGGATACCCTGCGGCCTAGTGTTTTGGCAGCAGGACAAAAACCAATTCAAAATGCAATAATTTGATTAAGCTGAGGATGAACAAATGTATTTAGTATAACAGTTAGGGTGCTAAGTGCAGGTTTGGGATGCCCATGTGGGTTGGTGTATTTAAAGCAGACCAAAAAATATTAAAACTAAATTAAAACTTATCCAGTTTTTAAAACAAACGATGGTGCACCACTAATGCCATATGGTAGTGGCGTGCTCACTAACTCCCTTAGCTAAATAGATCAATTGAAGCCTGGGGTACTTAATTCTCCCAGGGTCCAACAAAAGGAGCACAACCAATAAATCTATCAAAAGTTTATTAGATCCATATAAAAACACACATTAAAAAACAACAATCACAACACATTACAAACACATTAAAAAACCCCCTCTTAACCCTGAAACAATTCCTCTATATAATTACCCATAAAATATAGGGCTGTGGCTCAAAATAACTCCTCTCCTTGTTCCTTCAAATACATTAATAAACCAATATTCCACCACATAATCAAAGCAATACATATATCAATAAAAAATAAATAATAAGTGTAAACCCCCCCCCCCCCCCCCCCAAAATATCCAAAACAATTTTTTCTTTAACCTTTTTTTTGTGCAGGCACAAAAATCTACCTTCTATTACAAAACCCACATCACAATGTGCACAAAATGTGCAAATCAGTGCATATAATAGCCCAATATATATTGTACAGAATATTCATATAGAGAAACCACCATCAATAAATACAAAACAAAAACAATTCACCAAAAATTCTTGAGATCCTATTAATAATCCCACATCTACTATATTATATTAAAGTGCAAAGTGCCTCAGAATTATATGTACTACACAATACAATGGACAATAAGAAAACAAAATACTCAAGTATAAATGCACATAGAGAGGATACTTAGCTACAATAGCATAGACAGCACATCAGCCGGGGAGGAAATCCAGGGCAGCCGGGGTCAACCACCTGCGCTTCGCGGTCCTTGACCATTTCTTGCTAGGGTGAGACATATCCTAAATCAATCACCGCCTTTATACTCACCATTATCCTCGTGGCCTCAGCACAGCTGCGTCTGCAGGGGAGCACCTGCAGGCGTGCGCCCCGGCTGCCGCCGCCGGAAGTGACACACCGAGGGGCGGCGCGCCCGTTGTCAAGGACGCCATTCCCCTAGCTGACAACCCGGCCCCGGCCAGCACGCCCCCTCACAGCTAAATGACATCACGGCCCACAGAGAGGCAAGTGGGGCCGCTGCCCTGTTGAAAATGATGGCGGCCCGGCTGCATCTGATTTAGCCGGCCGCAATTAACCCCTGCAGGCCCAGCACAAGCTGAAGCCACCAGGTCCAGCCCAGATTGTTCCATAGGGACATCTGTATGGCTGGAAGGTGAGCATAGAAAAGCGCACAAACTATAACAAATGTACATCCTTAATCATATTTACAATACTGATAACACTATATGCAAAATCAAATATAACTATTGTTATTTTTAAGAGGACTAGTAATTCTTGTATTGGGGACTTTTTTACTAAAATAGTCCCACCTACACCCCGCGACATATCTGATTAATTCTGGTTCAGACCAAATATATTGGAATTGATCATTCACAATTGTACAATCAAAATTCAAATTTCAACTAAGTTCTGATGACATCACCCAAGGGAAAAAATGAATCAAAAAATCAAAAGCTCCCCATGGCGCTGTCACCAAACCTACCTAGGACAAAAGATGGCACCAATCTCATCTACCTATTCAAATTGTGGCAAAAAATCAGTTGTCAATCAAGATTGTGAGACTAAACAGTGCCAGAACGGCCAGAGAGGTAATTATGAATAAATATTAGGAATCCCACAGGGCACCGGACTAGATGATCGATCGCCCCTTTAGGATACAGTTTTTTGCCAGGGCTAGAAGGTGCCAGCATGAAAAGACACCCAAATTTTATAACACTCGCCCTTCTTCTCCTATGAGACCGTCTGGTAAGGACTTGCATGACGTAGTCCCTCCTCCCGCATCTTCTCTTGTCAAACCTCTAATGTACCTGGAAACAATCCTATGAAGGAAACAGACATACAATTTAATCTTCATCCCGTGTCACTATGGACATATATGCAAAACCACATACATGATCCATATAAGGAAATGAAAGATAGAGCCATATATTGACCCCCCGGGGATTTATACATCCCCTAGATGGCAAATTCATGGCTCAAACCCATATCCAATGGTGAAACAAACCAAACCCCTAACAAAACCCTAAAGACATGGCAATCGGCAACCAAACTAAGTGCCCATCGCCATGAATCAAACTTATAATAAACAATGCAATAATAAACAGTAAGACTCTCACCACACCCGTGAAATATTTAGAGGTGCTACCCGCACCATGCAGCAAACCACAAACCCACAGAGATAAGAGAAGTTGTCCAGATAATGGTCAAAGTACAAGAATTTTTCATGTACCGATCTTTTAAAGGAGGAGGAAAATCATGTGTCCTACCCTAGCCTAGATACTATTTGAAACTCCCCAATAACCCCATTCGGGACAATAAAGCTGAAGTAGATCTACTATTATTGACCGCAAAGGAAGAAGGGGTGATTGACTCGCAGGAACTGAAATATCTTACGGTGAAACTTCCGATTATGCCAACTTTTTATGTATAAAAGCTTGTCTTCCCCACCCGGTAGACCGATTGTATCGGGGATAGGTAGTCTAATTGAACCTTTGTGTACATACATTGATCTGTTTCTCCAACCCCACGTCACCAGTCTTAACTCTTATATCCGTGATACAGGGGACTTGCTACAAAAATTGAACAATATACAATTGCCTCCCAACACATGTCTAGTAACCTGTGATGTAGAATCGTTATATACGATCATACCACACCACCTGGCGATCCCAGCAGTTCGGTACTTTTTGAACAAGGAATCCAAAGAAAGAGAACTATTACACAATTTTATTTTGGCTCTATTGGACTTTGTTTTGAGCCATAATATTTTCATTTTTAATGACCAAATTTTTAGACAGACTTCGGGAGTTGCGATGGGTGCCAGGTGCACGCCATCGGTAGCAAATCTTTTTCTGGGGTGGTGGGAGGAGAGTGTGGTCCTGTCTGAATTTGAGCGATGCCACTGTATTCTGGGGTGGCACCGCTATATTGACGATGTCCTTCTCCTCTGGCAGGGCCCGGAAGAGAGTTGTCGGAAATTTCTTGACTTATTAAATCAGAACGATATGAACATCAAATTAGCGTATGAGATCTCTCAACGTGAGGTGACATTTCTGGATCTAGCAATTGCCCTCGAACAAGATGGTACAATCAGTACCAAACTGTTTAGGAAATTAACTGCAGTGAACAGTTTTCTCGACTATGAGAGCGCGCACGTGCAGCACCTGAAGGATGGAATCCCTACAGGCCAATTTTTACGGGCACTGAGAAACTGTACGAAAACTATGGATTTTGAGGAACAGGCTATGGATATGGCGCAAAGGTTCCAGGCCCGTGGTTATCCACGGAAGGTGATAGAACGAGCGTATCAAAAAGCGAAGGAGACAGAGAGATGCCGGACCTTATTGCCCAAAGGCAAGAAGAACAATAAGGTAAATACATTAAGTACGAATAATGGAGAACCAGTTAGACTGGTAATGGATTTCCACAAACAATGGCATGAGGTTAGGGATATCATCTCCACACATTGAGGCATTTTGAGTATGGACCCCGTGTTGGCCACAATTGTAGGCCCGAGGGCATTGATCACCGCCAGACCTCAGGGATAAGCTGTGTAGGAGCCACTTTGTTCCAGCAAAGACATGGCTTTCTAAAATGGCCATAAATGGGTGCGCTCCATGTGGGAATTGTTCAATCTGCCGATTTATGGTCAAAACTGATCAAGTGATTAATTTAGAAACGGGACAACATTTTAAAATTGCACAATTTATAAATTGCAGAACGCGATCTCTTATATATCAGTTGACGTGCGGATGCCCGAAGGCATACGTAGGGGAGACGAAGAACGCGCTACGCACCCGGATTAAGGCCCATGTTTCGAATATCCGCATGGCTTATCGGGACACCTTAGCAGGTAAGACTATTTCACCGGTAGCGCGGTACTTCTTGGAAGTCCATGGAGGGGATTTCTCATCTCTCCGAGTAGTGGGAATTGAGAAAGTCAATCTGGGTCCCCGTGGATGGGACTTGAAAAGGCTACTACTTCGGAGATTTGCGTTGGATTTTCCAACTTAGCAGTAGGTCCCCACAGGGATTGAATGAAGATTGGTCCTTTTCTCCATTCTTAGGCTAGGGTAGGACACATGATTTTCCTCCTCCTTTAAAAGGTCAGTACATTAAAAATTCTTGTACTTTGACCATTCTCTGGACAACCTCTCTTATCTCTGTGGGTTTGTGGTTTGTGCATGGTGCGGGTAGCACCTCTAAATATTTCACGGGTGTGGTGAGAGTCTTACTGTTTATTAATAAATTGTTTATTATAAGTTTGATTCATGGCGATGGGCACTTAGTTTGGTTGCCGATTGCCATGTCTTTAGGGTTTTGTTAGGGGTTTGGTTTGTTTCACTATTGGATATGGGTTTGAGCCATGAATTTGCCATCTAGGGGATGTATAAATCCCAGGGGGGTAAATATATGGCTCTATCTTTCATTACCTTATATGGATCATGTATGTGGTTTTGCATGTATGTCCACAGTGACACAGAATGAAGATTAAAGTGTATGTCTGTTTCCTTCATAGGATTGTTTCCAGGTACATTAGAGGTTTGACAAGAGAAGATGCGGGAGGAGGGACTACGCCATGCAAGTCCTTACCAGATGGCCTCATAGGAGAAGAAGGGCAAGTGTTATAAAATGTGGGTGTCTTTTCATGCTGGCACCTTCTAGCCCTGGCAAAAAACTGTATTCTAAAGGGGCGATCTATCATCTAGTCCAGTGCCCTGTGGGAATCCTAATATTTATTCATAATTACCTCTCTGGCCGTTCTGGCACTGTTTAGTCTCACAATCTTGATTGACAACTGATTTTTTGCCACAATTTGAATAGGTAGATGAGATTGGTGCCATCTTTTGTCCTGGGTAGGCTTGGTGACAGCGCCATGTGGAGCTTTTGATTTTTTGATTCATTTTTTCCCTTGGGTGATGTCATCAGAACTTAGTTGGAATTTGAATTTTGATTGTACAATTGTGAATGATCAATTCCAATATATTTGGTCTGAACCAGAATTAATACAGATATGTCGCGAGGGTGTAGGTGGGACTATTTTAGTAAAAAAGTCCCCAATACAAGAATTACTAGTCCTCTTAAATATAACAATAATTATATTTGATTTTGCATATAGTGTTATCAGTATTGTAAATATGATTAAGGATGTACATTTGTTATAGTTTGTGCGCTTTTCTATGCTCACCGTCCGGCCATACAGATGCCCCTATGGAACGATCTGGGCTGGACCTGGTGGCTTCAGCTTGTGCTGGGCCTGCAGGGGTTAATTGCGGCCGGCTAAATGAGATGCGGCCGGGCCGCCGTCATTTTCAACAGGGCAGCGGCCCCACTTGCCTCTCTGTGGGCCGTGATGTCATTTCGCTGTGAGGGGGCGTGCTGGCCGGGGCCGGGTTGTCAGCTAGGGGAATGGCGTCCTTGACAACGAGCGCGCTGCCCCTCGGTGTGTCATTTCCAGTGGCGGCGGCCGGGGCGCGCGCCCGCAGGTGCTCCCCTGCAGGCGCAGCTGTGCTGAGGCCACAAGGATAATGGTGAGTATAAAGAAGGTGATTGATTTAGGATATGTCTCACCCTAGCAAGAAACGGTCAAGGACCGCGAAGCGCAGGTGGTTGACCCCCCGCTGCCCTGGATATCCTCCCCAGCTGATGTGCTGTCTATGCTATTGTAGCGAAGTATTCTCTCTATGTGCATTTATACTTTAGTATTTTGTTTTCTTATTGTCCATTGTATTGTGTAGTACATATAATTCTGAGGCACTTTGCACTTTAATATAATATAGTAGATGTGGGATTATTAATAGCATGAAAAACTTAAAAAAGAAATGGGAGACACCCCTAGGAAATATTAATATATTGGTATGTAGGCACTGCCCCTTTAACCGTGTAAATGTGGGGCGCCCAGCTAACCACCCTACTATTGCATGAACCACAAAAATACCGACAATTGGTTAATTGCTGGGCTGGCCAATAAACATACTGATATGAGCAAAAAAGAAAAATACTTTAATGATAGTGCACAGGGGCACACAACGCATATGACAAACAAGACTTAAAGACACACACTGATTAAAATCGCAATGCGATGACACATATACACATAAATGGAGGCCCCTGCCAGGACAACCTGGACTCCACACTCACATACACAGACACTCCATTCATAGCAAAAAATGCTGGCCAGCATATAATATAGGGATGAAAAAATCTATCCACAGTGAGAGCAAGCAGTAGCATGTATTAGGATCATAGTTCCTGGGGGCGCCAGACTGCTAGTGCTGTCCACCAAGTCCAATATAATACACGTTGGTAGAAAAATATATTTGAATTGATTATATAGAGGCTCTGATCACAGAGCACTTAGATGAAATCTTGTGTATCTATCCAGCATATATAGGTGGTAAGGAGCTATGGCAAAATGACATACTGATTAATTCAGGGCTCAACACCAAAGGCATTTAAAGGCAATCCTATGTGAATGGGTTTGTATTATTCATCATCCTCTGTCATCATCATCGCGTTGATACTTCATTGGGGGGAACAACCAGACAAAGGAAGAGTGGCAAGATTGCTGGCGGCCTACGCCGCAATAATACACCTGGATGGCTTGAGGAACCTTTCACGGAGACAGGATGGTGATGTCCCCTGCACGCCTGTACCGGCCCTCATAGAAGACCGCAAGTATTTGATGTCTGAGTGTCGTGTTATATGCCCCCTGCTGCTTCGTTTGACAGATTACATCTGATCTTCAGCAGGGATATGGACCCTAATGTGGAGGGACTTAAGGCGTTTTCAGGATGATGAATAATACAAACCCATTCACATAGGATTGCCTTTAAATGCCTTTGGTGTTGAGCCCTGAATTAATCAGTATGTAATTTTGCCATAGCTCCTTACCACCTATATATGCTGGATAGATACACAAGATTTCATCTAAGTGCTCTGTGATCAGAGCCTCTATATAATCAATTCAAATATATTTTTCTACCAACGTGTATTATATTGGTGGACTTGGTGGACAGCACTAGCAGTCTGGCGCCCCCAGGAACTATGATCCTAATACATGCTACTGCTTGCTCTCACTGTGGATAGATTTTTTCATCCCTATATTATATGCTGGCCAGCATTTTTTGCTATGAATGGAGTGTCTGTGTATGTGAGTGTGGAGTCCAGGTTGTCCTGGCAGGGGCCTCCATTTATGTGTATATGTGTCATCGCATTGCGATTTTAATCAGTGTGTGTCTTTAAGTCTTGTTTGTCATATGCGTTGTGTGCCCCTGTGCACTATCATTAAAGTATTTTTCTTTTTTGCTCATATCAGTATGTTTATTGGCCAGCCCAGCAATTAACCAATTGTCGGTATTTTTGTGGTTCATGCATTATTAATAGCATCTCAAGATTTTTTTGTGAATTGTTTTTGTTTTGTATTTATTGATGATGGTTTCTCTATATGAATATTCTGTACAATATACATTGGGCTATTATATGCACTGATTTGCACATTTTTTGCACATTGTGATGTGGGTTTTGTAATAGAAGGTAGATTTTTGTGCCTGCACAAAAAAAAAGGTTAAAGAAAAAATTTTTTGGATTTTTTTTGGGGGGGTTTACACTTATTATTTATTTTTTATTGATATATGTATTGCTTTGATTATGTGGTGGAATATTGGTTTATTAATGTATTTGAAGGAACAAGGAGAGGAGTTATTTTGAGCCACAGCCCTATATTTTATGGGTAATTATATAGAGGAATTGTTTCAGGGTTTTTTTAATGTGTTTTTAATGTGTTGTGATTGTTGTTTTTTAATGTGTGTTTTTATGTGGATCTAATAAACTTTTGATAGATTTATTGGTTGTGCTCCTTTTGTTGGACCCTGGGAGAATTAAGTACCCCAGGCTTCAATTGATCTATTTAATCCAGTTTTTAGAAATGCTTGTGTGTAACAGATAGGGTTAAATAAGCCACTGCATAGATGGGATGCACAGTGGCAAGGCAGATTTACAGCACAAAGAACTGAAATAGAATTGAAAACTGATCTGGCTAATGAAAAAAAAAAAAAATTCACTGTCACTTCTATGCTGTTCTATGATCGTTCCGGTTTTTCCCTATCTTTCCCTGGCTCTGTCTACCTCTCTGTCTGCCTCTCTGACTCTCCCTACCTATCTCTAACTCTCTGTCCCTGTCTGTAACCAGCTGTGCTCTGGCCTCAATAAAACACTGAAATGCGCACAAGGAAGATGGCCGCCGGTTTATATAGCACGGTGACATCACCGGGCTTCCTGGCTGCTGATAGGCTGCATGTGACTTTCCCATGATACCTTGCCCCAGGGGACATGTCCGGACATGTGCTTCCACCATTTTAGAATGCCTGTAATTGAAATAAATGGAGTTTAAAGGAAAACTTCGATCGATCGAATCGCGGGGAAATTCGGATTAGTTCAGAATCGAATTTTTCATGAAATTCGGAAATAATCCGGGTTCGTCCGGATCGATTCGCTCATCCCTAGTCAAAACCATAGCAGGAGTGAGGTACCAAAGGGAGCAGGAAGAGACAAGGTCAGGGAATCCGAGGTCAACAGCAGGAGTTCAGAGGAGGCAAGGTCAAAGGTCATTCTGGGTCAAACACAAGAACACGAGTAATAGGGCACAGGACCTAACCCAAGCACAAGCTATCATGGACATCGATGACAGGGGCCGTTATAGGGGATAATGTGCAGAGATAGGCTGGGGAAAATTAGCTGATTGGTCCTGCAATAATACCATGACTGATTTGCCATACTGATAAATGTTGCAGCTCATTGGCCCAAACCAGCCTCCGGTGCCATACTGCCTGTAGTGCCATCAGAGAGAATAAAAGTCTTGTGCCTGCGTGCACGTACGTGTGCAGAGATGCCAGGGATGTGGGAGGAGAGATGCACCATTCCGCTTGTGCCGGCACCTAAGGCTGATGTGTTGGCTGGGTGACTGTCAGCTCAGCACGCTGCCGAGGTGAGTGGATCGTCATGACATATACATAGCAATTTCCAGGCTTTCAATAATGGTGAATATTAAAAGCAGAAACTCAAAAGTATTAAGACTCATTTGCTCTGGGTGGCGTGACCATAGGCAGATGATTTGAGGTTCAAGCAAAGAAAAACAGGCCAATTTCTCATCTTGAATACAGATAAAATGGAGGCTTTTTATTGAAAACTACGTCTTAACCACTGCCATTATTGTCAATTGAATTTGTATAATCTTATACAAATAAAGGAAAGTAACATTTTTAAAGCCCCACATGCCAGGTAAGTTTGTAGAAATGTTCCAACTACTGTACATGTGGCTCATGGATCCCTCTTTGTGGCTCACTGAGTGTCTGGGCTCTGTGAAGAAGTTGCAGAGGCAGATAAGCCAGATTTCTTCTTCCCCTGCCATCGGGGCAGGAGAATCCACCTGTTGCATGTCCAAACCCACTCTACATGTTAAGTTTTGAGGGTTGGGAGTATTTGATTTGGATGCACAGGGACTGTAAACAGGCATTGCAATGATACTTTAAAATGTAATTTTGCTTTTTGACCATTTCTCAGTGATAAGCTTAGTTGTCAAGATGAGAAAATTTCAGGATCCCTGCCTTAGACTAACGCTAGTGTTGCACTTTGTTCTGTGACCACCCATCTATCTTCTTTCTCATTTGCACATTTGTAGTGCAGGTTTACCATCCATGCAGGTATTCCATCCAATTGCTGAATTTAGGAGATACTGACCTTATCAAGAGACAAAACATTGAAATAGTTCATTAAGTCCTGAGAAAAAAAAACATAATGAATGCATAAACAAGATATAATGGCTACATATACAAGACTTCAATCATATATAGTCCATTAAAATTCCATAAAAATTTTAATTTTTTCAAAAATGAAACTATTTTGTAACTAATGAGACATAGAAACATGTGCAGTAATCTGCAAATATCAATTACCAATAAAATGCCCTGTTCTATTCTTATCCATGTACTTACGGAGACAGATCTGAGTCTTTTCTGATCTCCCCTGTTCTCATTACAGAACCAGCCACAATTCTGATAAATATATTTCAGCTTCAAAGGTTTAAGCTCAAAGCGTAAACTGGGAAACAAGCAGGGATTTTATATTCAGAGACCTTTTGATTTTCAATGTATGTGCACTACTAGGAGTAGAACCTGGGAAAAATGTGCGAGTAGGAGCTCAGAAGAGCTTATCAATGCTAGAACTTAAAAACCAACATGTCCTCTGAGATTTTTATGATGTTGACTGTGATGCACAGTACTGTCTAAAATGTTGCAACAGTTTACCTTTAAAACTCATAGATGGTAAGTGCTAAAATACATCCTGACTTTATAGATTCCACCACTTCATAAGAACATAAATATAAAAACAACTAATCTGAAGGTAAACCGATATGATCAATAGCTACAACATTTTATGTATGCCAGAACTGTAATAAATATAGAAGTAATTTTTGTGATACATTTTAGAAATGTTGCAAATTTGACGGAAAATAATAATTGGATGAAATATTGAAACACTGTAATAATATATTTGATAATATTTGATAATAAAGGATACTCATAGATAAAATATTTGGAAATAACAGTAGCCTATGGAAAATGTAAAGTGTTCCCAGGTGTACCTTGGTGCGGGGCCGCATCGTGACATCGTTCACCTCAATCCTTAGCAGAAATGTGGTCCTCTGTTTGGCCACTGGCACTCATGTGAAATGGTCTTGACCAGCGGCCAGGAAATAAGGCCCACGTAACTATATGGATCCCCCTCCCCCCCGAGTCACGATCCAGTCCTACACCCGTTGAAATTGGGCATGAGACCACTTTAAACAAATATGTTTTAGTTATTGATAGGCTATTGTTATTTCAAGCATTCTAAAATAAAATATTTTACCAATAAAAAATAGTTTAAACCTCACCAGTTAAACTGCCCCCTGCAGGTTCAGGAATTGCAATTAAAAAAAAAAAAAACATATTTTCTACTGTATTTTGTGCTGAGAATTGAGTAAGAAAGGGTTTCACCCAAAAACTGAAAACTCAGCCACTGAAAATTCAGAAATCATTTGGATAACTCCCTTTGATGTCAGACAGCTGCTCATACCCAAAAAATAAATAAAAATAAACTAACCTTAACAGAAGTGGGCATTAAGGTGAGTTACCCAAGCAGCACTATATTGGAGTGGCTAGATTGGGTGACTCAAAGTCACTGAAGCTCACTAGTGCCACAACAACTGGCTGGAAGGTAAGCCTTTTTTTTTTTCAATGTCCAAATTGGGCATATTGCTAGGGGAGGGAGCCATCAGTGGATTCCAGTTTTCAACTAAGCTTCCGCATAACTTTTTACCACGATACTCGCAAAAACTAACTTCACATCCGACCATTGGATAAATCCATGTGGGTGGAAGTGCTGTTCTTGATCACTATAGCTGGGTCAATCAACTAAATATCATGGACCTTCATCTGTTTATGCCATAATAATGTTCTCTTTAGAGCCTGTGTTAGTTGTTACATACATTGGGGCCATGGTAATTATTTGGTGAAGCAAGATTTTGGATGTGCTTGGGCTTCAACTGCAACTTGCTTCGGAGTCAACATTTTTACTCCAAACAGGGGAAAATGCATAAAAACATATTGTTCTAATTTTTCCAAACAAATTAATTGTACCTGCCATGAAGCATTTCTACAGATGAGGCACTGATTTATTTCTAATGAGCTGAGAATATTAAAACAATGGAAATAACACCACCCTAGAGGATATGCAGAAAAAATTAGAGCGGCAGATAGCACAGCACAGGCTACAATACATGACTGCTCTCTACCCAGTGTTACCAAGACACAGGAACCTGTGGTCAAAGGCGCAAATAGCAGTGGCGAGGCAGGCCTAAGGCTGCTCCAAAGGTGAATTCAGCACAAAGGGGGTCCCACAGGGGATTCTCAGGTAGGGGGGACTTTCTTGGATTTGCAGAAACACGACTTGGCTTAAGATTTATGAAGTAATTTTTATTCTTAGGGTACTAAATGGAGTTTCAGTCACTTCCCCAACCGCTTTTTCTCTCCAAAATGTGTTACTGAATGCTGTGAACCCATTGCAACATTTTGAGGTTGTAGTTCTACAGTAGTTCCTATTAAGGTGTGGGGCTAAACTTGCTTTTCAAATTATTTGTGGTACCAAAAAAACACTACCTGCATACCATGCCATATGGTTCTGCATTGAATTGCTTAGAATTGTAGGTACTTTCTTAGGACAGGGCAAGTCTTGGGCAACAATAGACATCATTGACATCTACACACCTCCACATTCCAATCTGAATTTTTGAGATTTGTGACGGGAGATCACCATATTAAGTTGTGGCCCTTCCATTTGACCTGGCAACAAACAGCACCTAGAGTGTCTTTGGTTCGAGGAGACACTTATAGACTAGAGTCCCAGTGTCAGGTCCCGTGGGACGCCCACCTTCCAAATAAGTCTGCAACCCCCAATCTCCGCTGCTAGCTTCGCCTATAGACAAGCCCCCGTTTGCCGGGACGCTAAACACGCCTCACCGGGCACGGTTGCCCCCAGGACTTTATAGCACAAAGGATTCAGACTTATGAAGGGGAAGGCAGATGAACCAGGGATGAGACTGGGCAAGGTCAAACAAGCAAAGGTCATACACGGAAGATCAGTCCAAAGAAACGCAGCACACGAGGATGAGACGTAAGAATAGTCAAGTCGAGCCAAAGGTCAAACGGGGGGATCACGGGTACGCAGTACAATGGAGCAGGCAAAATCGTAGTCAGGAAAACAGGCTAAGGTCGGTCCAGGCAGCGATCAAGGATGGTCATACACAGCAGGATAAACGAAGACAGAGCAGACACCAATTCACACCCAGCAGCACGCTATCACGGGCAAGGACCAAATGTGATGGAAACACCTTTATAGGAAGTAGCAGACATGATAGAGGGACATGATTGGTGCACTTAGGATATTAAGACTGATTTGCTAATTCAAACTACAGGGCAAGTCTTGGGCAACAATAGACATCATTGACATCTACCTCCACATTCCAATCTGAATTTTTGAGATTTGTGACGGGAGATCACCATATTAAGTTGTGGCCCTTCCATTTGACCTGGCAACAAACAGCACCTAGAGTGCCTTTGGTTCGAGGAGACACTTATAGACTAGAGTCCCAGTGTCAGGTCCCGTGGGACGCCCACCTTCCAAATAAGTCTGCAACCCCCAATCTCCGCTGCTAGCTTCGCCTATAGACAATCATCCTGGGCTCATTGGCCCAAACCTGGAGCCTCCCGCACACCCATAGGGCTCATAGGCGCGAGCACGACGCAGGATGTCAGGAGCGCGCCGCGATGCCGGGGACGCGGCCGCTCCAGGCGCCGCTCGCGGCGGAACTGCCCGAGCCGCCGCTCGCGGCGGAAACAGCCGAGCGGCCGTCAGCGACGGAAGCCGTCGAACAGCCGCCCGCCGAGGACGCCGCCCCGCCAGTGCTCCGGCTGACCGACCGCAGACGGCGCGGGACCGAAGGCTGAGTGAGTAGCTCGTGACACTTGTGACACCCAGCTTGTGGAACTAAACTGAATGTTGAATGTTTTCTATAGGCGATTTTCAAGTTGATTTAATGTGATGTTGGATGTTTTCTATACGCGTTTTTCAAGTGGATTTAATGTGAGTAAAAATGTGACTTTTAGTAATTTAAAGTTTTTAAGCAATATCACGCTATGTTATGCATTTCTCTATGTTAATGCAAGCTTGGATTACTATGAGGTGAACAGAATCAGATAAGAGGAAAAGATTGGCTGTCTTTCTGCCTATTTGAAATTGGATATCTGGCAAGCGAAAATAGGTGTCATGTGTGGTGGATATGTATTTATATAGTAATAAGAAGATGGAGGAATGTTATTTAAATCTGAATCTTAAGGACTTTATTGCTGGACTTTTAACAATAGTGTAACATTGGTTTTAATGTTTGCTTTTAAGTTTTAATATGAGCACAATCTCCACACAGTGGTTTATATATTTATTAGCACCTAGAGTGTTCACCAAAGTGCTGACAATAGTCATGGTGGTTCTATGGAGACAGGGTGTCAATGGTTCCATAGACCATACCTTATCTTACCTCTGGGTGAGATTTCTTTGTCCCAAGGTCTGTTATGTCATAGCAATTTGCATCCATTGTCTTTAAGGGCGTAGTTGTTGAGACCACCGCCATGTTAGAGGAGAATGGATTTTTCCACAGAAGTTATTTGGATCTTTCTGAGGGCTTAGAAGTATCCTTCTTCCTAGAATCTACCAGATATTTTGGAAATACTTGTTCAAGTAAGACAGGGACCAGTGTCTCTCTTCACACCTTATCTTCTGAAAACATGCTTTTTTTATTGCTGTACTATAAAAATAACTCATTTTGAGCACTACTAAGGATCAAGTTTCTATTAAATTTAAATTTAACAACTCCAATGGGAGTGGCCATGAAATCCACACACCTCCCTCCCTATGAGGAGCACCAAATATGTACCAATAATCAATATTCAAAGTTTATTGTAGCATATAAAAATTACATACACTCAAAAAAACACACACATAACAATTAAAAACCAATCAATGGGTCCCAATTCATCATATTATTAGTGTTATCCACAAGCCCCAATCCTGGGGAATCTTTATAAAATCTGTATTGTACTGTCAACACAACTCCTAAATATATCTATGTGGGCTGAAGGGCAATGGAAATACTAGTGTATATACTATCGGGATCTGTGCCTGCAGGGGTGAAGTACCCCTACAGTTACTGGTCCCGATATCTGTGCCGGCACCCTAAAGGTGAATCCTTGGATCTCAATTGGCTATCACAATGCTATCCTCAATAACCATATCCAATATATTAAAAACATATATAAATGCAAAGGTCAGATAGTTGAGCAAGAAATACTATACAATTCCTCTATATAAAGTGCAAAGTGCAATATCTCACAAATAAAGTGCTAAGTGTTACAAAAAATAGTGCTCATGGGCATATCCAATATGCCTCTACTATATCTAAAAAAACTTATAACCTATAACTGATCTAAAGCCTGAATAGTGAAAGACCTATATACATAAATTAATGAGCATAGTGAAACCATACCAATATAAACAATCATGCATGCAATACCAGAAAAGATATGGCAGGTAATATGGGATACACAAAGAACACAACAACACAGATGAAATGTCAACAAAAAAAAATATATATGTATACAACCAGTGCCCAACGTTATTCAAGTAGAGCCAGGAGCATGTCGGCAGACATCCTGCAAAAGGGACCGCACAAAGAACCCGGCCACCCGCGCCCGCCGCCCCCGTACGGCTTCAAAAGGGTGAAGGTATGGTATAACAATGTCCAGTGCTTGTTTATATAGGTATCTACCTGTCTCCCGCCCCGCCGGCGCTGCCCGCCATGCCGTCCGCCTTCCGGGCGCACGTCCACAACACCGGACGTGCGCGACGTCAAAAACGTATTGACGTCATGCCAGGGCCGAGGCACGTGACCTCAGCCACTGGCAGGCCGAGACCGCCGAGTGACGCGTCCCTGCTCACCGCCCCCGACGTCACGGGAATCCCCCTGGCAACCAGGGAGTTCCCTGCAACAGGGCGGAAGGTGGCAGCCCTCCCTGGTGCAGGAGGCCCCGCCAGCTGCAGGCCGAAGCCATACATCCAGGGACCGGCATCCGGCGGCGCAGAGCGAGGTGCCGGCGGAGTGGAGAAAAGGCAGCCACCCCAAAACAAAATTAAATCACATTTATAACAAAACTACCTAATAAATGAATATCAACCTATATAAAACACCAATATTGAAATGCTGGGCCTACATATTACTAACAACTATATCTAACGGCCCACTATATACAGCAACAGACACTTAACTATTTACATATTTACAAACCAGGTAATGCTAGATGTATATATCTATTTCAAGGGGGAAGTCCCAATCCCCTCTTGGACAAACTACAGGTGGTAAGACCAGCTATAAAACCAAACCAGGGATATTTCCCGTCATCTCCACAAACTGGCAAATATCAGCTGATCCCAACTCTTAAAGGAAACCTGACACACTGTCCATGACTGTGGAAAAGGATGGGTGTCCCAGTTTACATGGATGATATGTGTACTGTTGTCTTCCTGCTCTCCAATTTCCTTCCTTCACAAGCAGCTATGATCCGTAGACGGGGTGTCCTCCTGTATATGAGATCTATTGCTAAGAGGGTACAATGGGCTGGAGTAAGTATTGTTCTTCTCAACCAGGTTTTTGTTGACTCAAGGCCGATCTTCCTACCAGTGATATTGTGGTGACAATAAACGGCATTTCTTCCCCAAAATAAACGTGAAATGGTGTCCAATCCAAAATATATACTGTGAATGATAGACAAAATCCAACAATCCTCAGTAGAAGTAGGTATTAAATTTAAATTCATTTTATTTCATTTCAAAGGTTGCTTGCCAACAATTATGAAACGTATTTGCAGGGAGGCACCCATGTTGCTACACAATTCAGGCATCTTGTTGAGACTTGAAATCTTATCCTGGTTTTGTCACTGTTACAGCGCCCCCTTGTCATTTTTTTGCCACCAAGGTTTTTTGGGGGGATATTGGTCACTTCCATATGGATATTTTTAGAGCTGTCAGTTTTAACACTCCTCATTTCTTTGTAATTCACAGGTATAAGGTGATACTCCCTATGTCACCTGTCTCCTTTCTTTCACATCATCTCTTTGTATGAATCCTACTCATCTACAAGCAAAATCTCTGGACTGGATAAGACTGAATAAGTCCACTATCATGTTAGCAGTGTCAGGGGCCAAGGGTACTGTAAGTCAGTATTATTTTCTGTCATGGCATACTCCACAAGTCGCAGAACAAACAGAATATTGTGGACTTTTAGGCTCCAAAGCATCTACATGGTCATCGGTGCATACATTTTCGTAGTTTTAGAAGCTTGATAAGTTGGCATCAGCAGATACTGTGGTTGGCTAGGTTTTGCAGGCCACTGTTTAAAAGTTGTCATGGTTCTTTAAGGTTGCAGCCCTGTTCAGTCTTACTCGAGATGCCGAAAGCAACAGTGTCCAACTTCGATACCTCTATAAGAAAACCTTATTTATTCCAAAAGGGTTAAAAAGCCATATTCCATCCATAAATACACCCTAATCATATGATTATTTATGTTATCGAGTATGCTTGCCAACAGTATGTAATGGATGTAGTCCATAGATGGTAAAGTTCTTACATGGGATGCCCCCAGCCTATCAGAAGAGACCTGAGGCATCCATATGAGTTCAAGAAATGACAGTGAGTAAGATCTCTTTGTTATCGCTTGACACATCACTTTACAACCCATGTCCCTAGGGCCTGAACTTATAAATCAAGTACAGAAAAATAGTTTTACTGTTATATAATGATTGAAAACGTATTCATAACAGCCCCTGCATGTCTTTTCACTTGTAAAAAGAGTCGTATTTTAAGTTATGGAATGTCAGATTCATATCATGTAGATCAGTCATCAGTCCTTGAGTGGTAACATTTTGTTATGCTTACAATGCCTTTTGTTCATGAATAATTTGACAAATAACTTCATCGACTGTAATTAAGACTATTATTAAAAAAAATGTATTCACAAACATTAATAAATAAAGATAAATTACTGCATCTTACATGTTATTTAACCTCTTTAAAGGCATACAATTGTGTACTTTGAATTAATTAACATTTCTGCATGTAATTAATGCATCACAATAACCCTGAGTGGGCACCTTTCAAAGAAAGAGCACGAGTTTTCTGAGTATTTTATGTTAATAAACCCAATGTTCTCCACAAAAATTTAGAAGCTAACAATATGGTTCTAGTATGTACAAGAATTGCTTATAGCTAAAAGTTTATACATGAAAACTTTACTTAAGAAGCATTGTGAGGAGTACATCTTGTCAGAAGAACAACAGGGATAAAAAGAGAGACAATATTCACTTTATTCCAGCTGTGTGGATTGAGTGACGCAGTCCTACTGCTCAATGTTGAGCAGGTTTTAGGTCCATATCACATGAGGTACAACTTTATATGATATATAATCAGGCATATAGAATATTTCTTTCTATTACAAAGTATCTTGGTGAACAGAGAGGTCTCCTCCCATCTACCTAGAAAGACAGATGGCGCCAGAAGCGCATTCCTGTAAACAGGTATGTGCGCTCTAACAATGGGGGGGAGCTGGTGGATCATCAATAGTCACCCAATTTGCGCTCCATAATTGAACACAAGTGGGGGGAACCTGCCCAGAATTTATGTCACCAGCGTGAACGAGCCTTGAGCTGGAGTACAAAGTCCCACTAACATGGGTGCCGAGAGTTCCAAGTGTAGACGCTTGCTCACGCAGGGATGCACTGCCCACACACTTCCCAAATGGCGGCGGTCTACAGCAATGGTTGCAACCCGAGGTTGATGCTTTCCGGAGCCAGGCTCATACCACTGTAGATGACACAACTGGCTGATGCCTCACAGACCCCTGGAGACTAACACACAGGGATATATGCCGGCACCTGAGAGAACTCCTCCTACACCACTTACAGGTATAGTGATTCAGACTAACACTCAAACTACCTTCACTTTATAAGGCAGCTGTGTACCCTATCCTCCACTTACATGTCTTTACATTTATCACAATGTAAAAATAATGTTATTGCAATAAGTACTCTTTATTATATATTTAACACTAAAGGTAAATATATATAATTCACATATAAATGAATAATAAGCATATAGCGCTCAATGGTGATATAATTAGATGTCTGGAAACATTATAGGAGATCAGCCAAACACTAATATACATAGCGGATCCAGGCTCCTTCTTTCTTTCTACATCCAGGATCACCTCTGGCTGTTTGAAACCATGTAAGTGTTTTAAAGATAAGATTACAAGATTATAGCATGCGTATTACAATCACTACAGTTGGATATACAATGTCCTAATATTTTTTATAGATATGTTACAAATCTTCTGTGAAGAAGTCCCCTTTGGAGAGTATTTAGGGGCAAAACATTTGGGGGGTTTCCTGCATTCAAACAAAATTGCTCTCATTATATATATATATTATAAACAGCATATATATATATATATATATATATATATATATATATATATTATATACATATATATATATTATAAACAGACATCCTGAAGAAGTGGCTGGGTATGTAGCCACGGAATGTGTGGAAGCTTATTCCCTGTCTTCTTGGGGACAGCAGGGCACCATTCCTTAGGGCATCACATATGTAGGTGATTATATTAATAACTTGTATATTTTGCACATTGTAGTTAGCACTCTATTGGCACTGCAGCACTTTGGCCATTAGCACATAGCACTTTGTTTTGAGATTTAACAAATAGATTTAATTAATAATCATATGGCTTTACTAGTTTTGAATAGATTAATGGTCTGATGGGTTTTTATTCTGTGGTTTTCTTTGCCCGGGGTGGTCTCCTGCCATGTTATATGAATGTTTGTAGATGGATGAATTGTATGTGATTTAATGTGTTGGGATTTTTTATCTTTATTAATAAATCTGATTTGTTTGGATTAAATTGGTTGCATTTGATTAAGGGCATTTTGGTGCAGTGGATTAACCTTTGGTGGCAGCTGTCTATATTTCATTTTCTGGTTTGCCTCATTTGTAAAAGGTTTCCTATCCACAGCACATAACCCTGTCTATATCTGTTTCAACATAGATTGGTGGTGCACTAAACCTAATATACCCTTTGGTTCTTTATAAACAGCATAAGACGTGTCCTTATTTGAATGTATTGAATGTTCAATTGCATGAAATACATGAATTTTTTCATATTTTAGCAATATATAATAAACTTTAGTATTTTTATCTGAATGTTTCATGTATTAGATTAAGTACTGGCATGGAGCCCCTCTTTGTCTCAGGAAGCCTATTATTGTGACCAGTATCTTTGTAAACACTCTTGGTGCTGTTGACCAAAAGTTAGCACTATAAATTGGAAATTATAGTCCTGTACGGCAAATCTAAGGAACCGTCCCTGATGTCGATGGATGCTAAAAATTCCCCTTGTACTAGAGATGCCAGAACTAAACAAAGATATTCCATAAAGAAACGTCTGCAAGTTAGATACTGATTTAGTTGTTTCAGATCTAAAATAGGTCCCTTTGAAGCATACATTTTTGGGTACCACAAAGAGGTTGGAGTAATAACAAAGGTCACATTCCCAATAGGGGACTGGTATTATTATTTCTGAATTGTATTGCTTTTATTATATCCCCTGCTCGTGAAATTCTATTTTGTATCCCGACGTTATCATTTCCCTGACCCATGGATCCGTTATTCTGTCTCACCAAACTTCTGAAAATCTTTGCAGACTTCCGCCCTCCTGAACATTTGAGGCCAGCCTCTTCATAATGAAGGTTTAGTAGCAGTTTTGGGCTTTGGTTTTCAGTTTAGTTTAACTTTAAAGTAAGGTCTGTTTTTGTTATTGAAGTTGGTAGAACCTGATCTGTGATCTCCTCTATCACTGATTAAGATACAATGTCCTTGCCCCTACTGGCATTCTGCTAAAACAAGCACCCTTTCGCCATGTTTTTTAACTCTCTCTCCATATGTAAAACACATCTTTACTTGGCAGGTCTTCCTCTAGGGGCCATGGGGAGGAATAACTACAATGAATCTGAAAAATAATAAAATATTTACTGTATATACAATACATATCCAAAATGCAGAGAACCCTCTGCTATGTCCCCTCTCCTAAAGGAAAAATTGGCAACAGTCTCTGGCTGGAGGCTATTCGCATCCAGAGTCTGCATTCTAGAGACAATGTACAACAACCGATTGTTAAGAATTGGAAATTCTGAAGATCCTGTATCCTCCGCATGAAGCAGAAGAAAAATATATTTTGCACATTGTTGTGTGTTGAGGTGGAAAGCACCGGCTACTCTAGTTGAGAAGGCTTTATCGACAAGATAGCAAGCTCAATGCGGTAATGCAACCTGAGGTGAAGAGCTCACATTTAGTGAATTATCACTTTGTAAGAGGTCCGCTTTAATAGATAAATGTTTCCCATAAATTGGACATATTACAGAAATTAGGTGAGCATCGTTTAATGGATTCAGAAACAAATGGCCAGAAGCAAACTGTTACACACTGAAGGGAGGATTGCCTAAGGCTAGGAGTATATGTAGCTATCTAACAGAATCCAATACTGAATTACAAAACATTTTAAAGCTGGTGTATAGAATTTTACCCATCAAGCTCATGTGCAATATTCTATGCTTCTTTGTTGTGGGGAATTTGCATTCTCATTCTATGTTATTAAATTATTGTGTCATAAATCTGTATTGATCTGTTAAAACTAAGTGATAGTGCTATGTCTATTTAAAAAATATTTGCACTTAAGCAAATTGCCATTCTTGAGTAGATTTGTGAAGCACCTGGGCAAAAGGTTCTTTAATTTCAGCCGTGGAGTCATATTATTCTTTTAGGCTGGTTTCACACCAGCGCGAATGCAGAGTGCTCACATTTTTGGGTGAGCGTCCCGCAGTTGCCTGTGAAAGGCTGGCCATAGTAATCTATCGGGGCTTTCACATGCACTTTGTGTGTTTGTGAAGCACCCAGAGTGCTTGAGGGCACAGTGCTAGTGATCCCCCTACATCTGAGTGGAGAGCGCAAGTGCTGGACGTCCTCCTCACAGGGAGCTTGTCTGAAAGCTCGAGTGCTCTGCAATTGGCATGGTGTAAAACCAGTTTTATGGTTCGTGGAACGATCTCTACTACACATTTGCTTCCTGGTTGGTCACAGTATTGTTGGACAGCCTGTTTATGTCAGATTTGTAATTGTGCCTTACTCCATTTCCAAATTTTTTTATGTGATATGCACATTTGTTCCCACAACTAAAATGAATAGGCAGAGAGTGCAATTCTTCTAATTCATAAATATTTAATTTATAGGCAGGACATAGAGTCTTCCCAGCCACCCATTCAGGTAGCAGGTGAAAGTGTAGCACCTGTGCCACTGCTGCCCATGCCTTGTGCCTTCACTACATCAGTCAAGCAACATTGGCATTACAATCAGACCCCTATATGGCAGCTCCCAGATCAATGGCTCATCTCTAACACTTGGGAAGCACATGTTTTAGATGTGGGGGGCAAGTGATGCCTCTATTTATAAACTTTCTTAAGAAGGTATACTGTTGGGTACATTTAATAGGGTAATAGAATAATGTTAAATAAAATTCTGTCTTTATTAACACAATATTATGAGATTAAAATGGGTATGGGCATTTTGTAGCTATACTAATAAGGTCAACACAAAATTGTTTTGTACAAGGGGATAAGAGGAGCTCAGAATATGATGACATTGGTGGGATATATTTTTAATCATTTTATACAAGCAAGAATTCAAGACATTTTACATGTTTCAAAGGAGCAAAACTAAATACAAGCACTTTTAAGGATCAATATACGTTAGTGCCAGCAGGATAGAAATAAGCAATACTAAATCCAACTCAAAATGTAGCAGAGGAAATACCTTCCCATACCCATTGAATCTGAAAAAAGGGATATTCACTCTGCTTTGTGTCCACTGGTGATGTAAATACTTTGTTTTAACGTAAAAAGGAGTAAGGGGGGGTAGACATATTGATTAATATTTATTAAATAAACAAAATTGATGGGGTAACACAAGCTGTCACCAGCAAAAAGAGGCCAATGAACATTCCAAAGAACAAATTCCTACATTTATGAGATCTTAACAATATAACAATGTAGTTTGTATTGTGAATAAATCAACCACAAGTAAATTAGCAGTAAACTACAAGCAGGGACAGTCCAGACACCAAACTAACCTATTATTAAGTCCTGTACTGAGGAGATATCTCCTGGCTCCATGGCTTACTATGTGTTAATATGATTGGCTATTAACCCAGAAAGGACCTGATGTTATACATTTTCCCCCTCCTCTCCACAGCATTTCTTTATTGATCTCACTCCTGGAGGACCATGGTGTTAGGTAAGTTAGCCATTGTTACTAAGAAGGCTAAGTAATTATATTTCTCCTATTTCTAGATCACTGCAGCTAAATGCATGGTGCCACGGCTCGATAAGAACAGCTATATGATATTATGGTATATGTGAGTGCTGGCTTACATCGCCAATAGAAACAGTGTAAAACAGTGTAAAACACATGCCCGCTGTGTGTCCTGACGTCCGGCTTCTAGGAAACGGTGCCCCCCCCCCACCTGTGCCCCCGGGAATCCAGGAGAATGGAGCCATGCTCAGGCAGGAGGCCCAGGTGAACTGTGCAAATGCAGAAGTCAGTAGAGGAGCTGTACCGCGCAGGTGCAGGATGGAAAGTGGCCAGCGCCATCTTTACTGAAAGGCTTGCTTGACAGACGCAGCCCCGTCCCTTTGTCTGCAAATTGATTGCACTGCAAGCTGGCTCAAGCTTCTCCAGTGGATGGACATCGCGGGCAGGAGAGGTCCTCTAAAAAAGTGAAGAAGAAATGAACCAGGTCACCATCGAGATCAAGGAGGCACTCAGGGTCTTATTCCAGATCGCATTCTCAAAGGTCATATAGACATTTCAGACACTATCATAAGAGTGACAGAGAGGAGTGCCGTTACTGTTCTAATGCAGTCATGCCAGGCAAGAAGGTGTTCGCTGAATGCTTTCAACCACCAGACTCGCAGGCATTGAGACAGGTGATAAGAGAAGAGATGGAGGACAGAGCCACAGGGCCGAAAGGGAATAAGATCAAAGGACAGTTCTTTCCCCAGCTAGTTATATCTTCTCCTACATTTTCCTACATTTCATTTTACACCTGCAATCAGAACCAAGTTTGTGCAGGACTGGAGCGTGACAGAGAAAATGCAATACCTCAAGAACAAAGGGGTCAAACTTTACCACTTGTAGAGCAGGAGACCAAGTTCCTGGATGACTCACCTTTAGTGGGCGCATCAGTCATAAGGCTCGCCAGCCACTTGACCCTTCCAATGGAAGACATCGTGTGTTTTAACCCTTTAAGTGCCAGCCTACCCAGAGGTTTTGTTACCCTATGTTGGGAGACTATTTTTCACTATTTTGCACTACACATTCGTGATTTTTTAAGGGATTTCCAGAAATTTCCCAGGAAAATGATATATTTTTTTGTTCAGCTTTCTTAAGTCTTAACATGAGATGCCTTGTTTGGCCTTGTTTTAGTGTATTGTCAATGGTTTTGGGTGACATATGTGCAAATAAACATCTCTTACAAATTGTAGTGTTTTTTTGTAATAAAAATGTAAGTTTTTCAATAAAATCATATTGTGTGTAAAAGCCTCCATTCTCCCTGTTACAACATTACCACCTATGTATTAGAACATATGTACTGGAACAGAGTAGCAGAAGTGAGTGCCCAGTGGTCACTATTAAAAATGGCCATCTTAAAGGCAACTAAGCAATATGTGAAACAAACTAGCAAGAATAAAGGGAAGAAGAAACCACTATGGTTTACTAGGGAAGTCAGCACGATCATAAAAGAAAAGAAGTCTGCCTATAATAAGTATAAAGTAAGTGGAAGTGTAGTTGACAGAGAAAACTGATTATAAGGACTGCTAAAGGGCAAAAGAAATGGCCAAATCTATGAAGAGGGGAGATAAAACCGTTTTCCGATATATTGGTGACAGAAAGAAGAAAAACAATGCAGTCTCAAAAATTAGAAATAGGGAAAATAAATATATTGACGACTTATATTGAGATAAGGCTGTGGCTGACCATCTGAATAGACTTTTTGTCTGAATACTTTTGTCCAGTATTAGTAGCAGGCATGGCCATAGCACAGCATCCAGGTGGGAGGGCACAGCTTCGGTGTTTTTGGAGTCTGATGTTTTAGCCGAGCTGGCACATCTAAAGGTAGGTAAGGTGATGGGTCCAGATGGAATCCACCCCAGAGTTCTAAGGGAACTTAGATTTGTGATTGCAGCCCCTCTGACTGATTTACTTAACCATTCCCTTTCAAATGGTGAGGTTCCAGATGATTGGAGAATGGCCAATGTCGTACCAATCCATAAGAAGGGTAGTAGAGAAGAAGTCAGTAATTACAGGCCAGTTAGTTTAACTCACTCTTTAGGAACACGCTGGAGAAGGGTAGCTCCATGGTGTCTGGGGGGGGGAAGTCAGGCCTCCTGCCCTAGGACAAGAATAGAAGACCACAAAAACAGTTGGAATTCAAAATGCGAGAATTTGAGATTCAAAGATGTGAGGAACTATAGGCAGGTAAAAATAAAATAAAAACAGGGGGTGGAGACCGAACCAGCCTTTTCAAAGACAGGCAAAAATAAATGCACCATTTCCCGTCCATGATCAGCATAAGTCCTTCTGACTCGTGGCCGCACAGGCAAAGATGATGGGAGCAAGCCTTGCTGTAGATTGTACCTTGTGTGAATTAAAACATTAAGCATCTCACCCATGTATGTTTACTACGCTCATAGTATGTCACCATGGAAGTGCCAGGAAAACAGAAAATTCTATACTTACCTTTCACACTTCCACCTGTAAGAGTGACTATCTTATGGGAATGCTGTGGAGGGGGGGAATTTATAACATCAGGCTCCTATAAGGGCTAATAGGCTATAATATTAACCCATAGTATGCCACTATAGATAGGTGCCAGGATAGGAAAATGATAGAAAAGTAAGTATAGATGTTTTTTTTTACGTTTTATTGTACCAGACCATAGGTCTTTTGAACCCACATTAGATTTGGATCTATATTTTCACATGAATGTTAACTAGTCACGTCTATTTTATTGAACTGTGTTATATTTATTGTGATTGGGTCTACTGTATTGTTACCAATATGATAATTGTGTTTTTACCATGCCAATGTTCCTGAGCTGTAGTTTTGTGAGGATGTGAAGACATATGGTTAACAATACAAGATGAGCAAGTGTGGTTAATTAAAGGTGAATTTAAATTAGACACTTGGCATTTAAGTTCTCAGGGGATATAGCCAGTAAATTGGCTTAAGTCTCCAAATGAATTTTGGGGGTTGGAATAGTGTCAATAACATCAAAAAGATTCCTTAACCATGGACAAGTTGATTTATTGGAGCATCAGTAGTCTGGTGAGAGGGCAGCAAGGGAGAAAAAAAAATGTTGATTATTTTGAATGTTATTTTTGTTTCCATTTTGGAGCTTTGGATTCATTCTCTCTCCACAGTAATAGAAAATAAATTAATAGAAAAGCCATATGAATCACAGAACATGGGGGGTCGATTAAGTGCCTGGTGAGATATCTCACTCCTCTTTAGGAGAGAAAATTGCCTAACTTGTGTGATAAAAAGGACTAGCAAGTGGGGAGATTGAGGTCCACATTAGAGGAGCCAATACATTGAAAGATAAAAATACACATTAAATATGGTGAAGCTAGACTCCTAAAATCATTAACTACATTGCATGAAATGAAGGAGGCAAAACAAAGACATACCTGTAGAGATATTCATCCGCAACTTGAGGCACCAGTGCCACGTGTGATCAATCGCACCCATGACATTATTGGCCAGATCGTAAAATCCAAACTTGACCACATTCCAGGCTACCATGGCGTCAGGGAAACAAATGTATTTGTCCACCAAGGTAGCCATGCCATCGAGAAATGTATTGAGGGTGCGGCTGAGCATAGGCTGGGACACGCCCACGGACAGGGCGCCCAGCCTCTGGAACAAGCCGTTCACCAGAAAGTGAAGGCAGCCAACCAATTTGGTTATGCCTACAATTACAGTTTCTCAAGTCAGGTGAGCTCGAATAGCTCAACGTCATGCATACGATCAACATCCACACGCGGCCGATGCAATCTGAAGTCCAACATTCACATGCAAGGCGCGATGATGCAGACGCTCAGACTCAGCATAATAATCCTCAGAGGACTCCATTACATTTTCCCGCACATCACGACAGCACAAACTAACCAGGAAATAGAATAATCAGGGCTCTAATCACGGCTTATGTGCTTAAACACGAAAACAATACAAATCAATTATACCTTAGATGCGCGAACGAAAAGGCTTACATGCACCTACGCAAACACCGATAGAAAGAAAAATAACACACAAGAAACTCAAAAATTACACATGCTTCTTCATGTGTAAATGCGGTCAAAAGAGGCTGTGAATCAACCTTATTGAAACTTTGGGTACATTGGGTAATTTTCACTTAGGGGTGTACTCATATTGTTACGTCTGTTTCAGATCCACATACAAGGGTTGATTCAGAATCGTGAGAATCATTTTTTCTCAACTTATTGTGAGAAAATAATTTGCACAGCTAAATAATTCTCACGGTTCTGAATCTACCCTAAAATCTTACACATGTGAATAAATTAAGCAAAATGTGAAAAATTCTTATGAGGCCAAACCCTCTTTAAATGGTACCCTCTAAAATGATAGCACAGTTCAAAAATGGTCCCCAAAAGAGGAAATAAAAGACCACATAAAAAATACTTTAATTGTCTAAATTTTACAATACTTCGCCCATCCCGCTCTCTGTCCCCTGCTGGGTATCTTTAACTGATGCCAGTGGCAATATCTCAGATGCTCTGCCAGCATCTAGGGGGAAGGGGGACAACATTTTATACCACTTTTATACCACAGAGGCAGAGACTCTTAAATCACTGTCTCCTCCAGGGACATATTTAGTCACTTGGGGAGAATCTTAACAGGCTCCACCTCCCAGCCTGATGTAAACAAAATGGAATGCTTTCCCCCATTCAAGATATTGCAGTGGCTGCTACTGATGTGAAGATCATTAAATCAAGTCACATAAAAGGGTTATCTCCTAATTTACACACAGTATAAAGGCTTCAGTATGTGATTGAGCTGTCACTTGTAAACGCATTATGGCAAAAAAACGAAAGAAACCAGTAGACTTGAGAAAAAGGTTCCAAGAACTGGAGTGAGAAATATCTAGAAATCCAAAGAGAGTCACACAATACAGAAAAAGCCTGAGAGAGGTAGGAAGAGCAAGATCTTAAAGACCCTGGGAAGAAAACTAGTGAGAAATTAAGAACAGCTGTGTGCTAAAGCACTAGTGAATGACCCAGTTAGAACCTGTGGTCTCAAAACAAATCACTAGAGCCCTGCACAGGAATGAATTGCAAGGTAGCAGACCAAGAAACACTTCACTTCTGCAGAAAACACACCTTCAAGCCCGATTGAAGTACACTAGACAAACTGGTGAAAGGTTATGCATGAGATACAACTACAGCTCTTTGGATAATGAACATTGCCTAGGTTTGGAGAAAATGGCAGAGGCGCAACATAACCCAAGGAAGTATTATGTTGTGGGTATGCTTGTGGACCTGGGAATCTTGTCATGGTGGAAAGATGCACTGCTGTACAGTATGACCTGAGAAGCCCAATACTAGGTATACAAATACGTAACAAAAAGTCTGTGACTGAACAACCAGGGCAGGGAAGCCCAGAACTCAATGGAGGTCTCATAACCAACCTATTTACACACAAACTTTATAGAGAAGACAGAAAAGGGGATTGTGAGAGGGCCTAGAACGCCAGACAGACATAGGAGAGAGGCAGTGGTATGTAGTAGTATACCTGAAATTGCTTAAAAATAAAAAAAAGAAAGAGAAGTTTGGTTTGAACCTCCTTGAACACTTTCAATAAACCACTAGCTCTAGCTTTCCCTAGCTCTAGCTTTGAGCATAATAGACTAATCCTTATCCCCTGTCAATCTTGCATATTAACATTACAGTTAACACAATGCAAGCCATGTTTTACATAGGAAGGACTTTGGAGGACTTTCCCAACAAACCCCAGAGCAAAACTTACTTACTTGATCTACCCAACAGTGCTAACAGTCCTGGCTTTTGACCGAAAAGTGGGTCTGTGTAAAGGCCAGACTTATGTGGCCATTATTCTGTATTCTTGTTCTGCACTTCGCGTATCAGATGAGACCAAAATGAACCGAGATCACAGAGGTGCCAGACCATGAGAAAAGAGACATACACTGCAGGAGGGGCTGCAGAGGGAAGGGGAACCCCAAGCCACAACATCAGCTCTGCTCTGGACTTTTAAAGAGCGCTTTCACAAGAAAATGGTCCTATTATAAAGTTCCAAATGAATATGCTATTTAGCAAGAGAAGGGATTACTTAATCCACTGTAGTCTGTTTCTTTCATTTAATTAAAAGAAAGTAGAAACCAGGGTGACAGGTTTTGAATGTTCCATTCTGCTTTTACAAGAGAGATCTACCCAAATCTAATGACCATTCTCCTGAGCTAGCCTGTGCTGAAATAATAGCTTCTTGTTATAGCACTCTGATGTGTGTAGATGCTTTTACTTATCATGCAATATTTGTGTGCATGTATTGAGTGTGAGTGCTGGAACTCAAATCCAGATCGACATTTGTGGTGTAACACGAACTAGCTTTACTGGAACATGAGTGTAGTAAGAGAAAGTCACCTTACATGGTGGATAATATAGACAGGGAAAAGAAGTCATAGAGCATAGCTTGCTGTACAGGAAACACAACATTCAGTAGTGAATGTACAACAGAGAGTACAGTTAGATATATGTAACAGTGTCATCTACTGTCATAAATGTAAACTGTATTAACCTAACAATATAGATGCAGATCATACACTAAGCTAAGCTTTAGCACAGTATCTTCAACAATATTTGGGCAGATATTTAGTGTGATGCAGCTCCATAAATGCTGCTCAAAAACCTGTTACCCCCCTGGATTCCCAGAGATGTTTTTCAGTTAAGGTGTAAAAAGCTCCTCCTTTTTAATATGCTGTAATCAGAAAAGTTTTTTTTATCTCAATATTCAGGAAATAATTCAAATGGGAGTTTGTTTTGAAGTACAAAATATTGCCTTAATCACACTTACCATAGAGAGATGGTGGTCATGCTAAAGATTTAGTGAAGGAAGTTTAACTCTGGATGCACATTGGGATGTAAATTGGAGCCTGCATCTCGGGGAGCTTTTTAATGTTAAACCGAACCATCACCCGTTATTACAGTAACGGGTGTTGGTCCCTCCCTTTGCTGCTACCAAGAAGCTCAAGGGGGCATCCAAAACGCTGGAGCCTAACTGCACAGGACACTTAGAATACTCCCCTTCCTTACGAGCCAGCGCCGGGAAAGGAGTCCCGCGATTGGCCGCCTGGTGGTCATGTGACTCATAATGAAGGTGAGTATTCTGCGCTTCTTGCTAGCAGCAATCAGAGTAATAATGGGTGTTGGTCCGGTTTAACACACAAATCTGTGCAAAAAAATGTTTGATATAATTTTTCATAAAAATATCACATGCGCATGTGATGAGGCATTTATACAGGTGAGATACATAATGATTCTGTTAGGGCGAGCGCTGCGTTTTCCCCGCACAGCGCTCCCCGCCGTGCCTCTCCTCGGGCGAGCGCTGCGTCCCCTTCCTGCAGCGCTTCCCGCTGTACTACCATCAGGGCGAGCGCTGCTGGCCCCCCAGGCTGCGCTTCCCTCTTACCTGGTCCCCGCGCTTCCTCCTCTGGCCGGCATGGCCGCCGGCTTCCTCATGCAGCTGCATTTCCGCCCTCCCTGCGCGCACGTCCCCGGCCACTAGGGGGCGCGCGCGTCAACATTCACAAATTTAAAGGGCCAAGGCACTGATAATTGGTGTCTGGCCATCCAATCTCCTTTCGGCTCTTCCCATAAATTGGACCCTGCCTTACTTCCTGTACCGGATCTTCGGTGTTCTTCCGTGAATGACAGTCGCTGTATTGCTTGTTTCCACGTGTATGACCTCGGCTTGTTTCTCCGCTATTGAACCTGCGCTGCCAGCCCTGACCCCGGCCTTCTTCTTCGACCACTGTTTGTCTCTGCTGCACGTCACCTCAGCTGATTGTGGAACTGTGCCGCTGTTGGGGGGTAGCGACCTGGGAGTCACCTGCCGCACAAGTCCATCCCGCCTTGCGGTGGGCTCTGGTGAAAACCAGTGGCTCCTTAGACCCCGCTCCCCTGACGCGGTATCTGCCAAACAGTTCTGCAGATCCAGCGGGTCCACTTCTTCGCACGTTCAACCCGGTGCGTAACAGTAAGATCCGGTCATGGATCCCGCTGAGGTGCCCTTGCCGGAAACTTCCGAACTTCCAGCGCTTGTGGCTTTGCAGTCCCGGCAGATTAGTCAGCTTACCGCTATGATGCAGCAACTCTTGACCCAGCAGCAGTCGCTTTCTCCACCGCCACCGGTGCCGCCACCGCAGCCTCCAGCGGCTTCCTCATCCAGAATCCGCCTCTCCTTGCCAGCAAAATATGAGGGGGACGCGAAATTGTGCAGAGGGTTTCTAGCCCAGTGCTCTATGCACCTGGAATTATTGTTTGATCAATTCCCCACCGAACGCTCTAAAGTGGCCTTCATCATTAGTCTTCTCTCCGGAAAAGCCTTGGCTTGGGCCACTCCGTTGTGGGACCGTAATGACCCTCTCACTTTCACCGTCCAGGCTTTTGTTACAGAATTCCGTCAGGTTTTTGAAGAACCTGCTCGAGCCTCATCTGCCGAGTCCGCTCTATTGAATTTAACGCAAGGTGATCTTTCTGTTGGTGAATATGCCATTCGATTCCGTACTTTGGCCTCCGAGTTGGCATGGAATAATGAGGCTCTCTGCGCTTGTTTTAAGAAAGGTCTCTCTAGCAAGATCAAAGATGTTCTAGCGGCCCGAGAGATTCCTGACTCTCTTTCTGAACTCATACATCTCGTCACTCGCATTGACATACGCTTTGCTGAGAGGCGCGAAGAACTTCGCCTGGAGAGAGATTCCCAACGCGACAGGAGGATGTTTCGTTTGGCTCCTACCTTTCAGATACCCTTGTCCGTACCCTCATCTCCAGAGGTGGAAGCCATGCAAGTCGGCCGCTCTCGCCTAACCCCCGTGGAGAGGTCTCGCAGGAGGAATGAAAATCTCTGTCTGTATTGCGCCAGTCCTGATCATTTTCTAAGAGATTGCCCCATTCGTCCTCCTCGACTGGGAAACGGGCGCACCTAGACTCGTTGGGAGAGGCGTCTCTGGGTGTGTGTGCTTCCTCTCCAAGATTTACCGTACCTGCACAGCTTTGTCTCTCATCTACCTCTGTGCTTAATTTGCCGGCCTTCCTGGACTCTGGTTCGGCGGGCAATTTCATAGAGGCCTCCCTGATCAAGAAACACGACAAAGCAGTAAACCGCTTAGCCAAACCGTTATTCATCGCCTCAGTTAATGGAGATAGACTGAACTGTATGGTGCAGTATCGTACCAAGCCTTTGCTCCTTAAGATCGGCCTCTTTCACCAGGAATACCTGGAACTCTTTGTGTTACCCCATTGTACTTCCCCAATCCTATTGGGTCTTCCTTGGCTTCAACTCCATAATCCTACCATTGATTGGGTCACAAGGGACATCAAGGCGTGGGGTACAACCTGCCTAAAGAATTGCTTGAAAGCCTTACCAGTTCGAACCGATCTTCCTACGACATCTCTACCGGGCCTACCCGAAGTTTACCGGGCCTACGCTGACGTCTTCTGCAAGAAGCAAGCTGAGATCCTTCCGCCACATCGTCCTTATGATTGCCCGATTGACCTCCTGCCTGGTACCACTCCTCCTCGTGGCCGTATCTACCCACTATCTGTCCCCGAAACTCAAGCAATGTCTAATTACATACAAGAAAATTTGCAGAGGGGCTTCATCCGGAAGTCCTCTTCTCCCGCTGGGGCAGGCTTTTTTTTTGTACAGAAGAAGGACGGTTCTCTCCGACCCTGTATTGACTATCGGGGTCTTAACAAGATCACGGTAAAGAACCGATACCCCTTACCTTTAATTCCAGAACTCTTCGACCGTCTACGCGGCTCCAGGATCTTTTCCAAACTAGATCTCAGAGGAGCCTACAACCTGATCCGCATCCGCAAGGGAGACGAATGGAAGACTGCCTTTAATACCCGTGACGGTCATTTCGAGTATTTAGTAATGCCTTTCGGGCTTTGTAATGCTCCTGCCGTGTTTCAAGAATTCGTCAATGACATCTTCCGGGACTTGTTGTATTCCTGTGTCGTGGTCTATTTAGATGATATCCTCATCTTCTCTTCTTCCCTCGAAGAGCATCACCGGCACGTTCGTCTGGTATTATCCCGCCTTCGGCAACATCATCTTTATGCCAAATTAGAAAAGTGTCTCTTTCACCAGACCGCTCTGCCTTTTTTGGGTTATACTGTTTCAGCCCAAGGACTACAAATGGACCCTAGCAAATTGAAAGCGGTATTAGACTGGCCCCGGCCTGTTGGTCTGCGTTCCATTCAACGATTTCTGGGCTTCGCCAACTATTACCGTCAATTCATACCCCATTTTTCCACTATCGTGGCCCCCATTGTGGCTCTCACCAAAAAGTCGTGGCCTCCACAGGCGGAGGCAGCCTTTTTAGCATTGAAAAAGACATTTTCTATGGCTCCGGTGCTCTCCAGACCTGACCCTTCTCGTCCCTTTTCTCTGGAGGTTGATGCTTCTTCCATTGGAGCAGGAGCTGTACTCACACAGAGGTCCCCATCGGGAAAGAATCGTACTTGTGGGTTCTTTTCTAGGACTTTTTCTTCCGCGGAGCGAAATTATTCTATTGGGGATCGTGAACTTCTTGCTATCAAATTAGCTCTTGAAGAGTGGAGACATCTACTAGAAGGATCGCTTCACCCCATATCTATTTTTACCGACCATAAGAACCTTTTGTATCTACAAACCGCTCAGCGCTTGAATCCTCGCCAAGCTCGTTGGTCACTATTCTTCGCGCGGTTTAATTTCCGCATTCACTTTCGGCCTGCCTCTAAGAACATCAGGGCAGATGCTCTGTCTCGCTCCTCGGACATCACTGACGTGGATACTGCTCCTCAGTTCATTATATCCCCTGATCATTTGATTCATTCTGCTCCTGCCTCCCTAGTGCAGGCTCCGCCTGGGAAGACCTTTGTCCCGGTTCGCCGACGCCTCCAAATATTAAAATGGGGTCATGCTTCCCGTATTGCCGGGCATGCTGGTATCAAGAAGTCTAACGCAATTATTGCCAGATATTATTGGTGGCCCTCCATTGAAGAGGATGTGGCAGAATTCGTGCAAGCTTGTACCACCTGTGCACGTAACAAAACCCCTCGCCAAAGACCGGCGGGCCTTCTTCATCCTCTTCCTATTCCTGAAATCCCTTGGTCACACATCGCTATGGACTTCATCACGGATCTTCCTCCATCTCAAGGCAATACGGTAATCTGGGTTGTTGTGGATCGTTTTTCAAAAATGGCGCACTTCGTTCCGCTACCAGGACTCCCATCCGCTCCTCAGTTGGCTAAAAACTTTTTTAAGCATATTTTTCGGCTCCATGGACTTCCTTCTCACATTGTCTCCGACAGGGGAGTTCAGTTTGTTTCTAAATTCTGGAGGGCTCTCTGTACTCAGTTAAAAGTTAAATTAGATTTTTCCTCGGCTTACCACCCCCAGTCCAACGGCCAAGTGGAGAGGGTCAATCAGGCTCTCGGACAATATCTACGTCACTTCATTTCGGCCCGACAGGACGACTGGGTCGATCTCTTGCCATGGGCGGAGTTCTCTTATAATTTCAAAGATTCTGAAGCCACAAAAAAATCTCCATTTTTCATTGTTTATGGCCGCCAACCTTTGCCTCCTCTACCCTTACCTACACAGTCGGGAGTACCCGCCGTGGATGACTTAACACAGTTTTTTTCCTCTATCTGGTGTGAAACGCGACATTCTCTTGTTTTAGCCTCTACCCGCATGAAGAACAGCGCTAATAAAAGAAGGAGAATCGCTCCTATTTTCTTTCCTGGAGATAAAGTTTGGCTTTCAGCCAAGTACATTCGTTTCAAGATACCCAGTTATAAATTGGGCCCTCGCTATTTAGGGCCGTACAGGATGAAGCAACGAATTAATCCGGTCTGTTACAAACTCCATCTGCCAGCCTCCTTACGTATTCCCAACTCTTTTCATGTTTCATTATTAAAACCTCTGACGATTAATCGATTCTCTTCTAAAACGTTGGAGCCACTTCCGGTCGCAGGTACCGAAGATGCCTTCTCGGTGAGTGAGATTCTGGCTTCCAAAACATCCAGAGGGAGACGATACTTTCTAGTGGATTGGGAGAATTGCGGTCCAGAAGAGAGGTCCTGGGAGCCTGAGGAGAATATCCTCGATCGGAGCCTCATTTCAAACTTCCTCGGTCCCAAAAAGAGGGGGAGACCAAAGGGGGGGGGTACTGTTAGGGCGAGCGCTGCGTTTTCCCCGCGCAGCGCTCCCCGCCGTGCCTCTCCTCGGGCGAGCGCTGCGTCCCCTTCCTGCAGCGCTTCCCGCTGTACTATCATCAGGGCGAGCGCTGCTGGCCCCCCAGGCTGCGCTTCCCTCTTACCTGGTCCCCGCGCTTCCTCCTCTGGCCGGCATGGCCGCCGGCTTCCTCATGCAGCTGCATTTCCGCCCTCCCTGCGCGCACGTCCCCGGCCACTAGGGGGCGCGCGCGTCAACATTCACAAATTTAAAGGGCCAAGGCACTGATAATTGGTGTCTGGCCATCCAATCTCCTTTCGGCTCTTCCCATAAATTGGACCCTGCCTTACTTCCTGTACCGGATCTTCGGTGTTCTTCCGTGAATGACAGTCGCTGTATTGCTTGTTTCCACGTGTATGACCTCGGCTTGTTTCTCCGCTATTGAACCTGCGCTGCCAGCCCTGACCCCGGCCTTCTTCTTCGACCACGGTTTGTCTCTGCTGCACGTCACCTCAGCTGATTGTGGAACTGTGCCGCTGTTGGGGGGTAGCGACCTGGGAGTCACCTGCCGCACAAGTCCATCCCGCCTTGCGGTGGGCTCTGGTGAAAACCAGTGGCTCCTTAGACCCCGCTCCCCTGACGCGGTATCTGCCAAACAGTTCTGCAGATCCAGCGGGTCCACTTCTTCGCACGTTCAACCCGGTGCGTAACAGATTCAAATGAGGTGAGAATCTTTTGGAAACAACAGCGCCCTATGGGATATACCAAATAATTTGTTATTTTTTTCTGCATACTCCATAGGATGCTGCTGTTTTCAAACTTTTAAACAGTTGTTTTTACTTCAGTGGAAAATTATTTTTATTGTACTTTTTATGTTAAAATATGAAATTTGAAATAATTGAAAAGCTTGCTGAGATGCGGCGACAATGCGCAGCCAAATGCGTTTGTGAGTTTAACTTGTTTCACTACATCTTTAGTATTAAACCCCCAATTTGAAGCAAGTGCATAAACAGCAATTACATATAGATATAGCTGGATAGTGGAGATGTGGTGCTCCTCTCTGCGTCTGACTGAAGGGTTTGACAAAGACAGTTAAAGAGGAAGTCCAAGCATTTTGTTCCTGTCCTCTCTGTCCTCCCCCAGTGCTAAGCCCATTTTGGGCAGTAATATAAATAACAAAATACAATTCACTGGGGTGGGCAATCTGCATGGAAGCTGAAGTTGGGACCTTGAGTGACAGGACAGTCACCCAATCCATGCAGCAGTGTGACTATACTGGTTTGCTGGCATCAGGGGAGGATTGCAGTGATTAGCGTTGTTAGAGTTATTTTACTATTTTAATTATTTCTGCAAAGAGCAGAAATCGAGGGGCAAAAGTAATATACAGACTGAGACTCTTATATTCATAAAATCATAACATGTATTTAACGTTCATAAAACATTCACAATGAGCTGAGCTGGCCTGATGAATTAATGATTACTATAATGCTAATGATTATACATGACTCGCCCCATAAAAGACACCTGTTAATGACAGCACGCTTCCTGATCGATGTACTGACATGCACTGGATTAGCAGCGAGAGTGTACTTGGAAAGGGGTGAGATTACGTGTCAGGAAAGATGCTGCTTGCACTGTCAACAATATGGATCCCATAGAACGGGCTAAATGATAATGTCATGTTTGGAAAAGGGATTTCATCTGTCTCTCAAGGGAACTTTAACATCTAACAATGGTGAGCCCTATTGCTGCTATGATTCTCCTGGTCAGTGATTAAAGTCTGGCCTGGTACAGCAACCTTTAGATGTTTTTTTACAGAATAAAGACAGGTATTTTGTAGTATGCTTAAAGTAACACAATGGCCTCGATTCAATAAAGGTAGAAAAAAATTCTCATGGTAGTAAAAAATTCAATTCATGAGAAAAAAGTCAGAGAATGTCACTGTTACTGAATCACTAGAAAAAAAAGACAATGACAGTCAATGGCTATCTTATAGATTCCCTGGCCGATCAAGCTGGGTTTTGGTCCACTTTAAAGAAAAAGCAGTTAAGGTGTCTGTGGCATGGAAAATAAAGCCTTAAGATCATTTCAGAGAGAAGCCCGCATCCTTGTTCCAATTTATGTTCCGATTTTAACTCAAGTTCTACCCTCTCTAGCTCCTAGCTCTTGACCTCTGGAATTGTCTGACCCCCCTCTCTGGTTCTCAACCCCTGGCTAAGGCTCCCCTTGGAGAGGCCGCGACTGCTCACTTATGGGCTCACCTATGTCTGCTGATGGTTGTGGGACCCTGACTTGCCTACAGCTCAGTCTATCCCACCCACTGCACGGACCTGGGTGTGTGCACCCACCCGTCTGAGAAGCAGCCCCGGCAGCAGAGGAAGCCAGAACGGGACAGCGGGCAGGGTTCAGTTACCCTGCCCTCTCCTGCTTGCCCACTGCTTCTCCTTCGGCTGGCCACCCAAGATTGAGGCTCCAGTAAATTTACTTTCTTTTTTTCTGCCACGTCTGGGGGGTGGGGATTATGCCATACTGCATATGGGAATGGAATGGGGGGAATGCCACATTTTCTATGGGAATTAGATATGGGTGAATGCAACACTGCCTATTGGAATGGGATGGAGGGAATGCCACACTGCCTATGGAGTGGGAGGAATGTCACACTGCCTACCGGAATAGGATGGGGGAATGCCATATTTTCTATGGGGAATGAGATGGCGGTAATGCCACACTGCCTATGGGATGGGGGTAATGCCACACTGCCTATGGAATGGGATAGGGGAATGCCACACTGCCTATGGGAATGGGATGGGGGTAATGCCACACTGCCTATGGATATGGGATGGGGGAATGCCACACTGCCTATGGGAATGGGGTGGGGGAAGGCCGCAGTGCCTTTGGGGAGTGCCACACTGCCTATGGGATGGAGGGAATCTCACATTGCCTGTGGCAATAGGATTTCTATGGAGAATGGGAGGGGGGAAAGCCATACTTCTTATGGGGAATGGGAGGGGGAATGCCATACTGCCTATGGGGTGGGAGGAATGTTACACTGCCTATCGGAATAGGATGGGGGGAAAGCCATATTTTCTATGGGGAATGAGATGGGGGTAATGCCACACTGCCTATGGAAATGGGATGAGGGTAATGCCACACTGCCTATGGAAATGGGGTGGGGGAAGGCTGCAGTGCCTTTGGGGAATGGGGAATGACAAGCTGCCTGTAATGGGGTGTTTTAGCACAACATTTGGTTTAGAATATTTTTTTTCTTATTTTCCTACTCCAAATCCTATGTGCATTTTATAGGGCAACACGTTTGGTAGATAGATTAATTAATAGCTCTTTAATGAACCCAGAGCAACCAAACAGGTTCCATCACTTACAGTATCTTAACTACATCTCCAATTTGGCTCTTTTCAGCGGTCTAGGGGGAGTACTCTCTCCACAGTGAATCAGCAGTGAATAAAAGCTTTTATCATCCAAATTAGATCTGCTAGACACAAGACACGATGTAGGCGGAAGGACCAGCGCCTTGTAAAAGTATTTCCACATTTGTAAATGTTACAGCCACAAATGTAAATGAAGTGTATTAATATATATGTGACAGAGCAACACAAAATACCAAGTATTTGTGTGGTATAAAAAAAATGACAAATGCTTTTCCAAATAAAATGGTGTGCATATGTATTCACTCCCTTCCCCAGGAGTCAGTACTTTGTAGGAGTATCTTTAGCTTCAATTACTGCTTCAAGTCTGTTGGGGTATGTCTCTGCCAGCTTTGCACATCTAGATGCAAAATAGCTCTAGTATAGTCTGTTGCAGCCTATAACAATTTTCTTCCAGGATTGCTCAGTTTTTAGCGCCATCCAGCTGAATTCTGACCAGCTTCCCCAGATGAAAAAAAAAACATCAGTATAGCATGATGCTCCCACTAACTTGTTTCATGGACAGAATATTGTGTTCAGAGTAATGTTCAGAGTTAGCCTTCCTCCAAACATAACATAACATTGGTATTTAGGCCAAAAAGTTCAACTTTGGTTTCAATCTGACAAGGGCACCTTATTCCACATGTTTCCTATGTCCTCTACATAGCTTGAGGGAGACTGCTCTTCTGTGGTTTGCTTTTAAAAATCTTGCCACACTTCCTAAAAGGGCAGATTTGTGGAGTACAGTTGTTCTGTGGACAACTGGTCTGCGCCTGGGCCATACTGAGCAGCCCATAGAAATCACAGTCATGCCCAGTATGGATAAGAGGCGGGGTCACGTGTCCCAGCGCTGCTATAGCTAGGTATGGTAGACAGGAAGAGGCTGTAGCTGCAATGAAGGACAGATAAAAATTTGGTAAATGTCCTTTTCAGGGAAAGTAGGTAGGGATTGGAGGCTCATATAGTGAGGGACAGCTAGAAATTTTAAAAAACTGCTCTTTTCAGGGCGGTGTCATGAGCTGCAAGTGTATACTTATATAACCTTCCACTAGATCCACCTCCTCCCCCTGGACAACTGACATTTTATTATTTTTTCTATTTATTTATTTATTTATTTTATTTTTTGTTTTATGTTATTATTTTAAGTACCGTAATTTGCCTACCCAGGTTTTTGCAGGGTTATTACCCTGTTATTACCCCCATTTTGCAGCCCTCATCCCTTTACTAACCCCATTTTACAGCCATTTTTGTGTCACCAAGTTCATTTCCTCGTTGATTTCAATGGGGTTCTGGTTCCCAAAACCAAACTCTTGTTCAAAGTTCAGCTGAACTTGCCGAACCTGAACTTCTATGGATTCACTCAACACTATCCATGAGATGTTTAGAGCTTAGGCTATTTTTTATGACCTAACCCTGAAATACACCTCACCATAACTTTATCCCTTTCTGGTGCGTTTTTTCAAATATTCATGATTCTGTTCATTCACTAATGTTCTCTATCAAACCTCTGAGGCCTTATACTGAGATTAAATCACATG
The DNA here is from genome assembly GCA_027917425.1 of Gastrophryne carolinensis. NCBI lineage: Eukaryota > Metazoa > Chordata > Amphibia > Anura > Microhylidae > Gastrophryne > Gastrophryne carolinensis. The sequence goes on from CM051239.1 coordinate 127,808,875, forward strand.
TAGGTGTGCTCTATTTACTAATTAGGTAACTTCTGAAGGCAAATGGTCACACAGGATTGTATTTAGAAGTAGCAGATTACATGGGGTAGAATACATACGCACGCCACGCTTTTTTCAGTAATTTAGTAGCATTTATTATGAGAATGCATTGAAATGCAAAAAACATAAGCCTGACAGGTTTCTAAGGATTGTTTCTCTTTAACCTACCTCAGTGGCAAAAAAAAGTTAAAGGATAAGACCACTTCTGTGGACTCCAGGGCCGGGCAACTCCAGCAGTAACCAGAAGATCCACTCATGTTACCACCAGTCCTATGCTCGCAATCATCCTCCCACAGCCCGGAGATGCACTTCTGGATTCCAGCTGGTCAGTGGGTGTGGCCTGGATATGGCCAACTCCCATTGAAAACAATGGGGGCTTCTGTACACCAGGAGCTTGCAGCCCTGGGGTTTGAGGAAAAGTCCACAGAAGTGCTAAAAACTATACTAACCTTATCACCCATCATGATGCCCTGAAATCCTGTGGGCTGAAGGTCCCCCAGTCTCACATGGTGCTGAGCATGCTCCCTGTGCCGACAAGTGTTTACCAGAGGCTTACCCCAAAAGATAATGAGCGAACTGAGAACAAACACCTACACCTAGGAACAAATAACGTTTAAGGTTCAAACACACAGTCCCTTACTGACTTGCAGCAGGGAGCACATCACAGACCATCCATCACCAATGCTAAAAGGTCCCATGGAGCACACTTTCAGCATTGGAGCTAACATCCCAGGCACCTAACCCATTTGGCCTGCAGGAGTCCTAGGGACCAGACATGTAGCTTTGTAAAATAAGTAAAGCTTTTTGCTTTATGTTTGGGTAGACACACTGTTGAAATCAACCTAGATTTGGATGATAACCGGATAACAGTAACATTTAATTTGATTTAGGCCACTTACTTTTCTGTAAAAGTACACTTGTAAAGTGGAGGATAAGAAAGGGTTTCCCATTCATTCCTTTTATTAAGCCTGGTGAAGATGTTACAGCGCTTATCCCTGAGAACTTCGTGTTTAATGTAGACAGTCTGTCTCACTCAGCCTGTCCAACATTTTAACTACAGATCACCAGGAGAAAGATATTGGCAAGAGCTGCTAATTGTTTCCACTGGGATAAAGGATATCGGAGAGCTGTACAGACCAGTTTGATGCACTGACAATGCATCGTGTAAGCCATCTGAAGAGGATAACAGGAATTAAAGTGTATTTCTTTCCTGCTATAAAACGAGTGACTCGTCCCAGCTTTCTCGCTCTTTCTCTTTACCAAGTTTCTTTAGTGTTACGTGGTATGAGGAGTAATTTGCACAAGTTATTCATTTGAATATTATAGCAGAACACTACATATATTATCATTATACACTGTCAAATAGATACTTCTTAATGAATATTTATGTAACATACATAAGAATATATTGCACAGAGAAAAACATTTACAGAGAATTCAAGAAAAATGGTAGTTATCAAATGACTCGTTGATTGTTATAGGAAACTATAAACCAGCCAGCTCATCCTCTTTGTTTTGTACTAATAGAATAACATCCTAATTAAAATAGAATATTAATAATTCAATGGAGTGGTTTACTAATGTCAAGAACTGTGAACTGAGCATATGTTTCTTTTGAGCTTCCCTATATATGCACATAGAACTTTATCATGTGATCCTTAAAGGAGTACTATCAGGAAATAATGGGCCAAATTTTAAAAGTCTCTCTGTCTCTTTCTCTCTCTCTCTCTCTCTCTCTCTATATTAAATAGCAAGATGTCCCTGCATTAAAAATACAACAAACCTTGTTGCTTTGTTTACTGATGGAAGAAGAATCAGGAATGATTTTTATTTGTTTTTAATGTACCATTCTGCTTTTGCAGTGGTGGGCTACTCAACTCTGATACCCATCATGCAATGCTTTGAGCACATAATAACCCTTAACTGCCAGCCACGTAAAATTCACAGAGTTGCTTCTCGTCCCGCTTACCCATTTCCAAGGGCAAAAATAAATTAAAAGCTCACCTCCATCCAGGATCCAGCACCAGGGCCTCATCATCTCTCAAAGGGGCTTGAATTATCAGGTCAGGGTATTCAGTGCATGCGGCTTCTGACATCTTGCTTCCCTCCACGGGAAGGGGACCTTTTATACCGGCGAGTGTACTGACGTCATCTCACTCTGTTGGTATAAAAAGCCCCTCCCTGCAGCGGGAATGAGCAATGGAAGCCAGCAGTGGGGCAGAGGACACTGATAATTTGCACTTCTCACAACTTCAGACGCTCACTTCCAGTTAAAGACATCAGTGATAGGACATTGGAAGGGAGTAATTAGTAAAAATAAAGAATAAAAAGATATTAAAGCTAGGCTGATATCTAGGAGTAATCTAAACAAACAAAAAAGTGGACAGACACTGTCAACAAGTAGTTTGGTTTGCTTGGGATGTGACCACAGTGCAGAGATGCTGCTTGGGCATGTAGAAGGGGACAGTGAATCTGGTGATCTGATGCATCAGAACATCCCAATTCTCGCACATCAGGACATCCCAATTCGGAATGTCCCATAAAGAGGTATAGCAACCCCCTCAGGAGCCTTATAGATTCGAGGTGAGTGTTGCTCCTCTTAAAATATGCAGGTAGGATGGTAGACATGGGTTCAGCAACCGGGGGTAGAGAGGTAGGTTAGTAAACATAGGTACAGTATACAGATAAATAGATATTCAAAATAAGTATATAGGTTGGTTGATGCAGGTACATTAAAAAGATAAATTGGTATGTTTGTAGGCAAAGGCACAGTAATTAGAGGGACAGATACTATATTAAATGTAGACAGGTAGGCTGCTAGACATTGGGTCTATATAAGGGTCTATAAGCAAAATATAGGCAGGAAGGTTAGTAGACACAGGAACATTAAATAAATCAATAGATAGTAAATGTGGCCTCTGTAAGCAGAGGTTTGGCAGTTAGTTTGGTACATTTAGAGTAACCAGACACAAATATTAAACAAGTTGTTTGGTAGACACATTATATAAATAAACAGATATTACAAGTAGACAAGTAGGTTGGTATATACAGGTACAGTAGGTAGATGAACAGACCTTGAAGGTAGACATAGCAATAGTAAATTAATCAACATTTATTAAATGTAGACAGGTGGGCTAATGAAAATTGGTTTTTGTAAGCAGAAAATAGGCACAAGGCAGGCTGGCTGCTAATCGTATGTACAGTAAAAAGATGAACAAATATTAAAGACAATCAAGTTGTTGAAGGTAGACAGATAGGATGTTAGACATGGGTTTAGCAAACAAGAGGTATCTGGGTTAGTAGACACAGAAACAATAAATACAGCAACAGATTTTAAATGTAGGCAGGTAGGTATTGGCTTGTATAAGAAGAGGATAGGCTGGTAGAAACAGGGGCTGTCAACAGATGAACAGCTATTGAAGGTAGGCAGGTAGATTGTAGACACAGGTTCAGTAAACAGAAGGTAGGCAGGTATGAAAGAAGATGCAGGTACAGGAGACAGATTACAGGTATTGACGGTGGGTTTAGAGGTTGGTAGAAACAGTAGATAAATTAACATAAAGTGAAGGAAGGCAGTTAGTTTGGTTGACATTTTATAAGTGGAGGGGAACCAGGTCTGCTGGTAGATGCAGAAACAGGTGGCCAGATGTTGAAGATAGGTAGCTTGTTAGACAATTGTAGACTGGTAGGCTGGGTTCTGTATATTAAACGTGGGTAGGTAGAATGGCAGTCAGGGGTACAGTAAATAAACACATTTTAAAGATAGGTTCAGAGCCTGGTAGGAACAGATACAGTAAATAAATATTGAAGGAAGAAATAGATGAAAAGAAATTGAAAGTAGGTAGGTAGCTTGGTATGCACTGATACAGTAAAAAGATGAACAGATATTAAAGCTAGGCAGGTGGGTTGGTAGACACAGGTGTAGTAAGGAGATAAGCAGATATTTAAGATAGGCAAGTGAGTTGGTAGGCATGGGTTTTGTAAGCAGAATGTAGGTAGGCATGCTGGGAGATGCAGGTACAGTAAATAGTTGGTAGGTGGGTTGGTAGACACAAGTAGCGTAAGTAGATAAGCAAATTGATGCAGTTTATGCAGTTGGGTTGGTAGGAGTGAGTTATGTAAGCAGAAGGTAGGCAAGTGGGTTGGCAGACATTGTTAGTTCGGTACAATAAGTAGATTAGCAAATATTTAAGCTAGATGGGCAGGTTGGTGATGAAGGTTGAATAAACTTTAAGTGGGCAGGTAGATGGTGTACTGATGAATTGAAAGGTAAGCGGATATGTAGGAGGGTGGTAGACAGATGATCTGTAAGGTGATGTCAGGCAGACAGGTGGGTAGACAGAAGAAGACTTAGGGAGATTGGAAAATGCTCCTGTGATGACACATGGATATTGGGCAAGCCACGGTTTTGTAACAACATGTAAAGCAGAGTAACTCTGGAGTCTGCAATGAATGGACACTTGGTTGGCTAAGATTGGACAAGGATACTCAGCTGGATTAGTGGCCAACAAAGGTTGTCATCCTGTGTGTAGGGGTTGTCGGAGATTAGTTTTAATGATGGTGCATTGAGGGGCTAGCTCTAGACTCTTTGTAGCCTGGAGTGATATGGATTTGTGAGGGGCTGATGCCATGCAGTTGGGTATGTAGAGCTCCCTGGTTTGCGTCAGCCTGTGCAAACAGATGACAGTGAGGGGGGAGTATATAAGGCAATGTGAAGGCAGCAGGAGCACAGTCACTCTTGCACACAGACTGAGCATTGCCCTCCTCTCCCTCTCTGGCCATCACATCTAAAAGGTAAGCTGCATCTCCTCTGTGTGTGTCTCTCTCGCTGCTTTCTCCGCTCACACATTTCACAAGACTTCATGCACAGTTGGAAGCTATCTTATAACACTGATGCAAAGTTTCTGTATAAACTGCTTTCTTTATTTTTCTCAACACATTAGAGCAGAGGAATCTACACTGTCTAGTCTTCTGTCCTCATTACCTAAATTTAGTGTGGGACTCTTGCTTGTAAGTTCACTGCTACTTTCTACTGACACTTGTCATCCTCTTCCATTAAGGTTAGGGAAAAACCTTATTTACACCTTTCCTCTTGCAGTATTTATGCATCACAAGGAGCGCAGGTTCTTGGTGCAGTTTTGCACATATGAAAGTGCATTTTACACTCAGTTTTGCCATGTGCATGTAGCATGCCTAAAACTGAGTGTAAAATGGAGAGTTTTTTCCTGTTTTAGTTAATAACCACAGCTGTCAGAGTTTTTGTACAGTCACAGTACCAGCTGGACATTGAGAAGTCAAAAATGTTTAATAGTCCTAGAAATCTAGAGGGTTGATGGCAGAAAAAGACCAGTCTGCCCTTTGAAAATATGTTTTTCTTTTTTCATTCTCAGATAGATATAGATATATGAATATCCTAGACATGTTTAAATTGACTTTCATTTTCCAACCACATCAGCTGGAAGTTTGTTCCAAGCATCTATCACTACTCATTCTCCCAAACTAATTGCAGGATTAACAACTCATTTCTGGTTAGTTTAACATTGTACTGTGTCATAGAAGATGATGGCGCTTTAAAGAAACAAAACAATAATAACAATCCTGTTAGTTTCTATTCTCTGCCCCAGATGTGGCAATACTGACTTTGCTGCACAGAATCAGAAAATAATATATACATTTTATATAAATGATACAAATAGTTTAAAGCTGATAGTGGTGTGGAGCCACAATACGAACGTTGTAATAATCACTGATACACAGATACTCAGCAATTCTGACTTCAGATTAAGTTAGATTTGATTTTGATATCACAAATTTACACTTATAGCGCAGCAGCCGGTATCTTGAAACAACGAAGATTTCAGAGAGGAATACTAATACTGACATTTTAGATATTACAAACTAATAATAATATCTGAGATCTGCTACTCTGTAGATAACATAAATAAATATTAGAAATTAATGACATGCAACACAGTAAATATCATAGATTTAAGCCAGTAATGGAGTATTTAGTGACATGTAACACTGTAGATATCACAGATTTATGGCTGTAGTGTAGTATTTAGTGACATGTAACACTGTAGATATCACAGATTTATGGCTGTAGTGTAGTATTTAGTGACTTGTAACACTGAAGATATCACAAATTTATGGCAGTAGTGGAGTATTTAATGACATGTAACACCGTAAAAATCACAGATTTATGGCAGTAGTGGATTATTTAGTGACATATAACACTGTAGATATCACAGATTTGTGGCATTATTGAAGTATTTATTGACATATAACACTAGATATTACAGATTTATGGCAGTAGCTGAGTATTTAGTGACATGTAACATTGTAGATATCACAGATTTATGGCAGTAGTGGAGTATTTAGTAACAGGTATCACTGAAGTTATCACAGATTTATGGCAGTAGTGGAGTATTTAGTGACATGTAACACCATAAAAATCACTGATTTATGGCAGTAGTGTAGTACTTGGTGACATGTAACACTATAGATATCACAGATTTATGGCAGTAGTGGAGTATTTAGTAACAGGTATCACTGAAGTTCTCACAGATTTATGGCAGTAGTGAAGTATTTAGTGACATATATCACTGTAGATATCACAGATTTATGGCAGTAGTGGATTATTTAGTGACATATAACACTGTAGATATCACAGATTTATGGCATTATTGAAGTATTTATTGACATATAACACTAGATATTACAGATTTATGGCAGTAGCTGAGTATTTATTGACATGTAACACTGTAGATATCACAGATTTATAGCAGTAGCGAAGTATTTAGGGACATATAACACAGTATATATCACAGATTTATTGCAGTAGTGTAGTACTTGGCCACATGTAACACCATAAAAATCACTGATTTATGGCAGTAGTGTAGTACTTGGTGACATGTAACACATGAGATATCACAGATTGATGGTGTTAGTGGAGTATTTAGTAACAGGTATCACTGTAGATATCACAGATTCATGGCAGAAGTGTAGTATTTAGTGACATGTAACACTGTAGATATCACAGATTCATGGCAGAAGTGTAGTATTTAGTGACATGTAACACTGTAGATATCAAAGATTTATTGCAGTAGTGTAGTACTTGGTTACAAGTAACACTATAGATATTACAGATTTGTGGCAGTAGTGGAGTATTTAGTGACAGGTATCACTGTAGATATCACAGATTTATGGCAGTATGGCAAACACTGTATATATCACAGAAATATAGTAGTAGTGGAGTAGTCAGTGACATGTAAAACTAGATATCACATATATTTGGCAGTAGTGGAGTATTTAGTGAAATATATCACTGTATATTACAGATTTATGGCAGTAGTGGAGTATTTAGTCACATATAACACTGTAGATATCACAGATTTATGGCAGTGGTGGAGTATTTAGTGACAGGTAACACTGTAGATATCACAGAAATATAGTAGTAGTGGAGTAGTTAGTGACATGTAACACTGTAGACATCAAAGATTTATGGAGGTAGTATGGTATTTAGTAACATTTAATACTGTAGATACCACAAATGTATATTTGCCAATTACTTTTCCAGTCAGTGACAAACAATCATGTAGCTATCACAAATACATTACACATTATAAACCAATACTGTAGTAACTAGTATATAATCAGAGACAGGCATAGTGCAGACCAATAATGTAACATATCAGTGTTTGGGTTAAGGAGAAATTGTGTTAGTATACACCACTACTGACATCCTAAACACTGTAGCAAATACTCATTTTTAAAAATATTACTAGTACAAGAATCAAGCACTATCCAAAGCACAATTATAAAGAAAAATGAATACAACCTACTTGTATGTGAGGGCAGCAGATTTCATTTTCTATTGGGGTATAACTGTCTGTTGAAGAAAGAGAACGTAGCAATATTCTGTTGAATATAAAGTAACATACAACATGTAAAAGAGTCTACAATCTTTTACAGTATAAGGTATGATACTTAAGTAAGAAGAGCTTGTGATTTATTGCATATACAGAAAGATACAGTAGGTGGAATGACTTATACTATATTAGAATGAAAGGAAGAATACAGAAAGAGTAAGAGCTTAGAATTCAGTTACTATGCAGGAAGAACGCTGGTGAAATCTTTTTTTTAGTATAAAAATAAAATAAAATAACATTTCTAGACCTTTTTTGAATAATGCCCTTAACCATACTCAGAAAAGGCAGGGTGAGTCCTCCTGCCCAGCACAATGCTGAAGCTGCCTTGCACTGTTTCCGGTCACACAAACCCATAAGAGCAATGGCGCTAGATGGTCAGTTAGTGAACCTCTCTCAAGTCACTGACAACAGAGATGAGGGTAGAACCAGATGTTGTTGCCACAGCCCCAAGTATACAGCAAAATGTGTCAGGGTTAGAGGTATTAACTGGGTACTTGAGCAGTTCCTTGTAAAACTACAACCCTCTACTTACACCCCCCCCCCCCCCCCCCCCCATGAAAACTGAACTGGGAATATAGTTTAGATTTAAAAAATCTGGTTCATTTTGGTTGGTTTCCCCCAGTTTTATATATTTTTTAAAGGAAATCACCCCCTCAAGGCAACCAATGCGATGCACCAGGCTTGGAGACCCCTGGCAGTGGCAGTATATACCAACCCCTGGTATACAGGCACTTAGACTGATGGGCACCAGGCTCTTCCACAAACTTTGCACCCCAAAGGGAGAGTGGGTTAACAAAGGTATGTCAGCAAACTCCTTGCCCCTCATTCTTTCTGGCTGTTGGCTTGTTCCTTGAAGTATCCCTGGTGGTCAGCGTGTTCCTTGAAGGCCAGCATCTTCTCTTTATTTCAGGCTACAGTAAGCTTCTCAGGCTTCTCTGGCATCTTGACCCAGTCTTTTCACTTGTCTGTTAGTCCCTGCTGCTGCTCAGCTGGTTGTTCTCCAAGGAAGCAAATCTGCCCTCCTTTCTCGCTGGCTTCCAACCAATGAAGAGGCATTTGTACTTTGGAGGTGTGGCTTTGCTCAGATTCCCATTTCAGTGATGCACCACAGTAGAGACTATCATGGCAAGATGCTGGGTCAAGCACTGAAAATGCCAGGGGAAGCCCCCATGTAAGATGCCAGATATTGTCTAGTGGGGAGTCTTTAGGCAACACACAAACTGCCATACTAACTGCTGCCAGAAAACACCAGGGGCAAATTAGAAGTTGCGGGGTTAAAGATAGTTCTTTATTTTATAAAGGTTGTTTATGTAATAGGGGGGTGGTTTTTATGTTTTCATTTTGCACTACCTGTATTCCCTATACCACTACAGGAACCCATACCAGTTCAAATCCTCCTGGGGAACAGGCCACCACCACACCATGTGAGCAGGGGGCAAAACTTGACAAACTTGATGCCTCCTAGTTCAGCAGGCTGAGCCAATTCTATAGTGTATCATTAATAGGGTGTTACCTTAATATGCATCCTGGCTTCCAGTCACAAGGGAGCAGGCTTCCTCATTGATTGGTTGCACTTGGCTTACCACTTGAGCAATCGCCACTCTGATCCCATCAGTCGTGGAGCCAGGGGTGAACCTAGCCTCCTGAGGCAAATTATATAAACATGCCCCTCTTCTCCTCTAAATAGCAAGGGGGAGGGCTGGGAGTGAAGGTGGGCCAGGGCTGCTGAGCCACCAATGGTTGACTTAAAAACATGACAGCAGTAAAAAAAAATTAAATTTAAAGAAAATAAGTAAAAAAGCAGTTCAATTGCTGCAACCTCTGCAGTGCCACCCGAGACAGCGGCCTCACAAGATCTCATTACAGTTGCACCCCTGGATGGACCATCAGGTGTGCACCAGAAAGCATGTGCTAGTGTAAAACATTCTATACTTCTATTATAATGTCAATAAGATGCAGTTATTTAAAAATAAATATTAAAACGGTGTTTTCGATACCATCTAAAAGCATTTGAAACTGAAGCAAAAAACTGTGAAGAGAAGGGCTGTCGAGTTGCAACAAGAAAAAGGTATTGCTTAAGATCCCTGATAGGAAAATAAACTGGGTAAGAAGCTATTGCTACTGGAATACTGATGAATGGCTTCTGAACAGTTCATTCAATTTGAAATCCTTGGTGTATTATATACGTTTCTTGTACACAATAGGTCGCTTGATTTCTGACACCAAATTTCAAAGATGAAAAGGCGGCATGATGGTCTAGGGTTTCATTCTCAATGTGGTAACTTGTAAGGAATGACTGGTATCCTGAACCAAAAGATGGACCACATTATTTTGTAGTGCCCTGCAATACTCCCTTGGTATTCCCTCATGGCATTCAATACCATAAAGCCAGATCTTTTGTGCAAGAAGCTGCTTTTGCTCGATATCCCCCACAATGTATGTGCCTGGATCTAAATTGTTCTGACAACTAGAACACAGCAAGTCAAGCTTAGACCATTTCTATCTAACATCAAACAAAGGAGCATTGCAAGGTTGTGTCCTGTCACTGCTCCCTATATACCAAGGACTGCTCCTCCTCAGAGGGCTGTGTGAAAATACTAACATTTGCAGAGGATACTATGGTCATTGGGCTGGTGAGGAATGGAGCTGAAAAGGCCTATCATTGTGTCGCTGACAAGCAGTGCCAATAACCTTGTGATCAACTTGGCTAAAATGGTTGCGATTGTTATCAACTTCAGGAGAGGACCAGAAGCTCCTCAACCCATATCTATTCATGGCAAGCAGGTGGAGAAAGTGCATGATATAAAGTTTCTTGGAGTCATCATCTCTGATAATCTCAGATGGAATAAAACTATCCCAGCTATGCAGAGGTAGGCCCAAAAGCGGGTCTTCTTCCGGAGACAACTTTAAGAAGCTGCTGGTCTCATTCTACAATGCTGTCATCGGGTCTGTATTATGCTCCTCTTTTTCCTACTGGTTTATGAATGCAGGATAAGAATCAGTTACAGAAAACTTTGAGAACTGTGGAAAGGAAATTTGGCGCACCCCTGCCACCCTTAATAGACCTTTTGAAAAATATTAAAGCTCACTCAGAAAACAACATTTCAGCTGCGACATCCTGGCCATGGAAGGTTTAACCTAAT